>JAPQWV010000017.1:11347500-13847500 GCA_027422505.1 Craterostigma plantagineum | reverse complement strand
AAATCACGTATCGCTCGACAAATTTCAAATCGAAAAATTTTATTCAATCGAGGAAATTTTTCAAAAGTAAATTTACCTGAGAAATAATTTCTCGATCGTAAATTATACGGCTCGATCGTAAAATTGGTCGGCTACAGTTCATGATTACGACTCTAACACTTAGTTTTTTTTCTAAGTCTTTTATAATGTAGCGTACATTAAGCGAATAAAAATTTTTTGATCGCAAAATTAAACGGAGTTATTTCAATTGAAATCAATGCATAGGAAATCAATTTGAAAATCAATTTTTTCGAGCGTAAAATATCTCGGCATGAACAGTGACATTTTTCACGATCAAACACTTAGAAAATTTCGAAGTTTCTTCCACGCGTTATATGATTCATTCGAAATTACGAACATGCCATTACATTTTTCAAAATCAATTATACTATAAGCATACTACACGATTTCAATTCAAAATTAATCAAACATGTCTTGACTTGTTTCAATATTATAGTTTGATGAAATTAAATCAATTTTTGACTAAAATTAAATTTTGAACTAATGAACTTTTTATATCTGTTATGCTTCAGATGGCTACTCACGATACAATCACATCTACGACCATAATTTGTACCTGAAGGTCCAGGATACAAATTTTCAACTCTATCTGACCACCTTTCGGTGTCCAGAAGATATCATCACATCAATTCTGCAAGGCGACCCCATCTGGCATGCATTGACGGTCACTGCATCGGTGCCAATGGTCTATCTCCAGCAATTATGGGGATGTATACAAGGAGCAGTGGATAATGGAGCCTTCTCCTTCTCAACCGTAATTGGGACGCGACACATTAATATGAACAAGAACCAGTTCGGGATGATTCTTGACTTGCCATACAGCGCAAACTACGACCCGCTCCCATCAGATGCAATGGTGCATGATTTCATGCAGATGGGATATCAACCGCAGCTCACGAAGCTAGCTCAGCTCCAGAGCAGCGGTATCCCTCATCCGTGGACGACACTGTTCGGGATCGTTAACAAGTGTCTATCGCCCAAGCATACAGGCTTCGATATGGGCAACGGCAACATTCTGCGGATTTTCTACGGAATCGCATTCTCCAGGAACTATGATTTCACGAAACTGATAAATCATCTTGCAGACCAGATCAGGCAAAAGGAGAATAAGAGATCCAAGAACGTGCCCTACGCTCGGTGGTTTAGTGTGATCATCAGGGAACTCATTGAGTTGCATAAGTCCATTCCTCATCTACCTTCTGGAGGAAATTATCAACCACCAAGGCTCAAATTCTTCCACAATCCAGGGCTCACAGACTTGACCCCCAGGGAGACGTGTATCGAACTTACTGCCGGGAGAATCACCTCACCGAGGAGCTAATTCGAGGGCTCCTCACATATTTTGGAGTTAGCCGTCCCCAACCGCAACACCAACCAAGCCCTGAGGTCACGATGATAGATGTTGTCGCTCAGGAGCTTCAACAGGAGTCTCCTTTGGTCGAAGAGCAAATGCCAGACGTAGTGATACACTAATAGACGTCGTGGCTACTGAGATGGCGCTCGAGGCTCCTGAACACGAATATCAGGTGGAGGTGCCCGTACATGTAGGCGTGCTCCAAGAGCCTGTTAAGGAGTTTCTACTTCATGAGGCACAGCCCGAGGCGGAAACGGGGCACAGCTCACCACCTGAAACGACGGAACACGCCGGTGAGGAAGAAGCACGAGAACCGACACCTCACACGGCTTCCTCGTCAGACACTGAGTCTGATGAGGAGATCCAACTTATAAGACGGACTCCACGTCGACTGAGCTTTCAGATCGAGTCCCTCCTCACCGTCGTCTCCACCACGTCAGACACGCCGCTTATCATACCTTCTAGGGCTGAGGACCCTTCATCACTCAATCTAGAGCCGCAACCCACAATCACAGCGGCGGTCGGGGCCGAGGATCAGACTATCACTACCGGCCTCGACGTCGAAATATCTGACATACAGGTTCAATTTGAGCCTGTCACAACATCCATAGACGCGAATCTTCTAGATTCAAGTCGAGGATTGGATGGAAGTCTCGAACAGTCACAACCTCAAGTGACTGCGAGCCAATCTACGGAGCCGGTGCCTGCTCAAGGGTTGACAACAGGCGACATCAGTCGACCTGGAACATCTACGATGGAGGCTTCCACCCCTTTTGTGACGAACGAGAAATTCTAGGCCGCTCTCTCTGCCGCTGTACAATTCATGGAAGACAAGATCATGGAGAGATTATTCCACGCCAATCGTCAATGCCAATTCCTTTTGAGCTTCTACGTCTCGCTGACCTCAGAGGAGACGTATATCGTACGTACTGCCGGGAGAATCACCTCACCGAAGAGATGATTCGAGGGCCCCCAACAGATTTTGGAGTTAGCCCTCCCCAACCGTAACAACAGCCTAGTCCTGAGGACATGTGATTGGTGAAGTCGCTCAGGAACTAGAGCTGGAGCCTCCAACTCACGAGGAGCCAATGCCGGACTTAGATGCCACGCTGATCGATGCTATGGCTACCGAGTTGGAACAAGAGGCTCCAACAGAAACGATCCAAGTGGAAGTGCCTGTATATGTTGGCGTGCTTGAAGAGCCTATCGAGGAGGCTCCTCTACAAGAAGCACAGCCCGAGAGGGGCACAACTCACTTCCACTGGTGACGGACTAGGCTCGTGAGGACGGGGAGCACGAACCTTCTCCTCACACGGCCACCTCATCTGATACCGAGTCCGATGAGGAGCTCCGACTCATAAGATGGACTCCCAGACGATTGAGTATCCCGATGGAGTCCCTCTTCCCGCCGTCACCACCGCACCAGATACCATGCTTGTTGCCGGCACTTCTTCGCTCAATTTTGAGACGCAACCAAATCTTCCGGTGTCTGGTTCGCAGGCCCAACCTGAGCCTGCCGTAACACCCATAGAAGAGAATCCTCAAGATTCGACTAGAGGATTGGGTGGAAGTCTCATACAGTCACAACCTCAAGTGACTGTGAGCCAACCTATGGAGTCGGTGCCTGCTCATGGGTTGTCAACAGGCGACATCGGTCGACCTGGAACATCTATGACGGAGGCTTCCACACCTTTTGTGACGAACGAGCAATTCCAGGCCGATCTCTCTGCCACTGTACAATCCATGGAAGATAAGATCATGTAGAGAGTACTCCACGCCATCGAGACATCCCGCAGAGATACCGGGAAAGCACCTGTCTCTGAAGGCCCTTCGTCACAAACCAACCTCACACCTCCACAACCCACAACCACAGACCCTTTAGCCACTTCATCCATCCTCATCAACCCATACGCCATACCCATAACCGAGCTCCACGACATCCTACTCGCCCGCCTGATCGGCCTCTCCATCTGGTCGCCTCAAGAAGAGTCTCTTTATAGGCGATTGGTGGATCATCCTGAGCCACCTACTGAAACTTGCCGAGGACAAAGCTCCCACTCAAGATGCAGACATGACGATCCTGACAATCAGGACCCTTATGAGGGGAGAAGAGGCCACGAACATCTACGAGTGGTCAAGAACAAGGCCAAGGCTCGGGCTCTGCGCAGACAAGAACTGGAGCTGAAGAAACCTCACAACCCACTACACAAACCACCACCACCACGCACCGCACACAACCTCTAAGCCCATTCTACCAACCCACCATCAGAACGCCTCCGTCGACCCCATCCACCCCACTAATTCTGACAAGCCCCTTGCTTTCGGAAGAAGAAGCAAGTACCGTGATGCTCGTAGCCCTAGCAGCTACTCAAGCCACTCCCTCGGTTGCTCCAGACCAACCGGGCCCCTCAGGACATGGCGTTAAACCACAAGAGGTTCTACGCAAATACATCTTTGAAGGACAGTGGATGACCTATTCCATGCCCGAGGAGCATCAAAGACAACGGCTTTATGACGTTCGGAATTTCCTACAACAAGCCTCCATAGACCTCGTGATCATAGAAGACGACGAGCTTCAGGAAGGTGAAGACTACCAACAAGATATCCCAAGGCTACCAGAGTTGATCTCGCAACGAGCGACTTCCCCCACGAGACTAATGCCAGGGACCGTTCGGATCGACACGCCGTGGGAGAACATCTAAATAGAAATCCCCTTCCATGAAGAAGTTCGTGAAAACGTTTGGAGGTCACCGGAGAGAGTTAAGAAGCCGACCGAGTTCGAGCTGAGAGGGATCTCTCACTGGGATCAGCAGAAGACCAACCTCTGGATGCTGACCAAACTTGGACCTGATGTAAGACTGGGGATGACTAAAGAACAAGTCAAGAGCCACTATAAGAGTCTCTCGCCAATATGCCAACTACTCAGCGTATACTGTGGAAAAGGAGGACTTACAACATTTCACTACACCATCGAGCGAGTGGATAGAACTCGAGAAGATCTAAGCGAGAGCGACCGACCGTACATCCCTGCTGATGAGGTATACCATCTCTATCAGTTGTACGTGGAAAAGTACAAAGGTCCTCAAGGCTTCATGAAGAAAGAAGGACTCGAGGGACTCTACCGGTTCATGATGCGCCAAGTCAAGTACTTTGCCGCACACGACCTTCAGATGGCTCTGGAGAGCAACATGAAGAAGGTTAATATGACCGCTCCGCTCAATAAAGGACCTGAGATCGAAGGGCTTCCCAACAATCACGTGCACATCAGCTCAGTCCTAGGCATCACCTATCACAATCCAATAGCTAAGAAGAATAGGTTAATGCTGAAGACTGAGATTCATAAGTTTTGCGATGCGACGCTCAAGGTCGTCAGGAAAAACATCGAGCAGAGGTTGGAAGAAATCAATCGAGATACGATGCTGAGGATCGACAGGTTCGTGAGAGAACAGCCGCTCCTAATGGAACTACTTGAAGATATAGAGGAGCGACTGGAGCTGAGGAACACGCTCAGGAACTTTGAGCATGCGCTGGGCTTGCGCAGATCATATTATGCCCGACGAGGACAAACGGCGCGGAGACGCAATCAAGCACAAAGGAGAAGATTGTAGAGTATACATTTTAATTGTGCTTGATTTCATTAGTTGTCCTTGTAATTAGGGGCTTTATTTGTATTAGTCCATAGACTAGGACTAGTTAGATATTTATACCAAGTTTGTTTGGTATAATACCTGTGCACACATTATGCTTAATAGAGAAATTTTTGGAAATTGATCCGAAAGGCTTGCAATTCAATTCCTAGAGAGGGAAACAATAGTAACTTTCTCACTCTACTCGAATTCTCTCTCTTGTTCTTTTGAGTTTTTCGATTGAATCTTAATGTCAATTATTATCTCGAATTACTTAGAATTCATGCCTAGGATCATAGAGTTGTTAATCGTAGGACCTAACACGAATTAGATGTCGAAATTGCTAGGAATGCTGAAATATAAATATCGAGGTACAATCTCTAATGAACTAAGTAAAACTCGAGATGTGATCTCGAGATCAATTAGGTAAATCTCAAAATGAGATCCCAAGACATTTTGACATTTAAAATGGAAGATCTCGAAATTTAAAAGTTGAAACCAAATAGGTATTAGATAGATTTCGAAATATGTTTTGGAAACTCAAAGATCTCGATGTCATATTAAGTTCTCGACATAGGTTTCGAAATTTGATTAGGAGAATGTCGAAATGTGTTTCGAAATCCTTCATGTTACACGTTGAAGCTCTCGACATGTACCACTAAGTTTTCGATAGGTGTAGATTTCGAGATTAAAGAAGTCGAAACAAGATTTTATAAACCAAAACCAGATTTCGATATATGATCTCGAAATCATGGAAATCCGACACGATAAATATCGAGACATGAGATTTTGAAATTCAATTAGAAAGAATTTCGAGATATATGGGAATTTTATAACAATAAGAATGCTGAACTTAATAGAATTTCGAAATAAAAAGAATTGTGATACGAATATAAGGAATTTCAATATCACATAAAAAGTTCGATATTTAGAGTTTTGATATAAAATAAATTGGGGTTTTTGGTAAAGGCTACGGATAGGAACGATCATGCATAACAAGGCATGCATATCACGCACACATGTCATTATAGGTATTTTGTATTTACCAAATAAAATAATTATATAGGTCAGAAATCGGATAAGGGCAAGGACAAAGTCGATTGAGCGGACGTATGATTGCGACATGTGCCTATGTGCTTTATATGCTTACATGTTTTATGTGAATTGATTAATTAATATGTGTTATTTATGAAGCGACGTGAACTATGTGACCGTAAAGTGCCTTTATATGATTTATGTGTTGTCTCTCGTATTTTATGTAGCATTGCATACATATAAATGAAAGGAGAAACCTTTATGACTGCTACGACTACGGATGGCACGATACGGATGCTAAGGCATACTTCCCTCCAAATCAGAGGGATGACAGTTACTTCCCTCCAAATCTGGGGGATGACAGTTACTTCCCATCAAATCGGGCGATGACAGAGTCCTGTACAGGCATATACAGACATCTATAGTATTGACAAAGTCCCATGCATGGGCGCCGACTGGACTTACAGTATACGAGTCTAGCTAGTCTATAACGGGAGTATCAAAATAAATGGATAAGAATGACATGTGATCTACGGATCCTATGAATGACAGTTATGTGCATAATAATTTTATGATGGCACAATTACGATATTGATGGAAAGGAACTGACTCCTGTTTATTCTATCGTCCTTTATTATTAGTTTAAAATGTTTCGATCATAATCTGAATCGGTGTCTTCATAGTTGTTGTAGATAATTAGCAGGCTGCGTAGAAAGCATGAACATAAAGCATGGATTCAAGGTTGGCCGGCTACGCTCTCCTTCTGCTCCATCTGGTTCTTCATTAGCATATATAATAGAAATGGATTTAGACTGTTGCATTTTGTGACTCGTATGATAGGTATATATATTTACATGATTGTGGAAGGAACTAGGTCGGATGTACGCGCCCGTTTTGTCAAAGGAAATGGTTATGGGAATTTTGAAAAATTTTATATGAATATTTTATTATTGCGTAAAATAGTAATAGGAAACGGGGCGCTACACGTAGTGGTATCAGAGCCTATGCTTTAGGTTCTGTAGACATTTTCATAGTATGTCTATGTTATGAATTGCCCTTAAATTTTTCTTGCATATATAGGCAAAGGGCAATAGGTGATCTGATACCTATAGAACGTGATGAACCTACTGTAGAGGGAGGAAGAAGAACGGCCGTACCTGAATCCCATTCATCGCATACTCTTAGACAGTTTGAATCTGAACACCCCTGACAACTCCCCGAGAACGACGATATGATAAGTTAAGAAAGATGGGTGCTGTGGATTTTATGGGTACGACAGATCGCGCGGAAGCAGAAACATGGCTGAAAAGAACAGAAAGGATATTTAATATGATGCAATGCACCCCAGACGAGAAGTTCGATTATGAAGTCTCACTCCTTCAAGGGCATGCATATGATTGGTGGGAAACAGTCCCTGATAGTATGACTGTAGCACCCGGGTCCTTGTAGTAAAAAAGAGGCCAATAAATTTGCATAGGTGTTGAATGCAATCATGTGCATTTCTTGCAATCATTATGTGCTCGTGTGAATTATGTGAAATTTGCATGATAAAATGTGTGCTTAGTCTATTTGGTGGAAATAAGTGCATTTAAATTATGCCATGTGACTTCCAATTTAATTAGAGATTTTCGAAAATTAGGCAAAGGAAAATATGGGTGATATGCTAAGATTGGAGCCTAAATATTAATGGGCTAGACTTAAAAGTAATTTGGGCCCAAAACTTAGAAATAATATTTTGAGACAACTTGCCTTAAATTAGGGGATATTTCGTCAAGTGGAAGTCCCATCACCACATTTTACATAGTAAAACCTATCAAAAACCATTCCGAGTTCGAGAACTTCATTTGTAAGGAAAATAACGAAAGCTAAGCAACAAGGTAAAATCGAGTTGAAAATCAAGCCAAGGTATCACTCTCTAACCATAATGTTTATATTCTATCCTAAGATTTGTGTAGCTTAAGGATTTGAAGCACGAAGGTATCATATGATAGAACTTATGCGGTTTATCCCTGGGAGCAAACCTTCTAGTCTAGATTTGCTAAGTTTAATTCGGTATTAACGTGTTTTAGGGGCTTTTAGGCACGAAAAAATAAGTCTAAAATTTGCATTTTTGCTAAATTCTATTTTAGGGTTCTAAGGGTTCAAATCGGCCTTCAAATGAGTTCTTAGAAAAGTAGCTTTTCAATCCTCAAAAACTAGTATATTGCGAATTAGAAAGTGTATTAGTTGGGATGAGTTCGTGAAACACGAACTTTGCGAACTCGAGATCGCGAACTCTAGGAGAAACAAGTTCGCGAACTCGAAGTAGGTCACTTGCATGGACTCGCGACTTAAGTAATTGCGGGTTCAACAAATCACACGACGAGCCTTGCGAATTGGGAAGGGATCGCGAACCATGCAAAACGTCACGGGTCGAACGAGGTTTACGAACTCGTGCAAACCCTATTTCGCGAATTAAGGGTTTTGCGAACCAAGTTGGCGAATCCAAGAATCACGAACCATGGGGAAGCCACTTCGCTAATCCACATTCGCGAACCGAGAGAATTTGGCGAATCCGACGAAGTTTGCGAACTCGAGTTTTTCGAACTCGGCAACCTCGCGAATCAATAAATAATAAAATAGTAATTCGCGAACTATGAGGTCGCGCACTAGGATGCGATTTCGAACTAGGTTGAAATAATTTCAAGGGCCATGAATAAAATACTTCGCGAACCCTAGGTTTAAAAATTATGATTCGCGAACTAAGTTAGAGCATTTGGCGAATTAGGAAATAATGTACACAACTTCGCGAACTAGGAATGTACTTACCATTTCGTGAATCCTATAACCATTTAAGTAACGATTCGCGAATCAGGGTAGGATACTTGGCGAACTCACTTAGGAACTTAAGGACAGTTCGCGAAGTGAATAATAGCTGATAAAGGTTTTGCGAACTATTGGTATAAGACCATTCGTGAACTATATAAGGGCTTAGTTGGCGAACTTAAATTGGCGAATCCAATGAGTTTTGCGAATCCGTGGGGATTCGCAAACTCTATACAAATGCGAATAAAGTGGTTAGCGAAACAAATAAGGGTGCGAATTTAGGATATGACGAAACATTTCACGAGTCCCCCAAGTTATGAAGTTAAAATTAGGCGAAACTCGCGAAATCTACTTAACGAATTTAAATAAGGACCAACGTTAGTTCACAAATTAAATGCACTTCACAAGTCATATTATCCAAATTAGGTTCACGACTTAGGATATTTCGAGAACTTAGCTAGCTTAATTAATTAAGTAGCTTACTGATATGAATGTTTTGTGCCTAAGGTCGGGACATAGGAAATTTACCAGGGCAGATAGCTAGTATTCTACGGACGCCAGGTAAGTAGAAATCCAACTACGACACATAACTTGCTTGAATGTACCCGCCTCATGTGACTACGTGCCTCAGTGATTTCATGTTTACGTGACTTAATTGATACGTTTTCATGTGGTAAGCATGTTTGAAGTTAGTTTACATTCATACTCACTTGCATACACGATCATATGCGGGAGGGTTGTGTGAGTCGAGTGTGCATATATATGATGTATCGCTTCAGGGCCATTGAGAAATTGCCGATATGGGCATGTGTTTGTCGACTCGCTGTTGAGTCAAGGGCTGTCCACTATGCTACCAGAGCGGCGTTTAGCGTCGTCGTACTATTATGTAAATATGTATAGGTATATGGATTATGATTAGGGCAGAGGTCCCGATTGACGAAAGGGCCGTATACCTATATTAATATTATTGTATGCAATGAAATATATTACGGCGGACACCCGTTGACAAAAGGGCCGTATGGACATACTTATGATATGATTGGGCAATGCCCGTGGCGGTAGGGAGCGACCTGGAGGGTGCGCTTGAGGGTATAAGCGACACAGGGTGGAACCCTGGTGTAGGCAACCTCAGCGTGGGCTACCAGCGTGAGCGACCGCCGACAGTCGGGGACGACCGGGTACATATGGCGACCTAGGGGAACGATGTGCATCCTAGGTATGGCCTTCCGGCGTGGACCGCTGTCAAATTTGTCCCTAGTAGACGTGAGCTCTTTGTGGTGCATAGTGAGATTAGCCGAGGGCCCTGAGTGATGTTAGTACGAGTATGACGTGCATCGGCGCAGATCGCCTTTGCGGAGTGTTAGGTGCATCGGCGCGGATCGCCTTTGTGTAGTGGTTTACGCGTTGGCGTGGATTGCCTTTGCGGGGAAGGGACACGTGCATACATGCATGATTTCAGCTTACTGAGCCTCGGTGGCTCATATCTTTATGTTATGTGTTGTAGGTACATACTATCACGGTACGTGATCGCCTAGCTAGCGAGGCCTATCTTTTGAAGCTTCCGAACGTCTTTTGGGGGTGGACGTGTGTGTATGGATGACGACCTGGGAGGCCGGGCGCATAGGAGCTTTTGCTGTGCCATCGCAACCATCCCGAGTGATTACAAACTAGGATTAGTGTGTAATTAGAAGTCAAAGTAATTCTTTTGTTGCGGAAGCATTCTTTTGGCATGTATTGGACAAAGTTCCGTTATGTAAATGAAAAATGAAAAATTTCATACGCATTTCCGCAGTTCCTTCATTTAAATACGTTGTGAGGGACTTCAGATGACGTTAGAAATGGTGGCGATGGCTAGGGTGGCTACAGTTGGTATCAGAGCTTCGGTCACAGGTTCTGTAGACTGTCCACACACACACACACCCAAAAGAGCGGAAGCGGCCTTGCAAGTAAGTGTTAAATTTATGTGAACTTTCTGTGTTGCATAATTTATTGGCCATAGGACTTCACGATAGGATAGGAAACAATGGTGAAACTAGGGGAGAAACTAGTGGCGGTGATGACCAGAACAGGGGAAACACGACCCCTGCCGATAGTCGAGATACGACGATACTCCAGCTCACAGAATTGATTCGTCAACAATCGGCACAAATCCAATAGCTAATACAGCAGAACAACCTCAATGCTGGGCAGACCCAAGCTGACAGGACTGAGATAGTGGGCGGAAGATATCGCCGACTGAACCCATCGACGTTTGATGATACAGCTATTCCAAATGCGGCCGAAGATTGGCTAAGGACTTTAGAAAGCATGTTCGTGTACAACAGAGTCCCAGAAGTAGAAAAAGTTCTCTGTGCCTCATTCCTGCTAAGGGGAAGTGCGGGACACTGGTGGGACACCATCATGGTAATCGAAAACCCCGCCACCATGAGCTGGGAAAGATTCAAGGAGCTGTTCAGGGGCAAATACCTCACGGCTCCAGTGCGCGCCCAACGGATGAACGAGTTTATAAATCTCCGACAAGGGGCTATGACAGTTGCCGAATACATCCGAAACTTCGAGCAATTGTCGAGGTTCGCAGCCCACATGGTGAGCACGGATGCCTTAAAGATCGAGCGCTTCCTCGAAGGCCTGAAGCCCGAGTTGTACCGAGACGTGAGCACGGCGGGATTAGAAGGGGCCACATATGCACTAGTGGCGGAGAGAGCCTAAGTCGCGGAGCAGGCGGAGCCCGGATCGTTCGGGCACAAGAAGCAAAGAGGAAGTTCGCTCAGGCCCAAGGAGAGCAATGGGGCGGAGGCAATCCAAAGCGACAGTTTGTCGCAAAGGCGGGAAGCAGAACCCAAAACCCACCAAACCCGAACCAAGAAAGGTTCCCAGCACCGAATCCAAACTGCCCAATGTGCGGAAAGCGACACACCGGCACCTGCTATTCACAAGCCACTGTGTTGTTTCAAGTGCGGGAAGCCGGGACACTACGTAAGGCAATGCTCGGAAGGAACGTCAGGGGATCAAGCCGGGGATCAAGAAAGACCACCGACTGCGCCAGCCCAGGTATACGCGATCACATCAGATGAAGCAGATGAGAACCCGCCTGTGGAGACAGGTATCATAACTGCACACAAAACCTCAACATGCATGTCATTCGACTCAGGGACCACGCATCCAATTACGCCCATTGGGAACATAACGAAACTCGAGGTTACACCTAGTCGGTCCGAGAGCGAACGTGATGAGACTACTCAAAACGAGACCCAATTAGAACTAATCAACCATTACTAGATTGTTCAGTACTGATTACGATAAGATCGACGAGCGGGCAGCACTAAGTCCAAACTTGGAACGAGGAAGTGACAAGGTCACGACTACGAAACACAAGAAAATGCGAACGGACCTGAGTGGACAAAGTAACATATCAGTGGGTGTAACCACATCATTGTTTCCGGTCCACGAAGTTCTCCACACCTCAATTTGAGGAAAAATACATCGTAGACCCAAGTCATGAATTGAGAAACGCACTTGTACGCCAATAACTAAAAGTCCGAACTCAAGTTACTGGAAATGCTAGTTTGAACATTGAGGGAGGAAACTCAGCGATTTAGGAATAAAGAGAATACTTCCAGCAATGATGTTAGGGCGGAACTAATTAAATACAAGCTATGACTTAAGGAACATGAGGATGAGGTGAGAATTTGTTCCAAACGGGCTGATTTCGGGGGCGAAATCCTCTTTAAGGGGGGAGGATGTAGCACCTGGGTCCTTGTAGGCAAATAGAGGCCAATAAATTTGCATAGGTGTTGAATGCAATCATGTGCATTTCTTGCAATCATTATGTGCTCGTGTGAATTATGTGAAATTTGAATGACAAAATGTGTGCTTAATCTATTTGGTGGAAATAAGTGCATTTAAATTATGTCATGTGACTTCCAATTTAATTAGGGAAAATTAGGCAAAGGAAAATATGGGTGATAAGCTAAGATTGGAGCCTAAATATTAATGGGCTAGACTTAAAAGTAATTTGGGCCCAAAACTTAGAAATGATATTTTGAGACAACTTGCCTTAAATTAGGGGATATTTCATCAAGTGGAAGTCCCATCACCACATTTTACAAAGTAAAACCTATCTAAAACCATTTCAAGTTCGAGAACTTCATTTGTAAGGAAAATAACGAAAGCTAAGCAACAAGGTAAAATCGAGTTGAAAATCAAGCCAAGGTATCACTCTCTAACCATAATGTTTATATTCTATCCAAAGATTTGTGTAGCTTAAGGAATTGAAGCACGAATGTATCATATGATAGAACTTATGCGGTTTTAATCCATGGGAGCAAACCTTCTAGTCTAGATTTGGTAAGTTTAATTTGGTATTAACGTGTTTTAGGGGCTTTTAGGCACGAAAAAATAAGTCTAAAATTTGCATTTTTTGCTAAATTCGATTTTAGGGTTCTAATGGTTCAAATCGGCCTTCAAATGAGTTCTTAGAAAAGTAGCTTTTCGATCGTTAAAAACTACTATATTGCGAATTAGAAAGTGTTTTAGTTGGGATGAGTTCGTGAAACACGAACTTTGCGAACTCGAGATCGCAAACTCTAGGAGAAACAAGTTCGCGAACTCGAAGTAGGTCACTCGCATGGACTCGCGAACTTAAGTAATTGCGGGTTCAACAAGCCTTGCGAATTGGGAAGGGATCGCGAACCATGCAAAACGTCACGGGTCGAACGAGGTTTACGAACTCGTGCAAACCCTATTTCGCGAATTAAGGGTTTTGCGAACCAAGTTGGCGAATCCAAGAATCGCGAACCGTGGGGAAGCCACTTCGCGAATCCACATTCGCGAACCTAGAGAATTTGGCAAATCCGACGCGAACTCGAGTTTTTCGAACTCGGCAACCTGGCGAATCCAATATATAATAAAATAGTAATTCGCGAACTATGAGGTCGCGAACTAGGATGCGATTTCGAACTAGGTTGAAATAATTTCAAGGGCCATGAATAAAATACTTCGCGAACCCTAGGTTTAAAAATTATGATTCGCGAACTAAGAGCATTTGGCGAATTAGGAAATAATGTAGACAACTTCGCGAACTAGGAATGTACTATTACCATTTCGTGAATCCTATACCCATTTAAGTAACGATTCGCGAATCAGGGTAGGATACTTGGCGAACTCACTTAGGAACTTAAGGACAGTTCGCGAAGTGAATAATAGCTGATAAAGGTTTTGCGAACTATTGGTATAAGACCATTCTCGAACTATATAAGGGCTTAGTTGGCGAACTTAAATTGGCGAATCCAATGAGTTTTGCGAATCCATGGGGATTCGCAAACTCTATACAAATGCGAATAAAGTGGTTAGCGAAACAAATAAGGGTGCGAATTTAGGATATGACGAAACATTTCACGAGTCCCCCAAGTTATGAAGTTAAAAATAGTCGAAACTCGCGTAATCTACTTAACGAATTTAAATAAGGACCAAAGTGAATGACTAAGGGCTAATGTGAGGGAAAATTTTAAAAGGCCGAGTGAGGAATAACCTAAGCGCCCTTATCATTTTCCTAACGATCTAAGGCAAGGTGAGCATGAAGCCAAGTATCACTTGTTAAGACAAGTAATTGATGTGTGACTCACTCGAGAAATAGATCCAAAGAAAGGAAAATAACAAGGCTAGAATCCTTACATATTTATAGTGGCGTTGTGTCTAGTGGAGCAACCTAATGACCTTTAGACACAAGAATGCGACTTAGACTGACAAAATTAAGTAATTAAATCGATCGCATGTCAGGGTAAAATTCTAAGTGACTTTAGATCAAAGAATCCTAAAGGATTTCGTCGACCCCTAATATTATATATATTTATAATGTTTGTGAATTATTTTACGCAAGATAAAGCATATAAGCAAAGAAAACACATAGCATAGAACATTTAGTAGCACAGAAGATCAGGTAAATCATATATTACGAAAGATTCAACATGCCTAATTTTCTGATAAGGAATTGAAATCGTTTTTCATCCAATGCCTTGGTGAAAATGTCAGCTAGTTGGTACTCCGTGTTCACGAAATACATATCTATGGTGCCTTTTTCGACATGATCGTTGATAAAGTGATATCTAATGTCTATGTGTTTTGTGCGTGAGTGATGAACAGGATTGCAAGTAATAGCGATGGCACTTTGACTATCACTATATATGGGTATATTAGTTAAATTGTACCCATAGTTGCGAAGCTGAGTCCGCATCCACAGCATCTGGGTGCAACAACTGGCGGCAGCCACGTATTCCGCTTCGTCCGTCTAAGTTGACACACAATTCTGCTTTTTAGAAGACCAGCAGACCAGCTTTTCGCCTAGAAATTGAGCGCCACCGGACGTGCTTTTCCTGTCCATTCGGCAACCTGCATAATCAGCGTCAGTATAGCCGATAAGTTTGAAACTTGCTTTTCATTAGATCTCCAAACTTCATGCAAAGCCGTGGATTAGTTGATCCGAAGATGATGTCGTCGACGTATACTTGGACGACAATCAGATCTTTGTCTTACCATTTGATGAAGAGGGTTGTGTCTATCGTTCCCCGTATGAATCCAGACTTCACGAGGAATTCACTCAGGACATCGTACCAAGCACGAGGGGCTTGTTTTAGTCCGTAGAGAGCTTTGTCCAAACGATAGACGTGATCAGGATGTTCTTGATCGACAAAACCTTCTGGCTGAGCGACATAGACTTCTTCTTTTAAAACTCCGTTGCTAAAGGCGGTCTTAACATCCATTTGATAGACTTTGAAGTCTTTGTGAGCCGCATAAGCTAAAAAAAGGCGGATAGCTTCGATTTGGGCAACAGGAGCATATGTCTCGTCGGAGTCGATGCCTTCCTGTTGATTGTATCCATTCGCAACTAGCCTTGCTTTGTTCCGGATCACTTCACCATCTTCATTCTTCTTGTTTTTGAAATACCCATTTAGTTCCGACAATTGTTTTCCCATGCGGACAGGGTACTAAGGTCACACTTGAAGACGTTTGAATTGATGGATTTCATCATGCATCGCTATTACCCAATCCGGGTCTTAAAGTGCGTCTGCTACCTTGGTAGGCTCATTTTTACTTAAGAAGCAGCTGAAGAGACTGTGTTGACGACGTGTCCTCACTCCATCCGAAGGATCGCCAATTATCTGATCAATCGGGTGACCTCTAGTCCACTTGTGCTCATGAGTCAAGGCTGATGTCGATGCATCAGCCATCTGTGGGTCTAGATTTCCTATAGTCTCCGATTGATCAATTGTTTGAGGAAGCTCCAATTCTGCACTTGGAACGATAGTCTCTGATGATTCTTCCTCAATAACCACTGTATGTTCTTTGTTATTCTGTGGCAATTCTGAATCGGGTGAGGTAGGGACGTGAGAAGCACTTGGTACGTTAGTCTCATCGGGTGGAGAATCCACTATAGGTGTAGCAGTGTGTGACCGATATACTGGCTCGAAGAGAGAGTCCAAATCGTCTAATGCAAGTCTCATTACTTCTTCTGACGTTGAATTCGGAGTTGTTGCCATCTTCTGTTGGTTTTGTGCCAACACACAAGTGATAATAGGTTCTGAACTATTATATTCAGAAGCTATCTGGTTAGGTACGGGTCTTGAACTGAGGTGTGCTGGAGCCATCGGGTTGCACACGGGTCCTGGACTGAAGTGACCAGAAGCCATCTCTGCCACTTCGTGGAAAGTGACAATGTAGCTTTCTTTGATCGTGCGATTGGACTTGATATATACCCTGTACTCTTTTGAGGTTGAAGAATACCCGACGAAAGTGGCTTCGAGTGCTTTAGGGTCGAACTTAGAACGGTGCTCTCTGTCGTTCGCCACAAAGCACTTGCACCCGAAGACTTTGAAGAAAGAGATGTTGGGTACTCGTTTGTTGATAATTTCGTACGGAGTCTTGTCGAAGCGCCTATGAACAATCGTCCTGTTCTGAGTGAAACAGGCGGTATTTACTGCTTCAGCCCATAGAAAATGTGGAAGGCCTGAGTGAATTAACATCGTACGTGCTGCTTCCACTGAAGTTCTGTTCTTTCGTTCGACTACCCCATTCTGTTGAGGAGTCTTGGCGGCTGAGAATTGTTGACTTATTCCAAGTTTCTGATAAAAATCACTGAGTAATTTGTTCTTGAACTCAGTGCCGTTGTCCGTTCGAATGACTTCGACAGCCTGTTGCAGTAAATTTTGAATATAGTTCACAAAATTGACGATCAAGCCCATGTCTCATCTTTTGTTCGGAGGAACCTTGTCCATGTGTAGCGAGAGTAGTCATCGACTATGACCAGCAGATACTTGCGTCCATTTATGCTCTGTGTCTTCATCGGTCCACAGAGGTCCATATGTAGCAGTCCCAGAGGACGTGAAGTAGAGGCCACTTGTTTGATATGATGCGATGCTCGCTTCATTTTTCCTAACTGGCAGGCCGAACATTGATGCTCTTTTTGTAAAGTTATAGTTGGAAGACCGTAAACCAACTTTTTCGTTTAGAGATGTTGAAGAGCTTTGATGTTGAGATGAGACATGCGTTGATGCCATGAGCTGTTCCTCTTAATTACAGTTTGAGAAATGAGGCAAACAGCTGTCGAAGGCCGCACGGACGTCAGGTTTATCGTGTATAGATTTGATTTCCGAAGTCCTTGAAGGAGTTCCGTGTCCTGACTATCCAAAATTCTGCACCGGTCAGCATGAAAGACCACCTGGAACCCTTTGTCACAGAACTGGCCTATGCTGAACAAGTTATGGCGGAGGCCTTCGACGTAGGAGACATCTTTTATAGTCAGATTCTCCATAATGATATCCCCAAGTCCTAGAATCAGGGCTGAATCGTTGTTTCCAAACCTGACTTTTCCATTCAGTCGGTCCTAATAGTTGCTCAGCAGCTCTTGATTTCCCGTCATGTGTGTGGAGCAACCAGAGTCAAGGTACCACACATGATGGATCTGCAAAAACAATTTAGAGAGCTTTAGGTACCCACTTAAAAATGGGTCCTCTCAGATTAGCAGATTTAGATTTTGGTTCAGATATGGTTCCTAAGTTATTTTCAATAGGAACTTTAGCGATCCAAGTTGCCTTCAAGGAAGTAACTTTGGGTTTGGCTTTAGGAGACTTAGCCTTCATGGCTTTTGTCTTCTTAGGAGGTGTTTTAGAAACCCAAGTGGGTTGAACCTGGCAGAGAAGTTGAATTTAAGCACGAGCAAATGCATGAGTAGGCTTGAGCGAGGAAAAGATCTTTTCATTGGATAGTCGCCTAAGGTGTTTGGGAGATTCTATTTTTACGGGATACCTTAGGTGAGAGCAAGAATGAATGGCGCTATATGCCTTTGTAATGGCTGGATCTTGTTTCCTATGTGTCATCCTAGATGCATTTGTCTTAGAATTATTAATTTTTGTTTTCGATGTGGAGCCTATTTCGAAATTAGTGCTTCTAAATGTGATTGGTTTGAGGGAGTGTGTTGATGCAATTATTTGAAACGAGGAAATGGCTCTTTTATTTTTCCGTGTGTCTTTTATTTTTGCAGAAGGAGAAAGGATATTGGAAACATTCGAATCTATGACTCCTTCTCTATTTTTATTATAGACACCCACGCCGTCGTATCTAGTGCTGGCCCTACGCTCCCTGTAGACGTAGGTGAAATAGTATTAGGCTTAGCACTTCTAATAATACGTTTATGATCTACTGAATGCGCTTTTTCAATTTTCACGCTTTTTGGAATAGCGTGGGAATTAGCTTGGGATGTTGAAGAAGCTTTGAGATTCTCAATCTCTTTTAGGAACTTTTTCTTTTCAGCTTCAAAATTCTCTCGTTCTATTTCAAATGAGCCTCTTAACTCCTCTATTTTCCTAACAATAGGGGGTATATAGAGAGAATTTTCAGAATGATGATTTTGTGCATCTTCTTTAATAGAAAGATCTTCAGGTAGTTTAATTGACTCAAGACTCCAACCTTTGGGAAGTTCCCTAATGTTGTAGCTTTGATTCAATTCGGTGTAGGAGAAGGGAATTTCAACCCTAGTCTTGACTTTTCTTTTGGTTTCTTCTAAAGTATCTATTTCTTTAGCATTAGTAATATCTATTAATCCTAAACCCATGTATTGAATGTCGTAAAGTTGCTTACAATCAACTTTCGACAAACATCGTGGGTTCTCAAAGCCTAAGCCAAATTTATAATCATAAAATTCTAAGTCCATGGGTTGATTTAAAAATATTGTATGTTCAGTCTGTCCCCTTCTAACAAGAAGATCTTCTAACTTTTTAACCTTAGTATATAACTTTTTTCGTTCTTCCCCTAAAAGAGCATAGTTATTTTCTATTGTAATTTTGGAGACTTGACAAGCATCTAGTTCTACACCAAGTTTACTAACTTTTGCATTTGATTCTTCTTATTGGGCTTCTAAGTTAGTAATCGTAGTGGTAGCTTCGGTTATCTTACAATTGAGGGTTGCTTTCTCATTGAGATTCCTAACCAAACAATTGTAGTTATTTGCTAGCCTATCCTCCAATCCTTTAATCTTCACACTATACTGCTATGTCTTAGATGAACTAGTCTCCCTAGAACGTAAGCTCTTTGTGAGTTCTTCTATCTTCGTACGGGAGCTTCTAAGTTCGGATTCGAGACTAGTGATCTTCTATTTAGACCTAGATAATTTGTCTTCTACTTCCTTTATACATTTCTGCGCATGTTTCATGTTAGCGTATTCTATTTTATACGATTCTAACATGGTCAATAGTGGAAGGGAGGTCAACCTCTTGTGAAGAGGTGGATGCGTTCTCGTCTTCCGTTTGATTGGCGGTTTCGGCGTCTGATTCATTGTCGAGACGGGCCATGAGGGCTAAATTTTCTTCTTCAGAGCTCGACGTGTCCTCGAGCCATTGGTCTTGTTCGGCCATGAGAGCTACTCCAGCTTCCTTCTGTTTAGTCAATTGGAGCTTCATGGAGTAGTAATTGGCTTCTCTCTTCTTCGGAAGAGTACACTCTCTGGCAAAGTGACCTGGCTTGCCACAGTTGAAGCATTTGTTAGCCTCTTTTGGGTTCTTGACTTCGGAGTTCTCTGGTGCACGTTCTTTGTTTTTGGAGCTTGTAGTCCGAAGTCTATTGGCTAAGGTTGAAGACTTCTTCTTGAAGTACTTCTTGCTCATCATCTTTCCTATCAAGGCCAACTGCTTCCCTAGGGCTTTTATATTTGGCTCAACGTCGGAGTTCGATTCTTCTTCCGACTCTGAAGGTGAAGGAGGCCTAACGATCTTTTCTTTTCTTAGCTTTGAGCTCCTCTTCTCTGAGACTAAGGCAACAGTGTCTTCGGTCTGTTTGCCCTTCTGCTCCTTTTGAATCTCGCTTATATCATCCTCATGCTGTGCGAGATTGTCAAACACGGCATGGATATTGTTGGTCCCGAATGCACCAAACAAGAAATCAAAGAGGCTTTAATGGAATGAAAAGGGAGTATTCTCACCTTTGAGTGTGTGTAGTGTGTGAAAAATTTGGATAAGCCTTTGATCTTTGATTACTTTCAAAAGTGAGTTGGTAACACCTTATATACCACATTAACCCTAGGTATATAAAGGCCCAATCACTAAATATTAATTAATTACAATCTTGTCTAAAGCCCAAGCTAAAGATAATTACAAAATTAATCCCAAGACTTAAACTATTGACACAATCAATTAAATATCCTAACAATCTCCCCCTTTGTGTCAATTGTTGGGAGTCTTGAATCTTGAGCGTAGCGGTGGTGGATTAGCGTGTGAGTGTGTCGCGAAGCCCTAGCTTGAACTCGAAGGCGCGGAGGTTCCTTCGAAGTACCAATCGATTAGCTGTAGCGTCAATGAGCTTCGCGAACTTGGATCGGCAGAGAGGATCTTCTTCTGAAAGTATGCGGCAGATCTTCATTAGTTTGTCTTGGATGATGGTGAGCGTTCCATCCGAGAACTTTGCCACTTCAGAGCAGCGCAGCATCCTCATCTTTCCCTTATAGTTCGAGTAGGCGACCGCCGGATCGTCTCCGTCGATCACATCGCCCTCTCGGTAGTCGTCCGCGTTCTTGAAAGATGGGCGAGTCAGATTCACCTTCTTCAGGTTGTGCTCCACCGCCATCTGCAGATCGTGGGTGGCGAAGAATCTGACCTGTCGGAGCATGTGGCGTTTGATAGCCACATATCCCATGGTGACCGGTTCAGCACGTATGAGATGTCCAGAACTTCTGAGGACGAGTCTGAACTGCTTCATGGATTCCAGCATGCTGTACAGGTCGCCCAGGCGCAGAAACTTGAAGTCCGCCTCACTGACTTCACAGTAGCTCTCATCCTGCCTCATTATCGTGAATACTGGGTAATGGACAGGTCCTTTGGACTCTTGGCGGAGGTCAGTGACTTTGCAGATGGGGGCCCGACTCATTTCCTGAGCGATGTTTTCCTCATCGGATAGCGTCCTATTTGTGCATTTGTGGCACAGAAGGCTCCATCGATAGAGTTGCTTCTTTCTCTCGCTCCAACTTTGGATGTTCATCAGCTCATACTCGTCGAAGGTGGTGATGATCTGCTCCTTGCGTCGCCAGATCCTCTTCCTGATCTCTTCTTGAAACGGTGCGGTGATCTTTTTGTTTTCCCACGGTGCTTCCGGTATATCCACCGTGGGTACATCCGTTTGAGCAGTAGGGGCCTCAGTTTGCTGCGCTTGGAATTGCAGGATGTCCTCAAGCTCGGCCGGTTCAGCGTCGTACTCCTCTCCGTCCTCGTTGTCTGCTGTGTTGATCAGCGTTAGTGAGGCTTCCATCAGCAGACGTCGAGCGTTTTCCACCAGCTTCCTGGCTGCTACTGCATCGACGGGTGTGTACAGCCATTCATCGTTGAAGATGTAGGCTTCGATCTCGTTTTGTGCGCAGTAGACGTCCTCGGGAGCTACGTTGGGGTCGGTGTTGAGAGGAGTGTCGCTGTGTGGTGGCGAGGGTGTTGCGTCGGAAGAGTTTGTGGATTGTGGGGATGGTTGTGGTGGAGATTCTGGTGGTTCCGTTGTGGTGATGGTTTTGGCAAGGATGATTTGGGTGTCGGGTGGTGTAGGTGTGGTGGTGGCCTCTAACATCGATGTGATAGTTAGAGGTTCGGAGACTGTAGGTGGAGACGGTGTGGGGGTGGTCTCTAACGTCGATGTGACGATTAGAGTTTTGGAGACGGTAGTGGATGGTGGTGAGGGTGATTTGGCTAGTGACTCAGGGTTAATAAGGTGGGATTTTTGGCTAGTGGGGTGTGAGGTTTCTGTTACGGGCGTTGTTTCAGGCCCGGAGGAGGAGGACGGCGTCGAGTGAGTGAGTCCTTGGGATTGTTGGCCTAGCTGCCTATTCTCCCCCTCGCGGCGATCTTGATCATCGTCTTGATCGTCGCGCCTGATCCCGCTGGACTCGCCCTGCGCGCGGCAAGTCATGGGCTGAGTCATCATTCTCTTCATCTGCCGTTCCTCGTCGTCGAGTTCCGTCATCGACTCGAATCTTGCTCGTAGGAGGTAGAAGAGCTCCTTCGCGGAGATGGCAGAGAGAATGGCTTCAGCGTCCACATCTTGAGTCGGTGGTGGCGTCTCCGGGGCCACACCTTTCCCTTTGTCGGCGGTGGACGCATCGAGACGCGCGTAGACTTTATCGAGTATCGACGTCTCAAGAGTCTTTGCAAACTCTTGAAGACGTGTCTCTAGCGCGGTCTCGGTGATGAATTGGGGTAAATTTAACAAGTTGGAATCACGAAGAACTCCAACTGACACCGAATCGGAGAATATAGCCGATCGGCCGCCCGTTTGCACAGGACTGGAAAAGATGGGGTCACTTAGACTTCCCGTTGGCATCATTGATGAGACAGACTCAATCGTATGATGGCCTAGGCTCACGGTTGTTGTGATGTTGGCCGTGCTAGGTCTTCCGCTCTCAGTCACAGAGACATCACCGAGCGTTCTGACAGAGTCACGAAGACTCTGTGGTGCGGTGGAAGGTGTATGTGTCCTAGAAACGTATGAAACTATGGGGAGTGAGGGCACTAGACTCGAGGTGCTTGAAGAGGATGCAGTTTGAGGCGAGGGACTGCTTGTTTCAACATCGACTATCTCCAAGTGGGATGTCGATGGTATACGTGGCTCCTCGTGGAATGAAATATCTTCCTGTAGAGAGGAAGATAAGTGGGTTGGTGGGGTAGTTTGCGTGGTTGAGCCAGATGCCACGACTTCTACTCGGGAGGTGAACACATCACCTCCTGTACCTACTGGTTCGGCTCGGCTTATTTGTGGCTGAGGAGGTCGATCGTGCTTTTGTTTCGATCGACGCTCCGTGGGGCGGCTTACGTCATCCTCTCGCGCCCGTTTTTTCGGAGCGCGGGTGGAAGAGGATGCGGCGCGACTCGAGGACTTTTTGGAGGTGGTGGTGGGGTTTTGGCTAGTCCCGGGGTTGGGAGCAGTGGGGTTGATCTGCTCCGTAGGACAGAAGATAGTGGTCTGGGGCTTTCTCGGAATGAGGCGGTTGACATGCGATATTCGCGGACGTGTGGATTTGTCTGGTCGGCGTAGGCGAGAACTTCGTCCGGAATTATCATTGCGTTTCGATCCTTCGCCGGAGTGTTTTTCTTGGCGAACTTCTCGACTGTGGGGATGGGGAATTCGGCTGCCGGCCGCATGCGAATGCTGGTGGAGTGCATGCGGAAGTGTTTGATGAAGGCTGGGAGCCACCGCATGTAAGGTATGAAGCGGTTAGTGACTCCCTTTGCGACTTCCCGGTCGCGACGTTGGATCATCGCGACAAGATCCATCCAGATGATGTCCGCGTAGTTGTACTTCCGGTTGTGGGCGATGCCGGTTAGGATGGTGAGGATCTGAAGGTTTCCGCGGTCCTGACCGGCATGCTTTCCTGACATGCACTTGTTCACCAGCAGGTACAGTGTCCGCCAAGGTTGAGGTAGGTTGCGGGTGGTGACTTCACTGAGGACAAGTGGGCCCTTCTTCTTCTTGGTATCTGGTTGATAGCCCAGTCGGTCAATGTCTTCAATGAGTTGATCGTGCGTTGGAAGTGGGTCATAGGGTGAGTAGACGGGGAGTTGAAGCACTTCTTGCACTATTTTGCGATTGAGGACCACCGTTTCTTGATCAATTTGTGCGGATAGGTTTTTGGCAAGATGGAGTGGTCCCGCTATCTGCAGTGTATGCCAGAATTGTTGAAGGTACACCTGTGCTTCTGGCTCGCCATGTGTGAGGGCGTGGCGAAGTGGGTGCCCTTTGAGGATTTCTATGATGACGGGGGCATCGCATCGAAAGCTCTGCAGGTCCACCATGAAGTTGTTGGGAATCAGGGCCGCCCATTGACTCAGTGGGAAGATCTGCTCGGGTGGTGGGACATAGAGACGTGTGTTGAGTTCGATGCGAGCAATGTCCCGTTGGATTGCAGCCGCCTCAAGTGCTTCAATTGTACTTTGATCTTTTTCCGTCATATCTGTGCTTGACAGTAATTGTGATATGATTAGTATGGATTAAATTGTGAGAATGTGGACATAAATGGGTCATGGGTGAAATGATGGAAGTGGCCTCAAATTGCAAATGAAACATCGACAATGTTTTTAAAGGAGATGAGAAGGTTCGCTAAGTATAACATATAGGGATGTTGAGGAAAATTTAGCATTTTGTGTCAAATTTCGCATGTAATGAGAAATCTCGCAGATTATCACACAAAGGCATGTCGAGAGAACATTTTCGCAGATATAAAGGAAATTTCGCACTCAGTCTTATTCATGAATTTTGCATATAACAGGGAAATTTCGCATTCAAAGGAAATTTTCGCATGTAGCATGGAAATTTCGCATTCAGTGTAAAGTTTCGCATGTATTGGGAAATTTTCGCAAGTTATAACACAAAGACATGTCGTGAGAAAGTTTCGCAGTCAGAGTAAATTTTCGCAAGTGATTGAAAATTTCGCAAGTTATATCACATAGACATGTCGTGAGAATTTTCGCAGTCAGAGTAAAATTTTCGCAAGTATGGAAAATTTCGCAAGTTATATCACATACACATGTCGTGAGAAATTTTCACAGGTTATATGAAAGTTTCGCGGAGGTAAAGAGCTTTGTGGACTGCGAAAATTTTTGTTCACTGTAGTTGCGAAATAGTGAAGATGCGAAAATATGTAATATGAAGTGATGTGTTATTAGAATTTCGCGGGGCTAAACTCGCTGTAGCAGGGAAAGTTTTGTCGTGAGAGAAAAAAGATTTTCTCAGATAAACTTTCGCGGCACTTAACATACTGTAGCAGCGAAAAAATTTTAACACATGTAAATTCTCGGGCGAAAGTTTCGCAGTTTCTTAGTCACTGTAGCACCGAAAATTTTTTAACATAAGAAATTTCTCGGAGAAAATAAAGTTTCGCGGGGCTTAACATGCTGTAGCAGCGAAAAAAAATTTTAACATATGTAATTTCTCGGAGAAATTTTCGCGGAACCTCACTCACTGTAGCGCAAGATATTTCTCGTATAAAATAAAGTTTCGCGGGGCTTAGCTCACTGTAGCAGCGAAATTTAACGTTTTAAAGCAATTTTTCTGAGAATTTTTTCGCGGTGAAGAACACAGTGCGATATCGTGCGAAACTACGCAATGTTTTAGCCTTAGACCTACGCAAATCTCAACCAAAATGCAATAATCTGGACTCAATCGACTCGAAATTGGATGGGCAATGCATATTTGAGGGTATTAAACATCAATAATCTAACATGCGTTTGATTTAGAGCCGAGAAAAATTAATTCAAACCTAACAGATTTAATTAAAATGGGGCAAAACAGGATAAGACGAACAGATATTTGGATTATTTAAGGTGTATTCATACCGAAAAAGCTTGATTTTGAAGTCGAAGGATGCAGCTAAGTGGATTTTGAATGCAGATTGGACGTCGACAATGATGCGAGGGGTTGCGAAATTTTGAAAGAGGGGGTTGCGAAAATTTTGAATTTTTCTCGGGAATTTTAGGATTGTAAAATGTGTTAAGTGTTTAGGGTTTTAGGGGTTTTAGTCACTGTATATGCGAAATTTTGAGTTAATGGGTCGAAGTTTCGTGGGCTTGGTCAAAACCTCAACTGAGCTGAATTTTCGCGGGTTTGGTCAAAGTTGGGTCCAATTGAGGTTCAATTGGTCCAATTTTGACCCTTTTTGACCAGAAAAATTAGAAATTCAACCCGAAATATTTTAATCGGTCCAATTTTGACTCAGTTTGACCAAACTTTAAAATTTCAATCCAATATTTTTTTTTTTAGATAAAATAAATAGAAAAAATCAGAAGCTCCCCCTTAATCGAGAAACTTCCCGTTTTAAATAATGGAAGAAGAAAAAAAATAGATGCTCCCCCTTAATCGAAAAACTTCCCGTTTTAAATAATGAAAAATCAATAGATGCTCCCCCTTAATTGAAAACTCCCCCTCAAAAGACAGAATTCAGAAGACACATAGATAATGAAGTGAAGTGGAAAAAGAAATATGTACACTGTATCAAAGTTCTGTAGGGTCGATTGATCACAACTGAATATTCAACATGCCCAACATAGTCACTAGGTGTTGGAATCGTTTGACATCCAACGGTTTTGTGAAGATGTCGGCCAGTTGATCTTCGGTTGTGATGTAGTGCAATTCAATCGTGCCTTGTTCGACATGTTCTTTGATGAAGTGGTGACGAATATCTATGTGTTTCGTTCATGAGTGATGTACTGGATTACTCGTCATCGCAATAGCACTTTTTGAGTCACAGTAAATGGGAATTTTATCAACATGAAAATTAAAATCTCGTAGTTGGGTTCTCATCCACAAAAGTTGTGAACAGCAACTAGCGGCGGCGACATATTCTGCCTCCGTCGATGAAGTTGAGACACAGTTTTGTTTTCGAGACGACCAACTTACGAGTTTACCTCCCAAGAAGTGTGCAGCTCCAGAGGTGCTTTTTCGGTCCATCTTGCATCCTGCGTAATCCGAGTCAGAGAATCCAACTAGTTTGAAGTCCGATAGAGTGGGGTACCACAAACCCAGATTGGGTGTTCCTTTGAGATAGCGGAGGATCCTTTTGACAGCAGTGAGATGGTATTCCTTTGGTGTTGCCTGAAAACGAGCGCAGATTCCTGTCGAGAGAACGATGTCCGGTCGACTAGCAGTAAGATACAAAAGAGAACCTATTATCCCTCGATAGATGGTTTGGTCAACGGGAACACCAGATGGGTCCGCGTCGGGTCGGCCAGAGGGTGACATAGGTGTAGCAGCAGTCTTGGCATCCTTCATTCCATATTTCTCGAGGATGTCATGGATGTATTTGGACTGATTGATGAAGATTCCGTTGGGGAGTTGCTTTACTTGAAGACCAAGAAAGAAGTTCAGCTCACCCATCATACTCATTTCGAATTTCTCTTTCATCAATTCTGCGAACTCTTCACACAGTTGTGGTTTAGTCGATCCAAAAATGATATCATCGACATAAATCTGTACAATCATTATGTCCGGGCCACTCCGCTTGGTGAAGAGAGTTGTATCCAGAGATCCTTTCTTGAATCCAGACTGAACAAGGAAGTCTGAAAGGACGTCATACCAAGCTCGGGGAGCCTGTTTTAGTCCGTAGAGGGCCTTGTAGAGTCGATATACGTGATGAGGAAACTCTTCGCTCAAGAACCCTTCAGGTTGATCAACGTACACTTCTTTGAGAAATCCATTCAGAAATGCAGTCTTCACGTCCATTTGGTAGACTTTAAAGTTCTTGTGAGCAGCAAAGGCAAGAAAAATTCGTATGGCTTCGATCCTGGCAACTGGGGCGAAAGTTTCATCGTAGTCGATACCTTCTTGTTGGTTGTACCCCTTAGCCACAAGTCTTGCTTTATTGCGAATAACAACACCGTCTTCATCCTTTTTGTTCTTGAAGATCCATTTTGTGCCGATAATGAATCTATTGCGAGGTCGTGGTACGAGTTCCCAAACTCGTAAACGTTCAAACTGATTTATTTCCTCCTGCATTGCAATCAGCCAATCGGGATCGTTGAGAGCTTCAGCTACTCGTGATGGTTCGACTTGACTGAGATAGCAAGCAAAGAGACTTTCATTCATCGTAGCCGAACGTGTCGAAACACCGGATGTGAGGTCCCCAATAATCTGGTCTGTAGGATGAGACCGAGTCCAGAGTGGTACATTGGTCTGTGAGGAGCTAGCCGCATTTGTGTCTATTGGAGGCTCATTAGATTGGGGTCCGGTGTCCGAAGAAGAGATCTCAACCGTAGTGGATGGAGATGGTTCATCATCAGGATCAGCAATGTTCCCAAGGTTGGGTAAAATGTCGTCTTCATTGAGATTGAGTGCATCCAAGTTTGGAGGGACGACATCATTGCCGATAACTGGTGGTGTAGGTGGAGTGGGTGCAGCGGTAGGTTCAGTGGTGGCGGCGGGAGTCTTGGGAACTGGATAGAAGTACTCGAAAAGTAGATCGAGATCCAGCTCACCAGAGTTGCCCTCAGATGAGGAAGTTCCCGCCGTTGAAGGTTGACCTTTTGTCAACGAATGTAGAAGACCTGGTTCTGGAATAATATGAGCAGAAGCCATGAGGTCGCCTTCGCTTTCGTCAAAGGTGACATTTGTGCTCTCAATGACAGATCGTTTCTCCTTAAGATAGACTCTGTATGCCTTCGAGTTTAGCGAATAACCAACAAAGATTCCTTCGAGTGCTTTTGGATCAAGCTTCCCAAGATGTTGGCGATCATTGGCAACAAAACATCGGCATCCGAAAACCCTTAGATACGATATATCTGGTATACGACGATTGTTCAACATCTCGTATGGAGTGCGGTTGAATCTCTTGTGGATGGAAGCCCGGTTCTGCGTGTAACAGACTGTTTGAATAGCTTCGCCCCAAAGAGAGTGAGGAAGGCCGGATTGGATGAGGAGAGTCCTAGCTGCTTCAACTAGTGTTCTGTTCTTACGCTCAACGACACCATTCTGTTCCGGTGTCTTCACGGCTGAGAACTGCTGAGTGATGCCCTGAGTGGCATAGAAATCACTGAGCTTCTTGTTCTTAAACTCAGTTCCGTTGTCAGTTCTGATAATCCGAACCTTCTGTTGATGGAGAGTTTGGGACGTAACAACAAACTCGATAATTATATCAGGAACTTCATCCTTTGTACGAATGAGTTTCGTCCATGTGTAGCGTGAAAAATCGTCGACAATCACAAGAATATACCGTCTTCCTCCGAGTGTGGCTGTAGGCATTGGGCCACATAGATCCATATGTAAGAGCTCGAGGATTAGCTTAGAGGACGGGGTTTCCTTGGATATGTGAGACGATCGCTTCATCTTCCCCAATTCACAGGCAGAGCAGAGGTGTTCCTTATGATATGTTAGTTGGGGTAGACCGTTGACGAGTTTATCTTGACGCAGTTTGTTGATAGTCTTGAAATTGAGATGAGAGAGACGTCGGTGCCATAGATCATTCAACTTGGGTGCAGCCCGAGAGAGAAGGCATACTGGTCGAGAGGTCGTGAGATTGAGTACGTAGAGGTGAGACGTGCGCGTTCCAGAAAGAAGTGGCAGTCCCGAGGCATCTATAATGCTGCAGATGTCAGATTCGAAGAGAACCTTGTATCCTTTGTCGCAGAAACGACCAATGCTGAAGAGATTGTAGCTCAAACCCTCAACGTAAGAGATGCCCTTGATCGTCAGTTTGTCATGGACGAGATCACCAGTTCCGAGAATTGGCGCCATTTGACTGTTTCCGAAGGAGACCCTTCCGAGATAGCGCTCGGAGAAGTTGCTCAGCAGCTCCTTGTTCCCCGTCATGTGTGTGGAGCAACCCGAGTCTAGATACATGACAGACCTGCAATCATTAGCAAATGTTGGGTCCCCGTTTACTGACGGGGCATTCTTGTGATACAAGTAAAATTTTCATGCGCTTAATGGGAAATGTGGATTCTAAATCAGATTGTGTTGATTCTAATTTAGCTTTCCCTTTGTCGTTTGTTTGATTAGGCGGGATTGTGGTTTTCCTAACCCATATTTTCCTAATTCGTGCTTGCATGTTTGGCGCCGTATACATGAATTGACGTGGGTAATGTGTTGTTGTTTTCGTGCTTCGGTTTTGGTCGCCTTTGGCTTGCGAGTAGTGGGTGAGTTTGCGTTTGACGACGAGAGACGTTTCGCTTGACCTTAGGTTTTGGCGAGATGGTAGAATTCCAAGACGTCGTAGAGAAGGTTCGCTTCCGAGGTCGGAGTGTTGCGTGTTCATGTGTTTCATATTCATGAAATCGTGGGAGAACAAAATCATTGCAACAGCACATAGACATAAGTTTGGTAAAAGAAAGATAAGTTTTGGCAACATAAATTGTCTACGACCTTAGGATATTGGGATTCAGTACATAGAGAGGAAGGACGAATATAGGATGGCTTTTTCTTCTTGTCATCGAAGAGTGGATTCGCCTTTGTCTGATACGTACTGCCCTCCAGAGACGTCGACCTCACATTCCCTGTATCCATAAGAATACTAGAGTTAGTGTTAGAACATATGTCAGCTTCAGGAGTCATTTTCGCCGTCCTCTTACATTTACATGTTTGAGAATCGGGTACTTGACTCGATGTGGAGGGATAGTTCGTATTGGGAAATTTTTCTAGTGTGTAGATTTTGCTAAGTAGCTCATCTCGCTCTTTTGCAAAGGCCTTCCTTTCTACTTCTAGTTGTCGTTCTAGTTCGGCTATGAGTAGTAGTTTCTTTGGGATGTAAGTGTGAGAGAGAACATCTTGAAAAGCAACTTCCTGTTCTTTGTTTGGGAGTAAGGTTTCGACATCCTCCGAGAGTGAGGATACCTTAGTCTTATCTCTATTGTTCAACTCTGTGTAGTCATATGCGATTTCTGCCCAATGAGTGTTCTGTTCTCTTGTTTCTTCTGAGATGGCAGCGGAGGATGATCTCACAAATGGCTTAAGCTGCGGGGGAGCACCATTTCTTGTTTGCAAGAATGCAGTGTTGCACATGTTGTATCTTTTAACTGTTAGCGGTGTTGGATTGCAATTGCTAGACAGTCCGATCCCCCCCCGTGCGTTGTAGAATTCTGTTTCCACTGGTTGGTTCAATAGGCATAAAATGCGTGAGTTTTCGTTTCTAAGGTGAAGTTGCTCTTCAAGTTCTTTCACCTTGTGGTATAGCCTAACTCTTTCCTTCGTAAGCAGTTCATATTGGGAGGCCGTCAGGAGGCGAGAGGTTTCACATGAACTAATGGCTAGTGTAGTTTCCTTAACCTTAGTCTCACTTTGTTTGTTCTTGCTTTGCAGACGTTTGACTAAAGCTTCAGAGGCCATTAGACGTCCGTTTGCACAGGCAAGTTCTTCTACTTTTAGACTAAGTAAGGCATAGTTGTTTTCAAATTTTAGCTTAAGTTCATCATAATCCCTAGCGTCTACTGTGGGTTTCTTAATGGCGTGTCGGTAAGTAAACACATCATCGAGGTGTGAGATTCGTACCTCAGACTCAGCGTTGGTAGGAGTATTAGCTGTGTTTTCACCGGTGTGATCCATCTCCTCGTCCTCGTCATGTTCTACCAGCCTTGCCATGCAGCAATCTTCATCCTTAGGCTCCTCATCTTCTGAAGTGTCATTCACCCATTCAGCCTCCTCGGTGAGTAGAGCTTTCCCACTTTCCACCTTGCGGGTCATTCTGGCCTTACGGTTGTAGTAGCCGGAGTCCTTCACGCGTGGGGCGTGGCATTCTTTGGCAAAGTGGCCTATCTTTCCACACCGAAAGCACTTCACAGACTTTTGAGGTGTGGAGTCCTCTTCTTTCTTTGTTGGCTTGGCTTCCTCTGTGGGAGTGGTCTTTTTGGTGCCGCTATAGCTTCTTTGGCGATTGGAAGAGGATGAGGATTTTTTCCCGATCTTCTTTGAGACCAACTTAGTGAGCATTGCCAGTTGCTTGCGTATATCACGAACATCTTCGTCTGATTCTGTATCAGCTTCGGATCCTGAAGAAGTGTCAGATACAACAGCTGGTAGCTTTCCTTTGTTCTGTTTGGTCTTAGTGGTGGAAGATCGATCATTGGTTTTGTTAGAGAGGAGGGCCAGTGGGTCGACTCGAGTGTTGGTGGACTGAGGTTGCACGTATGGAGCATAGGCAGACAGACTGTCATAAAGAGCATGGATGGAAGTGTTGGAGAGGTCCTTACTCTGAATCATCATCACGATTGCATTGCCCCACTGTGGTTTGAGGCTTCCAAGAAAGCGGTTGTTGATATCGAATTTGTCCCTCGAGATCCTGGCTTTCTTGAGTTCATTGATGACCTTCAGGTATCTGAGGTACGTGTCACGCAGCTCCTCTCCTTTGTAGGCTTGGAAGTGTTCATACTGTGAGAGACAGGCTGATTTCCTCCCTTGAGCACTTTCAGTAGTGCCTGCCATGATTTCTACGAGTTCATCCCATATTTCTTTAGCAGTTGTGCAGCACTCGATGTGAGCATAGACTTCGTTGCCCATAGCCTGGAAGAGGTATCCTTTGGCAGTCTCGTCGGCCTGTACGCGACCCAGTTCATCCTCATTGATGGGACCTCTTGGAGTGCGGCGTTCATCCATGGGAGGGTTTGCGTTTGGCTGTGCAGGGATGATTGTCCAGAACTGTGCTGGGCCGTTGAATATGGAGTCCAGAAGGTATTGAGAGAGTGGTGCGCCTTTGTTCCTGATGAACGTGAGGAACCGGTTTGTCCATATGCTGTAGTCGCCTTGTCGCAGCATCGGAGGCCTGGTGTCGGAGCCCACTGTGGAGATGTCATTCGTGGTAGACATGGTTGGTGCAGTCGAATCGTCCGTGGTTTTGATCTTGTATAGATAAGAGAGTTAGTAACGAACGATAAGAGAAATACGAGTTGAATGAGTAGAGTTTTGAGAATAAAACTGTTTAAAGAATTTCCTAGAACTAAGTGAGCGTGTGTGATGGTCGATAATGTGTGGAAGAGAAATAAATCTTGAAATTAGGAGAAGTTCTAGGAATTTAAATCGAGACTTGAGGAGCAAAAACAAATTTTATGTCAAATGTGGTGTAGGGTGTTAGGACTGAAGTGTTGGGATCAAATCTTAAATAAGTTTGAGAAAAGTTTAACCCAAGAAGATTTTAACACGAGAAAAAGTCTTAACACGTCAAAAAAAAAATTCGCAGTTCGAAATTTTCTCGGATTCTAAAATTTCGCATGTGAGAATGATTCTCACTTGAGAGTTTTAAAGCTTCACAAGAGAATTTCGCACGTTAAAAAAAAAAATTCGCATCGAGAGTTGACGTGTGGTCTTAGAAAATTTTCTCGGATTTGAAAGAGGTGTGGTATTGAAAAAAAAAACTTTCTCAAATTAGATAAATTTTCTCGGCTTTGAAAACTTTCTCGGATGTAAAAATTTTCGCAAAGTTCAAAATTTTCTCGGTCTTGAAAGAAAAATTTCACAGCTCAGAAAGATTCGCGGAATCAGCTTTCAAGGGTATAAAGTTTCTCGGATTTTAAAGAGTACGAAGTTGAGAAAAATTGGGTCTAAGTGAAATTTTCGCGGTTTAAAAATTCTCGGCTGAAAATTTCTCGACCTGCGAAAATTTCTCAGATTTTTCGAAAGTTTCGCGGCTTAGAAAAATTCTTGAATAGACTTTCTCGCATATAAAGTTTCTCGGATTTTAAGCATAGGTCGTTGCGAAAAATGCAGTGAACGTAAAATTTTCGCGGTTTTGAAAATTCTCGAATTTGAGCATAGGCCGTTGCGAAAAATGCAGTGAACGTAAAATTTTCGCGGTTTTGAAAATTCTCGGATTTGAGCATAGGCCGTTGCGAAAAATGCAGTGAAAGTGAATTTTCGCGGTTTAAAAATTCTCGGAGTTAAATTCGCGGATATGAAACTTTCGCGGATTTGAACGATTCAGAAAGTTTCGCGGGCAAGAACACCGAAGTACTGTTCCATTGCTTGTCGCGAATCTTTCCCAGAAAACCGTCCGTTTTCACTCAAATCTCAACCAAAATCGCTCAATCTTGATCCTAAACTTCAGAAATTCTTCCCTAAACACATAATCGACCGATTTGTGAGCTAAAAACACCAAAAAATAGGTCAAATCGACCAAAAACAGAGAATGGCCGAGATGTCCTTTTCTGAAAAGTTTTTGCTTCAATCTTGCTCAAAACTCGTTAAAACTGATCCAAAAGTGTTCTAAAAACATTTTAGGCATATACTCGATCTGGGGGAAGGTTTTAAACACAAAAACGAAGCATCAAAACCCCAAAACAAGCTTGAAATGCCGAAAATAATTTTTTGCCCAAAAATACCTTTGATATTTCTTGGAATCGAACGAAACTGGATTCAAATCAATGCAGATCGATCCACGTTTGCTCTGATACCACTTGTTGGTCCCGAATGCACCAAACAAGGAATCAAATAGGCTTTAATGGAATGAAAAGGGAGTATTCTCACCTTTGAGTGTGTGTAGTGTGTGAAAAATTTGGATAAGCCTTTGATCTTTGATTACTTTCAAAAGTGAGTTGGTAACACCTTATATACCACATTAACCCTAGGTATATTAAGGCCCAATCACTAAATATTAATTAATTACAATCTTGTCTAAAGCCCAAGCTAAAGATAATTACAAAATTAATCCCAAGACTTAAACTATTGACACAATCAATTAAATATCCTAACAGGCGACTAATCAATTTCAGCATGTTTTCGCTTAACTTCTTATATCATTCAGGCCAAATATTGGGGGTTTTCGCTGACCTCTAGACTATTATTAAAAAGTAGTAATTCTATACAATTACAGTTCGAGAATTAGTACATATACTAATGATATTTATACGATCAGAGGTCCGAGATTTAGGAAGTCCATCAGATACCGCTACTAATTATATCAGGAGGACAGGTAGGTGAATCAATTATCAACAATGCGTAAACACATGTCTATTATATTTTTAGCGGAGGGACCTGACATGGAAATTGCGTGGACGTCAAAATGTTGTCAGCGGCGGCAACCACTTACGGAAAAGCGACCTAACAGGGCAGTTGCGTGAACGTCAAAACGCTGCTAGCATAGGCTACTGTGATATAATGTTATAGGCACACGAGGTGTCGAGTCTGACCTAGGGCCCTGTGTTGTGTGATTTGAGATAGGATCGTGGGAACAGAAAAAAGTATATATTGCATGCGAGACATTGGCACTGGGACTGAGTGCATTTTTATTCACCAACTGGGCAAATTGCTCAGTGTTTAGGTGTTGTAGGTACTGAGTCTGACGCCGACGCGCGTCAAGACTGAGGCGGCTGGTGGCGGTGCCACGGACTTTTGAGGGGGGGTGGGGGGGTTACATGGATGAAGACCTGTGGAGCGGCGTTAGGGTTTTTGCTATTATGGTATTTTGGGGCTACGGCCTTTTTATAGTCTGACATTGTAAACAATATTTTGTAGTAATGTATATTATTTTAGGAAAAAGTTTTTGTTTGACGGGCCTTCCGCGGCTTACGTTGCGGAAGTCCGCCACTAATTACTATTAGAAAACGAGGGTTGCTACAGGTGGTATCAGAGCGTAGGCTTTAGATTCTGAAGACTGTCCATGTACTGCCGCTCAAAATCCTGTAGAACCAGTCTGGCCTATAAGTTCAATACTTGATTTTGAGATTACGTTTTATTTGATATGTGTTTTATCTGAACTATTGTTGACAAGAATTGAAAATTACCAAGGACACGTAGTGAGCATGTGGGTGAATCCAGCCGTAGGGCTGAACCTGAGTCCCCTCCGAATGGAAGGGACTCCACTATCCTACGCCTGGCTGACTTACTTCAGCGTCAGTCGGATCATATAAACCGCAATCAGATCAAATTGACGAGCTACTCTATCATCATAGCTCGTCTGAACATCGTCTCTTCCCACAGCCAGCGCGAATAAAAATTATAGGAGAGCACTTTCGAAAAATGGATCCCCCAACCTTCGCTAATGCCACAGATCCAGCAACGGCGGAAGATTGGCTACGCACCATAGAAGATATGTTCATATATAGTCGCGTAGTCGCGTGCCTGAAGATGAAAAGGTCATGTGTGTTGTTTCCATGCTGAGAGGAAACGCACGATTCTGGTGGGACACTGTGAAAGTCCTAGAAGATCCGATGACCAAGTTGTGGGAACAATTTAGAGAATTCTTCCACGGCACATACTTTACTGCCCACGAACAAGAACGACGAATGCTATAATTTACGAACCTCAGACAAGGAGAATGCCTGTAGATCAATACATCCGCAAATTCGAGGAGCTGTCCTGTTTCGCTCCTCAAATGGTGGCAACAAACCTACCTAAGGTGACGAGGTTCATTACGGGCCTCAAGCCTAGAATCTATCGTGACTTGAGCATTTCTGGAGCCCAACAGATGGAGTTCACCCAAGTAGCAGAGCGGGCAATGATTGCCGAGCAAGCTGAGGCTCAGATTGTTGAAGCACAAGAAGCAAAAAGAAGGAAGGAACATCACCAGGGAACAGAGAACAATCGTAAGCGTCAATTCTTTGGCAAGGTACAAAGAAACCAGGGAAATCGTCAGGGTCAACGGAACTTGCGCGCGATGTCAAACCTGGACCTATGAATACTCCGAATCGACCCCCAAATTCCGCGCCCAGTGCAGACAATGAGGTCATTATCATTTTTGGGTATGCCACCGGTCTGGAGCTAATCCAAACCCTCAGAGCTTCAGGTGTGGAAGAAGGGGTCATTACGCCAGGAACTGCGATATGCCTTTACCCAGGAACCCACCCAACCGCCGGTTCGACCTCCACTTATACCGGCTCGAGTTTTTATGCTGACGAACGAAGAAGTCGAAGCAAATCCATCCATAGTGATGGGTACGTTAATCATCTATGACGTGCCCACTTCTGTGCTGATAGACTCAAGAGCCACACACTTATTTGTGTCGGCAAAATACGTAACAAAGGTGGGAATATCTCATGCCTTATCTAAATGTAATTATTGTTAGGGAGTGTGCCCTCGGAATGCCATACGAGGACTAGGAATAGTATAGGGCGCACGATGATGTATAGGTTGATAGACGGGTTTATTGTATATACCGTCAAATAAATTAATGAATATTTATTTTCATTATAATAAAGGCATTATTATTTATTTATTGAATTTAAAGTCTACTTGGCATCCGGTAGTGCGATAAATAAATAACACCCAAATGTTTGAGTTGGATGTCTGATTCTCGTGGGACAAGAGAGGAGACACCGAACAGTCCTTAATCTCAGCATTAAATAAAAGGTCCGTAAGTCTAAGGATTCTAGGTGGGTGACTAGATATCCGAATATGACTTATCCATTGACGACCACATAGTATCGGTAGTGTCACTGATTACCTGAGAGGTTGTGGGTCGTGATGGAGATATAGGTGATCGGAGGGATCGCGTATCCGGACATTCGGCTCGTATTCGTCTCAATCACATGGCTGGGATGTTGTCAATGATTGAACGAATGACTATAGCAGCCTCAGACCGATAGGGTCATTGACGGATTTGCTTTCGCGATTTCGGTTTGTCGCTAGTTGGCTAGGCTCGCAAGTGTTCATAAATGAAACACGGGTCAGCGACGAAACGCAACCGACTTTACGGAGGTGATTACCGGGCTTTGACTGCTATCAGAATTCACTGCCTATATTTGTATAGGTTAATGTCCTATGAGGTAATCGGAGAGCGACGATTATAAAGCCTTCGGCCGAAGCTTGGAAAACTTGCTTGTATTAGATATAGAGCGGAGTTTAAATAATCGGTTCGGTCTCAATTATAACATAGTGTTAGGTTAGTGAGTTTGACATTTGCATGACTCTCACCTAACCGGGACGCAAGTGAAAGGCGTAAGAAGTATTTAAATGTATACACTATAGTCGGTTCGCCCGAATTTCGATTAGATCAAAATTCGTTCTCAACTGGGATCTGTCTGGTACCGCGGGATAGGCTAGGCGAATACCGGGACTCGTGGATTCCTCCCATGCCAGTTGAGACGGACCTAGAGAGTCGCGCTTAAAAATGGTAATGAACTTGAACGAAAATGGCGGGTTTTTCTCTCGAACCTAACGAATGAGATTTGTTGAGGTAGTGGCATAGTTGATACGAGGTGTCGACGACTTAGTGAAATTCCAGTGACAGTCACGGAAATAATTAGGACTTAAGATTGTCTTAAGTGATTAATTAATTAACTAAGTGGGGCTCAATTATAATTAAAATAACTAGATTGGATTTAATTATTTTATTATTTAAAATGGAGGGACTAAATTGAGAATTTAGAAACCTCAAGGGCCAAAAGGAAATTATCATAAAATAAAAAAAAAACTCTACACATCCACGTTGGGTTGTGTAGAATGAATGAGTCATTTTATATTTTTGACACTTGTTAAGACAAGTGTCTCAAAGTGTCTTAAATAAAAAAAAATAAATAAATAAAAAAAATAATTATGATAATAAGTACACTAACGTGAATGAGAAGTTTTTTTAGGACTTGTACTATGCTCAAAATAAACTAGAGAGAAAGGTAGATAAAAGTTCTAAACATTTTTCTTAAGCCACATAAAACCGACGGGTTCGTTTGACGAGTCCCGACGCCCGAACCGAGTTGCATCTAGCCATCGGGAGCAGTCTCGGAGGTTTGTTCAAGGTAATACCGGCGTGACGATCTACCCCGGAGGCCCCGGGATTCCGACGAGGTGCAGCCAAGTCCATCCGAGGTGACGACAGAAGAAATCCCGTTCACCGAAGGTATACCTCGAACCTTAAAGATTTGATTTACGAAAAATATCAAACGGTATCGGAATAATTCGAAATACCCCTCGTTGGAAACGTCTAGTAGAGTAGAATTATTCTGCAAAATTTGGTATTGATCGGAAATCATTTTGGTCGTCAAATAGTTAAAAGACGGCAGACTGCCGTTTTACTCGAATTAATGATTTCGAACCACAGATTTGATTTTGAGAAAAATATCAAACGATGTCGGAATAATTCGAAAGACCTATCGTTGTGAACGTTAGGAAGTGTAGAATTATTCTGGAAAGTTTGGTATTGATCAAAAATCATTTCTGTCTCCAAATAATCGAAAAACGTCTGGTTGCCGTTTTGTTCGATTAATTTGGATCTAAATTATTAATTCGAATAAATTGGAAATAAATTCGAATTTTGATAATTCGAATTAACCGCGATCTCCCGAGGCTTAGGGAAGCATCTCAGACCCTCGGGAGAAGCCGAATGGTGTAAGGTTGAATTTAGATATTAAAAATCGAAAATTTGCCACCCTACGCCGCTCGGTACAAATCGCGCTTCCGCTATAGCCACCTTGCGCTGTTCGGGGCCCGGCGTCGATTAATTGGGCCCACCCCAACAGCGGTATCAGAGCCAAGGCTCATGAATGGTTCGACCAAAGGCCTCGAAAGCCGATGTGGCGAACGAACGGTCGACGTAGTTTGGAGACTATCGTCGCTCGTGACGTCGGTTGGACACCCGACGTCAAAATTCTGTGTTGCATGTTTATGTGGGACATTTACGCGGGCTTAGGTTCAACCGGGTTATTTGTTTAAGGGTCGTTTGCCGCCCCCCGGTATGTACATGGATTACGGGTTGTTTGGGAAATAATTCCCCCCGTGTTGTATTTAATCGTTTTATTAGATAAATTAGATAAATGACGGCCGTTCGATGGAAGGCGAGGTTGGAGGGTTCGACGACAACCGTGAACTCGACGTTGGAAGATCGAAGACCCCGGTCGTTTTACGACCCATGTAATAGGACCAGTCTAGAAGTAGCCCGCATATTTGTCCATTTAAATTGCTTTCCTAGGGTTAGGAATTTATTTATCGCATTTACGTGCTCGTGCTTAATTTTAATATGCTATGAGTTACAAAAATCTCCTGTACGAATACTAAGTGAGGAAAGGGATTGGATGCCCTGTCTTCTATCAAGCTCGGGCCTAGTTGTTAGAAAACCTAAATGCAAGGTTTGGTTTCGGGTATGCCGGCGCCTTGCATTTACTTTTGTTTCAGCTTGCTCGGGTGCATTTGTGCCGCTCGCCAAGACCACACTGTGCGGTAAAACGTACGGTTCAAGTGTGCGGTTTTGAGCAACGTTGATAGGTCACACTTAGACAGTCATACCGCCTTGTTTCGAGTTTGTCGGCGGGGGTCCCTGACTGAGACAAAGATAGTTGAGACATTCGACAAGGTCGGATTCGTGCGGTGCATGACTTCGTGGACCGCTGCAAACCAATAAAACGACAGAGGTTGAGGTTTGCATCCGTCCACGGGGACATCAACTCCACTATCGAAGTTATCAACGAAACTTCCAAAACATCCGTAGGGAGAATGGAGTTTATGAAAAGATAGTGGGAGTCAAACGGAATAAAAAGTCCTTGTTCGCGTTTGATAACCTATACAATCGACTTAATATGCCTTTTATTTTCTGCAGCATTTTCTCTCTTTGTGAAATCATGTCAACCGCTTTAAATGTACTGCTCAAGGAGAATAGGTTGACTGGGCCAAACTATTCTGACTGGCTTCGCAACTTGAGGATTTTTCTCGAGATTGAGAACCTAGTTTATATCCTTGACTCCGAAATGCCGCCAGCCCCAGGGGCGCGGGCATCCGAGCAGGCTCGTGCCGCTTATGACAAGCGACTGCGCGACGAGAAGCTCGTAAAGGCTCATGTCCTCGTATCAATGAGTAACGCACTGCAGCGTAGCCACGAAAATATGGCTGATGCTCGTGTGATGGTTCAACATTTAAAAGAGCTTTACGGTGAGACGTCTAGGACGGCTCGTTATGCGACTTCGTCGCAGCTCTTCCGATCGAGGATGTCTGAGGGTGAGAACGTTGGCGAGCATGTTATGAACATGATCACCATGATCGAGAGGTTGGAGACTCTCAATTTTCGATTTGATCGTGAATTACAAAATGATCTCATCTTGCAGTCTCTGCCTCCGTCCTTCAACGCGTTCATTGTGAACTACCATCTGAACGGCATGACGCTATTGCTTCCTGATCTGATGAATCAGTTAGCAACGGCGCAAGGTCAGATGAAGAGGGCAAAGCAGACTGCACTTGTCGCCACTTCTTCAATGCCCCAGAAAGGCAAAAAGAAGAAGGGCAACAAGCTCAAGCCAACAGGGAAGGTTTCCAAGAAGAAACTATCTTCTGGGAAATCGAAACAAACTGGTGTAAAGCCAACGGATAGGTGTCTGCATTGCGGTGCGCTGGGCCACTGGAAGCGTGACTGTCCGAAGCTCAAGGGTGAGCAGGCTGCGTCAGGTATGGAACTAAATGTTTTAGAAACAGTTTGTTCTACATCTGTATACTCTACTTCCTGGATATTGGATTCGGGGGCGTGTCTGGGACCAAGTAGAGCGCTTGGGGAGCGTGAGATCGAGGTCAGAGTGGGAAGCGGGGATAGTATCTCGGTAAGCCACGTCGGATCAAGATCTCTTGTATTATCTTCTGGGCATGTGTTGCGTTTGTACGATTGTCTTGTACTCCCGAGGGGATTTAAGAACATCGTCTCCATTCCTGTTTTGAGCAGGAATGGTTATGTATTTAGTTTTAATAATAATACATGCCACATTATGTATAGAAATAAAAATGTTGGCAGCGCGACACTATTTAATGGTTTGTACTATTTAAATACCCAGAACGACGTATCTGTGAATACTATTACAAACAAACGAAAATCGGGAATAAATGCGAGGTACCTGTGGCATCTTCGATTAGGGCATACTGGAGAACGCAAGATTCACGAGTTAGAGAAAAACAGGATTTTAAAACCGTTGGGATCAGATCCCTATCCGACTTGTGAGTCATGCCTCAAAGGTAAAATGACTCGATCACCCTTCACCGGGACTTTTAATAGAGCCACTGAAGTTCTCGGTTTAATTCACACGGACGTTTGCGGGCCATTCAATGTGAAAGCTCGAGGTGACTTCCACTATTTTATTACCTTTAAGGATGATCACAGTCGTTACGGACTCGTGTATCTGATGAGGTATAAAGCTGATGCTCTTGAAAGGTTCAAGGAGTATAAGGCGTTGGTGGAAAATCAAACTTCGAAGCTCATTAAAGCCATTCGATCGGATCGAGGTGGCGAGTACATGAGTGTCGAGTTTGACCAGTTCTTAAAAGAGAACGGTATTTTATCACAGATGACTCCGCCCGGCACGCCACAGTTGAATGGCGTGGCCGAACGTAGAAATCGAACTTTATTAGATATGGTTCGTTCTATGTTGAGCTATACAGATTTACCGATGTCATTATGGGGATACGCGCTTTTGACAGCGGCATATACCATTAACCGGTGTCCCTCGAAGTCTGTTAACGGCATTCCGTATGAGATATGGACTGGTCGTTTACCAAGCTTGTCACATATTAGAATTTGGGGTTGCCCCGCCTATGTGAAAAAGCTGAAAACCGATAAATTGGAGTCTAGGTCAGTAAAAGGACGTTTCATAGGTTACCCCGAAGACTCTATGGGGTACCTATTCTATTTTCACGATGATCAAAGGATCATTGTTGGCCTACATGCACATTTTCTCGAGGAAGAGTTCATTCGAGATTTTGGCGTTGGCCGTGAGGTCACTCTCGAGGAGCAGTCGACCGAAACGTCCACACAGGATTCGGATGGTCCGAGCGAACCAGTCATGCGACGATCTGAAAGGGTGCCTCGCCAACCACAGCGGTATGGCATGTCACATGTCGAACAAGGTTATGTTGCGACTAGGGGACTTCTAAGAGAAGATCCCGCTACTTTCGATCAAGCTATATCCGATGTAGACTCAGCGAGATGGATTGAGGCTATGCGAGCTGAGATGGACTCAATGTACTCCAACAAAGTCTGGACTCTTGTAGACCTACCGAGTGGTTTTAGACCAATCGGTTGTAAATGGATTTACAAGAGGAAGATTGGATCTGACGGACAAGTTGAGACGTACAAGGCCAGGTTGGTTGCCAAGGGCTATAACCAAAAAGAGGGAGTTGACTATGAGGAGACTTTCTCACCTGTAGCCATGATCAAGTCCATCCGGATAATGCTCGCCATAGCTGCGCACTATGATTATGAGATTTGGCAGATGGACGTCAAAACGGCATTCCTTAATGGATTCCTCAAGGAGGAGATCTATATGGAGCAGCCAAAAGGTTTTGAGTCGCATGCAGATGCTCACAAAGTGTGCAAACTGAATCTGTCAATTTACGGACTGAAACAGGCATCTCGGAGCTGGAACCTACGTTTCGATGAAGCAGTTCGGAACTTTGGATTCATAAAAAACATAGATGAGCCATGTGTCTACAGAAAGAGCAGTGGGAGTACGGTGTCGTTCCTTGTATTGTACGTGGATGATATCCTTTTGATAGGAAACGACATTGGGATGCTCTCATCGGTGAAAGCATGGCTTTCAACCGAATTCTCCATGAAAGACCTGGGAGAAGCGACGTATATACTAGGTATTCGCTTGTTCAGGGATCGAGCGAACCATATGATCGGCTTATCTCAGGCCCTTTACTTAGAGAAAATCCTGAAGAAATTCAGAATGGATGACTCTAAGAGAGGGTTCTTACCTATGCGACATGGGATCCATTTATCGAAATCAATGTCACCTCAAAGTGAGGAAGACAGACGACGGATGAGTGGAATACCCTATGCATCTGCAGTGGGTAGTCTGATATACGCAATGTTGTGTACACGCCCGGACATTGCTTACGCTGTGAGCGTAGTTAGTCGGTTTCAGACAAACCCAGGGGAAGAACATTGGACAGCCGTTAAGAATATCTTTAAATACCTTAGACGGACTAAAGACTTAACGCTGGTTTATGGAGGAGCTGGACTAGAAGTTGTTGGTTATACCGATTCGGACTTCCAGTCGGACGTGGATGACCGAAAATCTACTTCAGGATTTGTATTCGTGCTCAACGGTGGGGCAGTGTCTTGGAGAAGCTCCAAGCAAAGCACGACTGCCGATTCCACATGTGAGGCAGAATACATAGCAGCCTCAGAGGCAGCTAAAGAAGCTGTTTGGATGAAAACGTTCTTGGAGGAACTTACTGTGGTACCAGTTGCTGACAGACCGCTTACACTTTGGTGCGATAATAGCGGTGCAGTCGCGCAAGCAAAGGAACCACGATCTCATAGCAAGTCCAAACATATCGAGAGAAAGTATCACGTATTACGTGAGTTCGTTGAAAACGGGATGGTCGCCGTGCAGAAAATCGCCACCGCAGAAAATGTGGCGGACCCACTCACGAAGCCCTTGTCCCAAGCAGTTATGGAACAGCATCTGGACAAGATGGGGCTACGATACCATTGCGACTGGCATTAGGTGCATCGCATGGCATTCGAGTGCAAGTGGGAGGCTGTTAGGGAGTGTGCCCTCGGAATGCCATACGAGGACTAGGAATAGTATAGGGCGCACGATGATGTATAGGTTGATAGACAGGTTTATTGTATATACCGTCAAATAAATTAATGAATATTTATTTTCATTATAATAAAGGCATTATTATTTATTTATTGAATTTAAAGTCTACTTGGCATCCGGTAGTGCGATAAATAAATAACACCCAAATGTTTGAGTTGGATGTCTGATTCTCGTGGGACGAGAGAGGAGACACCGGACAGTCCTTAATCTCAGCATTAAATAAAAGGTCCGTAAGTCTAAGGATTCTAGGTGGGTGACTAGATATCCGAATATGACTTATCCATTGACGACCACATAGTATCGGTAGTGTCACTGATTACCTGAGAGGTTGTGGGTCGTGATGGAGATATAGGTGATCGGAGGGATCGCGTATCCGGACATTCGGCTCGTATTCGTCTCAATCACATGGCTGGGATGTTGTCAATGATTGAACGAATGACTATAGCAGCCTCAGACCGATAGGGTCATTGACGGATTTGCTTTCGCGATTTCGGTTTGTCGCTAGTTGGCTAGGCTCGCAAGTGTTCATAAATGAAACACGGGTCAGCGACGAAACGCAACCGACTTTACGGAGGTGATTACCGAGCTTTGACTGCTATCAGAATTCACTGCCTATATTTGTATAGGTTAATGTCCTATGAGGTAATCGGAGAGCGACGATTATAAAGCCTTCGGCCGAAGCTTGGAAAACTTGCTTGTATTAGATATAGAGCGGAGTTTAAATAATCGGTTCGGTCTCGATTATAACATAGTGTTAGGTTAGTGAGTTTGACATTTGCATGACTCTCACCTAACCGGGACGCAAGTGAAAGGCGTAAGAAGTATTTAAATGTATACACTATAGTCGGTTCGCCCGAATTTCGATTAGATCAAAATTCGTTCTCAACTGGGATCTGTCTGGTACCGCGGGATAGGCTAGGGCGAATACCGGGACTCGTGGATTCCTCCCATGCCAGTTGAGACGGACCTAGAGAGTCGCGCTTAAAAATGGTAATGAACTTGAACGAAAAAGGCGGGTTTTTCTCTCGAACCTAACGAATGAGATTTGTTGAGGTAGTGGCATAGTTGATACGAGGTGTCGACGACTTAGTTAAATTCCAGTGACAGTCACGGAAATAATTAGGACTTAAGATTGTCTTAAGTGATTAATTAATTAACTAAGTGAGGCTCAATTATAATTAAAATAACTAGATTGGATTTAATTATTTTATTATTTAAAATGGAGGGACTAAATTGAGAATTAGAAACCTCAAGGGCCAAAAGGAAATTATCATAAAATTAAAAAAAAAAATAAGAAAACTCTACACATCCAAGTTGGGATGTGTAGAATGAATGAGTCATTTTATATTTTTGACACTTGTTAAGACAAGTGTCTCAAAGTGTCTTAAATAAAAAAAATAAATAAATAAATAAAATAATTATGATAATAAGTACACTAACGTGAATGAGAAGTTTTTTTAGGACTTGTACTTTGCTCAAAATAAACTAGAGAGAAAGGTAGATAAAAGTTCTAAACATTTTTCTTAAGCCACATAAAACCGACGGGTTCGTTCGACGAGTCCCGACGCCCGAACCGAGTTGCATCTAGCCATCGGGAGCAGTCTCGGAGGTTTGTTCAAGGTAATACCGGCGTGACGATCTAGCCCGGAGGCCCCGGGATTCCGACGAGGTGCAGCCAAGTCCATCCGAGGTGACGACAGAAGAAATCCCGTTCACAGAAGGTATACCTCGAACCTTAACGATTTGATTTACGAAAAATATCAAACGGTATCGGAATAATTCGAAAGACCCCTCGTTGGAAACGTCGGGTAGAGTAGAATTATTCTGGAAAATTTGGTATTGATCGGAAATCGTTTCGGTCGTCAACTAGTTAAAAGACGGCAGACTGCCGTTTTACTCGAATTAATGATTTCGAACCACAGATTTGATTTTGAGAAAAATATCAAACGATGTCGGAATAATTCGAAAGACCTATCATTGTGAACGTTAGGAAGTGTAGAATTATTCTGGAAAGTTTGGTATTGATCAAAAATCATTTCGGTCTCCAAATAATCGAAAAACGTCTGGTTGCCGTTTTGTTCGATTAATTTGGATCTAAATTATTAATTCGAATAAATTGGAAATAAATTCGAATTTTGATAATTCGAATTAACCGCGATCTCCCGAGGCTTAGGGAAGCATCTCAGACCCTCGGGAGAAGCCGAATGGTGTAAGGTTGAATTTAGATATTAAAAATCGAAAATTTGCCACCCTACGCCGCTCGGTACAAATCGCGCTTCCGCTATAGCCACCTTGCGCTGTTCGGGGCCCGGCGTCGATTAATTGGGCCCACCCCAACAATTATGTGGTTACGTTACCACACGGTGATCCAACTCGCACTAACCAAGTTTTGGAAGAATGTTCTGTGAATATTGAAGGTAGAAATCTGAGCGTCGACCTAATTGTAATCCCAATGTCATCCTCGGGATAGATTGGCTTTCAAGATATGGGGCCATCATATTCCAGTTGCCCGAAAAAGAGGTATTCACTTTTCGGGTAAGACAAATCCGAATTATATTCCAAGAATATCAGCTCTGAAGGCTCAACGACTTTTGAGTTCGGGTTGCGAGTCTTTCCTCATATACGCGGTGAAGGCAGAGGATTTACCTCAGTCGAAACTGAAAGATGTGCCGATAGTCAACGAATACACCGATGTATTTTCCGATGATCTCCAGGGGTTACCCCCATATCGAGAGTACAATTCAGAATAGATTTGGTACTGGGGTCCGCCCCAATCTCTAAAGCACCTTATCGCCTAGCGCCGAACGAATTGAAGGAACAGCCGGAAGACTTATTGCAGAACGGATTCATCCAGCCTAGCTTTCCACCGTGGGGAGCAGCAGTGCTATTTGTACGAAAGAAAGATGGGTCAATGCGTGCATCGACTATAGAGAGTTGAGTAAGATCACGATCAAGAATAAATACCCCTTGCCGAGGACTGATGATCTGTTTGATCAGCTACAAGGAGCGACGGTATTCTCGAAATTCCTCCGTTCGGGATACCATCAGTTGAAGATCAGGGAGGTAGATGTTCCTAAAACTGTATTCCGTACGAGGTACATCCATTACGAGTTTTTGGTCATGCCTTTTGGACTCACAAATGCCCCAGCTGCTTTTATGGACTTGATGAATCGAGTCTTTAAAGACTACCTCGATCGGTTCGTTATCGTCTTTATTTACGATATTCTAATCTATTCGAAGAGGAGAAATGAACACGAAAGTCATCGACGAACCGACTTAAGAATTCTGTGAGAGAAACAGCTCTACGCCAAATTCAAGAAATGTGAATTCTGGCTTGAGTAAGTAGCCTTTTTGGGACGTGATTTCTGGGAATGGAATCTCCTTGGACCCGAGTATGATCGAAGCTTTGAATAACTGGCCACGACCTACTCCTACCGAGATCCGGAGTTTCTTGGACTTGCGGGATACTACCGTAAGTTTGTAGTGGACTTCTCCAGTATTGCCTCTACGTTGACCAACCCGACGAGGAAGAACGTTCCATTCAAGTGGACCGAAGCATGCGAACAGAGCTTTCAAGAAGTGAATAAATGTCTTACCTCTGCTCCGATATTGACAATACCATAGAATCGGAGGATTTGCAGTATACAGTGATGCTTCGAAGAACGGCTTGGGATGTGTGCTGATGAAGAACGGAAAGGCGATTGCTTATGCTTCGCGACAGCTAAAGGAATACGGGAAGAACTACCCAACCCACAACCTCGAACTAGCAGCAATAGTTTTTGCTTTGAAGATCTGGAGACGTTATCTCTACGGAGAGAGATGTGAGATCTTCACAGACCATAAGAGTTTGAAGTATTTCTTCACTTAGAAAGAATTAAATATCCGACAGCGAAGATGGCCGGAGCTTGTAAAAGACTACGATTGCATCATCTATCATCTAGGCGAGGCAAACGTTGTCGCAGATGCGCTAAGTTGAAAAGCTGTGAATGCATTGTTACATAAGCTTGAAGTAGAGGTAGTCAATTCAGGCGAGGTTGAGACAAAACTAGCAGCGTTAACTCTTCAACCCACGGTGTTAGAACGGATCAGAAGGACGCAAGCAGAAGACAAGTACTATCTAAAAGTATTCGAGAATTTTAAAATACGAGAGGATGGAGCCTTACTATACAAGGACCGTCTTTATGTGCCTGACCACGAGGATTTGCGACAAACGATAATGAAGGAAGCACACTCGGCCACATACTCGGTACACCCATGAGCCACGAAGATGTATCAAGACTTGCGAATAATGTACTGGTGGCCGGGAAAGAAGAAGGACATCACTGCATTCATAAATCGATGCATAGTTGATCAAAGCAGAACACCGGCGACCCGCGGGGTCCCTACAGCCCCTACCGATTCTAGAGTGGAAATGGGATCATATAACGATAAATTTCGTCGTTGATTCACCTTAAACGACGAAAGGCCACGATGCTATTTGGGTGATTGTTAATCGACTGACAAAATTGGCCCATTTCCTTCCTATCAGCTCTACTTTTTCCATGGAACGCTACGCTGAATAGTACATTCAGGAAATTATCCGACTCCATGGAGTTCCGACCTCCATTGTCTCAGATCGAGATTTGATATTCTTATCGAATTTTTGGCAAAGCTTACAAAAAGCAATGGGAACTAAACTCTCGTTCAGCACCGCATATCACCCCCAAACCGACGGGCAGTCTGAAGGAACGATCCAAACCCTCGAGGTAATGTTGCGGGCATGCGTGCTCGATTTCAAAGGAAACTGGAGTAAGTATCTGCCACTGATAGAGTTTTCGTACAACAATAGTTTCCACTCTACAATCGGAATGGCACCGTACAAGGCTTTATACGGGCGTAAGTGCCTATCCCAAGTCCATTGGGACGAAATCGGTGCGAACACTGTTAGGACCCAATATGATTCGAGAAATGACAGAAGATGTGACGAAGATACGGGAAAGGATGCGAACCGCATAGAGTCGTCAGAAAAGTTACGCAGATCATCGACGGCGGTCTTTGGAGTTTACAGAGGACGATCAAGTGTTCCTAAAGATTTCCCCGACGAAAGGAGTAAAACGCTTTGGAAGAAAGGGCAAGCTAAGTCCCAGATACATAGGCCCGTTCAGGATTATTAGACGAGTCGGCGAAGTCACATACCAATTAGAGTTGTCGGCTTTATTATCGCAAGTTCACGACGTATTTCACGTATTGACATTACGAAAGTACCTCGCAGACCCGAGCTATGTGGTCCGGAACGAACTCCTCTATAAACAACTCAAACCTGACTTGAGTTATGAAGAGAGAAAGAGGAAGAATTCAGCGAAGCTTAGAGACTCCACAATTCAAAAGCCATAAGTTCAAAGTGATGTATAACTCTTATCTTGGAAAAGTCATCACTGATAATTAATATATATATATATATATATATATATACTAAAATTCGTGGTTAGGAAAGGGTAATAAGGGATTTCATAAGTTAGTAGGTTTAGAAAACCCTAGTTCTCTAAAGATTCGATTTATATTCATAACTGATTAGGTGACAAGTTCTAATAAAGTCGACACATGTGGTGTTCTTGAAAGTTTATTATTTATTTTGTTTAGAAACTTAATGATTTAGAGTGTAAGATTTTCTGGGTTAGGAATAGTTTTCATAAATGAACACAAAAATACATGAGTTTTGGTGATTCTAGATTTGTCACTGTTCTTTAGGGTTTTTGAAGGAATCGAGCGATTTAAATTTGTATGAGTATCTGGCGATTTAGGGTATTAAAGTCACATTCATTCGATTTGATGAAAGTAATGTGACTTTCGATCGATAATAAAATTCGCCGAATGAGATAGCTATCGATCGATTTTACTTACTTCAAGCCTTGGAATATTTTTAAAACATTTCAGCATATTGAGCTTCGGACGATAATTAGAATTGCCGAGTTGAGCTTCGGGCGGTGATGAAGATTTCCAAGTTAGGTTAGGTTTCGGCCGATGATGAAGATTTCCATGTAGGTTAGGTTTCGGCCGATGATAAAGATTTCCAAGTTAGATTATGTTTCGGCCGATGGAAAGATTTCCAAGCTGGGTTAGGTTTCGGCCTATTATGAAAGTCACCGAGCTTTATTTTCGGTAAATGTACATAATGACTATCGGGCGATTTATTAGGCCATCGGCGACTAATCAATTTCAACATACTTTAGCTTAACTTCTTATATCATTCGGGTGAATTATTGGGGGTTTTCGCTGACCTCTAGACTAGTATTGAAATATAGTAATTTTATACAGTTACAGTTCGAGAATTACTACATATACGAATTATATTTACATGATCAGAGTTCCGAGATTTAGGAAGTCGATTAGATACCGCTACTGATTATATCAGGAGGACAGCTAGGTGAATCATTCATCTACAATGCATAAACACATATCTGAATTATGAGCTTTTATGTGATACGATGATTTACGTGTATTACGTGTTCTACATACGTTTCATGTGACATCACAATTTCATGTGTTATCACGTTTATATGCATCGCATATGCATATCATGTCGCATGGGTGAGATATTTATACCGTATTGAGACGGTGACGATTTGAGTTATTGACGGACGGGGTAGACTGAGGTTACTGTGATTGATTGACTAGTTGAGGAGTCGGCGTTGGTACTCATATGACACCTGACGGCAGACAGGTGTCAACGTCCCGTGTAATGACCCTCACTTTCTAATTATGTTTAGTGGCGGATTTTCGCAACGAAAGCCGCCGAAATTCCATTTTACAAAAACTTTTTATTGAACGGAATATAGTACAGGCGTACACAATGCAAACATCATATTTTACATGCGAATATGTTATGCACATGTCTTATCTTACAAAAACTATAGCCTCACACTAAAACCTCTCCACAGGTCGTCATCCATGTACAGCCTCGCCCTCAAAAGTCCGTGGAGCACCGCCGTCAGCCCGCCTCAGCCGTGACACGCATCAGCGTCGAGCTCGGTACAACACGAAACACTGAGCAATTTGCCCAATAGGTGAATAAAATGCATGAATGCATATGTACACTCAATCTCATATCACGAATACCTTGCACTCCTATGCACACTCTTTCTTTTCTCATACCTAAACTTCAATCAAACTAACGTACACCAGCATATTACACCCAGACTCTATTCCCACGGTTTGCACCTCAGACTGTACTACCATACATCTGAGTAGACGAGTGGCTCACCCCCGTCTCTCGCAAACAACCGACGGTTTACACCTAAGACTGTACTACCATACATCTGAGGAGACAAGTAGCTCACTCACGTCTCCCGTCCAACAGTCTACACCACAGACTGCACTCCCATGCATCTTAATAGATGAGTCGCTCACGCCCATCTCCCATTAACGGTTTACGCCTCGGATTGCACCCCATGCATCCGAGTAGACGAGTCACCCATGCCCGCCTCCCGCTAATAACTGACGGTTTACACCTCGGGCTGCACTCCCATGCAACTGAGTAGACGAGTCACTCATGCTCGTCTCCCGTCCGACACCCTAATACTAGCCCCAATTTTACCTCAACTCCACAACCACATATTTGGTCACCACCTACCCCTTTCACCCTTAAAGCAAAATGTCACCGTTTTATACGGTGCTAAATTCTCGTACAATATGGTATGCAATGCAGTGCAAATAAACGCAATATTGTAAATAAATAAAATTCTAGTTCTCTAAAAAAATTCCAGCTCTACCCCACAATGCACATAAAAATATTTCCCCAAAAATTCTCAAAATAATAATTCGTTAGAATACACTAAAATAATGCCCCAAATAATTCTAACTGTGCTCGAAATATAAGATTACGACCCGAATATAATATAAAAATAAACAATCAAAAACTCTACATCAATAACTCTTCTTAAAGACTCCAAAACTAAGTTCTGCTCGAAAGTAAAATTAGTCTAATATCTAGTCAACCTATAAAATCACTATACCGAAAAGTTAGAAAACACCGGAAACTTCTAAGCGATAAAACACTCAATGCCGAAAACTCTCTAGGTCTTCAAAGTACTTAACATCTTCTATTAACTCAAGTGTCAAAAATATCTCCATAACGAAAGTAATCAAAACTTCAGCCGTATTCATTCAATGAAAACCCCAACACACTAACATTTAAAATATAAACTCAATGCACTCCTCACATTATTGACTCCAAGGTATTAACCACGAAAACTTCTGCTAGCTCAATAATATTTATGAAAAGTTTCCTAGGTTCACGAAAACTTCACCAAAGATATTGCATAATTAGTCTAACACTGAAACAAAGTTCTCCAACCCTAAATTTCAACCCTACTTGCCGTAGACTTCCAAGAGTTTATAACTACTTTGAGCACCCAACATTATTTTATACATCTAATCATGAAATTACCTAAGTCAATTGACATATAATATTGTCACATACCGAAATCTTTTCACATCACTCTTAAAAACACACGCTTGTATAAAATAATATTTAAGCACTAATCCTACTTAACATGGTTATTTCGAGATTCTAGGATGTAATCCTAAACTTAAATCAGAACTACCACATAACTTGTACAATAAATCACACAACCCGTAGCATATTATCCTACCAAAAACCAAATGATGCATCGAAGATCTATTATAATACACAACGAAATATTAATGTGTTGTAGGTGTTCACCTACACCAAAAACTAACTTGTGTTTCACAACTGATCAATATCTAAAATGAATCAAACCCCGACAACAGTAACATATTGTAAACCCTAATTAATTTAATTGTTTAGATGCCGAAACTTCTCTTATCAACAAAAACGTCTCCTTCACATAAATATTTCAAAATTCCAGAATTCAGCCTTAGCATATAAGTCACGGTAATATCACATAATCCACCGTTAAACTATATTAAACTTAGGTAAGTCACCAAAACACCGAAGTAATAACTTGTCCTAATACTCCTAATCATATAAAACCACGTAAATCACTTATATCATATTCATACGGTATATGGAGAGCACATAAAGCGTATTGTAGATGAAATATTCACCTACCTCACTTCCTTATTTTCAAATTTACTAGTTGATCGAACTTGGCCTTGTAAGGTTTCCTCTCTACCCTCGTTTTCTTCGTATGTTCTTCTCTTTCTTTTAGTTCGTGTGTGGGTATTTTTATAACATGATAATTGATATGTGGATATATATAAAGTATTAGGTATCGTGAGAGGGGACAAATAGGAGACTAATTAGTTTCATCTCATGCTAAGCAAGTTTGTCCCTATGTTATTTACTTATAATAGCCCTTATATCAACGTCCTACATATTATAAATATAAGTATTCATATATGTGTGTATCACCCCCGATAACTTCCAAATTATATGTCAAGACTTAAAACTTACTAACTCCATTATTCATACCCACCACGTGTACCACTTTTGTCAACTTATTCAAGGTTTCCTTCTCATTTGATTCCTTCAAGTCGTTCGATAAGTACTAAAATTTGAAAATAGAGATGGGACAAAGTGATGGGAGGTTTGAGATCCTTTTCCTATTTGTTTAAGTAAAGAAAATTGTCTCCCTCACCTAATATTGTACTAATATGCATGTATGCATGTGGACGTAGCTATCCAACGAAAACCTTCCTCCCTCTTTCTTAGTTTAAATTCTTCTAGATAAAATTCCTCTCACACACGTACGCATGCTTTTGCAACCTAAGTATTAAGAAAACATTTTATTAGTCATATCATATATTAACTCCAAGATCACCACATGTACCCAAGTCATGATTTGAATGGCTTAATATTATTATTATTATATATATATATACACACACATAGATAAAGTCATATCTAATCCATGCATATAAATCTGAAAACTTAGACTCCCCACCAAAACTTCAATCTATTATTATTATAGATATATGTGTGTAATTCTATAGATCACGAAAACTTTCTTGTAATAAACAGGCCACACTTATATTTTCTTAATATTTCTAAGTTGTTAAATTCTGCTAACTACACCGAAATCCCATATTATATCTTACGGGTATTACATCATGTCTACTCGGGCGTGAATGTCTCGAGGTGCAAAACCGTCGTGATTATATTTTTCAGCGGAAGGACCTGACAGGACAGTTGCGTGGACGTCAAAACGCTGTCAGTGTCGGCAACCAATTACGGAAAAGCGACCTAGCGGGGCAGTTGCGTGAATGTGAAAACGCCGCTCGCGTAGGCTACCGTGATATTATGTTATAGGCGCGCGAGGTGTCGAGTCTGACCTAGGGACCTGTGTTGTGTGTAGGGGTGTTCACAATTCGGTAAACCGAACCGAAGTTCCGAATTACCGAATATTCGGTACAAAACCGAGCCGAACCGAAAAATTCGGTTCGGTATTCGGTTTGATAAAAATAAAAAATTCGGTAATTCGGTTCGGTACATGTATACTGGTTCGGTATACCGAACCGAACCGAACCGAATTACCGAATTGTTATATTTATTAAAAAATATATTAAATATGTTAAAACTATTCCCACCCACTTTAGACGGCCCAACCCAAGCACAATAAGTTATATTAAAACAACTATAAACGCCCAGCCCAATAAGAAATAATGAGGGTTCTATCCAAATTCTATCATCTCACACTCTCTCACCTCACGCACGCCGTCTCCCTCAGCTCACAATCGCATTGGCCACCCTCAGTCCCTCACAGCACGAGTTTCTAAGCCAACAGCCTCGCATCTCGGAGTTTCTATCGGGTGAGTGCCTTTTCAAAAATCTCTGCATATTTTCGAACTTATTGCATCAAATTTTGATTTTTGCGCAATATGGTTTGATTCCTATGGCAGAAAACATAATCCAATTTGGACGGTTTCAATTCTCGGAGAACATAATCCATTCTCAAAAAATGATATACAACATAAAATCGTCGCATTATCGGGATCATTTCAATTTTATATATTTTTTGTTACTTTTTAGTTTGTGTGAATGGACATTGGAGGCAGAGATTCTTCAAATTTAAATATGCCATCCGTGACCGCATCTGAACCAATCAATGAAGAAAACGAGGATAGCCAAAAAGAACAAAGTGAACGACCAAAGAGAAAGGAAATGTCGAAGCGGTCCCAAGTTTGGGATCATTTTGTTCCATACGCCGACAATGATGGAAAGCCAAGAGCTAAATGTAAGTAATGTGAGCGAAGCTATGCCGCTGATCCAATAATAAATGGAACTTCTGAAATGAAGAATCATATGAAAGTTCGCAAGAATAACCCAAAAAATGTTGTAGATATGCGGAGTATTCAATCGTATTGTCAAAGTGGAACGGGAGAAGTTAGATCAATGACTAGCTGGAAATTCGATCAAGAAGCTGTTAGAAAAGGCTTAGCTCGAATGATTATCGTCGATCAGCTACCTTTCAAGTTCGTTGAAAATGAAGAATTTCGGCATTTTGTGTCACTATCTTGCCCACAGTTCCCCGTGCCATCAAGAACGACCATTACAAAAGATTGCTACAAGCTCTACTTTGAAGAAAAAGAGAAGTTAAAGAGTTTCTTTAGAACAAGTGGACAAACGATATCAATCACCACGGATACATGGACGTCAAATCAACAATTGAATTATTTGGGTTTGACCGGTCATTATATTGATAATGACTGGAAATTACACAAAATAAATCTCAACTTCTTTCTATGTCCTACGCATAAAGGCGAGGAAGTTGGGTTGTTGATTGAGAAATGCCTGCTTGACTGGGGAATTGACAAGAGAAGATTTGTTGGTTGGAAGACGGCTATATGTGGTGGAAAGTACCTGCATATGTTGTTTGTGGCCCTTTTACTTGAACGTGGTGAGGAGATGGCAAATATGGCTAAGGATGCTCTTTATGAAATTTTTGAGGATTATAAAAAACTCTATTCTTAGTCGTCTCAAGGAAGTGCAAGCACGAGTGGTTCCAATATAGAGAGTGCAATCGAGGTTGAAAGAAGGATTGCAACTGAAGTAGACTTTCGGTCATTCACGTCCGACTGGAAGTCGGAATCGGTGTAACCTTCTACATCTAGTCCCGCTCCTCCATAGACAAGCATTAGGTCTTTAGTCCGTCTAAGGTACTTAAAGATATTCTTAACGGCAGTCCAGTGTCCTTCTCCTGGGTTTGCCTGAAACGGACTAACCACTCTCACAGCATAGGCAATGTCCGACCGTTTACACAACATCGCGTACATCAGACTACCCACTGCAGACGCATAGGGTATCCCACTCATCCGTCGTCGGTCTTCCTCACTTTGAGGTGACATTGATTTCGACAAATGGAATCCATGTCGCATAGGTAAGAACCCTCTCCTAGAGTCATCCATTCTGAAACGGCCTGAGATAAGCCGACCGTTCTGTTGGGCGATCCCTGAACAAGCGAATATCGAGTATATACGTCGCTTCTCCCAGGTCTTTCATGGAGAATTCGGTCGAAAGCCACGCTTTCACCGATGCGAGCATCACAATGTCGTTTCCTATCAAAAGGATATCATCCACGTACAATACAAGGAACGACACCATACTCCCACTGCTCTTTCTGTAGACACATGGCTCGTCAACGTTTTTCTCACATTCGAAGTTCCGAACTGCTTCATCGAAACGTAGGTTCCAGCTACGAGAGGCCTGTTTCAGTCCGTAAATGGACCGATTCAGTTTGCACACTTTGTGAGCATCTGCATACGACTCGAAACCTTTTGGCTGCTCCATATAGATTTCCTCCTTGAGGAATCCATCAAGGAACGCCGTTTTGACGTCCATCTGCCAAATCTCATAATCATAGTGTGCAGCTATTGCGAGCATTATGCAGATAGACCTGATCATGGCTACAGGCGAAAAAGTCTCCTCATAGTCGACTCCCTCTTTTTGGTTATAGCCTTTGGCAACCAACCTGGCCTTGTACGTCTCAACTTGTCCGTCAAATCCAATCTTTCTCTTGTATATCCATTTACAACCGATTGGTTTAAAACCGCTCGGTAGGTCTACAAGAGTGCAGACTTTGTTGGAGTACATTGAGTCCATCTCAGCCTGCATAGCTTCAACCCATCTCTTTGAGTCAACATCGGATATAGTTTGATCGAAAGTAGGGGGATCTTCTCGTAGAAGTCCCCTAGTCTCAACATAATTTTGTTCGACGTATGACATGCCATACTGTTGGGGTTGGTATGGCACCCTTTCTGATCGTCGCAAGACTGGTTCGCTCGGACCATCCGATTTCAAATTCTGTGAGAGCGTTTTGATCGACTGCTCCTCGAGAGTGACCTCTCGGCCGACGCCGCAATCTCAAATGAACTCTTCCTCGAGAAAGTGTGCATGCAGGCCCACAACGATCCTCTGATCATCGTGAAAATAGAATAGGTACCCCATAGAGTCTTCGGGGTAACCTATGAAACGTCCTTTCATTGACCTAGACTCCAGTTTGTCTGTTTTCAACTTTTTCACATAGGCGGGGCAACCCCAAATCCTAATATATGATAAGCTGGGTAAACGACCTGACAGGGCAGTTGCGTGAACATCAAAATGCTGTCGGCGTAGGCTACCGCTTACGGAAGAGCGACCTAGCAGGGTAGTTGCGTGAACGTCAAAACGCTGCTAGTGTAAGCTTCCATTATGTTATAGGCGCGCGAGGTGTCGAGTCTGACTTAGGGCCCTGTGTTGTGTGATTTGAGATAGGATTGTGGAAAAAGAAAGAGTGAGCATTGCATGTGAGATATTGGGATCGGGAATGAGCGTTCACATGCATACATGCATATTTATTCATCTACTGGGCAAATCGCTCAGCATTTACGTGTTGTAGGTACCGAGTCTGATGCCGACGCGTGTCAAGACTGAGGCGACTGGTGGCGGTGCTCCACGGACTTTTGAGGGCGGGGCGGTACATGGATGAAGACCTGTGGAGCGCGTTAGGATTTTGACTTTTGGGGCTACGGTGTATAGACTTAACTATGTATATATTTTGGTGTAATATATTGTAATTTAGGAAAAAGTTTTTTGTTAGACGGGCCTTCCGCGGCTTATGTTGCGTAAATCCGCCACTAAGCTTAATTAGAAAATGAGGGTCGCCACAGGTGGTATCAGAGCGTAGGCTCTAGATTCTGCAGACTGTCCATGTGCTGCCGCTCAAAAGGCTGGAGAACCAGTCTGGCCTGTAAGTTCCATATTTGATTATGTGATGACGTGTTATTTGATATGTGTTCTATGTGAATTATTGTAGACAATAATTGAAAAATGCCAAGGACACGTATTGAGCATGTGGGTGAATCTAGCCATAGGACTGAACCTAATCCCCTCCAAATGAAAGGGACTCTACCCTTTTACGACTGACTGAATTGCTTCAACGTCAGTCAGATCATATCAATCGCCAATCAGATCAAATCGACGAGCTACTTCATCATCATAGCTCGTCAGAACATCGTCCCTCCCCTCAGCCCGTGCGTGTAGAAATTATCGGGGAGCGTTTTCGAAAAATGGATCCCACAACCTTCGCTAATGCCACCGATCCAGCAGTGGCTGAAGATTGGCTACGCACCATAGAAGATATGTTCACATATAGTCGCGTGCCTGAAGATGAAAAGGTGTTGTGCACTGTTTCCATGCTGAGGGGAAACGCCCGCTTCTGGTGGGATACAGTGAAGGTCTTGGAAGACCCAGTGGTAATGATGTGGGAACGATTCAGGGAACTCTTTCGTAGTAAGTACTTTACAGCCCATGAATAGGAACGACGAATGCAAGAGTTTGTGAATCTGAAACAGGGGGCAATGCCAGCGGCCCAGTATATTCGTCGATTCGAGGAGCTATCCCATTTTGCTCCTCACATGGTCGCAACTAATCTGTTGAAGGTAACGAGGTTCATTACTGGCCTCAAACCCGAACTTTATCGCGATTAAGTATTTCGGGAGCCCGACAAATGGAATTCACCCAAGTAGCAGAGCGGGCCATGATAGTTGAGCAGGCAGAGGCTCAGATTACTGAAGCTCAAGAGGCGAAGAAAAGAAGGGAAGGACAGCAAGGATCAGGAAATGACCGTAAATGCCAATTTTTCAGCAAAGGCCAAGGAAATCGCCAGGGTCAACAGAACTGGCGCCCAACGCTAAACCAGGGAACCGTAAATATTCGAAACAGACCTCCAAACCCAGCACCCCAGTGCAAATAGTGTGGCCGTTACAACTTCGGCTCCTGCTATCAACCCAGACCCAACCCAAACCCACAGTGTTTCAGATGTGGAAGAATGGGGAATTATGCTAAGTATTGCAATGCGACTTTGCCCCAGAACCCGACTCAACCACCGGTTCTGGCACGAGTTTTCACACTTACCAATGAGGAGGCCGAGGCGAACCTTTCTGTTGTGACGGGTACGTTAACTATCTATAGCGTGCGCACATCTGTGTTGATTGACTTTGGAGCCACACATTCGTTTGTGTCGGCTAAGTATGTGACGAAGGTAGGAATATCCCCTACCTCCTCTGAATGCGACTATGTAGTTACTCTACCACATGGGGATCCGACGCATACCAACCAAGTACTGAAAGGATGTGTCGTAGTTATTGAGGGTAGGAACTTGAGTGCCGACCTGATTGTAATCCCGATGAACGACTATGATGTCATCTTCGGGATGGATTGGCTTTCAAGATATGGAGTCATCATAGATTGCAACAAGAAGGTCGTTAAATTCCAACTGCCTGAAGAAGAAGCATTCACTTTTTCGGGTAAAGCAAGTACGAATAACATTCCACGAATATCAGCCCTAAAGGCTCAACGATTTTTGAGGTCAGGTTGTGAGCCTTAGCTCGTGTATGCGGTAAAGGCGGAGGATTTACCTCAGCCGGAACTAAAAGATGTACCTGTAGTCAAAGAATACGCTGATGTATTTCCCGATGATCTCCCGGGGTTACCCCCTGATCGAGAAATACAGTTCACGATAGATCTGATGCCGGGGTCAGCCCCAATCTCTAAAGCCCCTTACCGTTTAGCATCGAATGAGCTAAAGGAATTGAAGGAACAATTAGAGGACCTGCTATCTAAGGGGTTTATCCAGCGGAGTTTTTCATCGTGGGGCGCACCCGTTCTTTTTGTGCGAAAGAAGGATGGTTCGATGCGACTGTGCATCGACTACCGAGATTTGAATAAGACCACGATCAAGAACAAGATCCCCTGCCAAGGATTGATGATCTGTTTGATCAGTTACAAGGAGCAACGATATTCTCGAAAATTGAACTCCGCTCGGGATACCATCAATTAAAGATCAGGGAGGCAGATGTTCCTAAACCACATTCAGTACGAGGTACGGCCATTACGAGTTTTTGGTCTTGCCTTTTGGACTAACCAATGCCCCAGCTGCTTTTATGGACTTGATGAATCGAGTCTTTAAAGACTACCTCGATCGATTCGTGATCGTCTTTATTGACGATATCCTAATCTATTTTAAGACGAAGGAAGAACACGAGAATCACTTGCGAATCGTCTTAGGAATCCTGCGAGAGAAACAACTTTACGCCAAATTCAAGAAATGTGAATTTTGGCTTGAGCAAGTAGCCTTCTTGGGACACGTGATTTCTTGGAATGGAATCTCTGTGGACCCGAGCAAGATAGAAGCTGTGAATAACCGGCCACGACCTACTACTCCTACCGAGGTCCGAAGTTTTCTTGGACTCGCGGGGTACTACCGTAAATTTATAATGGACTTATCCAGCATAGCCTCTACGTTGACAAAACTGACGAGGAAGAACGTTCCGTTCAAGTGGACTGAAGCGTGCGAACAGAGCTTTCAAGAACTGAAGAGACGTCTTACCTCTGCCCCGATATTGGCTATACCATCGGGAATCGGAGGATTTGCGGTTTACAGCGATGCTTCAAAGAATGGCTTGGGATGCGTGCTGATGCAAAACGGAAAAGTGATTGCCTATACTTCGCGACAGCTAAAGGAATACGAGAAGAACTACCCAACCCACGATCTCGAATTAGCAGCAGTAGTTTTTGCTTTGAAGATTTGCAGACATTATCTCTACGGAGAGAGATGTGAGATCTTCACAGACCACAAGAGCTTGACGTATTTCTTCACTCAGAGGGAATTAAATATGCGACAACGAAGATGGCTGAAGCTCGTCAAGGACTACGATTGCGTCATCAGCTATCATCCGGGCAAGGCAAACGTAGTCGCAGATGCACTAAGTCGAAAAGCGATGAATACAGAGTTACTCAGCTTGGAATGGAGGTAGTCAATTTAGGCGAAGTTGAGGCAAAACTAGCAGCGTTAACTTTTCAACCCACGCTGCTAGAACGGATAAGGAAGACGCAAGAAGAAGACGAACTCTATTTAAAATTAGAAGATACGCTACCCGAGGATTTCAAAATACAAGAGGATGGAGCTTTATTATACAAGGGTCGTCTTTATGTACCTAACAATGGGGAGCTGCGACAAACGATAATGAAGGAATCACACACAACTACATACTCGGTACACCCAGGAGCCACAAAGATGTATCAAGATTTGCGAATAACTTATTGGTGGCCAGGAATGAAGAAAGACATCGCTGCGTTTGTGAATCGATGTATGGCCTGCCAATTAATTAAAGCAGAACACCAGCGACCCGGTGGAACCCTACAGCCTCTACCCATTCCAGAATGGAAGTGGGATCATATCACGATGGATTTTGTCGTTGGTTTATCCAAAACGACGAAAGGCCACGATGCTATTTGGGTGATTGTTGATCGCCTGACAAAATCGGCTCATTTCCTTCCAATCAGTTCTACTTTTTCCATGGAACGTTACGCTGAATTGTATTTTCAGGAAATTATCCGCCTCCATGGAATTCCAATTTCTATCGTCTCGGATCAAGATTCGAGGTTTCTGTCAAACTTTTCACAGAGCCTACAAAAAGCAATGGAAACCAAGCTCTCGTTCAGTACTGCGTATCATCCCCAGACTGACGGGCAGTCTAAACGAACGATTCAAACCCTCGAAGATATGTTGCGGGCATGTGTCCTCGATTTCAGAGGAAATTGGAGCAAGTACCTACCGTTGATCTAATTCTCCTATAATAATAAATTCCACGCTTCGATTGGAATGGCACCCTACGAAGCGTTATACGGCGTAAGTGCCGATCCCCAGTCCATTGGGACGAAATCGGCGAGCGAACCCTGTTAGGACTAGATATGATTCGAGAAATGACAGAAGCTGTGACGAAGATTCGGGAAAGGATGCGAACCGCACAGAGTCGTCAGAAAAGTTACGCCGATCATCAACGGCGACCTTTGGATTTGCGGAAGACGATCAAGTATTCCTAAAGAATCCCCGATGAAAGGCGTGAAGCGCTTCGGACGAAAGGGCAAGTTGAGTCCCAGATACATAGGCCCATGGAAAATTATCATACGAGTCGGCGAGGTCGCGTATCAATTAGAATTACCGGCTTTGTTATCGCAAGTTCACGACGTATTCCACGTATCGACATTACGAAAGTACCTTGCGGACCCGAGCCATGTAATCCATAACAAACTCCTCTATCAACAACTTAAGCCTGACTTAAGTTACGGGGAACAGCCCGTAGAAATTTTGATGTATGAATCGAAACGGTTACGGAGTAAAACTATTCCGTTAGTTAAGGTGTTGTAGCGGAATCAATCAGTTGAGGAAGCCACATGGGAGCGTGAGGATGATATGAGAATTCGTGATCCCGAGTTATTCCAGTTGGCGTAATTTTGGGGACGAAATTCTTTTAAGGGGGAGGATGTAATACCCATAAATTTAATACGGGATTTTGATGTAAATTAACTATGTAATTGGTTAAGTAGGAAGTTTGATGACGTCAATTAGGGGAATATCTTTCGAAATTTAAACAAGATAATAATAAAAAAACACTGAATGGAAATTTCAGGGTATAGTATAGAATCAACAAAGTTTTCGTGGAGGGGCTAGGGACTTTTCGTGACAAGTAATTGTGGGGTACGAGACTCAAAAGTTTTCGTGTAAGTATATTAAAACTAAGTCCTTGTCATAAAGGTCGAGCCAACTAGAAAGTTTTCGTGAAATACCCTACCTTTGAAAACAAAGTTTTCGTACAAGCCCACATAGAATTTATACAATATAATCCCTTAGATATAATATTAGTTATCCATCAAATCAAAGGTTGTGAAACACACGTGGAAGCCTTACAATTATTTAAGAAGTGACTAATGAAAATTTGGTTAACCTAAAAGCAGATCACGTCACGAACATTCACCACCTAGGTATTTCACTTACTAAATTCAAAAACATATAACATATATATCTCTAAACCTTAAAAGTTGAACAACTCTTATGAAGGCAAACGCTAAAACACGATCTTGAGCACTCCAAGCAACGAAAACTAAAACTCCAACTAAGGTATGAAATTTATGAAGTACCTCGTTTAATGTATTCTGGATATTCCAAAAATTAACGTGACTTTCATATGTGGCTATATTAGATCTTTCGTGATTTATGTGATTAGAATAATTTCCCAGATTTGTAACAGCCATACGAGTGAAGATTTCAGTCTAAGAATACTTGTAGAAAATTTTAGGGTTTGTGGTTTGTCATATGTTATCTTTAGAAAATAGGGAGTCTCGATAAGGACTATTCCAATTGTGTGAGTGGGCAGTTTTCGGTGTATGAATATAAATAAGAGTTGAAGCTTAGGGTGTACCATAGTCTGGGATTAGAATAATTTTCCAAGATAATTATGAGAATGAATTAGTTTTGGTGTTTTGAGGATTTCGATATATGGCAGTAGTAAATTTTTAATGCTTTCGGCACCCTAGTGTTTGATAACGTTTTTGACCTGACAAGGAAGTTTTCAATACTTGAATTTTGATTGCTTGAGTAGTAGAAAGTTTTCGTGGTCTATGATTTAACATTTCTAGGTTTTCGTAACTTCATTATTTAAAGTTTTCGTGTATATTTAGGTTTTCTTTCTTTTCAAACAAAAGGTTTTCAGTATTAATAGTTTATTAAAGTATTCGGCCCTTGTGATTTAATTGATTTAAGTTTTCGTGACCTAGTTTTGGTGCCCAAAGTTTTCGTGATCTAAGTGAGTGAATCAAGTTTTCGAGGTTAAATGCCTACAAGGTTTTCGACAAAGAGCAAAAGTTTTTGGCATGGTCTAAAGATTTCGGCATTAGGGTTTTCACTATTTTAAGGTTTTCGATATTTAGGATTTAACAATTTCGAAACTTAATAAATATACTAACATGGTAATATCTACCTGTTCAGAGTTTCGACATTTAGAAGATTCACCAGATATCTTATTTGATTTTAGCAAGAGGAGAGGTAGGTGAATCATTCATCTACAATGCGTAAACACATACTTGATTTATGTGCTTCTGTGTGATTAAATGATTTACGTGTTTTACGTACGTCTCATGTGGGAGCATGTTTTCATGTATTATCACGTTTATATGCATAGCATATGCATATCATATCACATGGGTGAGATATTTACACCGTATTGAAACTGTGTTGGTTCGAGATATTGACGAGCGGGGTAGAATGAGATGATTGTGATTTTTGATTATTGACTCGTTGAGGAGTCGAGGTTGGTACTCATATGACACCTGGCGGCAGACAGGCGTGCTCGATCTGTCTACTCGGGCGTGAACGTCCCGAGCAAAACCATCGTGATTTTATTTTAGCGGAGGGAGCGACCTGACAGGGCAGTTGCGTGAACATCAAAACGCTGTCGGCGTAGGCTACCGCTAGAGCGACCTAGCAGGGCAGTTGCGTGAATGTCAACACGCTGCTAGTGTAAGCTTCCGTTATGTTATAGGCGCGCGAGGTGTCGAGTCTGACCTAGGACCCTGTGTTGTGTGATTTGAGATGTGGAAAAAGAAAGAGTGAACATTGCATGTGAGATATTGGGATTGGGAATGAGCGTTAACGTGCATACATGCATATTTATTCACCTACTGTGCAAATCGCTCAGTGTTTACGTGTTGTAGGTACCGAGTCTGACTCCGACGCGCGTCAAGACTGAGGCGGCTTGTGGCGGTGCTCCACGGACTTTTGAGGGCGGGGCGGTACATGGATGAAGACCTGTGGAGCGGCGTTAGGATTTTGACTTTTGGGGCTACGGCCTTTGTATAGACTTGACTATGTATATATTTTGGTGTAATATATTGTAATTTATGAAAAAGTTTTTTGTTAGACGGGCCTTCCGCGGCTTACGTTGCGGAAATCCGCCACTAAGCTTAATTAGAAAATGAGGGTCGCCACAGTAATTCCCGATCAAATCGGAAATTAAGAGTCTCCAACCTCTCGATCACGGTGATCATGTTCATAAAATGTTCGCCGACGTTCTCACCCTCAGACATCCTCGATCGGAAGAGCTGCGATGAAGCCACATAGCGAGCTGTCCTCGACGTCTCACCATAAAGCTCTTTCAGATGCTGAACCATCGCTCGAGCATCAGCCATACCCTCATGGCTACGCTGCAGCGTGTTACTCATCGATCTGAGGACATGTGCTTTTACGAGTTGCTCGTCGCGTAGTCGCTTGTCATAAGCGGCACGAGCCTGCTCATTTTCCCGCGCCCCTGGGGCCGACGGCATTCGGAGTCAAGGATATACACTAGGTTCTCAATCTGAAGGAAAATCCTCAGGTTGCGAAGCTAGTCTGAATAGTTCGACTCAGTCAACCTATTCTCCTTGAGCAGTATGTTTAAAGCGGTAGACATAATTAACACTGAGAGAAAAAGCAGTAGAAAATAAAAGGCATATAAGTTGTTTGTATAGATCATCAAACGCGAACAAGGACTTCAATTCCGTTTGACTCCCACTACCTTTTCGTAAACTCCATTTTCTCCCATTGGATGTTTTGGAAGTTTCGTTGATAACTTCGATAGTGGAGTTGATGTCCCCGCGAGCGGATGCAAACCTCAACCTCTGTCGTTTTATTGGTTTGCAGCGGCCCACGGAGTCGTGCTCCGCACGAATTCGACCTCGTCGAATGTCTCAACTATCTTTGTCTCAGTCAGGGACCCCCGCCGGCAAATCCGGAACAAGGCGGTGTGACTGTCTAAGTGCGACCCATCAACTTTGCTCAAAACTGCACACTTGAACCATACGTTTTACCGCACAGTGTGGTATTGGAGAGCGGCGCTAATGCACGCGAGCAAATCGCAACGAAAACAAATGCAAGGCACCGGTTTACCCAGAACCAAACCTTGCATTTAGGTTTCGTAACAACTAAACCCGAGCTTGATAGAAGACAGGGCATCCAATCCCTTTACTCACTTAGTATTTTATGGGAGTTTGTGTTCTCATAGCAAAATTAAGCACGAGCACATAAATGCGTTAATTAAATTCCTAACCTTAGGAAGGCAATTTCAATGGACAAATATGCGGGCTATTTCTAAACTGGTCCTATTACATGGGTCGTAAAACGACTGGGGTCTTCGATCTCCAAACGTCGACTTGTCGTCACGTGGTTCGTCGAACCCTCCAATCTCGCCTTGCGTCGAACGGCCGTCATTTTATCTAACTTATCTAATAAAGCGATAAAATACAACATATGGGGAATTATTTCCCGAACAACCCGTAATCCATGTACATGCCGGGGGCAGCAAACCGCCCTTAAACAAATAACCCGGTTAGAACCTAAGCCCGCGTAAATGTCCCACATAAACATGCAACACAGAATTTTGACGCCGGGTGCCCGACCGACGTCACGAAAGACGATAGTCTCCAAACTACGTCGACCGTTCGTTCGCCACATCGGCTTTTGAGGCCTTCGGCGAACCATTCATGAGCCGTAGCTCTGATACCACTGTTGGGGTGGGCCCGATTAATCGACACCGGCCCCCAAACAGCGCAACGTGGCGATAGCGGAAGCGCGTTTCGAACCGAGCGACGTAGGGTGACGAATTTTCGATTTTCCATATCTAAATTCGAGCTACGCCCTTCGGCTTCTCCCGAGCTCCAAGATACTGCCCTAAGCCTCAGGATACCACGTCTAATTCGAATTTCCTAAATTCGACTTCAACACAAATTTATCGAGTAGATAATTTAATTCCAAACTAGTTTGAACAAAGCGGCAGCCGACAACATTTCAACTATTTCGTGACCGGAACGATTTCAAATCGATACCAAATTTTCCAATGATTCTACACTTCCCAGCCATCATAACTAGGGGTTTTTCGAATCATTCCGATGTCGTTTGGTATTTTTCGCAAAATCAAATCAGTAGGGTTCGAAACATACCGTGGATGAACGTGATTTCACCTCGGATGGACGTCGCTGCGCCTCGTCTGGTTCCCGGGGCCTCCGAGCTAGATTTTCACGCCGGTATGACCTTGATCGAACCTCCGAGACTGCTCCCGATGGCTAGCGCAGTTCGGTTTGAGCGTCGGGACTCGTCAAACGATCCCATAGCGTGACGTGGCTTGAGAAGTTCTAACTTCAACTCACTTTGTTTCTTTTCTCTCCAGTTTATTTATTAAACCAAGTACCAGGTACATAAACTCCTCATTTCTTAACTTCTCACGTTGGCCTTTCTATTCTTTTATGCATGTCTCTTTTTAGTTTTCAACACCTAAGCTCATGAGGTGTCACATTGTGCTTGTAGTATAATTTCACTAACATTGTTTATTATTTTTCTACACCACATGTCATGCTCGTAAAAGTGTGACTCACATGCCACCTCAACTTATGTGGCAAGCTATAAATTATACACATGTCCATGTTAGGAATATTTTAGAAGTGTCCAAAATATTAATTCTAAGTCTTGTAATTTCTTTTCTATGCATTTTATAGATGTTTTATTTTTATAATAGGGTTGTATTTGTAATGGGATTGTTAGGGGCCCAATGGGCTTAAATACCTCACAAGGTATTTAAGCTTAAACCCTAACAAGCATTAATTAAGTTTTCCATTTGCAAAACCCTCACGTATTCAACAGTAAACCTATATAGCACATTATTCAAATATTACGAAGGTTAAAATCTGTTGAAGTGTTCTTGGATAATCTGGAATTACAAGTGGTATCAGAGCAAGCGTGTAGGTGAGGAAACTTCATTTCAAGCCTTAAAGATTTTAGCAGGGTGAGTTCTTGTGTGGTAGTTTATCTGTCGCAAAGCTCAGACACATCTATATCAACTATTCTCGAAGATATTCTATTTTTGTTAAGGCGAGTTTGTGGAACTATCAGTTCTGAGCTATCAAAATTGGTTTCCGTGAAGGCTGTGTCAGATTTGTTGGATTTCTATCTAAAACACTTGAAGAACAGCCCTGTTTTTCAGACTGTTCTTGAGTTTGCGCACGGAATTTCTTTTGGGAACTAGGTTTGCGAACTCAAGGATTTCTTTCGCTTTGCGGCTCCTTCATTTCACTTGGTTGGCTTTTTAAGTTTGCGCATCGACACTTCGCAAAGTTCTACTTTGAGAGTTCAAAGTTCCCGAACCGTTAGATTTTCAAAGATCAACGCATCAGGTTCTTTCTCACTTCACGAATCCAGTTATCAATTCGCAAAATCAGAACTTTGCGACCTCTTGATTACATTGCGAACTTGGACCACTTTGCGAATCTCAAGATTACTTTGCGAACTTGAACCACTTTGCGAACTCATTTGAACTAGATCACTTTGCGAACTCAGACTACTTTGCGTTCTTCGCTCACTTTGCGAACTCCAGTTTACTTCGCGAATTCAACACACTTTGCGATCTCTTGACACTTTGCGAACTCACAACTGCTTTGCGAACTTTACTCACTTTGCGTACCGTGTGAACCTTGCAAACCCTACTAACTTTGCGAACCGTGTGAACTTTGCTAACATTACTCACTTTGCGAACCTGGTCAACCTTGCGAACCCACATATCTATTCGCAAAGTAACACGTCACCTCTTCAATTCGCAAAATTCAATTCCAACTTTCCTCACAATACACGTCAACGATCATATCCAAAACACAGGCAATGGACTCTTTCAGCATGGGAAATGATGTTAGACCTCCCATCATCCGACATGGAGAGTACGCAGTCTGGAAGAGAAGATTCATCAACTTCATAGAAAGCAAGGACAACTCTGAGAATCTACTAGAATCTATTTACAATGGACCTACACAGTATTGGACAATAATTCCCGCCACTACTGACACCACCCCTGCAAGAGAGGAACAGAGAATCTTGAAAACTACTGATCAATGCAATGATGAAGAAAAACTGCGACTAAAGGCAGATAAAGTGGCGAAATCATACATGATGCAAGCCATTCCCAATGACATTTTGATGCAACTCGAATGTGGTGAGAGTGCAAAAGAAATGTGGGATGCTCTTCGAATTATGATGCAGGGGACAGAAGTCAATACAATGGCAAGAATGGCAAACACACTCATCTCGTATGACCGCTTTCATGCTAACAAAGGGGAAACTCTCCAAGAAACCTTCCATCGATTTCTTGTTCTTTTAAATGAGCTAAAAATGAATGGAGTCACAAAAAGTGTAATGGAAATCAATATCAAATTTTTAGGATCACTTCATCCAGAATGGGAGGCTACTACAATTATGATAAGACAGATGAACGACCTAACTAAAGTTAGCATTCATACATTATTTGACTACCTCAATCAACATTCCAATCATGTGGAGAAACGAAGGGAGGAAATCAAACCAATAGGAAGCGAATCACTTGCTCTTATGACTGAACGATCATCAAGAAAACAATTCAAGGACAAAGAAATTATCCAGTCATCACAAGTTAAGGAGGGAGAAGACTCTGGTTCTGATGACGAATTCAAGGATCTTACCAAACATGCAGACCAGGAAATCACTCTCAAAGATCTTGCTAAGCAACTCGCTCTTGTCTCGAATTTCGTGCAGAGGAAATATTATAAGAAGACTGGTTCCTCCTCCAATTGACAAAGAACTTCCTCCAACTCTAAAGGAAAGACTCAGGATGAGGACAACAACTCTGAAACTCCTCAACAAGGTGGCAAATGCTTCAATTGCGGCAAGAATGGACACTTTGCCAGAGAGTGCAGAGTGCCCAAAGAAAAGGACGTTAACTATTATCGCAGAAAAGTTCAATTAGCTGAACAAAAAGAAAAGGGGCTGGTCTTAATGGCAGAAGAGGATCATTGGCTTGAAGATACCTCAGACAGCGAGAATGAGAACGCGGCACTGATGGCCAAGCTGGATGACGAAGGAGTTGGAGCTGGAGCTGAAGGAGGCGAGTCAGACACGGAAACCTCTAACAATTCAGAAATGGTGGAGGTAAGTGAAGCAGATTATGATTCTTTACTTAAGATGAAAAATGATTTTTATCCTTATACAAATCTAACAAACTAGGTAAAAGAAAAATCAAGGAACTAGAAGCTAACTTAGAGAAAAATTTAGCAGTATTAGATAAGTTTAGATATGATTATGCATGTGAGAAGAATCGTGTAATTGTAGCAAATGAAAAAATTGCTAAGCTGGAGATACAAGTGCAAAAAACCGAAGTTAAAGCCACGGATTTAGAAAAGGAAATGAAATCTCATAGAGATCAGGCAATGGACGCTACAATTAAATATGACCTACTAAGTAAAGAACGGAAAAAACTGTACTCCAAAATAAAAAAATTGGAGGACCTTTTAACTCGACGAGATCAATCAGAACAAACAATCTTCTTAAACAAACCAGCTAACATTGATTTTTACAATCCCCATAAAGGACTAGGTTTTGAAAATCCACATAAGTTAAAACAAGGCATATCAAGTTCACCTTATCTATATGATCTCAAATTTATGCAGACAGGTTGCCTGACGAATCTCATGTCTTTCGTCAGTGAAAATGAAAATGAGACATCAACACACAGTACAACTCAAATACCTTTTAACTACACAGAATTAAATGATAGTTATAAAGAAAGAAGTTGTCCAGCAATAACTGAATTTGAGACAGATATTTCTCATCTAAACGAAGGAGAAACCTCAGGTGCTTCGGAAAATATGGCACAGATGGTTACATATGCAACTGGATATATGCCTGATTGCATAAAGAAAATCAGTGATCTTCATTCCACTCTCGAAAGCGAGAGAAAGTCATTTGATGAAGAAAGGCAAAAACTTCTTCATGAAATATCTTCACTTAAAGAAAAATTAAGATTACACACAATTTCATACACCTTAATTTCAAATGACAAAATTTCCTGCACTAATACATTAAAATTTTCAGGACCCACAAAAGAGCCATTGAAGGGTCAAGTATGGGTTAAAAAGGAAGATATCTTGAAGGAGAATCGCGATCTGAATGTCCCTTTTGTTATTGAATATTTTCCTTCCAAAACCTTTGTACCATCTTTGTTTTGTCATGTATCGAAAAAACTATCTTCCTCAACAAAAACAAAGCTTTCCATGCGTGATCATGTCACCAAACAAACTCACAAAACAATTCCTAAAAACAAAACTACAACGTCAAAACAAGAATCAAAATCAAAAGTTATCAACGAACCTGTCAAACTTACAAAAATCAAAAAACTCAAGTCTAAACCTAAGACAAAAAGACCCTCACTAGAGCACAAATGGATTCCCAAGCTTCAACCTGCAGGAACACAAATTCCTATCCTAGAAGTAGGTAGTGACTCTGTGTCATCCCTTAACAAAGGAAAATCTAGGGAGTCTAAACGGACTAACAAAATTAATAGAGGTGGACCCATATTTCAATGGGTACCTAAAACCCTCTAGTTCTCTTTTTGCAGGCCCTTCATGTGTGGTACTTAGATTCTGGTTGCTCCACACACATGACTGGGACAAAGGAACTGTTGAGCAACTACGTTGATAGACCTGGAGGACTGGTACGCTTTGGTAATAGCAATGGAGCCAGAATCCTTGGCTATGGCGATCTCATATGCAATCGACTCACAATTAAACAAGTCTCGTATGTTGAAGGACTGACACACAACCTCTTATCAATAGGACAGTTCAGTGATTTTGGACTCCAAGTTGTATTTCTAAAGAAAACTTGCAAAATTCTCAATACCAATGGTGAAGAACTTCTCACTGGAACTCGCAAGACAAATCTTTACACCATTGATATTAGAACTGTCAAACCAAAGACCGATATCTGCCTAATCTCCAAAGCAACTTCAACTCAAAATGACTTATGGCACCAGCGATTATCTCATCTTAACTTCAAGACCCTCAACAAGCTGTCAACCAACAAATTGACAATTGGACTACCACCACTTAAGTATCAAAAAGAGCATATATGCTCTGCTTGTGAGAAAGGAAAAATGAAGAAAGCTTCACATCCTACAAAACACACTGCATCCACTCAACATCCTCTAGAGCTTTTACACATGGATCTGTGTGGCCCAATGCGAACTGAAAGCATAAGTGGAAAGCGGTATATGCTGGTTATCGTCGACGACTATTCCCGATATACTTGGATACGCTTTTTACGGACTAAATCCGAGACAGTCAATCATATTCCAAACCTAATCAGAACAACACAGAACCTACTCCAGAGCAGTGTTAAAATAGTTAGATCAGACAATGGAACAGAATTCAAGAATCAACAGCTCAGTGACTTCTACGAATCCATAGGGATTACTCAACAGTTTTCTGCTATCTACACACCTCAACAAAATGGGGTTGTCGAACGGCGAAATCGAACACTCGTAGAGGCTGCTCGAACAATGATCATCCAATCATCACTACCTCATTTCCTTTGGGCTGAAGCAATGAATACTGCTTGCTATACGCAGAATCGCACAAACATTCATCTAAGATTTGAAAAGACGCCCTATGAACTTATAAATGGAAGGCTGCCCAACATTGCTCATTTTCGAATTTTTGGATGCATGTGCTTCGTCGCCAACGATCGCGAAGACAAGTCCAAGCTTGATCCAAAAGCAACTGAAGGAATCTTCGTAGGCTACTCTGCACAATCTAAGGCATACAGGATATTTCTCAGAAATAGAAGGATGATCATTGAAAGTATAAATGTCACCTTTGATGAGGGACTTGAAATTTCAACTGGACACAGCAATTTGGGACTAGTCCCTAGAACACCACACCTTATTCATTCTCGTAAAGAAGAAGGAGAGTGTTCGAGAGATGCCTCTGAACGGAACTTTTCAGAACCGGGTTCGGACAAAGGGAGTTTGACGCCAGATCAACAATCAACTGATAATTCTAAACAAAGCAACCCCACACGCTTCACTCAACGAGCTCAAGAGGAACTGGATCTGGATCTACTTTTTGAGCATATTTATATATCTAAAAATCAGACAAGACCATCCACCGATCCCATTCCAAATAATGAATCCAGTCCTTGTTCGTCAACTCATGAGTCAGAACCTATTCCTAACCAGACAATTCCTCCCTCAGATTCAGAAGCCTCACCCCCAACAACTGTGACAACAACGCAGACAGAGACCTCCTCTTCAACTTCAACCGGCAACATTACCGGGTCTGCAATCGACTATCCACTCAGTGAGGAATCCCAAATAGACGAAACGACATTACCCCACGAAAAGAAATGGATCCGACATCATCCTACAGATCAAATAATAGGAGATCCCAATACAGGAGTAACGACTAGAAGAACACATTCAAATGAATGTAATTTCACCTGTTTCTTGAGCCAAACAGAACCTAAACGTGTAGTTGATGCACTACAGGATCCCAACTGGATAGTGGCTATGCAAGAGGAGATTAATCAATTCGAACGTCTCAAAGTATGGAACTTAGTTCCTCGTCCAAAAGGGAAGACTGTGATCGGAACAAAGTGGGTATTTAAAAACAAAAAGGATGAAGATGGTGTTGTAATTCGAAACAAAGCCAGGCTCGTTGCTAAGGGATATAATCAACAGGAAGGAATTGATTACGATGAAACGTTTGCCCCTGTAGCTAGAATCGAAGCTATTCGGTTATTCCTTGCATACGCTGCACACAAAGATTTTACAGTCTATCAAATGGACGTAAAAACAGCCTTCTTAAACGGAATTCTGAAAGAAGAAGTGTATGTGTCACAGCCAGACGGATTTCTCAATGCTGATCATCCCGACTTTGTTTACAAACTCGACAAATCACTGTACGGACTTAAACAAGCTCCAAGGGCCTGGTATGAGGTGCTCTCCGACTTTCTTATCTCTTCAGGCTTCACTAAAGGAAAAATTGACACTACACTGTTCGTAAAGAAAAATGATTCTGATATCATGCTTGTGCAAATCTACGTGGATGATATCATTTTTGGCTCTACTAATCCTAAACTTTGCGAAGAATTTAGCATCTGATGCAATCGCAATTTGAAATGAGTATGATGGGAGAAATGTCATTCTTCCTCGGACTACAAATCAAACAACTTCAGGATGGGATCTTCATCAATCAGTCAAAGTACATCCATGATATTCTCAGAAAATATGGGATCGACAAGAGCAAATCATCGAGCACACCTATGTCCACCTCATGCTCACTGGATGCAGATCACCTTGGTGAACCTGTAGATGTTACTCATTATAGAGGGATCATTGGATCACTGCTCTACCTCACTGCCAGTCGACCAGATATCTTATTCTCTACATGTCTATGTGCTCGATTTCAAGCTAATCCCAAGGAGTCGCACCTTCATGCTGTCAAAAGAATCTTGAAGTATTTAAAAGGAACACCAGACCTTGGACTGTGGTATCCTAAAAACTCAAGTATGAAACTAATAGGTTATTCTGACGCAGATTTTGCAGGATGCAGACTGGACAGGAAAAGCACTTCTGGACATATGCAATTCCTAGGCGATAAACTTGTATGTTGGGCCTCAAAGAAACAAAATTGTGTGTCAACTTCCACGGCGGAAGCAGAATACGTCGCTGCAGCAAGTTGCTGCTCACAAATTTTGTGGATCAGAACTCAGCTACGGGACTACGGGTTTGATCTAAATAAAATTCCTATTTACTGTGATTCCAAGAGTGCTATCGCTATTACCTGTAATCCTGTACATCACTCACGCACTAAGCACATAGATCTTCGCTATCACTTCATAAAGGATCATGTAGAAAGAGGCATAATAGAAATGTACTTTGTCAATACAGAGCTTCAACTAGCCGATTTGCTTACAAAAGCATTGGATGAAAAACGCTTCCAATTCTTAGTTGCAAAATTAGGCATGTTGAACCTCAATTTTTAATCTCGATTCTGCCTTCCTACAGTTCATTATTTATCTATTTGCTATGTTTCACTTCTCTTATTCTGTGTGTGTTATGTTCACCATTTATTTAGGACTTTTTTTTTTTTTAAGTTTTTAATTTTCAATAAATTTTTTTTGTGTGTCCAATAAGTCGATGTAGCGCCAATGCTGATGGCGTAATACATCGAGGGGGAGAAATGCTATATCTATGCATCGAGGGGGAGTAAGTGAACTCATCAATAGTTTTTTAATCATTTAATTTTTAAGATAATCGATAGGCATTGCATCTAGGGGGAGTTTTTCTACAAAAACGTAAAATTTGTTCAAAACATGAACAACTCTCTCAAACACATAATACGCAGATAACTCTTATAAATTCTTCAAAACACGAACAACTCTCTCAAACACATAATACGCAGATAACTCTTAAAAAATCATATGCCCGATGAAGACCCAAAGCAGAACAGCAAGTAAAACAACGAATAAGCTCAAAAGAAGGAAAATCTCAATAACCAGCATATCCAAATTATGCTCAAAGTTACGTCTTAACTCTGCATGTTCCTCGAGCTTCTTCTCTTCTTCCTGCTTCTGCCAATTCATCTATTAACGCGAAAAATAAGAGATGAGTTAGTTCTTAGATGTAAGGTACTTCAATGAGATTTGAGACCTATCTATTTATAAACACGAAGGAAACTTACGTCATTTATTGTCCCGACATTAAGACGAATTTTTGACTAAGGCGAAGATTTTTTTCAATAAGGATATCGTATCATGAAAATCGATCTTGAAAAACTCATAGATTTGATGTTATCCTTGTGATTGATCGCGCCAAATTGGTCGTTTTTGGGTCCTCATTATTTGATGTCTTTGCTAAGTTAAAAATCTCGTACACTTACATTTTCTTCCTAAGTCATTTTTCAAATCAATTATTAGAATTTAGATTCGCAAACTATAATGAACTTAGACAACTGTTATTCGCAAACCATCTTCAATTTTGACCAGTCAATGAATTAGATTGCGAACTCATAAATCGCAAACCGATCAATTCGCAAACTACCAATTCGCGAATCTAAAGTGGGCCTTTTTTTTCTCTCAAAAGTTTACAGCCCAGCTCAAAACTAAGGTTCATACTTTAGGCCCGCAAAGTTGTCTTAAAACATCAATTCGCAAACTGAACTCGCACTACAAAAAAAAAAAATCCCAAATCATAAACTTCTACTTTGCGAATCCCGTTCATCAAACCCTTCATCGTCGCTTGCATTGTCTGTGGTTTGCCTGCTCAAATCGTTACCTTCACTTACTCGCGAACATCTCTGTGGTATGAATGAAAAGTTGCGTTTGCTTTTACTGTTTCTTGTTTAACGATCGATTTTCTTAATTGCAGGAGTGATTTCTCGAAGAACAGGTGTTTTTCAGTTGATTCCTGTAGAAATTTCGTTGCTTTTCAGTGATAATACGAGCTTATCTGTTTGATTTTTGCACTAAATCGAATTTATCTTCTCAAATCTGGTGTTTTTCAAAGCGATGAATTTTTTTTTCGGGTTCGAAATCGTTTAAGGGTTCCTTTTGATTCTTCAGAGTTAAGCTTTGCGGGTCCAAAAATGTTTTATTTTATCAAACTTGCGAATCACTCACTTTGCGGGTTATCCACTTTGCAGCTTTGACCGTCTGACTGCTTACTTTGCGAATTCGAGGATCGCGAATCTTGGGATCCGCAAAGTTCATTTTGCGAGCTGATGCTTTGCGATTCCCCGATTGACCTGGTCAATTTGCGAATCCTGAGGCTGTGATACAGAATTCGCAAAGTTCTTTTCAACCAACCCGCAAACCCCTCAATTCGCAATATAAACGTCACGAAGTTCTTTTTACTCAACCCGCAAACCTTTGAGTTCGCAAAATACGACTTACTAAAATGAAGCTAAGCACTTTGAAGTGAACCCGCAAACCATACTTAAGAAATTTTCGACAAAATTTTTCTCGAGTGGGCCAAAGTGTTGGGCCAAGCCTTCTTATCATCAAACGAAACTTTATTCCAACTCATCACTATTCATAACAGCCAAGTCCTCTTATCATGGCATATCTAATTTTATTTATCTTCTGTGTTGCAGTTTCAGCACGAATTCCTAGTGTCATATAAAAAAAAAAAAGGGAAAATATGACGACACCCACGGATCTAGTCTACCCAACTTCGAAATGGATAACAACCAAAGATAATAATTTCCAACTCGACCTGCATACATTCAAGTGCAAGGACGAAATCATCATATCCATTCTGAGGAATCACCATCTTGGGTATGCCTTCTCCGCCTCGGTCCAAGTTCCTACCGTTTACCTCCAACAATTCTGGGGGACAATGAAGACCAAAACTGCCCAAGATAATAGCATCTACTACGAGGCCCAAATCGCATCTGAGACTGTCACCATCACAAAGGAACTCATTCGTAGTATACTAAGAATGCCAAGTCAACCTCAATACGAACCTGAGGCTTCCGAAAATGAGCTCCTGGAGGACATGATGAGGATGGGATACTACACGCCGATCAAGTTTGTCTCCCATTTTCAGAATTCCATGATCCCGCATCCGTGGCGAACGCTCTTCGCATTTGTCAATAAGTGCTTCTCACCCAGCACTCAGGATGGGATAGATGCAATATCACAATTCTTCGGATCTTCCATGGGATCGTGTTTCAAAGAAATTACGACTTTGCCAAACTTATCACCACAGATCTCGACGACCAACTTTACCAACGAACTAAGTCCAAAAAGCCACAGAATTTGCCATATCCCCGGTGGTTCTCACTTATCATCCATCATTTTCTGACTACAACACCGGGAATACCATCACGACCAGTAGAAGAAAATTTCACCCCACCCAAACTGCGCTACCTTCAGAAGGGAAAGACTGATGAGAAATATTCGCGCAAGGCAATGCCAATCCCTCACGAGTTACTCGTTCTTGCAAACCCCGACCATATCGATGCCTATTGCAGAAATTACAAAGTTCCTCACCCCACGACACAGGACAACCCACCTGAGTCTAACCCAGGGGTTAGTGAGACTGAGAGAGCTGAAACGAGCGAGAGAGAAAGAGAGAGTGAGATGCTGAGAGAAACCACAGAAATTGAATCTATCCCACATACACAACAGACTACATCTCAAGAAGCAATCCCTGACCAACCACCACCATCCTCTGAACAAACCATACCTGAACAATCACTCGAGGAACAACCACATGCCGAACAAATTGAACAACCACTAATGGATGTTCCAGAGATAACTACTACTGCACTACCTCAGTCAGAAAAAGCCGGGTCAATCCCTAGGATAGAAGACGTCGTACATGACCTAACGACGCATGAGCGAACCCCACCTGACCATTCACTTGTCTCCCAACAGACAAGTGTCTCAACACAACACGAACCACCCCAAGCCTCCAGCAGCTCGGTTCCTGTGTCTGAACCAACTCAAGAAATACCCATTCTTGTGACACAGGCCGAGCCTCAGCCTGATCTTCAGGCCTCAACGTTCATAGAAGAGCCCCAAATAGAGGCTCTTCAAGGATTGGACGGAAGTCTCTCGGATGTTGATGATTTCAGCAGCTCACCATCCGCGAGCCACCGTACAGAACCTAGTTTTGGACGTGTGCTAACGAGACGCCTTGGCGATCTCGGTGAGAGCCTCACCCAAGCCCGTCACACTGACGTGGCAACAACGACCCGAGCACCATCTCCGAAAGATGTGTCGCAAGGAGAGGTCGGAAGACCCGTGGAAACTGAAGTCCATCCGACTTCGGTTGACAAGGGCCACCGTACAGAACCTCGTTCTGAACGTGTGCCAACGGCTACCTCTAGTGGTGCCGGATCAATTCCAACACAGGTGACGACTGCCTACTTGGAGAATCGGCTGTTCGAATTCTTCGAGACCGTAACCCTACCAAGGGTCAAAGGTCTTATTAAGGAGGCGGTTCAAGCAACTTCCACCGACAAAGGGAAGGCTCCCATATCTGACCAACCTCCTCCTCAACAGCCGGTACTTCCTCGTCTTCTCACCCTGCCACCACGCAACCCGACGATACCTAACTTGTACACAGTGCCTCTGCTTGAACTCTTTGACGTTGGCATTGCTCGCATGATAGAACTCGACAGACGAAGCATTGAAGAAGAAGACCTCTACAGGAAGCTGATCGCAGGTGGCATCATCCCACCTCCTGATGCGAGCATACCGACTGACACATGCCGCCAAGAAGGACCCAGTCAGAAACGTCGTCACGACGATCCAGACGACCAGGATCGTCCTGAGGGGGAGAGTAGCAAGAGACCGAGAACCAAGTCTCCTGTTATTCGCGGCGGAAGAGGCAGAGGACGCGGGGTTCAAACGCGTGGAGGCAGTTCGTCACGACCACCAAGGTCCTCCAGTGGCAGACAAGCTACACCAGGGCCGAACCAGACAACCTCCCTTGGTGAAGTCGAGTATGCTCCCTCGAGGATCTCCACCCAATCAGTCCAAGCAACTACAACCCCTCGTCAAAAGGATCCTCAAGACTACATTGACAGATATATCTTAGACGAGGAATGGATGACGAGAACAGAGACAGCAGAAGAGTCCCGCCTAAGGATTGAAAGCGTTCGTAATTTATTAAAGGCGGCAGCAGCAGACTTCTGCTTCATCGAGCGAGAGGAAGAGGAGCAAGGAGAAAATCTTGAGGCAGATCTTCCAGAACTTCCAGAACTCCTTCAGCATCAGGTGCCCGAGGAACCAACGCCAGGCTACGAGTTCATAGAAACTCATTGGAGAAATGCGAAGATCAAGGCACCTTTTCTTGAGGATCTTTATCCAAAGATCTGGAGGAAGGAAGAAGAAATAAAGGGAGTCAACGAGCTGAATCTTCGAGGCCTTGAGCACCTAAGAGGGACGTATAGGGGACTTAGCCATCAGATTATGCTCTGGGAAGTCACGGCCAAGAAAGGAATGAATAGAGATCAATACAGGAAGTACATGAGAGATCAATCGGCCATCTGTGATGTTGTGGATGTCGAATGGGCGGTAGGTAGATATGTAGGCCCTGTCTTTGTTATTGATCGATATGACAGGAAAATTGTAAAATATTCAGAAGCAGATCTTCCCTATCTTCCACTGGGCGAACTCAACAAGCTCTACAATATTTATCGCAATAAGTTTCCCCTTGACACTCACACAAGGCGAGATGGTTATAGAGCTATCAAAGAGTGTATGCTGAGACAGGTCAAGTATTTTGCTGCTCATGACTTCCAAATGGCCTTAGAAAGCAATATGAGCAAGGTCAACCTGACACGTCCAGACAACAGATATAAGGATCTCGAAAAGTATGAAGAGGGATTTATCTTCCTTGAACCACAACCAGGGGTCACTTACCTTCAAGCTCAGAAGAAAGTGAAGCAGGTGCTACTTCTGTCAGAGGTCTCCAAATTCTCAGATGGAACATTGAAGATTATCCTCAACCAACTTCGGGCTAAGAAGAAGACAGTTTCCGAAGATGACAAGCTAGAAGGAACAGAACTGGAAGAGAAAGATGTCCTACGGAAACTCATCGAGAAGATCAGATATAGGATCGTTCTTCGGAACGACATCAGACAGTTCGAGACTGCTTTAGGATTCAGGAAGACCTACTTGGCTCATAGAGAACCTCCACCTCCACCTCGCTCGAAGAAAAAGAAATGAAGACTTAGTTTATTTGCTTGATTGTAATTTGGACACTTAGGGGGAGAATGTTAGGAATATTTTAGAAGTGTCCAAAATATTAATTCTAAGTCTTGTAATTTCTTTTCTATGCATTTTATAGATGTTTTATTTTTATAATAGGGTTGTATTTGTAATGGGATTGTTAGGGGCCCAATGGGCTTAAATACCTCACAAGGTATTTAAGCTTAAACCCTAACAAGCATTAATTAAGTTTTCCATTTGCAAAACCCTCACGTATTCAACAGTAAACCTATATAGCACATTATTCAAATATTACGAAGGTTAAAATCTGTTGAAGTGTTCTTGGATAATCTGGAATTACAGTCCAAGACCAAACATGCAAATATTCCATTTTGGCCCTTTAGGTTTCAAAATTCTCAATTTAGTCCCTCAATTTTAAGAAATAAAATAATTTTTCCAATCTAATTATTTTAATTACAATGGAGCCTCACTAGTTAATTAATTAAGCACTTAAGACAATCTTAAGGCCTAATCATTTCCGTGACCCTCATCAGAATTTAACTAAATCGTCGATACCTCGTATCAACTATGCTACTTCCTCAACGAATCCCATTCATTAGGTTCCAGAGAAAAGCCTGCCGTTTCGTTCGAGTTCATTACCATTTTTAAGCGCGACTCTCTAGGTCCGTCTCAACTGGCACGGGAGGAATCCGCAAGTCCCTATATTCTCCTAGCCAATCCCGCGGTACCGGACAGATCCAGTTGAGAACGAATTTTGATCTAATCGAAATTCGGGTGAACCGACTATAGTGTATACATTTAAATACCTCTTACGCCTTTCACTCGCGTCCTGATTAGGTGAGAGCCATGTAAATGTCAAACTCACTAACTCTATGTTATAATCGAGACCCAACCGATTATTTAAACTCCGCTCCGTATCTAATACGACGAGCTTTCCAAGCTTCGGCCGAAGGCTTTATAATCATCGTTCTTCGATTACCTCATAGGACGTTAACCTATACGAATATAGGCAGTGAATCCCGATAGCAGTCAAAGCCCGGCAATCACCTCCGCAAAGTCGGTTGCGTTTCGCTGCTGGCTCGTGTCCCATTTCCGAACACTTGCAGGCCTAGCCAACTAGCGACAATCCTAAATTGCGAACGCAAATCCGTCAGTGACCCTATCGGTCTGATGCTGCTATAGTCATTCGTTCAATCATTGACAACATCCTAGTCATGTGATTGAGACGAATGCGAGCCGAATGTCCGAATACGCGATCTCTCCGATCACCAATATCTCCATCACGACCCACAACCTCTCAGGTAATCGGTGACACTACCGATACTATGTGGTCGTCAATGAATAAGTCATATTCGGATATCTAGTCACCCTCCTAGAATTCTTAGACTTACGAACTTTTATTTAATGCTGAGATTAAGGACCGTCCGGTGTCTCCTCCCTCGTCCCTACGAGAATCAGACGTCCAACTCAAACATTTGCGTGTTATTTATTTATCGCACCGCCAGATGCCAAGCAGACTTTAAATTCGATAAATAAATAATAATGCCATTATATGAAAATAATATTCACTACTTTATTTTGACATTATATACAATAAAACTGTCTATCGATCTATACATCTTTGTGCGCCTTATACTATTCCTAGTCCTCGTATGGCATTCCGAGGGCACACTCCCTAACATTAGGAAGATGCTAGAGACTTATGGGAAGGCGTCGGGGCTATCTTGAATTTTAATGGGCCTGATTTTGTCTCCTAACGTGCCTAACGGTATTCGGATAATGTGCAAGGACATTGTCAATCTTTAATGCAGGAAATTAATCACTCTACTTGGGGCTGCCCTCGGTCGTTGGCCGATCCAAGACGGAGATCTTTGCACATATTCGTGATCGCATTTGGAAACCCATCGAGGGTGTGGTCGGAGAAGTTACTTCACAAGCAGGCCGAGAAGTGCCAATAAAGGAAGTCTTATGAGCTATACCGATGCATGCGATGAGTTGTTTTCTTACTTTTAGGGACAGGTGTTGCGAAGTATCGGACAACTAATGTCCCGATATTTGTGGACCGCAAAAGACAAAAGAAGTATTCATTGGATCACCTGGGAGAAACAGTGCCTTGCAAAATCAGAGGGAGGCTTGGGGTTTTGGGTATTCGTGCTTTTTATCTAACCCTTTTAGTAAAGCAAGCTTGGCATGATCTCAAGGCTGGAGAGCCTCGCAGCTAGGGTTTTCAAAGCACGCTATTCCTACTTGCAGCTTCCTACAAGATGGACGAGGACGGAGCTCATCGCTTACTTGGAGGAGTTTATGTGAAGCGAGATTCTTGATAACGGCGGGTGCTCGATGGCAAGTACGGAAGGGGGATGCAGTGAATATCTGGTATGATCGATGGATCCCGCCAGTGCCCTCCTTTAATGTGAAAGACCTTCGGCTGGAGTCTTTGAGTTCGTGGAATGAACCTGTTGAGAAATCGGCACCCTAAGATTCGTGACTCGAAGATCTTTCGTGGGTGTGTGGAGATTTGATCGAAAGATTGGATCTTGATTGGTAATTTTCGCTCAATAACAGAGAAGAGAAAACTGGTAAAAACAAAGGATTTAAAGTGGTTCGACCCAATATTTGGTCTACGTCCACGGATCAACGATTTCTTTTTATTCCGAACCAACTACAGAGATTACAAGTTTCTCACTTTTTCTCTCAACTCACAGTACAAAGATCGAGCTAATTCCTCCTATTTATCGAAGATAAATGACCTAGAAGGTTCCTACTTGGTTCTGAAATTCGGTTGTAACCGTTTCCAAGAAACCATCGTGCGTCACAGCCCCTGACACGACACGTCAAGGCCGTGCGCAATCGGGACTTCTTTCTTCAGCTGCTGTCTAGCTTCACGGCCTTGCACATCCGTCTTCACGGCCGTGAACAATTCAAACGGTCTTGGCGCGCTTCAGCTCTCATTGCTGTTGGCCTTCACAGCCTTGTGCTTTTACTGTCACGGTCGTGACATGAGGCAGCAACACAATTTCGCACAGGCTGCCATGCTTCACGGCCGCAACACCATGTGCGCGTGCCGACGAACCTCGGCTGCGACCTCGTTTCGATGCGTTCTTCGCTCGAACTCATCCCCGATCGATTCCAACATCGTTCTCATCGTTCTTACCACATAATAACCGAGTTTTGGGTCACTAAATCCAAACAGAACCATTAGTGCAAGTCGTACTCCTTCCAATAGATGCTAATATTGTGCTAGGTATGCCTCCAAGCTCTATACTTGAAAATGATTGGGTTATCTGGCACTTTACAAAATCAGGTTTGTATTCGGTTAAAACAGCATATTGGCTAGCAATGGACATTGCTAAACGGAACTTTCTGTGGCGATGCAACATACCCCCTCGTGTCAAGAACTTGGCTTGGAGACTCGGTACAGACGCACTTGCCACCACATCAAATTTGCTCCGTAGGAAGTGCTTCAAGAAAACGCCATCTGCATCTTTTGTAACTTTGACGCTGAGATGGATCGTCATATGTTTGTTTCATGCAATCGAGCGAAAGATTTCTGGAGCAAAACGGACAGACCCTATAACCTTCTGAAGTTATGGTGCTCTTTAGCTGAAGAGTGGCTTCGGGAATTACATGCAAAGCTTGGGCAAGAAGAGTTTGAAAGGCTGTTATGCTTTTATTGGGCCCTATGGTTTATACCAAATAAGTGGACAATGGAACATTGTGTGGTACCGCTTGATGAGGCTGCCCGAAAAGGAAATGAAGTCCACCTTCAAATGTGCACCTATCAGCCTCCCCACGACCAGCAACTGGTCATGATGTTGTTAGATGGAAACCGCCCCACCTCAAACTATTTAGATCAAATTCGATGGTGCACTACACTCTAATAGAGATGGGGCATCAATAGGGATCGTAGCACGAGATTCTGATGGTCGGTGCATTTGGTGGTGGTCACGTTTCTTAGAGGAGAATTTGTGGCCGAAGTCATCGAGCCCGAGCAGTCTTAGTGGCGTCGAGGGTTGCCCGACAACAACATTGGAGCTCTATTATCATTGAAGGAGATTGCCTACCTATCACCGACAATCTAAGGAAGAGATGTGGTGATTCAGCTATGTGTGGGGGCATCTTTGATGACTGTCTGAAGCTTGCAAATTGTTTCTAGCTTATGTCCTTTTCCTTCGTTAAGGACATAATGTAGCCCATTATTTAGAGCTTCTTCAACCCGCAGCATGAAAATACAGTTAATTCTGCACAACTATACAGCTGCTACAGTGCTTTACTCCAACCACTCTATTTTCTACACTAATTTTCTCTCCAACCCATTAACTCTATTTTCTACTCTAAAATCAAATTCATATATTAAACTTTATATTAATAATTAAAAAGTCAATAAATTATAATAATTTTAATATTTAAAATTAAATAAATTATAATCTTAGCATATTATTCGAATATAATTTTATTAAATTAAAACACATTATAAATAATAGGAAATTAATATTATTTTTACTTTTATTATTAAGAATATTAAATATTTAAATATAATTAAAATATTTTTATTAAATAAGTTAGAAATAAATAGAAAGTACAACACACTTTTTGTGTTGAAAATTGTGTGTACTCTACATCTAGAGTGCTTGCTAATCAACACAATACTAATGTTAGATATAGAGTCCCATTGGAGTAAAATCGTACTTTGTTTTCGTGTTTTACAGAAAAATAGAGATGTTCTTAGCAAAACAACTAGGTTATTGCGGAGAGGGTCGGTCTCCACCGACTGAAACCATGTATACCTTAATGCTTGCAGATGGCAATGAATAAAACGTCTCTTTTGTTTAGAGGAAAAGAATATTAACGGTCCATTAATGTCAAACAAATATAAATTTTATCCTAAAAACAAATATCAGAATACATCGTTCAAATATAAATCGAATAATGCATCGTCGGTTATGTCATGTTACGATTTCATCTCTCGAATAACATTCCGGGAGCATATTCCTAACATCAACAATGCCCGAAATCAAACCGTTGGCATGTAAGTTTTGTTAGGACTCTGTACTGAAGCGAGCAAACCTTGTATGGATGCGTTATCCCATATTCGATATTAACTCTAGTTGTGATTACTACTTGGAAGACGGTTTTACACGTCTTTGTACGGTGGTGTCCCACTTCAAAGGCTTTTCAGAAGCACAGATCGATATTCTATGCTCTGAGTTCGTTATTCTTTTCCTTCTTGAATCACTGTTCGGCTTTGTGGTGTTTACAAAATAAAGTCAATTTGAGTTAAGTCCCGTATAGAGTCGTATATCATTTGCATGCTCCACTCAAAGAACACTGGTTTGGCATTGGGGATTTTGTATACATGATTTCATTTTTTACTTTTGTTTCGTTTAGCGTCCGTTAAACTATGTTGCTCGTTATTTGGTTAAAAATACTTGAATTTTGAGACCAAGTAGTACATTCCATTCCAAATCCCACCCACTCACGCAATGACAGGAATTTTGTTCTCGAATCTCGATTATTCATCGTAGACGTATACTTGTCAAATTAAGTTTTACTTGGGAAAAAAGGACAAAAACAACACTCAACTTCGTTTACATCGATTACGTGACATCGTTCGCCTTCTTTCGCAAAAGCTTTTCAACCGTCTTCATCTTTTGTTCAAAAAAACTTCCTTCTATCCATCGCTCTCCATCGTCATCACCTATAATACGCTATAAATAAATAGTTTTTTTCCCCGATCGACATTCCAAGAGAAAGCCAATTCGATTAGTTTCTTCGACGGATTTTGCGAAGTTTGTTGCATATGTGAATGTGCCGTATGTTCTCTCTCTCTCTTATGTGTTTCGGATAATTTTGATATGATCTGAACCCTCGTGGCGATCCATGTGTGAAATTATTTAGTAGAGTTAGTCGTTTCGATGTCGATTTCATGCTCAATCTTGTACCTTTCAAGTGTGAAAACCCAAATTTTCAAATCCTGCTTTCTTTTTCTCAGGCTAGACAGACTGTCCGAATTTGTTTTTTTTCTGCTTTTATGATCCAACAAAAGGCCACAGAAAGCTGAACCCTATAACTATCATCGTTATTTGCGAATTTGTGTTGTAAACATTACAATCTTACAAACAATGGGCGATGATGGTGTGGCTATCGAAAATGGGAATTCACACTCAAACGGCTCAACCACTCAAAGCGCAAACTCATCTTTGGAAGAAAAGATCGGCGAAATCCGCTGCTTATTAGGCAAATCTGAATCTGACCCGTTAAGGATCGTCGGCATCGGCGCAGGTGCTTGGGGAAGCGTATTCTTAGCTATGTTACAAGACGCTTACTCCAATTTCCGAGAAAAGATCCAAATTAGGATATGGAGAAGAGCGGGTCGATCCGTAGACCGCTCCACAGCAGAGCACTTGTTCGAAGTTATCAATTCCCGAGAAGACGTTCTTCGTAGGCTGATAAGGCGGTGTGCTTATCTGAAATACGTCGAAGGCAGATTAGGGGATCGCATTTTGTACGCCGATGAGATATTGAAGGATGGGTTCTGTCTGAATATGATTGATACCCCTCTTTGCCCCTTGAAAGTGGTGACTAATCTTCAAGAAGCTGTTTGGGATGCTGATATTGTGATCAATGGGCTGCCTTCGACTGAGACTGGCAAAGTGTTTGAAGAGATTGGTAGGTATTGGAAAGAGAGAATTAGCTTTCCAGTGGTCGTTTCTCTGGCTAAAGGTATAGAGGCTGAGCTGGAGCCCGATCCTCGTATCATTACGCCCACTCAGATGATTAGCCGAGCAAGTACGATTATATTTTATTACGTTATTGTGTTTGTTCTTACGAAATCTTGTGAAATAGAACTGTGGTGGTTATTGTTCGGACAAGTTATTGCATTACTTCATTTTCTATGTGCTAAATAAGTGCGATCAAGCAAGCTTGTTTGAATGAATCTTTTCTGCGTAGACAATGTGTACAACTTACTTGGCAAAAAAGGGAGCTCTAGCCAATTTTTTTTTTTTTTTTACGAAAAAAGAAGAAAGCAAGTAGTAGTTTGATTGATAATAAGTAAACGTAGTTGATTTTTAGCACTAGTTTTGCAAGAGATTAATCATGTTCATCTCGTTTTCATGAAATGTTATTCCCAGCCGGGATACCAACAGAAAATATTCTCTATCTGGGAGGACCAAACATTGCTTCGGAGATTTACAACAGAGAATATGCCAACGCTCGTATTTGTGGAGCTGAGAAATGGAGAAAACCTCTGGCCAGGTTCTTGAGACAGCCTCATTTTATCGTCTGGGATAATGGTGACCTCGTTACTCACGAAGTTATGGGAGGTCTCAAGAACGTATATGCTATTGGTGCAGGCAAGATTTGAATTTGCCCATGCATCATTTTGCCAAAAATTATGATCTTTTACAAGCAGAATACCATCCTCTATAGCTACTGTAAATTCATTGAACAATTGATAGGTATGGTGGCTGCTCTTACCAACGAGAGCGCAACGAGCAAATCCGTATACTTTGCTCATTGCACGTCTGAGATGATATTTATTACACATCTCTTGGCTGAGGAACCCGAGAAGCTAGCTGGTCCCTTGTTGGCTGACACTTATGTGACCTTGTTGAAGGGTCGTAATGCATGGTACGGTCAGAAATTGGCTAAGGGTGAAATAACTCTTGATATGGGTGATAGCATCAAAGGGAAGGGAATGATTCAGGTGATTGTTTGTTGTAATCTTTTTTTTTCCTCTCCTTAAACAATTCATTGTTAAATTATCTTTGCTATGGGTTGATCGCATTGTTGTTTAATTTGCAGGGTGTATCTGCAGTAAAAGCTTTCTATGAGTTGCTTAGTCAGTCTCGTCTGAATATTCCGTATCCCAACTTACACGAGAGCATTGCACCGGTCGAACTGTGCCCTATCTTGAAGACCCTGTACAAGATTTTGATACTAAGGTACTAGTTGAAGTAACTTTTATCGGACTTTGTGAACTAAGGTGCTTACGCAAGATAATGTAAGATAGATGTCGTCAATCAACTATTTATTCGTAGGGAGTTGTCATCTGAAGGGATTCTTCAAACTCTGAGGGATGAGACGATGAACGATCCTCGAGAACGAATCGAGATTGCACAAAGGCATGCCATTTATAGACCTTCTCTCCTCAGAAAATAGTATGTAATAATGACTGTGGGGAAACTGGTGTTGACTTTCGATTAGATGCTTTTCCTTGCAAAACCAAGTGAAGTTTTTTTTTTCTGCATATTTTTGTTAATGGAATGACAACCCTTGTTCTAACAGTATGTGATTGTGCGATAACCGGAGATAATACATATATTTAGTTGCGTGTACATTTCTGTTTTAGGTCTTAGAGACTTGCCTCCTTTTCGGTGTCCTAGGTAGGGGTGGTTCGGTTTTGAGCGGTTTATGGCCAATTCCGCGCTGAATTGCTGTATGTTTTTCTTTTATTTGAAAAAAAAAATAATAAAACTTAATTGTGGTTCTGAAGAATAAAACCACAAGTGCAATTTTGAGCATTTGCGGGTTTAAACCAATACATGTAATAGAACACTTGACGAGTCTCGGCTCAAACCAATAATAGCAAGGCGTACTAATTAATTACCAATAATCAAATCATAACGTGTAGGCCACTTTTTTTATCGTAAAGTTTAAACAGTCGGTCAATTTGTTATTAAGTATTTTTAGCCATATCTATTTAAACTCAATATATCGGGCTTTAACTAGATAAATTTTGTTTATAAATCTAAAGTTAAAGTTCATACATAATTCCCTCCGAAAAAAAAAATTCATACATAATTATTATTTGATTATCATAAACATAAATTTATATATAGTTTGATATGGGGCTATCCCAATCAAAGAAATTTATATGTGTGGGTCGGGAAATTTATATAGCCGGAGAATAATTATTACAAAGTTGCAGGGCGTGCGTAAGGTGCTTATTTATAAAGGAAGTGAAAGGGACGTATTAGGGACGTGTGGGGACGTGTTGGGACATAAAGGGACGTTGGGACGTACTCGGGACCTGCTTGGGACGTGAAAGGGACGTAACAGAAAGGACACAAGATGTACGTGGTTCGGATCTTTGCAGATCCTACGTCCACGGGCGCTCTAAAACCTCCTTTCACTATAATTTAATGATTTACACACTCAAACAACTCACTCTCTCATGTTTATCTCAAGAACACATTAAGAAAATACTTAAGGACGTTTTTCTGGTAGAGAGAGAGAGAGTATTTTTAGGGTTATAATATGAAAAATGTGAATGAATCGTTGAAGTGGCAAAGTCCCCTTTATATAGGAGCTTCCTCAATTGTTCTGGCATACGTCCCAGGATTCCCGGAGACAAGACCTTCTGGGACAACGGGATGCACAGTATAGGCTGCCTGTCAGAACGATGGGACTTCGCTCTGCTGTAAGAAAAAGCAGGCGGCTAGCACAGGCACTGTCAGAATAGCTTTTCCAGTGTTGTCAGGTGCGGTCAGGTGTCCTTTCAGGCTTCATTATAGCTTCCTTATGACGCTTCCTCAGGACGACAGGACCTGGTCAGCACAATAGGTCCCAGGACACTCCCTAATATGGATGTTAGTTCCCTAAAGCCTTTTGGAGGTCCCTAAAATCGGTGGGCGGTCCCTAAAAGTCTCCCATCACCATCTAACTTTATATTTTTCAAGAAAACTCATATTTTTTACTAAGTTCTCTTAATAAGCTAATTACTTTCTTAATTCCTCTTTTTAGGCTGCCTAATTATTGTTCCACATCAACCACTCCCCTACTCTAATTTGTCTTTGGGAACAAAGAGGAATTAGAGTAAAAATTGTAAGGCAGGCCATGGGTAAAAATAAAAGATCATCGGTCGTACCTCCCTTACCTGGCCCTCCGAAAAAACCTTTACTCTATCTCTGGAAAAGGCGTGTTTCCTTTCCTTTCCAATTTCTTTCTTCATGGCTTCCGCTCCTTATAATTCCTCGAATCCTCCTTCTACAGGGACGGCGGATGTTCCCGCGGTTCCTTCCCCTATTAGAGGAGCTCAAGAAGTTTCTATCGTCACAGCCCCTTGTTTTCCTTGAGGCGAAGATGCTGAGCCTCTTATGAGACCTATAGGGACCTCAATGGGCGAGCTCCCTGGTTCTGTGGACCACCTGAACATGGAGGGAAAGACGAGCATGACAAGTCGGTTGGTGCTCCCAGATGATCAGAGGGCCATCTCTTTGAGGTGTCTTCTTAGGTGGTGGAACGTAGCTTCCGGACTGTCTGCAAAGTCTTCAAGTCAGGACCTGAAGAGAACCCGTGGGCGGCTTCAGTGCTGGGTCCTCGATAATTGATGTCGTGTATGCTCTTCGGGATCTTCCTTTTCCTGGGTGCTTCCAGAGAGATCTGCAGGCCTCCGAGGACCTTCATTTTTCGCTCCCTGACGCAGAGAAGCATACAGAGGTCCTGGCCCGCTGCTGGTGTTGTTGATCCATCGTCTCCAACTCCTGCAATGTTTTAGGGAGCTTTAACTCCCCTATGTTGGAGCCTGTTTTTCCTTAGGTTTTGTTGTCGCCGTTGCGTACGTCGTCCTTGGGATCTGGAAGGGACCTGGCAGGGACCTGATGGCGGAGCTCCTCTTCGAGCCCTGCACTTTGAAGGATATCCCCATGTCCTGCTGCACGTTCCTCCTAGCTCCTTGGACATCCTCTCCTTTTTTCATCATGGTGATAGCCTGTAAAAAATTCTTTGTTATGTTTTTCCTTTCGAGACATAATGGTGTGGGGAGCTTAACTCCCTATGTTCGCATGTTTCCTCGGAGTTCCCGTTCTCCTGTATTTCATGTTTTTGTGCTTTGCATTCTTTCGGGACCTGATGGATGTTCCTGGGAACGTCATTATCGTGGCATGGCTGTAGCGCCAGCTCGCTTAGATGCATGGTTATAGCACCAGCTCGCTTAGTAATTCGTAAGCCAAGTACGAATTCACGCCTGCGTTGCAATGACCGTCGTCATTGTCCTCAGGTGTCATTTGCTCTAGGCTCTCTATGTCCTTAGCGAATTTAGTATTTATGTAGACACTTAGGTCTATAAAGTATGGGGATACCCTCATTGATAGCGCCAGCTTCGCTTTGGTACCATTCACGCCGCAGGCTTAATGAGAGCCTTTGATGTCCTGTACACCGCAGCCCGTCAGCGACGGCATCTTGTACACCCTTATGGGCATCATTCACATCGCAGATGGATTATCTTTGACGTCCTGTACACCGTAGGTCCGTCGACCTTTGGCATCATCACACCGCAGATATATCATCTTTGGCGTCTTGTACACCGCAGGTCCGTCGACCTTTGGCATCGATTATATTATACGGTGCACCGGTATAATATATAATAAAGTATTTATATTCTGACAAGGCGGTATTTTCTTAGGGACATCATTAGTATACCCTGGTTATAGCGCCAGCTTCGCTTAAATGCGTGGGTATAGCGCTCGCTCGCTTACATGCATGGTTATAGCGCCCGCTCGCTTAAGTGCGTGGTTATAGCGCTAGCTCGCTTAAATGCGTGGTTATAGCGCCCGCTCGGTTACATGCGTGGTTGTAGCGCCCGCTCGCTTAAATGCGTGGTTACAGCGTCCGCTCGCTTGTTGGGGGACTGGAATTTGAAGTAATGGCAAATTGGAGCTCATTTCTTCTCAGTTAATGGTGAGGTCCCTGGCTCTAGATCTCTGGAGGTTCGGACCTTCGACCGCTCAGGTGTGCAATTTCTAGGCTCTGTTGGAAATTGTAATTGCCCTTGCATGGAGCTCCTATTATGATAGGGATATGAGCCATAAATGGAGCTGGCCCTTGTCTAGAGCGGGCGGGGGTTGTCTGCCTTTAGTCGGCACAGATCCCCCGGACTCCTCCTCAGCTACATTCAGACCTTGGTCGAGGTCCTGGTCAATGAACGTCCTTGGATGTCCCGCTAGGGTGGGCCCTTCTATTCACCTTCAAGTGATAGTAGTTGTTAGTATGATGTATGATATCGATAATGTAAATGAGGACGAGACTTAGAGGGCCCCTGGCGAAGAGCCTTATCCACGCGGATGTCTCCCGCAGATCTTTATGTGCCAGCGTGGAACTGGGCTTTTATATCCCGCAAATCTTCTATATTTTTAGATCCCGAATATAGGAGTTCGGGTCTTCATGGAGCTGGGCGTTTTAAGCCGTCTGGCAGCGTGGAGCTGGACCTTTAGGTCTTTTGCCAGCACGGAGCTGGGCATTTAGGACCTGAATGCGGAGCTTTGGGTCTTCGTGCCAGCGTGGAGCTTGGTTTTAGGTCCCGAATGTAGAGATTCGGGTCCTCATCTTTTCTTTTTCTCCGCCGAGGTGGTGTTCAAGGCATTACGTCTCAGGAGCTTCGGTTGTGCTTTGGTAGCTCCTGCGGAGTGTAGGTCCAGCTTCTTCGGCAGAGAGGGATCTTCTCCCATCAGTTCCCGGTGGTCACCCTCAGTAGCCTCAGCGAGCTGTGGGTATAAGTTTTTCTTTTGCTCAAGATGGACTTCTTCCTGCGTCCTTCGCCTCGTCCCGGCAGAAATGAAGAAAAGAAAGAAGAATGGACGAATGTTAAGCACAGCTTCACACAATGTAGGAAAAATCACTCATGCCTTCAACTGAATTTTCCCACAGACGGCGCCATTTGATATGGGGCTATCCCAATCAAAGAAATTTATATGTGTGGGTCGGGAAATTTATATAGCCGGAGAATAATTATTACAAAGTTGTAGGGCGTGCGTAAGGTGCTTATTTATAAAGGAAGTGAAAGGGACGTATTAGGGACGTGTGGGGACGTGTTGGGACATAAATGGACGTTGGGATGTACTCGGGACCTTCTTGGGACGTGAAAGGGACGTAACAGAAAGGACACAAGATGTACATGGTTCGGATCTTTGCAGATCCTACGTCCACGGGCGCTCTAAAACCTCCTTTCACTATAATTTAATGATTTACACCCTCAACTCACTCTATCATATTTATCTCAAGAACACATTAAGAAAATACTTAAGGACGTTTTTCTGGTAGAGAGATAGAGTATTTTTAGGGTGTTATAGTATGAAAAATGTGAATGAATCGTTGAAGTGGCAAAGTCCCCTTCATATAAGAGCTTCCTGCAATTGTTCTGGCATACGTCCCTGGATTCCCGGAGACAAGACCTTCTGGGACAACGGGATGCACAGTATAGGCTGCCTGTCAGAACGATGGGACTTGGCTCTGCTGTCAGAAAAAGCAGGCGGCTGGCACATGCACTGTCAGAACAGCTTTTCCAGTGTTGTCAGGCGCGGTCAGGTGTCCTTTCAGGCTTCATTATAGCTTCCTTATTACGCTTCCTTATTACGCTTCCTCAGGACGACAGGACCTGGTCAGCACAATAGGTCCCAGGACACTCCCTAATATGGATGTTAGTACCCTAAAGCCTTTTGGAAGGTCCCTAAAATCGGTGGGAGGTCCCTAAAAGTCTCCCATCACCATCTAACTTTATATTTTTCAAGAAAACTCATATTTTTTACTAAGTTCTCTTAATAAGCTAATTACTTTCTTAATTCCTCTTTTTAGCCTGCCTAATTATTGTTCCACATCATAGTTAGTAAAAAATTATCAATATAAACATATCGTGTGGATGATTTGAAATAAAAATCCACAACACACCGTTTTCACGGTGCAGTTTTAGTGAATAGAATTAAACTGCGGTTTAGACGATTAATCATGTTATAGGTATATGGTAACAGGCAGTGTGGGTAGTTTTTTTTTAAAACGTTGCACAACCATAATCCTAAGTATATAAAAAAATCCTATCTACTAAACCATTGAATTTTGATATTCTTGAACTGAGAATGGCAAAAAATAAACGCATGGTTGATGGTTATGGGTACTATATTCGTCTGTAAGATTAATCCAAAACGTCATGTGATTAAACTCAATAATTGGTAGGGTGACCTTCGATCCAGCATTCCTCCTAACCTGACCACCTGCAGAGAGTAACTTTTCGGACAATGAGGCAGGTAAGAGGGAGAGGAGACCAGAGGTCCTGTACGGAACAAATATGAAGGGCCCTCACAACGAGACAATATGAGCGGGAAATATTGGATTGAGCCGACCAAGGGACACGTGGAAGGCATTGAGTGGACGACATTGTAGCCAGAAAGGAGGCGCGTCAATCTGACAATAGTGCACTTGCAATTGTTGTCCCAGGTTGTACCAGAAGCTGCAGTCAAGTGGTCCCAAAGGACATCCAGCTGAAAAGGAGAGGCCAAACGGATATATTGAGAAAGAGGGAAAGGAAGGGCATTATCAGATTCACAACACACTTCAATACTTAGATATTTTATCATCTTCTCCACCATTAACGTACTGTAATGAGAGAAGTGAGCTCGAGTGTATATTTCTCAACTGTGAATAGTGAACACTGTTTGCGGTGGTCCGTGAACGTAGGATATCTATCCGAACCACGTAAAATCTTTGTCTTTTTCGTTTCCAGCATTAAATAACAGATTTGAGCACACACTAAAATACCCAACCCAGTCCAGTTCACTCGTCAACTCCTATTTATCGGACCAAATCTTATTGATCGGGGTCATACCCGCATCAAATGGCGCCGTCTGTGGGAAAGACGGACTGAGATGTGAGTACGCTGAGTGGTTGTAGCAAGGAAGACAGCAAGCTTGTGTCTGTTCGAAGACGAGACGTTAAAGAGCTAGAGGTGCCGTTATTAGGGGAACAGTAGATATCTGAGACGGGTAGAAGGAGTAACGATGGAAGAACTGCCGCCGTTGGCACAGAATCTGCAAGAACGACTCGAAGAGGCCATTGGTGAGACTAGGGGAAACCTCGCGCCGACTCTAACGCCGGCATCACTGGTTGGAACCCGTCGCCAACGCCGACGCCCACCTTTGCAGGACCGTCTGGAGCAGTCCCACCCCAAACTTCTATAACCATGACGGTGGAGCAGCTGTATTTGCTGGTGAAAAATGCAGTGGACGCTGCTATGACTGCTAAGAAGGGGAGGAACAAAGGCAAACAAAAGTAGGCCCTCTCTGTTCATGGCAGAACTTCAGATGGGCATACCTCAGAATGCACGAAAACTGTAGGAGAGAATGTGGTGGCAGTAGGAGAGACCTTAGGCCCTCAGCCACAGATGAACCCGTCAGAGATGGAGGTTGTCCGAGCAGGAAGGAATGAAGGGCCGCTAACCCCACCTCCCAGACGAAGTGGTGAACACCTCAGAGAATTTCAGGAAGGGCCAGGGCCAACGAATCCAAGGGATGTAGCACCTCCGGCGACCATAGCCAGCGAATGCAGGGCAGGAGGAAACATGGAAGCCAGAGAATAGAAAGTAGAAGGGAGGAGCTATAGCACGTGTGGTCAGAAAGGAGCTATGAGCGAGAGGGTACAAGAGCTTAAGAAGCAGATATCTGACCTACGAAAAGTAGTAGAGGAGATGCAAAATAAAGCAACCAGGCCGCATCTTCGAGGAATGCATCGGCCGGCACGCCTTTTGCTAAGGAGCTGTTAGAAGGAGAAGTATCGCTTAACTTTAAGCAGTTGCCGTACGAATATGACGGTATCACAGATCCGGAGGATCATGTCTTGCATTTCAAGAACACCATCCTGTTGCACAACTTCTCGGAGGGAGTAAAGTGTAGGGTTTTCCTGACAACGTTGGTGCGAGCCGCCCAACAATTGTTCAGCCAACTAGAACAGAGGTTATACACTCATTATTTCAAGTCAAGCAGCAACCGGGCGAGAGCCTCCGATCCTATATCAAAAGATTCAATGTCGCAGCACTGGAGCTACCCTCCGCCACTACTTCCGTTAAAATTAACGCTTTGGTTCATGGTTTGTAGGTTGGCGATTTCTTCGCGTCATTTTCCAAGAAGCCTCCGCAAACATTCGACGAGCTGCTAGGTAGAGCAGACAAGTACATAAATCTGGAGGAGAGCAAGCTAGACAAGATTCGAAACGCGGCACCCAGAACGCTTCCTAGGAGAGAAACACATGACAACAATCGGATCAAGGAAGGTGTCAGGGTTGCTCGCCCTCCAGTGATCAGGAGACCTACGCAGGGCAGAGGGAACAGGTTCCCTCCCATGTATCAAAGACACACTCCTCTGCGGACGAACTTGGAGGAAGTGCTAGCTGTGGCGTCAAGGCATCCAAACATCAGATACCCTCGAGTCAACCTGCGAGGACTTCCGAAGCCCACGTCGGGACCCTTCTGCCATTTCCATAACGAGTACCGGCATCATACCAACACCTGCATACCTGAAAAACGACACAGAAAGGCTGATAAAGGCAGGACACCTCAAGGAATTTATATATCGATACCTGGCGCCGGGTCAACCAGCGCAACCTAGAGATAAGGAAGGGCCGGGACAAGACAAGGGAAACAGCCTATGCTGGAGCCTAACCGACCGGGGCCCCGTCAGCAACGAGCTCACATCCTCATCATAGTTGGAGAGTGGAGACTCACATAGAGCTCGGAAGTTGTATGCCCAGATTGGAAGAAGTGGAAGCATTCAGGCAGGGAGCAGCCTAGTAGGTCAGATGGAAACCACCGGGAATATCCAATTTGTAGCAAAGGACGAGGTCGATATTGTGCGACCTCATAATGACGCTCTGGTATTACCACGGATATGACAGGATAAAGCATTTTACGGGTATTCATGGATGGAGGAAGTTCAACAGATATCATGTTCTTGGAATGTTTTAAGCAGATGAAGTTAGGGATGGAGCTGAGGCCAGTGGTCACCTCCCTGTACGGATTTAGCGGAGTGGGGGCATACGACCCTTAGGGCAAGTCACGCTTCCCGTGGGGTTAGGTGAGTATCTCAGGCGGGTGGTACGAATGGTCAACTTCTTAGTTGTTGATGCAGTTTCCTCCTACCATCATATTGGGACGTCCAGCTATTAACTGATTTAGGGCAGTGCCGTCAACGTACCACCTGAAGATCATGTTTCTGGTAGGTGATAAGGTAGGAGGTTTCAGGAGACCAGGTAATCTATCATCGATGTAATGCAAACAAGGTCAAGGTGGTAAGAGGAGGTAAGAAGAAAAGTGGAATCGAGGCTAAGCAGGCGAAGCATACGAAGATAGAAGGAAAAGAAGGGGAACCTGAACGACTGCAGCCCCAACCCAATGAAGAGCTAATGGCAGTGAGCTGTACCCAGGTAAGGAAGGTTTCATTACTCGGGTAGGAACGAAGATGGATAAGGAAACATCGTTGCAGCTGGTCTGATGGGGGTAGACCCAAAGATAGCTATGCACCACCTGAACATAATCCCGGGAAGCCACCCGGTAAAGCACAGGCTCCGACAGTTCGGGGTTGAAAGGGATCAAGGAATCAAGGTTGAAGTCGAGAAAATGCTCAGGGCTGGACACATTAAGGAAGATTTCCCTCTTGGATAGCTAACGTTGTTATGGTAAAGAAAGGGAATGGTTCTTGGAGAATGTGCGTGGATTTTTGAGATATCAACAAGGCCTGTCCCAAGGACCATCACCCACTGCCAAGGATAGATCAGTTAGTTGATTCCACATCCGGTTGCGAGATGCTAAGCATGATGGATGCCTATCAAGGATACCACCGGATCAAGCTCAACCCGGATGATGTAGATAAGGTCTGTTTCGTCACCACAGGCGGCACGTATGGTTACGTTGGGATGCCTTTTGGGCTTAAGAATGCCGGAGCTACCTACCAGCGGATGGTGGACGCGATATTCAAAGACCAACTAGGACGTAACATGGAGGTCTACGTGGACGATATGCTGGTCAAGTCAGCATAGGCTAAGGATCACATCTCCGACATAGAGGAAGCCTTCCAGACCATCCGAAAAAGTGGTATGAAGCTGAATCCTGAGAAGTACACCTTTGGAGTGCAGTCAGAGAAGTTCTTGGGATACATGGTGGCGAAGAGAGGAATCGAGGTGAACCATAATAATGTAAAGGCCATATTAGAGATGCAGCCGCCTCGGAATGTTAAGGAGGTCCAACGTCTGACGGGCAGACTAGCGGCACTGAGTAGGTCCATCGACAAGTCTGCCGACAAGAGCTTACTCTTCTTCAAATGCTTCGGAAGGGATGCCAATTTGAGTGGACAAAAGAATGCCAAGAGCATTCGAAGGGCTAAGAGATTATTTACATAATATGCCATTATTAACCAAGCCATTACGTGGCGATGAGCTAAACTTATATTTTTCCACAGGGGAGCCCGCTGTGAGTTCAGTTCTCCTAAAAGAGGAAGGTGACACCTAGAAGCTAGTGTACTTCGTGAGTAAGACAATGCACGGAGCTGAAAGCAGGAACGCTGAAATTGAAAAAGCAGCCCTGGCAGTAATGGCGTCAGTCCGAAGGTTACGTCCCTACTTCCTGTCTCATAAAGTACGGGTACGCATGAATTTACCTTTGAAGCAGACTCTGAGTAGGCCAGACCTTTCCGGTAGGATGGTCAGGTGGACAGTTTAGTTGGGTGAATATGACGTCGAGTTTGAAAGACGACCTGCCAACAAGGGACAAGCCCTGTCGGATTTCTTGTTAGAATACACCAGAGGAGAAACGTCACTAACCTGGAAAGCTCATGTCGATGGCTCCTCAACGTCGACAGAAGCGGGGCAGGTGTTTTCGTTATTACGCCCAAAAGGGATGAACTCCAATTTACCACAACATTTGACTTCCCGGCGTCCAATAACGAAGCAGAGTATGAGCCCTTGGTGAAGGTGATGGAAATTCTCAGGAGCTTAGGAGTAAGTCGGTTTTACTTGACAAGGTTTTAACGAGGCACCGTTCTTTGGAAACCTATGTCCAACTCTCCTCCAGAATTGAAAATCATAAGCCCAGGCCCCAGGATACCCCGGGTCAAATACCTGTTGGCTCCCGAAACGGGATACGCCCAAGCCTATATTACTCCGTGTTAATACTTGTTGGCTGCGCGAAATGCGCTCAGGATCCAGGCTACCCTGGATCAACGCCTGTTAAACCCGAACTGGGATACGCCCAAGCCCCGGATTACTCCGAGTTGATACTTGTTCGCTGCGCGAAACGCACCCAGGCTCTAGGCTACCTGGATCAACGTCTGTTAAACCCGCAACGGGATACGCCCAAGCCCCGAATTACTCTGGGTTTATACTTGTTGGCTGCACGAAACGCGCCCAGGCTCGAGGCAACCCTGGATCAACGCCTGTTAAACCCAACACGGGATACGCCCAAGCCCCGGATTACTCCGGTTGATACTTGTTGGCTGCGCGAAATGCGCCCAGGCTGCCCTGGACCAATGCCTCTTAAACCCGAAACGGGATACGCGCAAGTCCTGGATTACTCCAGGTTTGATACTTGTTGGCTGCGGGAAACGCGCCCAGGCTCCAAGCTACCCTGGATCAACCCATGTTAAACCCGAAATGGGATAAGCCCAAGCCCCGGATTACCCCGGGTTGAATACTGGTTGGCTATGAAAAATACGCCCAAGCCCCGAATTACTCTGGGTCGAATACTTGTTGGCTTTACGAAAAAGCGCCTCTCAGCCCCAGCTATCCCGGGTAAACCTTACTGGCCCTGGATCATTGCAGGTATGAGAGAGAGCGCCTAGGCTCTGAGTCAACCCCAAACGGAAGACAGAACCAGCAATGCTGGCCCTGCACAAGGTGGAAAGGTTCACTGATATTTTACGGACCTGATAAAAACAAAAACAAGGGCATCGGATCCAACACACCTAGGAGCTCCCCAGGTACACATCTCTGTTTGCCAATAATTTCTTAGATGAAAACTTTGAATGCAAATGCGGTAAGAAATTGGAAGAAGAGTTCGTAGGGAGCGAACGTCTTTCGTAAACAAACATCTAGGGCATCGCAGTTTACGAAGAGGATCTGACACAGACTACCAAGGTGTAACGATTGAAAAAGTGAGGTTGACCAATCAAAGGAACACTCTTCACGTACTTTTGTGCTGATGGACATAAGCACAATCCAAAGTAGGGGGAGTGGAGAGTGGTGGTGGTATAGGCCATAAGGTTAACAACAAGATGAGCCTCAAATGCTTAGAGCTCCTATATAGCGGAGTTGAGGTATGAGCAAAATAGAGGAAAACACGCCACAAAATCATGCATGACAGGCAACAATAAATGGTCCAACAAGAAAAAACAACACAAGAGGTCCGAAAGGAAAAGCAGCACAAAAGGTAATAAGGTTCAACCATCACGACAACATAAAAAGTCTAGAAAATGGAAATAGCACAAATTGTCCAGAACAATGGACAGTTAGCAGTTCATGAAGGCGAAGCATTGGAACCAGCCGCGAAGTCGGAACCTCTGAAGCAGCAAACAACCCGTTGCTCCAACTCGGAGAGCTGACCCTAGAAAATCTCGGGCGAAATCTCCAGCAAAGCAGTGGAGCAACGAGGCACTTCGGCAAGCCAGAAGTCAGGATCAGGGGCTGCCTCCGGATTTACTTTGAAGGCCGGAGGAGCGCTCTAGCCTCCATTACTGCATCCAGGGTGGAAGTTGATTCCCGTCCAGCGGTGAAACCTCCCAGAAAGTAGTCCTGCATGTATGACAAGAAGTCCATTAGAGAGAGGGTGTCCCTCAGATAGCCCTCATGCCAACTCTGGCTTAGCTGGGTCAGGAACTTCCGACCAAGTGGAGAGGCTGTGAGATGTTTGTGGCAGAGCTGTATTCCCTCCAGCCTACTTGCAGAACGCCCATCCTCAACTTTTGCTACAAAGGCTCGCTCCAGATCAGCCTTCATGGTTTCTCCCTCTCCACCGACAAGTCTCTAGCCTTACGTTCAATCAGGCCTCTTGTTCCTCCATAAGCCGGCTAAGACGGGATGCAAACTCATTTTCCTTAGCAGCAAGAGCAGCTGCGCTCTCCTTCTCCACATCTTTAAGACTAGCCTCTTGCTCTCTCCGCTCTCGCTGAAGCTCCTCCTTCAATTTCGCGATCTCTATATTTTGCTTTCTCAGTATTTCGGGCAGGAGATCAGCAACCGGCACACCACGACTCGAGGACGCGGACAAAAGAGTAGGCAGCAAAAAAGACAGCTGGTACAACCAAAATACGACTCAACAACGAGCATAAAGTTGAAATTTTGAAAGAATCAGAAACAGAAGTTACCTCCGCCTAGTAGTAGGCGGTGAGTTCGGCAATCTCACAATCGGACTTGGGAAGGAGCATTCGCTGCGGCTCAACAGGCACGATGGCGCGGATGAAGTTCGCCCCTTCCTGCGGACTAATCAGGTGATAGCCGTTGGGCATGTCCAAAGTCATCTTCCCATTGGCGCGGCGATCAACTCCCCAGCCATCTCCTTTGTCAGTTTCTCGTGCAAGGCTGGTGTGAGGAGGCGAAGGTCTTGGCGGAGATTCCCCACGAACCTGCGAACCAGCTGGGTTAGGTCCACTTGAGCTCCTGAGGGCCGAGACTCAGCAGGGGCAGAATCCTCTTGCTTAATAGGCAAGGTCTTGAACGCGTCCTTCCAAGAAATGACATACCTGCGAAAAATTATCAAGTCAGAAGGAAAGCTCAAAGAGAGATTAGGAAGCAGGAGGAAAACCTGCTTACCAATGGAGTTAAAGGGGACAGGTTGAGGAGAGAGGCCGAAGTGGTGAAGAAGGCCAGGAAAGGTTACCAGCTCCACTATACTAAACTTCCTTTCGGAGGCTAAGATATTCAGGAGGCCAACAGCTGTTTCATTCTCCTCAGAGCATTCAGGCTCAATACTCGCCAATATTTGAGGCAGCCTACCAACCCAACGGCTATGTGGAAAGTCTCAATCGCCCCTTGATTGGCGCCAAAAAGAAATAAAGGGGTGCCAGTCTTTATCCACACAATGTAAGCCTTTATAACAAAATCAGACAAAGCCTTGTGGATTCGCGCTTAAGTAAAAGAAACGCAAGGTGGTTTTGGGACACGTGTCTCTCTAGGGATGTATCTTTTTTCTGCAGAAGACACAGAGTCAGTCCAGTGAAAGTAAAAGTGATGCATAGCTGGGACATTTAGAGACACTAAAAGGAGGTATGCTTTCTTAATAATACTACGAGCTGCAATACTTAGCATATTGCAACTCAGGGTAGGGAACTGGATGACAGGGGTGACCTTCGACCCAGCATCGCTCCTAACCTGACCACCTACAGAGAGTAACTTTTAGGACAAGGAAGCAGGCAAGAGGGAGAGCTAGAGACCAGAGGTCCTGTACGGAACAAATATAAAGGGCACTGACAACGAGACGAATTGAGCGGGAAATACTGGATTGAGCCGACCAAGGGACACGTGGAAGGCATTGAGTGGACGACATTGTAGCTAGAAAGGAGGCGCGCCAATCTGACAATAGTACACCTGCAACTGTTGTCTCTCCCAGGTTGTACCAGGAACTGCAGTCAAGTGGTCCCAAAGGACAACCAGCTGGAAAGGAGAGGCCAAACGGATATATTGAGAAAGATGGAAAGGAAGGGCATTATTAGATTCACAACACACTTCAACACTTAGATATTTTATCATCTTCGCCACCATTAACGCACCGTAACGAGAGAACTGAGCTTGAGTATGTATTTCTCAACTGTGAATAGTGAACAATGTTTTCTGCGGCCCGTCGACGTAGGATATCTATCCGAACCACGTAAAATCCGTGTCTCTTTCGTTTCCAGCATTAAATAACAGATTTGAGCACAAACTAAAATACCCAACCCCGTCCATTCACTGGTCAACTCTTATTTCCCGAACCAAATCTTGTTGATCGGGGTCATACCCGTATAAATAATCATCCAAAGTTATGTAATATCCAAAATATCTTCATCATTTTCATCAATATAATTGATAAACGTATTCTCTTACGTTTATATGTATTATAATTGAAGTATTTGCAAGTTAAAATGAAGTCTTCATGATAAATTTTGGTAATTAATTACGAGTTTGCAGCATTTCCGACAGATTTGCGACAGTTTCGAATTCCTAACATATGGGGGTGTAAAAGTTTTCCAATGGAGCTAAAATTTTTACCAAAGTCGGAACACTCGTTGATATTGATTCTGACTAGAGGGATTTGAATTTGGATGAACGCGGCCATGTTCGAAGCCCTGTTGAATATCCGAAAGCAGCCCTGAAATCCCATGTTTGAAGCCATGTAGCTTGGCAGAGAGCACGATTTGGGCGGAAAATAGTCCACACGGCCATGTTCGAGGTCGTGTTTGAGGTCAAACACAACAAAAACGACTCCTACCTAACTTATCTCTTCTTGGTCGATACTTTACCCATTATTCAAGGAAAGAGGCATACTTTAGACCTAATTTTCGACATTGAAACATCCCAATTTCATGTGAACTCAATATAAGTCTAAAGATGAAGCATTTGGGGAACAAATCTAGCTTTGCTCAATGTGAAGAGTTAAAGCAAGGAGGCTCAAGGAAGACTTGCATGCACATGGTTTTGGGCTCCCCTTCCTACAAATAGAGGAAGGAAGCATTGGAAGAAAGGACAGACTTAGAGAAGAGAAAGAAAGGCTAGAGATGAAGCTAGACACATTCACTTAGTTGCATGCTAGGTGTTCGATAAACGCCTCAACAAAGAACAAGGGAACTGAAGCCAAAAATCAGGGAAGATATATATTTTTTTTTGTTTATTATGTTCTTAGTTGATTAAATGAGTAGCTAATTTCTTGTGTATTTGAGATGAGATGAACCCTGGCAAGATCGATGGTATGCTTTGAGTATATTCGATGTTATGTTATTGTTAAGATTCGTTTATGAATTTATATGATTTCGATTATGTCTATGTGATTGAAATTCTTATTTATCTTAATAATTTCTATGTGTGTAAGACAGACTAATTGGGAAATCGTACGTTGCGCTCGAGAGAGGGGTGAACAATTAGAACACTCATAAACGAGCGGAATAAATTCATCACTAGAGATACGTTGAGCTACCCCGCCGGTTTAGAGTCAAATCTAATAGCGGGATTAATAGTGATTCAATGCGGATTTCGATTACCTAGTTAGGGAAGCTTGCCCGACTATTTAAGACGTAGATTAGTTGCTTACGAGCGTCGTGTGACAAGGCGCAGTCGTCAGTCATATGAACTCGTACGCATGAGTTAGTAATCCTCACGGTCTAACTTTTAGCTAAAACTTTGATATATGTTTTCAGCAGATCGATCGAGCTAGCAAATACGCTTCGCTTTCTTATCGAGTTCTCTTATCATTTTTATCAATTTTGTTCATTTATATTTTCAATTTTATAACAATCAAAATTGTTCACTGGGATATTTAAATTCGAATTTTTTTTTTTATTATAGAGTTCCCTTGGGATTCGATACTCGAACACTCACCATTACTATACTACCTCAATAGGTATACTTGTCTGTTGAGCATAGGATAGTTCGTCGATATTCATTTTATTTTCACTACTCGATCCGCTCGACCAATTTCTTTTGGCGCTGTTTTCGGGGAACTATTGATATTAGAAAAACCTTAGTTTAATATTCTAGCATTTAATATCAATATTTTCGCTTAATCGGAAATATTTTGGTCTAGGTACGATGACCCGTAGATCGAAAGAATGTTCCGACACAACCTACAGGAAAATGCAAGACGAGCCGAAATCGCGACTCAAAATAACGATTAAATGCCATTAGTGGTACAAGAACCTCCAATGAGAGAACTCTGGAGAAACAATGACGTAGGAACGATTAGCTCGGCGATATCCTCCGGTGCCGAACAATTTTGAGCTCAAACATAATTGGTTCCAAATGCTTCAGACGAATATGGACTCTCCGAGGAAGACGCTTATCGCCAAATCCGAGACTTCCTATCCGTCACCGATGTAATACGAGTACAAGGCGTAAGCTCAAAAGCTATTCGATCTATTTCTATTTGCAATGCGTAGGAGTGGTTTAACTTACTTCCTAAGAGATCTATCACCACTTGGGACCAGATGCATGCCACCTTCATCAATTATTTCTTTCCACCTTCCAAGGCTCTCAAACTAAAGATGGACCTCACTGAATTCAAGCATAAAGAGGGCGAAAATCTTTATGACGTATGGACCAGATTCAAGGCGCTTTTGAACCGATTTCCTCAACACGGGATAACAAAGTGCGAGCAAATTCAGCAGTTTCACGAATCTTTGCAGTCACATCATGCAATTATTGGACGGAGCGCGCAACGGAGGACTTTGAAATCTCAGTGCTATGGAGGGCTGGAATCTTATCGAGGACTACAGTGCAAATAGTTTTCGACGAGGAAGTTCAAGCAGCCGAGGTAAACCACCGGGAATGTACAACGTCGACAACACCATTGTGATAAACGGCCAAGTCTCTCGCCCTACAACAACAAATTTTAGCGAACAGCCTTCAAATGCAAACATTGATGAATGCGCTCCTTCCTACTCTAGCAGCAAAGCCGATCGTTAATGCCGTCCAATTGCAACCTATCCCAAGGAATACCGTAGATGCTACCACGCCACCTCATTTATTTTCGCCATATAGTCCACCATGTGCTACATGCTGAGGGTGCCGCGATGCAACTCAATGTCCAACCATTCCCACGGAGCAAGTCGATTACATGGGGAATTACCAAGGTCAACGAAACTTTGTTCCAAATCGAGTTCATCCGAACCTGGTCTATGGGAATCAACAATAAGCTCCACTGGAATTTCAAAATCAAAGGTCGCATGGATACCACGGTGGAAACCCCGACGCTGCCCCCGAAGGTCGCATCGATAAGCTCGGGGGAATGTTCGTTAAGCTAATGGGGAAGCTCGACTCTCGCTTGTATAGTCAAGAAGTGCGGTTGCGAAATACTGAGTCGTCCCTAAGGGCCTTAGAGAAACAAGTTGGACAAATAGCCGAATCAATCCAACAACGTCCTCCCGGTTCATTGCCGAGTTACACCGAGACCAACCCAAAGGACCACCATGTAAAGGCGGTGATGCTTTGTAACGGGAGAGAACTCGAGGAAGTGCAGAAATTAAAGAAGAAGAATGTTGAGCCCGAGAAAGTAAATATCGAGAAGAAGAGGAGACTGTACATAAGCCTTGTCGACGCTCTTGGGTAGATGTCCCGCTGGGCAAAGTTTTTAAAGGATCTTATCACAAACAATGCAAGCTCGAAGACGTGTCCACAGTCGAACTATGAGGGGACTGTTCTGTGATCCTACAAAGTAAAATCCCGAAAAAGTTAAAGGATCCAGGGAGTTTCACTATACCTTGTTTAATAGGCGATCTTGTAGTGCATAAGGCATTGGCCGATCTAGGTGCAAGTATAAATTTAATGCCTTATTCGATGTTCAAGAAACTTTGCTTAGGGGAACCCAAATCCAGTAGGATGAGTATACAATTAGCGGATAGATATGCTAAGTATCCTAGGGGTATTAGCGAAGACGTCTTGTTAAAGTCGATAAATTTATCATTCCTGCAGATTTCGTAATTCTCGACATGGAGGAAGATCAAAATATTCCTCTAATATTAGGAAGGCCATTCCTCGCTACCAGAGGAACCATGGTCGATGTTCGTAACGGAACATTGACATTAACCATGGATAGCAAGAAAGTGACGCTTGATATGGCTGAGTCCATGAACAATGCCGAGAAGTTGGATGATAAGTGCTTTTATATTGACGCATGGAATGAATTCATTGCAGCCTGATTCATTTGTAGCAAACCAAGAAGTGGAGGAAAACAATGAGCTCCTGACGAAAGCGCCAAATAATGAACTATCTCCCGATGTTGGCCAAGTAGACATAAATAATGATGTCATGGAGGGACCAACAATCAAGGTGCAAAAGAGCAGCGAAGAAAAACATGAGGTCGGTCGAGGAACCACCAACGCTCGAGCTCAAGCAACTGCCTGATCACTTGTAATACGCTTTTCTCTAGGAAAATGAAAAGCTTCCCGTAATCATCGCATCAAATCAGGAGAAGAAGCAGAAATTCATGCTCTTAGACACACTACGGGATCACAAGAAGGCGCTTGCATGGAAGACATCGGATATCCGAGGAATTAGCCCGACCTTCTGCATGCATAAAATTCTAATGAAAGACAACTTCAAACTAGTGGTACAGCACCAAAGGCGTTTGAACCCCAACATGAAGGAGGTGGTGAAGAGTAATTAAACTACTCGACGTGGGAGTGATTTACCCTATCTCGGACAGCGTATGGGTGAGCCCAGTTCAGGTAGTGCCGAAAAAAGAGGAATGACAGTCGTACCCAACGATAATAACGAACTCATTCCGACAAGGACTGTCACGGGATGGCGCGTTTGCATTGACTACCACAAATTAAATGACGCGACGTGAGAAGACTACTTTCCTCTTCCTTTTATTGATCAATTGCTTGAACTGTCTAGTCATGAATTTTATTGTTTTCTCGATGACTTTCAGGTTATTTGCAGATTCCCATTATGTGGCGCCCCGCCATCTACTTACCATTTCTAATGCTAACTTACGTGGCTAATGTCAGTATAAAGTAATTAGTGCGCGAAAACGTGGATAAAATTTTTCCTTTTATATAAAGGAATTTGTTCTGTACATATTCAAAATACCGCTCCCAACCTAATTACATAGGATGGCAACAGAATGACAACAAAAGAAATCTTAACTTCCGCCCCACGGGTCGTATTCATGTACACACCACCCTCAAAAGTCGCTGGAAGCTTCAAAAGTAGGCCTTGCCTTCATAAGCGATCACATACAGTGGTCGCGCGCACCTACAACACATAAAAACATGGGATGAGCTATAAAGCTCAGTAAATATGAATGATGCATGCTGTGCATGTGTCTTATTTACAAAGGCATCTGCGCCAATGCATTCAGACCCTAGTAGGATCAAACTCAATCTCATATCTCTCAGGGCCCTCGACTAACTTACTATGCACCCATTTCAGAGCTCAAATCCAACAAGGACAACTGGTCCAGCAATCCACAAAGGATGACGAATCATGAAGTGCAAATCACACATTTCCGCCCAATTCGCACTGGGATGCATGAGGGTCCGCCATTCGGCCCAATGGGTACTGCTGTTCCGCGAACTCTCACGCTGGTAGCCCACTCCGAGGTCGCCAACACCAGAGATACCCTCGGTGTCGCTTCCACCCTCGGATCGCCTCCACCAGATCGCACCTACCGCAATTCAGGGTATTCTGCCCAAATAATAAATATATTTTCGACGACGTACCGGATCATCATGGTGCCATAGAAGCAGTCCTGACTCAATTGTGAGTCGACATCAAATGCCAATATCGGCAAATATCCATTGCTTTCAAGCGACATTATACCATGCATACGCTCGTCTCACCATTCTCGTGCATGCCGTGTATGCATGTGTTCATGCTCATGTCTTTACATATGACAAATAATTCACGTCACATGATAGTTCACATAATCTCATAGAAACAGATAGCTACGTAATTCACGTTCGTACAAACGATTTATGTGTTGTAGTTAAAATTCCAACTTACCTGTCGTCCAAGCTAAGTAATTTACCGCTTCGTGAAATTCCTATTTTTCGGTCCTTAAATAAAATATTAATATATTAGTATAACATTTAAATTAGAGGACTAAGATGAAATAATTTAATTTGGCTATCGACTATATTAAGTTACTAAACCCCAATTCGCTCCATGCTAGCCTAGGCTAAGCTAGGGTTAGGTCCATTTATAGTTCCTTTATGAGTTAAGATTCGTCCGATTTGTAACAACTTCCCATCGCCAGGTTTCTTGTATTGTGAACTTAGGTTTCGGTCGAGACCTATGTTATTCACTTTAACCAAATCGCCGAGTTCCTCCACACATAAAATCGCCCGATCGCATGGCTCATTCCAGTTTCGCCGAGTGACATAAATCGCCCGATTGGTTCTTATGTGACTTAGTTTCGATCGATTGCATGACACCCCAAATCGCCCGATTGGAGGTATAATTTGACTCCCTTTTGCCGCTATCCTTTCGCCCGATCGTGAATAAAATGAGTTTCGCCCGATTTGTTATAGGATGGACTTTCGATCGAATGTAAGGTTAAAATCGCCGTTTTTTTTCCAATCATCAAGCCATTTGATTGTTTAGTTTTTAAATCGCCCGATTCTTTCTTTAATTCCATTGCTTGACTCAATGCACTAAACTTCAAATCGGTTGATTGCTCATGTAACCTACTTCATTCGATAGAAAGCTTCAAACCCTCCTTTATTCACAACTCAATTCCTAGAATCATCCCCCCCCCCCCCCAAATTCATAAGCTTCTAAGATTTCTTGTGCCTTAAAATTGTTAATTCTACCTAAACATTAAGGCTAGGAACTTCAAAGTATGCTTCATACTACTCAACGTATAATTCGACCTAAATAAGCATCTATGTCTAAGCTTAAGGGTTTACATGTCTTTCGTACACCTTATTTTCTAAGGTTTCCCGATTTTTAGCGTTAAAATACTTACCTCAACCTAAGTTACGGAATTTATAGAAACCATAAAAGTTTTTTCACTTATCAACTTGAGATTAAGCTTGTTTGAAGTATTCCTTAGCTCGGGCTTCACTTGGTTTCCTCTTTTGTTCTTAAGTTTATGAGGGTTTCTTCTTATCCTCGTTTCCTATATTAGTTTTTAGCTCATGTTCTTTTAATCCCATGGATAAGTATTAAGCTTAGAAGGATGTGCTTGATAAGACTAGTAGGTGACTAAGCAACTACTCTTTTCCTGTTATGCTAAGCAAAGCTTCGTTCTATGATGTTTTAATTGTGATTGGTTATCAATTTATATGTTTCGGCAACTTTCAGCTTTTATAAGTCTAGAATCGGCCGAAACCTAATTGATACTTTAAATTGCTTGCTTTCGTTTCTTTCTCACATTGAAATCGGACGATTCCTTTCTTGATCGGCGAAAGTCCTACACACTTGTATATCTATGTGTTGTATCGATCGAAACAACTTTCTTGGATTTTATATGCATTCTTTCATCGTAATCGCTCGATTTGAGCATCAATTGCTCGGCGATTCTAAGCCTTATAGACACATAATCGGCCGAATTCATTCTGTTTTAATTGACCGAATTCCTTTCATACTTGTTAGTCCACATTTCCCGAGATTTTCTAAGGCCTTATAGGTTTCCATGTTCTAATTTTTCACATAAGTCATGTAGCACCTAGCACATAATTAAATAAACATATAATATGCACTCAACTAGGCATATGCAAATTTATTGGCCACTTACTTGCGGGACCTGATATTACATCATTTCCCCCTAAAAGGGATTTCGTCCTTGAAATCAGGTAGGGAGAAATAGTGTTAGGTCCTTTTTTATCCAACACGGATCAAATCACGTAGTGAATTCGAGAAAAAGAAGAACACTCTAAAAAGCGTCCACTTCACACACCTGAAATCACTAAAAAGCTCGCTCGAGGATTTAGTCATTTAAAAATATTCAAGGAGAGTTCATGATCCTAAAGTACACTCTAAAAGCGTAAACATGAATTATAACAGTTAAAATTGCTCCCACTTAAATTCATATTACTCCCCCTCAGTTCATGCTCGTTGGAAACATATAACGGAGTAATTTCAATGTAATAGAGTAATTTTTCATTCTCCCCCTTAATTCATGTTTTCGCCCACTAAGAATCATGATTCCCCCTCAAATAGTGCTCATTTAATAACAATTTCGCAAAGATATACATATTCACCAAGATATGCATATGAGAATTTAACACATATGACACAACAAGTAGTAATGCATATAATCATTTCAGCATATATTCCCTAAGGATGCATACTAAAATTTAGTACCCATATAAGCAAGAACTATTTCGCTTTTAAACAAATCTGTGCCAATGCATGTGCAAATGCATTTGAAAATGTGCGAATTTTTTTTATGCATAGGAAAATGTGAGTAAAATAAATGCAAAAATACAAGAAAAAATGCATGAAAAATATAAAAAAATATGCAAAGAAAAATAGAAGTAAAGAAAAAATTGACACAAGACTATACGATTTTTATATTTATTATTATTTATTTTTTATTTTCCTTTTTTTTTGTTTGGTTTGGGGTCAAATTACGTCACTTTTTGATCATGTCCACGCATCACATGACACATAGAATAATAATTTGCCGTCAAGTCATGTCGTCAAACTAAAGTTCTAAGTTCATAGAGTGAACCATTTCGACAACTCTCACGAGGTTCGCTCTTAGATGAAAACTTTGAATGCAAATGCGGTAAGAAATTGGAAGAAGAGTTCGTAGGGAGCGAACGTCTTTCGTAAACAAACATCTAGGGCATCGCAGTTTACGAAGAGGATCTGACACAGACTACCAAGGTGTAACGATTGAAAAAGTGAGGTTGACCAATCAAAGGAACACTCTTCACGTACTTTTGTGCTGATGGACATAAGCACAATCCAAAGTAGGGGAGTGGAGAGTGGTGGTGGTATAGGCCATAAGGTTAACAACAAGATGAGCCTCAAATGCTTAGAGCTCCTATATAGCGGAGTTGAGGTATGAGCAAAATAGAGGAAAACACGCCACAAAATCATGCATGACAGGCAACAATAAATGGTCCAACAAGAAAAAACAACACAAGAGGTCCGAAAGGAAAAGCAGCACAAAGGTAATAAGGTTCAACCATCACGACAACATAAAAAGTCTAGAAAATGGAAATAGCACAAATTGTCCAGAACAATGGACAGTTAGCAGTTCATGAAGGCGAAGCATTGGAACCAGCCGCGAAGTCGGAACCTCTGAAGCAGCAAACAACCCGTTGCTCCAACTCGGAGAGCTGACCCTAGAAAATCTCGGGCGAAATCTCCAGCAAAGCAGTGGAGCAACGAGGCACTTCGGCAAGCCAGAAGTCAGGATCAGGGCTGCCTCCGGATTTACTTTGAAGGCCGGAGGAGCGCTCTAGCCTCCATTACTGCATCCAGGGTGGAAGTTGATTCCCGTCCAGCGGTGAAACCTCCCAGAAAGTAGTCCTGCATGTATGACAAGAAGTCCATTAGAGAGAGGGTGTCCCTCAGATAGCCCTCATGCCAACTCTGGCTTAGCTGGGTCAGGAACTTCCGACCAAGTGGAGAGGCTGTGAGATGTTTGTGGCAGAGCTGTATTCCCTCCAGCCTACTTGCAGAACGCCCATCCTCAACTTTTGCTACAAAGGCTCGCTCCAGATCAGCCTTCATGGTTTCTCCCTCTCCACCGACAAGTCTCTAGCCTTACGTTCAATCAGGCCTCTTGTTCCTCCATAAGCCGGCTAAGACGGGATGCAAACTCATTTTCCTTAGCAGCAAGAGCAGCTGCGCTCTCCTTCTCCACATCTTTAAGACTAGCCTCTTGCTCTCTCCGCTCTCGCTGAAGCTCCTCCTTCAATTTCGCGATCTCTATATTTTGCTTTCTCAGTATTTCGGGCAGGAGATCAGCAACCGGCACACCACGACTCGAGGACGCGGACAAAAGAGTAGGCAGCAAAAAAGACAGCTGGTACAACCAAAATACGACTCAACAACGAGCATAAAGTTGAAATTTTGAAAGAATCAGAAACAGAAGTTACCTCCGCCTAGTAGTAGGCGGTGAGTTCGGCAATCTCACAATCGGACTTGGGAAGGAGCATTCGCTGCGGCTCAACAGGCACGATGGCGCGGATGAAGTTCGCCCCTTCCTGCGGACTAATCAGGTGATAGCCGTTGGGCATGTCCAAAGTCATCTTCCCATTGGCGCGGCGATCAACTCCCCAGCCATCTCCTTTGTCAGTTTCTCGTGCAAGGCTGGTGTGAGGAGGCGAAGGTCTTGGCGGAGATTCCCCACGAACCTGCGAACCAGCTGGGTTAGGTCCACTTGAGCTCCTGAGGGCCGAGACTCAGCAGGGGCAGAATCCTCTTGCTTAATAGGCAAGGTCTTGAACGCGTCCTTCCAAGAAATGACATACCTGCGAAAAATTATCAAGTCAGAAGGAAAGCTCAAAGAGAGATTAGGAAGCAGGAGGAAAACCTGCTTACCAATGGAGTTAAAGGGGACAGGTTGAGGAGAGAGGCCGAAGTGGTGAAGAAGGCCAGGAAAGGTTACCAGCTCCACTATACTAAACTTCCTTTCGGAGGCTAAGATATTCAGGAGGCCAACAGCTGTTTCATTCTCCTCAGAGCATTCAGGCTCAATACTCGCCAATATTTGAGGCAGCCTACCAACCCAACGGCTATGTGGAAAGTCTCAATCGCCCCTTGATTGGCGCCAAAAAGAAATAAAAGGGGTGCCAGTCTTTATCCACACAATGTAAGCCTTTATAACAAAATCAGACAAAGCCTTGTGGATTCGCGCTTAAGTAAAAGAAACGCAAGGTGGTTTTGGGACACGTGTCTCTCTAGGGATGTATCTTTTTTCTGCAGAAGACACAGAGTCAGTCCAGTGAAAGTAAAAGTGATGCATAGCTGGGACATTTAGAGACACTAAAAGGAGGTATGCTTTCTTAATAATACTACGAGCTGCAATACTTAGCATATTGCAACTCAGGGTAGGGAACTGGATGACAGGGGTGACCTTCGACCCAGCATCGCTCCTAACCTGACCACCTACAGAGAGTAACTTTTAGGACAAGGAAGCAGGCAAGAGGGAGAGCTAGAGACCAGAGGTCCTGTACGGAACAAATATAAAGGGCACTGACAACGAGACGAATTGAGCGGGAAATACTGGATTGAGCCGACCAAGGGACACGTGGAAGGCATTGAGTGGACGACATTGTAGCTAGAAAGGAGGCGCGCCAATCTGACAATAGTACACCTGCAACTGTTGTCTCTCCCAGGTTGTACCAGGAACTGCAGTCAAGTGGTCCCAAAGGACAACCAGCTGGAAAGGAGAGGCCAAACGGATATATTGAGAAAGATGGAAAGGAAGGGCATTATTAGATTCACAACACACTTCAACACTTAGATATTTTATCATCTTCGCCACCATTAACGCACCGTAACGAGAGAACTGAGCTTGAGTATGTATTTCTCAACTGTGAATAGTGAACAATGTTTTCTGCAGCCCGTCGACGTAGGATATCTATCCGAACCACGTAAAATCCGTGTCTCTTTCGTTTCCAGCATTAAATAACAGATTTGAGCACAAACTAAAATACCCAACCCCGTCCATTCACTGGTCAACTCTTATTTCCCGAACCAAATCTTGTTGATCGGGGTCATACCCGTATAAATAATCATCCAAAGTTATGTAATATCCAAAATATCTTCATCATTTTCATCAATATAATTGATAAACGTATTCTCTTACGTTTATATGTATTATAATTGAAGTATTTGCAAGTTAAAATGAAGTCTTCATGATAAATTTTGGTAATTAATTACGAGTTTGCAGCATTTCCGACAGATTTGCGACAGTTTCGAATTCCTAACATATGGGGGTGTAAAAGTTTTCCAATGGAGCTAAAATTTTTACCAAAGTCGGAACACTCGTTGATATTGATTCTGACTAGAGGGATTTGAATTTGGATGAACGCGGCCATGTTCGAAGCCCTGTTGAATATCCGAAAGCAGCCCTGAAATCCCATGTTTGAAGCCATGTAGCTTGGCAGAGAGCACGATTTGGGCGGAAAATAGTCCACACGGCCATGTTCGAGGTCGTGTTTGAGGTCAAACACAACAAAAACGACTCCTACCTAACTTATCTCTTCTTGGTCGATACTTTACCCATTATTCAAGGAAAGAGGCATACTTTAGACCTAATTTTCGACATTGAAACATCCCAATTTCATGTGAACTCAATATAAGTCTAAAGATGAAGCATTTGGGGAACAAATCTAGCTTTGCTCAATGTGAAGAGTTAAAGCAAGGAGGCTCAAGGAAGACTTGCATGCACATGGTTTTGGGCTCCCCTTCCTACAAATAGAGGAAGGAAGCATTGGAAGAAAGGACAGACTTAGAGAAGAGAAAGAAAGGCTAGAGATGAAGCTAGACACATTCACTTAGTTGCATGCTAGGTGTTCGATAAACGCCTCAACAAAGAACAAGGGAACTGAAGCCAAAAATCAGGGAAGATATATATTTTTTTATGTTTATTATGTTCTTAGTTGATTAAATGAGTAGCTAATTTCTTGTGTATTTGAGATGAGATGAACCCTGGCAAGATCGATGGTATGCTTTGAGTATATTCGATGTTATGTTATTGTTAAGATTCGTTTATGAATTTATATGATTTCGATTATGTCTATGTGATTGAAATTCTTATTTATCTTAATAATTTCTATGTGTGTAAGACAGACTAATTGGGAAATCGTACGTTGCGCTTGAGAGAGGGGTGAACAATTAGAACACTCATAAACGAGCGGAATAAATTCATCACTAGAGATACGTTGAGCTACCCCGCCGGTTTAGAGTCAAATCTAATAGCGGGATTAATAGTGATTCAATGCGGATTTCGATTACCTAGTTAGGGAAGCTTGCCCGACTATTTAAGACGTAGATTAGTTGCTTACGAGCGTCGTGTGACAAGGCGCAGTCGTCAGTCATATGAACTCGTACGCATGAGTTAGTAATCCTCACGGTCTAACTTTTAGCTAAAACTTTGATATATGTTTTCAGCAGATCGATCGAGCTAGCAAATACGCTTCGCTTTCTTATCGAGTTCTCTTATCATTTTTATCAATTTTGTTCATTTATATTTTCAATTTTATAACAATCAAAATTGTTCACTGGGATATTTAAATTCGAATTTTTTTTTTATTATAGAGTTCCCTTGGGATTCGATACTCGAACACTCACCATTACTATACTACCTCAATAGGTATACTTGTCTGTTGAGCATAGGATAGTTCGTCGATATTCATTTTATTTTCACTACTCGATCCGCTCGACCAATTTCTTTTGGCGCTGTTTTCGGGGAACTATTGATATTAGAAAAACCTTAGTTTAATATTCTAGCATTTAATATCAATATTTTCGCTTAATCGGAAATATTTTGGTCTAGGTACGATGACCCGTAGATCGAAAGAATGTTCCGACACAACCTACAGGAAAATGCAAGACGAGCCGAAATCGCGACTCAAAATAACGATTAAATGCCATTAGTGGTACAAGAACCTCCAATGAGAGAACTCTGGAGAAACAATGACGTAGGAACGATTAGCTCGGCGATATCCTCCGGTGCCGAACAATTTTGAGCTCAAACATAATTGGTTCCAAATGCTTCAGACGAATATGGACTCTCCGAGGAAGACGCTTATCGCCAAATCCGAGACTTCCTATCCGTCACCGATGTAATACGAGTACAAGGCGTAAGCTCAAAAGCTATTCGATCTATTTCTATTTGCAATGCGTAGGAGTGGTTTAACTTACTTCCTAAGAGATCTATCACCACTTGGGACCAGATGCATGCCACCTTCATCAATTATTTCTTTCCACCTTCCAAGGCTCTCAAACTAAAGATGGACCTCACTGAATTCAAGCATAAAGAGGGCGAAAATCTTTATGACGTATGGACCAGATTCAAGGCGCTTTTGAACCGATTTCCTCAACACGGGATAACAAAGTGCGAGCAAATTCAGCAGTTTCACGAATCTTTGCGGTCACATCATGCAATTATTGGACGGAGCGCGCAACGGAGGACTTTGAAATCTCAGTGCTATGGAGGGCTGGAATCTTATCGAGGACTACAGTGCAAATAGTTTTCGACGAGGAAGTTCAAGCAGCCGAGGTAAACCACCGGGAATGTACAACGTCGACAACACCATTGTGATAAACGGCCAAGTCTCTCGCCCTACAACAACAAATTTTAGCGAACAGCCTTCAAATGCAAACATTGATGAATGCGCTCCTTCCCACTCTAGCAGCAAAGCCGATCGTTAATGCCGTCCAATTGCAACCTATCCCAAGGAATACCGTAGATGCTACCACGCCACCTCATTTATTTTCGCCATATAGTCCACCATGTGCTAATGCTGAGGGTGCCGCGATGCAACTCAATGTCCAACCATTCCCACGGAGCAAGTCGATTACATGGGGAATTACCAAGGTCAACGAAACTTTGTTCCAAATCGAGTTCATCCGGACCTGGTCTATGGGAATCAACAATAAGCTCCACTGGAATTTCAAAATCAAAGGTCGCATGGATACCACGGTGGAAACCCGACGCTGCCCCCGAAGGTCGCATCGATAAGCTCGGGGGAATGTTCGTTAAGCTAATGGGGAAGCTCGACTCTCGCTTGTATAGTCAAGAAGTGCGGTTGCGAAATACTGAGTCGTCCCTAAGGGCCTTAGAGAAACAAGTTGGACAAATAGCCGAATCAATCCAACAACGTCCTCCCGGTTCATTGCCGAGTTACACCGAGACCAACCCAAAGGACCACCATGTAAAGGCGGTGATGCTTTGTAACGGGAGAGAACTCGAGGAAGTGCAGAAATTAAAGAAGAAGAATGTTGAGCCCGAGAAAGTAAATATCGAGAAGAAGAGGAGACTGTACATAAGCCTTGTCGACGCTCTTGGGTAGATGTCCCGCTGGGCAAAGTTTTTAAAGGATCTTATCACAAACAATGCAAGCTCGAAGACGTGTCCACAGTCGAACTATGAGGGGACTGTTCTGTGATCCTACAAAGTAAAATCCCGAAAAAGTTAAAGGATCCAGGGAGTTTCACTATACCTTGTTTAATAGGCGATCTTGTAGTGCATAAGGCATTGGCCGATCTAGGTGCAAGTATAAATTTAATGCCTTATTCGATGTTCAAGAAACTTTGCTTAGGGGAACCCAAATCCAGTAGGATGAGTATACAATTAGCGGATAGATATGCTAAGTATCCTAGGGGTATTAGCGAAGACGTCTTGTTAAAGTCGATAAATTTATCATTCCTGCAGATTTCGTAATTCTCGACATGGAGGAAGATCAAAATATTCCTCTAATATTAGGAAGGCCATTCCTCGCTACCAGAGGAACCATGGTCGATGTTCGTAACGGAACATTGACATTAACCATGGATAGCAAGAAAGTGACGCTTGATATGGCTGAGTCCATGAACAATGCCGAGAAGTTGGATGATAAGTGCTTTTATATTGACGCATGGAATGAATTCATTGCAGCCTGATTCATTTGTAGCAAACCAAGAAGTGGAGGAAAACAATGAGCTCCTGACGAAAGCGCCAAATAATGAACTATCTCCCGATGTTGGCCAAGTAGACATAAATAATGATGTCATGGAGGGACCAACAATCAAGGTGCAAAAGAGCAGCGAAGAAAAACATGAGGTCGGTCGAGGAACCACCAACGCTCGAGCTCAAGCAACTGCCTGATCACTTGTAATACGCTTTTCTCTAGGAAAATGAAAAGCTTCCCGTAATCATCGCATCAAATCAGGAGAAGAAGCAGAAATTCATGCTCTTAGACACACTACGGGATCACAAGAAGGCGCTTGCATGGAAGACATCGGATATCCGAGGAATTAGCCCGACCTTCTGCATGCATAAAATTCTAATGAAAGACAACTTCAAACTAGTGGTACAGCACCAAAGGCGTTTGAACCCCAACATGAAGGAGGTGGTGAAGAGTAATTAAACTACTCGACGTGGGAGTGATTTACCCTATCTCGGACAGCGTATGGGTGAGCCCAGTTCAGGTAGTGCCGAAAAAAGAGGAATGACAGTCGTACCCAACGATAATAACGAACTCATTCCGACAAGGACTGTCACGGGATGGCGCGTTTGCATTGACTACCACAAATTAAATGACGCGACGTGAGAAGACTACTTTCCTCTTCCTTTTATTGATCAATTGCTTGAACTGTCTAGTCATGAATTTTATTGTTTTCTCGATGACTTTCAGGTTATTTGCAGATTCCCATTATGTGGCGCCCCGCCATCTACTTACCATTTCTAATGCTAACTTACGTGGCTAATGTCAGTATAAAGTAATTAGTGCGCGAAAACGTGGATAAAATTTTTCCTTTTATATAAAGGAATTTGTTCTGTACATATTCAAAATACCGCTCCCAACCTAATTACATAGGATGGCAACAGAATGACAACAAAAGAAATCTTAACTTCCGCCCCACGGGTCGTATTCATGTACACACCACCCTCAAAAGTCGCTGGAAGCTTCAAAAGTAGGCCTTGCCTTCATAAGCGATCACATACAGTGGTCGCGCGCACCTACAACACATAAAAACATGGGATGAGCTATAAAGCTCAGTAAATATGAATGATGCATGCTGTGCATGTGTCTTATTTACAAAGGCATCTGCGCCAATGCATTCAGACCCTAGTAGGATCAAACTCAATCTCATATCTCTCAGGGCCCTCGACTAACTTACTATGCACCCATTTCAGAGCTCAAATCCAACAAGGACAACTGGTCCAGCAATCCACAAAGGATGACGAATCATGAAGTGCAAATCACACATTTCCGCCCAATTCGCACTGGGATGCATGAGGGTCCGCCATTCGGCCCAATGGGTACTGCTGTTCCGCGAACTCTCACGCTGGTAGCCCACTCCGAGGTCGCCAACACCAGAGATACCCTCGGTGTCGCTTCCACCCTCGGATCGCCTCCACCAGATCGCACCTACCGCAATTCAGGGTATTCTGCCCAAATAATAAATATATTTTCGACGACGTACCGGATCATCATGGTGCCATAGAAGCAGTCCTGACTCAATTGTGAGTCGACATCAAATGCCAATATCGGCAAATATCCATTGCTTTCAAGCGACATTATACCATGCATACGCTCGTCTCACCATTCTCGTGCATGCCGTGTATGCATGTGTTCATGTTCATGTCTTTACATATGACAAATAATTCACGTCACATGATAGTTCACATAATCTCATAGAAACAGATAGCTACGTAATTCACGTTCGTACAAACGATTTATGTGTTGTAGTTAAAATTCCAACTTACCTGTCGTCCAAGCTAAGTAATTTACCGCTTCGTGAAATTCCTATTTTTCGGTCCTTAAATAAAATATTAATATATTGGTATAACATTTAAATTAGAGGACTAAGATGAAATAATTTAATTTGGCTATCGACTATATTAAGTTACTAAACCCCAATTCGCTCCATGCTAGCCTAGGCTAAGCTAGGGTTAGGTCCATTTATAGTTCCTTTATGAGTTAAGATTCGTCCGATTTGTAACAACTTCCCATCGCCAGGTTTCTTGTATTGTGAACTTAGGTTTCGGTCGAGACCTATGTTATTCACTTTAACCAAATCGCCGAGTTCCTCCACACATAAAATCGCCCGATCGCATGGCTCATTCCAGTTTCGCCGAGTGACATAAATCGCCCGATTGGTTCTTATGTGACTTAGTTTCGATCGATTGCATGACACCCCAAATCGCCCGATTGGAGGTATAATTTGACTCCCTTTTGCCGCTATCCTTTCGCCCGATCGTGAATAAAATGAGTTTCGCCCGATTTGTTATAGGATGGACTTTCGATCGAATGTAAGGTTAAAATCGCCGTTTTTTTCCAATCATCAAGCCATTTGATTGTTTAGTTTTTAAATCGCCCGATTCTTTCTTTAATTCCATTGCTTGACTCAATGCACTAAACCTCAAATCGGTTGATTGCTCATGTAACCTACTTCATTCGATAGAAAGCTTCAAACCCTCCTTTATTCACAACTCAATTCCTAGAATCATCCCCCCCCCCCCCCCCCCCAAATTCATAAGCTTCTAAGATTTCTTGTGCCTTAAAATTGTTAATTCTACCTAAACATTAAGGCTAGGAACTTCAAAGTATGCTTCATACTACTCAACGTATAATTCGACCTAAATAAGCATCTATGTCTAAGCTTAAGGGTTTACATGTCTTTCGTACACCTTATTTTCTAAGGTTTCCCGATTTTTAGCGTTAAAATACTTACCTCAACCTAAGTTACGGAATTTATAGAAACCATAAAAGTTTTTTCACTTATCAACTTGAGATTAAGCTTGTTTGAAGTATTCCTTAGCTCGGGCTTCACTTGGTTTCCTCTTTTGTTCTTAAGTTTATGAGGGTTTCTTCTTATCCTCGTTTCCTATATTAGTTTTTAGCTCATGTTCTTTTAATCCCATGGATAAGTATTAAGCTTAGAAGGATGTGCTTGATAAGACTAGTAGGTGACTAAGCAACTACTCTTTTCCTGTTATGCTAAGCAAAGCTTCGTTCTATGATGTTTTAATTGTGATTGGTTATCAATTTATATGTTTCGGCAACTTTCAGCTTTTATAAGTCTAGAATCGGCCGAAACCTAATTGATACTTTAAATTGCTTGCTTTCGTTTCTTTCTCACATTGAAATCGGACGATTCCTTTCTTGATCGGCGAAAGTCCTACACACTTGTATATCTATGTGTTGTATCGATCGAAACAACTTTCTTGGATTTTATATGCATTCTTTCATCGTAATCGCTCGATTTGAGCATCAATTGCTCGGCGATTCTAAGCCTTATAGACACATAATCGGCCGAATTCATTCTATTTTAATTGACCGAATTCCTTTCATACTTGTTAGTCCACATTTCCCGAGATTTTCTAAGGCCTTATAGGTTTCCATGTTCTAATTTTTCACATAAGTCATGTAGCACCTAGCACATAATTAAATAAACATATAATATGCACTCAACTAGGCATATGCAAATTTATTGGCCACTTACTTGCGGGACCTGATATTACATCATTTCCCCCTAAAAGGGATTTCGTCCTTGAAATCAGGTAGGGAGAAATAGTGTTAGGTCCTTTTTTATCCAACACGGATCAAATCACGTAGTGAATTCGAGAAAAAGAAGAACACTCTAAAAAGCGTCCACTTCACACACCTGAAATCACTAAAAAGCTCGCTCGAGGATTTAGTCATTTAAAAATATTCAAGGAGAGTTCATGATCCTAAAGTACACTCTAAAAGCGTAAACATGAATTATAACAGTTAAAATTGCTCCCACTTAAATTCATATTACTCCCCCTCAGTTCATGCTCGTTGGAAACATATAACGGAGTAATTTCAATGTAATAGAGTAATTTTTCATTCTCCCCCTTAATTCATGTTTTCGCCCACTAAGAATCATGATTCCCCCTCAAATAGTGCTCATTGAATAACAATTTCGCAAAGATATACATATTCACCAAGATATGCATATGAGAATTTAACACATATGACACAACAAGTAGTAATGCATATAATCATTTCAGCATATATTCCCTAAGGATGCATACTAAAATTTAGTACCCATATAAGCAAGAACTATTTCGCTTTTAAACAAATCTGTGCCAATGCATGTGCAAATGCATTTGAAAATGTGCGAATTTTTTTTATGCATAGGAAAAATGTGAGTAAAATAAATGCAAAAATACAAGAAAAAATGCATGAAAAATATAAAAAAATATGCAAAGAAAAATAGAAGTAAAGAAAAAATTGACACAAGACTATACGATTTTTATATTTATTATTATTTATTTTTTATTTTCTTTTTTTTTTTGTTTGGTTTGGGGTCAAATTACGTCACTTTTTGATCATGTCCACGCATCACATGACACATAGAATAATAATTTGCCGTCAAGTCATGTCGTCAAACTAAAGTTCTAAGTTCATAGAGTGAACCATTTCGACAACTCTCACGAGGTTCGCTCTAGCGCTCAATTATTTTTATCATGGGATTTATATACTAGATATATCACTCATGTCAACACAAGCAAAATTATATCAATTAACCTGCTATCAAGGCGCTTTTAATCATTTCACCGAGCGAGAGACCGTCGATTCGGAATCAAAGGGACGTAGGAATTTAGTATTTTGGTTCTGACTTAGAAGGGAAGGAAATTATTAAGGAATCGTGGACTAAAGATCTTCTTCCTTTTCTTCGTCGTCCTCTTCACTGGTATTTTCTTTTCCATCCTTAAACGTTTTCATATTATTACTTGCTCAAACTGAAGCTCCGCTTCTCTACGAGGCTGAGAGATTATCTCAGGCGATGTTCTTTTTGTTGGTTCTCTGGTTGATACCGTGCTCCTCTTCTTTTAATCCCTAGAGAGGTTTCAAAGATTATCGATTTGGAGAAGTTCACAGTTATGGAATTCGAACCCAAGGTCGTGCTCCTCTTCTCGTTGTCTCGATATAAGACCGGATTATCGTTGTAGAAGTTCACTTCGTGGTGCTCCTCTTCCAGCCGTTCTAACGAGTATACGAGATTATCGAAGGAGAAGTTCACAGCAAGATTCATGCCCTCTTCTTGTGATTTCTAGAAGATTTCAATAATTAGGTAGGCAAGTTCTTTTGGACTATTTATTGTGCGTTGAGCATTCCTCGTGTGCGTTTTCCACCTCCTTTTGTCACCATTTTCTTTTTTCTTTCGTCGCCTTTTTCTCCCCCTCCTTTTCTCGTTTATGCAACCCTCCGAAATTTATGAATTACGGTTGAAGGCTTGATCGGGATACAATGAAGAAAAGGATATTGGAGAAGGCTCAAAAGGGATGATTAGAGGAATAATTTCAAGGATGATATTTTGATTTTGGCCAAGTGAGGAATTTTCCTACGTGACCTAATCATTTTCCTAACAATCTAACGCAAGGCGAGTATGAGGCCACGAAATACAAGTTAAGACAAGCATTTGATGTGTGACTCGCTCAAGGATAAATTCCCGAAAAAATAATAAGGCTCAAAATCTCACATATATGATGTGACTTTGTGTCTAGTGGAACAAACGAGTGACCTTCAGACAAAAGAATGTGACTAGACAGACAATATTAAGCAAATAACCAATCATATATCAAGGAGAGATTTTTATGAACAAATCAAAGTTGATCGAGTAATCGTCACTCCCCATTTTTTTCGTTGTTTTTGTTTAATTTTTTTTTTAAATAATGCATGAAAACAAACGGTCGACCTCGCTAGATTTGTGCGACGGCGCTGAGATCGATTTTGGCTGGAATCGACGGCGTCGCTGTGAGGCTGCAATCGGCGAGAAGTTGCAGTCGATCCAAATCGTTAGGGCTGCTATGGAATTTGGAGCTCTCGAAGGTGACACAGATCTGCGACACTGCTGTAATTAGCACAAATCGATTGAGGCAATTCAGCGATGCAGTAGCAGCGATTCTCAAACGGAATCATAAGTTTGACGATGCAGCAGTGATTGATCTGCGTTCGGGTTCTTCGACGGGCAGCGAAGAATTCTGATCGACAGCGATTCCTGGAATTTTGCAGATCCACAGCGAGGACTCGATCTGCTTAGCAGCGGGATATCAATCGACGATGAAGAAGATCGAGATGATTGCGATTGGACTCGTCGATTTGCGAAGAACAGCGAAGAACTTTGATCGAAGAACAGCAGTGAAAAAAATATTTAAGAACAGCAATGACAGATTCTCGATCGATCTCGTCCGCGAGCAGAGATTCTCGTTTGGATTCAGGAGTTCAATCTGCACAGCGTCGATGGATTCTAGATCGTTGCAGTGAATGAACAGCAGCACAAATTAATCGAGCAGCAGCCTGCGAAAGATTTCGAAGAACAGCACGAAGAACAACAACAAAGGATTCGAAGAGCAGCAGAATTTTTTTTTTAATTTCCAGATTCGAAACTCAAATTCCAATCCATAGTAACACACTCAGCTGCGATACCAATTGTTCGGTCCTTTTTTTATCCAACACGGATCAAATCACGTAGTGAATTCGAGAAAACGAAGAACGGATTAAGAATTACCTTTCGGAATTTATCGTCGAAGCCTCGTGGTAACTCTTCCTTGTTAAGCAAGTTTCGTTCTCTCCAAGTTAGCACAATTTCGAAAATGAAATTACTACAAATGAAGTGATCACTCTAAAGCAAGCTTTAGAGTCACTATATATACCAACCATGTTGGTATATTTACATAAGTAGCCCTATAATTGAATACTTAATATCAAAGCAAGACTAAGATAGCTACATTAATTGAATACAATAAAATAGTCCCAACAAATAGCTTAAGGTAGCGATCTCTCATATCATTTTCCCGTTCCCATGTCGCTTCCTCCGTCGACTGATTTTGCCATAGCACCTTTACTAATGAAATCTCTTTATTTCGTAATTACTTTACGTCGTTCACTAGGATTTCTATCGGTTTCTCCTCATAACTCAAGTTTGGCTTGAGTTGCTGAAGGTAGACTTCGTTGTTCAATACGTGGCTTGGATCTGCGACATATTTCCGCAGCGTTGATACGTGAAAAACATCATGGACTTGAGCTAGCGAAGCTGGTAATTTGAGCTGATATGCTACTTCGCCAACTTTCCTCAGGATCCGGAACGGTCCTACGTATCTCAGGCTCAGCTTGCCCTTTTTCCCGAATCGATTTACACCTTTCATTGGAGATACCTTCAGAAATACGTAGTCATCTACTTCAAACGCCAGTGGTCTACGCTTTTGGTCTGCATAGCTTTTCTGTCTACTTTGAGCTGCTTTCATCCTTTCTCGTATTTGTGCAATGAGTTCTGTCATTTCTTGTACTAGGTCAGGCTAGTATGGCTCGTTCTCCAACTTCATCCCAAGGAATTTGAGATCTACACTTATGCCCGTATAGCGCTTCAATGAGAACTCAATCAAAGGAAGATATCGGCTCCAATTTTCTTTAAAATTGAGCACACAGGGTCTTAGCATGTCTTTTAACGTTTGGATGGTTCGTTCAGACTGCCCGTCAATTTGGGGATGATAGGCAGTACTAAATGACAATTTGGTTCCCATGGCCTTCTGTAGGCTTATCCAGAACTTGGATAGAAATATGGAGTCTCGATCAGAGATAATCTATATGGGTACTCCGTGGAGTCGTACTATCTCCTGAATGTATAGTTCGGCACAGCGTTCTAATGAAAATGTTGAACTAATTGGCAAAAAGTGGGCGGATTTGGTCATCGATCAACAATGACCCATATAGAGTCGTGGCCTTTCACGGTCTTGGTAAGCCGACGACGAAGTCCATCGTGATATTGTCCCACTTTCATTTAGGTACTGGCAGGGATTGCAAAGTTCCTGCTGGTCGTTGGTGCTCCGCCTTTATCTGTTGGCACGTTAGACATTGACTGACGAATGTTGCTATTTCTCTTTTCATCCCTGGCCACCAATAATCGCTTCGTAGATCCCTATACATCTTCTTCGCTCTGTGGTGAATTGAGTAAATCGTGGCATGCGCTTCCTTCATAATTGTTTTCCGAAGCTCGGTGTCATTGGGAACATATATTCGATTCCTATAGTACAAACTTTCGTCTTCTCGTATCTGGTAGTCTGATGGGCTTTGTTCTACTTGAGTTTCTTTAAGCTTTAATTATAATTCGTCGCTCTGTTTCGCCTCCGTGATTTGCTCCGTCAATGTTGGTCGGAGGGTTAACGCTGCTAGCCTTGTTTCGATTTCGCCCATTGGTATAATTTCTACTACGAGCTGTTGCAATTCCACACTCGTGGTTTTTCGGCTTAAAGCATCCGCCACTACGTTTGCTTTTCCTGGATGGTAACTGATTACACAGTCATAGTCTTTAACGAGTTCCAGCCACAGCCGCTCATATTTAACTCCTTCAGAGTGAAGAAGTATTTTAAGCTCTTGTGGTCTGTTAAAATTTCGCAGCGTTCACCGTACAGATAATGTTTCCAGATCTTCAAAGCAAACACAACTGCTGCGAGTTCCAGATCGTGTGTTGGATAATTTTTCTCGTAATCCTTTAGTTGTCGCGAGGCGTGCGCAACAATGTTTCCATTTTGCTTTAGAACACATCCCAACCGGTTCTTCGATGCATCGCTGTATACAAAAAATCATCCAGTTCTAGTGGGTATCGTCAGGACTGGGGCCGAGGTGAGTCGTCTTTTCAATTCTTGAAAGCTTCGCTCGCACTCATCGCTCCAATGGAATGGAATATCCTTTCTGGTCAGCTTCGTCAATGTTGACGCAATCTTTGAAAAGTCTTTGATGAATTTTCTGTAGTATCCCGCCAGTCCAAGAAAACTTCGTACTTCCGTTACGTTCGTCTGTTGGGGCCAATTGTTGATAGCTTCTATCTTGCTTGGGTCTATCGAAATTCCTGCTCCCGAAATAATATGTCCAAGAAATGCGACTTGGTTGAGCCAAAATTCACATTTCTTGAACTTAGCATATAACTGTTTTTCTCGTAGTATCTTAAGAACAATCCTCAAGTGTTGCTCATGCTCCTTAGGCGTCTTTGAATAAATAAGGATGTCATCGATGAATACAATGACGAACGTGTCTAGGAATGGCTTAAATATGCGGTTCATTAAATCCATGAAAGCTGTAGGCGCATTAGTCAGCCCGAAAGGCATGACTAGGAATTCGTAGTGCTCGTATCGTGTACTGAAGGCCGTCTTTTGAATATCTTCTTCGTGAATCTTCAGTTGGTGATATCCCGACCGCAAGTCTATTTTCGAGAACACGGTTGCTCCTTATAGTTGATCAAACAGGTCGTCAACCCTTGGAAGGGGATATTTGTTTTTTATGGTGATCTTATTTAATTCTCTATAATCGATGCAGAGCCGCATCGATCCATCTTTCTTCTTAACAAATAGAACCGGTGCTCCCCAGGGTGAAAAGCTTGGCTGAATGAATCCCTTCTGTAGTAATTTATCCAGTTGTTCCTTCAGTTCTTTCATTTCAGTTGGAGCTAATCGATAAGGAGCTTTTGAGATGGGTGCAGCTCCGGGTACCAAGTCAATTGTGAACTGGATTTCACGATCAGGAGGGAGTCCTGGTAAGTCATCTAGGAAAATGTCGGGAAATTATCGTACCACTGAAACCTCTTCTAGCTTCAGAATCTGACGTTCTTCTGATGTCAAGGCAAAAATAAGGTAGGCTTCACATCCTGCCTTGATTAAGCGCCGTGCCTTCAATGCCGAAATCTTAGAGATACATTTACTTCTAATCGTTTCTGTAAAGGTAAAGGGTTCATTTCTCTCTATGCTGACGTAACTGTCATAGGGTTACAATCAATCACTGCCCCATACTTTGACAGCAGTCCATTCCTAGGATTACTTCAAAATCGTTCATGGGATTAACTATGAGGTCTACGGGTAGTTCTAAATCATTCATTACCACTGGGCACTCTCGTAAGACTAAACTAGTTTGGGTTGAAGCTCCATGGCAAAATAGTCACACTATATTCGCAGTCGGATTGTTGAGGCGTAATCCCGAGTCTTGCCACGTATTTAGATGATGCAAATGAATACGTGGCTCCTGAGTCTATTAATATGCATGTCGGGATATGATGGATAGATAAGGTACCTACTACTACTGATGGGTCTGTCTGCCTCCTCAGATGTTATCGTGTAAACTCGGGCCGGTACTGTTGGTGGCCTGGCCTGTAAGGTCGCTTGACTTCCAGATGCTTTCCCGGGGCATGCTCTTGCAAAATGGCCCGTCTTGCCACACTTAAAGCAGTTGGTGTTTTCTAAGAAGCAAATGCCCATGTGTCGCCACGTACATTTTTGGCAGATTGGTGCCGTTGGAGGTCTACTCTGATTCGGGTTAAATTGTTGGGGTGGTTCGGGTTTATTCTGAAAATTTGGCCTTGGGCCCTTTGAGAAAAATTGCTGCTTTTGGCTTCCTCCACTCCACTGTGGCCCTTGTACAAATTTTCTCTTTGCTTCTTGAGCGCGAATGATTCGAGTCTTTGCTTGCTCAGTAACCAAAGCCCTTTCTGCAGCTTGGGCATATGAAACTCCCTGAAGTCCAACCATATTTACGTAGTGATACAGTTCTGGCTTCAGGCCTTCAAGGAAACGTTCTATCTTCAGGGCATCGGTGCTCACCATGTGCGTGGCAAACCTCGATAATTGTTCGTACTTTCTGATATATTCAGCTACCGTCATGGTTCCCTATCGTAGGTTGATAAATTCGTTCATCCTCTAGGCTCGCACTGGAGCTGTGAAGTACTTGCTCCTAAAGATCTCCTTGAAGCGCTCCCATGTCATCGTGAGCGGGTCTTCGATGGCTAAGATAGTGTCCCACCAGTGGCCTGCACTCCCTCGTAATAGGAATGCAGCGCATATGACCTTCTCTTCTTCGGGAATTCTGCTATATTGGAACATGCTTTCTAAGGTCCTTAGCCAATCTTCAGCAGATGTGAGATTGATGGCGTCTTCGAACGTAGGGGGGTTGAGTTTGCGAAACCTCTCTCTCACTATTTCGATGCGTTTAGCTTGCGATGATCCGCTATTCTGTTGCCCTTCAGCATTCCGTTGTTGTATCAATTCTTGGATTTGAGTGGACTGCTGACGTACTAGCTCCGTGAGTTGGAGGATAGCTGTATCACGATTATCCGTCGGGGTTGCGGGTTCTTTACCTCTGTCCGAACCCCAGTACTTTCACTTCTTGTTCTACCCAGTTTTATCTACTCTGATAGTCCCTACGGCCAATAAATTATGCAACAAACAAAGAAGAATTCACAGAAAAAGAGACTTACTAGCAAGGCCGCTTCCGTACTTTTGAGTGTGTGGTACATGAAGAGTCTACAGAAACTTCAACCGATACCATCTTTGGCGCCCCGCCATCTACTTACCATTTCTAATGCTAACTACATGGCTAATATCAATAATTAGTGCAAGGAAACGTGGATAAAATTTTTCCTTTTATATAAAAGAATTCGTTCAATACATATTCAAAATACCGCTCCCAACCTAATTACATAGGATGGCAACAAAATGACAGCAAAAGAAATCTTAACTTCCGCCCCACGGGTCGCGTTCATGTTCACACCACCCTCAAAAGCGCTGGAAGCTTCAAAAGTAGCCCTTGCCTTCATAAGCGATCACATACCGTGGTCGCGCGCACCTACAACACATAAAAACATGGGATGAATTATAAAGCTCAGCAAGTAGGAATGATGCATGACGTGCACGTGTCTTATTTGCAAAGGCATATGCGCCGCATTCAGACCCTAGTGTAGCACCTGGGTCCCGTACTTAGACTGGCCAATAAATTTGCGTGCACATTTCTATGTTTATGTGATTAGTTGAATTTTGTGCCTATGTGATGTTATGGATTTTGTGCACATTAAATGTTTGATTATGTGACATCTAACATAATTAAGGAATTTTCGAAAATATAGAATGAGAGAAATTGAGGTAATAAGAGCTTGAAGTGGGCTAATGGTCATAATTGGGTTAAACACTTAAACTTAGGCCCAACTTATTTAAGTCAAACCTTGGAAAGCAAGCCCCTTAAATTAAGGAGAGGCACGTTAGCCTAATGTCTCCTCACCATACCCCTTTTACAAAAATATCTATCCTAAACCTCTCAATCTCTAAAACTCATTTTTAAAGAAACCATCGAAAATCTAGAGAGAAAGAAGGAAGAGAGAGTTCGAACATTTGTTCTGGAGAAGGTATGAGCTTTCTACTATGATTTTACGATTTAGCTTGTGATTTAGGTCCTTTATTCTAGATTAACATGTTTAAGGGTGGAAGCACACGAAAATGTACACGGATTAGTGCTTATGTTAATTTCGGTTTTAGGGTTATGAGTTCATACGGCCTTCAACATGTTTTTGAGTAAAAAGTACATTTTGATCGAAATTATTGGGGCTAACAAATCAAAAGGGTGTTTTGACGGATGGGGTGTGAAGTGTAAACTTCACGAACTCGAACGTTTCGCGAACCCTCAGTGAAGAGAGGGTCACGAACTCTAAGAGACCTTAAGTGCATGAGTCCGTGAAATAGGTGTGGTAGGGTTTCACGAATTGGTTTGGCGAGTCAAGGTTCGCGAACCCTTAGTGGGATGAAGTTCACGAACCCTATATGTGAGGGGCTAAGATCATTTCGCAAATTCAACGAGGTTGACGAATCCATGGTGGTTCATGAACCCTAGTTGCGAACTTGGGGCGTTAAACATTTCGCGAACCATGCGGCAAATTTCACGAATTAAATTCCACGAGCTAGGATAAGACTTCGCGAATTAGAAGTTGAATTTGGCAAATTGGAAGGATAGTACATTTCGCGAACTTAGGGAGAGTACAACTAGGGTTTGCGAATCCTCTACGTTGAGCATTTTGCGAATGGTGTGAAGTTGGCGAATTAAGGGACAAGGTAGATGGCTTTGCAAACTAGGGGTTATTTTGCGAATCAAGGTTCATCACGAACTTGGTAGGTCATGAACTAGGGTTTTGCGAATTGTGAGCAGAACAATTTGCGAACCGAGAGAGGTAAGAAGGGTAGCAATTCGCGAAATGACTATGGGTTTCGTGAATTAGGGCCTTTTCTTGAACCATGAGGGTTTTACGGGTTTTGAGAGGTTCGCGAACCATATGAACCTAAACTGTGTAATGAGGGTAGTTCGCAAACCATCGTGTACGAATTTTGTGTGGAGTAGTAGACGTCGCAAAGGAGACTTTACAAATTAAAAATAAAGACTTAAGGGAATTCGTAAACTATAGGCTCGCAAGTCATATGTATTTCACGAATTATATAAGTTCGCAAAACTATAAGGACTAGGTTAATTTACGAATCCCAAGTCTGAAATCAGTTTACAAATTAAGTATACTTTACGCGTCTTGAGTTTTCACGATTTAGTATGAAATCTTTCAAAACAATTAACCTTTGAAACATAGTATCAAGTATAATATTTCCATACTTAGGAAATTCAAGACCTTAGTTAGTTAAGTTAATTTCAATAGTATACTGACATTAATATTTTATGCTTAAGGTCGAGATTTAGGAAATCCCCCGAGTCGGTAGCATTAATCGGCGGACGACATGTAAGTGAAAATTCAACTACAATACATAACTTGTCTGTACGTGCCTAAATTATATGACTATGTGCCTCGGTGCTTACCTGATTACGTGAATCTATTGATGTGTTTTCGTATGGTAAGTATAATTGACATGAGTTTACGTTGCATATTCACGAGCATGCACGATCACATGTGGGATGGGTTGTGTGAGCTGAGTATGCATATTATATGTCGCTTGTACGTGATTGATACTTGCCGATATGGGCATTTGTTGTCGACTCGCAGTTGAGTCAGGGCTACTATGCCACCAGGGCGGCGTTGAGCGTCGTCGTAATATATACTTATATGTATAATGGTTTATGGTTGGGCAATGCCCGTGGCTGTGGGGGCAACCAGGAGGGTGCGACCTGAGTGTATAAACGACACAGGGTGGAACTCTGGTGTAGGCAACCTCAGCATAGGCTACCAGCATGAGCGACTTCCAGACAGTCGGGGACGACCGGTTAAATATGGCGACCTAGGGGAACAATGTGCATCCTAGGGTATGGCCATCCGACGTGGACCGCTGCCGTATTTGTCCTTGATGGACGTGAGCTCATTGTGGTGCATAGTAAGATTGGCTGAGGGCCCTGAGTGAAAAGAGTAGGAGTATTAAGTGCATTGGCGTGGATTGCCTTTGCGGGGGTTGACACGGGCATAATTTCTTCTTACTGAGCCTGGCGGCTCACCCCTTACGTTATGTTTTGTAGGTGACAATGAACACGATACGTGATCGCTTTTGAAGGCAAGGCGACTTTCGAAGTGGAAGTGTGTGTATGGATGACGACCTGTGAGGCCGGGCGCATATGACTCTTTTGCTGTGCCGTTAGTTACACTTCCCATGTAGATAGGAATTTGGAAATTTAATTTTGTTATTAACGCTCGATCTCCTTTATATATAAAAGGAAATGGAAAAATTTTATACGCACTTTCAGTGTTTTCCAATTACAACTAGTTGGGCACGTAGGAATATGCTAGGATAGGACCGGGTCGCTACAATATCATGCGTAGAGTCACTAATTGTTTCTAGTGCTTGGATTTGGGTTTCCTCAATCTTAAGCTTTGGAACCCATTTTTGTGCTACTGGATCTCTCTTTGTCTTATCCTTAGTGAAGTATAAAATATGCCTAAGAGGGGGGGGGGGGGGTGTGAATTAGGCTATAGAAAGTTTTGGCTTGTTCTCCTTTGAAAAATACTTTTCTTTAAGAAGATATATGCAGGGTATGATTATTCTCGGAAAGCAGTACGAGTATCAACGTTATCTCCCTAATCCTGTTTCACAAAATATCACGTTATTTTCAGAACTCCTTTCAACGATATCACCCAGTTATTTGCTGGTGTACCCGATTTGTCTCACAGAAAAGTAAATAGCAGAAAGTAAAGTGAGACGGGATATTTATACTAGTTATATCCCCAACTGAGGTTTAATCCTGTCCTTGGGGTGTGATCTCCCCAAGAGTTTCAATTAATCACTAAGTATTATCGGTTCTGGTTACAAAATGATTGACCCGTACACAATCGTAACACTATGGATACTAGACCTCGTTCTAGGCTGACGCGCCAAGTTTCAATCCACGTTGTTTATGTTAGGGAGTGTGCCCTCGGAATGCCATACGAGGACTAGGAATTGTATAGGGCGCACGATGATGTATAGGTTGATAAACAGGTTTATTGTATATATCGTCAAATAAATTAATGAATATTTATTTTCATTATAATAAAGGCATTATTATTTATTTATCGAATTTAAAGTCTACTTGGCATCCGGTAGTGCGATAAATAAATAACACCCAAATGTTTGAGTTGGACGTCTGATTCTCGTGGGACGAGAGAGGAGACACCGGACAGTCCTTAATCTCAACATTAAATAAAAAGTCCGTAAGTCTAAGGATTCTAGGTGGGTGACTAGATATCCGAATATGATTTATCCATTGACGACCACAGTATCGGTAGTGTCACCGATTACCTGAGAGGTTGTGGGTCGTGATGGAGATATCGGTGATCGAAGAGATCGCATATCCGGACATTCGGCTCGTATTCGTCTCAATCACATGGCTAGGATGTTGTCAATGATTGAACGAATGACTATAGCAGCCTCAGACCAATAGGGTCATTGACGGATTTGCTTTCGCGATTTCGGTTTGTCGCTAGTTGGCTAGGCTCGCAAGTGTTCATAAATGAGACACGGGTCAGCGACGAAACGCAACCGACTTTACGGAGGTGATTGCCGGGCTTTGACTGCTATCGGGATTCACTGCTTATATTCGTATAGGTTAATGTCCTATGAGGTAATTGGAGAGCGACGATTATAAAGCCTTCGGCCGAAGCTTGGAAAACTTGCTTGTATTAGATACGGAGCGGAGTTTAAATAATCGGTTCGGTCTCGATTATAACATAGTGTTAGGTTAGTGAGTTTGACATTTGCATGGCTCTCACCTAACCGGGACGCAAGTGAAAGGCGTAAGAAGTATTTAAATGTATACACTATAGTCGGTTCGCCCGAATTTCGATTAGATCAAAATTCGTTCTCAACTGGGATCTGTCCGGTACCGCGGGATAGGCTAGGCGAATGCCGGGACTATAGTCAGTCGCGCTTAAAAATGGTAATGAACCTGAACGAAAATGGCGGGCTTTTCTGTGGAACCTAATGAATGAGATTCGTTGAGGTAGTGGCAAAGTTGATACGAGGTGTCGACTACTTAGTTAAATTCCAGTGACGGTCACGAAAATAATTAGGACTTAAGATTGTCTTAAGTGCTTAATTAATTAACTAAGTGGGCTCAATTATAATTAAAATAATTAGATTGGATTTAATTATTTTATTATTTAAAATTGAGGGACTAAGTTGAGAATTTAGAAACCTCAAGGGCCAAAAGGAAATTATCAAAATAAAATAAAAAAAAATGAAAATTCTACACATCCACGTTGGGATGTGTAGAAAGCATGAGTCATGTTTTTTTTTATTTATTTATTATGACACTTGTTATAACAAGTGTCTCAATTAAAAAAAAAAAATTAAATTGATCATGCATAAAGCAACGTTGAGTTGCTTAGGTTTGTTAGAGACTTGTTTTTCTTTTCTTAGAGAGAAAGCTTAACAAAAAGAGAAAGAGGTAAAAACATTTTCTCAAGCCACGCTAAACCGACGGGTTCGTTTGACGAGTCCCGACGCCCGAACTGAGTTGCGTCTAGCCATCGGGAGTATTCTCAGAGGTTCGTTCAAGGTCATACCGGTGTGACGATCTAGCCCGGAAGCCCCGGGATCCAGACGAGGTGTAGCCACGTTCATCCGAGGCAACGACAGAAGAAATCCCTTTCACCAAAGGTATACCTCGAACCCTAACGATTTGATTTACGAAACATACCAAACGGTATCGGAATAATTCGAAAGACCCCTCGTTGGAAACGTCGGGAAGTGTAGAATTATTCTGGAAAATTTGGTATCGATCGGAAATCATTTCGGTCGTCAAATAGTCAAAAGACGGCAGACTGCCGTTTTACTCGAATTAATAATTTCGAACCACAGATTTGATTTTGAGAAAAATATCAAACGATGTCGGAATAATTCGAAAGACCTATCGTTGCGAACGTTATGAAGTGTAGAATTATTCTGGAAAGTTTGGTATTGATCAAAAATCATTTCGGTCTCCAAATAATCGAAAAACGTCCGGTTGCCGCTTTGTTCGATTAATTTGGATCTAAATTATTAATTCAAATAAATTGGAAATAAATTCGAATTTTGATAATTCGAATTAACCGCGATCTCTCGAGGCTTAGGGTAGCATCTCAGACCCTCGGGAGAAGCCGAATAGCGTAAGGTTAAATTTAGATATTAAAAATCGAAAATTCGCCACCCTACGCCGCTCGGTACAAATCGCGCTTCCGCTATAGCCACGTTGCGCTGTTCGGGGGCCGGCGTCGATTAATCGGGCCCACCCCAACAGTGGTATCAGAGCCAAGGCTCATGAATGTTTCGACCGAAGGCCTCGAAAGCCGATGTGGCGAACGGACGGTCGACGTAGTTTGGAGACTATCGTCGCTCGTGACGTCGGTTGGATACCCGACGTTAAAATTCTGTGTTGCATGTTTATGTGGGACATTTACGCGGGCTTAGGTTCAACCGGGTTATTTGTTTAAGGGTCGTTTGCCGCCCCCCGGTATGTACATGGATTACGGGTTGTTTGGGAATTAATTCCCCCCGTGTTGTATTTTATTGCTTTATTAGATAGGTTAGATAAAATGATGGCCGTTCGACGCAAGGCGAGATTGGAGGATTCGACAACCATCGTAACGATGACTCGACGTTGGAAGATCGAAGACCCCGGTCGTTTTACGACCCATGTAATAGGACCAGTCTAGAAGTAGCCCGCATATTTGTCTATTTAAATTGCTTTCCTAGGGTTAGGAATTTATTTATCGCATTTACGTGCTCGTGCTTATTTTAATATGCTATGAGTTACAAAATCTCCCGTACGAATACTAAGTGAGTAAAGGGATTGGATGCCCTGTCTTCTATCAAGCTCGGGCCTAGTTGTTACAAAACCTAAATGCAAGGTTTGATTTCGGGTATACCGGCGCCTTGCATTTGTTTTTGTTTCGGCTTGCTCGGGTGCATTTGTACCGCTCGCCAAGACCACACTGTGCGGTAAAACGTACGGTTCAAGTGTGCGGTTTTGAGCAACGTTGATAGGTCGCACTTAGACAGTCATACCGCCTGGTTCCGGGTTTGCCGGCAGGGGTCCCTGACTGAGACAAAGATAGTTGAGACATTCGACAAGGTCGGATTCGTGCGGAGCACGACTTCGTGGGCCGCTGCAAACCAATAAAACGACAGAGGTTGAGGTTTGCACCCGTCCACGGGGACATCAACTCCACTATCGAAGTTATCAACGAAACTTCCAAAACATCCGTAGGGAGAATGGAGTTTATGAAAAGATAGTGGGAGTCAAACGGAATAAAAAGTCCTTGTTCGCGTTTGATAACCTATACAATCGACTTAATATGCCTTCTATTTTTCTGCAGCATTTTCTCTCTTTTTGAAATTATGTCGACCGCTTTAAATGTACTGCTCAAGGAGAATAGGTTGACTGGGCCAAACTATTCTGACTGGCTTCGCAACTTGAGGATTTTCCTCGAGATTGAGAACCTAGTTTATGTCCTTGACTCCGAAATGCCGCCAGCCTCAGGGGCGCGGACATCCGAGCAGGCTCGTGCCGCTTATGACAAGCGACTGCGCGACGAGAAGCTCGTAAAGGCTCATGTCCTCGGATCGATGAGTAACGCACTGCAGCGTAGCCACGAAAGTATGGCTGATGCTCGGGTGATGGTTCAACATTTGAAAGAGCTTTACGGTGAGACGTCTAGGACAGCTCGCTATGCAACTTCGTCGCAGCTCTTCCGATCGAGGATGTCTGAGGGTGAGAATGTAGGCGAGCATGTTATGAACATGATCACCATGATCGAGAGGTTGGAGACTCTCAATTTTCGATTTGATCGGGAATTACAAAATGATCTCATCTTGCAGTCCCTGCCTCCGTCCTTCAATGCGTTCATTGTGAACTACCATCTGAACGGCATGACGCTATTGCTTCCTGAGCTGATGAATCAGTTAGCAACGGCACAAGGTCAGATGAAGAGGGCAAAGCAGACTGCACTTGTCGCCACTTCTTCCAAGCCCCAGAAAGGCAAAAAGAAGAAGGGCAACAAGCTCAAGCCAACAGGGAAGGTTTCCAAGAAGAAACTATCTTCTGGGAAATCGAAACAAACCGGTGTAAAGCCGACGGATAGGTGTCTGCATTGCGGTGCGCTGGGCCACTGGAAGCGTGACTGTCCGAAGCTCAAGGGTGAGCAGGCTGCGTCAGGTATGGAACTTAATGTTTTAGAAACAGTTTGTTCTTCATCTGTATACTCTACTTCCTGGATATTGGATTCGGGGGCTAGTACTCACATTTGTGCTTCCACGCAGGGTCTGGGACCAAGTAGAGCGCTTGGGGAGCGTGAGATCGAGGTCAGAGTGGGAATCGGGGATAGTATCTCGGCAAGCCACGTCGGATCAAGATCTCTTGTATTATCTTCTGGGCATTTGTTGCGTTTGTACGATTGTCTTGTACTCCCGAGGGGATTTAAGAACATCGTCTCCATTCCTGTTTTGAGCAGGAATGGTTATGTATTTAGTTTTAATAATAATACATGCCACATTATGTATAGAAATAAAAATGTTGGCAGCGCGACACTATTTAATGGTTTGTACTATTTAAATACCCAGAACGATGTATCTGTGAATACTGTCACAAATAAACGGAAGTCGGGAATAAATGCGAGATACTTGTGGTATCTTTGATTAAGTCATGCTGGAGAACGTAAGATCCACGAGTTGGAGAAAAACGGGATATTGACACCGTTGGCATCAGATCCCTATCCGACTTGTGAGTCATGCCTCAAAGGTAAAATGACCCGATCACCCTTCACCGGGACTTTTAATAGAGCCACTGATGTTCTCGGTTTAATTCACACGGACGTTTGCGGGCCATTCAATGTGAAAGCCCGAGGTGACTTCCACTATTTTATTACATTTACGGATGATCACAGTCGTTACGGACTCGTGTATCTGATGAGGTATAAAGCTGATGCTCTTGAAAGGTTCAAGGAGTATAAGGCCTTGGTGGAAAACCAAACTTCGAAGCTCATTAAAGCCATTCGATCGGATCGAGGTGGCGAGTATATGAGTGTCGAGTTTGACCAGTTCTTGAAGGATAATGGTATAATATCGCAGATGACTCCGCCCGGTACGCCACAATTGAATGGCGTGGCCGAACGTAGAAACCGAACTTTATTAGATATGGTTCGTTCTATGTTAAGCTATACAGATTTACCAATGTCATTGTGGGGATACGCGCTTTTGACAGCAGCGTATACAATTAACCGGTGTCCCTTGAAGTCTGTTAATGGTATTCCGTATGAGATATGGACTGGTCGTTTACCCAGCTTATCACATATTAGGATTTGGGGTTGCCCCGCCTATGTGAAAAAGCTGAAAACAGATAAATTGGAGTCTAGGTCAGTAAAAGGACGTTTCATAGGTTACCCTGAAGACTCTATGGGGTACCTATTTTAGTTTCACGATGATCAAAGGATCGTTGTTGGCCTACATGCACATTTTCTCGAGGAAGAGTTCATTCGAGATTTTGGCATTGGCCGTGAGGTCACTTTCGAGGAGCAGTCGACCGAAACGCCCACTCAGGATTCGGATGGTCCGAGCGAACCAGTCATGCGACGATCTGAAAGGGTGCCTCGCCAACCACAGCGGTATGGCATGTCACATGTCGAACAAGGTTATGTTGCGACTAGGGAACTTCTAAGAGAAGATCCCGCTACTTTCGATCAAGCTATATCCGATGTTGACTCAGCGAGATGGATTGAGGCTATGCGAGCTGAGATGGACTCAATGTACTCCAACAAAGTCTGGACTCTTGTAGACCTACCGAGTGGTTTTAGACCAATCGGTTGTAAATGGATTTACAAGAAAAAGATTGGATCTGACGGACAAGTTGAGACGTACAAGGCCAGATTGGTTGCCAAGGGCTATAACCAAAAAGAGGGAGTTGACTATGAGGAGACTTTCTCGCCTGTAGCCATGATCAAGTCCATCCGGATAATGCTCGCGATAGCTGCGCACTATGATTATGAGATTTGGCAGATGGACGTCAAAACGGCGTTCCTTAATGGATTCCTCAAGGAGGAGATCTATATGGAGCAGCCAAAAGGTTTTGAGTCGCATGCAGATGCTCACAAAGTGTGCAAACTGAATCGGTCGATTTACGGACTGAAACAGGCCTCTCGCAGCTGGAATCTACGTTTTGATGAAGCAGTTCGGAACTTTGGATTCGTGAAAAACGTAGATGAGCCATGTGTCTACAGAAAGAGCAGTGAGAGTATGGTGTCGTTCCTTGTATTGTACGTGGATGATATCCTTTTGATAGGAAACGACATTGGAATGCTCTCATCGGTGAAAGCATGGCTTTCAACCGAATTCTCCATGAAAGACCTGGGAGAAGCGACGTATATACTAGGTATTCGCTTGTTCAGGGATCGAGCGAACCATACGATCGGCTTATCTCAGGCCCTTTACTTAGAGAAAATCCTGAAGAAATTCAGAATGGATGACTCTAAGAGAGGGTTCTTACCAATGCGACATGGGATCCATTTATCGAAGTCAATGTCACCTCAAAGTGAGGAAGACAGACGACGGATGAGTGGGATACCGTATGCGTCTGCAGTGGGTAGTCTGATGTACGCGCCCGGACATTGCTTACGCTGTGAGCGTAGTCAGTCGGTTTCAGGCAAACCCAGGGGAAGAACATTGGACAGCTGTTAAGAATATCTTTAAATACCTTAGACGGACTAAAGACTTAACGCTGGTTTATGGAGGAGCGGGACTAGAAGTAGTTGGTTATACCGATTCGGACTTCCAGTCGGACGTGGATGACCGAAAGTCTACTTCAGGTTTTGTATTCGTGCTCAACGGTGGGGCAGTGTCTTGGAGAAGCTCCAAGCAAAGCACAACTGCCGATTCCACGTGCGAGGCAGAATACATAGCAGCCTCAGAGGCAGCTAAAGAAGCTGTTTGGATGAAAAAGTTCTTAGAGGAACTTACTGTGGTACCAGTTGCTGACAGACCGTTTACACTTTGGTGCGATAATAGCGGTGCAGTCGCGCAAGCAAAGGAACCACGATCTCATAGCAAGTCCAAACATATCGAGAGAAAGTATCACGTATTACGTGAGTTCGTTGAAAACGGGATGGTCGCCGTGCAGAAAATCGCCACCGCAGAAAACGTGGCGGACCCGCTCACGAAGCCCTTGTCCCAAGCAGTTATGGAACAGCATCTGGACAAGATGGGGCTACGATACCATTGCGACTGGCATTAGGTGCATCGCATGGCATTCGAGTGCAAGTGGGAGGCTGTTAGGGAGTGTGCCCTCGGAATGCCATACGAGGACTAGGAATAGTATAGGGCGCACGATGATGTATAGGTTGATAAACAGGTTTATTGTATATACCGTCAAATAAATTAACGAATATTTATTTTCATTATAATAAAGGCATTATTATTTATTTATCGAATTTAAAGTCTACTTGGCATCCGGTAGTGCGATAAATAAATAACACCCAAATGTTTGAGTTGGACGTCTGATTCTCGTGGGACGAGAGAGGAGACACCGGACAGTCCTTAATCTCAACATTAAATAAAAAGTCCGTAAGTCTAAGGATTCTAGGTGGGTGACTAGATATCCGAATATGATTTATCCATTGACGACCACATAGTATCGGTAGTGTCACCGATTACCTGAGGGTTGTGGGTCGTGATGGAGATATCGGTGATCGAAGAGATCGCATATCCGGACATTCGGCTCGTATTCGTCTCAATCACATGGCTAGGATGTTGTCAATGATTGAACGAATGACTATAGCAGCCTCAGACCAATAGGGTCATTGACGGATTTGCTTTCGCGATTTCGGTTTGTCGCTAGTTGGCTAGGCTCGCAAGTGTTCATAAATGAGACACGGTCAGCGACGAAACGCAACCGACTTTACGGAGGTGATTGCCGGGCTTTGACTGCTATCGGGATTCACTGCTTATATTCGTATAGGTTAATGTCCTATGAGGTAATTGGAGAGCGACGATTATAAAGCCTTCGGCCGAAGCTTGGAAAACTTGCTTGTATTAGATACGGAGCGGAGTTTAAATAATCGGTTCGGTCTCGATTATAACATAGTGTTAGGTTAGTGAGTTTGACATTTGCATGGCTCTCACCTAACCGGGACGCAAGTGAAAGGCGTAAGAAGTATTTAAATGTATACACTATAGTCGGTTCGCCCGAATTTCGATTAGATCAAAATTCGTTCTCAACTGGGATCTGTCCGGTACCGCGGGATAGGCTAGGCGAATGCCGGGACTATAGTCAGTCGCGCTTAAAAATGGTAATGAACTTGAACGAAAATGGCGGGCTTTTCTGTGGAACCTAATGAATGAGATTCGTTGAGGTAGTGGCAAAGTTGATACGAGGTGTCGACTACTTAGTTAAATTCCAGTGACGGTCACGAAAATAATTAGGACTTAAGATTGTCTTAAGTGCTTAATTAATTAACTAAGTGGGCTCAATTATAATTAAAATAATTAGATTGGATTTAATTATTTTATTATTTAAAATTGAGGGACTAAGTTGAGAATTTAGAAACCTCAAGGGCCAAAAGAAATTATCAAAATAAAATAAAAAAAAATGAAAATTCTACACATCCACGTTGGGATGTGTAGAAAGCATGAGTCATGTTTTTTTTATTTATTTATTATGACACTTGTTATAACAAGTGTCTCAATTAAAAAAAAAAATTAAATTGATCATGCATAAAGCAACGTTGAGTTGCTTAGGTTTGTTAGAGACTTGTTTTTTTTTCTTAGAGAGAAAGCTTAACAAAAAGAGAAAGAGGTAAAAACATTTTCTCAAGCCACGCTAAACCGACGGGTTCGTTTGACGAGTCCCGACGCCCGAACTGAGTTGCGTCTAGCCATCGGGAGTATTCTCAGAGGTTCGTTCAAGGTCATACCGGTGTGACGATCTAGCCCGGAAGCCCCGGGATCCAGACGAGGTGTAGCCACGTTCATCCGAGGCAACGACAGAAGAAATCCCTTTCACCAAAGGTATACCTCGAACCCTAACGATTTGATTTACGAAACATACCAAACGGTATCGGAATAATTCGAAAGACCCCTCGTTGGAAACGTCGGGAAGTGTAGAATTATTCTGGAAAATTGGTATCGATCGGAAATCATTTCGGTCGTCAAATAGTCAAAAGACGGCAGACTGCCGTTTTACTCGAATTAATAATTTCGAACCACAGATTTGATTTTGAGAAAAATATCAAACGATGTCGGAATAATTCGAAAGACCTATCGTTGCGAACGTTATGAAGTGTAGAATTATTCTGGAAAGTTTGGTATTGATCAAAAATCATTTCGGTCTCCAAATAATCGAAAAACGTCCGGTTGCCGCTTTGTTCGATTAATTTGGATCTAAATTATTAATTCAAATAAATTGGAAATAAATTCGAATTTTGATAATTCGAATTAACCGCGATCTCTCGAGGCTTAGGGTAGCATCTCAGACCCTCGGGAGAAGCCGAATAGCGTAAGGTTAAATTTAGATATTAAAAATCGAAAATTCGCCACCCTACGCCGCTCGGTACAAATCGCGCTTCCGCTATAGCCACGTTGCGCTGTTCGGGGGCCGGCGTCGATTAATCGGGCCCACCCCAACAGTGGTATCAGAGCCAAGGCTCATGAATGTTTCGACCGAAGGCCTCGAAAGCCGATGTGGCGAACGGACGGTCGACGTAGTTTGGAGACTATCGTCGCTCGTGACGTCGGTTGGATACCCGACGTTAAAATTCTGTGTTGCATGTTTATGTGGGACATTTACGCGGGCTTAGGTTCAACCGGGTTATTTGTTTAAGGGTCGTTTGCCGCCCCCCGGTATGTACATGGATTACGGGTTGTTTGGGAATTAATTCCCCCGTGTTGTATTTTATTGCTTTATTAGATAGGTTAGATAAAATGATGGCCGTTCGACGCAAGGCGAGATTGGAGGATTCGACAACCATCGTAACGATGACTCGACGTTGGAAGATCGAAGACCCCGGTCGTTTTACGACCCATGTAATAGGACCAGTCTAGAAGTAGCCCGCATATTTGTCTATTTAAATTGCTTTCCTAGGGTTAGGAATTTATTTATCGCATTTACGTGCTCGTGCTTATTTTAATATGCTATGAGTTACAAAAATCTCCCGTACGAATACTAAGTGAGTAAAGGGATTGGATGCCCTGTCTTCTATCAAGCTCGGGCCTAGTTGTTACAAAACCTAAATGCAAGGTTTGATTTCGGGTATACCGGCGCCTTGCATTTGTTTTTGTTTCGGCTTGCTCGGGTGCATTTGTACCGCTCGCCAAGACCACACTGTGCGGTAAAACGTACGGTTCAAGTGTGCGGTTTTGAGCAACGTTGATAGGTCGCACTTAGACAGTCATACCGCCTGGTTCCGGGTTTGCCGGCAGGGGTCCCTGACTGAGACAAAGATAGTTGAGACATTCGACAAGGTCGGATTCGTGCGGAGCACGACTTCGTGGGCCGCTGCAAACCAATAAAACGACAGAGGTTGAGGTTTGCACCCGTCCACGGGGACATCAACTCCACTATCGAAGTTATCAACGAAACTTCAAAACATCCGTAGGGAGAATGGAGTTTATGAAAAGATAGTGGGAGTCAAACGGAATAAAAAGTCCTTGTTCGCGTTTGATAACCTATACAATCGACTTAATATGCCTTCTATTTTTCTGCAGCATTTTCTCTCTTTTTGAAATTATGTCGACCGCTTTAAATGTACTGCTCAAGGAGAATAGGTTGACTGGGCCAAACTATTCTGACTGGCTTCGCAACTTGAGGATTTTCCTCGAGATTGAGAACCTAGTTTATGTCCTTGACTCCGAAATGCCGCCAGCCTCAGGGGCGGGACATCCGAGCAGGCTCGTGCCGCTTATGACAAGCGACTGCGCGACGAGAAGCTCGTAAAGGCTCATGTCCTCGGATCGATGAGTAACGCACTGCAGCGTAGCCACGAAAGTATGGCTGATGCTCGGGTGATGGTTCAACATTTGAAAGAGCTTTACGGTGAGACGTCTAGGACAGCTCGCTATGCAACTTCGTCGCAGCTCTTCCGATCGAGGATGTCTGAGGGTGAGAATGTAGGCGAGCATGTTATGAACATGATCACCATGATCGAGAGGTTGGAGACTCTCAATTTTCGATTTGATCGGGAATTACAAAATGATCTCATCTTGCAGTCCCTGCCTCCGTCCTTCAATGCGTTCATTGTGAACTACCATCTGAACGGCATGACGCTATTGCTTCCTGAGCTGATGAATCAGTTAGCAACGGCACAAGGTCAGATGAAGAGGGCAAAGCAGACTGCACTTGTCGCCACTTCTTCCAAGCCCCAGAAAGGCAAAAGAAGAAGGGCAACAAGCTCAAGCCAACAGGGAAGGTTTCCAAGAAGAAACTATCTTCTGGGAAATCGAAACAAACCGGTGTAAAGCCGACGGATAGGTGTCTGCATTGCGGTGCGCTGGGCCACTGGAAGCGTGACTGTCCGAAGCTCAAGGTGAGCAGGCTGCGTCAGGTATGGAACTTAATGTTTTAGAAACAGTTTGTTCTTCATCTGTATACTCTACTTCCTGGATATTGGATTCGGGGGCTAGTACTCACATTTGTGCTTTCCACGCAGGGTCTGGGACCAAGTAGAGCGCTTGGGGAGCGTGAGATCGAGGTCAGAGTGGGAATCGGGGATAGTATCTCGGCAAGCCACGTCGGATCAAGATCTCTTGTATTATCTTCTGGGCATTTGTTGCGTTTGTACGATTGTCTTGTACTCCCGAGGGGATTTAAGAACATCGTCTCCATTCCTGTTTTGAGCAGGAATGGTTATGTATTTAGTTTTAATAATAATACATGCCACATTATGTATAGAAATAAAAATGTTGGCAGCGCGACACTATTTAATGGTTTGTACTATTTAAATACCCAGAACGATGTATCTGTGAATACTGTCACAAATAAACGGAAGTCGGGAATAAATGCGAGATACTTGTGGTATCTTTGATTAAGTCATGCTGGAGAACGTAAGATCCACGAGTGGAGAAAAACGGGATATTGACACCGTTGGCATCAGATCCCTATCCGACTTGTGAGTCATGCCTCAAAGGTAAATGACCCGATCACCCTTCACCGGGACTTTTAATAGAGCCACTGATGTTCTCGGTTTAATTCACACGGACGTTTGCGGGCCATTCAATGTGAAAGCCCGAGGTGACTTCCACTATTTTATTACATTTACGGATGATCACAGTCGTTACGGACTCGTGTATCTGATGAGGTATAAAGCTGATGCTCTTGAAAGGTTCAAGGAGTATAAGGCCTTGGTGGAAAACCAAACTTCGAAGCTCATTAAAGCCATTCGATCGGATCGAGGTGGCGAGTATATGAGTGTCGAGTTTGACCAGTTCTTGAAGGATAATGGTATAATATCGCAGATGACTCCGCCCGGTACGCCACAATTGAATGGCGTGGCCGAACGTAGAAACCGAACTTTATTAGATATGGTTCGTTCTATGTTAAGCTATACAGATTTACCAATGTCATTGTGGGGATACGCGCTTTTGACAGCAGCGTATACAATTACCGGTGTCCCTTGAAGTCTGTTAATGGTATTCCGTATGAGATATGGACTGGTCGTTTACCCAGCTTATCACATATTAGGATTTGGGGTTGCCCCGCCTATGTGAAAAAGCTGAAAACAGATAAATTGGAGTCTAGGTCAGTAAAAGGACGTTTCATAGGTTACCCTGAAGACTCTATGGGGTACCTATTTAGTTTCACGATGATCAAAGGATCGTTGTTGGCCTACATGCACATTTCTCGAGGAAGAGTTCATTCGAGATTTTGGCATTGGCCGTGAGGTCACTTTCGAGGAGCAGTCGACCGAAACGCCCACTCAGGATTCGGATGGTCCGAGCGAACCAGTCATGCGACGATCTGAAAGGGTGCCTCGCCAACCACAGCGGTATGGCATGTCACATGTCGAACAAGGTTATGTTGCGACTAGGGAACTTCTAAGAGAAGATCCCGCTACTTTCGATCAAGCTATATCCGATGTTGACTCAGCGAGATGGATTGAGGCTATGCGAGCTGAGATGGACTCAATGTACTCCAACAAAGTCTGGACTCTTGTAGACCTACCGAGTGGTTTTAGACCAATCGGTTGTAAATGGATTTACAAGAAAAAGATTGGATCTGACGGACAAGTTGAGACGTACAAGGCCAGATTGGTTGCCAAGGGCTATAACCAAAAAGAGGGAGTTGACTATGAGGAGACTTTCTCGCCTGTAGCCATGATCAAGTCCATCCGGATAATGCTCGCGATAGCTGCGCACTATGATTATGAGATTTGGCAGATGGACGTCAAAACGGCGTTCCTTAATGGATTCCTCAAGGAGGAGATCTATATGGAGCAGCCAAAAGGTTTTGAGTCGCATGCAGATGCTCACAAAGTGTGCAAACTGAATCGGTCGATTTACGGACTGAAACAGGCCTCTCGCAGCTGGAATCTACGTTTTGATGAAGCAGTTCGGAACTTTGGATTCGTGAAAAACGTAGATGAGCCATGTGTCTACAGAAAGAGCAGTGAGAGTATGGTGTCGTTCCTTGTATTGTACGTGGATGATATCCTTTTGATAGGAAACGACATTGGAATGCTCTCATCGGTGAAAGCATGGCTTTCAACCGAATTCTCCATGAAAGACCTGGGAGAAGCGACGTATATACTAGGTATTCGCTTGTTCAGGGATCGAGCGAACCATACGATCGGCTTATCTCAGGCCCTTTACTTAGAGAAAATCCTGAAGAAATTCAGAATGGATGACTCTAAGAGAGGGTTCTTACCAATGCGACATGGGATCCATTTATCGAAGTCAATGTCACCTCAAAGTGAGGAAGACAGACGACGGATGAGTGGGATACCGTATGCGTCTGCAGTGGGTAGTCTGATGTACGCGCCCGGACATTGCTTACGCTGTGAGCGTAGTCAGTCGGTTTCAGGCAAACCCAGGGGAAGAACATTGGACAGCTGTTAAGAATATCTTTAAATACCTTAGACGGACTAAAGACTTAACGCTGGTTTATGGAGGAGCGGGACTAGAAGTAGTTGGTTATACCGATTCGGACTTCCAGTCGGACGTGGATGACCGAAAGTCTACTTCAGGTTTTGTATTCGTGCTCAACGGTGGGGCAGTGTCTTGGAGAAGCTCCAAGCAAAGCACAACTGCCGATTCCACGTGCGAGGCAGAATACATAGCAGCCTCAGAGGCAGCTAAAGAAGCTGTTTGGATGAAAAAGTTCTTAGAGGAACTTACTGTGGTACCAGTTGCTGACAGACCGTTTACACTTTGGTGCGATAATAGCGGTGCAGTCGCGCAAGCAAAGGAACCACGATCTCATAGCAAGTCCAAACATATCGAGAGAAAGTATCACGTATTACGTGAGTTCGTTGAAAACGGGATGGTCGCCGTGCAGAAAATCGCCACCGCAGAAAACGTGGCGGACCCGCTCACGAAGCCCTTGTCCCAAGCAGTTATGGAACAGCATCTGGACAAGATGGGGCTACGATACCATTGCGACTGGCATTAGGTGCATCGCATGGCATTCGAGTGCAAGTGGGAGGCTGTTAGGGAGTGTGCCCTCGGAATGCCATACGAGGACTAGGAATAGTATAGGGCGCACGATGATGTATAGTTGATAAACAGGTTTATTGTATATACCGTCAAATAAATTAACGAATATTTATTTTCATTATAATAAAGGCATTATTATTTATTTATCGAATTTAAAGTCTACTTGGCATCCGGTAGTGCGATAAATAAATAACACCCAAATGTTTGAGTTGGACGTCTGATTCTCGTGGGACGAGAGAGGAGACACCGGACAGTCCTTAATCTCAACATTAAATAAAAAGTCCGTAAGTCTAAGGATTCTAGGTGGGTGACTAGATATCCGAATATGATTTATCCATTGACGACCACATAGTATCGGTAGTGTCACCGATTACCTGAGGGGTTGTGGGTCGTGATGGAGATATCGGTGATCGAAGAGATCGCATATCCGGACATTCGGCTCGTATTCGTCTCAATCACATGGCTAGGATGTTGTCAATGATTGAACGAATGACTATAGCAGCCTCAGACCAATAGGGTCATTGACGGATTTGCTTTCGCGATTTCGGTTTGTCGCTAGTTGGCTAGGCTCGCAAGTGTTCATAAATGAGACACGGGTCAGCGACGAAACGCAACCGACTTTACGGAGGTGATTGCCGGGCTTTGACTGCTATCGGGATTCACTGCTTATATTCGTATAGGTTAATGTCATATGAGGTAATTGGAGAGCGACGATTATAAAGCCTTCGGCCGAAGCTTGGAAAACTTGCTTGTATTAGATACGGAGCGGAGTTTAAATAATCGGTTCGGTCTCGATTATAACATAGTGTTAGGTTAGTGAGTTTGACATTTGCATGGCTCTCACCTAACCGGGACGCAAGTGAAAGGCGTAAGAAGTATTTAAATGTATACACTATAGTCGGTTCGCCCGAATTTCGATTAGATCAAAATTCGTTCTCAACTGGGATCTGTCCGGTACCGCGGGATAGGCTAGGCGAATGCCGGGACTCGTGGATTCCTCCCATGCCAGTTGAGATGGACCTAGAGAGTCGCGCTTAAAAATGGTAATGAACTTGAACGAAATGGCGGGCTTTTCTGTGGAACCTAATGAATGAGATTCGTTGAGGTAGTGGCAAAGTTGATACGAGGTGTCGACTACTTAGTTAAATTCCAATGACGGTCACGAAAATAATTAAGACTTAAGATTGTCTTAAGTGCTTAATTAATTAACTAAGTGGGCTCAATTATAATTAAAATAATTAGATTGAATTTAATTATTTTATTATTTAAAATTGAGGGACTAAATTGAGAATTTAGAAACCTCAAGGGCCAAAAGGAAATTATCTAAATAAAATAAAAAAAAATGAAAATTCTACACATCCACGTTGGGATGTGTAGAAAGCATGAGTCATGTTTTTTTATTTATTTATTATGACACTTGTTAACAAGTGTCTCAATTAAAAAAAAAAAAATTAAATTGATCATGCATAAAGCAACGTTGAGTTGCTTAGGTTTGTTAGAGACTTGTTTTTTTTTCTTAGAGAGAAAGCTTAACAAAAAGAGAAAGAGGTAAAAACATTTTCTCAAGCCACGCTAAACCGACGGGTTCGTTTGACGAGTCCCGACGCCCGAACTGAGTTGCGTCTAGCCATCGGGAGTATTCTCAGAGGTTCGTTCAAGGTCATACCGGCGTGACGATCTAGCCCGGAAGCCCCGGGATCCAGACGAGGTGTAGCCACGTTCATCCGAGGCAACGACAGAAGAAATCCCTTTCACCAAAGGTATACCTCGAACCCTAACGATTTGATTTACGAAACATACCAAACGGTATCGGAATAATTCGAAAGACCCCTCGTTGGAAACGTCGGGAAGTGTAGAATTATTCTGGAAAATTTGGTATCGATCGGAAATCATTTCGGTCGTCAAATAGTCAATAGACGGCAGACTGCCGTTTTACTCGAATTAATAATTTCGAACCACAGATTTGATTTTGAGAAAAATATCAAACGATGTCGGAATAATTCGAAAGACCTATCGTTGCGAACGTTAGGAAGTGTAGAATTATTCTGGAAAGTTTGGTATTGATCAAAAATCATTTCGGTCTCCAAATAATCGAAAAACGTCTGGTTGCCGCTTTGTTCGATTAATTTGGATCTAAATTATTAATTCAAATAAATTGGAAATAAATTCGAATTTTGATAATTCGAATTAACCGCGATCTCCCGAGGCTTAGGGTAGCATCTCAGACCCTCGGGAGAAGCCGAATAGCGTAAGGTTAAATTTAGATATTAAAAATCGAAAATTCGCCACCCTACGCCGCTCGGTACAAATCGCGCTTCCGCTATAGCCACGTTGCGCTGTTCGGGGGCCGGCGTCGATTAATCGGGCCCACCCCAACAGTTTACCCAGGAAACCAATTCCCCGACTGGATGAATCTTGCTGCTGGAGGGCCACCGAATCCACAAAATTCGTCCTTCCACGTGCGAAAGACTCCACTCGTGCTCCTTTGTGCGCTCAACACGTCCGGAGACAAAGGTTTAGGATTGGGTGTTGCTAAAGATCGTGGGTACAGATTCGCAAATTTAGGCTCAACACAAACTACGAATTATTCGCAAAGTAAAGCTCAAAACGTCTAAGGAATTCGATGGCTTGTGTGTTAGTTTCGTACCCTTCAATGTGAAGTGATTTTCCTCTATATAGACCAAGAATCGTTTCTCCACTTCACAAGAAAAGTCAAGCACAGAATATGCAAGATAAAGCTCATTAATCACGTGCATTAATTCAAACATGCCAAGAATAACCCAATTAAGCTCAACGGTCATGCATGATCACTTACCATAAATACCACATATTTACTTTCATTCCAGGGTAATCTCATCCGTTTGTCAGCACATTCCATATATAGAATCAATCAGCATATTACCCATAATCAGAATATCTTTTCCATATATAGCTTAATCATATCCGGATGATCATACTGATATTCTTTCCTAAAATAACTCAATCACGTGTACAGCTCACATATCACTTAACACAATAAATCTTCCATATATAGTCGTTCATATCCGCGTGATCTCAATGATATTCTTTCCTAATATAACTCAATCATGTGTACAGCTCACATATCACTTATCAGAATATATTTTCCATATATAGCACACTTGATATTCCATCCAAACGAAACGTTCATAACCAGGTGATCACATCTTTATTCCAGTTAAGCATAAGATCACATATATTCAATTTTCTTAACATTTAAATCATATTGAAACACTTAATTGAATATTTTCATATACTTAAACATCATAAATCATACATATCAAATTTTCTGAATTGTACCCCCCGTAATACATAATTACTTGGAATAATCAAAACTCTCATAATCATTTGGACCAAAAAGGTCTACAATTTCCCCCTTTTTGATGATGACAAGTAATTAATGCCTATCTTAAGCATATGATTACACTTGATATGAAATCATTTTAGCACATAGCATGTTTAAGTATCAAAGCATGTGACTATTATCAGAGCAAATTAATCTATCAAATTCTAAAGCATGCTCCCCCCGTCTAATTGCTAATAATCCTATGTAAAGCGCAGTCGCATAGATTTAGCGACTACCAGGTTATATCATGTGGAACATCTCAAGTTACCATGGAATGTCTCAAGTTATCACATCACATCAGTTTGCTCCCCCTGCCTATGTGCGATATTACTTAATCCTCAACAAATCACCAAACTCAAGCATAGAGGATTAAGACATAAGCATATAAAAGCAAGCCGAATAATATTATAACATTCCAAAATAACATAAGGGCCACAAGTAAACGACCCGACACATACTGACCTAAGGCATTAATTGCCTAAACTTCTCCCCCTTCAGCATAAAAAAGGAGGGACACAAACACCACCAACTTACCTAAACCTGTAGCCAACCACGACCATCAAACCCAGAGACCAACGAAAGAAAAGACTTAGCAGACTAGAGCTAATCCAATTAGAGCTAGAAGATCACTAAGGAACCAAATTCTAAAGGCTGGAATCACTATCAAATGAGGCTGATGAAGATGCAGCGATATTCAGAGCCGTGGAGATCTCCTTCAGATACTTGTTGACCTTTTTGAAGTTTCGTGAGATCTCTTTGAACTTCTTCCGATTCTCATCCTTGAGTCCCTTGATATTTCTTTTCAAATCGGGTATCGTTCCCTGCTCGCCGTCACTTCTATCATCCCTTTTCTTTGGGGTTGAACTTTTTGAAGGTGTCTTCAGATTCCTTGTCTTGACCCATCCTTGCCGCTCATCATGGCGTATACCAACACGCTTCAATGTGACGAGATCTACAGCATGCGCTGACTTATCTTCCCAAGCTTTCGGCAAGGAGATTCCCTCGAATACAAACAGATGCGTAAGCAGCATTCCATATGGGAGTTCCTTGTCTGAGCTCTTAAGGGCATAGACCATGTATTTAAGAACAAAGTATCCTAGATGAGAGGCCTATTTTGGGACACCATATAGAGAGTCAGCATGCTCATATTGTTCATTGTAGTAGAATAGCCTCCACTGCCAACGCGGACGCTCCAGAGCGTAAAGTGCAGAACTTTGTAGATAAAGAACAGATCGACGGGAAGCTTGTTCAATGCTTCTCCTTCAGAGAACTTACGCTTATTAGGGGAATTCCATAGAGCTTTCACGTAATCATGCATAGCTACCTCAGAAGTACACCAATGGGCATAGTCGTAGTAGCAGAGCCTTTCATTTTCAACTCGCAACATCTCATTCATCTTTGCAGTGTTCCATTCGAGTTTCTTTCCAAGAACATATTACTGCACAGAGATCTCAGTTCCGTCTTCAGTGGGATTTGCATAGAACAGCTTCACTGCCTCCACGTCCACGGGCTTGTCGATTCTCAGGAAATTTTCCCATCCGTACTCAGTTAGCCACGTTGCCACTTGGCTTTCTGCCAGTTCTTCAAAGTTGACGCTCCTTCCTCGTGCAACTTTACGCTTCTGAAGTTTTCCATGAAGTTCCTTGGTGTTCTCCGTCAGGAACTTGATTTAGTCGGCGATTTCCTCCAGATTTTGGGGGTTGAATAGTTTGGCCTTCAGTATGCCAGAGTCTCGTGGAGGTAACTCGATGTGAGCAGAAAAAGATTTTTCTGGGGAGGCAGATTTTTGAGTGGGGCAGATATCTCAGGAGATGCAGGTTTCTCAGGCAGATTTCTCAGGAGATGTGGGCTGATCATGAGAAGAGGCAGGATATGGTGTAGGAGTTTTGATGATCTTCGCTTTCTTCTTCGGTTTCGTCGGAGATTTCTTAGATTTAGAGCTGCTTGCGGATTTGGAGCGGGTGGCTTTTGGAGAGAGTGGAGACTTAGTCAGAACAGCCTTACGCTTTTTGTCAGTGGGAGATCCGGCGCCTTTAGTTTTCACCATGGTTGAGATCGAAGGATTGAGGAAGGAAGTTATGAAGTGAGGAATTAAGGGTTTGAATTAATTTGAAGAAGGAAAGGAGCAATGATTATAAAGGCTGAAGGTGTCTTGGATAAGGATGGAAAGAAGTTATTAAGAGATGTGATCTCGACAAGACATGTGGCAAATAAGGAAGGAATTTCAAAATTTGAATTTGAATGATACTTAGTAGAAAAGGAAACTGCCTGTTATATGGAATTACTGAAGATAAAAGGATATCTCGCGGAAATTAAGGAGGGAAATAAAGAATAAGATCAGATTTTGAAAATAAGGAGTTTTTGGCTTAAAATAGGTTTTGACATATATCAAAAAGAATATCTAATTAAAGAAATAATAATAACCCTATGAATGCTGTGTAAACTAGGACTTGCGGCTGCTAGGAGAGAATTCAGACATCACCCCTTGTGTAAACAGGCGGGGATAGTTAACCTCTGCTTCGCAGATGACCTCATCATCCTTTGCAAAGCCCAGAGGGAATCATTGGGGCTGATTAGAGACAGTTTGCACCAGTTCTACCATACCACCGGACTGGAAGCAAACAACAGTAAGTCACACATACACATAGCTGGTGTACTTGATAATACCAGGAGGGAATTGATTGAGATAGCAGGTTTCGCTGAAGGGAAGTTCCCGATGAGGTATTTGGGGGTCCCTATATCACCAACCAAATGGACTAGGGCAGACTGTCAGGAATTGGTGGATAAAGTGGTGAAGAGGATCAATTGTTGGACAACTAGGAATCTCTCTTATGCGGGGAGATGTTGTCTCATAAATGCTATGTTGCTCAGCTTGCATGGGTATTGGGGATCCATGTTTGTCTTACCGAGAAGTGTGGTCAAAGTGGTGGATCAAAGGTGTAGAGAGTTCTTATGGGGAAAAGGAATAAGAATAGTAACAGAGCCTTGGTGGCATGGGATTTAGTATGCCGAAGGAAGACCAGTGGGGGTCTAAATATCAAACATTGTGGTGGCTGGAATTATGCGTGTATTGGGAGATTGATGTGGGACACTGCGGGAAAAAAGGATTGCTTATGGATAAGATGGTTGAATGGAGTATATTTGAAGGGAGAAAATTTCTGGCTCTATCATGCTCCCACGGACTGTAGTTGGACATGGAGGAAGACTAACAAGATAAATGAGTATGCTGCGGCCATCAGGAACAGGTGGTCTGTTCCCAAACATTCCTATGTGCTCTGGCTGCTGTTTCAAGAGAGGCTTCAGACCCGGGATAGGCTGGCGAGGTGGGGCATGGTGGTGCCGGATAGGAAGTGCCTAATGTGTAGGAAAGAAGAGGAGTCTATTCAACATTTATTCTTGTCATGTGAGTTCAGCAGGTCTATTAAGGAGGGACTTCAAGTATGGATGAAGTGTCACATTCCGACTGAGCATGAGGGAGTTAAGCGGCTCATGAAACGTTTGAGCAAGAGGAAAAACTTGATTTGCAAGTTGAAGATCATGGTGATAGCAACCATGATATACTGCTTATGGAACGAAAGGAATAGGAGGATGCATGGTGAGGTTGATCGAGTGAATGAGGTAATGCTGAGGGTGATCAAAAGGATTGCAACGAACCAAATTCAGAGCTTGAAGATAAAAACACCGAGGCAAGAGGTACAAGACTTCATACGGGGTTTGAGCACTTAGATATGCTTAGTGTGTATGTGGCACTCTAGTAGTGTTAATGTGTTAAGTGTCAACATTCTAGATTACGTGGTAATGAAAACTTCCTTACCAAAAAAAATAAAAAATAACCCTATGAATGGAAAGGATTTGGGTAGATAAGGAAAATAAAATCAAAAAATATTAATAGAATCGAGGAAAAAAATCGAGGAGATCCTAATGAATAAGCAAGGAGATATAAATTCCTATTTGAGCTCAATAATTCCTAATCTGTCGCGGATGTCACAAAATCTACTCTCAATAAGGGGTTTCGTGAAGATATCAGCCAATTGATCATTAGTTCCCACGAAGTTTACGCTGATATTCCCTATCTAAACATGATCTCGAATAAAATGATGTTTCACCTCTATATGCTTAGTTCGAGAGTGGTGTACGGGATTCTTAGTGGTATTAATAGCACTAGTACTATCACAGAAAATAGGAATTTGGTCGTACCTTAACTCATAATCACCCAAGGTCTGTTTCATCCAAAGGATTTGCTGAGAACAACTTCCTAAGGCCATATATTCTGCTTTGGTTGTGGGTAGGGCGACGACATTTTGTTTTCTACTGACCAAGTTACAAGGGAATTCCCTAGTAATTGGCAAGTACCACTAGTGCTTTTCCTATCTTCTCTAGAACCGGCATAATCAGCGTCCGAGTATCCCATTAATGGGAATTCCTTGGAATTTGGATACCACAATCCAAAATTGATTGTTACTTTCAGATATCTAAGTATTCGCTTGACTGCTGTCAAGTGAGATTCCCTAGGACTCGACCGATATCTAGAACATGACCAGTAGCAAACATAATATCGGGTCTGCTTGCCGTAAGGTAGAGCAAACGTCCGATCATACCTCTATACTTAGTTTGGTCAAAGGGCGTACCTTGTTCATCACTATCAATTTTGGCGGTTTGATGCATAGGCGAGGGAAGTACCTTGGATTCAGCCATTCCGAATTTTTCAAGTAGTTCATTTGTGTACTTCCTTTGAAATATGAATGTTCCCGTGTCCAATTGCTTGATTAGCAATCCAAGGAAGTACATGAGTTATCCCATTAGGCTCATCTCAAATTCGTGTTGCATAGACTTAGAAACATTCTCGCAAAGAGTGATGTCAGTGCTACCATATGATATCTTCAACGTATATCTGCACAAGTAGTATGTGATTCACTTCGCACTTTATAAACAGAGTGTTATCTATTGTTCCTGTTGTAAAGCCCATGTCTCGTAAAAACCTACTCAATCTTTCATACCATGCCCTAGGGGCTTGTTTTAAACCATATAAAGCTTTGTTTAATTTAAAGACGTAATTTGAAAATTCTTCTTTTTCTAAACCGGGAGGTTGTTCGACAAAGACTTCCTCATTTATAAAACCATTTAAAAATGCACTATTCACGTCCATTTGAAAAAGCTTGAATCTATTAAAGGATGCATATACAAGTAAAATGCGTATCGACCCGAGCCTAGCAACAGGTGCAAAGGTTTCTTGAAAATCTATACATTCTTCTTGGGAATAACATTTGGCAACTAACCTGGCCTTGTTTCGTGTCACATTACCGTTTTCGTCCAGTTTGTTGCGAAAAAACCCACTTTGTGCCTATTATGGACTTGTCGTTTGGTCTTTCCACAAGAGTCCACGCTTGGCTCTTTTCGAATTGTGCTAGCTCTTCTTCCATGGCAATCGCCCACGATCCGTTGTTAAGAGCCTCATTCACTGTCTTAGGTTTCATGGTTGACTACAGCACGTCATGTGATTCCTCAGCAATATCATTTCGTGCAGTTGCTCTCGTTTTGATCCCTGAAGTGATATTCCCTATGACTTGTTCAGTGGGGTTTATATTTTCCGCGCTGTTGTTTGTATGAAGCCTCAGGTTCCTCTGACATGACATCTAGTTCCAATGGAATTAGGCTGATCTCGGCTGAAAATCTTGGCTCATGCAAGACATCCCAAACGACATATATAAACAAATCGACAGCCAACGGCAAAGGGAATATGGGATAAACTCTATCGCATGATATAGCGTACCGAAGTCGGAGTCAAAGCCAGAAAGGCCAACATACTAACGGCCTACGACTCTTTCAAGGCCAAGTCAAAAGAGAACCTAGAAGATCTTTATCAAAGATACTTAACACTTCTCAATGAGATGAGGAAGATAGAAATCAACAAGGCAAACATGGAGACTAACATTCGATTTCTATATCTCTGCCCTCTGAATGGAAGAAGATATTCACTCAAATTCTCCAAAAAAAGACCTGGAAGAGTTGGATATTCATGCCATTTTTGACAATCTCGCCCAAAACGAGGAAGACGTCGGCGAGATTCAGATAGAGCAAAAGGGCAAACAGACTGAAGACTCAGGTTCCCTAGTCTCAGAGAAATGTAGCACGAAATCACGCAAAGAAAAGATCTTTAGGCCACCCACCCCTTCAGAGTCGGAAGGTGAATCAGACTCCGACGTCGAGCCAAATATCAAAGCACTGGAAATCAATGGGCTCTAATTGGAAAGATGATGAGCAAGCTGTATTGCAAAAAGAAGTCCTCATCATTAACCAACAGACTTCGGACTTCTAGCTCAAAGAATAAAGAACGTGCACCCGAGACTTCCGAAGTCAAGAATGTCAAAGAGCCAAATAAGTGCTTTAACTGCGGCAAACCTGGCCACTTCGCCCGAGAGTGCACTCTCCCGAAGAAGAGAGATGCCAACTATTACTCCAAGAAGCTTTAACGTACCAAGCAGAAGGAATCAAGAGTAGCTCTCATGGCAGAGCAAGACCACTGGCTCTAGGACACGTCATGTTCAGAAGAAGAGAATCTAGCACTCATGGCTCGCCTAGACGAGGATTCAGACGCCGAAATCTCCAACCAGACGGACGATCAAGCATTCACATTGTCTCAGGAGGTAGATTCTTTCTCCTCATTATTGACCATGTTAGAATCTTACCAATTAGACTTCGGTAACGTGAAACGTGAGTAGAAAAGTATAATGGAATTAGAGGAGAGCCTAGCAAAAGTGAGCGTAACTTTCAATTGCTATTTGACGAGAAGTTTCATGTAGAAATTCTCCTGTCAAATGCAAAAGAAAAAATAGTTAGTCTAGAGTCGAGAATAACCTCCTTAGACACTAAAAACAGTGACCTAGATAAAGCCCTAAGCGAAAGCAACAGAGAGTTAGCTACCTCTAGAAACGTACGGCAATCTCTGAGGAAAGAAATAGTCTAGGATCAAGCTCTTAGACGATAGACTGACTTTTATGGGACAAACCGCTCAAACAATTCATCTAAACCAGCGCTTAGAAACTGACATTTATAACGCTAAGGAAGGCTTAAGATTTTCTAACCCATGCAACTTAAGGAAAGTTGACTGCATACAGCTTTATGATATAAGATACATGGGTTTGGGTCTAACTCTATAATGATTTTTACTAGTGCATCTGAGACAAATGCATTAGAGGAAGAAAAACGTAAAGTCAAAACTAGGACTCAGATCCCCTTTGATTACAAAGAATTGCAGTTACGAAACTTTGGAGATGCCCCAAGAGTGTGACTATGATTGAATTTATTTTTTACAACATTCGAGTCAGTCCGTGGAAGCAACTACTCATCATTCTGAAAATCCTCTCTACATACCCCCTATTGTTAAGAAAAAGAAAAAGAACGAGAGAATTTTGAAACGAAAAAGAAATCGTTATCTCAAAGCTTCCTCCGTCTTAAAAGCCATTTTTCATGCATCTTCCTAGATAACATCATTTGAAAAGCGTGAAGATAGAAAAAGTGCCTTACAAAGACCAAACACCTAAGAATAACATTTAAATATTATCTCTAACCCTGTTGCTACTACGTCTACAGGGAGCGTAGTAAAGGAGCTAGAGAAACCGAAGGCGAGGATGTCTAGTTTAGAAATAAAGAAGGATTCTCTAGATGTCAAAGTTTCGAATTTATCTCCTCCTTCTGTAAAACGAAAAGACACTCGTAGAAATAAAAGAGACCGCTTAAATGGAAAAGTCAGATATGGCAACAACGACTCAGCTCCAATTCAAGGACTTGGAGATATTATTTGGAGATTCTGATCATCAAGGATGTCTCTTACGTCGAAGGCCTCCGCCATAACTTGTTCAGCATAGGCCAGTTCTGCGATAAAGGATTCTAGGTGGTCTTCCTTGCTGACCGGTGCAGAATTTCGGAAAGTCAAGATAAAGGACTCATTCAAGGAATTCGCAGATCAAATCTATACACGATTAACCTGACGTCCGTGCGGCCTTTGACATCGGCCCATGAAGCGAGTTTCTCACCACGTCAAGCCAGTTGCCTCTACTTCACGTCCTCTGGAATTACTTTACATGGACCTCCGTTGACCAATGCATAGTATCAACGGACGTAAGTATTTGCTGGTCATTGTTGACAATTTTTCTCGCTACACATGGACGAAGTTCCTCCGAACCAAGGATGAGACAGGGGACTTGATATCAAATTTTGTGAACAGAACTCAGAATCTACTGCAGCAGCCTATCCAAGTTATTCAAACGGATGATGGATCTGAGTTCAAGAACAAGCATCTCAGTGTCTTTTATCAAAAACTTGTAATTAGTCAACAATACTCAGCCGTAAAGACGCCTCAACAAAATGGGGTAGTTGAAAGGAAGAACAGAACTCTAGTGGAAGCCGCACGTACGATGCTGATTCATTCCGGCCTTCCATATTTCCTTTGGGTTGAAGCAGTAAATACTGCCTGTTTCACTCAGTACAGGATGGTCATACACAAGCACTTCGATAAGACACCGTACGAGATTATTAACACGCGAGTACACATTTCCTTCTTCAAGGTCTTCGGGTGCAAGCGCTTTGGCGCGAACGATAGAGAACAACGTGCTAAGTTCGACCCTAAAGCATTCGAAGCCACTTTCGACGGGTATTCTTCAACTTCTAAGGCGTACAAAGTGTACATCAAGTCCAACCGAACGATCAAGGAAAGCTACAATGTCACTTTAGAGATGGCTTCTGGGCACATTAGTTCAGGACCCGTGCCTAACCAGATGGCTTCTGAATACGACAGTTTAGAACCCGTGCTTAGTGGTGTGTTGGCACAAGACCAACAGAAAATGGCAACACAGCCTTCATCATCAGAAGAAGCTTTACAATTAGCTCTAGAAGACTTGGACTCGTTCTTCGAGCATCTATATCGGCCGAATAACACAATTAATACACCTACGGTGGAACTCCCACAAGACGAAGCCGATATACCAAGTGTTTCAAATATCCCCACCTCACCCAATTCAAACTTACCACATAGGGCTACTACTCCAAACATGGATGTTTAGATAACATCATCAGAGTCGCTCAACTCAAGTGTAGACATGGAGTTACCTCGGCTAGATGAACAGCTTGAGATCACTAGAGATCTCACTCCGCAAATAGCTGATGCTTCAGGCTCGCCCTTGCCTCATGAGTGCAAATTGACTCGAGCACATCTGGTCGATCAGATCATCGGTAATCTTTCTTGTGGAGTACGGACAAGAAATCAGACCGGACTTTTTAGCTACTTCTTAAGCCAAAACGAGCCAACGAAGGTAGCAGACGCACTTAAGGACACGGATTGTGTAATAGCAATGCAAGACGCGATCTACCAATTCGAACGTCTACAAGTGTGAACATTAGTACCCCGTCCGCATGGGAAAACAATCTTAGTGACAAAATGGGTATTCAAGAACAAGAAAAATGAAGATGAAGAAGTGATCAGGAGTAGAGCAAGACTAGTTGCTAAGGGCTACAACCAACAGGAAGGAATCAATTACGCGAGATGTACGCTCATGTTGCCGATATCAAAGCCATCTGCCTATTCTTGGCCTACGCGGCTCATAAGGACTTCAAAGTCTACCAAATGGACGTCAAAACCGTTTATATCAACGCCGTGTTAAAAGAAAAAGTCTACGTCGCCCAACCTGAAGGCTTCATTGATCAAGACCTCCTGATTACTTCTATCGATTGAATAAAGCTCTCTACGGACTAAAACAAGCCCCTCGCGTTTGGTATGACGTCCTGAGCGAATTCCTCGTGAAGTCTGGATTTATTCGAGGAACTATCGATACAAATCTCTTCATTAAATGGCAAGACAAAGATCTGATGGTCGTCCAAGTATACGTCAACGACATAATCTTCGGATCTACTAATCCCCGGCTATGCCAGAAATTTGGAGATCTCATGAATACCAAGTTCGAAATGTGGAAGAAAACAGTTTTTCTTAGGACTTCAGGTGAGACAGCTTGAAGATGGTGTAGCGACCCTCATTTTCTGATTAAAGTTAGTTGCGGATTTCCGCAACGTAAGCCACAGAAGGCCCTTCTAAATAAAACTTTTCCTAAAATACATTATTCTAAAAGTCTATCTACATCGTCACCACTGTACATGGGCCAAAGCCCCAAAATATCAAAAGAACAAAAGTCCTAACGTCGCTCCACAGGTCTTCATCCATGTACCGATCCGCCCTCAAAGTCCATGGAGTACCGCCACCAGCCGCCTCAGTCTTGATGCGTACCAGCGTCAGACTCAGTACCTACAACACGTAAACACTGAGCGATTTGCCCAGTAGGTGAATAAAAATGCATGTATGCATGTGTGCACTCAACCCAATTCCCAATATCTCACATATCAATGCACACTCTTTCTTTTCCCACATTCTTATTTCACACAACACAGGGCCCTAGGTTAGGCTCGACACCTTCGCGCGCAATAGACTAATAGGAGGCCACCCCCAAGTCTCGCGACAGCCTACCCTGGTAGTGCACTGGACTATCACGCCAATGGCCTCCTACCGGGTCGCTTCGCACCAAAACAAAAGCATACACTAATAGTGCACTGGACGATCACGCCAATGGCGCCCTATCAGGTCGCACAAAACTCTCATCCGGCGGTATGCACCCGGAGCGATCACGCCCGAGTAGACAGATCGATCACACTTTTCTCCGCCAGGTGCCCAGTGAGCCCAACCTCGACTTCTCTAAGCGTCACCAATCAAAATCATCTCACTCTACCCCCTACGTCAATATCTCAAATTATTACCGTCTCACGACGGTACAACCATCTCTCGCCATGACGTGATATGCATGTGCTATGCATATACTTGAAATCTAAAAACCTGATTTATATCAAACATATGTAAAGCAGATAAAACACGTAAATCATGTAAGTCACGAGTCGAATCACATGAAAACACATATCACATATGTGCTTACGTATTGTAGATGGATGATCCACCTACCTGTCCTCCCGCTATAGTCAAATAAGAGGTCCGATGGAACCCTATACGTCGATCCTCTGAATATATAAATATTATTAGTATTTGTACTAACCATCGAACTCGACAGCCTAAAAATTATATTAAAATTTTTTAAAATACTCCAAGTATGACTTAGATCACCCGACTTATGGTCAATTCTAAGTCAACACCCGATTTTTATGTTTAACTTGACTCGCTCAATTTATCTTATAGATTAATATATTATGTAATCCGCGAAAGCTTATTACTAAAGACATGTTTCGCCCGATCAAATAGACTTAGCGTAGTTTCGTCTGATTAGTTGTATTTGGTATTCACAATCACCGAGTGATTCATCCAATCGCCCGATTGTCCACTTCTTTTTAGTCGCCCGATTAATCATGCATGGATTTGTTTCGCCGTGTGCCCTATTGACTCCAAATCGCCCGATTTGAGCCTCTTGAATCGCCCGATCCTTATACAATAAGTTACCCGATTTGCCATGTGGTGTAACTTGCTTTCGCCGATCCTTACCACCTTCTGAATTCGCCCGATTTGAGGGAAACAGCTCGGCAGATTTCAGCTTCGCCCGATTCTTCATTCTGCTAGATTTTGCCCGATTTCGGCGATTTCACTTTCGTCTCCCGACTTTGTTTCTACGTATTTCGCCCAAAGTTGGTTCATCTACCCGGATTATGTTCATATACCCGAATTGTTAAGCTTAAACCCTATTTTCTGGGCACTTACTTCGCACGTTAACACTATCCGATTGATCTCCTAAGCATATATACATGTAAATCATACATGAACCTATTCGAATCACCTATTCGAATTAATTATTCGAGTGATGCTCTTCGAATTACGTGTTCGAATTAATTATTCGAGTCAAGCTATTCGAATTACCTATTCGAATAAATTATTCGAGTGAAGCTATTCGAATTAATTCTCCAATAACTTGAAATCGTTAAAGCTCATATCACCCAAATACTTGTCGACTTAACTTGAATCTCCAAAAACCTATAGTTTCCTAAACGTAATAGATTTCTAAGTTTGCTATGTCTAGTATCAGATCATATAAAACATTTATGTAATGAAAACTTATTATTCCTATCGAAACTAGACATGTAATAGGAAATTTAGACACCAGCTCCTATTAGCTACAATATCAGAACATTCCTAGGTGTTGCACACATGATTCTGATGCCGAGAGCTTCATAGACACTATACAAATATTATATTAGCGTTACTTAGCCTATTTGATATCCCTTAAATCTCATGCATATATCATGTGAGATATACGTATTTATATAACTACCAAAAATGAATCGAACATAGATTAATTGTACTAAACACGTTAAGTAGTTCTTATACCTTTTATTGAAAATTAGCTCCCTATATATGGCGAAATCTTCTTATCCTTGCTTAGGACACCTTCTGCTACAATGTTCGTGTATGGGAAATGAGGTTTTCTTCTATCAATCCTCTTTGTTATAAGGTATGTTTTGGATAAGTATTAAATCTTTGAAAGTCTAAATGATGGGACAAGTTGGTAGACGAATTTTACCTTAACCATGAGAAATCTTACTACCTATTATATTTCTATGATTTGGGCTTTGGTTCAAAATATAACCCAACTAATTATAGCCCAATTTAAATTCATTCTACCATTATAAGTTTCCTTAGTCAAATTTTGAATTGATTTAAAGCTAGCAAAATTTAATTTCCATACTAGTATACCTAATTCACAAATTACATAATTTATTACATCAAAATCCCGCATTAAAGTTTACGGGTATTACATCGAATTTTCATAAGTCAGACCAAGTATATCAGAGACATCTTGAAGAAATTCCATCAAGATCATAGCAAGCCTCTTAGCACTCCCATTGCAACAAGCTGCAAGTTGGATGCCGATCCCTCTGGAAAAGCAATCGACATCACCCTCTATCACAGCAGCATCGGATCTCTTCTATATCTCACATCGAGTCGGCCGGACATCATGTTTGCCACTTGTCTCTGCTCTCGTTTCCAAGCTGATCCCAAAGAATCCCACATGCTAGCGGTCAAGCGGATCCTGCACTACCTCAAGGGCACTTCAACCTTTTGTGGTATTCTAAAGGTACGAACTTCAATCTTATTGGCTACACTGACGCTGATTATGCAGGTTACCGAATGGACAGGAGAAGCACTTTCGGTGGTGCTCAATTTCTAGGCGAAAAGCTTGTATGCTGATCATCCAAGGAGCAGAACTGCGTCTCAACCTCGACGGCTGAGGCAGAATACGTTGCGGCCGCTAGCTGTTGCTCGCAAATGCTATGGATTCGGACTCAGCTTCGCGATTATGGGTACAATTTAAATAATATACCCATATATAGTGATAGTCAAAGTGTCATTGCTATAATGTGTAATCCTGTTCACCACTCATGCACAAAACACATAGATATAAGATATCACTTTATAAAACATCACGTAGAAAAATGCACAATTGATATCTTTTTCATGAACACGGAGTATCAACTAGCCGACATTTTCACCAAGGCATAAAACGATTCCAATTCCTTGTCGGAAAACTAGGCATGTTGAATCTCACGTGATCTGTGTTTTACTTGATCTGTGCTTTCATATGCTCTATTCTATGTATTCTTCTGTACTTATTTGTCATATCTTGCGTAAGAATTAAAAAAAATACATAAATAAAAATCTAAAAGTATTATACATATACTTATAATACTAGGGGGATGAATATATCTTTTAGGATGCTTTGATCTAAGTCACAAATAATTTTCCCTGACATGCGACTGATTAATTGCTTAATTTTGTCAGTCTAAGTTGCATTCTTGTGTCTAAAGGTCATTAGATCGGTCTACTAGACACAATGCCACTTTACATAATTGAGGACTCTAGCCTTTTATTTTCTTTCTATGGATTTATTCTTGAGCGAGCCACACGTCAATTGCTTGTCTTAACTAGTGATTCTTAGCCTCATACTCACCTTACGTTAGATCGTTAGGAAAATGGTTAGGACACTTAGGAAATTCCTCACTTGGCCATATGTAAATTTCCATCCTTTGACATAACCTTTAGTCATCCACTTTAAGCCTCCTCTGATTCCCTGTTCTTCGTTTGAATCCCATTCAAGCCTTCAATTGATGTTCACAATCTTCGGAGGGATATTCAAACGAGAAACGGAGGGGGAGATAAGAAGAATCGAAAAGAAAAGATGACAAAGAAGGTGGAAAACGCACAAGAGGAATGCTCACTGCACAAAAAGCAGTCCAAAAGAACATGCCCTCCCAATTATTGAGATCTTTTAGAAATCATAAGAAGAGGGGTATGGATCATGCTGTGAACTTCTCCATTGATAATCTCGTACGCTCGTCAGAAAGGCTGGAAAGAGGAGCACCACGAAGTGAACTTCTCCAACGATAATCCAGTCTTATATCGAGAAACGAGAAGAGGAGCACGGCCTTGGGTACGAATTCCATAAAACTGAACTTCTCAAAATCGATAATCTCTGAAACCTTTCTAGGGATTAAGAGAAGAGGAGCACGGTTTCGGCCGATAACCAACAAGAAGAACTTTGCCTTTGATAATCTCTCAGCCTCGTAGAGAAGCGGGGCTTCAGCTTGAGCAAGTGCAGAAAAATAAGAAAAAAAAGGATGAAAAAGACAAAAGAAGAAAGAAAGAAAAATGCCGACAAAAAGGAGTGACTAAGAAAAGAAGATGATGATTAGAGCTGTCAAACGGGCCGGCGGGGCGGGCCGGCCCGTTACCCGCCAAAGCCCGCCAACTGGCGGGGCGGGCGCGGGTAAGCCCGCCTTCTGGCGGGCCTGAGAAAGGGAGGCCCGCCCCGACCCTTGGGCGGGCCGCGGGCCGCGGGCCTGGCGGGCTTAGCCCGCCAAAATTAAAAAAAATAAAGAGAAAAAAATTAAGAGAGGAAAAAAAATTAAAAAAGAAGATATTTGGAAAGTACTTGTAATTTAATCCTAACTATTTAATAATAATTTATTTATTTTATTAAACTCAACTAAAGTTAATTCCAATTAAAATTATAATTACAAAATATAAAAAATCTATATAAGTTATTTATAGATATGTTAAATAATATAAAAAATTAATTTTTTTATTCTGGCAGGCCTGCCCGCGGCCCGCCAGGCCCTCCCCGCCGAAGCCCGCCTTCTAGCGGGCCTAAAATTTTGCAGCCCGCCCCGCCAGTCCCAAAATCTTCCTTCCCTTCTAAGTCAGAGCCAAACTAAAATCCTTCAAAGTCCCTTTGATTCTAAAACAACGGTCTTTCGCATAGGTGAAATGACTAAAAGCTCCTTGATCCCAAGTAAATTGACTTAATATTGCTTGTGATGATTTGAGTGATATAAATATAAAAATCCCAAGTTAAAAATAATGGAGTGCTAGAGTGAACCTAGTGAGAGTTGTCGAAATGGACCATTCTATGAAATTAGGACTTTAGTTTGATGACATGACTTAACAGCAAACTATCTTTCAAGTGTCATGTGAAATTTTAGGCGTGACGTTGATCGAAGCAAAATAATCTGATCCCATACTATTAATAATATTAATATACATAAGAAAATAAAAAATATATATACATATATATGATAACATTTTCCTTGAATTTTCTTTCTTGTTTTCTCTTGTATTAGAAAATATGAATTCGCACATTATGGTATGCAAATTTTTTTTGCATCTGCACTGAATTGTATAACTGCGATATGTTTGCATCTCATAATTCGCACATTCTGAATGCAGATTTAGCTTGCATTGGTACTAAATAGATTAAAATGAGAATAGTTGTTCTTGCTCATACCTTCGTGCAACATTTTGAATACATGATTAGGGGACCATGTATCTAGGCTAAATTGATTAATTGCATGTTTTAATGATTGTTACTTGGTGCTTACAAGATAAATCAATTTAGGTGCATTGTTTGAGGGGGAGCATTTACAAAATATTATGCTTTGAGCTCCAAATATTTCTGATGTTCCTTCTCTAAGTGTTGCAGAAATGTTTCGATCTAATTTCTCTTGCTACAACGCACTTCATTGAGGAGGACATCATGATCAATCTTTCAACATCTGGAGCTAACGGCAATGATATAGAAATTCAGGGGGAGCCTGATTAAAATTACTTGTTAATTAACTCTAATAATTTTGATGTCTTGCTCTAAATGATACAGATTTTCGGAATCTCGTCAAAGGAGCCAGGCGTTAAAATTCAGACTTACAAGAAGTTAATTGCAGTTATTTAATTCCTAGGGGGAGCAAATTTGTGGTTGCCAGTTGAAATAGGGCTAATCTGAGAACGTACGAAAACTTACAATCTAGAAACTGGATAGAAAAGGCAATTCTCGATCCCAAGTTTCTCGAGCGTAAATAGTAATGGGCCTGATCCTACTTAGCAGCGAAAACGCCCTATCAGCCCATTAAGAAAAAGTAACTTTTTGCCGTCGAAAATCCCTATTACACGCAAAATCCTTAATCGAAAAAAACTTACAGTCTATAGAAATTCTCTCGCGAAAAACTCCATTAGAAAGACGAACTCAGAAAAATTCACCAAATTCCCTATTTTACCACTGATTATTGTCTTTATAAGGCAGAATAGACTGTTATTATGTATTTGCATGTTGTTAAACTCCGACTGCTTCTACGTTCCGTAATTTTTCGCTTGATTCTGTCTTCGATTTTCGTCAGTCTAAACTGAGAAAACCGAAATGCTATTTTGCAGTGTTTTCATACCTTTACATGTGCTTACCTGGTCTAGAATCTGGGATTTAAGATAGCATTGGCGTTTTCGATCAACCAGATAGTGTAGACTTTCGATAATTTGCGTCTTAGAGTTAAAATTTGAGTTTCGACTTAACTGGGATTTTGAACGTTTGAAGCAGTCGAAGAACTTTCTCGGTCGCAAATAGCTTCAACTCAATTGGATTGAGATACTTTTTGTAACGACCCTCAGTTTCTAATAAATATTTTGGCGGATTTTCGCAACGTAAGTCGCGGAAGACCCGTCTAATTAAAACTTTTTCTAAAACAAAATATATTAAATTAACATGATCTACATAGCCATATAATATACATGCCGTATCACTAAAATATCAAAATATTAAAAATCCTAACATAACTCCACAGGTCGCATCCATGTACCGTCCCGCCTCAAAAGTCCGTGGAGTCACCGCCATCAGTCCGCCTAGTCGCGACGCGTATCAACGCCGGTCTCGTGTGTACCTACAACACGTAAACTGAGCTCCTTGCCAAGTAGATGAAACATGCATGTATGCAATGTGCGCTCAACCCCATTCCCAAACACCTCACAAATGCACACACTCGACTCGTCTATACTCATCTCAACACTAACACATCTCAACACCCCACACTACTCGACACTAAGTACATTTCAAATATCCCACTCATCTCGTTAGAACAGGTTCCCAGTCATGTCACATTAGAATGGAATATCCTATTCAGGTCTCGTAAGAGTGGGTGGCTACTCAGGTCTCGTTAGAGTCGCATATCCCGCTCAGGTCTTGTTAGAGCGGGTAAGCTACTCAGGTCTCGTTAGAGTTGCCCTATACTGGAAAATCCTATAATGAAGCAACACATCCCGTCACTCGACACCTCATACGCTCGGGCGGCCAAGTCAGGTCACGTTAGAGTTAGCTCTCACCCAACGCTCGGGCGGCCAACCGACTCCCTCGCACTGTCGTGGTATGCAAGTGCTAAGTCATAGATATACATAATAACATGCAGAATATTTAATACATATAAATCACGTAAATCACTAAACCACATAATCATATAAAACATAAGTATCACATATAATTCACACAACTGTTTACGTGTCGTAGGTGGATTTCACCTACACACCATATCACATAAAATTCACATAATGTTTACGTGCCGTATGTGAGTTTCACCTAGGGGTGGGCGTTCGGGTTCGGGTATTCGGGTTTTACCCGAACCCGATCGGGTTCGGGTAGTTCGGGTCGGGTAATTCGGGTTATTTGTCGGGTATCAGGTTATCCGATACCCGAATTTATTAATCGGGTCGGGTATCGGGTAGTAATTTATTACCCGAATAACCCGATCGGGTACCCGACAAATTATATTTTAAAAAATATGTTAGTTTTTATATATAAACATTGAAAAAATATAATAACATGTCTAGATATCAATACTAACGTGGGTGGTGTTAAAGTTTTAAATAATCTTTTGATTAATTTTTTATTATTATTGCATAATTAACAAGTGATATTTATTATCAATGCATAAATCATTATAATAATTTAAAATATATTTTCAAAATTTATAAATAAACATATAAAAAATATGTATATATATTATATTTATTGAATATAAAACATAAGTGATAAATTATATATAACATGAATATTTGATATGTATATTGCATTATAAAATTTTTAATCATATTTTTTCGATTCAAAGTCGGGTACCCGACGTCGGGTACCCGAACCCGATATATACCCGACAATCGGGTACCCGCCATAGATCGGGTCGGGTTCGGGTAGTGAAAATCTTAACCCGAACCCGAACTACCCGAACCCGAACTACCCGATACCCGACTACCCGACCCGATGCCCACCCCTAGTTTCACCTACCTGTCCTCCAAATAAAAGTCAGCTTAGAACTCTGGTAAACTCCCTAACATTTTGGGCTGCTAGACATGAAATAACATCATATTAGTAGATGCAAGTTCTCGAACTGTTAGTAGTAAAAATGGCTAAGTTTCGAAATCCCAAACCTTAAGTATCGAAAACCCTAAAATACCGAAAGCTCTTATGTTGGGAATAATAATATCTCGTACCGAAAACCCTAACACTCGGAAACTCTGAGCTCAACGACTTGAAGTGTAGAAATTCTTAAAAGTCTATCATATATCCTAACATTAAGAGTCAATAATCGTAAATCCTTAAATAACTTCACGGTTGTTGTACTATCGAAAACCACTCAAACGTTTGCAAACATTTTCCAAAATCCAAGTTTTATTCCTAACACCTAAATCACGAATTTTCATGTAATTCATTCTAAACATATATTAAAGTCACGTACCGGAAACTTTTCACACACTTAAAGAAAACACACACATGAACATAACATAACTCGAACATCTAAACTTCATGACCAATAGAAGTCACGAAAGTCACACCTAATTCATACCCACACTATATTCATCCAGTACTCATATAAGCAGCCATTGTATATCATATAATTCTCCATAAAGACAAATATAAAAATCACGTAAACCACATAATTCTCCATAAAGACAAATATAAAAATCACGTAAACCACATAGAAATCACCAGAAAACATCAACTAGTCATATAAAGACATACAATATCAAAATACATGAACATACTAAGCATCAAAAGTTTTCGTATACCTTACCTTCCAAGAGCTTGCTAATTAATTTCCCAAGCTTGGTCGAAATTCTCCTTTCTGTCTTTCTTTCGTTTTTGTCTCTCTTTTCTTAATATTGTTCTCTAGAATTTATTAAAGACCATTACTCAGTGGATATAAATGGAACAAGTATGTGATATGTCATTTCCCACCTTTTAGTTAAGCAATCGTTTTCCTCTAATATTTTATTACCTTATCCTAGTTCATCTTTATCCCTTAGTATACTTCTATGTATATATCTAACTTCACGAAAACTCCTAGCTTTAATATTATTCAAATGAGGGTTTTCATGTTAGCTAACATATATAAGAGATTCTCTAATACATTGGGTCATATGATAAAGACAAGCAAGTGGAGTAGGGGTTGGTTCTTTTTCCCTTATCATTAAGTAACATTCGTCCTTTCCTCTTTGGTTAAGAAAAGAAATTGTCCCCCTCACCTAATATTGTACTAATGTGCATGTATGCATGTGGACGTAGCTATATCCAACGAAAACCTACCTCCCTCTTTTTTAGTTTTTGTAAATTCCTCTTGATGAAATTCCACTCACACATTATATACACGTATGCATGCTTTTGCATGTTACCTTAATATTAAGAGAATATTTTATTAGTCATATCTTACAATAATTCCAAGATCACCACATGTATCCAAGTCATGATTTGGATGAGTTAATATTATTATTATTATTATTATTATTATATATATACATATATGAAATCATATGTAATCCATGCATATAAATCCGAAAGCTTAGACTCCCCGTCAAAACTTCAATCTATTTTTTATTGTAGATATATGTGTGTAATTCTATAGATCACGAAAACTTTCTTGCAATAAACAAAGGCCACGTTTATATTTTTTATCAATATTTTTAAATTGTGTAAATTCTACTAACTACACCGAAATCCCGTATTAAATTCTTACGAGTTATTACATTCTCCCCCCTTAAAAAGAATTTCGTCCCCGAAATTCGTCGACGCGAATAACTCGGGCAACGATCCCTTCTATTCCGTAATTCATCTGTACCCTATTAGTGCCCTTTCTCACTAAATTTAGGCGACACAATTAAATATGTGGCTCATGCTCAGTTCCCTAAGGTCAACAAATTCTCTACGTCTAGACTCGCCCATCTACTTTCTACGTCCTCTGGCATAATAATTTCTATTCCACCACACTTCCGCTGCGCACTCTAGGCATACTTATTACTATAAATCTACAATTAGTCACATAAACATGCACATTATTACAATCACATAATTGCGTCAATCTTAAAACTTACAGGCATGGCTGATCCTCCAGGCTTTTGAGCGGAAGTACATGGACAGTCTACATAATCTATATCCTAAGCTCTGATACCACCTGTAACGACCCTCACTTTTTATTAAATATTTATTACGGATTTTCGCAACGTAAGTCGCGGAAGACCAGTCTAATTAAAACTTTTTCTAAAATAAAATATATTAAATTAAACAGCGTCTACATAGTCGTATATTTACACAAGCCGTAACACTAAAATATCAAAATATTAAAAATCCTATCATCACTTCACAGGTCGCATCCATGTACCGCCCTGCCCTCAAAAGTTCGTGGAGTCACCGCCATCAGCCTGCCTAGTCGCGACGCGTGTCAACGCCGGACTCGTATGTACCTACAACACGTAAACTGAGCTCATTGCCCAGTAGATGAAACATACATGTATGCAACGTGCGCTCAACCTCATTCCCAAAACACCTCACAAATGCACGCTCAACTCGTCTCTACTCATCTCAACACTAACACATCTCAACACCCCACACTACTCGACACTAAGTACATTTCAAATATCCCGCTCAGGTCTCGTTAGAATGGTTTCCCACTCAGGTCTCGTTAGAGCGGGTGGACTGCTCAGGTCTCGTTAGAGTCGCATATCGCGCTCAGGTCTCATTAGAGCGGGTAAGCTACTCAGGTCTCGTTAGGGTTGCCCTATACTCGAAATGTCCTAGTCGCAACACGTCCCGTCACTCGACACCTCCTACACTCGGGCGGCCAACTCAAGTTAGAGTTAGCTCCCACCCAACGCTCGGGCGACCAACTCAAGTCTCGTTAGAGTAACCCAAATGTTCCCCTCTACCCAACGTAATAACCTACGCCTCCCATCGACATCCCAAACGTTACCGTTCCGCACGGTACCTGACTCCCTCGCACTGACGTGGTATGGAAGTGCAGTGCAAAATAACAGGCACGTAGAATGCAAATGCAGTGCATATGACATCCACTCCACAAAGAACGCAAAATACACAGTACACGCAACGTAACATAAGGTTCACAAAATTATCATATAAGCCACGTAAATCCCATAGACACCCAAAAACATGCTAAGTACAAACAAGTCTACGTGTCGTAGGTGAAAATATATTTAAAACATGAAAAGTACGTAATTCACCATATCACCTAAAGATTCACAAAATCATATATTACAGAAAATTCACACAACGTTCACGTGTCGTAGGTGAGTTTCACCTACCTGTCGTCCTTAAATTAGCAACTGGTAAATCCTTAGTATGATGGACCTCTGAACCTTTTAGACATAGAAATATTATCAAATAAGTATATCTGCTTAGTCAGATCAATAAGAACGTTTTCGAACCCTAATTGTCGAAAACCCTAAAAATACCGTAAACGTACTAAATATCGAAAACCTATGTGAAATATCGAAAAATCTCTTAATGTCAAAAATAATTATAATACTGAGAACTCTTGATAAAAGGTGCCAAAACGTGTTATTTCCTGGAGTAATGAATTGGCGAAAACATTATATGGTTAACCACTCAAATAGCGGAAATTTATCATACACCTAACAAAATATGTCACATATCGAAAACAACTCCTTAACCTATTTTCTCTAAGGTTCTAATACTAAAATCTAATCATGTAAACACAACGCACTACACACCTAATAATTATCTAACAAGTCTATATCTAACCCTAACATATGGTTCGAAAACTTCACATATTTCACCATAACCACCTATTAGAATTCACGTTAATCACATAACCCCAAAAACAGTTTGCAAAAACATGCCAAAAACTTGATAGCACCAAAGCATGTACTAAACTTATCACTCATGGACCGATAACTATTCGTAAAAACACCACATATTTATCACAGCTATTTCAAAGATCTTAGATTTAATCCTAACACATAACACTCACGATAATATCACATAAATGATATAAATTATGCAAAACTATAAACATCGAATACCTTAAACATATAATCAATCATAAAAAACTCACATACCACACTATATTCACGTAGGATTAAACTCAAAGATCTGAATTTTTCTAAATACTATAGTTTCCGAAAAATGGTTATTACATAAGTACGTTAGTCATCCAATAATAATATATTGATAATAAGATTTACCTCACTCCCAAAATCGAACCTTCGAATTGATAAGATTCCCATGAGCTTCTTGTTTTGAATATCCCTTGTTCGATATTATATATATGAGGGTTTTGATCTTTAACTTACAGTGTATATATAATTTGAGAACTTAGGAATTCGTGAAAATGATTTGACATGGAATAAGTTTCGTCACGAGTTAAGCAAAGCTCTCCCTTTATCTTATCTCTTAATTAGCTAGGAGAATATAAAATCATATATTCACTATAAGAAGTTACGAAACAAGTATGAGTTGTTTACCTTCTCCACGTCGAATTCTTTGAATTAATTAAGGGTTTGTTGATGAGCTTAGCTAGAGCCTCCTTCGTTTCTTAGTTCTCGTCCTTTGTTCCTTGGTTTTAACGTTTCATTCTTTGGATTCTTTGGATATGTATGCATATAAGATAGATATTAAGATTGATGAATGATTGATCGATGTGGTGATAATGATAGGTAGCGTATATCATTTTAGTTATAATATAATTTCACCATTGACCAAGTTTTCGAAACTTTTGCATATAATATGAATTATTTTTCCTTCCATATGCTATAAGATAAAACACTTTCATTTGCTTCTCCTATAGTGCTTATCCATATCTTTACGTGTAAAAATTATTCAATGACAATGATCCCTTCCTAATTAACACTCATTATATTATTATATCCTAATGCTACCATTAGAATGGAGATAATTAATATATATGAATATAACGCCTCATCGTTTATATAGCTTGATTTCTTCTATAGTTTAGCTTATATTGTTATTTTATTTTATCATTACTTGAATTCATATCATAAGAACACATGTAATTAAGAAGTAAACATATAAGTCTTAGGGCATGCATTAAGACGCGTATTGCTATTTATTACTACCTCCGTCACGGTAACTTTTGTACATTTTACCAAATCGGGCGTCCCACTATCTTTTATACATTTCCATATTTAGTAAAAAACCATCACACACAATCAATATAATAATATTAAATATTCTTAAAAGACGTGTCACACCATACATTTTTCTACCTCTATCTTATTAAAATATTTGGTTTCTTAAAAACCGTGCCGGAATCCAAATGTACAAAATTTTATAGGGACGGAGGGAGTATTATTAATTTTTATTATAAGGATTACATTCTAATCCCACATGTGGCTAATGAAATACTTACATGTGTATAGGTAATATATTTACTATGATACTCTGTACGTTATTTCATATTATCATATTAATAATTACAATGATAAATTGATTCTAATATTCTAATGGATAGTTTGAACAAATATTCTATAAGTTCAATATACATACCAACTACTCATTGTCTTAAGATTTCAACATTCCCAATTCTTCCTTAAAAAAAATTCTAATTTATCCTATTACACTGCTAATTATAGTAAATCCCGTACTAAATTTTTACGGGTATTACACTTTTTGCATCGACAAAAATTTTTTATCGCTAAAATTATGATTAAGTCACTAAGATATATGACGTTGACCGAAAATCACTTACCATCGAGAATTCTAATTAGGATTTTATGCGGGCGAAAAATTTAAGAGCGGAATAGATATATTAATTGCAATTTATTACGAGCGCGAAACTTACCATCGCAAATAGAATTGTCGATTTCATTTTATTTCGATCGTAAATTTAGCGGCGATAAATTTAATTTTTCGATGCCAATTTTCTTGATCGTAAAATATGCGGAGATTTTGTTCGATCAAAAATTTTCTCGGCGCTTGACTTTGTTTCTCCATGACTATTTTCTCAATCGACAAACTTCGCAGCGAAAAACGACTTTAGAATCGAAAATCTTTCTTACTCGATAAATTTCACGACGAAAATTTTATCCACTGGCGAAAAATTTCTCGATCGTAAATTTACGCGGAAATCACCTTCTCGATCGTAAATTTACACGGATATTTTTCTCGATCGTAAAATTTCTCGGCTATAGTCCTACACCTAACGTTCAACACTTAGAAAAATTTTCTAAGTCCTTGTCACTGTAGCGAACCTAGCGACTAGAACTTTCGAGCGAAAAATTGTAAGGAGATTTATCTGCAAAATCCGTACTTAGGCAATTAAATATAGACTTTAAATTCTCGAGCGACAAAAAGAACGGAGTGAACAGTGCTTAATATTTGCAATTCAATACTTAGAAAATTTTTCAACAGAACCGTATATCTTTCATATACAACTTTCGAAAAGTACTAGGGAAACATAAAAGTACTTGTCCATGACGGAGCTTACTATCTTATGTTGATGGTCAGAGCGAGGCACGTCAACATAAACAAGAATGACTTCGGACTTATCCTCGACCTACCTTTCAGCCACATATATGATCCAATGTCGACGGATGCTGAAATGGTACGGGATCTTCTCCAAATGGGGTACAGACCATCCCTGGAAGACTCTCTTCGGGATAGTCAATAAGTGCCTATCGCCCAAGCACACTGGATTCGATAAGGGCAACAGCAACATCCTTCGGATATTCCACGGCATCGTATTCTCACGGAACTACGACGTCGCGCAGCTGATCTGGAATGACCTCGCTGAACAGACCCGACAAAAGGAAAACAAGAAGCCAAAGAATGTGCCTTACGCTCGTGGTTTTCTGTGCTAATCAACAATCTTATGGAGGTTCATCAGGATAGTCCTAGTCTGCCTCCAGGTGGAAACTACCAGCCGACCAAGCTCAAGTTCTTCCACCACCCCAAGCTGACAGAGCTCGATCGGCCTCGATGCCTATATCTTTTGATCTACTACATCTCGCTGACCCCATGGGAGATGTCTACAGACTCTACTGTCGGGAACATCACCTGACCGAGGCGATGATTCGAGGGCCCCCGACTGACTTTAAAGTGAGTCCTCAACAACAACCAAGTCCTGAGGCCCCGCTAATCAATGAAGTAGCCTAGGAACTAGAACTAGAGCCTCCAACCCAAGAAGCTTCAATGCCAGATACGGAAGCCACGCTTATTGATAAAGTCGCTTGTGAGAAGCTCAAGTTCAAGAACTTGAACAAGAGGCCCCAATCATTGTAGAAGTGGAGGAACCGCTTGAGGAGGTTCCTACCAACGAAGCACCGCTCAAAGCTGAAACGGGGCCCAGCTGCTCACTTCGAGAGGCGACTACGCCTGAAACTGAGGCCTTGATCTCCACGATCTCACCTGAAGAGCCTCAAGTGACAGCTCAAGCCCGTGAGGAAGCAGGGCACATACCATCACCTCACACGGCTACCTCGTCCAAAGCCACGGATTCAGACGAGGAGGTTCAATTGGTCAGACGGGTTCCACGACTTCAACTCCAGTCCAGTGAGCCCGTCGACACCACTATCACAACCACATCAGACACGACGTCTATCGTCATCGCATCAACAGTGGCCGAGACTCAGGCTCTTAACATTACTGGCCATGTGCTTCAACTGTCTGATCCGCAAGTTCAAACAGAACTTGCAACAACATCCATAGTGACGATTCCTTTGGAATCATCTCAATGATTGGATGGAAGTCTCGTAACGTCGCAACCTCAAGCGACGACGAGCCAGCTCACTGAGACGATGTTCACTCAAGGGTTGTCAACAGGCGACATTAGTCGACCTGGTCCATCAACAACGGAGGCGTTCGAACCATTTGTGACTGAAGCTCGCCTAAACGCTGCCCTCTCCGAAGCGCTCAAATCATTTGAAGACAAACTGATGGAGAGAGTGCACAATGCAATCGAGACGTCCTGCCAAGATCGAGGGAAAGCACCCGTCTCCGAGGCACCTTCGTCACCACACCCACACAACCCATACACACCAACCCACCCACCCAATCACCTATTCTCATCAACCCATGTACCTTACCTATCAGTGAGCTCCACTCGATTTTGGTCGCCCGACTATTTGGACTTCCCAATCGAATGCCACGAGAAGAAGATCCGTTCTGGCGTCTCGTGGATCATCCTGACCCAGCCACACAAACATGCCGCGACCAAGGCTCCCACTCCAAATGTCGACATGACGACCCTGACCACCAGGATCGTCATGAGGGGGAGAAGTGGCCGAGGATATCTAAGATTTGTCAAGAACATGTCAAAGGCCAAGGCTCGAGCGCGGCACAGACAAGTACTGTAGCTGCTGAAACCTCATGGTCCATTATTCACAAACCCAAACCACCACACGTTGCACCCTAACCCATAGCCCAATCGAACCACCCACCATACGGATGCCTCCGCCCACACCACCATCTACGACTTTCACAAGCCCCTTGCTTCCGAAAGAAGAAGCAAGTGCCGAAATGCTTATAGCTTTAGCAGAATTGCAAGGACCCTCAAGCTCATCCGCTCAGACATCAAGACGTGGAGTCGATCGTCATGAAGTGCTCGATCAACATATCTTCTAATATCAGTGATTGACCCATAGCTTACCCACCGACATGGCTCAGAGAAGGGTTATGGAAGTTCAACATTTTCTACGATTAGCTTCGGTCGACCTAGTCCTAATAGAAGACGAAGCACTTCAGAAAGGCGAGGATTACGAGATGGATCCCCCAAGGCTTCAAGAGTTGATTGCTCAACGAGCGGACACCCTTCCTAGATTGACTCCAGGGACCGTTCGAGTCGACACGCCATGGGAGAACATAAGGATGAGATCCCGTTCCTAGAAGAAGTTCGTCAGTAGATATGGAGGTAACGGGACATGATTAAGTAGTTGAACGAGTTCAAGCTCAGATGTATTTTCTCACTGGGAGCAGCAGAAGAGGATGAATTACCTCTACATGGTAACCAAACTCGGACCCGGTCAAAGACTGGGGATTCCTAAATGTCAGCTGAAGGCCACTTCAAGGATTTATCTCCTATTTGTCAGCTGCTTGGAGTCTACCTCTCTAAAGATAGATTTCCAACTCCAATCTATGTCATCGAGCGGTTAGACAGAATTCGAGAAGAGCAAATAGAGAGCGATCTACCATACCTTCCAGCCGAAGAGATCTACAATCTCTACCAGCTGTATGTAGAGAAGTACAATGATCCTGAAGGCTTCATCAAGAAGGAAGGACTCGAGAGAATCTACAGATTCGTGGTGGGCCAGGTCAGGTACTATGCCGCACACGACCTTCTGATAGCTCTGGAGAGCAACATGAAGAAGGTCAACATTATTGCTCCGTGCTTGAAAGAAGTTGAGGTCGAAGGGCTTCCCAATAACTCCATCTACTTGGGCCCAGTCTTAGTCACCTACCACAATCCAATTGCCAACAAGATTTGGTTGATGCTAAGTACTGAGGTCAACAAATTCTGTGACGAGACGCTCAAGACCATCAGGCGGAACATCAAAAGAAGATTGGATGAAATCAAAGAGACAACCAGGATCGGAGTTCGAAATATAAGAGAACAACCACCTCTGACAAAATTCCTCGAAGCCATTAAAGAACGGATAGAGCTGAGGAACAATATCAGAAACTACGAGCATATGCTGGGCATGCGCAAGTCATTCTGTGCCGACGAGGACAGATAGTGCAGAAGAGCAATCAAGCACAAAGGGAGAGAATGTAGAATACACTTTGTAATTAGGCTTTGATTTTATTAGTTGTCTTCGTAATTAGAGGCTTTTATTGTATTTGTCCTTATTTTAGGACTAACTTGTATTTATGCCAAGTTTGTTGGGTATAAATACTAGTGTACACATTTGTGCTTAATAGAGAAAATTATTGAATTGAGCCGAAAGGCTTCACATCAAATTCTAGAGAGAGAAACACATAAAACAATCTCTCACTAAGATCATTCTCTCTCTAGCTCTCAAACGAAGATTTTCGATCGAACTTAGTTTTTCCATAATTCTAATCAATTGCCTTAGAATTGAAGTCTAGGATCTTAGAGATGATTAATCGAGGACCTAACATATACATATAAAAATCCCAAGTTAAAAATAATTGAGCGCTAGAGCGAACCTTGTGAGAGTTGTCGAATTGGACTATTCTATGAACTTTGGACTTTAGTTTGACGACATGACTTGACGGCGTACGATCTTTCCAAGTGTCTTGTGAAATTTTATGAGTGACGTTGATCGATACAAAATAATCTGACCTAATATTATTAATAGTATTAATATGTATATATATATATATATATATGAGAAAATTATATATATATATATATAAATTTTTTGAATTTTCATTTTTATTTTTTTCTTATATTAGAAAATAATAAGTCGCACATTTTGACATGCAATTTAACTTTGCATATGCACGGCATAGATTAAATGTGAAATTATTACTTCTCATGTTATCGCACATTATGCATGCATGTTTAGCTTGCATTGGTACTGAATAGATTAAAATGTGAATATTTGTTTTGCTCATAACCGAAGCAATTATTTGAACATATGATTAGGGGATCATGTCTAGTTTACATTGATTAATTGCATGTTTTATGCTTATTACTTGGATTGATTTTATGTGCTTGCATGTTAAATCAATTTAGGTGCATTATTGAGGGGGTGCATTTACAAAATATCATGCCAAGCTCCAAATATTTTTGATGTTTATCTCCAAGTGTTGCAGAAATTTTTTCGAGCGCATTCGATGAGGGGGACGTCACGTTTCACTATCTGGAGCTAAACGCATTTGTATGGAAAACATTCCAGGGGAGACTGATTAAAACAATTGCTGATTAACTCTAACATTAACATTTTTCGTGTAAGTGATACATATTTTTGAAATTTCGTCAAGGAGCCAGGCGTTACAATTCATACTTATAGGGAGTTAATTATATGGTTTTTGTCTAAGATAGACATATCATTAAGTTATTTTAATTCTTAGGGGGAGCAATTATATGGTTTTTGTCTAAGATAGGGGTCAATCTGATAAAAGTAGAAATATAGGAAACTTACGATCGAAAAACAGGATAGAAAAGGTAATTCTCGATTTCAGTTTCTCGAGCGAAAATTTGAAATGGGCCTGTCTAATCCGAGAACCCAGTATGCCATGTCAGCCCATTAATATTTGTTTACTTTTTGCAGTCGAAAAACTTTAACACACGCAAAACACGCAATCGCAAACCCTACAGTGTCTATAGAAATTATCTCGCGAAAAAACCGTACAGTAAAGACGAACTTCAAAATTCACTAAATCTCTAAACTGATTTTTGTGTTTCTAAGGTAGAATTGACAATCTTTAGGCAATTGCGTGCGTTTATCTCCATTTGCGTCTATATTCTTTGAATTTTCGCACGATTATATGTTAGAATTTCGTTTGTTCAAACTATGAGAAACCCAGATGCTGTTTTGCAGTATTTAGGACCTTTATATGTGTTTATGTGGGTTAAAATCTGCGACTTAAGATAGTCTTTGCGTTTCCGATCATTCTGGTCGTATAGGTTTTCGGTGAATCTGCGTCTTAGAGTTACAATGAGAGTTTCGACTTAACTGGATTTTTGAACGTATGAAGCAGTCGAATAACTTTCTCGATCACAAACAATCGATTTGATTGAGGTATTGTTTTCATCGACTAAGATTTTCGATCGCTAAAAATTGAGTTAGTCGCTAAGATAGATGACGTTGACCGAAAATTACTTACCATCGAGAATTCTAATTAGGTTTTTATGCGAGCGAAAAACTAACGAGCGGAATAGATAAGAATAGACACAATTTATCACGAGCGCGAAACTTACCATCGCAAATAGGATTTTCGATTTCATTTTATTTCGATGTAAAATTTTAGCGGCGAATAAAATCAATTTTTCGATGGTAATTTTCTCGATCGTAAATATACGCGGCAAAGATTTTGTTCGATCGAAAATTTTCTCGGCGATTGACCAGTTTTTCGTTGATAATTTTTTCGATCGACAAACTTCGCAGCGAAAACCTCATTTAGGATTGAAAATAATTTCTCGCTCGACAGATCTCACTACGAAAAAATTTATTGCCTTGCAAAAAATTTATCGATCGTAAAGTTACACGGAAATAATTTTTCTCGATCATAGATTTACAAGGATAATTTTTCTCGATCGTAAAATTGATCGGCTACAGTGCTTACCGTTGTAGACGAAATTAGCGAATAAAACTTTCGATCGAAAAATTGAACGGAGATAATATTAAGTAAAATCAGCACTTAGGAAAATCAATTGCGAATTCACTTCTCGAGCAATAAAACTCACGGAGTGAACAGTGGTAACTATGAGTCCAATACTTAGATAATTTTCGATAAGCCTTATACATGTGTCATATGCTATCTTCGATTATTCATTACATGTTATCAAACTTGTTCACTTTGTACATCTATGTGTGATTTATAGCTTATATGTACGATTTTATCAAACATAAAGTGAATCATCCCGATTATTATAGTTGAATAAAATAAATATTTCGACTCAATTATAAATTGTTCTAATAAAAGTTTTCTTCCAATTATTTTCAGATGGCCAACTATCCAGCATATAATCACATTTATGACAAGAACATGTATATCAGTGTTTGGGACACCAATTTCCAGCTCGATCTGACAACATTCTGATGCCCAGACGAAATAATTGTCTATCCTTCGAGGCCATCCCCTCTGGCATGCACTTACAGTGACGGCTTCGGGTGCCAATGGTGTACCAGTTTTGGGGATGCATTCAAGGTCTCGTAGATGATGGAGCTTACTATTTTACCACGGTACTTGGGACGAGGCACATAAGCATGAACAAGGAACGGACTTGTCCTAGACTTACCCTTCAGCCACGAATATGATCCAATTCCAACGGACGCTGAAATGGTTAGAGATTTTCTCCAAATGGGGTACAAAACCTCCGCTTGCAAAGCTGGCGCAGTTCCAGCGCAACGAAATTCCCCATCCCTGGAAGACTCTCTTCGGGATAGTCAACAAGTGCCTCTCACCGAAGCACGCTAGATTTGATAAGGGCAATGGAAATATTCTTCGGATCTTCCAGAGCAACTTCTGATCTGGAATGACTTAGCCGAACAGATCAGGCAGAAGCAGAACAAGAAATCGAAGAATCTGCCGTATGCCTGGTGGTTTTTCGTGCTCATTGCTCAACAAATAGAGGTCCACGAGATCATTAAGATTGCCGGTGGAAACTACCAACCGCCCAATCTCAAATTCCTCCATCATTCAAAGGTCGCCGACCTGCAGCTATAACATCCTATGCCAATTTCTTTTGAGCTTCTCCGTCTCGTCAACCCCACGCGAGACATGTACAGACTCTACTGTCGGAAACATTATCTGAACCCAGGCGATAATCTGAGGGCCCCGACAGACTTCAAAGTGAGCCCTAGCGCTGATCGATGAAGTAGCCCAGGAAATCGAAACGGAGCCTCCAACTCAGGACCTCAATACCACGGTGATTGACGAAGTGGTGCAAGAGTTGGAAGTCCACGCTCTAGTACACCAGTTACAAGTTGAGATTTTCATTATTGTCGAAGTGCTTGATGAACCGCTTGAGGAGGTTCATACTACGAAGCACCGCTCGAAGCAGAAACGGGGCGAAGGACAAAGCTCGGGCTCGGCTTAGACTAGTAAAGGAGCTGCTGAAACCTCACGACCCACTACCATCTCACAAATCCAAAACACCACGCACCACACCCAAACTCTTAGTCCAATCGAACTACCCACCATAAGAACGCCTCTACCCACATCACCACAAACGACTATCACAAGTCCATTGCTTCCTGAAGAAGAAACAAGCGTAGATATTCTCTTAGCCCTGGCAGAAACTGAAGGACCTTCTAGCTCAACCGCTCCGAATCAGTCGAGGACATCAAAACGAAGAGTCGATCCACATGAAGTTCTCGATAACTACATTTTCGGTGAGCAGTAGATGACTCACAGTATGCCCGGCACGATTCATGGGCAATGACTCAACGACGTTCTTTACTTTCTACGTCAAGTGTCGGTCGACCTCGTGTCGGGTTACCCGGTGTCTCTCGGAGACACCACGTCCCCGGGTACGGTACGGAACAAAAATTTTCTGTCCCCGATTGCCCTCGTAGCTCAGATCAGAATAGTAACACATAGACACGTAATAGGGCGGGTCAAACCCGTAGAGATTTACCAGTTGACGCAGTGGCAGCTCCTCGTCCTTTTCTTCAAGACTTCATCATTTTCCTCAAGCCCATTAAGCACTTGGTCAAGCCCAAGTATTAAAGTTAGTTTCATAAGAAGTCCAACTTCGATCTAATAAATGCCTCGAGGCCCATTAAGGCGTGGCCCAACGGCCCAAGCCCCGTTAAGACCGAAAACACTTTCTCTCCTTATCAGTACACGTTGATGATCCTTTCTAAGCCCGGCTCTCTAGGTTCGACTCAATCGGCAAGGGAGGAATCCAAGAGTCCAATAGTTACCTAGCCAATCCCGCAGTACCGGATCGTAACCCGATTCGAGTGCGAATTTCGACCCAGTCTTTATTCCAGAACCTTACTATACATTATAGTACTACATACAAACCCTTCAATTGTGTCCCAATCGAGTGAGATCCATGGTCTATGTCAAACTCACTAAACTCTATTCTATGATAAAACGGAGACGAGGCAAATTATCAAACTACCCTCCATGTCTAACATGAGTTAGTTCAATACCTTGGCCAAGGATTTTGTAATTTCCCGTCGTCGTCCGCATGTGACACTTATCTCAATTACTTGCGAGACTATGAATTAGTACTCGGCGATCTAAGCACGGCAATCAAAATTGTCATCAAGACCGCATCTGGCCCGCTGACCCATGCAACCACAAATCGGGTCGAGGGGAACCAGTGACAATAAAGACTTCAAAGTCAGCTCCGTCAAAGCCCCTTTCGGTCTAAGGTTCACGTAGACTACTGTAATGTTGTCGTCGGTCACTGACACTCCTTGAGAAATAAGCCACGTTCGACCATACGATCCGTGAGTTAGTGTCCATGAAACGATTAAATCTCTTGATTCGATTCGTATCACAAGTCATGATCTCCGCTTCCAAGCGGGATATTGGCACACGATAGGTCATCGACAAATAAGCCATGATCGGTTATCCAGCACCCAACTGGAGCCTCAGGCTTACGGACTTTTAATGTTCGAGGTTAAGAGTCCACTGGTGCCTTTCTCTCTCGTGTCCATCAAGAAAAGTGACTCAACTCGACACATTTGGATTTGTTCATTTATTGCTTTATTGGATGCTAAGTAAAGAACTCATATATTAATAAACGAACAATGCCTTTCCATAAACATACAAAATATTTTACTACAAAAAGGCGAATGATAAATAAGCTAATGCCCTATACAATCTAATCCTCGTAAAGCATTCGAGGGCATATTCCTAACACCTCGTACTCATTGAAGATGAAGAACTTCAGGAAGGAGTGGACTATAATGTGGATCCCCCAAGGCTTCCAAACTTGATTTCACAACAAACAAACACCCCTTCAAGAGTGACTGCAGGGACCGTTAGGATCGACTCATCTTGGGAGAACGTGGAATAGAAGTCCCATTCTGGGAAGAAGCTCGTCATCAAATTTGGAGGTCGCTGGACAATATCAAGACGGTAAACGAGTTCAAGCTCAGAGGCATTGCACATTGGGGCACGCAAAGGAGGATGTACTATTTATACAGGCTCATCCACCTTGGTCCAACTCAGCGGCTGGGAATCTCTGAAGATCAAGTGAGGAGTCACATCAAGAGGCTGCCTCCGATCTTTCAGGTGATAGGAGTCTACCATTCTAAAGGAAGGTTTCCAACTCCAATCTACATCATCGGATAAACAGAACTCAAGACGAGCTAGACGAGACTGATCTACCGTACCTTTCAGCCTACGAGATCTACAACCTCTTCCAGATGTATGTGGAAGAGTACAAGGATCCTCAAGGCTACATTATGAATGAAGGGCTCGAGGGAATCAACAGGATCATGGTGCGCCAGGCCAAGTACTTTGCCGCACACAACCTTCAAAAGGCTTCGAAAAGCAACATGAAGAAGGTCCCACGTGACAGTTCCGCGCATGAAGTGTCCTGAAATTGAAGGGCTTCCCATCAATCACATCTTCTTTGCCCTAGACTTCGGCATCACCTACCTCAACACATTCGCCAAGAAGAATCGACTGATGCTCACGATTGAGGTCTGCAAATTCTGTGATGGGACGCTCATCAGGAGGAATATCAAGAAGAGATTAGAAGAAATTAATAAAGACACCAGGCTGCCTGATCGCAAATTAGTAAGAGAGCAACCGCTTCTGACTCAGATACTCGAAGCCATACAGGAGCGGATCGAGCTGAGAGACACTATCAGACATTACAAGCATGCGCTGGGCTTGCGCAAGTCTTTCTACGCCCGACAAGATAGACAGAGCTGAAGGGTAATCAAGCACAAAGGGGGAGATTGTAGAACATGATTTAGAATTGTGGTTTGATTTAATTTGCTATCTTTGTAATTTGGGGCTTTTATTGTATTTATCCTTAGTTTAGGACTAGATTGTTATTTATACAAAATTGTTTTGGTATAAATACATTTCTAATCTATGAGCTGAATAGAGAAAGTATTTGAATTGATCCGAAAGGCTTCACAATCCAATTCTAGAGAGAGAAACACCAAGTACTTTCTCACTCGAACGAAATTCTCTCTCGTGTTCTTCATTTGAGTTGCGATTGAACTTAAAATCTCGGTCATTCTAATCGAAACACTTAGGATTGAAGTTTAGGATCTTAGAGTTACTAATAAGAGGATTTAAATACGGGCTTTTGTTATAATTAACTATGTAATTTTCTGAATTAGGAAGTTTTGACAATGAAATTTAAATTATGAAATACTAATATAAATATCTAATTTCCACTCAACTTCAAAATTTGCCAAAGAGCTAGGTAAATATTTGGGCTATAGTTATAATATTGGAATAAAGTAAGGATTGGGCTATACTTAAATTTTTTAGATTAAGGCCCAATGATCAATGGGCTGTACTTAACACTTAAATAAGTGCCCAATAAATTCTCTAAGCATTATAAGGCTTATGATATTCCTGAAGTCTAAGGGAAAACACGTCACCCTATTGTCTAATCACACAAAACTCGAAGAGTTAATGTATATTAACATATGATGAATATTAAAGGAAGGGAGAACTTCATTAGCGTGGGACTTTGAGCTGAATACTAAAACTATAGCAAAAACGTGTGGGAGCTTTATCAAAGTCCAAACAGCCTACTTCAAAGTGAGGTTTACAGCTCACGTCTCATGCTTAGCATATTTAAATTATTTTTGATGACTATGTATTGTTAGGTGCTTTTTTAAAATCTTAGGAAGATTCGACACTCACCATGTTTAGGAAACTCAAATCTTTCGAAGCTAGTTCATGATCATATGTGTGTATACTATAAGATAGGAGCTTTGATAATTTCCCTAGATGACATATTCATAACATCTCGACTTCAGGATAGGCTGTTTTGAGGAATAGGGTCTTCAACTCTTATAATAGTTTTGGTATTAGAACATTAATGAAAACCCTAAATTTGCGAAGTATAGTTATTATCATATGGATTTATATGGTAAAAGTATTAACGATTTTAATAGAGGAAATACTCGTGGGAAAGAAATTGAAGTTTATAGGTGTACTGTTAGTCTGGGTTTAGCTTGATTTTCGAAATGAATAATGATAGAAAAGAATTTTTTAACAAAGACGAAGTTCGATTTTTGAAGGAATTTTGATAGTGTTATTAGGGTTTCACAAATTGTACATGTTTCATGGGTTGTGACTGTAAATAAAAGGTTCGCAAATGGAGCTTTACGAATCATAAGGTTGTGAAGTTTTACGGGCCGAAATCCGAACCTCGCGAACTGGCGGGAATGTGAGATAAATTCGGGCCAATTGTCTGATTTCGTGGGCCATGGAAGTTCGCGAATTAGGATATGAGGTGAGGTTCACGGGCCAGATCATTTCGCTGGCCATTTGGCGAATAAACTTATTTCACGGGTCAGCGTACTTCGCGGGCTACTTCACGGGTCGAAAGGTTCGAGAATTGTAAACTCTTCGCGGGCCGAATGAACTTCGCGAGCCTTAAAGCTTTCGCGAACTGTGAACCCCTCGCAAATTAGACAAGGTTCGCAAATCAATTAAGACTTTCGTGGGTTGACCATTGACTGCGAATCCAATTTCGAAACTTAGTTATTTTAAGCTAATTCGAGAATTTATACATTAGTAATTATATGTTCAGGGGATCGACATTTAGGGACTCCACTAGACTTCCTATTCGATGTAGCGGGAGGGCAGGTAAGTGGAACATCCATCTACAATACGCAACACATATATGATTTATGTGCTGTTATGTGATTCGATGATTCTGTGGTTTACGTGTTTTATATGTTTACGTATATTTCATGAGGATCATGTTTTCATATTATACCACGTATATGCCTGGCATGTGCATATCACATCAGATTGAGAGATGGTTTCCACCATATTGAGACGGTGATGATTCGACATATTGTTAAGTGGGGTAAATTGAGAATAATTGTGACCTGTTAGGCTCACAGAATACCTGGCGGAGACAGACGTGATCGATCTGTCTATTCGGACGTGGTCGGTTTGAGGTGCATACCGCCAGAAGGGATACGGATGTTATCACCCCTCATATATATATATATATATATATATATATATATATATATATGGATACGGGTGTTATCGCCAATGACATACGAACACATGTTTCACCACCCATGATACTGGATTCGGGTGTGATCACGTGACCACCCATGATATGTATTGCGCGCGTGAGCCTAACCTAGGGCCCTATGTCGTGAGATATGAGATAGAAATATGGGAAAAGAAAGAGTGTGTGACGCCCCGCCATCTACTATCCTACCTATGTGCCTACAATGTCGTAATTTTGGAAGACATACAAACATGCGTATGAAATTTTTCCTTTTATATAAAGGAGATCATTCGTTGCAACCAAAATAGCGTTCCAATTTCTAGTTACATGGTTAGTTTAAAATGCACAGCAAAAGACAACTATATCACCCGACAGCGAGTGCTGTAGCGAAACTGATTGCAAAAGAGGGCAAATCGCCACACAGGTCGTCATCCATGTACACTCCACCTTCAAAAGTAGCTGGAAGCTTCAAAAGGAAACCTTGCCATCAGACGATCACGTACCGTGGTCGTATGCACCTACAACACATAACGTAAGGGGTGAGCTACAAAGCTCAGTAAGCAGAAATATGCATGATATGCACGTGTCAACACCCCCGCAAAGGCAATCCACACCAATGCACTTATTACTCGTACTATTTTCACTCCGGGCCCTCGGCTAATCTTACTATGCACCACAATGAGCTCACGTCCATCAAGGACAAATATGACGGTGGTCCACTAGGTCGCCATATTTGCCCGGTCGTCCCGACTGCCAGGCGGTCGCTCACGCTGGTAGCCCACACTGAGGTTGCCTACACCAGGGTTCCACCCTGTCTCGCTTATACCTTCATGAGTCATGTCGCATCCTCCAGGTCACCCCCTACCGCCACGGGCATTGCCCAAACATAAAATAAACATATATATAACGACGACGCTCAACGCCACTGGTATCATAGTAGTTAACCCTGACTCAACTGCGAGTCGACAACAAATGCCCATATCGGCAAGTATCATTCGCTTTCAAGCGATATATAATATACATACTCATCTCGCACATCCCCACATATGATCGTGCATGCTCGTGAATATGCAGCGTAACTAATGCCAGATGCACTTACCATGCGAAAGCATATCAATTAATTCACATGAGTCATGTAATCATCGAGGCACATAGTCACGTAATTTTAGGCACACGCAAATAAGTTATGTGTCGTAGTTGAGTTCCACTTACCTGTCGTCCTAGCTAAGCTAGTTTACTGCTTCGGGATTTGCTTACAATTCGACCCAAATAAAAATATTGGAGTATCACTTCATTATCTAACTTAGCTAACTATATCGAAATAATCGGATTCGATTATACTAATTTGCTAAGTTTCTAAGTCATTTGATTTCTAGCCTAAGTTAAGTTATTATGTACTTGTGGCACATATAAAGCTCGGCGAAAGTTACTCATATACACTATTAGTTTGCCCGATCAATTGGCCTTGAAGTCGTCCTATTTGAAATGGTTTAAATCCCACTTTCGCCTGATTGCTTGGCTTCCCAAATCGCCCGATCTTTCATGCATTAGGGTCACTTTCGCTCAATTTGTATCATGCATGGGCTTGTTTTTGCCCGATTAAATTGCCTTCATCTTTCACTTTCGCCATGTATTAAAATGAACCACAAATCGACCGATTTATGCCCCTTTTTAATCCTAGTTTTCGATCGAAACTTACTTAACTCAATCGTCCGTCTTGTTCCCGTGAATTTCAAATGTTCGGTCGAAACCTTCAAACATTTACCCACTCGAACTTAATTCCTTCATTCCTCCACCCAGAACCTTTAAGTCTCAATAATACTTCTACTTAAAAATCGTTAGCTCCACCCAGAGATCATTTCATAATCAAGTTAGGGACTTTAAAACATGCATTGACTTCTCAAAACTTAATTAACTCCAAGAAAACACTTAATTATGCATGCTTACCCCCAAACTAGGGTTTTCAGGTCTTTATTACGCCTACTTTCTCTAAGTTTTGTTATTTCATAAGGTATGATACCTAAATAACTCTAAGTTACGAAATCACAAAGCTTGAGGGTAATATTCTACTTACCAAAATCCAAAGTCTTGAGATGCTATGAATCCTATGTGCCAATTCCTCTCGGCTCCTTCTTTATTTTCTTTTGATTGAGTTAAATGTTTATTAGGGTTTTCTTTCATTTTTTGTTATATTGATCTTTATCTCTCGTTCCTTTGATTTACTTGGTAATTATTAGACCTACACTTAGGAGAGTGGGGTTTATGTGACAGCTAGGTGACTAATCTTTTCCTCATATGTTAAGAAATCGTTGTATAATCCTTTGTCAATCGAAAGTTGACCTAAGTTCCCATCTCCCATTCGCCCGATTCAACTCTTAATTAGGCCTTATCTCAATCGGCAAAAGCTAGCATTTCCATGTGTTGAAATCGGCCGAATCTATATCCTTTATTATAATCGGTCGATTCTATTTGTTTTGTGTATAAGTCGTTCGATTCATACCCTCAATACCTCGGCGATTTCATCTTCTAGGTGTATGGGAATCGGCCGATTTGATTTCCAAAATGATCAATTATACTATACACCTTAATCGTGCGATTCCTTGCTCGAGGTCGAGTTTCGCCGCTATAAAGAATCGCCCGATTCCACTCTCATTCGATTGGCTACTTTAACTATTCACATACATGGGAATCGATCGATTTCTACTTATTCAAACTCGGCGATTTTAAATCCCCATATACATGGATTCCACAGATTCCTAACCCTTATACCAATCGGTTGATTTTTAACACTTACACACATATGAAGTTCGATCGATTCTCACCTCATGCCACTCAATCATTTTTGCCGATACCTCCCTAAAGTCTCAATGTACATAAATCTTTCATCCAAAGTTTCTAAGTCCTAATATCCTCATTTAAGTCATCTATCATGTAACACATATAGGAAATTATAATATACGTAACATGGAGCCATATATTCACATAATATGCATACTAATTTCTTGGACAGCTTACCTACGTTTCTCAGGTATTACGGAGTGTGCATTGGCATGTGAGATATTGGGATTGGGGTTGAGTGCACACTTACATACATGCATTTTATTCACATACTGGGCAAATCGCTTAGTGTTAACGTGTTGTAGTACTGAGCCTGACGCTGCTATGCGTCAAGGCTGAGGCGGCTGGTTGCGGTGCTCCATGGAATTTTGAGGGTGGGGTGGTACATGGATGAATACCTGTGGAGCGACTTTAGGGTTTTCCGTTATTTTGACATTTTGGGGCTATGGCCTTTGTATAGACTGACTATGTAGACGATCTTTTGTCGTAATGATAATTACTTTAGGAAAAAGTTTTTGTTAGACGGGTCTTCCGCGACGTACGTTGCGAAAATCCGCCACTAATCTTATTTAGAAAAGTAGGGTCGCTACAGGTGGTATCAGAGCGTAGGCTTTAGATTATGCAGACTGTCCATGTACTGTCGCTCAAAAGCCTGGAGAACCAGCCTGGCCTGTATGCTTAATATTTGATTTTGCGATTTACGAGTTATTTGATATATGCTCTATGTGAATAACTGTAGAAATAGCTAAAAATGCCGAAGGGACGTCGAGAGTATGTAGGGAGTTCTAGTCGTAGGGCTAGATCTGAATCCCCACCTAACGACAATGCTACCATCCATCAGCTGACTGATCTGATCCGACGACAGTCAAATCAGATTAACAATCTCATCCACCGTCAGAACTCACCGGGACATCATGTGGAATACCCGAGTCCCGTAAGTAAGGCGACCAATAAATTTGCATGCATATTGTGTGATTAAAATGACTGCATATTATGTGCTCACATGATTTCATGATACGTGTGATACCATATATGCTTACGTGCTACTAATCGGGTAGGAAATTTGAGTCGGAACTTCAAAATAATTTTGTATAAGGCATATAATTTTCGGTAGGAAAATTGCTTAGAATTTAGAAAGAATTTTATTTAAGATAGGATGTAGGAACAGATGTTGAGACTTAGAGATTTATATATGTTGGTTCGATTTGTTAGTTAGAAGGAAATTAATATAATAAGAATTTAATAAGTCTTGAAATATATGAATATGGAGACTTAGAATTATGCTAACTTCGATGCTTAATGGAGAGGGAAAAACCAATACAATATTATAATAGGTATTACATGAAGTTAGGATAAGTATATAAAGTAAGAAGTTAACTAGAGTGGGAGAATAATTGTAACTAGGGTCTCGAAAGAACCTAGTCATGAAGAAAAGCTATTCTAATTATAATAATAACAATATATAAGATAAGTATTAAAACTTAGGTGATGTCATTTATTAATGCTAACACGTTAACTATAGGATAAAGAAAGTGTCTGTATCATTTGGTAGAAACTAACGAGAGCTGGAATAAGAAAGAAAGAAAGAAGGAAGTCGAACAAGAACTGGAACGGAATTCATCACTAAGCCTTGGAGTAGGTATGACTATTACTTCAACCTCATATTCTTATTTAAGTAACAGCATGCTATAGTAATTGTAAGGGACAAAAATATTATATAAATAAGATTAGTGCAGATTTAATCCGTAACAAAACTTTTAAGAGTATTTGAAACCTTTCTAATCACGTTTTAAGAGTTGTTAAGCTTACTAAATTTCATTAGAATAGAAAGGGAAAACTAGGGTGTATCCTTTTTCTAGGATATGATAGTTTTTATGGAAGATTTCGATTTTAGGTTAGTTACTAATTCTAGGGTTTCAATGATAAGTGATGCTAACATAGGAGATTGGATTTATATGTTAATTGTTACGTTTGAAGAGAGAGTAATAAAATAGGGAATAGATTTTAAAGAAGGAGACAGCTTGAAAAAGCTTCGAACGATGTTAGCAAGTACCATGAATACATTGAGCAAATGGAAATTCAGAAGGAATCGGGCGATTCAAAGGTGATGAAACACGGCGATTCATATTCCTTATGTGGTTAATCGGGCAACTTATAGACATTATGGAAATAGGGCGACTTGATCAACACCTAGCCAAATGAGATCCAATCGGGCGAATGTGTAACCAATCGGACGAAACCAAGTAATAAACTTGACAAGTCAGACGAAATATGGTTGCATACAAGACAAATCGGGCGATTTGTAGCCCATGTGGCACACGGCAAAACCAATCAAACCGGGCGACTTCACCTCATGAAAATCTCGGCGATTTCAGCTAACCAATACTTCAAATAGGGCAATTAGGTGGTATGGGAAACCTATGTCGTTACTTGCATCAATCGAGCGATTCGTGATGTTGATTAATGCGGCGAAATCAAATCAAATAGGACCAATAAGAGCAACACATGCAAGTTGATGAATCGGGTGAAACCATTTTTATACATGATACCAATCGGGCGATCAAGGAAGATGAACACTCGGCGACTTTAACCTCTAAACACTTCAAATCGGGCAATTGATGGGTATTTAGTGAGATTAGCTTCAATCGGGCAAAACTAGGTCAAAATAACAAATCGGCCGCATGCATGAGAAATAAAGATCACAAATCGGGTAACTCAAAGACATGATGGAATCGGGCGAACCTTGGTACACAAAGAAAATTTAGTTGGACCTAACCCTAACTTAGCTTAGGCTAGAATGGAACAACTTAGGGTTTAGTAATTAGTAGGATCGATAGTTGAAGTAAATTATTTCGGCATGGTCCTCTAATTTATTATTATACTAATACTATGATATTTCTATTTAAGTGTCAAACGGTAGAAATTCCCAAGACAGTAAGCTTAATTAGCTCGGACGACAGGTAAGTGGAAATTCAACTATAACACATAACTTCTATGTGCATGAATTACTTGATTATGTGCTTCTATGACAATATGTTAATCTTACGTGACGTATCTTGTTTATGATACATGAAATGTGATGATGGCATGAAATGCATTTTTATACGAAACACGACATGAGCATGTGCACGCAAGACAAGTATAAGAGGCAAGGTAAGAGAGCGTGCATAGTATAAGACCGCCCAAGAGCGGTGAGCAATTGCCAATATGGGCAATTGTGTCGAGTCAATGACGAGTCACGGCTCTTCTATGCTACCATGGAAATTCACGATGTCGAATGACCTGATTCGCGAAAGGTACCGAAGCCGATTACCTGATTCACGATAGGTAGGTGGATACCCCGTAGCGGGAGATGCAACTTGGAGGATGCGACTCGAGGGAATAAGCGGCACCGAGGGAACCTCGACTGTTGGCAACCTCGTAGTAGGCTACCAGTGAGATGCGCCCGCGTGTCAGGCCACATTGGGATGGAAAGGCGCCTTAGGGTTTAACGTAATTGCGTACTCGGGTTTAGCCTCTCAACGTGTGTACTGCCACTTAATTATACCCTTAGGGGTCTGAGCTCTATGAATGGCGCATAGTAAGATGGAAAGCCGAGGGCCCAATATGAAGTGAAAGAACGAGAAATATGTGAGAAGTAGATAGCATGGACGCGGATGCCTTCGCTATTTAGGTCACGTGCATTGCATGCATGATTTTCACTTACTGAGCTTTATAGCTCATTCCACGTTATTATGTGTTGTAGGACCGCGCGATCACGGTATATGATCATTTTCACGGCAAGGCCGACTTTTGAAGCTTCCGGGGGCTTTTGGGATGGAAGTGTGTGCATGGATACGACCTCGTGGAGGCCTAGTAGATAGATCATTTTTGACACGTATGCGCACTTTCCTTTGTAATTAGTACCCATGCTCGTCTTCTAGGAAATTTTATTCCTTCACGTAATAAAAAATATTATATGCAATTTCGCACAATCTATTTCTTTACTACCATATTAGTCACATAGACTAGTTAAGAAAGTAGTGGTGGAAGGCGGGGCACCACAGGTTGGTATCAAAGCTTCGGTTATAGGTTCTGTAGACTGTCCATATACACACACTCAAAACACGGAAGCGGCCTTGCTCGTAAGTTTTATGTTTTTATGAATTTCTGGTATTACATGATTTATTCGCCTTAGGAACGTTAGGATAAAAGGACGATGGGTAAAACAAGAGGTGAGAATAGTGGGGGTGCAGATAAAAGAACCCGCAGCCCCAATTGATAGTCGGGATGCGACTGTTCTTCAACCGAGGAACTAGTCCGCCAACAATCTGCCCAAATCCAACAACTGATCCAGCAACAAAACGCTGGCGGGCAATCAAGTAACGGACCCCCTCAGGCCGACAGAATCGAAATGGTCGGCAAAATGTTTCGCAAACTTATCCCCCAACCTTTGAAGATGCTCTTGACCCAACGTCGGCTGGGGATTGGCTTCGAACCCTAGAAACTATGTTCCAACATAGCCGTACTCCTGAAACAGAAAAGGTCATGTGCGCTGGTTACCTACTAAAAGGAAGCGCAGGTCACTTGTGGGATACCATACTAACTCTCGAAGATCCCGTGCAATGACCTGTGAACGCATTAAGGAACTTTTTAGAGGAAAATATTACACCGCTCCCGTTCAAGCTCAAAGAATAAACGAGCTCATCAATCTCCGCCAAGGGGCAATGACGGTGGCGGAGTACATCCGAAAGTTCGAACAGTTGTCTCGATTCGCAACCCACATGGTGAGTACGGATGCGCTAAAGACGAACGATTTATGAAAGGCTTGAAGCCAGAACTCTATCGCGACGTTTGCATGGCTGGATTCCAAGGGGTTACTTATGCTCCAAATGGCGAAACGAGCCCTAATGGCTGAACAAGCCGAAATCCGAATTGTATGAGCCCAAGAGGTTAAGAGGAAGTTCGAATAAGGACCCAAATGGGACGGAAGTGACCCAAAGAAACAATTCATTCCTTATAATGCAAAGCCTAATGTCCAAAATCGACCCGGACTACCCCGGCAGCCCAATCCGAATCAAGGGATGCCCAACCAAATATATCAGTATGCCCAAGATGTGCATGACGACATCTGGGCGTTTGCTTTTCACACAACGCGACCTATTTCAAGTGTGGCAAAGCCGACCACTACTCTGTGGCATGTCCGGAAAATGCATCCGGAAGCCAGGCAGCAACTCAGGCTAGACCACAAACGGTGCCCGCTCGAGTGTATATGCTCACATCTGAATAAGCGGGAAACAATCAGTCCGAGATGGAAGGTACCCTTCAAACCGATTAAACCTCAACATGCATTTTAGTGGACTTAGGATCCACACTTTTTTTGTATCCACCACTTATGTGGTAAGACTCGGGATTTCTTTTAGCCGACTTGGTTGATACCAGTTCGAGTGTCGACCTGAACCGATCGTAGCAGATAGGCTTTCGAAATAGGAAGCCGTACCTGAATTACCTAGGAAGAAATCCCAATTTCACATAATACCTGGGATGTAACTCTGTGCCTAATCCTTCTTCTCACCCTGAGAGGCACTGTTCAGTATCAAAGTGGTGCAGCGGAAGCGTGATGAATACTAATTATTTTCGACCTCTATTTGAGTTAAAATTGTAGCTCGTTAGCTCCTTGAGGCGATACGGGTTTGACTAACTTAAACGATCTTCCTACCTACTTCACCAGGACCTCACTCATTTCTATCTTCGAAAATTATTCAAGATTCCCTGTTAACTGTCACAACCCGCCGTCTACTACTATTTTCTTACGCTAACTTACGTGACTAAATAAAATATAAAATATATTACATATAAAACATCGATAGAATTTTTCTATTTTACAAAGCACACCACACCCAACTATTTTACAATACAAACATTGTTCAATTTTTATATACGTTACAAGCTTATTTTACAAAAACACAACATAATTAAACATAACACCTGCCGCACAGGTCGCATCCATGTACACACCACCCTCAAAAGTCACCGGAAGTTCCAGAAGGACCAGCCTCGTCATTTAAACATTTACGTACCGGATTCGCTACGTCTACAACACATAAAAACATGGGATGAGCTCTCAGTAAGTGAAAATATGCATGTATGCACGTGCCAAAATAGCAAAAGCATCCGCGCCAATGCTTTCTAATACTATCCTCACATCAGGGCCAATAGCTACTTACTAACCGCACCATCAAATCATGAGCTCAAATCCTATACGGATAAAAATACGATAGTGGCCTACTCTGGCTAGGATAAAATTAGGGTTTATCTCCAATCTTACCATTCACCAGGTCGCCCCTCTATCGAATTACTTTCCTGGCACTATAGTTATACTACGTGCCTTCCCAATACCTAAATAATTTAGGTAAATATATTCGACGGTTTTACCCCCGTCATGGTGCCTTAGTAGAAGTAGCTATATTCTCATTCATCTATACTACATATAATTCGCTTTCAACTCGAGTAGTACAATGCACGCTCATTCCTCAACATACTTAGTATGATTCGTGCGTGCACATGATCATGATGCATAAATAATGCGACATTAAATATTCAAAACAATCGCATATAACAGATAATTCGCATACCACGTATTCATCGAAGCAATTAGTCACGTATCAATACACATATCAATCAATTTATGTGTTGTAGGTGAAATTCCCACTTACCTGATATCCTTAACTTATCGTACGTTTAAATCGCTAACCTTCAAACCCTAATTATAGAAACATATAAAAATAGAGTTCGGTAATTTAATTATAATTTCATGAAATTAGCTTAATTTGAAAACCCTATTTCGACTTAAAATTTCGAAACCCTAAAATTCCAAATTTGACTTAAATTAAAAATACCACTTTGAAATTTACAAAAATCTCAAGTTGCATAATTATTTAAATCTCGACATAGTATATTATAAAACTTCGAAATTCTTAGTAATTTATTTCGATAACTCATGTCGAGATCTTTATAAATGTCGAAATCACTTCACATCAACATCTCGACATTTATATTTAAGGATCTCAATATTCATTGTTTGGATAGATATCGACATTTTCAGAGTAACACTCGACATTCTTCTCAAATATTCATTTAATATTCATAAAACTCGAATCACAACAATATCGAGATCTTGTTTCGACATTTTTTAAAAATGTATCTCGATATCTATCATCAATAGATCTTGACGTTCCATGATAATCTCGACATTTTATTTCATCATCATCTCGACATCCTATTTCATCATCATCTCGACATTCTATTAATAATCTTGAAACATCTCATATAAATACTTCGACATACACTTCGAGATTTTCTTCCACAAATCATAAATAAACTTCGAACTTCCTCTCATGAACATTTCGAAGCTTCCTCGAGATTTTCTTTCGATATTTACAGAACTCAAAACAACTTTACACAACATCCCGACATCCTCTTCGAGAACCTATTTAACTCTTCATTTCTACATTAACAAACCCTCATCTTCCCGAATCATAAACACTATTTCTTCCTAAACTCTTAAAATCTTTCGATCAAAACCTTAATGATTTAAAAACCCTAGTACTTTTAAAACAGACTCAACCTTTTGGAAAATCAAAACATCATAGATCTTAACCTTGTAAATTAAAAACACTTTAAAGATAATAAGAACACTTGAAAACATAGCCAACGCTTTAACAACTCAAAACCTCATAACATCAGAACTCCTAAATTATTTCATACTCATAACACTAACATATACCAAACCCTAACTAAAAACGTAAAGATCTAAATTCCATACCTTAACTATGAGCTTGGTTCCAAGTTTCCCTCACTCCATAATCTTTGTAAAATGATAATGAGATATTATTTCTCTACGTTCTCATCTCAAGGTGAATTATTATTATTATTATTTTAGCTTTATGTTGCTTTCTACTTTCACTTTTAGTTTTAATAGTTTGGACTCATTCCTTTCTTAATCGAGTAGTAGGTTCAATCATGAAGACATTTACCCATTATCAATATTTTTAATCTTGTAATCATTCTTTATAATTAAATCTCGAATCCATCTCACAAATCTCACTATCGATTTCCCAATACATCTCGAGCTATATTTTGAAAATTATCCTAAAGATTTCGACATGTATCTATATATATAAGATGTCGAGACAAAATTTAAAAACATTATCTTAAAATGAATAACTCATGTCGACATCCTCATAAGTTTCTAAACAACATCACACATAAATATCTCGACATTATTTTCGATATCATCTTTCAACATGTATTAAAAATCTCGAAATCTCCTTACACATACTTCTCGACATTCTCTTCACACTAACATTTCGACATTCTCATTCAAATTTTACTTCAATCCTCATTTCGACGTTTTCCTAATTGTTACCAAAAATCTTTCGATATTCTTATAGAAACACTATAAACTTCAACATTGAACAAACCCTAAATTTCAAACTTATAATATTAGATATCATGTAGTCACAAAATTAAATAAATACTAAATATAAAATCACATAGACACATAATATGCATGCAAATTTATTGGCCAACTTACGCACGTGACCCGGGTATTACATTAACTTCCTAATGCTTAGACCAAGATAGCCTTCAGTCAGAGATCAACGACTTCAATCTTTTTTTTCCTCAAAAATCATAAATGCAAAACTGAGAAGAATTATTCTATTTCATGAGAATTCGCACTTTTTATCCTCCTTAGTAAAGAATACCTTCACAAGCAATTAAGTGATTCTCTATCGCCTAATCAAGCCAACTCAACTCTCTACCAATCGTTCAGCTGACGGAATTTCGTGGGCGAAATTCTTTTAGGGGGGAGGATGTAATACCCAGGTCCCGTAAATAAAGCTGCCAATAAATTTGCGTGCATATTGTGTGATTAAAATGAATGCATATTATGTGCTCTCATGATTTCATGATACGTGTGATACCATATATGCTTACGTGCTACTAACCGGGTAGGAAATTTGAGTCGGAACTTGAAGATAATTTTGTATAAGGCATATAATTTTCGGTAGGAAAATTGCTTAGAATTTAGAAAGAATTTTATGTAAGATAGGAAGTAGGAACAGATGTTGAGACTTAGAGATTTATATATGTTGGTTCGATTTGTTAGTGATCGACACGTGGTGTGTTAATATGATTTGCAAGTGCGACAGGTGATAATATAAAACGAATACCTAATTACTATCACCAACGTGCGATAGGCAGTGGACCTATCGTTTGTAGTGCAGTAAAGTGAGTAAACGAGTATCGAACACAAGGAATAAACTGAGTACTAGTAATGACCTATCGACTCGATATCTAGCCTAAATAAAATACGCAGATTGTTTTACGAGTTAACCTAACAGATGGCTCCTAACTCAACTAGAGATTCAAAGAACACGCCTAAACTGATGTGAGAACTTTCAGATAATAGAGATGTGCTCGGGATTCAAATCCCGCTAGGTACTATCGGCTAAGACAATGAATTATCGCTCCTACGTGATTCTGATAGATCGCAGTAATTTTCTACCCACTCACGACTTTGCTGTCACCCTAAATGCTCGCGGGGATCTAAAATTTAGTAATTACTAACAGCGAGGATCGAGTATTTGCTTTTGCCCTATACTCGAATCCTATCTTCTACGAACGGCCTAACGTTGTTTAGCCGTCGCCCTAAACTATTTTCCACACGATCACTTTAACACATAGACATATTAAAGTGACGAAACAAATTCATCGATAGATAAATAGTCATAAACACGAGTCACGATAAACATATGTCGTAATTACGAAATGACCTAGCGTTCATCTAATCCCAAATACATAGGGAATTTAGCTACTCATAATAGACGGGAAAACGATAAAGGAAATAAGAAACGAGAAAGAAGGACTCGTAATCTTGAGAACGACTGAATCTTGGTGGTATCGTGGATGAGCCGTCGTTCTTCGTTCAATTCGGCGTGAGTTATGCGTTGATCCATCTCTTGCGCTTCTCTAGTGGAATTCTGCGTTTCTGGCGTCTGTAATTCGTCTCTCGTGAATTAGGGTTGATATCTGGTAAGTGTCCCCTCTTTCTGAGTCGAATTTGGGCTTTAATACTGATTTTCGTAACGATCACGGCCTGGGACATGGGCCGTCACGGCCGTGACAATCATCGCCTCGCGTCTCATTACTTTCTGCCATGCGTCACGGCCAAGTGCATGACATGTCACGGATGTGGCTACCTTCGCCTTAACTCTCTGCCCCATGTCACGGCCTAGTGCATGACACGTCACGGCCGTGACGGTCTCCAGTGTGGAACTCCTCGTCCTCTGCTCCACGTCACGGCCTAGTGTAAGATGGGTCACGGCCGTGACGTTCTTCAGCGTAGTATTCTGTACTCGGTGACGGCCTGGTGCACTGTGTCACGGCCGTGACACGTGCCTGTTTTCGTCGTTTTTGCTCCGTTTGCCTCGTTTTCGCTCCTTTTTGCCCAAAAGTCGTCCTAAGCTCCTTCAATATCAAAATAGGTGTAAATAGGGCGAATAAACACATAAAATGATTGCTAGAGCTCTATTATAATCCAATTAAATACTACGATAAACGCATTGAAATACGTTTATCAAACCTCCCCACACTTAAGCATTTGCTTGTCCTCAAGTAAATTAAAAGTTAGAAAAGGTATCGAATCAAGATGACGGCACAATTGTCGCAATTTATCGTCAAAGCTAGAAAGCACAAAATGAAATCAAGCAAACAATCATGAATAGTACACCAATGATCACCACCTATCAACTTGAACTTCCTTAGTGCAAATCGAGACTGATACCTCACAAGGATTCACTCAATTCACTCAAGTGTATAGTCTACCATATGGTGAGTCGCTCAATTCGTGCACTAGTCCAACCCCTACCATAGGCTTGCAAGCTAATCGCATATCTATTACTTAAAGTGACAAGTATAAATCTGAGGGTCTTTTAGGGTTGAAACGGGTCAACTAATAACGAAGTGATAAGCATAAATACTGAGGCACATAATCTTAAAGCTTGGACAAACAGGCGATAATTCAAAGAATATAGCACGATCAAACTGACAGTCACATGCCCTAACACAAGACTCCACATTCTCGCTCTGAATCCTAGACTTTTCTGCCCGACCCTCTCAACTCAGTTCCTTTCATTTTCTGCCCTTTCACCTTAGTTACGCTCTACCTTTGTGCACTGCCCTTATTCGCTATAAACGTCAAGGTTTGGCTTTTGTCGCAAAGAATACATCATCACAGCGAATGTCGTGTACCTAGGGATACTTATTATCAAAACCTATATCTTGCCAAAGGGTAATGGGCAGACTTATGAAAGGGGTCGGGTCATTTCAGAAAACAGTCAAGTAGGATCGAGTCATTTCACGAATAGCAGGGAAGAACACTAAATCAGACATTGAAACAGTAACTCTCAAGTTCGACTTATGCTCTATTCTAATCAACTCAGGTTTGTATAATCACTGGAGGCTTATTCGCGTCAGTGGCTTTTATAATTTACGAGGCAAGTAAACGAGTAGACTCAGGCTCAAAGTGGCTACTTAATGGGGTTAGTCAAAGTGGCTAATTAGTGGGCTCCAAGTGCATGGCACAAGTCGTCGACCTTCAATATATGTTCTTTGTTGAATGCCCGGAAGGTGACCTTGCTGATGCCGTATTCCTCGTGGGAGAAGGTAGAATGGAACTCCAGGGTGAGTTCCTTGTACGCCGGTCCGTCGATGTTGAAGAATGTGCCCCATCCGCTGAGTGAGAGGTATTGGGCGACTTGCTGGTCGATGTGGTGTTTTGCCAGAGTGTCGTGGTCTATCTGGTCCATGGGGATGAACTCCATGGCCTTCAACCTGTTGTAGCGTGCCATCTGGGTGTCATCTGTAAACTGACCCATGGATTCTAACAGCTCAGATTCTGACACCGAAAATCTTCCTCTTATGGGACACCTCGAGGATGATAAAGAAGATGGAACTTCCACGGAAAAGGACGAAGACAAACGCATCCACGACATCACAGGAGGTAGAAACCTCTAACTCTACACATTATGACCTATTAGCTGAGTTAAATTCGAAATTTGCTAACATGGTATGTGAGCAGAAAATACGTAGAAACGTAGAGAAAAAAGCTTCTTAAGTCTAAGGTAACCATAGCTAGTCTCGAAGAAACCGTTAGGAGTTCTATTGTTAAAATAGATAAATTAAATAAGAGACTCCAATCATATGAGACTAAGCATATCTCATTAGAAAAGCATAGTTCGGTAGTAAAGGAATTAGAAGACAGGTTAGACGATAACCACAAGTGTCTACTAAGGAACTTAGATGAGAAGAGCCTTGTTAAGAGTAGACTTGAAACAGCAACTAAAAGGATCACTAGTCTAGAAGATGAATTGGAAAAATCTGACTCTAAGATTAGTGAATTAGGTAAGAGTCTAGTTACCTGTCAAGCCGAAAAGAGCACTGCTCTAATTAACTTTGCTACCTTAGATGCTGAACAATCTCACTATTCACCACTTCTTAGAGCTCGGCCTCACGCGGGGTATATACATATGTGAGAGTACGCACACCGAGAGGTTAACCGGAAGGCACTTTTTCAATCCCGGTGTGGGCTATCACGCGGACGCTTCTCACTAGCAGCCAAAGAGGTCGCCAACACAAGAGGTTCCCTCGGTGTCGCGTTTCCCTCGTGTTGCATCTTCCGCTACGGGGTACTCACCTACCTATCGTGAATCAGGTAAATTTTGGCATCGTGAATCGCCATAGTATATCCCCAATACCTATCGTGAATCAGATAGATTCTGGCATCGTGAATCGCCATGGTAGCATAGGAGAGCCGTGACTTGACATTGAGTCGACACAATAGCCAACATCGCCAATTTCCTATCACTCGCAGGCGTTCTTATAATATGCACTCTTTCATGTCTTACTTTTCATGCATGCATATGCTCATGACATGCTTTGTATAGAAATGCATCTCATGCCATCATCACATCCCATGTACCATAACCAAAACACGTCACGGAAAATTCACATATGACATGTCATCAATCACGTAACATCGAAGTAGCACGTTGGCACACAATTAATGCATGTACAAACCAGTTATGTGTTGTAGTTGAATTTCCACTTACTTGGCGTCCGTAGAATACCTGCCCCTGAACCGGTGGAATTTCTTAAGTCTCGACCTTAACACAAAAATTATCCTATTAGTACCTTATCGAAATTAATTGACTCGCTAGAGTCTCAAATTTCCTAAGTGTTGAGACGTTATTTCCTAAGTCACGATTCGTTAAATTTTCATGATCCTATAGTTCGGGAAATACCTCATGAACTCACTTCGCGAACTTTTATAGTTCACAAAATTCTTATGACCTACGTGTTACTTCGCGAAACTTATTTAGTTCGCCAAGTCTTAGTTAGCTAAGTTGGTAGAATTCGGGAGGTGGTTATTTCATGACTTCGCAAACTCCCTAAACGATTCGTGAATTATGATTAACTCGTGAAATACTCTAGTTCGAAGTCTAACATTTTACCTATCTGCTTAACCAAGTAACTAGGGTTCTCAAACTAACTATGGGTTCGCCAATCTCTCTTGTCTCTTGATTCGCGAAGCTCGCACGTTTTCTTCTTGGTTCGCGAAGTGTGTCTTGGATTCGCCAAATACGATTCGTGAAGTTCCTTATATTCGCGAAATTCTCTAGCTTTTCATGGATTGCGAATTCTCATGTAATTCGCCAAGTTGCTCCATTGCCAACTACTTGGATTCGCAAACCTCGATCGGCCCGTAAAGTGTATGGATTCGTGAACCAAGGCCCGCGATCTTTCCGAAATTGTGATATACCTCGCGCGCTCTTAAACTTCGCGAACTCCTCACAATTCACGAAGCACTTATTTCGCGAAATCACCACCACCTATTCGCGAACTGGAGATACTGTGGATTCGTCATCTTGTTGAATTCGTGAAGTACAATTCGCGAACATGCATGGGTTCGCCAAACTCAACCCGCGAAGTACACGGGTTAGCCAACTTGCATGAACTCGCCAACTACATCTGGCCCGCAAACCATTGGACCCGCGAACCTCTCGATTCGCGAGACGTCATTCGCGACTTTGCATGGGGTTCGCGAACCCCTCTCAATTTGCGAAGCCTCTCATCACTACCGAGTTCGCGAACTTGATTCGCAAGCCTCTCAACTCGCCAAACCTCCTAGGTTTGAAGTACTAGTTCGCCAAGCTCCACTCTCAGTTCGCCAAATGCATGCATTCGCGATCTAGGGTTCGCCATTTGCTTCATCGGTTCGCGAATTGCACCTCCCCTTCGAGTTTGCAAATTCTTTCAATGGTTCGCGACTTAGCTTGGTTCGTGGAATTCATTGAGTTCATGAAGTTCTATGATTCGCGAATTACCTACTTCACGGCTCTTAAACAAATTTTATACTTAAAGTCCTAGAGAACTTCGATAATAAAAGTACCTTTTTCTTACGAATCGTATGAATATCATATGGGTTTGTAGACATTCCCTAAACCCTCGTGAGCTGCTTGTTCGCACCCTAATCCTATGGGATTTTCGTGCTTAATGACCCTTAAAACACTTTGGTATTAACTAAAACACCGATTCTAAGTGAGAAATACTCTCGAGAATTTAAGGTTTTCACAGACCCTACAAATTGGTATTTTCGTGTTTATAGTTCCTCAAAACACACAATTAGCATTACCCTATTAAGAATACTAAGATCTGTGGTAAAAACTCATACCTAATCCAAGCTTCTTCACTTCGTTGCTTCTTCTTCTCCTTTGCTTGAGTTTCGATGGTTCCTTACTAATGGAGTTTGTGGCTTTGGAAAAGGTGTAGATATTTATCAAAAGTATGGTGAGGGAACTTAAGTGACGTGAATATCCCCTACTTTAAGAAATTTTGTCCCCTAGGTTTATTCGAAGGCACGTGATCAAAAGTATGGTGAGGGAACTTAAGTGACGTGAATATTCGAAGGCACGTGATTAAATGCACAAAATTCACAATTTCGCGTAAGCACCTAATTAACACACCAATTTTCGCAGAATTGCATACGAACGAAATCCACTTAATCACATCATTCATTCATTCGTGCAAATTTATCGGCCCTAATAGCTTACAGGGACTCGGGTCTTACATCCTCCCCCCTTAAAAGAATTTCGCCGCGAAATTCCGCTTGCTGGAATAATTCAGGGTGACGATTGGTAGGGAGTTGAGTGGCTTCGTTAGGTGATAAATGATCACATAATTTCCTGTAAAGGAAATTCTAATTCCCGACTCCACACTAATGGGATTTAAATCTTGCTGGTCCTTCTCCGTCTTTCTGCCAGTTAAGGATTCACCCAAGATTTCTATAGGTTTTCGTCATGCTACTCATAGAATACATCCTGAGCCTTAATAGCTATCCTACTTTTCATTAGGAAGGAAAATCCTACGACCGGTTTATAATTTACTCTACCCCTTTAAAAGATCTATCTAGTCTCCATTTCAGAAAATTTGGGAATAAGTGTTTCAGGTGGCGGCAGGGTTCAAGGTAGAAAGACTTTCCGTTGAAGTGAAAGGAAAAGAGAGCTGAACTATAAAAATCAGTGCGCAATCTCGCTTGCCGTCCTGAATTCTTGAAATTAATTCTTGATAGGGCACATACGATGGTCATTTAAGTAAATCAAGTCTGTATCATTTGGAGATTGAGTTGAAGGTAAGGAACATGGTGATGGTTTGGATTTTGGACAACGGTCGAGAAAGTACGAAGATTCGTCACGCCTCTGCTGCGCCATCATGATACTAACCATGCATGACTCATACAATGAGCAGAAAGGTTAGGGTATAAATTTCCACTTCAGCATAATAGGATTTGACGCTTGCTATGTCGAAGGAAATAGAATTTAGCTTCATCGTCGTATTCCAGAAGGAAGAATGTCTAAAGAAGACAGGGTGTGGTTTTGATCGGTTCGGGTCTAAACTTCGTAGGGAGTGGTTATCTTACGTTCACACTTGATATGGCTATGGGTAATTCCTGAATCTCGCCATGAAATTAGTAGGTGCAAAAGAGTGCATGGTTTCTTGAGTCTATTGGGACGCGGGTCATGGTTTGTTGAATAAAGTCAGTACCTGCCCAAACGGATGGGTTGTCTTCTGCCACCTCAGTGATGAGCGTATACACACGTGCGGGTGCCGCTGGTGGTCTGGCCTGAATTAGCGCTTGGCTTCCGGATGCATTCTCCGGACATGCTTTGGCATAGTGACCTGTCTTGCCACATTTGAAGCAGGTCGCATTCTGCGAAAAGCAGACACCCAAGTGTCGTCGGGCACATCTTGGGCAAACTGGTATGTTTGGTTGGGGTCTTCCCTGATTAGGGTTGGGTTGCGAGGTGGTACGGGCCTGTTCTGAAAGTTCTGTTTCACGCCCTTGGCAACAACCTGACGTTTCTGATTCTCTCCGCTCCATTGTGACCCTTGCACTTGTGCAAATTTTCTTTCCAGTTCATGAGGACGAACAATTCGTGCCTCGGCTTGTTCTGCTACCCGTGCTCGTTCCACCACTTGCGCATACGTGGCTCCCTGAAGTCCAGCCATACTCACACTCGATAAAGCTCCGGTTTCAAGCCTTCGAGAAAGCGCTCATTCTTTAGAGCAACCGTGCCCACCATATGAGCAGCGAACCTGGAAAGTTGCTGATGTACTCGGCCACCGTCATTGACCCTTGTCTGAGGTTGATGAATTCGCTCATTCCGCTGGGCCCGAACTGAGGCGGCATAGTACTTGCCCCTGAACAGCTCCTTAAAGTGGTCCCAACTCATGGTGGCTGGATTCTCAATCACCTGGATAGTGTCCCACCAGTACCCCGCGCTTCCCCTAAGTAGGAATGCAGCACAGAGTACCTTCTCCGCCTCTGGGACTCGACTGTACTGGAACATACTCTCAATGGTCCATATCCAGTCATCGACTGTAGTCGTATTAGTCGCGTCCTCAAAGGTCGGGGGCTCAGCCTGCGGAACCTCTCTCCCACTAGTTCGGCTCTTTCAGCCTGAGAGGGTCCAGCATTGGTCTTGGTTTGCTGGATCAATTGCTGAATTTGGATGGACTGTTGGCGGACCAGTTCTGTTAGTTGAAGGATAGTTGCATCACGATTATCAGTAGGGGCTGTAGTTTCTCTGTCAGCCTCCCTATTGCCGTCACCTCTAATTCTAACCATTTTCTCAAACTACCCTGTTAGTCCCTGCGGCCAATAAATTACTCAATACAAGAAATTTACATAATCATAACACCTACAGGCAAGGCCGCTTCCGTGCTTTTGGGTGTGTGTACATGGACAGTCTACAGAACATGTGACCGAAGCTCTGATACCAACTGTAGCAACCCTAGCCATCGCCACCATCTCTAGCATTATCCTAAGTGCCTAACGATGCGATAACTTACAAGACATACGAAATGCGTATGAAATTTTTCCTTTTTCATGAAGGAACATTGTTTATGTACACGTCAAAAGAATACAGTTATACGACAAAAGAATTACTTCGAGTTCTAATTACATGCTAATCCTAGTTACACGGGTTGTTTAAGTTTGCAGCAAAAGTATTCCTATGCGCCCGGCCTCACAGGTCATCATCCATGTACACACCACCCGCAAAAGACGCTCGGAAGCTTCAAAAGATGCCTTGCCGGCTAGGCGATCAGGTACCGTGTTCGCTCGTACCTACAACACATAAAGTAAGGGTGAGCCGCCAGGCTCAGTAAGTGAAAATTATGCATGAATGCACGTGTCCTAATTCGCAAAGACAATCCGCGTCTTATGCTTTTTACTTCTCTCATACTTCTTCACCTTCCATATCATATTGTCCTTCGGCTTTTCAATCTCACTATGCACCACTTCTTAGAGCTCGGGCTCACGCGGGGTATATACATGTGTGAGAGTACCCAACCGAGAGGTTAACCCGAAGACACCTTTTCAATCCCGGAGAGGCCTATCACGCGGACGCTTCTCACTGGCTGCCAACTCCGAAGTCGCCAACACCAGAGGTTCCCTCGGTGTCGCGTTTTCCTCGTGTCGCATCCTCTAGGTTGCATCTTCTGCTACGGGGTACTCACCTACCTAATCAAGTAATGCGGCATCGTGAATCGCCATGGTGTATTCCCCCTACCTATCGTGAATCAGGTAAATTTTGGCATCGTGAATCGCCATAGTATATCCCCTCTACCTATCGTGAATTCGGCATGGTAGCATAGGAGAGCCGTGACTCTCCATTGAGTCGACACAACAGCCAACATCGGCAATTTCCTATCGCTCGTAGGCGATCTTATAATATGCACTCTTACATGTCTTACTTTTCATGCGTGCATATGCTCATGTCATGCTTTGTATAAAAATGCATCTCATGTCTTCATCACATCCCATGTACCATAAGCAAAACACGTCACGTAAAATTCACTAATGACATGTCTCAATCACGTAACATCAAAATAGCACGTTGGCACACAATTAATTCATGTACAAACCAGTTATGTGTTGTAGTTGATCCACTTACTTGGCGTCCGTAGAATACCTACCCCTGAACGGGTGGAATTTCCTAAGTCTCGACCTTAACACAAAAAGTATCCTATAGTACCTTATCGAAATTAATTGACTCGCTAGAGTCTCAAATTTCCTATGTGTTGAGACGTTATTTCCTAAGTCACGATTGGTTAAATTTTCATGATCCTATAGTTCGGGAAATACCTCATGAACTCACTTCGCGAACTTATATAGTTCACAAAATTCTTATGACCTACGAGTTACTTCGCGAAACTTATTTAGTTCGCCAAGTCTTAGTTAGCTAAGTTGGTAGAATTCGGGAGGTGGTTATTTCATGACTTCGCAAACTCCCTAAACGATTCGTGAATTATGATTAACTCGTGAAATACTCTAGTTCGATAACATTTTACCTATCTGCTTAACCAAGCTAGGGTTCTCAAACTAACAATGGGTTCGCAAATCTCTCTTGTCTCTCGATTCGCGAAGCTCGCACGTTTTCTTTTTGGTTCGCGAAGTGTGTCTTTGATTCGCCAAATAGGATTCGTGAAGTTCCTTAAATTCGCGCAATTCTCTAGCTTTTCATGGTTCACGAATTCTCATGTAATTCGCCAAGTTGCTCCATTGCCAACTACTTGAATTCGCAAAGTGGTGCACTTATGATTCGCGAAGTCCGTCTGGGATTCGCCAACCTCAATCGGCCCGTGAAGTGTAAGATTCGTCAACCAAGGCCCGCGATCTTTCCGAAATCGTGATATACCTCGCGCGTTCTTAAACTTCACGAACTCCTCACAATTCACAAAGCACTTCTTTCGCGAACTCACCTCCACCAATTCGCGAACTGGAGATACCGTGGATTCGTCATCTTGTTCAATTCGTGAAGTTGTTGCCCCATGCCGTAATTCGCGAAGCCTGCAGGGCCCGTGAAGTACAATTCGCGAACTTGCATGGGTTTGCCAAACTCAACCCGCGAAGTACGCGGGTTCGCCAACTCTCATGAATTCGCCAACTACATCTGGCCCGCGAACCATTGGACCCGCGAACCTCTCAATTCACGAGACCTCATTCGCGACTTTGCATGGGGTTCGCGAACCCCTCTCAAGCGAAGCCTCTCATCACTACCGAGTTCGCGAACTTGGTTCTCAAGCCTCTCAATTCGCCAAACCTCCTAGGTTCGAAGTACTATAATTCGCCAAACTCCACTCTCAGTTCGCCAAATGCATGCATTCGAGTTCGCAAATTCTTTCAATGGTTCGCGACCTAGATTGGTTCGTGGAATTCATTGAGTTCATGAAGTTCTATGATTCACGAATTACCTACTTCACAGCTCTTAAACAGATTTTATACTTAAGTCCTAGAGAACTTCGATAAAAAAGTACCTTTTTCTTACGAATCGTATGAATATCATATGGGTTTGTAGACATTCCCTAAACCCTCGTGAGCTGCTTGTTCGCACCCTAATCCTATGTGATTTTCGTGCTTAATGACCCTTAAAACACGTAGGTATTAACTACAAACACCGATTCTAAGTGAGAAATACTCTCGAGAATTTAAGGTTTTCACAGACCCTACAAATTGGAATTTCGTGTTTATAGTTCCTCAAAACACTCAATTAGCATTTACCCTGTTAGGAATACTAAGATATGTGGTAAAAACTTATACCTAATCCAAGCTTCTTCACTTCGTTGCTTCTTCTTTTCCTTTGCTTGAGTTTCGATGGTTCCTTACTAATGGAGTTTGTGGCTTTGGAAAAGGTGTAGATATTTTATCAAAAGTATGGTGAGGGAACTTAAGTGACGTGAATATCCCCCACTGTAAGGAATTTTGTCCCCTAGGATTATCTTTATTTGTTTTGGGCCTAATGTTTGTGTAAGATCCCGCCCATAATCCATCCGGTTTCTTACGTGCATTTTATCTAACGGGTTGTGTGCGCGCTAACAAGTATTATTTATGATATAAATTTGGATAGGATTGAAGAACGGAGGAGAGAAGAACTAGGAAGAAGATAGAAGATCAAGGAATTAGAAGAAGATCAGATAGAGAAGAACGACCATAGGCTGATCCACGAGAGAGAGATAGAGACGAGAGACTTGATGAAGAAGATAGAACATAGACTTAATTCAATGCTCACTGTTTGATACCTCAATTACAGAATATAAGCACAAACTAGTAATTGGGCCAAATAAACTAGCAAATAGGCCGTAACTAAATATATGTAATCTATTGAGCGAATGGGCCAAGCCCAACCTTTTACGAGCCCAAATGATCTCCTAACTTAATTATGTCCGGTCCTGACATTACCCTCCCGTTGAAGACATCCTCGTCCTCGAGGATGTGATAGTAAACTCCTGCCACAAACATGCCCGACGAAGAAACCACGTATGTTATATGCTACTATCAGTAAACCTTTTTCATGATTGAAAGGAAAGAGTGAACTCCCAACGTAACCAACAACCCCGATCTCGTGAGGATGATGTTCGACAACGAGAACATAACCATTGCATGCTATCATAGGTATACTCTTTCCACGATCGAAAGGAAAAAGTGAACTCACAAGAACGATGCAACTTCCTCCATCAAGCGTTGATGCCTTGCCTCTTTGCGACGTTTCTGCTTGTGCTTCCTCTCCTGCCTTCTTATCAACTTCCGCCGCTTTGCAATAGGATGTCTGAATGAGGCCTTCGAGCTCGTGGTTGCGGCTGTGGATGGCGTTCGATCGAGCCCTGTGCTCAGAAAATATATCCATGGCATTCTTGAGTTCGCCTTCGATCTCATACGTATGCGAGGTAGAATGCTTCAGGTCAACCTCTGCTTACCTTAGCTTCGAGATTTTGCTGCTGCTCGGCCAACGATTGTTTATCGTCGAGTTCCTTGGCCAGTTCAGCGCAAGCTTCGAATAGTTTTGGAGGTAGCTCAATTGTCTTCCTCACATAGTTATGGGGCTGTTCCATAAGCAGACGAGCCAAAATCGGAGCCAACCCTTCACCTTTTTCGCTGATCAAAACAGGACCAAAAGCATATTTGGAATGAAGAGAGCTCAGCCCTATTTCGCTTCTTTGATGAAGTCCCCAACTCGAGCTCACCAAATCAATGTTGTCCCCTTTTCCTATCACTCCTATGCCAATGCGAGCTCCAAGTTTCGTAGACTCCTCTTTAGCAATATCTAACGCAAATAATCTTCCTCGATCGAAGGGCAAGTTCGGCTCCTCCCTAACCTGCAATGGCTTAGTATCCCACCCTCCTCTATCGAATGGCAGTTTCACTTCAACGCCCAGCTGCTCAATGCACCACCTCCTTCGATCACCAATTTCCGCACCTGAGGCAATCCCGTCAACCAACACCAACGACATAGCATCTCTATCACCCATCGCCAACTTCATATCGTCATCAATGAAGGACAACTCAAACACAGTTGGCACTTCCACATCGCCAAACATCATCGAGTCATTCATCAATCCTGACAGCATAGATTCATTAATCAACTCATCAACCTCAAGCTCGTCAACAACAACCTTATCATTAACCAACATCGACTTATTTCCATTGAACACTGAATCAACCTCAGGTGATGATAAATCATCATCACCTAAAAGCTATTTCTGAGCACACACGCCACCGATCAATACCAAACCAATTTTAAACGACACAAAGTCATCCCCAATCGAAAATGAATCAGCCTCAAATGACGACACATTACTGACAAGATCCGTACCTTCAAATCTTTCGAGCACAGCTTCAGCGAATTCGGTCCACGTAGTACATGTTGTACCATTCGAGAGCCTCGCCGTCGACGTAGAGCCAAGCCACTTGAACCTTCTGCTGCTCGGTGAGCGCGGTTACCATCTGAAAATACTCCTTGCACTTTTGTAACCAACTCGGGAGTTCGTGCCGTCAAAATGCGGGAATTCAAGCTTCGGTAAGAGGCGAGGTCGTGAGGCATTCCAGGTGTTCCCCGCTGTAACAGGAGCTCGTTCAAATCTGCTCGTCGTCTGAAGTAAGCAAGTGTAATCTGCCCTTGATAATCTTTGATGCTGATAATCGTGTGGTAAGGGGTTTATGTTTTGATCTTGGTTCAGGTTTAAGTCATGTAGCTGCTGCAAGATTATTTGCAGATTTTGGTTCATTTCACCCATCTGAACCTGGAGCCCTTGCTGAGTTTGTGTGAACTCGTCCATCTAATGTTTCAACTGAACCACGCGATCATTAAGCATCCCCACTGTTCCATTGGTAGACTGAAGTTGAGCTCGCAGCAGAGCTTCCCCATTTTCTCTTTGAGACCTTTCATCAGTCATCATCACCTCGTGTTTTCTTAGGGTATCTTGCACTTTCTTTTCCCAAATGTAAGATCCCGGCCATAATGCATCCGGTTTCTTACGTGCATTTTATCGAACAGGTTGTGTGCGCGCTAACAAGTATTATTTATGATATAAATTTGGATATGATTGAAGAACATAGGAGAGAAGAACTAGGAAGAAGATAGAAGATCAAGGAATTAGAAGAAGATCAGATAGAGAAAAACGATCATAGGTTGATCGACGAGAGAGCGATGGAGACGAGAGACTTGATGAAGAAGATAGAACATAGACTTAATTCATTGCTTACTGTTTGATACCTCAATTACAGAATATAAGCACAAACTAGTAATTGGGCCAAATAAACTAGCAATTGGGCCCTAACTAAATATATGTAATCTATTAAGCGAATGGGCCAAGCCCACCCTTTTACGAGCCCAAATGATCTCCTAACTTAATAATGGCGGGTCCTGACATGATTAAGAGAGTAGGGGAGATTGGAGAAGAGATTCGATAGAAGAAGACATTGAAGAAGAGAAGGAGACTTGGAGAAGAAGAGAACTTCCATGAAGAAGATAGAACATAGACTTAATTCATTGCTTACTGTTTGATACCTCAATTACAGAATATAAGCACAAACTAGTAATTGGGCCAAATAAACTAGCAAATGGGCCGTAACTAAATATATGAAATCTATTAAGCGAATGGGCCAAGCCCAACCTTTTACGAGCCTAAATGATCTCCTAACTTAATAATGTCGGGTCCTGACAGTTTGGTCCTATCCCATTAATTTTCCCATAGCCCAACTAATATCATTACTAATATTATTGCCTTTATTTCCTTGTTCCCTATTCTCGAAAATCCCTAAGTAGGTTAAATGTCACATGCACAAAATTAATGCACAATATTCATAAAATCATTGAAGCATATATTGGCACACAAAATTCGTATAATGTCCTACGTGCGAAATTAGTACACGAAAATCACACGGTCACGAAGGCACGTGATTAAATGCACAAAATTCACAGTTTCGCATAAGCACCTAATTAACACACCAATTTATTGGCCCTAATAGCTTATAGGGACTCGGGTCTTACAAAAGCTGTTAAATGCATGGCCCGAATATTCACGTACCGGCGGAAGAACTGGGAGTCATGCATTCCCCTTGTCCCTTCGATATATGGGACATAGATATAGTCGGACCTATGCCCATAGCTAAGGACCAGAAGAAATTCATTATAGTGGCGGTGACTACTTCAGTAAATGGGTAGAGGCCAAGGCAGTGTCAAAAATTGACGAAGCTAACATGATACATTTTTTGTGTCATCACATTTGTTGCAGGTTTGGAGCTCCCCGAACCCTGGTCTCCGACAGTGGAACGCAGTTCTGTGGAGCCAAAGTCCGAGAATTTTGCGGAGGGATGAAAATACAGCAGAGATTTGTCTCTGTGGGACACCCCCAGGCTAACGGGCATGTGGAGGTCACCAACCGTACCATCCTCCGAGGGATAAAAGCCAGGTTAGAACAAGAAGGTAGCAGGTGGCTAGAATCTCTGGATTGTGTTACGGGCATATCGAATCACTCCGTGAGAGGCTACGGAGGAAACACCTTTCTAGTTAGTTTACGGATCTGCTGCCCTAATACCTGTTGAGATAGGAATGGAGACGCATAGTGTCATACATTATGAGGAAGAGCAAAATTCACAGCTCAGAATGGAGGATCTGTACATGATTGGGGAAGTAAGGGAGCTGGCCCAGATACGAATGGAAAGGTACAAGAGTCGAGTAAAGGCGGCCTACGACCGCAAGGTAAAACCCAGACATTTTCAGGTGGGAGACCTGGTCCTGAGGTGAGCGGATGTGCTTAAACCACTCAAGAATATAGACTCGACATGGGAAGGTCCCTACAAGGTGGCCCGTATCCTTGGAGGAGGCGCTTACGAGCTGGAGGATGAAGATGGGCTTGGAGTGCCGCGTCCCTGGAATAAGGCTGAAAACGAGCCGAGCCGAGCCCGAGCATGGCCCAGCTCGAGCTCGGCTCGATAAACCATCGAGTTGCTCGAGCTCGGCTCGAAAAGCTCGGTTCGTCTAAAAAAATATATATAATATATTATTTTTAATTATAATAATAATAAAACATATAAATATATAAAAAAAAAATTGGGCTCGATAAGCTCGACGAGCTATCGAGCCTACATACAAAAAGCTCGAGCTCGGCTCGATTGTGAAAACTCGAGGCTCGAGCTCGGTCGAGCTCGACGTTGACCGAGCTCGAGCCGAGCTTTGACCGAGCTGTTCGCGAGCGGCTCGCGAACAGCTCGGCTCGTTTTCAGCCCTACCCTGGAATATAGCAAAGTTGAAAAAGTACTATGCTTAGGGTGTTTGGAAAGTTGTACATAAATCAAACAAGGAGGTGTACTCTTTTTCCTTCGCCAAGGTTTTATCCCAAGGGGGTTTTATTTGGCAAGGTTTTAGCGAGGCACCATCCTCTGAATGAAAGAATGTTTTTTCATAAACTTGTGTCAGCTCTCCTCTAGAATTAATTGATAAAGACGCCCAAGTTTCGGATTACTCTGGACTACGATGCTTGTTGGCAATATGAAATAAGCCCAGGCCCCCAGGTAACCCTGGGTTGAATACCTGTCGGCTCCAAAAACGGGAAACGCCCAAGTTTCGGATTACTCCGGACTAGGATGCTTGTTGGTGATGTAAAAAAAGTCCAGGCCCCCAGGTAACCCTGGGTAGAATACCTTTCGGCTCCCGAAACGGGACACGCCCAAGTTTCGAATTACTTCGGACTAGGATGCTTGTTGGCGATGTGAAATAAGCCCAGGCCCCCAGGTCCAGGCCCCCAGGTAACCCTGGGTAGTACCTGGCGGCTCCCGAAACGGGAAACGCCCAAGTTCCGGATTACTCCGGACTAGGATACTTGTTGGTGATATAAAATAAGCCCAGGGCCCCAGGTTACACTGGGAGGGATACCTGTTGGCTCCTGAAGCAAAACTGAACCAGCCAATGTTGGCATGGTGAAAGAGTGCTCCTGTGCTCCGACTTACCTAAGGTAGTTTCAATACTGACCTTGTAAAAAGTAAGAAGGTTCGCCGGTGATCTACGAATCTGATGAAGAACAAAAGCAAGGGGTGTTGGGTACGACCCACACGGGAGCTCTCCAGGTACACGTTTCCGGTAAAATCTTAAGTGAAAATTTTAAAGGTGGGTGCAATAGGGTATTGGAAGGAAAGGGCGTAGGGGACGAACGTCTCCCTTATGCGAGCCTCCAGGATGTTGCAGTTTATGGAGATCTAAACACAGAATTCTAAGAGGTAACGGTGGGACAAGTGGAGGTCAGCAGACAAAGAGAAATGTAGCGACCCTCGTTTTCTAAATAAGGTTAGTGGCGGATTTCCGCAGCGAAAGCCGCAGAAGGCCCGTCTAATAAAAACTTTTTTCCTAAATTACAATATATTACAACAAAATATTTCTACAAAGTCATCTCTATACAACGGCCGTAGCCTCAAAATGTCAAAAGGACAAAACCCTATTGTCGCTCCACGGTCTTCATCCATGTACCGCCCCGCCCTCAAAAGTCCGTGGAGAACCGCCACCGGCAGCCTCAGTCTTGACGCGCGCCGGCGTCAGAATCAGTACCTACAACACGTAAACACTAAGCGATTTGCTCAGTAGGTGAATAAAAATACATGCATGCACGTGAACGCTCATTCCCGATCCCAATATCTCGCATGCAATGTTCACTCTTTCTTTTCCACTTTCCTATCTCAAATCACACAACACAGGGCCCTAGGTCAGACTCGACACCTCGCGAGCCTATAACATGACGGAAGCTTACACTAGCAGCATTTTGACGTTCACGCAACTGCCGTGCTAGGTCGCTCTTCCGTAAGCGGTAGCCTATGCCGACAGCGTTTTGACGTTCACGCAACTGCCCTGTCAGGTCACTCCCTCCGCTAAAATAAAATCACGACGGTTTTGCACCTCGGGACGTTCACGCCAGAGTAAACGGATCGATCACGCCTGCCTGCCGTCAGGTGTCATATGAGTACCAACCTCGACTCCTCAACGAGTCATAAAATCACAATAATCTCGAACTACCCCGCTCAGCGGTACCCCAAAATATTATCATCTCCACACGGCATAAGTATCTCACCCCTGTGATATGATATGCATATGCTATGCATATAAACGTGATAATACATGAAACGTGCGTTAAACACATAAATCACGTAAATCATCGAAGCACATAAAATCACGTAATTCAAATAAGTGTTTACGCATTGTAGATAAATAATTCACCTACCTGTCCTCCTAATAAAATCGGTCGACAATCCTGGTGAATTCCCTACAGTTCGAATCTCTGAGCACAAAATATTATTATATCAGTATATTTACTAAGTCACCTAACTTCGGAATTTCCAAACTCTAAGTCTCGAAATCCTAAATTTATCAAAACCCTAAAATTCATGAAAGCTTTAAAAATGATGAGACCCCATAAATAAATAAACTCTAAATAATTCATGCCGAAATCACATATCGAAACTTCAACGCAATAATGTGGAAAACTTCATACTGATCATTCCGAAATTTTATGAAGTTGTCGAAGTTCTATTAATCTCGAGACCATATGTCGAAACCTTACAAATGTCGAGACCATGATATTGTCGAAATCCTCTCTATAGTGATGTCGAGATCTTTATTATTATTATTATCAAAACATCTCGAGATCCTACTATGAAGGAGTTATCACATTCGAAATTTTATATGATATATCTCGAAATATTCCTATGATAATGTAGAGATCCTTAAACCATGTCGAAACCTATGAAGATGTCGAATTCTTTCTATGTCGAGATCTATTACCTCGAGATCTTATAAATATCGAGATTTCACGTCGAGTTCTATTCTACATTTCGAAGTCTCTTTACTATGTATCTCGAAATCTATCTACTATACCTCTCGATTTTATCTATTATATACCTTGAAATGCTTCTAATTATTATATCGCGAGATCTATCTATGAAAAAGGCTATTGAATCTCGAAATCATTTTATAAAGTATCTCGAGATTTATCTATGATGTGGTTATTAATTCTCGAGATCTATTCATCATACGTTTCGAAATCTTTTGTGGTATAACACCATGTCGAGAACTTCTGAAAACGTGATTCTCCTCAAAAACCCTAAACTGAATATATATTTCACGAAACATCATACATTTTATCCTACAAAAAATATATCAAGGTCATGTATATAATTATTGAAAACATCTTAACCACCGAAACGATCATGGATATGTCATCAATAATCACGCCTAAATATGAATTATAATTTGAAAACCCTAAGAGCCCGTTTGGTTGAGGGTATTAGAGGGGATTAGAAGGGTTAGTATTATTAATGTTGTGTTTGGTTGGAAGGTTATTTTAATGGTAGGATTTAATTAATACCCTATTAATATCCCGAATAAGGTATTAACTAAATCAGTCTACCCACCTACCTGTACCTAATACTTTCTTTTGTGACAAATTTATCCTTTATATCAAACTTTATTTCCTAATTGTCTGTTCCCTGTGTAGATCGACAGAACTCATTTCTTTGATTTTTATATTGAATAAACAATCCCAACTCAATTTTACATGGATTTTCTTTGATTAAATGAGAAAATGACGCAATTACCTTGCATTGCATCTCTCTGCGAACGCTAAGATTGAAGATTCCCCTTTTGTCATCGTGAATCGTGATTAGTTGCTTAAAACACCTCCGCAGAGCTCCAATGAAGAGCTAACGTAAGGGTACAATGATTTTGTCAACGATTAGATGTTATTTTGTTTATCGTGAGTGTGGATAATATCCAAACTAAAAATTGTATGATTATTCACTGTAGATTACGAGTTTGCATATGAATGACGAACAATTGGAGACCAATTTATTTAATTTCAAAAAAGGATAAAATTGTAATTTAAACTAATTAAACCTAATACCATCTAAACCCATTTACCAAACATCTCGGATATTATTATTTAACCCATCTACCAAACACCACCGAAAACTCTTATCACCATTATATAAACCCAACTAAAACTAATACCATCTAAACCCATCCTTCCAAACGGACCATAAGCTTTCTTAACATACCTGTTTCGACATACTTCCTAGAATTATGATACATGTTTCAAAAAAGAATACCTTTATTTGTCAAGTTCCTGAGTTGTTGAAATTTCCCTTTTCTCTCATAGCTTTCTTCTCGTGTTTTCTTCTTATTCAAATAAGGTTTCTTACTAATGATGTGTTTGATATGTATGAATATCCTAACTTGGAAATTCGTGATATAGACTAGATGATGACTTCATTTACCTCAAGCTTAAGCAACTTCACCTTTTATCACCCAAGTTTATCCTTAAGAGTTGGGCTTGAATTCGAAAATTTTATGTATGGCCCAATTCTTACTTTATTCCAATATAATAAATATAGCAAAATTATAAGTTCTACATATCTCTTTGACAAATTTCGTATTCGAGTGGAAATTAGATATTTGTGTTTTTGTATTTAAATTTCTTTGTCAAACCTCCTAATTCACTAGATTACCTATTTAATTACATCCAAAATCCCGTATTAAATTTTACGGATATTACAAGAAACACTCCTTATATACTTCGAATGTGCTGATAGACATCAGCGCAATCCGAAGTAGGGGTTGTGGAAAGTGGTGGCGATATGAACCCTGGGACTAATAAGCAAAAGGGGATACCAAACTAAGTTAGAATGCAAACAAGCTGCAAAGCCATACATGTCAAGGCAAAGTAAAAGGTTCAAAAAAGAAAGCAGCACAAAAGGTCCAACAATAAAGGTAATAGAAAGGGTTCATAACAGGAAAATGACATAGTTAACCGAGATAGAAAATAGACTAGTAATTTAGCGGGGTTGAACGCTGGAGCCGGCCACAGAGTCGGGGACCTCCGGAGTAGCAGACATCTCTCGCTGGTCTAGCTCTGAAAGCTGATTCAGAAGTACCTCGGGCGGGATCTCCAATAAAGTAGCAGAACATTGAGACACTTTGGCAAAGCCAGAAGCTTGGGTCCGGAGCCGCCTCCGAATCTCCCATGAAAGAGGGCCGGGCGCTCATAGCTGCCATCGCTGCGTCCAGGGTCGAAGCTGGTTCTTGTCCTGCCGTAAAGCCTCCCAGAAAATAATGCTGCATATAAGGCACGAAATCCATCAGAGAGAGGGTGTCCCTCATATCGTCCTCGCACCAACATTGGCTCAACCGGACTAGGAACTCGTGACCGATGGGAGAAGATGAGAGATACTTCTGGCAGAGCTGGATCCCCTCTAGCTTAGCGGCAGAACCCCTCTCCTCAACTCGGGCCGCAAAGGCTCTTTCCAAATCAGCTCTCAGGGTCTTCTCCCTTTCCACGAGTAGCCCCTCGAATTTGCGCTCAATCAGGGCCTGTTGCTTATCCACGAGCTCAGCTTTCTTAGCAGCAAGAGCAACTGCATTCTCTTTCTCCAATTGCCGCGATTTCTGCAAGGCTAAGTCCTTAACACGAGCCTCACGCTCATCCTTTTCCTACTCAAGCTCTTTCTTTAACTTCTCGATCTCCAAGTTCCGCTTTCTCACCATGTCAAACACATAAGGGTCAATGGGCGCATTACCATAGGACCCCAAATGTCGGTCGTAAGTCGTAGATAGGAGAGAAGGCAACAGAAAAGACATCTAGTATACCAGAAATAAAGAAGTTACTTCCGTCCCACAACAAAAGTATGAAGGAGCCAGAAATAAAGGCCACCTGTGCCCAGTAGTAGGCGGCAAGTTCAATAATCTCGGAATCCGACCTGCAATGAAGCACCCTTTGCTGCTCAATCGGAGTGATGGCACGGACAAAATTCGTCCTTTCTGCTGGACTGAGCAGTTGTAACTGTCCGGCAGATCTAACACCATCTTTCCATTGGCGCGACGATCGACTCCCCATGCAGGTCCCTTCTGCACAAAAGGAACGGATTTAAACGACTTTTAGGGTTGGGGAGGATCTGTCTCCAGACGTGGCTTTTTGCCTTTTGCCACAGAGGTCTTCTTTTTCTTCATAGCAGGAACAGAGGTAGTAGGGGAGGTGACTTTCTCAGCAGCCTCATCTCCAGAGCCCAGTTCACAACGTCCGGATCTGCAGTAGCTCCTTTCCAATTGCTAGGGTGGGGAGAGGGAGATCTCTCAAGAGCCACTGAGCCAGTGGGCTCAGTTCCGCCTTGAACTCCGGAAGGCTGAGGCTCAGCAGGGACAGAAGAGTCCTCCTACATGATAGGTAAGGTCTTGAAAGCGTCCCTCCAAGAAAATGACATACATGCGAAATATCATATAGTCAAGAAGGAAAGCTCAAAAAAAGAGATCAGGAAGCAGGGGGAAAACTGCTTACATCTGGGTTAGAAGAGATCGGCTGAGGAGAAAGGCCAAAACTATGAAGAGGCCGGGATAGGTTACCAGCTCGACCATACTAAATCTTTTTTCGAAAGCCAAGAGATTTAGAACGCCAATTGCTGTTTCATTGGTACACTCCTCCTCGATTTCAGGGAGTCGTGGCGGCATGCGGTGAACCCATGAGCGATGGGGAAAACCCCAATCACCCTTTATTGGTGCCACGAAGAAATAAAATGGGCGTCACTCCTTGTCGACACCATGACCACTCTTATCGTTTCAGCGTGCTTCGTGCACTCGTTCACGCACCCTGAGAAACTTCCCAGGGGGTCACTCATCCCTAGATTGCCCCAAGTCAAGCACGTTCAAGTCTGGAGTTTCTATAGATGGACTCCAGAAAAGGGAGGTCGACCTTGGTGATATGAGTAGTACTATCAATTTTTTTATACCATTCTTAGCCTGACATACCCATACATTTTCAGTCTCAGGATCCCTCTCATTCGGGTGTGGGATCGGTTCGTTCATGTACCCCTTCGCGTAGAAGCATGCCACGAGCCGCTCCTTGTCCGCGTACCTCTCTTGCACGGGCGATCACTCCCCGCCCTCATCGTCCTCGGGCGTCACATGTCCACCAGCTTCCGCCTACTTCGTCCCCGAACCAGCACCGTACTGCGAGAGGTTGTGCTTTGATACAACCTAAAACATCCCGTCCCATACCAGATGTCACTGTAGCATCGGGCCATACCGGGACTTATGGGGTTGGCCCCACCATACTCCGACTGATAGTCTGCCCCACTTCACCGTATTGATACTCCTAAAAGGAGTTCTGTTTGCTCGTAGCTCCCGTTTGATACCGGATAAAGCAAATCTTGGTTTTCGTTTTCCTTGTGATGGACCTGGAAGCGACTCAATAGCATAGATTCAACAATTTCCTACTTTTTGCTTTTTGAGTCCCAAAAATTCGACTTATAAAATAAGTCAAAATAGAATATTTCTAATTGAAATTGAAAAAGTTTTGTATTTAGACATCATTATTGAATTATTTGATTACAATTACAATTAAATTGTATAAAAAGCATCAGGTTTAAAAGATAAGTATTTCTTTTGAAATTGACTCATCATCGTAGCTCCATTTTTTTTTCATGAGATGGATAAAAAAATGATGTACTACAATTTAACCTTTTAACGTGCTTCGTGCACTCGCTCACACGCACCCTGCAAAACTTCCCAGGGGTCGCCCATCCCTAGATTGCCCCAAGTCAAGCACGCTTAAGAGTTTCTGTAGATGGACTCCCGAAAAGGTAGGTCGACCTTGGTGAAATGAGTAGTACTATCAATTCTCTTATACGATTCTTATCCTGACACACCCATATGTTGCCAGTCTCAGGATCCCCTCTCATTCGTGTGTCGGATCGGTTCATTCATGTACACCTTTCGCCTAGAAGCCTGCCAGGAGCGGCTCCTTGTCCGTGTACCTCTCTGGCACCGACGATCACTCCCCGCCCTCATCGGCCCCGGGGGTCACAACGAGCGTGAGTGACTCGTCTACTCGGATGCATGGCAGTGCAGTCCGAGGTGCAAACGGTCAGTTGTTAACGGGAGACAAGCATGAGTGACTCATCTACTCAGATGCATGGGAGTGCAGACTGAGGTGCAAACCGTTGGACGAGAGACGGGAGTGAGCTACTTGTCTACTCAGATGTATGGTACTACAGTCTGAGGTGCAAACCGCGTGATTAGGACTCTGATGTTTGAGATGTGGGATATATATATATATATATATGAGAAAGGAAGTAGTGTGCGTTGAAGTGCGAGGTAGTGGAATTGTGAATTTGAGTGCACGAGCATGCCATGCATTTTATTTCACCTATTGAGCAGTAGCTCTGTTGTAGGTATGATAGAGTCCGACGTAGACACGTCGCGACTAAGGTGGCTAATGGCGGTGACTCCACAGACTTTTAAGGCCGATGCTGTACATGGATGAAGACATGTGGAGCGACATTAGGGTGTTTTGTCGCTTTGATATTTTGGGGCTACGGCCCTTGTATAGTTGTGACAATGTAGACAACGTGTACCGTAATATATGGTATTTTCGAAAAAGTATTTGTTAGACGGGTCTTCCGCGACTTACGAGCGAAAATCCGCCATTAGTCTCAATTAGAAAATGAGGGTTGCTACATATACTCGTAAATAAGATAAGGTGATAACAAGGGTAAGAATTGTTGAAGTATTAGGACAGTCTAAAACTTGCTAGACCAGGCGCATCTACTAAAATTCAATAAGGAAGGTTTCACAAGATTTTTTTTTACAAAAGAAGGTTGTTCGATAATATTGTAAATTGTATTGTCTTTATCGTTATTGTATAATAGGTAGCTTTAAGCTTATAGGAAATACTCGGGATTGATTTTAATAAGTTAGGATTTTACGTATATTACAACCCCGTAAAAATATGTTATCGGTCGTTATCTGTTCAAATTTTCTCAAATTTTATTAATGTACGTTTATATTTCATATTTGACAAATTCGGAGCAAAATGAACCAAAATAGATAATATTTTAATGAGGTAGCAAGCCAAAGGATAAATCACAACCATACTTACACAAGATTATATCGTGAAATGTGACCATGTTGATTAAAAGAATTTGACATAGAGGTTAAAACTGTCCTTACACAGTGGTAGCAGATTTAGGAGATAAATGCTGAAATATCTCAAGCTTTTAAATAATTAGATATTGTTTGAAAGTCTAGATATGGTTATTTTGTTTAGATTTTTTTTAGGGTCAGAGAGTAGTATATATTCCCTAAGCTTTCATTAGTAGGGCATTCATTACGTTGGTTTAGTTTTTGCGATTAGCCTTTACCCTTATCGTACTGTCATCAATAAATAAATATATTTATTAATCTGCTCAAGTTATACGTATTCCCTCTCAACCTCATCCATTGTACTCATCACCGCAAAGAGAATCTGTTTCTTAACAATTGGTTCGACCTCTGTCGGCCCGCCACCACCATGGCAGTAGAACCCAACGATCTCATTAACATGATGGAGACGATGATGAAACAATTTTCCACGCAAATATCTGACTCTGTGAACGCACTCACAGAAGCCATGGAAGCAAATATCGACCCCAACAGGCAACCTTCACCAAGGCATCACAACAATTCTAACTCGCAGTACTATGAACGGAATCAACGATAGAAAACAACCGATGGAGTTCAAGTGCATCGGCCCAACATCAACCTCGCCTCGAACTTCCTTCTTTCAATGGTGCGGACCCTGTCGGATGGCTCTCTCGGGCTAATTGTTTCTTCAAGTTGAACAACATCTCTGACGACCAAAAGGTCCACCTGGCACTCTTAGGCATGGAAGGTAACACAACACCTTAGGTCGACATGGCACCTTAGGTCGCCGCCCGGGTATTTCGTGGTTAGTTTCTACGCAACACCTTCTCTCGTATTTTGATGATAATCATGTTGGTTCCCAAGTGAAGCGTTTATCGACAATAAGACAAAGCGGATCTCTTGTCGACTACATATATGAGTTTATGTCGGGTGGTCAACACCGAGATACCACCATATCTACACGTGAGTTTTTCATATTAGGCCTTCAACCAGAACTTCAAGCGGAAGTCGAGGCACACAACCCACAATCATTAGACAATGCTATTGAGTTAGCAAAGAAGGCTGAGAAGACGATACTTGCACGACAGTACCATCCATACCGTGTCACATACCCCTATCTCACCCACGTCGACATGTGACCCACATATAAGTACTCCTTGGTAGCGACAAGCCGTCCACCCCAGGCCCGCCATCCACTCGCGCCTGTTAGTGATCGCTACTTGGCTCCACCAGTATGGCATGCCCCTAACAAGGCTACCTCGACAATTATTGGCCTTGATCGGCAATGGCCATTTTGCTCTCTGTCTACTCGATATTACAATGACCTCCGAACTCGCAACCTTTGTTTCCCTTGCCGTTCACCTCGAGCAATGGTCACATTTGTGCAAACAAAAGAACTCTGCCTTATTATTTATAATGAAGATGAAGGAGTCTTCTACGAGCTCACAGTGGACCCGTACAAGAAGATGTAGTACCTCCATTGATGCCACAACCTAATATTAATGATAATCTTGCCCTTTTAGAGTTACTGTTGTATTCTCCTTTTGGAATCTCGGGAAAACGTACTATTAAGCTTCGAGCAGCAATCACAGCTGTGAAGGTAATAATCATGATTGATTCCGGAGCTCGCAGGAATTTTCTATCAATCACAATCGCAAACAAACTCGGGTTGGACATTGAAACCGATCGTCGCTTTATGATTGAGCTCGGTAATGGCCTCCGTGTTCCAACATACGGAATTTGCCGAAAATATCTCCCTATCCTTTGCCGAATGGGGCATCATGGCAGATTTAGTGATTTCCCTATCCCATCAATATTTGAAATACCGACCTCTCTTCCGCCATTTCGCTCGGCTGATCTCGAATTGAATTATTATCAGGTACCCCGTCTATGTCAGTTTGCCCTTGTCGTTACGGGCATTTTCAAAAGAACAATATTGAGCGGTTGGTCACAGAAATGCTAACGGCTGGAATTATACGCCCTAGTTCCAGTCCATTCTCGAGTTCGTCTTATTGGTAAGAAAAAATGACGGTAGTTGGGAGGTTTTGTGTTGATTATCATGCACTAAACCGTGTTACGGTTCCAGACAATTATCCAATCCCCGTCATTCAGGAACTCCTTGACGATTTACTAGGTGCATATTTTACGAAGCTCGATCTCAGGTCCAGCTATCATTAAATCAGAGTCAACCAGTCTGACATACATAAAACGGCTTTTTGAACTCATGATGGCCATTACGAATTTTTGGTCATGCCATTTGGCTTAACGAATGCACCTGCAACATTCCAAGCAGTGATGAATGATATATTCCGACCATATTTACGACGATTTGTCTTGTTTTTTTACGGTATTCACGCGTACAACCCAACTTGGGAAAGTCATATCTCTCATATTCCGATCGTCTTAGAGGTTCTGGCTTCTAATGATTTTCCGATCGTCTAAAATTACTGTTGTACTCAATGGCCAGTTCCTCGTTCAGCCAACGCAGTACGTGGTTTTCTCGGACTGGCGATATTACCGACGTTTAATTATTGGCTTATCGCATGTCCATTGACTAACTTACTACGGAAGGAATGTTATTGATAATTTCAAATGGAGAAGCGAGGCCGACGGCGCATTTAATGACTTGAAAGTCGCGCTAACTACAGCTCCAGTTCTTGCGATTCCGAATGTTACGAAAAATTTGTGGTTGAATGTGACGCCTCCGGCAGCAGCCTGTGCTATCCTTATGCAAGAAAATCGACCAATTGCATTTTTCAGCAAATCTCTTGCAGGTCGTGCACGTTCCTCGTCAGCATATGAAAGTTAGCTTATGGGCCTTGTCCTTTCCGTTCAGCATTGGCGCCCATACCTACTTGGCCGTCATTTTGACATTTCGTACCGATCACCGGAGCCTGACATCCCTCCTTTCTGCAAAAGATTAGTACGCCGACACAACAGCTTTGGGTGTCTAAGCTTTTTGGGTATTCTTTTGATATCGAGTATAAAGCGGGTCACACAAATAGGGTAGCAGATTCTTTGTCTCGACAATACGATGATGCAACATGTATGGCTTTGAGTACATCTCACTGGCGGGATTACAAGGATTTGCTTGCTGACATAGATGCAGACCTGACCTATCTCAGATCATCAAGGACCTCGCGAAGGATAGGGGTGAAAACGAGTCGAGCCGAGCCCGAGCCGGGGTATGCTTGAGTTTGACTTGATAACTAACGAGTCGAGCTCGAGCTCGTGCCGAGCTTGGTCAACTCGAACTCGAGTCGCGCGTTGACCGAGCCGAGCTGCTCACGAGCTGTGAATGAACACACTGTCAATTTTACAAGTCCTGTATACCTTTGAGTTTTTGACATTTTCTTAACAATATATCACGCCATTTGATGTTCCGTCATTCCTCATGCAATTTATAATAAGTATTTTATTAAATTTTAGATCAAATGATTTATTTGATAATGGTGGAAATTAAAGTCAAATATTTTTCTGTTTATTTATGTCTTATGAGATATATAATATATATTAATATAAAACTTAATCGAGCTTCGAGCCGAACATTACCTAGCTTGAGTGTGACTTGATTATTAACGAACCGAACTCGAGCTCAAATCGAGCTTTGGTTAAACCGAACTCGAGTCGAGCTTTGACCGAGCTACTTGCGAGCAGCTCACGAGCGGCTTGGTTCGTCATTCCACCTTCTTCTCCATGGACGTCGCGCCTCATTCACGAGTTTCATTCCACTCCTATAGGGGGTCATTCTGGCGCATTTTGCACTTATCGGCGTTTGGCCGCGAGTCTATATTGGCTTGGCATGTTTAAGCAAATCCGTGCGTGTTGCTCAATGTCTAGTTTGCCAAACGTCGAAGTATGATACGATGACTCCGGCGGGTTTGTTGCAACCTCTACCCATTCCAACACGCATATGGGAGGATCATTCCATGGATTTCATTACGGGTCCTCCGCGTTCGAATGGGCTTGATACGATACTTGTCGTAGTAGATCGTCTTTTAAAGTATTCACTTCATGCCTCTACGACATCCATATCGGCAAAGACAGTAGCATCCACATTCCTTGGCAATGTTGTTCGCTTACATGGTATCCCATTTCTCGACTTATTTTTGGCGCACACTGCACAAAGCAGCTAGGGCTTCATTAACTATGACCTCGTCATTTCACCCTGAAACGGACGGCCAAACCGAAGCACAAACCGTATACTAGAAACGTACCTATGTTGATTTGTTCAAAACAACCTCGTATTGGTACAACACCACATACCAATCGTCAGCGGGTTTTACTCCATTTGTCGTCGTTTATGGCAGGGAACGACTTGCATTAGTTCAATTCTTACTGGTGAATGTAGCGACGACTCAGTAACAATGGAATTAAGAGATCACGATGAGATTATCACCCGATTACACTATAACTTAGCACGCGCTCATGATAGGAAGAAATCTGCAAATCTACATCGACGTGACATCTCTTTTGCTGTTGGAAAAGTATTCTTAAATTTCGCCCACATCGGCAACAGACTCTCTTCCCCCGCATTTGTCCTAAATTAGCGCCTAGATTTTATGGTACATTCGAAGTCATCGAGCAGATAGGCGAAGTGGCATATCGTCTTCGACTATCGGAAACATGTCGCATACACCCAGTGTTTCATGTGTCTCAGCTGAAACGTGTAATAGGAGATCATTCAACGGTTCACTACTTCCCAAAACATTCGAACCATTTAGCGACTCATCGAGGGTTCCCTTTCGCAGTAGCCGCCAACATCATGGAAGGAAACAACTTTTGATCCGCTGGAGGGATATCACGGCTGAGAAAGATACTTGGATGGACGAGAAACCGCACCAAGTACCCCGATTTCCGACTCGAGGACAAGTCGCATTTTCGAGGGATATTGGTAGAATACAAGAAGACCTTGACGAACCCGATGACGATAAGACCGAAGATAATCCTGAAGAGACCGAGGAGGGCTCACGACTTCGAAGCGGCATAATTTGGCATAGAGGGTAAAACAATCCTTACACCAGTGGGAGCAGGTTTAGGAGATAAATGCTGAAATATCTCAAGCTTCTAAATAATTAGATATTGTTTGAATAAGTCTAGATATGGTTATTTTGTTTAGATTTAGGGTCAGAGAGTGGAATATATTCCCTAAGCTTTCATTAGTAGGGCATTCATTACGTTTGGTTTAGTTTTTGGGGTTACCCTTTACCCTTATCGTATGGTGATCAATAAAGCAATATATTTATTAATCTGCTCAAGTATACATATTCCCTCCCAACCTCAGCCATTGTACCCATCACCGTATAATTCAGTCAAACACCATATAATTCAGTACACTATCAACCACCAAAGCTCCTCTAAACCCACTCACAACCAAGTACCTCTCAATCACATGAAGTTTACCTCACATGCAAGCTAACTCCATGCACCTAACCGAAGCACACAGCTCATCAGCGACGCGCTCCTCCTCAAGCAAGAAGCTCACGAATTATTTCCTCACCACCACACGCGGAGTATCCATCAAAGGCAGCTCTCACCCACTCATATCATTGACCCTGCAGCTGAGAACAAAACTGAGAGCTGAGGCCATCATGACGACTTATTTTATCAAGAAACTTGCAATAGCGATGTTTCCTTTGAATATTTGGTGTTTGTCGTTTACTAATATGTGCAATTTAAGTGTATTATGTGATTAAGGCCGGATTATGAATTCGTAATATTGACGTTCACATTTTATTTAATGGTAAAGCCGAATTTCATACTTCTTATTTGTTTAATGTTTGGATGTGCTCCATCATCATATGCATGATCCTTAACTGGTTTATGAGACTGAAGTGATTAGACCGTTTAGAACAATAAGCAAGCATACCACGACGTAAAACCGATCAATATGAAATTCATTTTCGTATGTGTGATTTTCGAGATTTTAGATGACGAAAGCGTCTAAACTCGGGGAAATTCATAAATTAGAATCCATGGGGAGTAATTTCAGTCATATATGAATATAGAGAGATTGGTTCATTATCGTCTAGGGTTGCTAGATGCATGAATATTGGGTAGCACGTATATTATGAATTTGTTTGCCTTGTTTTTTATTCCGAATTTATTCTTTTGCCTTGTTTTTATTTAGTTTCTTTTGAAAACAATTTTAGAACTATTAAAGAAAAATCATTTAGTTTTAATTAAATTTGGAAGAAAATCTTACAACTAATCGAGCTATTCTTGTGGATTGATATTGAACTTACGTCCATTTATACTATTTACACGACCTAGTACACTTGTTACTATTCGACCGTGTCACATTTGGATCAAAATTTTGAATTTTTTGTTCCGAAAAACAGTTTTTAAATTTGGCGCGAGGATTGAAGGCGATCTTTTAGTTTCTTCCGAATCACTATATTTTGCTTAAAAGATGTTTGATATAGTGTTTTTAACCTGTCAGATTACGGATCTCGATAGATTACCTGTCAGATTCTGAATTCACTATATTTAGAGAGTCTCATACACGTAAACTTTATGAATTGGAAAAACATTGAATCGCACACATCTAAAGTTTGCATTAGGAATCGTTTTCGGCACACTAAAAGTCCTTTCCGTTAGCTTTCTTATAATTGTTTTTACAAGCCGCAAACAACAATTCTTATCAAAAAACATCACAATATAGCACACTTCATTTTAAGAAAACTTTTCCATATAAAATGATTTTCGTATTACTTAAGAACAGTGTTGTAAAATGCGGGCTAGGTGGCCGCCTAGGCGCCGCTTAGTCGCTAGGCGCCGGCCACCGAGGCGAAAAGTGCTTATTCGGCCAGGATAGTCGCTGTTTCCGACTAATCGCCGCCTAGCCCGCTTAATCAGCGCCCAGACCGAAATATGGGCCGATTAATCGGCCCATATAAAAAAATTCGGCCCATATAGAAGAAACACAAAATTAAACTTATATCGGGCCATATAAAAAAATCGGCCCGTATAAAAGAAATTCAAAAAATGAAACTTAAGCCATAATGTAGGCCCATCGCTGGTGATGTTCGCCTCACGTTGTAGGCACAGTTGAGCTCTATCCCCTTATATAGATGTGTTTTCTCAGACAATTTCAATGTAGGAATCGGTGTGGGACAAAGAGTAAAGACAAACCCCACATAACTCTCCTCAGCGAAATAACTAGTAAAATAATATTCATATTTCAACTTGAAAAAGTCACTAGTTTAGTGGTTTAAAGCTTTTTTTCCCTCTTCTTGACCTGGGTTCGAATCTCATATATATTAATATTTTTTACAACTTTATACTATAGAATTAGGAGTAATTTCAGTACACTACTTAGTTTATTCTTAACATTAGGAGTAATTTCAGTATTTTTTTACAACTTTATACTACAGAAATCAGAAATATTAAACTGAAATATAAGCCTATATAAATAGAAATGGAAATATCTATATATAAACTGAAATTAAAAAAATACAAAAAAAAAATATATTTTGAAACATAAAATATATATAAAGTTGAAATAAAAAAAATTGTTGTGATTTACATCATTATTTAATATGTTTAGATAGATTTGATGTACATTATTTTTCATAGAATGTTTACATAATTGATAAGTATAAATAATAATAAAATATATATACCGCCTAATTTCCGCCTAGAAACCGCCTAGGTGGGGCCTAGGCGGCCTAGGCGCTAGGTCCCCTTCGGCGCCTAGGTAGCGCCTAGCGCTTTTTACGACCTTGCTTAAGAATAAATCTTCGGTATTTAAAACTTTTCGGTATACACCTTACAAAACTTGTCACTATATTTCGGTAGTACTTACGAAAACTTTACGCCTTTGAAAATTTTCCATATATACCTTATAGAACTTTTGGATATAATTTTTTTTCGATGTACACCAGGAAGAACTTTTTGTTATTAAAAGTTTCAATAATTGTAGGTTCCAAGAACACCTAAACGATCAACAATGGAGGGAATCAATGGAGTTGTCGTAACAATACCTTGAGTGCATGTGTTGTGTGTGTGTTTTTCTCTCACGTTACTGAAGCGACGCTTTTCTCTATGAAGATTCACTTTGATTCACATTAAACAATGAGTAGGGTTTAGTATTTATACCTTTAACTAGTTATGCCATTAACTAGGTATACATCAGCGGTAAAGGGTCATCCTCTTGAGCTTGTCTCGCGAGCGGCGTCAACGGAAAGCCTCAGTGGCCTTGGTTCATCAATTCCTGTCCTTACAGGCCATGTTCAAATATTATCCGTGATGTGTGTCGACTGCATACTTTCATGGTCAGTTGAGGTGAATATTCTCTTTGTAGGTCTACGTGACCCTGCCTCAATGATCCGAGTGACACCCTCTATAATGTTGTCACAAGGAGAGGCCGGAAGTCCTTCCGTAGTAAATGAGGCCACACATCGATTGCTACTCCGATGTGATGACAACGGAACACCTTAGTGGCTCTGTTCCAGAGGTTACCCGATCGGTGACGAGGGTCACCGTCAAACAGACCATTGACACTGCCATTATCGCCTTTCCCACCTTTTTTAAGATCGTATTAATGCAAGGGGTATACTCCACCATCCTGACCTCCAGGCGGGACACAGGCAAGGCGCCAATTACAGACTCTCCAACACAACCCACTCAACTTATACATCCAACCCATACACAATCATATTACCAAGCTCCGTACTATTTATATTACATCACGTCTGGACCTAATCTGTCTGGAACTCAAACCACCACCAGCAACCTAAAAAGTCCACAAATTCACCATTAACCGAAGAACCTTCAACAATTTCGGTCCCGCAAAGCTCCTGCTCGTTTGATCCTCATCAACGAATAGACGATTACATTATTCAGAAGCAACGGCTCGCCCTGATGGAGTTCGAATAGGCCGTCCGAGCAAGACTTTCAAATGTGCGATTCATTCTAGGGTAGGACTCCACTGACCTCTTCCTCATCGACGACGACGTAATTGAGGACAAAGAGGACTACAATCGAGACACTGAAGAACTCCCTATCTTCTCGAGATTCAAGTGGGAGCACCTACGCTCTCATGGAGGGCGATGAAACTTGATACGCAGTGGGAGAACATATAGACTGTAGCTCCACTCCAAGAACATAAAATATTCTTTGGCCCAATGTTTTAAAAAGCACATTGCGTGATCTGTCGTGTTTTAGTGCCGATAGCGCGTAGCGTAAAAAGCGTAGCGTATCGCGTGAGCTTTTTGGGCAGATACTTTTAATGCAAAAAATATGTATAATATATTCACAAGCAAACAATCACATTGAAATAGTCTTTTCTTACAACATAAACATTAATCTAGAAAATAACATTTAGATATTAATTGTCACAACAACTCAAAGACATAAACTATAGACTCCAAATGCAAAAATAGTCGATGTCATTAAACTATATTTGACATGATAGTGATGGACAATTCGTAAACCTATCTTGACGAGTGAATTGGAGAAATGTTCGCTTGCCCTTGAGTATTACTCTCACCCTCAGAGTGTGTGGTATAAGTTCATAGTCAATTAAGTATAGTAATAGCTTAGGACGTAAAAAGAAAAAAAAAACATAATACGTTATATGCGCAATTTATCACGCTATTTACGCTATTACTCACGCTATTGCGCTTTTACTCGAAAAACTTACACTATTCAGGACAAAACGCTATTTTATTTGCGCTTTAACGCGTTTTCCACTAAAATGCGCTATAGCGCGCTACCAAATGCGCATTTTTACTCTTTCTAAAACACGGCTTGGGCCCAAACTATAGCATAATGGACCGGGCCAGCCCGTCGGGCTAACAGGCCAAGATTTGTAGTTTTTTGGGCCCAAACCTATTTTTTGGGCCGACCCATGAGCTTCGGCACAAATTTTCAACTCTATTTGAAACCAATGATTGTATGACTCTCCACCTCATTCTGAGCATTATTATATTTTTTTGTTAATTAGGTTAACGGAAATCCCGTATCTAGGATTGCATGAAGCACCCGCAGCTCATTAAAATTAATGCAAATCCGTGTTAATTGATCATCACGGATTTTCATCATTGAACTGATATCGTAATAATAATTGGCCATATTATATTTTCTTTGTAACAGGTAAAAGTAAATCTTGTACCTAAGATTGCATAAATCACTCGTAGCTTATTAAAATTAATGCAAAATCAACGTTAATTGATCATCGAGGATGTTCATCATTGAAATGATATCGTAATAATAATTGGCCGTATCCAGCTATTATACAATTCAATAATCCCAAATATAAGAGATCGATCTCCTGCTAACGACCACGTACAACCAAGAGCTAAGAATATTTATTAGCGCTGATATGATCTTTATTGTTTCATACCGAACTTTAGAACAAAGAATCTTGAGCTCCATGTCTATCGAATAGATACAAGCAAATTGACAGACCATTTTCAATAAAACATAAATGGAAATTATCATTTGGCTATATATATAATGCATGTGTACATGTCTCATGGTATCAAATTACCTATCTTCTCTATTCTTGAGTTCTGGAGTTCAAGTGAAGTAATGCTTTCACCATCCATATTTTGCTTCATATATAATGTAGAGCTAATAGCATATAACCCCCATATGGTTTTAAAACTAACCAAAACCCCTATGCTTTAAAAATAGGCTAAAAAACCCTTGTGGTTTTTAAAACGTGTACACGCCGCAAAGTTGGTTCAACATGAGCAAACGGTCAGACAAAACCTTTAAATTCCGTTTGTATCATTGTATATATTTTAATGATTACTTGGTAAATATATATTAGTTATCAAACTTGGTAAATTGCTTTTTTCCCTAGAATTAATTTTTTAGACTTGCTAAATCGTTTGTTCCCCAAATTAAACTTGGTTAAACTTGGTCAATAACCCTAATCAGATCCTCAAATCAATCAACCCACCCAATTTCTCCATCGTCTTGCTCCGTCATTGTCAGCCGCTAAGCCGTCCGAAACAAGAGTTGTCGACATTTACCGAGGTGTAGCTTTGAAGGCCGACATTACGGGCATTTAACACTCTTAAAGGTTATCTAGAATCGGTGGTTCTGAAGTGCTGAGATTAAAGAGACTGGAGGCTGTTCGGTAGTGGTTATTAGGGGAAAATGACTGATTTTGTTGATGCTTTTAACAATGAGCCTAGTGTTACTGGTGAAGAGTTTACAGTAGAAGATGAGGCTTTGGACGAGGGTCTGTCTGGAAGTCTTGCTCAAACGCAAACTTATAAACAAGAACCCTACCTTGTAATAAATGGCCGAACTCAAGCTTTAGTCAAATGAAGAAGTCGATCACAAGCTCCTTCGTTGAAAGGGGGTTTAGTTTTTTAATGGGCGTATGGGTCATTTTGGTCATTTAGGTCTAGAAGATTATGCCCAGTCGCACACGCGCCCGTGTATTTAACTAATAGTCAGTTGATGTTGACCAGGGGTGTTATGTGCAACGTTTTTAAAACCATAAGGGAGTTTGGCGTTATTAAAAAACCCGAGGGTAGTACCGTGCTTTTTTGCATAACCATAAGGGGGTATAGTGGGCTTTACCCTATAATGTAATGCCTTCTTCATGAATTTTTTAATTCATTTTTTTCCAGGCTAAGATGGACGCAAAAAACACTGGAAATGCATCAGGTGACATGGAGAGCTCTCAACTTCGACAGAGAAAGAGGCAACCTCAGCAACACACCGTTGAACAGATCCAACGCCTTGAATCGTAATGATTTGATTAAAAACAGTTCGATGATACTACATTCCCATGACATCTATTCTTTTTTTCTTTTTTTCGTTTTATAACTTTAAATTTTATGATGAGCTTTTGTTTTTAAATATCCGCGGTAAAAAGGTATCGAATGTAAGCCATTTTCACTTTCTATTTACGACAGGATTGAAGCATTTGATGTTTTCCGCGGGAACCGTCAAGTCGTTTATAATCCAAACTTTCTTATTAGTACATTTATTTGCTGTGTTGAGTCATCAGAACTTCTTCTTTGATGGTCTTAGCACTTAAACAGAATGAAGCACACGATGGCAACTTATATCTATGTAGGCAACATATAAGAGATGTATATCTATTTATATATGTATAGGTTCTTCAAGGAATGCTCGAATCCAAACGAGGAGCAAAGGAACGAATTGAGCAGGGAACTTGGCCTTGATCCTGACCAGCTGGAGTTTTGGTTCCAAGAAAAAAATAGCGCTCAAAAGAAGGTTCTATTTAGTACTAGTTAATGAGCATGACTTTTTTATTAGTCTCGCTCGTTAATGAATATGACTAATACTCACATTTATAAAAATATTCACATACTACTCAGGCTGATGAGGAGAAGGAAGAGAACAATACATATAAGCTCCAAGCCCAAAAGGACGAGCTCGTTGAGAAGAATCTTCAACTGCTAGAGGCTATTAAGTGCAGAGACGACGAGATGGAAGCTCTGAAGATGGAAAATGCAAAGCTGAAAGATCAGGTGATATGAACACAGTTGTGTGTTTTATTTGATATAAAGAAGCCTAATTATCCCATTTTCCTTTCCACTCTTTTGGTTGTTTGCTTCATATGAAAAAGTCATCCAACTTGGTCGCTGGAACTGAAATGAGTGGTGACAAAGCGCCTAAAGAACTTCCTCGGCAGCATGAGGTGATGAGCAGAGTTATGGAAGAATTGGACGAAAAACACCTTATTGAAATAGCCACTGCTGCGATGAATGAGCTCGTCGAGCTTCTTAGCACCAAGGAGTATTAAAGCAAAGAGATCGAGCTGCAAGAGTTGGTAAGATGGAGAACTTGCAGTCTATGGAACAGAGGAATTAAACTGAACAGAGGAAGCTTCACGGTTGCTGACGAGATAGGTAACGGCCGTGACAGTAGACAGATTAGATCGATGAAGCTACTGCTCACAGTCACTGCCGTGACAGTTAGAGAGCGAAGCCGTGACGTAGAGCAGAACCTGAAAAGTTTGATCCCTCGCACGAGTCACGGCCGTGACAGTTAGAGAGCGAAGCCGTGACGTAGAGCAGAACCTGAAAAGCTTGATCCCTCGCACGAGTCACGGCCGTGACAGTCTGTGTAAGAGGCCGTGAATCGTATAACCAGTTTTTAGCGCGCATTTTCTTCATCCGTTTTGTTTTCCTTAGATATAAGAGCTGTTTTTCTGTAATTTGGGTTTATCAATAAAAATTTCATCTTGAGTGTCGTGGATGTAGGATTCATCAAGAATCCGAACCACGTTATATCTGATTGTCGCATCAAGAACAAACAAGATTTCGATCACAAATTTGTTATGGTATCAGAGAGCATTGTGAATTGAGCTGCGATTGTTTTCGATTTCCACTGAATTAAGGTCAAGACCAAGATCAATTTGTTCACTGCTGAGATTTTCTCATGGCTGTCAACATTCCCACGCTGGCGTCGGCAAATTCGACAAATTCAGGTTTGATCAATGATCCATACCTTTTAGCCAATAATGACAATTCGAGCCAACTACTGGTACATGAGCAATTGAATGGAGATAATTACGCCACCTGGAGTAGGGCAATGATGATCGCTCTCATTGGGAGAAATAAGGACGGTTTTGTGAATGGTACTCTTAAACAGCCGCTTGCTGATCCACAGAATCCTCAGTTTTCCCAAGATCAGTTGAATGCGTGGAAGAGGAACAATTCTGTGGTGATTTCATGGATCCTTAATTCCGTCTCCAAGGATATCTCAGCCAGCATCTTGTACAGCTCCTTGGCAAATGAAGTTTGGGATGATCTCAAGGAGAGATTTGGACAGACAAACAAGCCAAGAGTGTTCCAACTAAAGAACGAATTGATGAATCTTTCTCAAGGCTCGAATTCTGTTACTGTGTACTACACTAAGCTGAAGACACTTTGGGAAGAGTTGAGTGATTACAGACCAACTTGTGCGTGCACCTGTGGAGGCATTAAAGTCATAAAGGAGTATCTCGATGAGGAATATGTCTTATCCTTTCTCATGGGCCTAAATGACTCATATTCATAGATCCGTGGTCAAATTCTGCTCATGGAACCCATGCCTTCCATCAAGAGGGTCTTCTCCCTACTGATTCAAGAAGAGAAACAGAGGTCCATGGCCACGGGTATCAATCAGCTTCATGAGGATCAAATGAGCAGCATGGCCATGTTTGCAGCCAAGACTGGTAAGGAACAGACCAAGAAAGGAGGATTCAATCAGAAAAGGATGTGTGAAACCTTTATGCACACACTGTGGCAAGAAAGGCCATATAGTGGATTCTTGTTACCAATTGCATGGATTTCCACCAGGATACAAGGCAGGCTACAAGACCAGAGGAGCTAGGATGAATCAGATCTGGTGGATACCAATGCAAGAACAGCTGACAGAAATCAGCAGCCAAGTGTTGGCATGGTCTCAGCAAGTGAATCCCTGGTGAATCTGCAAAGCAGACCTCACCAGCTGCAAAGTCTGAGGACTTCAATCAACCAACTCTTTTCAACTCATCAGCAGAAAGTACTGAATCAGCTCTCCCTTTTGATGGGACAGGTATGGCAGGTATATGTCTATCTTTTAATCTACCAGCCATAGATGATAAGAACACTTGGTTAGTTGACTCAGGAGCAACTAGGCATGTCTGTGGTGATTATGGCCTCTTAACTGAGTTGCATGATATTGATGAGTCGAGTGTTATACTGCCCAACAATACAGTTATTAGGGTCAATAAGGCTGGATCATTTAGATTGAACCAGTTCATCACACTGACTGATATCCTATTTGTGCCAGATTTTCACTTTAACCTGATTTCTGTTAGTTATCTGGCTAGTAAACAAGGATACAAATTTATATTTGATGCTAATAGCTCTATTATACAGGATCATTCACGTCGAATGATTGGCAAGGGTAGCAAAATAGCAGGACTGTATGCTCTATCAGCTGGTGTTTTCCCTGTTTTTCCTTCTGAAAAGTTTGTTTTTCTCAATAAAATCTCTGCTGATCTGTGGCATAGGAGGTTGGGACACCCCTCAGATAGGGTGCTAGATGTATTGAAATTGTCTTTAATGCATGATGACAGACATAATGATACTTGTTGTAAGATCTGCCCCATTGCAAAACAGAAAAGGAATACCTTTCCAAATAATAGAAAAGAAGTTTGTTCCAACTTTGATCTTATTCATTGTGATGTATGGGGGCCCTTTCATGTGCCCTCTCATTTGGGACACCAATATTTTGTTACAATAGTTGATGACTACTCTCGGTTCACTTGGGTTTTTATGATCAAGCATAAGTCTGAGGTACCATCGATCATTTCCTATTTTTTGGCCTTAGTTGAGACACAATTCCGTAGCAAAGTCAAAACCATTAGGACAGATAATGCTAAGGAATTTAACCTGACTAGTTTATTTAGAAGTAAGGGAATTTTTCAACACTTATCATGTGTGCAAACACCACAGCAAAACTCTGTGGTTGAAAGGAAGCACCAACACCTCCTTAATGTAGCTCGTTCTCTGCTTTTCCAGTCTGGTATTCCCATTATGTTCTGGTCTGAATGTGTTCTCACCGCTACATTTCTCATCAATAGGACTCCTCCCTTAAACTTACCTAACAAGTGCCTTAAGAGATATTGTATAGGAAGAAGGTAGACTATAATCAGCTAAGAGCTTTTGGGTGTTTATGTTACTGCTCCACCCTTGTAGCTGGTAGGAAAAAGTTTGATCCTAGAGCTAGGGAGTGCGTCTTTGTGGGGTACCCCAATGGGGTAAAAGGATACAAGGTGCTAGACTTGCAGACTAGAGAAGTCTTGGTCTCACGAGATGTTGTCTTTAAAGAGGATGAAATGCCTTTTAAAGATGGGATGACTGCTCAGATGGTAGATCCTTTCTCCACCCTTGTGTTGCCAAGGTCTTACATGGAGCATGCAGGATATCAGGAAGGGCTTCAGCACCTGTCCCAACAGAATGACCTCCTCGATTCTGCTATTTCAATGCCTTCAGCACAGCCATCAGGGGGAGCCTCAGCACCTGTTCCAACTACCCAACAGCCTGGGACTAAAAAAGCACATCCACCAGGTGGTGCTTCAATCCTGCACCAGACATCCATCAAGCTAGGCATGAAGAACCATCTCTGCCCCAGGATTCACTACATGATCAGAGGAGATCAAGCAGGTAGCAGAAGAAACCTACCTACCTGCAAGACTATGTCTGTCACAATCAGACAAGTAAGGCAGTCTTATATCCTATCTCACAGATGATGTCTTATGAGAACTTCTCTGAGCAGTTTCAGAAGTTCATCTGCAACGTCTCTTTGACAAAAGAACCAAAGAATTATGCACAAGCTGCCCAATCAGCGGAATGGGTTGCCGCAATGAATGAGGAGTTCAAGGCACTCATTGACAACCACACTTGGTCCGTAGTGCCCTTGCCAGATGGCAAGAAGTCCATTGGGAGTCGTTGGGTTTACAAGTTAAAATTTGATTCAGATGGTAAAGTTCAGAAATGCAAAGCTAGACTGGTGGCTAAGGGGTATGACCAACGAGAAGGTGTAGATTATATCGATACTTTTGCCCCGGTGGGCCAAACCAAGTACCATCAAAATCATACTTTCCTTAGCAGCAAAGCTCAAATGGAGTCTCTTCCAAATGGATGTGAGCAATGCTTTCTTGCACGGGGACCTCAATGAAGAAGTTTACATGGACTTGCCTCGGGACTTTTATAAGAATGCTCACACAACAAGTTCTGACCAAATGGTGTGCAGGCTTCATAAATCCATCTATGGATTGAAGCAAGCATCTCGCCAATGGAATAAAAAATTAACTTCTACCATTAAGCAGTTTGGCTTTGCTCAAACTCAATCGGATCACACTTTATTCATCAAAGGAAAAGGTGATCATTTGGTCGTTTTTCTTGTTTATGTGGATGATATTATTCTTGCAGGGCTGTGTCCAAAAGCACTGCAAGACACCAAGGATTTCCTCACTACCAACTTCAAGATGAAGGACTTGGGTGACTTGAGATACTTCCTTGGGGTCGAAGTTGCTAGAAGTGAGGGAGGCATCTACTTAACTCAGAGGCAATATGTATTGCAGCTGTTAGATGACACAGGCTACATCAATGCCAAGCCACTCACCACACCTATTACTCCAAGTGAGAAGATCTCTGCAGATGATGGTGATCTGCTCCCCGACCCCTTTAAGTACAGGAGGCTAATTGGGCGCCTACTCTATCTCACTTTCACTCGCCCAGATATCACTTTTGCTGTCCACAAGTTGAGCCAAGGACAGACCATCTTAAAGCTGCCCATCACCTGCTTAGGTACTTGAAGGGATCCCCAGGTCAAGGTATCCTGCTAAGTTCAGTTCAGAAATATGAGTTGAGTGCCTTTTCTGATGCTGATTGGGGGGCATGTAGAGATAGCCGAAAGTCTGTGACAGGATATTGCACTGTTCTGGGAGACTCGTTAATTACTTGGAAGGCCAAAAGGCAGGCCACGGTTTCGAGATCCTCTACGGAGGCTGAGTATAGAGCCCTTGCTTCTGTAGTGTCTGAGGTGCTGTGGATTAAAAATCTGCTTGGTGAACTAAAACTCAACATCTCCAAGCTACCAGTGGTCTATTGTGACAATCTGTCAGCATTACAGCTTGCTTCTAATCCGAAATTCCATGAACGATCGAAGCATATTGAAATCGATTGCCATTTTGTGAGGCATCATGTTGCTAATGGAATGATAAAGCTACTGCCAGTTAGAACCGAGCACCAAGTCGCTGATATATTCACCAAAGCTATATCTGGACCTCAGCTACAGAGATTCCTTGTCAAGATGGGAGTTATAAACCTATACCTTCCATCTTGTGGGGGGGGGGGGGGTATTAAAGCAAAGAGATCGAGCTGCAAGATTTGGTAAGCTGGAGAACTTGCAGTCTATGGAACATAGGAATTAAACTGAACAGAGGAAGCTTCACGGTTGCTGACGAGATAGGTAACGGCCGTGACAGTAGACAGATTAGATCGATGAAGCTACTGCTCACAGTCACGGCCGTGACAGTTAGAGAGCGAAGCCGTGACGTAGAGCAGAACCTGAAAAGTTTGATCCCTCGCACGAGTCACGGCCGTGACAGTTAGAGAGCGAAGCCGTGACGTAGAGCAGAACCTGAAAAGCTTGATCCCTCGCACAAGTCACGGCCGTGACAGTCTGTGTAAGAGGCCGTGAATCGTATAACCAATTTTTACCGCGCATTTTCTTCATCCGTTTTGTTTTCCTTAGATATAAGAGCTGTTTTTCTGTAATTTGGGTTTATCAATAAAAATTTCATCTTGAGTGCCGTGGATGTGGGATTCATCAAGAATCCGAACCACGTTATATCTGATTGTCGCATCAAGAACAAACAAGATTTCGATCACAAATTTGTTAAGGAGCCCGTGTGGATTGAAACAGAAGATGGAACATGCATGCTCAATCGCGATACTTACGAGAAGCTCTTTCCTCAGATGACATCATCATCGAGTCCTATCAAGTCGTCCCCCAATGTTAACATTGAAACTTCCAATGACTCCGCTCAAGTTGCTATTCCTGGTGCAGATTTGTTCATGGTTTTTCTTGATACGGTAATAATGTACATATTTTTGTCTATATACATTGAAGTACTTCAAATTATTATTCTTTCCCTTCATTTTTCTTTTCTTTTTTTGTTAAACGAAAAGTTAAATGTGATTGCTTTGTCTCCTAAGGATATGTGGAAGGACATGTTCCATGCGATCGTTACGGTGGGAAAAACTCTCCGAGTACTCGACACACCAAACCTTGGAGGTTCCATACATTTGGTAGTGAGATCGAGCCCCTCTCCCTCCAAGAGTAGATATATTGTGAGAGAATGTGTAATAAATTTGGTGTTTTTCATTATCATATTCAAATGTATGAAAAGGTCCAAGTCTAGTCCCCTCTCGTGGCTTCGAGGGAGTTTTTCTTGCTTCGCTATTGTCGACAGCTGAGCTCTAACTCTTGGGCGATTGCCGACGTGTCTTTGGATCTACTCAAAGACGTGCCCAAGGCTGCTTCTGTTCGATCATGGAAATTCCCATCTGGGTGTATGATTGAAGATGCCTCAGATGGGACAAAATCAAATGTGAGCTAGTAAGCAAATAATTCAAATATGAAATCATTACAGCTTTATAATATGCTTACTCGTCGATTAGGTCAAATGGGTCGAGCACGTCCAAGTCGACGAAAAAGGTCAAACAACCATTCCCTCTATTATGGAGACTTAGAACATGGGTCCCATGCCTACGGAGTTAAGAGGTGGATAGAAGCTCTCCGAACAAGTTGCGAACGGTCAGCGTCGTCCATGGCACCTATTCTTGCTCCCAAGCATGGGCTCGAAGGGGGTAGACGAACTATGTACATGTAAATGTTCAGTTACCTTTTTTTTTCTTACATTAATTGTCAATTTTATTCTACAGTCATCTATTCCGTCGAAGGTTGGAGAAACCTGATGCGCCTTTCGCATAGGATGGTGAAGGATTTCATGGAAGCATTGAATATGACCGACGAATTTGATTGCTCGCACATGCCTGAGCTCAAAGACAGCAGAGTTCGGTTCTCTCTTAGGAAAAACAACTCTGCCGGACAGCCTTATGGTTCCATCCTTGGCGCCGTTACTTCTTTCTGGCTTCCTCTCACTACGAATGTTGTATTCAACTTCTTCAATAATGAAGACCTACGACCCCTGGTGCGTTCAATCTCATGATCTTTTTTCAAGCCTTTGTGCGAAAGACACAAACCGTTGTACAATTCTTCTATCATGAATGCAGTGGGATGTACTAGCAAACACGAATCCAGTAAATGTGATTGCGCGTATCTCGACGCGGTCAAACGTTGGGAAGTCCATATCTATCATTAAGGTAAAACTCGTCAATCAATGGATGCAAATTTTAGTTTCTTTTCTCGTCAAAGCAAACTGAGCCTAAGCACACCATTATGCTTGAACAAATAGCCTAATGTCTCGGGAGAAAACATGTCAATCCTTCAAGAGACTACCGTGGACTCACTCGGAGCTATGATGGTCTACGCCCCGATTGGAGTAGCACACATTACTTCGGTGATCAACGGTGGAGATGCTAAGATCCTACCGTCTGGATATGTGATCTCTAATAAGAAGAAAGAAGCCGGTGGATCCTCGTGCATCAGCAGCAGAATGAATGGATCGCTATTGATGGTGTTTGTTCAGATAGGTGGCTCGAGGCAATGTGCCGAAGCAGGTGAGCAAGGAGACTTTAGCTGCGGTTCATGCATTGATCAGCTCGACCGTTCGCAACATTCGTGAAGCACTCGACTGCATTGAAGCGGATTGAACTATGCATTGCTTCTGCGTTCTATATGTGATTTTTATTGCATTGTCTTTGCTATTATTGTTTCTTTTTTTTTCATGCGTGTGGTTGTCTGTCTTGAACTTTTATCTCATCCGAGATGATTGAACGCTTTTATGGTTTTTCAGACAAGTCAATCTATTATTACTATTAATGATACGAAATATTTTATTTATATTAGGAGAATTACATTTAAATACCTATCTACCTAGTAATCCCTCAATTAACTTCTAATGTCGGATTTTATATCTTTTTAAGGACTAACTGAAACTATTTCACACATTAAAATATGGGTGGCAAAATTCCCGCCGTGAATCAACCCCGTCGGGACCCGAGGCTATTGGGAAGGGGAATCCCTGGTCAAAATGGGGATGGGGACTTGACGGTGATTCCCCATCGGTGAAAGAGTGGGGATGGGATGGGGATGGTAATCATGTTTCCCACCAATCCCCGTCCCCAAGCCCGGCCCCGTTTGAGTCAAATGGTGATTCACCATTCCCCGAATAGATTTATTAATAAATAATATGAAAAATAATTCGAATCAAGAATATTCATAGATCATCCTTTTATATTCAAGATCGTAAGAATAAAAAAAATTCAACTCTCAATAGTTCTCCACAATACACGCATATTTCAATCACATAGTTGTATCAACTTTTAATACACCAATATCATATTTTACATATTAATTTGTTTATATTACTTATTTTATTTTTTGTTGCAATGAGTTACTTGAATATGGGGAACTCGAATCTCCCACGGGAAACCCGATCCGCGAACGGTGATTACCCATCCCCGAACCAATTCATTCTTAAGGGTGAATTAGCGGGGATGGTATTAAGAACAATAATTTGGTACGGGGACCGTATGTCAATTACCAGCCCCGAATCCCCAATTGCCACCACTACATAAAAGGGCCAACTGTCATCAGAAGACGATTTTATTCTCTCTTATGGTCTTATTTTCTTAAAAAATGTTGTAATAAAGAAAAAGAAAAATTTAAAAGACACAAATATGATGAAGAGAAGCAAAAATAGAGAGGATGAAGAAAACAAAAAAAAAAAGAGAAAGAGACTGAATTGAAATGTAGGACCCCTAGAATTGAAATACATAATACTTGATTTTAATTGATTTGTTATAAAATATCTTTAATACAATAATATTTATCTTTATATTATAGATGAAGTAAAATATGTCCCTAAGAGGAGGGGGTGAATTAGGCTATCAAAAACTTTTTGCTTCTTTGAAGTATCTTTAAAATGGGAACAACGGAAATTAAAACGTTTTGATGGATATTCCCTTAAAAGCATTTTCCTTGTTTTTAGAAGTTAATCGGGTGGAACCTTGTGAGTGCAACTGAACTGAAAAGTAATAAACACCAGGATATATAGAGGTTATATCCCCAAGTGGGGTTTAGTCATCTCTTTGAGGTTTTCTCCTCAAGAGTTTGATCAATCCACTATAATGTTACCGTAGTTGGTTACAGAAGTGATCGATCGCCCTTACACAACCGAGACCAAGATGAACACCATCAGCTAGGGTGCCTGACGCCGAGTTTCGTTCCACGTCTTTCCCCTGAGAATCCCTATTCTCCGACTGGAAATAACTCGCTCCAGAAGGTCAGCTGGATATCAAATCCTCCCTTCACGAAAGGCACGCTTCACGTCTCCTTGTGTAGTTCTCACTCGCTCAGATTAAGATGGTGGTTTTTCTTACTTAGGGTGCACTCAATTATCTCAAGTGAAAGCTCAAGAAATAACAGAGAATACAATAATTCGCAAATCAACATGCTCGTTCTAAAATCTCTTTTCTTGTTGTTTCGTATGTTAGTTCGTTTGTTGATTGCACTCGGTGTAGAAGTGTCGACTAATATAAACATGTTAGCATCACACACTTCATATGGAATGTTAATAACAATACCAGTTCAGCAACATCATTCCATCATGCCAAAATCAAGCTCCAAGTATCACAACGATCATATTCATTAATTTGCATGAAATATTACTCTAAATACATCTCATACATATTGGTAAGTCTCATCCATATTAGCACGTTGGTACTTACGAAGAGACCATAAATAGTTCCACTCAGCATCTTATCAAATATGTAGCACATTAATCACGAACTTTCCGTTCAAATAAATACCAAAGTCGCAGAGGGAAATAATTCATGTTGACTCAAACATTTGAGATGTAATCTCAGTGATACGGGCATGATTACTTCCTAAATAGACAGGTTCCAATGGATGACGCATTTTCCATGTATAGCACATATCTTTTCCATATATAGCACAAATGAGAGATCTTAAACAGTTAAGCACGAATTAAAATGTATCTGCATCATATAATTCTTATTTTAGCATATTTTAAACGGATAAATATTTATGCAATATACTATTAACATATAATATCCATATTTAGCACATTCAAGGATATAGTCATGACCACATTCCATATATAAGAATGTTCCAACAGAAATATATTTACCGAGTATATCATAGTGATCCTTACTCAAATTAACACAATCACAGCATATTAAGGATTAATCACGTGCTATTTTCCACAAATGGTTTCAACATCACAGTCAGCCATCATTCCATTTATGCATAACATTTCCAAATATACGTTACATGATATGATGACGGTGGAATCAATGATCACAATGGTATCACGTAAGTCACGTTGTAATGGAATCACAATGTCAAGATGCAATGCACTCAAATATAAGCACATGATACATATACAATTCAAATTGCTAAATTTGTAGTGCCTATCTCATCTTAAGTGCATGGAATCATCAAAACTCAAATGCAGTGCAAGACCAAAAAGGTCAACATTCTCCCCCTTTTTGATGATGACATGTTACTAATGTAATGAGCATATTCGAACATGTAGGCATGAAGCGTATGGGCCTAATTTAATCATGGACAGAGCATGACAGATATCAAGTTTCACATAAAATGCGCATGCTCTCCCTATCTAAGTGCAAGTACTTCATGTCGAGATCCATAGCATGTTTACTAATCATTGCAGGGATAAATGACAAATACCACTTACCAGATTATCACGACTTGCTCCCCCCTGACTGTGCATATATGATGTCGCATGATTCCATGATATCACATAAAGGTTCCAGCGAATCAGCACATAATTATTATGAATATTGTACTCCCCATGACTTAGATATCAACAGAAATCTTCACAAAGCATACGTCAGCACAAGTCCGCACACGTTAGTACCCATAAGAGTTAGTCAAAGCATAAAACATTGTCATAAGCATAGTCAAAAGCATTGCAAGGTCTTATCCCAACAACAGGATCACATATAGGTACCTGTCTTATTACATTCAATCCATACTTTTTCTTCCCCTTCACCATCAAAAAGGGTGAGGACAAAAACTACTTAGGTACTTAGACACGGGATACTAGACACGGAACTACAGAAACAGAGGATGGGAAGATGACATAGATCGCAGTAAAGGCTATCGGACTCGCTGTCAGAAGAGGCGCGCTTCTTCAGTTTCTTCCAGACTTTGACAGCTTTACGAAGGATCTCAGTATTCTGGTATTTGAGCTTGCCAACCTTCTTGAAGATGGCGGCAATATCAGTGTGAATTTCTGTGATCACATCATCATCGTTTGGGCGTTCATCAGCAGGTTCCTCATCACTATCAGTCAGCTCAACTACCTTAGTCTTGCCCTTATCAACGGGCGCCTTTTTCAAAGAACTTATAACTGTCTTCTTATCGTTGGCACTGAACCAACCAACTTGTCATCCCCATGCGTTTGAGAGTCTTAAGATCTACCGCGTGCTGTGCAGTGTTCTACCAACTAGGTGGCAGTGGAATTCCTTTGAGTTCGAATAGATAGGACATAATCATCCCATAAGGAAGCAGCTTCTCAGGGCTTTCGAACGCATAGATCATGTACTTTATTAGAGCATAGGCTAGATTGAACTTCCTATTCCTAGAGATCATGAAGACAGCGAAGGTGCTCATGGCATTCATGTTGGTGGAATGTCCTCCGCTACCTATCTTAAGAGCAACCCCTTCAGCGAACTTAGGTTTCCTATTGCTATTTCACAAGGCTCTTGTGCACTCCGATTGTTTGAACTCATCAGATTCAGACCACTCGCCCATATTGAAATGACCAATCCCAATGTTTCTCAACCCAAGCATCTCATTAAGCTTCACACAGTTCCACTCAATTTTCTTCCCCAAAACATAGGAAGTTATCACGATGTCGGAATCGTCCTCTTCATAATCGAGATTGGGATAAAAAAGCTTTACAACCTCAGGGTAATAGGACCTAGTGATGCTAAGGAATTTCCCCACTCAAATCTAACTAGCCACGAAAGAGCAGTACATGAAGGGATCTCCTCAAACACGATTCCACGACCTCTAGCAACATCACGATTTATCAAGCGCTTAAAGTTTTCTTCGTTAGTGGGATCAAGAAACTTTACCTCGAAAGGGATCTCATCAGGTTTGTTGATATCGAAGAGCACTTTAGGGATTTCAGTCACTGTCTCGTGTTCACTGGATGGTTCTGCTTCCTTAGAGTCTCATCAGGGTTATTGATGTCGAAAAGTTACATGCACTGATTCCTGTACAGTCTCTTTTCTTTTGTTGAATACACGGTATGCCTTAGAATGGAGATTATAACCTAGGAATATGCCCTCATCCACCTTTGAGTCAAATTTCGCTCTTTTGTCCCTATCATTTAAAATAAAACATTTGCAACCAAAAACACGAAAATATCCTATGTTAGGTGTTTTACCATTCCACAGCTCATAGGGAGTCTCTTTTTAGAATAGGTATAAGAAAAACACGATTTGAAACATGGCTAGCCGTGCTAACAGCTTCTGCCCAAAATCTCTTAGGGAGACCGTACTCACGTTGTTCTCGCCATTTCCTATAGCACTCGGTTCTTTCTCTCAACTACACCGTTCGTCTGAGGAGTAATAGGAGCTGAAAAATTATGTGTATAACCATGCTGATTACAGAAGCTTGCGAATTAACTACTATCAAATTCCAATCCATTATCACTACGAACTTTACATAGAGTGGTGTTCTTATCATTTTCTAGCTTCTTTACTAGTGATATGAAGTTCTCTAGGGCCTCACTCTTATGTGCAAGAAATATTACCCATGAGTACCTAGAGTAGTCATCTACAATCACAAAAGTATGTTTCTTACCTCGTAAAGACATGGTTTGAATGGGACTAAAAAGGTCAAGGTGAAGTAGTGCTAAAGGTCTAGATGTAGAGATAGTATTCATAATCTTAAAAGACAATTTGGTTTGCTTACCCATTTGACATGCATGACATGTCCTGTCCTTGGAGAATTGACCAATCGGAACTCCACGTATCAGGTCTTTATCACTGATATGGGATATCAGTTCCATGTTGGCATGACCATGACGTCCGTGCCATAACCATGAGGTATCCTGAGTAGCAGCTAAGCACTTAACATTTTGGTTAGTAATATCATCGAGTGTGATACAATATATATTCCCCTGCCTAGATGCACTGAAGATTACTTGATCATCTTTCCTAACTATGCACTTATCATTCTCAAAACTCACAGAATGACCCTTATCACATAGTTGACTTATACTGATCAAGTTGTGCTCAAGATCCTTCACTAGCCATACATCATCTATAGTGGTATTAAGAGTGTTACCTACTGTTCCAATACCAATGATCTAAGCTTTTGTGTTATCAGCATATGATACAAACCCTCCGTCGCATGCTTTCAGGGAGACAAGTTAGTGATATCACCTGTCATATGTCGAGAGCATCCACTGTCAAGATACCGTCTCTTTTTCTTGCAGGTGCTCTTACTGTTTACCTGCAAGGATTTGTAGTTTTTCTGAGGTACCCAATTTCTGTTGGGTCCTAACACATTAGCAGCAAAATAACTTTTGTTCACATGTGACATACTATCGATTTCAACAGATGATTCCACTACATTAGCATGCATCGGTGCAGTCACACTGGTACGTTTAGGTTTCCAAAAAATATTTAGATCTGTCGCCATGTTTCAGGAAACAGTTGTAAGAGTGAAGACCACTTCTGCCACAAGTAAAGCACTTAGTTTTTGGGACCTCTGGCACCACTTGTTTTTCTACCATGGAATATCCTATCTCCGATCTCTCAGTGTACCTAGGAATGTTTAGTAGGAGATCTGGATTTTATTTCCATTGGAATAGTCTATCAACAGTGCGTTCTTTCTCACTTAGGGACACTCTAAGTGCAATGATATCACTAGTCAATTCATTATTCGACTTTTCAAGTGCATCACATTTGCATGCACTATTATATTTCTTCAGAGTTTCTACTTCACTCCTTAGACTCATAATCTCGAGGTCAGCTTGGTGTTTCTCCTGGCTTAAGTTGTCTCTTTGCTTCATAATTTCATTCACTAGAGAGTTAAGAGACTTTATCTTTCCGTAGGCATTTTGAATCAATTCGCACAACTCTTCATTGCTCTCATCTACATCAAATATTGACGATGCACTTTCGTAGGGATCGTTAGCACAGATATCATTCAGTATATAAAATTTTCTCGATACTTGATGAATATGATACCTAGACCTCATGTCTTTCTTGTATTTTCCTATCATGTAGGGCCCTCGGCTATCACGCTATGAACCATCATGGAGATCAAATCCACTAGGGATACATAAGTGACAATACCCACACTTGAGAGGCTAACCCTAGAGTGTCTTTCCAATCTCAAGGTGGTTTCATACCTCACGCGGACGCTTCACACTGGTAGCCGATTCCGAGGTTGCCAACACCAGTTACTGTTAGGATATTTATAGATTGTGTCAATAGTTTAAGTCTTGAGTTAAATATTGTAATTATCCCTTTAGCTTGGGCTTTGGACTAGAATGTAATTAATTAATCATTAGTGATTGGGCCTTAATATACCTAGGGTTAATGTGGTATATAAGGTGTTACCAACACTATTTTCAAGGTAATCAAAGATTAAAAGGCTAACCTATTTTTCACACAATACACACACTTGAAGGTGAGAACCTCTCCCTTTTTCATTCGATCAAAGCCTCTTTGATTCCTTATTTGGTGCAATCGGGACCAACAAGTGGTATCAGAGCAAACGTGGATCGATCTGCATTGATTTGAATCCAGTTTCATTCGATTCCGATAAAGATCAAAGGTGTTTTGGGCGAAAATCACTTTCGGGCATTTTGAGCTCGTTTTGGGGTTTTAATGCTTCATTTTGTGTTTAAAATCTTCCCCCAGATCGATTCTATGCCTAACATGTTTTTAGAACACTTTTGGATCAGTTTCAACGAGTTTTGAGCAAGATCGAAGCAAAAAATCTTCAAAAAAAGTCATCTCGGGCTCTCTCTGTTTTTGGTCGATTTGATCCGTTTCTTGTTGTTTTTAGCTCACAAATCGGTCGACTATGTGTTTAGGGAAGAATTTCTGAAGTTTTGGATCAAGTTTGAGTGATTTTGGTTGAGATTTGAGTGAAAACGGATGATGTTCTGGTTAAAACTCGCGACAAGCAATGGAACAGTAACTTAGTGTTCTTGGCCGCGAAATTTCTTGCTGAGTCGTTCAAGTCCGCGTAATTATCATATCCGAGAAATTTCATTCAGAGAATCTTTATTTCAACCGCAAAAATTTCACTTTCACTTCATTTTTTCTCAACTGCCTAGCTTGTCAAAATCTGAGAAACCTTATATCCGCGAAATTTGATTCCGAGAATCTTTATTTTAACCGCGAAAATTTCACTTTCACTTCATTTTTCTCAACTGCCTAGCGTGTCAAAATCCGAGAAACCTTATATCCGCGAAATTTGATTCCGAGAATCTTTATTTAAACCGCGAAAATTTCAATTTCACTTTTATTTTTTTCAACTACTTATTTCTTCAAATCCGAGAAACCATATATCCGAGAAAGTTTTATTCAGAAAATTTATCCGTGAAAATTTTCAAAAAACTGAGAAATATTTCTAAGTCGAGAAATTTCTTAAAAACCGAGAAAGTTTTCAAATCCGCGAAAATTCCTTGAAACTGAGAAAGTTTGTCACATTTTCAGCCGACAAAGTTTCTTTCTTCCGAGAAATTTTTTTAAAGCCGAGAAACTTTCTCAAATTACACTTCGACCCGCGATATTTCTCCCACACAGAATACCCGAAAAAAAAAACTCATTTAAGTCTTGATCCATTACACTTTAGTCATATCCCCCTTGACCGCTTTTGGAAAAATTTTACTCCTCAAATCTCGTTTTTAAATTTCTCGAACTTCTCCGAACTCTAAGATATATTTTCCCTTCATACGTTTTCGACCATCACACACGTTCACTTAGTTCTAAGAAATTTTTTTAACGATTTTTCTCAAACTCTACTCGTTAAACTCATATTTCTCATCTCGTTCGTTACTAACCCTATTATCTATACAAGATCAAAACCACGGACGATTCGACTGCACCAACCATGTCTGCCACAAATGACATCTCAACAGTGGGCTCGGACACCAGGCCTCCGATGTTGCGACAAGGCGACTACAACATATGGACAAACAGGTTCCTCACGTTTATCAGGAAGAAAGGCGCACCACTCTCTCAATACCTACTGGACTCCATCTTCAAAGGTCCGGCACAGTTCTGGACAATCATCCCTGCTTAACCAAACGCAAACCCTTCCATGGATGAACGTCGCACTCCAAGAGGCCCCATTAATGAGGATGAAGAGGCTCGCCTACAGGCCGATGAGACTGCAAAGGATACCTCTTCCAGGCTATGGGCAACGAAGTCTATGCTCACATCGAGTGCTGCACAACTGCCAAGGAAATATGGGATGAACTCGTAGAAATTATGGCAGGCACAACTGAGAGTGCTCAGGGAGGAAATCAGCATGTCTCTCGCAGTATGAACACTTCCAGGCCTATGAAGGAGAGGAGCTGCGTGACACGTACCTACTTGAAGGTCATCAATGAACTCAAGAAAGCCAAGATCTCTAGGGACAAATTCGATATCAACAACCGCTTCCTTGGTAGCCTCAAACCACATTGGGGCAATGCAACCGTGATGATGATTCAGAGTAAGGACCTCTCCAACACTTCCATCCATGCACTCTACGACATCCTGTCTGCCTATGCTCCTTACGTGCAACCTCAGTCCACCAACACTCGAGTCGACCTGCTGGCTCTCCTCTCGAACAAGACTACCGAACGATCTTCCACCTCTAAGCCCAAACAGAACAAAGGGAAGCTACCAGCTGTTGTATCTGACACCTCTTCAGGATCAGAAACTGATACAGAATCTGATGAAGATGTTCGTGATCTACGCAAACAATTGGCAATGCTCACTAAGATGGTCTCAAAGAAGATCGGAAAAAAATCCTCATCCTCCTCCAATCGTCAAAGAACCTTTAGCGGCACCAAAAAGACCACTCCCACGGAGGAAGCTAAGCCGATAAAGAGGTGGAATCCGCACCTCAAAAGTCTGTGAAGTGCTTTCGGTATGGAAAGTTGGGCCACTTTGCCAAGGAATGCCACGTCCCACGCGTGAAGGACTCTGGCTATTACGACCGTAAGGCCAGAATGACCCGCAAAATGGAAAGTGGGAAAGTTCTTCTCACGGAAGAAGCTGAGTAGGTGAACGACACTTCAGAAGACGAGGAGTCTAAGGATGAAGATTGCTGCATGGCAAGGCTGGTCGAACATGACGAGGATGAGGAGATGGTTAACACCGGTGAGAATGCAGCTAAGACTCCTACTAACGCCGAGTCTGAGGTACGAATTTCACAACTCGATGATGTATTTAATCACCGACACACAATTAAGAAACCCACTGTAGACGCTAGGGATTATGATGAACTCAAACTAAAATTTCAAAACAACAATGCCTTACTTAGTTTAAAAGTAGAAGAGCTCGCTTGCGCAAACGAACGACTAATTGCCTCTGAAGCGTTAGTCAAACGTCTGCAAAACAAGAATAAACAAAGTGAGACTAAGATTAAGGAAACCACATTGGCCATCAGTTCATGTGAATCATCTCGTCTCTTGACGGCCGCACAATATGAACTACTTACTAAAGAAAGAGTGTGACGACCCGACTTCCTAACCGCCTAACCTAGCGCATTTCTACGTGCCTAGCGAATTTGCAAATAAAGAAGTGCACCGAAAATGCGTACAAATTTTTTCATTTTTTTTTTCATTTATGGAATGGAATATCGTTCTATACAAGACAAAAGAATGCATGTCGACCATTTGGTTGCAGACATGGTCTAACTACAACAGCGAAGGTGTGTCGGCACAGCAAAAGCTCCTATGCGCCCGGCCTCACAGGTCGTCATCCACACACACACGTCCACCCCCAAAAGCAGCACGAAGCTCCAAAATGTTGGCCTTGCCTTCAAGACGCGGTCACATACCGTGATCGTCGGTGCGTACAACACACAACGTAAGGAATGAGCCACCGAGGCTCAGTAAGCAGAAATCATGCATGTGTGTACGTGTCACTCCCCCGCAACGGCAATCCGCGCCGATGCATATAACACTCGCAAAGGCAATCCACGCCGATGCATATAACAATCATACCAACGTACTCAGGGCCCTCGGCTAATCTCACTACGCACCACAAGAGCTCACGTCCCTCAAGGACAATACGACAGCGGTCCACGCCGGATGGCCGAACCCTAGGATGCACATCGTTCCCCTAGGTCGCCATGTGAACCCGGTCGTCCCCGACTGTCCGGCGGTCGCTCACGCTGGTAGCCCACGCTGAGGTCGCCTACACCAGGGTTCCACCCTGTGTCGCTTACACCCTCAGGTCGCACCCTCCAGGTCGCACCTTGCCGCCACGGGCCATGCCCAAATCCTATCCATAGGATATCAATATATATATCTACAATAATAGTACGACGACGCTAAAACGCCGCCCTGGTAGCATAGGAGACAGCCCCTGACTCAACTATGAGTCGACACACTTGCCCATATCGGCAAGTCCTCGTCGCGTACAAGCGACATGTAACTATGCACACTCTGTCCCACGACCCTTCCCCATGAGTTCGTGCGTGCACGTGAGTATGCATATGCAAATAAATGCAATCTATGCTAATCACATGAAAGCATAACAAACAATCCACGTAATCGTGAAACCACGTAGGCACATAGTCATACAAAACATATAACACGCGAGTTGTGTGTTGTAGTTGGACTTCTACTTACCTGTCGTCCGAGCGTAATTAGTATTCTCCCCGTTCGCTCCCAATGTGCAACCTTTTAAATAAGAAGGGTTAATAAGTTAGTACTTTGCTATCCCCCTCTAATTCGTCGGGATACTAATTGTTTAAGCTTGTGTTAATTTCCTAGACTTCAAGTCGCACGGTTTGCCTTATTACATTTCCTAAGTCAATTGGTTTCTAAGTTAGAGCATTGAAATTCCTATCATAAAGAGCTCGGCGAAAGTTAGAGATTGGAATTGTATTCGCCCGATTTAACCTAGCATGGATTCATCCGATTTCTCATTCATGCAATGTGCCCGATTTTCCGTTATGCATGTCGCCCGATTTGTGTTTTAATTAACTAAATTTCGGCCGATTTCTAAGCATGCAAGTCACCCGATTTATAGACTTGGTTAGAATCGTTCGATAAAGGGCTAGACGATTTAGCTTTTGCCCGAAATTGGAACGTGGGAAGGAAATCGCTATGTGCATGTGTGAGGAGGGTTTCGCCGCGTGCTTTCATCATCCTGACGTCAGCTCGATTCCATGCATAGTAAAAATCGCTTCTGATCGATCCAAGGGTTTCGCCCGATTTAGAAATCGCCGTATGTTGACGTCATTTTCACCTCACCGATTTAATCTCCATTTCGCCCGATTTAGCTTGCATGGCAGCCTGGTTTCGCCCGATTTGAAGCTTGTATGTGTGGAATCGCCCGACTTCTTAGGAACCTAATTCGCCCGATTTGCGTAGTGTAAATTTCTTCAATTCGCCGCATTCTTACGTCATCATACGATCGCCCGATTTTAGGTGTTTGCTAATTGAAATCGCCGAAATCTTCATCAAATGAAATCGCCCGATTTGTCTAGTTAAAGCCTGGGTTTCGTCGGGTGTCTTGTGAGCTTCAAATCGCCCGATTTCTTAGGGTCTTTCATTCGCTCAATTTACCAAGTTAGATACCTATTTTGTCATGTTCAAGTGTCGTCCGAATCCTTCAAATAATTTCCTTCATCGTTAAGACATTCCATGCTACCCAAGGATTACTTCCAAGTTCGGCTAGGCTCGAGGAAACATTTCAATGTCGAACTTACTACTAACACGGGCCTAATCTCATTTTCATACTTTAACGTCCTAACCATGGTAATATGGACTTAACAACGAAGATTAGAGTGGGGAAGGAATACTCCTAATACTTCGGACTCTATCAGCTTAATTCTCATGCTAAAAATCCTTAGGGCTCACTACCACTTAGGTTAAGACACATAATTCATGATACGAAAGTTATACCTACTAAAGTTCAAGCTCCTTAAAACGTGATTCTTCGGATTCTAAAAATCTTCAAAAACCCCCAAACTCGTATTCTCCTAATTTTTACAGCTTTTGTGCCCAATTTTTCTAGAACACGTGGAAACATGAATGAAAACATGGTTGCAATGAGGAGTTATACCTATTCCCAACCTTGCGTGACTTTCGCCTTGACTCCTCCTTTCTTCTCTCCTAAATTTGTCTATGCTCTTTCTTATTCTTGTGCGGGTGGAAGGTCAATGGTTTCTCCTCACGTGAGCTTGAGTTGAAAGGTTTAGGAAGAACATGATTCAATCGATGGGTATGGTTGATGGGACACTTAGTGACGAAAATATCCCATAATTAAAGGAATTCTTGTCACCAAAGTTTATCTCAAATGAATTGGGCCAAAATTTAGATTCCTCTTGGGCTTTGTTATTTTATGAATTCTCATAAAGCTTTGGACTAATTATCCAAGTGCTTATTTTATCTTGAGCCCATGTTTGATTTTAAACCTGGCCTAATTATCATCATAGCCCAGATTTCTATTCCAATCAGTTTTATTATCCTAACCTCCCTTGTTCTATATCTCCGAACATTCCTAGTAAATTAGGTATCACACGATCACGTATTTAATGTGCATAAAATTCGTGTAAAACCACGTAAGCTCATAATCATGTACCCAAAATTCATGACATCGTGCGGTCGCATAATCGACCAATGAAATGCGCGTAAGTCACATAGAACATGTAATGTATGCACGTGAAGCACAAAATCATATTTTCGCTAATTTATTGGCCCTAAAGACTTACGGGGAACCCGGGTGCTACAAAGAGTTAGGCTGTACCGAAAGGTGAAAGAACTTGAAGAGCAGCTTCACCTTAGAAATAAAAACGCACGTATCTTATGCCAGTTGAACCAACCAGCAGAAACAGAATTCTACGACGCCCAGGAGGGAGTCGGCCTGGCCAGCAATTGCAAACCAACGCCGCTAACGGTTAAAAGGTATGACATGTGTAACACTACGTTCCTGCAAACAAGAAAGGGTGCTCCCTCGCAGCTTATGCCATTTGTGAGATCATCCTCCGTTGTCATCTCAGAAGAAAAGAGGGTACAGAACATTCATTGGGCGGAAATCGCGTATGACTACACAAAAATGAATGCTAGTGATAAGACTAAGATACCTTCACTCTCGGAGGATGTCGAAACTCTACTCCCAACCAAAGAACAGGAAATTGCTTTCCAAGAAGCGATCTCTCGCACCTATATCCCAGAGAAACTTCTGCTCATAGCAGAACTTGAACGAACACTAGATTTAGAGCGGAAGACCTTCGCGAAGGAGCGAGATGATCTACTTAGCAAAATCTTTACACTAGAGCAATTTCACAATACGAACAATCCCTCTACATCGAGTCAAGTACCCGATTCTCAAACATGTAAATGTAAGAGGACGGCGAAGATGACTCCTGAAGCTGAAACTTGTTCAAACACTAACTCTCGTATTTCTATGGATACAGGGAATGTGAGTTCGACGTCTCTGGAAGGGATTCATTTGAAATAGAGGAGAACCCGCTCTTCGATGACAAGAAGAAAAGACCATCCTATACTCGTCTTTCCTCTTTATGTAATGAATCTCAATATCTTAAGGACGTAGATAATTATGTTACCAGAACGTATCTTCCTTTTACAAGCTAATGTCTATGTGTTGCTGCAATGACTTTGTTCTCCCACGCTTCCATGAATATGAAACACATGAACATGCAACACTTCGACCACGCAAGCGAATCCACTCTGCGACGCCTTTGCATTCTCCCATTTCGCCTAAAACTACGGTTAAGCGAAAACGCCTTTCGACGTCAAAAGCAAAGTCACCTACTGCTCACAAGCAAAAGGCAACTAAAACCGAAGGACGAAAACAACAACAACATCCCTCACACCATTCATGCACAAGGCACCATACATACAAGCACAAGTTAGGCAAATATGGGTTAGAAAAACCATAATTCCGCCTCATCAAACAAATCATGATGGGAAATCTAAATTAGATCTAGTGCAACCTGATTTAGACCCCACATTTCCCATTAAGCGCATGAAAATTTTACTCGTTTCACAAGAAGGTCCCGTCCGTAAACGGGGACCCAACGTTTGTTGATGTTTGCAGGTCTGTCATGTGTGGTATCTAGATTCAGGTTGCTACACACACATGACGGGGAACAAGGAGCATCTCTGTTCTGCCATGTGTGGTCTGTCCGTAAACTGCACCAAGATAAGCTCGTCAACGATCTACCTCAGCTATCCTATCATAAGGAGCATCTCTGTTATGCCTGCGAATTGGGGAAGATGAAGCGCTCGTCTCACATCTCCAAAGAAACACCGTCCTCTAAGCTCATTCTCGAGCTCTTGCACATGGATCTTTGTGGCCCAATGCCTACGGCTACACACAGAGGAAGACGGTATATTCTTGTGATTGTTGACGACTTCTCGCGCTACACGTGGACGAAACGTGTTCGCACAAAGGATGAAGTTCCTGATTTAATCATTGAATTTGTTGTTACATCCCAAACTCTTCATCAACAAAAGGTTCGGATCATCAGAACTGACAACGGAACTGAATTAAAGAACAAGAAGCTCAGTGATTTCTATGCCACTCAGGGCATCACCCAGCAGTTCTCAGCTGTGAAGACACCGGAACAGAATGGTGTCGTTGAGCGAAAGAATAGGACACTAGTCGAAGCAGCTAGGACTCTTCTCATCCAATCCGGACTTCCTCATTCTCTTTGGGGCGAAGCTGTTCAGACAGCTTGCTACACGCAAAACCGGGCTTCTATCCACAAGAGATTCAACCGCACCCCATACGAGATGCTGAATAACCGTCGCATCCCGGATATATCTTATCTAAGGGTCTTCGGTTGCCGATGTTTTGTGGCCAATGATCGCCAACATCTTGGAAAGTTTGATCCAAAAGCACTTGAAGGCATCTTTGTTGGATATTCGCTGAACTCGAAGGCATACAAAATCTATCTTAAGGGGAAACGATCAGTCATTGAAAGCACAAATGTCACCTTTGACGAAAGCGAAGGCGACCTCATGGCTTCTGCTCATATCAGTCCACCAAGTCTTCTGCAGTCGTTGACAAAAGGTCAACCTTCAACGACGGGAACTTCCTCATCTGAGCGCAACTCTGGCGAACTGGATCTCGATCTGCTCTTCGAGTACTTCTATCCAGTCCCCAAGACTCCCGTCACCACAACTCGACCTACAGCTGCACCCACTCCACCTACACAACCGACTATCGGCGAGGATGTCGTCCCTCCCAATCCACTACGATTGAGATATCTTCTTCGGACACTGGACCCCAATCTAATGAGCCTCTAGTCGACACAAATGCAGCTAGCTCCTCACAGACAAATGTACCACTGTGGGCTCGCTCTCATCCTACGGATCAGATTATTGGGGATCCCACATCCGGTGTTTCGACGCGTTCGGATACGATGAATGAAAGTCTATTCGCTTGCTATCTCAGTCAAGCCGAACCATCACGAGTAGCTGAAGCCCTCAACGATCCTGATTGGCTGAGTGCAATGCAGGAGGAAATAAATCAGTTCGAACGTTTACAAGTTTGGGAACTCGTACCACGCCCTCCCAATAGGTCCATTATCGGCACGGAGTGGATCTTCAAGAACAAAAAGGATGAAGACGGTGTTGTCATCCGCAATAAACCATGACTTGTGGCTAAGGGGTACAATCAACAAGAGGACATCGACTACGATGAAACTTTCGCCCCCGTTGCCAGGATCTAAGCAATACGAATTTTCTTGCCTTTGCCGCTCACAAGAACTTTAAAGTCTACCAAATGGACGTGAAGCCTGCATTTCTGAATGGATTTCTCAAAGAAGAAGTGTACGTTGATCAACCTGAAGGGTTCTTGAGCGAAGAGTTTCCTCATCACGTATATCGACTCTACAAGGCCCTCTACGGACTAAAACAGGCTCCCCGAGCTTGGTATGACGTCCTTTCAGACTTCCTTGTTCAGTCTGGATTCAAGAAAGGATCTCTGGATACAACTCTCTTTACGAAGCGGATTGGCACGGACATTATGATTGTACAGATTTATGTTGGTGACATCATTTTTGGATCGATTAAACCACAACTGTGTGAAGAGTTCGCAGAATTGATGAAAGGGAAATTCGAAATGAGTATGATGGGAGAGCTGAATTTCTTTCTTGGTCTGCAAGTAAAGCAACTCCCTGACGAAATCTTCATATCCAAATACATCCATGATATCCTCGAGAAATATGGAATGAAGGATGCTAAGACTGCTGCTACACCTATGTCACCCTCTGGCCGACCCGACGCGGACCCATCTGGTGCTCCCGTTGACCAAACCGTCTATCGTGGGATAATAGGCTCTCTTCTGTACCTCACTGCTAGTCAACCGGATATCGTTCTCTCGACAGGAATCTGCGCTCACTTTCAGGCTACACCTAAGGAATCCCATCTCACTGCTGTCAAAAGGATTCTCCGCTATCTCAAAGGAACACCCAATCTGGGTTTGTGGTACCCCACTCGGTCGGACTTCAAACTGGTTGGATTCTCTGACTCGAATTACGTAGGATGCAAGATGGATCGAAAAAGCACCTCTGGAGCTGCACACTTCTTGGGCGGTAAACTCGTGATTTGGCCTTCTCGAAAAACAAAACTGTGTCTCAACTTCATCGACGGAGGCAGAATATGTCGCCGCCGCTAGTTGCTGTTCACAGCTTTTGTGGATGAGAACCCATCTTCGAGATTTTAATTTTCATGTTAATAAAATTCCCATTTATTGTGACTCGAAGAGTGCGATTGCGATGACGAGTAATCCGGTACATCACTCGAGAACGAAACACATAGATATTTGTCATCACTTCATCAAAGAACATGTCGAACAAGGGACGATTGAATTGCACTACGTCACTACCGAAGATCAACTAGCCGACATTTTCACAAAGCCGTTGTGTTGGTCCCGATTGCACCAAACAAGGAATCAAAGAGGCTTTAATGGAATGAAAAGGGAGTATTCTCACCTTTGAGTGTGTGTATTGGGTGAAAAATTTGGATAAGCCTTTTATCTTTGATTACTTTCAAAAGTGAGTTGGTAAAACCTTATATACCACATTAACCCTAGGTATATTAAGGCCCAATCACTAAATATAAGATAATTACATTATAGTCCTAAGCCTAAGCTAAAGGATAATTACAAAATAAATCCTAAGACTTAAACTATTGACACAATCTATTAAATATCCTAACAATCTCCCCCTTTGTGTCAATTGTTGGGAGTCTTGGATCTTGAGCGTAGTGGTGGTGGATTAGCGTGTGAGTGTTTCCCGAAGCCCTAGCTTGAACTCGAAGGCGCGGAGATTCCTTCGAAGTACCATTCGATTAGCTATAGCGTCAATGAGCTTCGCAAACTTGGATCGGTAGATAGGATCTTCTTCTGAAAGTATGCGGCAAATCTTCATGAGTTTGTCTTGGATGATGGTGAGCGTTCCATCCGAGAACTTTGCCACTTCGGAGCAGCGCAACATCCTCATCTTTCCCTTGTAGTTCGAGTAGGCGACCGCCGGATCGTCTCCGTCGATCATATCGCCTTCTCGGTAGTCGTCCGCATTCTTGAAAGATGGGCGAGTCAGATTCACCTTCTTCAGGTTGTGCTCCACCGCCATCTGCAGATCGTGGGCGGCGAAGAATCTGACCTGTCGGAGCATGTGGCGTTTGAGAGCCACATATCCCATGGTGACCGGTTCAGCACGTACGAGATGTCCAGAGCTTCTGAGGACGAGTCTGAACTGCTTCATGGATTCCAGCATGCTGTACAGGTCGCCCAGGCACAGAAACTTGAAGTCCGCCTCACTGAGTTCACAGTAGCTCTCATCCTGCCTCATTACTGTGAATACTGGGTAATGGACAGGTCCTTTGGACTCTTGGCGGAGGTCAGTAACTTTGCAGATGGGGGCCTGATTCATTTCCTGAGTGATGTTTTCCTCATCGGATAGTGTCCTTTTTGTGCATTTGTGGCAGAGAAGGCTCCATCGATAGAGCTGCTTCTTTCTCTCGCTCCAATTTTGGATGTTCATCAGCTCATATTCGTCGAAGGTTGTGATGATCTGCTCCTTGCGTCGCCAGATCCTCTTCCTGATCTCTTCTTGAAATGGCGCGGTGATCTTTTTGTTTTCCCACGGTGCTTCCGGTATATCCACCGTGGGTACATCCGTTTGAGCAGCAGGGGCCTCAGTTTGCTGCGTTTGGAATTGTAGGATGTTCTCGAGCTCGGCAGGTGCAGCGTCGTACTCCTCTCCGTCCTCGTTGTCTGCAGTGTTGATCAGCATTTGTGACGCTTCCATTAGCAGACGTCGAGCAGTTTCCACCAGCTTCCTGGCTGCTACTGCATCGGCGGGTGTGTACAGCCATTCATCATTGAAGATGTAGGCTTCGATCTCGTTCTGTGCGCAGTAGACGTCCTCGGGAGCTATGTTGGAATCGGTGTTGAGAGGAGTGTCGCTGTGTGGTGGCGAGGGTGTTGCGTCAGAAGAGTTTGTGGATTGTGGGGATGGTTGTGGTGGAGACTCTGGTGGTTCAGTTGTGGTGATGGTTTTGGCAAGGATGATTTGGGTGTCGGGTGGTGTAGGTGTGGTGGTGGCCTCTAACATCGATGTGATAGTTAGAGGTTCGGAGACTGTGGGTGGAGACGGTGTGGGGGTGGTCTCTAACGTCGATGTGACGATTAGAGTTTTGGAGACGGTAGTGGGTGGTGGTGAGGGTGATTTGGCTAGTGACTCAGGGTAGATAAGGTGGGTTTTTTGGCTAGTGGGGTGTGAGGTTTCTGTTACGGGCGTTGTTTCAGGCCCGGAGGAGGAGGGCGGCGTCGAGTGCATGAGTCCTTGGGATTGTTGGCCTAGCTGCCTATTCTCCCCCTCGCGGCGATCTTGATCATCGTCTTGATCGTCGTGCCTGATCCCGCTGGACTCGCCTTGAGCGCGGCAAGTCATGGGTTGAGTCATCATTCTCTTCATCTGCTGTTCCTCCTCGTCGAGTTCCGTCATCGACTCGAATCTTGCTCGTAGGAGGTAGAATAGCTCCTTCGCGGAAATGGCAGAGAGAATGGCTTCAGCATCCACATTCTGAGTCGGTGGTGGCGTCTCCGGGGCCACACCTTTCCCTTTGTCGACGGTGGACGCATCGAGACGCGCGTAAACTTTATCGAGAATCAACGCCTCAAGAGTCTTTGCAAACTCTTGAAGACGGGTCTCTAGCGCGGTCTCGGTGACTAAAGTGGGTAAGGTTAACAAGTTGGATTCACGGAGAATGCCAACTGACACCGAATCGGAGAAGATTGCCGATCGGCCGCCCGTTTGCACAGGACTGGAAAAGACGGGGTCACTTAGACTTCCCGTTGGCATCATCGATGAGACGGACTCAATCGAATGATGGCCTAGGCTCACGGTTGTTGTGATGTTGGCCGTGCTAGGTCTTCCGCTCTCAGTCACAGAGACATCACCGAGCGTTCTGACAGAGTCACGAAGACTCTGTGGTGCAGTAAAAGGTGTATGTGTCCTAGAAATGGATGAAACTATGGGGAGTGAGGGCACTATACTCGATGTGCATGAAGAGGATGCAGTCTGAGGCGAGGGACTGCTTGTTTCAACATCGACTATCTCCAAGTGGGATGTCGATGGTATACGTGGCTCCTCGTGAAATGAAATATCTTCCTGTAGAGAGGAAGATAAGTGGGTTGGTGCGGTCGTTTGCGTGGTTGAGCCAGATGCCACGACTTCTACTCTGGAGGTGAACACATCACCTCCTGTACCTATTGGTTCGGCTCGGCTTATCTGTGGCTGAGGAGGTCGATCGTGCTTTTGTTTCGATCGACGCTCCGTGGGGTGGCTTACGTCATCCTCTCGCGACCGTTTTTTCGGAGCGCGGGTGGAAGAGGATGCGGTGCGACTCGATGACTTTTTGGAGGTGGTGTGGGGGTTTGGCTAGTCACGGGGTTGGGAGCAGTGGGGTTGATCTGCGCCGTAGGGACAGTAGATAGGGGTCTGGGGCTTTCTCGGAATGAGGCGGTTGAGGTGTGATATTCATGGACGTGTGGATTTGTCTGGTCTGCGTAGGCGAGGACTTCGTCCGGAATTATCATGGCGTGTCGGTCCTTCGCCGGGGTGTTTTTCTTCGCGAACTTCTCGACCGTGGGGATGAGGAAGTGTTCCGCTGCCGGTCGGATGCGAATGTTGATGGAGTGCAACCGGAAATGTCTGATGAGAGCTGGGAGCCACCGCATGTAAGGGATTAAGCGGTTTGTGACTCCCTTGGCAACTTCCCGGTCGCGACGTTGGATCATTGAGACAAGATCCATCCAATGTCGGCGTAGTTGTACTTGCGGTTGTGAGCGATGCCGGTGAGGATGGTGAGGATTTGAGAGTTTCGCCGGTCCTGACCAGCATGCTTCCGTGACATGCATTTGTTCACCAGCAAGTACAGTGTGCGCCAGGGTTGAGGTAGGTTGCGGGTGGTGACTTCACTGAGGACAAGTGGGCCCCTCTTCTTCTTGGTTTCTGGTTGATAGCCCAGCCGGTCTATGTCCTCGATGAGTTGTTCAGGGGTTGGTAGTGGGTCGTATGGTGAGTAGATTGGGAGTTGAAGCACTTCTTGTAGTAGTTTGCGAGTGAGGACCACGGTTTCTTGATCAATTTGGGCGGATAAGGTTTTGGCAAGATGGAGTGGTCCAGCTAGTTGCAGTGTATGCCAGAATTGTTGAAGATACACCTGTGCTTCTGGCTCGCCATATGTGAGGGCATGGCGAAGTGGGTGCCTTTGAGGATTTCGACAATTACGGGGGCATCGCACCGAAAGCTGTGCAGGTCCACCTTGTAGTTGTTGGGAATCAGGGCCGCCCATTGACTTAGTGGGAAGATCTGCTCGGGTGGTGGGACATAGAGACGCGTGTTGAGTTCGATGCGAGCAATGTCCCTTTGGATTGCAGCCGCCTCAAGCGCTTCAATTGTGCTTTGATCTTTTTCAGTCATATCTGCGCTTGACAGTAATTGTAATATGAGTAGTAGGAATTAATGTGAGATGAGAGAATTTTCTAAACAAATAGACATGGAAAATTTTCGCAAGTTAGGAAGTCTCGCCTGTTGTTTCAAAAAATTTTCGCATGCAAAAAGGATTTAGCACTTAGTAATTTTGAATTGAAGACAATTTTCGCATGTAAGTAGTGGAAAATTTTCGCATATTGTGTAAAGGTTCGCATGTAATGAAAATTCGCTAAGTGATAGAGAAAATTTTTGCAAGTAATGTTACTTTTCGCATATTGGGTAAATTTCGCAGATAGGAAAATTTTCGCATGCGTTAGGAAATTTCCGCAAGTGATTGCACATAGACATGTCATGAGAAATTTTCGCACAATGAGTAAAATTTCGTGAGTATGGAAAATTTTCGCAAGTTAAGAAATCGCACAAGTTGTCCAAATTTTCGCATGTAATGAGAAAATTCGCAAGTTATCATACATAGACAAGTCGAGACACATTTTCGCATATATCAAGGAAAGTTCGCAGATAGAGATAATTTTCGCATGTGTTAGGAAAATTTCGCAAGTGATAGCACATTGTCATGTCGTGAGAAAATTTTCGCAAACTGAGTAAAATTTCGCAAGTATGGAAGATTTTCGCAAGTGAAGAAGTCTCGCAAGTTGTCCAAAATTTTCGCATATAATGAAAATTTTCGCAAGTTGAAGTGTTTTCGCATTCAGAGTGAATTTTCGCATGTAAGGTAAATTTTCGCAAGTTATATGAAAGTTTTGCGGAAGAAAAAGCTTTATGCATTGAGAAAAGTTTCGTGTTTCACTGTGGTTGCGAAAGAGTGAAGATGCGAAAGTATGTAGTATGAAGTGATGTGTTATGAGATTTTCGCGGGGTGACACTCACTGTAGCAGAGAAAGTTTTGTCGTGAATAAAAAAAATTTCTCAGATAAACTTTCGCGGGACTTCACATACTGTAGCAGCGAAAAAATTTTAACTCATGTAAATTCTCGAATGAAAGTTTGGCATTTCCTTAGTCACTGTAGCGGCGAAAATTTTAGCGCTGGAAATTTCTCGGATAAAATTTCGCGGAACCTCACTCACTGTAGTAGCGATACTTTCAACGTAAGAAATTTCTCGGAAAACTTTTCGCGGAACTGTCCTCACTGTAGCAGCGAAAATTAACGTTTTAAAGCAATTTTTTTTTCTTGAGAATTTTCGCGGTGAAGAACACAGTGCGAAAGCATGCGAAACGACACAATGATTTTAGCCTTAGGCCTACTCAAATCTCAACCAAAATGCTATAATCTGGGCTTAATCGACTCGTAATTGAATGGGCAATGCATATTTGGGGATATTAAACATTAATAACATATCATGAGTTCGATTGAGAGGCCGCGAAAAATTTATTCTAACCTAACAGATTTAATCGAAACGGGGCAAAACAGCTTAAAGTGACTGGAAATTGATTTATCTGAGGTGTATTCATACCGAGAAGCTGATTTGCGACAATGGAGGTAGCAAGAAACGGATTTTGAAAGCAGATTTTGACGACGCGATGTGGGGAGTTGCGAAATTTTTGAGAGAGGGGTTGCGAAAGTTTTGAATTTTCTCGGGAATTTTAGGATAGTGAATAACGTTAAGGGTTTTGGGGTTTTAGGGGTTTTAGTCACTGTTCATGCGAAATTTTGTGTAAATGGGCCGAAATTCATGGGCTTGGTCAAAGCTGGGTCCAGATATGATTTTCGCGGGCTTGGTCAAAATTGGGTCCAATTGAAGCTCAATTGGTCCAATTTTGACCCTTTTTGACCAGAAATTTTAAAATTCAACCCAAAACATTTTAATCAGTCCAATTTTGACTCAATTTGACCAAACTTTAGAATTTCAACACAAAATTTTATTTTTATATAGGCATAATCAGAAACTCCCCCTTAATCTAAAGCTCTCCTTTTTAAGTAATAGAAAAATCAGAAGCTCCCCCTTAATCGAAAACTTTAGTTTAAAAATAATAGAAAAATCAGACGCTCCCCCTTAATCGAAAACTCCCCCTCAAAAGACATAATTCAGAAGACACATAGACAATGGAGTGAAGTGGAAAGGAAATATGTACACTTAATCAAAGTTCATGTAGGGACGATTGATCACAACTGAATATTCAACATGCCCAACATAGTCACTAGGTGTTGGAATCGTTTGACATCCAACGGTTTTGTGAAAATGTCGGCCAGTTGATCTTCGGTTGTGACGTAGTGCAATTCAATTGTCCCTTGTTCGACATGTTCTTTGATGAAGTGGTGACGAATATCTATGTGTTTCGTTCTCGAGTGATGTACCGGATTACTCGTCATTGCAATAGCACTTTTTGAGTCACAATAAATGGGAATTTTATCAACATGAATATTAAAATCTCGTAGTTGGGTTCTCATCCACAAAAGCTGTGAACAGCAACTAGCGGCGGCGACATATTCTGCCTCCGTCGACGAAGTTGAGACACAGTTTTGTTTTCGAGGCGACCAACTTACGAGTTTACCGCCCAAGAAGTGTGCAGCTCCAGAGGTGCTTTTTCGGTCCATCTTGCATCCTGCATAATCCGAGTCAGAGAATCCAACCAGTTTGAAGTCCGATCGAGTGGGGTACCACAAACCCAGATTGGGTTTTCCTTTGAGATAGCGGAGAATCCTTTTGACAGCAGTGAGATGTTCCTTCGGTGTTTCCTGAAAACGAGCGCAGATTCCCGTTGAGAGAACGATATCCGGACGACTAGCAGTGAGGTACAGAAGAGAGCCTATTATCCCTCGATAGACGGTTTGATCAACGGGAGCACCAGATGGGTCCGCGTCGGGTCGACCAGAGGGTGACATAGGTGTAGCAGCAGTCTTTGCATCCTTCATTCCATATTTCTCGAGGATGTCATGGATGTATTTGGACAGATTGATGAAGATTCCGTCGGGGAGTTGCTTTACTTGAAGACCAAGTCAGCTCGCCCATCATACTCATTTCGAATTTTTCCTTCATCAATTCTGCGAACTCTTCACACAGTTGTGGTTCAGTCGATCCAAAAATGATGTCATCGACATAAATCTGTACAATCATGATGTCCGTCCCACTCCGCTTTGTGAAGAGAGTTGTATCCAAAGATCCTTTCTTGAAACCAGACTGTCCAAGGAAGTCTGAAAGGACATCATACCAAGCTCGGGGAGCCTGTTTTAGTCCGTAGAGGGCCTTGTAGAGTCGATATACGTGATGAGGAAACTCTTCGCTCAAGAACCCTTCAGGTTGATCAACGTACACTTCTTCTTTGAGAAATCCATTCAGAAATGCAGTCTTCACATCCATTTGGTAGACTTTAAAGTTCTTGTGAGCAGCAAAGGCAAGAAAAATTCTTATAGCTTCGATCCTGGCAACGGGGGCAAAAGTTTCATCGTAGTCGATTCCTTCTTGTTGGTTGTACCTTTTAGCCACAAGTCTTGCTTTATTGCGGATGACAACACCGTCTTTGTCCTTTTTGTTCTTGAAGATCCACTTCGTGCCGATAATGGATCTGTTGTGAGGTCGTGGTACGAGTTCCCAAACTTGTAGACGTTCAAACTGATTTATTTCCTCCTGCATTGCAATCAGCCAATCAGGATCGTTGAGAGCTTCAGCTACTCGTGATGGTTCGACTTGACTGAGATAGCAAGCAAACAGACTTTCATTCATCGTGGCTGAACGCGTCGAAACACCGGATGTGGGATCCCCAATAATCTGATCGGTAGGGTGAGAGCGAGCCCAAAGTGGTACATTTGTTTGTGAGGAGCTGGCCGCATTTGTATCGATTTGAGACTGATTAGATTGGGGTCCGGTGTCCGAAGAAGAGATCTCAATCGTAGTAGATTGAGAAGGTTCATCATCAGGATCAGCAATGTTCCCAGGGTTGGGTAAAATGTCGTCTTCGTTGAGGTTGAGATTATCCAAGTTAGGTGGAACCACATCGTCGCCGATAGCTGGTGGTGTAGGTGAGGTGTGTGCAGCGGTAGTTTGAGTGGTGGCGACGGGAGACTTGGGGACTGGATAGAAGTATTCAAGAGCAGGTCGAGATCCAGTTCACCAGAATTGCCCTCAGATGAGGAAGTTCCCGCCGTTGAAGGTTGACCTTTTGTCAACGACTGTAGAAGACCTGGTTCTGGTCTGATATGAGCAGAAGCCATGAGGTCGCCTTCGCTTTCGTCAAAGGTGACATTTGTGCTCTCTATTACTGATCGTTTCTCTCTAAGATAGACTCTGTATGCCTTTGAGTTCAGCGAATATCCAACAAAGATGCCTTCAATTGCTTTTGGATCAAGCTTCCCAAGATGTTGGCGATCATTGGCCACAAAACATCGGCAACCGAAGACCCTCAGATAAGATATATCGGGGATACGACGGTTATTCATCATCTCGTATGGGGAGCGGTTGAATCTCTTGTGGATTGAAGCCCGGTTTTGTGTGTAACAAGCCGTTTGAATAGCTTCGCCCCAAAGAGAATGAGGAAGTCCGGATTGAATGAGGAGAGTCCTAGCTGCTTCAACTAGTGTTCTATTCTTACGCTCAACGACACCATTCTGTTCCAGTGTCTTCACAGCTGAGAACTGTTGGGTGATGCCCTGAGTGGCATAGAAATCGCTGAGCTTCTTGTTCTTAAACTCAGTTCCGTTGTCTGTTCTGATAATACGAACCTTTTGTTGATGAAGAGTTTGGGACGTAACAACAAACTCGATGATTATACCAGGAACTTCATCCTTTGTACGTATGAGTTTCGTCCACGTGTAGCGTGAAAAATCGTCGACAATTACAATACCGTCTTCCTCCGAGTGTGGCCGTAGGCATTGGGCCACATAGATCCATGTGTAAGAGCTCGAGGATGAGCTTAGAGGATGGTGTTTCCTTGGAAATGTCAGACGATCGCTTCATCTTCCCCAATTCACAGGCAGAGCAGAGGTGTTCCTTATGATATGTCAGTTGGGGTAGACCGTTGACGAGTTTATTCTGACGTAGTTTGTTGATGGTCTTGAAATTGAGATGAGAAAGACGTCGGTGCCATAGATCGTTCAACTTGGGAGCGGCTCGAGAGAGAAGGCATATTGGTCGAGAGGTCTTAAGATTGAGTATGTAAAGGTGAGACGTGCGTGTTCCAGAGAGAAGAGGTTGTCCCAAGGCATCTATAATGCTGCAGATGTCAGATTCGAAGAGAACCTTGTATCCTTTGTCGCAGAAACGACCAATGCTGAAGAGATTGTAGCTCAAACCCTCAACGTAAGAGATGCCCTTGATCGCAGTTTGTCATGGACGAGATCACCAGTTCCGAGAATTGGCGCCATTTGACTGTTTCCAAAGGAGACCCTTCCGAGATAGCGCTCGGAGAAGTTGCTCAACAGCTCCTTGTTCCCCGTCATGTGTGTGGAGCAACCCGAGTCTAGATACCACACATGACAGACCTGCAATCATCAACAAACGTTGGGTCCCCGTTTTCGGACGGGACATTCTTGTGATATATGTAAAGTTTTTATGCGCTTAATGGGAAATGTGGTTACTATATCAGATTGTGTTGATTCTAATTTAGCTTTCCCTTTATCGTTTGTTTGATGAGGCGGGATTATGGTTTTTCTAACCCAAATTTTCCTAACTTGTGCTTGCATGTATGGCTCCTCATACATGAATTGGCGTGAGTAATGTGGTTGTTGTTTTCGTGCTTCGGTCTTGGTCGCCTTTGGCTTTCGAGTAGTAGGTGAGTTTGCGTTTGACGACGGGAGGTGTTTTCGCTTGACCTTGGGTTTAGGCGAGATGGGAGAATTCAGTGACGTCGTAGAGAAGGTTCGCTTGCGAGGTCTGAGGCTTGCGTGTTCATGTGTTTCATATTCATGAAATCGTGGGAGAACAAAATCATTGCAGCAGCACATAGACATAAGTTTGGTAAAAGAAAGATAAGTTTTGACAACATAATTGTCTACGAACTTTGGACAGTGGGATTCAGTACATAGAGAGGATGGACGAATATAGGATGGTTTTTTCTTCTTGTCATCGAAGAGTGGGTTCTCCTTTATTTGATGCGAACTGCCTTCCAGAGACGTCGAACTCACATTCCCTGTATCCATAAGAACACTAGAGTTAGTGATAGAACATATGTCAGCTTCATGAGTCATTCTCCGTCCTCTTACATTTACATGTTTGAGAATCGGGTACTTGACTCGATGTAGAGGGATAGTTCGTATTGGGAAATTTTTCTAGTGTGTAGATTATGCTAAGTAGTTCATCTCGCTCATTTGCAAAGGCCTTCCTTTCTACTTCTAGTTGTCGTTCTAGTTCTGCTATGAGTAGTAGTTTCTTTGGGATGTAGGTGCGAGAGAGCACATCTTGGAACGCAACTTCCTATTCTTTGTCTGGGAGTAAGGCTTCGACATCCTCCGATGGTGAGGATATCTTAGTCTTATCTCTATTATTCAATTCTGTGTAGTCATACGCGATTTCTGCCCAATGAATGTTCTGTTCTCTTGTTTCTTCTGAGATGACAGCGGAGGATGATCTCACAAATGGCTTAAGCTGCGGGGGAGCACCATTTCTTGTTTGCAGGAACGTAGTGTTGCACATGTTATATCTTTTAACTGTCAGCGCTGTTGGATTGCAATTGCTAGACAGTCCAATCCCCCCCCCGGGGCGTTGTAGAATTCTGTTTCCACTGGTTGGTTCAATAGGCACAAGATGCGTGAGTTTTCGTTTCTAAGGTGAAGTTGCTCCTCAAGTTCTTTCACCTTTCGGTACAGCCTAACTCTTTCCTTGGTAAGTAGTTCATATTGGGATGCAGTTAGGAGACGAGATGTTTCGCATGAACTGATGGCCAGTGTGGTTTCCTTCACCTTATTCTCATTTTGCTTATTCTTGCTTCGCAGACGTTTGACTAACGCTTCGGAGGCCATTAGACGTTCGTTTGCACAAGCAAGCTCTTTTATTTTTAAACTAAGTAATGCATAGTTGTTTTCAAATTTTAGCCTAAGTTCATCATAAACCTTAGCGTCTACAGTGGGTTCTTAATGGTGGGTCGGTGACTAAACACATCATCGAGTTGCGATATTCGTACCTCAGACTCAGCGTTGGTAGGAGTCTTAGCTGTGTTTTCACCGGTGTGACCCATCCCCTCGTCCTCGTCATGTTCGACCAGCCTTGCCATGCAGTAATCTTCATCCTGAGGCTCCTCGTCTTCTGAAGTGTCGTTCACCCATTCAGCTTCTTCAGTAAGCAGAACTTTGCCACTTTCCATTTTGCGGGTCATTCTAGCCTTACGGTCGTAGTAGCCTGAGTCATTCACGCGTGGGGCGTGGCATTCCTTGGCAAAGTGGCCTGTCTTTCCACATCGAGTCCTCCTCTTTCTTTATCGGCTTTGATTCTTCTGTGGGAGTGGTCTTTTTGGTGCCGCTAAAGGTCCTTTGGCGATTGGAGGAGGATGAAGATTTTTTCCCGATCTTCTTTGTGACCATCTTTGTGAGCATTGCCAGTTGTTTCCGTAGATCACGAACATCTTCATCCGATTCTGTATCAGCTTCGGATCCTGAAGAGGCATCAGATATAACAGCTGGTAGCTTCCCTTTGTTCTGTTTGGCCTTAGAGATGGAAGATCGTTCGGTAGTCTTGTTTGAGAGGAGAGCCAGCGGATCGACTCGAGTGTTGTTAGACTGAGGTTGCACGTATGGAGCATAGGCAGATAGGCTGTCGTAGAGAGCATGAATGGAGGTGTTGGAGAGGTCCTTACTCTGAATCATCATAACAGTTGCATTTCCCCAATGTGGTTTGAGGCTACCAAGGAAGCGGTTGTTGATGTCGAATTTGTCCCTCGAGATCCTGGCTTTCTTGAGTTCATTGATGACCTTCAAGTAATGGAGATATGTGTCACGCAGCGCCTCTCCTTCATAGGCCTGGAAGTGTTCATACTGCGAGAGACATGTTGATTTCCTTCCTTGAGCACTCTCAATTGTGCCTGCCATGATTTCCACGAGCTCATCCCATATTTCCTTAGCAGTTGTGCAGCACTCAATGTGAGCGTAGACCTCATTTCCCATAGCCTGGAAGAGATATCCTTTGGCAGTCTCATCGGCCTGTACGCGAGCCTCTTCATCCTCATTGATGGGACCTCTTGGTGTGCGGCGTTCATCCATGGGAGGGTTTGCGTTTGGCTGTGCAGGGATGATTGTCCAGAACTGTGCTGGGCCGTTGAAGATGGAGTCCAGAAGGTATTGAGAGAGTGGTGCGCCTTTGTTCCTGATGAACGTGAGGAATCGGTTTGTCCATGTGCTGTAGTCGCCTTGTCGCAGCATCGGAGGCCTGGTGTCGGAGCCCACTGTTGAGATGTCATTCGTGGTAGACATGGTTGGTGCAGTCGAATCGTCCGTGGTTTTGATCTTGTAGAGATTAGAAAGTTAGTAACGAACGAGATGAGAAATACGAGTTTAACGTGTAGAGTTTTGAGAAGAAAACTGTTTAAAGAATTTCTTAGAACTTAGTGAGCGTGTGTGATGGTCGATAATGTATGAAGGGAAAATATATCTTGAAATTAGGAGAAGTTCTAGAAATTTAAGAGCGAGATTTGAGGCGAGAAAAATATTTAATGTCAAAAGTGGTCTAGGGTGATAGGACTAAAGTGTAAGGATCAAATCTTAAATAAGTTTGAGGAAGATTTAACCCGAGAAAATATTAACCCTAGAAGAATTTAACACGTTAGAAAAATTCGCAAGTTGAAGAATTTCGCAAGTTATAAAGATTTCGCAAGTTGAGATTTTTTTAAGCTTCGCAAGAGAAATTTCGCAAGTTGTAAAACTTTCGCAAGTTGAGAATTTTAAATCTTCGCAAGAAAATTTCGCAAGTTAAAAAAGTTTCGCACGTTGAGAAAATTTTCGCGGCCAAAAAAAAAATTCTTGGAATAAGCTTTCTTGGATATGGAATTTCTCGGATTATGAAAAGTAAGCCAATTTCGCAGGTGAAAGTTTCTCGGATTTTGAAAGTAAACAGTTGCGAAAAAAAATGCTGTATAAGTGAAAGTTTCGCGGCTTAAAATTCTCGGATCTTGAAAGTAGGCAGTTGCGAAAAAATGTATTATAAGTAAAAGTTTCGCGGTTTAAAAATTCTCGGGATCGACTTTCGCGGACATGGAAAATTCGCGGACTTGAACGATCAAGCACAAAATTTCGCGGTCAAGAACACGTTAGTACTGTTCCATTGCTTTCACGCGTTTTCCCAGAAAATCGTCCCGTTCTTGCTCAAATCTCAACCAAAATCGCTCAAACTTGATCCTAAACTTCAGAAATTCTTTCCTAAACACATAATCGACCGATTTGTGAGCTAAAAACAAGAAATAGGTCAAATCGACCGAAAACAGAGAATGGCCGAGATGTCCTTTTCTGAAAAGTTTTTGCTTCAATCTTGCTCAAAACTCGTTAAAACTGATCCAAAAGTTTTTTTTAAAAAACATCTTAGGCATAGAATCGATCTGGGGGAAGGTTTTAAGCACAAATACAAAGCATAAACACCCCAAAACGAGCTCAAAATGCCCGAAAGTGATTTTTTATTCAAAAACACCTTTGATCTTTCTTGGAATCGAACGAAACTGGACTCAAATCAATGCAGATCGATCCACGTTTGTCTGATACCACTTGTTGGTCCCGATTGCACCAAACAAGGAATCAAAGAGGCTTTAATGGAATGAAAAGGGAGTATTCTCACCTTTGAGTGTGTGTATTGTGTGAAAAATTTGGATAAGCCTTTTATCTTTGATTACTTTCAAAAGTGAGTTGGTAAAACCTTATATACTACATTAACCCTAGGTTTATTAAGGCCCAATCACTAAATATAAGATAATTACATTATAGTCCTAAGCCTAAGCTAAAGGATAATTACAAAATAAATCCTAAGACTTAAACTATTGACACAATCTATTAAATATCCTAACACGTTGGATGTCAAACGATTCCAACACCTTGTGACTATGCTGGGCATGTTGAATCTTCAGTTGTGATCTATCGACCCTACATGAACTTTGATAAAGTGTACATATGTCTTTTCACTTTACTCCATTTTCTATGTGTCTTCTGAATTATGTCTCTTAAGGGGGAGTTTTCGATTAAGAGGGAGTTTCTGATTTTGCTTATTTAAAAAAAAAAGGATTTGGGTTGAAATTCTAAATTTTTGTCTAATGGAGTCAAAATTGGACCAATTAATTTTTGGGCTGAAAGTTTAATTTTTGGAATTTTGGTCAAACGGGGTCAAATTGGACCAATAGGACCCAGTTTTGACCAAGCCCGCGAAAATCGGCTCATGACCCAATTTTGACCAAGCCCACGAATTTCGGCCCATTAACTCAAAATCTCGCATGAACAGTCACAAAACCCCAAAACACCTAACTTTTTCACAATCTTCCAAATTCCCGAGAAAAATTCAAAAATTTCGCACCCTCCTCTTCAAAAATTCTCAACCTCTCGTAATCGTCGTCATCTTCAAATACGTCCTCAAAATCCGTTTTTCTGCATACTCCGTCGTCAAAATCAGCTTTTCGGTATGAATACATCGCAAATAAACCAATTCTCGTTCGTTTCACTCTGTGATTGCCCCGTTTTTTTAATTTTTTAGGTTTAAAATTAATTTTTCTCGGCTTTAATATGGACGCATGTTAGGATTTTGGTGTTTAAAACCCCCAAATGTGTATGGCCCGTCCAATCGAGTCGATTGAGTCCAGTTTATTGCATTTTGGTTAAGATTTGACTGGGTCTAAAGCAAAAATCGTAGCGTCGTTTTGTACGTTTTCACACAGTGTTCTTCACCGAGAAAAATTCCAGAAAAAATTGCGTTAAACGTTAAATTTCACTGCTACAGTGAGTGAGATCCTGCGAAATTTTTTATCCGAGAAATTTCTTGCATTAAAAATTCTCGCTGCTACAGTGACTAAGGTCCTGCGAAAACTTTTATCCGAGAAATTTCTCGCTGCTACAGTGACTAAGGTCCTGCGGAAACTTTTATCCGAGAAATTTCTTGCTGCTACAGTGACTAAGGTCCCGCGAAAGTTTTCATCCGAGAAAATCCTTTTTCTTACGTTAAAACTTTTGCTGCTACAATGAGTCATGACCCGCGAAATTTTCATACACATCACTTCATATTATATCTTTTCGCATCTTCACTATTTCGCAACTACAGTTACCCAAAAAATTACAACCCGAGAAATTTTATCACTTGAGCATATTTTGCTCAGAACTTTATCACTCCGCGAAACCTTCATATCACTTGAGAAAAATTCAAAACTTACGAAAAATTTTGGATAGCTTAAAAATTTCTCTACTTTGCGGAAATTTAATACCTTTTGAGAAAATCTGTTAACCGCGAAAAGTTTTGGATAACTTTGAGAAATTTCCCACTACATGCGAAAATTTACTATGAATGCGAAATTTCCTTAACGTGCGAAAATTTTAATACATGCGAAATTTTCCTCTATCTGCGAAAATTTCTCTTGACTTGTCTGTGTGATAATTAGCAAAATTTCCATTACTTGCGAAAATTTACTCTGAATGCGAACTTTCCTTAACGTGCAAAAATTTCCATTACATGCGAAACTTCTTGATAACTTGTGAAATTCCATAATCTGAGAAAATTGTCCACTATTTGCAAAAATTTAACACTACATGTGAATTTTCCACTGTATGCGAAATCTTCCACTGAATGCGAAAATTTCCTTAACTTGCGACAATTTTCCCTACATGCGAAATTCTACCAAAATTCTCTCATATCACATGAACACCTTCAAACCTGCAAATTTTTCTAAGTATTGAAAAATTTCGTTTAATTTCCTAAAATTGTCAAAACTCGCCATCACATGACCAGCATTCAATCTTAACAACTTTATTTCAAAAGGACTCTTTGTTAGCTTTAATTTTAATTTTACTTCTATCTTTACGATTTTGGGCACTTCTATGCTTCATTTTATTGTTTTGCCCATGAGTTACTCATAATTAATCTTCTCGCAATTTAGTCCGTACTAATCATGCTACAATTCCTGTCAAGGACAGATATGACTAACACAAACCAAGAGGCACTTGAAGCACTTGAGGCCGCAGCAATTCAAAGGGACGTCGCTCGCGTCGAGCTCAATACACTGACGTTTGTTCCACCAATCGAGCAGGTCTTCCCGACAAGTCGATGAGCCGCCTTGACACCAAACAACCACATGGTGGACTTGGACAATTTCCGGTGCGATGCTCCCATCATCGTAGAGATCCTCAAAGGGCATCCCCTCCGACACGCCCTCACTCATGGCGAGCCAGAAGCGCAAGTCTAACTTCAGCAGTTCTGGCACACATTGCAGATTGCTGGACCACACTACCTGGCTTCAGCAATGTCCGCCGAGATCGATCAAGAAACCGTAGTCCTCACCCGCAAGATTGTCCAAGAAGTACTCCAACTTCCTGTCTACTCACCCTACGATCCACCACCGACGCACGAACAACTCATTGAAGACATCGACAGACTGGGATTTCAACCAGAAAACAAGAAGAAGAAGGGCCCACTTGTCCTCAGTGAAGTCACCACACGCAATCTACCTCAACCCTGGCGAACACTATACCTACTGCTGAACAAATGCATGTGAGGGAAGCATGCTGGTCAGGACCGCGGGAACCACCAAATCCTCACCATCCTAACCGGCATCGCACACAACTGCAAGTACAATTAGACCGAGATCATCTGGATGGATCTCTTCTCCATGGTCCAACGCCACGATCGGGAAGTCTCCAAGGGAGTCAAAAACCGCTTCGTGCCTTACATGCGGTGGCTCCCAGCGATCATCAAGCACTTCCGCCTGTTCTCCACCAACATCTGTATCCACCCGGCGAGTGAGCACTTCATAATTCCAGTCGAGAAGTTCGCCAAGAAAAACACCACGGCGAAAGATAGGCACGCCATGATAATCCCGGATGAAGTACTCGCCAATGCCGACCAGACAAACCCACACGTCCAAGAATACCGCACCTCCACCGCTTCATTCCGCGAAAGTCCCCGTCCACTATCCATTGTCCCTACGGAGCAGACCAACCCCGCTGCTCCTAACCCCGGGACTAGCCAAAATCCCACCACCACGTCTAAAAAGTCATCGAGTCGTGCCACATCCTCTTCCACCCGCGTACCGAAAAAACGGTCGCGCGAGGATGACGTAAGCCACACCACAGAGCGTCGATAAAAACGGAAAAACGATCGACCTCCTCAGCACAAACAAGCCGAGCCCAAACCATAGGTGCAGGGGGTGATGTGTTCACCTCCCGAGAGAAGACGTGGCACATGGCTCAACCACGCAAACAACCCCACCAATCCACTTATCTTCCTCTCTACAGGAAGATATTTCATTCCACGGGGAGCTACGTATGCCATCGACATCCCACTTGGAGATAGTCGATGTTGAAACAAGCAGTCCTTCGCCACAGACTGCATCCTCTTCAATCACATCGAGTCTAGTGCCCTCACTCCCCATAATTTCATACGTTTGTAGGACACATACACCTTTTACTGCACTACAGAGTCCTCGTGATTCTGTCAGAACGCTCGGTGATGTCTCTGTGACTGAGAGCGGAAGACCTAGCACGGCCAACATCACAACAACCGTGAGCCTAGGCCATCATTCGTTTGAGTCTGTCTCATCGATGATGACAACGGGAAGTTTTAGTGACCCCGTCTTTTCCCATCCTGTGCAAACGGGCGGCCGATCAGCTATCTTCTCCGATTCGGTGTCAGTTGGATTTCTTCGTGATTCCAACTTGTTAAACTTACCCCATTTTTTCTCCGAGACCGCGCTAGAAGCTCGTCTTCAAGAGTTTGCAAAGACTCTTGAGGCGTCTATCCTCGATAAAGTCTACGCGCGTCTCGATGCATCCACCATCGACAAAGGCAAAGGTGTGGCCCCAGAGACGCCACCACCACCGCAACATGTGGATGCAGAAGCTGTTCTCTCCTCCATTTCCGCGAAGGAGCTCTTCTACATCCTCAGAGCTCGATTCGAGTCAATGACGAAACTCGACGAGGAGGAACAGCAAATGAAGGCAATAATGACTCAAATCAATGGCTTGTCGTGCTCAAGGCGAGTCCAGCGGGATCAGGCGCGACGATCAAGACGATGATCAAGATCACCGCGAGGGGGAGAATAGGCAGCAAGGCGCACAATCTCAAGGACTCGTGCAAACGATGCCGCCTTCCTCCTCTGCACCTGAAACGACGCCCGCAACAGAAACCTCACACCCCACCAGCCAAAAATCCCATCCTATTAACCCCGATACACTAGCTAAATCACCCTCACCACCACCTACTACCGTCTCCGAAACTCTAATCGTCACACCGACATTAGAGACCACCACCACACCTTCTCCACACACCATCCCGGAACCTCTAACTGTCACATCGACATTAGAGGCCACCACCACACCTACACCACCCGACACCCAAATCATCCTAGCCAAAACCATCACCTCAACCGAACCACCAGAATCTCCAGAATCTCCACCACAACCATCCCCACAATCCACAAACTCCTCCGACGCGACACCCTCGCCATTACACAACCATACCCCTCTCAATACTGACTCCAACATGGCTTTCGAGGACTTCTACTGCGCGCAGAACGAGATCGAGGCCTACATCTTTAACGATGAATGGCCGTACACACCCGCCGATGCAGTAGCAGCCAGGAAGTCGGTGGAAAATGCTCGACGTCTGTTGAAAGAAGCTTTGCTTACGTTGATCAACACTGCAGACAACGAGAACGGAGAGGAGTACGACGCCGAACCCGCCGCGAGGACATCCTACAATTTCAAGCGCAGCAAGCTGAGGCTCCTGCTGCTCAACCGGATGTGTCCACGGCGGATATACCGGAAGCACCATGGGAAAACAAGAAGATCACCGCACCATTCCAAGAAGAGACCATGAAGAGGATCTGGCGGCGCAAGGAGCAGATCATCACCGTCTTCGATGAATACGAGCTGATGAATGTCCAAAACTGGAGCGTGGAAAAGAAGAAGCTCTACCGATGGAGCCTTCTTTGTCACAAGTGCACAAAGCGGACGCTGACCGATGAGGAAAACTTCGCTCTTGAGAGGAATCGAGCTCCCATCTGCAAAGTCACTAACATTCGCCAAGAGTCGAAAGGACGTGTCCACTACCCAGTGTTCACGGTGATAAGGCAGGATCAGAGCTACTGTGAAGTAAGCGAGGCAGACTTCAAATTTATGCGCCTGGGTGATCTGTACAGCATGCTGGAATCCATGAAGCAGTTCAGACTCGTCCTCAGAAGTTCTGGACATCTCGTATGGGCTGAACCGGTCACCATGGGCTACGTGGCTCTCAAGCGACACATGCTCCGACAAGTGAGATACTTCGCCTCCCACGATCTGCAGATGGCGGTGGAGCACAACCTGAAGAAGGTAAACCTGACTCGCCCATCTTTCAAGAACGCGGACGACTATCGAGAGGGCGATGTGATCGACGGAGATGATCCGGCGGTTGCCTACTCGAACTACAAGGGAAATATGAGGCTACTACGCTGCTCCGAAGTGGCAAAGTTCTCGGATGGAACACTCACCATCATCCAAGACAAGCTCATGAGAATTTGCCGCATCCTTTTGGAAGAAGACCCACACTGCCGATCCAAGTTCGCGAAGTTCATTGACGCTATAGCCGATCGAATCGTGCTTCGAAGGAATCTCCGCGCTTTTGAGTTCAAACTGGGACTTTGCGAAACACACACTAGCTAATCCACCATCACAACGTCCAAGATCCAAGACTCCCAACAATTGACACAAAGGGGGAGATTGTTAGGATATTTATAGATTGTGTCAATAGTTTAAGTCTTGAGTTAAATATTGTAATTATTCCTTTATCTTGGGCTTTGGACTGGAATGTAATTAATTATCATTAGTGATTGGGCCTTAATATACCTAGGGTTAATGTGGTATATAAGGTGTTACCAACACTATTTTCAAGGTAATCAAAGATCAAAAGGCTAACCCTATTTTTCACACAATACACACACTTGAAGGTGAGAACCTCTCCCTTTTTCATTCCATCAAAGCCTATTTGATTCCTTGTTTGGTGCAATCGGGACCAACAGTTACCCTCGGTGTCGCTTATCCCCTCAGCTCGCATCCTCCAGGTTTCGCGTTCCGCCACAAGGGCATTCGCCCAAATATCATGTCTTGCATTGAACATGTCATGTCTTCAAATCGGCGAATAGAAGTCACCATGGTAGCATAGAAGAGTCGTGACTCAACCGTGAGTCAACATCAGATGCCAATATCGGCAAATATCCATCACTCTAATGCGATCTTGTATCATGTACCATGTGTTGTCATTCATGCTAATCGTGCGTGCATATGATCATGTCGTAAATATGCATATCATGTTATTAAGTATCGTAAATAAATCACGTATAGTCACAGAAGCACGTAGACATATAATTCATGCACATACAATTTTATGTGTTGTAGTTGGGATTTTAACTTACCTGTCCTCCGTATCCGTAGATTATTTGCTACTGGATTGATGAAATTCCTATTTCTCGATCCTCTGAACAAAAATTACCATGTCAGTATACTATCTAAACTATTTGACTATCTAGCTCTCGTATTTCCTAAATATTGAAATATCAGGTTTGGAACTGATTAGATAATTAGTCGTTTTAAAAGGAATTCTCTAAGTTAAGTCAAACTCGTGAAATAATTTAAATCCTAATAGTTTAGCTTAGCTCAATTCGTGAGATTAATACTTCACTAGCTCTCTACTAATTCGCCAAGTCCACATAATGCTTAATATTATTATTTCATTCCCACACTTTGCGAGTTCTACCCCTTTTTATTTTTCGCGAATTCATTAACCCTTATTTATATATTCGCGAATTGTCTTAATTCGAGAAGCTCATTACAGGATTCGTGAAGCGCACCTAATTCGCCAAGTAATTGCCCCTGACAATTCGCCACTTACAGCCCCTATCAATTCGCCAAGTTCTCAATTTTCTAGCATGTTCTCTCTCAATTCGCCAACCTATATCATTCGTAAAGTTCACATTTCCAACTCGTAGTTCGTGACATTCCTTGCATGATTCATAAGTCGTGAAGTTAAATTAATTCACACACTCACTTAGCCACGTGGTGTTGTTCTCATCGCATTTCGCAAAGTAAGATACCTTATTGACACGTGAAACTTCCAATTCGTGAAGTTCTCTTCTCGACCTAATCCGGATTAAACACTTTTAACATTTAGACACTCTAACACTTTCGATCAAAAACCTCATTTTCCTCAACAACAATTTGAATATCCTATGAACTTTGAATATTTTTCAAACCCTTCAAGAACCGGTTGATATTTTAAGAGCTTCATAAAATTGATCTATGTTTTATTCTACTGAAATTCAAACCTAATAAAACTGGATTATAGAAGCTCTAATTATTTCAAAAACCCTCGTGGACTAACTTATCTCTAATTATATTCAGACTTTCGTACCCTATGATTCCTAGACTTTGTTAAGTAAAAATAAAACATGAACTTATAGTAAGAAAATTATACCTATTCTAAGCCTTGGTTGGGCTGTTCGTTATCCCACTTGGTGTTTGCGTGTGATATAATATAAATGACATCAACCCCTTTTTGCTTAGTTCTTATCTTACCTTAAGTAACAATTATTATTTTATTATTATACTACATACAGTTCCTTATAGCTAAGAAGTCGAACTCTATGATAATACTATATACTAGGTCCATGTAACACTATTATAATAATATTATATAGATTTCCCTCTTCATTAACCTATCAAATTCATGTCTAATTCTAAGTTTCGATGGTCATATTAGTAAATTCTTATAATACTATTATAACAATTCGCATTCACATATATAAGTCTCTAAGTCTAAAAATATGTTCCTATTTCATATTTCAAATAAATATTTTTTCTAAGTCTCGACTCAATTATGTTATTAGCACATAATCAAATAAATACGTAATATGCAGTCATGTAAACACATAATATGCATGCGAATTTATTGGCCGGTGTAATACCCAAAAAATTTAATACGGGATACTGATGTAATTATAATATAACTTTGTGGATTATGGAAGTCAAAGAAATTCAAATTACAAACAAAAATATAAATCCTTATGGGTCCGAATTAAATCTCGAAATTTACTCAAGAGCTAACAAAAAAAAATAATTATGTGGTTAAGATAGAATTTGGGTTATATTTAATTGGAGTATTCCCGAAATAAAACCCATACCATAGAGAAGTGATAAGTAATAACATTACTTGAACCCAAGGTAATCTAACGTCATCAGTTGCTTGTCCCATCATTTAAAGTTTCAAAGTTTTGGTACTTATCTAATATATGTCGAGATTATGAGTAGAAGGGAACTTCCATTTTGAGTAAAAACAAATAGCAAGAATATAATCAGATAAAGAAGGAGAAATCTCGACTAAGATCATTAATTAATTCAAAAGCTTTGAAGAGAGGAGGTTCTTAAAGGTATTATGTTAAGAAATCCCAAGTCTTTCGAATTATAGTCCATGATTACGAGTAGGTACATAATCGTATCATAGGGACTTGCAATCGTTGCAATCTACTATGGTTATAGAAAACCCTAACTTCTCCAAGTTTGATTACATGGGTTATGTGGTAAAACAGAAGTACTAACAGTTCTAGGAACGTGAAATATTGATGAAAGTTTGAATGTAGAATGTACGCTTTTCTGGAATTAGTCTAGATTTTAAACGTGATTATAGTGATATAGATTTCGATAATTTTAGGATATTTAGTGTTCCCAGGGAATTTGAATAAGTTTCGGGCGATTTAGTTTCTAATAAGCAGTGATCAATGATGAAAATCGTATAGGTGAAGATTCCGCTGAAATTAGAAAATTTAAGATGTATCGAGCGATTTAATTTGAATAAGCATTTTTCAATTTAGGATGTTCAAGGCTTATAAGATTAAAATAATCACTTTCGATCTATGAGATAAAGAAAACTTTTGTGACCTTCAATCGGCAAGAATCGCCGAACTTAGTTTCGGCCGATAGTGAAACCCTTGCTATGTATTAGAGCGTTAAGTTACTAACCAATTTAAATTACAAACCAATCGGGCGAAAGAAAACCTAACATTTCGCCTAGAATTCCTAATTAAAGTAGAGTCGCGCCAATTTGATCAAGGTGTGAGTGACTTTCGAGTGAAGCAACCTTAAGGGAAATGACTTTTGCCATGTCATACATATTAGATTTAAATTGTTAGGAGTCGGACGATTTAAAGTATAAGCAATCGAACAATTTAAATGCTAAGAGGTCGGGCGATTCTGATAATTGGAGGAACTCTCGGCGAAACTCATCCCCAACATGATCAAATCGGGCGATTTAGTGACCTATCAAACAGTCGGCGAATTCATAGATTAAGCACAACAAATCGGACGATCGAAACTTAGGACTATTTTTTTAATCGGGCGATTGAAACAATTCGGCGAAACCAAGTTTCGATGCATGACAAAATCAGGCAATACTAATTGACTGAATATTATACCAACGTTGACCCGACTTTGACTAATAATAGAATAGGCATTCGGGCGATTTGGGTTATCCCAAACCTAGAATATTTTAATAATTTCTAATATAATTATTTTAGACTGTACAATTCGAGGGTTAGTACAACTACTAATAATATTTATATATTCAGAGGTCCGAGATTTAGGAAATCCACCAGACACCGTGATCGAATATATCAGGAGGACATGTAGGTGAATTATTCATCTACAATGCGTAAACACTTATTTGAATTACTTGCTTTTATGTGCTTCGATGATTTACGTGATTTATGTATTTTACGCACGTTTCATGTATTATCACGTTTATATGCATAGCATATGCATATCATATCACAGGGTTGAAAGATACTTACACCGTACTAAGACGGTGGTGATTTGACGTACTGCTGAGCGGGGTAGTTCGAGTTTATTGTGATTGGTTGATTCGTTAAGGAGTCGAGGTTGGTACTCATATGACACCTGACGGCAGACAAGCGTGATCGATCTGTCTACCCGGGCGTGAACGTCCCGAGGTGCAAAAATGCCGTAATTTATTTTATTATTTTCAACGGAGGGACATGACAGGGCAGTTGCGTAATCGTCAAAACGCTGTCAATGTGGGCAACCGCTTATGGAAGAGCGGCCTAGCAGGGCAGTTGCGTGGTCGTCAAAACGCTGCTAGTGTAAGCTTCCGTATGTTATTGTTATATTATGGGCGCGCGAGGTGTCGAGTCTGACCTAGGGCCCTGTGTTGTGTGATTGGAGATAGAAATGGGGACAAAGAAAGAGTGAACATTGCATGCGAGACGTTGGGATTTGGGACTGAGCGTTCACGTGAATACATGCATTTTATTCACCTACTGGGCAAATAGTTCAGTGTTTACGTGTTGTAGGTACTGAGTTTGACGCCGACGCGCGTCAAGACTGAGGCGGCTAGTGGCGGTGCTCCACGGACTTTTGAGTGCGGGGCGGTACATGGATGAGGACCTGTGGAGCGGCGTTATTGGTCATTTTGACTTTTAGGGCTACGGCCTATGCATAGTCTTGACTATGTAGACGATATTTTGTTGTAATATATAGGAAAACTTTTTTGTTAGATGGGCCTTCCGCGGCTTACGTTGCGGAAATCCGCGACTAACTTTAATTAGAAAATGAGGGTCGCCACAGGTAGTATTAGAGCTTAGGATATTGATTCTACAGACTGTCCATGTACTACCGCTCAAAAGCTTGGAGAACCAGCCTGGCCTGTAAGTTAAATACTTGACTATGTGATTACGTGTTATTTGATATGTGTTTCTGTGCATAATTGTAGACAATAGTTGAAAAATGCCAAGGACACGTAATGAGCATATGGGCGAATCCAGCCGTAGGGTTGAACCTGAATCCCCTCCAAATGAAAGGGATTCCACCCTTTTACGACTGACTGAATTGCTTCAACGTCAGTCAGATCATATCAATCGCTAATCAGATCAAATCGACGAGCAACTCCATCATCATAGCTCGTCAAAACATCGTCCCTCCCCTCAACCCGTGCGTATAGAAATTATCGGGGAGCGTTTTAGAAAAATAGATCCCCCAACATTCGCGATGTCACGGATCCAGCAGTGGCTGAGGATTGGTTACGTACCATAGAAGATATGTTCATATATAGCCGCCTTCCAGAAGATGGAAAGGTCCTATGCACCGTTTCCATGCTGAGAGGAAACGCCCGCTTCTGGTGGGACACAGTAAAGGTGTTAGAAGACCCGTGACAATGACGTGGAACCGATTCAGGGATCTCTTTCATAACAAATATTTTACAGCACATGAATAGGAACGACGAATGCAAGAGTTTATGAATCTGAAATAGGGGGCAATGCCGGTAGCCCAGTACATTCGCCGATTCGAGGAGCTATCCCGTTTCGCCCCCCATATGGTGGCCACGAATCTGTTGAAAGTGACGAGCTTCATTACGGGCCTCAAGCATGAAATCTACCGTGACCTAAGCATCTCTGGAACTCGACAGATAGAATTTACCCTAGTGGCGGAGCGGGCCATGAGAGCAGAACAGGCTGAGGCTCAGATTTCTGAAGCTCAGGAGGCGAAGAAGAGAAGGGAGAGTCAGCAAGGACTAGAAAATGATTGTAAACGCCAATTTTTTAACAAAGGCCAAGGAAATTGCCAGGGTCAACAGAACTGGCGCCCAACGCTGAACCAGGGACCCGTAAATATTCAAAATAGACCTTCAAACCCAACACCCCAGTGCAGACAGTGTGGCCATTCGAATCCGCAGTGCTTCAGATATGGAAGAATGGGGCACTACGCCAGAAACTGCAACACGAACATACCGCAGAACTCGACTCAACCACCGGTTCGACCTCCACCGGTTCCTGCACGAGTTTTCACACTTACCAATGAGGAGGCCGATGCGAAGCCTTCTGTTGTGACGGGTACGTTAACTATCTATAACGTGCCCACATCTGTGTTGGTTGACTCTGGAGCCACACATTCGTTTGTGTCGGCTAAATATGTGGCAAAGGTAGGAATATCTCCTACCTTATCTGAATGCAACTATATAGGTACTCTACCACATGGTGACCCGAGGCTTACTAATCAAGTATTGAAAGGGTGCGTCGTAAACTAAGAGGGTAGGAACTTGAGTGTCGACCTAATTGTAATCCTGATGAACGACTATGATGTCATCTTCGGGATGGATTGGCTTTCAAGACATGGGGCCTTCATAGATTGCAAGAAGAAGGTCGTTAAATTTCAGCTACCTGAATAAGAAGCATTTACTTTTCGGGTAAAAGCAAATAAGAATAGTATTCCACGAGTATCCGATTTGAAGGTTCAACGACTCTTAGGTCAGGTAGTGCGTCTTATCTCGTGTACGCGGTAAAGGCGGAGGACTTACCTCAGCCGAAACTAAAAGACGTACCTATAGTCAAGAATATGCCGATGCATTTCACAATGATCTCCCGGGGTTACCCTCTGATCGAGAAATACAGTTCACGATAGATCTGATTCCGGGATCAGCCCAATTTCTAAAGCCCCTTACCATCTAGCACCAAACGAGTTAAAGGAGTTGAAGGAACAGCTAGAGGACCTACTATTTAAAGGGTTTATCCAGCCAAGTTTTTCACCGCGGGATGCACCCGTTCTTTTTGTGCGAAAGAAAGATGGGTCGATGCGACTGTGCATTGACTACAGGGAGTTGAATAAGATCACGATCAAGAATAAGTACCCATTGCCAAGGATTGATGATCTGTTTGATCAACTACAAGGAGCTACGGTATTCTCGAAAATTGATCTCCGTTCGGGATACCACTAGTTAAAGATCAGGGAGGCAGATGTTCCTAAAACGGCGTTCAGTACGAGGTGTGGCCATTATGAGTTTTTGGTCATGCCTTTTGGACTGACAAATGCTCTAGCTGCTTTTATGGACTTGATGAATCGAGTCTTTAAAGACTATCTCGATCGGTTCGTAATCGTCTTTATTGACGATATCCTAATATAGTCTAAGACAAAGGAAGACCATGAAAATCACTTACTTACAAAGTGTCTTAGGAATCCTGCGAGAGAAACAGCTTTACGCCAAATTCAAGAAATGTGAATTATGGCTTGAGAAAGTAAAATTCTTGGGACACGTGATTTCTGGGAATGGAATTTCGGTGGACCCAAGTAAGATTGAAGCTGTGAATAACTGGCCACAACCTACTTGTAATGACCCTCATTTTCAAATACTAATTATGGCGGATTTTCGCAACGTAAGTCGCGGAAGACCCGTCTAGTTAAAACTTTTTCTTAAAAAGAAATAATATATTAAAATTAAAACACACATCTCGCGCCGTCATATCTTACACCAAACACACCACTCGCACATGTCTTATTATACAAAAGTCGTAGCACATTATTTATATTTTTGCAAAGGCAAACGACCTAACGTCATTCCACAGGTCGCATCCATGTACCGCTCCGCCCTGAAAAGTCCGTGGAGCACCGCCACCAGCCGCCTCAGCCGTGACGTCATCAGCACCGGACTCGAACGTACCTACAACACGTAAACTGAGCTCCTTGCCCAGTAGATGAAACACACATGTATGCAACTTGCGCTAACACCTCACAAATGCACACTCGATCATATCTACTCATCTTAACTCATCACGACTCATCACAATACCACCTGACCTCACAATATGACATAACAGGGCCCTAGGCTTAGTACTAGGCTCCACGTGCACAATCAATCAAATCATCAGATGGTGGTCCACCTCGGGCAGGTATAACCCTGCACGTTCCAGAGTGCACCATCTCATCTCACAGCGGAGTCCACATCGGGCAGGTATAACCCTGCACGTTCCCGAAAGGATACTACATCGCCAACGACGGTGGTTCACATTGGGCATGTATATCCCTGCACGTTCCCAATGATTCCCTGATCGATACGACACATCGTGCAGGTATAACCATGCATGTTCCCGAAGGTCTCGATCTCGTCTGGTGCACTAGTACCAGCCTCAACTCCACCCGTAGTCGACGACCAAATAGTCTCCTCATCATACTCAATATCTCACAAGAAGCTCGCTCTTTCTACCCACTCATCGATACACCAAACTCTATTGTTCTCTCACTGACTTAGTATGCATATGCAGTGCAAATGTCATATGTGTAGTATGCAAAATACATAAATACCAGTAATGCATGTAATCCGCTACTTCACATATAAACACATAATCCACCGAACTACAATTAAATCACAAAAGTTTACTAGCCGTAGGTGGGTTTCACCTACGCCCCGTATCACATAAAACACACATAATGTTTACGTATTGTAGGTGAGTTCTACCTACCTGTCGTCCTTAAGTTAACTTTAATGCCTGGTAATTGTCTAGAATTGTGGGCCTCTGGACACAAATAATATTATATTAGTACAAAACTCGCTTTTGGACGTACTATAATAAAGATAGGTAAAGTTGTTTTGATAATTTTAGGGCCATATTTGGTTTCACAGCCAAATCAAACGTTTTACGGCAGTTTTGCGACAGTTTAGTATTTCATAGTGATCATGGGGTAAACAATGTCTGATGGACCCGGAATTTTAACCACAGGAAGATGACTTGCTAATCTTGATTCTATCAAAAGGGACATATGAATTTTTGAACATGCTGCTATATTGCAGGAAATGTGTCACGGCCGTGACGCACATCAGAGAGCCATTTTCTTGCCCGAAAGTGTCACGGCCATGAACACTAACCAACCTGGCCGTGACGAACATTCACGTCCGTGAAAGGGGGTGCACGAGGCCGTGAATGAGGGCAGAAAGTCAGATTTTTAAGCCCAAACTTGGCAAAAATTCGTACCAACTTAAAAATCGATATAGAATCTTTGTACAAATTAGACCATTTTGTCTAGGTCAAAATTAGTAAAAACCGAAGCTGCGCAGAAAATGAATTACAAAAACCTCTGTTTCGAAGCAGGGAATTCAAAAATCAGTCAAAAATCGAAAGCATATCCAAACGATGTGATTCAAACTGATCTGGAAAGCCAAAGAAGTTAGCTTTCCAAAAATTTAGTTTCGACAAAAACCGAGCACAATAGCTAGGTCAAAACTCTAAGAATGAAAGTTGTGCGAACAGAATTTGCAAGAACCTGATCATAAGCTTCTTCTTTCCTTTCTCCTTTTTCTTCCTCTCTCGTTCTCTCTCTCCCTCTCGTTCTCTCTCTCTCTTTCTCTCTTGGTTTTGGTTGCTAATGAGCTCAATGATTGCTTAAATGTTCACAAAAGAGTGGGTGATTGTTTTTATTCCGTTATTTAGGTGATGATGAATAGATGATGGTCTTTTGTTTTTCTCTTGTGATCTCTTCCTCTTGTTTTTCGGTTATGAGGGAAAAAGAAGCTCCATTATTGCTTTATGTTATTAAGCTAGAAGGTGACAAGAGGTTTTCAAAATAATTGAGCAAGGTTATGTGCATAAATTGATCTCCTTTTGTTTTTCTCTCATGATCTCTCAATAACTTTCGTCCTCTCACCCCTCCCCCAACGTGGCTTTCATATATACATATATATTGATTTTTTTATTATTGAGTAAGCCACTAACGTTACTTTTTCTCTTGGATTAATGAATCTATAATGGTAATCTTATATTATTGGGCAAATGTATTTTAATTGTTTTTGGATTTTATTTCTTTTGGGCCTAATAATCTTTCTTGGGCCTTCATTTATTTTGTTTGGTCCATCATTATTTTAGGCCCATCTAAAGTTTTTGGAGCCGATTGTAAATTCTTGACTCGATTAAAAGAAATCGGTCTTTGTTCGAAAATTGACTTTGTCAATTTCGAACATTACAAAAGTAATCCCGTATTAAATTTTACGGGTATTACATCCTCCCACTTTAAAAGAATTTCGTCCCCGAAATTATGCCGTTTGGAATAATTCGGGTAACGATTTCTCCTATGGTCATAAATCTATAAGTCCACTACGCTTCCGCTGCGCTACTCTAATATTTTATATTTTATTATTTATGTTTGTCCCTGATTCTTTTTTTTAACTTTCTTAACGAGATGAATTTATTTCTACCTAGTTCACACAATTAGCAGACACATCCTTATGTGTGATTCGACTCTCCTGTAAATGAAAATAATTTACGTACCCGTATTCATTACAGAATCCACGTCCTCGGCAGTTAAGGTGAATATTCGCCCAGTAGCCGGTGGAAGTCGTGCTGGCTGTGTATGGATTCACCAGACAGTCTCGAGCAATATGGCCTGGTTTGCCACATCGGAAGCATTGTATCACTGTCCTCGGTCCTGAACCATAACAAACACCCGTGTGATAGCGTACACACTGTTGACATCGTGGCTCGAGATTTTGAGGTTGGACAGGGTTATTGTTGAGTCCTTGATTTGGCCTAGGTTGCCCATTACGCTGCTGTTATTCTGATTATGGTTAGGTCCCTTTTCAAAAATCTGGCGCTTCCTGTTAGCGTCACGTTGTAGCTGGTTCTCTGCCTTTCTCTTTTCCTCGTGGGCCCTTGAAATTTGGGCCTTTGCCTGCTCCGCAATGAGTGCTCGTTCAGCCACTTGAGCAAATGTCAGTTCTCGTGTTCCCACCATGCTGACATCTCTGTAGATCTCAGGTTTGAGATGTTCTTGGAAGCGTTCCACCTTTAATGTGTTCGTCGCCACCATGTACGGGGCATAGCGCGACAACTCCACAAACTTGCGAATATATTCTACGATAGTTTGCTTGCCTTTCTTCAGATTTATGAACTCGTTCATTTTTCGAGTTCGGTCATGGGTGGTGAAGTATTTCCCACAGAATAATTCTTGGAATCTCTCCCATGGCATAATCTTTGGGTCCTCTAAGACTTTGATGGTATCCCACCAAAACCTTGCGTTCCCCCGGAGCATGGAAACGGCGCACATTACTCGTTCATTCTCCGGAACCCGACCATACAGGAACATATCCTCTATGGTACGCAACCAGTCGTCGGCCAAGGTAGGGTCGACGGCATCCTCAAAGATTGGAGGGTGCAATTTCCGGAACCGTTCCCCTATTATTTCTACACGTTCGGGTGGCGGGGTAGGATGTTGCTCAGATGAGTTACCGTGATTGATCAACTCGTGGATCTGATCCGACTGTCTTTGGATCAGTTTGGTAAGGCGCAAGATCGTGGAGTCTCGTTCGGTCGTGGCAGACTCAGATGCGACTCCACGACTTGACTCACCATTGTTTTCTCTGCGTCCTCTCGTCATTTTTAAATTTCTACAATTAGTCAAATAAGCACATAAGAAAGTCAAGTAACATAAAAGCGTAAAGACTTACAGGCGCGGCTGGTGCTCCCGGCTTTTGCTGTAGTACATGGACAGTCTACAGAATCTAGAAGCTAACGCTCTGATACAAACTGTAATGACACTCATTTTCAAATACAAATTCTGGCGGATTTTCGCAACGTAAGTCGCGGAAGACCTGTCTAGTTAAAACTTTTTCTTAAAAAGAAATAATATATTAAATTAAAACACACATCTCGCGCCGTCATATCTTACACCAAACACACCACTCACACACGTCTTATTATACAAAAGTCGTAGCACATTATTTATAATTTTTAAAGGCCAACGACCTAACGTCATTCCGCAGGTCACATCCATGTACCGCTCTGCCCTCAAAAGTCCGTGGAGCACCGCCACCAGCCGCCTCAGCCGTGACGCTCATAAGCGCCGGACTCGAACGTACCTACAACACGTAAACTGAGCTCCTTGCCTAGTAGATGAAACATGCATGTATGCAACGTGCGCTAACACCTCACAAATGAACACTCGACTCATATCTACTCATCTTAACTCATCACGACTCATCACAATACCACCTGACCTCACAATATGACATAACAGGGCCCTAGGCTTCGTACTAGGCTCCACGTGCACAATCAATCAAATCATCAGATGGTGGTTGTAGAAGATCAATTCAAATTGTGATTTGATTTTATTAGATGTCCTTGTATTTAGGGGCTTTTCTTATATTTGTCCTTAGATTATGGCTAGTTAGATATTTATACCAAGTGTGTTCGGTATAAATACATTGTAAATAATCGCAATCAATAGAGAAAGTTTTAGAAATTGATCCGAAAGGCTTGCAATTCAATTTCTAGAGAGAGAAACAATTGTAACTTTCTCACTCTACTCGAATTCTCTCTCATGTTCTTCATTTGAGTTTTTCGATCGAATCTTAATGTCAATCATTATCATCGAATTACATAGAATTCATGCCTAGGATCATAGAGTTGTTAATCGTAGGACCTAACAATTGGTATCAGAGCAGATTCGTTCTGTTTTGAATCGAAAATTGTTAGAATTGGATTGAAAATCTTTTTCTAATTACTGTTCATCAAAGAACAGTTTGGCGCGAAAATTTATTTTCGATCCAATAGCTTAATTCTGTGCTTAATTGACTTTAATTTGATGTTTCTGTGGTCGCTTAAGTGCTAAATGTTGATTGCGATCAGATTTGTAGCTGTTTGAACTTCGTTTTAAGGATTAAATTTGTGATTTATTGTTTGCGAATAACATGAAGAACACGTTCTGATTTTGATCAATTTCGACATATTTTGCTTCATAACGTGTTTAATTGCTTGTTCGTGCGTAGTTAGTAAATGATTGCGAGCAATTACCTGAAATTTCACTGTCTAATTGGTTGTTTTTGCTTGAATCTGTGTTAATCATATTCTGTGATTTTTCTTGATCTTTTTTAATTTTTCTCGCTAGGTTTACGATCAGATTAATTTCTCGATCGAAAAACTTGGCGCGAGAATTTTTCTCGGTCAGAATACGAAGTCAGCGCTAGAATCGTCAACACTAGAAACGCTTTACACGCGTAAACACTTTCTCTCGAAAAACATCTTTCTCGAGCATTATTCAACGAAAATCTTTTTCGAGGAAGACAAATTTTGACTATGCACGCGTAAACACTTTCTCTCGAAAAACATTTTCGGTCAGACATCTAAAGTTTGACCAAGCTAAAAATGATTTACACGCGAGAAACTTTTCTAGTCAACAGATTTATTTTGACTTGTCGAGAAACTCACTAACGTACTGTTTCTTTACGATCGAAATAAATTCACGATCTGGAAATTTTTCTCGACCGAACGATTTTGGGCAATTTATTTCGCTCCAAAAATATTTCGCTGACTGACTTTCTCGCAGGAGAACAATACACATTATATGCTATTTCGACGAATTTTTTTTTTTGATCAAACGTTAAAGATTGAATTGAAAAAAAATTCTCGAACTATCTTACGAATCGAACTTTGTTACTTGTGAAGCACATTACATCATCTTCAAAAAACCTTCAAAACATTTAACGAAGATCCTTCAACAGCTCTACTAAAACAAGATGGATGCATACTCACTTGGAAATGATAATCGTCCGCCGATCTTGCTACGTGGCGAATACACCGTTTGGAGAAGCCGCTTCCTCAATTTCATAGCTTTGAAAGATCAAGCTGAAAATTTACTGAGTTCACTAGAAAAGGGACCCGTACAGTTTTGGGTTAATATCCTCGGTGATGACACAGTGACTCCTCAAATTCCTGCATCTATACGACTGAAGGAGCCTAGGGAGTATTCTGTTGAGGAGAGGGCACGAGCTAAAGATGATCTAGTAGCCATGAATACTCTTATGCAGGGCATCCCCAACGACATATATAGACAATTGATAGCCTTTCATCGGCTAAAGGAATGTGGGACGAACTCCATAGGATGATGCTTAGGGCAGAAGTCGGCATAAAGGCCAAAAAGGCAAATATCCTCACTACTTACGACTCATTCAAAGCAAAGCCGGAGGAAAGTCTATATGAGATCTACCAAAGATACCTCACTCTTCTCAACGAGATGAGGAAGATAGAAGTCACGAAGACCAACATGGAGAAAAACATCAGATTTCTCTCTTCCCTGCCCGCAAAATGGAAAAAGATATCCACTCAAATTCGACAGAATAACGATCTAGAGGAGCTGGATATTCATGCCGTGTTTGACAATCTCGCACAACATGAGGATGATATAAGCGAGATTCAAAAGGAGCAGAAGGGCAAACAGATCGAAGAGACTGTTGCCTTAGTCTTAGAGAAGAGGAGCTCAAAGCTAAGAAAAGAAAAGATCGTTAGGCCTCCTTCACCTTCAGAGTCGGAAGAAGAATCGGACTTCGACGTTGAGCCAAATATAAAAGCCCTAGGGAAGCAGTTGGCCTTGATAGGAAAGATGATGAGCAAGAAGTACTTCAAGAAGAAGTCTTCAACCTCAGCCAACAAACTTCGGACTACAAGCTCTAAAAACAAAGAACGTGCACTAGAGAGCTCCGAAGTCAAGAACCCAAAAGAGGCGAACAAATGCTTCAACTGTGGGAAGCCAGGTCACTTTGCCAGAGAGTGCACTCTTCCGAAGAAGAGAGATGCCACCTACTACTCCAGGAAGCTCCAATTGACTAAACAGAAGGAAGCTGGAGTAACTCTCATGCCCGAACAAGACCAATTGCTCGAGGACACGTCGAGCTCTGAAGAAGAAAATTTAGCCCTCATGGCCCGTCTCGACAATGAATCAGACACCGAAACCGAAAATCAAACGGACGACGAGAACGCATCCACCTCTTCACAAGAGGTAGACTTCCCTTCCACATTATTGACCATGTTATAATCGTATAAAATAGAATACGCTAACATGAAACATGGGCAGAAATGTATAAATGAAGTAGAAGACAAATTGTCTTGGTCTAAAGAAAAGATCACTAGTCTCGAATCTGAACTTAGAAGCTCTCATACGAAGATAGAAGAACTCACTAAGAGCTTACATTCTAGGGAGACTAGTTCATCTAAGACAGATCAGTATAGTGTGAAGATTAAGAATTGGAGGATAGGCTAGCAAATAATTACAATTATTTGGTTAGGAATCTCAATGAGAAAGCAACCCTCAATTGTAGGATAACCGAAGCTACCACTACGATTACTAACTTAGAAGCCCGCAAACGTTAGTAAACTTGGTATAGAATTAGATGCTTGTCAGGTCTCCAAAATCATGATAGAAAATAACTATGCTCTGTTAGGGGAAGAACGAAAGAAGTTATGTACTAAGGTTAAAAAGTTAGAAGATCTTCTTGTTAGAAGGGGACAGTTGGACAGACAATATTTTAAATCAACCCATGGAGATTATAAATTTGGCTTAGGCTTTGAGAACCCACGGTGTTTGTCGAAAGTTGATTGTAAGCAACTCTACGACATTCAATACATGGGTCTAGGATTAACAGATCTTATGGTTTTTACTAATGCTAAAGAAAAAGATGCTTTAGAAGAAACCAAAAGAAAAGTCAAGACTAGGGTTGAAATTCCCTTCTCCTACACCGAATTGAAACAAAGCTAAAACATTAGGGAACTTCCCAAGGGTTGGAGTCTTGAGTCAATTAAACTACCCGAAGATCTCTCTATTAAAGAAGAAGCATAAAATCATCATTCTGAAAATTCTCTTTATATATCCCCTATTGTTAGGAAAATAGAGGAGTTAAGATGCTCTTTAGAAATAGAACGAGAGAATTTTGAAGCTGAAAAGAAAAAGTTCCTAAAAGAGATTGAGAATCTCAAAGCTTCTTCAACATCCCAAGCTAATTCCCACGATATTCAAAAAAGCGTAAAAATTGAAAAAGTGCCTTCAGTAGATCATAAACGTATTATTAGAAGTGCTAAGCCTAACATTATTTCACCTATGTCTACAGGGAGCGTAGGGCCAGTACTAGATACGAAGGCGTGGGTGTCTAGAATAAAAATAGAGAAGGAGTCAATAGATTCGAATGTTTCCAATATCGTTTCTCCTTCTGCAAAAATAAAAGACACTCGGGAAAATAAAAGAGCCATTTCCTCATTTCAAATAATTGCTTCTACACACTCCCTCAAACCAATTACATTTAGAAGCACTAATTTCGAAATAGGCTCCACATCGAAAACAAAAATTAATAATTCTAAGACAAATGCATCTAGGATGATACGTAGGAAACAAGATCCAGCCATTAAAAAGGCATATAGCGCTATTCATTCTTGCTCTCACCTAAGGTATTCCGTAAAAATAGAATCTCCCAAACACCTTAGGCGACCATCCAAAGAAAAGATCTTTTCCTCACTCAAACCTACTCATGCATTTGCTCAAGCTGAAATTAAACTTCCCTGCCAGGTTCAACTCACTTGGGTACCTAAGACGCCTCCTACGAAGACAAAAGCCACAAAGGCTAAGTCTCCTAAAGCCAAACCCAAAGTTACTTCCTTGAAGGCAACTTGGGTCGCTAAAGTTCCTATCAAAAATTACTTAGGAACCATATCTGAACCAAAATCTAAATCTGCTAATCTGAGAGGACCCATTTTTAAGTGGGTACTTAAAGCTCTCTAAATTGTTTTTGCAGATCCATCATGTGTGGTACCTTGACTCGGGTTGCTCCACATACATGACGGGAAATCAAGAGCTTCTGAGCAACTATCAAGACCGACTGAATGGAAAAGTCAGGTTTGGAAACGATTCAGCCCCGATTATAGGACTTGGGGATATCATTCTGGAGAATCTGACTATAAAAGATTCTCCTACGTCGAAGGCCTCCGCCATAACTTGTTCAGCATAGGCTGGTTCTGTGACAAAGGGTTCCAGGTGGTCTTTCATGCTGACTGGTGCAGAATTTTGGATAGCCAGGACACAGAACTCCTTCAAGCACTTCAGAAATCAGATCTATACACGATAAACCAGACGTCCGTGCGGCCCTCCACAGCTGTTTGCCTCATTTCTCAAACTGTAATTCAGAAGAACAACTTATGGCATCAACGCATGTCTCATCTCAACATCAAAGCTCTTCAACATCTCTCAACGAAAAAGTTGGTTCACGGTCATCCAACTATAACTTTACAAAAAGTGCATCAATGTTCGGTGTGCCAATTAGAAAAATGAAGCGAGCATCGCGTCATATTAAACAAGTGGCCTCTATTTCACGTCCTCTGGAACTGCTACATATGGACCTCTGTGGACCGATGAAGACACAAAGCAGACGCAAGTATTTGTTGGTTATAGTCGATGATTACTCTCACTACACATGGACAAGGTTCCTCCGAACAAAAGATGAGACAGGAGACTTGATCGTCAAATTCGTGAACTCTGCTCAAAATTTGCTGCAACAGACTATCCAAGTCATTCGAACAAACAACGACACTGAGTTTAAGAACAAAATTCTCAGTGATTTTTATCAGAAACTTGGAATAAGTCAACAATTCTCAGCCGCCAAGACTCCTCAACAGAATGGGGTAGTCGAACGAAAGAACAGAACTTTAGTGGAAGTAGCACGTACGATGTTAATTCACTCAGGCCTTCCACATTTCCTATGGGCTGAAGCAGTAAATACCGCCTGTTTCACTCAAAACAGGACGATTGTTCACAGGCACTTCGACAAGACTCCGTACGAAATTATCAACAAACGAGTACCCAACATCTCTTTCTTCAAAGTCTTCGGGTGCAAGTGCTTTGTGGCGAACAACAGAGAGCACCGTGCTAAGTTCGACCCTAAAGCACTCGAAGCCACTTTCGTCGAGTATTCTTCAACCTCAAAAGCGTACAGGGTATATATCAAGTCCAATCGCACGATCAAAGAAAGCTACAACGTCGCTTTCCACGAAGTGGCAGAGATGGCTTCTGGTCACTTCAGTCCAGGACCCGTGCTTAACCCGATGGCTTCTGGACCTGTGCTTAACCCGATGGCTCCTGCACACGTCAGTTCAGGACCCGTACCTAACCAGATAGTTTCTGAATATTACAGTTCAGAACCTGTTTTCACTGGAGTGTTGGCACAAAACCAACAGAAGATGGCAACAACTCCGAATTCAACGTCAGAAGAAGCAATGAGACTTGCATTAAACGATTTGGACTCTCTCTTCGAGCCCGTATATCGGTACACACTGCTACACCTATAGTGGATTCTCCACCCGACGAGACCGACGTACCAAGTGCTTCTCACGTCCCTACCTCACCATATTCAGAATTGCCACAGAATAACGAAGAACCTACAGTGGTTATTGAGTAAGAAACATCAGAGACAATCGTTCCAAGTGCAGACTTGGACCTTCCTCAAGCAATTGATCAATCAGAAACTACAGGAAATCTAGACCACAGATGGCTGATGCATCGTCTTCAGCCTTGCCTCATGAGCGCAAGTGGACTAGAGGTCACCCGGTTGATCAGATAATTGGCGATCCTTCGGATGGAGTGAGGACACGTCGTCAACACAGTCTCTTCAGAGGAGCAAGGAAAGTCAATATCATCTTCGAAAATTAAAGTCGAAAATGTACAAGATTTTTCCTCTCAGTCGAAAATTAAAGTCAATATCATCTTCTAGACCTAGGCACACGTTCGGCACTGATATGTCATTTCCCTCTAAGGTTCACCAAACCTGGATTCCTAAATCACAAATCAGATTGAATAGGACTTTAAAGGACGATTTAGGATCAATATCTGAACCAAATGTGCTTAAGTTGTTTTCTGCTAACAAGGGAGGACCCATCCAAAAATGGGTACCAAAGTCCCGATAAAAGTTTTTGCAGATTCCCAGCATGGGTAGGTACATGAGAGCTGCTTCACGCCCATGACTGGTATGCGATGAGAGCAGCCAAACATCCCATCCCAGCGTGTATGGTATCTTGGGTTGCTCCATATACACGACTGGTAAGCAATGCGAGCAACTACGTAGGTAAATTCTATATGTATCCCATAAGAAACTTGGCATGCATCTTGAGCTGAAAAGACAATATACCTACTTTTAAAACACGAGGGTACATTATATACATGCATGATTCAAAAGAACTTTAAATGTTAAATTTTCGCATGCATATGAGCTGAAATGTCTAATACCCCATGATAGGTACATTTCAACTATGCATATATCTTAAAGAACTTCAAGCTCAAACATTCACGTATGCATATAAGCTGAATCGTTAAAAATACCTATTTTTATGTATTAAATAGCGAAAAACGTACATTCTAATGTATTTTTAAAGAACAGTAATTCTTTAGTTTGCATCTGATCTGAAAATAGATAAATACGTTCACGCTTAATTAATTGAGAGAGAACTTACATGTTTAAACGTGCATGTATTGAGGGGGAGTATCACTCCATATTTACGAGGGGAGCATACATTTTTAGGGGGAGAACATCTTAGGTGCGCGGTTTGAGGGGGAGAAACTTCATTTAACCCATATACATATACGTATACATATACCTATATCTATTATTATTGCTATACTACTTATCTACTACTATTACGATAATATATATATATGTATACATAAAAAAAGAAGAGAAAAGAAAAGCAAAAAAAAGAAAGGAAAACCCTCTCAGATGCTTCCACCTCACAAGACGGACTTCACCTGAAAACTCGATCCTCAAGAGTTCGAGAATTTAAAAGGCGTGACATCCATACACAAACACGAAGATGATCCCAACTGCTCTGCTCCGACTTGCTGATGAAGCAGCACTCGCCAAAATTGACGGACACATGGATTCTAGGTTCCCATGGTTCAGTCAGACCAAACTGAGCCTAACTCCGGAATAGCCAAGTGTTAGTGAAGATTTCAGGTCCATAAGCCACATTCCATTTGGCAATTCTTGACAAGACCGAAGGTAGACGATACACATATCCCTCACCTCACAAAACATTCGTCCCATCCCATATAGGGACGGGAGTTGATTTTTTATCAGCTCCCGGGTAGAAATCGCCTCATTTGGTCCAACAGCGCATGCACAATCGAGCCTTACCCACTCATCGATTTCCCAATAGACCGATGTTTCATAAAATCACGGGGAGCCGCGTAATCTGTCACCGCTTCACTTGGAAGCGGGAGATATATAACTTAGTGGTAGTCAGCCCCACACCACTGAACTTTCTTGAACACATCGAGTCTAGGTGTCCTCACTACCAAAAAGTTTTATATTTTTTTAGGACACATACACTTTTTTTTTCATCTGAACTTCTGTAGACATGTCATTCTAAGACATGCTTCGACGATCGGAATGAAGTCCTGCCGTAGCAATATCAAAACAACAGCGGTTTCAGGCCATCATCTGTGAGCTACACTCTTGGATTGATGTTAACGGAACGCCTATGTGGCTCCAGTTCTAAACCCTGTTTTCACAGGCCGTATCTCAGAGTTTAACTCTGAACACGTGTGGACGGATTGCCTTAGTGGCTCCGTCAGGTTATTACCCAACCTGAGCACCCACCATCCACCGCGCGTACCACTCTGAAGACCGACTCTCATGCAATTGATGAAAAAATCTGAAGGAGCCCAAGCACATTTTTGGAAAAACACACCCCACACACCTTCTTCTGGAGCCGAACAAGTTTCCTCGACGCCGAGTCAGACAACTTTCTTTGCAGAAGACCAATATGACGCCGAGAAGAAAAGTTTCCGTGAGTACCAATCAACTCCACTTCTTGTCCTGACGCCGCGATCTTCTTGCAAAAGACAATGCCCCATGTTGATCCATCGCATGACGATCTCCCCAACTCGATCATCATGAGGGGGAGTAGCACTAAAGCAAAATGAGAGCAATACGACGACGAAAGTACAAGATAGGTCAGAAAATGCTGAATCTCAAGCGTCATATAATCAAGCAAACACCGCAGACTTCAAAGATCAAAGTTAGCGCCTCGTGTACAACTCTCCCCATTTGAAGAGAACTCCCCAATCCCAACACATGGTTGAACAAACGTAGGGGGAGTTGCGACTATCGAAGGGAGAGCCGAAACACAAGAAGAGAAGATCCGCCTCCTTACGCCTCTCCAAATTTAAAGAGAACTCCCAATCCCAACTCAAGTTGACCAAAAGTAGGGGAAGTTGTAACTATTGAAGGGAGAGATCGAATGCAAAGAGACGATCTGGCAAGCAGCTTTGAGAATAGAAGTTCAGAACATGGTGATCTTGGATCTCCTAAAGAAGAGATTACAAGACAAGATAAAGGAGGAGGAGATTGAAGAAGAAGAACACGCACGCACACGCTTTTGCCACATACCCTGATACGTGTTCTTTGAGGACTCAGGATTATTACAAGACCAAGATGAAAACCGCTAAATTGCAAATTGAACACAAAGGGGGAGATTGTTAGGATTATTTTATTGTGTTAAACTAAATTAGGTTATCTTGATCTTGTTATTAATTTAAGTGAACTGGGCTTTAATGTTTTAGAGCCCAGTGATTTTATTCTTGTAAGGGGCTTACAAGGGTCAAAGTATTATATACCAACTAGTGGTATAAATACTACAACCCTAACACATAGTTAGGTGTGCTTGTGTGTGTTTTTATTCTAGAGAGATAATATTTTGAGCCTCCATCTTATCCTCTCAAGCACCCCACACCATTTGCATTCATTTCTTGATTATTTGTGTGGTAAATCCATCCTAGGTTAGATTGCTTGGTGTAATAGAACACATAGTTACGTGTGCTTGTGTGTGTTTCTATTCTAGATAGATAATATTTTGAGCCTCCATCTTATCCTCTCAAGCACCCCCACACCATTTGCATTCATTTCTTGATTATTTGTGTGGTAAATCCATCCTAGGTTAGATTGCTTGGTGTAATAGTGACCAACAAGCCGATCGCTCAAGAACGATATATAGCCCATTCCTAACTCAGTAGGATATCACACACGTTATTTCCATATATAGCACAGAACGATATATCCTATCATATGAGACGTCTATAACATGCGATCACATAGTTTCACCAATAAATCACAGAGTCACAAGTGAATCAAATATCCAACACTTTAACCAATTTATAGCTCATAAGTAATGCATGGTCGAACATTATCATGTTTTTAGACATAGACCTAACGTCATTACAATTATATAGTTCATCAAAGCTCTCTAACGCTCATGGACCAAAAAGGTCAACATTCTCCCCCTTTTTGAAGATGACATGTAATTGATGCAGCACGGAAGCATGTAAGCATAATTGATCATTCAAGTCCTAGCGCATATATCTAAGTGTTCCATAATCATAAAACAAAGCATATGATATTTCCTAATCACATATGATACATATTTGCTCCCCATGCCTAAGTGCAGTTATCTATATGACATGCAAAAATATACCATGAATGAATATGCTCCCCCTGTCTAAGTGCTGATATCTCATGTCATACTCAATGATATATCGTGAATGCAGAATTTTAAGTTATCCGTAAGTGTGCTTCCCCTGCCTAAGTGCGCATTTTCCAAACATGATTCTCGCATCAGGCAGTTAGCACTTATATCTTACACACGCTAACTAGCGCAGATAAGTATCAGAGTATCACTGTATCAGAGCATACGATCACGCATCGCAGTATCAAATCATCATTGATATATCCTAAGGTCAGAGCAAAATATTAAGCATCACATAAAAGCATCACAGATATATCATTAGCGCAAAATATTATATATTAGAGTTCCACGAACTTCCCTACACAATCTACCTTCCAACCTATAGTACTGTCAAAACGGGCCGGCGGGGTGGGCCGGCCCGTAGCCCGCGAAAAGCCTGCCATTGGCGGGGCGGGGGCGGGTAAGCCCGCCTGCTGGCGGGCCTGGGAAATGAAGGCCCACCCCGCCTGCAGGCGGGTAGCGGGCCTGGCGGGCTTAGCCCGCCAGTTATTAAAAAAAATTAAAATATGAAAAAATTACTAAAAAATAGGAAAAAGTGAAAAAAATTATTAAAAATAGAAAAAAAAATAATATAGAAATTGGAAAAAATAAGAAAATGAAGGAAAATATATCTAATTACATAAACTTTTTTAATATTAATCTATTTATGTTATTAAGTAATTATTATTATTATTATATATTTGTAATATTATATAATAAATAATATATACTCCCTCCGTCCCGGTAACTTTATCACATAAGTTACCGGTCACGTAAAAAGGTGGTATTATTATAATAATATAGTACAATGAAAAGGTAATAAAGTGTATATTTTGACACGTCTTTTAAGAATATTTAATATTATTATATCGATTGTTTGTGATAGTTTTTTTGCTAAATAAGGAAATGTGATAAAATTAGTGGGACGCCCAAAATGGCAAAATGTGATAAAATTAGTGGGACGGACGGAGGGAGTATATTTTTTTAAAATATTCTGGCGGGCTACCCGCGGGTAAGCCCGCCCCGCCCCGCCAAAGCCCGCACGCGCCGCGGGCTTATCGGCCCAAGCCCGCCTCCATGCGGGCCTAAAATTTCAGAGTCCGCCCCGCCACTTTGGCGGGGCGGGGCGGGCCCAAGCCCGTTTTGACAGCCCTAGTCACCTACTTGGAATTAAGAGTTTCACTTCCTTAAACAACCAATCATATGTGGGTAAGGATTATTAAGAAACGTTACTTAGCAACAAGGAAAAAAAAGAGGAAAAGCAAGAAAGGAATCAGAAAAGAAGGAGAAGGAGCCGAGCAAAAGAAGCAAGAAAGAAGGGAAGAAAAACGAGTAGAAGGCCAGATGTTTAGCAAGCTCGATCGAAATTCTCATCCTATAAAATTATCAAAACTAAGCTATGAGGAGAGGTAGGTGGTTTTCAACCCATACAAACCCTTTTAAATCGTATTACTTTCCGTAAAATACTGGAATTCGATTGGAAGGCCATTCGAGTTCGAAGTTTTGAGTTTTACGATCTTTGTGGAATTTCGTGGTATGCTACTATGTCTTTTTCGAGCTCAAAATATGAGTTCTTGCTGTTGATGACTGAACTGATGTGTTTTGTGGTGATGAATATGTTAGAATTTCTGGAAAATTAGGGTTTGTGTATGAAGATAAGTTTTCGACAGAACAGGGAGTCGGGCGACTTTAGATTTCGATAAATTTTATGTTTGGCGGGCTGATGTAGTTCGCGAATTAAGAATTAGATAGTTTCGGGCTGATTTTATTTCGCGGTCCGTATTGTACTTCGAAAATTGGGTAAAAATGGTAATAATTGAATAGGAGAATCGGCCGAATTGATTTCGGGTCGCGAAGCTTTGTCTCGGGCCCAAAAGCTTTTTGATGTGTGTGGGTGAAACAGGTTTTCGCGGGCCAGAGTTCGGGCTTCGCGGGCTGAAGCATTTCGCGGGTCGTGAGATAGCGCCAGGCCGACTTTGGGTTTTCGGACTTCAATTCGTTGGTGATTCCTGTGAGGAGAGTAGGGCTGCTCGCGGGCCTAAACCAAGTTTCGCGGGTCTGATCGAGCGATTCCCGAAATCAGTGAGGTTTCGCGAATTCGAGCGTTGACCTGGCGTTTTGCGGGTTGACCAGTGTTTATGTGGCAGCGGGCGATTTCAGGTTTGGGCTTTGACCAACTATTTTAATTTTGGGCTTTTGCCCTATTTTAGGCCCAATTATTTCAAATAAAATTATTTTTAGACTAAATCATTTTAAATTAGAGTATTTTCATACTTTGACTAGGATTCTCGGGTCAACCCATATTTTAATATTTTAAGATTATTTTGGGATTTGAAAACATTCGGCCTAGTTTAATATTTTTACGAGTTTTGGGGTTTCGACTTTACGAGCAGTGTTGGGTGCTATATGTTATTGATTTACGTGTGCATTTCATGAGATGCCACAGGAAAGATTGTTGTACCGTATATATACGGTGATGCCTTACGGTGTCGGATGAGTGGGGTAGAGTTGCCGATTTTGGCAGTCAGGTTTAGACTCGATTGGCACCTAGTGGGAGATAGGTGTTAGGAATATTTAGTAGCATCCTTTAATTTTATGTAATCTTGGGTTAATTTGTCTATTTAGTGAGTTGTAAGTAGTTTGGGGTGACTTATGATATTAAGTCATAGTTTGGTATTGGGATTTAATATACCAAATACTTGTGGTGTATAAAGCCCCACTTACCCTAATTAGGGTTTTATCAAAAGAATTCAAAAGGTAAGCCACCTTGTAGATAAACACACACTAACACGCAATCAAGGTATTCTTCACGTTTTTCACATTGAAACCTTTCTTTTGATCCTTGTTTGGTAATAAAAGGGCCAACAAGTGGTATCAGAGCCTAACGCGGATCAATATCTTCCATTTGAATCCAGTTTTGCTCAATTCCGACGTGATTCGAAGAAGTTTTTTGCTTGAAAACTCATTTTCGATTTTTTCCTGTTTTTAGGTGTTTTTAAATCGTTTTCAGTGATTTCTTACCCCTAAGACGTTAGGAAACTGATATTGAGTACATTTATGCACTTTCACGTCGATTTCAGTCAAGTTTGAGTAGGATTTGAGCAAAAGCGAGTCTGAAAATCTGGGTTTTACTGAATGTTCATCAGTAACCGATAGAACAGTACCTTTGAGTTGGAACGTTTCGACCGAAACCCACTATGAGAAGCTTCGATTGATTTGAGTTTCGGGCAATTTCTCGCCAAGTTTACAGTTTCGCCGATATATTTCTCGGCGAAAGTCCAATCGATATCGCCCGAAAGTTGATCGATTAGAGTTTCGGGGCAATTTTTCGCTAATTTCACAGTTTCGATCGATACAACTCTCGGCGAAAGCCCAATCCATCTCGCCCAAAACTCTACAGTACCCAATTGCTACGTTCGATCGATACAATTCTCGGCGAAAGCCCAATCCATCTCGCCCGCAAGGCTACAGTACCCAATTTCACAGTTTCGATCGATATAATTCTCGGCGAAAGCCTAATTTATTTCGCCCGAAAGTCTACAGTAACAAATTGATAAGTTTTGCCCGATTTATATCTCGACGAAAGTCCAATTTACTCACTTTTTCGCCCGAAACTCAATCATCCAATTAGCCAATTTCAATCTTAGACAATCGAAACGATTTATTCCAATCGAAATCGAAATTCCTCTTTCGATCGAAACTTTCCTTATCTAAGCTGTTTCGCCCGATCCACATACTGTCGCTCGAATTTAGCCTTTGGGATCTATACTGCACGATTCACACCTTCGCCCAATTTTAGAACACAAAATTCAATTTCAATTGCCCGATTCTCAACATTTAGGACCAATCGATATAAAATTAGAATCGATCAAGCGTTCAAATTGGGTAGGGCGAAATTTTAATCTCACATAACTCCAATAGTCTGATCCTCAAGCAGTACACAAAATTCATCAAATTTTTAAATTGCGACATAACTCATTAAGAGAATTTACCTACTTAGACTCGACACTCGAAATCATTCAAACTTGACTATATCTCATTCAAAACTAAAGCGTTTCATTTCGCAGATATATCACGCGCTAACGATCATTACCAAACACAATCATGGACGGTCTTGCTATTGGATCTGACTACCGTGCACCACTACTAAGATGGGGAGAGTACGGCATATGGAAGCAACGATTCATCAATTTCATAGAAATCAAGGATGCAGACCTCGCAAACGACATGCTTTCCTCTATTTTTGAAGGACCTAGTCAATTTTGGACCATCATCCCTGCTCAACCCGAGGCGGTTCCTGCAATTCCAGAGAGGAGAACTCCTTAGGACCCTAGTCGATACAACGATGCTGAGAGAGCACGAGCAAGAGCAGACAAGCTTGCTCGACACTATGTACTTCAGGCTCTACCAAATGATGTCTACAAGCAAGTCGACGCAATGGTCACTGCAAAGGAAATTTGGGATGAAGTCTGCAAAATGATGGTTGGGACAGAAGTTAGCAACCTATCTAAGAAGTCCAGCATTCTCACTGCCTATGACTCCTTCAAAGCTAAGGAGGGGGAGGAACTTCGAGATGTTTACCTTCGTTTCCTGACTATCATCAATGAGATGAGAAAAATCAACATCCAACGCTCCAATCTCGAACACAACATCAAGTTCCTTTCCACACTTCAACCTGAGTGGAGACGGATTGCAGTTCTGGTTAAGCAACAGCACAAAGATCTGGACGCTATGGATATTCACATACACGATAATCTCTCACAATACTCGCAGTATGCCAAAGAAATCAAGAACGAAGGGAAAACAAATGTCGACATGGAACCAATTGCACTCGTGACTTCTAAGTCAAGCAACAGGAGCTCGAGAATTTCTAAAGGAAAGCAGGTCGTACAATCTGACACCTCTGACAACGGCGAATCTGACCAAGAATCTGAGCACGAACTCGAATCAATCAGAAAGAAACTGACTATGATTTCAGAGACGGTCAATAAGATGAGCGCCAAGAAATCATCTTCTTCCTTCAACAAACAACGAACCTCGAGTGGGAAACAGAGGTTCGTTGCCCCTGACGAGGCTGAAACTAAGAAATCTGAAGTAGTCAAGAAGTGCTTCAACTGTGGCAAGCCGGGTCACTTTGCTTCTGAATGCTCAGACCTAAGAAGAAAACACTGAATACTACAAGAAAAAAATTCCAGCTCTCACAGCACAAGGAGGCGGGGATTATCTTGGTTGCTGAGGAAGCGGAATGGCTGGAGGACACATCTGACGAGGAGGAAGAAAATGGCCTTCATGGTGAAAAGCATTGAGGATGACTCCGACGAGGATGAGCCAGCCATCGGATCAGACAGGACGGATGTCTCTTCATCCGACCTGGAGGTATACTCCATCCCTAAATGATTTCGTTAAACTTGAACGTAGGATAGCTGAACTCTCCATGCATCGTAAAGATTACTCAGAACTCCAAAGCAATTTTGACAAAAATTATGCCTTATTAAACAAACAACAAGAAGAGATAGCTATTCTTAATGAATCCTTGACCTTGTATGAAACAAAAGTAAAGACTTTAGAAGAGCATATAGAAAGTAAGGAAAAACAAATTAACGATATGAGTAGAAGCTTGAAAGACAACGAAGAAGAACGAGCAAATGTATTGTCCCAATATGAACTAATGACCAACGAACGCGTTCATCTATACAAGAAAATCAAAGAGTTAGAGGACATTAACACCAAAAGAAGTCAATCTGAACGAACCACCTTTCTTTGCCAACCTAAAGATGAAGAATACTATGATCCTCGCCAAGTATTGGGATTTGAACCCTCCACTAACCCTGAAAAAGATAAGATACATTCTCTGTACAACATTAAGCGTTTTGGGTTGAGCCTTGAACAACTAAGCCCTTCATATCATCAAGTGAGATGACTGGATCTGAATAACGGAAATGGAGGAATAAAGAATTGGCCCAAGTTGAGTATGACTACACAGAACTCAATAATAGCGATAAAACGAGAGAGATACCCTTCTCTGATGACTATATATTACCATTTGGACCTGAAACTCAGGAAAGCACTGACGAGGCGGCTAAACTCACTCGTTCATCTATATATATTCCAGAGATCATTCGCAAAATCACTGAGTTGACAGCCTCCCTAGAATCAGAAAACAAAGCCCACGAAGAAGAGAGAACTATTTTGTTAAGCAAAATTTATACTATTGAAAACTTTCCTGACGCTTACAGACCCTCCACATCCCATCATGTTCCAGAGTCCTCTACATATAAATGCAAGCAAACTACGAAGAAAATTCCTTTATCTCACACTAACTTTGTATCACATGTACCCACAGACAAAGGCGTGAGATCTGGGGAAGCGAAGAAGGTTTGATCTGGCTCAGCAAAGAAGACAACAGTTCCTGATAAGAAGAAGAGACCAGTCTCAAACCTTTCTTCTCATGTTTCGAAATCTTTTGCATTTCCAAAAGTGACTTCTTGTAATGTTGCGGAACGTGTTTTGTTATTTCATGCTCTAAAATCAAAACACTGTCATGTAAACAATGATGTATTTTCCCATCCTCGTGACAGTCATTTCAGCAAAAACGCTTCCACGTCACATAGCACTCGTTCTAAGGACATATCCCCCACGCCGTCCAATCATACTATCAAATCTAAAATAAATAAACACACCACATCCAAGACCAAGCCGAACAAGAAACGAAGTCAAAAACAGATTTGGATTACTAAATCCCAATTGCATCCCGTTGAAAATCGTCATGCTTGGATTCTTAAACCAATCATCCAACAATCCAACAAAGACTTAAAACTAGCAACGAACAAGTTAGCTTCTACACCTGCTATCAAAGAAGGGCCCATCTACAAATGGGTACCTAAACTTACTTGATTTTTTTTTTGCATGTCTGCCATGTGTGGTACTTACATTCAGGTTGCTCCTCACATATGACTGGAAACAAAGAGCTGTTGACCAACTTCTCTGAAGGATTTCTCGAAAAAGTCTACTTCGGAAACGGTCAATCAGCATCCATGCTAGGAACAGGCGACCTCATTCATGACAGGCTGACCATCGAAGGGGTGTCCTACGTCGAAGGTCTGAGCTACAATTTATTCAGCATCGGACGTTTCTGTGACAAAGGCTACAAGGTGAACTTCGAGACCAACAAATGTAGTGTCACAGATAACAATGGAAGAGAGCTACTCACTGGCTATAGGAAAACGAATCTCTACTCCATTGATCTCAAAATTGTCCGACCGACGTGCCTCATCTCCCGAGCCTCTCTACATCAGACCGATCTCTGGCATCAGCGACTTTCCCATCTCAACTTCAAAGACCTTAAAAAACTGCGATCAGAAAACTTGGTCAAAGGACTTCCCTCGTTCAGATATCACAAAGAGCATCTTTGCTCGGCCTGTGAAATGGGAAAGATAAGGAAGGCATCTCACCGAACCAAACACATAGCCTCAACTTCCAAACTTCTCGAACTCATTCATATGGATCTGTGTGGACCTATGCGAACTCAGACCATTAATGGGCGAAAATATGTGTTGGTTATTGTGGATGATTGCTCGCGCAACACATGGACCAAATTCCTCATAACCAAGGACGAAACTCCAGGTCTAATCATAGAGTTTGTCAAAACCGCACAAAACCTCTACCCACTAAGTGTACAAATCATTAGAACCGATAACGGGACAGAATTCAAGAACAAAAAACTCAGTGACTTCTATGCATCATTTGGAATCACCCAACAGTTCGCAGCGGCAAAAACGCCTCAACAGAACGGGGTATCAGCGCAAGAACAGAACCTTAGTTGAAGCAACTCGTACACTCCTCATTCACTCTGGACTACCACACTTCTTGTGGGCCGACGCAATGAACACGGCCTGTTTCACTCAGAATCGTGGCTCTCTTCACAAGAGTTTCAATAAGACTCCCTACGAGTTGATAAATCGCAGAGTGCCAGATGTCTCTTTCCTGAGAGTCTTTGGAGGCAAGTGCTATGTAGCAAACGATCATAAAGATAGAGGCAAACTCGACCCGAAAGCATTTGAAGGGATATTGGTGGGATACTCAACAACATCAAAAGCCTATCGAGTATATCTCAAGGAGAAAAGATCTGTTATGGAAGGCATTAACGTAACGTTCGATGAAGTAGACTGAGTAGTTTCTGTACAAATCAGTCCAGAACCAGGACTTCTACAAGAGTTGGCAAAGGATCAACCAAGCACACCCTCCGTGGGCGAAACTTCAAAATCAAACACTTTGAGCAACATGGAACTCGATCTCTTATTCGAGGATCTCTTCTCTAAGCCGACGCCACCCACTGCTCCAACAACTTCTGCAGCACCAGGAAATAATGATCCTACAGAGACTAGCAATGACAATTCCCCTCCAACGATGGAAAATCTTCACCTTGACGACAGTGAATCCCCAACTGATACTGAGATCATCTCCAGCTCAGCCACTGAAACTCCTCAGTCCTCGGATTCAACAATAGAAATCTCTTCAGGAGAGTCAGTAATACCTCAACCTGAAGAAGAAACGAAGCATCGGGCTGATTAGAATGAAGAAGCAATACACGATACAAATGCAGCTGGATAATCACAATCTGGTACAAGAAAGTGGACCCGAGCACACCCAAACTCACAAATAATTGGGGACCCTTCCCCTGGTGTAACCACTCGAGCATCAACGATAAATGAAAGCATCTGTTCCTGCTTTCTCAGTCAAAAAGAGCCCAGCAACGTAGCGGAAGCACTCGCCGACCCAGATTGGATAATCGCAATGCAGGAGGAAATCAATCAGTTTGAGAGGTTGAAAGTTTGGAACCTAGTACCTAGACCGGCTGGGAAAACTATAATAGGGACTAAATGGATGTTTAAAAACAAAAAGGACGAGCAAGGAGTTGATATAAGGAATAAAGCAAGGCTGGTGGCAAAAGGTTACAATTAACAGGAAGGAATCGACTATGATGAGACATATGCCCCAGTTGCAAGAATTGAAGCCATCAGGATCTTTTTAGCTTTCGCTGCACACAAGAACTTCATAGTGTCCAAGATGGATGTCAAAACTGCATTCCTCAACGGAATACTAAAAGAAGAAGTTTTTGTATCTCAGCCTGAAGGTTTTGTAAACGAACAACTCCCAGACCACGTCTACAGATTCGATAAAGCTCTCTATGGACTTAAACAAGCTCCCAGAGCCTGGTACGAGGTCCTCTGGATTTTCTCATCTCCTTTGGTTTCACAAAAGGGAAGATCGATACGACTCTATTTATCAAGAAAGACGGCTCAGACATTATGTTAGTGCAGATTTACGTCGACGACATCATATTTGGGTCTACGGACTCAAGAATGTGCAGGAACTTTGGAGATCTAATGAAGAAGAAATTTGAAATGAGCATGATGGGCGAACTAAGCTTTTTCTTAGGCCTTCAGGTTAAGCAGCTTCACGATGGAATCTTCATCAGTCAATCCAAGTACATTCACGACATACTCAAGAAGTACGACTTGGACAACTCAAATGCTGCCATCACTCCCATGTCTACCTCATGCAAACTTGATGCAGATTCATCAGGAAAATCTATTAATCAGACGATTTATCGTGGCATGATAGGATCCTTGCTCTATCTTACGTCCAGTCGGCCTGACATCATGTTCGCCACGTGTCTCTGTGCTCGTTTTCAAGCTGATCCAAAGGAATCTCACATGCTCGCTGTCAAGCAGATTTTCAAATACGTCAAGGAAACTCCAAATCTAGGTCTATGGTACTCGATGGAGTCAAGCTTCGAACTCGTAGGATGCACCTACGCCGATTACTCGGGATGCGAGCTGGACAGAAAGAGCACTTCTGGAGCCGCTCAATTTCTCAGGGGTAAACTCGTAAGCTGGTCGTCTCGAAAACAAAATTGTGTCTCTACCTTGACAGCAGAGGCTGAATATGTCGCAGCTGCGAGTTGTTGCTCACAAATTTTGTGGATGAGAACCCAGCTGCAAGATTTTGGCATAACGTTAAATCGTATTTCAATTTTTAGTGACTCTAAAAGTGCTATAGCTATAACAAGTAATCTAGTACATCATTCACGCACAAAACTTATAGACATTAGATATCACTTTATCAAGGAACATGTGGAACAAGGTACAATCGAAATGCATTTTGTTCACACAGATCTTCAACTTGCCGACTTATTCACTAAGGCATTGGATGAAAAGCGATTCCAATTCTTGGTATCTAGGTTAGGTATGTTGAACCTTCAGACATGATCGATTGTCCCTACATGAACTTGATATTGTGTAAATAGGTCACTTAATTTTTCTCTATATGTTTTCATTTGACTGTTAAAAAAATTCTACTATCGTATCTAGGGGGAGTCTAATAAATAATTTATGCACTAATTTAGGGGGAGTCATTGAACACTACGCGCAAATTAAGGGGGAGTTTTTATGATCTTTTATCAAATTTAATTTCAAATTCGCATTAAGGGTTAAAATTATGAAATAATAATTTTTATAACCTTAAGACAATTTTTCTCGGCGAAACTCAAAGTTTGATTGAAATTGAAACATACAATTATTTAAAATGATTTCTCGGCGAAACTGACCATCGCCCGAAACTCAGCTCAAATTCGATCGAAACTGAACTTGAATTTTCAAGTAATTCAAATCTTTTCTCGGCGAAACTACGTATCTCCCGAAACTCCTTTAAAATTGATTTGACAATCGCACGAAACATGTTTCGATCGAAACTGAATTTTAGATCTTGTTATAATTTTCTCGGCGAAACTGACTTTCGCCCAAAACTCGTTTCGATCGGCATTGAAAATTTTCTTTAAATCCTTTTATAATTTTCTCGGTGAAACTGACTTTCGCCCGAAACACGCTTCAATTGAAATTGGAAATTTGCCTAAATCCTTTTATAATTTCATCGGCAAAACTGAGTTTCGCCCGAAAACACGTTTCGATCGAAGCTGAAATCCTTTTATAAGATAACACGGCGGAACTAAATCAAATCGATCGAAACTCAAAATTAACCCTTTGTAATTATTCTCGGCGAAACTGAGCTTCGACCCAGTTTCGATCGAAACTCAACTTATATATATAGCGTTTCGCCCGAAACACTGTTCTTCTTCATCTATTCTCAAAATTCATTTTCAAACACTCTCAGAAATCGCACACAAATCGTTTCACAGTCTCACTCAAACCCAGTTTTCACGATTTCCGCAGCACAAATTTCACTATTGGTAAGGATAAATGCATTATCAGCAACTTTTAACTGATATTTTTCTCGATTTGCAGGTTGCGCAGATTAGGGTTGAGTGATCGCGCAAATCGTTCTTCAATCGCGTTGAAATTTTGTTTAAATTTCGCCCGAAACTAAACCCCAGATTTAATTTCACATTTAAATCGGCCGAAACTGTCAATTTTTAATTGTCCTGTGATTTAAATCTTGCAGTTCATAACTTTCGATCGAAACTGACTATTTCTATTTTACTTTGATTCAATCGCCCAATTTCGGACTTTCGTCCGAAACTGGTTTTCACCAATTACAAATGATTTCAATTGTGTTCCTTTGACTTTCGGCCGAAACTATCTAAATTGAAACTGAACTTTGATCGAAACTGAACAATATAATTTACTATGCTTCGTTTCGCCGACTGATTAACTCAATTTCCATATTTGTTTCTATCGACGAAATTTATTCACAATTTTACAAAAAAAATTTCTAAGTCCCAAAATGTCAACAACAATTGGCCGTGACCCTTCTCACAATTACCTTTCTAAGCATTGTCATGGTTGGTTCCCACTAATCCCTTGCTCTTATCTTACAGATATAATAAAATGGTGCGACTGATCAATGAAGTTTTCGCTTCAAAGGACTGGGCACAGAGGCCACCAAATAACTTCCAACTTGACTTTGACAATACCTCGTGCCCAGATCCTATTATTGTTCAAATCCTAGCAAACCACCCTCTAAAAACCGCCCTAAATATCACCGATATTGTCCCTGAGGTCTACGTCCAACAATTTTGGTCCACCCTTCAGAAATCAACGAATAACCCAAAAATAACCAGTCTTTCCGCCATAATCGACAACACCATAGTTGTCTTTACCCCAACCATTCTCCGTTCCATCCTAAACCTACCACACTCACTCTATATGATCCCCATCCATCTAACGATTACCTAATCAGGGACTTCCTATTCATGGGCCACAAACCTAACGCCCAAACTCCATTCACCTCCCTGACTTCACAGCCAAAGACATCCCTGGACCTTGGAGGACCCTTTTTCTTATCGTAAACAAATGCGTCTCGCCGAAGCACGCAGGGTCCAACAAATGCAACCGCAACATCATGCTCATCTTCCATGGGATCATCTTCAATAGGAATTATGATGTCGTCCAACTAATCTGGACGGACATCCTTGATCAACTATGAAGGCGAGGTCTCGGATCCACGAAGCAGTGCTTCCTTAGATACGGTGGCTACCTGTCATCGTCCAACATTTCGCGGATCTTCATCCCGAAATCGAGCGACGACCCAGAGACGAGGGCTATCAATCTCTGAAGCTCATCAAAATACTATCGACAAAGAGCAAGATCGATCAGGAGGCCATGATCATACCAGACCACCTAGTTGGCCTCCTCGATCCAAATGAGCGAGAGCTCCTCAAATACCTACGAGCCAACAACCTTGATGACGTTCCCGTGGTTCAACACATCCCAGTTGAATCTAACCCTGGGACAAGCCAACCCCCCACAGCCAAATGTAGGTCTAGAAAGCTCTTCAGCCCCAAAGCCAGAACAAAAGAGGAAAATCCAAAGGGATGACATAAGCAGTCAACAGGAACGGCGTGCAAAACAAAAACACGACCGTATTCCTCAGCGAACTAGTCTACAAACAAGCCAGACCGAACCCGTAGGTACAGGGGATGACTTTGTCTTCCCCCGAGTAGAAGTCGCGACATCGGGTCCAATCGCACAAACTACCCTCCCCAGCCACTCTATCATCTCCCAACAGATGATTGTTTCACATACTCACGAGGTGCCACGTCATTCATCACCGCCTCGCTCTGAGGGGGTTGATGTAACAAGCAGTCCTCAGCCTCAGACTGCACCTTCCTTGATCACAACTAGTCTAGTGCCCTCACCATCTATAATTTTTCCACTTTCCAGGACACTACCACTAGTTTCTGCACCTCTAGATCTTAGTGATCTAGACAGAACGCACCATGATGTCTCCGTACTAGAGTCTAGTGCGGAACAGAGCGAAAGTCCCAACGTAGTGAACATCACTGCACCTACGACCTTGGGCAATCAATCTGAGTCTGTCTCAGCTTTGATGTCAACGATGAGCCTACGTGGCCTCGGTCTTTCAAGTCCTATGCAAACGGGCGGCACATCAGTACCCTCTACTAATGTTGTGACGACGGAACTTCTTAGTGACTCCGTCCGGTTATTTTCCCCGTACGTGACGGAGGCAAGGCTGAAAGATCGACTCGTTGAGCTCAGAAAGATCTCGAGGACACAAGCATGACCCAAGTCTACAGCACCATCGGGAAATCCTCTCGGGATAAAGGCAAAGCCCCCGTCACCGAAGAAGCACCCTTACAAGCCGATCCATCTACTGACGCCGATGGCGGACCGTGGAACGTTCCTATCATGGAACTCATCGACGTCCTGCTGGCCCGACTCTGCACTGCACCAAAGCTAACAGAGTATGAAGCGGAGGTCCTCAGACGGCTTGAGCTACCTCTCCCACCGACAAACCCAGGCGAGGCCCAGTCATCACATCAACCAAGACGACCCTGACGGTGGGGGTCGTCCCGAGGGGGAGACGAGACGAGACGTAGGGCCACAACCTCCGCCGCCACAACCTTGATCCACCCAAACACCCACCAGAACAAAACCACCTACACCCACATAAACAAAAAAATCTACCCAACCTACCACTAAAAGAACCCAACAGCCCTCCTCACCAACTATGAGCCTCTCACCTCCTCTTCCACAAGCCAAGACAGCCCTTTGATATATCCATCCTATCCCTGCAGACCACTGAACCAGTCCAACAAACTGAAGAACTGTACAATCCACACGGCGCCGTGGAAAACTACATCTTCAACGAGGATTGGACAACCAAACTGATGGACCCAGCCATGGCTAGAGGCTTGATGGAAAATGCAAGGTACTTCTTGATGAAGGCAAACGTCAACCTGGCCCTAATCGACGACGCCGAACTCGAGGAAGGTGAAGACTACGAAGCAGACATTCCAGAACTTCCTGAGCTACTCCGACACACCGTCATCGATGAGGAATGTCCACCAATGAAGACGAAGACAAAAGAAGTGGTGGAATTGCCATGGGAGAACGTCAAATTAACTGCCCCATATCAAGAAGAGATTCGAAGGAGAATCTGGAGGAAGGAGAATAGAATAAAGAAGCTCGACGAGCTAGAGCGTAGAGGACTGAGCCACCTCTTGAGACCTAAAGCAGTCCAGTACTTGCTGTCACTTCGTCGAATTTTGATGTTCAGAGGACAAGGGGGTGATGTAGACACTCTGAGAAGAAGCTTACTGATCATCAGGAACAAGCTCAGGAGGATACTCGAGCAGCTAATGGAAGAAGAATACGAAGTTCAAGAGAAGTATGAAAGGCTGATCAAGACCATCTCTGCAAAAGATATCCTTTCAAAGAAGGTTGCGATCGTTAGAGCACTTCTTAGGGCTAAGGAAGTCTCCCTACCATGTACAGAAACCCAAGAAAAAGACAACTCCAAGGACGCCAAAGCAAAAAGGATGCTAAGGGGGTGATTGTTAGGAATATTTAGTAGCATCTTTAATTTTATGTAATCTTGGGTTAATATGTCTATTTAGTGGGTTGTAGTAGTTTGGGGTGACTTATGATATTAAGTCATAGTTTTCTATTGGGATTTAATATACCAAATACTTGTGGTATATAAAGCCCCACTTACCCTAATTAGGGTTTTATCAAAAGAATTCAAAAGGTAAGCCACCTTGTACTTTTCCTTAGATAAACACACACTAACATGCACTCAAGGTGTTCTTCATGTTTTTCACATTGAAACCTTTCTTTTGATCCTTGTTTAGTAATAAAAGGGCCAACAATAGGGTTTGCGACAGCTGTCTACTCGGAATTGAGCCACCCGAGGTGTATACCACCTGGCTCAGTGACGGCAGACAGCTGTGAGATACCTGTTTACCCGGGTTAGTGGTACACTGCTCGGGGTATAGAACCATCGGGTTGAGATTGTGTGCGGAAGGAGCGACCTGGCTTGGCCGGCGTGGGCTACCGCATAGTTTATGGCGTACTTTGCCATTGCACGTGTAGGTGCCGAGTCTAACCGAGGGCCCTGTTATGTGTTGAGATGTGACGTAGGATCGAGCGTGCATTTTATTATATTGTGAGGTTTTGGGATTGGATTGAGTGCACGCACGCATTGCATGTTTTACCACCACCTACTTGGCCATTTTGCTTAGGGTTTTATTTTTGTAGGTAAGATCGAGCCGGACACCGATGAGTGTCAGGGTGAGCCGTAGGCTGGCTGGCGGCGGTGACTCCACGGGCTTTTGAGGGCGGCGCAGTACATGGGACGCGACCTGTGGAGAGGCGTATGATAGTCGTGTTTAGATTTTTCGGGCTTCGGCCCGATGTAGTTATATGACATTTTTTTGTAAACCCGACTTTATCTTATATTTGTATATTATTTAGTTAGAATGTTTTTGTAAAATCGGGTCCTCCGCGACTTTCGTTGAGGAAATCCGCCAATCTATTTAATTAGGAAGTAGGGTCGCCACATTGCTCTTTGATCTTTCTGAAGCGCTTCTGGTTGTCAGCCTTGATATCGGAGATATCACGCCGTATCACAGAGATTCCTTCCTTCTCGACGTTGAGTTCGTCCTCATAGTCGTCGTCGTCGTCGTCGCTCTTAACCTTCGCCTTTCCTTTCGAGGCAAGCTTTTCTGTGCACTGTCCACTGACTTCTTTTCCTTGGCCTTGAACCAACAGTTCTTCGTGTGATCTATTCCCACGCGCTTCAGAGTCATCAGAGCCACGATGTGGTTGGTCTTGTCTTCCCATGCCGGCGGCAGAAGTATACCTTCACTCTCAAGGAAGTGAGTGAGTAACATCCTCAAAGGCCTGGATCATGTGCTTCGTGATGACATAACCATGGTTGAACTTGCAATTATGAGAAATCATGTAAACATCAAAGGTGCTCACGAAGTTCATCATCGTGGAGTGGCCTCCACTACCGATCTTTGCACTCCGCAGGGTCATATTGAGCAGCTTATGCAGGAAGAAGTAGCCGATGGTTAGCTGATTTAGGGCTTCACCGTCCGAGTAACGGGGTTTGCTGCTAGTATTCCAGAGGGTACGAAGGACATCACTGATGTCGAAATCATCATGGTGGCACCTAGGGTTGCAAACGAATCGAACTTTGTGGTTCGATTCGCAATTCGATTCGAAATTTTAAGATTCGAATTCGAATATTTAGAATACGACGAATAAGAATATTTTTTTTTTATTCGAGAAATATATGAATACGAATATGAAATCACAATATTCCATTCGAAAATTAATCGAATATTCGATTCGATTAATATAACATAAAATATAGTATAATTAATATATATTCACATATAATATATGATAACTCACTAAACATTTAAACATAATAAATTATAATTCAATATATGTTTAAATATAATTTATTAAAATTCAATAAATAGTTTAAATATAATATTGTTTATATTTAATAAATAGAAAATGAAGATGAATTTGAATACAAATATTCGATATTCGATTCGAATATTCGAAAAAATATTCGAATTCAAACAATAATCGATTTTATGATTCGATTAAATATTCGAATATTCATATTCTTATTCTATTTTCATCCGAATAGGAATAGAATATTGCGGTATTCGACTCGATTCGATTCGTTTGCAACCCAGTCGTTCATGTCGTAGTGACAGAGGGCTTCATCGAGAACTCGTAGCATCGCATTTATCTTCTTAGTTGTCCAATTGATTCTGCCTCCCAACACATAGGAGCGGATGTTGATGTGCTCTTCGTACTCATCATAGTCGAAGTTGGCATAGAACAGCTTGACGGTCTCTGGGTAGTAGGGTTTGTCGATACTAAGGAAGTACTCCGGCCCAAATTCTTTTAACCATGTAATAACTGTCCCCGATGGCAACTTGTCAAATGCAACGCCACGTCCTCTGGCGATATCTCTGTTACTGAAGCTCTTGTAGTTGGTTCGGGCACTTTCTTCCAGAAAGAGGGCTTCAACAGGGATCTCATTGGGTTTGGAAAGACCAATAGAAGGGAGGTCGGATTCTTTTGGGGTTGGCTTTGGAGATGGCTGAACTTCTTCAAGCAGCGCCGGAGGTTTCTCAGGAGTTGGTGTTGGTGATGGCTGTTTAAGGGTTTCATCAGGAACTTCTTGGGTCGAAAGAGAATTTTCAAGTTCGGGCGATGGAATAGGGGTCTAAGTCGGAGAGAGGCTAGCCTTCATGCTTTTTTCTTTTTGGCAGTTTTGGTAGGAGAGGAAATCTTTTTAGTAGATTTGGCTTTGGAACGAGTTTTCCGAACAGATGGTGATGAGGGTGAAACTTGTTCCGGTGATTTGGGAGTTGAATCGAGTGGGGAATCATCGGACATGGGTTTTCACCATGGTTGAAGGTTTGAGGATTAAAGCAAGTTTCGAAGAGGATGATTTGAAGATAAGTTTGAGGTTTGGAGTGGTCTAGGTCTTTTAAGGAAGAAAGGCCGGTTTATTTAAGGAAGAGATAAGGATGGATTTCGAAAGTCAAAATTCAAATGGAAAGGGGGAAACTGACAGACAGATCGTCAGCAAACTCAGAGTGATTTGACGGGATTTATTAATTATGGAAAAGATTGGATAGAGCTGAATAGGAATGATTTTGAATATCTGAGTTTCCTAGAATAACTGAAAGGCTGGAATGATATCTCTACGAATTTCTTTCAAAAATAACGTAATCACATTCTAAAGAAAGATTTGGAGATTCAAGATTCCCAAAATAATATTGGTGACCAAAGGACGATCTTAAGCGGGAATCACTTAGAATCTTTTCCTAAAATACCAGAATAAGACTTAAGGATAAGATCTATAAGATCCGAAAATGTTCTTAGGGCTAAATTTAAAATCTATGGATTTCTATCTAAAATAACATATTCTAGAGCTAATGGCAGAATTAGGCAGATTTGCTAACCTTGTTTAGCTTGATGACTCCTAATCGATCACGGATGTCGCAGAATCTTGCCTCAATTAGGGGGTTTCGTGAAAATATCAGCAAGCTGATCGTTTGTTCCTACGAATTCCACACTAATATTCCCCTTCTGAATATATCTCGTATAAAATGATGTTTAACCTCTATATGCTTAGTACAAGAATGATGCACGGGATTCTTAGTAATACTAATTACACCAGTGCTATCACACAGATAGGAATTTTGTCGTAACCTAACCCAAAATCACTAAGGGTTTGTTTCACACAGATAGGAACTAATTACACGTATAGATTCTAATCTAGCTACCGGAGCAAAAGTTTCATCGAAATCAATACCTTCCTCCTGGGAATAACCTCTTGCAACTAATATCGCCTTGTTTTTGGTGATATTACCGTGTTCGTCGAGTTTGTTGCGGAAGACCCATTTTGTTCCTATGATGGATATTTCATCTGGTCTCTCTACGAGTGTCCATATTTGGCTCTTTTCGTACTAAGATAACTCATCCTTCCATGGCAGAGACCCAAGATATATCGTCTAGAGCTTCATGGACCGTCTTTGGTTCTATCATTGAAAGCAGGACATTATGGGATTCCTCCGTCTGCTGATTTCGTGCAGTTGCTCGAGTTTTGATTCCAGATGTGATATTTCCTATCACTTGATCTATTGGATGACTGGAAGCATGTTTCCATTTTCTGCATTGCTGTTCATTAGCTCTGGTTCCAGTGTCTCAACATTTTTGTCTTTTGGAATATCTTCCTCACTGTCTTTCGTATACTGCATTTTTGCTCAAGGCAAATCTATACCTTCCTCATCAGTAGCATCTGTGTTAGGTATTTCATCAAAAGTAAGACGTATGGAATCCTGAACAGTCATCTTCCTTTTATTATAGACACGATATGCCTTAGAGTGAAATTTTCCTCTCTTATCTCTATCGTTCAAGATATAACATTTACATCCAAACACACGAAAGTAACCTATATTTGGAGTTCTACCATGCCAGATTTCATAAGAACTTTTCTTTAATATTGGTCTAAGGAAAACACGATTAGACACATAACAGGCTATACTAACAGCTTCCGCACAGAACTGTTTAGGAATATCATACTCATGTAACATAGATATAGCCATTTCCTAGATCTAGCCATTTCCTATAATACTATGTTTTTCCGTTCAACTACGCCTTTGTGTTGAGGAGTTATAGGGGCAGAGAAGTTATGACTATATCCATATTGATCACAGAATGATGCAAATAACTTTCTATCAAATCTAATCCGTTATCACTACGTATCCTACATAGATTCATTTCTTTTACATTTTCAAGTCTCTTTACTAGCGATGCGAAGTTATCTAATGCCTCATTCTTATGTGCAAGGAATATCATCCATGTATACCTGGAATAATCATCAATAAAGACAAAGGCATATCTTTTACCTCGCAGAGACATCGTCTGAAGAGGACCAAAAAGGTCGGGATGAAGCAGTTCAGTGGTCTGGATGTGGATATCACATTCTTTGCTTTGAACATTTTGGTATGCTTACCCATTTCGCATGCCTTGCATGTTTTGTCCGTGACGAATGTTAGGAACACTTCGTACCAGTGCATTGCTTGTGATATGAGAAAGTAATTTACTGTTGGTATGTCCTAAGCGTCTGTGCCATAGCCAGGTGTTATCCTGTGTGACTACTAAAAACTTCACATTCTGGTCAGTTATATCATCAAAAGTAATTTAATAGATATTTCTATCCCTAGGTGCACTAAATAATACCTTGTTATCGTTTCTAACAACACACTTATCATTTTCAAAAGCGACCGTATGACCTTTATCACATAATTGACCGATGCTAATAAGGTTATGTTCCAGATTCTTAACTAACCATATGTCGTCTATTAGTAGTATGTAAAGTGTTACCGACAGTTCCAACCCCAATAATCTTGGCCTTTGTGTTGTCGGCGTATGAGACATATCCTCCATCATATGCTTTCACCGGCACAAAGTTACTAATATCACCTGTCATATGGTGGGAACACCCACTGTCGAGATACCACTTGTTTTTCTTGCTGGAGTTTCTTCTTTGTACCTGCATGAATCAATTCTTATATGAGGTGCCCAACTTTGATTGGGTCCTAAAAGGTTAGCGGCAAAATAACTCCTGTTAACACGTGATATATTATGTGTCACAAACTGTTAGAAACTTGATTCTCAGGAACCTGCTTTGGCCTCTGACACGCTCGAATACTAGCAAGTATACTAGGTCGTGCAAGTAGTATAAAACGGACGTAAATCCTAGTATCGATCCACGAGGACAGCTCAGTTAGTTCTAAGATATTAATCCGAAATTTAATTTAGCTGACGCGATTTTAAAAATATATTATATATATTTATATAGTATTTTTTTTAAAAAATTATTTAAATGGTTTTAAGAAGTGCGCAAATAAAGATAACTGTTTTTTTATCATTTAATGACAAGCGTGGTTAAAGCACATATTCGGCACAGATTACCCCACACGCATTCGGCTTTATGAATTTCCCCGAGCTTAAACGCTTTCGGCGCCTAAGATCTCGGAAACCACACGGACAAAACCGAATTCCATCTCTGGTCGGTTTTACGTCGTGGTGCACTATATTTATTGTTCTAACCGGTCTAATTACTTTTTCAGTGTCATAAACCAATCAAGAATCAAGCATATGTTGATCAGGCATACGCAAGCATTAAACTCAAATATAGAACACGTAACTTAACTCATACGATTAAATACGATACGAATAACATTAATACGAACTCATAATCCAGCCTAATACGGCCTTAACCACAAATAAACTTAAGCACACATATTAATAAACGAAAAACACAAAAAGATAGAGGTGAACATTCCTGTTTTCGCGTAGGACAATGTATGAACGTTGACTATCACGATGAACGGATCACGCCTAGTTCCGTCGGGATCTCCGTTGCGTGAGAAACTTTTCGTCTGAGCTGCGGCTTGATGCGTGGCTTGGGGCTGCTTTTGTGTGAAGTGTGGTTTTCGTTGGAGGAGAAATCACGAGAGCTTCTTGGTGTGAGGTGAGAAAAATGAGGTGTATGTTTGATGGTGAATTTTAGTGGCCCGTAAGATGTCTCTCCCCCCTTGTCCTTTTGAAATGGATGCTTCACTTTATAGTTGAGGTGGGTGCTTTCTTTAGTAACGTTGACAAGGACATGGAATGGAACATGGAACGGATTTTCCTCCATAATGCATGACTTCTTTTCACCTCCCAATTTTCAGCAATAAATTAGGTAGTGGAGCTTTCAACTTTATGTACTCTGTCAAACATTGAATATAGTGTGCGTGTAACAAGCTAGTTGCTTGCAATGTCTTCACTTTTGTCTTTAGGTGTCCACTACTCATGTATACAGTACCAATGAATTTGCCAATTTCACTCCACGGTTCTCCCCTTTTTCCGTGACTTTTTCTTTTGACGCTGCAATGCACCTAATTAACATATTCATGTATAATTTAATTTACAATGACCAAAAACACATGTTTAAAGGGCATAAGAAATAGTGAAAATCATAACTTATCAACAACCCCCAAACTAGCTTCGATCGTCCTCGATCATAAAAGCGGAATAAACTAAATCAAGTTAGGATTTTATAACGTCACTAAGTGAATTCTCATGTGTAGTCTCAGAAAAGCAAAAACCCAATCGGTCGAAATCGTCATCAACTAATGAATGATCCAGCTAAACACGAGACATGAAATGATAGTTCGCAATCATATCATAGCACAAAAATATTTTCAGATTGTAACGCGTATCAAGTGACAACTCTCACATGGATCGCTCAATTCTCAAAATGTTTAATGAGATCTGTATAAAATCGCTCAACTCACAACATAGAATGATATTATTCTATGCTTGCAAATATATCACATCATAATGCACTAGTGAATCTCATGCACGAATCAAAAGGTCTTTAAAAATGGTTGTAATGGGGCTCAGGGTAATAAGGGTGTGATATATGCGATAAGTGAGGTAATATGGTCAAGCATATTAGTTACTAAATCGCCCTGCCTATACTCTATAGCACAAAATATGACTCAAACAATGGAAACTCGTACTACGATAGAAACCCACTCAAAAAATTACTACTCAAAAAAATATTTCTACTATATATTTTTTTCTTCTTTTTTTTTCTTTTTTTTTTCTTTTTTTTTTCTTTTTTATTTTTGCAAATTATATACGAAACAGAATACCACAACCAGATAATATGAAAAAGACTACCACAACAAGATATGACATAATCGTCTTTTCTCTAATATAATAGACTCAATACTCTAAAGCGATTAGTAAGTTAAAATGCCGACAATGGTTCGAGGATGAAGGATAGAATAAGGGAAAATGTGGCTAAATATCGTGGCTCCAAATCAAAGAATAAGGCTAGTAAGGCTCAAAGGGGCTCACTAATTGATAGATAAGTCGGGTATTGAGATAATTAGGCCAGTGGCTCATCCTAAGCGCCTTTATCATTTTCGTACACAAAAATCCACAAAGTGATATTGACATGCATAACAAAGCAAGTTCGAAAATATTCAGACCATGCGTGACACGTATGAAAAATGCATCGAGCAAGTATTGTGTTGCTCTAAATTTTTTTTTTCAGCTCAAAACTCACAAAATTTTCTAGGTTTGTGGCGCATGATACGTATTATTTTCTGAAGCAATCAATGTGGTCAGATAATCATGCTAATATCAATACAAGTAACATGCAAGACTTTCTCACTCAATTAGCTAAATCATATCTCGACACCAGCAAAATTTTAAAAATTTATATCACCGACAGGAGATTTCACTAGTGACATTTAAATCAAAACCTTCATCAGTTCATACCAACTAATAAATCAAAGAGATCGATATCAAATCTAGCATGTGTCACCCCACCCCCAGACTAATTATCACATTGTCCTCAATGTGTAAAAATTTAAAGCAAATAGAGAGTTTAAGTGACACTGCCCTGAATAATTCGTTGATCGATGTGGACGGGTCGTGAGAAGCTTTTGGTTCCTTCATACATCGAGCTAGCTCTGCGAACAAACCACCCCCAAACTGATTATGAGCCTGTGAGAAAACATAACTGGACGACACCGTGATAACACACTCCAGAAAGTGAAACATAATAAGTAATACATAACAAAGACACGATTCAACAATACAAAACTTTAATGCACGGATAGCACTTGGGTTGCCTCCCAAGAAGCGCTGTTTTTATAGTCGTTAGCTCAACTCTCAAACCGATCAAGGTAGATCGGTATTTGGACTTGCTTCGGCGTGCTGGAAGTCCATCAGCTCGCTGGTAGTTTCTCCAGACGAGGTATCCTTGAAAGGCATAAGACAACTCAAAGAAGTAGTGTTAGTAACTACGGGTTCCACGAGATATACCAAAGTTGTTTCTCCAAAGTTCCGATCATCGTATAATTTCAAGCGTTGTCCATTGACCGTTTGCGAGTCATTTTCATTAATGCGGATCTTTACGGCTCCTGATGGAAACACTTTCTCTACTATATAGGGTCCACACCACTTACTCTTTAGTTCTCCTAGAAATAATCGCAAACGTGAGTTAAATAGCAGAACTCGATCTCCTACTTTGAACTCCCTTTGTACAATTCGCTTATCATGCCATTTCTTCGTTCGCTCTTTGTAAAGTTTTGCGTTCTCGTATGCATTTTGACAAAATTCTTCCATCTCATTGAGCTGGAGTAACCTATTTTTACCTGCCTCAATAGAGTCAAAATTTAGTTTTTTAACAGCCCAATATGCACGATGTTCTAGCTCAACAGGTAAATGACATGCTTTCCCAAAAACTAATTTAAAAGGTGAAGTTCCTATCGGTGTTTTAAAGGCAGTGCGATATGCCCATAATGCATCATCTAACTTTATAGACCAATCCTTCCTGGAAGCATTTACCGTCTTTTCTAAAATTTGTTTGAGCTCCCTATTAGAAACTTCTACCTGTCCACTGGTTTGCGGATGGTACGGGGTAGACACTTTACGCTTAACACCATATTTCGATAATAAGTTAGCAAATAACTTATTGCAAAAATGACTACCCCCATCACTAATTATTGCACGTGGTGTACCAAAGCGAGTAAAGATATTTTTCTTGAGAAAGCGAATAACTACTCGTGCATCATTTGTTCTACATGCTTCAGCCTCGACCCACTTAGACACATAATCTACTGCAACGAGAATATTTATTAGAGCATGAAGTAGGAAACGGTCCCATAAAGTCAATACCCCAAACTTCAAATAGCTCAACTTCTAACATAATATTCAAAGGCATCCATGTTTTCTAGAAATTGCACCAGTGCGTTGACAACGATCACAAGAAGCCACATAAACATGAGCATCTTTGGATAAAGTGGGCCAGAATAAACCTGATTGAAGCACTTTAAATGCAGTTCTAGTTGGCCCGTGATGTCCACCCGTCAAACCAGAATGACAATGAGTTAGGACAGAATTTACCTCTTCGGCAGGAATGCATCGTCGGATTACCTGATCTGAGCAGATTTTGAACAAGAATGGATCATCCCATAGGTAATGCTTTGCATCAGAAAGAAATTTCTTCTTCTGATGAAAAGTCAAGCCTGTCGGAATATCACCTGTAGCAACATAATTCGCAACCGCATACCAAGGTAAAGACGTATCGAGTAATGCATACAATTGTTCATCGGGAAAACACTCGTTGGTATTTCATTATCCCGCTTAGGTGAAGTGTCTAACCTAGATAAATGATCAGCTATCACATTTTCGACACCTTTCTTATCACGTATCTCTAAGTCAAATTCTTGAAGTAGTAAAATCCAACGAATCAACCTAGGTTTAGCATCTTTCTTAGCGAATAAGTGCCTAAGTGCAGCATGATCAGTGTACACGATTACCTTATTCAACACAAGGTAAGAATGAAATTTATCAACAGCAAATACCACAGCTAGTAAGTCCTTCTCGGTGGTAGCATAGTTCCTTTGTGCATCGTGTAGGGTTTTGATCGCGTAGTAGATGCTCTGAGAAATCTTATCCTTGCGTTGTCCCAAAACAGCGCCGACTGCACCATCGCTTGCGTCACACATCAATATAAATGGTAAAGTCCAATCCGGGCGCGACAATTACTGGGGCAGTGGTGAGTTTCTCCTTTAACGTTTGAAAAGCCTGCAAGCACTCATCAGTAAAATTGAAAACAACATCTTTAACAAGCAAATTAGATAAAGGCTTAGCTATTTTTGAGAAGTCCTTAATGAAACGTCGATAGAATCCTGCATGTCCCAAAAAAACTTCGAACTGCCTTTACCGAAGTGGGTGGTGGTAATTGCTCGATAGCATCAATCTTGGCCCGATCTACCTCGATTCCCTTGTGCGATACCTTATGTCCGAGAACTATTCCTTCTTGTACCATAAAATGACACTTTTCCCAATTCAATACAAGGTTAGTCTCTTTACATCGTTTAAGCACAAATGCTAAGTCATCGAGGCATACGTCAAAAGAGGAACCAAATACAGAAAAATCATCCATGAAAATTTCCATGAACTTATCAACAACATCATGAAAAATAGCTAGCATGCATCTCTGAAAAGTAGCTGGAGCATTACATAATCCGAACGGCATACGTCTATAAGCAAAGGTACCATAAGGACAAGTAAAAGTAGTTTTTTCTTGATCCACGGACGCTACAGAAATTTGATTATAACCTGAATAACCATCTAAGAAGAAATAAAATTCATGTCCAGCTAGCCTTTCTAACATTTGAACAATAAAAGGAATAGGGAAATGATCTTTACGGGTGGCATCATTTAATTTCCTATAGTCTATGCAAACACGCCATCCCGTAACAGTCCTAGTTGGAATCAATTCATTTGAAGCATTCTTAATAACGGTCATACCCCCTTTTTTAGGAACAACTTGTGTTGTACTAACCCATGTACTATCAGAAGTAGGATAAATAATACCTGCGTCCAAAAGCTTGATTACCTCCTTTTTCACCACTTCTTGCATAGTTGGATTCAGACGCCTTTGTGGTTGTACGACTGGTTTATATGAATCCTCCATTAATATCTTGAGCATGCAGATTGTCGGGCTTATTCCTTTTATATCTGCTACCTTCCATGCAAACGCTCGCTTATGCTCTCTTAGCACTCTTAAAAGTTTTTCTTCCATGAGACCTGTTAGTGAGGACGAAATAATCACTGGTAAAGTATCAGCGGTGCCAAGAAAAACATACTTAAGATGATCTGGTAAGGGTTTTAAATCCAAGTTCGGAGGTTCTTCGATTGATGATCGTGGTTGTTGTCCTAAAGGTCGATTGAGTGGCTCAATTCTCGGTTTAATCGTCTTTCGATGAGGAGGATTCGCGTTTAGGCTTGCCATGACATACTCCATATCTTCTTGATTATCCCCAGATTCTCCGGTTAGACATGCTTCTAACTCATCCTTGTTCCTGAAAACTTTAAAATGCTCAAAAGCATATGAGTCAATAATATCAATAAAGGAACATGAATGATCATCAGTAGGGTGTTTCATTGCCTTGTAAACGTCAAACTCTACCTTCCCGTCCCCTACTTGTAGAATAAGTTTACCATTACCGACGTCAATTAAAGCTCTTGCCATGTTTAAAAATGGTCTCCCAAGTATCAATGGCATATCTGTATCTTCCTCCATGTCTAATACTACAAAATCAGCTGGGAAGTAGTGTTCTCCCACCTTTACTAGCACATCCTCTACGATTCCTCGTGGGTATGTGATGGACCTATCCGCTAGCTGTAGTATTGTGGATGTAGGCTTCGGCTCGCCGACACCTAGCTTCTTAAGAAGAGAAAAAGGTAACAGGTTAATGCTTGCACCTAAATCGCATAGAACATTAGTAAATGAAAGCGAGCCTATCGAGCAAGGGATAGAGAAACTCCCCCTATCTTTGATTTTTGGTGGAAGCTTCCTTTGTAGTACGGCCGAACATTCTTCATTGAGGGCTATCGTACCATGTTCTTCTAACTTGTTCCGATTTGATAATAGCTCCTTCATGAACTTTGCGTACTTCGGAATCTGCAAAAGAGCTTCAACAAAAGGAATATTTATCTCAAGTTTTTTAAAGATATTTATAAAACGCTCAAATTGCTTATCAGGTTTTCCCTTTCGTAGTGCGGCTGGAAATGGAGGTCGAATCTTTATCGGTGGTAGCGGCTCGGCCTTCTTTTCGGATGACGAGACATCAGTGTCAGTGATTGTGGACGTGTTTTGATCACCATCTGTTTGGATTTCTTCATCCACCTTCTTAGTCTCTGGAACTGACTCGAGTGTCTTTCCATTCCTTAGCTTGATGGCTTTTGCATACTCTCTAGGATTCTTCTCGGTGTCGCTCGGGAGTGTGCCTTGTTTGCGTTCGGACACCGTATTTGCAAGTTGTCCTACTGTTTTCACCAGATTCTGTATTAATGCATTTATATCCTGGAAATTTGTGTCAACTTTAGCTTCCAGCTTCTGAAATCGATCATCTGTCCGACGACTCAAGTCGGCATGCAAATTGGTTTGCGTTGCTTGTAGCTCAGCTACTTTCTCCAATGCTTCCTCCCAAGTTGCTTTTTGTTTCGACGGAATGACATCGTGTTGCCCTTGATGTTTTTGAAATGGTACCTGTTCTTGATAATTTTGGAAGTTTGATGGCTTTAAGTAATTTGAGTTACCATAAGATAGATTTGGATGATCTCTCCAGCTAGGATTGTACGTGTTAGAGTATGTGTTCCTTGATCTGTTTTGGATGTGATGAACTGTCTCAGGCTCTTTTCCTTTCATTGCATCTAACATTCGGTAAATGGCCTCCACTTGTGCCTCCATGGATCCACTTAGCTCATGCACGCCAACATTACGTCGATCCAAATCTTGCTCCGTGTATCTCGCGGGGTAGGTTGCAATCCGCTCTATGGCTTGGAGTGCGTCTTGGTCGGCTAACTCCATAAAATTCCTTGCGCACCCTCCATCGACGATCCGCTTGTTTTGTGTACTAAGCCCCAGAAAGAACGATTGCATTTGAACGCTCAAGGGTATGCTGTGGTTTGGGCACTGCCTTTGGAGACTCTTGTATCTAGCCCAAGCATCGCTTAGAGTTTCGCCACCCTCTTGCTTAAAGTTGACGAGTTGGCTTCGAATCTCGCTAGTTCTTGACAATGGGTAGTACTTACCCAGAAAACATTCCGTCAATTCTTCCCAACTGGTAATAGAAGCGTGTGGCAAGGATGAGAACCATTCTGATGTCTTTCCTGTCAAAGAGAATGGAAAAAAGGTTAGTCGTATCACTTCTTTTGAAACGCCAGGGTACTTAATAGTTTTGCAAATCTGAGAAAATTTCAAAAGATGTGAATTCGCATCCTCGTTCGTCAACCCGTGGAATTGTATTGCGCCGGTCACCATTTGTATAGTAACCGGTTTTATCTCGAACTGGTTGTGTGGTCCTTCGGGAATGAGGATTGGATCGTTATCATCAAAATAGCCTGGAAGTGCTCTACTTAGCAGACTGGGTCGTTGAGCAACCATCTCGCGATCGTGTTGCTCGTGGTGTTCTTGTTCTTGATCCTCCATCTTCTGTCTACGATTTCGGTTGTTACGTCGGCACGTCGCTTCTATTTCCGCGTCAAATAGCAGTGGTTCCTTATTTGAGCTTCGTGTCATGCACCGAACAATATTTCTGCAAAGGTTTTCAAATCAACGTAAATAAATGCCGTAAAAATAATAATAATAATGATAATAATAATACTGTGATGACTTAAGAAGAAAAAAAAATTATAGTAATAAATACTAAAGTAATATATATATATATATATATATTAGTGATGATTATAATAATAGTAATGCTAATAATATTCTTAAAAAATAATATTTATATAAATGAAGAAAAAAAATAATACTTCTACTGCAAAAATAATAATAATAATAGTAATAATAATAATGATAATAATAATAAATTTTTTTAGAGATATATATATTTATATATATATATATATATAAAGTAGTAGTGACGTAAGCAAAAATAATAATAATAACAGTGCTAAAATAAAATAATGATATTATAATGAAAATAATATTAATAACGCTTCTACTACGAGAGAAAAAATATATATATATAACAACAATAATAATGCGAATAAAGATTTATAAAATATAATGATAAATTAAACTCGGAATAAGCTTAAAATTAATGATACCGCTTTCCCCGGCAACGGCGCCAAAAACTTGACACGCTCGAATACTAGCAAGTATACTAGGTCATGCAAGTAGTAAAAAACGGACGTAAATCCGAGTATCGATCCACGAGGACAGCTCGATTAGTTCTAAGATATTAATCCGAAATTTAATTTAGCTGACGCGATTTTAAAAATATATTATATATATTTATATAGTATTTTTTTTTTAAAAAATTATTTAAGATGGTTTTAAGAAAAGCGCAAATAAAGATAACTGTTTTTTTATCAATTAATGACAAGCGTGGTTAAAACACATATTCGGCACAGATTAATCTTACGTCTGCATGCAATCGTATATATTTAACCAATATTAATCTAGTTAAGGTAGAAATTCCTAACGTACGTGCTACCCGTTATTCACGTAACTAGCAACCCTATGCGAAAGTGAACCAATCAACTATATTCATATATGACTATAGTTACCCCACACGCATTCGGCTTTATGAATTCCCCCGAGCTTAAACGCTTTCTGTAATACCCGTAAACTTAATACGGAATTTTGTTGAAATTATCTATATACTGATTTTTCAAAATAAGAAAGAGGATCACAAAATTTAAAATTTGCATAGTGAAAATATGAATTTATTAATTTCGTTAGTTCGGAATTTATTTTGAGTTTGATCAGAGAATTTAAATACAAATATATAATAGAAACTTAGTTGGGCTTCACATAATATTTGAAGCTAGGCCCAATTAATGGAGATAAGATTTGAGAAAAAAAATAACGTAAGACTTAGGAAAATGAGATTACTACCTTGTCTAATCAATTTGGTAATTTCGATGAAGAATACTTATCTAAACAAATCGTTGATACCAAGAGTTACTTAGTAGGAAAGCAATATAATGAAAAGAACTGTGATATTGAACTACGAAGGGAAGAAATAGGGAATAAGGTACTTCAAACACAAAACCTTCGAACAACACAAAGAAGTAAAGGCGCAGAGTTAAATATCTTATTTATACAACGTTACTTTTCAAAACATAATGTTGGATTTCACATTTTTCCTTAACTCATGTGATTAAAAGTTAATTCGTGTGAAGAACTCGAGATGATTCGGTGGGTTCATGGAAACAACTCGACATTTAACATGTTTAGGGTTTTGTGGCTTTTCAGTCAATATACATATCAATGAATTAATGACTTTCGAACACATAAGATACTCTTATGTTTCGATGTTTTCCTAAGCTTGGGTTAATCTCCAAGACAACTATAAGGGTGGGTTAGTTTGGAATTATAAGGGTTTCGATAAAACAGTGATAGATTTTGGAAGTTTCGACATTATCACAATAACAAGGTTCTCGACATTTGTAAGATGTCGACATTGATTAAAGACCTCGAGATTTACATAGAACGAAGTCGACCCTCATCACAGTACTCGACATCTTTTTATTATTATTATTTGCAAGATCTCGACACCTTAGAGTATGAAATCTCGATATTATTTATTTCAATGTCTCGACATTTTCAAGGGATAGAATAGATCTCGACATTTATATTGTTTAAGTCTTGACATTACTAGTCAACTTCGACATTTAGAAGTTCGACATTTAATTCCTTGATAGATCTCGATAACATTAAGTTCGATATTTGCTATTCAATGAAAGATATCGACAAGTGCTTTTCAACAATAAGATCTCGAGATCTGCAATAAAGAGAATTTGAGATGCTTCATAAATCGATTTTTGAAAACGTATTATAGATAGATGTCGAGACAATAGTGAAAGGATATCTCGACATTTTACAATGGTTCGACTTTTTCAAATGATGATCTCGACATTTGTATAATTCGACATCTTTATATGTCTCGACTTTTTCATAACCTATAATAAGATCTCGACATTTTATATGTCTCGATATTTTGAGGGATAAGATGTCGACATGTGTGAGATTTCGACATTGTGTTTTAATTAATAAATTTTCGGTATTTTAGGATTTTTGCTATATCTAGGGTTTTCAATATTTTAGGGTTTATTTATTTTTAGAAATATCATTATTTTTAGGTTTTCATAAATTTTAGGGTTTTCTATAATTAGGGTTTGGGAACTTGAAAACTTATACAGTTTAGCAAATATACTGATATGATAATATTTATTTATTCAGAGGATCGATATATAGGGACTACACCGGACTTTTTATTTGACAGTAGCAGGAGAACAGGTAGGTGGATTATCCATCTACAATACGTAAACACAATTATGTGTTTCATATGATTATGTGATTTACGTGACTTATGTGACTTATATGTTTTACGTACGTTTTATATAAATCATGTTTTATGATATTTTTATATGCATGGCACGTGCATATCACGTTAGGGCGAGAGATGGTTGTACCGTAGTGTGACAGTAATAATATGAGATATTGACGTACGGGGTAGAAAGAGATGCTTGTGATTGGTGACTCTTAGAGGAGTCGAGGTTGGGCTCACTGGGCACCTGGCGGAGACAGACGTGATCGATCTGTCTACCCGGACGTGATCGATTCGGGTTGCATACCGCCGGATGGGATTTTATTTGTGATTAGTGCGGTAGGTATACGACCTGGTAGGAGGACATTGACGTGATCGATCAGTGCACTACCGGCGTAGCTCACCGCGAGACTTGGGGTGGCCTCCCAGTAGTCTATTGCGCGCGGAGGTGTCGAGCCTAACCTAGGGTCCTGTATTGTGTGAAATAGGAATGTGGGAAAAGAAAGAGTGTGCATTATATCATGTTGTGAGATACCGGGATCGGGGCTGAGTGCACACTTGCATACATGCATTTTATTCACCTACTGGGCAAATTGCTTAGTGTTTACGTGTTGTAGGTACTGAGTCTGACGCCGGTACGCGTCAGGACTGAGGCGGCTGGTGGCGGTGCTCCACGGACTTTTGAGGGCGGTGCGGTACATGGATGAAGACCTGTGGAGCGGCGTTAGCACTTTTGTTCTTTTGATATTTTTGGGGCTTCGGCCCATGTACATGGATGACAATGTAGACGCATGTATTTAGTAATATATATTATTTTAGGAAAAAGTTTTAAGTAGACGGGCCTTCCGCGGCTTCCGTTGCGGAAATCCGCCACTAATCCTAGTTAGAGAAGTAGGGTCGCCACAGGTGGTATCAGAGCTTCGGTTTTAGATTCTGAAGACTGTCCATGTACTCCCGCTCAAAAGCCTGGAGAACCAGCCTGGCCTGTAAGTTTACTTCTTGAGTACGTGATTACGTGTTATTTGATATATGTGCTTTCTATGACGGATTGTAGAATTACTTATAAATGCCAAGGACACGTAGAGAAGTTGGCGAAACTAGTCGTAGGACGGGTTCCGGATCCCAACCGAATGAGGACCGCTCTACGATCCATCAATTAACCGATCTGATCCGACGGCAGTCCGATCAGATTAATGACCTCATTCATCGCCAAAATTCCTCGGAACGTCACTCATCCCCTGGCTTAGAACGTGCAGAAGCAGCCGGGGAAAGGTTCCGACGGTTAAACCCCCCTTCGTTCGAGGAGGCAGTCGATCCTACCTTAGCGGAGGATTGGCTCAGAACAATAGAAAATATGTTCCGCGTTAGCCATCTGCCTGATACTGAAAAGGTGACATGTGCCGCCTTTATGTTACGTGGGAACGCGGGCTACTGGTGGGACACCATTCAGGTGCTCGAAGATCCCACTACGATGACCTGGGAAAGATTCAAAACGCTCTTCCGGGGCAAATACTTTATCGCACCTGATAGAGCACAGAAGCTGAATGAATTCATAAACCTGAAACAAGGAGGGATGTCCGTGGCCGACTACATTCGTAAGTTTGAGCAACTCTCGAGGTTTGCGCCGCATATAGTGGCTACAGATGAGCTGAAGATCGAACGTTTTCTGGAAGGTCTCAAACCCGAGATCTTCCGAAATGTAAGCATGTACGATACCGAGGGAAAGACTTACGCTCGTATCGTTGAACGAGCAATATTAGCAGAGCAAGCAGAGAGTAGAGTTACCAAGGCTCAAGATGCAAAGCGACGGGTAGAAGTGCAACAAGGAGGAGGGAATCAGAAACGCCCGTTCTTTGGCAAGAATCTGAACAATCGTGGAAATCAACCAGGCCAGCAGAACTGGAGACCGAGGCCAAACCAAGGACCAGCTAACGTTTCAAACCGACCCCTAAACACTGTATCTCAGTGTCGGCAGTGTGGGCGCTACCACTACGGAGTATGCCATGGGCCGAGACCAAACCCAACTCCCCAGTGTTTTCGATGTGGAAAAATTGGCAACTATGCCGGGGTCCGCCCCAATTTCTAAAGCTCCTTATCGCCTAGCGCCGAATGAACTGAAGGAGTTGAAAGAAAAGCTAGAGGACTTGTTGCAGAAAGGGTTTATTCAACCCAGTTTTTCACCATGGGGAGCGCCGGTGTTATTCGTACAGAAGAAAGACGGATCGATGCGACTATGCATCGACTATAGGGAGCTGAATAAGATCACGATCAAGAATAAATATCCGTTGCCGAGGATCGATGATCTATTCGACCAACTACAGGGTGCTACGGTATTCTCGAAAATTGACCTCCGTTCGGGATACCATCAGTTGAAAATCAGGGAGGTAGATGTTCCTAAAACAGCATCCAGTACAGGGTACGGCCATTACGAGTTTCTGGTCATGCCTTTTGGACTGACAAATGCCCCAGCTGCTTTTATGGATCTTATGAACCGAGTCTTTAAAGACTATCTCGACCGCTTCGTAATCATCTTTATTGACGACATTCTGATCTATTCTAAGACGAAAGAAGAACACGAGAGTCAATTACGAATCGTCTTAGGAACCTTGCGTGAGAAACAGCTCTACGCCAAATTCAAGAAATGCGAATTTTGGCTTGAGCAAGTAGCCTTCTTGGGACACGTGATTTCCGGGAGTGGAATCTCCGTGGACCCGAGTAAGATTGAGGCCGTGAACAATTGGCCACGACCAACTACTCCGACCGAGGTTCGAAGTTTTCTTGGGCTTGCGGGATATTACCGTAAGTTCATAGCTGACTTCTCTAGCATTGCCTCGACTTTGACGAATTTGACCAGAAAGAACGTGCCTTTCAAATGGACTGAAGCGTGCGAAGAAAGTTTTCAGGAGCTGAAGAAGCGACTCACTTCTGCTCCTATTCTGACTATACCCTCGGGAACTGGAGGATTCTCGGTCTATAGCGACGCCTCGAAGAATGGACTAGGATGCGTATTGATGCAGAATGGTAAAGTAATCCCGTATGCCTCCAGACAACTGAAGGAGTACGAGAAGAATTATCCGACCCATGATCTAGAACTAGCAGCAGTGGTCTTTGCCTTAAAGATCTGGAGACATTACCTTTACGGAGAAAGGTGCGAGATCTTCACAGACCATAAAAGCCTGAAGTACTTCTTCACCCAAAAAGAATTAACCATGCGACAACGACGATGGCTGGAACTTGTAAAAGACTACGACTGCGTTATCAATTATCATCCAGGCAAAGCGAACGTAGTCGCAGACGCGCTTAGTCGAAAGGCGATGAGTACGGAATTGCACAAGCTTTGAGTGGAAATAGTCAATTTGGGCGAAGTCGAAACGAAACTAGCAGCGCTGACTCTTCAGCCGACGTTGCTAGAACGAATTCAAAGAGCACAAGAAGAGGATGAATTCTACCTAAAGGCGAAGAATACACTACCCGAAGACTCTGAAATCCGGGAAGATGGAACCTTATTATACAAGAATCGGCTATACGTGCCCAACGACGAGGAGTTACAACGAATGGTAATGACAGAAGCCCGCACAACAACATACTATGTACATCCGGGAGCTACAAAGATGTACCAAGATTTGCGGATGATATATTGGTGGCCGGGGAATGAAGAAGGATATCGCCACATTCGTAAGTAGATGTATGACGTGCCAGCTGATCAAAGCAGAACACCAGCGACCAGCTGGAACTCTGCAGCCCTTACCAATTCCCGAATGGAAATGGGACCATATCACGATGGACTTCGTCGTTGGTTTGCCTAAAACGACGAAAGGCCACGATGCTATTTGGGTGATCGTGGATCGCCTTACCAAATCAGCCCATTTCATTCCTATCAGCTCTACTTTTTCCATGGAACGATATGCTGAATTATATATTCAGGAAATTGTTCGACTCCATGGAATTCCAATTTCTATTGTCTCGGATCGAGATTCGAGCTTCCTATCCAACTTCTGGCAGAGCTTACAAAAAGCGATGGGTACTAAGCTCTCGTTCAGTACTACATATCATCCCCAGACCGACGGACAGTCTGAACGGACGATCCAAACCCTTGAGGACATGTTACGAGCGTGCGTGCTAGATTTCAAGGGAAACTGGAGTAAGTACTTGCCGCTGATCGAATTCTCCTACAACAATAGCTTCCAAGCTACAATCGGAATGGCGCCGTATGAGGCATTATACGGGTGCAAATGCCGATCCCCAGTCCATTGGGACGAAATCGGTGAACGAGCTTTATTAGGACCTGATATGATCCGAGAAACAACCGAAGCAGTGACCAAAATTAGAGAGAGAATGCGAAAGTCGACAGAAGAGCTATGCAGATCATCGACAACGACCCTTGGAGTTCGCAGAAGACGATCAAGTATTTCTAAAGATTTCCCCAATGAAAGGAGTAAAGCGTTTTGGAAAGAAGGGCAAGCTAAGTCCTAGATACATAGGCCCCTTCAAGATAGTTAAACGAGTCGGCGAGGTTGCGTATCAGTTAGAATTGCGGACTTCCCTGTCGCAAGTTCACGACGTATTTCACGTATCGACATTACGAAAATACGTCACGGACCCGAGTCATGTGATCCAGAATGAACTTCTTTATCAACAACTCAAGCCTGACTTGAGTTACGAAGAGAAGCCCGTAGAGATTTTGATGTACGAGTCGAAACGACTACGGAATAAGACTATTCCGCTAGTTAAAGTTCTGTGGCAGAATCAATCAGTTGAGGAAGACACGTGGGAGCGTGAGGATGAAATGAGAGTTCGTTATCCGGAGTTATTCCAGTCGGCATAATTTCGGGGACGAAATTCTTTTAAGGGGGGAGAATGTAATACCCGTAAACTTAATACGGAATTTTGTTGAAATTATCTGTATACTGATTTTTTAAAATAAGAAATAGGATCACAAAATTTAAAATTTGCACAATGAAAATATTGATTTATTAATTTCGTTAGTTCGGAATTTATTTTGAGTTTGATCAAAGAATTTAAATACAAATATATAATAGAATAACTTAGTTGGGCTTCACATAATATTTGAAGCTAGGCCCAATTAATGAAGATAATATTTGAGAAAAAAAAAATAACGTAAGACTTAGGAAAATGAGATTACTACCTTGTCTAATCAATTTGGTAATTTCGATGAAGAATACTTATCTAAACAAATCGTTGATACCAAGAGTTACTTAGTAGGAAAGCAATATAATGAAAAGAACTGTGATATTGAACTACGAAAGGAAGAAATAGGGAATAAGGTACTTCAAACACAAAACCTTCGAACAACACAAAGAAGTAAAGGCGCATAGGTAAATATCTTATTTATACAACGTTACTTTTCAAAACATAATGTTGGATTTCACATTTTTCCTTAACTCATGTGATTAAAAGTTAATTCGTGTGAAGAACTCGAGATGATTCGGTGGGTTCATGGAAACAACCCGACATTTAACATGTTTAGGGTTTTGTGGCTTTTCAGTCAATATACATATCAATGAATTAATGACTTTCGAACACATAAGATACTCTTATGTTTCGATGTTTTCCTAAGCTTAGGTTAATCTCCAAGACAACTATAATGGTGGGTTAGTTTGGAATTATAAGGGTTTCGATAAAAAAGTGATAGATTTTGGAAGTTTCGACATTACCACAATAACAAGGTTCTCGACATTTGTAAGATGTCGACATTGATTAAAGACCTCGAGATTTACATAGAACGAAGTCGACCCTCATCACAGTACTCGACATCTTTTTATTATTATTATTTGCAAGATCTCGACACCTTAGAGTTTGAAACCTCGATATTATTTATTTCTATGTCTCGACATTTTCAAGGGATAGAATAGATCTCGACATTTATATTGTTTAAGTCTCGACATTACTAGTCAACTTCGACATTTAGAAGTTCGACATTTAATTCCTTGATGGATCTCGATAACATTAAGTTCGATATTTGCTATTCAATGAAAGATATCGACAAGTGCTTTTCAACAATAAGATCTCGAGATCTGCAATAAAGAGAATTTGAGATGCTTCATAAATCGATTTTTGAAAACGTATTATAGATAGATGTCGAGACAATAGTGAAAGGATATCTCGACATTTTACAATTCGACTTTTTCAAATGATGATCTCGACATTTGTATAATTCGACATCTTTATATGTCTCGACTTTTTCATAACCTATAATAAGATCTCGACATTTTATATGTCTCGATATTTTGAGGGATAAGATGTCGACATGTGTGAGATTTCGACATTGTGTTTTAATTAATAAATTTTCGGTATTTTAGGATTTTTGCTATATCTAGGGTTTTCAATATTTTAGGGTTTATTTATTTTTAGAAATATCATTATTTTTAGGTTTTCATAAATTTTAGGGTTTTCTATAATTAGGGTTTGGGAACTTGAAAACTTATACAGTTTAGCAAATCTACTGATATGATAATATTTATTTATTCAGAGGATCGATATATAGGGACTACACCGGACTTTTTATTTGACAGTAGCAGGAGAACAGGTAGGTGGATTATCCATCTACAATACGTAAACACAATTATGTGTTTCATATGATTATGTGATTTACGGGACTTATGTGACTTATATGTTTTACGTACGTTTTATATAAATCATGTTTTATGATATTTTTATATGTATGGCACGTGCATATCACGTTAGGGCGAGAGATGGTTGTACCGTAGTGTGACAGTAATAATATGAGATATTGACGTACGGGGTAGAAAGAGATGCTTGTGATTGGTGACTCTTAGAGGAGTCGAGGTTGGGCTCACTGGGCACCTGGCGGAGACAGACGTGATCGATCTGTCTACCCGGACGTGATCGATTCGGGGTGCATACCGCCGGATGGGATTTTATTTGTGATTAGTGCGGGAGGTATACGACCTGGTAGGAGGACATTGACGTGATCGATCAGTGCACTACCGACGTAGCTCGCCGCGAGACTTGGGGGTGGCCTCCCAGTAGTCTATTGCGCGCGGAGGTGTCGAGCCTAACCTAGGGCCCTGTATTGTGTTAAATAGGAATGTGGGAAAAGAAAGAGTGTGCATTATATCATGTTGTGAGATACCGGGATCGGGGCTGAGTGCACACTTGCATACATGCATTTTATTCACCTACTGGGCAAATTGCTCAGTGTTTACGTGTTGTAGGTACTGAGTCTGACGCCGGTACGCGTCAGGACTGAGGCGGCTGGTGGCGGTGCTCCACGGACTTTTGAGGGCGGTGCGGTACATGGATGAAGACCTGTGGAGCGGCGTTAGCACTTTTGTTCTTTTGATATTTTTGGGGCTTCGGCCCATGTACATGGATGACAATGTAGACGCATGTATTTAGTAATATATATTATTTTAGGAAAAAGTTTTAAGTAGACGGGCCTTCCGCGGCTTACGTTGCGGAAATCCGCCACTAATCCTAGTTAGAGAAGTAGGGTCGCCACACTTTTGGCGCCTACGATCTCGGAAACCACACGGACGAAACCGAATTCCATCTCTGGTCAGTTTTACGTCGTGGTGCACTATATTTATTCTTCTAGCCGGTCTAATTACTTTTTCAGTGTCATAAACCAATCAAGAATCAAGCATATGTTGATCAGGCATACGCAAGCATTAAACTCAAATATAGAACACGTAACTTAACTCATACGATTAAATACGATACGAATAACATTAATACGAACTCATAATCCGGCCTAATACGGCCTTAACCACAAATAAACTTAAGCACACATATTAATAAACGAACAACACAAAAAGATAGAGGTGAACATTCCTGTTTTCGCGTAGGACAATGTATGAACGTTGACTATCACGACGAACGGATCACGCCTAGTTCCGTCGGGATCTCCGTTGCGTGAGAAACTTTTCGTCTGAGCTGCGGCTTGATGCGTGGCTTGGGGCTGCTTTTGTGTGTAGTGTGGTTTTCGTTGGAGGAGAAATCACGAGAGCTTCTTGGTGTGAGGTGAGAAAAATGAGGTGTATGTTTGATGGTGAATTTTAGTGGCCCGTAAGATGTCTCTCCCCCCTCGTCCTTTTGAAATGGATGCTTCACTTTATAGTTGAGGTGGGTGCTTTCTTTAGTAACGTTGACAAGGACATGGAATGGAACATGGAACGGATTTTCCTCCATAATGCATGACTTCTTTTCACCTCCCAATTTTCAGCAATAAATTAGGTAGTGGAGCTTTCAACTTTATGTACTCTGTCTCAAACATTGAATATCAGTGTGCGTGTAACAAGCTAGTTGCTTGCTATGTCTTCACTTTTGTATTTAGGTGTCCACTACTCATGTATATAGTACCAATGAATTTGCCAATTTCACTCCACGGTTCTCCCCTTTTTCCGTGACTTTTTCTTTTGACACTGCAATGCACTTAATTAACATATTCATGTATAATTTAATTTACAATGACCAAAAACACATGTTTAAAGGGCATACGAAATAGTGAAAATCATAACTTATCAGCCTCCAGGCATATCTAGACTTATCCGCTCTCTTCAAAAAAACAGTTGTTAGAATAATGACCTTGACGGCCGCATGAAAAACACTTCGGCTTTCTAAAAGTTTGTGGTGCAGTGTGTTCATGTGTCATGGAATATCATATCCCTGATTTTCCAATTTTCTAGGAATACTAAGTAACATATCAAGATTTTGTTCCTTCAAGAAGTCTATCAACAGTACGTGCTTTTTCTTCTAAGGAACTTTTAAGAACTGAGATGTCTTTAGATATATCACTATTTTGCTTTTTAAGCTCTTCACAGTTACACAAGTCTTTTTCTTCCTTTAGGGTTTCTAGCGCGGCTCTCAATCGTTCATTTCCTAGATCCGTTTGGTGCTTTCCTCTAGCTACGTCATCTCGTTGCCTAACCAATTTCTTTACTTGTGAGTTGAGCGACTTAATCCTCCTTTCTACGTTTTGAATTATTTCAAACATCTCTTCCTTTTCATCTACTTCAGGGACTGAGGAAGCGTTATCATGAGATTCATCCTTCCTACATATAATTCATTTAGAATAAGTATTTCCTTAATAGTAGATGAGGAAGATACCTGATCATTATCATCGGCCATGTAGGCGAGATCTTCCTCCTCTTCACTTCGGACCTCTTCCCAGTTTGTGACCATGGCTTCTGCTTCTTTATCTTTTTGTCACCGTTTTCCATCGGGCAGTTTGCGGAGAAGTGGCCTGCCTTGTTGCATTTGAAGCATTTCTGCACATTGTTCCCGGATGACGATATTCCCTTGTTTCTTAGCTGAAATTTGGAGTTTCCTTTGAATTTTTCTTCTCAGCCGAGATTTTTCATATTTCTGGTTAGCATGGCGATCTGCTCCAGTATGTCTTCATCAATTTCTTTGTAACGACCCGTCCCATAATAGATGTCACTGTAGCATCGGTCCCTACCGGGACTAGTGGTGTTGGGCCCACCACACTCCGACTGATAGTCTGGCCCCACTGTACCACCATTTAAGCTTTCAGCGTGCTTCGTGCACTCGCTCACACGTACCTTGAGAAACTTCACAGGGAGTCACCTATCCCTAGATTGCCCCAAGTCCGGCACGCTTAACTTCAGAGTTTCTAGAGATGGACTACAAAAATGTAGGTCGACCTTGGTGATATGAGTAGTACTATCAGTTCTTCTTATATGATTCTCAGTATGACACGTCCATACATTGCCAGTCTCAGGATCCCCTCTCTGGCACCGGCGATCACTCCCCGCCCTCATCGGCCCCGGGCATCACATTCTTCTTCGCCCTTAGAGTCATTTTCGTGTTCAGTGTTGAAGGCAATGTTTGGTTGAATTCTGACTTGGGGTTTTTCTTTGATGGAGATCTGAGTCATCTCATACGTAGTTAGAGATCCGATCAGTTCCGAGATGGAGAGTTTGTCTAAGTCCTTTGCTTCGTAGATGGCAGTCACTTTGCGATTCCACACTCTTGGAAAAGATATCAGAATTTTTCGCACCTTCTCACCGTCTGGTATTTTGTTTCCCAACGAGAACATTTGATTGATGATGTTCATGAATCTTGCGTACATGTCGCTTATAGTCTCGTTGTCCTCCATTCTGAACAGCCCGTATTGGTGAGTCAAGAGAGCTATTCTTTCTTGTCCAATTCGAGTGGTTCCGTCATGTGTGACTTGTAGCATGTCCCACATATCTTTAGCAGATTCACATGAGCTCACATGATTGTATTCTTCTGTTGTAAGGGCGCAGGCAATCATGTTCTTTACTTTGGCATTCAGGGGGGTTCCTCGCTTGTCTGTTGTATCGTATTCAGCACCTTTCTTTGGAGTTCCATCTGCCTTGTTGGAATTGTATGGTCCAGTAGTGATGATATCCCCAGATCATAGTCAGCAGCAAGCAGGAATTCCTTCATACGGTTTTTCCATATGGCGTAGTTAGTTCCATCGAAGAGTGGTGGCCTGGAATGGGATTGTCCTCTGCAAAATCATCAAAACTCGAAGAAGCCATTAGATCTTTAACTCAGGCTTGTTAGGCCCGTCGTTTGAGTAACCCTCTCTGATACCGAATAAAGATGTGGACTTGGTCAGTGCCTTGCCAACACGTCAATAATTTTTTCGTCATTAAATAAAAATTTATGTTTCTTCTTTTCACAAATCCTAAGGTTTAGTGACTTAGAGATGCCTAGTGATGCTTATCACGAGTATGCCCGATATATCCTAGTAACTTCAGATGTGTATCGGGTCTGTCTCACAGCAAAAAGGAAATAATTGTAATGCGAGACATGATTTTTATAGAGGTTATATCCCCAATTGGAGTTTACTCCTCTCCTTCGGATTTGCTCCCCAAGAGTTTAACCAATCACTATAATGCACCGTATCTGGGTACAAAACTGATTGATTAGCCCAATACACAACCAAAACAAGTCGAACACTAGACACACTCGATTACCACACGTTGAGTTTCGTTCCTCGGAATCTCCTGATCTCGACAGACAAAGCTCGCTACCGAAGGGCCCGCAAAACTCGTCCTTCCCTTCATGTCCGCGTAAACGTCGACCTTGCCTCCTTGGTATTGCTCACGTCCGAAGACAGTATATATGGTGGAGGGTTGGAATATCTAGTACAATCAGTACTTCGCAAGTGATCGCTCAAGTAGGCAGAAAGCTATCGCGAATGAACGCTCAAAAATCTCTCAATACTGTTTCTGCTCAAAACGCTTATAGTCGTATCGCAAATTCTAAGTCTCTCGAAATTATGAAGTGTTGCTCATATATAAACCTTTTCATTCAACACTATACATGGAAAGTTAGATCAAGATATTAATCACCAAATCAACCATATAGTCCATGTAATTTTAGAGAATCAACATGCCACGTAAATCATGCTTTTAGAAAGTCATCACAACGGTTAATAGCACTAATCAACAGTTAACTTTACTGGAATAACAATATATTATACGTCAGTAACCAAAGAAAGCTTCGCGATACTTCGTTTACTGATATTCTGGAAGGGTATTTTGGACATGGTTCTATAAATGTAAGTCAAAAGGGGTCCTTAAAAATAAGTTTTATACTGACAGAGCCTGAAATGTAATGAAAAATTAGGGCCTCATACCAAAAGGTCCCTTCTTCAAATATTTACATATACCTTTCTCAATCTCAGTATTAAGTTACTTACCAATCTTTTATTTGACCACTATTCTAAATTAATATACATCCACACTAAATTGATAGTTCATAATAGAAATAAAAATTGCAAGAGCAAACGAAAAAGAAAATACCGATAACAAACAAAGGTGGCGGTGCGGTAAAAAATTAACGTGTAATAAACGAAACCATGCATTAAAATAAATGTGGAAGAAACTATACCATTGATGTGGAACGATAATTAGGCAGGCTAAAAAGAGATTAAGAAACTAATTAGCGATAATTATCAAGAGAAGGGAGACTTTACGGACCTCCGACAGATTTTAGGGACCTCCGACAGACTTTAGGGAGATAACAATAGGAAATAAGGGTTTTAGGGACCTCCGACATGCATTAGGGAACGAACACCATAATATGGAAATTGGAAGGGGTTATGGGACCTATTATGCCAAGCAGGACCTGTCGTCTCGAGGAAGCGTCATAAGGAAGCTTTACTGAAGGTCCAGAAGCCGAAAATACACCTTCGGAAGAGAAATCGGTTGATTACCACGTGGCTGTCAAAGAGAGGGCCACAACACTGCCTAAAATGGAAGCTTCCTGCAGAAGCTACTAATATCGTGACAAAGCAGGAAAAGCTGTCACGAGCATGCCTGCTGTTCCTGACAAGGCAGGAGATGTTTCATCTTTAGGACCTCAGACAAAGAGCTCGAGTCCTAGGCAGAAAAACACCTATAAAAGGAAGACTTCACTCATTTCATAAACCAGGGATCATAATAACATTTTAACACATCCAAATACTTAGAAAATACTCTCTCAACACTAAACACAATATCTTTGACGTCCCATTAGCTATTTTCTTATGTATTCTTGAGAGAAGAGCGAGGAATAAGTAGTTTGAGTGTGTAAATCATTAAAGTATAGTGAAGCAAGGTTTTAGAACGCCCGTGGACGTAGGATTTGCAAGAATCCAAACCACATAATCCTTGTGTTATCTCGTTTACGTCCCAAACGTGTGCCAAACAGGTCCCAAACGCGCCCCAACATCCCAAACACGTCCCAAATAGGTCCCAAACACGCCCCAACGTCCCAAACAGGTCCCAAACACGCCCCAACATCCCAAACACATCTCTCTCAGTTTCCTTACAAATAAGCACCTTACGCAAGTCTTAAACTTTGCGATAATCACTTCTTCCGCTATATAAATATCCCCCCACATTACGCCGTCTGTGGAAAGTTCAGAGTTGAAGGCGTGATTGATCTTACTAATAGAGTGCGAATTTGTGCTTAAAGATTATTGTTTTTCCCTTTAATATACTGTTGAGACGAGACGAAAGTCGCGGAAAGTCGATGAAAGAAGACTCTCCTGTGAAAAGAACATAGATCCATAGTTCGCGGAGGCTGTTGGAGGTGATCACCAGAGCAGCCTACCATTCCAGTGCCCGCCTATGGGACATTAGCGCCAGAAACACCTAACCCTGACCGTTGCGCAGCTGGACCTCCTGGTGTGCAACACCATAAACAATACCTAGCAGAAAGACGGAAGAAAAAGAGGCAACGACGAAAAGCCTGAACACCACCAGGAACAGAGAACGTTGACGGCCGATTCACGGAGGTAACAGGGGAGAACGATGACGAAACATGTAGCACCCGAGTCCTCGTAAGCACATTAGGGCCAATAAATTTGCATAAAATGTGGAATGCAATTACGCGCTTTTCGTATGTTACCTTCGCGCTTATGTGACTTACTTGGAATTTGTGTGGAAAATTTACGTGCTTAGGCGATTTCTTGAATTTAGTGCAATTAATTCGTACCAAGTGACCCCTAATTTATTTAGGAATTTTCGTAAATAGGCAAAAAGGAATTTGGGTCATGAATAAAGATTGGACTAGATGTAAGAATTGGGCCAATCAAAATATTGGGCCCAACCCACTTAGGGATATTGCTTAGAGAAACCCTCCTTGAATCAAGGGATATTTTCGTTACCTAAAGCCTTAGCCACTTAAAATTACACCTAAAACTCATTTGAAGTCCACAAAAAAAAAAACCTCCATAGCCAAGAAACTAACGTGAGCTTAGCCAAAGAGGGAGGAGAAACCAGGCGAAAAACACGCCGAGTGAAAGGTAATGAATCCTCACCCTAACACTCGTATCCTCGTTTAGGCATTTCGGTATCTTAGAGCTTTAAACACGAAAATAAGTACTACACATTAGGGATTATGCGATTTTAACCCCCCGAGAAGCATCCTAACTTTGATTTAGTAATCTTAGTTTTGTAAAACACGTTCTATGGATTATTAGGCACGAGAGGTTAAGTCTAGACTAGCATTTCTGTTAAGCCTGGACATTAGGGTTTAAGGAGTTCATACCACCTTCAAACGAGTTCTTGAAAAGTCACCTTTTTTATCTTCATAACTAGCCTATCGCGGATTAGATGGTGTTTGTTTAGGAATGAGTTCGCGAAGTACAAACTCTGCGAACTCAGGCTCGCGAACTCATTTCGCGAATCCAAAAACTCGGCGGGCCAACTTTGCGAATTCATCGAAGTTCGCGGGTTGTGCTCTGCGAACGCATACAAGCCGCAAAGTTGGAGTTTTGCGAATTCATGCACTTCGCGGCCCCATCTTTCGAATGGGACCTTTTGCGAATCCGTGGAAGTTTGCGGGCTGAGGAGATTTGCGAACCCGTCCAAGATGACGAATTCCCACAAGCCGCAAACCCCAACTTCGCGGGTCCAGAGTTTTCGCATCCAAATCATTTTGCGGGCTCATCAGTTTGCGAACTCCACACTTTGCGAACCCCACGAGGATTGCGAATGGAGGTTCACTGGTCCAATACATTTCGCGGGTCGACCAAGGGTTTGCGAACCCAGCAACTTTGCAGGCCGATCGAAGGTTTGCAAACTCGTGCGTTTGCGGGTCCAAGCACTTCGCGGGCTGCAATTATTTGGCGAGTCGAGTTTACGAATCCAAGGATTTGCGAACTCAAACACTTCGCAAATCAACTTCACGAATTGAACCCCTTAGACGAATTGAGGAAAAATATTTTCGCACCATTTAATCAGAAAAATATTCCGATTCCAATGAGCATAGTCTCTTTCAACGCCCGATCATAATTTGCCTATCGGTGTCCTCAGGGTCAATTTTCGGTACAGGTAGACGTTGAATTAGATAGAATTTTGGAACGAAAATTTACGTAGTCAACTGATATAATTTATAGACTAACTTTATAGCTTGTTCGAGTTTAAAGGATGAAAAGTTAGGAAGTTCACCAGACCGGCTAGCAAATAGCTTATGGATGAATTTTATGAATTTCGTGAACTTCATAAAGTTCCCTAAGTCAAGTGAGACGTACCAAGTTAACTAAGACTCCTAAAGACATTTACAACCAAGGAAAATACCTAAGTCAGTACGTAATTAATTAATTAAAATAGTGTCCTAACGATACTATTCTATGTCTAAGGTTTGGACTTAGGAGAATTCCCGGGTCAGGTAGCGACTAATCCACGGACGCCAGGTAAGTAGAAATCCAACTACAACACATAACTCGTGTGCTATATGTGTATGTGACTATATGCCTACGTGGTTTCGTGATTACGTTAATTAATCGTTACGCTTTCTTATGGTAAGCATAAGTTGCATTTGTTTGCATAGGCATGCTCATGTGCACGCACGAACTCATGGGGAAGGGTCATGGGATAGAGTGTGCATGGTGATATGTCGCTTGTACGCGACGAGGACTTGCCGATGTGGCCAAGTGTGTCGACTCATAGTTGAGTCAGGGGCTGTGTCCTATGCTATCAGGGCGGCGTTTTAGCGTCGTCGTACTATTATTGTAGATATATATTGATATCCTGTGGAAAGGATTTGGGCATGGCCCGTGGCGGTAAGGTGCGACCTGGAGGGTGCGACCGGAGGGTATAAGCGACACAGGGTGGAACCCTGGTGTAGGCGACCTCAGCGTGGGCTACCAGCGTGAGCGACCGCCGGACAGTCGGGGACGACCGGATTCATATGGCGACCTAGGGGAACGATGTGCATCCTAGGGTTTGGCCATCCGGCGTGGACCGCTGTCGTATTGTCCTTGAGGGACGTGAGCTCTTGTGGTGCATAGTGAGATTAGCCGAGGGCCCTGAGTTTTGCTAGTACGAGTGCTAGGTGCATCGGCGCGGATTGCCCTTGCTTAGAAATTTATGCATCGGCAGGGTTTGCCTTTGCGGGGAAAGGGACACGTGCATACATGCATGATTTCTGCTTACTGAGCCTCGGTGGCTCATTCTTTTATGTTATGTGTTGTAGGTGCCAGCAAGCACGGTACGTGATCGCATTAGATGACAAGGCCAATCTTTTGAAGCTTCGCGCTGTTTTTGGGGTGGACGTGTGTGTATGGATGACGACCTGTGAGGCCGGGCGCATAGGAGCCTTTTGCTGTGCCGACGTACCATCGTCCTCGTAGTTAGATCGTGTCTGGAACTTAGTGTTCGACATGTATTCTTTTGACTTGTACAGAACATCATTCCATGATGCAAATGGAAAAAGGAAAAAATTTATACGCATTTTCAGTGTACCTTATTACTCATAACTCGCTAGGCACATAGGAATGCGCTAGAATAGGCAGTTAGGGAAGTGGCAGTCGTGACAGGGTGGTATCAGAGCTTCGGTCACAGGTCCTGTAGACTGTCCATACACACACACACCCAAAAGAGCGGAAGCGGCCTTGTAAGTAAGTGTTAATTTTATGTGGATCTCTATGTTGCATAATTTATTGGCCTAGGACAATCAGGATAGAGATAGAAGATGGTAAGAACAAGAGGGGAGTCGAGCGGTGGCGATGACCAGAATAGGGGAAACACGGCCCCTACTGACAACCGTGACGCGACCATTTTCCAACTTACGGAATTGGATCGCCAGCAGTCAACACAGATACAAAAGCTGATCCAACAGAACACCACGAATGCTGGAAACACTCAGGCCGACAGGGCAGAAATAGTGGGAGAAAGGTTCAGGAGGTTGAACCCACCAACCTTCGAGGATACGGCTGACCCGACGGCAGCCGAAGATTGGATAAGGACACTAGAGAGCATGTTCGTCTACAGCAGAGTCCCAGAGGCAGAAAAGGCTCTTGCGCCGCGTTCCTTCTCAGAGGAAGCGCAGGACATTGGTGGGACACCATTATGGTGATCGAGAATCCTGCCACGATGAGCTGGGACAGATTCAAGGAGCTGTTCCGGGGTAAGTACTTGACGGCCCCGGTGAGAGCCCAGCGTCTCAATGAATTCATAAACCTCAGGCAGGGATCGATGACCGTGGCGGAGTACATACAAAAGTTTGAGCAGCTGTCCAGGTTCGCAGCACTCATGGTCAGCAAGGATGCTCTGAAAATTGAACGGTTCCTAGAAGGATTGAAACCCGAGCTCTATAGAGATGTGAGCATGGCGGGAATCCAGGGAGCTACTTACGCTCAGGTAGCAGAGAGGGCAATGGTGGCAGAACAAGCTGAGGCTCGGATCGTGAGGGCACAAGAGGCCAAGCGCAAATTTGCGCAAATGCAACGAACACAATAGAGTGGAGGAAATCAGAAGCGGCAGTTTGTGCCTAAAGGTGGTAAAAATAAATTCCACAACAGGCCTCCTCAACAACCTCAGGGGACAGTGAATAGACCCCCGAACCCGAATCAGAATCAAGGGGCAGTGCCGATTCCCAACTGTCAGAGGTGCGGAAAGAGGCACTTTGGGAATTGCAATACGCTGGCCAACGCGTGTTTCAGATGCGGGAAGCCGGGACACTTCGTGAGACAGTGCCCGAAAGGTGCTTCGGGAAGCCAGGCCGGGAGCCAAGCATGACCTCAGATGGTGCCAGCTCGGGTATATACCATCACTTCAGAGGAAGCGGAGAACAACCCGGCGGTGGTGACAGGTACTCTCCTAATCCACCAAACTCCCACGTGCATCTTAGTAGACTCCGGGGCGACCCATTCATTTGCATCTGTGAAGTATGTGACAAAACTTGGAATAACGCCTGATAGTGTGAGTTGTGAGTATAGTGTAGCAATTCCAAGCGGGACCCCAATTAGGACTAGTCAAGTAGTGAAAAACTGCCCAGTCTTAGTCGGCAACAAGGAGTTGCTTGTAGATTTAATAGTCATTCCGATGAACGATTACGAGGTGATCCTCGGGATGGACTGGCTCTCACAATACGGAGCGGTGATAGACTGTAACCGTAAGGTGGTCACGTTCAGCACGGAAGGGGGAGAACCTCTCACTTTCAAGGGGACGGGCGAAAGAGGAATTGTTCCTAAGGTTTCGGCGTTAAAGGCCCAACGATTAATCAAAGCCGGATGCGAGGCATACCTAATGTTTGCGCTGAAGATAGAAGAAAATTCCTTTACAAAACTTGAAGATATACCCGTAATTGAGGAGTTCCCAGACGTATTTCCGGAAGACTTGCCGGGACTACCCCCAGACAGAGAAATCGAGTTTACAATCGACCTGGTGCCGGGAGCTGCACCAGTGTCCAAGACTCCATACCGGTTAGCACCGACCGAATTGAAGGAGCTGAAGGAACAGATAGACGAACTCCTACAGAAAGGGTTTATTCAGACCAGTTTTTCTCCCTGGGGTGCGCCAGTTCTACTCGTGCGAAAGAAGGACGGCTCAATGAGGCTGTGCATAGATTACAGGGAGCTGAACAAGTTAACGGTCAAGAATAAGTATCCATTGCCCAGGATCGATGATCTCTTTGACCAACTACAAGGCGCCACAATGTTTTCTAAGATAGATTTGAGGTCGGGATACCATCAACTGAAAATCCGCAAGGACGATATTCCGAAAACGGCATTCAGTACCAGATACGGGCACTTTGAATTTCTAGTCATGCCCTTCGGGCTGACCAATGCGCCAGCAGCCTTCATGGACCTAATGAACCGGGTGTTCGAAGCCTATCTGGACGAGTTCGTGATTGTATTCATAGACGACATCCTCATATACTCGAAGACGAAGGAGGAACACGAGCAACACCTACGAGTGGTACTTGGAGTACTGAGGGAAAAGCAGCTGTACACTAAGTTTAAAAAGTGTGAATTCTGGCTGGACCAAGTAGCATTTTTGGGACACATTGTCTCTGGAGCGGGAATCTCAGTGGACCCAAGCAAAATCGAGGCAATCAATAACTGGCCACAGCCGACCAATGTAACAGAAGTATGGAGCTTTCTAGGCTTAGCAGGCTACTATAGGAAATTCATAAAGGATTTTTCGAAAATTGCCTCAACATTGACAAAGTTGACCCGAAAGAATACTCCTTTTCAATGGAGCGAAGAATGTGAACGGCGCTTCCAAGAACTGAAGAAGCGGCTCACTACCGCCCCAGTGTGGACGATACCCACAGGAACAGGAGGATTCTCCGTTTATAGCGACGCCTCGAAAAATGGGCTCGGATGCGTACTAATGCAAAACGGAAATGTGGTGGCCTATGCCTCACGGCAGTTGAAGGAGTACGAAAGGAACTACCCTACACACGACTTGGAACTAGCAGCTGTGGTCTTTGCCCTCAAGATTTGGAGGCATTATCTATATGGTGAAAGATGTGAAATCTACACCGACCACAAAAGTTTAAAGTACTTCTTCACCCAAAAGGAGCTAAACATGAGACAGAGAAGATGGCTGGAATTGGTGAAGGACTACGATTGTGTAATCAACTACCACCCAGGGAAAGCATACGTGGTAGCAGATGCCTTAAGTCGAAAGACAGTAAGCACAGAACTCCAACGACTCGAAGTGGAGATCGTACCATTAGGCGAGGTCGAGGTGAAGTTAGCAGCTTTGACCCTTCAACCGACATTGTTAGAAAAATTCAAGAAGGCTCAGGAAAATGAAGAGTTCTATGTCAAGATCAAGGGAACCCAGACAGAGCAGCCGGCAGTAGACTATATATTCCGAGACGACGAGAGCTTGTACTACAAGAACAGATTATATGTACCAGACGATGCAGGACACCGAAGAACTATAATGGCGGAAGCACATACTACACCATACTCAGTGCATCCTGGAGCCACGAAACTGTATAGAGACCTACGAGCGCACTACTGGTGGCCAGGAATGAAGAAAGACGTAGCCGAATTCGTCAGTCAATGCCTCACTTGTCAACGAATTAAGGCAGAACACCAACGGCCAGCAGGAACGCTGCAGCCTTTACCAATCCCAGATTGGAAATGGGACAACATAACGATGGATTTTGTAAGCGGATTGCCGAAGAACGTGAAAGGGCACGACGCAATTTGGGTGATTGTAGATCGACTTACGAAATCTGCCCATTTTCTGCCAATAAGTACGACATTCACCATGGAGCGATACGCGGAACTGTATATCCAAGAGATAGTACGACTCCATGGAATACCATTGTCGATAGTATCAGACCGTGATTCAAGATTTCTATCTAAATTCTGGACGAGTTTACAAAAGGCCATGGGGACGAAGCTGGCATTTAGCACAGCATATCATCCACAAACGGACGGTCAATACGAACGGACGATCCAAACACTGGAAGATATGTTACGAGCCTGCGTACTTGATTTCAAAGGCAACTGGAGCAAGTACCTTCCACTTGTAGAATTCTCGTACAACAATAGCTACCAAGCTACAATTGGAATGGCTCCATATGAAGCCTTGTATGGACGAAAATGCAGATCCCCAGTGTATTGGGATGGAGAAGGTGAACGGGCGATGTTAGGCCCAGACATGATACGGGAAATGACGGAAATTATTACGATGATCCGAGAGAGAATGCGCACGGCGCAGAGTAGACAGAAGAGTTATGCTGATCGGAGACGTAGACCGCTAGAATTCGAGGTGAATGATTGGGTCTTTGTGAAAGTATCACCAATGAAAGGAGTCAAAAGGTTCGGAAAGAAGGGTAAACTAAGCCCGAGATACATTGGTCCCTTCAAGATAGCGAAAAGAGTTGGTGAAGTAGCGTATAACCTGGAACTACCAGCATCGTTGTCACAAGTACACGATGTGTTCCATGTTTCGACTTTGCGAAAATACATCGCTGACCCAAGCCATGTACTAATAAACGACTCGTTGCACCAGCAGTTGAAGCCGGATTTGAGCTATGAGGAAGTGCCAGTGGAAATATTGATGTACGAAACTAAAAGACTTAGGAATAAAGAAATTCCTCTAGTGAAAGTTCTGTGGCGAAACCAGTCGATAGAAGAAGCGACTTGGGAACGCGAGGATGAGATGAGGGTCCGCTATCCTGAATTGTTCCAAACGGGCTGATTTCGGGGGCGAAATCCTCTTTAAGGGGGGGAGGATGTAGCACCCGAGTCCTCGTAAGCACATTAGGGCTAATAAATTTGCATAAAATGTGGAATGCAATTACGCGCTTTTCGTATGTTACCTTCGTGCTTATGTGACTTACTTGGAATTTGTGTGGAAAATTTACGTGCTTAGGCGATTTCTTGAATTTAGTGCAATTAATTCGTACCAAGTGACCCCTAATTTATTTAGGAATTTTCGTAAATAGGCAAAAAGGAATTTGGGTCATGAATAAAGATTGGACTAGATGTAAGAATTGGGCCAATCAAAATATTGGGCCCAACCCACTTAGGGATATTGCTTAGAGAAACCCTCCTTGAATCAAGGGATATTTTCGTTACCTAAAGCCTTAGCCACTTAAAATTACACCTAAAACTCATTTGAAGTCCACAAAAAAAAAAAGAAAAACTCCATAGCCAAGAAACTAACGTGAGCTTAGCCAAAGAGGGAGGAGAAACCAGGCGAAAAACACGCCGAGTGAAAGGTAATGAATCCTCACCCTAACACTCGTATCCTCGTTTAGGCATTTCGGTATCTTAGAGCTTTAAACACGAAAATAAGTACTACACATTAGGGATTATGCGATTTTAACCCCCCGAGAAGCGTCCTAACTTTGATTTAGTAATCTTAGTTTTGTAATAACACGTTCTATGGATTATTAGGCACGAGAGGTTAAGTTTAGACTAGCATTTCTGTTAAGCCTGGACATTAGGGTTTAAGGAGTTCATACCACCTTCAAACGAGTTCTTGAAAAGTCACCTTTTTGATCTTCATAACTAGCCTATCGCGGATTAGATGGTGTTTGTTTAGGAATGAGTTCGCGAAGTACAAACTCTGCGAACTCAGGCTCGCGAACTCATTTCGCGAATCCAAAAACTCGGCGGGGCCAACTTTGCGAATTCATCGAAGTTCGCGGGTTGTGCTCTGCGAACGCATACAAGCCGCAAAGTTGGAGTTTTGCGAATTCATGCACTTCGCGGCCCCATCTTTCGAATGGGACCTTTTGCGAATCCGTGGAAGTTTGCGGGCTGAGGAGATTTGCAAACCCGTCCAAGATGACGAATTCCCACAAGCCGCAAACCCCAACTTCGCGGGTTCGGAGTTTTCGCATCCAAATCATTTTGCGGGCTCATCAGTTTGCCAACTCCACACTTTGCGAACCCCACGAGGATTGCGAATGGAGGTTCACGGGTCCAATACATTTCGCGGGTCGACCAAGGGTTTGCGAACCCAGCAACTTTGCGGGCCGATCGAAGGTTTGCAAACTCGTGCGTTTGCGGGTCCAAGCACTTCGCGGGCTGCAATTATTTGGCGAGTCGAGTTTACGAATCCAAGGATTTGCGAACTCAAACACTTCGCAAATCAACTTCACGAATTGAACCCCTTAGACGAATTGAGGAAAAATATTTTCGCACCATTTAATCAGAAAAATATTCCGATTCCAATGAGCATAGTCTCTTTCAACGCCCGATCATAATTTGCCTATCGGTGTCCTCAGGGTCAATTTTCGGTACAGGTAGACGTTGAATTAGATAGAATTTTGGAACGAAAATTTACGTAGTCAACTGATATAATTTATAGACTAACTTTTTAGCCTGTTCGAGTTTAAAGGATGAAAAGTTAGGAAGTTCACCAGACCGGCTAGCAAATAGCTTATGGACGAATTTTATGAATTTCGTGAACTTCATAAAGTTCCCTAAGTCAAGTGAGACGTACCAAGTTAACTAAGACTCCTAAAGATATTTACAACCAAGGAAAATACCTAAGTCAGTACGTAATTAATTAATTAAAATAGTGTCCTAAAGATACTATTCTATGTCTGAGGTTTGGACTTAGGAGAATTCCCGGGTCAGGTAGCGACTAATCCACGGACGCCAGGTAAGTAGAAATCCAACTACAACACATAACTCGTGTGCTATATGTGTATGTAACTATATGCCTACGTGGTTTCGTGATTACGTGAATTAATCGTTACGCTTTCATATGGTAAGCATAAGTTGCATTTGTTTGCATATGCATGCTCATGTGCACGCACGAACTCATGGGGAAGGGTCATGGGATAGAGTGTGCATGGTGATATGTCGCTTGTACGCGACGAGGACTTGCCGATGTGGCCAAGTGTGTCGACTCATAGTTGAGTCAGGGGCTGTCTCCTATGCTACCAGGGCGGCGTTTTAGCGTCGTCGTACTATTATTGTAGATATATATTGATATCCTGTGGAAAGGATTTGGGCATGGCCCGTGTCGGTAAGGTGCGACCTGGAGGGTGCGACCTGAGGGTATAAGCGACACAGGGTGGAACCCTGGTGTAGGCGACCTCAGCGTGGGCTACCAGCGTGAGCGACCGCCGGACAGTCGGGGACGACCGGATTCATATGGCGACCTTGGGGAACGATGTGCATCCTAGGGTTCGGCCATCCGGCGTGGACCGCTGTCGTATTGTCCTTGAGGGACGTGAGCTCTTGTGGTGCATAGTGAGATTAGCCGAGGGCCCTGAGTTTTGCTAGTACGAGTGCTAGGTGCATCGGCGCGGATTGCCCTTGCTTAGAAATTTATGCATCGGCAGGGTTTGCCTTTGCGGGGAAAGGGCAACGTGCATACATGCATGATTTCTGCTTACTGAGCCTCGGTGGCTCATTCTTTTATGTTATGTGTTGTAGGCGCCAGCGAGCACGGTACGTGATCGCATTAGATGACAAGGCCAATCTTTTGAAGCTTCGCGCTGCTTTTGGGGTGGACGTGTGTGTATGGATGACGACCTGTGAGGCCGGGCGCATAGGAGCCTTTTGCTGTGCCGACGCACCATCGTCCTCGTAGTTAGATCGTGTCTGGAACTTAGTGTTCGACATGTATTCTTTTGACTTGTACAGAACATCATTCCATGATGCAAATGGAAAAAGGAAAAAAATTTATACGCATTTTCAGTGTACCTTACTACTCATAACTCGCTAGGCAGATAGGAATGCGCTAGAATAGGCAGTTAGGGAAGTGGCGGTCGTGACAAAACACGTCCCCCAGATTCGCCTCTAGATCCCTGGGAGACGCCCAGAAGGCCGACAGAATTAGAAAGTGAGCAGCAAAGAGGGACGAACCTCCAGAAGCTGCCAAACACACTGAAGAACGACCAGCACCTAAGAAACAGTTGAAAGACGACTCAGAGGAGCAAGCTGGCACAGATAGGTTAGAAGAGGACCATAGAACACCTATGCGGACATCCGCCAGTTCCGCCAGTGGAATGCTTGAGGTTGAGTAAGGAGTAGGGAATTCCAAAAGAAGGAAACGAGCCACGCTCGGGAAAAGGAGAAAATATTTGGGCAAAGGGAGCTAAGGAACCAACTGACGGACCTCAAGCAGGTTGTAGATGGAGTGCGAAGCCGCACTTTGCAGCAACGACAAGGAGAAGGGCTTGTGGCGGGAACTCCATTTGCCAAGGAACTACTAGCATGGGAGGTTTCCTTCAATTTCAAACAGCTTCCGTACGAATATGAGGGAACCACGGATCCTGCGGACCACGTCCTACGTTTCCAAAACACAGTCTTGTTGCATTTTCCCGGACGGAGTGAAGTGTTGAGTGTTCCTGACCACCTTAGTGAGCGCCCAACAACGGTTCAGCCAGCTAGCTCCTAGATCCATCAAGTCTTTTGAGGAGTTTCAGCTCATGTTCATCACCCAGTTTGCCAGCGTCCACTGGCAACCCAAATCTGACATGTCATTGTTTCAGGTTAAGCAGGAGGAGAATGAAGGTCTACGTGCGTACATAAGCAAGTTCAACATTGCCGCCTTACCTCGTCCGTAAAAGCGAGCGCAATGATCAATGGACTCCGAGATGGAAATTTTTTCTTTGCGTCTCTGTCCAAGAGGCCTCCTCAGACCTTCGAAGAATTACTGTTCCGTGCGGACAAGTATATCAACGTAGAAGAGAGGCCAAGGTGCAGGAAGAGAAGCAAACTGCCACGCCGAAGAAAGAGGGAGATGCCAAAAACCCTGGACATGGAAAATCATTGCCACCGCGACCCCTCTTTAGGGAACCTTGGGGATCTCCGCCCAGGATCCACGGAGACTCACGCCTTTGGGCAATAATCCCCAGGAGATCCTTGAGCCTAGTGGGGAGACATCCAGTGATGAGGAAGCCCGAGGCCAGAACTTCAGGGCCCTCCAGACGTCATTCTAATTTATAATGTCATTATCATAATGAATATCTGCACCACACTAACAATTGCTATCATTTGAAGGACGAAATAGAGAGGCTCATCCAGGCAGGACACTGAAAGGAGTTTGTGCGTCAAGATCCCGAACCAAGTCCCAAGGCAAATGAAAAGGAATCCATAGGATCTGCGACGAATAAGGGCAGACCACCTCAACCACCTCCCGACAGAGGAGCTCCAGAACCACCTAGGACCCCTATACTCATTATAGTGGGAGGTCCTGGTGGAGGCGATTCCAACAAGGCCCGAAAAACATATGCTAGAACGACCGGAGGTCCACCGCCTCGGGGATTGGTGGGACGGGAACCATGACCAATGTGGAGTTTGGGTCGGAGGATGAGGTGCATGTCACCAGGCCACATAACGATGCCTTAGTCATCACCACGGACATTGCGGGATACGATGTACCAGAGTCTTCATAGATGGAGGGAGCTCGGCGGACATCATATTCCTAGACTGTTTCAAGAAGATGGACCTGAAGGCGAAGTTGCGCCCCGTCTCCACAGCCTTGTATAGGTTTTGGGGACCTAGGATACAGCCATGGGAGAAATAACGTTGCCCGTCGGAATGGGGAAGGAGCCGGCTCGGATAGTGAAGATGATCGACTTTCTAGTAGTTGATATCGCCTCCTCCTACAACGTCATTTTAGGGCAACCCACCATCAATGAATTCCGTACCATTCCTTCTACTTATCTTCTTAAAATCAAGTTCCTTGTAGGTGACTGGGTGGGAGAGATTTCGGGAGATCAGCGAATCTCCCGACAGTGCTATGAAAATGAAGTGAATGCGGTGGCGAGGGAGATGGAAGTCATCAGACAAGGAAGTGGTCGGGACAAGAGAATCAAGATAGAAGGAGGAGGGCCCTCCAGCTTGCAACCAGAACCAAATGAGGAGCTGGTTGATGTCGAATTATGCCCAGATCAAAAGGGAAGAACCACCAAGAAAGGAACGCACGTAGGGGAGAAATCCACGAAGGAGTTGGTAAGATGTCTACAAAATGCGGATTTATTCGCATTTTCTCCGAACGATATGACTGGAATTCGTCCAAACATTGTCACACACCAGTTGAATGTTCTACCAGGAAGTCGGCCCATCAAGCAGAAGCTCCGATCATGCGGAGCTGAGAGGACGCAGATCTTGAGAGAGGAGGTAGACAAGCTATTCCATGCAGGCCACATACAGGAGGTCCAATTCCCTACGTGGTTAGCTAACGCAGTCCTCGTAAAATAGGGAAATGGGCAGTGGAGGATGTGCGTTGACTTCAGGGACCTCTACAAGGCTTCTACTAAAGACCATTACCCGCTGCCCCGAATAGATGAGCTGGTGCACTCCACCTCCGGGTGCAAGGTCCTCAGCATGATGGACACCTACCAGGGATATCATCAGGTTAGCTTGGAGCCAGAGGATTTTGACAATGTTTGCTTCGTCACTCCAGGGGGAACGTACGGATACGTCTGAATGCCCATCGGACTAAAAACTGCGAGAGCTACCTACCAACGAATGGTGGACAAGGTGTTCAAATAGCAATTAAGCAGGTACATGGAAGTCTACGTGGATGACATGCCAGTGAAGTCCATACATCTGGCAGACCATACTAGGGACCTCGAGGAGGCATTCAGAGCAATAATGGGAATTGGAATGATGCTTAACCCAGAGAGTGCGCATTTAGCGTGAGATCCGAGAAGTTCCTAGGGTATACGGTAACACAGGGAGGTATCGAAGTCAACCCGTCCAAAGTAAAGGCCATCGTGGAGATGCAACCTCCCCAAGGGGTCAGGGAGGTTAGCGGCCCTCAGCCGATTCATCTCCCACTCAGCAAGAAGGAGTCTTCCATTCTTCAAAGTGCTATGAAAGGACAAACAATTCGAGTTGGATGGAGGAGTGCCAACAGGCATTCGAAGAATTGAAGAAGTACCTCCACGATACACCTCTCTTAATGAAACCTCTGGTGGGAGATGAGCTGGTGCTGTACTTTTCCGTGGGAGACCACGCGGTCAGCTCTGTGCTGGTGAAGGAAGAAGGGATCTCCCAGAAGCCCATCTATTTCGTGAGCAAGGTGTTGTTAGATGCCCAGACGAGATACTCTGGGATCGAGAAGGCCACACTGGCTGTGATGGTATCCGCCAAGACGCTCCTGCCATATTTCCTGTCCCACAAAGTGAATCTACGGACCAACTTCCCTCTGAAGCAAACAATAAGCCGACCAGACCTATCAGGGAGGATCAAATGGGCTATCGAACTAGGGGAGTACGATATAGAATTCGAATGACGAGAGGCCATCAAAGCTCAGGCCCTGTCCGACTTTGTGCTTGAAACTACCAAAGGACCACAGAAGCAGCGATGGGAAGTAAATGTAGACGGATCTGCGACTTCCCAAAGATCTGGGGCAGGGGTCCTTATCATTAGCCCGAGAGGACAGGAGCTTCATTTCGCCATTACCTTCGAATTCCAGGCCTCCAACAATGAGTCCGAATGCAAACCCTTAATTCATGGCCTAAGGATTGTGAAGGAAATGGGGGCGGGATGTCGTTTTGTTCTCAGATTCACAATTGGTGGTACAACAAGTAAAGGGGAATTATGAAATGAAGAATGAGAAGATGATGGAATATGGGAAGAAGGTGGAGGAACTAACAGCGAGTTTTGATTGTTGTGAAATCATGCAGGTCCCGAGAGAAGAAAACCACAAAACTGATTACTTAGCTAAGGTTGGCGAGCTCGGGTTCGACCATTAAAGAAAAAGGCATTACTTACCTTAGAATATAAAGGCAAGAAGCAGGGAGATTCGTAGGAATCATAGAAGGATAAGATGATTGGAGGGCCCGTATCCTGGAGGTCCTGAAGGCCATGGAGCTGGAAGACAAGAAGGGATATCGCCGCATGTTTTGCCTTATCGGTGGTCGCCTGTTCAAAAAATCCTTTGTGCATGCATACGCCCGTTGTCTCTCTAGGGAAGAAGGGGAGAAGATATTAGAAGTGATCCATGAAGGATGTTGTAATACGCGTAAAATTTAATACGGAAATTGATATAATTACCTGTGTAAATTCGTGGATTAGGACTTCTAATAACACGATTTTAGTTCTTGAAAGGAAAACATTCACTTTAATGATTTTGGATTTTATTCAACCTAAATTAAGAATATTTAAAATACAATGATATAATTGAATGGGCTTTCTTTATAATCCTAATACCTAAATAAGGCCCAAAAGCATTTAATTGTGATAAAGCTTATCACGTTGCTTGGACTTGAAGAAAAACCATGTCACCTCCTTATCTTTTACTCACTTACCCAAAGTACCAATACATATCCACACTTTAAATACAAAACCTTTATTTAGAAAGGGAACTATCAACGAAAGAAAAAGAATTTTTACCATTCCATTTAGTCCTCATAGGCTAACAACGAAAGGAGAGAACAAAGGAGAAAACGAAAACTCCATCAAGGAGAGGAGATTTCGCAAACCTAGGAATTTTGTAACAAACTCGAGGCAGCACTTGAGGTAGAATATTTCCTTTTTACGTAATCAGACTATGATTATTAGGAAAACATACCTTGGTATTAAGTAGTATATATGATTTATGTGTTGTTGGGAATGAATTATAGCTTATTTGCGTGGTTTTATATGGTAGGTGAATAATTGTGTCTCTCTCGCTCGAAAATCTTATGTAATCATTATGTTGAAATTGTTATCAAGTCCCATATGATTAAATGGCTAGGTGACGGTTATAAAGGGTTTTCCAAGGATTAGTATGTACAGAAAACCCTAACTGGTTGCAATTTAGTTACGACCATGTAGAAATAAGGGTGCTAGTAATTTTCTATGTATGAAATATTCAGAAGGGTAGAATTTAATATTTTTAAACCGTATCATCTTTTAGAATTAGTATAATTTTCGAAGGTGATCATAGTAATAACTAATAAGAATTTTGATAACTTTAGGGTTTTTATTAATTTAGGTTTTTCATTACTTAGTGTTCGAGAATTAGCAGATATACTAATAATATTATTATATTCAGAAGATCGACCGTTAGAGACTCCACCCGAGTTCTTGACTTACTATAGCGGGAGGACAGGTAGGTGGATCATCCATCGACAATGCGTAAACGCATATGTGATTTATGTACTTTATGTGATTCGATGATTTCTGTGACTTACGTGATTTACATGATTTATATATGTTTTATGTGAAACCACGTTTTCATGTACCATCATATATATGCGTGGCACGTGCATATCACGTGAGGGCGAGAGATGGTTTCCACCGTATTGAGACGGTGATGATTCGAGGTATTGTTAAGTGAGGTAGATTGAGATTATTGTGACGACTTGTTAGGCTCACAGATTACCCGGCCGAGACAGACGTGATCGATCTGTGTACTCGGATGTGGTCGGTTCGAGGTGCAAAACGCCAGATGATTATACATATATATATATATATATATATATATATGGATACGGGTTCTATCGCTCATGATTTATTGTGGAAAAGACGACCTGGTAGGTGGCCATTGACGTGATCGATCAGTGCACTACCGGCGTAGCTTACCGCTGATTACGGGTGGAATCACGTGGCCACCCATGATATTTATTGCGCGCGTGAGCCTAACCATGGGCCCATATTGTGTGAAACAAGATAGGATTGTGGGAAAATAAAGAGTGTGCGTTGGCATGTGAGATATTGGGACTGGGTTGAGTGCACACTTGCATACAAGTATTTATTCACCTACTGGGCAAAATTGCTCAGTGTTTACGTGTTGTAGGTACTGGGTCTGACACTGCTATGCGTCAAGGCTGAGGCGGCTGGTGGCAGTGCTCCACGGACTTTTGAGGGCAGAGCGGTACATGGATGCGACCTGTGGAGCGGCGTTAGGGTTTTTGGCATTTTGTCATTTTGGGGCTACGGCCTTTGTATAGACTGACTATGTGGACGACATTTGTCGTAATATATATTATTTTAGGAAAAAGTTATAATTAGACGGGCCTTCCGCGGCTTGCATTGCGGAAAATCCGCCACTAACCCTACTTAGAAAGTTAGTGTCGCCACAGATGTGCAGGAGACCATGCGGAATATAAGACATTGACAAGAAATGCGTCAATTGCCAAAAATACGAACCACGAATCTATGTCCCAGAAGAGGTCCTAGGGAGTATGCATTCACTCTGCCCATTTGACAAAAGAAGTTCTTATTGTGGCGGTGGACTACTTTGGCAAATGGGTCGAGGCCAAGGGTGTGGCTAGAGTCGATGAGGAGAAGGTGATAGAGTTCCTATGGAAGAATATATGTTGCCGCTATGGAGCTCCCAGAATCCTTAGCTCAGATAATGGGACCCAGTTCTGCGGAGCTAAAACGAGGATTTCTGTGAAGGTATGAAGATCACTCAGAGGTTCGTAGCGGTGGGACATCTGCAGGTGAATGGCCAGGCGGAAGTCACCAACCGGACCATCCTCAAGGGAATTAAAGCCCGACTAGAGCAAGACGGAAAAAAATGGGTCGAGGCGTTAGATGTGATCCTTTGGGCTTACAGGACTAACCCTCGCGAAGCCACTGGGGAAACTCCTTTCGAGCTGGTATATGGATCTGCCGCCGTTGTTCCCGCGGAGATCGGCATTGAGACACATCGCATGTTGTCATACAAGGAATATCAGAATGCACAGCTAAGAAGGGAAGATCTGGACCTGATTGACGAAGTACGTGAAAGCCCAAGTAAGGATGGAAGGTTATAAGAGTCGAGTGAAAGCGATGTACGATCGGAAGGTCCGGCCTAGGGGATTTCAGAAAAGGGACCTGGTACTCAGGAGGGCAGACATCCTGCGTCCCTTAAAAAGATGGATGCGCCTTGGGAAGGACCTTACCGTGTGATGCGGGTGTTAGGAGGCGGAGCTTATGAGTTAGAGGATGCAGATGGGAGAGCCCTGCCTCGTCTCTGGAACGTATCTAACTTGAAAAAGTTTTATGTATATTATTGCCATGTACTCGGGAGGGGACATACTCTTTTTCCTTACTCTATGATTTTACCTCAAGGGAGGTTTTGCCTTGGATATGGTTTAATGAGGCGTACCTCCTTGTCGGAATATAAGTATTTTAATATATATGATAACGGTGCTCCGTATAATATAATTGATGCCAAGGGTCGACGGACCTGCAGTGTACAAGACGCCAAAGATACGTCTTCGGTGTGATTTGATGCCAAAGGTCAATGGACCTGCGGTGTACAGGACATCAAAGCGAATCTATCTATGATGTGAATGATGCCCATAAGGGTGTACAAGATACCGCCGCTGACGGGCTGCGGCATACAGGACATCAAAGGCTCTGAGTAACCCTACAACGTGAATGGTACCTTGAGCAAAGCTGGCGCTATAACCAGGGTAAATTAATGAGGGGATCCCCAAATTTATTAAAGACTGAATGGTCTATAAAGCTGAATTCGCTAAGGACATTGAGAGCCTAGTGCAAATGACTCCTGAGGATAAGGACGGTGGTCCTTACAACCGATGGCGTGCTTAATTCGTACGTGGCTTACGAATTACTAAGCGAGCGAGTACTATAACTAGGGGTGGGCAATCGGGTTCGGGTTTTGGGTACCCGATCCGGGTCGTGAAGTCTGGTTTAATAGGGTATCGGGTTTATATAATTCTTCGGGTCGGGTGGTAGCAATAAGCTACCCGAGAAATCCGATCGGGTACCCGACCCGATCAATGTTATGAATTAAGAAAAAAATACTGAACATGAATAAGTCGAGGTCGAGCAGCCCTGAAGGCTGAAATATACACACACCTCAATTTGGTCCTCAGTCCTCACCTCACCTTGTCGCCGTCGCCGTCGCGTTCTCCAACTGTCTGGCCGCATCACGTCGTCAGCCGCGCCGCTCTCTCAGGCTGCCGTCAGCCGCGCCATCATCCTCACCTCACAAGTCTCGCTAACAATCCTCACCTTACAAATCTGGTATATCGTTGTCACCTCGTTGTCAAGGCAACCCGTCAGCCACGCCATCGTCTCAGCCGCGCCGTCACGCCTCTGCTGCCGCCCACATCTCAGGCCACTCCGTCTCCGATTATCCGTTAGGTATGTGTATGTTGAACCCTGATTTTCAAGTTCTTTTGCGATGTTGACAAAGTCCAAAAGGCTAGGTGCAAGCATTGTAGTAGCATACTTAAAGCCGATCCAAGATGCATGGAACCAATTCACTAAAGAATCATTTGAAGTCTTGCAAAAAGAAGCCGCAAAAAGATCAAACAAACCAATCACGTCTTGCTTTCCAACCATCTCGGGCTCGTGGTGTAAGACTTTGAACATCTTATTTTGGCATATTTTATATTTTATTCTGATGGTGTGTGTCGAGTTTATTTGTTGATGTCTTTGAATTTGGTATCTAATGTGTTAATATATTATTTTTTTGGTGTTTACTGCTTCTAATATTCATCTGTTTCTTTCTCTGCACAAGGAAAGAATGTTATGGTTATTACTTATTAGAGCTATATAGCCTCCCAGTGATTATCCTTGATTGGTGTCTTGTCGTTGGCCTACATATTCATGTGTGTTCGTAAAATAATAATGATCCTTCTATTTTCTAAAACACAAGCACGAGTCAGCAAAGTCAACCCTCAAAGAAATCCTCTCGGTGTTAATTTATTTATTAACGTTGTTGAATTTATTTATTACCATATGTTGAAATGAATTGTGGCGTTTGGAAATTATTTTTTGGGTGTTAGTGTAAACTTAATTTAAGTTTTTTTAAATACAAAAAAAGATTAACAAAAAATTGCAAAATCCGAACCCGACCTGAACCCGATAATTGGGTTTCGGGTACCCGATTGTCGGGTACTCGATTTTCATCGGGTTGGTGTCGGGTTTCAATTTTGATACCCGCAAATGTCGGGTACCCGACCCGAAAAACCCGAAACCCGACAAACCCGAACCCAATCCCATCCCTAACTATAACCACGCATTTAAGCGACGATGGCGCTATAACCTGGTAAACCAATAATGTCCCTAAGGGAACTTAGGAGATCGTAAGGACGGTGAATAAGATAAAGTATATGAGGCATATACATCATAAGGAAAAAGGGGCCCCACGGAGACACATCAACACGGGAGTTAAGCTCCCCTAAAAACATTGCAGGTCCTAATGTGCCCGGGAAAAAAAAACGAAAACAAATAGATGTTCGAGAGATCAAATGGCGGGCATGCCCGAGGAGCTAGAAAGGACGAGCGGAGGGTCAACAATATCAACATGGGCCAGGACCTCAACACGTTTCTCCGTAGACCCCAGAGAGATGGCCTTCTGATCATCTGGGAGCACCGAACGACTTAGCATGCTCATTCAGATGGTCCACAAAATTAGAGAGCTCGTCCGCTGAGAGACAGGGCTGTGATGACGGGAACTTTTTGAGCTCCCCGGATAAGGAAAGAAACCGCAAGAACATCCGCCTGCCTTGCAAAAGGAGGAATCTCCTCGCGAACGTCCCTTGCCACCGGAACAGAGGGGAGTAAGGGAGTTACAGATGGTGCGCTGGCTTGGGGAGTCGGAGGAATAAGTAGCTGTTCCCTTCTCCAGATCGGTCGACATAGCCCACCATGAGGATGTCATACCTGCGTCAGAACCCAAGACACATGATCGAAAAACACTATCTCCACGACAAAAAAAGAAAAGAACTCAAAACACCGACGGAGGAGTTACAAATGGGGGAGGTCGCAGAAGGAGGATTCGAAGAATCGCAAGAGACGGAAGCCATAAGGAAAGAAATTCGGTAAGAAAGGTATGGCCTACGATCCTTTATTTCACTTATGGCCTGCCTTACAATTTTTACTCTAATACATTTTTTTTTCCAAAAGACAAATTAGAGTAGGGGAGTGGTTGATGTGGAACACTAATTAGGCAGGTTAAAAAGAGAGTAAGAATAGCTTACAATAATTATTAAGAGAACTTAGTGAAAATATATGAGTTTCCTTGAAGCATATAAAGTTAGATTGTGAATGGAGACTTTTAGGGATCTCCGACAGATTTTAGGGATCTCCGACAGACTTTAGGGAGATAACAACAGGAAAGAAGGATTTTAGGGACCTCCGACAGACTTTAGGGAACTAACACCATTTGGAAGGGGTTTTGGGACCTATTATGCCAAGCAGGACCTGTCGTCCCGAAGCGTCATAAGGAAGCTTCATTGAAGGTCCAGAAGCCGAAAAGACACCTTCGGATGAGATCCTGACAAAGCATGAAAAGCTGTCAGGAGCACGCCTGTTGTTCCTGTCAAGGCAGGAGACGTTTAATCTTCAGGACCTCAAACAAAGAGCTCGAATCTTAGGCAGAAAAATACCTATAAAAGGAGGACTTCACTCACTTCATAAACCAGGGATCATAATAACATTTTAACACGTCCAAATACTTAGAAAATACTCTCTCTACACTACTCACAACATCTTTGACGTCCCATTAGCTATTTTCTTATGTATTCTTGAGAGAAAAGCGGGGAATAAGTAGTTTGATTGCGTAAATTATTAAAGTATAGTGAAGGAAGGTTTCAGAGCTCCCGTGGACGTAGGATTCGCAAGAATCCGAACCACGTAATCCTTGTGTTATTTCGTTACGTCCCAAACACGTCCCAAACAGGTCCCAAACACGCCCCAACGTCCCAACGTCCCACACACGCCCCAACGTCCTAAATACATCCCTTTCAGTTTCTTTACAAACAAGCACCTTACGCACGTCTTAAACTTTGCGATAATCGCTTCTACCGCTATATAAATTTCCTCACACATATAAATTTTGTTGATTGGGATAGCCCCACATCAACCATGGATTGAACTAATACACGCATGTTTACATATAAGCAAGGAAACGTGTCTTTCAAAATGAGATTGGTGTAGAATATCAATTTTAGTTGTGCTTTGATTACATTAGCTGTCTTTGTAATTAGGGGCTTTATTTGTATTTGTCCTTAGTTTAGGACTTAGCTTGTTATTTATACCAAGTATGTTTGGTATAAATACCTTGTACACATTTGAGCTTAATAGAGAGTTTTAGTCAATTGATCCAAAAGGCTTGCAAATCGAATTCTAGAGAGAGAAAGTCAGAATTCATTCTCTCACTATTTGAAATCTCTCTCGAAGCTCTCAACGAAAAGTTTTCGATCGAAGTCTAATTCTCTACAATTCTAATCGAACTCCTTAGATTTAAAGTCTAGGATCTAGGAGTTGATAACCGAGGACCTAACAATTGGCATCAGAGTACATTCGTTCTGATGAATCGGAAATTTTTAGAATCTGATCGAAATTTAATTCTGGAACTTTTCCATCGAAGAACAGTTTTGGCGCGATTCAATTTCGACCTGATAGCTCAATTCTGTGCTTATTTGATTTGAATTTGATGTCTATGTGCTCGTTTTAGTGCTATAAATCATTTGCGATTAGATTGGTTGTGTTTAGAACATCAAGTTAGCAGATTTGATTGGATTTGAGAAGTTACTGTTCGCGCGTAGAACTCTTATAACACGTTCCGATTTTGATCAAATTTGATATGTTTTGCTTCATGACGTGTTTAATTGTTTGTTCATGCGTATTCATCAGCTGATTACGAGCAGATACCTGTAATCTAATTCATCATTTTGCCGAAATCAGTGTTAATTAGGGTTCTAAGATTGTTTGCGTAATTTCAATTTTTTCTCGCTAGAGTCTTCGATCGAATTAATTTCTCGATCGAAAACTTTGCGCGATAATTTTTCTCGGTCAGAACTCTAAGTCAGCGCTAGAGTAGTCGTAATCAGAAGCGATTTTAGTTGAAAATTTTCTCGAGTGTTACCAAGCAAAAATCTTTTTCGACGAGACCAATTTTGACCTTTGCGCTTGCAAAACTTCCGTTGAAAAACATTTTCGGTCAGATTGTTAAAGTTTGACCTAGCGAAAATCATTTACGGTCGAAAAACTTTTCCAGTCAATGAATCTATTTTGACACAACGAGAAATTTACGAAACGTACTGTTTCTTGGGATCGAAATAAATTCACGATCCAGAAATTTTTCTCGATCGAAAGATTTTGAGCAATTTTCTTCGCTCGTAAAATTTTTCGCTGATAGACTTTCTCGCACGAGAATATTAACTACTACATTTTACTTCGACAAAATTATTTTTGATCAAACTCTAAAGATTGAATCGAAAATAATTCTCGACTGCTAAATCAAATGCTACTAACTACTTTGCTACTTGTGAAGCACATAACATCAGTTCAAATTATCAAAACAAGAAAGAAGATCCTTCAACTCAAGAAAACAAAATGGATGCTTACTCGCTTGGAAACGACAACCGTCCCCCCGATACTTAAGAGAGGCGAATACACAGTATGACGAAGCCGCTTTCTGAACTTCATCTAGCTAAACGCTTATGCAGAAGACTTTCTATTATCAGTTGAGCAAGGTCAAACTCCAATTCATGCCTCTAGGCGACTCAAAGAGCCTAGGGAATACACCGCAGAGGAAAGAGTGAGAGCAAAGGCTGATGATCTGATAGGCAAGAATACTCAAATGCAGGGCATCCCAAACGACATCTATCAACAGATCGATAGCATTCCAACAGCTAAGGGAATGTGGGATGAGCTGCATAAGATTATGCAAAGAACAGAAGTAGGCATAATGGCCAAGAAGGCTAACATTCTCACCGCTTACGACTCCTTCAGAGCCAAACCCGAGGAGAGCTTACATGATCTCTATCAGAGATATCTCCCACTTCTGAATGAGATGAGGAAATAGAAATCACAAAGACTAACATGGAAACAAACATTCGATTTCTATCCTCTCTGCCCTCAGAATGGAAGAAGATATCCACTCAAATCAGACAAAACAAAGACCTTGAGGAGCTGGATATCCATGCCATGTTCGACAATCTCGCACAGCACGAGGAGGATATAAGTGAGATTCAGAAGGAGCGGAAGGGCAAGCTGGTTGAAGACACAGTTGCCCCCGTCTTAGAGAAGCGAAGCTCAAAGTCTCGTAAAGAGAAGATGATTAGGCCTCCTACCCCTTCAGAATCTGAAGACGAATCAGACTCTGACGTTGAGCCAAATATGAAAGCGCTGGGAAAGCAGTTGGCTCTAACTGGAAAAATGATGAGCAAGCAATACTTCAAGAAGAAGTCCTCATCATCAGCCAACCGACTTCGGACCTCAAGCTCAAAGAACAAAAACGTGCACCCGAGAGCTCCTAAGTCAAGAATGCCAAAAAGCCGAACAAGTGCTTTAACTGCGGCAAACCAGGTCACTATGCCCGAGAGTGCACTCTCCCGAAGAAGAGAGATGTGAACTACTACTCCAAGAAGCTTCAACTCACAAAGCAGAAGGAAGCTCGAGTAGCTCTGATGGCTGAACAAGACCACTGGCTCGAAGACAAGTCAAGCTCTGCAGAGGAGAATCTAGCCCTCATGGCCCGCCTAGACAAAAACACAGACGTCAAAATCTCAAATCAAACGGACGATGACCAAGCATCCAAATCGTCATAGGAGGCAGTCTCTCCTTCCACATTATTGACCATGTTAGAATCGCATCAACTAGCATACACTAACATGAAACGTTAGCAGAAAAGCGTAAAGGAAGTAGAGAAGGAATTAACCAAGTCTAAGGAGGAAATAGCTAGTCTCGAATATAAGCTTAAGAGCTCTAGTGCGAAAATAGATGAACTAACTAAGAGCTTAAGACTTAGTGAGACTAGGATCCCTCTACTAGAGACACATGAAATAAAAGTTAAGGAATTAGAAGACAGGCTAAAAAATAACTATAATGGTTAGGTTTGAAATCTCAATGAGAAAGCTGACCTCAATTGTAGGTTAACAGAAGTGACAACTAAGGTCACAAAACTAGAAGCCCAACTAGATCAATCTAATGCTAAGGTGTGTGAACTTACAAAAGAACTAGAAGCCTGTAAAACCGCCAAGTTAACGGTGGAAAATAATTTACTCTATTAGGAGAAGAGCGTAAGAAACTATACGCTAAAGAAATTAGAAGATCTTCTTGTAAGAAGGGGACAAACTGATCAAACAATATGCTTAAACCAACCCATGGACTTAGAATTCTATGACTATAAGTTTGGCTTAGGCTTTGAGAATCCACATTGCTTGACAAAAGTTGATTGCAAACAACTTGACGATGTCAAATACATGGGTTTAGGATTAATGAATCTCATGGTCTTTACTAACGCAAAAGAAATAGATGCATTAGAAGAAGCCAAGAGAAAAGCCAAGACTAGGGTTGAAATCCCCTTCTACTACACAGATTTGAATCAAAGCTACAACGCTAGGGATCTTTCCAAAGGTTGGAGCCTTGAGTCAGTTTATATTCCCGAAGATCGTTCTACACATGAGGAAGCACAACGTCAACATTCTAAAAATTCTCTCTATATAACCCCTATTAGAAGGGTTAAGAACCTCACTAGAAAAGGAACGTCAGAATCTTGAAGCTGAAAAGAAAATGCTCCTAAAAGAGATGTAAAATCTAAAGCTTCCTCCGTGCCCCAGACCCTTTCTCACGCATCTTCCTCCAAAGAAAATATCATTTTGAAAAGCGTGAAGAAAGAAAAATCGCCTTCTAAAGATCAGAAGTCTAACAATAAAAGTGTGAAAAATACTACCTCTAACTTCGTTTCTACTACATCAACAGGGAGCGTAGTACCAGAGCTAGAGAAATCAAAGGCGAGAGTGTCTGAACTATAAATTAAGAAGGAGCCTCTAGATGTCGAAGTTACAAATATATCTACTCATTCTGTAATAAGAAAAGACACTCGCAGAAATAAAAGAGCCGTTTCTTCACTTCAAATCATCGCTTCTACATGCTCTCTTCAGCCGACTACTTTTAGAAGCACTAATTTTGAAATAGGCTCTTCTTCTACAATACAAATTAATCATTCTAAAGCAAATGCCTCTAGGAAGACTCGTAGGAAACAAGATCTAGCCATTAAGAAGGCGTATAGTGCTATTCATGCCTGTTCTCACCTAAGGTATCCTGTCAAGATTGAATCCCCCAGACACCTTAAGAGACTACCCCATGAAAAGATCTTTTCCTCGATCAAGCCTACATGTAATACCCGAGTCCCCTAGGTAGGTCGGCCGGTAAATTCTACATGCATATTTTGTGAATTATATGACCTACGTGACTGAGTAGTATCTGTTTGCAGTATTGAATGTGTTGATGTATCCCATGATTAGGTGTCACAAGGACTTAAAAATTTTGGATAGTAATTACACGTGGCATGCGGACAATAAATCGCCAGCTCAAATTGAGCAAGTTAGAATCGGTCGATTCCCATGCTAACAAATCATCGAAATCGCCGAACTATTTAAGGATAGGAAAGCGGGCGATTTGTGCATAACCTAAGGTAGAATCGACCGATTTCAACGAGGGGCATAAATCGGCCGATTTCCATATGTGTACATAATAGCCAATCGAATGAGTGGAATCGGGCGATTTCATGCACATACACAGAAATCGGGCGATCCTTATGCCACCTAAATTGGCCGATTACCACATTTATAGATACTAACTTTTGTCGATTTAAATGAGACCTAACTAAGATTGGAATCGGGCTAATGGAAGCTAGGAATTTAAGTCAACAATCGATTGACTAAGAATTATAACGAGATTTCTTAATATGAAGGGAAAAGATTAGTCACCCACTGTCCCATCAACCCCATCCCCCTAGACTTAGGTTAAATAATTACCAAGAAAAGCAAGGAAACGATAGATGAGAACTCATATAAGAAATAAAAAGAAAGCAAACCCTCATAAAAACATAAAACTCAAACAAAAAGAAGAAGAAAAAAGGCCAATAGGAGTTTTCACCAAAAACATCACAAGCAAGTCTGGAATTTGAGATTGGTAAGTGATATATCTCCATTAAACTTTGTAAAATTCGTAGCTTAGTGCTTATGCAAGAACTCTAAAGTATAGATTCACGATGGGTAATATCTTGGGGTACATGAAATTTTTGGTTAGTTGTAGCATGTTTTAATGCTTAGAACTTGAGTATAAATCGAATTATTGGGTTGAAATAAGGATTTTAGAGTAGAACGAAAACCCCAGGATTTTTTAAGTTAGATTTGAAGATATGAATGTCTGAAGCTTTCGGCCGATTTTTTGGAGCACATGAAGTTTCTGACGATTAGAGATATAGGTACTAGCGATTTTAAAATTGAATGATATATGATTCGGCCGAAAGTAGGGATTAAACTCTCACATGAAATCGAGCAATTATGTGAGTAGTGAAGATCTCGGCGAAATGTAGGCGTTGTATATGCCAAATTGAGCGATTTAGGGCTTCATCGAATCGAATGATGCACGAACCCAAGTGCATCAAATCGGGCGATTCCATGCAATCTACCGAAACCAATCCATGTGAGATCAAATCAGGCGATTTGGAAAGCAAAGTAATCGGGCGATTTGCAAGCCCATTCACGACAAATCGGACGATGCCATGCACCTACACAAATCGGGTGATTCCATTTCTATCAATCGGGCGACATCAATGCCAATTGATCGGGCGAAACCGGAATTCATATGGGACAAATCGGGCGAGTCCAGCCCGAATAAGCAAATAACTTTCGCCGAAATGCAAATACATAGGGTATAATTATAAGCTATCATGACGTAGTGTAGAGACCGAATGACTTAGAAACTTAGCCAATTAGTGTAACCAACTTTAGATATTTCAGTCTAGCTTGTTAATCAAGGGATGGCACTAATGCGCAAATATTTACATTTAAAGGTCGAACGGTAGGCCATTTCCGAAGCAGCGAGTTAGCGTAACTCGGACGACAAGTAAGTAGAAATTCCACTTCAACTACAACACATAACATGTTATATGTGTCTAATTTATGCAACTTATGTGCCTCTGTGCTTACCTGAATTATGTGAAGTAGTATATATGCCTATGCACGGTAAGTAGTTCAACATTATTTCATGTTACATATTCACGAGCATGCACGATCATATGTGGGGGTTGTGCAGGTTGAGTATGCATGTTCTATATCGCTTTGAAGCAATCAATACTTGCTGATGTGGGCATTTGTTGTCGACTCATAGTTGAGTAAAGGGCGGCTTCTATGGCACCGAGACGACGTTGATGCGTCGTCGTGCATACGGACAGCGTTGCGCTGCCGATAGTATTAATGTGATAAGAGGGTTGATGCCCTGACGGTGTTGATGCATCATCGATGTTGGCGGGAAGGAGCGACCTTGGGGGGATCCTAGCATAGGCTACCAGCGTAGGCTCCCGCTTGGCAAAGGGAATGACCTGGGACGGTGCGACCTAGGGAGACCTAGCGTAGGCTACCCAGCGTAGGTCACTGTCATATATTTACGATAGAGCCCTTTTACGGTGCTTAGTTAGCTAGCCAAGGGCCCTGCGTGAAGATAGTACAAGTATAAATGCATCGGCGCGGGTTGCCGTTGCGGGGGTTGACACGTGCACATCATGCATAGTTTCTACTTACTGAGCCACAGCGGCTCATCCCTTACGTTATGTGTTGTAGGTTCACACGACCACGGTACGTGATCGTGATGGCAAGGCATCTTTTGAAGCTTCCAGCGACTTTTGAGAGGCGGAGTGTACATGGATGACAACCTGTGTGGCCGGGCGACTTAGGTTATTTTGCAGCGCTAGATGCATTCCCTATGTATATAGAATTGGAAGCATCCTTTGGACATGTAAAGCATACTCTGATATCGAAATGGATAAAGTTATTACGGGTTTTCGCATGTCTTTCAATTGATAACTTCGTTAGGCACGTGAGATAACATTAGTATAGGCTAGTTGATGGCGGGGCGCCACAGGTTGGTATCAGAGCTTCGGTCACAGGTTGGTATCAGAGCTTCGGTACCTGATCGTGATAGCAAGGCATCTTTTGAAGCTTCCAGCGACTTTTGAGAGGCGGAGTGTACATGGATGACGACATGTGTGGCCGTGTTTTCCCTATGTATATAGAATTGGAAGCATCCTTTTGACATGTAAAGCGTACTCTGATATCGAAATGGAAAAAGTTATTACTAGTTTTCGCATGTCTTTCAATTTATAACTTCGTTAGGCACGTGAGATAACGTTAGTATAGGCTAGTGCATGGCAGGGCGCCACACTACCAAAGCATTTGTCCGTGCTGAAATTAATCTTCCCTGCCAGGTTCAACCTAACTGGGTTCCTAAATCCCCGACTAAAAAGACGAAACCTAAAAAGACCAGGTCTTCTAAAAAGGGCAAACCCAACTCAACTTCTTCGAGATTGACTTGGGTTACTAAAACTCCTACAAGCACTAATTTAGGAATCATATCTGAACCAACATGTAAATCTGCTAATCTGAGATGACCCATTTACAAGTGGGTACCTAAAGCTCTCTAATTTGATTTTGCAGATCCATCATGTGTGGTACCTCGACTCTGGTTGCTCCACACACATGACGAAAATCGAGAGCTGTTGAGCAACTACCAAGACCGACCAAATGGCAAAGTCAGATTTGGGAACAATGACTCGGCTCCGATTCTCAGCTTCAGAGATACAATTCTGGAAAACCTTACAATAAAGGATGTCTCCTACGTCGAAGGTCTCCGCCATAACTTGTTCATCAGAGGCCAATTCTGCGACAAAGGATTCTAGGTGGTCTTTCATGCTGCCCGGTGCAGAATATTGGACAGTCAGGACAAAGAACTCCTCCAAGGACTTCGGAAATCAAACCTTTACACGATCAACCTAACGTCCATGCGGCCCTCGACAGCTGTTTGCCTCATCTCCCAGAATATAATTCAGAGGAATAACTTATGGCATCAGCGCATGTCTCATCTAAACATTAAATCTCTTCAACGTCTTTCAACGAAAAAGTTGGTTCACGGTCTTCCAACTATAGTATTACAGAAAGAGCATCAATGTTCGGCGTGTCAACTAGGAAAAATGAAGCGAGCGTCTCATCATGTTAAACTGGTGGCTTCTACTTCACGTCCTTTGGAACTGCTACACATGGACCTTTGTGGACCGATGCAGACACAGAGTATAAATGGACGAAAGTATGTGCTGGTTATTGGATGACTTCTCTAACGACCCTCATTTTCTAATTAAGGTTAGTGGCGGATTTCCGCAACGTAAGCCGCGGAAGGCCCGTTCTAACAAAAAAAAATTTCCTATATTACAATATATTACACCAAAATATATACATAGTCAAGTCTATACAAAGCCGTATCCCCAAAAGTCAAAATATTAACGCCGCTCCACAGGTCTTCATCCATGTACCGCCCCGCCCTCAAAAGTCCGTGGAGCACCGCCACCAGCCGCCTCAGTCTTGACGCGCGTCGGGGTAGCGTGTTCTCATATCCGTGGTTTATCTGTACCTAATTAAGATAGGATTTATTCCCACCTTCACCACGCAATTTAGGCGACACATTTAAATGTGTGGCCCAACTTTCTAGGATTTTCTCTATGTTTAGACTTGCCCACATATTTCCCATATTCTCTAGGCATACGTGTTTCTATTCGTACCACGCTTCCACTGCGCACTCTAGGCGTACTTGAATAAAATGCAGAAATATATATGAATAATTACTTTCCTCAAAATATTCTAACACTATCCAAAAATTATATTCTGCCCGGAATTAGTATGTAAAGCCCACCCTCAAATTTGAAGTAAAAATTCGGACGAGGCCCAAGTCACTACCCAAAAATTAGCACCCAAAATTGTAACACTTGAAAATATAGAGGCCCATCTTCATCACCCAAAATTGTATCTACCCGAACTTCCTACCTAAATAACTTCCTTGACGTGTTACCCGAAAATTAAATCAAAGTCAGTACCCAAGTATTCATACTACAATTTCAAGGATTAGTAGGAATCAAAAGTAGTTTAGTCTCCCGAATTGTACCACATCAAAACTCTTATCTGGTTCGAAAACCCATATAGACTTAACATGCCGAAAATTTTATCACCTTGAGCAGTTCATTAACCGAAGTCTATCCTCTGTTTAATTATTAATCAACTAATTAATGATATTGCAACTTCCCTAATTTGAATAACTAAGGTCTTTAACACTTGTGCTAACACCGAAACTAACCAATAAACAAAACTCAGTCACTTAAAATCTAGTATTTAGCCCTAGCGTGTAAGTCACTAACAACATCATCTAATTTATCTTGAGTAGATGAAGAAATCACACATTCAACATAAACCACCCAACACACTACTCTTCGCCCACCTATACATGTTTCACAAGAATCCGTATACCGAAAATCGAAAACTACACCTATAAATACTAATATGCACTTAGTATGATTATTAAAATCTGAAACTTTAGTCATAACACTTAAGGCCACAAAAACATTACATAGATTTACCTCAAACCAGGGTCACACATATCAAAATCATACAAGTCATGTGCCACGTAATCTTCAGATAGTTTTCAGTTAATTCACGTATTTCACACATGATACTGAAAACTTATTACACTCAAAATATATTCACGGGTTGTAGATGATAAATTCATCTACATGCTTCTATCCTTTCTCTCATCCTTTCTATAATGATCTATCGTTATTCATAAAAAGTGCATTTCAAATAACACGTAATCACATACTCAAGTATTAAACTTACAGGCCAAGCTGGTTCTCCAGGCTTTTGAGCGGCAGTACATAGATAGTCTGTAGAATCTAGAGCCTATGCTCTGATACCACCTGTAACGACCCTCATTTTCTAATTAAGGTTAGTGGCGGATTTGCGCAACGTAAGCCGCGGAAGGCCCGTCTAACAAAAAACCTTTTCCTAAATTACAATATATTACACCAAAATATATACATAGTCAAATCTATACAAAGGCCGTATCCCCAAAAGTCAAAATATTAACGCTGCTCCACAGGTCTTAATCCATGTACCGCCCCGCCCTCAAAAGTCCACCGCCACCAGCCGCCACAGTCTTGACGCGCGTCGGCGTCAGACTCGGTACCTACAACACGTAAACACTGAGCGATTTGCCCAGTAGGTGAATTAATATGCATGTATGCATTCCCGATCCCAATATCTCACATGCAATGTTCACTCTTTCTTTTTCCACAATCCTATCTCAAATCACACAACACAGGGCCCTAGGTCAAACTCGACACCTCGCGCGCCTATAACATAACAGAAGCTTACACTAGCAGCGTTTTGACGTTCACGCAACTGCCCTGCTAGGTCTCTCTTCCGTAAGCGGTAGCCTACGCCGACAGCGTTTTGACGTTCACGCAACCGCCCTGTCAGGTCACTCCCTCCGCTAAAAATAAAATCACGACGGTTTTGCACCTCGGGACGTTCACGCCCGAGTGATCACGCCTGTCTGCCCGTCAGGTGTCATATGAGTACCAACATCGACTCCTCAACGAGTCAATAATCAAAAATCACAATCATCTCATTCTACCCCGCTCGTCAATATCTCGAACCAAAACCGTTTCAATACGGTGTAAATATCTCACCCCTGTGATATGATATGCATATGCTATGCATATAAAAGTGATAATACATGAAAACATGCTTCCACATTAGACGTACGTAAAACACGTAAAATACGTAAATCATTTTAATCACATAGAAGCACATAAATCAAGTATGTGTTTACGCATTGTAGATGAATGATTCACCTACCTGTCCTCCAGACAAAGTCAGTTGCAAGTGCTTTGTGGCGAACGACAGAGAGCTACGTGCTAAGTTCGACCCTAAAGCATTTGAAGCCACTTTTGTCGGGTATTCTTCCAGTTCGAAGGCGTACCGAGTATACATCAAGTCCAACCGACTATCAAAGAAAGCTACAATGTCACTTTCCGCGAAGTGACAAAAATGGCTTCTGGGCACATCAGTCTAGGACACGCGCCTAACCAGATGGCTTCTGAATACGACAGTTCAGAACCCGTATTCACTGGTGTGTTGGCACAAAACCAACAGAAGACGGCAACAACTAAGGATTAAACGTCAGAAGAAGCTGTAAGACTTGCGTTAGAGTACTTGGACTCTCTCTTTGAGCCCATATATCGGCCAGACACCATCACTGCTACACCGTTAGTGGATCCCCCACTCGATAAGGTCGATGTACCCAGCTCTTCAAATGTCCCCACCACACCCGATTTAGAATTAATTCAGCAGGCTGAAGATCTAACTATGGAAGTTGAGCAAATATCGTCAGAGTCGCTCAACTCAAGTACTGAATCCGAATTTCCTCAACTAGCTGAACAACCTCCGATCATTAGAGAACTCGCTCCACAAATGGCTTGTGCTTCTAGCTCTGCCTTGCCTCATGAGCGCAAATGGACTCGAGCACATCCGGTTGATTAGATAATCGGTGATCCTTCGAGTGGAGTAAGAACAAGACATCAAAAGTACTTTTTAGCTGCTTTTTAAGCCAAAATGAGCCAACCAAGGTAGCAGACGCACTTAAAGACCCGGATTGGGTAACAGCAATGCAAGACGAAATCAACCAATTCGAATGTCTCCAAATGTGGACATTAGTACCTCGTCCGCATGGGAAAACAATTATCGGGACAAAATGGGTGTTTAAGAACAAAAAGAATGAAGATGGAGAAGTGATCAGGATAAAGCAAGACTAGTCGCGAAGGGCTACAATCAACAGGAAAGCATTGACTACTGTGGCGACCCTACTTTTCTAATTAGGATTAGTGGCGGATTTCCGCAACGTAAGCCGCGGAAGGCCCGTCTAATTAAAACTTTTTCCTAAAATAATATACACTAATATAAAAATCAATCTACATCGTTATCTCTGTACACGGGCCGAAGCCCCAAAAATTATCAGAATAACAAAAAGCGCTAACGCCGCTCCACAGGTCTTCATCCATGTACCGCACCGCCCTCAAAAGTCCGTGGAGCACCGCCACCAGCCGCCTCAGTCACGACGCGTATCAGCGTCGGACTCAGTACCTACAACACGTAAACACTGAGCAATTTGCCCAGTAGGTGAATAAAATGCATGTATGCAAGTGTGCCCTCAATCCCAACCCCAATATCTCACAACATAATATAATGCACACTCTTTCTTTTCTCACATTCCTATTTCACACAATACAGGGCCCTAGGTTAGGCTCGACACCTCCGCGCGCAATAGACTACTGGGAGGCCACCCCCAAGTCTCGCGGCGAGTTACGCCGGTAGTGCATTGATCGATCACGTCAATGTCCTCCTACCAGGTCGTATACCTCCCGCACTAATCACAAAGAAAATCCCGTCCGGCGGTATGCACCCCGAATCGATCACGTCTGGGTAGACAGATCGATCACGTCTGTCTCCGCCAGGTGCCCAGTGAGCCCAACCTTGACTCCTCTAAGAGTCACCAATCACAAGCATCTCTTTCTACCCCGTACGTCAATATCTCATATTATTACCGTCACACTACGGTACAAACATCTCTCGCCCTAACGTGATATGCACGTGCCATTCATATAAAAATATCATAAAACATGATTTATATAAAACGTACGTAAAACATATAAGTCACATAAATTACATAATCACATGAAACACATAATTGTGTTTACGTATTGTAGATGGATAATCCACCTACCTGTCCTCCCGCTACCGCTAAATAGAAGGTCTGGCGTAATTCCTATATATCGATCCTCTGAATATAATAATAATAATATTATTAGTATATATGCTAGTTTTCGAAAACCCTAAAATTTATGAAATTCCTAAAAATAAATAAACCCTAAAATGCCGAAAATTTATTAACTAAAACCAGACGTTGAAATCATTTAATAAAATGTCGAGGTCTAGATTGAAAATGAAATGTCGGGTTTTAACATACTAGCAAATGTCGAAGTATTGAAAATGTCGAGACAACTAACAATGTCGAAATCCTCTAAAATGTCGAAACATATATAATATAAAATGTCGAGACCTTCTATATCGATATCCTTAAGTAATGCTGATATAATATAAATGTCGAGATCATCTAATAAAATATCGAGTTCTTCTGTCGACTTTTATTATATGGTGTCGACATATCGAAATCGTTTTATATAACAAATGTCGAGTTCCTTGTTACAATAAATATCGAGACCTAGATATAAGTTAATCGAATTATTACTAAATATCTAACCTAATGTCGAAATATCATACCGACTTTTATTATGATATTGACATCTGTATAGGAAAGTCTCAAGAGCTATTTTATAATGTACACATCGACATTTATCCATCATTGAATAATCCTATCTCGACATCTTCCTATAAATGTCGATAGCTTCTGACTATTGATTTCGATATTTATTATTATTATATATATCGACTTCTTCCTATCATTATACACGTAATCATATGTCGACATTTAGACACATCTCGACTTATTCCAAATATTTGAAGACTATCATATTCTGCCGAAATCATTCTAACACTTATGAAGCTTCTATTCGAAATTCAGCAAACCATGTGCACCGCTATCTAAACATTCAAGAACATGATTTTAGCACTTTGAGAATCCCAGCTCTACGCTACAACTAATACTTAATATGGTCGACTCATGGATTTGAGATTTTATTCTTAATAAAAGAACGTCCCAAAATCTATTCTAACCATATCAAGGTCACGTCGTTGAATTATTAAAACAACTTTATAAATTTCATACCTTATTTGAAGTTTGTTTCTCAATGTTTGAGAGCTCAAGATCAGATTCTTCTCCGTGGTCAACTCTTTGTTTTTATGAGGGTTTCTTTGAGGGTTTCTACTATGAATGGAGTGGATAAATGAGAATACTTTGCTTGGTTATTCGTGTGATAAGACTTAAGAACGATCCACACCTTTCCTAAGTATTATGCAAACCTATTATCATAACCATTACGAAAGCTTGGGCCTCAATTCATATGATAAAGCATCCTAATCATGGCCCAATATGTTTTCATTGATGTTATTATTTTATTTAATTATTTGGTTAAAATTTCGAATTATTTTGGGACTATTGAAATTTTTACTTTGCAACCATCATATTTCACCGAGTTACATATTTACTTACATGAAAATCCCGTATTATATTTTACGGGTATTACATCCTCCCCCCCTTAGAAGAATTTCGTCCCCGAAATTATGCCGACTGGAATAATTCGGGATAACGAACTTTCATATCATCCTCACGCTCCCAAGTGGCTTCCTCAACTGATTGATTCCGCCACAATACTTTAACTAACGGGATAGTCTTATTCCGTAGTCGTTTCGATTCGTACATCAAAATCTCTACAGGCTTCTCTTCGTAACTCAAGTCGGGCTTGAGCTGTTGATAAAGAAGCTCGTTCTGAATGACATGACTCGGGTCCGCGACGTATTTTCGTAATGTCGATACGTGAAATACGTCGTGAACTTGTGATAGTGAAGCCGGTAACTCTAATTGGTATGCAACTTCACCGACTCGCTTAAGGATTTTGAATGGGCCTATGTAGCGGGGACTCAGCTTGCCCTTTCGTCCGAAGCGTTTTACTCCCTTCATCGGGGAGATCTTCAAAAATACTTGGTCATCTTCCGCGAATTCCAAAGGTCGTCGTCGATGATCAGCATAGCTTTTCTGTCGACTTTGAGCAGTTCGCATTCGTTCTCGAATTTTGGTCACTGCTTCTGTTGTTTCTCGAATCATATCGGGTCCTAATAAAGCTTGTTCGCCGATTTCGTTCCAATGAACTGGGGACCGGCATTTGCGCCCGTACAATGCCTCATACGGTGCCATCCCGATTGTAGCGTGGAAGCTATTGTTATAGGAGAATTCGATCAACGGCAAATATTTGCTCCAATTCCCCTTGAAGTCTAGCACACAGGCTCGTAACATGTCCTCAAGGGTTTGGATCGTTCGCTCAGACTGCCCATCGGTCTGGGGATGATATGCAGTACTGAACGAGAGCTTAGTACCCATCGCTTTCTGTAAGCTCTGCCAGAAATTGGATAGAAATCTCGAATCTCGATCCGAGACGATAGAGATTGGAATTCCATGGAGTCGAACAATTTCCTGAATATATAATTCAGCGTAGCGTTCCATGGAAAAAGTAGAGCTGATAGGAATAAAATGGGCTGATTTGGTTAGGCGATCCACGATCACCCAAATGGCATCGTGGCCTTTCGTCGTTTTAGGTAAGCCAACGACGAAGTCCATCGTGATATGGTCCCATTTCCATTCAAGAATCGGTAAAGGCTGGAGAGTTCCAGCTGGTCGCTGGTGTTCCGCTTTGATCAATTGGCACGTCATACACCTACTCACGAACGTGGCGATATCCTTCTTCATTCCCGGCCACCAATATATCATCCGCAAATCTTGGTACATCTTTGTCGCGCCCGGGTGTACTGAGTACGTTGTTGCGTGCGCCTCTGTCATTATTGTTCGTCGTAACTCCTCGTCATTGGGCACGTATAGCCGATTCTTGTATAACAGGGTTCCGTCTGCTCGGAATTCGGAGTCTTCGGGTAGTGTATCCTTCGCCTTTAGGTAGAATTCATCCTCTTCTTGTGCTTTTTGAATTCGTTCTAGCAACGTCGGTTGAAGAGTTAGCGTTGCTAGTCTCGTTTCGAGTTCGCCTAAATTGACTATTTCCACTCCAAGTCTGTGCAATTCCGTACTCATCGCCTTTCGACTGAGCGCGTCTGCGACTACGTTCGCTTTGCCCGGATGATAATTAATAACGCAGTCGTAGTCTTTTACAAGTTCCAGCCATCGTCGTTGTCTCATATTCAGCTCTTTCTGGGTGAAGAAATATTTCAGACTCTTATGGTCTGTAAAGATTTCGCACCGTTCTCCGTAAAGGTAGTGTCTCCAAATCTTTAAGGCGAAGACGACTGCTGCAAGTTCTAAGTCGTGAGTTGGGTAGTTCTTTTCGTATTCTTTTAGTTGTCTGGAGGCATACGCGATTACCTTGCCGTTCTGCATCAATACACATCCCAGTCCATTCTTCGAAGCGTCACTGTAGACTGAGAATCCTCCAGTTCCCGAGGGTATAGTCAGAATAGGAGCAGATGTGAGTCGCTTTTTCAACTCCTGAAAACTTTGTTCGCAAGCTTCAGACCACTTGAAAGGTATGTTCTTTCTGGTCAGGTTCGTCAAAGTCGAGGCTATACTAGAGAAGTCAGCTATGAACTTACGGTAATATCCCGCAAGTCCAAGAAAACTTCGAACCTCGGTCGGAGTAGTTGGTCGTGGCCAATTGTTCACGGCCTCAATCTTACTCGGGTCCACGGATATTCCATTCCCGGAAATCACGTGTCCCAAGAAGGCTACTTGCTCAAGCCAAAATTCACATTTCTTGAATTTGGCGTAAAGCTGTTTCTCTCGCAGGATTCCTAAGACGATTCGTAAATGATTCTCATGTTCCTCCCTCGTCTTAGAATAGATCAGAATATCGTCAATAAAGACGATTACGAAACGGTCAAGATAGTTCTTAAAGACTCGATTCATCAAGTCCATAAAAGCAGCTGGAGCATTTGTCAGTCCAAAAGGCATGACCAGAAACTCGTAATGGCCGTACCTCGTACTGAATGCAGTTTTAGGAACATCTACCTCCCTGATCTTCAACTGATGGTATCCCGAACGGAGGTCAATTTTCGAGAATACCGTAGCACTCTGTAGTTGGTCAAACAGATCATCGATCCTTGGCAACGGATATTTATTCTTGATCGTGATCTTATTCAGTTCCCTATAGTCGATGCATAGTCGCATCGACCCGTCTTTCTTTCGCACGAATAAAACCGGCGCTCCCCATGGTGAAAAACTGGGTTGAATAAACCCCTTCTGCAACAAATCTTCTAGCTGTTCCTTCAACTCCTTCAGTTCGTTCGGCGCTAGGCGATAAGGAGCTTTAGAAATCGGGGCGGACCCCGGCATCAAATCTATCGTAAACTGTATTTCTCGATCAGGGGGTAACCCCGGGAGATCATCGGGAAATACATCGGCATATTCATTGACTATCGGTACGTCCTTCATTTCCGGCTGAGGTAACTCCTCCGCCTTCACCGCATATACGAGATAAGACTCACAACCGGATCTCAACAGTCGTTGAGTCTTCAACGCAGAGATTTGCGGAATACGATTCAAAGTAGTTTTTCCCGAAAAAGTGAACACCTCTTCTTCGGGCAGTTGAAATTTTACGACCTTCTTGTTGCAATCTATGATGGCTCCGTATTTCGAAAGCCAATCCATCCCAAAAATAACATCATAATCGTTCATTGGGATCACAATCAGGTCGACGCTCAGGTTCCTACCCTCAATACTTACGACGCATCCTCGCAGTACTTGGTTGGTATGCGTCGGATCCCCATGAGGTAGAGTAACTACATAGTTGCATTCGGATGAGGTAGGGGATATTCCTACCTTCGCCACGTACTTAGCCGACACAAATGAATGTGTGGCTCCGGAATCAATAAGCACTGAAGTGGGCACGTTATAGATTGTCAACGTACCCGTGACTACGGAGGGATTCGCTTCGGCCTCCTCATTGGTCAAAGTAAAAACTCGCGCTGGTACCGGCGGAGGTCGGATTAAAGGTTGGTTTAGAACTTGCGGTACTTTCTCATTGCAGACTCTGGCGTAGTGGCCAATCTTTCCACACCGAAAACACTGGGGAGTTGGGTTAGGTCTTGGCCCATGGCATATCCCGTAGTGGTAGCGCCCACACTGCTGACACTGAGGTACAGTGTTTGGGGGTCGGGTTGGAACGTTAGCTGGTCCTTGATTTGGCCTCGGTCTCCAGTTCTGCTGGCCTGGTTGATTTCCACGATTGTTCAGATTCTTGCCAAAGAACGGGCGTTTCTGATTCCCTCCTCCTTGTTGCACTTCTGCCCGTCGCTTTGCATCTTGAGCCTTCGTAACTCTATTCTCTGCTTGCTCTGCTATTATTGCTCGTTCAGCGATACGAGCGTAAGTCTTTCCCTCGGTATCGTACATGCTTACGCTTCGGAAGATCTCGGGTTTGAGACCTTCCAGAAAACGCTCGATCTTCAGCTCATCTGTAGCCACTATATGTGGTGCAAACCTCGAGAGCTGCTCGAACTTGCGGATGTAATCCGCCACAGACATTCCTCCTTGTTTCAGATTGATGAACTCGTTCAGTTTCTGCGCTCGATCTGGCGCCGTGAAATACTTTCCTCGGAAGAGAGTCTTAAATCTCTCCCAGGTCATCATAGTGGGATCCTCGAGCACCTGGATGGTGTCCCACCAGTAGCCCGCGTTCCCACGTAACATAAAAGTGGCACAAGTCACCTTCTCAGTATCAGGAAGATGACTGACGCGGAACATATTTTCGATAGTTCTGAGCCAATCCTCCGCATAGGTAGGATCGGCAGCTTCCTCAAATGAAGGGGGGTTTAGTCTTCGGAACCTCTCCCCGGCCGCTTCAGCACGTTCTGGGCCAGGGGATGTGTGGCGCTCCGAGGAATTTTGACGGTGAATGAGGTCGTTAATCTGATCGGACTGCCGCCGAATCAGATCAGTTAACTGATGAATTGTAGAGCGGTCCTCATTCGGTGGGGATTCGGAACCCGCCCTACGACTAGTTTCACCCACTTCTCTACGTGTCCTCGGCATTTTCAACTAGTTCTACAATCCATCATATAAAGCACATATATCAAATAACACGTAATCACGTACTCAAGAAGTAAACTTACAGGCCAGGCTGGTTCTCCAGACTTTTGAGCGGCAGTACATGGACAGTCTTCAGAATCTAAAGCCTATGCTCTGATACCACCTGTGGCGACCCTACTTTTCTAATTAGGATTAGTGGCGGATTTCCGCAACGTAAGCCGCGGAAGGCCCGTCTAATTAAAACTTTTTCCTAAAATAATATACACTAATATAAAAATCAATCTACATCGTTATCTCTGTACACGGGCCGAAGCCCCAAAAATTATCAGAATAACAAAAAGCGCTAACGCCGCTCCACAGGTCTTCATCCATGTACCGCACCGCCCTCAAAAGTCCGTGGAGCACCGCCATCAGCCGCCTCAGTCACGACGCGTATCAGCGTCGGACTCAGTACCTACAACACGTAAACACTGAGCAATTTGCCCAGTAGGTGAATAAAATGCATGTATGCAAGTGTGCCCTCAATCCCAACCCCAATATCTCACAACATAATATAATGCACACTCTTTCTTTTCTCACATTCCTATTTCACACAATACAGGGCCCTAGGTTAGGCTCGACACCTCCGCGCGCAATAGACTACTGGGAGGCCACCCCCAAGTCTCGCGGCGAGTTACGCCGGTAGTGCATTGATCGATCACGTCAATGTCCTCCTACCAGGTCGTATACCTCCCGCACTAATCACAAAGAAAATCCCGTCCGGCGGTATGCACCCCGAATCGATCACGTCTGGGTAGACAGATCGATCACGTCTGTCTCCGCCAGGTGCCCAGTGAGCCCAACCTTGACTCCTCTAAGAGTCACCAATCACAAGCATCTCTTTCTACCCCGTACGTCAATATCTCATATTATTACCGTCACACTACGGTACAAACATCTCTCGCCCTAACGTGATATGCACGTGCCATTCATATAAAAATATCATAAAACATGATTTATATAAAACGTACGTAAAACATATAAGTCACATAAATTACATAATCACATGAAACACATAATTGTGTTTACGTATTGTAGATGGATAATCCACCTACCTGTCCTCCCGCTACCGCTAAATAGAAGGTCTGGCGTAATTCCTATATATCGATCCTCTGAATATAATAATAATAATATTATTAGTATATATGCTAGTTTTCGAAAACCCTAAAATTTATGAAATTCCTAAAAATAAATAAACCCTAAAATGCCGAAAATTTATTAACTAAAACCAGACGTTGAAATCATTTAATAAAATGTCGAGGTCTAGATTGAAAATGAAATGTCGGGTTTTAACATACTAGCAAATGTCGAAGTATTGAAAATGTCGAGACAACTAACAATGTCGAAATCCTCTAAAATGTCGAAACATATATAATATAAAATGTCGAGACCTTCTATATCGATATCCTTAAGTAATGCTGATATAATATAAATGTCGAGATCATCTAATAAAATATCGAGTTCTTCTGTCGACTTTTATTATATGGTGTCGACATATCGAAATCGTTTTATATAACAAATGTCGAGTTCCTTGTTACAATAAATATCGAGACCTAGATATAAGTTAATCGAATTATTACTAAATATCTAACCTAATGTCGAAATATCATACCGACTTTTATTATGATATCGACATCTGTATAGGAAAGTCTCAAGAGCTATTTTATAATGTACACATCGACATTTATCCATCATTGAATAATCCTATCTCGACATCTTCCTATAAATGTCGATAGCTTCTGACTATTGATTTCGATATTTATTATTATTATATATATCGACTTCTTCCTATCATTATACACGTAATCATATGTCGACATTTAGACACATCTCGACTTATTCCAAATATTTGAAGACTATCATATTCTGCCGAAATCATTCTAACACTTATGAAGCTTCTATTCGAAATTCAGCAAACCATGTGCACCGCTATCTAAACATTCAAGAACATGATTTTAGCACTTTGAGAATCCCAGCTCTACGCTACAACTAATACTTAATATGGTCGACTCATGGATTTGAGATTTTATTCTTAATAAAAGAACGTCCCAAAATCTATTCTAACCATATCAAGGTCACGTCGTTGAATTATTAAAACAACTTTATAAATTTCATACCTTATTTGAAGTTTGTTTCTCAATGTTTGAGAGCTCAAGATCAGATTCTTCTCCGTGGTCAACTCTTTGTTTTTATGAGGGTTTCTTTGAGGGTTTCTACTATGAATGGAGTGGATAAATGAGAATACTTTGCTTGGTTATTCGTGTGATAAGACTTAAGAACGATCCACACCTTTCCTAAGTATTATGCAAACCTATTATCATAACCATTACGAAAGCTTGGGCCTCAATTCATATGATAAAGCATCCTAATCATGGCCCAATATGTTTTCATTGATGTTATTATTTTATTTAATTATTTGGTTAAAATTTCGAATTATTTTTGGGACTATTGAAATTTTTACTTTGCAACCATCATATTTCACCGAGTTACATATTTACTTACATGAAAATCCCGTATTATATTTTACGGGTATTACAACTACGACGAGACATATGCTCCTGTTACCCGAATCGAAGCCATCCGCCTTTCTCTGCTTATGCGCCCATAAAGACTTCAAAGTCTACCAAACGAATGTTAAGACTGCCTTTCTCAATGGCGTGTTAAAGGAGGAAGTCTATGTCGCTCTGCCATAAGGTTTTGTTGATCAAGCACACCGCGATCACGTCTACCCACCGGACAAAGCTCTCTACGGACTAAAACAGGCCCCACGTGCTTGGTATGATGTCTTGACGAATTCCTCGTGAAACTGGATTCGTCCGAGGAAAGATCGATACGACACTCTTCATCAAGTGGAAAGACAATGACTTGATTATCGTCCAAGTTTACGTAGACAACATCATCTTCGTATCAACAAATCCACGGCTTTGCAAAAGATTTGGAGATTTAATGAAGAGCAAGTTTGAAATGAGTCACATGGGAGAGATGTAATTTTTCTTGGGACTCCAAGTCAGGCAGCCCGAAGATGACGTCTTCATAAGTCAGACAAAATACATCGAGGACATTCTGAAGAAGTTCCATCAAGATCAGAGCAAGCCTCTCAGCACTCCTATGTCAACAAGCTGCATGTTGGATGCCGATCCCACTGGAAAAGCAGTCGACATCACACTTTATTGCAGCATCATCGGCTCTCTTCTCTATCTCACCTCAAGCCGGCCGGATATTATGTTTGCCACCTACTTGTGTGCCCGTTTCCAAGCCGACCCGAAAGACTCTCACATGCTCACGGTCAAACGGATTCTTCGCTACCTCAAGGGAACCTCAACCCAAGGTTTATGGTATCCTAAGGGCACAAATTTCAAATTAATAAGCTATACTGACGCTGATTATGCAGGTTGTCGAATTGACAGGAAAAGCACCTCCGGTGGCGCTCAATTTCTCGGCGAAAAGCTAGTCTGCTGGTCATCCAAGAAGCAGAACTGCGTCTCAACGTCGACGGCTGAGGCTGAATACGTCGCGGTTGCCAGATGTTGCTCGCAAATGCTATGATGCGGACTCAGCTTCGCGATTATGGGTACAATTTAAATAATATACCCATTTACAGTGATAGGCAAAGTGCCATTGCGATTACGTGCAATCCTGCTCACGCACTAAACACATAGATATTTGATATCATTTTATGAATGATCACGTAGAAAAAGGAACAATTGACATGTATTTCGTGAACACGATGTATCAACTAGCTGACATTTTCACCAAGGCATTGGATGAAAAACGATTCCAATTTCTTGTCGAAAAATTAGGCATGTTAAATCTTCCATAATATGTGCTTTACGTGCTCCTATGTGCTTTCATATGTCCTATTCTATGTGTTTTCACTCTTAAATGCATATCCTACGTGAAAAATAAAGAATTATATGATAAATAAAACTGTCCTAATAAAATAAAATCCAAAAATATTATACATATACTTATAATATTAGGGAATGACGATACCTTTAGGATGCTCGATCTTAGTCACTAATAGATTTCTCTGACATGCGACAAAGTCAATTGCTTAATTTTGTCAATCTAAGTCGCATTTTTGTGTCTATAAGTCATTAGTTTGCTCCTCTATACCCAAAGCCTCTACATATAAGTGAAGATTCTAGCCTTCTTATTTCTGTCTACGGGTCAATTCTTGAGCGAGTCACACAGTAATTGCTTGTCTTAACTAGTGATTCTTAACCCCATACTCACCTTGCATTAGATCGTTAGGAAATTGATTAGGACAATTAGGAAATTCCTCACTCGGCAAAATATATAATATTCAATCCTTTAACTTAGCCTTTAGTCATCCAGTTTGAGCCTTCTCCGAATACCTTTTCTTCATTTGAAACCCCCTTGAGCCTTCAACCGACTATCTAAGCTTTCGGGGGGATGTTCAATCGAGAAAAAGGAGGGGGATAAAAAGATACGACAAAAAAAAAAGATGACAAAAGAAGGTGGAAAACGCGAGGAATACTCAACGCAATTTGGTAATTGTGTAGTGTTTAGTAATTTTATTTGATTACTTCTATTAATGGAATGATTTTATTCATAACTAATTTATTATTCGATAAATAAATTGAAAGGCATATTACTAATTAGTCTAAAGATTTCACCTTGCAGTCTGGGTGAATAAGACAAATTACTAAAACCCAAATATTGGCAGTCCAGTTACTGATTCTGTGGGGACAGAGAGGGGCACCAGTAAGCTGAGATACTGGAATATTAAAATTAGTCCACAATTCTAAGTCTCCAGTAGGGTGACTGGATCGACAAGTATGACTTGTTTGTCGATGGGTCCAATACGGTTGTGACAACCGATCACTTGGGAGGTGGGAGCCCGTGACAAGATACAAGATGAATCAGGGGATTAGTATTTGGACACTGACTCGTAATCGAACGATCACACGCTTGGATTGTCCTTGATCGATCGATTGACTGTAGTAGTATGCGTGAACCTTAGACCGAAAGGGTTAACTTGGGGTTGGTCTTGAGGTCTTGACTTGTCACTAGTTTGCTAGGCCCGTCTTGCCGGTGGCATGGGTCAGCAGCGAAATGCGGTCTTAACTTTTCAATGTGATTGCCGGTTGAACCGCGGAGCGGGATTTACGGTCTCGATTAAATTCGAGGTTAATGTCCTATGGCAAGTTTAATGTGCGGGAATTTATCCAAGTCTCTAGCCAGAGCATATAACTGACTCGCGACATTCGTGGAGTGCGGTTTTGGTATTTTCACAGACTTAAACGACATAGAGTCGAGTTCTGTAAGTTTGACTATGCAGTGACTTTCACTCGACAGGGACAAACGTAAAGGGTTTATACGTATGACGAAAATTGACAGCCGGTTCGTGGATTATGATTAGACCAAATTCGTACTCAACTTGAGATCTGTTCGGTACCACGGGGCTGGTTAGGTGAATACCGAACACCTAGATACCTCCTAGGCCGGTTGAGACGAACCAAGAGAGTCGGACTTAAAAAGGGCAACCGATACAACGTCATCATCAGAGAGATTGAGACAAGGTTATGTCCTAGATTGCGACATTAGGGTTTGGGGCTTGGCCGAAACCCTGATTGGCCGAAAATACTAAGTTTGACTAGTGAGGGGTAAAATGGTCTTTTCACCTGACGATATACTTCTGAAATAAAATATTTGATATTGAATATTTAGTATCTGATTTAAATTAGATTTTGATATTTGTTATAGTCTTAGAGAAATAATATTATGTAATTTGGAATTAAATAATATATAGATATATATCGGATATATATAAGTTTCGAATTATTAGATAAAATTTCGAAAATTATTAAGTATATTTAGATAGGATATTATATATTTAAAATATACTAAATATGGTATTTTAATTAACTAAGATATTGGTTAATTAATTAAATATAAAGTTTGAACTTTGAATTCATTACTTGGTAAAACGAAGACTTGGTAAAAGGGGAGGTGTGAGGATTTTTCTCGACCCACCTTAACCTATTTTTGGCCAATCCTAAGTGGTATAGAGAAGGATTTTCGAGATCCTAGAAAGAGTGGAAGCACAATTTTCGAAATAAAAGCTAAAGAGAGGAAAAACTAAGAGTTTTCTCCTCTCACCACTTTCTCTCTCGCACTCTCTCTCTCTCGGGGGCAGCCAGCAGCTCGTTCTTGGCCTAGCCACACTTCCAAGAACAGCTGCGACGTTAGTGAGGTGCCGGCGTGACGATCTTGTGTAACGAAGGCGTCCCGTTCGTGTGCTCTTGGCGTAGGAGAGGGGCACTATGCCTATTCGAAGCTAGCCATCGTCGAGAGATTTCACCAAGGTATCATGGATGATCCCTTTTCTCTTTATGTCAATACATTCTCGTGTTTGTAGCCAAGCGATCTTGGATAGGCGGAAAACCCCGTAAAATTTTAAAATTCCGCCGTTCTAGGAACGAGGGTCTGGGGACCATCGGGGATTCCCAATAGTGGTATCAGAGTCATAGGCTCGGTTAAAGTCACGGGACTATGACAAAAGGACCACGAGTACCCCAAAAGCCTTAGCCGTGCGCATGGCGCACACGGCGCACGGGCAGCCCGCGCGCGCGGCTTTCGGGGCTGTGTCTAGTCGCATGCAGGGCGTGACTCAGGGCTGGTTGCGCGCAGCGCGCGTCCTGCTCCTAGCCGTGCGCACGACGCATGGGCAGCGGCGCGCAAGGCGCGCGGTGCGCGACGCAAGACGGGCTGGCCGCGGGCGTTGCGCGGCGCATAAGGCTGACCGCACGCGGGGCATGCGGCACGAGAGGCATCGGCCGCGCACGTTGGTGTGCGCGATGCTCTGGGAAAGCCGCGCGTGGATGCACGGAAAGTAGGTATGACCGCGTGCGTGGGTGCGCGAGGCGCTAGGCTAAGAGCGTGCGCAGGCGCGCACAGATCGGGGCTGGCCGCATGGCGTGAGCATCCCTGACACAGGCTCGAAAGGCCTGATAAAGCCCATCCTATGGCCCAATATTCATAAGGCTAGGCCCAGCCCATTTAAAAGCCAAAATTCGATTTCGGCTCGGAAATGTGTTAAATTTATCGTGATGCATGTTATTTGAATAACGTTGTGATTGATTGGGGATTAGGTTCTGGTTTTTTCCGGGTGATATGTTAAGGGTGACAGGGTCCCCCCGGGTTGTACTTTACAGTTTTTATTAGATAAGACGGGCGGTTTTATTAGGGATAGATTCCCGTCATAGGCTATTGTAGTTTTGTTTTGACGGCAATACGAGTGTCGATCGAGAGAAACTCGAATGAACGAGCTGGTAGCCGAGGCGTCCGTTCGAGCAAAGCCCGAAGACGTAGAGTCTTATTGTCTTGTACAATTAGATAAATGGAAATATCTCCGATCATTCACATTTACTTTAATAGGTTGAAACTAGGATTACTATTAAAGTCCATTATGTGCGTGTTGGTTTCGAACGTGATAATGTGCATAATGTGCTCGTGTTAAACTGTGAGGATTCTCCCGAGGTTAGACCTTTAATATCAAGTGAGAAAAGGGGCTAGGCTCTTGTCTTCTATCAAGTCCAAAAATGTTACGACTAAGGGGTACGGCTGCGGTTGACCGAGTTACGGCGCCAAATCCCTCGCCTTTGCGTGAACAGGTTTGGATGCAATTGTGAATTACTGCTCACCGACCACTCTTCACCCTCTAACAAAGAGTTATCTTACGGGGGGATGAAGTTCATGGAAAAGTGGAAGATGAGAAGGACGTTGATAGGTTACACTCGGACAGTCCTTCCCAATATGTTCCGAGTTACGGCTGAGGGACCCTGGCTGAGACGAAGACGTTGAATCTTCTGTGTGACAGAAACGTGTGGGGCACGACCTCGGCTAACCAAACGAGCCAATAAGCTGTTAAGTTGAGGCTAGTTTGTTGTGGCGCGGGGAACTCAATGCCACTATGAAACCACTCAACAAGGTTTCCGAAATGCCTACCAGGGGAAAGGGTTTCTAGAAAAATAGTGGGAGTCAGACAAAAATTTTATTTGATTACTTCTATTAATGGAATGATTTTATTCATAACTAATTTGTTATTCGATAAATAAATTGAAAGGCATATTACTAATTAGTCTAAAGATTTCACCTTGCAGTCTGGGTGAATAAGACAAATTACTAAAACCCAAATATTGGCAGTCCAGTTACTGATTCTGTGGGGACAGAGAGGGGCAACAGTAAGCTGAGATACTGGAATATTAAAATTAGTCCACAATTCTAAGTCTCCAGTAGGGTGACTGGATCGACAAGTATGACTTGTTTGTCGATGGGTCCAATACGGTTGTGACAACCGTTCACTTGGGAGGTGGGAGCCCGTGACAAGATACAAGATGAATCAGGGGATTAGTATTTGGACACTGACTCGTAATCGAACGATCACACGCTTGGATTGTCCTTGATCGATCGATTGACTGTAGTAGTTGCGTGAACCTTAGACCGAAAGGGTTAACTTGGGGTTGGTCTTGAGGTCTTGACTTGTCACTAGTTTGCTAGGCCCGTCTTGCCGGTGGCATGGGTCAGCAGCGAAATGAGGTCTTAACTTTTCAATGTGATTGCCGGTTGAACCGCGGAGCGGGATTTACGGTCTCGATTAAATTCGAGGTTAATGTCCTATGGCAAGTTTAATGTGCGGGAATTTATCCAAGTCTCTAGCCAGAGCATATAACTGACTCGCGACATTCGTGGAGTGCGGTTTTGGTATTTTCACAGACTTAAACGACATAGAGTCGAGTTCTGTAAGTTTGACTATGCAGTGACTTTCACTCGACCGGGACAAACGTAAAGGGTTTATACGTATGACGAAAATTGACAGTCGGTTCGTGGATTATGATTAGACCAAATTCGTACTCAACGTGAGATCTGTTCGGTACCACGGGGCTGGTTAGGTGAATACCGAACACCTAGATACCTCCTAGGCCGGTTGAGACGAACCAAGAGAGTCGGACTTAAAAAGGGCAACCGATACAACGTCATCATCAGAGAGATTGAGACAAGGTTATGTCCTAGATTGCGACATTAGGGTTTGGGGCTTGGCCGAAACCCTGATTGGCCGAAAATACTAAGTTTGACTAGTGAGGGGTAAAATGGTCTTTTCACCTCACGATATACTTCTGAAATAAAAAATTTGATATTGAATATTTAGTATCTGATTTAAATTAGATTTTGATATTTGTTATAGTCTTAGAGAAATAATATTATTATTTAATTTGGAATTAAATAATATATAGATATATATCGGATATATATATAAGTTTCGAATTATTAGATAAAATTTCGAAAATTATTAAGTATATTTATATAGGATATTATATATTTAAAATATACTAAATATGGTATTTTAATTAACTAAGATATTGGTTAATTAATTAAATATAAAGTTTGAATTTTGAATTCATTACTTGGTAAAACGAAGACTTGGTAAAAGGGGAGGTGTGAGGATTTTTCTCGACCCACCTTAACCTATTTTTGGCCAATCCTAAGTGGTATAGAGAAGGATTTTCGAGATCCTAGAAAGAGTGGAAGCACAATTTTCGAAATAAAAGCTAAAGAGAGGAAAAACTAAGTTTTCTCCTCTCACCACTTTCTCTCTCGCACTCTCTCTCTCTCTCGGGGGCAGCCAGCAGCTCGTTCTTGGCCTAGCCACACTTGCAAGAACAGCTGCGACGTTAGTGAGGTGCCGGCGTGACGATCTTGTGTAACGAAGGCGTCCCGTTCGTGTGCTTTTGGCGTAGGAGAGGGGCACTATGCCTCGGGGATTCGAAGCTAGCCATCGTCGAGAGATTTCAACAAGGTATCATGGCTGATCCCTTTTCTCTTTATGTCAATACATTCTCGTGTTTGTAGCCAAGCGATCTTGGATAGGCGGAAAACCCCGTAAAATTTTAAAATTCCGCCGTTCTAGGAACGAGGATCTGGGGACCATCGGGGATTCCCAATAGTGGTATCAGAGTCATAGGCTCGGTTAAAGTCACGGGACAATGACAAAAGGACCACGAGTACCCCCAAAAGCCTTAGCCGTGCGCACGACGCATTGGCAGCGGCGCGCAAGGCGCGCGGTGCGCGACTCAAGACGGACTGGCCGCGGGCGTTGCGCGGCGCATAAGGCTGACCGCACGCGGGGCATGCGGCACGAGAGGCATCGGCCGCGCACGTGGGTGTGCGCGACGCTCTGGGAAGCCGCGCGTGGATGCACGGAAAGTAGGTATGACCGCGTGCGTGGGTGCGCGAGGCGCTAGGCTAAGAGCGTGCGCACGCGCGCACAGATCGGGGCTGGCCGCATGGCGTGAGCATCCGCGACACAGGCCCGAAAGGCCTGATAAAGCCCATCCTATGGCCCAATATTCATAAGGCTAGGCCCAGCCCATTTAAAAGCCAAAATTCGATTTCGGCTCGGAAATGTGTTAAATTTATCGTGATGCATGTTATTTGAATAACGTGGTGATTGATTGGGGATTAGGTTCTGGTTTTTTCCGGGTGATATGTTAAGGGTGACAGGGTCCCCCCGGGTTGTACTTTACAGTTTTTATTAGATAAGACGGGCGGTTTTATTAGGGATAGATTCCCGTCATAGGCTATTGTAGTGTCGATCGAGAGAAACTCGAATGAACGAGCTGGTAGCCGAGGCATCCGTTCGAGCAAAGCCCGAAGATGTAGAGTCTTATTGTTTTGTACAATTAGATAAATGGAAATATATCCGATCATCCACATTTACTTTAATAGGTTGAAACTAGGATTACTATTAAAGTCCATTATGTGCGTGTTGGTTTCGAACGTGATAATGTGCATAATGTGCTCGTGTTAAACTGTGAGGATTCTCCCGAGGTTAGACCTTTAATATCAAGTGAGAAAAGGGGATAGGCTCTTGTCTTCTATCAAGTCCAAAAATGTTACGACTTAGGGGTACGGCTGCGGTTGACCGAGTTACGGCGCCAAATCCCTCGCCTTTGCGTGAACAGGTTTGGATGCAATTGTGAATTACTGCTCACCGGCCACTCTTCACCCTCTAACAAAGAGTTATCTTACAGGGGGATGAAGTTCATGGAAAAGTGGAAGATGAGAAGGACGTTGATAGGTTACACTCGGACAGTCATTCCCAATATGTTCCGAGTTACGGCTGAGGGACCCTGGCTGAGACGAAGACGTTGAATCTTCTGTGTGACAGAAACGTGTGGGGCACGACCTCGGCTAACCAAACGAGCCAATAAGCTGTTAAGTTGAGGCTAGTTTATTGTGGCGCGGGGAACTCAATGCCACTATGAAACCACTCAACAAGGTTTCCGAAACGCCTACCAGGGGAAAGGGTTTCTAGAAAAATAGTGGGAGTCAGACAAAAATTTTATTTGATTACTTCTATTAATGGAATGATTTTATTCATAACTAATTTGTTATTCGATAAATAAATTGAAAGGCATATTACTAATTAGTCTAAAGATTTCACCTTGCAGTCTGGGTGAATAAGACAAATTACTAAAACCCAAATATTGGCAGTCCAGTTACTGATTCTGTGGGGACAGAGAGGGGCACCAGTAAGCCGAGATACTGGAATATTAAAATTAGTCCACAATTCTAAGTCTCCAGTAGGGTGACTGGATCGACAAGTATGACTTGTTTGTCGATGGGTCCAATACGGTTGTGACAACCGTTCACTTGGGAGGTGGGAGCCCGTGACAAGATACAAGATGAATCAGGGGATTAGTATTTGGACACTGACTCGTAATCGAACGATCACACACTTGGATTGTCCTTGATCGATCGATTGACTGTAGTAGTATGCGTGAACCTTAGACCGAAAGGGTTAACTTGGGGTTGGTCTTGCGGTCTTGACTTGTCACTAGTTTGCTATGCCCGTCTTGCCGGTGGCATGGGTCAGCAGCGAAATGAGGTCTTAACTTTTCAATGTGATTGCCGTTTGAACCGCGGAGCGGGATTTACGGTCTCGATTAAATTCGAGGTTAATGTCCTATGGCAAGTTTAATGTGCGGGAATTTATCCAAGTCTCTGGCCAGAGCATATAACTGACTCGCGATATTCGTGGAGTGCAGTTTTGGTATTTTCACAGACATAAACGACATAGAGTCGAGTTCTGTAAGTTTGACTATGCAGTGACTTTCACTCGACCGGGACAAACGTAAAGGGTTTATACGTATGACGAAAATTGACAGTCGGTTCGTGGATTATGATTAGACCAAATTCGTACTCAACTTGAGATCTGTTCGGTACCACGGGGCTGGTTAGGTGAATACCGAACACCTAGATACCTCCTAGGCCGGTTGAGACGAACCAAGAGAGTCGGACTTAAAAAGGGCAACCGATACAACGTCATCATCAGAGAGATTGAGACAAGGTTATGTCCTAGATTGCGACATTAGGGTTTGGGGCTTGGCCGAAACCCTGATTGGCCGAAAATACTAAGTTTGACTAGTGAGGGGTAAAATGGTCTTTTCACCTCACGATATACTTCTGAAATAAAATATTTGATATTGAATATTTAGTATCTGATTTAAATTAGATTTTGATATTTGTTATAGTCTTAGAGAAATAATATTATTATTTAATTTGGAATTAAATAATATATAGATATATATATCGGATATATATATAAGTTTCGAATTATTAGATAAAATTTCGAAAATTATTAAGTATATTTATATAGGATATTATATATTTAAAATATACTAAATATGGTATTTTAATTAACTAAGATATTGGTTAATTAATTAAATATAAAGTTTGAATTTTGAATTCATTACTTGGTAAAACGAAGACTTGGTAAAAGGGGAGGTGTGAGGATTTTTCTCGACCCACCTTAACCTATTTTTGGCCAATCCTAAGTGGTATAGAGAAGGATTTTCGAGATCCTAGAAAGAGTGGAAGCACAATTTCGAAATAAAAGCTAAAGAGAGGAAAAACTAAGAGTTTTCTCCTCTCACCACTTTCTCTCTCGCACTCTCTCTCTCTCTCGGGGGCAGCCAGCAGCTCGTTCTTGGCCTAGCCACACTTGCAAGAACAGCTGCGACGTTAGTGAGGTGCCGGCGTGACGATCTTGTGTAACGAAGGCGTCCCGTTCGTGTGCTTTTGGCGTAGGAGAGGGGCACTATGCCTCGGGGATTCGAGCTAGCCATCGTCGAGAGATTTCAACAAGGTATCATCGCTGATCCCTTTTCTCTTTATGTCAATACATTCTCGTGTTTGTAGCCAAGCGATCTTGGATAGGCGGAAAACCCCGTAAAATTTTAAAATTCCGCCGTTCTAGGAACGAGGTTCTGGGGACCATCGGGGATTCCCAATTGTGGTATCAGAGTCATAGGCTCGGTTAAAGTCACGGGACTATGACAAAAGGACCACGAGTACCCCAAAAGCCTTAGCCGTGCGCACGACGCATGGGCAGCGGCGCGCAAGGCGCGCGGTGCGCGACTCAAGACGGGCTGGCCGCGGGCGTTGCGCGGCGCATAAGGCTGACCGCACGCGGGGCATGCGGCACGAGAGGCATCGGCCGCGCACGTGGGTGTGCGCGACGCTCTGGGAAAGCCGCGCGTGGATGCACGGAAAGTAGGTATGACCGCGTGCGTGGGTGCGCGAGGCGCTAGGCTAAGAGCGTGCGCAGGCGCGCACAGATCGGGGCTGGCCGCATGGCGTGAGCATCCCTGACACAGGCCCGAAAGGCCTGATAAAGCCCATCCTATGGCCCAATATTCATAAGGCTAGGCCCAGCCCATTTAAAAGCCAAAATTCGATTTCGGCTCGGAAATGTGTTAAATTTATCGTGATGCATGTTATTTGAATAACGTGGTGATTGATTGGGGATTAGGTTCTGGTTTTTTCCGGGTGATATGTTAAGGGTGACAGGGTCCCCCCGGGTTGTACTTTACAGTTTTTATTAGATAAGGCGGGCGGTTTTATTAGGGATAGATTCCCGTCATAGGCTATTGTAGTTTTGTTTTGACGGCAATACGAGTGTCGATCGAGAGAAACTCGAATGAACGAGCTGGTAGCCGAGGCGTCCGTTCGAGCAAAGCCCGAAGACGTAGAGTCTTATTGTTTTGTACAATTAGATAAATGGAAATATCTCGGATCATTCACATTTACTTTAATAGGTTGAAACTAGGATTACTATTAAAGTCCATTATGTGCGTGTTGGTTTCGAACGTGATGCATAATGTGCTCGTGTTAAACTGTGAGGATTCTCCCGAGGTTAGACCTTTAATATCAAGTGAGAAAAGGGGCTAGGCTCTTGTCTTGTATCAAGTCCAAAAATGTTACGACTTAGGGGTACGGCTGCGGTTGACCGAGTTACGGCACCAAATCCCTCGCCTTTGCGTGAACAGGTTTGGATGCAATTGTGAATTACTGCTCACCGACCACTCTTCACCCTCTAACAAAGAGTTATCTTACGGGGGATGAAGTTCATGGAAAAGTGGAAGATGAGAAGGACGTTGATAGGTTACACTCGGACAGTCATTCCCAATATGTTCCGAGTTACGGCTGAGGGACCCTGGCTGAGACGAAGACGTTGAATCTTCTGTGTGACAGAAACGTGTGGGGCACGACCTCGGCTAACCAAACGAGCCAATAAGCTGTTAAGTTGAGGCTAGTTTGTTGTGGCGCGGGGAACTCAATGCCACTATGAAACCACTCAACAAGGTTTCCGAAACGCCTACCAGGGGAAAGGGTTTCTAGAAAAATAGTGGGAGTCAGGCAAAAATTTAAAGTCCTAATTTAGTCTGATTAAACACTACAAATCCTAACTATCTATTTATTTTCTGCACTTTATTTTCTTCTCTATTAGTTAGAATGACAAACCCATTAATTACACTCTTGGAGAAACATTGTTTGGTGGGACCGAACTATGTAGACTGGCTCAGAAATTTGAGGATCGTCCTCAAATTAGCGAAACTGGATTATGTCTTGGACATTAAGGAGCCAAAGCCCACAGCTGAATCCACTGATGAGGAGATTGTACTCCACGATACGTGGGTTGAAGATTCAGCGAAGGTGCATGTCTACATGCATGCTGCGACTTCTAGGCCCAAGGGATCGAAGAAGAAGTCGAACAAGACAGGCGTGGCCAAGGGTAGAGCCTACAAGAAGACGAAGACCACCAAGGTCGAAAGGTCGGGCGCAAAGCCCACGGATAAGTGCCTCCTTTGCCAGCAGTTGGGGCATTGGAAGCGTGAATGTCCGAACTGGAGGCGTCTAACGCCTCAGGAAAACAATTAGTTTTTGAAGCCAATTGTTCTGTGTATTCTACTTCGTGGATACTTGACTCAGGGGCTAGTTCCCACATTTGTGTTTTGAACCAAGGTCTAGAACGAAGTAGGAAGCCTCCAGCTGGCGAGGTCTTGATCAACGTAGGTAGTGGACATAGTGTACCAACTACACACATGGGATCGAAGACCTTAGTCTTATCGCATTACATTGTTTAGAACTTTCTGACGTTTTGGTTTTGCCCAAGGGGCTTAAAACATTATTTCGATTCCTGTTTTGAGCAGACTGGGTTATGAATTTCGATTCATTGATAATGTTTGCCATAGTTATTTTAGAAATGAAAATGTTGGAAGTGCGACGTTAATAAATGGTTTATATTACGTCAACTTGAAAGACAATGTTAAAACTGTAAATGCAATCACCAAATCATCGACTGGGTCGAACGATCGATACATGTGGCACTTACGACTAGGTCACGCAGCAGAAGTGAAGATTGAATAGATGGAAAAGGAAGGTCTGATTAGCACAATGCGAACATGCCCGATTTCTACCCGTCAGTCTTGCATCTTAGGGAAAAATGACCAAGTCCCCCTTCACAGGGACTTTCACTAGGGCCACGGAAGTGTTGGGTTTGATCCACACTGACGTATGCGGACCATTTAAAGTAACGGCTCGAGGTAACTGCTGCTACTTCATAACGTTCACGGACGATTTTTCCTGCTACGGGAATGTCTATTTGATGAGACAAAAGTCCGAAGCTCTTGAAATGTTCAAAGAGTATAAAGCATTAGTGGAGAAGCAAACTGGCAAGTTCATTAAAGCCGTTCGGTCATATCGAGGCGGCGAATACATGAGCCTTGAGTTTGATGCATTTCTTAGAGAAAATTGTATCATCATACAGTTTTCGCCGCCAGGCACACCGCAATTGAATGGCGTGGCCGAACGGAGAAACCAAACGCTTTTAGATATGGTTCGGTCGATGATGAGTTACACAGATCTCCCCATTTCGTTGTGGGGATATGCCTTAGAAACAGCGGCCTATATCCTTAACAGGATACCTACTCGCTCTGCCGACAGGATTCCTTACGAGGCTTGGCATAATCGTAAGGCAAGTCTGAATCACATCAGGGTCTGGAGCTGCCCCGCCTTTGTGAAAACGTTGATGGCAGATAAGCTTGAATCAAGATCATTAATGGCGAGATTCGTCGGATACCCCGAGGACTCAATGGGGTATTACTTCTACGTCCCAGACGAACACAGGGTGTTCGTCGCTTTATGCACTACTATCTTGGAGGAAGAATTCGTAGGAGAATGCGGTAAAGGACGAGAAATAACTCTAAGAGAGTTAGAGGACGAATCGACTCCTATTCCAGAGTTGTTAGACGACGTTTCAGAAAACCCGACTCAGTCGCAATTGCGTAGGTCAAGTAGGATATCTCATATGCCTGAGAGATATGGTATGGTACACATCGAGCATGGGGATGTTGCGACTGAGGGATGCGTCTGGGACGATCCCGTCACCTACGACCAGGCAATTGCCGGTACAGACTTCCTCAAGTGGCTTGAAGCTATGCAGGCCGAAATGGACTCGATGCACACAAACCAGGCTTGGACTCTTGTAGACCTGCGTAATCGTTTTAGACCAATTGGCAATAAATGGATCTATAAGAAAAAGATTGGATCTGATGGACAGGTGGAGACGTACAAAGCTAGGCTTGTAGCGAAAGGGTATAGTCAAAAAGAGGGAATTGACTATGAGGACAACTTCTCACTTGTCGCAATGATAAAGTCCACCCGAACCATGCTTGCAATAGCAGCATACTATGACTATGAGATCTCGCAGATGGACGTAAAGACCGGTTTCCTGAACGGATTCCTCTAGGAGGAAATCTATATGGAGCAGCCCAAAGGTTTTATGTCAGAAGCAGATGCTCGAAAAGTGTGCAAACTGAATCGGTCCATTTATGGACTGAAACGGCTTCAAGGAGTTGGAATCTTCGGTTCGACGAAGTAGTTAAGAACTACGGATTCATAAAGAATGAAGATGAGCCCAGTGTTTACAGAAAGGCCAGTGGGAGTAAGGTGTCGTTTCTAGTATTGTACGTGGATGATATCCTTTTGATAGGAACGACATTGGGATGCTCTCAGAGATTAAAGTTTGACTTTCGAATGAATTCTCTATGAAAGGTCTCGGAGAAGCGACCTATATTCTAGGAATTCGCCTATTTAGAGATAGGGCGAAAAGGTCGATAGGCTTGTCCCATGCCCTTTACTTAGATAAATTCCTTAAAAGGGTTAAAACGGACGAGTCTAAGAAAGGGCTCGTACCTATGAGGCATAGGATTCATTTCTCAAAGGCTATGTCTCCTCAGAATGAGGTACAAAGACAAGAGATGAGTGGAGTCCCCTATGCTTCAGCTGTGGGTAGCCTGATGTACGATATTCTTTGCACGTGACGGACATAGCGTACGCTGTGAGCGTAGTGTGTAGGTTTCAGGCTAACCCTGGTAAGGAACATTGGACGGTAGTAAAGACAGTTCCGAAGTACCTTAGACGGACTAAGAACTTGATACTGATTTATGGCCCAGGAGAATTAGAAGTACATGGATATACAGATTCGTACTTCCAATCAGATGTGGATGACCGAAAGTCTACTTCGGGTTTTGTCTTTACGCTCAATGGTGGGGCAGTGTCTTGGAAAGTTCCAAGCAAAGCACAACTGCAGATTCCACCACTGAGACAGAGTATATCGCAGCTTCAGAAGCTGCCAATGAGGGTGTTTGGATACGCAAGTTTCTGGAGGAACTATAGGTGGTACCTAGCATCGTGGATTGCCCACTGCCATTGTGGTGCGACAACAGCGGGGCTATTGCACAAGCTAAGGAATCACGTGCTCACAGTAAATCCAAACACATAGAGAGAAAATACCACGTGTGATGCGGGTTTGTTAAAAAAGGCTCGATAGCCATGCAGAAAATCGCCTCTGCAAAGAATGCAGCGGACCCGTTGTCACGAACCGAAACCTCACGTCATAAATTCATGCATTTACACGAATTCATGCATATATGTAAGTAATTCCGTAATACATGTGTAGATGATAACAATATTTAATTAAGGTATTACACGTTGTTTATATGAAAATAAATAGATAGAAATAAATAATGTATGAGAGTTAGGATAGGTACTATGAAATGATGATGTCAATTAGTTACGAGAATATGAATTCTCGATAGAGAGATTTTCTGATCTTAGAATCGAAATCCTAGTTATGAAGATAATAGTTTGAATAATGAAATGATGTTTATTATTATTCTCGAGAAATTTTAACAATCGAAAACATAGTTATAATAATAAAGTAATGTTTATTAGTGAAAGTTATATGATAAGAATTTAAAGGATATGAATATGGTATATCGAGAATTGTAATTCCCGATTGAAAAAGATTTTCGATAGGAGCATTGGAAGAATTAAAAGTTCTCGCACACTTATATGGAGGATTAGAAGGTTGCAATGATTCAACTTTATCACATCATTATATAATAGTCAAAGATATATACACATATATATATATATATAATAACATTAATTTTTTCATAAAAGAACTTAACAAGCAATAACACGTGGTAGTCACTTAGATTTTTCTTTAGTGTGACTAATAAAGAGTTTTCTTGGTCTTAAAGTAATCGACATCACCATTATTAAAACATCAATACAAGTGTATATAAATTTAACGCAGAAGCTAAGAACAGTTCGAACAAAATAGTAACAGAAAGACTAAACTTTGAACAACTGAGAGAAAGGAGATAACTAGGCAAACTCGAATCTACCATTTCGAAACTTGAAGGTGAGGAAAAGTTCATAATATTTTCACACAATTATATGTACATGAACATGATTAATAGTTATGATTATATCTTAGAAGTTTTCGTAACCTTGGGCATATTAGGGTTTTCCCTCTGAAGTTTTGAAATGATTAAATACATGTTTATGTTGGATAATTTTTGGTATATGAACAGTAAGAAGTTCGATGGAATTCTATCATGTTCTTAAGATTCGATGATATAAACTAAACAAATCTCGCTATGAATAGGTAAATCTCGACATATGATGTCGAGTTATGATAATTCATAGGACTTCGAGTTATGATTATTAGATGTCGAGATGGGTTATTAGATGTCGAGAGGTACTTTGAAGAATGTCGATAACTTATGTAGATTTTCATAAGAGAGATAGAATGTCGAGTTGTAATGAAAGTCGAATATTATGACAGGATGTCGAGTTGTGATGAAAGTCGAATATTATGATAAAATGCCGAGTTGTGATTCGATCTCAAGGCATTCGATATTTAAAGAGGAAGATCTCGAGTTAGATAATTATCGAAGTGTATTTTGAAATTCAAAGATCTCGATGTCATGAAAATCTCGACATAGGTTTCGAAATTGATTAAATAAAGACTTCGAAGTGTTAAGGTTATTGTTTCGAAATTTTGGAAAGATTTCGAAAGGAACCAGACAAAATAAAGTGAGTATCATATAGAATCTCGAAGCTTAGATAGAAATAAGAATTAGACTATGTAAGATGTCGAAGCTTTAGGAAGTTCTTGTAGTTATGATTGGTTGACAATCAAAAGATAAATACACGTGGGAATTGTTAAAGAATGACTAATGAGATTTTTCTTAGGCTTGAAGTAATCGGCATCATCATTAATAAAATACTTATATATATAACATAATAGTACGATACATATATATATATATATATATATATATAGAAATTAGGGTTTTCAACACAATAAGAATTAGGGTTTTCAATGATATTGTCGGTATAATATAGTTACCAATTTTTAATGCAGGGTTCAACATTGATCAAAATATAACTTTTAAGCCAAGAATTTAATATATTATAAGTAATGAACAGAAAGGCAAAGGCTACGGATAGTAACGATCATGCATAATAAAGCATGCATATCACACACGCATGTCATTATAGAAATTTCATATTTACGGAAAAAAATAATTTTATAGGTCAGGAGTCCGATGAGGGCAAGGACAAGGTCGCTTAAGCGAGCGGAGAAAATAGGCGAAACTTGTGAGTGTGATTTGCAACATGTACCTTATGTGCCTTATGTGCTTATATGCTTTATGTGAATTAATTGACTAATATGTGCTTTATATGTTATTTATGGATCGATGTGAATTACATGACCATAAAGTGCTTTTATATGATTTATGTGTCATATAAAGTATTTTATATAGCATTGCATACATATAAACGAAAGGAGAAACCGTTATGACAGCTACGACTACGGACGGTACGATACGGATGCTACGGCATACTTCTCTCCAAATCAGGGGGATGACAGTTACTTCCCTTCAAATCGGGGGATGACAGAGTCCTGTACAGGCACATACAGACATTTACAGTATTGACAGAGTCCCATGCATGGGCGCCAACTGGGCTTACAGAATACGAGTCTAGCTAGTCTATAACGGGAGTATCAAAATAAATGAACATATAGAAAAGGCATGTGATCTACGGATCCTATGAATGACCGTTATATGAACGATATTATGTGATTTGAAATGGCATGGTTATGATATTGATGGAAAGGAACGGATTACTGTTTATTTTATTGTTACTTGTACTAATTAACATGTTGCAATCATACTCTGAATCGGTGTCTTCACAGTTGTTGTAGATAATTAGCAGGCTGCGTAGAAAGCATCATCATAAAGCATGGATTCAAGGTTGGCTGGCTACGCTCTCCTCCTGCACCCCTCTGGTTCATCATTAGCATATAGAATAGAATAGACTATCACATTTTGTGACTCATATGATAGGTACATATATGTACATTTTTGTGAAAGGAACTAGACCAGATGTACGCACCCGTTTTTGTTAAAGGAAATGGTTATGGAAATCGCGAAAAATTTTATACGAATATTTTATTGCTGCGTAAAAAGGTAATAGGAAACGGGCCGCTACACCCATTCACGAAGTCACTACCACAGGCAGTGCTTGATCGACACCTCGATAAAAAGGGGTTAAAAGATCGTAGCGCGTGGCATTAGTACAAGTGGGAGATTGTTGAGGTATATGCCCTAGATGTTGTACGAGGACTGGGTGATTACTTCTATTAATGGAATGATTTTATTCATCACTAATTTATTATTCGATAAATAAATTAAAAGGCATATTATTAATTAGTTTAAAGATTTCACCATGCAGTCTGGGTGAATAAGACAAATTAATAAAACGCAAATATTGGCAGCTCAGTTACTGATTCTGTGGGGACAGAGTGGGGCACCAGTAAGCTGAGATACTGTAATATTAAAATTAGTCCACAAGTCTAAGTCTTCAGTAGGGTGGCTGGTCGACAAGTATGACTTGTTTGTCGATGGATCCAATACGGTTGTGCAAACCGTTTACTTGGGAAGTGGGAGCCCGTGACAATGATACAAGATGAATCAGGGGATTGTCTGTATTTGGACACTAACTCGTAATCGAACGATCACACGCTTGGATTGTCCTTGATCGATTGACTGTAGTAGTATGCGTGAACCTTAGACCGAAAGGGTTAACTTGGGGTTGGGTCTTGAGGTCTTGACTTGTCACTAGTATGCTAGGCCCGTCTTACCGGTGGCATGGGTCAGCGGCGAAATGTGGTCTTGACTTTTTGATGTGATTGCCGGTTGAACCGCAGAGCGCGATTTACGGTCTCGATTAAATTCGAGGTTAATGTCCTATGGCAAGTTTAATGTGCGGGAATTTATCCAAGTCTCTGGCCAGAGCATATAACTGACTCGCGATAGTCGTGGAGTGCAGTTTCGGTATTTTCACCGACATAAACGACATAGAGTCGAGTTCTGTAAGTTTGACAATGCGTGACTTTCACTCGACCAAGACAAACGTAAAGGGTTTATACGTATGACGAAAATCTACAGTCGGTTCGTGGATTATGATTAGACAAAATCCGTACTCAACTTGGGATCTGTTCGGTACTACGAGGCTGGCTAGGTGAATACCGAACTCCTAGATACCTCCTAGGCCGGTTGAGACGAACCAAGAGAGTCGGACTTAAAAAAAAACAACCGATACAACGTCATCATCAGAGAGAGAGACAAGGCTAGGTCCTAGATTGAGACATTAGGGTTTGGGGCTTGGCCAAAACCCTGTGTAATACCCGTAAATTTCAAAACGGGATTTAGATGTAATTGGATAAATAATGATTGCGAATTAAGAGGTCTCGTAATAACATAAGTTTTAATTAGTCTGGAAATATTCCGAAGACATGACCAAAGAATTAATTAGGAATAATAATAATATTAGGTCATGTTTAGTAAAGTAATAATACAGAATTAAGAGATTTGGGCTATGCTTAACATATTAATTTGGCCCAAGTTCTTACAAGATAAACCTTATACATATGTTGCTTAAGTCTAAAGGAAAAACCCGTCACTTTAAATGATTACTCATGCACAAGAGTCAAAGACTTCATGTATATCAAATAAATGAGGAAAACTATAAGGATTGAGAGCAAAAGAAACGAACAAAACTACAAGCTGAAATACGAAAGTGAGAACAAAGCTTTGTTGAAGCAATATTAAGCTCGAACAACGTATTTCCAAGAAAGGTATGCAAATAATTCTTCAGCTCAAGTAACTTTCAGTATGTCTATATGTTTCCAATAGGTAGGTCCGTATATAATTTTGAACTAACCTTGAAAGGGGTTCGATATTTAGCATATCTTAGAAAAAACCCTAGATACTTCAGATTCGAAATTACTTATGTGATTTATGTTGTTCATTTGTATAGATGATTAATAAAAATTCGGTGATTTAGGATGATGTTGGTAGAAAACCCTAATCTTTGAAGCTTAATATACGATAGTCAGTTTCAATATCTTAGGACTGATATGAACGTTGATATACTTATTAAATTTAGTATGCATATTCATGAGGATTTGAATATGTTGAGATATATATAAATGTCGATACAGGATAGGGATGGGAAGATGTCGAACTGCATAGTAAATAAAAGTCGACATATATATGTAATAAGAAGACCTCGATATGTGATGATTCTCGACATTTGCAGGAGCTCGACAACTTTAATTCAATATTTGCTACTCAATGAAAGATATCGACAATTGCTTTTCAACAATAAGATCTCGAGGTATATTAATATTAGATATCTCGACATTTAAAGGTCTCAATACTAACTAATGACTCGACATTTATTTCTAGCAAAAATCTCGACAAGATCAGTAAAGGGCTCGATATTGCTATTCTTATCTTACATGGATATCGATACCCATATATACTATAGAAGTTCTCGACATCTATATGATGTCGATATAGAAAAGTATCAAAGAAATCGAGACATGTATAGCTTTCGACATTTGTATGATTCCAACATGAGGTCTCGACATTATTAAATGATCTCGATATTATCTAAAAATTTCGACATTTTCTTAAGATTTCTACACTTAATAAATTTTCAGTATTTTAGGGTTTATTTATTTTAGGAATATCATTATTTTTAGGTTTTCGTAAATTTTAGGGTTTTCTATAATTAGGATTTGAGAACTTAAAAACTTACACGGTTTAGCAAATATACTAATATGATAACATTTATTTATTCAGAGGATCAACTTATAGGGATTCCATCAGACATCTTATTTAGCGATATCGAAAGGACAGGTAGGTGGATTATCCATCTACAATACGTAAACACAATTATGTGTTTTCATGTGATTATGTGATTTACGTGGCTTATATGATTTATTTCTTTTACCTGTTTTATTTACGTTGTACGCGGATCGTGCTTTATGAAATTTTATGTATATGCATAGCACATGCATACCACGTTAGGAAGAGAGTGTTGTACAGTAGTGAGACGGTGATATGAGAAATTGACGTACGGGGTAGAATGAGATGCTTGTGATTGGTGACTCTTAGAGGAGTCGAGGTTGGGCTCATTGGGCACCTGGCGGAGACAGGCGTGATCGATCTGTCTACTCGGGCGTGACCGTCCCGAGGTGCATACCGCCGGAGATATTGATGTGACCTGATAGGAGGCCATTGGCGTGATCGTCCAGTGCACTATCAGCGTATACTTTTGGTGCGGAGCGACCCGATAGGAGGCCATTGGCGTGATCGTCCAGTGCACTACCAGGGTAGGCTGCCGCGAGACTTGGGGGTGGCCTCCCAGTAGTCTTTGCGCGCGAGGTGTCGAGCCTAACCTAGGGCCCTGTGTTGTGTGAAATAGGAATGTGGGAAAAGAAGAGTGTGCATTATATCATGTTGTGAGATATTGGGATTGGGGTTGAGTGCACACTTGCATACATGCATTTTATTCACCTACTGGGCAAATTGCTCAGTGTTTACGTGTTGTAGGTACTGAGTCTAACGCCGGTACGCGTCAGGACTGAGGCGGCTGGTGGCGGTGCTCCACGGACTTTTGAGGGCGGTGCGGTACATGGATGAAGACCTGTGGAGCGGCGTTAGCACTTTTGTTCTTTTGATATTTTTGGGGTTTCGGCCCATGTACATGGATGACAATGTAGACGCATGTATTTAGTAATATATATTATTTTAGGAAAAAGTTTTAATTAGACGGGCCTTCCACGGCTTACGTTGCGGAAATCCGCCACTAATCCTAGTTAGAGAAGTAGGGTCGCCGCAGGTGGTATCAGAGCTTCGGTTTTAGATTCTGAAGACTGTCCATGTACTGCCGCTCAAAAGCCTGGAGAACTAGCCTAGCCTGTAAGTTAAAGATTGATTATGTGATTACATGTTATTTGATACATGTACTGTCTATGACTGACTGTAGAACTAGTTGAAAATGCCAAGGACACGTAGAGAAGCGGGTGAAACTAGTCGTAGGGCGGGTTCCGAATCCCCACCGAATGAGGACCGCTCTACCATCCATCAGTTAACTAATCTGATTCGGCGGCAGTCCGATCAGATTAATGATCTCATCCATCGCCAAAATTCCTCGGAGCGTCACTCATCCCCTGGCTTAGAACGTGTAGAAGCCGCCGGGGAGAGGTTCCGAAGATTAAGCCCCCTTCATTTGAGGAAGCGGCCGATCCCACCTATGCAGAGGATTGGCTTAGGACCATCGAAAATATTTTCCGCGTCAGTCATCTTCCTGATACTGAGAAGGTGACTTGTGCCATTTTCATGTTACGTGGGAACGCGGGCTACTGGTGGGACACCATCCAGGTGCTCGAGGATCCCACTATGATGACCTGGGAGAGATTAAAGACTCTCTTCCGAGGAAAGTACTTCACGGCGCCAGATCGAGCGCAGAAGCTGAACGAGTTCATCAATCTGAAACAAGGAGGGATGTCTGTAGCAGACTACATCCGCAAATTCGAGCAGTTGTCTAGGTTTGCGCCACATATCGTGGCCACTGACGAGCTGAAGATAGAACGTTTCTTGGAGGGTCTCAAAAGCGCAGGGTCGTTGAACGAGCAATCCTAGCTGAACAGGCGGAGAGCAGGGTCGCAAAAGCGCAGGATGCAAAGCGGAGAACAGAAGGACAACAAGGAGGAGGGAACCAGAAACGCCAATTTTTTGGCAAGGGACCCAATTATCGCGGGAATCAACTGGGCCAGCAGAACTGGAGACCAAGACCGAACCAAGGGCCATTTAATGCTCCGAACCGGCCCTCAGGTGCTGCAATGCAATGTCGACAGTGTGGGCGTTTCCATTCTGGTCCGTGCTATGGACCAAGACCAAACCCGACCCCACAATGCTTCCGATGTGGGAAAATAGGACACTACGCTTGGAACTGCAACGAACATGTACCTCAAGTTCCGAACCGACCGTTGATTCGACCCCCTCCAGTGCCAGCACGGGTCTTTACTTTAACAATGAGGAGGCCGAAGCAAATCCTTCCGTAGTAACGGGTACGTTGACTATCTATGACGTGCCCACTTCTGTGTTAATTGACTCTGGGGCTACACATTCATTCGTGTCGGCCAAATATGTGGAAAAGGTGGGAGTTTCTCCTACCTTATCTGAATGCAATTACATAGTTACCTTACCACACGGTGATCCGACGCGCACTAACCATGTGCTGGAAGGATGCTCCGTTAACATTGAGGGTAGAGATCTGAGCGTCGACCTGATTGTGATCCCAATGAACGACTATGATGTTATTTTTGGGATGGATTGGCTTTCGGATTATGGAGCCATCATAGATTGTAACAAGAAGGTCGTAAAATTTCAACTGCCTGAAGAAGAGGTGTTCACTTTTTCGGGAAAAACTACTTTAAATCGTATTCCGCAAATCTCTGCGTTGAAGGCTCAACGACTCTTGAGATCCGGTTGTGAGTCTTATCTCATATATGCGATGAAGGCAGAGGAGTTACCTCAGCCAGAACTGAAAGACGTGCCGATAGTCAATAAATATGCCGATGTATTTCCCGACGATCTCCCGGGGTTACCCCTGATCGAGAAATACAGTTTACGATAGATCTGATGCCGGAGTCCGCCCCAATTTCTAAGGCTCCTTATCGACTAGCACCGAATGAACTGAAAGAATTGAAGGAACAACTGGAGGACTTGTTGCAGAAGGGGTTTATTCAACCCAGTTTTTCACCATTGGGAGCGCCGGTTTTATTCGTGCGAAAGAAAGACGGGTCGATTCGACTATGCATCGACTATAGGGAGCTGAATAAGATCACGATCAAGAATACATATCCGTTGCCGAGGATCGATGATCTGTTCGACCAACTACAGGGTGCTACGGTATTCTCGAAAATTGACCTCCGTTCGGGATACCATCAGTTGAAGATCAGGGAGGTAGATGTTCCTAAAACTGCATTCAGTACAAGGTACGGCCATTACGAGTTTCTGGTCATGCCTTTTGGACTGACAAATGCTCCAGCTGCTTTTATGGACTTGATGAATCGAGTCTTTAAGAACTATCTCGACCGTTTCGTAATTGTCTTTATTGACGATATCCTGATCTATTCTAAGACGAAGGAGGAACACGAGAATCATTTACGAATCGTCTTAGGAATCCTGCGAGAGAATCAGCTTTACGCCAAATTCAAGAAATGCGAATTTTGGCTTGAGCAAGTAGCCTTCTTGGGACACGTGATTTCCGGGAGTGGAATCTCCGTGGACCCGAGTAAGATTGAGGCCGTGAACAATTGGTCAGGACCAACTACTCACCGAGGTCCGAAGTTTTCTTGGGCTTGCGGGATATTACCGTAAGTTTATAGCTGACTTCTCTAGCATCACCTCAACACTGACGAACTTGACCAGAAAGAACGTGCCTTTCAAGTGGTCTGAAGCTTGCGACTAAGTTTTCAGGAGCTGAAAAAGCGACTCACATCTGCTCCTATTCTGACTATACCCTCGGGAACTGGAGGATTCTCAGTTTATAGTGACGCCTCGAAAAACGGACTGGGATGCGTATTGATGCAGAATGGTAAAGTAATCGCGTATGCCTCCAGACAACTAAAGGAGTACGAGAAGAATTATCTGACCCATGATCTAGAACTAGCAGCAGTGGTCTTTGCCTTAAAGATCTGGAGACATTACCTTTACGGAGAAAGGTGCGAGACCTTCACAGACCATAAAAGCCTGAAGTACTTCTTCACCCAGAAGGAGTTAAACATGCGACAACGACGATGGCTGGAACTTGTAGAAGATTACGACTGCGTTATCAATTATCATCCGGGCAAAGCGAACGTAGTCGCAGACGCGCTTAGTCGAAAGGCGATGAGTACAGAATTGCACAGGCTTAGAGTGGAATTAGTCAATTTGGGCGAAGTCGAAACGAAACTAGCAGCGTTGACTCTTCAGCCGACGTTGCTAGAACGAATTCATAGAGCACAAGAAGATGATGAATTCTATCTAAAGGCAAAGGATACACTACCCGAAGACTCCGAAATCCGGGCAGATGGAACCTTATTATACAAGAATCGGCTATACGTGCCCAACAACGAGGAGTTACGACGAACGATAATGACTGAAGCCCACGCAACAACATACTCTGTACATCCGGAGCTACAAAGATGTACCAAGATTTGCGGATGATATATTGGTGGCCGGGAATGAAGAAGGACATCGCCACGTTCGTAAGTAGATGTATGACGTGCCAGCTAATCAAAGCGGAACACCAGCGACCAGCTGGAACTCTGCAGCCCTTACCGATTCCTGAATGGAAATGGGACCATATCACGATGGACTTCGTCATTGGTTTGCCTAAAACGACGAAAGGCCATGATGCTATTTGGGTGATTGTTGATCGTCTAACCAAATCAGTCCATTTCATTCTAATCAGTTCTACTTTTTCCATGGAACGCTACGCTGAATTGTACATTCAGGAAATTGTTCGACTCCATGGGATTCCAATTTCTATCGTCTCGGATCGAGATTCGAGATTTCTATCTAATTTTTGGCAGAGCCTACAGAAAGCGATGGGTACTAAGCTCTCTTCAGTACTGCATATCATCCCCAAACCGACGGGCAGTCCGAACGGACGATCCAAACCCTTGAGGACATGTTACGAGCGTGCGTGCTAGACTTCAAGGGAAATTGGAGCAAATATTTGCCGCTGATCGAATTTTCTTACAATAATAGCTTTCATGCTACGATCAGGATGGCACCGTACGAGGCATTGTATGGGCGTAAGTGCCGATCCCCTAATCACTGGGATGAAATAGGTGAACGGGCATTACTGGGACCAGATATGATCCGTGAGACTACAGAGGCCGTGACGAAAATCCGAGAACGAATGCAAACAGCTCAGAGTCGACAGAAGAGTTATGCAGATCATCGACGACGACCTCTGGAGTTCGCAGAAGACGATCAAATGTTTCTAAAGATCTCACCGATGAAAGGTGTAAAACGTTTTGGGAGGAAGGGCAAGCTAAGTCCAAGATACATAGGCCCGTTCAGAATTATCAAACGAGTCGGCGAAGTTGCGTATCAATTAGAGTTACCGGCTTCCCTATCGCAAGTTCACGACGTATTTCACGTATCGACATTACGAAAATATGTCGCGGAGCCGAGTCACGTCATTCAGAACGAGCTTCTTTATCAACAGCTCAAGCCTGACTTGAGTTACGAAGAGAAGCCTGTAGAGATTTTAATGTACGAGTCGAAACGACTACGGAATAAGACTATTCCGTTAGTTAAGATTTTGTGACGGAATCAATCAGTTGAGGAAGACACTTGGGAGCGTGAGGATGATATGAGAGTTCGTTATCCCGAGTTATTCCAGTCGGCGTAATTTCGGGGACGAAATTCTTTTAAGGGGGGGAGGATGTAATACCCGTAAATTTCAAAACGGGATTTAGATGTAATTGGATAAATAATGATTGCGAATTAAGAGGTCTCGTAAGAAATTGAGCTTCGAAGTAATAACATAAGTTTTAATTAGTCTGGAAATATTCCGAAGACATGACCAAAGAATTAATTAGGAATAATAATAATATTAGGTCATGTTTAGTAAAGTAATAATACAGAATTAAGAGATTTGGGCTATGCTTAACATATTAATTTGGCCCAAGTTCTTACAAGATAAACCTTATACATATGTTGCTTAAGTCTAAAGGAAAAACCCGTCACTTTAAATGATTACTCATGCACAAGAATCAAAGACTTCATGTATATCAAATAAATGAGGAAAACTATAAGGATTGAGAGCAAAAGAAACGAACAAAACTACAAGCTGAAATACGAAAGTGAGAACAAAGCTTTGTTGAAGCAATATTAAGCTCGAACAACGTATTTCCAAGAAAGGTATGCAAATAATTCTTCAGCTCAAGTAACTTTCAGTATGTCTATATGTTTGCAATAGGTAGGTCCGTATATAATTTTGAACTAACCTTAAAAGGGGTTCGATATTTAGCATAGCTTAGAAAAAACCCTAGATACTTCAGATTCGAAATTACTTATGTGATTTATGTTGTTCATTTGTATAGATGATTAATAAAAATTCGGTGATTTAGGATGATGTTGGTAGAAAACCCTAATCTTTGAAGCTTAATATACGATAGTCAGATTCAATATCTTAGGACTGATATGAACGTTGATATACTTATATGCATATTAATGAGGATTTGAATATGTTGAGATATATATAAATGTCGATACCGGATAGGGATGGGAAGATGTCGAACTGCATAGTAAATAAAAGTCGACATATATATGTAATAAGAAGACCTCGATATGTGATGATTCTCGACATTTGTAGGAGCTCGACAACTTTAATTCGATATTTGCTACTCAATGAAAGATATCGACAATTGCTTTTCAACAATAAGATCTCGAGGTATATTAATATTAGATATCTCGACATTTAAAGGTCTCAACACTAACTAATGAACTCGACATTTATTTCTAACAAAAATCTCGACAAGATCAGTAAAGGGCTCGATATTGCTATTCTTATCTTACATGGATATCGATACCCATATATACTATAGGAAGTTCTCGACATCTATATGATGTCGATATAGGAAAGTATCAAAGAAATCGAGACATGTAATAGCTTTCGACATTTGTATGATTCCAACATGAGGTCTCGACATTATTAAATGATCTCGAGATTATCTAAAAATTTCGACATTTTCTTAAGATTTCTACACTTAATAAATTTTCAGTATTTTAGGGTTTATTTATTTTAGGAATATCATTATTTTTAGGTTTTCGTAAATTTTAGGGTTTTCTATAATTAGGATTTGAGAACTTAAAAACTTACACAGTTTAGCAAATATACTAATATGATAACATTTATTTATTCAGAGGATCGACTTATAGGGATTCCATCAGACATCTTATTTAGCGATATCGGGAGGACAGGTAGGTGGATTATCCATCTACAATACGTAAACACAATTATGTGTTTTCATGTGATTATGTGATTTACGTGGCTTATATGATATATTTGTTTTACCTGTTTTATTTACGTTGTACGCGGATCGTGCTTTATGAAATTTTATGTATATGCATAGCACATGCATACCACGTTAGGAAGAGAGTGTTGTACAGTAGTGAGACGGTGATATGAGATATTGACGTACGGGGTAGAATGAGATGCTTGTGATTGGTGACTCTTAGAGGAGTCGAGGTTGGGCTCACTGGGCACCTGGCGGAGACATCAATCTGTCTACTCGGGCGTGACCGTCCCGAGGTGCATACCGCTGGAGATATTGATGTGACCTGATAGGAGGCCATTGGCGTGATCGTCCAGTGCACTATCAGCGTATACTTTTGGTGCGGAGCGACCCGGTAGGAGGCCATTGGCGTGATCGTCCAGTGCACTACCAGGGTAGGCTCCCGCGAGACTTGGGGGTGGCCTCCCAGTAGTCTTTGCGCGCGAGGGTGTCGAGCCTAACCTAGGGCCCTGTGTTGTGTGAAATAGGAATGTGGGAAAAGAAGAGTGTGCATTATATCATGTTGTGAGATATTGGGATTGGGGTTGAGTGCACACTTGCATACATGCATTTTATTCACCTACTGGGCAAATTGCTCAGTGTTTACGTGTTGTAGGTACTGAGTCTAACGCCGGTACGCGTCAGGACTGAGGCGGCTGGTGGCGGTGCTCCACGGACTTTTGAGGGCGGTGTGGTACATGGATGAAGACCTGTGGAGCGGCGTTAGCACTTTTGTTCTTTTGATATTTTGGGGTTTCGGCCCATGTACATGGATGACAATGTAGACGCATGTATTTAGTAATATATATTATTTTAGGTAAAAGTTTTAATTAGACGGGCCTTCCGCGGCTTACGTTGCGAAAATCCGCCACTAATCCTAGTTAGAGAAGTAGGGCCGCCACACCCTGATTGGCCGAAAATACTAAGTTTGACTAGTGATGGTTAAAATGGTCTTTTCACCTCACAATATACTTCTAAAATAAAATATTTGATATTGAATATTTAGTATATGATTTAAGTTAGATTTTCATGTTTGTTATTGTCTTAGAGAAATAATATTATTATTTAATTTGGAATTACATAAAATATATATCGGATATATATATAAGTTTCGAATTATTAGATAAAATTCCGAAAATTATTAAATATATTTATATTGGATATTATATATTTAAAATATACTAAATATGGTATTTTAATTAAGTAAGATATTGGATATTTAATTAATTAAATATAAAGTTTGAATTTTGAATTCATTACTTAGTATAACGAAGACTTGGTAAAAGGGGAGGTGTGAGGATATTCTCTGCCCACCTTAACCTAATTTTGGCCAATCCTAAGTGGTATAAAGAAGGATTTTTGAGATCCTAGAAAGAGTGGAAGCACAATTTTCGAAATAAAAGCTAAAGAGAGGAAAAACTAAGAGTTTTGTCCTCTCACCACTTTCTCTCTCGGGGGCAGCAATCAGCTCGTTCTTGGCCTAGCCGCACTTGCAAGAATAGCTGCGACGTTAGTGAGGTGCCGGCGTGACGATCTTGTGCAAAGAAGGCGTCCCGTTAGTGTGTTTTTTGCGTAGGAGAGGGGCACTACGCTTCGGGGATTCGAAGGATTGGAAGCTAGCTATCGTCGAGAGATTTGAACAAGCTGATCCCTTTTCTCTTTATGTCAATCGTTCTCGTGTTTGTAGCCGAGCGATCTTGGATAGGCGGGAAACCCCGTAAAATTTTAAAATTCCGCCATTCTATGAACGTGGGTCTGGGGATCCTCGGGGATTCCCAACACCTAATTAGTGAGATCTTTTAGAAATAATAAGACGAGGGGCATGGAACTTACTGTGAACTTCTCCCTTAATAATCTCGTATGCTCGTCAGAACGGCTGGAAAGAGAAGCACCCCGAAATGAACTTCTCCAACAATAATCCGGTCTTATATCGGGAAACGTGTTAATTCCAGATTATCCAAAAAGCACATATTAACTTCAATGGATTAAAGCTTTGAGATTTTCTGTGAATAGTGCTTTGGAGGCATATGTGTGTTTTTAGAGTTTTGAATAATGGAAAACTTGATTAGTGATGGTTAGGGTTTAAGCTTAAATACCTTGTACGGTATTTAAGCCCATTGGGCCCCTAACAAACCCATTACAACTACAACCCATCTAACCGAAGTGTAATGTATAAAAACATAGTAAAGAACTAACAAGACTTAGAACAAATATTTTGGACACTTCTAAAATATTCCTAACATTCTCCCCCTAAGTGTCGAAATTACAAATAAACATATCTAAGTCTTCAAGTCTTCTTTTTCTTCGAGCAAGGAGGAGGCCGAGGTTCCAGAAGTTTGTAGGCTGATCTTCTGAGTCCAAGTCTTAATTCATATGATTTCAATCTTCTACGAAAGGAGATTTTGTCGGAGATGATTTCGATCATCTTATGATACTTCTCTTGTACTTCAGATTCTACTTCTCTCATTTCCTCTACGATCCTCTTGAGCTTAGCAAGAATAATACCGAGAGTTCCATCACAGAACTTGTGGATTTCTGATCTTCTCATCAGTCTCTTCTCTCCCTTGTAATTGATGTAGATTACTGAAGGGTATTCTCCATCAAAGATATGGCCTTCTCCGTAGCTCTCTGACTCAGGTGCTTCAAAGGAGGGCTTCGTGAGATTCACTCTTTTTATGTTGCTTTCAAGTGCCATTTGGAGGTCATGTGTAGAGTTGAACTTGACTTGACGCAACATGAACCTTTTTAATGAAGCACAGCCCATCCTTAATTCTGGAGTCCTGAGTACTCCAAGTCTCCTACAATCCCCTACTAATTGATCAATGTCTTCACCTCTGAGATAGGAGAGATCCCCTTCATTCAGTTCTTCAACTGAATTATCTTCATGTCGTACAACGTAAATAGGGAAATCAATGTCTCCAAATCGCTCCTTTCGAATAGTCAGAATTTGTTTGATTCTGGGTCGTTTTGCCTCAAGTCTTCGGAGATCATCGACGTTCGTTCCTTTTCCTCTGAACATCAGTGTTCGACGGATAGACAGTACGTACTGAACGGCTTTTGATCGTGGGAAATGCGTTAAACCTCTGAGGTCAAGTTCATCCACCTTCAAGATCTTATCTTCCCTCCTCCAGATTTTCCTTCGTATTTCTTCTTGATAAGGAGCATTAACATTCACATTTTTCCATGGAAGTTGTAGCTCGTCAATTCCTTTGTGTGTATCTGGAGGGCAATCCTCGTCTATGACCGTGTGTTGTAGAAGTTCTGGAAGTTCGGGTATCTCTGCTTCATAGTCTTCTCCTTCCTCGAGCTCCTCATCTTCAAGATGAATTAGACTAATGTTAGCTTTCGAGAGAAAATATCAAGCATTATCCATAAGGTTTCTGGCAATAATCGAATTAACAGGATGAGTTCTCCATTCCTTGCCAAAGATGTACCTCTCCACAACATCATGTGGATTGTAAAGTTCTTCGACTAAGGTGTCTGGATTGTCGATCTGAAGGGATGGGATGGAAGTTTGGGGACTTATCTGACTTGTGGGATGTGGATTGTGGTTGTTTGGACTGATTGGGTGGAAATCCTCAAGGAGCCAGATTCGACTTCGCCAAGGGAAATTGTCTGGTTCGGCCCTGGCGTAGCTTGTCTGCCCCTAGTGGACCTTGGTGGTGGGTTGGATTGTCGGGAAGAACCGCCTCCACGAGTTAGAACCCCGCGCCCTCGTCCGTCGCGAGTGACTGGATACATGACTCTTGGTCTCTTCTCCCCCTCAGGGCGATCTTGGTCGTCAGGATCGTCATGACGACGTTTCTGTCTTGAGCCTTCCTGACTACGTGTGGATGGGTCAGGTATGATTCCGCCTTTAATCAGCTTTTTGTAGAAATCTTCTTCATCTGGAGTCCGCTGATTGTCGAGTTCGATAATTCGGGAGATACCTACGTCGAAGAGCTCAAGTAGAGGCATGTTGTATGGACTGGGTTCAGGAGTGACTCGTGGTGGTGGTAGTGAGATGAGACGAGGCTGTGACTGCTGTTCTCCCACGGGTGCCTTTCCTTTGTCCGTGGAGGCTGATTGCATGGCATCCTTAATGAGTCCTTGAACCCGTGGTAAGGTCACGGACTCAAGGAACTCAAAAAGGCGATTCTCCAGGTAAGGCATCGTCACAGCTTGAGGAGTTGAGGATGGTGCTCCGATGCTTGTTGGGTTAGCCGTTATCACACGTTTAGAACTAGGTTCTGGACGGTGGCCCTTGTCAACCGAAGTCCGGTGGTCTTCAGTTTCCCCGGGTCTTCCGACCTCTCCTTGCGACACATCTTTAGAAGATGGTGCTCGGGTCGTTATAGGCACATCGATAAGATGGGCTGGAGTGGAGCTTTCACCGGGGCCACTTCCCGTTAGCACTCGTCCAGAACTAGGTTGTGGTCGGTGGCTCACAGATGCTGTGCTGCTGAGATCATCATCATCCGTGAGGCTTCCGTCCAACCCTCGAAGGGCCTCAATCTGAGGCTCTTCTATGGGCGTTGATGCCTGAAGGACAGGCGGAGACTCGGGTTGTGTCGTAGGGATAGGTGATTATTTGATGTGGAGTGGACACAGGAGCCGAGGTGACAGATATTTGAGGAGGTTCTGGGGATTTTGAGACACGTGGTTGTTGGGAGGCAGGTGAATGGTCTGGTGCAGGTTGCATTTGCGCAGTTGGGTCAACTGCGGTGTCTCCTATCCTAGGGGGTGACCCGGCTGTATCTGACTGGGTAGTTTGGATAGGTTCTAACACGGGAAAGACAATTTGTGGTGGTTCTGGTTGCTCTTTTGATGGTCGTTCCTCGTGAGGTTGATCAGTAATGAGTAGTTGTTGGGTCGGTTGGGATGGTTGAGGTAGTATCTGTTGTTCTATGGGTTCTCTCAGGCCCTCACTAGTTCCCTCTCTCTCTCACTATCCCCTGGGACAGACTCGGGGGGGTTTTCCAGAGTCGTAGGGATATACACATTGTATTTGTGTCTGTAGGCTTCGATTTTGTCTGAGCTGGCTAGGGACAGTAAATCTAGTGGAATTGGCATGGCTGTTCTAGAGTATTTCTTGTCGGTCTTCCCTTTCTGCAGAAATTTTAGTTTGGGTGGACTGTAGTTCTCTTCTGCTGGTCTTGGAGGTATCCCCGGTGTTGTAATCAGAAAATGGTGGATCATTAGTGAGAACCAGAAGCCTATCAGTGATGAGCTCATCCTCAGATGCCTCATGCTCGTACTCTGGTTGACTGGGTAAGCGAAGGATTTGTCCTATGGAGTCTTTTGTTATTCTGATGGTTTCACTTGCAAGCTGAGCTTCATAGTAGATGCTGTTGTCCTGAGCGATCTTAGTCGTCATTGTTCCCCAGTATTGTTGAAGGTAGACTGTGGGGACTTGAACAGAAACTGAGAAAGCATATCCAAGGTGATGATTCCTCAAAATGGATGGAATGATCTCGTCCTGACATTTGAAGGTACTTAAGTCAAGTTGAAAATTGTTGTCCTTGATCACGATCCATTTTGAGGTTGTAAATACAAGATCGACCGGCGTAGTCATTTTTTTGTTTTGTTTGTTTGTTTTTTTTTTGTTATTGGACGCCGGAAAATCCTGCTACACCTGCAGCACGAGAGAAAAACGGATTAGGATAATAGATAAAACATGTGTATGGCTCATGAATAGTGTGGACTTGTTTATGTGTATGAAAATGAGATTGAGGTCGGCCCATCACTATTTGGCCCAAATTGTGATTTGAGAAAGTTGTCGAAATTTTCTTAAGTGTTTTTCGCGAATCAGTTTAAAAGAGGTTTTGAGAAATGTTCGCGAACTGTCTTCAAGAAAAATTTGATTAAGGGGTTTTGCAAATTACGTATGCAATTTGCGGGTTAACAAAACAATTCTGCGAATTCTATTGGGAAAATGACAATTCGCAAAATGACTTGGTCAACAAAGCAGCGAAAAGCGTCAGTTCGCGAATTGGTCAAACAAGTCAAAAGTGAGTTTTAAAATTGAAGGTTCGCAAAAGGCACTTCGCAAATTTGGTTTTGGCAAAAGTTAAAGAAATTTGGCGAACTTAACAATCTGCGAATTGGTTTGGTCAAATGGCGAACTTGACATTTTTTGCAAATTGACTTGGAAAATATTTTCGCGAATTGGTCAAAAAGTCAGATTCGCGAAACTTAAAATTGTAATTCGCAGTCCTATTGAAGTAGTGAAAGACAGTTCGCAAGTTTGACTTGGTCAAGAGCTGACGGAATTCGCAAAACACATTTCTGATTCGCAAAACAGACTTTGAAAGATCAAAAACTGGTTTTTCTTCAAAACTGTTCGAACCTAATATTTTAAAATTTGACGATTATCCGACAGAACCCAGATTTCCAAACATCGAAATTAAAAAGGATGAAAAATTTTCCAAACAAAACAAGGATCGTCCTAACGAAAAAAAAAACAGAGCCGATTGTTCCCCTTTTTTATTTCAGAAACACATCGTGATTGATTTGTTTTTTTCTTCCTGGACGAAATCGACACCTGCAAAATCAATGTTCACTGAAAAAAATCGTTAGCTGTTTGGTTTCTTACCACGACAAAGTTGGTGAGTGTGTTAGAAGAGATTTTGAGAGCGAATCTGGTGAGGTGTTGAAAGGAATTTTTTAAGAGGTCGTAGAATTTTTTTTTGAGTTCGTGAAATCGGATTTGGGAATTTGGCGAATTAGGTTTTAAGTAAGTTTTGCGGGCTGAGAAAATTTAGATTTGGGCCGCAAAATTTTTTAGGTGAAGGCCCACTTTGGATTTGCGAATTTCGAATATGTGCGAACTGTAGATTTCGAAATCTTAGATTCGCGAACTTGCGTTGACAATTTTGACTGAGCATTTGAACCGATTTGCGAAGTGTACTTCGAATCAGTGAATTCGCGAATTGAAGGTTCAAAGTTCGCAAAAAAAATCTTTGACAAGTCGAAGTTTGAGAGGATTCGCGAATTTAGCACTTCGCGGAAAAAGAATGAAATAACGTTCATAAATTTCCCAAAACTGAAAATGCGAATTTTTTTTTAAATCAAAAAAAATTAGAGAAGAAAAAATAAAAAAAACAACAACTTAGCCTAAAGACATTAATTTGACTATAAAATCATAAAATTTCAGATCTACGAGTTTCTCAAAAATGATTTATCTGAGCCAAATTTCGAAAATCGACAAAGAAAACATCGCTTTCTTTTGCGGCGATGAATCCTTAAGTCAAAAATTCGTCTTCCCTGTTGATTATGTTGATTGGAGCATTAATGATGTTATCGTTCATTTTATGTCTACAAATAGTCAGAACTCGAACCAACTTCGTAATTCCATATTTTTTCGCAAACTAACTCTCACATTATCATCATTCTCGCAGGGATAAATGGACTGGGTGCAGCAGCAAGTATATGAATCTGAGGAACATGTGGAGTTAAGGCGTAACTTTGAGCGCAATATGGATAAACTAGCGTTTCTTATTTTTCTTCTGTTGGGCTTAATCGTCGTCTTACTAGCTGTTCTGTTTTGGGCACTCGTTGGTCGTGCTAGCTTTTGAGATTGTTTTGAGTATTTTGAGAGTTCATGAAAGCTCGTTGAGAATGTTTTGAGAACTTATCCTATTTGTATTATGTATTTGGAGATTGTTTTTCGCATTTCTGAGAGACTTGTGTAACTCTGGAAGATCAATTTAAGCGAAAATAATTACTTCCCCTCAATGTTTTGGAACTTTGGAATAGTTACCCCAAACTCCCCTTAAATAATATGCCTATCGAGAATCTTAAAGCATTTAATTAGTAGATAACTTACTCCCCCTCGATGCATGGATACCGCATTTCTCCCCCTCGATGTAATGCCATCAGCAGTGGCTTTACATCGACTTATTGGAAAGCAAGAAACAAAAATAATGTGAAAATAAACTAAAACCTAGAAAGAGAAAAAGAGAGAAAAGAAAAAAATAATTAACAAAGAGACACGCACAGAGTTGTAAAACTGAAAACAGAGCAGATGGACACATGATGAACCGTAGGGAAGCATAATCGAAATTAGAGATTGAGATTCAACATTCCCAGTTTTGCCACTAAGAATTGGAATCGTTTCTCATCCAATGCTTTTGTAAACAAATCGGCTAGTAGAATCTCTGTATTGACAAAATACATTTCTATTATGCCTCTTTCTACTTGGTCTTTTATGAAATGATAACGTAGGTCTATGTGCTTAGTACGTGAATGATGAACAGGATTGCAAGTAATCGCTATAGAACTTTTAGAATCACAATAAATAGGTATTTTATTGAAATTAAACCCGTAGTCTCGTAGTTGGGTTCGAATCCACAAAATTTGGGAGCAACAACTGGCGGCAGCCACATATTCTGCTTCTGCCGTGGAAGTTGACACACAATTTTGTTTCTTGGAAGCCCAACAGACAAGTTTATCTCCAAGAAATTGGATGTTGCCTGATGTGCTTTTCCTATCCAGTCTGCATCCTGCGAAATCGGCATCAGAATATCCTATTAGTTTCATGCCTGAGTTTTTGGATACCAGAGTCCAAGGTCTGGTGTGCCTTTCCGATACTTCAATATTCTCTTGATAGCATGGAGATGTGACTCCTTTGGATTGGCTTGGAATCGAGCACATAAACATGTGGAAAAGAGAATATCTGGTCGGCTGGCAGTGAGATAGAGCAGAGATCCAATAATGCCTCTATAATGCGTTGGATCAACAGGCTCGCCCAAGTGATCTGCATCGAGAGTGCATGAGGTTGACATTGGAGTGTTGGAAGATTTGCTCTTGTCAATCCCATATTTTCTTAGGATGTCGTGAATGTACTTCGACTGGTTAATAAATATCCCATCCTGAAGTTGATTAATTTGCAGTCCAAGGAAAAAGGTCATTTCGCCCATCATACTCATCTCAAATTGTGATTTCATCAACGTGCTGAATTCGACACAGAGTTCTGGATTTGTAGAGCAGAGCCGAAGATGATGTCATCCACGTAAATCTGCACAAGCATGATTTCGGGACCAGCTCTTTTGACAAATAGTATGGTGTCAATTTTTCCTTTAGTGAAGCCTGAGTTGATAAGGAAGTCAGACAAGACTTCGTACCAAGCTCTTGGTGCTTGCTTTAGTCCATAGAGAGCCTTGTCGAGTTTGTAGACGAAATCTGGATGTTCTTGATTGAGAAATCCGTCTGGCTGTGAGACATATACTTCTTCCTTCAAAATTCCATTCAAGAAGGCAGTCTTTACGTCCATTTGATAGACAGTAAAGTCTTTGTGTGCCGCATATGCAAAGAGTCTGATGGCTTCAATTCTTGCTACAGGGGCAAAAGTCTCATCATAGTCAATTCCTTCTTGCTGATTGTATCCTTTAGCTACAAGTCTGGCCTTGTTACGAATTACCACACCTTCCTCGTCTTTCTTGTTCTTAAATACCCATTTCGTTCCGATTATTGTCTTACCTTTTGGACGAGGAACTAGGTTCCAGACCTTGAGACGTTCGAACTGATTGATTTCCTCTTGCATGGCTACTATCCAGTTTGGATCATGTAGTGCATCAATTACTCTTGTAGGTTCTGTTTAACTCAAAAAACAAGTAAAGTACATTCATTTGAGAGCGAACCTCTGGTCTTTACTCCAGTAGTGGGATCCCCAATGATTTGATTTGCTGGATGACTTCGAATCCATTTCTTTTCATGAGGTAGTGGTGGAACATCTGTTTCTGATCCCTCATTTAATGGATACTCAATCACAGAAGTAGTAGGATTGCATGCTGAAGTGGATGAGTCCTCTGGTTGTGTTTCTGGGATTGAGTTTTCAATGTTTGTAGTTGGAAACGACTGATCGGGAATAGGGTCGAATTCAGGAGGTGATGGACAAGCACTAGTTTCTGTATTTGAAAAGGAATTGGGGATTGGCCTGTTTAGAGAGATGTATATGTGTTCCAATAGTTGATCCAGATCTTCTTGAGCTTGTTGACTGAAATACGTTGGGTTTCTGTGTCCAGATTCATCAGTTGTATGTTGTTGATCTTGCCTTGCATTGTTTAATGCTGGTTCTGAAGTAGTGTATTCAGAAACTCTGTGAGAACTCGCCTAATTCCATCTGTGGTTGAATAGCACCTTGTGGTTTGATCCTGAGCTGTTTAGTCCGGATTGAGTTTCTGGACCCTCGTCAAATGTAACATTTGTACTTTCAATGATCATTCTCTTTGCACGAAGATATACCCTATATGTCTTAGATTGCAAAGAGTAGCCCACAAAAATTCCTTCAAAAGCTTTTGGATCAAGCTTAGCTTTGTCTTCTCGGTCATTAGCAACGTAGCATTTGCATCCAAAAATCCTCAAGTGAGCAATGTTGGGTAATCTGTTGTTCATTAATTCATAAGGGGTCTTTCCAAATCTTAGGTGAATGTTGGTGCGATTCTGAGTATAGCAGGCGGTGTTCATGGCTTCTGCCCAAAGAAAATGAGGTAGTGCATATTGTATAAGCATTGTTCAGGCAGCTTCTACAAGTGTTCGATTTCGCCTTTCTACGACTCCATTCTGTTGAGGGGTGTGGACGGCAGAGAATTGTTGGGTAATCCCTAGAGAGTCAAAAAATTCACTAAGTTGTTGATTTTTGAATCCTGTGCCATTGTCAGATCGAATCACTCGAACATTGCGCTGTAGCAAATTTTGTGTTGTCCTGATGAGATTTGGAATATGGTCAACTGTCTCTGATTTTGTCCGGAGAAATCAGACTCAAGTATAGCGTGAGTAGTCGTCTACAACAACCAGCATATAACGCTTTCCACTGATACTATCTGTTCGCATTGGACCACATAGGTCGATGTGTAAAAGCTCTAGTGGATGTTGAGTGGATGCTGTGTGTTTTGTAGGGTGAGTTGCCTTTTTCATTTTTCCTTTCTCACAAGCCGGGTACAAATGTTCCTTTTGATATTTCAGTGGTGGAATTCCAATAGCCAATTTGTTAGTCGCCAGCTTGTTGAGAGTTTTGAAATTTAGATGGGATAGCCGCTGGTGCCATAAGTTATTCTGAGCTGATGTTGCGCGGGAGATCAGACATATATTCGTCTTTGGTCTGACTATTCTAATGTCAATGGTGTATAGATTTGTTCTGTGAGTTCCAGTGAGTAGTTCGTCACCATTGGCATTGAGAATTTTGCATGTTCTCTTCTGAAACATGACTTGGAGTCCTATATCACTGAACTGTCCAATAGAGAGAAGGTTGTGTGTTAGTCCTTTTACGTACGAAACTTCCTTGATTGTGAGTCGATTGCATATGAGATTCCCATAACCAAGAATTCTGGCTCCATTGCTATTACCAAAGTTTACCAGTCCTCCTGGTTTATCAACGTAGTTGCTCAACAGTTCCTTTGTCCCAGTCATGTGTGTGGAGCAACCAGAATCTAAGTACCACACATGAAGGGCCTGCAAAATAAAACTAGGGGGTTTTAGGTACCCATTGAAATATGGGTCCACCTCTATTATGTTTATTAGTCCGTTTAGACTCCCTAGATTTTCCTTTGTTAGTGGATGACACAGAGTCACTAATTATTTCTAGGGTTGGGATTTGTGTTCCTGCAGTCTGAAGCTTTGGAACCCATTTGTGCTCTAGTAAGGGTCTCTTTGTCTTAAGCTTAGACATGAATTTTTTGGGTTTAGCAGGTTTGACAGGTTCTTCGATAGCTTTTGGTTTTGATTCGTGTCTTGATTTTGTAGTTTTGTTTTTAGCAATTGATTTGTGAGTTTGCTTGGTGACATGATCATGCACGGAAAGCTTTGTTTTTTATGAGAAGATAATTTTTTCGATACATGGGAAATAAAGAAGGTACAAAGGTTTTGGAAGGAAAATACTCAATGACAGAAGGTGCATTGAGATCGCTATTCTCCTTCAAGATATCTTCCTTTTTAACCCATACTTGACCCTTCAATGGCTCTTTTGTGGGTCCTGAAAATTTCAATGTATTAGTGCAGGAAATTTTGTCATGCGAAACTAAAGTGTATGAAATTGTGTGTAATCTTAATTTTTCTTTAAGTGAAGATATTTCCTGAAGAAGTTTCTGCCTTTCTTCACCAAATGACTTTCTCTCACATTCGAGAGTGGAGTGAAGATCACTGATTTTCTTTATGCAATCAGGCATATATCCTGTTGCATATGTAGCCATCGGTGTCTTACTTTCCGAAACACCTGAGGTATCTCCTTCATTTGGGCGTGGAATATCTGATTCAAATTCAGTTATTGCTGGACAACTTCTTTCTTTATAACTATCATTTAATTCTGTGTATTTAAATGATGTTTGAGTTTTACTGTGTGTTGATGTCTCATTTTCACTGACAAAAGGCATGAGATTTGCCAGGCAACCTGTCTGCATGAATTTGAGATCATATAGATAAGGTTAACTTGATGTGCCTTGTTTTAACTTACATGGGTTTTCAAAACCTAGTCCTTCATGGGGATTATAGAAATCAACGTTAGCTGGTTTGTTCAAGAAGATCGTTTGTTCTGACTGATCTCGTCGGGTTAAAATGTTCTCCAACTTTTTGATCTTGGAGTACAGTCTTTCCCGTTCTTTACATAGTAAGTCATATTTAGTTGTAGCGTCCATTGCCTGATCTCTATGAGATTTCATTTCCTTTTCTAAATCCTTGGCTTTAGCTTCGGATTTTTGCACTTGTATTTCTAGCTTAGCAACCTTTTCGTTTGCTACAATTACACGAGCTTCTCACATGCATAATCATATCTAAACTTATCTAATACTACTAAATTCTTCTCTAAGTTAGCTTCTAGTTCCTTGATTTTTCTTTTCCCCAATTTGTTAGATTTATATAAGGATAGAAATTCATTTTTCATCTTAAGTAAAGAATCATAATCTGCTTCACTTACCTCCACTATGTCTGAATTGTTAGAGGTTTCCCTGTCTGACTCGCTTCCTTCAGCTCCAGCTCTATCTTCTTCGTCATCCAGTTTGGCCATCAGTGCCACGTTCTCATTCTCGCTGTCTGAGGTATCTTCAAGCCAATGATCCTCTTCTGTCATTAAGACCAGTCCTTTTTCTTTTTGTTCAGCTAATTGAACTTTTCGGCGGTAATAGTTAACCTCCTTTTTCTTGGGCATTCTGCACTCTCTGGCAAAGTGTCCAGTCTTACCGCGGTTGAAGCATTTGCCGCCTTGATGAGGAGTTTCAGAGTTGTTTTCCTCATCCTGAGTCTTTCCTTTAGAGTTGGAGGAAGTTCTTTGACGATTGGAGGAGGATCCAGTCTTCTTATAATATTTCTTCTGCACGAAATTCGAGACGAGAGCGAGTTGCTTAGCAAGATCTTTGAGGGTGATCTCCTGGTCTCCATGTTTCGTAAGATACTTGGATTCGTCAACAGAATCAGAGTCTCCTCCCTCCTTAACTTGTGATGACTGGATAATTTCTTTGTCATTGGATTGTTTTCTTGATGATCATTCCGTCATAACAGCCAATGAGTCGCTTCCTATAGATTTGATTTCCTCCCTTCGTTTTTCCACGTGATTGGAATGTTGATTGAGGTAGTCGAATAATGTATGAATGCTAACTTTGGTTAAGTCGTTCATTTGTCTTATCATAATTGCAGTAGCCTCCCATTCTGGATGAAGTGATCCTAAGAATTTGATATTGATCTCCATTACACTTTTTGTGACTCCATTCATCTTTAGCTCGTTTATAAGAACAAGAAATCGATGAAGGTTTCTTGGAGAGTTTCCTCTTTGGTAGCATGAAAGCGGTCATAAGAGATGAGTGTGTTCGCCATTCTTGCCATTGTATTCACTTCTGTCCCCTGCATCATAATTCGAAGAGCATCCCACATTTCTTTTGCGCTATCACCACATTCGAGTTGCATCAAGATGTCATTGGGAATGGCTTGCATCATGTATGATTTCGCCACTTTGTCTGCCTTTAGTCGCAGTTTTTCTTCATCACTGCATTGGTCAGCAGTTTTCAATATCCTCTGTTCCTCTCTTGCAGGAGTGGTGTCAGTAGTGGCGGGAATTATGGTCCAATACTATGTAGGTCCATTGTAAATAGATTCCAGCAGGTTCTCTGAATTGTCCTTGCTTTCTATGAAGTTGATGAACCTTCTCTTCCAGACAGCGTATTCTCCATGTCGGACGATGGGAGGTCTAACATCATTTCCCATACTGAAAGAGTCCATTGCTTGTGTTTTGGATATGATCGTTAACGTGTAATGTGAGGAAAATAGGTTTAGGTCGAAGTCAAGTCTGAGAGTTGACTTGGAGCTTTGTTAAATTTTTTTTTAATTTTTTAGGAATTGGACAAGCACGGGTGTTCGTAAAATGAGGATTGGGATTTGTCCACGAATTTGGTAGGGTGCGAATTGGTTAAGATAGGTGTTCGCGGACTGATCGGGTTTTATGAATCAGGGTTTGCGGGTTGGTAGAGCCAGGTTCGCGAAGTGACTCAGATTTGCGAATTGAAGCTGAAGTTCGCAAATTGACCAAATCTCGAAGTGACAAAATTCGTGAAATGTGACGTTCGCGAAATGGTATGAGAAGGGTTCGCAAATTGGACTAAATCCAGGAAAGTCAGAGTTCGTGAAATTAGCATAGTTCGCAAAATGAGAATTCGCGAATTGAGGTTTTGCGAAGTGAAAAACTGGATTCGTCAAAGTGGATTCGCAAAAGTGATCAACTGAACTGATTCGCAAATTGAAGAACGAGTTCGCCAATTGAAGAACGGACAAGGATTCGCAAAATTTCTTCCAAAGTTAGAATTCGCAAAATTTCTTGAAAATTAGCGAATTCCTTAAACCCTACTCAGGCGCCGATTGCGAATCAAGAACAAATGATGAGCTGAAGCTGTTCTTTCACTTTCGGACCAAAATCTCAGACAAATAATCTCAAACTTGATTAAGAAAATCTGAGAACTCTTAGGAATGAAAGAAATGCAGTGTAGCTGCTTGAGTCACTTAACAGCTTTAGAGTTTGATTGCTGACGGTGTGACGAAATCTGAAAAACCTACAAGAAAAACTTGAAATCTTGTTTGAGTTCCCAGTTGAAGTTTCCTCACCTACACGCTTGCTCTGATACCAATTGTTAATTCCAGATTATCCAAAAAGCACAGATTAACTTCAATGGATTGAAGCTTTGAGATTTTCTGTGAATAGTGCTTTGGAGGCGTATGTGTGTTTTTAGAGTTTTGAATAACGGAAAACTTGATTAGTGATGGTTAGGGTTTAAGCTTAAATACCTTGTAAGGTATTTAAGCCCATTGGGCCCCTAACAAACCCATTACAACTACAACCCATCTAACCGAAGTGTAATGTATAAAAACATAGTAAAGAACTAACAAGACTTAGAACAAATATTTTGGACACTTCTATAATATTCATAAACGAGAAGAGGAGCACGGCCTTGGGTTCGAATTCTATAACTGTGAACTTCTTCAAATCGATAATCTCTGAAACCTCTCTAGGGATTAAGAGAAACGGAGCACGGTATCGGCCCGAGAACCAACAAGAAGAACTTCGCCTTAGATAATCTCTCAGCCTCATAGAGAAGCGGAGCTTCAGCTTGAGCAAGTGGAGACTGATACGAAGAAAAAAAGGGGATGAAAATGACAATAGATACGAAAAAAATGCCGAAAGAAGGACAACGACGAAGAAATGGAAGACGACAAAAAGCTCACTTTTTCCAAAATGTTCCTTCCCTTCTTAGTCATAGCCTAATTGTAGCCTTCAAAGTCCCTTTGATTCCAAAACGACGCTCTTTCGCATAGGGGAAATGATTAAAAGCGCCTCGATCACAGGTAAATTGACTTAATATTACTTGTGTTGACTTGAGTGATATAAATATAATAATCCAAAAAAATGAGTGCTAAAGTGAACCCAGTGAGAGTTGTCGAAATGGATCTTACTTTGAACTTAGGACAATAGTTTGCTGACATGACTTGACGGCATATGATCTTTTCAAGTGTCTTGTGAAATTTTAGGCGTGACAATGTTCGAAGTAAAATAATCTGACCCCATACTGTTAATAGTATTAATATTCATACGAGAAAAATTTTATATAGATAAATGATAATTTTTTCTTGAAATTTTTCTTCCTATTTTTTTTTAATATTATATGTTATGAAAATATATATATATATATATATATTATATATAAAAGATAATTCGTACATTCTGATATGCAACATTACTTTGCATTGGAATTGAATTGATTAAATGCGATATTCTGTTTTAATTCGCACATTCTGATATACAATATTACTTTGCATTGGAATTGAATTGATTAAATGCGATATTCTGTTTTAATCCGCATATTATGTCACGCAAATTCGGTTTGCATCTACTCTGAATTGTATAAATGCGAATATTTGTTCTTGCACATACCCTCGCGCGAAATTATAATTACATGTATAGGGGAACATGTATCTAGGCTAATCGTGATAAATCGTTTTTTTTTTACATTGATTGATTTATATACTTACTTGATAAATCAATTGAGATGCATTATTTGAGGGGGAGCATTTACAAATTTTATGTCTTGAGCTCCAAATATTTTTGATGACCTTTCTCTAGTTGTTGCAAAAAATTCAGTTCTGATTCTTGAATAATGCACTTCAATGAGGAGGACTTCACGAATTTTCACGATTTGGAGCGCACGACGTTGATTTAAATTTTGGTTACTTAAATATTTTGATCGTTAACGTGGTTTATGGATTCGAATTTAACCCATTTTCTCAAAAACTTTTCAGGAGACGCCTGATTAGAAAAATTGCTTCCAAATTAACTCTAATATTCTCGACATTTGTGCTCTAAGTATTGCAGATTTTCAAATTTCGACTATAGAGCCAGATGTCACCATTCAGAATTACAGGAGTTAATTGCATTTATTTTCATATATAGGGGGAGAATTAGCAATTATGTGGTTTTTACTTGATTTAAGGGTCAATTTGAAAGCATAGGACAACTCACATTTGATATATTAGATGAAATTAGTAATTTTCGATCACAGTTTCTCGAGCGAAAATTGAATTGGGACCAAATGGTAATTTTCACTCCCAGGTTTTCGAGCGAAAATTAAATTGGGACCAAATGAAGTTTTTCGATATGAGTTTCTCGAGCGAAAATTAAAAATGGGCTTGTCCAATCGCGAACCCAACATGTCTAGTCAGCCCATTAATGAGAAATTCACTTTTTGCAGTCGAAAAACTTTTACACGCATAAATCCCATTCGAGAAACCCTACAGTCGATTAAAATTTGCTCACGCGAAAAACTCAAACAGTAAAGACGAATCTCAAAATCCTCAAAATCTTTTAATTTTCAACAGATTTTCGGCTTTCTAAGGTAGAATCGACGCTTATTAGGTGTTTATGTATGTTTAAACTTCGTTCTCATCTACATTTTATAGTCTTTCAATTGATTCTGTGCGTAGATTCTCGATTGTTCAAACTGTGAAAAACTCACATGCTATTTCGATGAGATTTAAACCTGTTTCTGTGTTTTATCTTGGTTAAAATCTGTGTCCTAGGATAGTTCAGGGGTTTTCTATCGTTATAAGGGTATATTGTTTCGATTATCTGCGTTTTTAGAGCTCGATTGAAAGTCTGACTAAAACTGGATTTTTAAACGTTTAAAGGTGTCGAAGAACTTTCTCGATCGCAAACAGCTTCAATCGAATTTCAATTGGATTGAGTCACTGTTTGCATCGTTAAAGTTATTCAATAGCTAGATTTATTTTGTGACTTAGTCAATAAGAGAAATAACGTAGATCGCAAAATACTTACAATCGAGAAATCTAACTTTGATTTTATGCGAGCAAATTACTGAGTGGAATAGATACAATGATGTAATTAAGTTCGAGCGAAAAACTTACCATCGAAACCAGTAATTTCGATTTCAATTTTGTTCTCGGTCGTAAATTTTAGCGGTGAGAAAATTAATTTTTCGATGATAAAAATTCTCGATCGTAAAAGTACGTAGCGATGATTTTGATCGATCGAAAATTTTCTCGGCAAGTAACCAAGTTTCTCGTTGTCAAATTTTTCGATCGTAAAATTTTGCAGCGAAAATCTATTTTAAAATCGAAATACTTTCTCGCTCGATAACTTTCACGACGAAAATTTTATTCACGCGCGGAAAAATTTCTGATCGTAAATTTACATAGAAATCAATTTTCTCGATCGTAAATTTACACGGAAATTTTTCTCGATAGTAAAATTTCTCGGCTACAGTACCACGCTTAAGTCCAAACACTAATTTCTCTAAGTTTTTTCCACTATAGCAGACCTTAGCGAATAAAATTTTCGATAGCATATTAAAACGGATACTTAAGTTCATAAATCACACTTAGGCAATTAAAATTGAGGATTTCAATTCTCGCGCGATAAATAGACCGGAGTTAACAGTGCTTGATTTACGATTCAACACTTAGAATATTTTCGACTGAACTCTTTTGCACATAAGTCGAAATGATATTATATCTTAAAAAAAATCACTTTGTATGACCTATGTGTGAATTTAGATTTAAATTACATATTTATCAAACATGTTATGAAATGCTAAACTATTATGGTTTGATGAAATTAAATTTCGACTCAATTTCATTTTTGAACTAATGTTTTGGTAAGAATCTATAACCACATTTATGATAAGAATCTATACCTCAAGGTTCAAGACACCAACTTCCAACTCTACCTGACTACCTTTAGGTGTTCGGACGAGATCATTGTGCCCAGATTGTGTAACATCCCGTCCCATACCGGGTGTCACTGTAGCATCCGTTCCTACCGGGACCTGTGGGGTTTGGCCCACCACACTCCGACTGATAGTCTGGCCCCACTTTACAACCATTTAACCTTTCAGCGTGCTTCGTCCTCGCTCACACGCACCCTGGGCAAACTTTCCAGGGGGTCACCCATCCCTAGATTGCCCCAAGTCAAGCAAGCTTAACTTCGGAGTTTCTATAGATGGACTCCCGAAAAGGTAGGTCGACCTTGGTGATATTAGTAATACTATCAATTATCTTATACGATTCTTAGCCTGACACACCCATACATTGTCAGTCTCAGGATCCCCTCTCATTCGGCTATTGGATCGGTTAGTTCATGTACCCCTTCGCCTAGAAGCCTGCCAGGAGCCGCTCCTTGTCCGTGCACCTCTCTGGCACCGGCGATCACTCCCCGCCCTCATCGGCCCCGGGCGTCACATGCCCACCAGCTTCCGCCTAGTTCGGCCTCGAACCAGCACCGTACTGCCAGAGGTTGTGCTCTGATACCACCGTAGCGACCCGTACCATACCAAGTGTCACTGTAGCATCCGTCCCTACCGGGACATGTGGGGTTTGGCTGACCACACTCTGACTGATAGTCTGGCCCCGCTGTACCACCATTTAACCTTTTATCGTGCTTCGTCCTCGCTCACACGCACCCTGGGCAAACTTCCCATGGGGTTACCCATCCCTAGATTGTCCCAAGTCAAGCACGCTTAACTTTGGAGTTTCTATAGATGGACCCCCGAAAAGGTAGGTCGACCTTGGTGATATGAGTACGATTGTGATATCCCACACCGATTGGAGGGGGAACGAAGCATGCCTTTATAAGGGTGTTGACACCCCTCCCATTGACGCATTTTAAAGCCGTGCGGGTGGGTGGGAGTTCGTAGGAACTCCGTAGTTAAGCATGGTGGGGGGAGAGTAATGCCGGGATGGGTAACCACTTGGGAATCCTCAACCAAGCAGTTTAACGCCCAAAGCGGAAAATATCAATGCGAGTCAGGTCTGGGCTGTTACATATTGAAAGGCCATCCCCTCTGGCACGCGCTCACGGTGACGGCATCCGTGCCAATGGTCTACTTACAGCAATTTTGGGGAAGAATAAAGAGTCTAGTAGTTGACGGCTCCTATCGATCCACCACGGTCCTCGGGACAAGTCACATAAGCTTCAGCAAGGATGATTTCGGGCTCGTCCTAGACCTACCCTTCAGCCTCAACTATGACCCTCTGCCTTCAGATGCAGAGATGGTGTGTGACTTTCTCCATATGGGATATCGTCCACCGCTCACCAAACTTGCACAAGTCCAGAGCAACGGAATCTCGCATCCATGGAAGACACTGTTTGGAATTATCAACAAGTGTCTGTCGCCAGAGCACGCCAGGTTCGACAAAGTCAACGGCAACATTCTCCGCATTTTTCACGGCATAGTGTTCTCGCAGAATTACGATTTCGCTCAACTGATCTAGAACGACTTAGCAGAACAGATCAGACAGAAAGAGAACAAGAGATTGAAGAATGTCCCATATGCTATGTGGTTCAACGTCATTATCATACTAGTCATGGAGATGCACGAGAACGTCCCTCGGCTACCTCCTTGAGGGAACTACCAACCCCCAACACTCAAGTTCTTTCACAATCCCAGGCTCACAGATTTGGATCAGCCGTTACCGATCCCATTCGAGCTGCTTCGTCTTGCCGACCCCTCAGGAGACGTTTATAGGCTATACTGCCGGGAGAATAATCTCAGCAGATGATTCGAGGGCCCCCGACAGATTTTCATGTGAGCCCTCCCCAACAACAACAACAACACCAACCTAGCACTGGGGCCAAGTTGATAGATGAAGTGGCCCAGGAGCTTGAATAGGAGCCTCCAACTCAAGGAACTCAACTACCTGATCTAGATGCCATGTTGATTGATGCAGTGGCACAAGAGTTCGAACTCGAGGCTCCACAACAATCACTCGGTGCTGAAGTGCCCATTATTATAGGCGTGTTCCAAGGATCTATTGAGGAAATCCTACCACAGGAAGTACAGCCCGAAGCAGAAAAGGGGCACAGTCCACTATCACAGGCTACTACGCCTGCACCAGAGGCCGTGATTCCCACGATCACATCTCAAGAGCCTCAACCAACAGAAGCCCATGAGGATGTTGAAAGAGAACCAACTCCTCATACAGCTACTTCGTCCGAAGCCACGGATTCTGACGAAGAGGTTCAACTGATCAGATGGCTTCCACGACGTTCACTCTCAATCTCCGAGCCCGTCATCACAGCTGTTGCTTCTACATCAGACACGACACCAGTAATCACTCCAAGTGCTGAGGCCGAAGCTCAGAATCCACTTATTATCGGCCTAATCCAACCGGTGTCTGATACGCAGATTCACTCTGAACCTGCCCCAATATCCATAGATGAGAATCTACAAGATTCGAGTCAAGGATTGGATGGAAGTCTCAGACAGTCACACCCTCAAGTGACTACGAGCCAGCCTGAGGAGCCGGTGTTAGCTCAAGGGTTGACAACAGGCGACATCAGTCAACCTGGTCCATCAACGGAGGCGTCCGTCCAGTTTGTGACTGAAGCGCACCTCCAAGCAGCTCTCTCTGCGGCCATCACATCCCTTGAAGGCAAAATGATGGAGAGAGTGCTGGCAGCCATCGAGACGTCCCGACGCGACACTGGGAAAGCATCCGTCTCAGAGGGCACTTCAGCGCAAGCAAACCTCCCAACCCCACAATCCTCTCCCACCGACCCACTCAGAAACTCATCCATCCTCATTAATCCATATAACATACCCATCACCGAACTCCACGATATATTACTCGCCCGCCTCATAGGCCTTACCACCCGATCGCCCCAGGAAGAATCACTCTACAGTTTTCTCGTGGATCATTCTTAGCCACCTACTCAATCCTGCCGAGGCCAAAGCTCCCGCACACGACGTCGACATGACGATCCAGACGATCAGGACCGTCATGAGGGGGAGAAAAGACCTAGGACATCTTCGAGTGGCCAAGGAGAAGGTCAAGAACAAGGTTCAGGCGCGACGCAGACAAGTATTGGAGCAGGTGAAACCCAACCCACTACCCAAACTACCCAAACAACCCACACCACGCACTGCACCACTCATACCTCTAACCAAAATCGACCCACCAACCTTTCAACTAAGGACACCTCTGCCCACACCAACACCTGTCACAAGCCTCTGCTTCCTGAAGAAGATGCAGGTGTCGACATGCTCGTAGCATTAGCACAAACTCAAGCAACGCCCTCATTCGCTCCAGACCAATCGAGACCATCTGGACATGGTGTCAACCCACACAAGTTCCTCGACAAATATATATTCGAAGAACAGTGGATGACCCATAGTATGCCCGATAACCATCAAAGACAGAGACTGAAGGTTGTTCGACATTTTCTACAACAAGCTTCGGTGGACCTAGTTCTGATAGAAGACGAAGAACTTCAGGAAGCTGACGACCATGAATAAATTCCCTCAAGGCTTCCAGAGTTGATTGCTCAACGTGCAGATTCTCCTATGAGACTAATGCCAGGATCCGTTCGAATCCACACGCCGTGGGAAAACATAAGGATTGAAATCTCATTCCTGGAAGAAGTTCGTCAGAGAATATGGAGGTCACCGAATAAAATTAAGGAGTTGAACGAATTCGAGCTTAGAGGGATCTCTCACTGGGATCAGCAAAAGAGAATGACATATCTCTGGATGCTAACCCATCTTGGACCGGATGTGAGGCTGGGGATTTCAAAAGGACAAGCGAAGAGTCGTTACAAGAGTCCATCCCCTATGTCAGCTGCTAAGCGTCTACTGTGCTAAAGGAGGTCTTCCAACTCCCTTCTATGTTATAGAGCGAAAAGACAGAACTCGAGAGGAGCTAAGCGAGAGCGACCTACCTTACCTCCCGGCCGAAGAGGTGTACAATATCTACAAGCTGTACATAGAGAAGTACAAGGGTCATCAAGGCTTTATAAAGAAGGAAGGACTCGAGGGACTCTACCGGTTCATGATGCGCCAGGTCAAGTACCATGCCGCACATGACCTTCAGATGGCTCTGGAGGGCAATATGAAGAAGGTCAACATAACCGCTCCGCTCAATTAAGGACCTGAGATCGAAGACGGTGGGTATATACGACCAAGTGTATCACCATGGGGAGCGCCTGTGCTCTTTGTTAAAAAGAAGGATGGTACACTCAGATTATGTATCGACTATAGACAGTTGAACAAAGTGACGGTGAAAAATAAGTATCCGTTGCCTCGAATTGACGATTTGTTCGACCAACTACAAGGGTCTAAAGTCTTTTCAAAGATTGATCTAAGATCGGGGTACCATCAAATAAAGATTGCAAAAGATGATATTCCAAAGACGGCCTTTAGAACAAGATATGGGCATTACGAATTCTTGGTTATGCCGTTTGGACTAACGAATGCCCCTGCAGTCTTTATGGCATTAATGAATGATGTTTTTCGACCCTATTTGGACCAGTTCGTGATTGTCTTCATAGACGATATATTGGTATATTCTAGGTCAAAAGAAGAACATGAACAACATTTAAGAATTGTTCTTCAAACTTTACGAGAAAAGAAGCTATATGCGAAATTATCAAAATGCGAATTTTGGTTGGATCAAGTAGTATTTTTGGGCCACGTGGTATCTGGCGAAGGAATTCAAGTGGACCCTAAGAAAATTGAAGCAGTAATCAAATGGGGAAGTCCTAAGAACGTGGCAGAAGTTCGTAGTTTTCTGGGTTTGGCTGGATATTATAGACGGTTCGTAGAGAATTTTTCTTTAATAGCCGCTCCAATGACGAAATTATTACGAAAAGGGACGATTTTTAAATGGACCGAAGAGTGCCAAAAGAGTTTTGAAGAATTAAAGAAGCGATTAACAACAGCTCCAGTGTTAACAATTCCATCAGGTACAGATGGATTTGTGATTTACAGTGACGCATCTCATCAAGGATTGGGATGTGTTTTAATGCAACATGGAAAAGTAGTGGCATATTCTTCACGGCAGTTAAAGCCGTATGAAGTATCTTATCCAACACATGACTTGGAATTAGCGGCAGTAGTGTTCGCATTAAAGATATGGCGACATTACTTATATGGTACAAAATTTCAGATTTTCACCGATCATAAAAGTCTAAAGTATTTGCTGTGTCAGAAAGAATTGAATATGAGACAAAGGCGGTGGATTGAGTTGTTAAAGGATTATGATTGCACTATAGAGTATCATCCAGGAAAAGCAAATGTTGTGGCAGATGCATTAAGTCGAAAATCATATTCATTATCGAATCTGATCAGTTTAAGGAAGATGAACGTGGAGATAGAAGTGAGTGATGTAGGTGTTGTATGCGCTTCAATGGTAATCCATCCTATTATGTTGGATCGAATAAAGCAAGCTCAGTTTAAGGACGAGAAATTGGCAAATATTGCAGAAAAAGTAAAACATGGGTTGACGAAGTCGTTTGTCATAAATGAAAACGGTGTTATGACGATCAATAGTCGATTATGTGTCCCCAATATTGGCAACATTCGACAGGAAATAATGGATGAAGCGCATACTGCCCCTTATGCTATGCATCCAGGTAGTACAAAAATGTATCAAACCATTAAATCTTATTATTGGTGGCCGAGAATGAAGAAAGACGTGGCTGAATATGTTCTGAAATGCTTAACTTGTCAGCATATTAAAGCCGAACATCAAGCACCTGCGGGTAAATTACATCCGTTACCCATACCAGTTTGGAAATGGGAACGAATAACGATGGATTTCCTCTATGGTTTGCCTCCAACGGCTAAGAAAAATGATGCTATTTGGGTAATTGTTGATAGACTTACGAAGTAAGCTCACTTTTTGCCATTTAAATGGGGTTCTACATTGGAATATTTGGCGAAAAGATATGTCAATAAAATAGTTCGGCTACATGGAGTACCTATATCTATTGTATCTGATCGAGATCCTAGGTTCACTTCCAGATTTTGGGGAAGTTTACAGGAAGCGCTCGGAACTAAATTGCATTTTAGTACAGCGTTTCATCCACAAACCGATGGACAATCAGAAAGAACAATACAAACTTTAGAAGATATGCTTCGAGCGTGTGTAATCGAATTCAAAGGATCATGGGATGATTATATAGCGTTAATGGAATTCGCCTATAATAATCAATATCACTCAAGTATTGGTATGGCACCATACGAAGCTTTATATGGTCGAAAGTGCCGAAATCCAATATGTTGGGACATGGAGGGTGAACGGGTATTAGAAGGGCCAGATCTAATTCAAGATACAATGGAAAAGATTAAAGTTGTTAAAAGTCGGCTCAAAGCAGCTCAAGATCGACAAAAGAGTTATAGTGATCAACATCGACGGGAAATGGAATATGAAGTTGGAGAGAAAGTATTTCTACGTGTATCGCCATGGAAAGGTGTTCTAAGATTTGGAAAGAAAGGAAAGTTAAGCCCACGTTATATAGGACCTTATGAAATACTTGAAAGAATTGGACCGTTAGCATATCGACTAGCGTTACCACCAGAATTGTCGCAAATACATAATGTTTTTCATGTCAGCATGTTACGACGGTATAGATCGGATCCTTCACATATTCTACAGGATGAACCGGTAAATGTTTCTGAAGAGCTTAGTTATATAGAGGAACCGGCAGAAATTCTTGAATATGCCGATAAGCAATTACGGAACAAAACAATTCCAATGGTCAAAGTGAGATGGAAAAATCACTCAGCTCGTGAAGCTACATGGGAAACGGTAGAAAGTATGGAAACACAGTACCCATGGTTGTTTATTGACGCAGGTACGAAATTTCGAGGTCGAAATTTTTAAAGGGGGGGAGAATTGTCAGGAACCGAAACCTCATATTATAATTTTACGCATTTACATAAATTCATGCATTCATATGTCATTTTAAAACACAAGTATAGATAGAATAAGGTATCTAAAGTATTATAGTTCTAGGTTCTCAAGAGATAAGTGGTGAAGAAGTGAATATTATGGTATTTGAATTTTCTAAGTATGAAATTTTATAGGGTTTTCTCAGGTTGGAAAATTTACATGTGTGAATTAAAATGATTAAACAAGTTGGGAAGAAATAACTAAATAACATTTTCGGTATGGTTAAAGAAACTTGAAATTTATTTAAATATAATGTTGAAATTTTTACAAGGATGTCGAGATATATTTAATAAAAACTTTGAAATTTCCTACTCAAAGATCTCGAGATTCATTCAAGGAAAACATTCGAAATATCTCCTCAAAAATGTCGAGAACTTAATAAAGATTTCGAATGTTTCCCTCAAAAATGTCGATATCAATTCACTAAAGATGTTTCAAGTTTTCGATATAAAACGTGTACTAAATGACATCAAGGGTTTCGATAGTTATCACTTGGAATTGATCTCATAATAAAATAATTCATGTCACTTAGCAACTAGGATAGACATTAAATTACCTAACGTGAGGGGAAATGATTTTGTCTTCTAATTGCTTGTCTAATTAACTTTTATAATATTAAAGTTATTCCAAGTATTGGTAAGATGCCGATGTCATTGGGTTAGCATTAAACGCTGACTTAGGATAAGAATCAAAAGGTATCCTTTAGCTGATCAATTACGAAACATTTAGAACAAGAGAGAAACAGAAAATTTAAACAACGATCGAAATCTGAACAAAACTGGGCAAATTCCTGAAGGTAAGGAAATTCAAATATTGCTTTGATAATATATGTATATATATATATATATATATAATATATATATATATATATATATATATATATATATATGCATGTTAGAGATCAATAATCATATTAAGCAAATAACTAATATTTATGGGTCGATATAGGAATAAGAATTGAACATTTATAAGTCTACTCGTAATATGTTATTATTATAAAAATCAATTTATATTAGGTTTGAAGAGATCTTCGTAACTTGATAGAATTAGGTTTTCAGATTTTGAATAGGGTTAATTCTTGAGATGAGTTCGATACTGAAGTATGCTAAGGATTTACAAATGTTCAAGTCTTTTAAGTGTCTTGATTTGATGAATATATGAACAGTAAGAAGTTTGATGGAATCCTATCATGTTCTTAAGAATTATGATGATGAATTAGATAGGAAATGTCGAGTGATGATTGCAAATGTAGGGTCAAGCTATGATTGAGATAATGTCGAGATGAATTGATAATGAATTAAATAGGAGAATGTCGAATTATGATAATGAACTAGATAGGAAATGTCGAGTTATGATAATGAATTAGATATAAGATATCGAGACATGATTTATGTTGAAATTAAAGATCTCGAAATTAAGAAACCCTCGACAAATGATCTCGAGTTATGCTAGTTCATTAGATAGGATCTTGAGTGATTATTAAATAAGAGCAATATGATTGGTGGAACTAAACCAAACCACGATAACCTCATATGAAAGGAAATGAATATAATAATAATAATGTGAATGATTATCAAGATTAGGACAAAGTAGCTTTTGATGTCATATTGAAGCAGACAATTTCGACATTTCCTCGGCTAATAATCTCGAGATGGCCTTATTAAAGATTTCGACATATTATACGTTGAAAAGCTCGACATTTCATACCTCAAAGAGCTCGACATTATATACCTTAAAGAGCCCGACATATTATGCCTTGAAGATTTCGACATCTCCTCAATTAATGATCTCGAGATTGCTTAATAAAAGACTTCGATATTTTCCAATTTGAGATCTCAAGATCAATAGATTTCAACATGTGATCTCGATATATATATATATATATATATATATATATATATATATATATATATATAAAAGGAATTTTAATATCACATAAAGTGTTCAATATTCAGGGTTTAGATATAAAATAAGTTAGGGATTCTGGTAAGGGCTACGGATAAAAACGATCATGCATAATAAAACACGCATGTCACGCACGCATATCATTATAGGAATTTTGTATTTACGGATAAAAATAATTTTATAGGTCAGGATTCAGGAAAAGGCAAGGACAAAGTCGAGTGAGGCTTTAAGTCATACTGTGAGTATGATATGCAACATGTGTTCTGTTTTTTTTATGTGCTTTATGTGAAATTAAATGATTGGTGACTTCTTATAAACGTAATATTTGAAATGAACGTGAATTACGTGGCCATAATGTGCTACGGTGTGATATGTGCGATTCGATGGTGTATGGAATTTATATTCATATAAGGTGAAAGTATAGTATTGCATATGAATAATAAAGAAAAGAGAAACCGTTATGCCTGCTACGACATCGGACGACTTGATATACAGTTATGGTTACATCCCTACAAATCGGGGGAGTACAGAGTCCTGTACAGGCAAACAAAAATATATTTACGGTTACAGAGTCCCATGCATGGGCCCCTCCGGGGTCAATAGTACGAGTCTAGCAGGTTCATAACGGAAGTATCAGCAATTAATGATCATGTAGAATTTGCATTGGTCTATGGATTACATGAATGATCTTATGGACTATGGTTATGTGACAAACCTCGATGATTGATTACGTGATGATTACGTGAGTTGAAGTGTTTACAGTACGAGTATTGCGAATCTACAGGTTCTACGAACGATGGTATATTCTTTAGAAATGTGTATGGAAAACAAATGAAAGAAAGAAAGTAATTTCTGCTACAGTTTTATTTATTATTTGTATAATGGAATAACATGTTGCGATCATACTCTGAATAATTGTTTCCACAGTTGCTGTAGATATTTAGCAGGCAACTTGGAGTGCATCTTCATACGAAAGCATGGATTCAAGGTTGGCCGGCTACGCTCTCACCTACTCCCCTAAGTTCATCGTGTGCATGTAGTATAAGAACCATGAATGTTTTTCATATGATGTATAATAAATATGATACGTGCATATATATGTTTAATATGCGTGAAAGTGACGAAACCTGATGTACGCCCGTTTATGTATAAAGGTATTATTGTAGAAAGGCGAAAAATTTATGTGGAAAATATAATAGCTGCGCAAATAAAGTAAAAGAAAACGGGACGTTACAGAGCTTCCCAACAATCACGTGCATATAAGCTCAGTCTTAGGAATCACTTACCACAATCCGTTTGCAAAGAAGAATAGGTTGCTGAGACTGAAGTTCATAAGTTTTGTGACGCTCAAGGTCATCAGGAAGAACATAGAGATTGGAAGATCAATAGAGAGACCATGCTGAAGCTTCACAGGTTCATGAGAGAACAACCGCTTCTGATGGAACTTCTTGAGGACATCGTGGAGCGACTGAAGCTGAGGAACAGCATTAGAAACTTCGAGCACGCGCTGGGCGTGCGAAGGTCTTACTTTGCCCGATGATGACAGATGGCTCGGAATGGCAATCAAGCACAAAAGGGGAGAATGTAGAATATCAGTTTTAATCGTGCTTTCATTACATTAGCTGTCTTTGTAATTAGGGGCTTTATTTGTATTTGTCCTTAGTTTAGGACTTAGCTTGTTATTTATACCATGTATGTTTGGTATAAATACCTTGTACACATTTGAGCTTAATAGAGAATTTTAGTCAATTGATCCGAAAGGCTTGCAAAACGAATTCTAGAGAGAGAAAGTCAGAATTCATTCTCTCACTACTTGAAATCTCTCTCGAAGCTCTCAACGAAAGGTTTTCGATCGAAGTCCATTTCTCTACAAGTCTAATCGAATTTCTTAGATTTCAAGTATAGGATCAAGGAGTTGATAATCGAGGACCTAACAATTGGAAATATGATATCGTTTTCCGTCACAACAGAAAAAACTGATTATTTGTTGAATCTCACGCAAACTCGCTTCTGGTCCACCTAACAATTCAATAACACCTATTTTATCAAATTTATTCTTATAAATGTTATCGTTATTATTGAATAGTTAACAAATCCAAACACTTCTAGCAACGGCCTACATAGGGGTGGAAAAAGATTACTAGGCCTAAGGCTCCATCCAACTCGTGATTGTCGAGATAGAGTTCTTATAATTTATTCAAGCTTAGTTATTTATTCAAAATGTTTCCTTGCAAAATAAAATCGTAAATGGTCTTGCTCCAGATCTTGACATTTCCGATCGGGCCCAAAATAAACACAAAAAATAATAACGAAATGGGAAAAAACCTTTGTGCTGGCGTGGACACGAATCAATTATATTTTACTCCTGAGCGCATATCTAAATTTGCAATCCAACCCAACGTATAAAAAAGGGAGGATTGGATTCAGGCCCCATTGTATTTTTAAATCAGGGTCCAGGCCATGTCAGAAGAAAAATAGTTTAAAGAACCCATTTCATAATTTAAGTTAGAATTAAGGTTGTTGGACGAAAATACCCTTATAAAAGAGTAGTTATGAAGTGGTATCCAGCGCCCCAGTTCTGTTATCAAATTCCAGTATATTGTTATCAGTTATCACATAACAGGAAGTGTTACTCAGCACAAATATTGTGTTATTTATGGCTAATAAGTGTTATTAACAGAGTAAAATGCGTTTTGACAATCGAAATAAGCATCCGCTGCAAATATAAGAGTTTATTTTGATATTACGCGTCAAATATAAGATTTGCGAGGGTATGCTTCAAATCTAATCGCATATTACGGATAAAAAAAGTAAATCGATCCATGTTTTCGGCTAAAATTGCAGCTAATATGTATAAATTTGGGAGACCCATAGCTTGGATATTACGTCGCGCCACCGTGTCGGATCAATCGTTCGTCGTTCGAGGTTAATGGAGCTGATAATAAAATCGCTGGAAAATTTTGGCGTAAATAAATGTTACTTAAAAGTGGTATCGAAACAGGTTTAAGTGTTACATGTTGTTCTGTATTTAGCATTATTTGAGTTAGAAGCTTGCTGGGAAACACTTCATCCTTTCTCGATAACACTTCCTTATTACTGGTTAACACTTTTGCTATTTCACAGGAACATGTTATTCCTTTTGAATTAAGTGTTATTTTTTTGGCTATATTCGTTAAAGTCACTGTCGAAAAGTGTTACTCAATATGCACAAATGGTTATCCGGAAATGTGTTAGTGCCCAAACATTTCAATTTTTGGATCGCGTCGAAATATTTACCCAATTTATGCAGAAACACTTAAGAGTTCTGTTGTACCATTCTCTGTTCAACAGTACCACTTCATGGGTCTACAAATGATGTACCACTTCTCTGTTCAACAGTACCACTTCATGGATCTACAGTACCACTTCTTCTCTGTTCAAAAGTACCACTTCATGGGTCTACAAATGTTGTACCACTTTACTATTCACCAGTACCACTTCATGGGTCTACCGTATCACTTCACTATTCACCAGTACCACTTCATGGATCTACAGTACCACTTCATGGGTCTACAGTACCGCCTCATGGATCTACAATACCACTTCCTGTACACTCTATACCACTTCTTCATGGTTGCTTTGCTCGTTTGAAAAAGACGATGGCAATGATTCATAATTCTTTTTGTTTATTATGGGCAAATATGTCTTTTATAATGGATTATGTTCTTATTTCTAGATGAAACTTCAATCTAGGTACTTCTATCTATATGAATATAAATAGGGCCCGAATCAAAAACAAACTATTATTTGGGCATGGCATGTAATTACCTTTATAGAAAATAGGCATTTCAATTTTGAGAGAATTGGGTTCCAGTCCTGAAAAAAGGTAGAAATATATTTTTCAATCCCTTAGAGATAAAACTTTAAATTGGATCTTAATAACAAATTTCCGTGACTTAAGACAGCTATGCAAATACTACAGTGACCTAGAGTAACTAGAAAGTAAAAAAGTATGGGCAAAAAGTATGCCACCAGTACCACCATGGTTTTGAAGACCGGACCGAATCGGCTGGTTCCGGCCCTGTTCTGACTGGACCGGTCAAAAAGTCGGACCGATTCCGGTTCGGTCTTTTTTCCTAAATTAAAAAATTAATAAAAATATTTGGTCTAATATATTTAAAAAAGATAGAGGAAACTAATAAATTAGATTGGTCTATTAGTGAAGTTGGTGGGTAATTACTTAATGGGCTTGGGCTCGAATCCATTCAAGACCATTATTGTTATTTTATAATTAACTTCTTAACTCACTATTTTATTTTTATTCAAATTTGACCCTAAAATTCATGGATTTAATACTTGACATAATTAATTTATAACGCAACTTACTTTTATTTAATTTTACCCCTTAATATCTATTCTTATATTAAGGGTGAGGAGTGGTTATTATATGTCATTTTGGTCAGTAAAATATTTACAATTTAACCCCTCTATTTCTAATTTCTTAATTAAATAATTATCATATTTAACCCCTCAGTATTTAGTTATTATACTTATAATTCTACTCATTATTTTCCTTTTATATATATAAAAATTAGGGGTGTGCAAAAATATCCGGAAACCGGATTCCAATCCGGTCCGGTTTTCAAAACGTGGAAAAACGGATATCCGGTTTTCAAAACCGGATAAGATATCCGATTCGATTTATTTTAAAATAAACCGGATCGGATACGAATAGTAGTTTGTCTAAAATCCGGATATCCGGCATGCGGTTTTACATTTAAAAAAATTAAAAAAAATAAAAAAATAGTCAAAAAGAAAAATAGAGGTCCAAAAATGGAAAAACAAATCATCAAGTAGAATATTTAAATTTATATTATTTTATTATTGCAAAAAACTTTGTTAGAGATTTGAGTTAAAAAAACATAAAAACATCGAGATGCAAGTTTAAAAATTAATGTGAATTTGTGGTATTGTGTTTATTATTTATTATGTAATTTTGAATCATAAATTCACATATTGTGAATTACAATGTGTAGAAATTCATATATTAAAAAATATATATTGTGATAAGAAATAAAAAATATAATTTTGAAAAGAAAATAATAAAAATATAAGAAAAATAAATTTAAAAACCGGATGCGGATGTCCGGTTTAAATACCCGAATAAACTGGAGCGGATACGGATATCATTTTTCGATATGCGAAATCCGGACCAATAAACCGGATATCCGATTTTGCTCACCCCTAATAAAAATTCATCAACTAAACATAAATTATAAATTTTAAATTTAAAATTAGGACAATTATAATTTTAGCACACGCATAGAGTGTAGAGTCCTAGTATAAAATTATAATTTGAAAAAATTCATAAAAACATTTATATTTTCCATATTATTTGATTAATTAATAAATATATATTTATTATATTTAAGATAACAGTTTCACTCCGGTTTAATTTTGATTTTATACCGATTAACTCACTAAACATTATACCATTAAAATTTCCGATCCGGTTCTAAATCCGATTTCCGAACGTCGACCACCATACCCTTTATATAATAGAATATAAATACAATATAAAGATGCATTGCATCCATCATCAATCACACGAGGCTAGGTTGACAATACAAAATACAATACTAAAACATTTCTCTAGAATCCTCCGCCTCGTCGCTGAGTCCTCACGCATTTAAATAACCAAACAGTTGCCTAGTTAGTCACTGGAAAGGGCAAAACCCTATATCAAAGAGGTTTCCGCCATTAAAATACTATTTTAGAAGTCGATTTCTTCCTTGTATATATAGTATACCATCTGAGTTGTGATTCTGATACCTGTGTTAGGAAATGGCTCTGTCTTCTGCGCTTCTTAGATATGCGCCGTCGAACCTTCTGGAATCGGATCCTTTTCGTCTGTCGGATCAATGCAAGGTGTCTCTATCTTTTTATCGATTTTTATTTATTTTTATTTATTTTAGGATGTAGAGTTGAGCTTCCGCGTGTTATTAATTGTTTAGCGTTTTTTGCTGTTTTCTATTTGCTTTTGTTCTGGTGTGTGAAATTTTGTTTCGATGAAATGTTTACACTTGTCCCAAGGGCATCTTAGTGGTTAGGCAATTGACAATTCAAGTTGGAGGTCTCGGGTTCTAATCCACGGGTGACCTTCGACGTTGAGTATGGTGTGAGACATTTTCACCGTCCCCGAAAACTAATTCCATCATCGGAGAGTGTGGTGTAATTCCATAGCCGATTGAGCCGATCTTGTCTCGGGAAAGCAAAAAAAAATGTTTATGCTTGAGCCGAGACGTGCTAGTAGTGTATTTCAATTGTTTTTATTGTTTATTCCTTCACTTTTTTTAATTGGTGACTGGTTTTTTTGTTTTGCTTTTTGCCATGCTGATATATTTCTATAGAACATTTATTGGGAAAAATCGTTGGCAAATGCAATTATGTTATAACGTTCATGATTTCTTGAGTTTGAAGTCTTGCTGAAGATGTAAATGATATGATTGGGTTGCTGAATCACTGAATTTTGACTTTGCTTTATCGTCTTTTAACACCTCTCTTCGGAGGGGAAACTAAACCTCGACCTAATGTTATGCTTTCTTCATGCATTTCTAAGCTGGATAGCTTCTCAAGTTTCTTCTAGAAAGTTTTGTGATTGAAAGGACAGTTGAAAACTTGATTTGGCTTCTAAATCAGATTCTGCTTTAGGTATCCTGTGCTAGCTTCACTGGAAGTGCAAAGGAGGTGAAGTTTCAGACTAGTATGTTTGGAACCAACATTTTGCTTGGTTCATATTCATCAGAGTTGAGTGAACGAACCTTCCTGAATTTTTATGAATCTTTATATACTGCCTTATCCTTCTAACAGAAGTGAATCTGAATTTGGAAACCCTGTAGGAAGTTTTCCACCCGTAAGATTCAACCTGTCAAAGCAACAGCAACCGAAATACCCCCAACAGTACCAAGTAATCATATTGACGTGATTCGTCTTCCTTGTTAACAGTCTATATCCTCTTACAATGACTTACAGATTCTACTCTGTATGATGCCAATTGCTTAATCAGAATCAGGAACTCATGGGAAAAGTAAAGTGGGGATTAATGGTATGCTCAGCCATGTTTCGTTTAATGATGTTTCTGATTCACCTTGATCAGTTTTTGTTGCTTAAAGATATACTGTTCATTATTGCGTCACTGAAGTAATTTGACTTCTATGGTTACGTTGATCTCTAAATTGTGTTCAGTCGCTTGCTGTGTCCTTGTTACTCGGGAATGTGAAACTGTTAACCGGGGAATAATACTGCAAATTATTATGTGGAAATATAAGTTTTGAGCTTATACATGTGAGCCATGCAGGCTTTGGACGTATAGGGAGACTAGTTTTGCGCATAGCAACTTCCAGGGATGATATTGATGTGGTAGCTGTCAATGATCCTTTTATTGATGCCAAGTACATGGTTAGATGCCTTCTAATTCTTTTCTATAACCTGTTTTTTTTTCTGCGCTGTACATTAAATGTTTGGGGTTCACTTCACATTATTGTTCCATTTCAGGCATACATGATGAAGTATGATTCTACTCATGGACCATTCAAGGGGAATATCCAAGTTGTTGACGACTCCACTTTGGATATCAATGGAAGTAAACTCAAAATCAGCAACAAAAGGTTCCCTTTGGTACATTATCTATATCAAATATTGTTATAAACAAGCCTACATTTTGATAGCTTCCTTTCCTTTTGATGCAGGGATCCAGCGGAGATACCTTGGGGTGATTGTGGGGCTGACTATGTTGTTGAATCTTCTGGAGTGTTTACAACTGTTGAGAAGGCTTCAAATCACAAAAAAGTATCTCCAGCTGTTCCTCATTTTATCTTTCTTATCGTTTTCCCCATACAATGATATGATAACGTCGTAATGGTGTAGTAATAACATATTGTTTATATTTATTTTATTAAAATATATTTTATTCTGTAGGGTGGTGCCAAGAAAGTTGTCATCTCAGCTCCATCAGCCGATGCTCCTATGTTTGTGGTTGGTGTAAACGAGGCTACATACAAATCGAGCATGGACATTGTTTCCAATGCTAGTTGTACTACCAACTGCCTTGCTCCTCTTGCCAAGGTCTTGATAAATATCTGAGTTGTTTCTATATGCATAATCAACTTTTGAATTGCGACATTCAGGCATTATTTGTTTTGAAACACCTTCCCTTGAATGACAGCAATTGTGATGCTCTGTTTTCCTTCCTCTGTTTTTTGTTTGTTAATTTCTTATAGCTAATATGCTTTGCAGGTAGTGCATGAGGAGTTTGGTATCATAGAGGGTCTCATGACAACTGTTCATGCCACCACAGGTATAAGCAAACATAACCCGAACTGTTTATAGAATTTGACTTATATTTAACCTGGTCTGTTGGACCTGACTGATGGTTTTTTTTTTTATCATGAAATGCAGCAACCCAGAAACCTGTTGATGGTCCTTCAATGAAGGATTGGCGTGGTGGTCGTGGAGCGTCACAGAACATCATTCCTAGTTCAACCGGTGCTGCTAAGGTTTGTTAGTTATAGTTAGGTTGTCCCCTTTTTTTTCTTTGGAGACACCACTCAGTTTCTGCTCAAGCGAGTTTCGAGCGATCGACTTTTACTAATCTTCGGATATATATTTTTTAAGGCTGTGGGAAAAGTTCTCCCAGAACTTAACGGTAAGCTCACTGGAATGGCCTTCCGTGTCCCAACGCCTAACGTGTCTGTTGTGGATTTGACCTGTAGAATTGAGAAGGACGCTTCTTATGAAGATGTAAAAGCAGCTATCAAGTATGTCCCTTGTTTCTTTTATCGTTCGTTCGGTCTTGTTTTGTGGCATTGACGTAGTGCGTTAAGATTTGTATGCTGATGCCGAATTATGTTGTCAGGAATGCATCGGAGGGTTCATTGAAGGGAATACTTGGGTACACTGATGAAGATGTTGTCTCTAATGATTTTGTGGGTGATTCGAGGTACACCGTCATGGTCTATCCTGCCTCTGTGATTCGAGGACTCTTCTCTTTTTGTGATCAATGACCTTAGCTTAATATTTAGCTGTCTAGTTGGTTCCCTTGGTATTTATTATTTTCCTTTAATAATTAGATATCAGTATTATAAGTAATAGCTAATTTTATTCTTACGTTATTTTATCCTAGTGGTGTATGTACAGGCATGGAATTTTGTATGTTGTGCATCACATGTATGATTTGCAGGTCGAGTATATTCGACGCAAAAGCTGGGATAGGCCTTAGCAAATCCTTCATGAAGTTAGTTTCGTGGTATGATAACGAATGGGGTTACAGGTATATATCTTGTCTATATCTCTCTCCTCTCTGTCTTTCGACATCTATCTATCTCGTGTAATGTGGTGTGCTTTGCTAAGTTTAAACCAAGAACGTGATCGATCGTGTTTTGCAGTAACCGAGTGCTGGACCTGATTGAGCACATGGCGATGGTGGCTTCTAACAAGTAGAGGAGAGAGTGAGTCTATGCAATAATAATGTTTTATTCTCTACATAATTCAATTAAATTTAAAACACACTATTAAATGCCCTTGTGGTGGTGTGCCGCTGCCATGTATGTTGTCGGAATATATATATATATATATATATATATATATATATATATATATATGAGCAATGATATGGTGTCCACGACATTATATGAGCACTCCCATGTGGCATTGAAACATAACTATCCTTCCTTAAATATAATTAAGTTTAATCTAATAATAAAATTAGATTTTAGTTAGCATTATTAGGGTTAATTATAGTACCTTCCCTAGATATAATTAAATTTAATTTAATAATGAAATTAGATTTTAGTTAGCATTACTAGGGTTAATTATAGTAATTGGAACAAGCCCTCACATACTTGTTCTTCCTCTTCCATCTGCCATCGCCCCTCACTTGCCCCCTGCAACCTCCTTGCCGGAGACTAGGGGTGTGTGTGGTGCGTTTTTCGGCCAATTACGCACCAAATCGCTTATGCGGTTTTTTGAAAAACAATTCTCAAACAGTAATTTTGAAAAATAAAACCACACGTACGGTTTCGAGCGGTTTGATGTGGCTACGGTGCGGTTTTGCAGTTTTTAACCGAACAAAGAAAATACTTATATTTTATCGAATGAAAAAATAGTTTTAAAAGAGTTGGGCACAAAAAGGTGATGAGACATCACCTTGCCTCAGAAACAAGGTGCAAGTCGAGGTATTTGCCTCATATATAAAAATGTCACCATTGTCCAAAAAATTTGTTATCTTATTTTATAGTAGGTTTTGCTTATATTAGGAGCCAATTTATTTATTTTAATATTTTTGTTTAGCTTTGTGGTCCGATTGGAAGCTCAAAATATAATTTGTAGGTCAATTTGTTATTAAATGTTCGAGTCGTATCTAGTTTAACCCTACATGTCCGGCTGTTTGTTCTTATAGAAACATGTTTAACATAAGAAATAAAATTAACTATGTTAGTAATGATATAACTTTCATATGATCAACCAAATTAGCATATAATTAAAGACTTATTAGTAACGAAAATAAATTTCGATATGACTAGTGTACGATTACTATAAATAAAAATTAGATATAATTAGTAAAAAAATTCAGAAACTAAAGTGCGGTTCGATGCGGTGCGGTTTGTACCAAAACTTCACACCGCACCGTAATTACGGTGCGGTTTTGTAAATAAAATTAAACATCAGTTTTGTCGGTTAAATGTATTATACGCTGCGGTGGCGGGCGGTTCGGGCGGTTTTCTAAAACCATTGCACACCCCTACCGGACGCCGTCGCCCCACTCACCGGAGACAACCAGGACAATCACCAGCAACCGCTGGGATAATCGCTGCATTTCGCCGTTATCCTCGCCGGTGTTCGTCGTCTCCTCCGTGGCACATCCGTCGCCGGCGAAAACGATGGCCATTTTCCTCACCGTCGCCGAAACCCTTATATGGAGCTTAGCTCCTTAAAGATGATGATGATGATGCGGCATAAGATGGATCATGAGAAGAGAGTTCTCACATCGTCAGAAGATTCAAGTTTCAACGAAAACCTTGTTTGCTGAACAAGAGAAAGGCGGCCCCCATCATCATCAGATTGTGAAGAAGTGATCAATTTGAACTTACCTCTCGGACAAGAAATGATCAGCACGGAATCAAAAGAGCAGCTAAAGGAACGAAAGTAGTCTGGCGTTGTCGTTGTACACTAATCCATCGCCTTCGAATAAGCAAGCGGATTAAGAAGAGCAGTGAAGAACATTTTAGCAATATTATCGATGAAAATGGAAGAGGGAGTGAGTACTCTTGATCTGACTCGTTGATTTATTATAGGGTTATATACTCTGAATGAGATCGTGAGGTACTTATCTTATCTCTAGCTTAGGTAGTTTCATTACAGTATGTCTTGGCACGCAGCGACGGAACAAGACTTTTTTATTCGGGGGTCGAAGAATAATTGTAAAGCATACAATGAATTCAAAATAGATTTTGCATAAGTTATGTATGTATTGTAAAGATGACACTAAATTGTGGGAGATATCTTAAAATCATTCCAAAATTTATTTATTTCAACACCTGCAAAAAATCAGATATAACAAAAGAACAGTTGTACGAAAAAGTTATTATCCGTCTTTAGACAAAACTTCTATAATTAATTTAATTTTCATTGAAATTGTTTAACCATATATAACTTGCTATTTATAGACTTGAGAATCTTTCTAGAAACCTGTAGTCGAACAACACATACATTAACAAGCTATTTCAATAATACAATAATATTTGGTTTCGTTAATTAAAGTAAAACATTTTGTTTCAAATAAATAAAATTAAAATTGAGGGGTTAAAGAAAAAATTGAATTGGACTATAGAAACTTAGTACAATATATATAACGAGATATCTAAATTTAGCTTAGGCCCAATTGCAGCCCAAATGAAATTCCCCCAATTCACGTTAATTTAGGGTTAGTAGTCATCTTCTTCCTCAAATATTCTTAACAGTCAAATCCACCGTGAGCACCATTCCTACCTCTATCTCCGGCCGCCGGGGGGTCGGCCGACCCCTCTGACTCCCCTATGGTTCCATCACTATCGGCCGCCTGGATGTTAAAGCATACACAGTATCATTCTTATATGCATTATGTCTCTTCTTTATCTTTTGTGAGATCGAAAGCATCTTTAATTCCTGGGATTCGGAAGTTAATCAACTTTCTTGCAATAAAAAAAAGCAAACTTTATGAAAATTGGTATAGCTATACGTCATTACTTTATAAATTAAATTTAGTTCTATTTAAGGAAGGATAGCTATGTGGCAATGCCACATTGGAGTGTTCGTATAAGGTGCTCACCCATATATATAGATGTTTTCTATGGTGCCCACCTACCGTGAACAACCACCGTGAGCACCATATTTGTTTTCGCAATTACAGCTCATTTTCTCCCACTCCGGCGATGCCATCACCTCCGCCGCCCCTCTTAGCTTCCTCATAACCTCCGCTGTCCATCTTCCACGCACTCGTTTATCAGAAATTCATATTATACTGCAATTTTCTAGTACATAACTGAGATGATGAATTTCTGATAAATGAGTGCGTGGAAGATGGGCGGATGTTATGAGGAAGCTAAGAGGAGGTGCGGAGGTGATGGCATCGCCGGAGTGGGAGAAAATGAGCTGTAATTGCCAAATCAGCTATGGTGCTACGGTGGTTACTCACGATAGGTGGGCACCATAGCAAGTCTCCATATATATGTATATAGTAAAACCTCTACAAATTAATAACAGTGGGACCACTAATTTTATTAATTAGAGCTATTAATGTATCGATAAATTAATATGTTATTAATTAAAAGATAAACTTTTTAAATTCGGTGGTGGAATGTATCAAATGAGAATATGAGTATATATCTTTATCTAACATACACCAAGTTCTTTCACGATAATTTGTCAATACTACTACTCATCATTTTATTTGTTGTAATGATCTTTTAAATATTTGACATGGTGACCGTAGCAAAGACATGAATATTTTATAATTGTAATATTTTAGTAGATTACCATAATATTTATAATTGTAATATTTATTAAAATTTTAGTGGGACCTAATATTTTAAAGAGGTTTATCGAAAAGTTATTATTTTATTCTAATCGAATTTAATGATTTTTTATATAGGCTCAAGTCGAGACTAAAAGATTTTATTATTTTTGAGAGTTTATTAATTTATAGAGTATTAATTTATAGAGGTTACTGTATATGTGATATATGTATCTCATTATTCACTTGAGAAATTAGCAGGTACGAATTATTCAGTGTAAATAAACGTACCTCGGGCACGAGTCACCGTATAAGTTGTTTTTTTATTCTTCAAGATATAAAGTTGTTGGAAAAATTAATTAAAGGAAGTGTGCTTCAATTTTTCGCTTGTAAATGTGAATTATTTGGAAGGAAATGAAGTGGGATTTCCCCATAGAAAAAGTTGCTTGGTTTGACACGCCTTATATATGGATGTAGATTTTGCTGGTTTAAAATAAATAAGCAATATTATGGCGCATGTGTGCCACTCGCGTGCTTGCGCAGGGCGGTTGCAAATCCAGCCGTGTGCGAGCGTGCGACCCTGCACACGAATGTCGGACCAAAAACTAACGGGCCTGACCCTCGTTTTGCTCCGAATTTAACACTTCTCGTATGCGGTATTTAACGTGGCTTACGTCTCCAACCGAAACACGTTTGGTACTGAAGTATATCGGATTGTACTGAGATCGAGACCAAGTGGGACGCACTGGTCACCGAAACTGAACTGATACCCGAATGGAGAATGGGACGAAAAACACAAGCATCGTAGAAATTCCTTTTCATTTAGTAACACGTTCAAGTTAGCCATTGGTGTTGTTTAGTGCAAAACAAACGCCAAGTATTTTTCGAAGTATCCCGGAAAATAGACACTCGTAAAAACCTTAAACACAAACGAGAGGGAGCGAATCTGTTTTAAGAAAATTGTGTACACAATCTTAGAATTCCATTTGTTTTGTCCAAATATACTCCTACCGATCAAGCAGACGGCTAACACATATATGATTTGGGTTGAACTATTTGCTATCTTTAAAAATATATGCTTTATGTTGTTGGGCACGAGTTATTGTTTCGAGGCTGTGTCTTATATACCTTGTATTATGCAATGTCTCATTTGCTTGTAGTCATATATGTCGCTTTGGGTGATTGGTGAGCATGTGAAAGATTTGCATATTAGTCGCTTTGGGTGATTACTGATTATGTGAGGATTAATATGTTCTTTGTGAGATGACGCTATGATACGCGAGGGAATCTCGTAGTGGAAGGAAAGCCTCTTTTTGACATGATGGTCCACCGAGCTCTTCCCCTTTTGGCGGTACGGCTGGGAATCTTGTAGTTGGTGGAGATCACCTTCTGACCGGAGAGTCCATCAAGCTCTTCGCCACTGAGGGGTTAAAAAGACCATCCATCATTTTTTTTTTCTGAGTGGGTGAAAATGACAACCAACATTGATATTTATAGATGATGATAAATCTGATGGCTTTGCTCAGTCTTGCCGACCAGCAGATGTACCGACATCACAACATCATTGCTCCTATGGGTTAGCCAAACCCAGCTGAACCCAACCCGGGAGCTCAACCTACATAATATTAATCGAATTTTATGTGTTTCATTCGATGAAGAGGCATGTTATATATTTATTATATGAATCTTATAGGGCATTCAATGAGATGATAAATAAATAAAACCCCAGCATTAAGAGTTTAGTCATCATTTTTGTTAGATGGAGAGGGACACCGACAGACTCTTATTCTCTAGTGTAAAATCAGTCTACAAATCATAATCTCTTGTAGGTTGATTGGTTCAATGATTATGACTTTATATGTCGGCGTGTCTAAGGTGACTGTGTCAAATTCACTTCGAAGGTGGGTGGTCGTGACATTGATACATAATGAATCATGGATTGCTTATATATGGATTCTGACTCGTAGTCAAATCGATCACATGTTACGAATGCCAATAATCAATCCACTGAATATAGTAGTTTGCGTGAAAATTAGACCGAAGGGGTCAATGTTGGAGTTGGCGGGTCTTGACTTGTCATTAGCTTTGGTAGGCTCGATTTGCGGATGCATGGTTGGTGAGGAAATACGGTCTTGACAACAGAATGAGATTGCGGGCTTGGACCGCCGAGCGGGATTCACGAATCACGACCACGATTAAATCGAGGTATATGTCCGATGAGAATTTCGTGGACGGGAAATTACAAGCCTTTGACCAAAGCATTAAAACTAACTCACATGCAAGGTTCTGAAACCGGGTTTTCGAACCGGATCAGATATTTTAGTGGTTTAAGGTTTAATGGTTAACTGTTATAAAACCGGAACCAAACCGAAGTAAAACCGGTATCTCTATATATAACAAATATATATTTTATAAATAAATTAATCAAAATATCAAAGAAAATATACATATCTTATGAATTTTTCCCAGTTAATAAGTTTATAAAATTAAGTGGCAAATTAAATAAAACTAAATTATGTAGGGGTTAAAAATTAATTGCAATATGGGATGTCAAGTATTAAAATTTATCAATTTGGGTCAAAAGTAAACATAAATGAAAATACTGGGCTTATAACGTAATTATAAATAAAAAAAAGGAATATGTTGGGTGGGGTTCGAACCCAGCCCATCAACGTTTGTAACAAACTCACTTTACCATCAGACCAAAATCAACATATTCATAAATTTTCTCTTTTTTATGTTACTTATGAATTATTAAATATTTATTTTTTTTAAATGTACCCCAGACTGGAACCGGACCGGATTTCCGACCGGTTCCCCGGTTTCCGGCCGGAATGCGGTCGGTCCGGTCCGGTCTTAAAAATCATGCTCACATGGGACGTAAATGGTAGTTTGGTAATTGTTCTATCATAATCTATCATATTGTCGAGTTTAGTGAATTGACATTGCATGACTCTCACCCGACCGAGACATCGATGAAGTGTTTGTACGCATACGAAATTCTATATCAGTTTGTGAATTGTGATTAGATCAAATTCGTACTCAAGAAAGGATTAGTTCGGTACCACAAGATCGGGTATACCAAACTATTGAATTTCTCTCGGGCCAGATTGAGACGAACCAAGATGGTCGGGTTTAAAAAGGATCAACAAGGTAGTGTCGGATTGAAAAGAGAAAATTAGAGTCGCAAAAAATCGGCTTGGCCGAAATATAACTACAAGTGGTTCAAGTATTTATTTTATTATTTCATACAAGTTCAATATTGGGAGGGTAAAATTGGTATTGTACTATTATTTAATTAAAAAGGTAAATTGGCTATATACCTTAATATATATATATATATATATATAATATATATTTCAAAATTAATTAATAATCATATATTAATATTTTGAATTTAATATATATTATACTTTAGAGATTAATATTATTTGAAATGATATGATTTCTGAAATAATGTTATTTTGTAAATTTGAAAAGATTTGACCTTTGAAATTAAAAGGCGAGAATATCGTTAACCACTACTCAAAATATGATTTGGAAATCTCTAAATACCTTAAGGTTATTTTTGAAAAAATAAGAATGATTTCTTGGAGAAAAATCTCTCTCTCTCTCTCTCTCTCTCTCTCTCTCTCTCTCTCTCTCTCTCTCTCTCTCTCTCCCTCCCTCCCTCCCCATCCAAGGGAGAATGTTGACTAGACATGCCGCATGATCGAGAAGATCCCTCTTATCACCATCATCATCAACGCCGTATGATGCTGTGGTCGAGGTATAATGGCTTGATCGTTGAAGTTTGAGATTTAAGGCAGTTTACATTATTTGTGTTCTATGTGTCTAGAGCGATCCTAGGCAGTTTGCATTATTTACATTATTCTCTTTCGGCTTCTTTCAGTGGAGAAACCGAGGAAGAGCATGAGATCCTTTGTTGCATTCAGAATCGCCTGAGAAATAATCCACCTTAAAGCACTTGCCGTGACGACTCCACTATCCTCAAACGACGTAATGTCGATCCCGATGATTACGATCGTCCTGAGGCGGAGAAGCGGCAATGTATCACTAGAACACGAGGAAGAGGACGGGGAAGGGGCCAAACATAAACTTCAATGATAGAGGGAGAGAACAGTAATTTTTAGAAAAATACTTTTTACATTTTTCAACGCAATATGTTCCAAATCTTTCTCGTATGCATGATTCGAGGGAGAATATATTTCTCTAGTATATTTTCCTTCAATAACTCGCAATAAAACTATGGAATTTACTTCACTTTATCGCAAACATCTCCTTCATTCACAAACTTCTTCCCTCTTTAAAAAAATGATTTTCTTTACCCTTTGTTCGCAAAATCATTCGCAAACAACCGTTGCTTGCCGAATTCTTGCATTGTACTTGCTGAGCATTCACTTCACGATACATATGTAAGGTTTTCAGCTTTGATTCAGCATAAAGTCGATTTCACGAGTTCGGAAACGAGCTCGCAAACCCTCGATTTCGCGAAATCTTTATCTTCGCATTTAAATCTTGAAATTTTGGGTTAAAGAGTGTTTGCTGTTCCTTTGTCCTCAATTCACTAGTGCAGAAAAGCACATGAGCGGTTCTTATAGGTCATGGGCGACGGTTTCGAGGCGTCGCCTAGAGCCCCATCGCCCATGTGCAGGATTATGGGCGACGGTTTCAAAACCGTCGCCCAAATATGGGCATGGGTGACGGTTTCTCCAAAGAACCATCGCCTATGTGCTTCTTTTTATTTTTTTGTTCTGGGTCATGGGCGACGGTTCTTAGCCATGAACCGTCACCCATGCTTATTTTATTTTTTTCTAAATAGGCTTTGGGCGACGGTTCTTAGCCAGGAACCGTAACCAATGCTTATTTTTTTTTTAATTTTTTTTCGATTTTTCTATGCTCCAACAATCAATCCGAACCAACCCAAACAAATCAAAAGATCAATCCCCAACAATCGATCCTCAAACAATTAATCCTCAATAAAGATCAACAATTACATCATCAAACAAATATCTCATAATATATATACAAACATATTAACGCAAAAGTCTAATAAAGTACCTACATAAAAAGGCCTCGTAAAATGCTCCGCCTACAACTCCCGAACTACGTTGAATGATTCGTCGCCGTAAGAGATGCCTTCTAGCATCTATAACATTAAACAAGAGGATAATATTAAAACATATTAACCTATATTAAAGTTTAAATTTAAGGACGACGATGTTTTAAAGGTTCAATACCGTTGGCAAGTTGCACTTATCCCCTCCGACACATCTGGAAAGATTATCGTACATGTATCGCGTGACTGAGTAGCCATTCAACGTTTCCTCCTAATGAGAAAACATTGAACGGGTATCTAAGCTTACAAACTGCAAGTTAATTTACATAGACAAAGGCATATATATCAAATATGGGTTTGCAAAGTTATGTATTGTCCGGAGATAATTGTCAAGAAGCACGGGCGCAGCTGTGCAAGCACAAAAATCTTCCGAAATTCGGCTAAAAATAGGCCACAAATAGCCCAAATTCTCCAAATTCGCCAAAGTTGACCCAAAACCTAATTTTTGCAAAAATTTAGCTCAATATCAACTTCAAATCGATATAACAAGTAAGGGACTAAGCTATTAAATCGCATAAGCTATTAAATTTCGAAGGAGAGATTTTCGAAAAGCTTCAATTTTCAAAGATTTCAAGCCATCAATCGCGAAATACAATGAGAAAATTGTTAGGAGAGGTCTTACCTGTTGGGAAACCCCGGGTGACCCGAGGCCTCTCCCAGGACACAGCGGAAGTATTGAATGGGTCTCCCAGGTTCCCCGTTGGAACGAGTGAATTTAAAAAATTTCCTCGTTCCCGCCACAAGACCAAACTCGGTATAAAGAAAAACACGCATGTATACACGTATTAAGGTTTAGAAGATTACCCTCGTCGCGAAGATCCTTAGCTCCCTAGCTCACGAACTGCACCGAAGAGAGTCACGCCGACCCCGTGAAGTACCACAAACCAACACCACCCCAAGGATGGCTAGAGATGGTGTGGAGCGTTGTGTAGAGATGTATATGTATGTGTGTGATTTCTAAAACTCACAAACAATTAGGGATTTCTCAAAGATCACCCTAAATGCTCTCACTTCTCTCTAAAACTCAAAGATAGAGTGAGAAAGAGATTAATTCAAGTTATAGACGAAATTCTCTAAGAAAATATATTAAAAGTCCATTTCCAAACCAAGAAAATGACTTTTAATTTAATCCAAATGAGATCATGTCCTACATGACTCAAAAGGTGTTAGATTCCCTTTTATTATGTCACTAAATGACCTAATAATGTCCCATATGTCTAATATAAGAACAAGGATCGAAATTGGATTAGGTTTGGCCAAGAAAATGATGTTTTGATGCGCGTTCACGGCCTCAAACAAGCTTGTCACGGCCGTGACTCATCATTGGACATGTTCTGCCACTCGTCACGGCCATTGTCATGGCCATGACCATTGCTTTGAGGCCTTCACGGCCTTGGCAATGAGTGTCACGGCCGTGACACAGTCGGGCACCATTTTTGGTCGCCACTGCCGGTCGTCACGGCCACGCACAATGTGTTCACGGCCGTGACTCTTTGACAGTTTTGCGGCAGTTTCGTATTTCGATCCGATCGAGGGGTAAATGATGTCCGATTGACCTGCAATTTTAATCATAGTTAAAAGACTCATCATTCTCGATTCTGACCAAAGGGATTCTCAATCAGAGGTATAGATTGTGAGATATGAATTTTTGAAGCTACTGTAACTTTGCAGATGGGCTTCACAACCGTGACAAGCCTTGCTTGTCATTGTGAACCCTATTTACGCTTCAACTATTACCATTTTCGTTCCGTAAATATCCGTCCATGTAAATATAGTTTCTAAAACATATATTTAATATTTTATTAACGTCTCTAAGTCCGTTAAATTAATTTACATCTCATATTAGTTAGGCACTATCACAGTGATCATTTTTAAGCCCGACTCTCTTGGTTCGTCACAACCCGGCAAGGGAGGAATCCAAGAATTTGGTAAGCGCCTAGCCAATCCCGCAGTACCAAATAGATCCCGTGTTGAGTACGATCTTCGATCTACGAACCGACTACAGATTATTGTCGTACGTATAGACCCTTCACAAATGTCCCGATCGAGTGAGAGTCATGGTTACGTCAAACTCACTAGACTCGACTCTATGACTAATTCGTGACTGGCGAAATTACTAAACTGCCCTTACGTCCCACGTAAGTCAGTTTATAGCTTCGGCCGAAGACTTCGTAATTTCCCGTCCCCGAATATGCATAGGACATATATCTCAGTTACTAACGAGATAGTGAATCCCTAACGTTAGTCTAAGCACGGCAGTTACCCTTTGTTGTCAAGACCGCATGTCGCCGCCGACCCATGTTCGTTCCCGAACAAGGTGGGCCTAGCAAACTAGTGACATTTCAAGACCCCAAAGTCAACTCCGTCAAAAACCCTTCGGTCACGCACACTACTATAGTCAATCGATTGATCATTGACGCTACCCAGAGTAAAGGCCCATGTGATCGTCGATTGCGAGTCGTGTCCAAGTACAAGTTAATCCCCTGATTCAACTAAGACCAATGTTACGACCTCCCGCTTCCCAAGCGAATGACTGGCACAACCACATAAGAGTCGTCAACAAATAAGTCGTAATTGACGCTCAGTCACCCTACTGAGGTCTAAGACTTATGGACTAATTTAATATCGGAGAATAATAGCTCACTGGTGCCCCTCTCTCATCCTATGAGAATCGGTGAATAAACTCACGATATATGGGATTTATTTATTTACCGTCTCACCGGATGCCTAGTAAGACTTTATAGGTAAATAAATAATATGCCTTTTTGAAGAATAAATTATGAAGTATAAATTCCATTAATACGTATAAGAATACATTATTCAAATACATAACGAATAATACATCGATTATTAAATACATGCCACCTATTCATTACATCCTCGAATGGCATTCCGATGGCACATCCCCAACATACCATGTTCTCGTAGCTAGGAATCACCGGGAAAGAGTCGTGGTCGATCGCCAAGAGAGGAGAGGTCGTGCGGAAATCGCCCCAAATTCGGCCAAAATCTCAAATTGTGCAAAATTATTTAAAAAAACCTAATTTTCACAAAGATTATGCTCAATATCAACGCCAAATCAAATATAACACAACACTAAGCTATGAAATCGCATAGAAATTAAGGTCGGAAAACCCAAAATTTCGAAACAAACATTTTTGAAAAGCTTCCATTTTCATATTTAAAAAAAATAAAATACAAACGTTTATAGGAGACTGTTTTAGAGAGGAAACCGTCGCCGGAGGCTTTCGACAATTATAGGCGACGGTTTTGGACTAGAAACCGTCGCCTAAGTTCATATTTAAAAAAAATAAAATAAAAAAGTGTATAGGCGACTGTTTTTAGAGAGGAAACTGTAATACCCGGGTCCCGCAAGTAAGTTGGCCAATAAATTTGCATGTATATTATGTGATTACGTGACTACACAATTCATGCTTATTTAATTATATGCTGTCATGAATTCTAACTTGGTGGGAAATGGGATTGAGACTTAAGAATAATTTCGTATAAAGGCATGTAATTTTTGGGTAAGAAAATGACTAAATTAGCTATAGGAAATTCGAACTAGAATATTAATAATAAGAGTTAAAATTTGGAGCATGATACAATTGGGCTCCATTTAAATTAAGCCCAAGTGATAAGATAAAGATTAAGTTACTTAAGAGTAAGGGAATAAACGTCATCACATGTCCCATAATGGGAAACTTTCGATTGTTTAATGTTTATCAAGATCCCTTTAATATATAAAAGCTTTGAGTAAACGTTGCCATAAGGTGATCATCCAACGAAAGCTGAGCAATAAACCATAGAAGGAATTCGACATAATAGTGCTGGAAAGGTATAATCTCTCTTACTCTTGGTATTTGACTATTTTCTTTAGATATTAACATACGATTACCTGAGATAATATTTAGAAGGTCTCCAAGATTTAAAATGCTTAGGAAGTTATTAAGTACGAAAACCTGAAACTGATTAGGGTTTTGAGAATTTTAAGTGTGTAAGGTCGTGTATGCTAGGGGGTGTAGGATGCGAAAATTATCATTTGCCTAAGTTCTTATACAAGTTCAGTTTTTAAAGAATTTAGAATGGTTAAATTCCTTAAGAAATTCATACTGATCTTGAGAAGGTTAGACTTCTGATCGAGGGATTTTAACACTTAAAATAAGAAACGTGTTTGTACAAGATCGTGAAGTATGAACTTCACAAACCCCAAGTCACGAACCCTAGCTACCTCGTGAACTGAAATTGGCGAATCAAGAGACACTTCGCGAACTTATGAAGTTCGCGGGTCATGGGTGTGCCATTTCACGAAGTCAAGCTTGGCAAATCCTACTTGGCGAGAAATGCTCATAATTCACCAAGTTCAAGAAATGTGAATTTTGGGTGGATCATGTCGCGTTTCTTGGACATATCATTTCGGGAGCAGGAATTTCGGTAGGTCCGAGCAAGATAGAAGCTATCAACAATTGGCCGCGACGAACGAACATAACAGAAGTACGAAGTTTTCTTGGATTGGCGAGATACTACAGAAAATTCATCAAGGACTTTTCAAAAATCGCAAAAACATTGACGAAGCTGACCAATAAGAATACTCAATTCCATTGGAGTGATGAGTGCGAACAAAGCTTTCAAGAATTGAAAAGACGACTCACCTTGGCCTCAGTCTTGACAATACCCACAGGAACCGGAGGATTTTCCGTAAACAGCAATGCGTCCAAGAACGGATTGGGATGCGTTAAATTGCACAAAAGGAATGTTGTTGCGTATGCCTCGCGACAGTGAAAAGATTACGAGAAGAATTACCCAACACATGACCTAGAACTCCTCGCAGTTGTTTTTGCCTTGAAAATATGGAGGCATTATCTGTACGACGAACACTGCGAATTTTTCACAGACCACAAGAGTTTAAAATACTTCTTCACTCAGAAGGAGTTAAATATGAGACAACGGCGATGGCTAGAATTGTTTAAAGATTATGACTGTGTAATCATTTACCATCCTGGAAAAGCAAATGTAGTGGCGGGCGCTTTAAGCCGAAAAACTGCAAGTGCGGAGTTGCAGCGACTCGAAGTAGAAATTGTACCAGTGGGCGAAGTTGAAGCACGACTAGTAGTGTTAACCCTCCACCAACATTAATAGAGCAAATCACAAAGGCGCAAGAGATCGACGAACTATGTCTAAAAGTGAAAGAAACACCACCTGAACACAGACCATCAGATTATGAGATACGAGAAGACGGAGGTTTATACTACAGAGTTTGCATATATATTCCCAATGACACGGAGCTTCGGAAGACAATTATGACGAAAGCTCATGCCACGGTTTACTCAATCCACCCAGGAGCGATGAAGATGTATAGAGACTTATGAACCAATTATTGGTGGCCAAGCCGATGTCTGACTTGCCAACAGATAAAGGCGGAGCACCAACGACCGACAGGAACTTTGCAATCCCTACAGTACCCAAATGGAAGTGGGACCACATTACAATGGACTTCGTCGTCGGCCTGCCGAAAACTGTGAAAGGCAACGATGCTATTTGGGTCATAGTTGATAGGTTGACCAAGACCGCTCACTTTATGCCAATCAATTCAACCTTTTCCTTAGAGCGATACGCAGAAGTGTACATTCAAGAAATCGTTCGACTTCACGGGGTCCCAATGTCAATAATTTCTGACAGAGACTCAAGGTTTCTATCCAAGATTTGTAGGAGCCTACAGAAAGCCATGGGGACCAAGCTATCCTTCAGCACTGCCTATCATACCCAGACTAATGGGCAGGCAGAGCGAACTATCCAAACCTTGGAAGATATGATGAGGGCTTGCGTACTTGATTTTAAAGGAAGTTGGAGTAAGTACTTGTCGTTGATAGATTTTTCATACAATAACAGCTACCACTCGACTATCGGAATGGCCAATATGAAGCTCTATACGGGCGTAAGTGCAGATCTCCAACCCATTGGGATGAGGTTGGAGAACGTGTGATAGGTCCTGACTTAGTGCAAGAAATGACAGAAGCCATATCGAAGATACGAGAAAAGATGAGAACAGCTCAAAGCGGACAGAGAAACTATGCAAGACCAAAAGCGTAGGCCTTTGGAATTTGCAGTAGATGACTGGGTATTTCTGAAGGTATCCCAATGAAAGGTGTAAAGCGGTTCGGGAAGAAGGGCAAGCTGAGCCTTAAGGAAGTTGGCGAAGTAGCATACCAGCTCGAATTACCCGCTTCGCTAGCTCAAGTCCATGATGTCTTTCACGTATCGACGCTGCGAAAGTACGTCGCAGATCCAAGCCATGTGTTGAATAACGAAGTCTACCATCAGCAACTCAAGCCAGACTTGAGTTATGAGGAGAAGCCAATAGAAATCCTAATGTATGACATAAAGCGATTACGAAATAAAAAGATTTCATTAGTAAATGTGCTATGGCAAGATCAGTCCACAGAAGAAGCGACGTGGGAACGAGAAGATGATATGAGGAATCGCTACCCTGAGCTATTTCTCCCTACCTGATTTCGGGAGCGAAATCCCTTTTAAGGTGGGTGAGGATGTAATACCCGGGTCCCGCAAGTAAGTTGATCAATAACTTTGCATGCATATTATGTGATTACGTGACTACACATTTCATGCTTATTTAATTATATGCTGTGATGAATTCTAACTTGGTGGGAAATGGGGTTGAGACTTAAGAATAGTTTCTTATAAAGGCATGTAATTTTTGGGTAAGAAAAATGACTAAATTGGCTACAGGAAATTCGAACTGAAATATTAATAATAAGAGTTAAAATTTGGAGCATGATACGGTTGGGCTCCATTTAAGTTAAGCCCAAGTGATAAAGATTAAGTTACTTAAGAGTAAGGGAATAATCGTCATCACATGTCCCATCATGGGAAACTTTTGATAGTTTAATGTTTATCAAGGACCCTTTAATATATAAAATCTTTGAGTAAGAAACATTGCCATAAGGTGATCATCCAACGAAAGCTGAGCAATAAACCATAGAAGGAATTCGACATAATAGTGCTGGAAAGGTATAATCTCTCTTAATCTTGGTATTTGACTATTTTCTTTAGATATTAACATACGATTACCTGAGATAATATTTAGAAGCTCTCCAAGATTTAAAATGCTTAGGAAGTTATTAAGTACGAAAATCTGAAACTGACTAGGGTTTTGAGAATTTTAAGTGCGTAAGGTCGTGTATGCTAGGGGGTGTAGGATGCGAAAATTATCATTTGCCTAAGTTCTTATACAAGTTCAGTTTTTAAAGAATTTAGAATGGTTAAATTCCTTAAGAAATTCATACTGATCTTGAGAAGGTTAGACTTCTGATAGAGGGATTCTAACACTTAAAATAAGAAACGTGTTTGTACAAGATCGTGAAGTATGAACTTCACAAACCCAAGTCACGAACCCTAGCTACCTCGTGAACTGAAATTGGCGAATCAAGAGACACTTCGCGAACTTATGAAGTTCGCGGGTCATGGGTGTGCCATTTCACGAAGTCAAGCTTGGCAAATCCTACTTGGCGAGAAATGCTCATAATTCACCAAGTTCAAGAAATGTGAATTTTGGGTGGATCATGTCGCGTTTCTTGGACATATCATTTCGGGAGCAGGAATTTCGGTAGACCCGAGCAAGATAGAAGCTATCAACAATTGGCCGCGACGAACGAACATAACAGAAGTACGAAGTTTTCTTGGATTGGCGGGATACTACAGAAAATTCATCAAGGACTTTTCGAAAATCGCAAAAACATTGACGAAGCTGACCAATAAGAATACTCAATTCCATTGGAGTGATGAGTGCGAACAAAGCTTTCAAGAATTGAAAAGACGACTCACCTTGGCCTCAGTCTTGACAATACCCACATGAACCGGAGGATTTTCCGTAAACAGCGATGCGTCCAAGAACGGACTGGGATGCGTTAAATTGCACAAAAGGAATGTTGTTGCGTATGCCTCGCGACAGTCAAAAGATTACGAGAAGAATTACCCAACACATGACCTAGAACTCCCCGCAGTTGTTTTTGCCTTGAAAATATGGATGCATTATCTGTACGGCGAACACTGCGAATTTTTCACAGACCACAAGAGTTTAAAATACTTCTTCACTCAGAAGGAGTTAAATATGAGACAGCGGCGATGGCTAGAATTGTTTAAAGATTATGACTGTGTAATCATTTACCATCCTGGAAAAGCAAATGTAGTGGCGGGCGCTTTAAGCCGAAAAACTGCAAGTGCGGAGTTGCAACGACTTGAAGTAGAAATTGTACCAGTGGGCGAAGTTGAAGCACGACTAGTAGTGTTAACCCTCCACCAACATTAATGGAACAAATCCCAAAGGCGCAAGAGATCGACGAACTATGTCTAAAAGTGAAAGAAACACCACCTGAACAGAGACCATCAGATTATGAGATACGAGAAGACGGAGGTTTATACTACAGAGATTGCATATATATTCCCAATGACACGGAGCTTCGGAAGACAATTATGACGAAAGCTCATGCCACGGTTTACTCAATCCACCCAGGAGCGATGAAGATGTATAGAGACTTATGAACCAATTATTGGTGGCCAAGAATGAAAAAGAAATAGCGACGTTTGTAAGCCGATGCCTGACTTGCTCTTGGTATTTGACTATTTTCTTTAGATATTAACATACGGTTACATGAGATAAAATTTTAAAGGGTCTCCAAGAGTTTAAATGCTTAGGAAGTTATTAAGTACGAAAATCTGAAACTGATTAGGGTTTTGAGAATTTTAAGTGTGTAAGGTCGTGTATGCTAGGGGGTGTAGGATGCGAAAAATATTACTTGCCTAAGTTCTTATACAAGTTCAGTTTTTAAAGAATTTAGAATGGCTAAATTCCTTAAGAAATTCATACTGTTATTGAGAAGGGTAGACTTTTGATCAAGGGATTCTAACACTTGAAATAAGAAACGTGTTTGTACAAGATGTGAAGTATGAACTTCACAAACCCCAAGTCACGAACCCTAGCTACCTCGTGAACTGAAATTGGCAAATCAAGAGACACTTCGCGAACTCATGAAGTTCACGGGTCATGAGTGTGCCATTTCACGAAGTCAAACTTGGCAAATCCTACTTGGCGAACTGGATGAACTTCACGAACCCTACACTTCGCAAACCAAGGAGCTTCACGAATTCCCAAACTCGGCGAATTAGGTGAGGATTCGCGAACTAAGAGAATCTCACTTCGCGAACCCGGAGTACTTCGCGAATCGAGCGGCCATGAGAGGTTTACGAATTGTGAGTGACCTAGAGACACTTCGCGGAGTCGAGCTTGATGAATTTAGCGAACCTTATTTGGCGAACTTGACTCAACTTGGCGAATCCCATTTGACGAACCCAAAGTTAGCGAATCCTAAAGAAGTGAGCCAACTTCACGAAGCCTACTTCGTGGGTCAGGGGAGGGCCACTTCGCGAAGTCAAAGTTGGCGAATCGTGAAGTTCTCATGGCACTTTGCGAACTAGAGCAAATTTAGTAAACCCTACTTGGCGAACCCGAGCTACTTGACGAATTATACCACTTCGCAAATTAGCATATTTCACGAATTAGGGTTTCTAGAATTCGCAAAGCCATAGATACTTATTTATTTATTTTCGTAGGTTGACTTGATTTTAATAAGTAGTATACTGACCTTATAATTTTGCGCTTAAGGTCGAGATTAGGAAATTCACCGGATTTCTAGCTAACATCTACGGACGACAGGTAAGTGGGAATTTCAACTACAACACGTAAATTGTTTGTATGAACGTAAATTACGTGGCTAATCTGCTTCTATGAAATTGTGTGGATTATTACATGACGTGAATTATTTGCTACATGTGATGACATGGCATGAATTTCGGTACTGTTCACATGAGCATCAATACATGCATACATGACATGCATGGGAATTATGAGATGAGCTTATTCATAGTATAATGTCGCTTGAAAGCGATGGTATTTACCGATATAGGCATTTGATGTCGACTGACAGTTGAGTCAGGACTGCTTCTATGACACCATGACGACCCGGTATGTCGTCGGATATATACATTTACTATTTGGGCAAAACGCCCTGAATTGCGGTAGGTGCGACCTGGAGGAGGCGATCTGAGGGAGGGAGCGACACCGAGAGTATCTCTGGTGTTGCCGACCTCAGAGTGGGCTACCAGCGTGGGCGTCCGCGGAACAGCAAGTACCCATTGGGCCGAATGGGGACCGTCATGCATCCCAGTGCGAATTGGGCCGAAATGTGTGACTAGTACTTTGTGGTTCATCACCCATTGTGGATTGCTGGACCATTTGTCCTTGGATTTGAGCTCTGAAAATGGTGCATAGTAAGTTAGTCGAGGGCCCTGAGATATATGAGATTGAGTTTGATTCTGCTAAGGTCTGAATGCATTGGCGCGGATGCCTTTGCAAATGTGACACGTGCACGGCATGCATCACTCCTACTTACTGAGCTTTATAGCCCATCCCATGTGTGTATGTGTTATAGGTCCACGCGACCACGGTACGTGATCGCCTACGACGGCAAGGCTACTCTTTGAAGCTTCCAGCGACTTTTAAGGGTGGTGTGTACATGAATGCGACCTGTGGGGCGGAAGTTAGGATTTCTTTTGTTGAAAATAGGAAACCATCCTATGTAATTAGGTTGGAAGTGATATTTTGATATGTACAGGACGAATTCCTTTATATAAAAGGAAAAATTTTCCCACGTTTTCACGTACTAATCTCTTTATACTAATATTAGCCACGTAAGTTAGTGTTAGAAATGGTAAGTAAAGGGCGGGGCGCCACAGAAACCGTCGCCGGAGGCTTTCGACAATTATAGGCGACAATTATAGTGATTTTCACATTATTGTGTGGGTGGTGATATCGCGAACTTCGTCGATGGAGCTTAATTTTGAATCGAAGAATTTAAATCAAGGCAAAATATTTGCTAAACTAGGGTTCTAGTGTTTATCTCGAGTCTCTCTCTTAATCAAAGTTAATTTAACGATCCTTTGTAATTCCACTTGGTTGGATTAAATGGAACCTTTCACGTTCGGACTTCCATAAAAAATCCTGTTATTTACACTTTGATTTTCACACGTTGTAACTGGTCATAAAGCCTCTTTACTTGGGATGCCACCGTGTAGGAATTCAAACTAAACTTATTTTGTGGAGAAGAATCTGATACATAACTAACTATCTTCTGACTGGATAGTCTGAGTTAGTGGTTTACTTTTGTAATAATAAAATATAATGATGTAAAATTCATAACAAGATATACTTAGGGGTCCAATTTATAATTTCGCCAAAAATCAATAAGAAGAGAATGCTCATTTTGGAAAATGGTAGCTTGATATAAAGATGAAATCAAAGACATAATTACGACATCTACACTCCAATTTGGCTAATAATTAATTCTTTTTAATGTTCAGTAGCCATTATTAGATCAATAATTGACATGCTGCAGTAGTTTTTAATTATTTACCTGACGAAGAAATCCATGATTGTTGCTCGTTTTTCATTGGATTGGTGCATAATATAATAACATTGAATTTTATGAGACCAAAGATATATTGTTTTTGATGTCAAGATAGGTATTAAGATAAATAATATGTTATATGACTATTCTCTTCTTATTTTCTATAACATAGGAGTTGTTAATTTAATTTATCGATATGATAAATATTAATTGAATTATGATAATTACGTGTTCAAGCCCCGTCTTAATAATAGAACTCGAATACGATAGTTACTATTCAAACACGAGACGAAAAAAAGAAAACAAAAAGAAAAACCAATAATACACGTACGACGCTTTAACGTTTGTCCCTTTTCTAAATTTCTTCTCTCGATATCCACCGAAAATGAGCACATTTTCACACTCATGATGTGCTCATCGTTTCATCAGTGACCAAAAGTATCCAACTAAAATAATTCATCAATTTCTCAGCCGTAGCCTTAACCTTTTTCAAACCTTATATCTATCATCCCACACACAAAAGAACATACACAGACAGACATTGTCCGGTCCATCCTATTCGAGAATACTAAGAAACAGTAAACAAAACAATATATAGGTCTCAGTAAATTCCTCACCATCCATATAGATTAATCGCCCTTGATCTCTACTTCAAAACCTCTCTATTGAAATAAACCCTAAGGAAAAGGAGAAAGGAAAGCTAAATAGAATCTTTCAAGCACCAACAACCATCATGACCCTGTGATCCTCCTTACATTCTTCTTCTTCTTCTTCTTCTTCTTCTTCTTGTCCATCTTCTTTTTCTCATTCATCACGCAACCGGATCTCCTAGCTTATTCCCGCCATGACCATCATCATCGCAAAAATAAACTATCGCCATGGCATCTCAACCGTAATAATCCTTACATCGCTCATCCTAATCTTATCCACGAGAACCGTCGCTGGGTCCCACATCGCCTGTCGGGACTATGATGGCCCCGACCGCCACGCTGGCGGAGGATCGGCGGTCCTCAAGTTCAAGTTGATCGCAATCGCCTCCGTGCTTTGCGCCGGGGCGATCGGAGTGTGCATACCAATCCTCGGAAAGAGGTACGAAATCCTCAGGCCAGAGAACGACATCTTCTTCATGATAAAGGCTTTCGCCGCCGGCGTAATTCTTGCCACTGGTTTCATACACATACTCCCCGAGGCCTTCAGAACGCTGACGTCGCCCTGTCTTGACGAAGGCCCATGGCAGAAGTTCCCCTTTGCAGGTTTCATATCGATGATGTCGGCGATCGCCACGCTTATGGTGGATACTCTTGCTTCTGGGTTTTACAACAGAGTTCACTTTGGCAACAAGTCTAATAATAAACTGGCGAATGCGGCTGTCGATGATGAGGAAGAGGCTAATAATGGCCACCACGGTGACGATGACGTGGATGGCCATGATGGCCATATGCATGTCCACACGCATGCCACTCATGGGCATGCTCATGGAGCCGCCGTTCCATCACAAGGTTTAGAGCAGTCGGAGCTACTGCGACAGCGCGTGATATCGCAGGTATGTATATATGGTGTTTGTTGTGTGCTTTTTTATAATCCCGACAACTTCGGAGGAATAGGAAAATTGACCGTTTTGCCCCTGGTCAATTTCTTTCTATTTATTTTGGGATTTTAGGTTTTGGAGTTGGGGATTTTGGTACACTCGGTTATCATTGGAGTATCACTAGGAGCTTCCAAGAGCTTGGAAACGATTAAGCCTCTAATGGCAGCTTTGTCATTTCACCAATTCTTCGAGGGCATCGGCCTTGGTGGATGTATTTCACAGGTGTACTTGAATAATTTTGATTACAATATTATATATAATAGGTGTGTACAAATTTCGAAATAATTTGAAAGGTCGAAATATTGTCATAAGAATAACTGAGATATGTTGTCATTATGTTGCCATATTTATTCAAAATCTTGGAAGAATGTGATTCGACTGTCCCCACCAACAACAACAACCTACATTCACCACGTGATTTCCTAATCTCCGTGAAAATGATTGAACACTTAATTATATTTCAGATCTTTTAGTGTAAACTTTTGAGATCAATGCATCAGATATTTATGTGAAGGAAAGATAGGAGTACTATTTGTCTTTTAGCTTGTTGGGATAAGATAATATATGTTGCATGTCCCAAAAAATTTGTTGTCTCACAAAAGAGACAATTGATTTGAATATCCGCTTGCATTATTTTAATTGAGTTTTTATGTAGAAAAAATGTTGTTCACTCAAAACTCATTTTATACGTTTTTAATTTCCCTTTTTTTTCTTCCTTTGTTTAAATTTGGGTTGAGTTACTTATATGAAATGTTATCTCATAATGATAATTCATTAGGCCAAGTTCGAGTCGATGACGACGAGCATTATGATGCTATTTTTCTCGTTGACTACACCGATCGGAATGGGAGTGGGCATTGCGATCTCATCGGCGTACAAAGAAAACAGCCAAAAAGCTCTGACAGTCGAAGGCATATTTGGTTCGGCTTCGTCAGGTATTTTGATCTACATGGCTCTCGTCGATCTCTTGGCAGCAGATTTCATGAATCCAAGGATGCAAAGCAATGCTAGGCTTCAGTTGGGTGCTTATTCTTCTCTTCTCTTGGGCGTTGGATGCATGTCTTTTCTGGCAAGATGGGCATGAATCCATATGGAGATTATCTTTGTCTTGCTCTTATGATTGATTATCTACGCATTTTCCATGTTATTTGTCATTTGATGAAGGTATTGGTGCTTTATGTTTGATGAATGCTGTTGGTCAGTTAAAAATATGTTATGTAGAATTTTGAAATCATATCAGTGTATGCAAGGGCAATTTATGAACAAAAAACATGATACAAAGGCAGCACCATGATTTCGATTTCTCAGTCTATGTGAAAAAAACTAACTTCATATGTGCCAATGAGGCATTGGTCTAGTGCTTACGAAGACCAATATTGAGGTGCTTGGGGTAACGAGGTAGAGGTCCGGGTTCGAACCCTCCTGCCAACATTTTCCTAGGCCTGTCCCACATGGGCCTAGACATGTGCATTTGATTTGGTCGGCCTGTTTAGCAGGTAGTAGGTCGGCCCTCGGGGTTTACTTAGCCCGCTAGGTTCCCCGGTCTAAAAAAAAACATTCATATGTCAGTACGAATAAGTCTCTAAACATTTTTTCCGACAAAACAAGAACTATGTGACATTATCCCATGCTAACAACCAAAAAAGGGAAAATAGTATAGCTAATGATCCAAATTTGTATTATACCTTAGACTAGGTGTTGACCCGTGCAATGCACGGGTTATACTTATTTCTTTGACTGTTTGTTGGATTTTGGTTTGCAGATGTAATTAATATCATTTTGTGCTAAAACCTAGAAATGCCATGTACAATGATTTTCGTGTTTAATCGATGGCGAAGAAGTTCTTGGGTTCCATTCTTGCTGAGACAGATGAAGGGTCGTCTGCATTTTCCACCTACATGAAGATTCTATGTATGTGTATTTGTGTGTGTTGTGAATAGGAATGGATTGCTGCCATTACACACCCCTTGTTGTCGTCGGAGACTGATCAGATGCTCTAAAATCATTAAATGCTACGCAAGACTGCTTTGGTGTCCTCGCGGACTGTTCAGATGCCTTAAAAACACTGAATAATACGCAATATTTGAGACTTTATGCCTTTCTACTCAGAAAAGAAATAAATTCAACCATATCATGGTACGTCATAATTTTAGCATCGCATAGCAACTCAACATTTACATGCATTGAATCTCGACACTCGAATTTCTAAAAATAAATTAAAAATTTTATGCATCCTATGCTCATCATTCAGTTGCTGAGATTGTACGTAAGAATTGGTGCTAGAAAAATATGCAGATTAATGTTGTCAGTAATATTTAAAATATAATGCATTTTAATACTGAATTATACATCTTTCAGTGCAATTAATCCTACGAAATGCATTTATCCTATATGGAATTATATGGAATTGGTGCTAGAAAAATATGCAGATTAATGTTGTCAGCAATATTTAAATATAATGCATTTTAATACTGAATTATACATCTTTCAGTGCAATTTATCCTATGAAATGCATTTATCCTATATGGAATTATGTGACTACCACAACTATATTCTGCTCGACGGAAGAATGGACCGCTTCGCAAAACTCAGTTGTCTTATCGTCACCAACTGTAAGTGAGGCATTTCGAGAACTTCAAAAGAATTTTCATCTTAGTTATGGCAATAAATTTTGGTGCATGTTAATGAATACTTCATGGTAAACTATGTTGGTAACCTCGCGATCGTCTCCGCCACCTTCGTTCACGCTCAATACCTTAGTTCATGTTGACGATGTCGCGTGAGAAAGTACAACATACACCTGCCCATGCGCTAATATAGGGTTTTGAAACGCAAGTAGAGCCACTAGCAACTGCGCGATGCACATGTTAAAGTTATTTATCAGAATGTTCGTTGCACTTCGAATGGAAGGGATAATTAATACCGTATTTCTTTATAAAAGTTATGTGATAACGGAGTCACGCTTCTTAATGTAATTCACATAAGCGTAAGCTTTGTGCTAAAGGTTATTGGGCAAAACGCATCTTATGCTCATCAATCAATTGCTGAAATTGGTAAAGTAAAATACTCAGCAGTATTTAGAGATAAAGCATTTGATAAAGTATTATACATCTTACAGCGGGAAAGTAATTTTCACACTAAATAGTTTGGTGAATGTTGTTGAATACTTCCGAGTAAACTATATTGGTAATCTCGTCGTCGTCTACGCCGTCTTCATTAATGCATAATACCTTAATTCCCGTCGATGATGTCACACGAGAAAGCGCAACCTACAACTGCCCATGGGTGAAAACAGGTTTGGAAGATACACCCCTACCCTCTTTAGGCTCTGTTCTTGACTTCTGTTTATTGTCATTGCGTAGCAAACTTTCTGTGGAAACTGACAAAGACGGAGTTTGAACGGCCATGTTGTGTCCGATGGAGAAAGGATGATTCTTGGTATTAGAACCTTTTTCCCTTTATGAGTACCTGTTAAAATTTCCGCCTCAACCACTCTTCTCCCCAAATGTGATACAATCATCCTAGTTCCGTTGCACAAACCATCCCTCTGGTTGATGTTCCTCAATAACATGACAGGAATTGCTGGCTTCAATATTAGTTTATGGTTAAGAATACCAGAAAATTCAAGAGTGTTTAGAAACTCAACTGGATACATTGTGTCCATGTTCTCCAATTCAGCATCTAGCTCAACACTGTCCGCACTTAAATATTCAGTAAGAAGGCCCGGAGTTATTGATAGCATGTAACTATTACTTCATCTACCGTTTGGTTTCGTGGCGTCAGTATCGCTCTTTCCCTGATATAATCATGCTCTGTCATACGATCTTCAAAATCTGAGTAAACATACGTAGCTATGCCACTAACGGTGTCACCATGAGTGTTAATACACATATCCTCTAGCAGTTTAACTGTTTCCATGGATTTATCCGTGTCACCATGATGTAATCTCATGTTCTGCGACAACGTGTAAACACGGCCGTCTCCCATAAATATGAGCTATTACTGGCAGAATTTGCTTGAAATCACCACCCAGCAAGACAGTTTTGCCACCAAAAGGTCCAACGTCTGCGACATTTGCCCTAGACATGAGGTCTCTCAGTGTTCTGTCTAACGCCTGAAATGCGTATTTGTGAGTCATCGGAGCCTCATCCCAGATAATTAGCTCTGAACACGTTAGTAATTCAGCCAGCATCATTCCATGCTTTATGTCGCACATAGAGTTCTTTGGAGAGTTATTGGAATCTTAAATCTGGAATGTGATGTCCTTCCACCCGGAAGTAATAATGCTGCTATACCTTATGATGCAACCGGGATGACAATTCGACTCTCTGATCTTGATTTTTTTATTAACGTCTTGTAACGTGTGTTTTCCCCGTCCCTCAAGGTTCGTATAAGAAGAATAAGCCCCATTTGTTGTTGTGCACTGAGTGCATAACGTCGTCGAAGAGCCTTTGCTGCTCTTCATTCAGAGTATCAATAAGACGTTGATGTTCTATTGTGTTCTCTTCAGTGCTGTAGTTAGTTTCTTCCATGAGCATCCTGTTGTTGAGTTCTTTTATAATCGTCTTTGAGGGTGTAGGCATCGGTGGGAAATCTGAAAGAGTCTTGGAACTTTGCGTCATGCTTTTTTCAATCTCTGCAAGGGTGTAGTTTTTCAATTGGTCATCTGTAAGGTGCAGTTTACTTATGCCAAACAGACGTCGTTGTCATATTAGCACGTGTTCAGAAACAAATAGTTGTCGAAGCTGATTTGGCGAAGCCCATTGAGAAGCCTCGTCCATAGCCTGATGCCACTTTGAATCACCATCTAACAATCCCCTTTTATAGCAAGCATCCTTGAAAGTCTGCATAACTTGCCCGTTTACCGTACATATGTCCGGATACGATGTTGGTCCTTTCACCATAGTAAGCAACATTCTCATGTAATATATTTTGCTTGCTGTTGAATGTATGTTCACAATCCTGCCAATGACAAACCCTTTCTTTCGCGGTGTCCATGCCTTGCTAGATGCATTCCATACAAAATTCGATGGAAACTGCATGTAAGTAAGATTCCTTGCCTCAGGATTGTACTTGCTTGTTTCCATCCATTCTGTGAACATAGTCTTCTGAATGCCACTTGCAGTCATCATGTTCTCCAGATTGGCAGATTCATCATACAGTGAACTCTGATGGCCTTCCAAATGAATTTGAAGCCTCTGTACAGCAGGTTTTCGGTGGTGGATGTCGAATGCCAGTATTATCCACATTGCTTCACAAGCAGATAAATATCTGCAATCTAAAAATCTTTATATTTCGTCACCATGTCGGGGGCTTTTCCCTGTGGATTGTGCATTCACGGACTCGATTATCATCGTCGCCTTGTCACTCCTTTTGTGATATATTTGAACAAATACTTTATTGCCCTTCTTGTGTTGTACCATTCCACGTTAATATGTGTCCTATATTTTTTCAACATTGCCAGGTTATGCGGCTCCACATAACCGTTGTCGAGGACTATGTCCTTTTTAAAGATAAATCTACCATCATCCCTCCATCTATAAGGCACATATCCGTATTCGTCAATCGTTGTCCTAACACTATATTGTTTTGGGAAGTTCTTTGTGCACCTGTTTTTTTCCATGCATGGAGAATTTGGTCCATTGAAACCACACGGTCCATGCATCATGAATTGTTCGACCAAAGCATATCCCTCTCATCAATTTGGCGGTCCGGAATCTCTGCCAAAATTATTGCATCAAACTCTGCAGGAGTAGGCTCGACGCCTGCTCGATTAAGCCATAGCAGTATATGGGCATGGGGCAAACCACGTTTCTGGAATTCAATAGTATACAACGTTGCGTTGCCGACAAATATACGAACTTTTAGAAATGTTTACATGATTACTAAAGCTATTGCGTAAATGAAATATCAGCCTTAATATTAGGAAAGAAGCATCCACTGCGAATGTCCGCCAAGTTGTTCTAACTTTATCTTGAACATTCGGCATTGCAGGTCATCACCATACGTTTGAAGATGATCTGCGATGTCTTCCCAGTTTGGATTTGCTGTTATTGTTACGAATAGATGTGGGTTGCCATACCATCTGCATAAGGCGAGAGCGTCGTGATAATTTTCAACCATATATCTCGGAGATCTCGTAAAAGACGAAGGCAAAATTTTTTTTTCCAAGTGATCTTGCATCCATCTCCCCCTTGATACTGCATCGCATATGTTGCTATAAAGTTCTGCCCTCAACGTCTTCTGATTATTTCTGACCCAACGCAATCTTTCTTGTTCTATGGCTGTATATGCATCAACTACATGTTGGTAAAAAAGACGGCCCGTTCGAATGATACCATTTCCTTGAGACAATCTAATTTGTATTTGGTAAGCATAAAACTCCCTCAGTGTTATACATTTCCTCTTGAACGTTGCGTGCAGCACTCCGTTGTATGGGGTCTGATCGTGGTAACCAATTTCACCAAAAGGAAAAAGCAACGGGTACTGCATTGCCATGAAAGAAGGATGTGACTCGCTGATTCTTTGAAGTTGGCCATTTTTCATCTGGACAATTATGTCCCGTTCCCCAATTGTTACTGGCAGGTCACCGACTATTAGTCCTGCAATTTCATCCGTTGCTGGTAGGTCATATTGCCTTTGGTGGCGTCCGCGACCTATCAGCCTTATCGATAATTTAGTTGCCCTTTCGGCTTCATACCTGTCTCTTGCCATCCTAAAGATTTTAGCTAGCTCATTGTTCCCATTTAACATTGTTATTAGTTTGGCAATGACATCTGTATCCAAATTCCAAGAGCTTTCTCTAGAAAGCGTGTTCATTCTGTTGGAGACTTCATTTGCAGTGTTGTAAATGTATAAGTGAGCAAATCTTGGCTTATCTCCTTCAGCTGGAAGCAAAGAACCAATGTTGTGATAGTTTTGTCCGTGGATTCTGTAAACATATGCGCCTGATTTTGGTTTGACCGACGTGTTAACTTTCGCTCCCATGGATGTAAATGCAAGAATTGAATTATAAACCCTGATGTACTGTCGAAATGATTTGTCAGAAATCATATGAAGCAAGTATTGAGTGGTTGCCTCGATGGAGGAAGCGACACTCTACCTTGGTTGCAGCATATAGTGTAGAGCAAAGTTTTTCCATAGTCTTGTTTTTTTGTTGACTCTGCCTTCCAAACCAGCGCATCACAAAATGGCAATGAAGAAGCTCCTCTTTTACGTATTGTACCGAGGGTAAAACGCTTGTTCGTTGCCTTCTATCACTTTCTGCAGTCAACGCATAACAATTTAAACAACAACTAGCATTAATATTTGTGTTTGGTGATATGTTGCGGGAATTTTACTTGCATACCATCTCGTGTTCCTAGGTTTTGTTTACTGCTTTCTGTAATCCTCGTTTAGATTTCATAATTTCCAAACGCTTCTGTCTTGCAATTTTGGCCTGATGGGATCGTGATTTTCCAGTAAATAACAATTGCATGATGTCGTCTTGTGTTCCTGCGAATGCGTGCAATTTTTAATTTAGCAATAAAACACTTAACAATACATGAAAATAATGGACGGGTTTCATATAAATTTCCTGAAATAGATTACCGATGGTGACGTCTATGTTGGCCAATTTTTTGTGAATCTTCATGTAATGTTCATTGATAGCCCCGAGCACATTTTCAACACTTTCTGTGAGAGTATCGTACCTTACTTGGAACATGCCGTATGTACGTTCTTCAAACAGCCTGTGGCAATTTATCTTCGCATCGATCCTTTCCTCTACCTGGTTCATTAAAGATCTCAGGTAGTCTCGTTGCCAATCCACGAGTGTATGACCGTTAGTATGCATAGTATGAAAACTGATGAACTGTAGAAATTATATGAAGCACTGGGCCGTTGTTTAGGCTGATTGTATGCGTATTTTTGCGAGTTGCCTGTTAAATTTTTGACTTCGTATGATTGAAAATTGCTCCTGCAGCTGTAAATCTGTTTATAGTATATAAGCACTTACACTGTTTAGCATTTTCGTTCCTCCTTGGCCATTCAACCTTTGAGTGCAATGATTTTATGGAATTTAATTTTGTTGACTGTTTATAATCACGGTTTACCGTTCATGAACATCACATACAATGGTCTTCATTAATCAATGTTGTCCATGCTTTTGACAATATTCTAGCATACTGCTTGAAAGTTGCGTATGACTGTTCATATTCAGGTAATTGAGATAAACATACCAATGCAAAAATAATGTGCATCTGTTTGGATTTCAGTAACAACAAATACACATGGATGCCTGGCGGATCCTATGTCAACATTGTAACATTTTTAGTAATGCAGACTTTGTAGGATTTATCATTAGCACGTTTTGTAATTAGAGATAATGCTACATTCATGCTAATGTAATGTCATAAAATCCACACACTCGCACATAAACATCGAAAAATTGTACCCAAGAAGTATAGACATTCACTAAAGCGTCCAACCCATTCAGCATTCTAGTTACACACTAAGGCCACGCTTTTCACTACACCGCTACAAAAAGAACAATGAGAGTTCGACATTTCTATTCATTCGGTCAGGCCCAGTATGAGAGAAAAACTAATACAGTCAAGTACTGCCTAAATTCATACACCTGTGAGCTCGTTAATTCGAACGGATCATCTTCTAACATCATTGCAAAAGCATTTCGCAACATATATATGCCACAATCTCCACTGAAAATGCATAAAAATATACTCGTGAGTTTCAATAGCGATGTAATGTATAAATAAAATACAGGCATCGAGATTACCCGCCAAGCTGTTGTGGAACACCAAGATGTCTCTGTGCGACCAGCGGCTTCTCTGAATTTGGGAGATGCAAATCCTGTTGCAGCAAGCGTATGGCATATGCCACTTTTCTCACTACTGCATTAGTGTAGGTGAGATTTGGATCACGCCAAATGTATAAATCTAGGATAGTCATCCTCTGGAAGATGGGTTTGAAGGCGCACAAAATCCAGTGTGATCTTTTAACAGTCAATGGAAACAAAATCGTATCTGCTCGTCTCCATGGGCACGAAGGCCATCCTTCTGCTTTGCCAAGGGCAAACGGCCTCAAAAAGCTTAGACCAGCACCCCCATTTTTTGCATTGACTGTTGTTGCAAGCCTTGCAAATGATGTGCTCATTATTGCAACATCCTTTTTTGGAATCTTGCTCCGGGACTGCAGCTCAATGAATCCGCGTAGGCATTCGTCGACATGCCGTCATAGACCCATAAAGTAAAGTCCTGTGATATTCGTAACTTGACATGTATATTGTTAGAAGGCATGAAAGCAAGTGTATTCTTACGTCATCACAGAGCCAGCTTTCGTTTATCATCAATGCAAGGAAGAATTCTCGTGTCAGTTCTGATTTGTAAAGTCCCGTCACGAGATGATGTTCCTTCATTGACGCGTTCCACCACTTTTGGGAATATTCCAATCTTGTACAGTACATGTTTATCAATCTTATGGTTTTGGTATGCAACTCTCTTGGTTTTTTTCAATTTCGTGGGGGTGGGGCGTGGGGGGCTTTATTGGCAGAGCTCGGCCGTTTTGAGTCTTGGTGCTGCAGCTTATTCGACATTTGCGTATCTTCCACATCGTGAACATCCTTGCAAATATGTGATGTTTTGTCAGGAATCTTTCTTACGGGGATCGTAGTATGAAGTGCCCCTGTTGATGCTTGATGATCTTGATGTCTTACACTTATGAACTTCGTCGCCCAAACAACTTCCAGAAAAGCTTGAAGATGATATTTCTTCAGGTGAACTGCCTACCCTGTTTGGCACTACGGTAGGCAGATCTAGTGTCGGCCCTCTATTCCTTCCCTGCACAGGCGTCTTGTTAACGGACTGCTTTGTTCTTTGTACAATTTTTCCACTAACAAGCCTTCTACGAACAACGCGTACGTACATTGTCAACATCGATGGCTCTCCACATGCGGCACTGCACGAACCTGAACCTCTATTCGTAGTTTTAATTTCCTTTCTCTCTGAAGTCGGTGGCTGTTGGACCGTAGAATTACAAATGGATCCGAAATGGGAGGCCGAAATGTATGCTGTAGCACTTTCTTGAACAGTAGGCAGCAAAACACTTGGCTCCATAGTTGGGTTGCACATTAACTCAATGATATAATCCAATCTTGGCGAACCTTTTCTTCTCTAGTTGACAGTTCTCCAACGGCACATGCATGGGAGTGTTGTATTGGCAACGCCTACGTATCTTGCAAATGCAGTCGCCACGCCAGGTATGCATTCATATGCAAGTACCTAAGCGAAAGACACTACGAATTACAATGAATGATTTGCGTGTCTGCCAAACTAAAATGCAAATGGAAGTAAATACTCAAATTCGACACACTAATATGAGGACAAACAGAACATTAGATGTAATCGAAGCTGATAACCTGAAGGGGATGCACAAATCCTGCTAAGGTCAGACGACAGTCTTTTTTCCTACAATCCGTTAAAATATCACGGTCAAACAAACTACGATCTCTCTTTAATGATTTCAGAACTTTATGATATGAAACGGTACCCCATGGATAATTGTTGAACTCGTCAAGATCGTCAACCAAATATAACCACTTAGTATCAATCAAGAACGTTTCTCTACCACTTAGTTTTTGAAGGACATCTGCAACAAAGAGAATGCTTGCCATCTTTAGCTTTTCAATATCGACGGCAGACGTTTTTTGCTTGCCCATCTCATTCACCTGGACTCTAACATCCTGTGTTGTAACCCTCTCATTCCCTTGAAAGTGCCTTGAAATGAAACTGTCATTTTTAACCACAACGGGGTGAGCACAAACTTTCATGCCTGTCAGCAGGTAGAATTCAGAAGCTGAAAAGCGCAGGGGCCTGTTGTTTATCATCATCCATATTTCATCTATATTCTCTTGTTTAGTCTGAGACTGCATCAAATACCATATAAGCTGACTTGATAAGCAGAAATTGTCCGTATGTTCAATCAAACCCCCAATGATTTTTGGACCATTTGTTCCATCTCTGTGCCGCTGGGCATGCTCCTAATGATATTGCACGTTTCATTGTAGTCTGAATAGACTGTCAATTTACAATGTAAGACTCTATGCTGGGGAAGCTATTCTCCAACTTCACCTGAATATAGGTTGTTTCATAGATATTGAAGTCACCACGCAACGCAATATAAGACAAAAACCAATAAATATTCAAAGAGGGTTCATGACACAGAGAACACTAACTACTGTAAAAATATGCGCTGCAAATTTGTTGTGCAAGCAGGTAGCACCCACTTAGACACATCAATATGAGTGGTTGGTTTTAGCGTATTTGGCAGGAAGATCAAGCGGATTCATGAAAAATATTTCGATTTGGGTATTTGTACAGTCACTTTTATTTTCATTTTTATTTTAGAATTAAATAATTTACCAAATTAAATGGGAGGAATTAAATAAATGAAGGCGCGAAATTCAATTTGTGAATTAAATAAGACGTTGCGTTTGATTTCAAATTAAGGCACTTTTATAGCCAAAACTTTATATGGATTAAATCGCAGAAAAACAATCGTATGATACCCTTTTGTCCTGGTTTATGAAGAAAGCCCATCGTCGTAAGTAATGCCTGAATAATATTACTTGAAAAGGGAGAATGTTGTGCATTCTTCAGGCAATACAAAAGTGATTAAATGTTGTCCGGAAAAAAAACAGCAAATAGCCTACCAAACATTGTCCGATATAATCAACGCGACAAAAAGCAATCAGTCCCATACAACCATATCAACCGAAGCATTAAATTTTGAACACGATTCAATCTGCTTTCTTGCGCTTCTTCTTGGATACCCTGACAGCGGAAGGAGTATCATCGAGCCTGCATGCATCGCCGACATCATTGTCTGCCTCAGCCACCGGCTCCATAGCCCACGTGCCTACCTCCACATCAACTTGCGAACATAAGCTTGGAGCTTGCCTCCATGATTGCTAACCTCCCATCAATTTTGTCGAGAACCATTCCCACCCTCTCATTGTCGCAAGTGATTGTTGCGAGTGGTACTGTATGATCTCTCTCATTTTCTGCAATTCAGCGAGGATGGTGAGCGATTGTGGATCAGTTGCATCAGAGGCATCTGCTGTAGTTAGCTTGCAAGAAACGTTTTCGATTTTCACTCCTCTCGAGCGCCTCGCAGAGGTTGCAGCCTGGTGGTCTGCCTGCTGAAATGGCGCAGTAGATGTTTTGGTGCATCGTTTAAGTCCGACATGCTAGGTAATAAATTCGACACTTAGTGTTTTACATAATTGAAGGCTTACTTGAGTGGTCTTATCTCCTCGAGTAGCTTGCAGAAAATTCATATCACTTCGTGGAGTGGACGGGTCCTCTGGAGCGTCAGCTTGACGATGTTTTTTCGACATCTTCGTTTCAGTCATTGCCTGCAAAGATGATGGTTTTTGACCATTTTTCGTATGCTCACTGTCATCCTCATCTCGACGTTCCCGATTCGAACGTCTCGTAATTCTGACTTGTGCGGCAGACGCCATCGACGGATCTCTATGCTGATCAGGGATGTCCATGTGCAATGGTTCGCCACCAACGATCTTTGAGTCAGACGATTGAGATGCGATGGAGGGAGACTTGCCCTTGTGTTTAGGTTTCTCGTCACGTAAATGAGACGTTAGTTTCGGTGTGTCGTTAAGAAGACCCTTCGATGGAGTTGATTTTTTCTCTGGTGTATCATCATGGGAAGAATCTGCGGCACCTGACTCGTCACTAACTTCAGCCGTAGGCTGTTCACGCGCTTTAACGTTCTCAGATGGAACACACGTTACTGTAACTCCACTCAATAGAAGTGAGGTTATTTCCTGGAGGAGCTCATTGTCATTAGTAGACACGAACTTACTGGGGTCATGAAAGAAGGACGCACATTCTTCGTCCGCGGGCTGTAACAGGCTCCTTCCGACGCCTGATGAAGAAGTTGCTTTCACAATTTCCCCCTTCGACGGAGATCCCTTTGTCTTCCAATTATTTGTGTACCAGTAACACATGCGGGGTTTTGGACTGCCCTTCAGCTGCTGCCGTTTCGCAAAGTTCTTGGCAATACCAGGTATACACTCGTCCGCAAGTAGCTGAGGTACGGCAGATGATAATGCCATTTGAAATGATTTGAATCACAATAAAATTTAACATTACATTAATTTTGGAAGAACAATGATTACCCGCAGTGGGTGTACAAACCCACCAAGCCCAATACCACGATAATGTTTCTTTTGTCCAATTCTTGCTGAGCCTTCCAAATAACTGAGGTATCTTTCAAAGCAGCCAGAACTTCATCAAATGCAAGAGAACCCCACGGAAATTTGTTGAATTCGTCGAAGTCCTCAACTAAGTAAAGCAGAGCTTGTGGACCATAGCATTCCCATAGCTTCTTCGTTGCAGCACTCCAACTACGAACATCAAGCTTGCAATCTTCAGTTTCTCAACATTGACATGGGTAGAAGATTTGGCAGGGATTTTTGACAATGCTTCGGTCAGGTCATCCAGCGTAATCCGTGTATTATTTCCAAAGTGCCTCTTAATAAAGGCTTCATTCGGCTGAAAGGAAGGATCTTCACCAAACTTCAGACCAGTCAATAAACAATATTCTAAAGCTGAGAAACGCAATGGTTTTCCCTCCATCACCATCCATAGCTCGTCAGAATCGTCGTCTGCTACTTGAATTGCATAAGGAACTGCATCAATACTACACTGCCTAGCAGACAATAATGCTGCGTATAAAGATTTATGAACAAAATGTTTATAGCCATGCCATTACAGTGAGAGAGTCCGTTTGCAGAATATCCATGCAACAAAATCAGAACTTTTAGACCGGAACATACTCGCTACAAATCGAAACCCAGGTTTAAGTTAGAGGATAAGAAACACAAGTCCGGACCTGAGAATGTTTAGCTGCCTTGGTCCCGAGTATCCCCTGCAAATGCGTCTAAGAGAACAACAGATGGCTGACAGAGTGAGCAAGATGTTGATGGGGAGTCGAAGAAATGAAATCGAAAATAATTAGGTTTTCTCGCAACAGTAGAACTCGCACGGTGCACACAAACGTTTAAAGAAAAGTACTGAATCGGCCTATTGCAGGGTACGATTTTTATTTAAGTAAAATAAGAAAGCTGGAATTTTCAGTATTAAATAAATTTGAACCGTTTATTATTTGAGACCGCCTTCGGTTTTTCAAATTTATATTAGCAGTGTCATCTTTAATGTATAAGCAGCTTATCATATAAAGCCATGTGATATGATAGCATTCTTTTGCAGTTGCAATGTAGTTTAAATTATGGAAGAATAAATGCTATAAAGGCCAATGATGTGCAGAAACCTTTATGAACCCATAATATAAACGATGCTATGAAATTAAATTTGGACTTAATGCTTCAAACACCAAATACATACCCGAACACAATAAGATTATCATATATGGTCCAACTTTCAGGTCCAAGAATTACAGAATACTGACACGGTAAGATAATGTCGGAATAGTTCCACCTGGTCGGCAACAAAATCGTCCATCGAGTCATCTGCGAACAGTAGAGAAAGCGCAGCACGGAGCACATACACGCCACAGTCACCGCTGGTCGAAAACATCATAGCACACATTAGAATAATGTTGTAGAAATATTCTTGGATAACTATGGTACTTATTATATCATTACCCCACACTCTGTCGCGGAAAGTTGGGGTCTCGGTATATATTAAATCTAAGTATCGAGTCTGTCATTCCATGTTCACGAAGCAAATAGGGTATTGCAAGCTGAGTTTTTCTGAAGGCTAGGTCGAAGAATCTCATGTCGACATCGACAGAAGGGTCAGAGTCGAGGAGAGTGATTAATTGTCTCATGAAATCAACCACACACAGAATCCAGTGACACTTATTTATATTACCGGCACAACAATGACATTAGATTGTTGCCAGAGAATTGACGGCCATCTATCATTGCTGCCCTCCGCATAGGGCCGTAGTGCGGTAACGTCTGTACCTCCCTTATATGTGCACTCCATTGCAACCACCTAATTGAACATGATGCTCATGAACGAAACTCGCAGGCCACCTACATGAGAAGTCCTCTGCCTCTCAATGAATCCTCGGAGACACTCATCAATATGCTGATAAGTTAAAAGTGTGAGTACATAACAAATTGTGGTCTGAATACGTCGTTGTGGAGCCAGGTTGTCTTTGTCATAAGTGTTCTAAAGTAATGAACATCACGCCGACCCCCAGTAGTGTCTTTATGCAAACATCATTTCCCATTGTTTGTATAGTTGCGGATATATGCGTGAACATCCTCAACAACCTCTTAATATGACTATCAAGCACGGTATTATCAGAGAATTTGCATGAATCTATAATACTGGAATCAGGTAAATCCATATTTGGAGCCATGGATTGTTTTTTCAAATTCCAGGTGGCTGTCTCATGTGAAATCCGTCGATACTTGCGCTTTAACAAACGGAATGTTTCGGCGTTTCTCTTCTTCCTCGGGTTTTCCTTCTGCCAAATCACTCTGTGCGGCATGAGTTATAGCAGCATCGTTTAGCCCTTGACATCGCAGAGCCGTTCGGGCCTTTTCCGAATTACATACAATGTAAAACAAAGTCAAATTAATACTAATGCAAAGTACTTAGACAAAGATAAACTACATACAAAGCTTTTCCTCGATTGCAGAAAGTCTCTCATGAATTTCAATGTATTGGCCCTCAACCTTCATGCCTAAACGATATATGACAGCCACCTGTGCGTCTTACCTAGACTGCAAGTCATTGAATTTCCTGATAGCACACTCGTAGAAATCATCTAATTTATGCTCGATACGCGCAATAAAATGATTAACTGAAGTGTGAATTCGGCAAGAGTTTGTGTGATGATTGATCGCATGTCATTCATTGTTTTTGTACGAACCCAAACCAACTAAATTATCCGGAAATGAACAATAAGCAAGGTGCGAAAATTTTATTGAAAACATTAGAGTTCTATTTATAGTTACAGTTATAGGAAGACAAAGAGACACAATAGGTACCACGAAGAGGCATGTAATTTGGACGGACTTTTGCAATGCACTCGTGAATGTGCATAGAAATACGTAATGGCGATGGGACTTTTCGAATGCACCCGTTACTGTGAATCGTTGCATAGAGACACAATCGTTGTGTTTATTTCCGAGTTACTTTTGTGTGGCCAGGTTCAATGTATTAGACCGTTGAGTTGATACGCGATGCTGAAATGTTTAATTGCTATGCTGTCGTTGAATTTACTCCCTTTTCGAACAGAACGGTAGCCCAACAGTCGTCAGTATTGCGTAGCATTCAATGATATTTTAGTATGTTTTGTTCAGGGTATTCCAAGAGTCGTTCGATGCAACTCCTAAATTTATCAATTTCCTACGTCGTTCAGTGTAATACCCGCAAAATTTATACGGGATTATTTCAATAATATTCGGAATATGTGGAGTCGATTTTCGAACATACACCGATTTCCTTCCGAGCCGAGCCAAAAAAATTAATAACTGGACTCACAAAATTTTTTAAATGGACCGAAAATAATTATGGCCAAATAAAGGAAATAATGGCCCAAGTTGTTAGGAGTTTGGTCCAATAACAATAATAATAATAATGATAATAATAATAATAAAAATAATAATAATAAAATAAATAATAAAAAAAGGGCCGAAAATTTTAAAAAAATAAAAATTGCCTCATCATCACCCAGTCATCTGATCACTTAATATAAAATAAAAAGAACACACCAAAACCTAATCACCTAAAAACAAAACCTAATCACCTTATATAAAATAATAACCAACTAAATACCTAAACAAAACCTAATAACCTACTATACTACTTGAGGATCTATAAATAGAGAGGAAGAGAAGGGGAATGGCTTGAGGAAGGAAAGAAATGAAAGAAAGAGAGAGAGAGGGTGAGAGGAAAAGAAAGAAAAAAAAATACAGGGAGAGAGAGGGAGCAGCCGTGAGGGAAAGGAAAGGAAAGAAGAAGAGAAAAGGAAAGAAAAAAAAAAGAGAGAAAGAAAGGAAGAAAAAAAAGGGAGGAGAAGAAAGCCCTCGGAAATAAAATCTCAGGAGCGAATTCTAGGGTCGGGATCACACGAAAACTACGCGTAACGTAGCTCTCTACGGAAGTAAGGTAGGTGAAGATCACCTACATGCGTAAGCAATTTTGATCTCGTGAATTTTACGTATTGCATGAGTTATTTCGTTATTTGTATGATTATGTGCCGAGTTACGTCCAAGATCGAACGTGACTCTCTACGTGGTTTTGTGTTTGCATGATTTCATGTTAATTCCTTATGTGTTATTTTCGGTTATTGTGTTTCTAAAGAGATGAAAAAAATTAGGGTTGGAAAGTGGAATTTGGAATTTTTGTGGGCTAGTTTGGCTACATTTGGAAAATTTGGGTATTAGTGCAAATTAGGGTTTTCTTGGGTTTCTTTTAAAATCTCGACTGGGGTCATTTTATAATTTTCAGAAGTTTTCGGGTGTTAAATAAATAGGTTAAAACTCGGATGGGGTCAATGTGTAAATTTCAGAAGTTTTAGGGTGTTAAATAAATATTTAAAATCTCGGCTGGGATCAATTTGTAATTCTGAAAATACTCGGGTCTCAAACTGAAATTTATAAAAAATCTGGGGAAGATTTGCAATTTCTTAAATTTTTGCGTCTTAACTGAAATTTTAATAATCCGGGCAGATTTGTAATTTCCTAAAAAATTTTAAAAATCCTGGCAAATTTGTAATTTAAAATTTTCTAGATTTAAACTGAAATTTTAAAAATCCGGGGCAGATTTGTAATTCTGAAAATTTTCAGATCTCAAACTGAAATTTTGAAAATCCGGGGCAGATTTGCAATTCTGAAAATTTTCGGGTCTTAAACTGAAATTTGAAAATTCAGGGTACATCTGAAATTTGGGAAAATTCCTTGTCTTAACTTCGATTTTTAAAACTTCGGGGCAAATATGAATTTTTGGAAACTTTTCGGGTCTTAAATAAATTTTGAGGATAATTGTCCGGTCAATTTATAATTATCAAAGATTTTCGGGTTTTAAGTTAAAAATTTCAAAATCGAATCCTTGAAAGTAACATTATGAGATTTTGGGGTTTTAAAGGGCAAAATTTGGAAAAATATTTTTAAATTAGGAATTTATGTATTATTTTGAAAATTTGGGACTTAAAGTGAAAATGATTAAATTTTGGAACTCTTAGTGAAACTCGAAGGGAGAGTTCGGTGAGTAAGATTCAAGCAATTCGAAAAAAGCGGGCTTTGGGCTCGCTTATTTAGAGTACGATAGTTTTCGGATCGGGCCGAGCTCATACCTCGGGCCGATACGTGATATAGAGACTTGCATTTTTATGTGTTGGATTTTACATGTACGACATTTGCATACACGTGTTACGAGGGCAGAGGACCATGCTGAGTCGCGGTAAAATTGTATAGTGTTGTTGAGTGGGGTAGAGTGATCGATATTTATTGTCAGGCTACGACTCGATGAAGCGTTTGCAGTTGAGACCGAGATGGGGCCGCTTGTCACTATTGTAGGTACGGTTGAGAACGTAGTGGGGCCGTACCACTTGCCATTATTATAGTTACGGTTGAGACCGTAGTGGGCCGTACTATCATGGCATTATATGACATTTTATGCGTGGATTCCGAGTCTAGCCTAGGGCCCTGTTTATGAGTTGAGAGATGATGTAGGAACGGGGGTATGCTCGAGAGACGTCGAGCGTGCATTTGTGAGGTGGCGGGTTTGGGATGTGAGAGCATTTGCATTCATGCATATTTTCATCTATTGGGCAAAAGCTCAGGATTTACGTGTGTAGGTAAGGTGGCTGATGGCGGTGACACCACGGACTCTTGAGGGCGGCGCACTACATGGGACGCGACCTGTGGAACGAGTTTATGTTTCGTATTTTTAAATTTGGGCTTGGACTTCTTGGGTTTCGGCGCAACGAATAAAAGTGTGTTGGCTTTAGACTTTTGGGTTCAGATTTGGAACATATATGTATTATTATGTTTAAAAAGTTTTAATTAAATGGGCTTTCCGCTGCTTACGCTGCGAAAATCATCCAAATACGGATCTAGAAACTCGTGTCTTGATATTCAGTATATCTACCCAATATTGAATGTATCAATTTATAAGAAACGGTTGCCCTCTACATTTATTGCCAAGGCTGACGTGCCATATTGATGGAGCATAACAGTTGGGCATGCTTAACATTCAATTTTCTTTTAAGTAAGTTTTTGTTAAGGGTATTCCAAAAGACATTTGAATGCAATCATGTATTTTCCATCTCACTTAATATTAATAATGCGATTGCACATATTGACGATTGCAACTTATATTTGCAAGTAAAATAAAAACATCCAGCCCATTCCATTGAACAACATTACATGGCATCAAAGTAATTACATGAATACATAAGAACACGGACACACAAATACACTCATTACGAATATTACATAAAACATACATTAAAAACCACAATAAAGAAATACATGCATGAAAAATGTTGCATTTATAATACTGTCAGTTCCTCACAAAAATTATAGTAACTGCCCATGGAATTTATATGGAAAAATACCGTTGCACATACTAATAATAACGTTGGGGGATAAATTGTCGATTGCAACGTATATTTGCACATAGAATAAATCATAAATTCAATCCATAGAACAAAATATACGACACCAAACCAGAATTACATTAAGGCATAAGAACGCAGACACACAGAAACCTAACACTGATTGATGACTCACTTCTGTTAGATAAGGTGACACCCAATCTTGTAAGAAACAAAAGCGTCTATGCAAGCATACTCGACATGAGCAAGCTAAGAACTCTATTCTCCCAATTGCTCATTATCACGCGCTTCGGCTTGCTCAGGAAAATTGGCTATAGAGCCGTTGTAACCGTCGGTTGGACGGTTAACCGCCGGTTGGACCGATTAACCGGCGGTTACAACGGCTATAATTCGTTTTTTTTATTATTTTTTTATTTATCATCGGCGCCAACGGTTCAAAATTTAAATTTCGAACTTTTTAATACATTCCAACAGCCGGTTGCAAACCGCCTAACAGGTTGGTCGAATGGACCAACCGCCCCGTAACCGGCACCTTACGGTTGCCGGTTACGATTTTTGCCGGTAACCATAACTGGCGGTTGACGGTTCAATTTGGGCATGTCTAAGGATAACCTCCTTAGCCCCATGTGTAACGACCCGAGTTCCTAGATACGTATTTTGGCGGATTTTCGCAGCGTAAGCAGCGAAAAGCCCATTTAATTAAAACTTTTTAAACATAATATATATATATATATATATATATATGTTCCAAGTCTGAACCCAAAAATCTAAAGCCAACACACTTTTATTCGTTGGCCGAAGCCCAAGAAGTCCAAGCCCAAATTTAAAAACACGAAACAGAAACTCGTTCCACAGGTCGCGTCCCATGTACTGCGCCGCCCTCAAAAGTCCGTGGAGGCACCGCCATCAGCCGTCTTGCCTACACACGTAAACCCTGAGCTAATGCCCAGTAGATGAAAATATGCATGAATACACGTGCTTCACACCCCAAACCCGACTCCCTCACAAATGCAAGCTCAACACCTCACAAATGCACGCTCAAGCTCGAATTCTCACGAGCATACGCTCGTTCCTACATCAACTCTCAACTCATAAACAGGCCCTAGGCTAGACTCGGAATCCACGCATAAAATGTCATATAATGCCATAATAGTACGGCCCCACTACGGTCTCAACCGTAACTATAATAATGGCTAGTGGTACGGCCCCACTACGGTCTCAACCGTACCTACAATAGTGTCAAGCGGCCCCATCTCGGTCTCAACCGCAAACGCCTCATCGAGTCGCAGCCTGCCAGTCAATATCAGTCACTCTACACCACTCAACACTATACAATTTTACCGCGACTCCGCATGGTCCTATGCCCTCGTAACACGTGTATGCAAATGTCGTGCAAGTAAAATCCAACACATAAAAATGCAAGTCTCTATATCACGTATCGGCCCGAGGTATCAGCTCGGCCCGATCCGAAAACTATCGTACTTTAAATAAGCGGTCCCAAAGCCCACGTTTTTCGAATTGCTTGAATCTTACTCACCGAACTCTCCCTTCGAGTTTCACTTCGAGTTCCAAAATTTAATCCTTTTCACTTTAAGTCCCAAATTTTCAAAATAATACTTAAATTCCTAATTTAGTTTTACAAATTTTGCCCTTTAAACCCCAAAATCTCATAATGTTACTTTCAAGGATTCGATTTTGAAATTTTTAACTTAAAACCCGAAAATCTTTGATAATTATAAATTGACCGGACAATTATCCTCAAAATTTATTTAAGACCCGAAAACTTTCCAAAAATTCATATTTGCCCCGAAGTTTTAAAAAACGAAGTTAAGACCAGGAATTTTCCCAAATTTCAGATCTACCCAGAATTTTCAAATTTAAGTTTAAGACACGAAAATTTTCAGAATCCAAATCTGCCCCGGATTTTCAAAATTTCAGTTTGAAACCTGAAAATTTTCAGAATTACAAATCTGCCGCGGATTTTTAAAATTTCAGTTTAAATCTAGAAAATTTTAAGAATTACAAATTTGCTCGGATTTTTAAAATTTCAGTTTAAGACCCCGAAATTTTCAGAAATTACAAATCTGCCCGGATTATTAAAATTTCAGTCAAGACACAAAAATTTTAAGAAATTGCAAATCTGCCCCAGATTTTTCATAAATTTCAGTTTGAGACCCGAATATTTTCAGAATTACAAATTGATCCTATCCGAGATTTTAAATATTTATTTAACACCCTAAAACTTCTGAAAATGACACATTGACCCCAACCGAGTTTTAACCTATTTATTTAACACCCGAAAACTTCTGAAAATTATAAAATGACCCCAGTCGAGATTTTAAATATTTATTTAACACCCGAAAACTTCTGAAAATTATAGTATGACCCTAGAAGAGTTTTGACCTAATTATTTAACACCCGAAAATTCTGAAAATTACAAATTGACCCCAGCCGAGATTAAAAGGAACCCTAGAAAACCCTAATTTGCACTAAAAACCAAATTTTCCAAATCTAGCCAAACTTGCCCACAAAAATTCCAAATTTTCCAACCCTAATTTCTTTCATCTCTTTAGAATCACAATAACCGAAAATAACACATAAAGAATTAACATAAAATCATGCAAACACAAAACCACGTAGAGAGTCACGTTCGATCTTGAACGTAACTCGGCACATAATCGTACAAATAACGAAATAACTCATGCAACACGTAACATTCACGAGATCAAAGTTGTTACGCATGTAGGTGATCTTCACCTACCTTACTTTCATAGAATGCTGATAAACGTATTTCAATGCGTTTATCGTAGTATTTAATTGGATTATAATAGAGCTCTACAGTCATTTTATGTGTTTATGTAGAGTATACATTTTAGAATGTGCTTGATTTCATTAGTTGTCCTTGTAATTAGGGGATTTATTTGTATTAGTCCATAGATTAGGACTAGTTAGATATTTATACCAAGTTTGTTAGGTATAAATAGTTGTACAAACATTGAGCTTAATACAGAAAATTAGAGAATCAATCCGAAAGGCTGTCGAATTCATTTCTAGAGAGAGAAACTCAGAAAACATCATCTCACTAGAGGAATTCCCTCTCGTGTTCTTCATCGAAGGTTTTCGATCGAATTACAATTTATATCATCCTAATCGATTTCCTTAGAATTCATGCCTAGGATTGGTTGAGTTGATAACAGAGGACATAACAATTGGTATCAGAGCAGATTCATTCTGTTTTGAATCGAAATTGTTAGAATTCGGATCGAATTTCATTTTCTGGAACTGTTCACGCGAAGAACAGTTTTGGCGCAAAAAAGCTATTCGATCTGAAAGTGCCTAATTCTGTGCTTATTTGATTTGATTTTGATGTTTAAGTGCTCGCATAAGTAGTATTAATCAATCAGGATTGGATCGGTAGCAATCAGAATCATGATTTGAGTCGAATTTTTGATTCTGTGAGATTACTGTTCGTGCGAAAACATATGAACGTTTTTTGATTTTCATCAAATTGAACATTATTTGCTTCAAAACATGTTTAATCTTCTGTTCGTGAATACTCAGTCGCTGATTCCGAGCATATATCTGTAGTTTCATCGATTAAAATCGTATTCTGCGTTTAAACTGTGAATTTTAATTTTTCTCGCTAAGTCTTCGATCGAAATTAATTTCTCGATCGAAAACCTCTGTGCGAGAAATTTTGCTCAATTAGAATACGGATTAGTTGAAGTCGCTGTTGTCAAGAACGTGTTTAGAAAAATTTACGAGCGATAAAATTTCGACGAGAATTGACTATTTTGACCCCCGCGCAAAACTTTTTCTCTCGAAAACTTAGTCGTTCACACATATTTGATTCTGCCCCTTAAACGTTTTCGGTCAACCATTTAGATTTGACTCAGCGAGAAACTCCTTAGGGTACTGTACCTCAACGACTAAAATCAATAAAAAGAAATTTTACGCTCGAAAATTCTGGTCAATCTTTCGAGTCTCTACATTGTGGATTCTGGTCAACAAAATTTTTCGACGCTTAAAATTTTCGATCGCAAAACTTCACTCAATAATTTTACGATTGATCTCACTGAATGCACAATTTCTCATCGAAAATTACGTTCAAGTCGAAATATTTTCCGCTCGAAAATTTTTGAACAGTGCCTGGCGCTCGAAAACAGTACCATCTTTCAAATCGAAGAAATTATTTTCGATCAACCTTTAAAGATTGAATCGAAATTAATTCTCGATCATTTTTTTGAATCAAACGCTACTAACAAATTTGCTACTTGTGAAGCTTACTACATCAAAGTTCATTCATCAAAACTAACGAAGATCCTACATCAACTCCACAAAAATTAAAAATAAAATTCGAGAAGAAGGATGGATGCTTACTCTAGGAAATGACAACCGTCCACCAATCTTGCAACCCGGCGAATACACAGTATGGCGAAGCCGTTTCCTAAACTTCATAGCTCTAAAATATCAAGCCGAAAATCTGCTAAGGTCACTCGAAGAGGGACCCGCACAGTTCTGGGTTAACGTAGCCGGTGATGACACGGTTACTCCTTAAATTCCCACTACTAGGCGACTGAAGGAACCTAGGGAATACACCATCGAGGAAAGGGCCCGTGCAAAGGCAGATCTAATGGCTATGAACACACTTATGCAGGGCATTCCCAACGACATCTATAGACAGATAGACAGCCTCCCAACGGCTAAAGGAATGTGGGATGAATTGCATAGGATGATGCAGAGGACGGAAGTTGGCATCAAGGCCAAAAAGGCGAATATTCTCACTGCTTATGACTCCTTCAAAGAAAAGGCAGAGGAGAGTCTCTACGATGCATATCAAAGATACTTCACTCTTCTCAATGAGATGAGGGAGATAGAAATCTCGAAGACAACATGGAAACAAATATCTGATTTCTATCCTCTCTGCCCTCGGACTGGAAAAAGATATCCACTCAACTGAGACAAAACAAAGATCTGGAGGAGTTGGATATCCATGCAGTATTTGATAATCTCGCCCAACACGAGGAAGATGTTTGCGAGACTTAGAGAGAGCAGAAGGGCAAGCAGGTTGACAACACTGTTGCTCTAGTCTCAGAGAAGCATGGAACAAAGCCTCGCAAAGAGAAGATCGTGAAGCCTCCTCCTCATCCGAGTCAGAAGAAGATTCAGAAATATGCCGAGCCAAACATGAAATCACTGGGGAAGCAGTTGACTTTAATCAGAAAGATGATGAGCAAGAAATACTTCAAGAAAAAGTCCTCATCCTCGGCCAACCGACTTCGGACTTCAAGCTCTAAGAACAAGGAACATGCACCAGAGAGCTCCGAAGTCAAGAACACTAAAGAGCCCAACAAGTGCTTCAACTGTGGCAAGCCTGGTCATTTTGCCCGAGAATGCACTCTTCCCAAGAAAAGAGATGCTAATTACTACTCCAAGAAGCTTCAACTCACGAAGCAGAAGGAAGCAGGAGTAGCCCTCATGGCAGAGCAGGATCACTGGCTCGAAGACACATCTAGTTCTGGAGAAGAGAATCTTGCCCTCATGGCACGCCTTGATAAAGACATTGACGCCGAAACATCCAATCAGATGGACGAAGATGGCGCATCCACCTCATCACAAGAGGTAGACACTTCTTCCACATTATTGACCAGATTCATATCAAAAGCAATATGCTAACATGAAACGTGAGCAGAAAAGTATTAAGGAAGTAGAGGATAAACTTTCTAGGTCTCAGGAAAGGATAAATAGTCTCGAATAAGAACTTAGGAGCTCTAGTGCCAAAATAGAAGAACTTACTAAGAGCCTACATTCTAGAGAGACTAGTCAACCTCAATTAGGACAGCATGGCAAAAATATTAACGAATTAGAAGATATGCTAGCAAATAACTACAATTGCTTGGTTAGGAATCTCAACGAGAAAGCCACATTGAATTGTAGGATAACCGAAGCTACCACTAAGATCACTAACTTAGAAGCTCAATTAGAAATATCATATGCTAAGGTTAGCGAGCTTAGTAAAGAACTAGATGCCTGTCAAGCCGCCAAACTGACGGTAGAAAATAATTATGCTCTCGTAGGTGAGGAACGCAAGAAACTATATGCTAAAGTAAGAAATTAGATGATATAGTTACCGTAGGGGACAATTCGAACAGGTGATATTTTTGAACAAGCCCAAGGATATAGAGTTCTATAATCCTATAAAAGGCATATGTTTCACTAACCCACGAGTTCTACGGAAAAAGGAAATATTAAGCACATGGGTTTAAGAGTAACCTCTCTTAGAGAATTTACTGAATCGACGTACCAAAATAATTTTGATTCATCTATGAGAAAAGCCTCACATGGGCCTGAGATCCCCTTTGACTACACTGCGCTAAATGAAAGAGACAGAAATATGAAACCGTCATTAACACCTGTCTCTGACCTATTTCAACTTCCTGACCCTCAAACAGTCCTCGAGGAAGCCAAAGACGTTCATTATAAAACTTCTCTCTACCTACATCCTATAATAAAATAGATAGAGGAATCTCAAGCTAAATTAGACAAAGAAAGAGAGAATTTCGAAGCTGAAAATAAAAGGTTCTTAAAAGAGATGAAAAATCTCAAACCTTCCTCATCCTCCCAAACTACCTCTCACGCTATACTACAAAGCGTGAAAATTGAAAAAATCACATTCGAAAGATAAAAAATGTATTAATAATTTTGTTAAAAGTGCTAAGACTAAAGTTACTTTACCTACGTCTACAGGGAGCGTAGGGCAAGCACTAGAATCGAAGGCGAGAGTGTCTAGTCTTAAGAAGGAGCAAGTAGATATGAGTATGCTTAAAAATGTTACTCCTTCTGTAGAATAAATGACACTCGTAGAAATAAAAGAGACATTTCTTCGCTTAGAATAATTGCTTCTACGTGTACTCTTCAGCCCATCACCTTTTGGAGCACCAACTACGAAATAGGCTCTACCTCACGAGCTAAAAATAGTCATTCTGAAACAAATGCCACTAGGAAGACCCGAAGGAAACAAGATCCAGCCATAAAGAAAGCTTATGGCGCCGTACATGCTTGTACACACCTAAGGTATCCCGTAAAGATTGAGTCCCCCAAGCGCCTTAGAAGATTATCAAAAGAAAAGATCGTTTCCTCAGTCAAGCCTAACAAAGGATTTGTACGTGCTGAAATTAACCTTCCCTGCAAGGTTCAACCCAAATGGGTTCCTAAATCTCCGCCTAGGACGACAAAAGCCAAAAAGGCCAAGTCACTTAAAGAGGCAACACCTAAAACCACTTCTACGAAAGTGATATGGGTTATTAGAACTCCCTCAAGTAATAATTTAGGAATCATATCTGAATCTAAAATTAAATCTGCTAATCTGGACGCATGCTTAAATGGGTACCTAAAGCTCTCTAACTTGTTTTTGCAGATCCATCATGTGTGGTATCTCGACTCTGGTTGCTCCACACACATGACTGGAAAACAAGAGCTGTTGAGCAACTACAAAGATCGACCAAACGGCAAAGTCAGATTCGGAAACAATGACTCAGCTCCCATTCTTGGATGTGGGGACATTATTTTGGACAATCTGACAATAAAAGATGTCTCTTATGTTGAAGGCTTCCGCCATAACTTGTTCAGCATAGGCCAGTTCTGTGATAAGGGATTTCAAGTGGTCTTTCACGCTGACCAGTATAGAATTTTGGAAAGTCAGGACACATAACTCCTCTATGGACTTCGGAAATCCAACCTTTACACGATCAACCTGACGATCGTGCGGCCTCGACAGCTGTATGCCCCATCTCTCAGATTGATTTGCAGAACAGCTTATGGCATCAACGACTGTCTCATCTGAATATGAAAGTACTCCAACGCCTTTCTACGAAAAAGTTGGTTCACGGTCTTCCAGCTATACTACTACAAAAGGAGCATCAATGTTCGGTATGTCAATCAGGCAAGATGAAGCGAGCGTCTCATCATGTCAAGATAATTGCGTCTACTTCTCGACCATTGGAATTAATCCACATGGACCTCTGTGAGCCAATGCAAACACAGAGTATTAGTGGACGCATGTATGTGCTAGTGATCGTCGATTATTTCTCTCGCTACACTTGGACAATGTTCCTCTGAACCAAAGATGAGACAGAGGACTTGATTATCAACTTTGTGAACACTACTCAAAATCTACTGCAACAGACTATTCAAGTTATTCGAACAGACAACCGCACTAAGTTCAAGAATAAACATGTCAGTGAGTTTTATCAGAAGCTTGGAATTAGTCAACAATTCTCAGCCGCAAAAATGCCTCAACAAAATGGGATCGTTGAAAGGAAAAACAGAACCCTAGTGGACGTCGCTCGTACAATGCTGATCCATTCCGGACTTTCACACTTTCTTTGGGCTGAAGCAGTTAATACCGCCTGTTTTACCCAAAATAGGACGGTGGGTCACAAACGGTCCAACAAGACTTCGTACGAGATTGTGAATAACAGAGTGCCCACATCTCATTCCTTAAAGTCTTCGGGTTCAAGTGCTTTGTGGCGAATGACAGAGAGCACCGTGCTAAGTTCGACCATAAAGCATTCGAGGCAACTTTCGTCGGGTATTCTACAACGTCAAAAGCGTACAGAGTATACATCAATTCCAACCGAACAATTAAGGAAAGCTATAATGTCACTTTCCACGAAGAGGCAGATATGGCTTCTGAACACATCAGTTTAGGACCCGTGCTAAACCCGGTGGCTTCTGGAGACAACATAACCAACAGGAGATGGCAACAAATCAGAAATCAACGCCACACGAAGCTCTGAGACTTGTGTTAGAAGACTTGGATTGCCTCTTTGAGCCATTACATCTGCCAATTAACGTCAACCATACATCCGACGTGGCTGATGTACCAAGTTCTTCAACAGTCCCTACCTCACCCGATTCAGATTTGTCGCAGAATAATTAAGAACCTATCATGAGTGTTGAGGAAGAATCATAAGAGTCGCTCCCTCCAAATGCGGATTTGGAACTTCCTCACGCAAATGAACAATCTGATATCATTGGAAATCTAGATCCACAAATGGCTGATGCATCTTCTTCAGCCTTGCCACATGAGTGCAAGTGGACTAAAGCCCACCCGGTTGAGCAGATAATTATCCTTCGAGTGGAGTAAGGACACGACATCAACACAGTCTTTTCAGCTGCTTCTTAAGCCAAAACGAGCCTACTAAGGTAGCAGACGCACTTCAAGAACCGGATTGGATAATTGCAATGCAAGAGGAAATCAACCAATTCGAACGTCTTCAAGTATGGAAATTAGTACCCCGTCCGCATGAAAAACTATCATCGGAACAAAATGGGTATTCAAGAACATGAAGATGGCGAAGTGGTTAGGAACAAGGCACGATTAGTTGCAAATGGATACAACCAACAGGAAGGTATTGACTACGACGAAACACATGCTCCTGTTGCCCGGATTGAAGCCACTCGTCTCTTACTGGCTTATGCGGCTCACAAGGACTTCAAGGTCTATCAAATGGACGTTAAAACCGCCTTCCTTAACGGCGTACTTAAAAAAGAAGTCTATGTCGCTCAGCCAGACGGCTTCGTTGATCAAGAACATCCGGTGCTTGGTATGAAGCTCTTTACGGACTAAAACAAGCCCCACGTGCTTGGCATGATGTCTTGAGTGACTTCCTCGTAAAATCTGGATTTATTCGAGGAACAATCAATACGACACTCTTCATCAAATGGCAAGACAAGGATCTGATGGTCGTTCAAGTCTACGTCGACGACATCATTTTTGGTTCAACAAATCCACGGCTTTGCAAGAAGTTTGGAGATCTCATGAAGAGTAAGTTCGAAATGAGCCACATGGGAGAGATGCAATTCTTCCTAGGACTTCAAGTCCGGCAGCTCGAAGATGGTATATTTATCAGTCAAATAAAATACATTAGGGACATCCTGAAAAGGTTCCATCAAGATCAGAGAAAGCCTCTCAGCACTCCCATGTCCACAAGCTGCAAGTTGGATGCCGATCCCACAGGAAAATCGGTTGACATCACACTCTATCGCACTATAATTGGATCTCTTCTCTACCTCACTTCTAGTCGGCCGGATATCGTGTTTGCCACTTGTCTCTGTGCTCGATTTCAAGCAGATCCCAAAGAATAACACATGCTCGCGGTGAAGCGTATACTTCGCTACCTTAAGGGCACAACTACCCTAGGACTATGGTATCCTAAAGGTACGACCTTCAAACTTATCGGCTATACTGACGCTGATTATGCAGGTTGCCGAATGGACAGGAAAAGCACCTCCGGTGGCGCTCAATTTCTAGGCAAAAAGCTTGTCTGCTGGTCATCCAAAAAGCAAAACAGCGTCTCAATTTCGACGGCTGAGGCTGAATACGTCGCAGCCGCTAGCTCTTGCTCTCAGATGCTATGGATGCGGACTCAGCTTCGCGATTATGGGTACAATTTGAATAATATACCCATATATAGTGATAGTCAAAGTGCCATTACGATTACGTGCAATCTCGTTCACCATTCACGCACGAAACACATAGACATTAGATATCACTTTATTAAAGATCACGTAGAAAAGGCACAATTGAAATGTACTTTTTGAACACGGAATATCAACTAGCCGACATTTTCACCAAGGCATTGGATAAAAACCGATTCCAATTCCTTATCGGTAAATTAGGCATGTTGAATCTCCCATGATGTGTGCATTACCTGATCTTTTGTGCTATTAGATGCTCTATTCTATGTGTTTTCTATGCTTACATGTTTTATCTTGCGTGAATACAAAAAAAATATATAAAATACTATACATATACCTATAATATAGGGGAATGACGAAATCTTTAGGATGCTGGATCTACGTCACAATTAGATGTCCCTGGCATGCGACTGATTGCTTACTTAATTTTGTCAGTCTAAGTCACATTCTTGTGTCCAAAGCTCAGATAGTTTGCTCCACTAGACACAAAGCCACTTTACATAAGTGAGGATTTTGGCCTGTTAATTTTCCTTTCTATTGATTTATTCTTGAGCGAGTCACACATCAATTGCTTGTCTTAACTAGTGATTCTTGGCTTCATACTAGTCTTTTGTTAGATCCTTAGGAAAATGATTAGAGCACTTAGGAAATTCCTCACTTGGCCTTAAATATAGAAAATCTCAATCCTTTAATACAGTCTTTAGTCATCCATTTTGAGCCTTCTACAATATTCTTTTCTTCACTTGAAAATCCTTTGAGCCTCCAACCGACACCTAAGTCTTCGATGGGATATTCAATCGAGAAAAGGAGGGGTAGAAAAAGAGACAACAAAGAAAAAGATGACAAAAGAAGGTGGAAAACGCACACGAGGAATGCTCAACGCACAAAAAGTAGTCCAAAAGAACCTATCCCTCGACTATCAGAATCTCATATCATTAGAAGGGGATATGGATCTTGCTGCGAACTTCTCCATCAATAATCTCGTACACTCGTCAGAACGGCTGGAAAGAGGAGCACCACGAAGTGAACTTCTCCAACGATAATCTAGTCTTATATCGAGACAACGAGAAGAGGAGTGCGGCCTTGGGTTCGAATTCCATAACTGCGAACTTCTTCAAATTGATAATCTCTGAAACTTCACTAGGGATTAAGAGAAAAGGAGCACAGTATCGGCCCGAGAACGAACAAGAAGAACTTCGCCTAAGATAATCTCTCAGCCTCGTAGAGAAGCGGAGCTTCAGCTTGAGCAAGTGCAGACTGAATCAAAGAAAAATCATTGAAGGATAAAAGAATGATAAACAATATAGAGAAAAACAGCAAAAGGAGGAGAACGACGAAGAAAAGGAAGAAGAACTTTAGTCCACAACTCCAAAAGCTATCCTTCCCTTCTTAGTCAAGACCAAATTAAAACCTTTCACAGTCTCTATGATTCCATATCGACGATCTCTCGCAAAGGTGAGATGATTAAAAACGCCTCGATCACAGGTAAATTGACTTAAGATTGCTTGTGTTGACTTGAGTGATATATATATATATTATATATATATATATATATATATATATATATAATCATCCCAAGGCAAAACTAATTGAGTGCTAGAGTGAACCTAGTGAGAGTTGTCGAAATGAATCATTCAATGAACTTAGGACTCTTAGTTTGACGACATGACTTGACAGTATGTGAAATTTAGGCGTGATAATGATCGTAGCAAAATAATCTGACCCCATACTAATAATTCTATTAATATATACAATTAAAAAATATAATATTAATAATAATAATAATAATAAAAAAATTAAAAAAAAATATATATATATATATATATATATATAAATCGCACATTTTGAATGCATGTTTAACTTGCATTGGTACGGAATTGATTAAAATGCGACTTTACTTGTTTATGCTCATATCCTCCCGCAACATTTTGAATACATGATTTGAGGACCATGTATCTAGGTGAAATTGCCTAAATTGCGTATAATAATGATTGTTACTTGTATTGATTTGCTTGATTACGTGATAAAACGATACATATGCACTATTTGAGAGGGAGCATCTACAATGATTCCATATTTTGAGCTCCAAATATTTTTGAAGTTCTTTTCTTTAAGTGTTGCAGAAATTTTCATTCTAGAATTGCTATGGTCAATGCTTAAATAAGGAGGACCTCACAAAATTTCACGACCGTGAGCTCAAGACATTGATAAAACAATACATGGGAAGCCTTAGTAGATCAATTACTTCTTGATTAACTCTAATATTCTCGACATTTTGCTCTAAGTAATGCAGATTATCGAAGATTAATTTGGAGCCGGATGTCACTTCATCGAAAATACAGGGAGTTAATTGCATTTTCGTTTATAATTAGAAGGAGTAATTCTGTGGCTTATTCTTAAAATTTAGGATCAATCTGAAATATTAAGATAAACTTACTATCGAGAAATATGGGCGAATTTGCAATTTTCAATCGCAGTTTCTCAAGCGCAAGACCAAATTGAAATTTTCGCCTTCATATTGTCGAGCAAAAATTAAACAGGAACCAAAAAGATTTTCGATCGGAATTGTCGAGCAAAAATTCAACAGTAGCCAAATCAAAATTCTCGATCGTAAGTTTCTCGATCATAAACAGTAACGGGCTTCATTCTCTAAGTATCGTAAACGTCTAATCAGCCCAAATTAAACGAAATCATTAGTTTGCAGTCGAAAAACCCTAAATACACGCAAAACCCTCGATCACAAAATTCAACAGTCAAATTTTCTCGCGAAAAAACTTTTTCTCTCAAAAAGACGAAAGTAAAATCCTCAAAATCCGTCGATTTTTCAACTAATTTTCGTCTTGTGAAGGTAGATTTGACTTCCTTTAGGGTTTTTCGTGCATTTAAACTAGATTTGCGTCTGTATTCTGGAATATTTCGCATGATTCTTTGAGTATTTCTCGACTGTTCATACTCTGATAACTCGAAACCCTCGTTAGCAGTATATTAGACCTTATTCTAAGTATAATCTGGGTTAAAAACTGCATAATAGGCTAGTTTCGATGTTTCTTGATCATTTTGAGTGAATATAACTTTGATTTTCTATGTTATTAGTGTTCGATTAAAAGTTGGGACTGAACTGGAGTTTAAAGGTTTAAATGCATCGAAGAACTTTCTCGCTCGCAAACAGTGAAAATTAAATTCGATAGTCACTGTTTGAATCGTAAAAGATCTTCGATCGCAAATAGTTTCAAGTTAGTCACTACGATAAATAACGCTGATTGAAAAATATTTACTATCGAGAAACACAATTTTGATTTTATGCGAGCGAAATATTACAGAGAGGAATAGATAAAATAGATGCAATGTCTTTAAAAATTTCGAGCGCAAAACTTACGTTCGAAAATTTCGATCTCAATTTTGTTCTCGGTCAAAAAATTTTAGCGGCAATAAAATTAATTTTTCGACGATAAAATTTTCTAGATCGTAAAATGTCACAGCGAAAAACCTTTTGTGAATCGAAATACTTTCTCGCTCGTTAATTTTCATAGCGAACAGTTTTATTCACGCGTGGAAAAATTTCTCGATCGTAAATTTACTTGGAAATCTAATTTCTCGATCGTAAATTTACACAGAAATTTTTCTCGATCGAAAAATTTCTCGGCTACAGTTTCGCATCTTGAGTTCAAACACTTAGAAATTTTCAATGTCCTTTCTTTCCACTGTAGCTTCCAATAAAATAAACTTTTCGATCGCTAAAATAAACGGATATCTTGATTTAAAATCAGCACTTGGGATATTAAATTGAAATTTCAATTTTACGTGCGAAAAATTTCACGGAGTGAACAGTGGCTCTAAACACTTAGAAAATTTTCGACAGAATTTTCATATGCCTCTCATTCATAGGTCGATTTTTTTTCACTCTCGTATACTTATGTGCCAATCCATACATTCTTCAAATTAATCTCGACTCAAATTTTTGAACTAATGATTTACATTTCTTTTGTGAATTTCAGATGGATCACTACCCCACATATAATCACATCTACGAGAAGGCCTTATATCCCAACGTCCACGTCACGAACTTCCAGTTAGACCTGACCACCTTTCGGTGTCCAGACGACATTATCGTGTCCATCCTGCAAGGCCATCCACTATAGCATGCACTAACAGTAACGGCATCAGTGCCGATGGTCTACCTCCAACAGTTTTGCGTGATCAAGAGCATAATCTTGGGCGGGGCATACCACTTTACCATGATTGTAGGGACGAGGCACATCTACATGGGCAAGAACAAGTTCAGTGTTCTTCTCGACCTCCCTCACAGCCAAAACTACGCCCCCTCCCATCAGATGCAGAACTGGTGAATGATTTCCTCCAGATGGGGTACCGTCCGCCGCTCACCAAGCTAGCTCAGATGTAGAGCAACGGGATTCCCCATCCATGGAAGACACTATTCGGGATTCTCAACAAGTGTCTATCCCCGAAGCACGCCGGCTTCGACAATGGCAACGGCCACATCCTCCGAATATTTCACGGAGTTGTGTTCTCGTACGATTTCGCTCAACTAATCTGGAATGACCTCGCAGAGCAGATCAGACAAAAAGAGAACAAAATGTCCAAGAACGTGCCGTATGCGAGATGGTTCTCCGTTATCATCCGCCAACAAATGGAGAGGTACGTGCAGAATGTTCCTCGCTTGCCTCCGGGAGGAAACTATCAGCCACCCAGGCTCAAGTTCTTCCACATCCCGAAACTAACGGAATTGGACCAGCCATCAATGGCCACACCGTTCGAGTAGCTACGTCTCGCCGACCCCACGGGAGACATTTATAGAGCATACTGCCGGGAGAATCATCTGACGGAACAGATGATTAGAGGGCCCCCAACAGACTTCGCTGTTAGCCCTCAACAACAACAGCCTAGTCCTGAAGAAGATGATTGATGAAGTGGCTCAGGAACTAGAGCTGGAGCCTCCAACTCACGAGAAGCCAATGCCTGACTTAGATGCCACGCTGATCGATGCTGTGGCGGCAGAGTTGGAACAAGAGGCTCCAGCAGAAACGCTTCAAGTGGAAGTGCCCATACATGTTGGCGTGCTTGAAGAGCCTATCGAGGATGTTCCTCTACAAGAAGCACAGCCCGAGGCAGAAATGGGGCAAAGCTCTCTTCCACAAGTGACGGAACAGGCCCGTGAGGACATTGAGCGAGAACCTTCTCCTCACACAGCCACCTCATCAGACACGGAGTCCGATTCAGATTGATAGGGCGGACTCCAGACGACTTAGCATACAACTCGAGTCCCTTTTCCCCACCGTCACTGAACCATCAGACACAGTGCAAACCATCACTACAAGTGTTGCAGACCCTTCATCGCTCAATCTTGAGCCGCAACACAGCCTACCGGTGTCTGGTTCGCAGGCCCAACCCGAGCCTGCCGAAACACCCATAAAGGAGAATCTTCAAGATTCGAATCAAGGATTGGGTGGAAGTCTCATACAGTCACAACCTCAAGTGACTGTGAGCCAACCTGAGGAGCCAGTGTTAGCTCAAGGGTTGATAACAGGCGACATCAGTCGTCCTGGACCATCCACAACGGAGGCGTCCGCTCCGTATGTGATAGAAGATCGACTTCAGGCCCCTCTCTCTAATGCGCTGAAGGATTTTAAGATAAAATCATGGAGAGCGTGCGAAATGCCATCGAGACGTCCCGCCAAGATTGTGGGAAAGCACCCGTCTCGGAGCCGTCTTCGTCACAACCAATTCCTCACACCCACTCAACCCATAATATCCACACAAACACCAACACCCATCCTCACCCACAACCTAATAAATCCTGCCACAGTACCCAACCGGGACCATCCGGACATGGCGTCAACCCACACGAGATCCTAGACAAATACATATTTGAAGGACAGTGGATGACCCCTTCCATGCCTGAGGAGCATCAAAGACAATGCCTTCAGGACATTCGACACTTCTTACAACAAGCCTCGATAGACCTCGTACTCATAGAAGACGAAGAACTTCAGGAAGGTGTAGACCATGAACAAGATCCCACAGGGCTTTCAGAGCTGATCACACAACGAGCGGTTTCCCCCACAAGACAAATGCCAGGGACCGTTCGGATTGACGCACCGTGGGAGAACATACGAATAGAAATCCCTTTCCTTGAAGAAGTTCGCGAAAACATTTGGAGGTCACCGGACAAAGTGAAGAAGTCGAACGAGTTCGAGCTGAGAGGGATCTCTCACTGGGAACAGCAGAAGCGAATGACGTATCTCAGGATGCTGACCCATCTTGGACCATATGTGAGATTGGGGATGACTAAAAGCCAAGCCAAGGGTCATTACAAGAGTCTCTCTCCAATCTGTCAACTACTCAGCGTCTACTGTGCAAAAGGAGGACTTCCAACACCGTACTATGTCATCGAGCGAGTAGATAGAACTCGAAAAGATCTAAGCGAGAGTGACCTACCGTACATCCCTGCTGATGAGGTGTACAACCTCTACAAGCTGTACATGGAGAAGTACAAAGGTCCTCAAGGCTTCATCAAGAAAGAAGGACTCGAGGGTCTCTACCGGTTCATGATGCGCCAAGTCAAGTACTTCGCCGCACACGACCTTCAGATGGCTCTGGAGAGCAACATGAAGAGGGTCAACATGACCGCTCCGCTCAACAAAGGAGCTGAGATCGAAGGGCTTCCCAAAAATCACGTGCACATCAGCTCAGTCTTAGGCATCTCCTACCACAATCCGATCCCGAAGAAGACTAGGATGATGCTGAAGACTGAGATACACAAATTCTGTGATGGGACGCTCAAGGTCATCAAGAGAAATATGGAGCAGAGTGTTAGGAATTATTTATTGTGTTCAATTATTTATTTTATCTTAGACTTGTAACTTTATTTAAGGGAATTGGGCTTTTTTTTGTAAAGCCTAGTAAACTTTTTTGTAATGGGCTTTCATGAAGCCCATGTACAATATACCAACATGTGGTATATGTACGAAAACCCTAACACACATTAAGTGTGTCTTGTGTGTGAAATTATTACAGAACGAGAAAATTTTAAGAATGCTCTCAACCCTATCAAGAACAAACGCACGCACAACACCCTACGGATTCAATTCTTCCATCTCAAAATCGTGGTAAACTCTGTTAATCTTTGTATTGTTGGATAAATTAGGAATTACAATTGGTATCAGAGCCAAACGCGCTCGGATTTGAGAAAATTTTTGAAATTCCTTTCTTTTTGGTGTTCTTCGAGTTCTTCACTTATTTCGAAAATTTTGATATGTTTGGTGTTTTGGATGATGCTTGAGTGTTTAGGATTGTAGATATAAGTGTTAAAGATCATTTCTCAAACCTTTCTTGAACAGTTTTCTGGGTTTGGAGATCGGTTTTCTGATATTTGTGCGTGAGAACGCAGTTCGCAATTACTGTAGCAATTCGCGAACTGTAAGCAATTCGCGAACTCTAGCAATTAAAAAAATTAATAATAAAAGGTTGCCAATTCATTTGCAAATTCACTTTGCGAATTCACATTGCGAATGTACTGTAGCATTTTTTGCGAATTACTGTAGCAATTCGGGAACTGTAGCAGTTCGGGAAAAAAATAAATAAAAAAATAAAAGGTCTGCGAATGCACTTTGCGAATTCACTTAGCAACTTTGCGAATTCAATATAGCAGTTCTTGCGAATTCACTGTAGCAATTTCGCACTGTAGCAATTCGCTGACACTGTAGCTTGCGAAGTTTATCCTACTGTAAAAGTTTTGCGGGTCGGCACTGTAGCAGACACTGTAGCTGTTTTGCGGGTAGGCACTGTAGCAGACACTGTTGCTCGCGAATTCACTGTAGCAGTTTTGCGAATTCACTGTAGCAGTTTTGCGAATGCATAGCAGTTTTGCGAATTCACTGAAGCAGTTTTGGGTAGCAATTCGTAATCACTGTACGAGTTCGCGAAACCTTTGAAACACAGTTACAGTAGCAGTTTAAAAATTCCAGTTCACGAACTTACTGTAGCTCGCAAATTGTGATTCGTGAAATTATTTAAAAAAAGGTAAGATATATAAATAAAAAAATTAATAAAAAAAATATAATAATTAAAAAAATTAATTATTAAATTAATTAATAGCTCACAAGTCACAAAGGCACTATTGCTCGCGAAGTCACTGTAGCTCATGAAGCTACTGTAGCAATTCACGAAATAAATATAGATACATATATTTATATATAGTAATAAAAAAATTAAGTATAACACTAAAGCCCTTTTGTACTGATTAAAAAAAATTCTTCAAATCCACAAAGCGTGTCAACGATCACGTATCCAACAATCAACTAAGGACATTATTGGCAAATTTAGAGAAGCTTTAGTAATCTTCACGCAATCGAAATTATCTCAAATTTTTCAGTGCACACAAAAACTTCAAGCAATCTTTTGACAAAACAAATTTTTTAGGAATTGAACGTTCAAAAGTCACTTAAATTAATAATTTATTATGGATGCTCAAGCTAAGGAAATTGAGGAATTAAAGCATAAAATAAATGAGCTAAATCATCTTGAACTCAAAGCAACTGTGTGGAATGCAAACACTGAACAATATGAGATTAGCCTAGATTACCGCAATAACTGTTACACTAGAGCTATCCCTTTAGAGAAAATTATTGCGAAACTAGTCAACCAAAATTCTTTCTCAGCGCTTGATGGGGAAAACAATTTATATCGTAATAAACCTATCTCATGGTTGGAAATTCCGATGGTTGCTAGTAAAATTTCCGAATTAAACGCAACCCTAGAATCGGAAAGTGTAGGTTTCCAAGAGGAAAAGGAAAAACTTTTAGAGGAAATTTCAAATCTCAAAAACTCCCAGCCCTTACATGTTCAAATGATCGTGCTATAGAAATATCTTTCTCTAGACAGGATAAGAGTATTCAAACAAACGATCTTGTTCCCAAACCTCAAAAGGCTAATACTCATTCTAAGTCACATGTGACGACTTTAAAGTCCATGGTGTCCCAAAAGGAAACGATAAGTAAAAGCCTTAAGCATAATACTTCCAAAGAACTGAAGAAAAACAGGATGGAGAAGGGAATGGTCAGGATGGGTGAACGGGATTATTGCTTGAGGACACCTCAGATAGTGAGGAAGAGAATATGGCACTGATGGCTAGGTTGGACGACGAAGAAGATGCAGCTGAAGCTGAAGAAAGTGACTCAAAAAGGGAGATCGCCAGCAACTCTGATATAGTTGAGGTAAGCGAAGCAGATTATGACTCCTTACTTAAGATGAAAATGAATTTTTATCTTTATATAAATCTAGCAAACAAGAAAAAAGAAAAATCAAGGAACTAGAAGCTAACCTAGAAAAGAATTTAGTGGTATTAGATAAATTTAGATATGATTATGCATGTGAGAAAAATCTCATAGAGATCAGGCAATGGACGCTACAATAAAATATGACTTACTCTGTAAATAACGGGAAAGATTGTACTCCAAAATCAAAAAATTAGAGGACATCTTAACCCGACGAGATCAGTCATAACAAATGATCTTCTTGAACAAACCAGCCAATGTAGATTTCTACAATCCTTATAAGGGACTAGATTTTGAAAACCCATGTAAGTTAAAACAAGGCATATCAAGTGCACCTTATCTATATGATCTCAAATTCATGCAGACAGGTTGCCTGGCAAATCTCATGTCTTTCGTAAGTAAAGATGAGACACCAACACACAGTAAAACTCAAACATCATTTGATTATACAGAGTTAAATGACAGTTATAAAGATCGAAATTGTCCAGCAATAACAGAATTTGAGTCCGATATCCCACGTCCAAGTGAAGGAAACACCTCAGAAGATTCAACGAGTGAGGCACCGATGACTAAGTATGCAGCAGGGTATATACCTGACTGCATAAAGAAAATTAGTGATCTACACTCCACTCTCGAAAGAGAGAGAAAGTCCTTCAATGAAGAAAGACATAAACTTCTAGAGGAAATATCTTCACTAAAAGAAAAATTACGATTACACTCACTTTCTTACACCTTTACTTCGCATGACAAAATCTTTTGCACAAATACTTTGAAATTTTCACGACCCATAAAAGAGTCACTGAAAAGTCAAGTCTGGGTTAAAAAGGAAGATATTTTGAAGGAAACCAGCTATTTCAACGAGTCTTTTGTTATAGATTGTTTCCCTCCAAAAATTTCTGTACTGTTTTTATTTCCTTACGTATCGCAAAACTCATCCTTTCATTCCAAAAATCATTCTCCCACGTATAACCGTTTCTACAAACCAGCTCACAAAACTACGTGAAAAGACACGTCTTTAAAGAAAAAGAAACAATCAAAAATAAAAACTGCTAAGGAACCCACAAAACAAGAAAAAACTCCAAAATGCGTCTCTAAAGCCAAAACAAAGAGATATCCACTCCTACAAAAATGGGTTCCAAAGCTTAAGACTGAGGAAACCCAAATTCAAGCCCTAGAAACACTTAATGACTCTGTGCGTGATAGTAAGTCTTCCGTTGACTATGATAAATTTAGGCTAGGTAGAGTCTTTATGGACTAACAAGTACAACAGAGGTGGACCCATTTTTAAATGGGTACCTAAAACCCTTTAGTTTGATTTTGCAATTCCCTCATGTACGGTACACGAAGCTGCTCCACATACATGATCAAGGGATGAGACGCGAGCAACTAAATTCACGCTAACAAATTTGGTAAAATTCTAAATATGCATAAAATTTCATGATCTATTCAATATGCATACGTGCTCAAATGAATAACATACCTAATACGTTGGTGATATCTAGGATGAACTGCACTTAGTTCCCGCTTTCCTCAGCCTAGTAGACATGCTAAAATAAGGTTCTAAAAAAAATCGTAAATAATTATATTCAGAGGGACCTTTCTTTAGAAAAACAAGGGGGAATACTGAAAGCCCAACGTGAGCCCAAACTCTTAAAATTCGCGACTGATCGTTAAATAAATCTTATCTTTTCGCGAATTAACTTTTTCACTCTTTCAACATCTAGTTTCGCGAATCCAATTGAGATTCAATTCAGCAATTTTGACTCGCTAACATTTAGTTCGCGAACCAATACTTTAATTTTTCAATCATCTGATTCGAAAACTATATTTCATGAAGTCGACATGAAATCAATTCGCGAACCCCATTAGGCCTGTCATTCAAAACTTTCACAGCCCTTTTTCAATCTCATTTATTCTTTATTCGACCCGCGAAGTTCAATAGTTTAATCTACTCTAATTCGCGAACTGCCCACTTAATGTATCGAACTCGCCAAATTCTCTCGCGCAAAACAGATTTTCAACCTTTACAGATTTCACAAATGTTAGTCGACTATCGACAAATTTTCGCAACTTTAATTTAAATCACCAAAATGGTGATTTCATATTTTTGCTCATGTTTAATCGACTTTAAATGTTGTTGTTAGGCGTTTAATCGAGTTTGAGTAAGTGATCTATCAAATGTTTTAAGACTCTCGATAGGCATCTTATTTGAGGGAGTTTATTCCAAATTTCCAAACACTGAGGGGGAGTAAGTGTTCTTCGCAAACTGATCTTTCAAAGTTCCACTCCAAAATGCGAAAAACAATCTCAAAATATGTAATACAAGCAGGAATAGCTCACAAAGACTCATAAATTACTCGAAACATAACAGCTAGAAAAGCGGCGAATAAGCACAACTGAAGGAAAAGCTCAAACGCCAGCATATCCAAGTTGTGTTCAAAATTACGTCTGAACTCTGCATGTTCTTCAGTCTCATTCTCTTGATCCGGATGCATCCAGTTCATTGGTATGTGCAGAAGTGATAAAACTATGAGAATGTAAGATGAGCAAATGGTAAAGATTGATTGTGATTTTGAGTCGAGTCCCGTCTATTTATAGGCACAACAAATAAAAAAAACATTAATGCTCCAACCAACATAATCAACAGTACGGATGAAATCTTGACTTCAGGGCTCATCGCTGCGAAAGAAAGCGATGCTTTCTATGTCTTAGTTCGTGAAAGTTCACTTTTTCAGCTCCAGTTCGTGAACTCAAGTCATGAGCCTTTGAACTTTCACATTGCGAAACCCTAATGCGCCTATCTTTCAAATTCACTCTGCGACCCAAATCTATAGGCCCGCAAAGTTCCCATTGCCTGTCCAGTTTTTCGCCAAATAAAAACTAGTTTGCAAAATACACTTCCGGGATAAAATCCCTAATTCACGAACTCAACTAAGGTTGCGAAGTCTAAATTCGCGAATCCCCTCAAAGGTTGACCCGTCAACACTCACTATCAACCAATTCGCAAAACTGATCCGTGAACTTTACTTCGTGAAATAGTAATCATTCAATACGCGAATTCTCTGTGGGCCTACATCTCAAATTTTGCGGCCCAAGTTCAATCAGAATTTCAATATTTCGGCCAGCGAAGCTCATCAAATTAACCTAATTCGCCAATTTCTCTAGCCTTTATTTGTAAGCTTTGTCTCTCAAATTGGCGGGGAGAAATTTCTTGCCAGACATAATGGTTATCAAATTAGTTAATTTTTGTGAATTGCGAATTTTGGCGAAGTCTCACTCAAGAGAAGAGAGCATCTATCGAATTTTTGGGGCAAGGATTTTTTTTTTTTCAAATTTTCTTAGCAATTTATAAAGTTCCGCATCATTTTAGAAAAACATGTCTGATTTGGGCACTTCGAAAAACACTTCGCAAATGGGCTCTTGAAATTCTTGCAAGATTTTCTGAAACCTTATTTACGTAAAGATCGACCTTGAGAAACTCGTCGATTTGGTATTTATTAGGTTGGTTCATCTGGTCAAATTGATGTTGTCGGTTATTTTTAAATTTTGTGCGTTTGATCAGTTGGAAAATTTTGCACATCACATTTGTCCTGATTCGCGAAACCTGCATTTACTTCTTTCAACTAGGAGAATTTCTTTTGTATAATCAAGTTGACACATTCAGTTTCGTGAATCAGGCTCATGATGTCATCAAGTTTCGCGAGTCAGATTAAGAACTCGGAGTTTCGCGAATTCAGTTCACTTTTCATTGAAACTCACGTTTTGCGAACCTTCTCCAGCTTCGCGAACCAGTTCGAATTTGTGAATCATGCGAACCCATCCATTTTGCGAATCCAAATTCCAGTCCAGTTCGCGATCTAACTTATCCAGCTCTATTTTACGAATCAAGATTTTTTCGCGAACCCAAGCACCCATTTTATGCATGCTTCAAAAAGACTTTAAAGTCCAAATTTTCACATGCATACATGAGTTGAAATGTATAAATACCCAAGGTATATTTTCTTTATGCATACATCTTAAAGAATTTTTTTAGCTTAAACTTTTACATATGCATTGATAAATGCATGTATCTTTTAAATTGTACAATTTGAATCCTTGCAAGATTTTGAAATTGATTAGGCATATTCCATGGTAAACTGGTAGATACCATTTTATTCAAATTGAGCTAAATTTGAGGGGAAGCAATTTTTTAAATAAAAAGAGGGAAGCACTCCCATATTTGTGTTCAAGGGAGCAATTATTAAATTTTTTAGGGGGAGCGAACTTAAATACTTGAACTTGAGGAAAGAGATTCGAAAGATAAATTTGATCCGTCTTTTGTTGCATCTATTGAGGGGGAGGTATTCAGTTTTAAGACGCATGGTCCAAATATATATATATATATATATATATATATACACATATATATACATAGTATAATATATAATATACTATTACATTATTAATACGATAATACATATATATATATAAAGAGGAAAAGAAAAAAAGAGGGAAAGAAATACGAAAAAAAAGAAGACGAAGAAGAACAAAGAAAGAAACTGCCCCCTCAAGCACTTCGATCTCCAAGACGGACTCCAACAAAAAAAAAAGCAACTCTCGAGAGTTCAAGAAATCCAAAAGGCGATGGTGGCTTCTAGTGCTAACTCGAGAATAACCTCAACCGATCTGCCCCGAACTGCTGACCAAAATCAAGCAGCACAAATCACTTTGTACCGGATGTATGGATTTCAAGTTCCCATGGTTCAGTCAGACCAAACCAAACTGAACCTAACCCCGGAACACAGCCGAGTGTTAGCGACGATCTCAAACTCATATAGCTCCCGGGTAGATACAAAATTTTCTTACCTCACAAATTGTCGGACCAAGCCCCATAGGTACAGGTGCGAATTTTATTAGCTCCCGGGTAGAAGTCGCCGCATTAGGTCCAACGGCGCTTGCACAACCGAGCCTTACCCACTCATCGATCTACCAACAGACCAATATTTCATTAAATCACGGGGAGCCACGTATGCTATCACTGCTTCACTTGGAAGCGGGAGATATTGACTTAAGTGGTATTTAGCCCCACACCACTGAACGTTCTTGAACACATCGAGTCTAGGTGTCCTCACTATCTAATGTTTTATATTTTTCTAGTACACATGCACTTTTCTTTATCTGGACTTTGTGACCAGATTAGAACTTTCGTAGACATGTCCTACTACAACATGCTTCGATGATCGAAAGGAAGTCCTACCGTTGCAACGTCAAAACAACAACGTTTTTAGGCCATCGTTCTTCGAGCTAGTCTCAATAGCGATGCAAACGAAATGCCTATGTGGCTTCGGTTTCTCAAGCCCTGTCATTATAGGCCACTTCTCAGAGTTTGTCTCTGAAGCAGTGTTGACGGATTGCCTTAGTGTTTCCGTCTGGTTATTACCTTTACCAACCCGTCGTTTGTATCCTTCTTGGTCTCCGATACATGCATGCCGATTTTGTTAACACGAATCGCGATGAGGGGAGAAGGGACTACGTATAAACAAACAGGTCGGACCACCATCAATTTCCGTCGAGCATACCACTCTGAAGCCAGGCTCTACAACACTTAAAATATATATATTCCAAAGGAGCCTCGGCACAACATAGAACACACCCCACGTATAACTTCAAAACAGATAAGCTTCGCCGAGGCCGAACCAGACAACTTCCTTCGGCGATGAAGAATCTGGAGCCACGAAGAAGAAGATTCACCATGTTTCAACTCCATTGAAGGAGAAGATTTACCTGAGTATCCACCATTTCTGCCGCGCCAACCACTCTGAAGACATGCTCTCATGCAATTGAATGAATAATCATAAGGAGCCCAAACACATATGCGGAAAGTACACCTCACACATGCCTTCTTTCGGAACCAGATAAACTTCTTCGAGGCCGAACCAGACAACTTCCTTCGAAGACGACGAATCTGACACCGAGAAGTAGAGTAATCGTGACTACCAATCAACTCCACTATCTTGTCCCGACAATGCGATCTTCTTGCCAAGGACGATGTCCTTTTTTTCCCATGAAGATTTCCCCAGCTCGATGTTCTTGGGGGAAAGGAATACTAAAGGAAAAGGGGGGCAACATCACAACGAAAGTGCAATATAGATCAGAAAATGCCAAATCTCAAGCGTTATCAAAGAATCAAGCCGAGACCACATAGTCCAACGATTGAAGTTGTCACCTCAAGTACGACTCTCCGATTTTAAGAAAACACCCCAATCACAACGTAAAGGTTGAACAAATGAAGTGGAGTTGTGTTGTAGGGAGAGATCAGACACGAAAATTTAGGATACAACCAACAACTTCAGCATTGACTTCAAGCATCAAAGCTGCCGACTCGTGTACAGCTCTTTGAGTTTAATGAAAACTCCCAATCCCAACACAAGGTGGAGCAAATATAGGGGAGTTGCGACAAGTGAAGGTAGAGCTGGAATACCTAAAGAGAAGATTCGACTCGTGTACTTCTCTCTAAGCTTAAAGAGAAATCCTCAATCCCAACTAAAGGTTGAATAAGCGTAGGGGAGTGGTGACTATCCAATGGAGAGATTGAACACAAAAAGATACGATCCAACAAGCAGCTTTGAACACTTAAAAGAAAAGAAGTTCACGAGACGGTGAGCTTGAAGATCTTTGAAAGAAGAGGTCAGAAGACAAGACAAACGAGGATGTGATTGAAGAAGAACACGCATGCAAACGCTTTTGCGAACGCAACTCTGATACGTGTTCTTTGAGGGCTCAAGACGATTACAAGACGAAGATAACCAGCGCTAAATTGCAAATTGAACACAAAGGGGGAGATTGTTAGGAATTATTTATTGTGTTCAATTATTTATTTTATCTTAGCCTTGTAATTTTATTTAAGTGAATTGGGCTTTTATTTGTAAAGCCTAGTGAACTTATTTGTAATGGGCTTTCATGAAGCTCATGTACAATATACCAACATGTGGTATATGTACGAAAACCCTAACACACAATAAGTGTGTCTTGTGTGTGAAATTATTACAGAAAGAGAAAATTTTAAGAATGCTCTTAACCCTATCAAGAACAAACGCACGCACAACACCCCACGGATTCAATTCTTCCATCTCAAAATCGTGGTAAACTCTCTTAATCTTTGTATTGTTGGATAAACTAGGAATTACACAGAGGTTGGAAGAAATCAATCGAGAGACAATACTGAGGATCCACCGGTTCGTGAGAGAACAGCCGCTCCTAATGGAATTATTAGAAGATATCGAGGAGCGACAGGAGCTGAGGAACACGCTCAGGAACTTTGAGCATGCGCTGGGCTTGCGTAAATCATACTGTGCCCGACGAGGACAAACAGCGCGAAGAAGCAATCAAGCACAAAAGGGGAGATTGTAGAGTATACATTTTAGATTGTGCTTGATTTTATTAGTTGTCCTTGTAATTAGGTACTTTATTTGTATTAGTCCATAGATTAGGACTAGTTAGATATTTATACCAAGTTTGTTTGGTATAAATAGTTGTGCAAACATGAGCTTAATACAGAAAATTAGAGAATCAATCCAAAAGGCTGTCGAATTCATTTCTAGAGAGAGAAACTCAGAAAACATCATCTCACTAGAGGAATTCTCTCTCGTGTTCTTCATCGAAGGTTTTCGATCGAATTACAATTTAAATTATTCTAATCGATTTCCTTAGAATTCATGCCTAGGATTGATTGAGTTGATAACAGAGGACCTAACAGTTTATTCGCCCTATTTACCCTTATTTCGATATTGAAGGAGCTTAGGATGACTTTCGGGCGAAAAAGAGCGAAAACGAGGCAAAACTAAGCGAAAACGACGGAAACAGGCACGTGTCACGGCCGTGACACATAGTGCACCAGGCCGTGATCGAGTACAGAATACTACGCTGAAGAAAATCACGGCCGTGACCCATCTTACACTAGGCCGTGACGTAGAGCAGAGAACGAGGAGTTCCACACTGGAGACCGTCACGGCCGTGACATGTCATGCACTAGGCCGTGACATGGGGCAGAGAGTTGAGGCGAAGGTAGTCAAGGCCGTGACATGTCATGCACTTGGCCGTGACATGTCATGCACTTGGCCATGATATGTCCAAGGCAGTGACCGTTACGAAAATCAGTATTAAAGCCCAAATTCGACTCAGAAAGAGGGGACACTTACCAGATATCAACCCTAATTCCTGAGAGACGAATTATAGACGCCAGAAACGCAGAATTCCACTGGAGAAGCGCAAGAGACGGATCAACACATAACTCACGCCGAATTGAACGAAGAACGACGGCTCATCCACGATACCACCCAGATTCAGCCGTACTCAAGATTATGAGTCCTTCTTTCTCGTTTCTTATTTCCTTTATCGTTTTCCCGTCTATTATGAGTAGCTAAATTCCCTATGTGTTTGGGATTAGATGAACGCTATGTCATTTCGTAATTAAGACATATGTTTATCGTGACTCGTGTTTATGACTATTTATCTATCTATGAATTTGTTTCACTTTAACATGTCTATGTGTTAAAGTGATCGTGTGGACAATCGTTTAGGGCGACAGCTAAACAACGATTAGGCCGTTCGTAGAAGATAGGATTCGAGTATAGGGAAAGCAAATGCATGATCCTTGCTGTTAGTAATTACTGAATTTTAGATCCCCGCGAGCGTTTAGGGCGAACGCAAACTCATGAGCGGGTAGGAAAAATTACTGCGATCTAGTCAGAATCACGTAGGAGCGATAATTCATTGTCTCAGCCGATAGTACCTAACGGGATTCGAATCCCGAGCACATCTCTATTATCTGAAATTGTTAGGAAATATTTTGTAGTGTTCAATTGCATTGTATTATCTTTGTTGATTTGCTTTATTAAACTTTGGGCTAGTTCTTAGCTGGTTTAGTTCTTAGTTATTCATGTAATGGGCCTTCACAAGAGGCCCACCTATTATACCAACTTGTGGTATAAATAGGAAAACCCTAACACATAGTGCAAGTGCTTGTGTGCGTAGATAAAATAAACATATGTTAGAGTGAGAGAGTCTCCTCAAGAACACCACCAAGCCCCACACCCGTTCTCGATTCCGATCTATTAGGCGTGTTTAATCCGTCCGAAGTTGTTCGTTTGGGTGAAACTCGGTCCAACAATTGGTATCAGAGCCCAACGCGACCGGATTTGCGTGTTTTGAGCAAGATTTGAGTGAAAATTGCTTGGAAAATACTTTTCGTCACTTTCAGTTTTTGGGCGATTTCGACCTCGATTTGTTGTTTTTAGACATCCCAGAGGTTGATTATGTGTTAAGGTATATTTTTCTGAAGTTTTGGAATAAGTTTCGTCGATTCTGAGTGAGATTTGAGCGAAAACGAGCCATTTTTCTGGTAAAAGTCGCGCAGCCTTTGCAACAGTAAACTGTTCTTGGCCGAGAAATTTCATAGCCGAGAAATTTTTTCCCAGGCTGAGAAATTTCATATCCGAGAAATTTTTTCCCTGGCTGAGAAATTTCGAAACCGAGAAACTTTCTTTCTCAGGCTGAGAAATTTCGAAACCGAGAAACTTTCTTTCTCAGGCTGAGAAATTTCGAAACCGAGAAACTTTCTTTCTCAGGCTGAGAAATTTCAAAACCGAGAAATTTCGAAACCGAGAATTTTTTTTTTTGCAGGCCGAGAATTTCTTAGCCGAGAAAGTTTGCCTGAGAAAATTTCGCTGGCCGAGAAAATTTCGCTGCCCGAGAACTTTTATCAACCTGAGAAACTTTCGCTGCCCGAGAAATTTTGCTAAACTGAGAAATTTTTTCAAATCCAAGAAATTTTGCTAAACTGAGAAATTTTTTCAAATCCGAGAAATTTTGCAAAACTGAGAAATTTTTCAAATCCGAGAAACTTTCTAAAACTGAGAAAATTTTCAAACCTGAGAAACTTTCAAAGTCTGAGATTTTAAACTTGATCCAAACCCATCTTTTAGCTTCAAATCTTGCAAAATCACTCTTTAAAAGATACACTTAAACGTTTTTGACCACCAAAAATTTCTGCCCCCCCCCCCCACCCTCGGATTAAAAAAAAATCATTGGATAGAGAAAAATTTTCTAAGCCCATTGGACTTTGTCTATTTTACACTTTTTTAAAATTTTCGAAATAAATTTTCCGGGACCCAAAATTTTCGGTATAGACGACGTTTTTTGTGAAATTTTTGAAGGCAAATCCAAAACGCGGCAACGAACACCGTACCCAGCGATCGACCTAGGACGGTATTGGCACATTATAGAAAAAGTTTAGGTCACCCCCAAACTTTTCGGAACGGAATTTTCAAATGCCAATTTCACACACCCAGCATGTATGGTACCCGGGTTGCTCCACATACATGACTGGTACACGACGTGAGCAACCACCCCCAGCATGAATGGTACATGGGTTGCTCCACATTCACGACCGGTATGCACTGCGAGCAACCAACCCCATCATGCACGTTACATGGGTTGCTCCACGTGCAAGAAGGGATGTCAGAGAAGCGAGCAACCATCATGACTTCTGTGCAAATCCGTGCAGAACCGGACCTACAAAGAAGGGTTGACAAAAGTTCAACCAACCATCAGTGGGCGCGCCATCCAATCTTGATGCTTAGGTGATGTGGATCTCTTGTACCAGACTCCACCGTCCACCCACTGCCATCCATTCCACCATGGTGCGCTACATGGAGACGTCCTAAGCCACCGTGGTCCTCTTTACGCCCTCACCACCACCACCACCTGACGAGTCTCAGAAGTGTCTGATCAACAGTTTTGGGCCACCCTCGTCGACATCACTCGTGGTCGCCTTTCAACGCGATCACGCCACCCCACCATAGTTCCCATGGATCAGTGAAACCCCCCTGATCCTACCCCAGGAACGAGCCTACCCTAGCCTCTCTAGTCTAGGTCTAGGTCGGGTGACATCCTTCTCCACGCAAAGATCCAATCAACGATCTCGGGAGGATGACGTAAGTCGCTTGCAGCAGCTGCGAACCAACGACGAGATGATCGCACTCCTCTATCATATCTCACCATAATCCGGACCTCGCCCACAGGTACAGGAGACGACTCGTTCGTTTCTCGAGTAGAAGCGGCATCTGGTCCAACCGCGCATTTAACCCCCCCCCCCCAACCACTCAGCTATCCTTTCGCAGATAGCTGTTTCATTCACACAAGAGGAACTACGTTAGCCATCACTGCCCCACTTGGAGACGGTTGATGTTGAACATGTAGTGCCCCGCCTCTCACTGCACCTCTTCCACTCACATAGAGTCTAGTGTCCTCACCCACCGAAATTTTCCACTTTCTAGGACACAAACACTCTTTACGCACCGTAGGTTATTCGTGAACTTGCACGAACGCTTGATGACGTCCTTGTGACCGAGAGCGGAAGACCAACGACAGCCACCCTCACCACAACTATCGATGGGCCACGGATACGAGCTTGTCTCATCGTCCGTGCGAACGGAAAGCCTTTGTGGCTCTCCGGTTCTTTCTGACCTGTGCAAACAGGTGGCACATCGGACACATGTCTCGATGTTGTGAGACGGAGCGTCTTTGTGACCCCCGTCTGGTTAGTTACCCCGTTCGTGATGGAGCCCCGACTCATAGCAATCAGCGAGGAACTTACACATTCCATGCCGCGCTCAACGAGGATCTATGAAGGAAAAGGTCCCATCACCGACACTACTCACCACGCCTACGCCACCACATGCTGCTCCGTCTATCCAGTGTTCAAAACTGAACCCGGAGGAACACCAATTGCTGCTACTCTTGAGAATCCCACTTGATTGCCTCACTCAACACCACACCACACCATCATCACCACTATCAACACCAGAGACAGACTCGTCCCACGAACGACGTGACGATCCCGAAGTCGGAGATCATCTCAAGGGGGAGTAAAGGAGAAGAAAATAGTTGAAGATCGTACAGCAGCATCAGCAGCAACCATCATCCACGCCACCTCCACCAACTACGCCCCGCCGGAGGCTTCCACTACCTCCGCGCACATTCTTATGTGTCAGGCCATTATGTTCATAATGGAACACTCGAAGGAGCCATGGCACATCTCATCCACCACATTCCGCAACTACTGCGCTGACCACTCTGAAGACCGGGCTCCCTGCTCTTGAAAGTCACATTTCAATGGAGCCTTGGCACATTTTTTACGCCCCACCCCTACCTTCTTCTGGAGCCACGAGTCAACTTCGTGGCCGAACCAGACAACTTCCATTCGAAGACGACGAATCCGGCGTCGAGAGGAAGAAGATTGGAGAATCTTAACAAGTGAGTCCTAGCCGAGCCATCAATGCCTCCGAAGAAGAGGAGATATCCCTTGTAGGGGAGTTTGCTAGAAATCGAGATCTCCAATATGCCCAACAAAGATATCCCGCGCTGAACTGAAGATTGAACACTAATGGGGAGATTGTTAGGAAATATTTTGTAGTGTTCAATTTCATTGTATTATCTTTATTGATTTGCTTTATTAAACTTTGGGCTAGTTCTTAGCTATGTTAGTTCTTAGTTATTCATGTAATGGGCCTTCACAAGAGGCCCACCTATTATATACCAACTTGTGGTATAAATAGGAAAACCCTAGCACATAGTGCAAGTGCTTATGTGTAGATAAAATAAACATATGTTAGAGTGAGAGAGTCTCCTCAAGAACACCACCAAGCCCCACACCCGTTCTCGATTCCGATCTATTAGGCGTGTTTAATCCGTCCGAAGTTGTTCGTTTGGGTGAAACTCGGTCCAACAGAAAGTTCTCACATCAGTTTAGGCGTGTTCTTTGAATCTCTAGTTGAGTTAGGAGCGATCTGTTATGTTAATTCGTAAAACAATCTGCGTATTTTATTTAGGCTAGATATCGAGTCGATAGGTCACTACTAGTACTCAGTTTATTCCTTGTGTTGATACTCTTTTACTCACTTTACAGCACTACAAAAGATAAGTCCACTGCCTATCGCACGTTGGTGATAGTAATTAGGTATTCGTTTTATATTATCACTTGTCGCACTTGCAAATCATATTAGCACACCACGTGTCGATCAAGTTTTTGGCGCAGTTGCCGGGGAATAAATTGATATTAGGAACACCGTAGTTCGGTACTTTAGCCACTTTTACTTGACGTTTTCTTTGTTTTTCTTACTATTGGCGTTATTTGTGTTACTTGCGTTATTTGTTTTCCTACATCATCATTAGTCTCGTTATCATTTCAACGTATTTATTTATTTCTTTGCTAATTTTTGTTTGCATTTATTGAAGGTACAATTCAGCAGTGAATGACCCGAAGCCACCCATTGGGTCCCATTGTTGAAGCAGACCTAGATTTTGAGCGAAAGTTACGAAGGAAACTCAAGTACGCCACCAAATGAGCTTCCACTAGCTGTCAGGATCCTTTAGTCTGCTATTCAGAGGATAGTTTGCATGAATCGACCCAGAACTCTCGTGTAGAGGCATTCGTAGATAGCCCCGACTCGGAAGTGAGAATGGCGAACCACAGAGTGCCCGTCCACGAGGAGGAGCCATCACTACAAGATCTCCTCAAGAATGTCGCGCTAGGCGGTACTGGGTGATTGTCATCCCGCCGATCGAGAACAACAACTTTGAGCTGAAGCATTCTTGGCTTCAAATGATTTTCCAAACGGCCCAGTTTGAGGGCAATCCCGACGACGATCCCTACTCCCATCTGAAGGCTTTCCTTAACCGTCACCGACACTATCAAGATCAGCGGGATCTCGGGCGATGCGATCAAGTTGCTGCTGTTCCCATTCTCGCTCAAGTTCAGGGCGAAGGATTGGTTGGATATGTTGCCGCCCAGATCGATCACTACTTGGGAGGAGATGCGAGCCACCATCATCAATCATTATTTTCCACTATCTACGGTGTTAAGGTTGAAGACGGAGATCTACCTTTTTCACCAGAAGGACTCAGAAAACCTCTACGAGGTGTGGGAGCGTTACAAGGCACTACTGAAGAGGTGCCCACAACACGGGATGTCGAAGGCAGCCCAAATCAATCGATTCCATGAGGGGCTCAACGATCAGACCGCTCACATGCTAGATGGAGCCGCATGAGGAGGACTCGTGATGCTCAACGCGACCGACGCTTGGACTCTAATTGAGGACTACTCGAGGAACAGCTTCATGAGGGGCAATACGAGGATGAAGATACCAGGCGTAATCGGAGTGAGCGAGGAGACGGCCACGAATGCCAAATTTGAGGCGCTCCAGCAACAAATCGCTGCAACGAACTCTCAGTTGCAGACAGTCATTGGCGCACTACTCCCGAAATCCGGGCAGACACAGCCCGTGAATGTCGTGATGACCACCACAGCGACGCAGCATACGCCATACGTACCACTGTGCGGGATCTGTGGTGCAGCCCACGAGACCTCAGAATGCCAACTTGGGCAGTCGCTGGAGCACGTCGATTACATGGGGAATTACCAAGGTGGCCAACGGAGTTACCAGCCTCGAGCGCATCCCAACTTGGCATAGGAGAATCAGAATCACCAGGGGCAAGGACCGTCGGGATTTCAGCCCAGACCATTCGGTTTCCAAAATGGGGTGCCACACCAATATCAGAACTCACCCGCCGGAGGATCTGACGATATGAGGGAGATGAAGGATATGATGAAGACACTCCTCACCAATTTCAGCCAAACCACCGCAGCCTACGAAAGTCGAATGACGATGATGGAGGAGTACATGGAAGCGAACGACGTACGTGCCCAGAACACGGACGCCTCGCTTAAGAAGCTGGAGCAACGGATGGGCCAGATGGCGAAACAGTTGGCGGGGCGTACTCAAGGATCACTCCCAAGCTACACCGAGCCAAACCCAAAGGAGTACTGCAAGGCGGTGACCTTGAGGAATGGACGAGAATTGCAAGAAGTGCCCGCCAAGAAAAAGGCGAATGAGAGTGCCAACTTCGAGCCATGACGAACCCGAAGTGGAGGAGATCAGAGGCGACGATATCGAGAAGGCCGACGCTGAGAAGGAGAAGGTCGAGCCCGAAAAGGAAAAGGAGAAAGAGATCGAGCGGCCACCGGTAAAGCCATACCAGCCGAAGATTCCTTACCCGGCTCGACTGAAGAAGGACAAGGACGATGCACAGTTTGGTAAATTTATGGGTATGTGTAAGGAATTGCATATTAACTTACCGTTTGTTGAAGCTATTACGCAGATGCCCAGCTTTGCCAAGTTCTTGAAGGACCTACTGACGAACAGAAGGAAGCTCGAACACGTCTCCACCGTATGCCTGTGAGGAGAGTGTTCGGCGATACTCCAAAGCAAGATCCCAAAGAAGCTTAAGAACCCAGGGAGTTTTACTAATCCCTGTCTTATAAGAGATTTAGTGATTGAGCGTGCATTAGCTAACCTAGGCGCTAGTATTAATAACATGTCATATTCTATGTTTAAGCGTTTAGGACTAGGTGAGCCACAACCCACTAGGACGAGCCTCCAATTAGCTGATAAATCGTTAAAGTATCCTCGAGGCGTTATCGAGACGTCGTAGTTAAGGTCGATAAGTTTGTGATCCCTGCTGATTTCGTTATTTTAGATATGGAGGAAGATGAAAATGTTCCCTTGATTTTAGGTAGACCGTTCTTAGCGACGGGAGAGACCATGATAAATGTTAGAAATGGGACATTAGCCTTAACAGTAGACGGCGAAAAAGTTACGTTCAATATGGCTGATTCGATGAAAAAGAGTAACGAGCAGGATGATAAATGTTATTTCTTAGACGTCTTTGAGCACGATTTTCTCTATTCCGTGCAAGGTCTGTCACAGGACGGCGAGCAGGACATGCACACTATTATGGCGGTCGATGAGTGTGGGGAGGAGGTCGACGACCCTATCATAGCCATCGACGAGAGCAGCGAAGAGGACAAGGAAAAGAGCTTAGTCGAGGAGCCACCGGTCCTGGAATTGAAGCCGCTGCCCGACCACCTCGTGTACGCGTTTCTTGGCAGCAATGGAGGGCTACCAGTCATCATCTCATCGAGCCTCGACGACGGACAGAAGGGAGAGCTCTTGGACGTGTTGAAGGCACACAAAAAGGCCTTGGCGTGGAAGATATCCGAAATAAGGGGTATCAACCCGAGCTACTGTACGCACAAGATCCTCATGGAGGACGATTTCAAGCCGGTCACGCAAAAGAATAAATTCTTTTCTGACTTGAGGTATTACTTTTGGGAAGACCCGTATCTTTTCAGGCGATGCGCGGACCAGGTGATACGTCGATGCGTCTCCTTCCCGGAGACAACACAGATCATTAAGCACTGCCACAACGGAACGAACGGAGGACATTACGCCGCCAATCGAACAGCCCAGAAGGTGTTGGAGAGCGGGTTCTACTAGCCCACAATCTTCAAAGACACCCAGAGGTACGTTGATACTTGTGATCAGTATCAACGCACAGGTAATGTCTCAAAACGCGACGAAATGCCTCATAATTTCATTTTAGTATGCGAGATTTTTGACGTATGGGGCATAGATTTTATGGGTCCATTTCCTAGCTCGTATGGTAATAAGTACATTCTGGTTGCTGTAGATTATGTGTCCAAGTGGGCCGAGGCGCAAGCTTTACCCACGAACGATGCTATAAGATTTTTGCGAGAACTATTTTCACGATTTGGGGCACCTAGATGCATCATTAGTGATAGAGGCACTCACTTCTGTAACACCCAGTTTGCACGCACGTTAGAACGCTACGGTGTTAGACACAGTCTATCCACCCCGTACCACCCCCAAGCTAGCGGTCAGGTCGAGGTAGTAAATCGTGAGCTGAAACGCATCCTAGAAAAGACCATAGAAGGGAACCGTAGGGAGTGGGCGAATAAGTTGAACGATGCACTTTGGGCATATAGGACTGCATATAAGACTCCATAGGCACTACACCGTATAGACTAGTATACGGGAAGGCATGTCACCTCCCGGTAGAAATCGAACATAAGGCCTATTGGGCAATTTAGTCCTTGAATTTTGATTTGGGGGACGCCAGCGGAACTCGGCAACTCCAAATTAACGAGTTAGACAAGTGGCGTTTATCGGCCTACGATAACGCTCGAATGTATAAGGAACGCTCGAAAGCTTATCATGACAAGAAAATTAGGCAAAAGCGGGAGTTTCCTGAAGGGGACCAAGTTCTCCTCTTTAACTCTCGACTTAGACTCTTTCCCGGCAAACTCATATCACGTTGGTCGGGACCGTTCACTGTTACCATGTTTTTCCTTATGGTACTGTTGAGATTTCAGGTATGGAGCAGGGTACTTTCAAGGTGAACGACCACAGGTTGAGCAACCCTAGCTATGCCTAATTGAGTGATTTCACGACTAATTTACAATGCTTGGGTGAGGAACCCTAATCTCTCAACTAGAAAATTTTTTATTTTGGTGGCGAAATTTGCTGTTTTTTGTGGTTTTTCGACCCTTCATTCTTCGTTGAATTCTAGGAATGCGTTTAAGGGATTGTTTATCTAGCTTCAAATGCTTATCTTGGAATGCCCGTTACGCGTTCGACAAAATGCCTCTTTAGCTTTTCACGGGTTATTGAATTGTGATATGTCTTTGTTGCTGTTATTGGTCGAGTCGAGCTGTCTTCATACTATTATTTCTTTGAGCTCACATCTTTCTTCTAGGTACAATGGGTAAAAGTCGCTCCACAGCTCAGCGTGACCCCGCCTCGCGTTCGCCCGTTCGTCAAAGGCGACGCGGGCCCCCGCCGACACTGCTAGAATCCATGGGTCTGTTTACAGATGACACCCAGACGGCACGCTACAACAGGTAGACCACGACACGCTGGCAAAGCACCACATCGACTAGCAAGTCGCCCAGTACATCTCACTCAGTGGATGGGGCACATTCTTCAACATCGACGACCCGGCGTACAAGGAACTCACCCTGGAGATCCTTTCTACCTTCTCCCACGAGGAATACGGCATCAGCAAGGTCACCTTCCGGGCATTCAATGAAGAACATATAGTGAAGGTCGACGACTTGTGCCATGCACTTGGAGTACCCGTACCATTCTTCTGGCGCGACAGACCATTCCCGGACCTGCACTACAAGGACTACCTTCAGCAACCGGAAGGTCGACAGGGCTGCTGGGCTGACATCGCGCGACCAGGCAAGCCAGAATACAGCGCGAAGACTTCGAAGGCGTCTTCACTCAGGAGCCCAGGACTGCGCTACATCCACTGCCTGCTCACGATCTCGCTCACACCGAGGGGCGAATCGCACGGAGCAGTCACCCTCCGCGATCTCTTTTACCTGGCCAAGCTGCAGCGAGGCGAACGGGTCCACCTGGGAATGGCGCTGGCTCACGCTTTCGAGGCTCAGACGGAAGCACGAAGCCATGGCAAGATCGCCAGGAGCACTCATCACTAAAGTCATCCGGGGCCTACGCCTGTGGTCACAGAACGCACCAGAGATGGAGGTAGTCGGCGGGCGCAACCTCCTCAACGAGGAAATGCTAATAAAGATGAAGATGCTCGTGAAAGCACCCACCTGGACTCGCGCGAACAAGGTGTACATCTGGCACGAGATGTATCGTGGCCAGACGGACCACCTCGCTGTCCCCGCCGACCAGCTCTACCTCGAGGTCCCCTACCCAGTGGAGACAGACACGACTGTCGGACCGTCATATTCATCCGGATATACCATGGAGAGTCGTCCGGCGTCCCCATACGCGTCGACATCGGACCTCGAAGCTTTGCGCCAGGACATGATGCACATGAACGCCGACGCGCTGCAACGGGACAAAGAAACCCGGCGGTACAGCGAAGAGACTCAGCGCCGGCAGGAAGAGTACGAGCGCAGGAACGAGGAAGCCCACCGCCGCTACCGCGAGGAGCAAGCACGCTACGACCAGGCCCTTCAAGCAATGGACGCCGCTGTTAAGCTCACACAGCAGTCGCTGTCATTCCTCCGCCCGAGGCCACCGTCACCGCCACCACCACCCCCTGAGTGATATTTCTCTTTTCTCTACCTTTCCTTTTCTCCTTAGACATTTCGTGTGTCGAGTAGTCGTTGTGTTTATTTTGTTTATGACGTTGATGTTTCTGACTATGTCTACGTTTTTTTTTTCCGCTTATTTATGACTATTTCTTTCTACGTTTAATATGTCCTTTAGTAAGGCCATGCTACGCAGAACGAGTTACAACACAACGACCATCACGCTTTCAGACAAGACCACGTCAATTTTTCATCAGGGAAGTTTCGTTCTCCTTAACCCTCTTTTACCCTTCATTTATTCATTTTTACATTGAGGACAACGTCGGACTTAAGTGTGGGGAGGGGAAAGTAGGTTAAGAATTTACGTGAAAATTTTTTTATGACGTGTCCGTGAGCTATAAATTTCGTTAGAAAGGCATGAATTATTGAACTCGGGCATGAATTTTTTGCGCTTATCTCAAGTTGGTCTGCATTGTCATGAATTCTTGTGAGCAATTGGGATATGCATGACTGATTGAATCGTGTCTGCCTGAATAGATATAGCACTGTTTTGAGAGATTCGTACACATAACCCTGTTTCGTTGTGAGAGTTTGAGCCTGACGAGCTTATGCTCAATTTTTTTTAGTTGTGTGACGTGCCTAGTCTATATCTCTCTAGAACTTGCCTGTCTGATACGTGTTGAAACTGTTTTGGTGCGTTAGTATGAAAATGATGAGGGCATTAGGAATTAAGTCTAGGGTCAGATTTCCCTACCATGACTAACCCCATTAATTAGCCACTTTAAGCCTGAGACTACTCGTTTACTTGCCTCGTAAATTATAAAAGCCACTGACCCGAATAATCCTCCAGAGATTATACGAACATGAGTTGATTAGAATAGAGCAGAAGTCGAACTTGAGAGTTACTGTTTCAATGTCTGATTTAATGTTCTTCTCTGCTATTCGTGAAATGACTCGATCCTACTTGACCGTTTTTGAATTGACCCGATCCCTTTCAGAAGCCTCCCCATAACCCTTTGGCAAGATATAGGTTTTGGTAATAAGTATCCCTAGGTAAACGGCATTCGCTGTGACGATGTATTCTTTGCGACAAAAGCCAAACCTTGATGGTTTTAGGGAATAAGAGCAGTGCACAAAAGTAGAGCATAACTAAGGTGAAAGGGCAGAAAATGAAAGGGAACTGAGTTGAAAGGGTCGGGCAGAAAAGTCTAGGATTTCAGAGCGAGAATGTTGAGTCTTATGTTAGGGCATGTGACTGTCAGTTTGATCATGCTATATTCTTTGAATTATCGCCTATTTGTCCTAGCTTTGAGATTACTTCCGTCAGTATTTATGCTTATCACTTCGTTATTAGTTGACCCGTTTCAACCCTGAAAGACCCTCAGATTTACGACTGTCACTTTAAGTAATAGATATGCGATTAGCTTGCAAGCCTATGGTAGGGGTTGGACTAGTGCACGAATTGAGCGACTCACCATATGCTAGCCTATACACTTGAGTGAATTGAGTGAATCCTTGTGAGGTATGAGTCTCGATTTGCAGTGCTAAGGAAGTTCAAGTTGATAGGTGCCGATCATTGGTGTACTATTCATGATTGTTTGCTTGATTTCGTTTTGTGCTTTCTAGCTTTGATGATAAATTGCGACAATTGTGCCATCATCTTGATTCGATACCCTTTCTAACTTCTAATTTACTTGAGGACAAGCAAATGCTTAAGTGTGGGGAGGACCGGAGGTTTTATAAACGTATTTCAATGCGTTTATCGTAGTATTTAGTTGGATTATAATAGAGCTCTAGCAATCATTTTATGTGTTTTTCGCCATATTTACACTTATTTCGATATTGAATGAGCTTAGGACGACTTTCGGGCGAAAAGGAGCGAAAACGAGGCAAAACGGAGCGAAAACGACGGAAACAGGCACGTGTCACGGCCGTGACACATAGTGCACCAGGCCGTGACCGAGTACTGAATACTACGCTGAAGAACATCACGGCCGTGACCCATCTTATACTAGGCCGTGACGTAGAGCAGAGAACGAGGAGTTCCACACTGGAGACCGTCACGGCCGTGACGTGTCATGCACTAGGTCGTGACATGGGGCAGAGAGTTGAGGCGAAGGTAGTAAAGGCCGTGACTTGTCATTCACTTGGCCGTGACGCATGGCAGAAAGTAACGACACGCGAGGCGATGATTGTCATGGCCGTGACGGCCCATGTCCCAGGCCGCGACCGTTACGAAAATTAGTATTAAAGCCCAAATTCGACTCAGAAAGAGGGGACACTTACCAGATATCAACCCTAATTCCTGAGAGACGAATTACAGACGCCAGAAATGCAGAACTCCACTGGAGAAGCGCAAGAGACGGTCAACGCATAACTCACGCCGAATTGAACGAAGAACGACGGCTCATCCACGATACCACCCAAATTCAGCCGTAATCAAGATTATGAGTCCTTCTTTCTCGTTTCTTATTTCCTTTATCGTTTTCCCGTCTATTATGAGTAGCTAAATTCCCTATGTGTTTGCGATTAGATGAACGCTATGTCATTTCGTAATTAAGACATATGTTTATCGTGACTCGTGTTTATGACTATTTATCTATCTATGAATTTGTTTCGTCACTTTAATATGTCTATGTGTTAAAGTGATCGTGTGGAAAATCGTTTAGGGCGACAGCTAAACAACGATTACGCCGTTCGTAGAAGATAAGATTCGAGTATAGGGCGAAAGCAAATACTTGATCCTCGCTGTTAGTAATTACTGAATTTTAGATCCCCGCGAGCATTTAGGGCGACAACAAACTCGTGAGCGGGAAGGAAATTACTACGATCTAGTCAGAATCACGTAGGAGCGATAATTCATTGTCTTAGCCAATAGTACCTAGCGGGATTCGAATCCCGAGCACATCTCTATTATCTGGAAGTTCTCACATCAGTTTAGGCGTGTTCTTTAAATCTCTAGTTGAGTTAGGAGCGACCTGTTAGGTTAATTGGTAAAACAATCTGCGTATTTTATTTAGGCTAGATATCGAGTCGATAGATCACTACTAGTACTCAGTTTATTCCTTGTGTTCGATACTCGTTTACTCACTTTACAGCACTCCAAACGATAGGTCCACTGCCTATCGCACGTTGGTGATATTAATTAGGTATTCGTTTTATATTATCAATTGTCGCACTTGCAAATCATATTAGCACACCACGTGTCGATCAAGAGCTACGTTACGCATAGTTTTCGTGTGATCCCGACCCTAGAATTCGCTCACGAAATTTTTTTCCGAGGGCTTTCTTCTCCTCCTTTTTTTTTTTCTCCTTCCTTTCTTTCTCTCTCTTTTTTTTTCATTCCTTTCTCTCTTCTTCTTTTCTTTCCTTTCCCTCACGGCTGCTCCCTCTCTCTCCCTATTTTTTTTTCTTTATTCCCTCTCTTTTTCTTTCTTTTCTTTCCTTCCTCACACCATCTCTCCTTCTCTTCCTCTCTATTTATAGATCCTCAAGCAGTATAGTAGGTGATTAGGTTTTGCTTTTAGGTATTTAGTTGGTTATTATTTTATATTAGGTGATTATATTTTGTTTTTAGGTGTTAGGTTTTGGTGTGTTGTTTTTATTTTATATTAAGTGATTAGATGATTAGGTGATGATGAGGCATTTTTATTTTTTTTAATTTTCGGCCCTTTTTTTATATATTATTATTATTATTATCATTATTTTTATTATTGTGGACCAAACTCCTAACAACTTGGGCCATTATTTTCCTTATTTGGCCCATAATTATTTTCGGTCCATTTAAATTTTTTTTTGAGTCCAATTATAAATTTTTTTGGCTCGGCTCGGAAGGAAATCTGTGTATGATCGAAAATCGACTCCACACATTCCGAATATTATTGAAATAATCTCGTATAAATTTTACGGGTATTACATCATGTCCCTGCCCAACGGGTGCTAAGTGGCTCGGCCTTGCTTGATAATATCGATGTCCCGCATGCGACAAGCTTGGCCGGTCCCAAAAGCCTTGTTCTCGGGCGCCCGGACACACTCGGCTGGAAAGGTCATTGCCCAGACTCTTGGTCAAATTTGTGAGGCCGTGAGTAGGGGTGGGCAAACGAGTTCGGGTTTAGGGTACCCGACCCGACCCTAACCGATCGGGTTCTTACTCGAAATTTAAAACAAAATCGGGTATCGAGTGGTCGGGTTTAGGGTAGCTTTGAGCTACCCGAATTACCCGATCGGGTACCTGGTTGTTTCGGCTCAATGAAAAGATATTGCTATTACTATTCGGCCCAAAAGAATATGATTGCTTTAAATAATACTATCAAAGAATGGCCCAACCCAAAAACAGACAAAATAGAAAAAAAAAACTCAAGTCACAACACACACACCACACACGGCATACGCATAGCAGAAGCAGAGACAGACCACCTACTCGCAGCGCACCACCCACCACTGCAGTCACCGACTGCCGTCAGGTCCGGCGTGACGCCGACCACAGCATCATCGGCCGCCATCCGTCCGTTGGCCGCCACAATTCGTCCAAAAGGGTATAAATTCTTATGAACCCTAGTTTTCTATTTTCGAAATTTTGTTGATTTTTTTCACTTTTTAGGTTTCAAAAGATGATTTTAAGTATTTATTAACCTTTTATACATGTCTAAATTCATGGGTGGCCAATTTTGGGTGTTGATTTGCCAATTAGGTTTTAAATTTAACATGTATTTGATACTTGAATTATGATCGAATTTGAAGTTGAAGGACTTGAAATTAATTTAAGCTTATTTAATTGTTGAAAATGTAAAAAAATAAAAGAGAAAACCTGACCCGACTCGCGGGTACCCGATTGTCAGATAAAATTTTGATCGTGTTGGGGATCGGGTTTGAAAATCAATACTGATTTTGTCGGGTACCCGACTCGAAAAACCCGATACCCGAAATATCGGACCCGATCCCACCCCTAGGCGTGGCACTGAGCTCTACTTGAGGGTTTGCTTTATTGTCTTGCAACATGTCTACTCCCTCTTTTTAACCGTGCAAATCTAGGGAGATTTTTGTTAAATATGATTAGTTTTGAATGAATAAAAAAAGGGATTCTAGTGTTTTCTAATTTAAAAAAGTGATTGGGTGTTGAAAAAAAAGATCGAAGTGAGTCGAAAAAAAAGATCGAAGGGAGATTTTGGGTGTCGAAATGAGTTGCTAATCGATGGGCTCGTGATTATTAAACATATTAATCCCAAATATGAGTGAATTTTTGTGTTTCTAAGCCTGAAATCGACGTTTTCGAACAGAAATCGGTTTATTCGAGTTTTTATTCGAATTATTCGACCTCGGATTGAGTTACTCGAATAACATTCGGGGTAGAAAAGTAGCACTTATTCGGGTAAAACAAAACCGAATTGAAAATTCGAATTATTAATTTTTTTTTCGAATTTTTTTTACTCGAATTAGTTATTCGAATTAAAAAATAAAACTTCGGATTATTCGAAATTTTGTTGACTCGAAAAAAATCTGTTTAGGGGGTGTTTGTTTCAGGTGATCCAAAATTATGGTGATAAGCACATCACGGTGATGCGTGTATCACCGGAATGTGGATCAATGTGATATGTCATCAGTGTGTTTGTTTTAAGGTGATATTTCATTTTGCAAATCAACGTGATATTGAAGTATTATGTTTGTTTAATCAGTGTGATGTGTAGGGTGACGTTGTATAAATGTCATATTTGACCCTATATATATGACTTAAATAATGTGTTAAATTTTTTTAAGGTGATATTTTATGTGATAACCATTAATATATTAAAATATACATTTAATATAGAAGCATTATTTATATTTGTACTTTTTTAAAATATAAGTTTTAATATTTTTAAATAACTGAAATATTTTTAAGATTTAATTATGTTAATCATGTAATTATATTTATAATGGCATAAAGTAATAATGTTAAAATATGAGGGGTATTCTCGTCCATTAAAAAGTTAGATAGATCACCTCATCACATGATGTTGGATCACCAAAGTTTTTTGGGGTGATCTGAAATATGAAATATCACCCATTTTCATCACCTAGGTGATCCATCATTCCGGTGATGACTCATAACCTAGACTAAACAAACACAGTGATAAGTGGTAAACGAGAGGATCACCGTGATGTTTTGGAAGATCACCCCAAAACAAACATCCCCTTAAGGTATTTCAGTAACTTTGGTCCGCTCCCTTTTGTTTAATAAAAATATGAACCGCTCCTTGTGTTAAAATAGCCCGTAAATCTAGTTAATATTAGGTTTTCACCTGCGACATGAACTAAGCTCCGCACACTTATAATCATCTTTCCCACCGACGATCACTGAAAGTTTAATTTACTGGGTAAGAGAGGAGCTAAGTTTCATTGCACAATTTCATAATCCTTGATCGTAGAAAAAAGAAATGGGTGATAGTGAAATCGCGAGCGATGTGGCCCGCGCCATGGCTGTTGCGTTCGGTGGTAATTCGTCTCGCGATGCTCGTGCTGCTGCACTCTCATACCTTGATACCGTAAATTTATCCGATTTTTCGTCTTCTGCTGGTGTTATTTTTGTGACAGAGAAATACTGCTCGTTTCTTATGTGTATTGTGGACGACATTTTGTATTGTAGGTTTTATATGTGAAATTTTATCAAACTGTTGTTGTTTTTGAGACATAATTTATTCGGTTGGTGGATGATCTCACTGCGTATTTCCAAGCTGGAGATCTTCAACTCATAATCTTTTGATCCACATCCATCTGGTGCTTAGGTGGACTAACAAACGAGGCTAAACTTAAGCTTCAATCCCACAGCAAGTACCGGACGTCGTAGTCTTTATGAACAGCCAATTTTTTTTTTTATATTTTATTATCTCCGCCATCCTCATTGCAGCTAAATTTTGCAAATTTAATTGGAAATTGTAGTCTTCGTATTGCTAACCTAAGCTTCCTAACGATTTATGTTGTGTGCGTGCTATGGTGTCTGAAAGATAATTATGCTCACCTCCTTCATTTGTTCGTGTGAGTTTGTTCTTTTAGCAGGTGTCTTTACAACTGAGGCCTTCTTTCTTTTTTTTTCCTTACATTTTTTGCAGATAAAATCCGGGGATGTCCACGTATTGGCAAATGCATCTTTTCTTTTAGTCAAGAGAGAGTGGTCATCTGAAATTCGTCTACAGGCATTCAAAATGCTCCAGGTAAAGGTTCTAGTAGCTCACTCGATTTTCAGTTTTGTTGCCAGTGATGTATTTGCACGAATTTCGTAAAGTCTGATGGAATTAACAGAAAGAACTGACCTAACCTTGTGGAGAAAAAGATAATATAACTATCTCGTGTAGTATGTGGTTTTGGTGATTCTCCACTTCCGTCTTAACTTTTGATAGACATCCCAATGTCTGGCTCTGGTGCATTACAACTCGGAGAATTCATTTTCTGTCCGGGAACATTGTGTTTAGATGTGTTTGACTTTGAATGAATTAGGTGAGCTTAAAAAACCCCTTTATGATGGAATTTCCCTCATTCCCTTTCCTATATTGTTGACCAACTTCTATTGATTTATTTATTGGTTTCGTGTTCCCTTGGTAATCCTTTTTCCAAATTGCTTCATTATTTTGTTTTCAACGCATGTCATCTCTGCTAAATGAAAACTTGCATCAGATTGTCCATGTGGTGATTTCTTGATAATGACATTAATCCCTCTTGGCTCTGCATTTCATGTGCCTTTCAGCATCTCGTACGGCTACGCTGGGACGAATTAAATTCTTTGGAGAGAAGGAATTTTGCAATTGTAGCTGTTACTTTGATGTCTGAAATCGTAGATCCCCGCGAGGAATGGGCTTTGAAAAGTCAAACATCAGCTTTGGTTGCTGAGGTTTTCATGCTGCATCTTTGTAATTTGCATGCCCCTCCTCCATTGTGTTTCATTCAAAATTGTGTTCACCCGTGCAGATAGTTCGTAGAGAAGGTTCAACTTTATGGCAGGAACTTCATCCTTCCTTAGTCAATCTTTCTCGTATGGGTCCAATACAGGTGAAGTGCAGTGCACAGCTTTCTCTATTTTGGTGAAATTAGTTGCTTACAGTTACTTGAAACTTGAGCATCAATTCTGAGAAGGAAGGTGCACCTCAAATGCATTTAAACCCAACCTTTTGTTTTTACTTTTACATACTATATTAATCCACATAAATGTGTATGATATTATGGCTATTTAAGCAAAAATGTTTTGCTGGCAGGCTGAGCTGGTGGCAATGATGTTAAGATGGCTCCCAGAAGACATTACTGTTCATAATGAAGATTTAGAAGGTCTGGCAATCCTTTTCTTTTATCTATTTTGTTCTTCTAAAGTTTAATTCTCCTTTCAACTCTTCTATGTTTAAAAAATGTCGTTATGAGATCAACCACGTCTCTTTGTATGAAATATATTGATATATCTTGTCTCTTCATTGAACTTCTGCATCCATGGTAAAACTCGACCAGATTTCTTTTTTCAGGTGATCGCAGGAGATTTTTATTGCGTTGGCTAACCGAATCGTTGCAAGATATATTGCCTCTGTTGTATAATGTAAGTTTTTTACTGTTACCTTTATTGTACTTTGTGCTGGATTGATTGACATTTTCATGTGATTATCTGCATAGTTACTGGAGGGTCACTATGGTGCTGCAGTCATGGAAGCTGGAAAAAATCAAATGGGCAATGCAAAACTGCATGCATTGGCAGTGATCGCTGCTGTCAATGCTGTTATTGCATATGCTGAATGGGCACCTCTGTCCGATCTTGCAAAATTTGGAATTATTCAGGGGTTTGGTTGCTCTCCTTTCTTCTTTCTTTTGTTTGGTTTAAAATAAAACTGTTTTGTACTTACACTTATCCATATCTGTTACACAGTTGCGGGTTCTTACTCAGATCTCCTGATTATCGTCTTCATGCATGCGAGTTTTTTAAACTGGTCTCACAAAGGTAGTTAATGGTATTTTTTTGTAAATCCGTGGTAAAATTTCTATGTATATGTTGTCACTATATTCTACATTTTGTAGAAAAAGACCTGTAGATGCTTATTCCGACTTCGATTCTGCAATGAGGAATCTTTTTGAGATTTTAATGAATGTAGCCAAAGATTTCAGCCCTGTTGCTGGAGAAAATGAAAGTGAAATTGAGTTCGCTGAGTACATATGTGAAAGTCTTGTTTCATTGGGTTCCACAAACATGCAGTGTATTGCCAGTGACGATGCATTGGTGTCATTCTACCTTCAACAGGTCTTTTTCAGTCAATACTATTAATGATAGTATTAGATTCAAAATTTATGGCATAATATCATTTAAACATTCTGTTTGTAATTTAGTGTTTATTCAATTGCATTCGTAGTTGCTGACTTGAGGTACTTTTGGAAAATGTTCCCTTAATAATAATGGAAGCACAGGCTGCTGAAAAACGTTGACTGAGTGCTGAGGCCAATTTCTGAAATGAAAGCATTTGGCGCAAATATGAAATTTAAGGATCATTGTGATTTTTTATCTTCACAAATTTTGCTTGCCCTCGGATGGATTTTCTTCATTGATTACTACTGTTTATTCTTACTAACCAAAAGAAAGTGATATCCATTCCATGCATCCAATCAGATCTAGATATAGTTTATGATGTGGCTTGTTATGTTTTCTAATATGGGGCTTAGAATTTAGACCTGATACGAGGGAAATGTGTGGGTCTTATGAATTAGTTGAGTTTATTTGATTTCTCTTCCTGTTTCCTAATTTTCAGATGCTAGGATTTTTTCAGCACTCTAAGCTGTCACTTCATTACCAATCTCTACTCTTTTGGCTGGTAAGATTTAGTTACTAATTGCAGGGAAGAAGTCGTGTTTAATTTTCTTTAGTAGTTGTAATAATTTTATTATTGTGATAGGCACTCGTGCGAGATCTGGCAAATAAACATAAGACTGCTTTGGCCAACGAAGTGAGCTTGGGGTCCAGAAAGGCTGATATTGGAAACATCAATGTTTTAACATTAGTCAATGATGGTATATGCAGTGCCCTACTAGAAACGGCCTTCCAACGCATGATTAATAAAGAAAAACTTCCCCATGAAGCAGCATTTAATGTTGGGTCCTTGGAGTTGTGGAGTGATGATCTAGACAATAAAGTAGATTTTGGTCAATACCGTTCTAGACTTGTAAGTCTCATACTAATCATTTCTAACGAAATGAATTTTACTATTTGCTCCAGCAATGATTCGGAATTTTATGCATCATATAAGGGCATCTTGAAAAGTTTTAATGTATATCTTTTTTTTAATACGTCAAATTTACACGTTTGCTGATGTCATCTCAATCCTCAGTTGACTGTATTCAAGCTTATGCATTTATTTATCATTTTTAGAAGACTGACTGTTGAAGTGGTATATTGGTGAGGAAAGTGCATCTCGTGTCATGCTATGTTTTTAGATGCATTTTAGCTCACAGTGGAGACCTTAATCATTCTATTGTTTCTGAGCTGTTTATTATGATGCCATCTCTGGAAATAAATTTTTTTATGGGGTTGACATATGTGCAAAGAGGAGTGAGTATGTGGCATTCGGTAGGTGCATTCAGTGCCTTGTGCTATATATAGTATGATCGGACACTAGTCTAAGCTTTAGCATTACAAATACTATTGAGAGTTTATTTTAGGGAAATCGAAGTAGTAATGACTTGGTGTAGTACTGCATATGTTCTATCACAGTAGGTTTACAAACATCAGTTAAAAATGTACGAGTGATAAATAGTGTATTAAAGTTTGATATTAAATGGCGTATGCCTAGAGGCATCTCCGGGATGTGCAATGCAAATTTGGTATATTTGGTAGTTGTTGCCGGATAGGAGGCATCTGCAGAATGCAATGCACAGTAATGACTTGGTGTAGTACTGCATATGTTCTATCACAGTAGGTTTACAAACATCAGTTAAAAATGTACGAGTGATAAATAGTGTATTAAAGTTTGATATTAAATGGCGTATGCCTAGAGGCATCTCCGGGATGAGCAATGCAAATTTGGTATATTTGGTAGTTGTTGCCGGATAGGAGGCATCTGCAGAATGCAATGCACATTTGTGATATTTCTTATTTTCATAGTCCTCGACAATGTTTGTGCACCTTTTTGTGAAGACTTTCTGCTGTATTCAGTTCCACGCCTAGAGTTATACACTCATTTCTTATTTTTGGGTTGAATTTTATTGGCTTGACATGACTTAGTCTTAAAGAACTGGCCTCGAGGTGTCTTCTATTCTCTCCAGTTTATGCTGCAACTTGAATTGTTCTGCATCTAATAAAAGATCACGAGGGGCTTGAAGCATAAGGCTCCTCAAAAGTGTGAATTGTGATCTTCCGTCACTTTATCCTGTTAACTGACACGATAAATCAAGAGATGTCTTGTTGATGAAACATGAACTTGATATCAATTACAGTTTGTTTAGAATGGTTATGCCAGTCAATGATGCAGCTTCTGAATCCTGTAGATATGATAGGCCTATAGTATTTCTTAATAAGTTTTTGGCTAGAACGGACGTTTCTGGTTTTGTGAATTCTTCCAAGGGACGGGAACCACAGGAGCTTTCAATGATTTTTTTGTAGTATAATTTGGTATGGATAATAGTGACATTTCGTAAGGCTTCTTCCTACCATTTAATGGTGTGTGATCATATATGTTCCGAGGTTACTGTAATCTCCTTGGTTGTTTTTCTTTACCTCCTCTGGATCCTTCTATATATCTTTTTTATCAGGTTTTGGTATTATGATTTGTTTTTTGTTTGTTTTCCTTTACCTCCTTTGGACATTAACATTGCTCCTGTTTGTCTTATCACTTTTTAGATGTATGCCTTTTTGGCATTCTAGGCTTGTACCGGTTATCCATGATAAGTGCCTTTACCTTGTTATCAATTTTCATTAAGCGGATATTCACTTGTATCGACTTCATGCATATATAATGTATTTTTTGTTATTATTGTTGTTTGACCCTCCCATGCTAAGTCTGTGAATGGATCAACTGTAAGATAATCTCCGCTGCTAATATAACCATTATTACTTACAAAAGACTGATAAAAAAAAATAAATTTAGTCCAAGACTTTTTATGGAACATGGATGGTCAGAAGGTTTTTTTTTGTATGCAGTTGGAACTGATCCGTCTGATAGCATCTGAGAAGCCCCTTATCACAGTTATTAAGGTCTCGGACAGAATTACTGAGATTATCAAGAACCTCTCGCTGATGCCTGTACTCTCTAGTGTAAGTCTTATCAACCTTATTCACGTAATTGCTTTAGCAGTCCTTTCATTTGCTAGCGGTGAAATTGTGTATGCTTAACTGATTATCTATACTCTTCATTATTATCTCAATGTTTCTGAATCCGTCTCTTTGAAATATCTAGGGTCTGGCCTTGATGGAAAGCATGCATTTGGCTTTGGAAAATATTGTTAATGCAATATTTGATGGTGAATTCATGCAAAACAACAATGAAGTCAATATCTCACTGCTTAAAATATTTGAAGGTTTGATTACTGCCACTACATTAATTTATTAAGCTTTTTTAGTTCTCTGCTCTTTGCTTATGTTGACTGTCAACTGAAGGGTTGCTTCAACAACTCATTTCATTAAAATGGAACGAACCATCACTGGTTGAAGTTCTTGGTCATTATCTGGATGCTCTAGGGCCTTTCCTGAGGTATTGCCCAGATGCTGTTGGCAGTGTAATCAATAAACTATTCGAACTATTAACCTCCCTACCTTTTGTGATCAAGGTTGTTTATTTATCTTCTCTCTCAAATCAGCTACAACCATCCGTTTGTTTCATTACCTTGCTTGACTATAGCTATGTTTTTGTAGGATCCTTCTACAAGTGCTGCTCGGCGTGCAAGATTGCAGATATGTACGTCCTTCATTCGAATTGCTAGGGCTGCTAAAGAGGCCCTCTTGCCCCACATGACGGTGATCTACTGTTTCCTGTTTCAGTAGAAGACAGCGTGTTGGAAATGATAGTCTTCTTGAATCGTGCATTTGAATGATGATACTCTGCGTCTTGACTGATTATTCTTGTTTGTTCCAGGGCATTGCCAGTACAATGACGTATTTGCAAAAGGAAGGTGCTTTGATGCGGGCAGAGAAAAACCTTCTAGGCGAATCCTTCCTAGTTATGGCTGCTTTTGCTGGGTAAGCTTCGATGAACATTTCTACTTTTTGCATTCTCTAAGTTCTTATTTTCAATATTTCGCAAATTTTTGGAACTTGTTTAGGGTTCAACAACAACAGGAAGTTTTGTTATGGTTGCTAGAACCTTTGAGCAATGAATGGACTCAGCCAGAGTGGCAAGAAAAATACTTGACGGGCCCAGAGAGATTTGTTGGCCTGTTTTCTGAGAATCAGTTTATGTGGTCAATATTTCATACTATGACATTCTTCGAGAAAGCGGTTAAGAGAAGTGGTTTTAGAAAGAGTAATCAGAATCTAGATAATGGTGAGAAAACAAACTCGGTTGCTGCTCACCCGATGACTTCCCATCTCCCTTGGATGCTGCCTCCTCTTCTCAAAGTACTGCAGTATGCTTTATCCCTTTTCAACTTTTCCTAAATTCATTTTTTTTTTGCGATTTCTTATCATGGACTTCTGTTTTTCTAATTTCCAGCTTCTACGAGCTTTACATTCGCTTTGGTCTTCATCTGTAAGTGTACTTCTTCCTGGAGAAGTCAAGGCTGGGATGGTTATGAGTGATGTAGAAAAGAACAGCCTTCTTGGAGAAGGGAAGCCTAAGTTGCCCAAAGGTGCTTTAGCTTTCGGTGATGGATCTCAATTTGATGTCAGCAAGGAGGCTTCTCCTGATGCAATTGAAAGTATACGGAATTGGTTTAGAGGAATAAGAGAAAGCGGGTATAAGGAGTGTATTTACTTTAAGTTCCATGCTCCACTTTACTTTTCATCTTACCGGGTTACCCATTCCTTTATAAATATATTATGGAAGTGAGACCGTAAGAATAAGTAAATACGATGATACCCAGGCAGAAGACGACCTCTTTTTGGGGCTGGGTTTTTTTAAGATATCAAGAGAACTAAGACAGAGACGCTACTCTTGTAAAGTGAAAATTTTCGTTTAGTGTTCCCTGTCCACCTAACCTTAGCTTATTGTTCATCTTATTCCTATCCTGGACTTGGTATATACTGGAAATTGCATTAATTCTAGTCCAAATCTGATTTGTCAATCTTCCTAACCACTAGATACTTGCTCGACCCTGTTAGTTAGTTGTACTTCACTTGGAATACCCGTAGGATGTGCAACCATTTAAGTTAATGCCGTATAATGTCGGCTAATGAGGTATATGCACTTCCTAATCTCTGCCAATCCATGCTTACAGATGGTTCATGTGACAGATCTTCTCTGTCTTATATAAAAGAATAATATTTTTGCTTTCATAGAATCGGCTTAGAGATATTCGTTAAAACTTGTTGCTGGACAGTGGAAGTGGATGTTCAATTACGTTATTAACTACTTATTCTAGGTATAGCATATTGGGTTTATCTGCAACCCTCGGGGACTCCTTTTTCAGAAGCATGGACTCTAATTCCTTATCTATAGCATTGATGGAAAGCATTCAGTACATGGAGTTCCGGCATATAAAGCAGATGTTGCACTCAGCTCTAATTCCTCTCATTAAGCATATTCCCGCAGATATGTGGGATATGTGGCTAGAGCAACTCTTGTATCCGTTACTTGTGCACATTCCAAAAGCTCTTAGCTCTTCATGGTCAAGTCTTTTACAAGAAGGCAAAGCTAGAACGCCTGATCTGCTCGGAATACAAGAGGGATCGGACTTAAAGACTGAAGTGATGGAGGAAAAGCTTCTAAGGGACCTAACCCGTGAAGTATGTTTACTTTTATCTGCTATGGCTGCCCCGGGACTTAACACAGGGCTTCCTGCACTAGAACAGGCTACCCAAATTAGCCACACGGCTGCTGATGGTTCTCTGAGAAACTTGGATGCATTTGCTCATTCTTCGGTGGTTGGGTATGTATGTATATCACTTGTAGTACATCATATATCTGACCCGCTGCCACCATCTATCATCCAACTATAAGTGTCCTCTTTTGCAGATTTGTGATGAACAAGGAAAGTCTTGCTGCTCCAACATTAAAGATATGCGTGGAAGCTTTTGGTTGGACGGACAGTGAGGCCATGTCCAAGGTTTATTCCTTCTGCGGAGTGGTGATACACCTTGCTGTTTTGACTAATAACGTGGGGCTTAGAGAATTTGTGTGTAAAGATCTCTTCTCAGCAATCATCCGAGGACTAACCTTAGAGTCCAATGCTATCATAAGTGCAGAATTAATTAGTCTCTGCCGTGAAATCTTCGTTGGCCTTTCTGGGAGAGATCCATTGCCTCGCCAGGTCAGCAGTAATCATATCTTTCTTCTCCTTTCTGTTGTAATAATAGTATGTGCTGCTATGGCTATCTACCTATGATTAATATCAAATTTTGTTTTTCTTTTGGCAGATTCTGCTGTCTCTGCCTTGTATCACACCTCAAGATTTGATTGCTTTTGAAGAAGCTTTGTCAAAAACAGCCAGTCCTAAGGAGCAGAAGCAGCACATGAGAAGTCTTTTAATGTTGGCAACTGGAAACAAGTTGAAGGCCATTGCTTCTCAGAAGACGGTCCACGTCATCACAAATGTCACTAGTAAGCGTTTCATCACATCTTATCTGTCTCTCTTTTCAATATGAAAGTCAAACAAGAGTTTACACATATATATGTATATATCTTCAATAATAATAGTAGTACTTAGTAGTTCTAATAATCCGTGAAATCATGATATCCTTTGTTTTATATAACTTGTTCAGCGAGGTCTCGAGGTTCGGATGCTACTTTAGTTCATGATCAAGGGGATAATAAGATTGGATTAGCTGCCATTACATGATGAAGATAGTCAGTCACTCGGTCAGTCCGTTTGGTGGCGAAGTAGCATCACATCATATAAGTATCTATCTTTTGTTGAGTTGAACAAGTTTAGATTTAGCAACTGTTCCTTCTTTCGAGATGGGTTCGCATGTAAATTCACCGTCCACTTTGGTATTTAATTATATTTTGGGAAATTACGTTTCAGGCCCTGTCAGGGTCTGAAATTAGGTTTCAGGCCCTGACAGAAAAATAATTAGTTTAAAGGATTCGATTTCTACAGTACCACTTAATTGTTCTGTAATACCACTTCATTTTACTTTGATATCACTTCATGGTTTCGAAGTACCACTTTATTGTTCCGCAGTACCACTTCATTGTTCTGCAGTACCACTTCATTGTTCTGAACTAACATAAAAGAATCATCCGATACCAGTTCATATATATTTTATACCACTTGTGAAAATTAAGGTGCTTATCTCTAAATTTTACGAAAATTGGGTCCTAACTAATTTTTTTTCTGTCAGGTCCTCAACCCTACTTTAAAACATTTTTGGGGCTTGAATCATAATTAACCCTTATATTCTAGTTATACCCATCAGTAGTTATGAAGCTTACTAATTAAAAATCAGTCTTTGTCCATTGAAATCTTTTTTTAGCGCGTATATTCTGGGAATCTGGCCAGTGGGACTAGCTAGATTTTGTTTCTGCAATGGCGTACAAAACTACATCCACCTAGGTAATGGCTAGATTCAGTCGGATGTTTGACTCGTGCAACAGAGCAGCAATTTCACTCGTATTCCAAACTTAGTTTTAGAGCCCATTCATAATAGTTTTATTACTACTTTTGCATCGAACATATATCGACTTGTATTGTTATTTTTTTAAATGAAAGTTTCACTAAAAAAAATTAAATACTCAAAGGTAAAGAGTTGGATACTCTGTTAGGTCCTTTTTTATCCAACACAGATCAATCGATTGATAATCTTTAGAAATTCAGATTTAAGATCGAAGATTACCTAGTTGAAAGCTTACGAGAGAAGAAACGTTAAAAGCAAGGGTTTGGCGCTAATTTTTCTGTCCAAAATTCTCGATTCTAATTTTCGATCTGTAAAACCATACAAAGCGCACTCCTAATTTCTTAGGAGTTCACTTATATATACCACCTCGTGGTATATTTACACAAGTAGTCCTACAAAATTACTAATTACAATTTAGCAATAGACTACTAATTTGCATAGCAAGACTAAGACAACTATATTAATTGAATACAATTAAATAGTTCCAACAATCTTTCCTTTTGTATTCAATTTCCAATATAGCGCGGGTTGTCTTCGTCTTGCAAATGGAAAGACTCCTCGAGTCCTCGAAATCTCCTCTTTAGAATATCTTCAAGCTCACCCGGTCTTCTAGGCATCGGCTTTTACTTCGAATCTTCCTTTGAAGTTCTTCTCCTAAATGTCGTAAGATGTACGAAGTATTCTTGCCGGATTTAGAAAGTCCGCATTCCATCTCTCATGTTGAAAGCACACGAAACTCAAAACTCCCCCTATTTGGGTCAACCTTTTGTTGAGATCGGGGAGTCCGATGTGAGGTTTGGAGAGGTAGACACGGTTGGCAACTTCGGTCGTTGATGCAGTGGACACGGTTGGCAACTGAAATATGGTTGGCAACTTCGGTCCTTAATGATGCTTGAATCATGTGTCGTTCAGTCCTCGGTCCTTGCTTCTTCTTCCGAAAGCAAGGGGATTGTGAAAGTCGAGGAGAGGGCTCGGGGTTTAGCCATCTTCTCCGTTTCGCCAGATTCGTCTTCTCCGAATGGAAGTTGTCTGGTTCGGCCTCGAAGAAGCGTCTCTAGTTCCAGAAGAAGGTAGGCTGCCTCTTTCTTTCGCTAAATCTTCGAGGCAGAGTTAGAAGTGGTGGTTGGAAGATCTTCTTGAAAAGCGTCCAACTCACACACCTGAAATCACTAAAAAGCTCCCCCGAGGATTTAGTCGTTTAAAAAGATTCAAGGAGAATTCATGATTCTAAAGTACACTCTAAAAGCGAAAACATGAATTATAACAGTTAAAATTACTCCCCCTTAAATTTTTATTACTCCCCCTCAATTCATGCTCATTGGAAACATATAACGGAGTAATTTCAAAGTAATAGAGTAATTTTTCATTCTCCCCCTTAATTCATGTTTTCGACCACTAAAAATCATGACTCCCCCTCAAATAGTGCCCCTATGATGTTTAACAATTTCGCAAAGATATACATATTCACCAAGATATGCATATGAGAATGTAACACATATGACACAACGAGTAGAAACGCATGTAATCATTTCAGCATATATGCATGAACTCCTAAGCATGCATATGAAAATTTGCGTTACCATATAAGCAAGAAATATTTTGCTTTTAAACAAGTCTGTGCCAATGCATGTGCAAATGCATTTGAAAATGTGCGAAATCTTTCATGCATAAGAAAAATGCAAAGTGAAAAATAATTGCAAAAATACAAGAAAAAATGCATGAAAAATATAAAAACTCTGCCAAGAAAAATAAAAGTAAAGAAAAATTTGACAACACTATACGATTTTTATATTTATTATTACTTTTTATTATTTTTCCCCTTTTTTATTTTGTTTTGGGGTCAGATTACGTTACTTTGATCATGTCCACGCAAATATTTCACATGACACATAGAATAATTTGCCGTCAAGTCATATCGTCAAACTAAAGTCCTCCTAAGTTCATAGAGTGATCCATTTCGACAACTCTCACTAGGTTCGCTCTAGCGCTCAATTATTTTTATCATGGGATTTATATACTAGATATACCACTCATGTCAACACAAGCAAAATTATATCAATTAACCTGCTATCAAGGCGCTTTTAATCATTTTACCGAGCGAGAGACCGTCGATTCGGAATCAAAGGGACTTATTTAGTATTTTGGTTCTGACTTAGAAGCGAAGAAAAATATTTAGGAATCGTGGACTAAAGATCTTCTTCCTTTTCTTCGTCGTCCTCTTTACTGGTATTTTCTTTTCCATCCTTAAACGTTTTCATATTATTCTACACTTGCTCAAGCTGAAGCTCCGCTTCTCTACGAGGCTGAGAGATTATCTAAGGCGAAGTTCTTCTTGTTGGTTCTCGGGTTGATACCGTGCTCCTCTTCTTTTAATCCCTAGAGATGTTCCAAAGATTATCGATTTGGAGAAGTTCACAGTTATGGAATTCAAACCCAAGGCCGTGCTCCTCTTCTCGTTGTCTCGATATAAGACCAGATTATCGTTGGAGAAGTTCACTTCATGGTGCTCCTCTTCCAGCCGTTCGGACGAGTATACAAGATTATCGAAGGAGAAGTTCACAGCAAGATCCATGCCCTCTTCTTATGATTTCTAGAAGATTTCAATAATTAGGAAGACAGGTTCTTTTGGACTATTTATTGTGCGTTGAGCATTCCTCGTGTGCGTTTTCCACCTCCTTTTGTCATCATTTTCTTCTTTTTCTTTCGTCGCCTTTTCTCCCGCTCCTTTTCTCGTTTATGCAACCCTCCAAAATTTATGAATTACGGTTGTAGGCTTGATCGGGATACAAATGAAAAAAAGGGATATCGGAGAAGGCTCAAAAGGGATGACTAGAGGAATAATTTCAAGGATGATAGTTTGATTTTGGCCAAGTGAGGGATTTTCCTACGTGCCATAATCATTTCCCAACAATCTAACGCAAGGCGAGTATGAGGCCAAGAAATACAAGTTAAGACAATCATTTGATGTGTGACTCGCTCAAGGATAAATTCCCGAAAAAATAATAAGGCTCAAAATCTCACATATATGATGTGGCTTTGTGTCTAGTGGAACAAACGAGTGATCTTTAGACAAAAGAATGCGACTAGACAGACAATATTAAGCAAATAACCAATCATATATCAAGGAAAGATTTTTGTGAACAAATCAAAGCAGATTGAGTAATCGTCACTCCCCATTTTTTTCGTTGTTTATGTTTAATTTTTTTTTAAATAATGCATGAAAAAAAAACGTTGTATGTGTTTTATATATTTTTGTTGTTATTTATTAATATATATGTTCTTTTTTTATTTTTTTTTAAAATGAAGATGCATGAGTAATAAAAAGAAAGAAAAAATTGCATGAAGAGTTTTTTCTTTTTTTTTTTAATTTTGTTGCTATATGAGTAAAATTCATGATAAATGTTTTGAAAAAAAATTTGACACTTAACATTTCAGCTCAGATGCATAATGTACCAAATTGTAATCCCTAAGAAAATTAATAGTGACTCATCCTAAAAATTTAGCACTTTTAGAAAAAAATGAGTAAGGAATTTTGTCACCGAGTTTGTCGCTTAGGTAGGAATTTCTTGTAGTTGCTCTGCCGCTCGCCCTTGATCATGTATGTGGAGCAACTATCATCGAAGTACCATACATGAGGGAAATCTGCAAAACTATCGGGACTTTGGTACCCATTGTCGTATGAGTCCTCCCTTATTAGCAGAAAACGAGTTAGTCGTAAATCGTGTAAAATTAGATTGTGAGCCTAAGTTGGTCGAAGATGTAGTCTTAGGAGTCCATATTTGACTAGGACTTTGTGACTTGATATCCGACTTAGGAATCCATTTTTGCTTGATTTTACACGGATAAGTAATTCTAGCATGTGAATATGTGCTCCTAGAATGTGTACTTTTAAAGGTCTTCTTGGTACCTAGTCGTAATAAATGCTTTTCGGAACGAACTTTGACTGGATACTTCATGTAAGAATATGAGCAAATAGAATGATAAGCATGTAAACTAGATGTATCATATTTCCTACATGGAGAATGCACATTTTTCACATAATGATTATAAGAATTTCGAAAATTATTTCAAGTTTAGGCTTTTTAAATAAAAAATTAGTAGGATCATTTGAAGCACACGATGAAGTTTGTGCACTAGAATTTGAAATATTTTCGTGAAAGATTTTCTTTTTAGGAACGGGTGAGGAAGACTTTTGATCTTTATGATTGTGGAGCTTTTCAGTTCTCCCATTTCCATGGGACTTGTTCCTTCGCTATAGAAAGTGCGGGACTTTTACTTTGAATTTCAACTTTGGTCAAAATCGACGTAGAATTAGTAGAAGTCGTGTCGATGATAGGAACGAGATCATCCGTTTGCGTTCCTTGTATCATGTTTTGAAGACGAGGAAGCTTTGAGACTAGATATCTCCGTTAGAAGTGTATTCTTTTCTACTTCAAAATTCTTTCTTTCTGTTTCTAGTGTAGAATTTAAATTCTCTATTTTCTTAAGAATAGAAGGTATATCGACGGAAGAAGAATTTTCAGAATGATGAGATTGTGCTTCCTTGGTCTTAGAAATCGCAAAAAGATTTTCTAGAGTTCTAATCTTACAATAGAGCTTCCCACGTTCTTCAACTAAGAAAGCATATTTAGCTTGAGCAGTGTTCTTTTCGATTCACAAGCATTTAAACTCTTGGTCAGTTCAGCAATCTTAGCATTAGAATTTTCTAATTGAGATTCTAGACTAGTGATCTTAGAGTTGGCATTTGTTAATCTACAATTGAGGCTAGCTTTCTCGTCCAGGTTCCTAACCAAACACTTGTAGTTACTTTCTAGCCTGACTTCTAATTCCTTAATTTTTGAGCTATGCGTCTCTAATTGTGGCATCTTAGTCTCATTAATTTTGAAGCTCCTAGTTAGTTCATCTATTTTCGCATTAGAGCTTCTAAGTTCCAATTCGAGACTAGCTATTTTCTCCTCAGATTTAGATAATTTTTCTTCTAACTCTTTTGTACTTTTCTGCTCATTTTTCATGTTAGCATACCTAGTTTGTAAGGATTCTAACATGTTAAACAATGTAGAGTTAGGAATAACTACCTCCAGAGAAGACGTGCCTTCCTCTTCATCGCTCGTTTTCTTCGACAAGTTCGCTTCAGAGGTATCCTCAACTCGAGCCATGAGAGCTAGATGGTTTGATTTATCTTCGTGATAGGCCATCAAGTCGTAGCTCTCCTTTGGTTTAAGGCTAGAATTCTTTTCTTTGTTCTCCGAATTGGATGAGGACTTAGTCTTTGACACCTGTTTTCTTAGCATTTTTGTAATTAACTTTAATTGTTGTTCGAAGTCTATTAAATCTTGATCCATTTTAATTTTCTTTTAACTTTTGTTGGTTGGATATTTTGATCGTTCACGTGTTTTGTGATTTGGATTTATTTTAATACTGATTAAAATATTTGGCTTTTAAAATTTCAGTTTCGAAAAGATTTTGGTGTATAAAGTTTGATTTAAAAATTGAATAGTATTTACCAAAAGCTTTTTCTATAATGTGCCAACAGTTACTGTTTTCGAAAAAACCTTATTAAGTTTTTTTTAATGTCAATATAAGGCACTGTTTTTGATCGAAAATAATTTTCGAGTAAAAGTTTTTTCGAGTGAATACGTGAAGCACTGTTTTCGATTGTTAAATTTTTTCGACAATGTACTGTTTCTAGAAAATAGTTTTGAATTTCAAACAGTTATGTATAGATTTACGATCGTAAAAGTTTTGCGATTTGATAAAACGTCGTCGTTTTGAGATTTTAGTATTTAAACATTTAAAATCAAATTTTTCGATCGCAAAAAGTTTTGCGGGCGAAAAATAAGTTTTGCGACGACAAACCTATAAAAGCAACTAAACAAAATTTTGAGATCGTAAAATCAAGTAAAAGAGTGAGAATTGAATAAAATTGAAAGTTTTGGGGTTAAATTGAAAATTTAGGGCTAGATCCGAACTTTCTGGACTTAATTGAAATCTATTCGGGATCAAACAGTAACTACAGGGACTAATAAAATTGATGGGACTTAGAACGCAATTTTCATGTATGCATATGTGTATCTATCTTTAACGAGTGTAGAAGATGAAATTCTGAGTTTCACGATCGATAAAAATTCCAGTTTTTCGATTGAAAAGATTTCACGAATGAGATTTGCGAGCTTGACCAAGGTTTCTCGCGTTGACCCGAATTCTCGATTGCAAAACAGATTTTTTTTTCTCGCTGTCGAACGCGACGAAGCTATGGTCGAAGAAGAATTTCGATCGAGAAAAAAAATTGCGTCGATGAGTTTCTCGATCGAAGAACAATGACGAACAGCTCAGCGAAGAACGATTGATCGCTTCGATAGTTTCTCGATCGAAGATTCTTACCAGAATCGGCGAAGAACACAATGAATAACAGAGAATAAACACGAAGCCGAACCAAACAGAGTCAATGCCAAAAAACGAAAAAGCTTGATCCAAACACAAAATTGTTCGAAATTACTCTGGGTTATGGATCGAAATCAAACACTTAGCAAGAACAAACAATCAATTTAACGAAATCAAAGCCAAATCATTCGGATTTTTGAATTTTCACGAAGAACAGTGCAAAATAGAAACATTCGATCGATCCTCAAAAATAGCAGAAAGTTGATTCTATCGATCAGAAATAAGCTCAGAGATGTTAGAAACACTCGATAGAGCAACAAAATCAGCAACATGAATCGAATTTTTGAGAAATTAGGTCGAAGTTCTTAAGAGCAGTTCGAAGAACGCAATGGCTCTAATCTTCAAAATTCGCAGAAATTATTAGTTCAATTGGATAAAAACAAGCATAGATCAAATAGAAACACATAATCAAACATCAATAACAGCAATCCAAGTCGAATTGTGATGAATTAAATCCAATTTTGACGAAAAACAGTGCGCTCGAGAAAAGAAAAAGATCAGTCGAAAATTCAGAGTTGTTATGTCCTACGATTAACAACTCTATGATCCTAGGCATGAATTCTAAGTAATTCAATGATAATGATTGACATTAAGATTCGATCGAACATAGAATCAGAATCAGTGTGCTCTGATACCAATTGTTAGGTCCTTTTTTTTTATCCAAAACAGATCGAGTCGATTGATAATTTTTAAAAATTCAGATTTAAGATCGAAGATTACCTAGTTGAAAGCTTACAAGAGAAGAAACGTTGAAAGCAAGGGTTTGGCCTAATTTTTCTCTCCAAAATTCTCGATTCTAATTTTTCGATCTGTAAAACCCTACAAAGCGCACTCCTAATTTTCTTAGGAGTTCACTAATATATACCACCTCGTGGTATATTTACAGAAGTAGTCCTACAAAATTACTAATTACAATTTAGCACAAGACTACTAATTTGCATAGCAAGACTAAGACAACTATATTAATTGAATACAATTAAATAGTTCCAACATACTCCATCTGATAATATTCGACCATTCAAAGGAAAAAAACTCTCAACAAGACAGAAACAAACAGAATAAGTAAAAGATGAAGCAAAGAAAACGACACCCAAAGAAAATAGCTTGAACATATGCTGGACATAGTAGATTGATAAATCATGAACAAGAACCTGATTCTATCGCCATAATTATATATGGTTTGGAATTAGGAATGTTATAAATCAATAAATGAATAATGGTGCCATGATACACATATAAATGTTTAATATTATTCGAGATCAATAATAGCGAATGCCCTATATCGTCTAATCCTCATACGGCATTTCGAGAGCATATTCCTTACAATCTTCCACTTGCACTTAATGCCATGCGTGTTGAATCGAATTCCCATATTCTCAAGATGTCTATTCAGCACGGACTGAGATAAATGTTTGGTGAATGGACAGACCACGTTGTCCGCGGTCGCAATCTTCTGGATGGCTATGTAGCCATTTTCAACGAACTCACGCAACACATGGTATTTTCTTTCTATGTGTTGGGGTTTACTATGAGACCTTGGTTCCTTTTGTGCGACTGCACCACTATTGACGCACTACAATGGCGGTGGTTTTTTCGGCAATCGGAGCCACTTGAAGTTCTTCCAAGAACTTTCTCATCCAGCATATTCGTTTGCTGCCTCGGAGGTGGCTATGTACTCAGCCTCGCAGGTGGAATCAGCAGTTGTGCTCTACTTGGAACTCTTCCAAGATATGCTCCACTGTGACGATCCTCATTTTCTATAAAGTAGTTTGGCGGATTTCCTCAACGAAAGCTGCGGAAAGCCCATGTTACAAAAGAAAAAAACTCTTTAACAAAATAAATATATTAGAAACGAGTACGGTTTATAACATCAATTCTTTTACAAAGGTCGTAGCCCAATATATCAAAATATCCTATCGCTTCACATGTCTTCATCCATGTACAGCCCTCCCTCGAAAGTCTGTTGAGTCACTGCCACCGCCATCAGCCCACTCAGTCGCGACATGTCTCAACGTCGGACTCGGTCATACCTACAACACGTACAGCCCTCCACGGCTCTGAATATCATTGAATCCTTATCTGCCTCATCTGATAGTGATTCCAGCCCTTAGAACTTCGATCCCTAGTGATCTCCTAGCTCTAGTATGCCTAGTTCTCGTATGCCTAGTACTAAGTTCTTTTAGTTTGCTGGTTTTTGGGTTGATAGGTCGTGGTTGGTTTTAGGTTTATGGTAAGTTGGTGGTGTTTGGGTCCCACCTTTTTTATGCTGAAGGGGGAGATGTTTGGGCAATTAATGCCGTATTGTGGAATACTATAATATAATCGGCTTGGTTTTATATGTCTGTGTCCTTTGTGTTTGAGTTTGTGATTTGTTAAGGATTAAGGAATTCCGCACATATGCAGGGGGAGCAAACTGAGAACTGATAATTTGAGACATTCCGTGGTAACTTGTGACATTCCATACGATGTGACCTTGTAATTACTAAATCTTTGCTACTGTGCTTTACAATAGAATATTAGAAATTAGACAGGGGGAGCATGCTTTAAAATTTGATAGAATTACTTGCTCTGGTCATGTCACATCTCTTGATACTTAAACATGCTACGTGCTTAAATGGTTTCATATCGAGTGTACTCATATGCTTAAGATATGCATTAATTACTTGTCATCATCAAAAAGGGAGAAATTGTAGACCTTTTTGGTCCAATGATTATGAGAGTTTTGATTATTCCAAGTAATTATGTATTATGGGGGGTACAATTTAGAAACTCGATATGTATGATTTATGATGTTTAAGTATGTGAAAATATTCGATTAAGTGTTTCAATATGATTTAAATCGGAAAATCGAATATATGTGATATTATGCTTAACTGGAATGTTGATGTGATGATCTGATTGTGAACGTTTTCGTAAGCCTGAAGTATCACTATGTGCTATATATGAAAAATATATTATGTTCAGTGATATGTTAGCTGTACACGTGATTGAATTATTTTTGGAAAGAATATCATTGTGATCACCCGAGTATAAATGACTATGCTATATGGAAAAGATATTTTGATTGAGTTGTACATGAGATTAAGTTTATTTTAGGAAAGAATATCATGATATATCCGTTTAAGTGCTATCTTATTTGACTCTTAAATCAGTAATGATCTATCTTTCCTTATGCGACTTGGGATTTATGTTTTGGAAAGTGATTAATTGATTGGACTTATATGTGGTAATATGCTGATTGAGTGTATAAATGGAATGTGCTGACAAATGGATGAGATTACCGTGGACGGAAAGTAAGACTGAAATTTATGGTAAATGATCATGTTTGACCATTGAGTTAAATTGTTTATTCTTGGCATGATTATATGAAATAAATGCACGTGATTTCTGAGATTTCTCTTGCATATTATGTGCTTAACTTTCTTTGTGAAGTGTTGAAGCTATATTGGGTCTATTAAGGAGCACACTTCACAATCAAGGGTACTGAACGATTACACACAAGCCATCGAATTCCTTAGATTGTTTTGAGCTTTTATTTGCGAAAAATTCGTAGTTTGTGCTGAGCATACATTTGCCAATCTGTACCCGTGAGCGATCTTTAGCAACACCCTATCCTAAAACCCTCGTCTTCGGACGTGCTGAGCGCACAAAGGAGCATGAGTGGAGTCTTTCGCATGTGGAGGGACGAATTTGGTGGATTTGGTGGCCCTTCGGTAGCAAGCTGTGTCCAATTGGGGAATTAGTTTTCTGGGTAAACGACGGGAACGAAACCTGCCGTGCGACGGCCTAGAACTCCTATTATCCATAGTGCTTCGGTTGTGTAAGGGTCGATCTTTCTGTAACCAAAACCGGTAATACTCAGTGATTGATTAGAACTCTTGGGGAGATCACACCCAAGGACAGGATTAAACCCCAGTTGGGGATATAACCTGTATAAAAATCCCGTCTCACTTTGAAGATATAAATGTGCCTAAGAGGGGGGGTGAATTAGGCTTATAAAAATTTTGTGCTTCTTCTGACAAATGCTAAGTGTGGTGACTTAGATATGCCTACTTATGTTTGTGACGAGTATGCCTGATATATCCTAGTAACGTCGGATGTGCGTCGGGTCTGTCTCACAGCGATAAAGAAATAACTGAAAAGTAAATGCGAGACAGGATTTTTATAGAGGTTATATCCCCAACTGGGGTTTACTCCTCTCCTTGGGGTTTGCTCCCCAAGAGTTTAACCAATCACTATAATGCACCGTAGCTGGATACAAAACTGATTGGTTAGCCCAATACACAACCGAAACAAGTCGAACACTAGCCACTACTAGGTTACCACACGCCGAGTTTCGTTCCTTGGAATCTCCTTGATCCCGACAGACACAGCTCGCTACCGAAGGGGCCCCGGACTTGTCCTTCCCTTCACGTGTGCGTAAACGTCGACCTTGCCTCCTTGGTATTGCTCACGTCCGAAGACAACACGTCCGAAGACAGAATATATGGCGTGGGAGGATGGAATAACAGAATGAATCACTCGCTCGGTGATGGATACGCAAGTTAAAGCTCAGGTGGGCAGAAAGCTATCGCAAGTGGGAACTCAGGAATCTCTTAGTATCTCTCTGCTCAAAAATCTCTCGTAGGTTTAAATTCGCAAATTCTCAGTCCCTCGAAAGTCTGAAGTGCAGCTCATATATAATCCTTTACAAATAGCACTTCACATGGAAAATCATATCAACCAATAATTACCAAATCAAGCATAGTTTTCCATGCAATTTTCGAGTCAATCATACCATATAAATCATGCTCTTAATAAATCATCACAACGGTCATATAACACATTTAAAGCATAATTGTTTTCCATATAAAGGCTCAATTTCGTTCTCAAGCTCATTCAACCACTTCGCATATATTTTCCATTTCAGGACTTTCCATAAGTGATTCCCTGCTATCAGTTTCTAGTAACGAGTCAATCCAGATTTTCTTTCCATGTATGGCACACAAGATAGCAATATATCAGCACGTTTTCCATGTACAACTCATAGCATTTAATCAATATATTTTCCATGTTTAGCACACAAATCAGATCAGAGCATACTTAATTTGATTTATCATAACATGGCAGAACTTTCCTTATTTCAGAGATCACATCCGTTTATAGCACATCCCATATAATAGCATCTTATCCACAAGATCAATCAAATCAAATCTTCCCTAAATAAAATATCCAATCAGTATAAGGGAAGATATCAATTTAATATTTCACATTAAATTCAGTGGAGAGCATGCACATAATCGTATAAGTGATTTTCGTTCAGGAATAAACTAGTATCAACGGATATATCACTTTCCTTATATAAACAGCATATTTTCCATATATAGCTCAGTAGGATATCTCATGCATTATTTCCATATATAGCACAGAACGATATATCCTATCTCATGGAATGTCTATAACATGCGATCACTTAGTTCCATCAAATCATCACAGAATTACACGCAATTCAAATAACACTTAATCGATTTATAGCTCATAAACAATGCATGGTTGTATCATGAACTTAGACATTTTATTTGTCCCAAATCGAATTGCTTATTTTATATACCTAATGTCATTACAATTACATCGTTCATCAAAACTCTCTAACATATACGGACCAAAAAGGTCAACATTCTCCCCCTTTTTGATGATGACATGTAATTGATGCAGTACGGAAGCAAGTAAGCATATTCGATAATGCAAGTCCTAGCGCATATGTCTAAGTGTTGCATAATCACAAAGCAGAGATATATGATATTTCCTAATCGCATATGATACGTATTTGCTCCCCCTGCCTAAGTGCAGTTATCTCTATGACATGCAAAGATATATCGTGAACTAATTTTGCTCCCCCTGTCTAAGTGCAGATATATCGTTTCATTTTCAAGGTTATATCATGAGTGCAGAATTTTGAAATTACCCGTGAGTGTGCTCCCCCTGCCTAAGTGCGCATTTTCCAAGCATGATTCAAGCAATCACATAATCATCGCAGCAGACACTTAGCACTTATCAAGAAATCTCACAAACGTTAATTAGCGCAGATAAGTATCAGATCATCACTGTAACAGAGCATAAGATCACGCATCGCTGTATAAAAGCATCACAGATATATCCTAAAATCAGAGCAAGATATCAAGCATCGCATAAAGGCGTCACAGATATATCAAAAGTGCAGCTATTCTATTCGTGATTGCACATAATCCATATCATTTATGCAGATGTTCCATGTAAAGCGTTCATGCATCAGAGCATACATATTAGTGAAGTTCAGAAATTTTGCCAAGCTACATTAGTTTGCTCCCCTGTCTAAATGAGGTTATTCCAACTGTCCAGAGCATAAATTCAAGGTTCCACTTATAGCATAGATAGATATCATATAGGCAAAAATCAGAATTCACACACAATTATGCTCCACTTGCAGATATTTTCATGCAAATTCAGTCATCACACATAAGCACTAAGATATATCATAGGCGCATAAAAAGAATATCATGCAAATTCAGTCATCACACATAAGCACTAAGATATAATAGGCGCATAAAAAGAATATCGCACACAAATCATTTCGAATATCAATGACAGTTCTTAGACCCCTTATATCATTAATTACTCAGATTTCTCCCCCTTCAGCATCAAAAAGGGATATACTAAGGCTTGAAGGCTGAAAACTTAGCGCAAAGTAACTAAGAAGAATGAAAATGAAGGAAGGAATAACTTATCAGAAGACGTCCCAAGGCTGGAATTACATTAGATCTGGCTGATATAACGGATTTGTTCAGCTCCCTGTGATCTTATCAGAAATCTTTAAAGATGGAGTATAACTTAGATGATTTTCGAGAAGAGAAACCGTGAAGTTCGAATTTTGAGGTAAGGAAGGAAGAAGTATCGAGTGATCTTATTTAAAAAATGGGCAATTATCCAAGAGATATAGTTTTCCAAAGATGAGATAGGATAAACTTGGCGTAGATAGAATTAAGAAGATATGATTTTCAAACCGAATTTTGGATTTCAAAAAGAAAGTGAAAACTGTCAATCAGTGCGCCAGGGATCTCAGAGTGAATGGACGGGATCTCATAAATAAGGAAAAGATTGATTAGGGCTGAATAAGAAGGATCCAAATTTCCTGAAATAACTTAGCAGCTGAAAAGAGATCTACGAATATCTTCCAAAAATAACTTAATCACATTTTAAGAATAGATCCAGAAAATCAGGTATTCCTAAAATAATTTATTGGCTGAAAAAGAAATCTCAAGGTAGGATAATTATGAATTTCTTCCTAATATAATCACACTTTAAGATAAGATCTAAAGGATCCGAAATTCCTAAAATAACTGCGCGGCTGGAATGATATCTCTATGAAGTTCTTCCTAAAATGTCGCAGTCACATCCTAAGGTGAGATTTGGAGATTCAAGATTCCTAAAATAGCATTGGTGACTAAAAGAACAACCTTATGCTGGAATTCACTATGAATCTTTTCCTAAAATACTAAAGTGACACTTAATGATAAGGACAATAAGATCCGAAAATAGTCGACGGCCGAAAGAATGTCCTGGATTAAGATAACTACGAATTTATACCTAAAATAGAATGATCTAGAGCGAATAGCATAATTAGGCAGATTTACTAACCTTATTTAGCTCGATGATTCCCAATCGATCACGGATGGCGCAGAATCTTGCCTCTATTAGGGGTTTAGTGAAGATATCAGCGAGCTGATCATTTGTTCCTACGAATTCCACACTAATATTCCCCTTCTGAACATGGTCTCGTATAAAATGATGTTTAACCTCAATATGCTTAGTACGAGAATGATGCACGGGATTCCTAGTAATACTAATGGCACTAGTGCTATCACACAGAATAGGAATTTTATCATAACTTAACCCGAAATCACTAAGGGTTTGTTTCATCCAAAGAACTTGTTGACAACAATTTCCTAAGGCCATATATTCAGCTTCAGTTGTGGAGAGGGCGACAGCATTTTGTTTTCTACTAGACCAAGTTACCAAGGAATTCCCAAGTAATTGGCAAGTTCCACTGGTACTATATCTTCCCTACAGCCGGCATAGTCGGATTCGGAATATCCCATTAATGGGAAGTCATCCGTATAAGAGTACCACAGACCAAAATTGACAGTACCCTTGATATATCTAAGTATCCGCTTGACTGCGGTCAAGTGAGATTCCCTAGGGTCAGACTAATACCTCGAACACATACCAACAACAAACATGATATTACGGCGACTAGCAGTTAAGTAAAGAAGGCTTCCGATCATACCTCGATATTGTGTTTGGTCAACCGGTTACCTGACTCATCAATGTCTATTTTGGTGGTCTGATGCATAGGGGTGGAAATCGCTTTGGAATCACTCATCCCGAATTTAGTCAGTAATTCCCTGCTGCATTTCGTCTGAGATACGAAGGTTCCATTGTCAAGCTGCTTTATTTGCAACCCGAGGAAGTAGCTCACCCATTAAGCTCATCTCAAATTCCTTCTGCATAGACTTAGAAAATTCCTCGCAGAGAAGGATATTAGTACTTCCAAATATGATATCATCAACGTAAATTTGGATCAGTATCATGTGATCACCTTCATACTTAATAAACAGCGTGTTATCAATAGTTCCAGTCGAAAATCCTATCTCAATCAGAAACTTACTTAGCCTTTCATACCATGCCCTAGGAGCCTGCTTAAATCATATAATGCTTTATTTAATTTAAAAACATGATTTGGAAAATCTTCCCTAGCAAAGCCCGGTGGTTGTTCTACATAAACCTCCTCATTTATAAAACCATTTAAAAATGCACTTTTTACGTCCATTTGAAAAAGTTTAAAACGTTTAAAACATGCATATGCAAGTAAGACACGTATAGATTCTAATCTAGCTACCGGTGCAAAAGTTTCATCGAAATCAATACCTTCCTCCTGGGAATAACCCTGCGCCTACAAAGCATTTTACCATTTTTATGCTTTTTGCAACTAACCTCGCTTTGTTTCTTGTGATATTTCCGTGTTCATCGAGTTTGTTGCGGAAGACCCATTTGGTTCCTATGATGGATTTTTCGTCTGGTCTTTTTACAAATGTCCACACTTCGCTCTTTTCGAATTGAGATAACTCATCTTCCATGGCAGAGACCCACGATATATCTTCCAGAGCTTCATGGACTGTCTTTGGTTCCATCATTGAGAGCAGTACATCATGAGATTCCTCCGTATCTTGGTTTCGTGCAGTTGCTCGAGTTTTGATTCCAGATCTGATATTTCCTATTACTTGATCTGTTGGATGACTGGAAGCATGTTTCCATTTTCTAGGTTGCAGCTCCCCAGCTTCTAGTTCCACTGTTTCAACATTTTCATCTTTGGGAATATCTTCCTCACTTTCTTTAATATCCTGCAATTCTGCACAAGGCAAATCTATACCTTCCTCATCAGTAGCATCTGCATTAGGCATCTCATCAAAAGTAACATGTATGGATTCCTGAACAGTCAGCTTTCTTTTATTGTAAACACGATATGCCTTAGACGTAAGACTGTAACCAAGGAATATCCCTTCATCAACCTTAGAGTCAAATTTCCTCTCTTATCTCTATCGTTCAAGATAAAACATTTACATCCGAACACATGAAAGTAACCTATATTTGGAGTTCTACCATGCCAGATTTCATAAGAAGTCTTCTTTAATATCGGCCTAAGGAAGATACGATTAGACACGTAACAAGCTGTACTAACGGCTTCCGCCCAGAACTGTTTAGGAATATCATACTCATGTAACATAGATCTAGCCATTTCCTGTAATACCCTGTTTTTACGTTCAACTACACCGTTCTGTTGGGGAGTTATAGGAGCAGAGAAATTATGACTATATCCATACTGATCACGGAATGATGCAAACGACTTACTATCAAATTCCAGCCCGTTATCACTTCGTATCCTACATAAGTAAGTTTCTTTTTCATTTTCAAGTCTCTTTACTAGCGACGCAAAGTTATCTAATGCCTCATTCTTATCAAGGAATATCACCCATGTATACCTGGAGTAATCATCAACGATGACAAAGGCATATCTTTTACCTCGCAGAGACATCGTCTGAACAGGACCAAAAAGGTCGAGATGTAGCAGTTCCAGAGGTCTGGATGTGGATATCAGATTCTTTGCTTTGAACGATGTCTTGGTCTGCTTGCCCATTTGGCATGCCTTGCATGTTTTGTCCTTGACGAACTTTATGTCGGGAATACCTCGTACCAGTGCATTACTCGTCAGGTGAGACAGTAGTTCCATATTGGCATGTCCTAAGCGTCTGTGCCATATCCAGGTGTTATCCTGTGTCACTGCTAAACACTTGACATTCTGGTCAGTAATATCATCCAGAGTAATACAGTAAATATTTCTATCCCTAATGCACTAAACAATACCTTATTTTCATTTCTAACAACGCACTTATCGTTTTCAAACGTGACCGTATGACCTTTATCACATAGTTGACTAATACTAATGAGATTATGTTCTAGATTCTTAACTAACCATACGTCATCTATAGTAGTATGTAAAGTGTTACCGACAGTTCCAACACCTACAACCTTCGCTTTTGTGTTGTCGGCGTAGGAGACATATCCTCCGTCATACGCTTTCACCGACACAAACTTACTGATATCACCTGTCATATGGTGGGAACACCCACTGTCGAGGTACCACTTGTTCTTCTTACTGCATTTTCTTCTTTGTACCTGCATGAATCAGTTCTTTTCTGAGGTGCCCAATTTTGATTGGGTCCTAAACGGTTAGCAGCGAAATAATTCCTGTTAACACGTGGAATATCATGTATCACAGGCTGTGATCTCTCAGACACAGGCTGGCCAGAGTTAGAGACTTCAGGAACTTTCTTAGGTCTCCAGACATATCTAGATTTATCAGCTTTCTTCAAGAAACAATGGTTAGCATAATGACCAAGACGACCACAAGAAAAACATTTAGGTTTCCTAACATTTTGTGGAGGTGCAGCGTGTTCATGTGTCGTGGAATATCCTAATCCTGTTTTCCCGATATGTGCAGGAATACTAAGTAACATATTAAGATTTTGTTGTCCTTCAAGAAGTCTAACATTAGTACGAGATTTTTCTTCTAAGAAATCCTTAAGGGCAGACATGTCTCTAGATATATTCTTTTGCTTCCTAAACTTTTCGCAATTACACAAAGCCTTTTCTTTCTTAAGAGTCTCTAGCTCGGCTCTCAAGCGCTCATTTTCTAGATCCGTTTGATGCTTCTCTCTAGCTACTTCATCCCGCTGCCTAATTAGACCTTTTACTTGTGAGTTGAGTGACTTAATCCTTCTTTCTGCATTTTGAATTATTTCGAACATCTCTTCTTTTTCATCTACTTCAAGGGCTGAGGAAGCGTTATCATGAGATTCATCTTGCCTAGCATATAATTCATTCAGAAATAATATTTTCTTAATAGTGGATGAATCTGATACCTGATCATCATCCGCAGCCATGTAGGCGAGATCTTCCTCCTCTTCGCTCCCGGCCTCTTCCCAGTTTGTGACCATGGCCTTCTGCTTCTTTATCTTTTTGTCACCATTTTCCATCGAGCAGTTTGAGGCAAAGTGGCCTGGCTTGTTGCACTTGAAGCATTTCTGTACATTGTTGCCGGATGACGATATTCCCTTGTTCCTAGGCTGGAACTTGGAGTTTCCCTTGAATTTTAAGCCGAAAATTTATCGAATTTCCTGGTTAGCATGGCGATCTGTTCCAGCAGGTCTTCCTCAGTTTCTTCTTCTTCGCCCTCAGAATCTTTGTCTTGTTCAGTGTTGAAGGCGATGTTTGGTTGATTTCGGACCGGTGGTTTTTCCTTGATGGAGATCTGAGTCATCTCGTAGGTGGTCAGAGATCCGATCAGTTCTGACACTGAAAGTTCGTCCAAGTCCTTTGCTTCGTAGATGGCAGTCACTTTGGGATTCCATTCTCTAGGAAGAGATCTCAGGATTTTTCGCACCTTCTCACCATCTTCTATTTTCTTTCCCAAAGAGAACATTTGATTAATGATGTTCATAAATCTGGCATACATGTGGCTTATGGTCTCGTTGTCCTCCATCTTGAACAGCTCGTATTGGTGAGTCAAGAAGGCTATCCTTTCTTGCACAACTCGAGTGGTTCCTTCATGTGTGACTTGAAGCATGTCCCACATATTTTTGGCAGATTCGCATGAGCTAACACGATTGTACTCTTCTCTTGTGAGAGCGCAAGCTATCATGTTCTTTGCTTTGGCATTTAGGGAGATTCCTCGCTTGTCTGCTATATTGTAATCAGGACCTTTCTTTGGAGTTCCATCTTCGTTTTTGGGAACGTAAGGTCCTGTTGCGATGATATCCCATAGATCGTAGTCTGTAGCGATCAGGAATTCCTTCATGCGATTTTTCCATATGGCGTAGTTTGTCCCGTCGAAGAGTGGTGGCCTGGAATGAGATTGTCCCTCTGCAAAAACATCAAAACTCGAAGAAGCCATTAGATCTTTAACTCAGGCTTGTTAGGCCCGTCGTTTGAGTAACCCGCTCTGATACCAAATGAAGATATAAATGTGCCTAAGAGGGGGGGTGAATTAGGCTTATAAAAATTTTGTGCTTCTTCTGACAAATGCTAAGTGTGGTGACTTAGATATGCCTACTTATGTTTGTGACGAGTATGCCTGATATATCCTAGTAACGTCGGATGTGCGTCGGGTCTGCCTCACAGCGATAAAGAAATAACTGAAAAGTAAATGCGAGACAGGAATTTTATAGATGTTATATCCCCAACTGGGGTTTACTCCTCTCCTTGGGGTTTGCTCCCCAAGAGTTTAACCAATCACTATAATGCACCGTAGCTGGATACAAAACTGATTGGTTAGCCCAATACACAACCGAAACAAGTCGAACACTAGCCACTACTAGGTTACCACACGCCGAGTTTCGTTCCTTGGAATCTCCTTGATCCCGACAGACACAGCTCGCTACCGAAGGGCCCCCAGACTTGTCCTTCCCTTCACGTGTGCGTAAACGTCGACCTTGCCTCCTTGGTATTGCTCACGTCCGAAGACAACACGTCCGAAGACAGAATATATGGTGTGGGAGGATGGAATAACAGAATGAATCACTCGCTCGGTGATGGATACGCAAGTTAAAGCTCAGGTGGGCAGAAAGCTATCGCAAGTGGGAACTCAGGAATCTCTTAGTATCTCTCTGCTCAAAAATCTCTCGTAGGTTTAAATTCGCAAATTCTCAGTCCCTCGAAAGTCTGAAGTGCAGCTCATATATAATCCTTTACAAATAGCACTTCACATGGAAAATCATATCAACCAATAATTACCAAATCAAGCATAGTTTTCCATGCAATTTTCGAGTCAATCATACCATATAAATCATGCTCTTAATAAATCATCACAACGGTCATATAGCACATTTAAAGCATAATTGTTTTCCATATAAAGGCTCAATTTCGTTCTCAAGCTCATTCAACCACTTCGCATATATTTTCCATTTCAGGACTTTCCATAAGTGATTCCCTGCTATCAGTTTCTAGTAACGAGTCAATCCAGATTTTCTTTCCATGTATGGCACACAAGATAGCAATATATCAGCACGTTTTCCATGTACAACTCATAGAATTTAATCAATATATTTTCCATGTTTAGCACACAAATCAGATCAGAGCATACTTAATTTGATTTATCATAACATGGCAGAACTTTCCTTATTTCAGAGACCACATCCGTTTATAGCACATCCCATATAATAGCATCTTATCCACAAGATCAATCAAATCAAATCTTCCCTAAATAAAATATCCAATCAGTATAAGGGAAGATATCAATTTAATATTTCACATTAAATTCAGTGGAGAGCATGCACATAATCGTATAAGTGATTTTCGTTCAGGAATAAACTAGTATCAACGGATATATCACTCTCCTTATATAAACAGCATATTTACCATATATAGCTCAGTAGGATATCTCATGCATTATTTCCATATATAGCACAGAACGATATATCCTATCTCATGGAATGTCTATAACATGCGATCACTTAGTTCCATCAAATCATCACAGAATCACACGCAATTCAAATATTCAACACTTAATCGATTTATAGCTCATAAACAATGCATGGTTGTATCATGAACTTAGACATTTTATTTGTCCCAAATCGAATTGCTTATTTTATATACCTAATGTCATTACAATTACATCGTTCATCAAAACTCTCTAACATATACGGACCAAAAAGGTCAACACACTTTACTTTCAGTTATTTACTTTAGACAAACCCGGAACGCTTGCAAATAACTAGGTATTATCGTTGAAACGCTTTCTGAAAATAACGTGATATTTTGTGAAACATGGTTAGGGAGATAAAGTTGATACTCTTACTGCTTTCTGGAAAATAACACACTCTGCAATTATCTTCTTAAAGAAAATTATTTTTCAAAGAAGAAGAAGCCAAAAATTTTTATAGCTCAATTCACCACCCCCACCCCCTTAGGCATATCTTACACTTGACATAATTCACATAAGTACTAAAAACACGTCAAACACAACTTGTTTACACGTGGTACATGAATACTTCACCTACCTCACGTCCAAAACTGCCCTAGTGCTCTCGACGGATGTTCCTCCGCCACGATCCTACGGACTTCTCGAAACTGCTTTAAGATACCATAATATCTCGGTGTTATGGCCCAAGATAATTCAAAGCCAAGCTAAGAGTAAATTTTGATTAAATCTAATAATCGCAGAAAATTTCTGTTTTACAGCAGGAACTTCGTAAATTCATAACAATTAGCAGAAATATTGGATCGAGACGATTCGAGCAGCTATGAACATTTGAGAAAGTCATCTAAACAAAAATAAGTTTCGTATACGTCGGGGCAGCCTACATGGGTCAAAACTGAGAAATATACTGCGGCTGCGCCATCAGTTTTTTACCAAACCAGAAAATATCAACTTTCAGTTCGATATACCAATTTCAACAATTCATAGAAAATTGTAGAAACAATGGATTGATTCGAACCCAAAGGTTGTGAAAAGCTGAAGAACTTGGTTTTCTAGAGAAACAAGTTTCGAATATTCAGAATACGATAGATAGGTCAAATTAACAAAAAACAGAAGCTGCACACAGATATGAAAACAGTAATTATCATAATCCAGTTTCGCAACATCAACTTAAAAGATTCACAGTAATTCGTAGGAATATTGGATTGAAACTATTCAAGATTCTAGGAAATGCTGAAGACGTAAGATTTCAAAGAAACAAGGTTCGAAAGAATCGGAGCACTATAGATAGGTCAACTTTGTTGAAAACAGAAGTTACGCACGGATCCAAAACAACAATTACAGAAAGAGTACTTTTTTCGTGCTGTCAACTTTAAAAATTCATAGATAACAGTATAATGATCCGATTGAACCGATTCAAACTGATCTGGATAGCCCAAGTGGTTGTCTTTTAAAAGAACTAAGTTTCGACAGAATCTGAATACAATAGCTTGGTCAAAATCACTGAAAACTGAAGTTGCGCGAAAAGAATTTCTGCGAAGAATGTAACCTTAAAAACGAATTACATGAAGATGAACTTGTTAATTACCTCAAGAAAAGCTTAGCTGAGACTAGAATTCACACAATATCAAGCTTTGGGAGTTTCATCGTTGCTTGATCTCCGTTGACTTTCCCTTTATTTTCGTTACTTATGGTGAAAGGAATTTAACAAATGGATATGTATAGAATAGAAATGGAAGTCCTAAAATTATTACATGGGCTAGGCTAATTTTTTCCTGTTCCGAATTTGGGCTTTTGGACGAAGATATCTAATTTACTTCCACTAATTAATTTAAGTTAATTTTTTTTAAACTTCTATATTTTATACTTTTCAGTCAAAATTTCAAATTCTTCGTTTAACTAAACTATCAAAATGCCTAATTTGCACAATCACAATGCTAACTACGTCAAAAACCCTGTTACGGGTATTAAATCCTCCCCTTTAAAGAATTTCGTCCCCGAAATTATGTCGATTGAAATAAATCGAGGTAACGATTTCACTACAACACATAACATGTTTGTATGTGCCTAACTTATGTGATTATGTGACTTAGTGCCTATGTGCTTACGTGAATTTATATGACGTGTTTTATGACTATGGTAAGTATTAAGGTATTAATGCACTATGCATTTCACGAGCATGCACGAAACACTCGGGGATTAGACGAAGTTGAGCGTGCACGATTTATGTCGCAAAAAGCGAACGATGGTTGTCGAGGTGGGCAATTGGTAATAAGCTATATGTTAAGTGAGGGGCGGCTCTAGGGCACCGTGACAGCGTTGATGCACCGTTGGCGACGTTGATGCGTAGCCGGTATACGACGTTGATGCGTCGGGGGATTACCATGGTTGGGTTGATGCCCTCATGGTTGGGTTGATGCCCGTATATCCCTGTTAGCGTGGTTGGGTTGATGCCCTCATGCTTTGAGCTGATGCCCGTGGTTGGATTAGAGCTCTATACGGTGTACGTCTAGTAAAGTCTGACGGGGCCCTGAGTGAAAATAGTATGAGACTTAAGTGCACTGGCGAGGATGCCTTTGCGGGGGATTTATCACGTGCATATCATGCATAATTTCTACTTAATGTACATATCGCTCATCCCTTACGTTATGTGTTGTAGGTGACGCGAACACGGTACGTGATCGCTTGAGTGGTAAGGCAACCTTTTGACGCTAGCAGCGACCTTTGGGAGGTGGTGTGTGCATGGATGACGACCTGTGAGGCCGGACGCATATGAATTCTTTGCTGTGCATGTATACACACCTCGAGTAATTGGGACTTGTATGAATTTAGGAATTTATGTAATTCTTTTGTCATGTATTGAAACGACTTCCATTACATAAATGGAAAAAATTTATACGCATTTCCGCACTTCTTAAAGTAATACATCGTTAGGGACACATGATAACGTTAAATAGATAGCGAGGGCACGGGTCCTGACAAAGTGGTATCGGAGCTTCGGTCACAGGTTCTGTAGACTGTCCATGTACACACACCCAAAAGCGTGGAAGCAACCTTGCCTGTAAGTTTTACTTTATCATGAATTTCTTGTGTTGCATGGATTTATTGGCTATAGGGACTATCAGGATAGAATAGAAGCAATGGTAAGAACTAGAGGAGAGAGTAGTGAGCAAACCCACGAAAACGAAACTATTTCAATTTAATTTTCAGAAACTCAAGATAGACTTACTTGTATCGAACGAATTTGAAAAAACCAAGTGAACTAGATTAGATAACTACACTAGATTCTTCTTCTTCATCTTCTTTTTCTTCTTTCATCATCTTCTTATTTCTTCTTCTTTGATTTATTTCATTTTCATTTTTATATTTATATTTATCTTTAGCACTTGATTTCATTAAAGAAAAGAAAACACAAAATTAAAAATCATAAAGTAAGGTCAAAATAATCTTTTCAACAAAGTTAGTCCTTAACTGAAATAAACGTTCCTATTTGGTCCCTAAGTGAAACATTATCTGACATGGGGAGTTAGTTGATATACATTTATGATGATAGGGGATTAACTGAAATTCTCTCTTTTTTCTTTTGTTCGGCTAATTGCATGGCGACACGAGCCAATTTGCTATTCAAATTTGATGGCCATCTAAAGATAGGAGTAACATGGTTATAAATCGACAACAACAAGGACTAAATTGGTCCACGCAAAATATATGGAATAAATTGGTCGTGCGTTAAAAGACCGGGTACCATTTTATAGATTTTGAGTTACTAAGTTTTAGGCCCCATTAACATAGTTTCATTAGAATTCAGGCCCCAATAACGTTTAAAATAGAGATAGGGATCTATTTGAAGTTTTGTCTTAAGGTTAAGGACCTATTTTGAGCAAAAAGACTAATTTGCCCCTTCATGTTACGGAAATTACACATGTTTGCCGTCATCTCTTCCAAACACTAGACGGGTACCACTTTGTGCATTCTGGGTAACACTTCATGAATTACAGGAAAGTGTTAGCCAGAAATAAGTAAGTGTTACCCGAAAAGCATGAAGTGTTACCGAAAACCATGAAGTGTTACCCAGCAAGCATGTTAATCGCACATGCTTCAAAAACAACATTTTATTCTGTTGATACCACTTATTAGCTATAGAGTAGCACTTCATGAATTCTGCATAACACTCTTGGGTTAACTGCATTCTCTTACAAAGTGAATTACAAGAAAGTGTTAGCCAGAAACAAGGAAGTGTTACCCAGCACGCATATGTTAATAGCCAGAAACAAGAAAGTGTTACCCGTAAAGCATGATGTGTTACCCAACAAGAAAGTGTTACCCAGAAACAAAGAAGTGTTACTCGAAAAGCATGAAGTGTTACCAAGCAAGCATGTTAATGGCATATGCTTCAAAAACTACATTCTATTCTGTTGATACCACTTATTAGCTATACAGTAACACATATTTGTACGTGGTAATACTGCTTGTTATGCGATAACGATATAGTGCAATTTAATAACACAACAAGAGCGATGAATGCCACTTCCCATTACTTTTTTATAAGAGTATGTTGGTCAGAGGTCATTTACTTTACGTTAAATTCAAAAACGGGTCCCTAAAGCTATACTTTTTCTGACAGGGCAATGAATCCTACTAAAAAGCTATGGAGGGTTCTGACACCTACAACACCCTTAGATTTTCTCATGTTTTAGGCGTTGTCAAGATTTGGGTTCCATCCAACTAATTCGGCTTTCCGAAGCGGAAGGTCATGGTTCAGTTACCCCCACCGGCGGTAGAATAACCATCTCCGACGAGTGGAGGTCTCGCGTGTGTGTGAGGTTGAGAGAAGAGATATATTGTATGGCCCCGTTCCTATCATCTTTCTCAACCCCACTCAAGTTGGCATTCGTCGTCTCCCTCTCTTACCGCCGCTAATTCCTTTAGGATTATCCCGAACATCCATCACTAAACCCAGTAACTGCTCTCTCTCCGCATCTCCGGCGCCCAAAGCAACCGCCTCCGACCTGCTCGCCGTTCTTGGCCCGACCCACTCCGTTGATTCACGTGTTGCGCACAGACTCCAAGCCTGTTTTAAATTCCTCGTGCCTTTCCCCATTCAAACCAAGGAAACAAGTCGCCGGTTTTTGGCCAATCGCCGGAGAGAAGCCAAGGACGTCGATGAGATGATTCTTTCCCCTCCGCCGGCGGTGCTTGAGCTTGCGCGGCTCGGTGTTGACTCAGGGGCTGATCCTGATGCTATCTACATCACTCTTGATCCTGCTATTATTCCAGTTAAAACAACTCCACCCTTAAACTTTCTCTATGGCCTTATGTAGACGCTATTTTCTTTATTTAAAAAAGGACGATATTTTGGTTGAAGTTCTGAGTCCGTCTTTGACCATTCAATTTCATCTGTTCTAATGAGTTTTATGTTGGGATTATGCTTTTTGACTAAGAAGCTTGCTATTTCAGTGATCAGCTCCCCGTTTAGATAGTCATAAAATTGCTTTACACTCTACAAAGGTTGGTTGGTTTCACTTTTTAACTGGCTTCCCAAGTATCGGTTATAACTAAATAATACACGTGACGACTGATTATAATTATTTCTTTTTGGTAGATGATTTTGGGGAGGTTGTGGTTGATGTGAACTATATGAATGTTGGAGCCGAAGCTCGTATATACGAAATATTCATTTGCTAGTACGCATAAGATGGATAAGATATTCATCCACAACGTAAGCTCGCGGTTGAGTATTGTACTGTGAGAAGTTCGTTCATTAAGTGAAGCTTCTCCCTTAAAAATTACACTAGTAGAGTGCATACATTGTCTAGTTGGTTGATGTTAAGATATCCATCTTTAGAGCTGTCAAAACGGACAGGCGGGTTGGGTCGCAAAAGCCTGCCATTGGTGGGGCTGCGCGTAGACCCGACCCTCTTTGCAGGCGGTCAATGGGCTTAGCCTGCCCATAATAAAAATTAGAAAAGAAGAAAAAAAGAAATATTCAAACACGTCATTCGTTATCTCTAGTACAATCCAACATCATAACTAATAACAAATTTATTGCCCAGGCAATGCACGAGCCATAACCATGCATAATTAATTTAGCTTAATGTGATTACTTTATGAAATATTAGAAATAATATTTAAGATGTGGATGTTTTTGTATTATAGTTGAATTATTGAGATTTGTAAATATTAAGATTTGGAGGTATTATATTGAATGTTGTAAAAATTAGTTGGTTGATAAGATGAGGTGTATAATTGTAGCTAATGTTGTGAATATTACTTGCGGATGTAATCCGCCACTGACATCCCTCATTGTTTAAGATTAATAAATTCGTTCAGTTTCTGCACCCTATACGACGAAAGTACTTTCCTCGAAGAGCGTCTTGAACCTCTCCCAAGTCATAGTAGTGGGATCCTCGAGCACCTAAATGGTGTCCCACCAGTAGCCTGCATTCCCACGTAGCATGAAGGTGGAACATGTCACCTTCTCAGTATCACACAAGTGGCTGACGCGAAACATATTTTCAATTGTCATAAGCCAATCCTCCGCGTAGGTAGGATCAGCGGCCTCCTCGAAGGTAGGGGGATTTAATCTTCGGAACCTTTCCCCAGCAGCTTCTACACGTTCTAATCCCAGGGATGCATGACGTTCCTATGAGCTATGACGGTGAATAAGATCGTTATCTGATCTAACTGTCGTCGGATCAGGTCGATCAATTGGTGAATGGTAGCGGATCGGTTCGTTCATGTACCCCTTTGCCTAGAAGTCTGCCAGGAGCCACTCCTTGTCCGTGCACCTCTCTGGCACCGGCGATCACTTCTCGCCCTCATCGTCCCCACACGTCACATGCCCATCAGCTTCCGCCTGGTTCGTCCCCGAACCAGCACCGTACTGCGAAAGGTTGCGCTCTGATATCACCTGGAACATACCGTCCCATATCGGATGTGACTGTAACATCGGTCCCTACAGGGACCAGTGGGGTTGGGCCCACCACACTCCGACTGATAGTCTGGCTCCACTGTACCACCATCTAACCTTTCAGCGTGCTTCGTCCTCGCTCACACGCACCCTGGGCAAACTTCCCAGGGGGTCACCCATCCCTAGATTGCCCCAAGTCAAGCACGCTTAACTTCAGTGTTTCTATATATTGACTCCCGAAAGGTATGTCGACCTTGGTGATATGAGTAGTACTATCAGTTATCTTGTACGATTCTTAGCCTGACACGCCCATACATTGTCAGTCTTAAGATCCCCTCTCATTCAGGTGTCGGATCGGTTCGTTCATGTACCCCTATGCCTAGAAGTTTATCAGGAGCCGCTCCTTGTCCGTGCACCTCTCTGGCACCGGCGATCACTCCCCGCCCTCATCGGCCCCAGGCGTCACAATATACAGCCCCGCCCTCAAAAGTCCGTGGAGTACTGCCGTCAGCCCGCTTAGTCGCGACGTACCCCGACGTCGGACTCAGTACATACAACACGTAAACCCTGAGCCCATGCTCACTAGGTGAAATATGCATGTATGGAACGTGCACTCGATCCCATCCATACATCTCACGACATGCAAGCTTGACCCTCATCGCAACCTATCACATCTCACAACTCCCGTGGCTCGACACTATACACGCTCGGGTATCCCACTCAGGTCGCTTTAGAATGGGTAGGCTTCTCAAGTCTCCTTAGAGTCGCCCGTTCCCGAGTTGGAGGCCCGTGCTCGGGCGGCCCACTCAGCTCTCTTTAGAGTGGCACACACCAGAGTTTTCCCCTCTATGCCTAACATAATAACCTAACGCTCGGGCGGCCAACTCAGGTCTCTTTAGAGTGGCACGCAGCCAAGCACGGAAAGCCTACTTAGGTCTCTTTGGAGTGGCATACACCCATGTTTTTCCCTCTACACGACGCAAAGACCTACGCTGGTCGCTTTCTCATCCACACCACTCGTCGACACCCCAAACGTTACCGTTCCGCACAATACTCAACTCCCTCGCACTGACATGGTATGCAAGTGCAGTGCAAATAACAGGTATATCCAAAAACATTTAAAACATGTAAAACACATTATCCACTAAATCACAAAATAACATAAGACACAGATTTCAAAACGCGTACACATATCTTCACATAAAAGGGTTACGTGCTGTAGATGAAAAGTTCACCCACCTGTCCTCCAGATAAAGTCAGTCTAGCACTCTCGTAAATCTCCGAGTATTTTGGACCCTCTGAACGTAAAGTATTGTCGTATAAGTATATCTGTTAGGTTAAATATGCTTCGAAACCTCAAACCCTAAAAACACTAAAAACCATAGAAATCCCAAAAACCCTAGAATTCCTAAATACTGAAAAATTAATAAGTACGGAAAAGTTAATAAGTGATGAAATTTTATTAAAGTCTAAAATGTTTGAAATGTTGAAAACCTAGTGAAATGCGAAAACTTTTATACCCGTGCCGAAAAGTTCATATTTCTTCTATGCCGAAAACTTGAGAAACACCGAAATCTCTATATGAATATACCGAAAACTTTATATGGGAATGCCGAAAACTCTTAAGCTATCAATACCGAAATCTTAAATGTTGAGGCCGAAAACTTTGTTGATGATAACGAAATCTTCAAAGTGATTTGGACCTGGTCGAAAACTTAATAAACCTCTCAAATTTAGTATGATGAAATTTAAGGCATTCCATACCGAAAGCTTAGATAACCTTTATCTTAACACTGAAAACTTTCAGAGGTTAAAAATGCCTAAATGCCCGAAATCTTTTCTCAAGTAGTACAACATGTAAATTGCTGAGAGCTTCTAAACTACTTGAGGTTAAATTGTCATGAACTTTCCTATACATAAATGAGTCGAACCCTAAAATAGCCATAGCTATACACCACCAACCCCTACAAGTTTTGACCATTTATCTAATGCTGGAAACTCTATGTACAATTACTAATACGTGCATAACAAAGCTATTTCAGAGTTGAAAGTCTAATTCCAACACAAAATCACGAAAACTATTTACTTAATACCGAAAACTATTATGTATTTAACAAATTATATCCAACCCTAACAACCAAAAAACCCTCAAAACATTAAATCCTCATGATAATTCCTGTATTTTCGAAAACCTCCAAACCCTTTCCATATTCGTGAATCACCTAAACTTACATATTTTATTTTATTTTATTCTAATCTCAGGTTGAAGTCACGTACCCATCTCATAAAACAAATATATTAGATAAATCATACTACCTATGGAAAACACCTAAAACACAACATCCTCACATACTTCACCATGTGTTCTATTTCCGAAAACTACCTATCTAAACAAAAAGTATTCTCAACATAGCTATCTGAGCCCTAAACTCCACATATAAATCACGAAAATTTATAGAACTCACCTTAGCTCACGTATGAAATTGATTTGCTGAGGATATCCCCTTTTTTTTTCCTTAATAATGAAGTTCTCCCTTTTTCTCTGTTACGTTTATTATTTGTTCTTTATGCCAATAGGGGTTTCGTTTATTCCCTTCTTTGTTCTCTTACTTTCATATTATATATACATGAGTGTCTATGTGTGTTGGTGCTTTTCCCAATTGATGACGTCCAATTACCTTAGGATTAAGAAAACTTAATATTAGTCATACTTATAATGTATACTATATAAAAGTTGGATATGGACTTTCAAGTCTAGCTTAAATGATGATTTATTTACGAAAATTGACACCCTTCTATACCACACATTTGTGCCACGTCATCAGGTCTTGAGGGTGTTTATGGTATTTTAAAAGTAGTAAATATAATGACTGTTTTAATCCTACGTGTGAGTGTAATTACAATGCCATTCTGTATATAATACTCGAGTGAAAAACTCAAACGTCGCAGCACTTCGCCTCTGATTCGTCTTCCTCTTCATCTTCTTCGTCGGCGGCTGCTAAGATCAGAAGCCACCAAGACCAACAATTGATCTTGCCCACTTCGTTGATCAATCCCAGCCCTTCGTTGATCCCTTTATCTGCTTCGTACGATCACCACAGTTCGTGTAATGATCTTAGCTTGGCAATCGCAAGGCCTCACAGACAAAACTCCTTGGGTTTCGACCATGAGATTAACAACGCTCATAATCACTTCACGGCGTGGACCGTGATGGTGGATGGCTACGTCAGCAACGGTGACAGGTGCTGGCGAGGTGTTTGATCGGATGCCTGAAAGGAATTCCTACATATGGTCAGTGATGATTCGAGGTTACTTCAAAAAGGGAGATATCGTCAAGGCAAGGGAGGTCTTCGATGGGATGAGTTCAAGGAATTTAGTGCATTGGAACACATTGATCTCGGGCTTTCTCAGAACGGAATGTGCCACGAAGCATTATTCTGTTTTCTCTTCGAGTTTGGTATATATATGACATGCTTTTTCCTCTCTCTTTCTTCTCTCAAGTTAGTTCTTACCTTGGCCGCTTTGACAGGTAGACAGCTTTCAGTGCTGGCGAGGTGTTTGATCGGATGCCGGAGAGGAATTTCAACATATGGTCAGTGATGATTCGAGGCTACTTCAAAAAGGGAGATATCGTCAAGGCAAGGGAGATTTTCGATGGGATGAGTTCAAGGAACTTTGTGCATTGGAACACATTGATCTCGGGCTTTGCTCAGAACGGTATGTGCCACGAAGCATTATTCTGTTTCCTCTTCGAGTTTGGTATAACATATGACATGCTTTTTCCTCTCTGTTTCTTCTCTCAAGTTAGTTCTTACCTTGGCCGCTTTCACAGGTAGACAGCTTTCATTATCATGAATCATGGGATTACAACAATTGTTCTGATTAAGATTGTTCAGTAGCTAATATATAGATGGAAAGCTCTCCGTCAGAGAATTGAACCCCGCCGGGTAAGACATAGGCTCCGCCCTTGGCTTGCTCGAACAGGGAACTTCGCCTGAATCCGATCAAATCTATTCTCAGGTTTATTCCTCAATTTCCCCCCTTTTCAATACCTATTATTCTCTGTGATTTCGGACATGGGCTGCTGTAATAAATCATCACGAATCATGGGATTACAATAATTTTTTCTGATTAAGATTGTTCAGTAGCTAGCATATAGATGGAAAGCTCTCCGTCCCCCCGCCGGGTAAGACATAGGCTCCGACCTCGGCTTGCCCGAACAGGGAACTTCGCCTGAATCCGATTAGATCTAGTCTCAGGTTTATTCCTCAATTTCCTCCCTTTTCAATACCTACTATATAAAAGTTGGATATGGACTTTCAAGTCTAGCTTAAATGATGATTTATTTACGAAAATTGACACCCTTCTATACCACAGATTTGTGCCACGTCATCAGGTCTTGAGGGTGTTTATGGTATTTTAAAAGTAGTAAATCTAATGACTGTTTTAATCCTACGTGTGAGTGTAATTACAATGCCATTCTGTATATAATACTCGAGTGAAAAACTCAAACGTCGCAGCACTTCGCCTCTGATTCGTCTTCCTCTTCATCTTCTTCGTCGGCGGCTGCTAAGATCAGAAGCCACCAAGACCAACAATTGATCTTGCCCACTTTGTTGATCAATCCCAGCCCTTCGTTGATCCCTTTATCTGCTTCGTACGATCACCACAGTTCGTGTAATGATCTTAGCTTGGCAATCGCAAGGCTTCACAGACAAAACTCCTTGGGTTTCGACCATGAGATTAACAACGCTCATAATCACTTCACGGCGTGGACCGTGATGGTGGATGGCTACGTCAGCAACGGTGACAGGTGCTGGCGAGGTGTTTGATCGGATGCCTGAAAGGAATTCCTACATATGGTCAGTGATGATTCGAGGTTACTTCAAAAAGGGAGATATCGTCAAGGCAAGGGAGGTCTTCGATGGGATGAGTTCAAGGAATTTAGTGCATTGGAACACATTGATCTCGGGCTTTCTCAGAACGGAATGTGCCACGAAGCATTATTCTGTTTTCTCTTCGAGTTTGGTATATATATGACATGCTTTTTCCTCTCTCTTTCTTCTCTCAAGTTAGTTCTTACCTTGGCCGCTTTGACAGGTAGACAGCTTTCAGTGCTGGCGAGGTGTTTGATCGGATGCCGGAGAGGAATTTCAACATATGGTCAGTGATGATTCGAGGCTACTTCAAAAAGGGAGATATCGTCAAGGCAAGGGAGATTTTCGATGGGATGAGTTCAAGGAACTTTGTGCATTGGAACACATTGATCTCGGGCTTTGCTCAGAACGGTATGTGCCACGAAGCATTATTCTGTTTCCTCTTCGAGTTTGGCATAACATATGACATGCTTTTTCCTCTCTGTTTCTTCTCTCAAGTTAGTTCTTACCTTGGCCGCTTTCACAGGTAGACAGCTTTCATTATCATGAATCATGGGATTACAACAATTGTTCTGATTAAGATTGTTCAGTAGCTAATATATAGATGGAAAGCTCTCCGTCAGAGAATTGAACCCCGCCGGGTAAGACAAAGGCTCCGCCCTTGGCTTGCTCAAACAGGGAACTTCGCCTGAATCCGATCAAATCTATTCTCAGGTTTATTCCTCAATTTCCCCCCTTTTCAATACCTATTATTCTCTGTGATTTCGGACATGGGCTGCTGTAATAAATCATCACGAATCATGGGATTACAATAATTTTTTCTGATTAAGATTGTTCAGTAGCTAGCATATAGATGGAAAGCTCTCCGTCCCCCCGCCGGGTAAGACATAGGCTCCGACCTCGGCTTGCCCGAACAGGGAACTTCGCCTGAATCCGATTAGATCTAGTCTCAGGTTTATTCCTCAGTTTCCTCCCTTTTCAATACCTATTATTCTCTGTGATTTTGGATATGGGCTGCAGTAATAAATGTTGGTCGGTAATGGAATCTTGAAAGAAGAAACATAGTATTGTGTAATGGATCGCATGTGCTTCATCATGGATCGCAGGAGACTTTTGTGGATATGTTTAGGAAAGTTGCTAACAATATAGTGAAGATTCTAAGGGAAAAACCTGCTATTGCTGCCCATAGTCAGAATACATTTGATGGAAGAAGGAGGAGGAGGAGGAGGAGGAGAAGAAGTGGTCGGTAGTGGAATCTTGAAAGAAGAAATATAGTATTGTGTAATGGATCGCATGTGCTTCATCATGGATCGCAGGAGACTTTTGTGGATATGTTTAGAAAAGTTGCTAACAATATAGTGAAGATTCTAAGGAAAAAACCTGCTATTGCTGCCCATAGTCAGAATACATTTGATGGAAGAAGAAGAAGAAGAAGAAGGAGCAGGAGAAGGAGAAGGAGGAGGAGGAGGAGGAGGAGGAGAAGGAGGAGAAGGAGGAGGAGGAGAAGGAAAAGGAGAAGGAGAAGGAGAAGAAGAAGGAGAGGAAGGAGGAGGAGGAGGAGAAGAAGGAGGAGGAGAAGGAGAAGGAGAAGGAGAAGGAGAAGGAGAAGAAGAAGAAGGAGAGGAAGAAGGAGGAGGAGGAGGAGGAGGAGGAGGAGGAGGAGGAGGAAGGGGAGGAAGAGGAAGAGGAGGAGGAGGAAGAAGAGGAGGAAGAGGAAGAGTACAAAAAGGCGTACGTTACTTTGGAAACGCCGCTTTGTATTCGAATGCAATCAGTGAATCTCAAAGTTTCCCCCCTCATATTCGAATATGAATATCACTATATTTATGCTCTTGGGTGTATTTGTTTGTTTGATGCTATTGCTAGAGCATAACTAGGCACAGACGACGGATGATTATGGGTGGAAATTTGGTATGAGATGGTGTCGAATGTTTACTGATTCCGTTTATTTGGTGTCTATGGCCCATGGGTAGACAATTGAAACCTTTCTACCATCAATTGAGTTGAGATTAGGAACGAGACTAACTAGATGATATAACCAATTAGCCTCGATATCCTCTAAAATAGTTGTTTCTTCTTTATTTATTTAATTTTGGGTAAAGGTACGTTTCAGGGTATGGTTCAGTGAATGACTGATAAGATGATGGTCGTGAGGAACGAGCAAGAGCATAGCGATTCGGAAGGTAGTCGGAAAAGGAAGAAAAAGAAACAAGATGGGGAGCATCACGGCCGACATGCTCTTGGGTGCATTTTAGGTTAATTTTCTCACTATATTTTCCCATTTTTCAACTTCCACTTACATAATTATAGTCTAACTAAATAGACGATGGAATTTCACAGTCGTGAATTTATCAAAGAGTACACTGCTTTGCATCCCGAATCTTCAGAGTGGTAACGGATTCTTTTTTGTCCAAGCTCTAATCTGTTATGTAGAATGTTCCGAAAATTTATCTGCGAGTTATCTTTCTTTAGGCTACAAAAGCTGTTTCCGATGCTTGGAAGTTGATGGGCCCCAAAGAGAAAGCCGGCATGCTCTTGGGTGTATTTTAGGTTAATTTTCTCACTATATTTATGCTCTTGGGTGCATTTGTTTGTTTGATGCTATTGCTAGAGTGTAGCTAGGCACAGACGACGGATGATTATGGTTTTGGAAGGAATTGACGTGGTTTCGTCTGTTTAAAATGAGATGTATGGGTGGAAATTTGGTATGAGATGATGTTGAATGTTTACTGATTCCGTTTATTTGGTGTGTATGGCCGATGGCTAGACAATTGAAACCTACCATCAATTGAGTTGAGATTGTGAAGTAGACCAACTAGATAAATTGATATAACCAATTAGCCTCGATATCCTCTAAAATAGTTGTTTCTTTTTTATTTAGGGTATGGTTCAGTGAATGACTGATAAGATGATGGTCGTGAGGAACGAGCAAGAGCATAGTGATTCGGAAGGTAGTCGAAAAAGGAAGAAAAAGAAGCAAGATGGAGCACATGGCCGACATGCTCTTGGGTGCATTTTAGGTTAATTTTCTCACTATATTTTCCCATTTTTCAACTTCCTCTTACATAATTATAGTCTAAACTAAATAAACGATGGAATTTCACGGTGGAGAATTTATCAAAGAGTGCACTGCTTCGCATCCCGAATCTTCAAGACTGAAAGTTGTAACGGATTCTTTTTTGTCCAAGCTCTGATATGTTATGAAGATTGTTCTGAAAATTTTTCTGCGAGTTATCTTTCTTTAGGCTACAAAATATGCTTGCGATGCTTGGAAGTTGATGGGTCCCGAAGAGAAAGCCAAATACACTAACCGTGCCCGTGAAGTATGGGACAAGTATTTGAGTGCTGCACCTACCCGCGTTCCCAAGACTAGAAGACAGGTACCGTTCTTCACTGTTCAGCTTTACTCAGTTTCTGTGCCAAGATATCTTTCATGTTATTAAACGAAAGACTCATGTTAATGGGCAAAGAAGGATTCTTTTCTCTGGTTCCATACATTACCCTAGAAGCACCCCCGAGGTGAGATTATCGCCTCTTTTTTCACCCATTTTTTTCATTAGACGTAAATTCTTTCCGTTTCTATTTTCAGATGTGGGCGGATCTGATAAACAGTGCTAAAGAAGGAGGCTTGGATGTGATTGAGACCTATGTTTTCTGGGGTGTTCACGAGCCTTCCCCAGGAAAAGTACGATATTACATTACCCAAATCCTTTCTCTACAAGTTCGCTGTCTTATATCTGTATTTTGTTGAGTTATTATGAATCTGTGTTATGGGTATCTTCAGAGCCCGTTTGGTTGGAGGGATGCGTTTAGATGGTATATAGTTTAGGTTGGGTTTATATAATGGGGGTATGAGTTTTATGTGGTGTTTGGTTGATAGGATTAAGTAACGACGTCTGATATGTTTGGTAGATGGGTTTAGATAGTATTAGGGTTTAATTATATTGAATTACGCTTTTACCCTTAAACATTATTTTGTAATCTTGAAATCAATTTTCAATTAATTTGATAAATCTTATCGTTTAGTTCTGCGCACGCCATTCATTTGTTTGATTCTAGTCCAGCAAACATAAAACCAAAAAAAAAAAGATGAACAATGTCACGGCAATATAAAGATTCCAAGTGGAGCAAGAAATTGCTCTGAGAAAAAGATAAAACCACAAAATAGTCTTCAATTTCTGTCATTTCCCTTCAATCATTTGATCTTTTTCATGATTTATCAGCTCAATCAATATGAAATTAGCCAATGTACTGTAAAAATATGAACAGAACAATGGTGCGACGGGCGAGGATTTAGGAGAATGATTCCTGTAATCCACGCCACCTCAGCAATTTTTGCTATGTGGGGGTGAGATTTCAATTTCTTGCAACCAACGTGCAGACGTTGGGGGATTCACCATCAAACGTAATATACTTTCTTTCTCTGACAAAATGTCGAGCCTTACTTTCTCAGACAAATAGAATTGTTTGGAGTCCGACGGTGGCGTGCTTGAAAAAAGATTTCATAATGAAGACGGGTTTAAGAAGAGTCAATAACATCAATGAAGAAAGGAAGCACGAGCTGTTTGGAGGAAGAGCAGAGAAAGAACAGACGGTTTGATGCTTGATCGTGATTTCTGAGAAGAGAGAGGAGGATTGCGTTGATTAATTAAAATATTGAAATAAGGATAATTAGGTCAAGTACACGTGGGATTAGATAATGGGACTATGATGTGTGGATTTAATTAATACCTCATAAGAGGTATTACAGGAGTTTAATTAAAACCCACATTTAAATAAAGATACTAACCAAACCCCACTTTAATTTATCCTAACCCCTCTAATCCCCCTTAAACCCCCAACCAAACACACTCTCAGTATAACATTGAAGGAAGATATGACTTGGTGAGGTTTGTGAAGACCATTCACAAGGCTGGGCCATATGCTCACCTACGCATTGGCCCTTATGTGTGCTGAGTGGAACTTTGGGTAAAAAGCACACTAAACTCCCTTCTTTCATGGACATGTATGTATAGGCTCAGTTGTAAGAGTACTATGATTGACTCTTATTGCAGGGGATTTCCAGTTTGGCACAAATTTGTACCAGGGATTACCTTCAGGACAGATAATGAGCCATTCAAGGTTCTCTTTATAAGCAGTCAGTGGTGAAAAATTGGTTGTATTTTCAATAGTAGTCTTTCCTTGACAGATGGCTATGCAAAAGTTCACGGAGACAATTGTCGCTCTTATGAAGAGTGAGAATCTTTATGAATCTCAGGGAGGCCCAATTATTCTTTCTCAGATGGGATTTCACCATTTTATAACACATACTCTTTCCCTGTTCAGCTTTTATGAATAATCGTAACTTTTCTAACAACTAAATTGTTTATTTAGATTGAGAATGAGTATGGGCCACAAGCAAAAGCACTCGGCCAAGCTGTCCATCGATACGTTACTTGGGCTGCAAATATGGCCGTTGGATTGAACATAGGCGTTCCGTGGGTGATGTGCAAGGAAGAATACGCCCCTGATCCAGTGGTAAGCAAATCTTCGAAGCATAACTGTGCCATAATTCTCTATATACTTAGCCTCTGATTACTAAGAACGCTCGAGAATATACGTTTAGCAGCATAGTGTTAGTGAATTCATTCTTCGTTCTTTTTTTTTTGTGTCGTAGATTAACACTAAGCCATTCTCTCGCAACAAACCTAACAAACCTTCCATTCGGACAGAGGCTTGGACTGGCTGGTACTTTAAGGTTGTGAATTGTGATTCTTTGTCATTCTTAACATCGACATTTGTTAATCCTCGGGAATTAGGTTTACGGAGTTCGGTGGGCCCGTCCATAAGAGGCCTGTCAAGGATCTTGCATTTGCAGTGGCGAGGTTCGTACAGAAGGGAGGATCTCTTATTAACTACTACATGGTAAAGTTTTTTACCAAGTCCATGTTGACAATTGAAATCTTTCTACCATCAGTTGAGTTGAGATTGGGAAGAAGATTTACTAGATAAATTGATATACTCAATTAGCCTCGATATCCTCTAAAAAAGTTGTTTCTTTTTTATTTATTTATTTTTATGCAAGGGTACGTTTCAGGGTATGGTTCAGTGAATGACTGATAAAAGGATGGTCGTGAGGAACGGGCAAGAGCATAGCGATTCGGAAGGTAGTCGGAAAAGGATGAAAAAGAAACAAAGATGGCATCACGGCCAGCATGCTCTTGGGTGTATTTTAGGTTAATTTTCTCGCTATATTTATGCTCTTGGGTGCATTTGTTTGTTTGATGCTATTGCTAGAGCGTAGCTAGGCACAGACGAGGGATGATTATGGTTTTGGAAGGAATTGACGTGGTTTCATCTGTTTCAAATGAGATGTATGGGTGGAAATTTGGTATGAGATGCTGTCGAATGTTTACTGATTCCGTTTATTTGGTGTCTATTGCCGATGGGTAGACAATTGAAACCTTTCTACCATCAATTGAGTTGAGTCTGGGAAGGAGACTAACTAGATAAATTGATATGACCAATTAGCCTCGATATCCTCTAAAATAGTTGTTTCTTCTTTATCTATTTAATTTTGGGTAAAGGTACGTTTCAGGGTATGGTTCAGTGAATGACTGATAAGATGATGGTCGTGAGGAACGAGCAAGAGTATAGCGATTCGGAAGGTAGTCGGAAAAGGAAGAAAAAGAAGCAAGATGGAGCATCACGGCCGACATGCTCTTGGGTGCATTTTAGGTTAATTTTTCTCACTATATTTCGTAGTTTTCAGTAGTGCAAATAAAATGTTTATGATGAATGGATAGCTCTCAACAATACATTTATAAGTCATCTAAGTCTTCATTAGTAGCACATACTATGTTTTTTTATAAGTCTAAAAATAGTCTTCATTAGTCGTGTATACTCATATACTGGGTGATACATTAGAAATTATTTTTAGTTGATCTAAGTCATAATAATATTTCTGTCGTGTATTTTAAATAATGTCAATATAACTTTTATATGTGTAACAATAAAAATATTGCATTATACATTCAAATTTTTTTATTGACATGCGCCATAATATCTCAGTCGTGTATTGTGAAGAATGCCAACATTCAGATGTTCGTATCCAGTAGTGCAAATTAAATGAAGTCTTCCATAGTAGTTGTCAGTAGTGCAAATAAAATGTATGATGAGAAATAGCACGACTATGAGCCTTACAAGATGTCTGGACCTAAAGTTTTAGGACAAACCCTTTAAATACATGACTTCTTCAATAACAGTCGTGCAAAAATAACACTCATAAAGATCATGATTAAACGATGTCGTTCACAAGTTGACATATAATGCGATATTATTTTATATTGTTTCACGTATAAAAATAATAGATTTGACATTCTTTACAATACACGACTGAAATGTTTATGGCCCAGATCAAGTAAAAAATAATTGTTAATATATGTTGGCATTCTTCACATAGCACGACTGAAATATTATTAGGCGCACGCCAAGTAAAAATGATTTGTAATGTATAATGCATGATTTCTTATATTGTTACACTTAAAAATAAATATATTTGACATGCTTTACAATACATGATTGAAATATTATTATGGCGCACGTCAAGTAAAAATAATTTGTAATGTATAATGAAATATTTTTTATATTGTTACACGTAGAAAAAATATATCTGACTTCTTTACAATACATGACTGAAATATTATTATGACACATGTCAAGTAAAAATAATTTGTAATATATAATGCAATATTTTTATATTGTTACACGTATAGAAAAATTGACATTTTATGCAATACACAACTGATATATTATTAGTGACCCAGATCAAGTAAAAATAATTTCTAACGTATGTTGGCATTCTTCACAATACACGACTGAAATATTATTATGGCGCACGTTAAATCAAAGTGATTTCTAATGTATAGTGCAATTTATATTGTACACGTATAAAAAATATATTTGACATTATTTACAATACACGATTAAAATATTATTATGATGCATGTCAATTAAAAATAATTTCTCACGTATCGCAAAATTATTATTATTTATATTGTAATATGGCATTACACCTCTTATAAATTTATTTAGCGACTCGCATTCATTAGAAACATTTAATTTGCACTGCCGATACGAACATATGAATGTTGGCATTCTTCACAATACACGACTGAAATATTATTATGGCCGGACCAAATCAAGTAGAAATGATTTGTAATCTATAATGAATATTTTTTATATTGTTACACGTATAAAAAATATATTGAACATTCTTTACAATACACGACTGAAATATTAGTATGTCCCAGATCAAGTGAAAATAATTTGTAACTTATGTTGGCATTCCTCACAATACACGATTGCAATATTATTATGGCGCGCGTCAATTCAAAATTCTAAAGTATGATGCAATAATTTTTATCTTGATACACGTATAAAAAGATATTTGACTTTCTTTACAATATACGATTGAAATATTATAATAACGCATGTCAATTAAAAATAATTTCTCAAGTATCATGCCAAATTATGATTATTTATATTGTATAATGCATTACACCTTATAACTCTTATAAATTTATTTAGCTACACAATAGCCGGGCCGATAGCTGCTTCAACGGCTGCAATAGCTATAACAAAAATGGAGAAAATGTCTCCTTTTAATTGACGATTATCAAAAATATTCGAAAATGTTACAAAATTCATATAAACTGAATTTAATATAAGTTCAAGACACATAAGAGCTCGAACCATATTTCGACTTGTAATCAATCCATAGATACCAATAGAAAATAAATAGGCACTCAAAACAAGTACATGTTCGAGCATCATTAACAAACTCCTTATCAATCATGATTCATCTCAATCTGAACAACAATTCAATCGATTTGATTCTAACAACTATGAAAAAAACAACACAATAGATTGGTAATCCATCGATTGAAAACTAAATGAGACCTGAATTAAAATCAAAAGATTATAACGTTCCTTTTCCCTTGATTCCATTTTAATTTGTACTTTTAAAGATTTATTAGTCAATTATTGATCATTGACGAGCTATTGTTATTTGTTTGTTGTCACGGTTTGATTGAAGGATCAGTCAATGTTCAGAGCAAAGTACAAGTTTCGACCGTATATCTATTGGAACCAAGGTTTGTGATTTTCGACTATGATGTTGCATGAGATATTTCCTTGCCTGTCTGTCAATTGTTTGTGAGGTTTCCTTAATGTTACGGTTGATAGGAAAAAATGGGAATGGAAGTGGAGGCTTATTTGGAAAGGATATATGAAGATCTTGAACTGTGAGTGGTTTAAGTGAGCCTTTCCGACCAGTCCCACGCTGTAATTTTTTCTGCCCAGTGGAGCAGTTTTAGGATAGGGCTTTGCTTAAAGTCATAGGAGGGTCGATACACTTCATAAGCCTCGAAAGGAAAATAAAAGGAAGCACCTCATACCCAAAGGAGCAAAGCTCGGGGAACGTTTACGGAAGGTATTGTTGTTATGCTAATATTATTCATGATTTGTAGGCTTCGGAGCTTCAGAACAAAATTGAAAATGCTGGCCGGGATAGATTGAAAAACCAGAAATCTAAGGTCAACCAGATTCAGTCGGTAAGTGTTAATAATCAAGTGAATCATTAGAGTATTTTACTTGATTTTATTAATTGATCTTTGTTTTTCGGCTCTGATAGGATGTTGACAAAAATAACAGTGAGATCAATCGCCGCAATGTTCAAATTGAAACGGGTGAGGCTTCCGACCGCCGGTAAGTTTTAAGTAATCAAGTGAATTATTATTTGCTGAGGAAGGTAGTCATTAACAGGGTAAGGAGAATCGTTCGTGGGTCGTCGAAGCCCGCGATTGGGGGAAGGCTTTTGATTGTCCCACCCCAACCGGCATCGTCGATTGCTGGGTGGTCGAGGTCATGCAGGAATGAGAGCTTCGGCGGTTGGTTTGAGTTTTCTTTCGCTAGCGAGAGGAGTAGCCACAATTCTGCATCTGAGTTTGGGGGGTCGTCGTCGAGGTGTATTTCAGGCTAACAAACGTCGGCGGATCCCCTGAGAGAGCAACATTTGTGGTTGCAGATAACGACAGTGATCTGTTCCCTTACTTTACGCATCCACTTATGTTTCTTCTTCGTGCTTTTTTAGTCGATCGTGTTTTATGACACATGATGTTTATTGACACGCTATGTAGGGGTGGGCATTCGGGGTCGGGTTTCGGGTACCCGACCCGACCCGATCGGGTTTTCCCCGATCGGGTTGAGAATTCGGGTTTAAATCGGGTATCAGGTTTAAACCCGATATCCGACTGTCAAGATCGGGTCGGGGTTTCGGGTAGCAATATGCTACCCGAAAAAACCGATCGGGTACCCGAATTTTATTAAAAAAAAATCGTTACATACACTTGTCACTTCTCAGTTCTCACTCCACGGGAATTTTTCACCTTCACAACACATACAATTGACACACTACATACAAAACTTAAAATTATATCACAGCAAGCTCGGCACCTCCTCAGTCCTCACAGGCCAAGCACAACCAGCTTACTCTCTCAGGCCATCGCACGTCACTGTCGTGCCGCCGCAGCTCACTATAATCGCTACTCAAAACCGCATCGGCCGCGCACCTCGCAGTCACAGCCTCTCGTCGGAACTGCGCCTCAAGCCGGCTCAGCCCCCGGCCGTCGCACCTCAGCCCACCGCCGTCGCACCTCAGCCAACGCTGCGCCGCGCCTCAGCCGCCTCATTCCGGATTGATTTAAACCTAAAAGTATGAATGTTGAGAACCCTAGTTTTCTTAATTTAGGGATTTATGATTTCTTATGTATTGATATATTAATTTCTTTGTTTGGAAATGATAATTTAGTGTGAACTTAATTTAAGCCTTTTTCAAATACAACCAATTAATTTAAAAAAAACTAAAAAAAATAAAAAGCAAAACCCGAACCCGACCCGAACCCGATAATCGGGTTTCGGGTACCCGATTGTCGGGTACCCGATTTTTGTCGGGTCGGGGTCGGGTTTCAATTTTTATACCCGCACATGTCGGGTACCCGACCCGAAAAACCCGGTACCCGACAAACCCGACCCGATCCCACCCCTAACGCTATGTTGATAAACAATGTATTCTTTTTATTAATTTACTCAAAAAGGATGTTCTAGGCAAAGCGACATGGAATTCAACCACCTTCATGAAAAAGTGAAGCTAAGCATCGGAAGTCGCTCAATAAGTTTGTAAGATATGTCTAAGTCTTGCTTATTAGTTTTCAGTAGTGCAAAATAATGTTTATGATGAATAGAAAGGTCTCAACAATACATTTATAAGTCATCTAAGTCTTCATTAGTAGCGTATACTATGTTTCTTTATAACTCTAAAAACAGTCTTCATGAAGAGTGTATACTCATATATTGCGTGATACATTAGAAACTATTTTTAGTTGATCCGAGCCATAATAATATTTCTGTCGTGTATTTTAAATAATGTCAATATAATTTTTACACGTGTAACAATAAAAAAAATATTGCATTATACGTTACAAATTTTTTTATTTGACATGCGCTACCATAATATCTCAGTCATGTATTGTGAGGAATGCCAACATTCAGATGTTCGTATTCGGTAGTGCAAATTGAATGAAGTCTTGCACAGTAGTTGTCAGTAGTGCAAATAAAATGTATGATTAGAAATAGCACGACTATGAGCCTTACAAGATGTCTGGACCTATTCTAGGACAAACCCTTTAATTACACGACTGCTTCAATAACAGTCGTGCAAAAATAAGACTCACAAATATCATGATTAAATGATGCCGTTCACAAGTTGACATATAATGCAATATTATTTTATATTGTTACACAAAATAGATTTGACATTCTTTACAATACACGACTGAAATGTCATTATTGCCCAGATCAAGTAAAAATTAATTTTTAATATATGTTGGCATTCTTCACATAGCACGACTGAAATATGCGCACGTCAAGTAAAAATGATTGGTTATGTATAATGCAATACTTTTTATAATGTTTCACGTAGAAAGAATTATATCTGACATTCTTTACAATACATGACTGAAATATTATTATGGCACACGTCAAGTAAAAATAATTTGTAATGTATAATGCAATATTTTTTGTATTTTACACGTAGAAAAAAATATATCTGACATTCTTTACAATACATGTCTGAAATATTATTATGGCGCACGTCAAGTAAAAATAATTTGTAATGTATAATGCAATAGTTTCATATTGTTACACGTATGAAAAATATATTTGACAATCTATGCAATACACGGCTGAAATATTATTATGGCGCGGATGAAGTAAAAATAATTTCTAACATATGTTGGCATTCTTCACAATACACGACTGAAATATTATTATGACGCACGTTAAATCAAAAAGATTTCTAATGCATAGTGTAATTTATATTGTTACACGTATAATATTTGACATTTTTTAAAATACACGACTAGAATACTATTATGATGCATGTCAATTAAAAATAATTTCTCATGTATCATGCAAAAATTTGATTATTTATATTGTAATATTGCATTACACCTTATTACTCTTATAAATTTGTTTAGCAACTGGCATTCATTAGAAATATTTAATATGCACTACTGATACGAACCTTCTTAACTGAAGGTATGTAATAAGAACATAATACTACTGTTGTATAATGTTATGATGCACTACTGTGTCGTTCCACAACTGTTTCAATAACAGTCGTGCAATAGTTTTTCATACAGTTGTCTAGTTTCTTGCGGGTGTAAAGAGTATTGGAACATTTATTCTGATTTGTTTGTTTGAAGTTCTACGTAATTATGTTTCTAATTTCATAATCCATGATTAACATTTATTTAGGGTTTGTCCTGTTTTTGCACGACTGTTATTGAAGCAGTCGTGTAATTGGCGGGTCTCGGGTCCACTATAAAATAAAAGGACGGGTCTTGGGTCCACTATAAAATAGATGGCCCGATCGCGGATCTCTGGTATTTCCGATAACAACAGAATAAACTAAAAATCTCGTAAAAAAATATATTTGACATGTTATGCAATACATGACTGAAATATTATTAGTGCCCCAGATCAAGTAAAATAATTTCTAACGTATGTTGGCATTCTTTACAATACACGACCGAAATATTATTATGGGCATGTTAAATCAAAATGATTTCTAATGTATAGTGCAATTTATATTGTTACACGTATGAAAAATATATTTGACATTATTTACAATACACACTAGAATATTATTATGATGCATGTCAATTAAAAATAATTTCTCACGTATCACGCAAAATTATGATTATTTATATTGTAATATGGCATTACACCTCTTATAAATTTATTTAGCGACTGGCATTCATTAGAAACATTTAATTTGCACTACTGATACGAACATCTGAATGTTGACATTCTTCACAATACACGACTGGAATATTATTATGGCCGGACCAGATCAAGTAGAAATAATTTGTAATCTATAATGCAATATTTTTTATATTGTTACACGTATAAAATATATATTGGACATTCTTTACAATACACGACTGAAATATTATTACGACACATGTCAATTAAAAATAATTTCTCATGTATGATGCCAAATTATGATTATTTATATTGTATAATGCGTTACACCGTATAGCTCTTATCAATTTATTTAGCTACTGACATTCATTAAAACATTTTTTGTTTATTTGTTTGTTGTCACGGTTTGATTGAAGGATCAGTCAACTTTCAAAGCAAGTATAGGTTTCGACCGTATATCTATTGGAACCAAGGTTTATGATTTTCGACAATGATGTTGCCTGAGATATTTCCTTGCCTGTCTGTCAATTGTTTGTGAGGTTTCCTTAATGTTACGGTTTATAGGAAAAAATGGGAATGGAAGTGGAGGCTTATTTGGAGAGGATATATGAAGCTTGAACTATGAGTGGTTTAAGTGAGCCGTTCTGACCAGTCCCACGCTGTAATTTTTTCTGCCCAGTGGAGCAGTTTTAGGATAGGGCTTTGGTTAAAGTCGTAGGAGGGGTCGATATACTACAGAAGCCTCGAAAGGAAAATAAAAGGAAGCACCTCATACCCAAAGATGCAAAGCTCGGGGAACGTTTACGAAAGGTATTGTTGTTATGCTAATCTATGATTTGTAGGCTTCGGAGCTTTAGAACAAAATTGAAAATGCTGGCCGGGATAGATTGAAAAACCAGAAATCTAAGGTCAACCAAATTCAGTCGGTAAGTGTTACTAATCAAGTGAATCATTAGAGTATTTTACTTGATTTTATTAATTGATCTTTTTTTCGGCTCTGATAGGATGTTGACAAAAATAACAGTGAGATCAATCGCCGCAAAGTTCAAATTGAAACGGGTGAGGCTTTTGATCGCCGGTAAGTGTTAACTTATCAAGTGAATTATTAATTGCTGAGGAAGGTAGTCATTAACAGGCTAAGGAGAATCGTTTGAGGGTCGTCGAAGCCCGTGATTTGGGAAAGGCTTTCGATTGTCCCGCCCCTGCCGGCATCGTCGATTGCTGGGTGGTCGAGGTCGGGCAGGAATGAGAGCTTCGACGGTTGGTCTGAGTTTTCTTTTGCTAGCGAGAGGAGCAGCAACAATTCTGTATCTGAGTTTGGGGGGTCGTCGTCAAGGTGTATTTCAGGCGAACTAACGTCGGCGGATCCCCTGAGAGAGCAACAGTTGTGGTTGCAGATAACAACAGTGATCTGTTCCCTTACTTTACGTATCCAGTTATGTTTCTTCTTCTTGCTTTTTTAGTCGATCGTGTTTTATGACACAGGATGTTTATTGCCATGCTCTGTAGATAACAAATGTATTCTTTTTATTAATTTAATCAAATGGGATTTTCTAGGCAAAGCGACATGGAATTCAACCACCTTCATGAAAAAGTGAAGCTAAGCATCGGAAGTCGCTCAATAAGTTTGTAAGATATGTCTAAGTCTTGCTTAGTAATTTTTAGTAGTGCAAATAAAATGTTTATGATGAATGGAAAGGTCTCAACAACACATTTATAAGTCATCTAAGTCTTCATTAGTAGCGTATACTATGTTTTTTTTATAACTCTAAAAATAGTCTTCATTAGTAGTGTATACTCATATATTGCGTGATACATTAGAAATTATTTGTAGTTGATCTGAGCCATAATAATATTTCTGTCGTGTATTTTAAATAATGTCAATATAATTTTTATACGTGTAAAAATAAAAAAAAACATTGCATTATACGTTACAAATATTTTTATTTGACATGCGCCACCATAATATCTCAGTCCTGTATTGCGAGGAATGCCAACATTCAGATGTTCGTATTCGGTAGTGCAAATTGAATGAAGTCTTGCACAGTAGTTGTCAGTAGTGCAAATAAAATGTATGATTAGAAATAGCACGACTATGAGCCTTACAAGATGTCTGGACATATTCTAGGACAAACCCTTTAATTACACGACTGCTTCAATAACAGTCGTGCAAAAATAAGACTCACAAATATCATGATTAAATGATGCCGTTTACAAGTTGACATATAATGCAATATTATTTTATATTGTTACACAAAATAGATTTGACATTCTTTACAATACACAAATGAAATGTTATTATGGCCCACATCAAGTAAAAAATAATTTTTAATATATGTTGGCATTCTTCACATAGCACGACTGAAATATTATTGTGTACACGTCAAGTAAAAATGATTTGTTATGTATAATGCAATATATTTTATATTGTTACACATAGAAAGAATTATATCTGACATTCTTTACAATACGTGACTGAAATATTATTATGGCACACGTCAAGTAAAAATAATTTGTAATGTATAAAGCAATATTTTTTATATTTTACACGTAGAAAAAAATATATCTGACATTTTTTACAATACATGTCTGAAATATTATTATGTCGCACGTCAAGTAAAAATAATTTGTAATGTATAATGCAATAGTTTTTATATTGTTACACGTATAAAAAAAATATTTGACTATCTATGCAATACACGACTGAAATATTATTATGGCGCAGATCAAGTAAAAATAATTTCTAACATATGTTGGCATTCTTCACAATACGCGACTGAAATATTATTATGGCGCAGGTTAAATCAAAAAGATTTCTAATGCATAGTGTAATTTATATTGTTACACGTATAATATTTGACATTCTTTACAATACACAACTAGAATATTATTATGATGCATGTCAATTAAAAATAATTTCTCATTTATCATACAAAATTATGATTATTTATATTGTTATATTGCATTACACCTTATTACTCTTATAAATTTATGTAGCGACTGGCATTCTTAGAAACATTTAATATGCACTACTGATACGAACATCTGAATGTTGGCATTTTTCATAATACGCGACTGAAATATTATTATGACCGGAGCAATCAAGTAGAAATAATTTGTAATTTATAATGCAATATTTTTTTATATTGTTACACGTATAAAAAATATATTATAATACACGACTGAAATATTAGTATGGCCCAGATCAAGTGAAAATAATTTTTAACTTATGTTGGCATTCTTCACAATACCGATTGAAATATTATTATGGCGCGCGTAAATTCATAATAATTTCTAAAGTTTGATGCAATAATTTTTTCCATTAAAGCATTTTGGTATTGGATTCAGATAGAATGTGGGATGAAGAAAGAAGATAAACTTGAAGATGATGCAATAGTCAACATTGTTTACCATGAAGTCTACAACAATTAGGTGATAGATTTCTTAATTGAAGGTATGTAATAAGAACATAATACTACTGTTGTTTGTTATAATGCTCTACTGTGTCGTTCCACAATTGTTTCAATAACAGTCGTGCAATAGTTTTCGTACAGTTGCTCAGTTTCTTGCGGGTGTAAAGAGTATGAAGTCAACAACAATTAGGTGAGAGATCGCTTAACTAACGGTATGTAATAAGAACATAATGCACTACTGAGTATATTGTTATAATGCAGTACTTCATCGTTCTTACTCCTGTTTCCTAATTTACATGATTGTTTCAATAATAGTCGTGCAATAGTTTTCGTACAATCGTCCAGTTTCTTGCGGGTGTAAAGAGTATTGGAACATTTATTCTGATTTCTTTGTTTGAAGTTCTATGTAATTATGTTTCTAATTTCATAATCCATGATTAACATTTATTTAGGGTTTGTTCTGTTTTTGCACGACTGTTATTGAAGCAGTCGTGTAATTGGCGGGTCTCGGCTCCACTATAAAATAAATGGACGGGTTCGGGTCCACTATAAAATAGATGGCCCGATCGCGGATCTCTGATCTTTTCGATAACAATATATCTGATAAACTAAAAATCTCCTAAAAATAACCGTTGCAACGCACATGGCTTAAACTAGTAAACATAAAAGGCCTCCACGTGTTAATTAAGCCTTTGATTTGATGGGAGAATACTATATATATATATGACTTGGTATGGGGCACGAAAACTTTTGAGTTGTTATTAGTACGATTGCACTGTACAAACATGTGATCACGAAAAGTTCCTAGCTTTTATATATGTTCATGTACGAAAACTTTCTAACCATCCAACTCAAGTGGTCAAAACTTTGCTCAAGTTCCCAAGGAATAAAATAAGATATATAATGTGTACTTAGAAAACTTCCATTATTAGCTATCATCGAAAACTTTGATTTCTCAAAATAAAATTTATTCCTTGAATTGTTAAATATTATTCTTATATTTTCGATTGCTTTCCAAACTTCTATATTTCGATATTACGTTCAAATCCTCTCCGGGTTTTTTTTTTCTAAAATTAAATGCCAAGTATTTTATTATTGATATGCTAATTTCACTATATTAGTTACAGTAATCCCATTTTAAATTTACGGGTATTAGATATTCCTGACTGTTGTTCAATGTTTCTTGTTAAGGCTAGCCTAAAACTGACTGACTACGCTCACAGCGTACGCCAAGTCCGGTCACGTGCAAAGCATCCGGTACATAAGCTACCCATTACAGACGCATATGAGATTCCACTCATCTCTTCCGATCCAACTCACTTTGAGGGCTCATAGCCTTGGAAAGGTGCGTCCCATGTTGCACAGGCAAGAACCCTTTCTTAGAGTTGTCCATATTATATCGCTTCAGGACATTCTCTAAGTAAAAGGCGAACCCAAGATGTTGGTAGCTTCTCCCAAGTCTTTCGTGGAGAATTCGGTCGAAAGCCACACTTTCACGATCGAGAGCATTTCGATATCATTTCCTATCAAACGGATGTCGTCCACGTACAATACGAGGAACGATATTTTTCTCCCACTACTTTTCTTGTCGATGCAAGGTTCGTCTTTGTTCTTCAAGAATCCGTAGCCCTTGACCACTTCATCGAACCGAAGATTCCAGCTTTCGGAGTCTTGTTTAAGTCCATAAATGGAGTTGTTCAGTTTGCGCACCTCATGAGCATCTCCTTGAGACGTAAAACCTTTAGGCTGCTCCATATATATTCCCTCCTTGAGGTATCCGTCTAGGAACGCAGTTTTCACATCCATCTGCCAGATCTCATAGTCATAGTGCGCAGCTATCACAAGCAATGTTCGAATGAACTTCATCATAGCGACTGGGGAAAAGGTCTCCTTATAGTCAATGCCCTCTTTTTGACTGTACTGTTTTGCCACAAGCCTAGCTTTGTATGTGTCAACCAATCCGTCAGAGCCAATCTTTCTCTTGTAGATCCACTTACACCCAATTCGTCTAAAACCATCCCGGAGGTCTACCAGAGTCCAGACTTGGTTTTCATGCGTAAAATCCATTTCAACTTGCATAACTATAAGCCATTTTTCTGAATCTATATCCCTCATTGCCTGGTCATAGGTAGTGGGATCGTCTCCGACGTTCCCTTCCATCGCAGCAACCTCGTGCTCGATGTGGACCATTCCGTATCTCTCAGCTAGCGAGATACTCTATCCGACCTGTGCAAACTCAGGTTGCGTCGGACTGCTCTACGGTACCGACACTGGAGTCTGTGAAAGCGCTTCTGATGATTCTCCAAGAGTTACTTCGCGACCCGCTGCACCTTCTCGAACGAACTCTTCTTCGAGAAAGTGAGCCTGAAGGGCTACAACGATTTTCTGATCGTCGTGGAAGTAAAACTGATATCCCATGAAATCCTCAGAATACCCGAAAAAGCGTCCTTTCACAGCCTTCGATTCTAGTTTATCTGTCTTGAGCTTTTTCACAAATACGGGGCAACCCCAAATTCTAATGTGACTCAAGCTCGGTTTTCGTCTTGTCCATATCTGATATGGAATACGATCGACAGACTTTGGAGGACATCTATTTAGATTGTGTGCCGCTGGCAACAGAGCATGACCCCACAACGATATGGGCAGGTCTCCATAGCTCAGCATAGATCAAAGTTACGGATATGAGATCATCTGAGTCAGTTATAGATATGGAGCAACCACTGTGAACAGGGCATGACCCCACGACGATATGGGGTCATCTGAGTCAGGGTTGAGTATGAGTGGCGTCCGAAGAAGTGCACGACTTGTGCGACATGGGCTCACGGCGAAGCTCATTGCCCCAAGCGAGAACACGTGGTGAAGCCACTAAGCTGCGGTTGAGTGCATATCGTGAGCCACACGGCTCCCAACGGCCGGCAGCCACACACGATGGGACTGGGTCTGGCCCTATCATTGCGAGGGTTGGTGTCGGACAGCCCTATGCACGGCCTCAACGTGCACGGCAGCACAAATCACAGGGTGCTACATTGACGATGGAATGACGTCAGGTGGGTGCCAAAGGAAAGGCGGTTATGGTTGTGACTTTGTCTTCGTCGCGCTTACGATAGGGTGAGAGCGTGGAGCCCGCAAAGACTTGCCAGAGTAAGAAGAAGGGGGGAAAAAGCACAGTTGGAGAGTGCACTACAACGGAGTGCTGCGTTCGGGAAGGATGAATCGCTCCCGAAAAGGAATCTATGGATTATCTCCCAATTGGTTGGACCATAGGTGCGATGATTTACTTCACGGGCGATCAATGATATTGATGGGCTCGGGGAATGTACCTGGTCTTAACAGACAATACCACAGGAAGACGGCGGGGGAGTGGATTGGGCGAGTCAGTTTACGGCTCGTCGAGCTTCTTGAGACTCGAGTTTCGGAGGCTAATGCGGCCCGTGTGTTGGATGTCCTACGAGCACGTTGGACATGGTTTTTTACTACGATGATGGTCCTGGTACCGTATATGGGTAGGTTGGGATCCATCCTGGCTCAGCGTGCGAAGTCGAGTCAGGCCGTGCACTGCCATATGGAACAACTCGATGCGAGGGAGTGTTTGCTTCTTTCGTTTATGGGAAATCGAGATGGGATGAACATGTACCACTATCGGACGACCTGATACAGATGGTTGCCCTGCGGGTGGACGATGCATGGGTGGTGTCAGGGGACTTCAACACCATTTTGCATGCGGCCGAAGGACACGGTGTGGCGCCTAACGCCCGTGATATGTCAGTTTTCAGACATGCCTAGTGCAGGCTGACCTTATGTCCCTTTCCGTCGATGGGCCAGGAATTCACTTGGTATAATCAGCAGCAGGCGCTAGCTTGTTATGGCATCGGCTGGATCGCATGGTGGGCAATCCGCAGTGGTTTGTGCGGTACCCGAATTTTTCATTGGCTTTTACACCATCAGGAAGATCAACTAAGTTCCAAACTTAATTGTCGTACATGGACTGCATCTCGAATTCAATGGCTCCTAGCTACTCATCAAAGTCAGGTCTGTCTAATGCTTCTTTATAAGTCATTGGGTCCACGGTATCTAATACCAATATCTCATGTAGTCCCATGAACCTCGCAGGCATTCGAACTATCCGTGTTGACCTAGGTAAAGGTTGTTCTTCCGGCTGAACCTCCTCCGCAACAATTTGAGGTTGTTCACTTCAACTGATGTCGAATCAGCTCGAGCCAACACTTCAGCCTCTTCCGCAAGTTGTTGCAAAATTGGATCTTCTTGACTAGCATTGATGGAAGTATCGTGGGTTGGGACACATGATAACCCATAACCATATCATCTTGTAGTGTTTCTTGAATTTCTTCAAGTCTAAGGTTACTATCGTTGCCATTTCGTGTGAGAAACTCTTTCTCCAAGAAAACGCCATGCCGAGCAACAAACACTTGTTCTCCGACATATGATAGAAATAATATCGTTTGGTTTCTTTAGGATATCCTACGAAGAAGCATTGATTTGATCCAGGGCCAAGGTCGATCAACCTTTTGACAGAAACTTCGCAACCCCAAATTTTCATAAAACTCATATTTGGTACCTTACCAAACCATATCTCATATGGTGTCTTTTCTACAGACTTAGAAGGAACTGTGTTTATTGTGAATGCAGTAGTTTCAAGCGCATAACCCTAAAAGGAAAGACAAAGTTCAGTTTGACTCATCATAGATCGAACCATGTCCAACAAGGATTCTTTTTGGTATAAGGTCCCGTGTATATAAATAAAAAAAAGAAGAATGTACATATTGAGTGGGAGATCAACTCCACACAGACAACCAGTAACAAGCTACTGGGCACAAACCGCGACAAACAACTAACCCAACCATCAAATCTACTATCAAAGCACTCGCCATAAACGACGTATAGCTGCTCACTGAAGCTCATACTTAGTGGACGTACCACTAATGCGCATGGTCACCAAAGCAAGCACACTCCCACCGACCCTGTCAGGTGTCGTGATGTTCCCCTCCCTCCATCGTCTGTTCCTTGCCTGCCAGATATGGTAGACAAGGGAAGCCAGTACATGACGATACACCGCATGAAGGAGATGTCTCCCTCGCCATCGAACCGAGGCCCACCGCACTCCCACATTCCAGTCCCGAACATGCCATACCCATCTAATACGTCTCCTCAGTAGGCGAAAGCACTGCCGTGAGAATTGACAATAAAAAAAGATGCTGGGCCGTCTCATCGTGCAATGCATCACATAGGATGCCAGTCGGTGTACCCGCCCTCTGAGCTACCCATGGCTTGTCCCTAGTCGACAAGCGGTCCTGCACCCCAAGCCATAAAATAAACTCATGCCATGGTACCCGTAACGGGCCTGCAAATATGACAGCCCAAACCACAGGGGGTCATATATAGCGCATTCCCTCTCTAGCTAAAAAGGCCGTCATGGTCCCATCCGTCCATCCTGTCCAAAGGACTCCCTGTCTCCCAACACAACGGGGGGTAAAAGACGACTAATCTCTTGATACTCAACCGACCCTTGCCCTTGCCAGTTCCATCCTTGAGTATCAATAACGGCACTCAATCGTGAATCAACGGGCAGTCCCATCTCAATAGGGCTGCGTGGAAATCTCTCCAATAACTGTGTATCCAATAACAAGGGGTCCTTCCACAGCCGAAAATTGGACCCATCCCCAACCCTGAAAGTAATCAATGATCGTAACAGTGGCCATAACTGCAGCATCTTGCGCCAGCTCCAAGAGTCATTCACCGAGATCGGGAGATCCCAAAGCGAGCAGGAATGTAGCCGCGTCCCATAAAACCACTCAACCCAAATCGTGTCAGGTGCCCTGGTTAGCACACTCCATCGTTGCTTCATCAGGAGAGCCTTGTTGTCGACTGCGATGGAACGAAGCCCCAAACCTCCCTCAGTCACAGGCAGACAAACTAGATGAAGTCGTCTTGTATATGACAACAATCGATTAAGCCATGACCCGAGGCGCTGATCCACTCGCTGCAATATCGAGGAGCAGTCTCCAATTGACAAATGAGAAGTAATAAGAGGCAAACCTAGGTAGCGAACCGGTAGCTGTCCCACCCGATAGCCCGTGAGGGGATAAAATCACCGACGCCAACCCTTCAGCTCGACGTGATAGGAACATCTCACTTTTGTTGGGGTTGGGTATAATCCTGACAAAGCCGCAAATCTCTCCAATGCATCCTTCAGCACCCCAATCGACACGACATCAGCATGTCAGAATAGAAGCAAGTCATAAGCAAATGCTAACGAGGCTAAACCCATTGCCTCGCACCTCCAATGGTACCTAAACCACGGCTTCTCAGAAATACAGCTAACAACAAGTCCATGAAAAACCTCTATAACGATCGTAAAAAGGTACGACGATATGGGGTCGCCCTATCTGATGCCTCTCTTCCCTGGGAAAAGCCCACCACTTGGCCACTCAGGTTCAGCGGAAAGGCCGTCGTCATCACGCAAGCACGTATCCACCCAATGTATGTTGGATGAAAGCCCATGGCCTCAAGGAAAGCCAGCAAGAAGCTCCACTCGACCTTGTCATACGCCTTGGCCAAGTCGACCTTAAACATCGCACGCGGCGGGCGCCCTTTAGATTTGTACTCGAGACATAGCTTCTGTGCCAACAATACGTCATCCAAGAACAAATGCCGTCTGTGAGCCATGCACCAACCCATGGAGATGCACCTTTAGCCTATTAGCCAAGATTTTCGAGATAACCCTATATAGTACATTGCAGCACGAAATGGGACGAAAATCTGTCGCTCGACGAGGTGTATCTCTTTGGGATTAACGTAATGAGGGTACTGTTAAGCCCTTTCAGTAACCTACCAGTCGCAAAGAAGTCCTGGGCGGACCTAACAATATCATCGCCCACAACCCCCCAGGCCGCCTTGAAGAAAGCGACCGTATACCCATCGGGCCTAGACGCCTTCTCATCCCCCATAGAGAAAAGCACCTTCTGTTCCGCCTTTCAGAAACACTATTCCATTGCGACGTTCCAGGAGGAGTCAACTGTGAAACAATTCCACATTCTTTAAGATAAGCACCAAACTCTATACTCAAATATTCACCTCCACGGTCTGAACGTAAGGTTTTTATGTCTTGTTGAGATGGTTCTCACCTTCATTCTTGAATTCTTTTGAACTTTTCAAATGATTCACATTTGTGTCTCATCAAGTAGACATATCTGTATCTACTGAAATCATCAGTAAATGTAATGAAGTATTGATAACCTCCCCAAGCATTAGTCGTCATCGGACCACATACATCACTATGTATCAGTCCTAGTATGTCAGTTACCATTTCACCTCTTTTGGTGAAAGGCGCTTTAATCATCTTCTCGAGCAAACAGGATTCGCATATCTTAATTGATTCTAAATCAAATTGACCAAGAAGTCCCACTTCTTGTAATTTCTTAATGCGTCTCTCACTTATATGACCTAGGCGACAATGCCATATCAGAGTCATACTCTCATGAGAAATCTTGGATCTTTTGTTATTATTTAAAATTTGTTTTTCCATCTCAGGCAAATAGACCATTCTTCTCATTAGAACATCCATAAAATAAATAATTTTTATAAAATGAAAAGCAACCATTCTTAATGGTAAAATAGAAATCATCCATGTCTAAGCATAAAATAGAAATAATATTTCTTGAGATAGATGGAACATAATGTACATTTTTCAGTTCTAAAATAAGTCCATTCGGCAAAGAGACATCTTTGCATCCAATAGCAACAGCTGCAACACTTGCACCATTTCCGACACGTAGTTGTACTTTGCCTTTTCTTAGCATCCTCTTATTCTTTCATGCCTGCATATTCGAACAAATATGAGCGCACGATCCCCTATCAAATACCCATTCAGAATCAGAAGTAGCAATGTTAACTTCAATAACAAATATACCTAAAATGGTTGCAACCTTTCCATTTCAAGTCTTCAAGATACTTGGGACAATTTCTCTTCCAGTGCCCAATGTCTTTACAGTAAAGCACTCAGCAGTAGCAGCAACCTTGACCGTGGGAGTGCTCGAAGCGGATATGTTAGCCTTATTTTTGCCAACATTTGGTTTGCCTTTTGTTTGGCGCTTGAATTTGTCTTTCTTAATCTTTTTCCCACCTGCATGAATTGCGAGCACATGAGAAACTCCTTTCTTCATGTCATGTTCAGCAGTTTTCAGCATCCCATGGATCTCATCCAAACTCTTATCCATCCCATGCATATGATAGTTCATGATGAACAAAGAATAGATGGGAGGAAGGGAATTGAAAATAATGTCTGTGGCCAACTCCTTGCCCACAGGAGCTTCTAGTTTCACCAACAGAGTTACCCTTAGACATCTTACATGCCAGCAAAGCTCTACACATCTTACAGGAGCTTCGAGTTTCACGTGCATGCTCTTGACACATTCTCTTGAGCTGCTCCATGATATTGTAGGACGTGCTCAACTCGAATAGCTTCTGAAATTCAGGTGCTATCGTTGCCACAATCAGACATTCTACATCGATCTCATCGCAACAATATCGGTCGTACTCACTGACTTCTTCAACACTTGAATTAGCATCGGGATATTTGGGAATGGGCGTATTCAATACATATTCCTTGCGCTCTTGCCTAAGAACAATTCTTAGGCTACTACCAATCAATAAATTTGCCCCATTCGAGCTCAAATTATCCTTGTCCAAATGCGAACGCAACGAATAGACTGTCCTGCCATATCTACATCACATAGGAAAAAGGTTTCAATTTTTTCACTTAAATGTTTTATTAATAAAATAAAACTCTTACTGCAATTTATTGGCCCATAGTACTAGGTCAAGATCCTTATTTTCACTAAGAATAAGCCAGTGGCGATGAAACATATTTATAGCTATTTTAGATAAGCAACACATTACTAATCAAATAACATTTGACTCTTGGTTTTGCTAACATCATATATCAGCAAAACTTCTCCCCAAGACCCAAATCGGTGTTGGTCTCTTGATAAGCAAACTCATTCTATTTGATACGGCATGTCCGACATACCCCACGACTCTTAAAGATTGAACATGGTGCCTACTGAGTAGGTCCCACCGGTACTCGATCTAAATTCGGCACGGATAGAATAACAAGGGAGTAGACTTATTTTTAAAATGGTCTTCAATCCGTCAATCATATTAACGAATATTTGAATCATTTTCAAATTTAAAATATGATACGATATTATTCAAATACTACCCTAACACATTAGAGATGCAAATTATCTAACAATCTAAGATAATACACATGAGATAAACCCATCTCAACTCACAATCAATCATATTGCTGAATTTCCAAATCATATCCAATATGATGCATAAATACATATACATGTACATAGGCAAATTCTTAATGCAAATATCACATAACACACTCGTTGATTATGTGACTGTAATTACCCAATCTTCAAAAATATCACATGATGTATTGTAACTATCAGCATGATATATGAAGTCATCAAAATTTTTTATTATAAAACTATCATGATAGCATGCCGAAAGTCAAATGATATTCCATCACATGAAATACATATCAAGTAAGCAGTCTGTAGCTAACCGCACATGGGCGATTGTTCACAATATTAAAATCATCAACATGCCATCACATCAGCTCACTATGCATATGATTATGAATATGATGCAAGCACGTAATATCATATTGTTGACCTTTTTGGTCCATAAGTGTTAGAGTGTTTTGATGAACAATGTAATTGTAATGACAGTAGGTCTATAAATTATGCAATTCGATTTGTGACAATGTAATTGCTCTAAGTTCATGATAATATTCGACCATGAATTATACATGAGATATAATTGATTAATTGTTGAATATTTTATTCACATGTGATTCTGTGATTATTTGGTGAAACTATGTGATCGCATGTTATAGACAGCCCACGTGATAGGATATATCGTTCTGTTCTATTTATGGAAATAAAGCATGAGATATCCTACTGAGGTATAAAAGGAAAATATGCTGTTTATATATGGAAAGTGATATATCCGTTGATACTTGTTTATTCGTTGATGAAATCAAGTAGAAAATCGTTTGCATGCATCCAACTGATTTAAATGTGCGAAATCAATTTGATATCTTTCTTACACTGATTGGAATATTATATTTAGGGAAGATTTGATTTGATTGATATCTTTCTTAATTCGTGATAGCTGTGATCTAATATGATTTATGTGCTAAACATGGTAAATATATTGATCTGATGCTATGTGCTATACATGGAAAATGTTTGATATAATGCTATCGCGTGTGCTATACATGGAAAGTAATTCTGGATTAACTTATAGCTGATAGTAAGGAAGCACTTATGGAAGTTCTGTTATGGTAAAGATTAAAACAACTGAATATGCCTTGAAAACGAATCTGAGTTTTATACGGAATAATAATCATGCTTTAATGAGCTTATAACCGTTGTGATGACTTTCTAGAAGCATGATTTACATGGCATGTTGACTCTCGAAAATTACATGGACTGTATGCTTGATTTTATGATTAATATCTTGATCCGTCTTTCCATGTAAAGTGTTGAGTGAAAAGGTTCATTTGCGATAGCTTTATGCCTACCTGAGCGATCACTTGCGAAGTACTGAACGTACTGAGTTATTCCATCATCCCATCCATATGTTCTGTATTCGAACGTGTTGTCTTCGGACGTGAGCGATACCAAGGAGGCAAGGTCGACGTTTACGCACACGTGAAGGGAAGAACGAGTTCCGGGGGCCCTTCGGTAGCGAGCTGTGTCTGTCGGGATCAAAGGATACCGAGGAACGAAATCGGCGTGTGGTAACCTAGTGTTTTGACTTGTTTCGGTTGTGTATTTGGCAATCAATTTTGTATCCAGCTATGGTGCATTATAGTGATTGGTTAAACTCTTGGGAGCTAACCCGAAGGAGAGGAGTAAACTCCAGTTGGGGATAACCTCTATAAAAATCCTGTCTCGCATTTACTTTACAGTTATTCCTTTTTCGCTGTGAGACAGACCCGACACACATCCTACGCTACCAGGATATATCAAGCATACACGTCACTAGCATTATTAGGCATATCTAAGTCACTACATCTTAGGTTTTAGGAAAAGAAGAAGCATAAATTTTATAAGCCTAATTCACCCCCCTCTTAGGCACATTTATATGGTATCAGCGCGGGTTACTCAAACGACGGGCCTAACAAGCCTGACTTATAGATCTAATGGCTTCTTCGAGTTTTGATGTTTTTGCAGAGGAACAATCCCATTCCAGGCCACCACTCTTCGATGGAACAAACTCTGCCACATGGAAAAACCGTATAACGGAATTCCTGCTTGCTGGTGACTATGACCTGTGGGATCATCACGACTGGACCTTACAATACCCAAAGAAAAGCGGATGGAACTCCAAAGAAAGGTTCTGAATACGATGCAACCGACAAACGAGGAATCTCCCTGAATGCCAAAGCAAAGAACATGATCGCCTGTGCGCTTACAAGAGAAGTGTACAATCATGTGAGCTCATGCGAATCTGCCAAAGATATGTGGGACATGCTTCAAGTCACACATGAGGGAACCACTCGAGTTGTACAAGAAAGAATAGCCCTCTTGACGCACTAATACGAGCTGTTCAAAATGGAGGACAACGAGACTATAAGTCGCATGTATGCAAGATTCATGAATATCATCAATGAAATGTTCTCGTTGGGAAAAAAATACCCGACGGCGAGAAGGTGCGCAAAATCCTGAGATCCAAGAGAATGTAATCCCAAAGTAATTGCCATCTACGAAGCGAAGGACTTGGACGAACTCTCCGTCTCGGAACTGATCGGATCGCTAACCACGTATGAAATGACTCAGATCTCCATAAAAGAAAAACCCCAAGTCAGAAATCAACCAAACATTGCCTTCAACACTGAACAAGAAAATGACTCTGAGGGTGAAGAAGAAACTGAGGAAAACGTAGTGGAGCAGATCACCATGCAGACCAGAAAATATGAAAAATCTTGGTTGGGAAGAAAATTTAAAAGAAACTCCTAGTTCCAGCCAAGAAACAAGGGAATATCATCATCCGGTAACAATGTGCAGAAATTCTTCAAGTGCAACCAGACCACTTCGCCTCAAACTGCCCGGTGGACAATGGTGACAAAAAGAAAAAGAAGCAGAAATCCATGGTGACAAGATTCTGCGACATCCGTGATCGATTGGGAATCATCGAGCTAAATAAGGTTAGTAAATCTGCCTAATCCTGCCATTTGCTCTATGATATGCTATATTAGGTAGAAAATTGTAGCTATCTTAATCTTGGACATTCTTTTGGCTCTCGATTATTTTTTGGATCTTATACTCCTTATCATTAAGTGCGATTTTGGTATTTTAGGAAAAGAGTCATAGTGAATTTCAGCATAAGATAGTTAGTCACCAATATAATTTTAGGAATCTTGAATCTCCGAATCTTTCCTTAGAATGTGACTGCAATATTTTAGGAAGAAATTCATAGAGATATCATTTCAGCCGCTTAATTATTTTAGGAAACTCGGATATTGAAAAATCCTTCCCATTGAACTCTGCCCAATCCTTTCCATAATTATGAGATCCCGTCAAATCATGCTGGGATTTCTGACAATCTGTCTAGCAGTTTCCCTCTTTCCATTTAAATTTCAAATTTTCGAATTTTTAAATCCATCCTTATCTTTTCCTTCCATAAACCGACTCTTCTTTTTTAAAAAGATCTAGACCCACTTCAAACCTCATAATCATCTTCAAATCATCCACTTCGAGCCTCTTTCTCTTCCAACCTTCAAAAGTGGTGAAAACCGCGGGAACTAAAACTGTCGCCGCTGAATCCTCAAGCCGCAAGCGTAAAGAACCCATGTCCGATGAAGCCTTGTCTGATCCTTCCCCAGTTCACCAAAGCCAGTTTCGTCCTCACCTACCTCTGCCGAGAAAACACGCTCCAAAGCCAAATCTTATGAGAAAGTTCCCTCTCCTGCCAAAACTGCCAAAAAGACCAAGAAGAAGAAAAGCAAGAAACAGCCTCCTTCATCGCCCGAACCCGCAAACTCTGCTTCAAGTCAAGAAATTCTTGAAGAGACCCCAAAACAGCCATCACCAACACTGCCTCTTCAAAATCCCCATCTCCTCTTGAAGAAATTCTGCCATCTCCAAAACAGACCTCAAATGAACCTGAAACCACCTATTGATCATTCCAAACCAAATGAGATCCTTGTTGAAGCCTTATTTCTGGAAGAAAGCACCCGAACCAACTACAAAAGTTTCAGCAACAGAGATATCTCCAGGGGACGTGGCATTGCTTTTGACAAGCTGCCTGCCGGAACAGTTATCACCTAGCTAAAAGATTTTGGCTGGGAGAAATTCCTCAGTATCAACAGGCCATACTACCCAGAGGTTGTCAAACTGTCTTATACAAACTTCGACTACGAGGAGCACGAAGAGCACATCTGTGTCCACTCCTGTGTGCTGGGAGGCAGAATCAGTTGGAGCACTAAGAAAATCAATGAGATGCTAGGAGTTCCCGATGAACTCTTCTGCCACTATGACATGAATGATTGGTGCCACGCAGATGATTTCGGGCACTAGTGATATCTTTCGGAGCCTCTGGAATACTCGTAGTAAGCCCTGTTTCTCTGACGGCGAAGCCCTCAATCAACTCCGCATCGATTACTTCTTCCTGCATAAGCTGCTCAATATGACTATGTGGAGTGCAAAATTCGGCAGTGGAGGCCACTCAACTACGATGAACTTCATGAGCGTCTTTGCTATTTACATGATATCTCAGAATCGCTAGTTCAATCTCGGTTACTTCATTCTGAAGCACATGATCCAGGCCTTCGACAGCAGAGACAAAGCATTGCCCTACGGGATGTTGCTCACGCACTTCCTTGAGTGCAAAGAAATAACGATGCCGCCGGCATGGGAAGACAAGGCCGTCCATGCCGTGGATCTAGTGACTCTGAAACGAATGGGGATTCATTACTCGAAAAGTCAAGGTTGGTTCAAGGCCAAGGAAAATAGGTCAGTCGACAGTGCCAAGAAACGGTCTGCCGCGAAAGGAAAGGAGAAGGTTAAGGATGACGACGACGACTATGAAGACGAGCTCAGCATCGGGAAGGAAGGAATCTCGACGATACGCCGCGATATCTCTGATTTCAAGGCTGACAACCAGAAGTGCTTCCGCAAGATCAAAGAACAGTACACCGAACTGTTGCGTAAGTTGTCCAAGGTCTCCAAAAATAATGAAGAAATCCCTTCCAAAATCCGCTGATTCCGAAATCTCTTCAAGCCAGTAGGCTGCCTTCCGCTCTGATCCTAGTTGCCATTAGGATATTCCTTTTTGTTTTGCTTTCTGCAAGTTTTTTAGGTGTCACTCCCTTTTTGATGCTGAAGGGGGAGTGTAAAGTAAGGTAAGTTTAGGCGTTAGCGTCTAAGTGGTTGGGGTTAATGGAAGTTCGTTTGTGTAGGGAAGCTCGTTGAACCCTAATATATAATATTTTGCTCTTATGATATATCTCCTTTGCTCTTATGCTGTGCTTAATAATTTGCTATGATTTTAAGATATATAAGTGATGATGTTATTCTGCGATGGGTGATCTTATGCTCTTATACAGTGATACTCTGATACTTATGTGCACTAATTAACGTGTGCAAAATTTCTTGATAAGTGCTAAGTGCATGTTGCGATGATTATCTGATTGCTTGAATCATACTTGGAATGTGCGCAGCTAGGCAGGGGGAGCACACTCACGGGTAATTTCGAAATTTCGCACTCATGATATAACCTTGGAAATGGCATGACATATCTGCACTTAGACAGGGGAGAAATTTCTTTCATAATATAGCTTTGCGTGTCATATAGATAACTGCACTTAGGCAGGGGGAGCAAATATGTATCATTTGTGATTAGAAAATATCATATGCACTGCTTTGCAATTATGGAACACTTAGACATATGCGAGGGCTTGCCTAATCGAATATGCTTACATGCTTCCGTGCTGCATCAGTTACATGTCATCATCAAAAAGGGGGAGAATGTTGACCTTTTTGGTCCATAAGTGTTAGAGAGTTTTGATGAACAATGTAATTGTAGTGACATTAGGTCTATAAATTATGCAATTCGATTTGTGATCAGTATAACGTCTTAGTTCATGATAATATTCGACCATGCATTATATACGAGATATAATTAATTAAATTGTTGAATATTTTATTCACATGTGATTATTTGGTAAAACTATGTGATCGCATGTTATAGACAGCCCATGTGAAGGATATATCGTTCTGTGCTATTTATGGAAATAACGCATGAGATATCCTACTGAGTTATAAAAGGAAAATATGCTGTTTATATATGGAAAGTGATATATCCGTCGATACTTGTTTATTCCTGGATGAAATCGAGTAGAAGTTTGCATGCATCCAACTGATTTAAATGTGGGAAATCAATTTGATATCTTTCTTACACTGATTGGAATATTATATTTAGGGAAGATTTGGTTTGATTGACTTCGTGGATGACGTGCAAGTTTATGAATATTGGTAAACATCTTCGAAATATGGAAAGCTATGCCTTGATATGATAATTCGTGATAGCTGTGATCTAATTTGATTTATGTGCTAAACATTGTAAATATATTGATCTGATGTTATGTGCTATACATGGAAAATGCTTAATATGCTTGATTTGATGATTAATATCTTGATCCGTCTTTCCATGTAAAGTGTTGTGTGAAAAGGTTTATATATGAGCAACACTTCATAATTTCGAGCCACTTAGAACTTGCGAATATATGACTATTAGCGTCTTGAGCAGAAAACCTCATTGAGAGATTCCTGAGCCTTCATTTGCGATAGCTTTCTGCCTACCTGAGCGATCACTAGCGAAGTACTGAACGTACTGAGTTATTCCATCATCCCATACATATATTCTGTCTTCGGACGTGTCGTCTTCGGACGTGAGCGATACCAAGGAGGCAAGGTCGACGTTTATGCACACGTGAAGGGAAGGACGAGTTTCGGGGCCCTTCGGTAGCGAGCTTTGTCTGTCGGGATCAGGAGATTCCGAGGAATGAAACTCGACGTGTGGTAACCTAGTGTGTCTAGTGTTTCGACTTGTTTCGATTGTGTATTGGGCTAATCAATCAGTTTTATATCCAGCTACGGTGCATTATAGTTATTGGTTAAACTCTTGGGTGCAAACCCTAAGGAGAGGAGTAACCCAGTTGTGGATATAACATCTATGAAAATCATGCTCGTACTTATTTTACGGTCATTTCTTTTTGGCTGTGAGGCAGACCTGACACACATTCGACTCTACCAGGATATATCAGGCATACACGCCACAAGCATTAGTAGGCATATCTAAGTCACTAAATCTTAGGTTTTGGGAAAAGAAGAAGCATAAATTTTATAAGCCTAATTCTCCCCCCTCTTAGGCCCATTTATATCTTCACTTGGTATCAGAGCGGGTTACTCAAACGACGGGCCTAACAAGCCTGAGTTAAAGATCTAATGGCTTCTTCGAGTTTTGATTTTTTTTGCGGATGGAAAATCCCATTCCAGGCCACCACTCTTCGATGGAACAAACTATGCCATATGGAAAAACCGTATGATGGAATTCCTGCTTGCTGCTTACTATGACCTGTGGGATATCATCACGAGTGGACCTTACAATCCCCAAAAAAGGCGGATGGAACTCCAAAGAATGGTTCTGACTACGATGGAACAAACATACGAGGAATCTCCGTGAATGCCAAAGCAAAGAACATGATCACCTGCGCGCTTACAAGATAAGAGTACAATCGTGTGAGTTCATCCGAATCTGCCAATGATATGTGGGACATGCTTCAAGTCACACATGAGGGAACCACTTGAGTTGTACAAGAAAGAATAGCCCTCTTGACGCACTAATACGAGCTGTTCAAAATGGAGGACAACGAGACTATAAGTCGCATGTATGCAAGATTCATGAATATCATCAATGAAATGTTCTCGTTGGGAAAAAAATACCCGACGGCGAGAAGGTGCGCAAAATCCTGAGATCCAAGAGAATGTAATCCCAAAGTAATTGCCATCTACGAAGCGAAGGACTTGGACAAACTCTCCGTCTCGGAACTGATCGGATCGCTAACCACGATGAAATGACTCAGATCTCCATAAAAGAAAAACCCCAAGTCAGAAATCAACCAAACATTGCCTTCAACACTGAACAAGAAAATGACTCTGAGTTCGAAGAAGTGAGGAAACATACGGGAGCAGATCGCCATGCTGACCAGAAAATATGAAAATCCCGGCTGAGAAGAAAATTCAAAGGAAACTCCAAGTTCCAACCTAGAAACAAGGGAATATTGTCATCCGGTAACAATGTGCAGAAATGCCTCGAGTGCAACAAGCCAGGCCACTTCGCCTCAAATTGCCCGATGGACAACGGTGACAAAAAGATAAAGAAGTAGAAATCCACGGTGACAAACTGGGAAGAGAACGGAAGTGAAGAAGAGAAAGATCTCGCCTACATGGCCGATAGTGATGATCAGGTATCTTCTTCATCCACTATTAAGATAATACTTATTCTGAATGAATTATATGCTAGGAAAGATGAGTCTCATGATAACGCTTCCTCAGTTCCTGAAGTAGATGAAAAGATAGAGGTTTGAAATAATTCAAAACGCAAAAAGGAGGATTAAGTCACTGAACTCACAAGTAAAGAAATTGGTTAGGCAACGAGATGACGTAGCTAGAGAAAAGCACCAAACGGATCTAGAAAATGAACGACTGAGAGCCGAGCTAGAAACCCTAAAGGAAGAAAAAGCCTTGTATAATTGTGAAGAGCTTAAAAAGTAGAATAGTGATATAGCTAAAGATGTCTCTGCTCTTAAGAATTCCTTAGAAGAAAAATCTCGTACTGTTGATAGACTTCTTGAAGGAAAACAAAATCATATGTTACCCAGTATTCCTAGAAATGTTGGAAAATCAGGGATAGGATATTCCATGACACATGAACATATTGCACCACCTTCTAAAGCCTGAATGCTTTTCATGCGGTCGTCATGGTCGTTATTGTAACAATTGTTGTTTGAAGAGAGCTGATAAATCTAGATATATCTTGAGACCAAAGTAGGTTCCTGAGAACCAAGTTTCTAACACTGGCCTACCTGTGTTTATGAGATCACAGTCCGTGACACATGATATATCACGTGTTAACAGAAGTTACTTTGCTGCTAACCTTTTAGAACCCAATCAAAGTTGGGCACCTCAGAAAAGAACTGATTCATGCAGGTACAAAGAAGAAAATCCAACAAGAAAAATAAGTGGTACCTTGACATTGGGTGTTCCCACATATGACAGGTGATATCAGTAAGTTTATGTCGGTGAAAGCAAATGACGAAGGATATGTCTCCTACGTCGACAACACAAAAGCTTATTGGAGTTGGAACTGTCGGTAACACTTTAAATACTACTATAGATGACGTATGATTGGTTAAGCATTTAAAACATAACCTCATTTTATGTGATAAAGGTCATACGGTTACTTTTGAAAATGATAACTGCATTGTTAGAAATGATAATAAGGTGTTATTTAGTGGATCTAGGGATAGAAATATCTACTGTATGGATCTAGGGACAGAAATATCTACTGTATTACTCTTAATGATATCACTGAAAAGAATGTCAAGTGCTTAACAGTTACACATGATAACACCTGGTTATGGCACAGACGCTTATGACATGCCAACATGGAATTACTGTCACATATTACAATCAATGCACTGGTACGAGTTGTTCCTGACATAAAGTTCGTCAAGGACAAATCGTGCAAGGCATGCCAAATGGGTAAGCAGACCAAGACATCGTTCAAGGTAAAGAATGTGATTTCCACATCCAGACCACTGGAACTACTTCATCTCGACCTTTTTGGTCCTGTTCAGACGATGTCTCTGCGAGGTAAAAGATATGCCTTTGCCATCGTTGATGACTATTCCAAGTATACATGGGTGATATTCCTTGCGCTAAGAATGAGGCATTAGATATCTTTGCATCGCTAGTAAAGAGACTTGAAAATGAAAAAGAAATGAATTTATGTAGTAAAGCAGTGATAACGGATTGGAATTTGATAGTAAGTCAGTTGCATCATTCTGTGATCAACATGGTTATAGTCATAACTTCACTGCTCCTATAACTCCTCAACAGAATGGCGTAGTTGAACGTAAAAACGGGGTGTTACATGAAATGGCTAGATCCATGCTACATGAGTATGATATTCCTAAGGCATATCGTGTTTATAATAAAAGGAAACTGACTGTCAGGAATCCATACATGTTACTTTTGATGAGATAGCTAACGCAGATGTTACTGATGAGGAAGGTATAGATTTGCCTTGTGCAGAACTGCCGGATACTAAAGTCAGTGAGGAAGATATTCCTAAAGACGTAAATGTTGAGACACTAGAACCAGAAGCTAATGAACAGCAACGCAGATAATGGAAACATGCTTCCAATCAGGATACGAAGGAATCCCATGACATACTGCTTTCAATGATTGTGACGCCGGGGGAAGAAGGGTGCACGGACAATGAGCGGCTCCTGGAAGGCTTCTAGGCGAAGGGGTACATGAATGAACCGATCCCACACACGAATGAGAGGGGTTCTGAGACTGACATTGTATGGGCATGTCAGGCTAAGAATCATATAAAATAATTGATGGTACTACTCATATCACCAAGGTCGAACTACCTTTTTGGGGGTCCATCTATAGAAACTCGAAGATAAGTGTGCTTGACTTGGAGCAATCTAAGGATGGGTGACCCCCTGGAAAGTTTGCCCAGGGTACGTGTGAGCGAGGATGAAGCACGCTGAAATGTTAAATGATAGTACAGTGGGACCAGACTATCAGTCGGAGTGTGGTGGGCCCAACCCCACTGGTCCCGGTAGGGACCGATGCTAGAATGACACCCGGTATGGGACGGAACGTTACAGGTGGTATCAGAGCACAACCTCTCGCAGTACGGTGCTGGTTCGGGGACGAACCAGGCGGAAGCTGGTGGGCATGTGACGCCCGGGGCCGAAGAGGGCGGGGAGTGATCGCCGGTGCCAGGGTACACGGACAATGAGCGGCTCCTGACAGGCTTCTAGGCGAAGGGGTACATGAATGAACCGATCCCACACCCGAATGAGAGGGGATCCTGAGACTGACAATGTATGGGCATGTCAGGCTAAGAATCGTACAAAAGAATTGATAGTACTACTCATATCACCAAGGTCGATCTACCTTTTCGGTAGTCCATCTATAGAAACTCCGAAGTTATGCGTGCTTGACTTGCCCAGGGTGCGTGTGAGCGAGGATGAACCACGCTGAAAGGTTAAATGGTGGTATAGTGGGGCCAGACTATTAATCGGAGTGTGGTGGGCCCAACCCCACTTGTCCCGGTAGGGACCGATACTACAATGACACCCGGTATGGGACGGGACGTTACAGGAAATCTGCTATAGTAAATCATAAGGTCCCGTAAAGGCACATGTCTATTGAAAATATATATATACTCATTATAGCCTTAGTTCCCTAGTAGTATTAAAACATGAAAGAATCAATTAGAATCGAGTTACTATAGATTAGATATCTTTAATATTTATTGATTTCATGTGAGGAAACAATAACTCGATGTAAACTTGGAGTGTGGCTTATACATGATCAAGTGGTGAGTTTGCTTAAGTTTCATATAGGTCTGATGTTATATATAATATACATACATATATATATATATATATATATATATATATATATATATTTTGCAAAGCATATATTAAAATCATTCTAATAACATAATCACTTCGAGATCTTCACATAATTTTCACTCGTAAAACACATAAAGTTCGAAACCATGCAACCTTCATCTTTCCAAATAATTTCCAGATTCACGTATTCATCAAAGGCCCATATTTTGGATTCTAAACGAAATTTATAAACACATACAATCATAGAATTATCATAGCTATCTGTTGGCCCTTTTATTACCAAACAAGGATCAAAAGAAAGGATTGAATGATTAAACCGTGAAGAACACCTTGAGTGCGTGTTAGTGTGTGTATTTCTAAGGAAAAGTACAAGGTGCTACCTTTTGTTCTTTTGATAAACCTTAATTAGGGTAATGTTGGGGCTTAATATACCACAAGTATTTGGTATATTAAAGCCCAGTCCCAAACTCTTACTAAATATCATAAGTCATCCCAAACTACAACAACCCATTAAATAAATACATGTAAACCCAAGATTACATAACTTGAAGGATGCTACAAAATATTCCTAACAATCTCCCCTGAGCATCCTTTTCGCTTTGGAGTCCTTTGTGTCTTCTTCTTCTTGGGTTTCTCCAAAAGAGATTTCCTGAGTCCAAGTCTTAACTCGTATGATCGTAGTATTCTTCGTAAAGATATTCGATCTGAGATGATGTTGATCAGCTTCTCGTATTTCTCCTGCACTTCTGCTTCTTCGAACCTTAGTTTCTCCAGAATCCTTCTGAGTTTGCTTCGAATGATCAGCAGCGTTCCATCGCTGAATTTGGCAATCTCTGATGTTTTCATCAGCCTCTTTTCTCCCTTGTAGTTGATGTAGACCACTGATGGATCGTCGTCTTAATTGCTTTCCACCGCCATTTGAAGGTCGTGAGTCGTATTGAATTTGATTTGGCGCATCATGAATCGCTTAAGGGCGACGTATCCCACCTTTAAGTTCGGATTATGAAGTGTTCCAAGGAATCTGAAGCTTCCCAGTATCTGATCAACGTCTTCACCGCTGATGTAAGAGAGATCGCCTTCAGTCAGTTCTTCGACCGTTCCATCTTCTCGCTGCACTTTGTAGATAGGATATACGTAGAAATCAAGACGACCTCGCTGTACTCCCAGGACTGTGCTGATTCTGGCCTTTTTCTTCTCTTCTCTTCTAAGAGTATCGACATCAGTTCCTTTTCCTATCCCAACAAGCCCTCTACGAAGAGTGAGCAGGTATCGTATGGCGGTTGGTCTCGGGAGATGAGTTAGGCCTCTTAGATCAAGCTCGTCTTTGATCCTATCTTCCTTCCTCCAGATTCTCCTTCGTATCTCTTCTTGATATGGGGCAATCACTTTGACATTTTCCCATGGTGGCTTCTGTTCTTCTCCTATCTTCGACTTCGAGGGGGGGGGGGGGGGGGGCACTCCTCATCGACGACGGCGTGTTTGAGAAGCCCGGGAAGTTCTAGAATGTCAGCTTCGTAGTCTTCACCTTCCTCGAGTTCATCATCGTCGATAAGGGCCAGGCTAATGTTTGCCTTCATCAGGAAGTATCTGGCATGATCCAGTAAACCCTTGGCCAAGGCTGGGTGCATCGGCTTTGTTAACCAGTCGCGTTGAAGATATATTTTTCTACCGTTCTGTGTGTTTTGTAAAGTGTTTCTAGAGATATGATTGGTTCATTTGACTGAAGGGATAGAGTAGGTGAGGATGGAGGATCGAAGCAGGTTCTTTAGCTTGTGGGAAGAGGAAGCGAAAGGCTCATAGCTGGTGAGGAGGGCTGTTGGTTTGTTTTGGTAGTAGTTCGGGTAGATTTTTGTGTTTGTGTGGGTGTAGGTGATTTTGTTCTAGTAGGTGTTTGGGCAACTCTAGGCTGCGTCTGTTGAGGTTGAGGCCCTGTGTTTCGTGTCTTCTCCCCCTCGGGACGACCCTCATCTCCTGGGTCGTCATGTGCTTGACGTGATGTCTGGGCCTCGCCTCGGCAGGTGAACGGAAGCTCGAGACGTCTAAGGACCTCTGCTTCATACTCAGTGAGTTTCGGTGCCGTGCGGAGACTGGCTATCACGACGTCAATGAGTTCCGTGACTGGGACACGGGCCACCGTTAGAGTCAGAAGATGGATCGGAATGAGAAGGTGTTTCTTCGGCGAGGGGGGCTTTGCCTTTGTCTCGAGAGGATGTACCAATTGCGCTATACACTGGGTCATGATGGAGTCTTCGAGATCTTTTGGGAACTCAGCGAGGCGATAATTCAGCCTGGCCTCCGTCATGAACGGGGAAAATAACCTGGCGGAGTCACGAAGACGTTCAGTCGTCACAACATCAGTGGAAGGTACTGATGTGCCGCCTGTTTGCACAGGGCTTGAAGAACCGAGGCCACCTAGGCTCACCGTTGACATCAATGCTGAGAAAAACTCAGATAGATGGCCCAAGTCCGTAGCTGCTGTGATATTGAGGTGTAGAAACCAGAGTAAGTGTCCTAGAAAATGGAAAAATTATGGATGGTGAGGGTGTTATATCCGTAAAATTAATTACGGGATTTACGATATAATTAAAGGTGAAAGATAGTTAATTAGGGACATTGTTGGGTTAATTAAATTAAGAAGCTAACATTTTAGTGAACATCTTATTTAGGACACATAGTTATTTCAAACTCGATATATGGTACGTGTTTACATGTCCTCATATTTTTAAATGACATAGGTGTCCATGTGATTTTGTGTTACATGCTATATGTTATAAGAACCTTACATGATATATGACTTAGGTGATACTACCAGGACTTAGAAGAAATTTAGATGATTTTGGAAGATGTTAGAATCGATCGATATATGCAAAGAATAATTTGTGCCGAGATTAAATAAGTAGAATTAGAATCGATCGGACAATTTCAACTTATAAACTTAAATCAACCTTTGAAAAATCAAATCAACCAATCACAAATAGGTAAACTGAATAATTGAAAGACACGTTGACTAGGAGGGAATTGCTTATAATAATATAATATCATGGAATATTACTTAGGAATGTGATAAGTATTGCTAAAATTGACATCAACGCCACTTATTTATTTCAACACGTTAAATATGAGATAGGAAAGAACTACAAAGTTATCCTTATCATTAAGAAACTACGGAACGCTTAAGCGCAAGAAGGAGAATTCAATCTGAATTCACGCAAGATTAAGAAGGTACGACTTTGTAATATAGCTATACATTTTTATTTATATTCTAATGTATTCTAGGAGTATTAGGTACAAAGAACTATAAATAATTAGGATATATACGAGTTTGAAGGTTCTGGGTAATATCTAGAATTCTTATAATCATGATCTGGGGAAGTAAGAATCTTATTCATCGCCCATGAATTGTTTACGAGATTATAGGTTTAATACTTCATAAAACCTAGGAGTGAAAAGAGAGAACGAGAATTGGGATGTACCATTTTCCTAGTTTTAATTTTTAAGAACTTCGATTTCCAGGTTAACTATTGATCCTAGGGTTTTCATATTAGCATTATACTAACTAGATTGGTGTATATTACTTCTGGAAAATTTAGCAAGTTTTAAGAAATTGAAGATAGGAGTGAAACGTTTGATCGATAACGAGGGTAGAAGGAACTCGAGGTCCACTTTGAAATCATGTAGTGCTTAATTAATCTCGAAATCTGTCTTTGATGTTAACCTATCGAAATCTTGGTGTAATGTTTAAATCTCGAAATCTTGTCTATAATTTCATACATCTCGACATCTTATATATAAAGACACATCTCGAAATCTTTATTATAATTTCGGAAAATAGCTCGAGATAAAATGCGAGATCTAGCTTTAAGACTAACTTTGATGCCTCGAAATTTTGTATAAGATCACGAGTTGATGTCGAGATTTAGATCACGAGTTGATGTCGAGATTTACTTTAGAAGCATATCGAAATCTTGTTTATAATTGTAACATACATCTCGACATTTTGCTTATAATGTCGACATCCATCTCAAAGTCTTGTATGATTTCAATGTCGAAATCCATGTCAAGATTCCCCTCGAGATTTTTACTTAGAAATGCTGTATACTGCGTTATTAAACTCGACATATATCTCAACATTCATGTCGAGATCTAGCTTTAAGAATTACTTCGAAATTTTGTGTATAAACTCGATAGCACATTTCGAAATCCTTATGTAATGTCGAAATACATTTGGAAATCCTTATACTTAATCAATATCGAAACCTTGTTTATACTATTCCGAAATTCTAGTATTATAATTTTGAGACATATCTCGAAATCTTTATATATATATATATATACTACTTTGAATTCTAAAGTTATAATTATGAAACTCATGAAATCGAAACTAGGGTTTTTAAACTAAGCCACTTTCGTGAAACTGTAATTAGACTAACAAACCCAATTCTATATGTTTCTATACTTAGGTTTGAAGGTTAGCGATTTACCAAACAATATAGTTAAGGATACCAGGTAAGTGGAAATCGCAACTACAACACATAATTGTATGTGCATGAAATTATGTGTTATGTGCTTCTATGAATTTATGTGATCTTACGTGAATTATTTACATGATGACATGACATGCATATTCATGACATAAGCATATGCACGCACGATTAGTATAAAAGTCAGGGAAAGAGAGTATGCATGAGTATAAGATCGTCTGTGAGCGATGTATATTTGCCGATATGGGCATTTGTGTTGACTCAATGATGAGTCACGGCTCTTCTATGCTACCACGGCGATTCACGAGGCTGAATTACCTGATTCACGAGAGGTACGAGAAATTCATTACGGCGATTCACGAGGCCGACTGCCTGATTCACGAGAGGCAGGTAAATACCCCGTAGCGGGAGATGCAACCTGGACGATGCGACTCGAGGGAATGAGCGGCATCGAGGGAACCTCGAGTGTTGGCGACCTCGTAGTAAGCTACCAGTGAGAAGCGCCCACATGTCAGACCGCATTGGGATGGAAAGGCACCTTACGGTTAAACGAAATCTGTGTGCCCGGGTTAGCCTCTCAATGGGACTGCATTGGGATTGAAAGGCACTATTAGCCTCTCAGTGTGGACCACATTGGGATTGAAAGGCACCATATGGTTAAGCACAGATAAAGTACTCAGGTTTAGCCTCCCAATGTGTGTACTGTCACTTATTTATACCCTTAGGGGTTTGAGCTCTATATGGTGCATAGTAAGATTGAAAGCCGAAGGGGCCCAAATATGTTATGAAAGATCAAGAAGGATGTGAGAAGTAGATAGCATTGGCGTGAATGCCTTCGCTATTTAGGTCACGTGCATTGCATGCATGGTTTTCACTTACTGAGCTTTATAAGCTCATTCCACGTTATATGTGTTGTAGGACCCCGCGATCACGGTACGTGATCAATTTCACGGCGAGGCCAACTTTTGAAGCTTCCGAGGGCTTTTGAGATGGAAGTGTGTGCATGGATGCGACCTCGTGGAGGCCCAGTAGATAGATTTATTTTGACCCGCATGCACGCTTTCTTATGTAAATAGGACCCACTATGATTTTGTAGACAACTCTGCGATTCCTTTTTATAAAAGGAAAAATTTTATAAGAAATTTGGCACGATCAATTTAATTATTAGGACATTAGTCGCGTAGACTAGTTAAGAAAGTAGTGGTGGAAGGGGGGCGCCACAGAGGGCACTAGACTAGTCGTGACCAAGGAAAGTGCAGTCTAAGGCTGAGGACTGCTTGATACATCTACCCCCTTCGAGCGAGGTGGTGATGGATGACGTGGCACCTCGTGTGTATGGGAAACAATCATCTGTTGGGAGATGATTGAGTGGCTAGGGAGGGTAGTTTGCGCGATTGGACCCGATGTCGCGACGTCTACTCGGGGGAAGACAAAGTCATCCCCTGCACCTATTGGCCCGGTCCGACTTATTTGTGGACTAGTGGAATGAGGAGTACGGTCGTGTTTGTGTTTTGTACGCCGTTCCTGTTGACTGCTTCTGTCATCCCCTTTGGATTTTCTCTTTTGTTTTGGCTTTGGGGATGAAGAGCTTCCTAGACCTATTTTTGGCTATGAGGGTTGGCTTATCCCTGGGTTAGGTTCAACTGGGATGTGTTGAACCATGGGAATATCGTCGAGTTTGTTGGCTCGGAGGTGTTTTAGGAGCTCCGAGTCTGTTTGATCAAGGAGTCGGAGTAGATAATCTGGTAGGATCATGGCCTCCTGATCGATTTTGCTCTTTGTTGATTGTATTTTGATGAGTTTCGGAGTTTGATAGCCCTCGGTCCTAGGTCGTCGCTCTATTTCGGGACGAAGATCCACGAAGTGTTGGACGATGACAGGGAGCCACCGTAGGTAAGGAGGGACTGGCTTCGTGGATCCGAGACCTCGCCTTCGTAAATGATCAAGGATGCCCGACTAGAGCAGTTGTGCGACATCATAATTTTTGTTGAAGGCGATCCCATGGAAGATCAGCATGATGTTGCGGTTGCATTTGTCAGACCCAGCATGCTTCGGAAAGAGGCATTTGTTGACGATCAGAAAGAGGGTCAGCCAGGGTCCAGGGATGTCTTTTGCCGTGAAGTCAGGGAGGTCAATGGAGTTTTGGGCGTTTGGTTTGTGGCCCATGAATAGGAAGTCTCTGATCAGGTCATCGTTAGAGGGATGAGGATCATACAGTAGTGAGTATGGTAGGTTTAGTAGGGAGCGAAGAATGGTCGGGGTAAAGATGATAATGGTGTTGTCGATTTTAGCGGAGAGGCGAGTTGTTTTTGGGTTATTGGTTGGGTTCTGAAGAGTGGACCAGAATTGTTGTATATAGACTTCCTGGGACACACTCGGTGATATTTAGGGCTGTTTTCAGAGGGTGGTTTGCTAGAATTTTGACAATGATAGGATCTGGGCACGATATGTTGTCAAAGTCTAGTTAGAGGTTGTTGGGTGCTCTCTGTGCCCAGTCCTTTGAAGCATAAATCTCCTCAATCTGTCGCACCATTTTAATATGTCTGTTACATAAGTCAAAGGATTAGTAGGAACCAACCATTACAATGCTTGAAAGATAAGGTAAATTGCAAGTCAAAGTCAAATGTTGTAATACGTTAGGACTTAGAGAAATTTTGATAAAATTTTGAGTAAAGTTCGCTGAGAGGAAGAAAAATTGAGATTGAGTCATTCAGTCGGCGACAGTGTAAATTAGTTTGGCCGAGATTCAATTTGCAATTCAAATCACAGTGTTATTGTGTTTCGGACAAGAGTGTGCAATCGTGCGATTCCAATCATAGTTCTTTTATACTTCGGTTTCGATCGAAAATGCAGAATAGTATGATTTAAATCATGTTCTAATTAAAAGATAGTTTCGGCCGAATGTCCAAAAATCGGACGATTTAAATCATAGTAAAATTATAAAAGCCGACCGAAAGTACTGAATCGCGATTTAGATCACATAATAATTAAAAGGACAGTATCGGCCGATTGTAATGCGAAATTGAATCTGGGGTGAGTTTCGGGCGAATGTAAGCTGAATCGAAACGCAATTTGAAAGCGATTCGAGTGAGCTCATTCAAACCCTAATCTGCGAATCCTGTGAAAACGAGAATAATAACAGTTAAAACAGTAGATTACACACGTTTTTTCTTGCCAATAGTGAGAAGCTGTAATAATCGTGGAAAAGCAGAGTGTGTTAGTGACGGTGACGAGAGTTGCGTGTGATTGCAGAGAAATTTTGAAAGTGAATTCGGGAGAATCGATGAAGAAAGGCTGAGTTTCGAGCGAAACACTATATATAGGATGAGTTTGGATCAAGAGTGGTTTCGGGCGAGTCTCAGTTTCGCCGAGTAAAAATTACAAAGGTGTTAAAATTTTGAATTTCGATCGAATTGAATTAGTTTCGGGCGATGATCTGTGTTGCCGTGTAAAATTATAAAGGATTTTAAAACTTTCAGTTTCGATCGAAACAAGTTTCGGGCGATAGTCAGTTTCGCCGAGAAAAGATTTGTATTTTAGTTTCGATCGAATTCTGAGTTTCACCGAGAAAAATTTTGACTTAAGATAAATATAAATGACTATATCAAGATTTTACCCTACAATTCGATTTGACTTTCTCTCCAACACCGTCAGTAGGTGCGATTTTCACACATTTGCGTTTTTCAAATTTCATTGGCGCGGGCTCTTTGATTGATTGGCCACCGCTGTTTCCGGCCACACCCAAGGGTTAACGCCGGCCGGTGGTTGTGACGTGGGGATTCCCATTGGAGACGACGGGTTTGGGGGTTTCTCGGGGCTGCAATACCTAGGGTTAGGGTTTTCAGGATAGAAACAGAATCTGATGGCGATCGGCATGATGGCGCTGACTCTGTGGGCCGGTTGGCACCGACGCTGCCAGATCTTGAGCAGTTGGCTGCGTCTTACCCTGAATTTGGGGCATGCTTTGACATCGATCGATTTCGTGGGCTGATGGGTGATATTCATGAAAGATCGAGAACGGTTGGCGATGACTCTCAGAGGGGACATGTTATGGCGGCGCCGGCGACTTTTGGGGCGCTTCCATCTGGTACGGGATTACAGGCCAATAGCAGGCCTGGAGGTGTCGATGTCCAGGGATTTTTACGCCACAGGCCGCGCGCAAATCGGCCTTACAGGCCTGGAACTCCGCCACCTAAAGGTATTCTGCGCTCAAAGGTGGTGCGGCGGATGGAATTAGCTGCGGAGGTTGCTGACGAGGGTCTTGATGCGGATCTGATCGTTGAGGAAGACGGAGCAGGTGGTACGCGGATTGTTGCGGCTGGTCCGGTGGAGACACAGCCGTCAGTCGAGACGGCTGTTCATGCAGATTCACTGAAGGTAGCCCTAGGCCCAACTGGGCCCATGAACGGCTCTAGGGTTAGGACAGAGACGGCTGTGAATAACGCTGATAATGCTGGGACGGGGATAATTAGGGTTTCTGGCTCGGGGGCTGCGGGTCTCTCATCGGTGCGAACAGCGTCTGCTCAGCCTAAACCCATGGCTGCCTCAACCTTCTCGGAGGTGGTTCAGCGCCGAACGGCTGGGGTTTCCATGACGGCGACTCCCAACTCAACGGTCGGAGGGTTTCAGCGCAGGCTCGCGCTTGACTATGTGATGCCTAAGACGATAGGTGATGGGGTTTCCGTGGTTGCCCCTTCGTGGGAGGTGGCCCGACAAGGGTTTGGCAGGTGGGAAAACACGTTGGTCTGGTACGTCATGGGGCGAAAGCCGTACTTCCCATTCATTGAGCAGTTTGTCCGAGCAACATGGAAGGTCTGGTTGAAGTTCGCGCAACAGCTAAGGGTTTTTCCTGTTCCGGTTCGATTCAGCTGCAGCCATGAATGCCGTGTTGGAGGGTGGTCCATGGCTCTTCCAAGGACAGCCGTTATTCTTGGAGACGTGGCGGCCGGGCATGTCGCTTGAATGAAAGGATATTGTAGAGGTGTCTCTTTGGGTCAAACTGTGGAATGTGCCTGGTGAGTTCTGGACTCAAGCGGGGTTAAGTGTGGTTGCTAGTGGAGTTGGACGGCCGTTGTTTGCGGATGGGATCACGGCAAAGGGTGATCGCATAGACTACGCCCGTGTGTGTTATGAAATTGCTTGCAACACCGTTTGTTGAGAAGGTCAACATTGAGCAGCCGAATGAGGCTGGGAGCACGGCTGAGATCGTCCCAGTTAGGGTTGAATATGAATGGAGGCCGTCGAGGTGTGGCTCGTGTGACACATGGGCACATGGGGACGCAGAATGCCCCAAGCGAGTGGTGCAACCGACACATGTGAGACAGCCCACTAACATGGGCCGGGAATCACAAAAACAATTGCCTAATAACAAGACACCTCTCATGAAGGATAGAGCGCCGCGGGATAGATCGCGACATGCACGGCCACGCCGTGAGCGTGGGCGACAGGAGCGCAGTCGGGGACCACAATCAGAATGGCACCAAGTGGGTGCACATGGCAAGGTCGTGATGGTGGTGGGGCCAACTAAGTCGCGGCTGGGGTCTCCTCCCCGAGGGGGCCACGTTGCGAGTACTTCGCATAGCCCGCGCCTCCCACGGCGAACGGGAGATGATGGGCAATCTGATCATAACTCCTTTGCGTTGCTAGGGGAATTGCAAGAGGATGCGGTTATTACGGCGAGTACACTTAACATGGGCCCTAAAGCGAACGCAGCCCTTTCGGGGGTTAATTCATGATCCCTATCGGCTCATGGAATGTGCGTGGTCTTAATCGACAAGACCACAGGAGGGCGGTAGGGGAGTGGATTAGGCGGGGTGGGTTGACACTTATTGGACTTCTTGAGACTCACGTTGCTGAGCCAAACGCAGCACATATATCTGATGGGCTTAGGACGCGTTGGACGTGGTTTTTTGACTATGCTGATGGGCCTGGGACTCGCATTTGGGTGAGCTGGGACCCGTCTATCATTAGTGTGACAATTGTTGGCAAATCTGGCCAAGCTGTGCACTGCAAAGTGGACGAGCTCGTTACGAAAGAGCAGCTGTTTGTCACTGTCGTGTATGGCCACTCTCGAAGGGAGGAGCGTGTACCACTATGGGACGAGCTGAGCCAGTTCGTTGCGTTACATATTGATGATGCATGGGTGGTGACGGGGGATTTCAACACCATCCTGTATGCGGGTGAGGGTCATGGCGGTGCCCCTCAGTCGCGGGATATGTTGGATTTTCAGGACTGTCTTGTACGTGCTGACCTTCTTTCCCTTCCTTCAATGGGTCAGGTTTTCACGGGGTATAATCAGCAGCGGGGACTCGTGGGTATCTGGCGCAAACTGGATCGTGCTTGGCAATCCGCAGTGGTTTGCTCGGTATCTGGATGCATGCTTTCGTAGTAAACTCCTTGCTACATCGGATCATTCACCTCTGTCGTTGGGGGAGGCATTGCATAGGCCACGGGGTTCGATGTTTCGTTTCGAGAACTTTCTTACCAAGGAGGTGGATTTCCTGCCCCAGGTACAGCGTATCTGGGACATGCCCATGGCAGGGTTTCCTACGTTCGTTCTGGTGCACAGGCTGAAATTACTCAAGACTATATTTACACAGATGCGTAGGAACAAAGGGGATTTAGCTGCTACTGTTGCAGACGCGCAGCGATTCTTGGGGCTGGCACAGGATTTCGCTGCACGATACCCTCTTGAGGTGCTGTTCCATGATCTCGAGCGTCACTATCGGATCCTTTATGCTAGGGCTGTTGAGATTGAGCATACATCGCTGTCCCAACGGGCAAAGCTTGCTTGGCTCAAGGATGGGGATCAGTGTTCTTCCTTTTTCTTCAGGAAAGTTGCCATGCACCGAGCAACCAACCGTATTGTGTCACTGGAAACCCCGATCGCGGACCTCTTGGATACGCCAGACGCGGTGGAGGGGGAATTGCTGGGTTTTTATCAGGGATTGCTTGGCCAGTCAGCACGTTCTGTACCTGTCTTTCGGGCCGACGTGCAAGGGGCCGTGAAGCGCAGGCTTTCACCAGCGGTGGCTCTAAATATGGTTCGGCCAATCGACGAGGTGGAGGTGAGGCGGGCGCTTTTCTCTATGGGGGATGAGAAGGCGCCATGCCCGGATGGTTATACGGCTACTTTTTTCAAAGCTGCATGGGGAATTGTGGGTCCTGATTTGATCCGGGCATCACAGGATTTTTTTACTACTGGCCGTCTCCTAAAGGGCCTAAATAGCACTCTTGTCACGTTGATCCCTAAGTGCGACGCACCATGCCGGTCAACTGATTTTTCGGCCAATCTCGTGCTGCAACGTCCTTTACAAGGTCATCTTGAAGATTCTCGCGAACCGGCTGAAGCCCGTACTTGGTGGCCTGGTTCATGCATCACAGACTGCATTTATTTCAGGAAGGAGCATCAGTGACATTCTTCTTGCCCAGGAACTGTGCCTTGGATATACGAGTAAGGGTCGACCGCCTCGAGCAATGCTGAAGGTGGACTTGGCAAAGGCGTATGATAAAGTGGAATGGAGCTTTCTACTGGCAACGCTTCAGGCTATGGGATTCCACCCAAGGTTTATTGAGTGGATACGGAGCTGTTTGACGACCCCCACATTCTCCATCAACCTAAATGGTCGATCGGTGGGATTTTTTGCTGGCAAGAGAGGGATACGGCAGGGGGATCCTATCTCGCCATACCTCTTCACACTCGTTATGGAAGTGCTCCATGGCCTGGTTGAGACTCATATTCAGGCGGAACCCAGGTTTCGCTATCATTGGCGCTGCGAGCCTATGTCACTGCCCATGCTGGTTTTTGCGGATGATCTTCTACTATTTTGCCATGCAGATCCGGTCTCTGTAGGGGTGCTCAAGGACGCATTGACGTCTTTCTCGGAAATGTCAGGACTCCATCCTAATCCAGACAAGAGCGAGATGTATCTATCACGTAGAGCGGAGGGTCTTAACGTGCAATTACAGTCTTTGATGGGTTTTCGAGAGGGACGCCTACCTGTTCGCTATTTGGGATGCCACTCATTGCTTCTCGGCTGTCGATTGCTGACTGTGCTCCACTACTACGACGGGTTGATGCGCGGTTGGGCTCATGGCTTAATCATTCCTTGTCTTATGCGGGAAGGGTGCAGCTGATAAAGTCGGTCCTCCAAGCGCTACACGTCTATTGGTCAGGGGTGTTCTTGCTGCCTAAGGGTGTGATTCGAGCGTTGGAGTCGAGGTTTCGCCAGTTCTTGTGGGGTGGCTCCTCGGCCAAGGTTGCGTGGGTGGATGTCTGTCTTCCTGTGTCTGAGGGTGGATTGGGTCTTCGCTCGATAGCTACTGACAACAGGGCTCTTTTGGTCCAGCTACTATGGAGGGTGATCTCTCGGGCGCCCGACTCGATTTGGATGGAATGGTTGTACAGTACACGCTTGCATGCACGATCTTTATGGACTATCACTGTCTCGGCCAATTCTGCATGGAGCTAGCATAAAGTCATGCAATTGCGACCGGTTATCCTTCCACTTATTTCCTTTCAAGTCGGTGATGGAGCATCATTGTTGTTATGGGAGGATCCGTGGATGCGATCTCAACCTCTAATAGATCGCTATCCTAGAGGACCATTGGTGATGGGGCTACCACGAGGGAGTCGTTTGAGCTTGGTCATTAATGAGCACGGTTGGAATTGGTCAGGACAATCGTCATCTGAATACCTCGAGTTTTGTTCCCACCTTCCACAGGTTGCTCCAACAATGTCGGATGCGGTTCCGTGGTGTGGAGTGCCGGATGGCCGACCCACGGCACGCTTGGTCAGGGAAGCACTGCGTGAACGTCGACCGACGGTCCCTTAGGCAGTCTTATTTGGGGGACCCCTGCGGGTTCCTAGGCACGAGGTCATCCTGTGGCTGGCCATTCGTGATCGGTTATCGACCAGGGATAAGCCTTGGGTGGCACACCGAGCTGGGACCCCAGCGTGTGTCCTCTGCGATGCGCTACACTTCGAAAATATCCAACACCTATTTTTTGATTGTGATTTTTCACGGCAATGCATTAGGTTGCTGCGGCGACGGATCATGTGGATTTGGCCTTACACGGACTGGCAAGAGGGCATTGTCTGGGCTGCATTACGATGGCGTCGACGACATCTACTACATGATGCGTATCGTCATGTGTTACCTTCCCTGGTGTATAAATATGGCAGGCTCGTAATAAGCGTTGGAAGGAGGGGACTATCACGACACCGGACAGGCTCGTCGCAATAGTTCTGGATATGGCATGCATGAGGCTCCTTGGGATATCGCCCAAGTATGATTTACAGAGGGCGCTATACGACGTCTTTGGCGTGTACCGTGGTAGTATTGATTGTAGTTTTTCTTTTTCCTTGTTTGGTGCGTTTTGCCAGTGGTTTGTTACTGGTAGATCGTGAAGGCTAACCCCTCACTCATTCTGCACATTCACCATTTATATATATACGGGATTTACTCCAAAAAAATATTTGATGAAGAATCATAGAAACTCCCCCTTAATTTGTGCAAGGTGTTCAAAGACTCCCCCTAGATTAGTGCATAATATTTCAAGACTCCCCCTAAATCCGTGCATAAATCTCCCCCTAGATATGATAGTAGGATTTTCAACATACACATGTAAACATATAGAGTAGAATTAAGTGACCTAAATTACACAATACTAGGTTAATGTAGGGACAATCGATCATGTCTTACGGTTCGACATGCCTAACCTAAATACCAAGAATTGGAATCGCTTTTCAGCCAATGCCTTAGTGAATAAGTCAGCAAGTTGAAAATCTGTGTGAACAAAATGCATTTTGATTGTACCTTGTTCGACATGTTCCCTGATAAAGTGATATCTAATGTTTATATGTTTTGTGCGTGAGTGATGTACTGGATTACTTGTTATAGCCATGCACTTTTTGAGTCACTAAAAATGGGAATACAATTTAACGTTATGCCAAAATTTCGTAGCTGGGTTCGCATCCACAAAATTTGTGAACAACAAGTCGCAGCAGCGACATATTCTGCCTCTGCTGTTGAAGTTGAGACACAATTTTATTTACGAGACGACTAGCTTACGAGTTTACAGCGGAGAAATTGAGCGGCTCCAGAGGTGCTCTTTCTGTCAAGCTTGCATCCCGCGTAATCGGCGTCTGTGTATTCTACGAGCTCGAAGTTCGACTCCATTGGGTACCATAGAACTAGATTCTGAGTTCCCTTGAGGTATATGAAAATTCTTTTGACGGCAAGATAAAGCAAGGATCCTATCATGCCTCGATAAGTCATTTGGTTAACGGATTTTCCTGATGAATCTGCGTCAAGTTTGCATGAGGTGGACATGGGAGTGCTGGCAGCATTTGAGTTGTCCAAGTTGTACTTCTTGAGTATGTCGTGAATGTACTTGGATTGACTGATGAAGATTCCATCATGAAACTGCTTAACCTGGAGGCCTAAGAAAAGCTTAGTTCGCCCATCATACTCATTTCAAATTTCTGCTTCATTACGTCTCCAAACGTTCCTGCACATTCTTGAGTCCATTGAGCCGAAGATGAAGTTGTCGACGTAAATTTGTACCAGCATAATGTCATAGCCGTCCTTCTTGATAAAGAGAGTCGTATCACTCTTCCCTTTTGTGAAGCCGGAGGAGATGAGAAAATCCGAGAGGACCTCGTACCAGGCTCTGGGAGCTTGTTTAAGTCCATAGAGAGCCTTATCGAGTCTGTAGACGTGGTCTGGGAGTTGTTCGCTTACAAAACCTTCAGGCTGAGATACAAAAACTTCTTTCAGTATTCCGTTGAGGAATGCAGTTTTGACATCCATCTGGTAGACTGTGAAGTTCTTATGTGCAGCGAAAGCTAAGAACATCCTGATGGTTTCAATTCTTGCGACTGGAGCATATGTCTCATCATAGTCGATTCCTTCCTGTTGATTGTATCCTTTTGCAACCAGCTGGCTTTATTTCGGATAACAACTCCTTGCTCGTCCTTTTTGTTCTTAAACACCCATTTAGTCCCTGTGATAGTTTTCCCAGCCGGTCTAGGTACTAGGTTCCATACTTTCAACTTTTCAAACTGATTGATTTCCTCCTGCATTGCGATTATTCAATCTGGATCGGCGAGTGCTTCAGCTACCTTGCAGGCTCTTTTTGACTGAGAAAGCAAGAATAGAGGCTTTCATTTATCGTTGGTGCTCGAGTTGTTACACCAATGGAAGGGTCCCCAATTATTTGTGAGTTTGGGTGTGCTCGGGTTCACTTTCTTGTATTAGGTTGTGATGATCCAGCTGCATTGGTATCATGTATTGCTCATTCACTTTGATCAGCCTGATGTTCCGTTTCTTCTCCAGGTTGAGGTAGTAGTACTGACTCTCCCGAAGAAATTTCTATTAACGAATCAGAGGAATGATGTGTTTCAGCGACTCAGCTGGAGATGATTCAGTATCAGTTGGGAGTTCACTGTCGTCATCAATGTGAAGATTTTCCATCATAGGAGGGTAATTGTCATTGTTAGTCTCTCAGAATCATTATTTCCTGGTGCTACATAAGTTGTTGGAGCTGCGGGTGGCGACGGCTTAGAGAAGAGATCCTCGAATAAGAGATCGAGTTCCAAGTCGCTCAGTGTATTGAATTTTGAAGGTTTCCCATGGAGGAGGTGCTTGGTTGATCCTTTGTCAACTCACGTAGAAGTCCGGGTTCTGGACTGATTTGTGCAGAAGCTACTCGGTCTACTTCATAAAACGTTACGTTAATACTTTCCATAACCGATCTTTTCTCCCTGAGGTATACTCGATAGGCTTTGGAAGTCGTCGATCCCACCAGTATTCCTTCGAATGCTTTTGGGTCGAGTTTGCCTCTATCTTCATGATCGTATACTCGTTTGCTACGTAAGAAGGAGACGTCCGGCACTCTGCGATTTATCAACTCGTAGGGAGTCCTATTGAACCTCTTGTGAAGGGAGCCATGATTTTGAGTAAAACAGGCTGTGTTCATTGCTTCGGCCCACAAGGAGTGAGGTAGTCCAGTGTGAATGAGGAGTGTACGAGTTGCTTCAACTAAGGTTCTGTTCTTGCGCTCAACTACACCGTTTTGTTGAGGTGTTTTTGCTGCTGCGAACTGTTGGGTGATTCCAAGTGATGCATAGAAGTCACTGAGTTTTTTGTTCTTGAATTCTTTCCCATTGTCAGTTCTGATGATTTGGACACTTAGTTGGTAGAGGTTTTGTGCGGTTTTGATAAACTCAATGATTAGACCTGGAGTTTCGTCCTTTGTTCTGAGAAATTTGGTCCATGTATAGCGCGAGAAATCATCCACAATAACCAACACATATCTTCACCCATTGATGGTCTGAGTGCGCATAGGTCCACACAGATCCATGTGAATGAGTTCGAGAGGTTTGGAAGTTGAGGCTATATGTTTGGTCCGGTGAGATGCTTTCCTTATCTTTCCCATTTCACACGCCGAGCAGAGATGCTCTTTGTGATATCTGAACGAAGGAAGTCCTTTGACTAAGTTTTCTGATCGCAATTTGTTAAGGTCTTTGAAATTGAGATGAGAGAGTCGCTGATGCCAGAGATTGTTCTGATGTAGAGAGGCACGGGAGATGAGACACGTCCGTCGGACAGTTTTGAGGTCAATGGAGTAGTGATTCGTCTCTCTGTGCCCAGTGAGTAGCTCTCTTCCATTTTTATCTGTGACGCTACATTTGTTGGTCTCGAAGTTCACCTTGTAGCCTTTGTCACAGAAATGTCCGATGCTGAATAAATTGTAGCTCAGTCCTTCAACGGAAGAGACCCCTTTGATGGTCAGCCTGTCATGGATGTGATCACCCGTTCCTAACATGGGTGCTGATTGACCGCTTTCGAAGTAGGCATTTCCTAGAAATCCCTCAGAGAAGTTGCTCAACAGCTCTTTATTTCTAGTCAAGTGTGAGGAGCAATCTGAATCTAAGTACCACATGACGGACCTGCAAAAAGAATCAAGTAAGCTTAGGTACCCATTTATAGATAGGCCCTTCTTTGATAGTAGGTGTAGAAGCTAACATATTTGTTGCTAGATTGAATTCTTTGCTGGATTGTTGGATAACTGATTTAAGAACCCAAGAATGACAATTTCCTATGGGATGTAGTTGGGATTTCGGAATTCAAATTTGTTTTTGCCTTAATTTCTTGTTCTGCTTGGTCTTGGAAGTGGTGTGTTTCTTTATCTTAGTTTCGATAGTATGATTGGTGAGCGTGCGAGATATGTCCTCAGAATGAGTGATATGTGACGTGGAAGAGTTTTTGCTGAAATGATCGTCATGAGGATGGAAAAATACATCATTGTTTACATGACAATATTTTGATTTCTGGGCATAAAATAACTAAACACGATCGGCGACATTACAAGAAGTCAGTTTTGGAAATGCAAAAGAATTGGAAGCATGAGAGAAAAGGTTTGAGACTGGTCTCTTCTTCTTATCAGGGACTATTGTCGTCTTTGCTGAGCCAGATCGAACCTTCTTCGCTTCCTCAGGTCTCACGCCTTTGTCTGTGGGTACATGTGATTCGAAGTTAGTGTGAGATAAAGGAATTTTCCTCCTAGTTTGCTTGCAATTATATGTAGAGGATTCTGGAACAGGACGAGAGGTGGAGGGTTTGTAAGCGTAAGTAAAGTTTTCAAGAGTATAAATTTTGCTTAACAAAATAGTTATCTCTTCTTCGTGGGCTTTCTTTTCTGATTCTAGCGAGGCTGTCCAGGCTCCGATTTTGTGAATTATCTCTCGAATATAGATAGATGAATAAATGGGTTAGCCAGCTCGTCAGTGCTTTCCTGAATTTCGGGTCCAAATGGTGACATGTAATCATCAGAGAGTGTTATCTCTCTAGTCTTGTAGCTATTATTGAGTTCTGTGTAATCACACACGATTTGGGCCCATTCTTTATTCCTTCGTTTCTGTTCGTCAGATTCAGTCACCTCACTTGATCCTACGAAAGCCTTAGTTATTGAAGGCACAACCCAAAACGTTTAACGTTGTACAGAGAGAGTACTTTATCTTTCTCTGGGTCAGTAGTGGATTCAAATCCTAATCCTTCGCGGGAATCATAGAATTCTACATCTTTAGGTTGGCTAAGAAAGAGGGTTCGTTCAGACTGACCTCTTTTGGTGATAATGTCCTCTAACTCTTTGACTTTCTTGTTTAGACGAACACGTTGGGTGATTAGTTCATATTGAGACAATACATTTACTCGTTCTTCTTCGCTGTCATTTAAGTCTCTACAAATATCGCTAATTTGTTTTTCCTTGCTTTCTATAAGGTCTTCTAAAGTACTCACTTTAGTTTCAGACAAGGTTAAGGATTCTCGAAGAATAGCTATCTCTTCCTGTTGTTTGTTTAATGGGGCATAATTTTTGTCAAAATTGCTTTGGAGTTCTGAGTGATCTTTACAATGCATGGAGAGTTCGGCTATCCTACGTTCAAGTTTCACAAAATCATTTAGAGATGGAGTGTACACCTCCAGGTCGGAAGAGACATCCGTTCTGTCTGACCCTATAGCTGGCCCGTCCTCGTCGGATCATCATCATTCATTTATGTGCTAAACATGGTAAATATATTGATCTCATGCTCTGTGCTATACATGGAAAATGTTTAATATGCTTGATTAGATGATTAATATCTTGATCCGTCTTTCCATGTAAAGTGTTGAGTGAAAAGGTTTATATATGAGCAACACTTCATAATTTCGAGCCACTTAGAACTTGCGAATATACGACTATTAGCGTCTTGAGTGGAAAACATTATTGAGAGATTCCTGAGGCTTCACTTGCGATAGCTTTCTGCCTACCTGAGCGATCACTTGCGAAGTACTGAACGTACTGAGTTATTCCATCATCCCATACATATATTCTGTCTTCGGACGTGTTGTCTTCGAAAGTGAGCGATACCAAGGAGGCAAGGTCAACGTTTACGCACACGTGAAGGAAATGACGAGTTTTGGGGGCCCTTTGGTAGCGAGCTGTGTCTGTCGGGATCAGGAGATTCCGAGAAACGAAACTCGACGTGTGGTAACCTAGTGTGTCTAGTGTTTCGACTTGTTTCTATTGTGTATTGGGCTAATCAATCAGCTTTATATCCAGCTACGGTGCATTATAGTGGGTGGTTAAACTCTTGCGGAGCAAACCCTAAGGAGAGGAGTAAACCACAGTTAGGGATATAACCTCTATGAAAATCATGTCTCGTATTTACTTTACAGTTATTTCTTTTTCGCTGTGAGACAGACCCGATACACATTCGACGCTACCAGGATATATCAGGCATACACGCCACAAGCATTAATAGTGTTGGTCCCGATTGCACCAAACAAGGAATCAAAGAGGCTTTAATGGAATGAAAAGGGGGAGGATTTCACCTTCAAGTGTGTGTATTGTGTGAAAAATAGGATAAGCCTTTTGATCTTTGATTACCTTTCAAGATTGTGTTGGTAAAACCTTATATACCACATTAACCCTAGGTATATTAAGGCCCAAACACTAAATATTAACTAATTACATTCTAGTCCAAATCTCAAGCTAAAGGGTAATTACTAAATTAGACCCAAGACTAAAACTATTGGCACAATCTATTAAATATCCTAACAATCTCCCCCTTTGTGTCAATTGTTGGGAGTCTTGGATCTTGAGCGTAGCGGTGGTGGATCAGCGAGTGTGTGTTTCGCGAAGTCCTAACTTGAACTCGAAGGCACGGAGATTCCTTCGAAGCACGATTCGATCAGCTATGGCATCAATAAACTTTGCGAACTTGGAGCGGCAGTGTGGGTCTTCTTCCGAAAGTATGAGGCAAATTCTCATGAGCTTGTCTTGAATGATGGTGAGTGTTCCATCCGAGAATTTTGCCACTTCGGAGCAGCGTAGTAGCCTCATCTTTCCCTTGTAGTTCGAGTAGGCGACCGCTGGATCATCTCCGTCGACCACATCGCCCTCTCGGTAGTCGTCCGCGTTCTTGAAAGATGGGCGAGTCAGGTTCACCTTCTTCAGGTTGTGCTCTACCGCCATCTGCAGGTCGTGGGTGGCGTAGAATCTGACTTGTCGGAGCATGTGGCGCTTGAGAGCCACATAACCCATGGTGACCGGTTCAGCCCGTACGAGATGTCCCGAACTTCTGAGGACGAGTCTGAACTGCTTCATAGATTCCAGCATGTTGTACAGATCACCTAAGCGCAGATATTTGAAGTCCGCCTCGCTTACTTCACAGCAGCTCTCGTCCTGGCTCATCACCGTGAACACTGGATAGTGAACATGTCCTTTCGATTCTTGGCGAAGGTCAGTGACTTTGCAGATGGGGGCCCGACTCATTTCCAGAGTGAGGTTTTCTTCATCGGACATCGTCCTCTTTGTGCACTTGTGGCAAAGAAGGCTCCATCGATAGAGCTTCTTCTTTTCCTCGCTCCAGTTTTGAATGTTCATCAGCTCATATTCGTTGATGGTCGTGATGATTTGCTCCTTGCGCCGCCAGATCCTCTTCCTGATCTCCTCTTGAAATGGCGCGGTGATCTTCTTATTTTCCCACGGTGCTTCTGGTATATCCACCGTGGGCACATCCGGTTGAGCAGCAGGAGCTTCAGCTTGCTGCGCTTGAAATTGTAGGATGTTTTCGAGTTCGGCAGGTTCAGCGTCGTACTCCTCTCCGTTCTCGTTGTCTGCAGTGTTGATTAGCGTGAGCGAGGCTTCCTTTAGCAGACGTCGAGCATTTTCCACTAACTTCCTGGCTGCTACTGCATCGGCGGGTATGTACAGCCATTCATCGTTGAAGATGTAGGCCTCGATCTCGTTCTGTGCGCAGTAGACATCCTCGGAAGCTACATTGGAATCGGTGTTGAGAGGGGTATGGTTGTGTGGTGGCGAAGGTGTTGCGTCGGAGGAGTTTGAGGATTGTGGGGATGGTTGTGGTGGAGATTCTGGTGGTTCGGATGAGGTGATGGTTTTGGCTAGTATGATTTGGGCGTCGGTTAGTGTAGATGTGGTGGTTGTGGTCTCTAATGCCGATGTGACAGTTAGAGTTTCGGAGACGGTAGTAGGTGGAGGTGAGGGTGATTTGGCTGGTGACTCGGGGTTGATACGGTGGGCTTTTTGGCTAGTGGGGTGTGAGGTTTCTACGGGCGTTGTTTCAGGTGCAGAGGAGGAGGGCGGCGTCGATTGTATGGGCCCTTGAGTTTGTGAGGCTTGCGGCCTATTCTCCCCCTCGCGGCGATCCTGATCATCGTCTTGATCGTCGCGCCTGATCCCGCTCGACTCGCCTTGAGTGCGGCAAGTCATTGGTTGAGTCATTATCCTCTTCATTTGCTGTTCCTCCTCGTCGAGTTCCGTCATTGACTCGAATCTTGCTCGTAGGATGTAGAAGAGTTCCTTGGCGGAGATGGAGGAGAGAACAGCTTCAGCGTCCACATTTTGAGTTGGTGGTGGTGTCTCCGGGGCCACACCTTTGCCTTTGTCGATGGTGGACGCATCGAGATGCGCGTAGACTTTATCGAGGATAGACGTCTCAAGAGTCTTTGCAAACTCTTGAAGACGAGTCTCTAACGCGGTCTCTGTCACGAATTGTGGTAAGTTTAACAAGTTGGAATCACGAAGAATTCCAACTGTCACCAAATCGGAGAAGATAGCCGATCGGCCGCCCGTCTGCACAGGACGGGAAAAGACGGGGTCACTCAGACTTCCCGTTGGCATCATCGATGAGACAGACTCAATCGAATGATGGCCTAGGCTCACGGTTGTTGTGATGTTGGCCGTGCTAGGTCTTTCGCTCTCAGTCACAGAGACATCACCGAGCGTTCTGACAGAATCACGAAGACTCTGTAGTGCGGGAAAAGGTGTATGTGTCCTAGAAACATAAGAAATTATGGGGAGTGATGGCACTACACTCGATGTGCATGAAGAGGATGCAGTCTGAGGCGAGGGACTGCTTGATTCAACATCGACTATCTCCAAGTGGGATGTCGATGGCATGCGTGGCTCCTCGTGGAATGAAATATCTTCCTGTAGAGAGGAAGATAAGTGGATTGGTGGGGTCGTTTGCGTGGTTGAGCCAGATGCCACGTCTTCTACTCGGGAGGTGAACACATCACCTCCTGTACCTATTGGTTCAGCTCGGGTTATATGTGGCTGAGGAGGTCGATCGTGTTTTTGTTTCGATCGACGCTCCGTGGGGCGGCTTACGTCATCCTCTCGCGACCGTTTTTTCGGAGCGCGGGTGGAAGAGGATGCGGTGGGGTTGATCTGCGCCGTAGGGACAGTGGATAGTGGATGGGGGCTTTCGCGGAAAGAGGCTGTAGAGGCACGGTATTCTTGGACATGCAGGTTGGTCGGGTCGGCGTAGGCGAGGATGTCGTCTGGGATTATCATTGCGTGTCGATCTTTCGCCGGAGTGTTTTTCTTGGTGAACTTCTCGACAGTGGGGATTTGGAAGTGTTCCGTTGCCGGGCGGAGGCGAATGTTGGTGGAGTGCAAGCGGAAATGTCTGATGAGAGCTGGGAGCCACCACATGTAGGGGACGAAGCGGTTTGTGAGGATAGTGTGGGCGATGCCGGTGAGGATAGTGGAGATGAGATCCATCCATATGATGTCGGCGTAGTTGTACTTGCGGTTGTGGGCGATGCCGGTGAGGATAGTGAGGATTTGAAAGTTCCCGCGGTCCTGACTGGCATGCTTCCCTGACATACATTTGTTTACCAGCAGGTACAACGTTTGCTACGGTTGAGGTAGATTGCGGGTGGTGACTTCACTGAGGACAAGTGGGCCCTTCTTCTTCTTGGTTTCTGGTTGATAGCCCAGCCGGTCTATGTCCTCGATTAGTTGTTCATGGGTTGGTAGCGGGTCGTATGGGGAGTAGACAGGGAGTTGAAGCACTTCTTGGAGTATCTTTCGAGTGAGGACCACCGTTTCTTGATCAATTATGGCGGATAAGTTTTTTGCAAGGTGGAGTGGTCCAGCTATCTGCAACGTGTGCCAGAATTGTTGAAGATACACTTGTGCTTCTGGCTCGCCATGAGTGAGGGCGTGTCGAAGCGGGTGCCCTTTGAGGCTTTCTATAATGATTGGGGCATCGCATCGAAAGCTGCCTAAGTCCACCATGTAATTGTTGGGAATCAAGGCCTCCCATTGACTTGTTGGGAAGATCTGCTCGATTGGTGGGACATAGGTACGCGTGTTGAGCTCGATGCGAGCGATGTCCCTTTGGATTGCAGCCGCCTCAAGTGCTTCAATTGTGCCTTGATCTTTGTTTTTCATATCTGTGCTTGACAGTAATTGTAATATGATTAGTACGGATTAAATCGTGAGAACATGAACATGAAAGCAGCCTTAAATTGTAAACGAAAGCATCGACAAAATTTGATAAATGAGCTAGCCGAAGACAATTCTCGCATGTAGTGTAGAATTTCGCATGGAAAAAAAAAATTTCGCACGTTAAGAAGCTTCGCAAGTTCAAAATTTTGCACGCAATGGGAAAATTCACTGATTATACACATAGCCATGTCGAGAGAAAATTCACATTTAGAGTATCATTTCGCATGTATGAAAATTTTCGCAGGTTATGGACTTTTATAAGTTGTTCAAAAATTTTCGCATGTAATGTTAATTTTCACATATCAAGGAAATTTCGCATTCAGAGTAAGTATTCGCATGTAGCAAGGAAATTTCGCATCCAGAGTAGGTTTTCACATATAGCAAGGAAATTTCGCATTCAGAGGACATTTCGCATGTAGTGGTGATGTTTCGCAGGTTATAATATCTAGGCATGCCCAGAAAATTTTTGCAGATAGAGTAGGTATGCGCATGTATTGGGAAATTTTCGCAAGTTATAGCACAGAGACATGTCGTGAGAATTTACGCATTTAGTGTAATTTTTTCGCATGTAATCCAAAAATTTCGAGGGGAAAATTTGTTCTAAAAACGGTATTAAATTTCGCAGGTGGAAAGAGTTTTTAAGTTAGCAAAAATTTCGCAAGTTTTGAATTTTCTCAAGTGATATAGAAGTTTCGCAGAGTGATGGAGCTTTGAAGAAAATCTGCTTAAGTGATAAAAATTCTCGGGTTGAAATTTTGGGTCACTGTAGTTGCGAAATAGTGAAGATGCGAAAATATGTAATGTGAAGTGATGTGTATGAGAATTTCGCGGGGTTTCACATGCTGTAACAGCGAAAAATTTTTTAACACACGTAAATTCTCGGATGAAAGTTTTTGCAGGACCTTAGTCACTGTAGCAGCGAGAAAATTTTAACACTAGAGATTTCTCGTATAAAATTTCGCAGGACCTCACTTACTGTAGCACAAGAAATTTCTCGGAAAGGAAAAAAATTTTCGCGGGGCCTTGCTCACTGTAGCAGCGAAATCTAACGTTTAAAGCATTTTCTGAAAAAGTTTCTCGGTGAAGAACACTGTGAGAAAACTTGCGAAATGACGTAATGATTTTTTGCTTTACACCTACTCAAATCTTAACCAAAATGCAATAGTCTGGACTTAATCGACTCGAAATTGGACGGGCAATGCATATTTGGGGGTTTTAAACACCAAAAACCTAACATGCGTCCTATTCAAAGCCGAGAAAAATTAATTTTAACCTAACAGATTTAACAAAACGGGGCAAAAACAGGATAGAACGAACGGAAATTGGTTTATGTGAGGTGTATTCATACCGAAAAGCTGATTTGCGACAATGGAGTTAGCAGGAAACAGATTTTGAATGCAGATTTGACGACGACGACGATGCGAGGAGTTGAGAAATTTTTGAAAGAGGGTTGCGAAAGTTTTGAAATTTTCTCGGGTATTTGTAAGAATGTGAAAAACGTTAAGGGTTTTGGGGTTTTAGGGACGGGTATTTGTGGGCTTGGTCAAGATTGGGCCCTGATTCAATTTTTCGCGGGCTTGGTCAAAATTGGGTCCTGATTCAATTTTTCGCGGGCTTGGTCAAAATTGGGTCCAATTGGTGTTTAATTGGTCCAATTTTGACTTTGTTTTGACCAATTGGTCCAATTTTGACTCTGATTTGACCAAAGAGTTAAAATTTCAACCCCTTTTTTATTTATTTATTTTTTTATTTTTTTTTAAATTAAAGGCATAATCCGAAACTCCCCCTTAACCTAACGCTTTCCTTTTTAAATTGAGAGAGAAAAAAATAACCAGAAACTCCCCGTTAATCGAAAACTCCCCCTTGAGAGATATAATTTAGAAGACACATAGAGAATGAAGTGAAGTGAAAAGGAAATATGTACACTTTATCAAAGTTCATGTAGGGTCGATTGATCACAACTGAATATTCAGCATGCCCAACATAGTCACTAGGTGTTGGAATCGTTTGACATCAACGGTTTCGTGAAAATGTCTGCCAGTTGATCTTCGGTTGTGACGTAGTGCAATTCAATCGTCCCTTGTTCGACATGTTCTTTGATGAAGTGGTGACGAATATCTATGTGTTTCGTTCTCAAGTGATGTACCAGATTACTCGTCATCGCAATCGCACTCTTTGAGTCACAGTAAATGGGAATTTTATCAGCATGAAAATTAAAATCTCGTAGTTGGGTTCTCATCCACAAAAGCTGTGCGCAACAACTAGCCGCGGCGACATATTCTGCCTCCGTCGACGATGTTGAGACACAGTTTTGTTTTCGAGAAGACCAACTCACAAGTTTACCGCCCAGAAAGTGTGCAGCTCCAGAGGTGCTTTTTCTGTCCATCTTGCATCCTGCATAGTCCGAGTCAGAGAATCCAACCAGTTTGAAGTCCGATCGAGTGGGGTACCACAAACCCAGATTGGGTGTTCCTTTGAGATAGCGGAGAATCCTTTTGACAGCAGTGAGATGGGATTCCTCAAGTGTAGCCGGGAAACGAGCGCAGATTCCTGTTGAGAGAACGATATCCGGTCTACTAGCAGTGAGGTACAGAAGAGATCCTATTATCCCTCGATAGATGGTTTGATCAACGGGAGCACCAGATGGGTCCGCGTCGGGTCGACAAGAGGGAGACATAGGTGTAGCAGCAGTCGTAGCATCCTTCATTCCATATTTCTCGAGGATGTCATGGATGTATTTGGACTGGTTGATGAAGATTCCGTCGGGGAGTTGTTTTACTTGAAGACCAAGAAAGAAATTCAGCTCACCCATCATACTCATTTCAAACTTCTCTTCCATCAATTCTGCAAACTCTTCACATAGTTGTGGTTTAGTCGATCCAAAAATGATGTCATCGACATATATCTGCACAATCATGATGTCCGGGCCACTCCGCTTGGTGAAGAGGGTTGTATCCAGAGATCCTTTCTTGAACACAGACTGAACAAGGAAGTCTGAAAGGACGTCGTACCAAGCTCGGGGAGCCTGTTTTAGTCCGTAGAGGTCCTTGTAGATTCGATATACGTGATGAGGAAACTCTTCGCTCAAGAACCCTTCCGGTTGATCAACGTACACTTCTTCTTTGAGAAATCCATTCAGAAATGTAGTCTTCACGTCCATTTGGCAAACTTTAAAGTTCTTGTGAGCAGCAAAGGCAAGAAAAATCCGTATAGCTTCGATCCTGGCAACGGGGGCGAAAGTTTCATCGTAGTCGATGCCTTCTTGTTGGTTGTACCCCTTAGCCACAAGTCTTGCTTTATTGCGGATGACAACACCGTCTTCATCCTTTTTGTTCTTGAAGATCCACTTCGTGCGATAATGGATCTGTTGTGAGGGCGTGGTACGAGTTCCCAGACTTGTAAACGTTCAAAATGATTTATTTCCTCCTGCATTACAATCAGCCAATCAGGATCATTGAGAGCTTCAGCTACTCGTGATGGTTCGGCTTGACTGAGGTAGCAGGCGAACAGACTTTCATTCATCGTAGCCGAACGCGTCGAAACACAGGATGTGGGATCCCCAATAATCTGATCGGTAGGATGAGAGCGAGCCCAAAGTGGTACATTGGTTTGTGAGGAGCTGGCCGCATTTGTATCGATTGGAGGCTCGTTAGATTGGGGTCCGGTGTCCGAAGAAGAGATCTCACCCGTAGTAGATTGAGAAGGTTCAGCATCAGGATCGGCAATGTTCCCAGGGTTGGGTAAAATGTCGTCTCCGTTGAGATTGAGATCATCCAAGTTTGGCGGGACGACATCATCGCCGATAGCTGGTGGTGTAGGTGGGGTAGGTGCAGCGGTAGTTTGAGTGGTGGCGACGGGAGTCTTGGGTACTGGATAGAAGTACTCGAAGAGTAGATCGAGATCCAGTTCACCAGAATTGCCCTCAGATGAGGAAATTCCCGTCGTTGAAGGTTGACCTTTTGTCAACGACTGTAGAAGACCCGGTTCTGGACTGATATGAGCAGAAGCCATGAGGTCGCCTTCGCTTTCGTCAAATGTGACATTTGGGCTCTCTATTATTGATCGTTTCTCCCTAAGATAGACTCTGTATGCCTATGAGTTCCGCGAATATCCAACAAAGATTCCTTCAAGTGCTTTTGGATCAAGCTTCCCAAGATGTTGGCGATCATTGGCCACAAAACATTGGCAACCGAAGACCCTTAGATAAAATATATCTGGGATACGACGGTTATTCAGCATCTCGTATGGGGTGCGGTTGAATCTCTTGTGGATAGAAGCCCGGTTCTGCGTGTAACAGGCCGTTTGAATAGCTTCGCCCCAAAGAGAGTGAGGAAGTCCGGATTGGATGAGGAGTGTCCTAGCTGCTTCAACTAGTGTCCTATTCTTACGCTCAACGACACCATTCTGTTCTGGTGTCTTCACAGCTGAGAACTGCTGGGTGATGCCCTGAGTAGTATAGAAATCACTGAGCTTCTTGTTCTTAAACTCAGTTCCATTGTGCGACGTAACAACAAACTCGATGATTAAATCAGGAACTTCATCCTTTGTGCGAACGAGTTTCGTCCATGTATAGCGTGAGAAGTCATCGACAGTCACAAGAATATACCGTCTTCCTCCGAGTGTAGCCGTAGGCATTGGGCCACATAGATCCATGTGTAAGAGCTCAAGGATGAGCTTAGAGGACGGCGTTTCCTTAGATAAGTGTGATGATCGCTTCATCTTCCCCAATTCACAGGCAGAGCAGAGGTGTTCCTTATGATATGACAGTTGGGGTAGACCGCTGACGAGTTTATTCTGACGCAGTTTGTTGATAGTCTTGAAATTGAGGTGTGAAAGACGCCGGTGCCATAGATCGTTCAACTTGGGTGCAGCACGGGAGAGAAGGCAAATTGGTCGAGAGGTCGTAAGATTGAGTACGTAAAGGTGAGACGTGCGAGTTCCAGAAAGAAGAGGCTGTCCCGTGGCATCAATAATGCTGCAGATGTCAGATTCGAAGAGAACCTTGTATCCTTTGTCGCAGAAACGACCAATGCTGAAGATATTGTAGCTCAAACCCTCGACGTAAGAGATTCCCTTAATGTCAGTTTGTCATGGACGAGATCACCAGTTCCGAGAATTGGCGCCATTTGACTGTTTCCGAAGGAGACCCTTCCGAGATAGCGCTCGGAGAAGTTGCTCAACAGCTCTTTGTTCCCCGTCATGTGTGTGGAGCAACCCGAGTCTAGATACCACACATGACAGACCTGCAATCATCAGCAAACGTTGGGTCCCCGTTTATGGACGGGACCATCTTGTGATATACGTAAAATTTTCATACGCCTAACGGGAAATGTGGGGTTTAAATCAGGTTGTGTTGGATCTAATTTAGCTTTCCCTTTGTGATTTGATTGAGGAGGTGGGATTATGGTTTTTCTAACCAATATTTGCCTAACTTGCGCTTGCATATACGTTGTCTTATTCGTGAATTGACGTGAAGGTTTTGGTTGTTGTTGTCGCCTTTTGGTTTTAGTCGTCTTTTGCTTGTGAGCAGTAGTTGACTTTGTATTCAGCGTTGGATGCTGTTTTCGCTTAACCGTGGGCGTAGATGAACTGGGAGAATGCAGGGACGTCGTAGAGGAGGTCTGCCTTTTTGGATGGGGTGTTGCGTGTTCGTGTGCCTCATATTCATGAAAGCGTGGAAGAATGAAGTCATTGCAGCAACACGTAGACATTAGTTTGGCAAAGGAAAGATAAGTTTTGGCAGCATAAGTGTCTACGTCCTTAAGATGTTGGGAATCAGTACATAGATTGGAAATACAAATATAGGATGGTCTTTTCTTCTTGTCATCGAAGAGCGGGTCCTCCTTTACTTCAGATGAACTCCCTTCCGGAGACGTCGAACTCACATTCCTTGTATCCATAGGAATACGAGAGTTAGTGCTTGAGCAAGTTTCAGCTTCAGGAGTCATCTTCGCCGTCCTTTTACATTTACATGTTTGAGAATCGGGTACTTGACTTGATGTAGAGGGATTGTTTGTACTGAGAAATTGTTCTAGTGTAGAGATTTTGCTAAGTAGTTCATCTCGCTCCTTTGCGAAGGTCTTCCGCTCTAATTCTAGTGTTCGTTCTAGTTCTGCTATGAGCAGAAGTTTCTCTGGGATGTAGGTGCGAGAGATCGCTTCTTGGAAAGCAATTTCCTGTTCTTTGGTTGGGAGTGGAGTTTCGACATCCTCCGAAAGTGAAGGTATCTTAGTCTTATCTCTATCATTCAATTCTGTGTAGTCATACGCGATTTCTGCCCATGTTGTGTACTCTTTTTTCTTCCGAGATGACAGCGGAGGATGATCTCACAAATGGCTTAAGTTGCGGGGGAGCACCATTTTTTATTTGCAGGAACGTAGTGTTACACATGTTATACCTTTTAACTGTTAGCGGTGTTGGATTGCAATTGCTGGTCAGGCCAATTCCCTCCCGGGCGTTGTAGAATTCTGTTTCAACTGGTTGGTTCAACAGGCATAGGATGCGTGTGTTTTCGTTTCTAAGGTGAAGTTGCTCTTCAAGTTCTTTCACCTTTCGGTACAGCCTAACCCTTTCCTTTGTAAGCAGTTCGTATTGGGATGCCGTCAGAAGACGAGATGTTTCGCATGAAACTGATGGCCAGTGTGGTTTCCTTCACCTTATTCTCACTTTGCTTGTTCTTGCTTTGCAGACGTTTGACTAACGCTTCAGAGGCCATTAGACGTTCATTTCCACAAGCGAGCTCTTCTACTTTTAAGCTAAGTAATGTATAGTTGTTTTCAAATTTTAGCTTAAGTTCTTCATACTCCCTAGCGTCTACGGTGGGTTCTTAATGGTGTGACGATGATAGAACACATCATCGAGTTGCGAAATTCGTACCTCAGACTCGGCATTGGTAGGAGTCTTAGCTGTGTTCTCTTCGGTGTTGGCCATCTCCTCGTCCTCACCATGTTCGACCAGCCTTGCCATGCAGCAATCTTCATCCTGAGGCTCCTCGTCTTCTGAAGTGTCGTTCACCCATTCAGCTTCTTCGGTAAGTAGAACTTTCCCACTTTCCATTTTGCGGGTCATTCTGGCCTTACGGTCGTAGTAGCCAGAGTCCTTCATGCGTGGGGCGTGGCATTCCTTGGCAAAGTGACCTGTCTTTCCACACCGAAAGCACTTCACAGACTTTTGAGGTGCTGAGTCCTCCTCTTTCTTTATCGGCTTAGATTCTTCCGTGGGAGTGGTCTTTTTGGTGCCGCTAAAGGTTCTTTGGCGATTGGAGGAGGATGAGGATTTTTTCTCGATCTTCTTTGTGACCATCTTTGTGAGCATTGCCAGTTGCTTGCGTAGATCACGAATATCTTCATCAGATTCTGTATCAGCTTCGGATCCTGAAGAGGCGTCAGATACAACAGCTGGCAGCTTCCCTTTGTTCTGTTTGGCCGTAGCGATGGAAGATCGTTCGGTAGTTCTGTTTGAGAGGAGAGCTAGTGGGTCGACTCGAGTGTTGGTGGACTGAGGTTGCACGTAAGGAGCATATGCAGACAGGCAGTCGTATAGAGCATGGATGGAGGTGTTGGAGAGGTCCTTACTCTGAATCATCATCACAGTTGCATTTCCCCAATGTGGTTTGAGGCTACCAAGGAAGCGGTTGTTGATGTCAAATTTGTCCCTCGTGATCTTGGTTTTCTTGAGTTCATTGATGACCTTCAAGTATCGGAGGTATGTGTCACGCAACTCCTCTCCTTCATAGGCTTGGAAGTGTTCATACTGCGAGAGACATGCTGATTTCCTCCCCTGAGCACTTTCAGTTGTGCCTGCCATGATTTCCACGAGCTCATCCCATATTTCCTTAGCAGTTGTGCAGCACTCGATGTGAGCGAAGACTTCGTTGCCCATAGCCTGGAAGAGGTATCCTTTGGCAGTCTCGTCGGCCTGTACGCGAGCCTCTTCATCCTCATTGATGGGACCTCTTGGAGTGCGGCGTTCATCCATGGGAGGGTTTGCGTTTGGCTGTGCAGGGATGATCGTCCAGAACTGTGCTGGACCATTGAAGATGGAGTCCAGAAGGTATTGAGAGGTGGTGCGCCTTTGTTCCTGATGAACGTGAGGAATCGGTTTGTCCATATGCTGTAGTCGCCTTGTCGCAGCATCGGTGGCCTGGTGTCGGAGCCCACTGTTGAGATGTCATTCGTGGTAGACATGGTTGGTGCAGTCGAATCGTCCGTGGTTTTGATCTTGTAGAGATAAGAAAGTTAGTAATGAATGAGACGAGAAATATGAGTTTAACGTGTAGAGTTTTGAGAAAAAAATGTTTAAGGAATTTCTTAGAACTAAGTGAGCGTGTGTGATGGTCGATAATGTATGAAGGGAAGATATATCTTGAAATAAGGAGAAGTTCTAGAAATTTAAAAACGAGATTTGAGGCGAGAAAAATTTATATCAAAAGTGGTCTAGGGTGATAGGATTAAAGTGTAGGGGTCAAATCTTAAATAAGTTTGAAAAAAAAGAAATTTAACCCGAGAAAATTTTAACTCGAGAAAAAGGTAAAAACCTTAACACCTTAAGAAAAGAGAATTCGCAGTTTGAAGGAACATGATTCTATGAAGAATTATCCGAGAAATTATGTGTTGAGAAATTTCGGTGTTTGTGAGTTTTAAAGAGAAATTCTCGGAAAACAAAAAATTCTCAGCTGTAAGTTTCGCGGATTCTGAAATTTCGCATGTGAGAAGGATTCTTGATTTTGAATTTTTACCACCTACGCAAGAAATTTCGCATCAAGAGTTGATGAAATAAACTTTCTCAGCTGAAAATTAAGAAAATTTCGCGAGTTTGTAAACTTTCTCGGTTTTGAAAAATTTCGCGGCTCAGAGAAATTCGCGGAATAAGCCTTTTTAGGTATAAAGTTTCTCGGATATATGAAGAGTAAGCAAATTTCGCGGACGAAGTTTTCTCGGATTTTTGAAAATATGCAGTTGCGAAAAATGCAGTGTAAGTGAAATTTTTCGCGGCTCTAGGTAAATTATCGGAATCAAATTTCGCAGATGGGAAAATTTCGCGGACTTGAACGATTATGCAAAAGTTTCGCGGTAAAGAACGAGCTTTCACTGTTCCATTGCTTTCATGCGTTTTGCCAGAAAATCGTCTAGTTCTTGCTCAAATCTCAACCAAAATCGCTCAAACTTGATCCTAAACTTCAGAAATTCTTCCCTAAACACATAATCGACCGATTTGTGGGCTAAAACCAACAAAAAACAGGTCAAATCGACCAAAAACAGAGAATGGCCTAGATGTCCTTTTTCTGAAGAATGTTTGCATCGATCTTGCTCAAAACTCGTTAAAACTGATCCAAAAGTGTTCTAAAAACATTTTAGGCATAGAATCGATCTGGGGAAAGGTTTTAAACACATAAACGAAGCATTAAAACCCCCAAAACGAGTTCAAAATGCCCGAAAGTGATTTTTGCCCAAAAACACCTTTGATCTTTCTCGGAATCGAACGAAACTGAATTCAAATCTTGCAGATCGATCCACGTTTGCTCTGATACCACTAGTTGGTCCCGATTGCACCAAACAAGGAATCAAAGAGGCTTTAATGGAATGAAAAGGGAGAGGATCTCACCTTCAAGTGTGTGTATTGTGTGAAAAATAGGATAATCCTTTTGATCTTTGATTACCTTTCAAGATTGTGTTGGTAAAACCTTATATACCACATTAACCCTAGGTATATTAAGGCCCAAACACTAAATATTAACTAATTACATTCTAGTCCAAATCTCAAACTAAAGGGTAATTACTAAATTAGACCCAAGACTAAAACTATTGACACAATCTATTAAATATCCTAACAAATAGGCATATATAAGTCACTACATTTTAGGTTTTGGAAAAAGAAGAAGCAGAAATTTTATAAGCCTAATTCACCCCCCTCTTAGGCACATTTATATCTTCACTTGGTATCAGAGCGGGTTACTCAAACGACGGGCGTAACAAGCCTGAGTTAAAGATCTAATGGCTTCTTCGAGTTTTGATGTTTTTTGCAGATGGACAATCCCATTCCAGGCCACCACTCTTCGATGGAACAAACTATGCCATATGGAAAAACCGTATGAAGGAATTCCTGCTTGCTGCTGACTATGACATGTGGGATATCATCACGACTGGACCTTACAATCCCCGGAAAAAGGCGGATTGAACTCCAAAGAATGGTTCTGACTACGATGCAACAGACAAACGAGGAATCTCCGTGAATGCCAAAGTAAAGAACATGATCGCCTGCGCGCTTACAAGAGAAGAGTTAAGCGTGTGAGCTCATGCGAATCTGCCAAAGATATGTGGGACATGCTTCAAGTCACACATGAGGGAACCACTCGAGTTGTACAAGAAAGAAGAGCCCTCTTGACGCACTAATACGAGCTGTTCAAAATGGAGGACAACTGAGGAAAACATACTGGAGAAGATCGCCGTGCTGACCAGAAAATATGAAAAATCCTGGCTGAGAAGAAAATTCAAAGGAAACTCCAAGTTCCAGCCTAGAAACAAGGGAATATCGTCATCCGGTAACAATGCGCAGAAATGCTTCAAGTGCAACAAGCCAGGCCACTTTGCCTCAAACTGCCCGATGGACAACGGTAACAAAAAGATAAAGAAGCAGAAATCCATGGTGACAAACTGGGAAGAGAACGGAAGTGAAGAAGAGGAAGGTCTCGCCTACATGGCCGATAATGATGATCAGGTATCTTCCTCATCCACTATTAAGGAAATACTTATTCTGAATTATTATATGCTAGGAAAGATGAGTCTCATGATAATGCTTCCTCAATTCCTGAAGTACATGAAAAGGAAGAGATGCTTGAAATAATTCAAAACGCAGAAAGGAGGATTAAATCACTCAACTCACAAGTAAAGAAATTGGTTAGGCAACGAGATGACGTAGCTAGAGAAAAGCATCAAACGGGTCTAGAAATGAGCGACTGAGAGCCGAGCTAGAAACCCTAAAGGAAGAAAAAGCCTTGTGTAATTGTGAAGAGCTTAAAAAGTAGAATAGTGATATAGCTAAAGATGTCTTTGCTCTTAAGAATTCCTTAGAAAAAAACTCGTACTGTTGATAGACTTCTTGAAGGAAAACAAAATCATGATATGTTACTCAGTATTCCTAGAAATGTTGGAAAATCAGGAATAGGATATTCCATGACACATGAACATGTTGCACCACCTTCTAAAGCCTAAATGTTTTTCATGCGGTCGTCATGGTCATTATTGTAACAATTGTTTTTTCAAGAGAGCTGATAAGTCTAGATATAACTGGAGACCAAAGCAGGTTCCTGAGAACCAAATTTCTAACACTGGCCTACCTATGTTTATGAGATCACAGTCTGTGACACATGATATATCACGTGTTAACAGAAGTCACTTTGCTGCTAACCTTCTAGGACCCAATCGAAGTTGGGCACCTCCGAAAAGAACTGATTCATGCATGTACAAAGAAGAAAATCCAACAAGAAAAACAAGTGGTACCTTGACATTGGGTGTTCCCACATATGACAGGTGATATCAGTAAGTTTATATCGGTGAAAGCAAATGACGGAGGATATGTGTCCTACGCCGACAACACAAAAGCTAAGATTATTGGAGTTGGAATTGTCGGTAACACTTTAAATACTACTATAGATGACGTATGGTTGGTTAAGAATTAAGAACATAACCTCATTAGCATTAGTCAATTATGTTATAAAGCTCATACGGTTACTTTTGAAAATGATAAGTGCGTTGTTAGAAATGATAATAAGGTGTTATTTAGTGCATCTAGGGATAGAAATATCTACTGTATTACTCTTAATGATATCACTGACCAGAATGTCAAGTGCTTAGCAGTTACACAGGATAATACCTGGTTATGGCACAGACGCTTAGGATATGCCAACATGGAATTACTGTCACATATTACAATCAATGCACTGGTACGAGGTGTTCCTGACATAAAGTTCGTCAAGGACAAAAAGTGCAAGGCATGCCAAATGGGTAAGCAGACCAAGACATTGTTCAAGGTAAAGAATGTGATATCCATATCCAGACCACTGGAACTACTTCATCTCGACCTTTTTGGGTCAGACGATGTCTCTGCGAGGTAAAAGATATGCCTTTGTCATCGTTGATGACTATTCCAGGTATACATGGGTGATATTCCTTGCGCATAAGAATGAGGCATTAGATATCTTTGCTTCGCTAGTAAAGAGACTTGAAAATGAAAAAGAAATGAATTTATGTAAGAAATAAGTGATAACGGATAGGAATTTGATAGTAAGTCATTTGCATCATTCTGTGATCAACATGGATATAGTCATAACTTCGCTGCTCCTATAACTCCTCAACAGAATGGCGTAGTTGAACATAAAAACAGGGTGTTACATGAAATGGCTAGATCCACGCTACGTGAGTATGATATTCCTAAACAGTTCTGGACGGAAGCTGTTAGTACAACTTGTTACGTGTCTAATCGTGTTTTCCTTAGGCCGATAATAAAGAAAACTTCTTATGAAATTTGGCATGGTAGAACTCCAAATATAGGATATTTTTGTGTGTTTGTATGTAAATGTTTTATCTTGAACGATAGAGATAAGAGAGGAAAATTCGACTCTAAGGTAGATGAAGGGATATTCCTTGGTTACAGTCTTTATTCTAAGGCATATCGTGTTTATAATAAAAGGAAACTGACTGTTCAGGAATCCATACATGTTACTTTTGATGAGATACCTAACACAGATGTTACTGATGAGGAAGGTATAGATTTGCCTTGTGCAGAACTGCAGGATACTAAAGGCAGTGAGGAAGATATTCCTAAAGACGTAAATGTTGAGACACTGGAACCAGAAGCTGATGAACAGCAATGCAGATAATGGAAACATGCTTCCAATCATCCAACAGATCAAGTGATAGGAAATATCACTTTTGGAATCAAAACTCGAGCAACTGCACGGAATCAGGATACGGAGGAATCCCATGACGTACTGCTTTCAATGACTGTCACGCCCGGGGCAGAAGGGTGCACGGACAATGAGCGGCTCCTGGCAGGCTTCTAGGCGAAGGGGTACATGAATGAACCGATCCCACACCCGAATGAGAGAGGATCCTGAGACTGACAACGTATGGGCATGTCAGGCTAAGAATCGTATAAAAGAATTGATGGTACTACTCATATCACCAAGGTCGACCTACCTTTTTGGGAGTCCATCTATAGAATGTCCGAAGTTAAGCGTGTTTGACGTGGAGCAATCTAGGGATGGGTGACCCCCTGGAAAGTTTGACCAGGGTGCGTGTGAGTGAGGATGAAGCACGCTGAAAGGTTAAATAGTGGTACAGTGGGGCCAGACTATCAGTCGGTGTGTGGTGGGCCCAACCCCACTGGTCCCGGTAGGGACCCATGCTACAACGACACCCGGTAAGGGACGGGACGTTAAAGGTGGTATCAGAGCACAACCTCTCGGAGTACGGTGCTGGTTCAGGGACGAATCAGGCGGAATCTGGTGGGCATGTGACGCTCGGGGCCGAAGAGAGCGGGGAGTGATCGCCGGTGCCAGGGTGCACGGACAATGAGCGGCTCCTAACAGGCTTTTAGGGGAAGGGGTACATGAATTAACCGATCCCACACCCGAATGAGAGGGGATCCTGAGACTGACAATGTATGGGTATGTCAGGCTAAGAATCGTATAAAAGAATTGATGGTACTACTCATATCACAAAGGTCGACAAACCATTTCGGGAGTCCATCTATAGAAACTCCGAAGTTAAGCGTGCTTGACTTGGAGCAATCTAGGAATGGGTGACCCCCTGGAAAGTTTGCCAGGGTGCGTGTGAGCGAGGACGAAGCACACTGAAAGGTTAAATGGTGCTACAATGGGGCCAGACTATCAGTCGGAGTGTGGTGGGCCCAACCTCACTGGTCCCGGTAGGGACCGATGTTACAATGAGACTCGGTATGGGACAGGACGTTACAGGTGGTATCAGAGCACAACCTCTCGCAGTACGGCGCTGGTTCGAGGACGAACCAGGCGAAAGCTGGTGGGCATGTGACGCCCGGGGCCGAAGAAGGCGGGGAGTGATCGCCGGTGCCAGGGTGCACGGACAATGAGCGGCTCCTGGCAGGCTTCTAGACGAAGGGGTACATGAATGAACCGATTTCACACTCGAATGAGAGGGGATCCTGAGACTGACAATGTATGGGCATGTCAGGCTAAGAATCGTATAAGAGAATTGATGGTACTACTCATATCACCAAGGTCGACCTACCTTTTCGGGAGTCCATCTATAGAAACTCTGAAGTTAAGCGTGATGATCAATCTAGGGATGGGTGACCCCGGAAGTTTGCCCAGGGTGCGTGCGTGTGAGCGAGGACGAAGGACACCGAAAGGTTAAAAGGTGATACAGTGGGGCCAGACTATCAGTCGGAGTGTGGTGGGCCCAACTCCACTGGTCCCGATAGGGAACGATGCTACAATGACACCCGGTATGGGATGGGACGTTAGAGGAAATCTGCTATAGAAATCATAAGGTCCCGTAAAGGCACTATCTATTGAAAATATATATACTCATTATAGCCTTAGTTCCCTAGTAGCATTAAAACATGAAAGAATCAATTAGAATCGAGTTACTATAGATTAGATATCTTTAATATTTATTGATTTCATGTGAGGAAACAATAACTCGATGTAAACTTGGAGCATGGCTTATACATGATCAAGTGGTGAGTTTGCTTAAGTTTGATATAGGTCTGATGTTATATATTACATATATATATATATATATATATATATATATATATTGATATATATTTTTTCTTGGAAAAGCATATATTAAAATCATTCTAATAACCTAACCACTTCGAGATCTTCACATAATTTTCACTCGTAAAACACATAAAGTTCGAAACCATCCAACCTTCATCTTTCCAAATAATTTCCAGATTCACGTATTCATCAAAGGCCCAAATTTTGGATTCTAAACGAAATCTATAACACAGACAATCATAGAATTATCATAGCTATTTGTTGGCCCTTTTATTACCAAACAAGGATCAAAAGAAAGGATTGAATGATTAAACCGTGAAGAACACCTTGAGTGCGTGTTAGTGTGTGTATTTCTATGGAAAAGTACAAGGTGGCTTACCTTTTGATTTCTTTTGATGAACCCTAATTAGGGTAATGTTGGGGCTTTATATACCACAAGGATTTGGTATATTAAAGCCCAGTCCCAAACTCTTACTAAATATCATAAGTCATCCCAAACTACAACAACCCATCAAATAAAAACATATAAACCCAAGATTACATAAATTGAAATTTGCTACAAAATATTCCTAACAATCTCCCCTTAGCATCCTTTTCGCTTTGGAGTCCTTTGTGTCTTTTCTTGGGTTTCTCCACCGCTTAGACTGATTTCCTGAGTCCAAGTCTTAACTCGTATGATCATAGTGCTCTTCGTAAAGATACTCGATCTGAGATGATGTTGATCAGCTTCTCGTATTTCTCCTGGACTTCTGCTTCTTCGAACCTTAGTTTCTCCAGAATCCTTCCGAGTTTGCTTCGAATGATCAGCAGCGTTCCATCGCTGAATTTGGCAATCTCTGATGTTTTCATCAGCCTCTTTTCTCCCTTGTAGTTGATGCAGACCACTGATGGATCGTCGTCTTCATTGATTATGTGGCCTTCATCAAGACTTGGGTCGGGGACTTCGAATGTTGGGTTCGTCAGATTCACCCTATTCATGTTGCTTTCCACCGCCATTTGAAGGTCGTGAGTCGTATTGAATCTGATTTGGCGCATCATGAATCGCTTAAGAGCGACGTATCCCACCTTAAGTTCAGATTCTAGTGTTCCAAGGAATCTGAAGCTTCCCAGTATCTGATCAACGTCTTCACCTCTGATGTAAGAGAGATCGCCTTCAGTCAGTTCTTCGACCGTTCCATCTTCTCGCCGCACTTTGTAGATAGGATATTCATAGAAATCAAGACGACCCGCCGTACTGCCAGGACTGTGCTGATTCTGGCTTTTTTCTCTTCTCTTCTAAGAGTATCGACATCAGTTCCTTTTCCTCTCCACACAAGCCCTATACGAAGAGAGAGCAGGTATCGTCTAACTTCTTGATCCTATCTTCCTAACTCCAGATTCTCCTTCGTATCGCTTCTTGATATGGGGCAATCACTTTGACATTTTCCATGGTGGCTTCTATTCTTCTCCTATCTTCGACTTCGACGGGGGCACTCCTCATCGACGACGGCGTGTTTGAGAAGCTCGAGAAGTTCTAGAATGTTAGCTTCATAGTCTTCACCTTCCTCGAGTTCATCATCGTCGATAAGGGCCAGGCTAACGACTGTCTTCATCAGGAAGTATTTGGCATTATCCAGTCGTCGTTGGAGATATATTTTTCTACCGCTGTGTGTGGATTGTAAAGTGTTTCTAGAGATATGATTGGTTCATTTGACTGAAGGGTTAGAGTAGGTGAGGATGGAGGAGGTTCTTTGGCTTGTGGGAAGAGGAAGCGAAAGGCTCATAGCTGGTGAGGAGGCTGTTGGGTTGTTTTGGTAGTAGTTCGGGTAGATTTTTGTGTTTGTGTGGGTGTAGGTGATTTTGTTCTAGTAGGTGTTTGGGTAACTCTAGGCTGCGTCTGTTGAGGTAGAGGCCCTGTGTCTTGTGTCTTGTCCCCCTCGGGATGACCCTCATCTCCTGGGTTGTCACGTGGTTGATGTGATGTCTGGGCCTCGCCTCGGCAGGTGAACGGAAGCTCGAGACGTCTAAGGACCTCCGCTTCATACTCAGTGAGCGTCGGTGCCGTGCGGAGTCTGGCTATCACGACGTCAATGAGTTCCGTGACTGGGACATTCCACGGGCCGCCGAAAGAGTCAGGAGATGGATCGAAATGAGAAGGTGTTTCTTCGGCGACAGGGCCTTTGCCTTTGTCTCGAGAGGATGTACCAATTGCATTGTACACTTGGGTCATGATGGAGTCCTTGAGATCTTTTGCGAACTCAGCGAGGCGATCATTCAGCTTGGCCTCCGTCACGAACGGCGTAAATAACATGGCAGAGTCACGAAGACGTCCCATCATCACAACATCAGTGGAAGGTACTGATGTGCCGCCTGTTTGCACAGGACTTGAAGAACCGAGGACATCTAGGCTCACTGTTGACGTCAATGCTGAGAAAGACTCAAATCGATAGCCCAAGTCCGTAGCTGCTGTGATATTGACTACGTTGGGTCTTTTGCTCTGTTCCATACTAGACTGTAGTACGGAGACATTGTGGAGCGTTCTGTCTAGATCACTAAGATCTAGAGGTGCAGAAACCAGAGTAAGTGTCCTAGAAAATGGAAAAATTATGGATGGTAAGGGCACTAGACTAGTCATGACCAAGGAAAGTGCAGTCTGAGGCGGAGGACTGCTTGATACATCTAACCCCTTCGAGCGAGGTGGTGATGGATGACGTGGCACCTCGTGTGTATGGGAAACAATAATCTGTTGGGAGATGATTGAGTGGCTAGGGAGGGTAGTTTGCGCGATTGGACCCGATGTCGCGACGTCTACTCGGGGAAAGACAAAATCATCCCCTGCACTTATTGGCTCGGTCCGGCATATTTGTGAACTAGTGGACTGAGGAGTACGGTCGTGTTTGTGTTTTGTACGTCGTTCCTGTTGACTACTTCTGTCATCCCCTTTGGATTTCTCTTTTGTTTTGGCTTTGGGGATGAGGAGTTTCCTAGACCTATTTTTGGTTGTGAGGGCTGGCTTATCCCTGGGTTAGGTTCAACTGGGATGTGTTGAACCATGGCAATATCGTCGAGGTTGCTGGTTCGGAGGTATTTTAGGAGCTTCGGGTCTGTTTGATAAAGGAGTCGGAGTAGATAATCTGGTAGGATCATGGCCTGCTGATCGATTTTGCTCTTTGTTGATTGTATTTTGATGAGTTTCGGAGTTTGATAGCCCTCGGTCCTGGGTAGTCGCTCTATTTCGGGATGAAGATCAACGAAGTGTTGGACGATAACAGGGAGCCACCGTAGGTAAGGAAGGACTGGCTTCGGGGATCCGAGACCTCGCCTTCGTAATTGATCAAGGATGTCCGTCCAGAGCAGTTGTGCGACATCATAATTTTTGTTGAAGGCGATCCCATGGAAGATCAGCATGATGTTGCGGTTGCATTTGTCAGACCCAACATGCTTCGGATAGAGGCATTTGTTGACGATTAGGAAGAGGGTCCGCCAGGGTCCAGGGATGTCTTTTTCCGTGAAGTAAGGGAGGTGAATGTAGTTTTGGGCGTTTGGTTTGTGGCCCATGAATAGGAAGTCTCTGATCAGGTCATTGTTAGGGGGATGAGGATCATACAGTAGTGAGTATGGTAGGTTTAGTAGGGAGCGAAGAATGGTTGGGGTAAAGACGACAATGGTGTTGTCGATTTTAGCGGAGATGCAAGTTGTTTTTGGGTTATTGGTTGGGTTCTGAAGAGTGGACCAGAATTGTTGTACGTAGACTTCGGGGACACACTCGGTGATATTTAGGGCTGTTTTCAGAGGGTGGTTTGCTAGAATTTTGACAAAGATAGGATCTGGGCACGATATGTTGTCAAAGTCCAGTTGGAGCTTGTTGGGTGTTCTCTGTGCCCAGTCCTTTGAAGCATAAATCTCATCAATCTGTCGCACCATTTTAATATGTCTGTAAGATAAGTCAAAGGATTAGTAGGAACCAACCATTACAACGCTTGAAAGATAAGGTAAAATGCGAGTCAAAGTCAAATGTTGTAATACGTTAGGACTTAGAGAAATTTTGGTAAAATTTTGAGTAAAGTTCGCTGAGAGGAAGAAAAATTGAGATTGAGTCAATCAGTCGGCGACAGTGTAAATCAGGTTTGGCCGAGATTCAATTTGTAATTCCAATCACAGTGTTATTGTGTTTCGGACAAGAGTGTGCAATCATGCGATTCCAATCATAGTTCTTTTATACATCGGTTTCGATCGAAACTGCAGAATAGTACGATTTAAATCATGTTCTAATTAAAATATAGTTTCGGCTGAATGTCCACAATTGGACTATTTAAATCATAGTAAAATTATAAAAGCCAGTTTCGACCGAAAGTACTGAATCGCTCGATTTAAATCACAGAATAATTAAAAGGACAGTATCGGCCGATTGTAATGCGAAATTGAATCTGGGGTGAGTTTCGGGCGAATAAGCTGAATCGAAACGCAATTTGAAAGCGATTCGAGTGAGCTCACTCAAACACTAATCTGCGAATTCTGTGAAAACGAGAATAATATCAGTTAAAAACAGTAGATTACACGTTTTTCCTTACCAATAGTGAGTTTGGAGCTGTAATAATCGTGGAAAAGCAGAGTGTGTTAGTGACGGTGACGAGAGTTGCGTGTGGTTGCAGAGAAATTTTGAAAGTGAATTTGGGAGAATCGATGAAAAAAGACTGAGTTTCGAGCGAAACACTATATATATAGGATTAGTTTCGATCAAGACTGGTTTCGAGCGAGTCTCAGTTTCGCCGAGTAAAAATTACAAAGGTGTTAAAATTTGAGTTTCTATCGAATGAATTAGTTCCGGGCGATGATCTGTGTCGCCGTGTAAAATTATAAAGGATTTTAAAACTTTCAGTTTCGATCGAAACGAGTTTCGGGCTATATACAGTTTCGCCGAGAAAAGATTTTAAAATTTTTGTGTATTTTAGTTTCGATCGAATTTTGAGTTTCGCCGAGAAAAATTTTGACTTAAGATAAATAGAAATGACTATATCAAGATTTTAGATTTGAAGGAAAATTTGATGAAGAATCATAGAAACTCTCTTAATTTGTGCAAGGTGTTCAGAGACTCCCCCTAGATTAGTGCATAATATCTCAAGACTCCCCCTAAATCCGTGCATAAATTTTATAAGACTCCCCCTAGATATGATAGTAGGATTTTCAACATACACATGTAAACATATAGTGTAGAATTAATTGACCTAAATTACACAATACTAGGTTCATATAGTGACAATCGATCATGTCTTACGGTTCAACATGCCTAACTAAATACCAAGAATTGGAATCACTTTTCATCTAATGCCTTAGTGAATAAGTGAGCAAGTTGAAGATCTGTGTGAACATAATGCATTTCGATTGTACCTTGTTCGACATGTTCCTTGATAAAGTGATATATAATGTATATATGTTTCGTGCGTGAGTGATGTGCTGGATTACTTGTTATAGCTATAGCACTTTTTGAGTCACTAAAAATAGGCTTTAACGTTATGCCAAAATCTCGTAGCTGGGTTCTCATCCACAAAATTTGTGAACAACAACTCGCAGCAGCGACATATTCTGCCTCTGCTGTTGAAGTTGAGACATAATTTTATTTTCGAGACGACCAGCTTATGAGTTTACCCCCGAGAAATTGAGCGGCTCCAGAGGTGCTCTTTCCGTCCAACTTGCATCCCTCATAATCGGCGTCTGTGTATCCTACGAGTTCGAAGTTTGACTCCATTGGGTACCATAGAACTAGATTCTGAGTTCCCTTGAGGTAATTAATAATTCTCTTGATGGCGAGCATGTGAGACTCCTTTGGATCAGCTTGAAAGCGAGCACAAAGACACGTGCGATCATTATGTCAGGTTGACTGGACGTGAGATAAAGCAAGGATCCTATCATGCCTCGATAAGTCGTTTGGTTGACAGATTTTCCTGATGAATCTGCGTCAAGTTTGCATGAGGTGGACATGGGAGTTCTGGCAGCATTTGAGTTGTCCAAGTTGTACTTCTTGAGTATGTCGTGAATGTACTTGGATTGACTGATGAAGATTCCATCATAAAGCAGCTTAACCTGGAGGCCTAAGAAGAAGCTTAGTTCGCCCATCATACTCATTTCAAATTTCTGCTTCGTTATGTCTCCAAAGTTCCTCCACATTCTTGAGTCCGTTGAGCCGAAGATGATGTCGTCGATGTAAATCTGTACGAGCATAATGCCAGAGCCGTCCTTCTTGATAAAGAGAGTCGTATCAATCTTCCATTTTGTGAAGCCGGAGGAGATGAGAAAATCCGAGAGGACCTCGTACCAGGCTATGGGAGCTTGTTTAAGTTCATAGAGAGCTTTATCAAGTCTGTAGACGTGGTCTGGGAGTTGTTCGCTTACAAAACCTTCAGGTTGAGATACAAAATCTCTTCTTTCAGTATTCCGTTGAGGAATGCAGTTTTGACATCCATCTGGTAGACTGTGAAGTTCTTATGTGCAGCAAAAGCTAAGAACATCCTGCTTCAATTTTAGCGACTGGAGCATATGTCTCATCATAGTCGATTCTTTCCTGTATCCTTTTGCAACCAGCCTCGCTTTATTTCGGATAACAACTCCTTGCTCGTCCATTTTGTTCTTAAACACCCATTTAGTCCCTATGATAGTTTTCCCAGCCGGTCTAGGTACTAGGTTCCAGACTTTCAACCTTTCAAACTGATTGATTTCCTCCTGCATTGCGATTATCCAATCTGGATCGGCGAGTGCTTCAGCTACCTTGCTGGGATCTTTTTGACTAAGAAAGCAAGAATAGAGACATTTATTTATCGTTGATGCTCGAGTTGTTACACCAGTGGAAGGGTCCCCAATTATTTGTGAGTTTGGGTGTGCTCGGATTAACTTTCTTGTATTAGGTTGTGATGATCCAGCTGCATCGGTATCATGTATTGCTCCTTCACTTTGATCAGCCTGATGTTCCGTTTCTTCTCCAGGTTGAGGTAGTACTGACTCTCCCGAAGAAATTTCTATTGTCGAATCAGATGACTGAGGTTTTCAGCGGCTCAGCTGGAGATGATCTCAGCATCAGTTGGGAGTTCACTGTCGTCATCAATGTGAAGATTTTCCATCATAGGAGGGGATGGTCATTGCTAGTCTCTGCAGAATCATTATTTCCTGGTGCTACATAAGTTGTTGCAGCAGTGGGTGGCGACGGCTTAGAGAAGAGATCCTCGAATAAGTGATCGAGTTCCAAGTCGCTCAATGTATTGGATTTTGAAGGTTCGCCCACGGAGGAGGTGCTTGGTTGATCCTTTGTCAACTCACATAGAAGTCCGGGTTCTGGACTGATTTGTGCAGAAGCTACTCGGTCTACTTCATAAAACGTTACGTTAATACTTTGCATAACCGATCTTTTCTCCTTGAGGTATACTCGATAGGGTTTGGAAGTCATCGAGTATCCCACCAGTATTTCTTCTAACGCTTTTGGGTCGAGTTTGCCTCTATCTTCACGATCGTATACTCGTTAGCTACGTCTCAGGAAGGAGACGTCCGACACTGCGATTTATCAACTCGTAGGGAGTCCTATTGAACCTCTTGTGAAGCGAGCCATGATGTTTAGTAAAACAGGCCGTGTTCATTGCTTCGGCCCACAAGGAGTGAGGTAGTCCAGAGTGTATGAGTTGCTTCAACTAAGGTTCTGTTCTTGTGCTCAACTACACCGTTTTGTTGAGGTGTTTTGCTGCTGCGAACTGTTGGGTGATTTGGACACTTTGTTCTGATGATTTGGACACTTAGTTGGTAGAGGTTTTGTGCAGTTTTGATAAACTCAATGATTAGACCTGGAGTTTCGTCCTTTGTTCTGAGAAATTTGGTCCATGTATAGCGCGAGAAATCATCCACAATAAACAACACATATCTTCATCCATTGATGGTCTGAGTGCGCATAGGTCCACACAGATCCATGTGAATGAGTTCGAGAGGTTTGGAAGTTGAGGCTATATGTTTGGTCCGGTGAGATGCTTTCCTTGTCTTTCCCATTTCACACGCCGAGCAGAGATGCTCTTTGTGATATCTGAACGAAGGAAGTCCTTTGACTAAGTTTTCTGATCGCAATTTGTTAAGGTTGAAATTGAGATGGGAGAGTCGCTGATGCCAGAGATCGTTCTGCTGTAGAGAGGCACGGAAGATGAGACACGTCGGTCAGACAGTTTTGAGGTCAATGGAGTAGAGATTCGTCTTTCTGTGGCCAGTGAGTAGCTCTCTTCCATTTTTATTTGTAACGCTACATTTGTTGGTCTCGAAGTTCACCTTGTAGCCTTTGTCACAGAAACGTTCGATGCTGAATAAATTGTAGCTCAGTTCTTCGATGTAGGAGACCCCTTTGATGGCCAGCCTGTCATGGATGAGATCACACGTTCCTAACATGGGTGCTGATTGACCGTTTCCGAAGTAGACCTTTCCTAGAAATCCCTCAGAGAAGTTGCTCAACAGCTCTTTGTTTCCAGTCATGTGTGAGGAGCAACCTGAATCTAAGTACCACACATGACGGACCTGCAAAAAGAACCAAGTAAGCTTAGGTACCCATTTATAGATGGGCCCTTCTTTGATAGTAGGTGTAGAAGCTAACGTATTTGTTGCTATATTGAATTCTTTGTTGGATTGTTGGATAACTGATTTAAGAAACCAAGCATGACAGTTTCCTATGGGATGTAGTTGGGATTTCGAAATCCAAATTTGTTTTTGCCTTAATTTCTTGTTCTGCTTGGTCTTGGAAGTGGTGTGTTTCTTTATCTTAGGTTCGATAGTATGATTGGTGAGCGTGGGAGATATGTCCCTAGAATGAGTGATATGTGACGTGGAAGCGTTTTTGCTGAAATGATCGTCATGACGATGGGAAAATACATCATTGTTTACATGACAATATTTTGATTTCTGGGCATAAAATAACTAAACACGATCTGCGACATTACAAGAAATCACTTTTGGAAATGCAAAAGATTTGGAAGCATGAGAAGAAAGGTTTAAGACTGGTCTCTTCTTCTTATCAGGGACTGTTGTCTTCTTTGCTGAGCCAGATCGAACCTTCTTCGCTTCCTCAGATCTCACGTATTTGTCTGTGGGTACATGTGATATGAAGTTAGTGTGAGATAAAGGAATTTTCCTCTTAGTTTGCTTGCAATTATATGTAGAGGATTCTGGAACAGAACGGGAGGTGGAGGGTTTGTAAGCGTCAGGAAAGTTTTCAAGAGTATATATTTTGCTTAACAAAATAGTTTTCTCTTCTTCGTGGGCTTTCTTTTCTGATTCTAGCGACGCTGTCAATGCTTCGATTTTGTGAATTATCTCTGGAATATAGATAGATGAATAAATGGGTTAGCCTGCTCGTCAGTGCTTTCCTGAATTTCGGGTCCAAATGGTGACATGTAATCATCAGAGAGTGTTATCTCTTTAGCCTTGTAGCTATTATTGAGTTATGTGTAATCACATGCGATTTGGGCCCATTCTTTATTCCTCCGTTTCTGTTCGTCAGATTCAGTCACCTCACTTGATCCTACGAAGGGCCTTAGTTGTTCAAGGCTCAACCCAAAACGTTTAATGTTGTACAGAGAGAGTACTTTATCTTTCTCCGGGTCAGTGGTGGATTCAAATCTGAATCCTTCGCGGGGATCATAGAATTCTAAATCTTTAGGTTGGCTAAGAAAGAGGGTTCGTTCAGATTGACCTCTTTTGGTGATAATGTCCTCTAACTCTTTGACTTCCTTGTATAGACGAACACGTTCGTTGACTTCCTTGTATAGATGAATACATTTACACGTTCTTCTTCGCTGTCTTTTAAGTCTCTACAAATATCGCTAATTTGTTTATCCTTGCTTTCTATAAGGTCTTCTAAAGTACTCTCTTTAGTTTCAGACAAGGTTAAGGATTCTCGAAGAATAGCTATCTTTTCCTGTTGTTTGTTTAATAGGGCATAATTTTTGTCAAAATTGCTTTGGAGTTCTGAGAGATCTTTACGATGCATGGAGAGTTCGGATATCCTACGTTCAAGTTTGACAAAATCATTTAGAGATGGAGTGTATACCTCCAGGTCGAAGAGACATCCGTCGTGTCTGACCCTATGGCTGGTCCGTCCTCGTCGGAATCATCCATTGCTTTTCACCATGAATGTCATTTCATCTTCCTCCTCGTCAGATGTGTTCTCCAGCCATTCCTCCTCCTCAGCAACCAAGACAATTCGCGCCTCCTTGCGTTGTGAGAGCTGAAATTTTTTCCTGTAGTATTCAGTGTTTTTCTTCTTAGGTCTGAAGCATTCAGAAGCAAAGTAACCCGATTTGCCACAGTTGAAGCACTTATGTAATACTTCAGATTTCTTAGTTTCAGTCTCTTCAGGGGCAAAGAACTTCTGTTTCCCACCCGAGGTTCGTTGTTTGTTGAAGGAAGATGAAGATTTCTTGGCGCCCATCTTATTGACCATCTCTGAGATCATAGCAGTTTCTTTCTGATTGATTCGAGTTCGTCCTCAGATTCTTGTTCAAATTCAGAGTTATTATGAAGTGTTAGATTGTACGGCCTGCTTTCTTTTAGAAGTTCTCGGGCTCCTGTTGCTTGATTTAGAGGTCACGAGTGCAATTGGTTCCATGTCGACATTTGTTTTTCCTTCGTTCTTGATTTGGCATACTGGGAGTATTGTGAGAGGTTATCGAGTAAGGAGTGAATGTCCATAGCATCTAGATCATTGTTCTGTTGCTTAACCAAAACTGCAATCCGTCCACTCAGGTTGAAGTGTGGAAAGGAACTTGATGTTGTGTTCGAGATTGGAGCGTTGGATGTTGAGCTTTCTCATCTCATTGATGATGGTCCGGAAACGAAGGTAAACATCTCAAAGTTCTTCCCCCTCCTTAGCTTTGAAGGAGTCATAGGCAGTGAGGATGCTGGACTTCTTAGATAGATTGCTAACTTCTGTCCCAACCATCATTTTGCATACTTCAAAATTGAGCAGGTCCCTCAAAAATGGAGGAAAGCATGTCGTTTGCGAGGTCTACATCCTTGATTTCTATGAAGTTGATGAATCGTTGCTTCCATATGCCGTACTCTCCCCATCTTAGTAGTGGTGCACGGTTGTCAGATCCAATAGCAAGACCGTCCATGATTTTATTTGGTAATGATCGTTAACGCGAAATAGATCTGCAAAGTGAAATGGTTTAGCTTTGAATGAGAAATAGTCAAGTTTGAATAATTTCTAGTGTTGAGTGAAAGTAAGTAAATTCACTTAATGAATTCTGTCGTATTTTAAAATTTGATGATTTTTATGTAAGGCTTGAGGATCGGACGATTGGAGTTATGCGGAATTAAAAGTTTGGTCTACCCAAATTTTAGGGCTTGATCAATTCTGATTTCGGCGATTGATCCTAAGTGCTGAGAATCGGGCGATTGAAATTTCAATTTAGAGTTCTAAAATCGGGCGACAGTATGAATCGTACAATATTGATCCTAAAGGCTTTAATCGGGCGACAGAATGGGAATTGGGCGAAAGAGTTTGGAAAAAGGTTTGTTTCGGGCGATGGAGCGATTTCAATTTGGAATATTTTGTTTCGATCGATAGAAATGAAGGAGTTTCGGGCGAATTTGGTCCAAATAAATTTCGTTTCGATTGACTAAAATTGGATATGGCTTATCGGGTAGTTGAGCGTCGGGCGATACAGGTAGAATGGATTGACAATCGCCGAGAAATTTATCGGGCGAAACTAGTAATTTTGGTGCTGTAGCCTTTCGGGCGATTCAAGCGCCGGCCGAAACTGTGAAATTAGCTATCGCCGAAACTCAAATTGATAGAAACTCCAGAAACTGTGAAATTAGCTATCGCCGAAACTCAAATCGATCGACACTCCTCACGAAACTGTGAAATTAGCTAAGATTCGCCGAAATTGAAATCGATCGAAACTCCTCAGGGTGGGTTTCGGTCAAAACCTTCAAATTCGATGGTACTGTTCTATCCGCTACCCGAAAGTGATGGCCAGTTCAGTAAAAACCAGATTTTCAGACTCGTTTTTGCTCAAATCCTACTCAAACTTGACGGAAATCGACGTGAAAGACATAAATGTACTCATTATCAGTTTTTTCTAACGTCTAATAGAAAGAAGTCACTAAATACGAATTGAAAATACCCAAAAACAGTGAAAAAAATCGAAAATGAGTTTTCAAGCAAAAACTTCTTCAAATCACGTCGGAATCTAGCGAAACCGGACTCAAATTGAAGATATTGATCCGCCTTAGGCTCTGATACCACTTGTTGGCCCTTTTATTACCAAACAAGGATCAAAAGAAAGGATTGAATGATTAAACCATGAAGAACACCTTGAGTGCGTGTTAGTGTGTGTATTTCTATGGAAAAGTACAAGGTGGCTTACCTTTTGATTTCTTTTGATAAACCCTAATTAGGTAATGTTGGGGCTTTATATACCACATGTATTTGGTAATTAAGCCAAGTCCCAAACTCTTACTAAATATCATAAGTCATCCCAAACTACAACAACCCATTAAATAAAAACATATAAACCCAAGATTACATAAATTGAAGGATGCTACAAAATATTCCTAACACTATCACGTAAGGCAACCAAAAACATATTATCATATGAGATACAAAATGATTCACGTGTTGTAGGTGTAATTTTTCACCTACCTTACTTCGAACAATTTAATTTGATTAAGCTTGATGAATCTGGTTCTTGCTAACTCCCTCTCATTGTTCTCTGATTTTCGTTGCCTTTTTCTCCCCCTTTTCCTCGAATGCTTTTTTCATTTCTTATATTTGCTTAGTGTGGGTTTATTAAATAATATAGTTATGTATATCTACATGTAGGTTGGCGTGAAGGAGGTAAGTAGGTGACCAACTCCATTTTCCTTGAGGTGAAGGCACCTTTATGCTTATTTCTAATCTAATTGGGCCATCCTCATAATCCACTTGGGCCTTATTAATCATTTATTGAGTTCCTATTAATTTGGACTAATTACTTAAGTAATATATTATTTTGGGCCCGTTCGAATCCTAATTCCATTAATTCGAACATTTACAATGCTAATGGTATTCAAAACCCCGTATTAAATTATTACAGGTATTACAATCTCCCCCATTAAAAGGAACTTCGCACCCGAAATTCGCTGACTGGTGTAACTCGGGGTAACGATTTCTCCTATCCTTGATCTATCTTGATGGTCCCGATTGCACCAAACAAGGAATCAAAGAGGCTTAGATGGGATGAACAGGGAGAGGTTCTCACCTTCAAGTGTGTGTATTGTGTGAAAAGTAGGGATAGCCTTTTGATCTTTGATTACTTTGAAATAGTGTTGGTAAAACCTTATATACCACATTAACCCTAGGTATATTAAGGCCCAAACACTAAAGATTAACTAATTACTTTCTAGTCCAAAGCCTAAGTTTAAAGGATAATTACAATATATAACGCAAGACTTAAACTATTGACACAATCCTATTAAATATCCTAACAATCTCCCCTTTGTGTCAATTGTTGGGAGTCTTGGATCTTGGGTGTGGTGATGGTGGATTAGCGAGTGTATGTTTCGCGAAGTCCTAGCTTGAACTCGAAGGCGCGGAGATTCCTTCGAAGAACAATTCGATCAGCTATAGCGTCAATGAGCTTCGAGAATTTGGATCGGCAGTGTGGGACTTCTTCCGAAAGTATGCGGCAAATTCTCATGAGCTTGTCTTGGATGATGGTGAGAGTCCCATCCGAGAACTTTGCCACTTCGGAGCAGAGCAGTAGCCTCATCTTTCCCTTGTAGTTCGAGTAGGCGACCGCCGGATCATCTCCGTCGATCACATCGCCCTTTCGATAGTCGTTCGCGTTCTTTAAAGATGGGCGAGTCAGGTTCACCTTCTTTAGGTTGTGCTCCACCGCCATCTGCAGATCGTGGGAGGCGAAGAATCTCACCTGTCGGAGCATGTGTCGCTTGAGAGTCACGTAGCCCACAGTGACTGGTTCAGCCCGTACTAGATGTCCAGAACTTCTGAGGACGAGTCTGAACTGCTTCATGGATTCCAGCATGCTGTACAGATCACCCAGGCGCAGAAACTTGAAGTCCGGCTCGCTCACTTCATTGTAGCTCTCATCCTGCCTCATTACCGTGAACACTGGATAGTGGACACGTCCTTTCGACTCCTGGCGAATGTCAGTGAGTTTGCAGATGGGAGCTCGATTCATCTCAAGAGCGAAGTTTTCCTCATCGGACAGCGTCCGCTTTGTGCACTTGTGGCAATGTAGGCTCCATCGGTAGAGCTTCTTCTTCTCCTCGCTCCAGTTTTGGACATTCATCAGCTCGTATTCATCGAAGACCGTTATGATCCGCTCCTTACGCCGCCAGATCCTCTTCCTGATCTCTTCTTGGAATGGTGCGGTGATCTTCTTGTTTTCCCGCGGTGCTTCCGGTATATCCGCCGTGGGCACATCCGGTTGAACAGCAGGAGCCTCAGCTTGCTGCGCTTGAAATTGTAGGATGTTCTCGAGCTCGGCGTGTTCAGCGTCGTACACCTCTCCGTTCTCGTTGTCTGTAGTGTTGATCAGCGTAAGCGAAGCTTCCTTTAGCAGACGTCGAGCATTTTCCGCCAACTTCCTGGCTGCTACTACATCGACGGGTGTGTAAAGCCATTCATCGTTGAAGATGTAGGCCTCGATCTCGTTCTGCGCGCAGTAGAAGTCCTCGGAAGCCACGTTGGAGTCGGTATTGAGAGGGGTATGGCTGTGCAATGGCGAGGGTGTTGCGTCGGAGGAGTTTGTGGTTGTGGGAATGGTTGTGGTAGAGATTCTGGTGGTTCGGTTGAGGTGATGGTTTTGGCTAGGATGATTTGGGTGTCGGGTGGTGTAGATGTGGTGGTGGCCTCTAATGTCGATGTGACGATTAGAGTTTCAGAGACGGTAGTAGGTGGTGGTGAGGGTGATTTGGCTAGTGACTCGGGGTTAATATGATGGGATTTTTGACTTGTGGGGTGTGAGGTTTCTGTTGCGGGCGTCGTTTCAGGTGCAGAGGAGGAAGGCGACGTCGATTGCACGAGTCCTTGAGATTGTGAGCCTTGCTGCCTATTCTCCCCCTCGCGGCGATCTTGATCATCGTCTTGATCGTCGCGCCAGATCCCGCTAGACTCGCCTTGAGCGCGACAAGTCATTGGTTGAGTCATGATGGCCTTCATTTGCTGTTCCTCCTCGTCGAGTTCCGTCATTGTTTCGAATCGGGCTTTGAGGATGTAGAAGAGCTCCTTTGCGGAAATGGAAGAGAGAACAGCTTCTGCGTCCACATGTTGCGGTGGTGGTGTCGTCTCCGAGGGCCACACCTTTGCCTTTGTCGATGGTGGACGCATCGAGACGCGCGTAGACTTTATCGAGGATAGACGCCTCAAGAGTCTTTGCAAACTCTTGAAGACGGGCCTCTAGCGCGGTCTCGGAGACAAAATGGGGTAAGTTTAACAAGTTGGAATCACGAAGAAATCCAACTGACACCGAATCGGAGAAGATAGCCGATCGGCCTCCCGTTTGCACAGGACGGGAAAAGACGGGGTCACTAAGACTTTCCGTTGGCATCATCGATGAGATAGACTCAAACGAATGATGGCCTAGGCTCACGGTTGTGATGTTGGCCGTGCTAGGTCTTCCGCGCTCAGTCACAGAGACATCGCCGGGCGTTCTGACAGAATAACGAAGACTCTGTAGTGTAGTAGAAAGTGTATATGTCCTAGAAACATATGAAATTATGGGGAGTGAGGGCACTATACTCGATGTGAATGAAGAGGATGCAGTCTGAGGCGGGGGACTGCTTGTTTCAACATCGACTATCTCCAAGTGGGATGTCGATGGCATACGTGGCTCCTCATGAAATGAAATGTCTTCCTGTAGAGAGGAAGATAAGTGGATTGGTGTGGTTGTTTGCGTGGTTGAGCCATGTGCCACGTCTTCTACTCGGGAGGTGAACACATCACCCCCCGCACCTATGGTTTGGGCTCGGCTTGTTTGTGGCTGAGGAGGTCGATCGTTTTTCCGCTTTGATCGACGCTCCGTGGTGCGGCTTACGTCATCCTCGCGCGACCGTTTTTCGGTACGCGGGTGGAAGAGGATGCGGCGCGACTCGATGACTTTTTAGAAGTGGTGGTGGGGTTTTGGCTAGTCCCGGAGTTAGGAGCAGAGGGGTTGGTCTGCTCCGTAGGGACAATGGATAGTGGACGGGGACTCTCGCGGAATAAAGCGGTGGAGGAGCGATAGTCTCGAACATGCGAGTTTGTTGGGTTGGCATAGGCGAGGACTTCGTCTGGGATGATCATGGCGTGTCGATCTTTCGCCGTTGTATTTTTCTTGGCGAACTTCTCGGCAACGGGAATTATGAAGTGCTCACTCGCCGGGCGGATGCGGATGCTGGTGGAGAACAAGCGGAAGTGTTTGATGATCATTGGGGGCCACCGCATGTAAGGGACAAGCGGTTTTTGACTCCCTTGGCGACTTCCCGATCGCAGCGTTGGACCATGGAGACGAGATCCATCTATATGATCTCGGTGTAGTTGTACTTGCGGTTGTGTGCGACGCCTGTTAGGATGGTGAGGATTTGGTAGTTCCCGCAGTCCTGACCAGCATGCTTCCCTGACATGCATTTGTTCAGCAGTAGTACAGTGTTCGCCAGGGTTGAGGTAGATTGCGTGTGGTGACTTCATGAGAACAAGTGGGCCCTTCTTCTTCTTGTTTTCTGGTTGATAGCCCAATCTTTCGATGTCTTCAATAAGTTGTTCGTGCGTCGGTAGTGGATCGTAGGGTGAGTAGACAGGGAGTTGGAGCACTTCTTGGACAATCTTGCGGGTGAGGACTACTGTTTCTTGATCGATTTCGGCGGACATTGCTGAAGCGAGGTAGTGTGGTCAAGCAATCTGCAATGTGTGCCAGAACTGCTGGAGATAGGCTTGCGCTTGTGGCTCGCCATGAGTGAGGGCGTGTCGGAGGGGATGCCATTTGAGGATCTCTATGATGGGAGCATCGCACCGGAAGTTGTCCTAGTCTACCATGTGGTTGTTTGGTATCAAGGCAGCCATCGACTTGTTGGGAAGACCTACTCGATTGGTGGAACAAACGTCAGTGTATTTAGCTCGATGCGAGCGACGTCCCTTTGAATTGCTGCAGCCTCAAGTGCTTCAAGTGCTTCTCGGTTTGTGTTAGTCATATCTGTGCTCGACAGAAATTGTAGCATGATTAGTGCGGACTAAATTGCGAGAAGATGGATTATAAGTAAGTCGTGGGTAAAACAATAAACTGAAGCATAGAAGTGTCCAAAATCGTAAAGATAGAAGTAAAATTAAAATTAAAGCTAACTAAGAGTCCTTTTGAAATAAAGTGGTTAGATTGAATGATGGTCATGTGATGGCGAGTTTCGACAATTTTAGGAAATTAAACGAAATTTTTCCAACACTTAGAAAATTTTCAGGATTGAAAATGTTCATGTGATATGAGAAAATTTTGGTACATGAGCAAGCCGAAAAAAAATTTCGCATTTAGTGTAGAATTTCGCATGTAGGGAAAATTTTCGCAAGTTAAGGAATCTCACAAGTTGTCCAAAATTTTCGCATGTATGGGAAATTTCGCTGATTATCACACATAGACAAGTCAAAAAAAATTTCACATTTAGAGTAAAATTTCGCATGTATGAGAATTTTTCGCAGGTTTTGGAATTTCACAAGTTATCCAAAAATTTTCGCATGTAATGGAAATTTTCGCACGTTAAGGAAATTTCGCGCAGGGTAAAGTTTCGCATGTAGTGGGAAATTTTCGCATTCAAGTTAGCCAAGAATTTTCACATGTAATGAAAATTTTCACACGTTAAGGAAATTTCGCGCAGGGTAAAGTTTCGCATGTAGTGGAAAATTTCAGCATTGAAGTTAGCCAGGAATTTTCGCATGTAATGAAAATTTTCGCACGTTATATGGAAGTTTCGTGGAGTGGTAAAGCTTTGAAGAAAATCTGCTCAAGTGATAAAATTTCTCGTGTTGAAATTTTTGGGTCACTGTAGTTGCGAAATAGTGAAGATGCGAAAAGATGTAATATGAAGTGAGGTGTATGAAAATTTCGCGGGGGATGACTCACTGTAGCAGCAAAAGTTTTAACGTAAGAAAAAGGATTTTCTCGGATGAAAACTTTCGCGGGACTTCACACACTGTAGCAGCGAAATTTTAACGCAAGAATATTCTCGGATGAAAGTTTTCGCGGGACCTTAGTCAGTGTAGCAGCGAAAATTTTAACGCAAGAAATTTCTCGGATAAAAGTTTTCGCAGGACCTTAGTCACTGTAGCAGCGAAAATTTCTAACGGAAGAAATTTCTCGGATAAAAATTTTCGCGGGACCTCACTTACTGTAGCAGCGAAAATCTAACGTTTAAAACATTTTTTCTGAAAATTTTCTCGATGAAGAACACTGTGTGAAAACGTACGAAACGACGCTATAATTTTTGCCTTAGACCCACTCAAATCTTAACCAAAATGCAATAAACTGGACTCAATCGACTCAAAATTGGACGGGCAATACATATTTGGGGGTTTTAAACACCAAAATCCTAACATGCGTCCGAATTAAAGCCGAGAAAGAATTAATTTTAAACCTAAAAATTTTAACAGATGGGGGCAGAAAGCAGAGTAAAACGAACAGGAATTGATTTGTTTGTGATGTATTCATACCGAAAAGCTTATTTTGACGACGGAGTACGCAGAAAAAGGGATTTTGAAGGCAGATTTGAGGAAGACGACGACGCGAGAGGTAGAGAAATTTTCGAAGAGTAGGGTGCGAAATTTTTGAATTTTTCCCGGGAATTTGTCAGATTGTGAAAAAGTTAAGTGTTTTGCGGTTTTGTGAATGTTCATGCGAGATTTTGAGTTAATGGGCCGAAATTCGTGGGCTTGGTCAAAGTTGGGTCCTGAGCCAATTTTCGCGGGCTTGGTCAAAATTGGGTCCTATTGGTCGAATTTTGACCCCGTTTGACCAAAAATTAAACTTTCAACCCAAAAATCAATTGGTCCAATTTTGACTCGGTTTGACCAAAACTTAAAATTTCAATCCAAATATATATATATATATATATATATATATATATATATATATATTTTTTAAATAGGAAAAATCAGAAACTCCCCCTTAATCTATAACTCCCTTTTTAGATAAAGAAAAAAAAAACAGAAACTCCCCCTTAATTGAAAACTCCCCCTTAAGAGACATAATTCAGAAGACACATAGAAAATAGAGTAAAGTGAAAAGACATATGTACACTTTATCAAAGTTCATGTAGGGTCGATTGATCACAACTGAAGATTCAACATGCCCAACATAGTCACAAGGTGTTGGAATCGTTTGACATCCAGCGGTTTTGTGAAAATGTCGGTTAGTTGATCTTCGGTAGTGACGTAGTGCAATTCAATCGTCCCTTGTTCGACATGTTCTTTGATGAAGTGGTGACGAATATCTATGTGTTTCGTTCTCGAGTGATGTACCAGATTACTCGTCATCGCAATCGCACTCTTCGAGTCACAATAAATGGGAATTTTATCAACATGAAAATTAAAATCTCGTAGTTGGGTTCTCATCCACAAAAGCTGTGAACAACAACTAGCGGCGGCGGCGAGATATTCTGCCTCCGTCGACGAAGTTGAGACACAGTTTTGTTTTCGAGAAGACGAACTCACGAGTTTACCGCCCAAGAAGTGTGCAGCTCCAGAGGTGCTTTTTCGATCCATCTTGCATCCTGCGTAATCTGAGTCAGAGAATCCAACCAGTTTGAAGTCCGATCGAGTGGGGTACCACAAACCAGATTGGGTGTTCCTTTGAGATAGCGGAGAATCCTTTTGACAGCAGTGAGATGAGATTCCTTAGGTGTAGCCTGAAAACGACGCAGATTCTTGTTGAGAGAACGAAATCCGGTCGACTAGCAGTGAGGTACAGAAGAGAGCCTATTATCCCACGATAGACGGTTTGGTCAACGGGGGCACCAGATGGGTCCGCGTCGGGTCGGCCAGAGGGTGACATAGGTGTAGCAGCAGTCTTAGTATCCTTCATTCCATATTTCTCGAGGATGTCATGGATGTATTTGGACTGGTTCATGAAGATTCCATCGGGGAGTTGCTTTACTTGAAGACAAAGAAAGAAATTCAGCTCGCCCATCATACTCATTTCGAATTTCTCTTTCATCAATTCTGCGAACTCTTCACACAGTTGTGGTTTAGTCGATCCAAAATTGATGTCATCGACATAAATCTGTACAATCATAATGTCCGGGCCACTCCGCTTGGTGAAGAGAGTTGTATACAGAGATCCTTTCTTGAATCCAGACTGAACAAGGAAGTCTGAAAGGACGTCATACCAAGCTCGGGGAGCATGTTTTAGTCCGTAGAGGGCCTTGTAGAGTCGATATACGTGATGAGGAAACTCTTCGCTCAAGAACCCTTCAGGTTGATCAACGTACACTTCTTCTTTGAGAAATCCATTCAGAAATGCAGTCTTCACGTCCATTTGGTAGACTTTAAAGTTCTTGTGAGCAGCAAAGGCAAAAAAAATTCGTATTGCTTCGATCCTGGCAACGGGGGCAAAAGTTTCATCGTAGTCGATGCCTTCCTGTTGATTGTACCCATTAGCCACAAGTCTTGCTTTATTGCTGATGACAACACCGTCTTCATCCTTTTTGTTCTTGAAGATCCACTTTGTGCCGATAAGGGATCTGTTGTGAGGGCGTCATACGAGTTCCCAAACTTGTAAACGTTCGAACTGATTTATTTGCTCCTGCATTGCAATCAGCCAATCAGGATCGTTGAGAGCTTCAGCTACTCGTGATGGTTCGGCTTGACTGAAATAGCAAGCGAACAGACTTCCATTCATTGTAGCCGAACGCGTCGAAACACCGGATGTGGGATCCCCAATAATCTGATCCGTAGGATGAGAGCGAGCCCAAAGTGGTACATTGGTCTGTGAGGAGCTAGATGCATTTGTGTCGATTAGAGGCTCATTAGATTGATGTCCAGTGTCCGAAGAAGAGATCTAAATCGTAGTAGATTGAGAGGGTTCGGCATCAAGATCAGCAATGTTCCCAGGGTTGGGTAAAATGTCGTCTTCGTTGAGATTGAGATCATCCAAGTTTGGAGGGACGACATCATCGCCGATAGCCGGTTGTGTAGGTGGGGTAGGTGCAGCTGTAGGTTGAGTGATGGCGACGGGAGTCTTGGGGACTGGATAGAAGTACTCGAAGAGCAGATCGAGATCCAGTTCGCTAGAGTTGCCCTCAGATGAGGAAGTTCTTGTCGTTGAAAGTTGACCTTTTGTCAACGACTGTAGAAGACCTGGTTCTGGACTGATATGAGGTCGCCTTTGCTTTCGTCAAAGGTGACATTTGTGCTCTCAATGACTGATCGTTTCTCCTTAAGATAGATTCTGTATGCCTTCGAGTTCAACGAATATCCAGCAAAGATGCCTTCAAGTGCTTTTGGATCAAGCTTCCCAAGATGTTGGCGATCATTGGCCACGAAACATCGGCAACCGAAGACGCTAAGATAAGATATATCTGCGATACGACGGTTATTCAGCATCTCGTATGGGGTGCGGTTGAATCTCTTGTGGATGGAAGCCCGGTTCTGCGTGTAGCAAGCCGTTTGAATAGCTTCGCCCCAAAGAGAGTGAGGAAGGCCGGATTGGATGAGAAGAGTCCTAGCTGCTTCAACTAGTGTCCTATTCTTACGCTCAACGACACCATTCTGTTCCGGTGTCTTCACAGCTGAGAACTGCTGGTGATGCCCTGAGTGGCATAGAAATCACTGAGCTCTTGTTCTTAAACTCAGTTCCGTTGTCCGTTCTGATAATCCTACCTTCTGTTGATGAAGAGTTTGGGACGTAAAAACAAACTCGGTGATTACATCAGGAACTTCATCGTTTGTACGAACGAGTTTCGTCCACGTGTAGCGTGAGAAGTCGTCGACAATCACAAGAATATACTGTCTTCCTCCGAGTGTAGCCGTAGGCATTGGGCCACATAGATCCATGTGTAAGAGCTCAAAGATGAGCTTAGAGGACGGTGTTTCCTTGGAGATGTGAGACGACCGCTTCATCTTCCCCAATTCACAGGCAGAGCAGAGGTGTTCCTTATGATATGACAGTTGGAAAAGACCGTTGACGAGTTTATTCTGAGGCAGTTTGTTGATAGTCTTGAAATTGAGATGTGAAAGACGCCGGTGCCATAGATCGTTCAACTTGGGTGCAGTACGAGAGAGAAGGCATATTGGTCGAGAGGTCGTAAGATTGAGTACGTAGAGGTGAGACGTGCGCGTTCCAGAAAGAAGAGGCAGTCCCGAGGCATCGATAATGCTGCAGATGTCAGATTCGAAGAGAACCTTGTATCCTTTGTCGCAGAAACGACCAATGCTGAAGAGATTGTAGCTCAAACCCTCGACGTAAGAGATGCCCTTAATCGTCAGTTTGTCATGGACGAGATCGCCAGTTCCGAGAATTGGCGCCATTTGACTGTTTCCGAAGGAGACCCTTCCAAGATAGCGCTCGGAGAAGTTGCTCAACAGCTCCTTGTTCCCCGTCAAGTGTGTGGAGCAACCCGAATCTAGATACCATACATGACAGACCTGCAATCATCAACAAACGTTGGGTCCCCGTTTACGGACGGGACCTTCTTGTGATACAAGTAAAATTTTCATGCGCTTAACGGGAAACGTGGGGTCTAAATCAGGTTGCACTAGATCTAATTTAGATTTCCCGTCGTGATTTGTTTGATGAGGTGGGATTATGGTTTTTCTAACCCATATTTGCCTAACTTGTGCTTGCATGTATGGTGTCTTATGCATGAATTGGCGTGAGGGATGTTGTCGTTGTTTTCGTCCTTCGGTTTTAGTTGCCTTTTGCTTGTGAGCAGTAGGTGACTTTGCTTTTGACGACGAAAGGCGTTTTCGCTTAACCGTAGGTTTAGGCGAATTGGGAGAATGCAAAGGCGTCGCAGAGGAGATTCGCTTGCGCGGTCGAAGTGTTGCATGTTCATGTGTTTCATATTCATGAAAGCGTGGGAGAACAAAGTCATTGCAGCAACACATCGACAGAAGCTTGGTAAAAGGAAGATAAGTTCTGGCAACATAATTATCTACGTCCTTAAGATATTGAGATTCATTACATAAAGAGGAAAGACGAGTATAGGATGGTCTTTTCTTCTTGTCATCGAAGAGCGGGTTCTCCTCTATTTCAAATGAACTCCCTTCCAGAGACGTCGAACTCACATTCCCTGTATCCATAGGAATACGAGAGTTAGTGTTTGAACAAGTTTCAGCTTCAAGAGTCATCTTCGCCGTCCTCTTACATTTACATGTTTGAGAATCGGGTACTTGACTCGGTGTAGAGGGATTGTTCGTATTGTGAAATTGCTCTAGTGTAAAGATTTTGCTAAGTAGATCATCTCGCTCCTTCGCTTCCGCTCTAATTCTAGTGTTCGTTCTAGTTCAGCTATGACCAGAAGTTTCTCCGGAATATAGATGCGAGAAAGCGCTTCTCGGAAAGCAATTTCTTGTTCTTTGGTTGGAAGTAGAGTCTCGACGTCCTCAGAGAGTGAAGGTTTCTTAGTCTTATCACTAGCATTCAATTCTGTGTAGTCATACGCGATTTCCGCCCAATGAATGTTCTGTTCCCTCTTTTCTTCCGAAAAGACAACGGAGGATGATCTCACAAATGGCATAAGCTGTGCGGGAGCACCCTTTCTTGTTTGCAGGAACGAAGTGTTACACATGTTATACCTTTTAACCATTATCGGCGTTGGTTCACAATTGCTAGCCAGTCCGATTCCCTCCCGGGCGTCGTAGAATTCTGTTTCCGCGGGTTGGTTCAACTGGCATAAAAGACGTGCGTTTTTGTTTCTAAGGTGAAGCTGCTCTTCAAATTCTTTCACCTTTCGGTACAGCCTAACTCTTTCCTTAGTAAGCAATTCATATTGGGAGGCCGTCAAGAGACGAGATGTTTCACATGAACTGATGGCCAGTGTGGTTTCCTTAACCCTGGTCTCACTTTGTTTATTCTTGCTTTGCAGACGTTTGACTAACGCTTCAGAGGCCATTAGTCGTTCGTTTGCGCAAGCGAGCTCTTCTACTTTTAAACTAAGTAAGGCATAGTTGTTTTCAAATTTTAGTTTAAGTTCATCATAATCCCTAGCGTCTACGGTAGGTTTCTTAATGGTGTGTCGGTGATTAAACACATCATCAAGTTGTGAAATTCCTACCTCAGACTCGGTGTTGGTAGGAGTCTTAGCTGTGTTCTCACCGGTGTTAACCATCTCCTCGTCCTCGTCATGTTCGACCAGCCTTGCCAAGCTGCAATCTTCATCCTTAGGCTCCTCGTCTTCTGAAGTGTCGTTCACCCACTCAGCTTCTTCGGTGAGAAGAACTTTTCCACTTTCTATTTTGCGGGTCATTCTGGCCTTACGGTCGTAGTAGCCAGAGTCCTTCACGCGTGGGGCGTGGCATTCCTTGGCAAAGTGGCCCAACTTTCCACACTGAAAGCACTTCACAGACTTTTGAGGTGCGGATTCCTCCTCTTTCTTTATCAGCTTAGCTTCCTCCGTGGGAGTGGTCTTTTTGGTGCCGCTAAAGGTTCTTTGGCGATTGGAGGAAGATGAGGATTTTTTTCCGATGTTCTTTGAGACAATCTTTGTGAGCATTGCCAGTTGTTTGCGTAGATCACGAACATCTTCATCAGATTCTGTATCAGCTTCGGATCCTGAAGAGGTGTCAGATACAACAGCTGGTAGCTTCCCTTTGTTCTGTTTGGCCTTAGAGGTGGAAGATCGTTCGGTAGTCTTGTTCGAGAGGAGAGCCAACGGGTCGACTCGAGTGTTGGTGGACTGAGGTTGCACGAATGGAGCATAGGCAGACAGGCCTCGTAGAGAGCATGGATGGAGGTGTTGGAGAGGTCCTTACTTGAATCATCATCACGGTGGCATTGCCCCAATGTGGTTTGAGGCTACCAAGGAAGCGGTTGTTGATATCGAATTTATCCCTCGAGATCCTGGCTTTCTTGAGTTCATTGATAACCTTCAAGTATCGGAGGTATGTGTCACGCAGCTCCTCTCCTTCATAGGCCTGGAAGTGTTCATACTGCGAGAAACATGCTGATTTCCTCCCCTGAGCACTCTCAGTTGTGCCAGTCATGATTTCCACGAGTTCATCCCATATTTCCTTGGCAGTTGTGCAGCACTCAATGTGAGCATAGACTTCATTGCCCATAGCCTGGAAGAGGTATCCTTTGGCAGTCTCATCGCCCTATAGGCGAGCCTCTTCATCCTCATTAATGGGGCCTCTTGGAGTGCGGCGTTCATCCATGGGAGGGTTTGCGTTTGGTTGAGCAGGGATGATCGTCCAGAACTGTGCTGGACCGTTGAAGATGGAGTCCAGTAGGTATTGATAGAGTGGTGCGCCTTTGTTCCTGATGAACGTGAGGAACCTGTTTGTCCATATGCTGTAATCGCCTTGTCGCAGCATCGAAGGCCTGGTGTCGGAGCCCACTGTTGAGATGTCATTTGTGCAGACATGGTTGGTGCAGTCGAATCGTCCGTAGTTTTGATCTTGTATAGGTAAGAGGGTTAGTAACGAACGAGATGAGAAATATGAGTTTAACGAGTAGAGTTTGAGAGAAAAAAAACGTTTAAAGAATTTCTTAGAACTATGTGAACGTCTGTGATAGTCGAAAACGTATGAAGGGAAAATATATCTTGAAGTTCGGAGAAGTTCTAGAAATTTAAAAACGAGATTTAAGGTGTAAAAATTACCGAAAGAAAGAAAAAAATTGCAATTTGATGGGACGTGATTATAAGATAAATTATCCGAGAAATTATTTGTTGAGAAATTTCGGTGTTTGCGTGAGTTTTTAAAGAGAAATTCTCGGACAGAGAAAAAAAAATCCTCAGATGAAAATTATTTTCTCGGACTTTTAAAAAAGTATCGCTGGTCGAAGTGTGATTTGAGTAAGTTTCTCGGATTTTAAAAATCGTGGTGTTGAAAAAATTTTCTCGGAAGAAAGAAACTTTCTCGGCTGAAAATATCATGGATTTGACAAACTTTCTCAGTTTCAAAGAATTTTTGCGGATTTGAAAATTTTCTCGGTTTTTAAGAAATTTCTCGACTTAGAAATATTTCTCAGTTTTCGAAAATTTTCACAGATAAATTTTTCGGAATAAACTTTCTCGGATATAGGGTTTCTCGGATTTGAAGAAATAAGCAGTTGAGAAAAATTGAAGTGAAAGTGAAATTTTCGCGGTTTAGATAACGATTCTCGGAATCAAATTTCGCGGATATAGGGTTTCTCGGATTTTGAAAAGCTAGGCAGTTGAGAAAAAATGAAGTGAAAGTGAAATTTTTCGCGGTTTAGATAAAGATTCTCAGAATGAAATTTCTCGGATATGAAAATTTCGCGGACTTGAACGACACAGCAAGAAATTTCGCGACCAAAAACACTAAGTTACACTTCCATTGCTTGTCGCGAGTTGATCCAAAACTTCAGAAATTCTTCCCTAAACACATAGTCGACCGATTTGTGAGCTAAAAACAACAAAAAACGGATCAAATCGACAAAAAACAGAGAGAGGCCGAGATGACTCTTTCTGAAGATTTTTGCTTCAATCTTGCTCAAAACGCGTTGAAACTGATCCAAAATTGTTCTAAAAACATTTTAGGCATAGTATCGATCTGGGGGAAGGTTTTAAACACAAAAACAAAGCATTAAAACCTCAAAACGAGCTCAAAATGCCCGAAAGTGATTTTTGCCCAAAACACCTTTGATCTTTCTCGGAATCGAACGAAACTGGATTCAAATCAATGCAGATCGATCCACGTTTGCTCTGATACCACTTGATGGTCCCGATTGCACCAAACAAGGAATCAAAGAGGCTTAGATGGGATGAAAAGGGAGAGAAGTGTGTATTGTGTGAAAAGTAGGGATAGCCTTTTGATCTTTGATTACTTTGAAAATAGTGTTGGTAAAACCTTATATACCACATTAACCTCAGGTATATTAAGGCCCAAACACTAAAGATTAACTAATTACATTCTACTCCAAAGCCTAAGTTTAAAGGATAATTACAATATATAACCCAAGACTTAAACTATTGACACAATCTATTAAATATCCTAACATATCTACATTCTATTAAGGTAGAATTTATTTCCACCTTTATATCATGCAATATAGACGACACATTTAAGGAATGAGTCAGGAGATCAGACCTCGGGCAGCCCCCGACTCTCTCCCAAGATGTCTACCTGCCCCCGCGATGCTTACGCTGGTAGCGTCCTCCCTGAGAAAACTCTACCAGGTCGCCTCTTCCGCCTAAAGACCCTCTTAAGAGAAGTCTCAACAGTATAACTGTCAGGTGCACTAGACTATCCTCAGACTCCACTACGAGTCGACTGCCAATATCGGCACAACACCACGCGCCCCGACGACACCGTAAGGTGTCACCGTGTTACCATGGTCAATCCTCTCACCTCGATGAAACCCCATACGTTACCGTTCCGCACGGTACTCAACTTCCTCGTATTGACGTGGAATGCAAGTGCAGTGCAAACAATGTACATATGACGTGCAACAAATGTACATATGACGTGCAACATTTATAATACACGTAAAAAACCTAATTCGCCAAGCCACATAATTCACCAAATTCACATAATCACATAATCATGTAAGCACATAAATATCACAAATTATTCACATAATGTTTACGTGCCATAGGTGAGTTTCACCTACCTGTCGTCCTCAGATTAGCAACTGGTACTCCCTAATACTTTGGACCTCCCTTCAAAATCATCTTCAAAAATAATTATAATAATCCCAAAAAGTATTACACCAATACGAACCCCTATGAACCACATTATATTTCGAAAATCGTTAAGGCTGATATCCCAATCAAAACTGATTATAATTCATACTTACGGCTAACCATGGTTTGAAACTTCAAGGATCCAACTCTTAACTATATCTAATATTCTCAAAAACATTATTTAATTCATACGTTCATATAAAATACCTAGAACATATAATCCTTTTACACACAAGAAAGTTCCCGTATCATAAATAGGGTTTTCTACATATGATATATTTTGAAATCTGCAATAGTAAATCATAAGGTTCCGTTAAGGCACATATCTATTGAAAATATATTGAACATATATACTCAGTATAGCCTTAGTTCCTAGTAGTATTAAAACATGAAAGCATCAATTAGAATCGAGTTACTGTAGATTAGATATCTTTAATATTTATTGATTCCATGTGAGGAAACAATAACTCGATGTAAACTTGGAGCGTGGCTTATACATGATCAAGTGGTGAGTTTGCTTAAGTTTGATATAGGTCAGATGTTATATATAATATACAAATATATATTAATTTATGTTTGGCAAAATATATTAAAATTATTCTAGTAACCTAACCACTTCGTGATCATCACATAATTTTCACTTGTAAAAGACATAAAGTTCTAAACCATCCAACTTTAATCTTTCCAAATAAATTTCCAGATTATTCATCAAAGGCATCAAAGGCCCATATTTTGGATTCTAAACGAAATCCATAAACACATACAATCATAGAATTATCATAGCAATCACGTAAGGCAACCAAAAACATATTATCATATTAGATACAAAATGATTCACGTGTTGTAGGTGTAATTTTTTCACCTAATTTGATTAAGCTTGATGAATCTGGTTCTTGCTAAATCTCTCTCCTTGTTCTCTGATTTTCGTTGCCTTTTTCTCTCCCCTTTCCTCGAATGTTTTTCTCCTTTCTTATATCTGCATATTATGGGTTTATTAAATAATATAGTGATGTATATCTCCATGTGGGTTGGCGTGAAAAAGGTAAGTAGGTGACCAACTCCATTTCCCTTGAGGTGAAGGAACCTTTATGCTTATCTCTAATGTAATTGCGCCATCCTCAAAATCAACTTGGGCCTTATTATTTAATCATTTATTGAGTTCCTATTAATTTGGGCTAATTACTTAAGTAATATATTATTTTAGGCCCGTTCGAATCCTAATTCCATTAATTCGAACATTTACAATGCTAATGGTATTCAAAACCCCGTATCAAATTATTACGGGTATTATAATCTCCCCCCTAAAAGGAATTTTGCCCCCGAAATTCGCTGACTGGTGTAACTCCGGGCAACGATTTCTCCTATCCTTGATCTATCTACATTCTATTAAGGTAGAATTTATTTCCACCTTTATATCACACAATCTAGACGACACATTTAAATGTGTGGTCCGGCTTCTAAGGTCATCCAATTCTCTATGCCAGGACTTGACCAATATTTTTTACGTCCTCTAGGCGTACATATTCCTATTCCAACCACGCTTTCGCAGCGCACTCTAACTAAGCATACTATTCTTATCGTCTACAATTAGTCACATAGACTGGCACATTATTACAATCACATAATCGCGTCAAACTTAAAACTTACAGGCAAGGCTGATCCTCCAAGCTTTTGAGCGGCCGTACATGAGCAGTCTACAGAATCTATATCCTAAGCTCTGATACCACCTGAAACGACCCTCACTTCCTGATAAATATTTAGTCGCGGATTTTCGCAACGTAAGTCGCGGAAGACCCGTCTAATTAAAAACTTCTTTCTTAAAATATATTACATCTAATATTTGTCTACATCGTCATTGCTATACAATACAAAACCCTAATGTCGCTCCACAGGTCGCATCCATGTACAACCCGTCCTCAAAAGTCCGTGGAGCACCGCCGTCAGCCCGCCTCAGCCGCGACGTGTACCAGCGTCGGGCTCGGTACCTATAACACGTAAACTGAGCAACTTGCCCAGTAGGTGAAATTATGCATGAATGCAACGTGCGCTCACCACCAAACCCGAATACCTCACAATAAATGCACGCTCGACTTTTTCCACTATTTGCAATCCTATCATAATCCAACACAACAGGGCCCTAGGCTACAGTAGGCACCTCGCGCAACCCATTTAAGGAAGGAGTCAAGAGATCAGATCTCGGGCAGCCCCCGGCTCTCTCCCAAGATGTCTACCTGCCACGGTGATGCCTACGCTGGTAGCGTCCTCCCTGAGCAAACTCTTCCAGGTCGCCTCTTCCGCCTAAAGACCATCTTAAGAGAAGTCTCGACAGTATATCTGTCAGGTGCACTAGACTATCCTCAGACTCCACTACGAGTCGACTGCCAATATCGGCACAACACCACGCGCCCCGCCGACACCGTAAGTTGTCACCGTGTTACCACGGTCAATCGTCTCACCTCGATGACACCCCATACGTTACCGTTCCGCACGGTACTCAACTTCCTCGCACTGATGTGGAATGCAACTACAGTGCAAACAATGTACATATGACGTGCAACAAATGTACATATGACGTGCAACATTTATAATACACGTAAAACACATAATTCGCCAAGCCACATAATTCACCAAATTAACATAATCACATAATCATGTAAGCACATAAATATCACATAATTATTCACATAATGTTTACGTGTCGTAGGTGAGTTTTACCTACCTGTCGTCCTCAGATTAGCAACTGGTACTCCCTAATACTTTGGACCTCCCTTCAAAGTCATCTTCAAATAATTATAATAATCCCAAAAAGTCTTACACCAATACGAACCCCTCTGTGAACCACATTATATTTCGAAAATCGTTAAGGCTGATATCCCAATCAAAACTGATTATAATTCATACTTACGGCCAAACATGGATTTGAAACTTCAAAGATCCAACTCTTAACTATATCTAATATTCTCAAAAACATTATTTAATTCATACGTTCATATAAAATATCTAGAACATATAATCTATGTACACACAAGAAAGTTCATGTATCATAAATAGGGTTTTCTACATATGATATATTTTGAAATCTGCTATAGTAAATTATAAGGTCCCATAAAGGCACATACTATTGAAAATATATTGAACATATATACTCTATATAGCCTTAGTTCCCTAGTAGTATTAAAACATGAAAGAATCAATTAGAATCGAGTTACTATAGATTAGATATCTTTAATATTTATTGATTGTGAGGAAACAATAACTCGATGTAAACTTGGAGCGTGGCTTATACATGATCAAGTGGTGAGTTTGCTTAAGTTTGATATAGGTCTGATGTTATATATATTATACATATATATATATATATTAATTTATGTTTGGCAAAATATATTAAAATTATTCTAGTAACCTAACCACTTCGAGATCATCACATAATTTTCACTCGTAAAACACATAAAGTTCTAAACCTTCATCTCTCCAAATAACTTCCAGATTCACGTATTCATCAAAGGCCATATTTTGTATTCTAAACGAAATCTATAAACACGTACAATCATAGAATTATCATAGCTATCACGTAAGGCAACCAAAAACATATTATCATATGAGATACAAAATGATTCACGTGTTGTAGGTGTAATTTTATCACCTACCTTACTTCCAACAATTAAATTTGATTAAGCTTGATGAATCTGGTTCTTGCTAACTCTCTCTCCTTGTTCTCTGATTTTCGTTGCCTTTTTCTCTCCCCTTTCCTCGAATGTTTTTTCTCCTTTCTTATATTTGCTTAGTGTGGGTTTATTAAATAATATAGTGATGTATATCTACATGTGGGTTGGCGTGAAAAAGGTAAGTAGGTGACCAACTCCATTTCCCTTGAGGTGAATGAACCTTTATGCTTATCTCTAATCTAATTGGGCCATCCTCATAATTAACTTGGGCCTTATTATTTAATCATTTATTGAGTTCCTATTAAATTGGGCTAATTACTTAAGTAATATATTATTTTGGGCCCGTTCGAATCCTAATTCCACTAATTCGAACATTTACAATGCTAATGGTATTCAAAACCCCGTATTAAATTATTACGGGTATTACAATGATGGAACCAAAGACGGTCCATGAAGCTTTAGACGATATATCTTGGGTCTCAGCCATGGAGGATGAGTTATCTCAGTTCGAAAAGAGCCAAGTGTGGACACTCGTAGAGAGACCAGGCGAAAAATCCATCATAGGAACCAAATGGGTCTTCCACAACAAACTCAATAACACGGTAATATCACCAGAAACAAGGCAAGGTTAGTGGCAAAAAGTTATTCCCAGTAGGAAGGTATTGATTTCGATGAAACTTTTGCTCCGGTAGCTAGATTAGAGTCTAGACGTGTCTTACTTGCATATGCATGATTTAAACGCTTCAAACTTTTTCAAATGGACATAAAAAGTGCATTTTTAAATGGCTTTCTAAATGAGGAAGTTTATGTAGAACAACCACCTGGTTTCGCTAGAGAATACTTTCTAAATCATGTTTTTAAATTGAACAAAGCATTATATGGTTTAAAGCAGGCTCCCAGGGCATGGTATAAAAGATTAAGTAAGTTTCTATGTGATATAGGATTTTCGACTGTAACTATTGATAACACACTGTTTATTAAGTATCGAGGTGATCATATGATACTGGTCCAAATCTACGTTGATGATATCATATTTGGAAGTACTAATATCCTTCTTTGTGAGGAATTATCTAAGTCTATGCAGAAGGAATTTGGGATGAGCTTGAAGGGTGAGCTTAACTACTTTCTCGTGTTGCAAATAAAGCAACTTAACAATGGAACCTTTGTGTCCCTGACGAAGTACAACAAGGAATTACTATCTAAATTCGGGATGAGCGATTCCAAAGCAATTTCCATCCCTATGCATCAGACCACCAAAATAGATTATGACGAATCAGGTAAAAAAGTTGATCAAACAGAATATTGAGGTATGATCGGAAGCCTTCTCTACTTAACTGCTAGTCGCCCGATATTATGTTAGATGTTGGTATGTGTTTGAGATATCAGTCTGATCCTAGGGAATCTCACTTGACAGCAGTCAAGCGCATACTTAGATATATCAAGGGTACTGTTAAATTTTTTCTGTGGTACTCTTATACGGATGACTTCCCATTAATGGAATATTCCGATGCCGACTATGCCAGTTGTAGGGAATATACGAAAAGTACTAGTTGAACTTGCCAATTACTTGGAAATTCCATAGTAACTTGGTCTAGTAGAAAGCAAAGTGCTGTCGCCCTCTCCACAACCGAAGCTGAATATATGGCCTTAGGAAATTGTTGTCAACAAGTTCTTTGGATGAAACAAACCCTTAGTGATTTTGGGTTAGGTTATGACAAAATTCATATTCTGTGTGATAGCACTAGCACCACTAGTATTACTAAGAATCCAGTGCATCATTCTCGTACTAAGCATATAGAGGTTAAACATCATTTTATACGAGACCATGTTCAGAAGGGAATATCAGTGTGGAATTCGTAGGAACAAATGATCAGCTTGTTGATATCTTTACGAAGACCCTAATTGAGGCAGGATTTTGAGACATCCGTGATCGATTGGGAGTCATCGAGCTAAATAAGGTTAGTAAATCTGCCTAATCCTGCCATTTACTCTAGGATATGCTATATTAAGTAGAAATTCGTAGCTATCTTAATCTAGGACTTTGGCTCTAGATTATTTTTCGGATCTTATAGTCCTTATCATTAAGTGCGATTTTGGCATTTTAGGAATACAGTCATAGTGAATTCCAACATAAGATCGTTCCTTAAGTCACCAATGTTATTTTAGGAATCTTGAATCTCCAAATCTTTCCTCAGAATGTTACTGCAGTATTTTAGGAAGAAATACATAGAGATATCATTCCAGCCGCTTTGTTATTTTAGGAAACTCGGATATTTAAAAATCCTTCCTATTGAGCTTTGCCCAATCCTTTCCATAATTATGAGATCCGTCAAATCACGCTGAGAATTCTGACAATCTGTCTATGTAATACCCGTAAAATTAATACGGGATTATTTTTGGTAATGTTCGACATTAATGGAGTTAATTTTCGGGCAAGCCTGAATTTTTGGAGTCGAGCCGAAAATAATAATTAGGCCGGAAGTTGAATAAAATAAGATAGGCAAAAATTCTTAAGAAACCCAAGAAAGAATTTTGGGTCTAAAAATATAGCGGCCAACAAAGAAGTACAAAGGGCCCAAATAAATATTTACTTTGGCCCAAGTTAATAGGAAGTAAATAAATATAGTGGCTCAAGTAACTTGGGATAAGTATGAGATTACTTAACACCAAGGGAAAGCCACGTGGGGTTTTCATCACCTTGCCATTTATTAAGATAAAACCCTCACTTGCATTTCCGAGAACAAACGTGAAAGGAAGAAAGGTAACGAGAAGAGCAGAGAAGATTTTGATAAGCTAACATTTCGAATTAATTTATAAATATTCTACAAGCTCACGTGTTAAGACTCTTGACATGGTTCGATGGATTAGTGAAAGTTAAGGTACATTAAGTGACGAAAGGAACAGTGAAGATCAAACCAAAAACCAGGTGTTGGCAATCTTGAGTAGATTTTCGACCTAGGGAATTAAACTCAATTTGGCTTGGAGGATAGGTAGGTGGTTCTAAAACCCTACAACCCGTAATATTTTCGTGAAAAGTGTTAAAATTCGAATGGAAGGCCATTCAAAACTAAGGTTTCACGTTTTATGATTTTGTGAATTTTTGTTATGTTCTATTACGTGATTTTTGAACTCAAGATATGATTTCTGTATTTTATTAACATCCTTATGTGGTTCGTTGTGTTGAATGTGTTAGAATTTCTGCGAAAGTTTTAGAGTTTTATATGAAGGTTTCAGAGAAATCGGACGGTTTGTAGAAATCGGGCGAAAATGATTTTTAAGTGATAGTAAATCGGCCGAATTGGATTTCGGGTCGCGAAAGTATTTCGCGGGCCCAATTGATTTTGATGTGTGAATAAAAACAGGTTTCGCGGGCCAGAGTTCAGGTTTCGCGGGCTGAAGCATTTCGCGAGTTGTGAGAGAGCGTCGGGCCGATTTTGGGTTTCGCGGGCCGATTTCAAATCGCGGGGTGATTTCTGTGAGAGAAATCGGGCGATTCGTGAGATCAAATCGAGCTTCAGCGTCAAATCGGGAGATTTGCGAAATCGCCGAAAGCTTTGCGAAATCGGGCGTTGACCTTACTTTCGCGGGTTGACCAGGGTTTCTAACGTAAAATCGGGCGAACCGTTCGGGTGTTGACTCGACTTTCGCGAGTTGACCAAGTGGGTTTCGGGCGATTTTAAATTGGGCTTTGACCGATTTTGGTGTGAGTTGACCAGCGAATTTAATTTTGGGCTTTTGCCCTATTTCAGGCCCAAACATTTTAAATAAAATGGTTTTAAGCCCAAATCACTTTTAAATATAATATTTTCGTACTATAACGTATATGTTCGGGTCAACCCATATTTTAAATTATAAATATTATTTTTGGATTTTAAAACCATCGGCCTAGTTTAAATACTATACGATTATGTTATTTCGGGGTATACATTTCTGATGATTGTTATTATATGTGCATTTTCACGACATGCACGTGAGGGGTTGATGTTATACCGTATTTATACGGAGACGCCTTACGGTGTCAGACGAGTGGGATAGAGTGACCTTTATTGGTCGTCGAGGTTAGACTCGCGTAGCACCTGGTGGGAGAGGGGGTTTGCGACACCCATCTACTCGGGATTGAGCCACCCGAGGTGCACACCACCGGATATTATTTGGCTCAGGGACGGCCGACAGATGTGAGATTCCTGTCTACTCGGGTTCGTGGTAGGCCACTTGGGGAAAAGTCGTCGGGTTGAGATTGTGTGCGGAAGGAGCGACCCGGCACGGCCGACGTGGGCTACCGCATGATTATGGCGTACTTTGCCATTGCGCGTGTGGGTGCTGAGTCTAACCGAGGGCCCTGTTATGTGATGAGACATGTGATAGGTTGAGCGTGCATATTTCATGTGTGAGGTCATGGGATTGGGTTGAGTGCACGCACGCATACATTGCATGTTTTTACTGCCACCTACTGGGCGTTTTTGCTCAGCGTTATATTTTTCAGGTGGGACGGAGCCCGACCTCGATGGGAGTCAGGGTTGAGATATAGGCTGGCTGGTTGCGGTGACTCCACGGGCTTTTGAGGGCGGAGCGGTACATGGGACGCGACCTGTGGAGGGGCGTAGGATAGTCGGGTTTAGATTTTTGGGGCTCCGGCCCGTTGTATTATACAGACGCATTTTATAAATCCGACTTAGTTTATATATGTACATTATTTTCATTAAAAAGTTTTTAATAAATCGGGTCCTCCGCGGCTTTCGTTGCGGAAATCCGCCAATTATTCTAGTTAAGAAGTAGGGTCGCCACAGGTGGTATCAGAGCGTTAGGTTTTAGGTTCTGAAGACTGTCCATGTACTGCCGCTCAGAAGCCGGGAGAACCAGCCTTGCCTGTAGGTATTACGTGTTTCGATGTGATTATGTGTTTTTAATTACGTGTTTATGTGTTATATAGTATTTGGAAATGTCGAGAGGAAGACCTAGGCGTGAGTTTGTAGGAGAAACGAGTCGGCAGGACGAACCTGAGTCCTCGACTCGTGAGCGTGATACTATCAATCGTCTGACCGAATTAATCCAACGACAGTCAGACCAGATCAATGACTTGATCAATCACCGGAGCTCATCTCAGTGTCGTACCTCCCCGCAGCCGGATCGTGTGGAAATTATCGGGGAGAGGTTTCGTAAATTCAATCCTCCTAGCTTCGCCGAGGGCGCCAACCCTGCGGTGGCCGAGGACTGGATCGCCACCATTGAAGATCTAATTGTTTGTGCCGTTTCCCTACTTCGGGGAAGCACGCGGTTCTGGTGGAACACCGTAAAGGTGTTAGAGGATCGCGCTACTATGTCGTGGGAGCGCTTCAGAGAACTTTTCTACGACAAGTACGTCACTGCTCACGACCAGGAGCAGCGGATGTACGAATTTATGAATCTGAAGCAAGTGCGAATGCCGGTTGCGGAATACATCCGCAGATTTGAGGAGTTATCCCGGTTTGCTCCTCATCTCATAGCGACGAATGCTCTGAAAGTTACGAGATTTCTTCGGGGACTGAAACCCGAATTCTACCGAGACCTCAGTGTGGCGGGTGTGCGCCAGCTGGAATTCCGCCAGGCGACAGAGCGTGCCTTAACAGTTGAGCAGGCGGAAGGAGTTGTGAGATAGTCCCAGGAAGCGAATCGGAAGAGGGAGAGTCAATAGGGAGGAAGCAGGCAGAAGCGGCAATTCTTCAGCAAGGGTTCGAAGAACAAAGGCAATCGACCGGGCCAACAGATCTGGCGTCCGAACTTTAGTCAGGGACCGACCAACGTTCCCTATCGACCAGTGATGCCAGCACCACAGTGTCAGCAGTGCGGAAGAAATCACTTCGGCATCTGCTACGGACCTCGACCTGCGCAGAATCTACAGTGCTTTCGGTGCGGAAAGACTGGGCACACTGCACGGAATTGCACGGAAGGTCAACCTCGACTGCAGAATCAGCCGCAGAATCTGATTCGACCTCCGCCTGTACCTGCACGAGTTTTTACACTTACCCACGAAGAGGCGGAGGAGAACGCAGCCGTAGTGCCTGGTACGTTGAATATCTTTCATGTACCATTTTCAATACTGATTGACTCTGGAGCCACACATTCGTTTGTGTCGGCTAATTTCGTGACCCAGGCGGGAATATATCCCACCCATTCCTCATGCAATTTTATAGTATTCCTACCACATGGAGATCCAACTCGGACCAACTTAGTGGTAGAAAATTGTCCTGTTAAGATGTAGACCTAATAGTAATCCCGATGAATAATTACGACATCATATTCGGGATGGATTGGCTCTCGAAGTACGGGGCCATTATCGATTGCTCAAAGAGGGTAGTTAGGTTCCGATCACCCGAGGGAGAGGAATTTAAATTTTCGGGAAACAAAAATGGTACGCTAATCCCTCGGATTTCTGCTTTGAAAGCTCAACGACTCGTGAATATGGGTTGCAAATCGTTCCTGATCTTCGCGGTGAAAGCCGAGGAATCTTCCCAGCCGAAGCTTGAGGAGGTTCCAGTAGTAAATGAATACCCCGAGGTATTCCCCGAGGATCTTCCGGGATTACCACCAGATCGGGAAATTGAATTTGTATTGATCTTGTACCGGGAGCTGCCCCGATCTCTAAATCTCCGTATCGGTTAGCGCCGAACGAGTTACGAGAACTAAAGGAGCAATTAGAAGATTTGATGCAAAAGGGTTTTATTCAACCCAGTTTCTCGCCTTGGGGAGCCCCATTACTTTTTGTTAAGAAGAAAGACGGGTCGATGAGGATGTGCATCGATTATCGTGAGCTCAATAAAATCACGATCAAGAATAAGTATCCGTTGCCGAGGATAGACGATCTATTTGATCAATTACAAGGGGCGACGGTATTCTCGAAGATTGACCTACGTTCCGGTTATCATCAATTAAGGATCCGCGAGACGGATGTTCCCAAAACTGCGTTCAGCACGAGGTACGGCCACTATGAATTCTTGGTCATGCCTTTCGGGCTAACGAATGCTCCTGCTACTTTCATGGATCTGATGAACCGAGTGTTTAAAGAGTTTCTGGACCGCTTCGTCATCGTCTTTATTGACGATATTCTCATTTATTCTAAGACCAAAGAAGAACACGAGGAACACCTGAGAACGGTCCTTGGAATTCTCCGAGAGAAGCAATTATTCGCTAAATTCAAGAAATGCGAGTTCCGGTTGGAACAAGTGGCTTTTCTGGGGCACATGGAATTTCAGTGGACCCCAGCAAGATTGAAGCAATAGACAAATGGCCGCGACCAACCACTCCCACGGAGGTTAGAAGTTTTCTTGGTCTTGCTGGATACTATCGTAAGTTCATCAAAGATTTTTCCAGTATAGCCTCGACGCTCACAGACCTGACGAAGAAGAACGTTCCGTACAAGTGGACTGAAGAATGCGAGCAAAGTTTTCAGGAGCTGAAGAAAAGATTGACGACTGCTCCAGTCTTAGCAATACCTTCGGGTACTGAAGGATTTTCGGTATATAGTGACGCCTCGAAGAATGGCTTGGGGTGCGTATTAATGCAGAATGGGAAGGTAATTGCTTACGCCTCCCGACAGTTGAAGCCGTATGAGAAGAATTACCCCACCCATGATCTTGAACTCGCCGCAGTAGTGTTTGCTCTAAAAATCTGGCGGCACTATCTGTACGGAGAAAGGTGCGAGATCTTCACAGATCACAAGAGCCTAAAGTACTTCTTCACACATAAGGAGTTGAATATGAGGCAAAGACGATGGCTCGAACTAGTGAAGGACTACGACTATGTGATAAACTATCACCCAGGAAAAGCTAACGTAGTCGCAGACGCGTTGAGCCGGAAAACTGTAAGTGCTGAATTATGCCAACTCGGAGTAGAAGTAATTCACTTCGGGGAGATTGAGATGAGACTGGCAGCGTTGACCCTCAAACCAACGCTGTTAGATCGGATCATCGAAGTGCAAAAAGTAGACGAGCTGTATTTGAAGGTTCGAGATGAACGAGATGAAAATGTCCCGTCAGACTTCGAATTTCGAGATGACGGTAGCTTACGATTCAGAAATCGTCTGTACGTGCCTAAAGATGAAGACATCCGCCGAACGTTGATGACGGAGGCACATACGACGACCTACTCAGTACATCCTGGTGCCACGAAGATGTATCGAGATTTGTGAATAAATTACTGGTGGCCTGGGATGAAAAGAGACGTTGCCACTTTCGTAAGTCGATGCCTGACTTGCCAACAGATCAAGGCAGAACATCCAAGGCCGGCAGGAATGTTGCAACCTTTGACGGTTCCTGAGTGAAGTGGGACCATATAACAATGGACTTTGTAGTAGGATTACCCAAGACGGTGAAAGGACATGATGCAATTTGGGTAGTTGTTAGATTGACGAAATCTGCCCACTTTCTACCGATTAATCAGACCTATTCCATGGATAAGTACGCAGAGTTGTACATCCAAGAAATAGTGAGACTCCATGGAATTCCGATGTCGATCGTTTCAGATCGAGACTCGAGATTTCTGTCCCGATTCTGGGTAAGTTTACAGAAAGCTTTAGGAACTAAATTGTCCTTTAGCTCAGGTTATCATCCCCAGACGGACGGACAATCGGAAAGAACGATCCAGACACTCGAAGACATGTTGAGGGCTTGCGTTCTGGATTTCCGAGGAAGTTGGAGTAAATATCTCCCATTGATCGAATTTTCATATAACAACAGCTTTCAAGCAACGATTGGGATGGCGCCTTACGGGGCCTTGTATGGGCGTAAATGTCGATGCCCAGTCCATTGGGATGAAATAGGCGAAAAGGTGCTGTTAGGTCCCGAAATGGTTCGAGAGATGACTGAAGCTGTTAGTAAAATTCGGGAGAGAATGCAAACGGCGCAAAGTCGTCAGAAGAGCTACGCAGATAAAAGACGAAGGCCGTTGGAATTTGAAGAAGGCGATCAAGTCTTCTTGAAAATATCACCGATGAAAGGAGTTAAGAGATTTGGACGGAAAGGGAAGCTGAGTCCAAGATATATAGGACCTTTCAATATTTTGAAAAGAGTCGGTGAAGTAGCGTACCAGCAAGAATTACCGACCTCTTTAGCACAAGTCCATGACGTGTTCCATGTATCTACGTTACGGAAGTACGTTCCTGATCCGAGTCATGTGCTACGAAGTGAGACGCTTCATCAGCAATTGAAACCGGATCTAAGCTATTAAGAAAGGCCGGTAGAGATTTTAATGCACGAGGTGAACCGACTACGAAACAAGAACATTCCCCTAGTGAAGGTCTTGTGGCGGAACCAGACAAACGAGGAAGCCACTTGGGAGCGAGAAGATGAGATGAGAGAAAAATACCCCGAGTTGTTCCAGACGACTTAAATTTCGGGGACGAAATTTCTTTTAAGGAGGGAGGATATAATACCCGTAAAATTAATACGGGATTATTTTTGGTAATGTTCGACATTAATGGAGTTAATTTTCGGGCAAACCTGAATTTTTGGAGTCGACCCGAAAATAATAATTAGGCCAGAAGTTGAATAAAATAAGATAGGCAAAAATTCTTAAGAAACCCAAGAAAGAATTTTGGGTCTAAAAATATAGCGAACAAAGAAGTACAAAGGGCCCAAATATATAGTGGCTCAAGTAACTTGGGATAAGTATGAGATTACTTAACACCAAGGGAAAGCCACGTGGGGTTTTCATCACCTTGCCATGTATTAAGATAAAACCCTCACTTGCATTTCCAAGAACAAACGTGAAAGGAAGAAAGGTAACGAGAAGAGCGGAGAAGATTTTGGTAAGCTAACATTTCGAATTAATTTATAAATATTCTACAAGCTCACGTGTTAAGACTCTTGACATGGTTTGATGTATTAGTGAAAGTTAAGGTACATTAAGTGACGAAAGGAACAGTGAAGATCAAACCAAAAACCAGGTGTTGGCAAGCTTGAGTAGATTTTCGACCTAGGGAATTAAACTCAAATTTGGCTTGGAGGATAGGTAGGTGGTTCTAAACCCCTACAACCCGTAATATTTTCCTGAAAAGTGTTAAAATTCGAATGGAAGGACATTCAAAACTAAGGTTTCATGTTTTATGATTTTGTGAATTTTTGTTATGTTCTATTACGTGATTTTTGAACTCAAGATATGAGTTCTGTATTTTATTAACATCCTTATGTGGTTCGTTGTGTTGAATGTGTTAGAATTTCTGGGAAAGTTTTAGAGTTTTATATGAAGGTTTCAGAGAAATCGGACGGTTCGTAGAAATCGGGCGAAAATAATTTTTAAGTGATTGGAAATCGGCCGAATTGGATTTCGGGTCGCGAAAGTATTTCGCGGGCCCAATTGATTTTGATGTGTGAGTAAAAACAGGTTTCGCGGGCCAGAGTTCAGGTTTCGCGGGCTGAAGCATTTCGCGAGTTGTGAGAGAGCGTCGGGCCGATTTTGGGTTTCGCGGGCCGATTTCAAATCGCGGGGTGATTCCTGTGAGAGAAATCGGGCGATTCGTGAGATCAAATCGAGCTTCAGCGTCAAATCGGGCGATTTGCGAAATCGCCGAAAGCTTTGCGAAATCGGGCGTTGACCTTACTTTCGCGGGTTGACCAGGGTTTCTAATGTAAAATCGGGCGAATCGTGAAATCGGGTGTTGACTCGACTTTCGCGAGTTGACCAAGTGGGTTTCGGGCGATTTTAAATTGGGCTTTGACCGATTTTGGTGTGAGTTGACCAGCGAATTTAATTTTGGGCTTTTGCCCTATTTCAGGCCCAAACATTTTAAATAAAATGGTTTTAAGCCCAAATCACTTTTAAATATAATATTTTCGTACTATAACGTATATGTTCGGGTCAACCCATATTTTAAATTCTAAATATTATTTTTGGATTTTAAAACCATCGGCCTAGTTTAAATACTATACGATTATGTTATTTCGGGGTATACGTTTCTCATGATTGTTATTATATGTGCATTTTCACGACATGCACGTGAGGGGTTGATGTTATACCGTATATATACGGAGACGCCTTACGGTGTCGGACGAGTGGGGTAGAGTGACCTTTATTGGTCGTCGAGGTTAGACTCGCGTAGCACCTGGTGGGAGAGGGGGTTTGCGACACCCATCTACTCGGGATTGAGCCACCCGAGGTGCACACCACCGGATATTATTTGGCTCAGGGACGGCTGACAGATGTGAGATTCCTATCTACCCGGGTTAGTGGTAGGCCACTTGCGGAAAAGTCGTCGGGTTGAGATTGTGTGCGGAAGGAGCGACCCGGCACGGCCGGCGTGGGCTACCGCATGATTATGGCGTACTTTGCCATTGCGCGCGTGGGTGGTGAGTCTAACCGAGGGCCCTGTTATGTGATGAGACATGTGATAGGTTGAGCGTGCATATTTCATGTGTGAGGTCATGGGATTGGGTTGAGTGCACGCACGCATACATTGCATGTTTTTACTGCCACCTACTGGGCGTTTTTGCTCAGCGTTATATTTTTTAGGTGGGACTGAGCCCGACCCCGATGGGAGTCAGGGTTGAGATATAGGCTGGCTGGTGGCGGTGACTCCACGGGCTTTTGAGGGCGGAGCGGTACATGGGACGCGACCTGTGGAGGGGCGTAGGATAGTCGGGTTTAGATTTTTGGGGCTCCGGCCCGTTGTATTATACAGACGCATTTTATAAACCCGACTTAGTTCATATATGTACATTATTTTCATTAAAAAGTTTTTAATAAATCGGGCCCTCCGCGGCTTTCGTTGCAGAAACCCGCCAATTATTCTAGTTAAGAAGTAGGGTCGCCACAGTCTATCAATTTCCCTCTTTCCATTTAATATTCAAATTTCGAATTTTGAAATCCATCCTTATCTTTTCCTTACATAAACCGACTCTTCTTCTTTAAAAAGATCTAGACCCACTTCAAAACTCATACTCATCGTCAAATCATCCACTTCGAACCTATTTCTCTTCCAACCTTTAAAAATGGTGAAAACCGCGGGAACTAAAACTGTCGCCGCTGAATCCTCAAGCCGCAAGCGTAAAGAACCCATGTCTGATGAAGCCCTGTCCGGTCCTTCCCCAGATTCACCCAATCCAGTTTCGTCCTCACTTACCTCTGCCTAGAAAACACGCTCCAAAGCCAAATCTTCGGACAAAAGTTCCCTCTCCTGCCAAACTGCCAAAAAGACCAAGAAGAAGAAAAGCAAGAAACAGCCTCCTCCATCGCCCGAACCCGCAAACTCTGCTTCAAGTCAAGATATTCCTGAAGAGACCCTGAAATAGCCATCACCAGCACCGCCTCTTCAAAAATCGCCATCTCCTCTTGAGGAAATTCCGCCATTGTGACGCCCGGGGCCGATGAGGGCGGGGAGTGATTGTCGGTGCCAGAGAGATGCACGGACAAGGGGTGGCTCCTGGCGGGCTTCTAGGCGAAGGGGTACATGAACGAACCGATCCGACACCAGAATGAGAGGGGATCCTGAGACTGGCAACGTATGCGCGTGTCAGGCTAAGAATCGTACAAGAGAAATGATAGTACTACTCATATCACCAAGGTCGACCTACCTTTTCGGGAGTCCATCTGTAGAAGATCAATTCTAATTGTGCTTTGATTTTATTAGATGTCCTTGTATTTAGGGGCTTTCTTATATTTGTCCTTAGATTAGGACTAGTTAGATATTTATACCAAGTGTGTTTCGTATAAATACTTTGTAAACAATCGCATTCAATAGAGAAAGTTTTGGAAATTGATCCGAAAGGCTTGCAATTCAATTTCTAGAGAGAGAAACAATAGTAACTTTCTCACTCTACTCAAATTCTCTCTCTTGTTCTTCATTTGAGTTTTTCGATCGAATCTTAATGCCAATCATTATCATTGAATTACTTAGAATTCATGCCTAGGATCATAGAGTTGTTAATCGAAGGACCTAACAATTAGTATCAGAGCAGATTCGTTCTGTTTTGAATCGAAAATTGATAGAATTGGATTGAAAATCTTTTTCTGATTACTGTTCATCGAAGAACAGCTTGGCGCGAAAAATTATTTTCGATCCAATAGCTTAATTCTGTGCTTAATTGAGTTGAATTTGATGTTTCTGTGCTCGTTTAAGTGTTAAATGATGATTGCGATCAGATTTGTAGCTGTTTGAACTTCGTTTTTAGGATTAAATCGATTCTGTGATTTTCTGTTTGCGAAGAACATGTAGAACACGTTCTGATTTTGATCAAATTCGACATACTTTGCTTCATAACGTGTTTAATTGCTTGTTCGTGCGTAGTTAGTAAATGATTGCGAGCAATTACTTGAAATTTCACTGTCTAATTCGTTGTTTTTGTTGAATCTGTGCTAATCGTATTCTGTGATTTTTCTCGATCGTTCTAATTTTTCTCGCTAGGTTTACGATCAGATTAATTTTTCGATCGAAAAACTTGGCGTGAGAATTTTTTCGGTCAGAATACGAATTCAGCGCTCGTCAACACTACAAACGATTTTAGTTAAAAATATTTCTCGAGCATTATTCAGTGAAAATCTTTTTCGAGAGAGACCAATTTTGACTTTGTATGCGTAAAACCTTTCCCTCGAGAAACATTTTCGGTCAGACCTTTAACGTTTGACTAGGCGAAAATCATTTACACGCGAGAAACTTTTCTAGTCAACAGATTTATTTTGACTTGTCGAGAAACTCACTAACGTACTGTTTCTTTACGATCCAAATAAATTCACGATCTGGAAATTTTTCTCGACTGAACGATTTTGGGCAATTTATTTCGCTCGAAAAATATTTCCCTGACAGACTTTCTCGCCCGAGAACAGTACACATTATATACTGTTTCGACGAAATTTTTTCGATCAAACTTTAAAGATTGAATCGAAAATAATTCTCAAACTATTTTACGAATCAAACGCTACTAACGAACTTTGTCACTTGTGAAGCACATACATCATCTTCAATCCTTCAAAACACTTAACGAATATCCTTCAACAACTCTACTACAAAACAAGATGGATGCATACTCGCTTGGAAATGACAATCGTCCGCCGATCTTGCTACGTGGCGAATACACCGTTTGGAGAAGCTGCTTCCTCAATTTCACAGTTTCGGGTTAATATCCCTGGTGATGAAACAGTGACTCCTCAAATTCCTGCATCTAGGCGACTGGAGGAGCCTAGGGAGTATTCTATTGAGGAGAGGGCACGAGCTAAGGCTAATCTAGTAGCCATGAATACTCTTATGCAGGGCATCCCAAACGACATATATAGACAGATTGATAGCCTTTCATTGGCTAAAGGAATGCGGGACGAACTGCATAGGATGATGCAGAGGACGGAAGTCGGCATAAAGGCCAAAAAGGCAAATATCCTCACTGCTTACGACTCCTTCAAAGCAAAGCCGGAGGAAAGTCTATATGAGATCTACCAAAGATACCTCACTCTTCTCAACGAGATGAGGAAGATAGAAATCACAAAGACCAACATGGAGACAAACATCAGATTTCTCTCTTCCCTGCACGCGGAATGGAAAAAGATATCCACCCAAATTCGACAGAATAAAGATCTAGAAGAGCTGGATATCCATGCCGTTCTTGACAATCTCGCACAACATGAGGATGATATAAGCGAGATTCAAAAAGAGCAGAAGGGCAAACAGATCGAAGACACCGTTGCCTTGGTCTCAGAGAAGAGGAGCTCAAAGCTAAGAAAAGATTAGGCCTCCTTCACTTTCAGAGTCGGAAGAAGAATCGGACTCCGACGTTGAGCCAAATATAAAAGCCCTAGGGAAGCAGTTGGCCTTGATAGGAAATATGATGAGCAAGAAGTACTTCAAGACGAAGTCTTCAACCTCAGCCAACAGACTTCGGACTACAAGCTCTAAAAACAAAGAACGTGCACCAGAGAGCTCCGAAGTCAAGAACCCAAAAGAGGCTAACAAATGCTTCAACTATGGCAAGCCATGTCACTTTGCCAGAGAGTGCACTCTTCCGAAGAAGAGAGATGCCACCTAATACTCCAGGAAGCTCCAATTGACTAAACAGAAGGAAGCTGGAGTAGCTCTCATGGCCGAACAAGACCAATGCCTCGAGGACACGTCGAGCTTTGAAGAAGAAAATTTAGCCCTCATGGCCCGTCTCGACAATGAATCAGACGCCGATACCGCCAACCAAACGGGAGACGAGAACGCATCCACCTCTTCACAAGAGGTATACCTCTTTTCCACATTATTGACCATGTTAGAATCGTATAAAATAGAATACGCTAACATGAAACATGAGCAGAAATGTATAAATGAAGTAGAAGACAAATTGTCTAGGTCTAAAGAGAAAATCACTAGTCTCGAATCCGAACTTAGAAGCTCCCATACGAAGATAGAAGAACTCACTAAGAGCTTACATTCTAGGGAGACTAGTTCATCTAAGACAGAGCAGTATAGTGTGAAGTTTAAAGAATTGGAGGATAGGCTAGCAAATAACTACAATTGTTTGGTTAGGAATCTCAATGAGAAAGCAACCCTCAATTGTAGGATAACCGAAGCTACCACTACGATTACTAACTTAGAAGCCCAATTAGAAGAATCAAATGCAAAAGTTAGTAAACATGGTGCAGAATTAGATGCTTGTCAAGTCCAAAATTACAATAGAAAATAACTATGCTTTATTAGGGGAAGAACGAAAGAAGTTATATACTAAGGTTAAAAAGTTAGAAGATCTTCTTGTTAGAAGGGGACAGACTGAACAGACAATATTTTTAAATCAACCCATGGACTTAGAATTTTATGATTATAAATTTTGCTTAGGCTTTGAGAACCCACGGTGTTTGTCGAAAGTTGATTGTAAGCAACTTTACGACATTCAATACATGGGTTTAGGATTAACAGATCTTATGGTTTTTACTAATGCTAAAGAAATAAATGCTTTAGAAGAAACCAAAAGAAAAGCCAAGACTAGGGTTGAAATTCCATTCTCCTACACCGAATTGAATCGAAGCTACAACATTAGGGAACTTCCCAAAGGTTGGAGTCTTGAGTCAATTAAACTACCTGAAGATCTTTCCATTAAAGAAGAAGCACAAAATCATCATTCTGAAAATTCTCTCTATATAACCCCTATTGTTAGGAAAATAGAGGAGTTAAGATGCTCATTAGAAATAGAACGAGAGAATTTTGAAGCTAAAAAGAAAAAGTTCCCAAAAGAGATTGAGAATCTCAAAGCTTCTTCAACATCCCAAGCTAATTCCCACGCTATTCCAAAAAGCGCGAAAATTGAAAAAGCGCCTTCAGTAGATCATAAACGTATTATTAGAAGTGCTAAGCCTAACACTATTTCACCTACGTCTACAGGGAGTGTAGGGCCAGCACTAGATACGAAGGCGTGGATGTCTAGAATAAAAATAGAGGAGTCAATAGATTCGAATGTTTCCGATATCGTTTCTCCTTCTGCAAAAATAAAAGGCACTCGAAAATATAAAAGAGCAATTTCCTCGTTTCAAATAATTGCTTCTACACACTCTCTCAAACCAGTCACTTTTAGAAGCACTAATTTCGATTAGGCTCCTCATCGGAAACAAAAAATAATAATTCTAAGACAAATGCATCTAGGATGACACGTAGGAAAAAAGATCCAGCCATTAAAAAGGCATATAGCGCTATTCATTATTGCTCTCACCTAAGGTATCCCGTAAAAATAGAATCTCCCAAACACCTTAGGCGACTCTCCAAAGAAAAGATCTTTTCCTCACTCAAGCCTACTCATGCATTTGCTCGAGCTGAAATTCAACTTCACTGCTAGGTTCAACCCACTTGGGTTCCTAAGACACCTCCTAAGAAGACAAAAGCCTTAAAGGCTAAGTCTCTTAAAGCCAAACCCAAAGTTACTTCCTTGAAGGCAACTTGGGTCGCTAAAGTTCCTATCGAAAATAACTTAGGAACCATATCTGAACCAAAATCTACATATGCTAATCTGAGATGACCCATTCTTAAGTGGGTAGCTAAAGCTCTCTAAATTGTTTTTGCAGATCCATCATGTGTGGTACCTTGACTCTGGTTGCTCCACACACATGTCGGCAATTAAGAGCTGCTGAGCAACTATCAAGACCGACTGAATGGAAGAGTCAGGTTTGGAAACAACGATTCAGCCCCGATTCTAGGACTTGGGGATATCATTCTAGAGAATCTGACTATAAAAGATGTCTCCTACGTCGAAGGCCTCCGCCATAACTTGTTCAGCATAGGTCAGTTCTGTGACAAAGGGTTCCAGGTGGTCTTTCATGCTGGTGGTGCAGAATTTTGGATAGTCAGGACACAGAACTCCTTCAAGGACTTCGGAAATCAAATCTATACACGATAAACCTGACGTCCGTGCGGCCCTCGACAGCTGTTTGCCTCATTTCACAAACTGTAATTCAGAGGAACAGCTTATGGCATCAACGCATCTCTCATCTCAAAATCAAAGCTCTTCAACATCTCTCAACGAAAAAGTTGGTTCACGGTCTTCCAACTATAACTTTACAGAAAGAGCATCAATGTTCGGCGTGCCAATTAGGAAAAATGAAGCGAGCATCGCATCATATCAAACAAGTGGCCTCTACTTCACGTCCTCTAGAGCTGCTACATATGGACCTCTGTGGACCGATGAAGACACGGAGCATAAATGGACGCAAGTATTTGCTGGTCATAGTCGATGACCACTCTCTCTACACATGGACAAGGTTCCTCCGAACAAAAGAAGAGACAGGGGACTTGATCATATTCGTGAACTCTACTCAAAATTTGCTGCAGCGGACTATCCAAGTCATTCGAACAGACAACGGCACTGAGTTCAAGAACAAAATTCTCAGTGATTTTTATCAGAAAAATGGAATAAGTCAACAATTCTCAGCCGTCAAGACTCCTCAACAGAATGGGGTAGTCGAACGAAAGAACAAAACTTTAGTGGAAGCAGCACGTACGATGTTAATTCACTCAGGCCTTCCACATTTCCTATGGGCTGAAGCAGTAAATACCGTCTGTTTCACTCAAAACAAGACGATTGTTCACAGGCGCATCGACAAGACTCCGTACGAAATTATCAATAAACGAGTACCCAACATCTCTTTCTTCAAAGTCTTCGGGTGCAAGGGCTTTGTGGCGAACGACAGAGAGCACCGTGCTAAGTTCGACCTAAAGCACTCGGAGCCACTTTCGTCGGGTATTCTTCAACCTCAAAAGCATACATGGTATATATCAAGTCCAATCGCACGATAAAAGAAAGCTACAATGTCACTTTCCACGAAGTGGCAGAGATGGCTTCTGGTCACTTCAGTCCAGGACCCGTGCTCAACCCGATGGCTCCTGCACACCTCAGTTCAGGACCTGTATCTAACCAGATAGCTTCTGAATATAACAGTCCAGAACCTGTTTTCACTGGTGTGTTGGCACAAAACCAACAGAAGATGGCAACAAATCCGAATTCAACATCAGAAGAAACAACGAGACTTGCATTAGACGATTTGGACTCTCTTCGAGCAAGTATATCGGTCACACACTGCTACACCTATAGTGGATTCTCCACCCGACGTACCAAGTGCTTCTCACGTCCCTACCTCACCCGATTCAGAATTGCCACAGAATAACGAAGAACCTACAGTGGTTATTGAGGAAGAATCATCAGAGACTATCGTTCCAAGTATAGAATGGAACTTCCTCAAACAATTGATCAATCGGAGACTATAGGAAATCTACACCCACAGATGGCTGAGGCATCGACTTCAGCCTTGCCTCATGAGCGCAAGTGGACTAGAGGTCACCCGGTTGATCAGATAATTGGCGATCATTCGGATGGAGTGAGGACACGTCGTCAACACAGTCTCTTCAGCTGCTTCTTAAGTAAAAATGAGCCTACCGAGGTAGCAAACGCACTTCAAGACTCGGATTGGGTAAAAGCGATGCATGATGAAATTCATCAATTCGAACGTCTTCAAGTGTGGACCTTAGTACCCCGTCCGCATGGAAAAACAATTGACAAAACTAAATGGGTATTCAAAAACAAGAAGAATGAGGATGGTGAAGTGATCCGGAACAAAGCAAGGCTAGTTGCGAAGGGATACAATCAACAGGAAGGCATCAACTACGACGAGACATATGCTCCTGTTGCCCGAATCGAAGCTATCCGCCTTCTTCTAGCTTATGCAGCTCACAAAGGCTTCAAAGTCTATCAAATGGATGTTAACCGCCTTTTTCAACGGCGTTTAAAAGAAGATGTCTACGTCGCTCAGCCGGAAGGCTTCGTTGATCAAGAACATCCCGATCACGTCGATCGTTTGGACAAAGCTCTCTACGGACTAAAACAAGCCCCTCGTGCTTGGTACGATGTCCTGAGTGAATTCCTCGTGAAGTCTGGATTAATACGGGGAACGATAGACAGAACCCTCTTCATCAAATGGCAAGACAAAGATCTGATGGTCGTCTAAGTATACATCGACGACATCATCTTCGGATCAACTAATCCACGGCTTTGCACGAAGTTTAGAGATCTAATGAAAAGCAAGTTTGAAATGAGTCACATGGGAGAGATGCAGTTCTTCTTAGGACAACAAGTCAGGCAACTCGAAGATGGGATATTCATTAGTCAGACAAAATACATCAAGGACATTTTGAAGAAATTCCATCAAGCTGCAAGTTGGATGCCGATCCCTCTGGAAAATCGGTCGACATCACGCTGTATCGCAGCATCATTGGATCTCTTCTCTACCTCACCTCAAGCCGGCCGGATATCATGTTTGCCACCTGTTTATGTGCCCGTTTTCAAGCCGATCCGAAAGAATCCCATATGGTCGCGGTTAAAAGGATTTACCTTAAGGGCACTTCTACCCTTGGACTATGGTATACAAAGGGTACGAATACGGACGCTGATTATGTAGGTTGCCGAATGGACAGGAAAAGCACGTCCGGTGGCGCTCAATTTCTAGGCGAAAAGCTGGTCTGCTGGTCCTCTAAAAAATAGAACTGTGTGTCAACTTCGACGGCCGAAGCGGAATACGTGGGTGCCGCCAATTGTTGCTCCCAGATGCTATGGATGCGGACTCAGCTTCGCGACTATGGGTACAATTTAACATACCCATATATAGTGACAGTCAAAGTGCCATTGCTATTACTTGCAATCCTGTTCATCACTCACGCACCAAGAACATAGATATTATATATCACTTTATCAAAGATCATGTAGAAAAAGGCACCATAGATATGTATTTCGTGAACATGGAGTACCAACTAGCTGACATTTTCACCAAGGCATTGGATGAAAAACGGTTTCAATTCCTTGTCGGAAAATTAGGCAATATGTGCTTTACCTGATCTTCTGTGCTACTAAATGTTCTACGCTATGTGTTTTATTTTCTTATATGCTTTATCTTGCGTGAAATAAAGAAAATTAAATAAATAAATAAATAAAAACACTATAAATATATAATATTAGGGGAATGACGAAATCCTTTAGGATGCTTTGATCTAAAGTCACTTAGAATTTTACCCCGACGTGCAATCGATTTAATTGCTTAATTTTGTCAGTCTAAGTCGCATTCTTGTGTCTAAAGGTCATTAGGTTGCTCCACTAGACACAAAGCCACTATACATACGTAAGGATTCTAGCCTTGTTATTTTCCTTTCTTTGGATCTATTTCTCGAGTGAGTCACACATCAATTACTTGTCTTAACTAGTGATACTTGGCTTCATACTCATCTTGCCTTAGATCGTTAGGAAAATGATAAGGGCGCTTAGGTTATTCCTCACTCGGCCTTTTAAAATTTTTCCCTCACATAGCCCTTAGTCATCCACTTTGAGCCTTCTCTGATGTCATTTTCTTCATTTGAATCCCACTCTCAGCCTTCAACTATATTCTATACTCTTCGGATGGTTGTTCAAATGAGAAAAGGAGGGGGAGAATGTAACACCCCACTTTTTCTATAACTAGTTTGGCGGATTTTTCGCAACGTAAGCTGCGGAAGACCCGATTTTAAAAAAAAACACTCTTATTTAATAATTTAATATTATACACTCAACATTTATTCCGCAGACGTCTTATCTTACAATTATCTTAGTCCCACACATTAAAATATTTCGAACATAATAATAAGACCATCAGGTCACATCCATGTACGCCCAGCCCTCAAAAGTACGTGGAGTCACCGCCATCAGCCTGCCTGAGTCGTGACATGTCTCAACGTCTGACTCGATCTTACCTACAACACATAAAACGTGGAATGAGCTATAAAGCTCAGTAAGTGGAAATATGCATGTATGCACGTGCCAAAATAGCAAAGGCATCCGCGCCAATGCTTACTAACGCTTGTATTCTCGTATCATTCTCATTCTTTTCTCATTTCTCTCATTTTTCCCATTCTCTCAGGGCCCTTAGCTACTTACTACGCACACCATCATATCATGAGCTCAAATCCTATACGGATAAAATACGATAGTGGCCCACACTGGCTAGGATAAAACTAGGTACTATATTCCTGGCACTATAGTTATACTACATGCCTTCCCATTACCTAAATAATTTAGGTAAATATATTCGACGGTTTTACCCCCGTCATGGTGCTTTCGCAGAAGTAGCTATGACTCATTCGTGAGTCTACATCAAATACTAATATCGTCAAACATATTTTGTTCTCAGGCGATCATATACCGTGCATACTCATACTAATAATCCTCACAAAATGCATGTATGCACATGATAATGCCACATAAATAATGCCATGCATACATACCATGCTCGCCTACAAGCGATAAATGCAACGCATGTTCACTTTCCCAAAATAAAAATAACTCCAAACGTGCACATAACATACCATGATATGGTGTGCCAACTGGTTTCCCACGTCATCGCAAAATCATAATTAATAGCTCACCGTGCGATTTCATTATCGCCAAAGCACCTCACATAAAGCAAACAAGACAGGTTGCCACATAATCACGTAATTTCACATAACTCACGTCACGCAAAATCATACAACACAGATAACCACGTAATTCAAATACAAACATGTAACTTATGTGCTGTAGTTGGGATTTCCACTTACCTGGTATCCTTAGCTTTCGTACGGTAAATCGCTAACCTTTGAACCCTAAGTATAGAAACATACAAAATTAGGGTTTGTTAGTCCATCTACAATTTTACTAAAGTGGCTTAATTTGAGAACCCTAGTTTTGACTTCTATAAATTTTGAAACCCTAAAATTTAGAACTTAACCTAAACTGAGAAATACTATTCAGAGATTTATAAGGATCTCGACATCATACATATAGGAATTCGATATTTAAATGATATATCAAGATCTCGACATAATTATGAGAAGCATGTCGATATTGTAATTAAAGATCTCGAGGTATACTTTGTAAGATGTTTCGAAATTTGTTACATAAAGTCTCGACATAACATCTCGAATTGGAGCTTATATAGATCTCGGGTTTTTAAACTAAGCATTACAATTTCGATATTGTATATAATAGGATTAAAGATCTCGACATTATAAGATTTATTTACTACACAAAGATCTCGAGTTGTAAGTTAAATCAAATTTCGACATTATATTATAAAGAAAATCTCGAAATGATAAAAACAAATCTCTATATTATACTAAGGATTTCGATATGGCTTTCTTGAGATAGAGGTCGACATTTTAAGTAAAATGTCGAGATATATAGTTAAAGACTTTGATATGTTTTTACAAAAAAAAAACTTCGACATTTAAATACAGCTTATCTCGACACTATACTAGGGACCTCATGGTTCTCCCTTGAACATTAAATCTCAACATTTTCAACACAAATCTCGATATAAATATAGAATGAATCTTATATGATATGTAAGGATTTCGATTTTTTATCAACATGGACTTCGACATCCTATTCGATATTTATTCCAAATTTCATAAAACTCGAAACCTCTCACCACATATCGACATCTTATTTCACTCGAGATCCAATGTCATAATATATATATATATATATATATATATATATACATATATATATATATATCGAGATTATAACTTCTCAAAACATGTCGACATCTTACTCAAGATCCCGCTTCAAATAACAATAACATGTCGACATCTTTATTTAATTCGACATCCTCCTCACACTAACATTTCGACATTTATTCGAGATTCACAACTACACAAGACTCATGTCAAGATCGTATAAATTTCAAAACACTTCCCAACTATCTCGACATCCACATAAAATTCTTCGATATCCTTCTCGACAGTTATGTAAATCTCGGCACTATCTCATCTAACACTTCGACATTAAACAAACCCTAATCTTCCCGAATCATAAACACTATTTACTTCTAAACCCATATAAACTTTCGACAAAAACCCTATTTTCCAAGAACAGTTTAAATACCATATGAACTTCAACATATGCGATTTGAGTACCATATCTGATCTTTAACTAAGGAATTATTTTTACTAGTCCCTGATTTTTAAAACCTAATTCCAATAGTTAGTATGCTAAATATGAATTAAAATATATAGATTAAGATAGAAATTTCATACCTCCTCCTAGCTTATGGAAAACTGCTTTTTGTTTCTTCTTCTCCTTCTTAATTATCGAGAGTTTTGTAAGGTTTGTGTTCAAAGGATTGAAGTCTTCGTTTCTTATTCATAAGGATCTAATTATTATTATTACTTAAATCTTAAATAGCTTTACGTTTTGTCTTTAGCTTTTGAAATTTGGATTCATCCGCTCATCATTATCGTGTATTGATTTCTAAGGAATTATAACCCTTACCTAATCCATCACAAACCAAATTTTAGTATTTTATTCCTTAAATTACTCATTATTTATACTAAAATCTCGAGATCTAATCTAGAAATCTCGACATCAATTTCAACTAAATGTCGAGCTTCTTAATATTTCGGCATACAATTCCAAAACAAACCTCGAAACTTTTATCTCGAGCTATCTAATAATTTCGACATTCTATTATCATCATCTCGATATTATTTTCGAGATCCTCTTTCTACATTCATTAAAAAAAATCTCGAAATCTCCTTACACAAACATCTCGACGTTCTCTTCAAATTTCATTTCAATCCTCAATCAATCGATTCTACTATAGTTCATATAACACATATATTATATTATAAATCATATCATACAAAATCAAGTAGACACATAATAAATTCACATAACCATATAATATACAATAGATTCGCAAATTATAATGTTCATGAAATTTCGGGGTATCACATTCTCCCCCCCTTAAAAAGGATTTCGTCCCCGAAATCAGACCACGTGAAACAATTCGCGATCACGACTAGGCTATTGACAATCATTCAATTGTCCCTGAAAAGTTTTCTTAGAGCTTCTGAGCCGATTAAGATTTGTTGAAATTCGCCAATCCTAGCGGTTCTAGGACGGGAAGCAAATGCTAGATATAAAAGATCATAGGCTATCAGATTTATCAACTTGTTCCGCGTAGAAATATCTACGTACAAATTTCTTTGTCCTTTATTACTTCTCAAGGAGGAAACAATGTGGTTCTCTCCGATACAACATTGAACTCATCACTAAGAAATATCTGCCTCATTAATGAGGCAGATGAGCTGTAAAGCTCGTTAGATATTATCATTTCTCAAGAAAACACCTATAACTCAACTTGATTCGTCGAGGCTGAAGTGATATCCTAACATTCTAAACCCCAATTTTTTTCACTCTCTTCGAGCTCTCAATTTGTTCAAGGAAACGTCTATCAACAACCGACTATAGTTCATTCCGTCTGATAACAAACTTTAAAAAAAAAACTACGATAAGCTTATCCTCCATCTCTAGAGTCTTGGAACATAGTACTCATTCATCGGCTGAAATTCAAACAGGAAATATATTTCATAAAGGAGCCAAGATCAAAAGAGTCAATGCGGAATCTTCCTAATCAACTCGAGCTTGGATAATAGATTTTCAATAGGCACTCACTACAATCGCTTCTATCGATTATGTATTACTTTGGGGTCGAACTGGGAGATAATATAAACGGTTATGAAATTATACTTAGCAGAATTATGAAACACATATATATTACCATTACGCTTCTGCTGCACAAATCGAATATCGAATTTTGAATATGTGCAACTGATAACACTATCAGAGAAACAAATAGAACAAAGTTTACTTGGGCGCAACAGGGGTTCGAATCATCGGCTGAAAGAAATAGGGCGGAACTTAATCATTATACTCCAACGAAGGAAATAATATTTAATGAAAAGAGAATATGTCTTCGACCATGATTTGCTCGGAGGAAAATCTTGTGAGATCATCGGAACATGCATATTCATACGACTATTAATTACTAACAATTTTGACGAATCTAACTGGGATAACTCCATTGCCATTAATATATATATGCGGAAAAGACTTATAACTCATCTTCAGCAAATTATTAAGTCTTTAGAGCAGGACTTTGGGAATTTTATTTAACTTTATCTCACCCAAAAGATGAATACTCCTCTCCTGGGTAATTATTGTTGATCACTCCTTCCTATAAAATTCGATTATGATTTCATATTGTTGAGAACATATGTTTTAAAACTACGATTCAGACCAATATTCATGTGCTATGCTCAAGTATAAAAGTATCCTTCCAATTCCTTATTAAATCGTGTTGAGTTTCCGCGTGGGTAGGTTACTAAGTCGTTATACTAGGATAAACGAGGAACATTTTTAATTTCGCCTGTTGACATGGGAGAAATTTTTATTTTATTTTATTTATTTATTTTTTTTCATGGCTCGGGAATCATAGGGACGGGATTGTCATAGATAGTCAACGTACTCGTTATCCCTATAGGAAGAACTTCTGTTTTCATAAGGTTCAAATTAAACATTTGATCAAGAACCCGTGAGAGTTGTCCCGATATTTGGACTAAGTCCAGCAGAATCAAATTTGCTCTCCCGACGATTTTTAACCAAGTTATAGCAAAACATTACTATCATGTCGAACTTATCTATTATATTTGACTAAGTTTCGAAATGGGACTTAGTTCAAAATTTTCTTTCAAAAATTAGATAGTTATGAAATTCAGTTATTTCCGAAAATAATTTTGGAATAGATTTCGAACCAATCTTCGAATGGCCAGTTCGAAAATTCTTTCGAAAACTCTATCGAAAATTCTTTCGAAAATCACTTCGTTTCAAAATAAATATCAAACTTGCGATGGAAAAAAAACTTCTCTATCTTACGAAAACTTATTTCGAAAAATCATTTTGACAATTTAACATTAATGAAAATCATAATTTTAACATTTCGAAAATCATCCTAAATTACCTATTATTAGGATCCTTGGAAAGTCGACTTTTGTCAACTTCTCACTGTAACTGTTCTTCACTTTATGTTCCCTAAAATCTCCACACCTTCATATTGTGAGAACCTATGGAATCTGAACGAACTTAGAATATTCGCGAGCTTATAGACCAGATCTTTAACCTCACTTACTACTCCTTAAACTCACTAGTCTATCCGTTTGTTCTTGTGACGCCCGGGGCTGAAGAGGGCGGGGAGTGATCGCCGGTGCCAGAGTGCACGGACAAGGAGCGGCTCCTGGCAGGCTTCTAGGCGAAGGGGTACATGAATGAACCGATCCAACACCAGAATGAGAGGGGATCCTGAGACTGACAATGTATGGGCATGTCAGGCTAAGAATCGTATAAAAGAATTGATAGTACTACTCATATCACCAAGGTCGACCTACCTTTTCGGGAGTCCATCTATAGAAACTCCAAAGTTAAGCGTGCTTGACTTGGGGCAATCTAGGGATGGGTGACCCCCTGGGAAGTTTCTCAGGGTGCGTGTGAGCGAGTGCACGAAGCACGCTAAAAGGTTAAATGGTGGTACAGTGGGGCCAGACTATCAGTCGGAGTGTGGTGCGCCCAACCCCACTTGTCCCGGTAGGGACCGATGCTATAGTGACACCCGGTATGGGACGGGTCGTTACAGGTGGTATCAGAGCACAACCTCTCGCAGTACGGTGCTGGTTCGGGGACGAACCAGGCGGAAGCTGGTGGGCATGTGACGCCCGGGGCTGAAAAGGGCGGGGAGTGATCGCCTGTGCCAGAGTGCACGGACAAGGAGCGGCTCCTGGCAGGCTTCTAGGCGAAGGGGTACATGAATGAACCGATCCAACACCAGAATGAGAGGGGATCCTGAGACTGACAATGTATGGGCATGTCAGGCTAAGAATCGTATAAAAGAATTGATAGTACTACTCATATCACCAAGGTCGACCTACCTTTTCGGGTGTCCATCTATAGAAACTCCAAAGTTAAGCGTGCTTGACTTGGGGCAATCTAGGGATGGGTGACCCCCTGGGAAGTTTCTCAGGGTGCGTGTGAGCGAGTGCACGAAGCACGCTAAAAGGTTAAATGGTGGTACAGTGGGGCCAGACTATCAGTCGGAGTGTGGTGGGCCTAACCCCACTTGTCCCGGTAGGGACCGATGCTATAGTGACACCCGGTATGGGACGGGTCGTTACAATTGTAACGATCCGACTTCCTAAATACGTATTTTGGCGGATTTATGCAACGTAAGCAGCGAAAAGCCCATTTAATTAAAACTTTTTAAAACGTATGAATACAAATATACACGAGTTCAATATTGTTCTCACGAGGTCCACATTTATTCATTGGGCCGAAGCCCAAAAATGTAAACACATGAAACATAATTTAAATCACTCCACAGGTCGCGTCACATGTACTGCTCCGCCCTCAAAAGTCCGTGGAGTCACCGCCATCAGCCGCCTTACCTACACACGTAAACCCTGAGCTTTTGCCCAGTAGATGAAAATATGCATGAATGCAAATGCTCTCACATCCCAAACCTGACACCTCACCAATGCACTCTCGACAACTTTCGAGCATACGCTCGTTCCTACAACAACTCTCAACTCCTAAAACAGGGCCCTAGGCTAGACTCGGAATCCACGCATAAATGACATATAATACCATGATAGTACGGCCCCATCTCGGTCTCAACCGTAACTATAACAATGACATGTGGTAACGGCCCCATCTCGGTCTCAACCGCACCTAAAATAGTAACAAGCGGCCCCATCTCGGTCTCAACCGCAAGCGCTTCATCGAGTCGTAGCCTGACAACTAACATCGATCACTTTACCCCGCTCATCAACACTATACAGTGCTACCGTAACCCCGCACGGTTATAACTCCCCTCGAAATACATGTATGCAAATGAAATGCAAGTAAAATGCAACATATCACAACGCAACATATAAATTGCAATGTATCGGACCGATGTATTAGCTCGGCCCGATCTAAAAAAAATCCTCATACACTAAAATAATTCGGGCCCGAAACCTACGTTCCGATTTGATCGGCCAACCTTAACCACCGAACTCTCCCCCGAATTTATACTAAAAGTTCTAAGTTTTAATTTTTTTTTAAGACCCTAATTTCACAATTGGTTCATAATTTTTTTAAAAAAATATATTTTAAAACACTAACGCTCGAGTTTCAAAATATCTCATAAATCCTTATTTATATATATATATATATATATATATATATATATATTTCAAACTTGTATTTAGAATCCCCATGAATTTTAAAATTTTAGTTTAGTCCCAAAAGATTTCAGAATTTTCAAATCTGCCCCAAATTCCAAAATTTTCAGTTTAGTCGCGAAAATTTTCAGTATTTTCAGAACTGCCCAAAGTTTCAAAATTTTCAGTTTAGTCCAGAAAATTTCTGAATTTTCAGATCTGCCCCAAGTTTTATAATTTTCAGTTTAGTCCCAAAATGATTTCGAAAATTTATAGTTAACTCCAACCAAAATATTTAATATTCATTTAACCCCTCAGAATTTCAGAAAATTTCACAAAGATCCCAATCGACTAAAAAATATTTATTTAACACTTCGGAATTTCTGAATATTTGTCCAAGGCCCCAATCGACTTTAAAAATATTTATTTAACTCCTCGGAAATTCTGAAAATTGTTTCACGGCCCCAATCGACTTTAGAAATATTTATTTAACTCCTCGGAAATTTTGAAAATTACATAGAGGCCCGTAGTCGAGATTTAATTGTTTATTTGACACCATATCTTTCGAAAATTACACAATCACACCAATCGATGGAATATTTATTTTAGATTCTTAAATTTTAAAGAAACCCTAGAAAACCCTAATTTGCACTAATACTCAAATTCTCCAAATCTAATTAAATCCACCCTTAAAATTTCTATTCTACTTTTCTAACCCTAATATATTTTCTCTCCCTAAACCTCTCAATTTTGTAGAGATGGCTGAAATCACACGTAAATCATATATCAAAAAGATCATACAAATAAATTATTAGCATATAAGCGTGAACAATTCAAAAAATCATGTATCACGTAAAAATTCACAACTCCTATTTTGTTTACGTATGTAGTTGATCTTCACCTACCTTAATCCGTAAAGAGCTACGTAACGGGTTGTGTCGTGTGATCCCGACCCGAGAGCTTCGATCCCGTGCTTTCGGAGAGTTTTCTTCTCCTCCTCCTCCTTCTCCTTTCCTTCCTTTTCTCTTCTTCTTCTTCTTCTCTCCCTCTCTCTCTCTCGGCCTCTTCCCCTTCTTTCTCCCCTTTCTTTTTTTTTTCTTTTTCTCTTTCTTCTCTTCTTTCTCTCGGCCACCCTCCCCTTCTCTTTTCAACTCTCTCTTATTTATTTATTTTGCTCCATGTGTATTAGTTGTTGTAGAGTACTTGTTTATTTCAAAGAGACCCTACCTCACATGCATGGAGGAAACATTGAACATGCCATGTGGGTTCTTAGTCATCATGAAAGAATCTTTCTACCCACCTCAATTATTTTCGTTCCCTCCCTCTTTTTATTTTTATTTTTATTTTTTTATTTTTTTTATAGATTTAGGCTTTAATTTCTCATTTTCAGCCCATTTAAAAATTTGGGCCGAATTGTAAATTCTTGGCCCAATTCAAAAAGAAATTTGATCTTGTTCGAAGATAAAGTTTGTAATTTCGAAAATTATTGAAATAATCCCGTATTAAATTTTTACGGGTATTACATCCTTCCCCCCTTACAAGAATTTCGTCCCCGAAATTACAGTACGGAAAATAACTCGGGGTATCTTTCTCTCATCTCGTCTTCTCGTTCCCATGTGGCTTCTTCCAATACTTGGTTCCGCCACAAGACCTTCACAAGGGGAATGTTTTTATTCCGAAGGCGTTTTACCTCGTACATCAAGATCTCCACCGGCCTTTCTTCGTAGCTCAAGTCCGGCTTCAATTGTTGATGTAGCGATTCGCCCTGCACAACATGACTTGGATCCGTGACGTACTTCCGTAGCGTGGATACATGGAAGACATCATGGACTTGAGCGAGCGATGTAGGGAGTCCGAGTTGATACGCTACTTCTCCAACTCTTTTCAAAATTGGGAATCGGCCCAGACTCGTCAGAAAAGTTACGCTGATAAGAGACGGAGGCCGTTGGAGTTTGAAGAAGGCGACCGGGTCTTTTTGAAGATATCGCCTATGAAAGGTGTGAAGCGTTTTGGGAGAAAAGGAAAACTCAGTCCAAGATATATCGGGCCATTCCCAATTTTGAAAAGAGTTGGAGAAGTAGCGTATCAACTCGGACTCCCTACATCGCTCGCTCAAGTCCATGATGTCTTCCATGTATCCACGCTACGGAAGTACGTCCCGGATCCAAGTCATGTTGTGCAGGGCGAATCGCTACATCAACAATTGAAGCCGGACTTGAGCTACGAAGAAAGGCCGGTGGAGATCTTGATGTACGAGGTAAAACGCCTTCGGAATAAAAACATTCCCCTTGTGAAGGTCTTGTGGCGGAACCAAGTATTGGAAGAAGCCACATGGGAACGAGAAGACGAGATGAGAGAAAGATACCCCGAGTTATTTTCCGTACTGTAATTTCGGGGACGAAATTCTTGTAAGGGGGGAAGGATGTAATACCCGTAAAAATTTAATACGGGATTATTTCAATAATTTTCGAAATTACAACTTTATCTTCGAACAAGATCAAATTTCTTTTTGAATTGGGCCAAGAATTTACAATTCGGCCCAAATTTTTAAATGGGCTGAAAATGAGAAATTAAAGCCCAAATCTATAAAAAAATAAAAAAAAAAATAAAAATAAAAAGAGGGAGGGGAACGAAAATAATTGAGGTGGGTAGAAAGATTCTTTCATGATGACTAAGAACCCACATGGCATGTTCAATGTTTCCTCCATGCATGTGAGGTAGGGTCTCTTTGAAATAAACAAGTACTCTACAACAACTAATACACATGGAGCAAAATAAATAAATAAGAGAGAGATGAAAAGAGAAGGGGAGGGTGGCCGAGAGAAAGAAGAGAAGAAAGAGAAAGAAAGAAAAAAAAAGAAAGGGAAGAAAGAAGGGGAAGAGGCCGAGAGAGAGAGAGGGAGAGAAGAAGAAGAAGAAGAAGAAGAAGAAGAAGAGAAAAGGAAGGAAAGGAAAATGAGGAGGAGAAGAAAACTCTCCGAAAGCACGGGATCGAAGCTCTCGGGTCGGGATCACACGACACAACCCGTTACGTAGCTCTTTACGGATTAAGGTAGGTGAAGATCAACTACATACGTAAACAAAATAGGAGTTGTGAATTTTTACGTGATACATGATTTTTTGAATTGTTCACGTTTATATGCTAATAATTTATTTGTATGATCTTTTTGATATATGATTTACGTGTGAATTCGGCCATCTCTACAAAATTGGGAGGTTTAGGGAGATAAAATATATTAGGGTTAGAAAAGTAGAATAGAAATTTTAAGGGTGGATTTAATTAGATTTGGAGAATTTGAGTATTAGTGCAAATTAGGGTTTTCTAGGGTTTCTTTAAAATTTAAGAATCTAAAATAAATATTCTATCGATTGGTGTGATTGTGTAATTTTCGAAAGATATGGTGCCAAATAAACAATTAAATCTCGACTACGGGCCTCTATGTAATTTTCAAAATTTCCGAGGAGTTAAATAAATATTTCTAAAGTCGATTGGGGCCGTGAAACAATTTTCAGAATTTCCGAGGAGTTAAATAAATATTTTTAAAGTCGATTGGGGCCTTGGACAAATATTCAGAAATTCCGAAGTGTTAAATAAATATTTTTTAGTCGATTGGGATCTTTGTGAAATTTTCTGAAATTCTCAGGGGTTAAATGAATATTAAATATTTTGGTTGGAGTTAAATATAAATTTTCGAAATCATTTTGGGACTAAACTGAAAATTATAAAACTTGGGGCAGATCTGAAAATTCAGAAATTTCGGGACTAAACTGAAAATTTTGGAACTTTGGGCAGTTCTGAAAATACTGAAAATTTTGGAATTTGGGGCAAATTTGAAAATTCTGAAATCTTTTGGGACTAAACTAAAATTTTAAAATTCATGGGGATTCTAAATACAAGTTTGATATATATATATATATATATATATATATATAAGGAATTTATGAGATATTTTGAAACTCGAGGGTTAGTGTTTTAAAATATTTTTTTTAAAAAAATTATGAACCAATTGTGAAATTAGGGTCTTAAAAAAAAAAATTAAAACTTAGAACTTTTAGTATAAATTCGGGGGAGAGTTCGGTGGTTAAGGTTGGCCGATCAAATCGGAACGTAGGTTTCGGGCCCGAATTATTTTAGTGTATGAGGATTTTTTTTAGATCGGGCCGAGCTAATACATCGGTCCGATACATTGCAATTTATATGTTGCGTTGTGATATGTTGCATTTTACTTGCATTTCATTTGCATACATGTATTTCGAGGGGAGTTATAGCCGTGCGGGGTTACGGTAGCACTGTATAGTGTTGATGAGCGGGGTAAAGTGATCGATGTTAGTTGTCAGGCTACGACTCGATGAAGCGCTTGCGGTTGAGACCGAGGTGGGGCCGCTTGTTACTATTTTAGGTGCGGTTGAGACCGAGATGGGGCCGTTACCACATGTCATTGTTATAGTTACGGTTGAGACCGAGATGGGGCCGTACTATCATGGTATTATATGTCATTTATGCGTGGATTCCGAGTCTAGCCTAGGGCCCTGTTTTAGGAGTTGAGAGTTGTTGTAGGAACGAGCGTATGCTCGAAAGTTGTCGAGAGTGCATTGGTGAGGTGTCAGGTTTGGGATGTGAGAGCATTTGCATTCATGCATATTTTCATCTACTGGGCAAAAGCTCAGGGTTTACGTGTGTAGGTAAGGCGGCTGATGGCGGTGACTTCACGGACTTTTGAGGGCGGAGCAGTACATGTGACGCGACCTATGGAGTGATTTAAATTATGTTTCATGTGTTTACATTTTTGGGCTTCGGCCCAATGAATAAATGTGGACCTCGTGAGAACAATATTGAACTCGTGTATATTTGTATTCATACGTTTTAAAAAGTTTTAATTAAATGGGCTTTTCGCTGCTTACGTTGCATAAATCCGCCAAAATACGTATTTAGGAAGTCGGGTCGTTACAGTTCTTGGATCAGTTCCATAAGATTCAACTATACCAAGTCATGTTCGTTCATAGAGAATACAACCCCACAACTTGATTCGCCAACATATTCCCAATGTCTGTTAGTCATTTTCTTGTTACATCTACAATCATCCAAACATATAAGCACGTCATTATAATCACATAATCACATCAAACATGAAACTTACAGGCAAGGCTGATCCTCCAGACTTTTGAGCGGCCGTACATGGACTGTCTTCATAACCTATAACATAAGCTCTGATACCACACTGTAACACCCCACTTTTTCTATTACTAGTTTGGCGGATTTTTCGCAACGTAAGCTGCGGAAGACCCGATTTTAAAAAAAAACACTCTTATTTAATAATTTAATATTATACACTCAACATTTATGCCGCAGACGTCTTATCTTACAATTATCTTAGTCCCACACATTAAAATATTTCGAACATAATAATAACACCATCAGGTCACATCCATGTACGCCCAGCCCTCAAAAGTACGTGGAGTCACCACCATCAGCCTGCCTGAGTCGTGACATGTCTCAACGTCTGACTAGATCTTACCTACAACACATAAAACGTGGAATGAGCTATAAATCTCAGTAAGTGGAAATATGCATGTATGCACGTGCCAAAATAGCAAAGGCATCCGCGCCAATGCTTACTAACGCTTGTATTCTCGTATCATTCTCATTCTTTTCTCATTTCTCTCATTTTTCCCATTCTCTCAGGGCCCTTAGCTACTTACTACGCACACCATCATATCATGAGCTCAAATCCTATACGGATAAAATACGATTGTGGCCCACACTGGCTAGGATAAAACTAGGGTTTATCTCCAGTCTTATCATTCACCGGGTCGCCCCTCTATCAAACCACTTTCCTGGCACTATAGTTATACTATGTGCCTTCCCATTACCTAAATAATTTAGGTAAATATATTCGACGGTTTTACCCCCGTCATGGTGCTTTCGCAGAAGTAGCTATGACTCATTCGTGAGTCTACATCAAATACTAATATCGTCAAACATATTTTGTTCTCAGACGATACCGTGCATACTCATACTAATAATCCTCACAAAATGCATGTATGCACATGATAATGCCACATAAATAATGCCATGCATACATACCATGCTCGCCTACAAGCGATAAATGCAATGCATGTTCACTTTCCCAAAATAAAAATAACTCCAAACGTGCACATAACATACCATGATATGGTGTACCAACTGGTTTCCCACGTCATCGCAAAATCATAATTAATAGCTCACCGTGCGATTTCATTATCGCCAAAGCACCTCACATAAAGCAAACAAGACAGGTTGCCACATAATCACGTAATTTCACATAACTCACGTCACGCAAAATCATACAACACAGATAACCACGTAATTCAAATACAAACATGTAACTTATGTGCTGTAGTTGGGATTTCCACTTACCTGGTATCCTTAGCTTTCGTACGGTAAATCGCTAACCTTTGAACCCTAAGTATAGAAACATACAAAATTAGGGTTTGTTAGTCCATCTACAATTTTACTAAAGTGGCTTAATTTGAGATCCCTAGTTTTGACTTCTATAAATTTTGAAACCCTAAAATTTAGAACTTAACCTAAACTGAGAAATACTATTCAGAGATTTATAAGGATCTCGACATCATACATATAGGAATTCGATATTTAGATGATATATCAAGATCTCGACATAATTATGAGAAGCATGTCGATATTGTAATTAAAGATCTCGAGGTATACTTTGTAAGATGTTTCGAAATTTGTTACATAAAGTCTCGACATAACATCTCGAATTGGAGCTTATATAGATCTCGGGTTTTTAAACTAAGCATTACAATTTCGATATTGTATATAATAGGATTAAAGATCTCGACATTATAAGATTTATTTACTACACAAAGATCTCGAGTTGTAAGTTAAATCAAATTTCGACATTATATTATAAAGAAAATCTCGAAATGATAGAAACAAATCTCTGTATTATACTAAGGATTTCGATATGGCTTTCTTGAGATAGAGGTCGACATTTTAAGTAAAATGTCGAGATATATAGTTAAAGACTTTGATATGTTTTTACAAAAAAAAAAAAACTTCGACATTTAAATACAGCTTATCTCGACACTATACTAGGGACCTCATGGTTCTCCCTTGAACATTAAATCTCAACATTTTCAACACAAATCTCGATATAAATATAGAATGAATCTTGTAAGGATTTCGATTTTTTATCAACATGGACTTCGACATCCTATTCGATATTTATTCCAAATTTCATAAAACTCGAAACCTCTCACCACATATCGACATCTTATTTCACTCGAGATCCAATGTCATAATATATATATATATATATATATATATATATATATATATATATATATCGAGATTATAACTTCTCAAAACATGTCGACATCTTACTCGAGATCCCACTTCAAATAACAATAACATGTCGACATCTTTATTTAATTCGACATCCTCCTCACACAAACATTTCGACATTTATTCGAGATTCACAACTACACAAGACTCATGTCAAGATCTTATAAATTTCAAAACACTTCCTAACTATCTCGACATCCACATAAAATTCTTCGATATCCTTCTCGACAGTTATGTAAATCTCGGCACTATCTCATCTAACACTTCGACATTAAACAAACCCTAATCTTCCCGAATCATAAACACTATTTACTTCTAAACCCATATAAACTTTCGACAAAAACCCGATTTTCCAAGAACAGTTTAAATACCATATGAACTTCAACATATGCGATTTGAGTACCATATCTGATCTTTAACTAAGGAATTATTTTTCCTAGTCCCTGATTTTTAAAACCTAATTCCAATAGTTAGTATGCTAAATATGAATTAAAATATATAGATTAAGATAGAAATTTCATACCTCCTCCTAGCTTATGGAAAACTGCTTTTTGTTTCTTCTTCTCCTTCTTAATTATCGAGAGTTTTGTAAGGTTTGTGTTCAAAGGATTGAAGTCTTCGTTTCTTATTCATAAGGTTCTAATTATTATTATTACTTAAATCTTAAATAGCTTTTGGTTTTGTCTTTAGCTTTTGAAATTTGGATTCATCCGCTCATCATTATCGTGTATTGATTTCTAAGGAATTATAACCCTTACCTACCATCACAAACCAAATTTTAGTATTTTATTCCTTAAATTACTCATTCTTTATACTAAAACCTCGAGATCTAACCTAGAAATCTCGACATCAATTTCAACTAAATGTCGAGCTTCTTAATATTTCGGCATACAATTCCAAAACAAACCTCGAAACTTTTATCTCGAGCTATCTAATAATTTCGACATTCTATTATCATCATCTCGACATTATTTTCGAGATCCTCTTTCTACATTCATTAAAAAAAATCTCGAAATCTCCTTACACAAACATCTCGACGTTCTCTTCAAATTTCATTTCAATCCTCAATCAATCGATTCTACTATAGTTCATATAACACATATATTATATTATAAATCATATCATATAAAATCAAGTAGACACATAATAAATTAACATAACCATATAATATACAATAGATTCGCAAATTATAATGTTCATGAAATTTCGGGGTATCACAGAGAAAATAAAAAAAAAGAAGAGAAGAAGAAAGAAGAAAAGAGGATGATGACAAAAGAAGGCATTGCTCAACGCGCAAAAATCAGACCAAAGGAACCTGCCTTCCGAATATTTCTTAGAAGGTGGCAGGGATCCTGCTGTGAACTTCTCCAACGATAATCTCGTACACTCGTCAGAACGGCTGGAAAGAGGAGCACCACGAAGTTAACTTCTCCAACGATAATCCGGTCTTATATCGGGAAGCGAGAAGAGGAGCGCAGACCTGGGTACGAATTCCACAACCGTGAATTTTTCCAAAATGATAATCTCTGAAACCTCACTAGGGATTAAGAGAAGAGGGGCACGGCATCGGCCCGAGAACCAACAAGAAGAACTTCGCCTACGATAATCTCCTATGGCCTCGTCGAGAAGCGGAGCTTCAGCTTGAGCATAGCATAGAAAGGGATAGTTCTTAAAAGAAAAAGAGGGAGAAAAGATTGAAAAGAAGAAAGACGCAAAAGGAGACGGGCGTAGAAATGGTAGATGACGAAGTGATAAGCTCACTTTCCTCTAAATACCTTCCCTTCTGAGTCCTAGCCAAACTAAAAACCTTACATCCCTTTGATTCCAATTGACGGTGAAATGATTAAAAATGCCTCGATTACAGGTAAATTGACTTAAAATTGCTTGTGCTGACTTGAGTGATATAAATGTAAAAATCCCAAGTTAAAAATAATTGAGTGCTAGAGCGAACCTAGTGAGAGTTGTCGAAATGGACCAGTCTATGAACTTAGGTTTTTAGTTTGACGACATGACTTGACGGCATTTTCTTCTTTCAAATGTCTCGAAAAATTTTAGGTATGACGATTGATCGAAGCAAAATAATCTGACCCCACCCATACTATAATAATAGTATATGAAAAATAAATCGTGATAGGAAAATTTCGCACATTCTGACATGAAATATTATGTTTCATATGCGTTGAATTGAATAAATGCGAATTTATTTCGTTATCGCACATTCTAAATGTAATTTTAGATTGCATTGGTACTGAATTGTTTAAATGCGATAGATATTTCATTGTTCTTACCCTCACGCAATATCTTCAATACATGTTTTTGGGGACCATGTATATGTGCTTACTAGGTATATTGCGTATTTTATGCTCGTTACTTGAATTGATTTCATATGTTTTCATGTTAAGTCAATTCTTGCGCATTATTTGAGGGGGAGTAAATATAAAAATCGTGCATTAGCTTCAAATATTTTTGACGTTTTTTCTCTGAGTATTTCAGATTTCTTCAAACAAAATAAAGGAGTAAGACGTCGACACTACAAGACAAGGAGCTATTGTCACTGACCAAATATTTCAAAGGAAAACATGCCAAAAATAATTGTTGATTAACTCTATTATTTCTAACGTTTTTTTCTCTCTCTAAGTGGTACAAATTTTTTTTTCTGCCACGGGAGCTAGACGTTACTACACAGAAAATCCAGGGAGTTAATTGCATTTATTTTAATTCTGAGATGGAGCATTACAATGTGATTTTATTTGAAATAGGGATCAATCTGAAAATTTTAGAAGTACTTACAAACGAGAAATTGGATATAAGAATTAATTCGCAATCATATGTTTCTCGATCGTAAAAGTGTTGGGAACGATTTTGATTGGCCACGATAATTTGCGATCGAGAAATTGAATTGAAGAGCAATTATTGAATCAATATTTCTCGAGCGCAAATAGTAATGGGCCAGATCCATTTAATCGCAAAATGTCAAATCGCAAACCGGCGAGTTAATAAAAGTTCACTTTTTGGTCAGTCGAAAAACTTTTTATCACGCAACCCGAAGTCGCAAAAATTTCTCTCTCGAAAAACTTTCACAGACATTTCAAAATTCTCAAAAATCTTTCGATTCTCAACACCAAATTGTCTGTTTAAGGTAGAAATGAGATTCATTTGACATTTGAATGCGATTTAACTCCATTACCATCTGCATTTTGTAGTTTTTCGCGTGATTAGGATTAGATTCTCGACTGTTCTTCAAACTGTGAAAACCGTATACTATTTTATAGTGATTTAGGCATGTTTACGAGTTTTATCTGGGTTAATGCCTGCACTTAAGATAGTTTCGATGTTTTTACAATATCTGGTAGTTAAACTTTCGAAAAATCTGCATCTTAGCCCACTAAGTTCAGTGTTGATAGAAACTGGGTATTTGAATGTTTGAAGCCGTCGAAGAACTTTGTCGATCGCAAAGAGTCTTAATTGAATTGCGATTCAATTGAGATACAGTTTGTATCGATTTAGTTTTCGATCGCTAAATTCTGACTTAGTCGCTAAGAAAGAAGATTTTGACCGACAAATCACTTACCATCGAGAAATCTAATTAGGATTTTCTGCGAGCGAAAAATTTAAGCGCTGAATAGACAATTTAGATGCAAATTAGATCGAGCGTAAAACTTACTATCGCAAAATAGAATTTTCGATTCCATTTTAGTTCGGTCGCAAAAATTTAGCAGCGAAAAATTAATTTTTCAACGCTTAATTTTTCGATCGTAAAATTCGCCGCTTAGGATTTAATTGATCGAAAAATTTCTCGACGATCGACTTAGTTTTTCGTTGACTAATTTCTCTTTAGAAAAATATCGTAGCGAAAATTTTACTTAGGATCGAAAATCACGTACCTCTCAACAAATTTCAAATCGAAAAATTTTATTCAATCGAGGAAAATTTTTCGATAGTAAATTTACCTGAGAAATAATTTCTCGATAGTAAATTTACGCGGAATTTTTTGCGATCGTAAAATTGATCGGCTACAGTCTCACGATTCCAACTTCAACACTTAGAAGATTTTTTTCTAAGTCTTTTACACTGTAGAGAACATTAAGCGAATAAAAATTTTTTCAATCGCAAAATTAAACGGAGTTATTTCAATTGAAATCAATGCATAGGAAATCAATTCGAAAATCAAATTTTTCGAGCGTAAAATATCTCGGCATGAACAGTGACATTTTCCACGATCAAACACTTAGAAAGTTTCGAAGTTTCTTCCACGCGTTATATGTTTCATTCGAAATTACGAACATGCCATTACATTTTTCAAAATCAATTATACCAGCATACTACACAATTTCAATTCAAAATTCATCAAACATGTCATGACTTGTCACAATATTATAGTTTGGTGAAATTAAATCAATTTTCGACTAAAATTAAATTTATGAACTAATGAACTTTTATATATCTTATTTTTCAGATGGATCGCTATCCTCGTTATAATCACATATACGACCACAACCTGTACCTGAAGGTCCAGGATACAAATTTTCAACTCGATCTGACCACCTTTCGGTGTCCAGATGATATTATCATATCAATTCTGCAAGGCCACCCCATCTCGCATGCATTGACGATAACCGCCTTGGTGCCAATGGTCTATCTCCAGCAATTCTGGGGATGCATTCAAGGAGCAGTGGAAAATGGGGCCTTCTCCTTCTCAACCGTAATTGGGACGCGACACATTAATATGAACAAGAACCAGTTCAGGGTGATTCTGGACTTGCCATACAGTGCAAACTACGACCCGCTCCCATCAGACGCAGAAATGGTGCATGATTTCATGCAGATGGGATATCAGCCGCAGCTCACCAAGCTAGCTCAGGTCCAGAGCAGCGGTATCCCTCATCCGTGGAAGACACTGTTCGGGATCGTGAACAAGTGTCTATCACCCAAGCATGCAGGCTTCGATAAGGGCAACGACAACATTCTGCGGATTTTCCACGAAATCTCTCCAGGAACTATGATTTTACGCAACTGATCTGGAATGATCCTGCAGACCAGATCAGGCAAAAGGAGAATAAGAGATCCAAGAACGTGCCCTACGGTAGGTGGTTCAATGTGATCATCAGGATGGAGTTGCACGAGTCCATCCCTCGTCTACCCCCTGGAGGAAATTATCAACCACCAAGGCTCAAATTCTTCCACAATCCACGGCTGACGGACTTGGACCAACCGTCGATGCCAATTCCTTTTGAGCTTCTACGTCTCGCTGACCCCAGAGGAGACGTATATCGTACGTACTGCCGGGAGAATCACCTCACCGAGGAGATGATTCGAGGGCCCCCGACAGATTTTGGAGTTAGCCCTCCCCAACCGTAACAACAGCCAAGTCCTGAGGACATGATGATTGATGAAGTCGCTCAGGAACTAGAGCTGGAGCCTCCAACTCACGAGGAGCCAATGCCGGACTTAGATGCCACGCTGATCGATGCTATGGCTACCGAGTTGGAACAAGAGGCCCAACAGAAACGATCCAAGTGGAAGTACCTGTATATGTTGGCGTGCTTGAAGAGCCTATCGAGGAGGCTCCTCTACAAGAAGCACAGCCCGAGAGGGGCACAACTCACTTCCACTGGTGACGGACCAGGCTCGTGAGGACGGGGAGCACGAACCTTCTCCTCACACGGCCACCTCATCTGATACCGAGTCCGATGAGGAGCTCCGACTCATCAGACGGACTCCCAGATGATTGAGTATCCCGATGGAGTCCCTCTTCCCCGCCGTCACCACCGCACCAGATACCATGCTTGTTGCCGGCACTTCGCTCAATTTTGAGCCGCAACCAAATCTTCCGGTGTCTGGTTCGCAGGCCCAACCTGAGCCTGCCGTAACACCCATAGAGGAGAATCCTCAAGATTCGACTCGAGGATTGGGTGGAAGTCTCATACAGTCACAACCTCAAGTGACTGTGAGCCAACCTATGGAGTCGGTGTCTGCTCATGGGTTGTCAACAGGCGACATCAGTCGACCTGGAACATCTATGACGGAGGCTTCCACACCTTTTGTGACGAACGAGCAATTCCAGGCCGATCTCTCTGCCACTGTACAATCCATGGAAGATAAGATCATGTAGAGAGTACTCCACGCCATCGAGGCATCCCGCAGAGATACCGGGAAAGCACCTGTCTCTGAAGGCCCTTCTCACAAACCAACCTTACACATTCACAACCCACAACCACCGACCCTTTAGCCACTTCATCCAGCCTCATCAACCCATACACCATACCCATAACCGAGCTCCACGACATCCTACTCGCCCGCCTGATCGCCTCTCCATCCGGTCGCCTCAAGAAGAGTCTCTTTATAGGCGACTGAAACTTGCCGAGGCCAAAGCTCCCACTCAAGACGCAGACATGACGATCCTGACAATCAGGACCCTTATGAGGGGGAGAAGAGGCCACGAACATCTACGAGTGGTCAAGAACAAGGCCATGGCTTGGGCTCTGTGCAGACAAGAACTGGAGCCGGAGAAACCTCACAACCCACTACACAAACCACCATGCACCGCACACAACCTCTAAGCCCATTCTACCAACCCACCATCAGAACGCCTCCGTCGACCCATCCACCCCACCGACCTTTACAAGCCCCTTGCTTCCGGAAGAAGAAGCAAGTGCCGCGATGCTCATAGCCCTAGCAGCTACTCAAGCTACTCCCTCGGTCGCTCCAGACCAACCGGGCCCTTCAGGACATGGTGTCAATACACACGAGGCTCTGGATAAATACATCTTCTAAGGTCAGTGGATGACCCATTCCATGCCCGAGGAGCGTCAAAGACAACGACTTCAGGACGTTCGGAATTTCCTACAACAAGCCTCCATAGACCTCGTAATCATAGAAGACAATGAGCTTCAGGAAGGTGAAGACTACCAAGAAGAAATCCCAAGGCTACCAGAGTTGATCGCGCAACGAGCGGCTTTCCCCACAAGACAAATGCCGGGGACCGTTCGGATCGAAACGCCGTGGAAGAACATTCAAATAGAAATCCCCTTCCTTGAAGAAGTTCGTGAAAACATTTGGAAGTCACCGGAGAGAGTTAAGAAGCCGAACGAGTTCGAGCTGAGAGGGATCTCTCACTGGGATCAGCAGAAGAGGATGACCTACCTCTGGATGCTGACTAAACTTGGACCTGATGTAAGGCTGGGGATGACTAAAGAACAAGTCAAGAGCCACTATAAGAGTCTCTCCCCAATATGCCAACTACTCAGCGTATACTGTGGAAAAGGAGGACTTCCAACACCTCACTCCACCATCGAGCGAGTGGATAGAACTCGAGAAGATCTAAGCGAGAGCGACCTACCGTACATCCCTGCTGATGAGGTCTCTATCAACTGTACGTGGAAAAGTACAAAGGTCCTTAAGGCTTCATCAAGAAAGAAGGACTAAAGGGACTCTACCAGTTCATGATGCGCCAAGTCAAGTACTTCACCGCACACGACCTTCAGATGGCTCTGGAGAGCTACATGAAGAAGGTTAACATGACCGCTCCACTAAACAAAGGACTTGAGATCGAAGGGCTTTCCAGCAATCACGTGCACATCAGCTCAGTCCTAGGCGTCACCTACAACAATCCAATCGTGAAGAAGACTAGGATGATGCTGAAGACTGAGATACACAAATTCTGTGATGGGATGCTCAAGATCATCAAGGAGAAATATAGAGCAGAGGTTGGAAGAAATCAATCGAGATACGATGCTGAGGATCCACAGGTTCGTGAGAGAACAGCCGCTCCTAATGGAACTACTTGAAGATAACGAGGAGCGAATGGAGCTGAGGAACACGCTCAGGAACTTTGAGCAAGCGCTGGGCTTGCGCAGGTTATTCTTTGCCCGACGAGGACAACTAAAAAGGCAGACAAGCAATCAAGCACAAATTGTGCTTTGATTTTATTAGATGTCCTTGTATTTAGGGGCTTTTCTTATATTTGTCCTTAGATTAGGACTAGTTACATATTTATACCAAGTGTGTTTGGTATAAATACTTTGTAAACTATCACAATCAATAGAGAAAGTTTTGGAAATTGATCCGAAAGGCTTGCAATTCAATTTCTAGAGAGAAAAACAATAGTAACTTTCTCACTCTACTCGAATTCTCTCTCTTGTTCTTCATTTGAGTTTTTCGATCGAATCTTAATGACAATCATTATCATCGAATTACTTAGAATTCATGCCTAGGATCATAGAGTTGTTAACCGTAGGACCTAACACCATCTATAGAAACTCCGAAGTTAAGCGTGCTTGACTTGGGACAATCTAGGGATGGGTGACCCCTTGGGAAGTTTGCCCAGGGTGCGTGTGAGTGAGGACGAAGCATGCTGAAAGGTTAAATAGTGATACAGTGGGCCCAGACTATCAGTCGGAGTGTGGTGGGCCCAACCCCACAGGTCCCAGTAAGGACGAATTACAGGTAACACACGGTATGGGATGGAATGTTACAGCCATCTCCAAAACAGACGCCAAAGGAACCCGAAATACCACCTATTGATCTTTCCAAACCAAATGAGATTCCTGTTGAAGCCCTCTTTCTGGAAGAAAGCGCCCGAACCAACTACAAAAATTTCAGCAACAGAGATATCGCCAGGGGACGTGGCGTTGCTTTTGACAAGCTGCCTGCCGGAACAGTTATCACCTGGCTAAAAGTTTTCGGCTGGGAGAAATTTCTTAGTATCAACAGGCCATACTGCCCAGAGGCTGTCAAACTGTTCTATGCAAACTTCGACTATGAGGAGCACGAAGAGCACGTTTGTGTCCACTCCTGTGTGCTGGGAGGCAGAATCAATTGGACCACTAAGAAAATCAATGAGATGCTAGGAGTTCCCGATGAACTCTTCTGCCACTACGACATGAATGACTGGTGCCACGCAGATGGTTTCGACTCTAGTGATGTCTTTCAGAGCCTCTGGAATACCCGCAGCTCCATTTCTCTGACGGCGAAGCCCTCAATCAACTCCCCATCGATTACTTCTTCCTGCATAAGCTGCTCAATATGACTCTATGGAGTGCAAAAATCAGCAGTGGAGGCCACTCAGCTACGATGAACTTCATGAGCACTTTCGATGTTTACATGATATCTCAGATTCGCAATTCAATCTCGGTTACTTCATCCTGCACATGATCCAGGCCTTCGACAGTAGAAACAAAGCATTGCCCTACGAGATATTTCTCAAGCACTTCCTTGAGTGCGAAGAAATAATGATGCCGCCGCATGGGAAGACAAGGCCGTCCACGCCGTGGATCTAGTGACTCTGAAACGCATGGGATTTATTACTCGAAAAGTCTAGGTTGGTTAAAGGCCAAGGAAAATAGGTCAGTCGACAGTGCCCAGAAACGGTCCGCCGCGAAAGGAATGGCGAAGGTTAAGAACGACGACGACGAATATGAAGACGAGCTTAGCATCGGGAAAGAAGCGATCTCAACGATATGCCGCGATATCTCTAATATTAAGGCTGACAACCAGAAGCGCTTCCGCAAGATCAAAGAATAGTACACCGAACTGTCGCTTAAGTTGTCCAAGGTCTCCAAAATAATGAAGAAATCCCTTCCAAAATCCGCTGATTCCAAAATCTCTTCAAGCCAGTAGGCTGCCTTCCACTCTGATCCTAGTTGCCCTTAGGATATTCCTTTTTGTTTTGCTTTCTACAAGTTTGGTTTTTAGGTGTCACTCCCTTTTTTGATGCTGAAGGGGGAGTGTAAAGTAAGGTAAGTTTAGGCGTTAGCATCTAAGTGGTTGGGGTTGTTGGAAGTTCGTTTGTGTAGGGAAGCTCGTTGAACCCTAATATATAATATCTTGCTCTTATGATATATCTCCTTGCTCTTATGCTGTGCTTATATTTTGCTCTGATTTTAAGATATATCAGTGACGATGTCATTCTGCGATGGGTGATCTTATGCTCTTATACCGTGATACTCTGATACTTATCTGCGCTAATTAACGTGTGTGAAATTTCTTGATAAGTGCTAAGTGCCTGCTGCGATGATTATCTGATTGCTTGAATCATGCTTGGAATATGCGCACTTAGGCAGGGGGAGCACACTCACGGGTAATTTCGAAATTTCGCACTCATGATATAACCTTGAAAATGACATGACATATCTGCACTTAGACAGGGGAGCAAATTCTTTCATGATATATCTTTGCTGTCATATAGATAACTGCACTTAGGCAGGGGAGCAAATATGTATCATTTGTGATTAGGAAATATCATATACACTCCTTTGCGATTATGGAACACTTAGACATTTACGCTAGGACTTGCCTAATCGAATATGCTTACATGCTTCCGTGCTGCATCAATTACATATCATCATCAAAAAGGGGGAGAATGTTGACCTTTTTGGTCCATAAGTGTTAGAGAGTTTTGATGAACAATCTAATTGTAATGACATCAGGTCTATAAATTATGCAATTCGATTTGTGATCAATATAATGTCTAAGTTCATGATAATATTCGACCATGCATTATATATGATATATAATTGACTAAATTGTTGAATATTTTATTCACATGTGATTCTGTGATTATTTGGTGAAACTATGTGATCGCATGTTATAGACAGCCCATGTGATAGTATATATCGTTCTGTGCTATTTATGGAAATAATGAATGAGATATCCTACTGAGTTATAAAAGGAAAATATACTGTTTATATATGGAAAGTGATATATCCGTTGATACTTGTTTATTCCTGGATGAAATCGAGTAGAAAATCGTTTGCATGCATCCAACTGATTTAAATGTGGGAAATCAATTTGATATCTTTCTTACACTGATTGGAATATAATATTTAGAAAAGATTTATTTGATTGACTTTGTGAATGACGTGCAAGTTTATTAATATTGGTAAATATCTTTGAAATATAGAAAGCTATGCCTTGATATGTTAATTCGTGATAGCTGTGATCTAATCTAATTTATGTGCTAAACATGGTAATATATTCATCTGATGCTATGTGCTATACATGGAAAATGTTTAATATGATAGATTTGATGATTAATATCTTGATCCGTCTTTCCATGTAAAGTGTTGAGTGAAAATGTTTATATATGAGCAACATTTCATAATTTCGAGCCACTTAGAACTTGCGAATATACGACTATTAGCGTCTTGAGCAGAAAACATTATTGAGAGATTCTGCCTACCTGAGCGATCACTTGCGAAGTACTGAACATACTGAGTTATTCCATCATCCCATACATATATTCTGTCTTCGGACGTGTTGTCTTCGGACGTGAGCGATACCAAGGAGGCAAGGTCGACGTCTACCCACACGTGAAGGGAAGGACGAGTTTCGAGGGCCTTTCGGTAGCGAGCTGTGTCTGTCGGGATCAGGAGATTCTGAGGAACGAAACTCGGCATGTGGTAACCTAGTGTGTCTAGTGTCTCGACTTGTTTCGATTGTGTATTGGGCTAATCAATCATTTTTGTATCCTGCTATGGTGCATTATAGTGATTGATTAAACTCTTGGGGAGCAAACCCTAAGGAGAGGAGTAAACCCCAGTTGGGGATATAACCTCTGTAAAAATCCTATCTCGCATTTACTTTACAGTTATTTCTTTTTTCGCTATGAGACAGACCCGACACACATCCGACGCTACCAGGATATATCAGGCATACACGTCACAAGCATTAGTAGGCATATCTAAGTCACTACATCTTAGGTTTTGGGAAAAAAAGAAGCATAAATTTTATAAGCCTAATTCACCCCCCTCTTAAGCACATTTATATCTTCATTTTGTATCAGATTTGGTTACTCAAACGACGGGCCTAACTAGCCTGAGTTAAAGATCTAATGGCTTCTTCGAGTTTTGATGTTTTTGCAGAGGGATAATCCCATTCCAGGCCACTACTCTTCGATGGAACAAACTATGCCATAAGGAAAAACCGTATGAAGGAATTCCTGTTTGCTGCTGACTATGACCTGTGGGATATCTCACGACTGGACCTTACAATCCCCAAAAAAAGGCAGATGGAACTCCAAAGAATGGTTCATACTACGATGCAACAGACAAACGAGGAATCTCCGTGAATGCCAAAGCAAAGAACATGATCGCCTGTGCGCTTACAAGAGAAGGGTACAATCGTGTGAGCTCATACGAATTTGCCAAAGATACGTGGGACATGCTTCAGTCACAAATGAGGGAACCACTCGAGTTGTACAAGAAAGAATAGCCCCTTGACTCACTAATACGAGCTGTTTAAAATGGAGGACAACGAGACTATAAGCCGCATGTATGCAAGATTCGTGAATATCATCAATCAAATGTTCGCGTTGCGAAAAAAATACCCGACGGCGAGAAGGTGCGCAAAATTCTAAGATCCAAGAGAATGTAATCCCAAAGTAATTGCCATCTACGAAGCGAAGGACTTGGACGAACTCTCTGTCTCGGAACTGATCGGATCGCTAACCACGTATGAAATGACTCAGATCTCCATAAAAGAAAAACCCTATGTCAGAAATCAACCACACATTGCCTTCAACACTGAACAAAGAAATGACTCTGAGGGTGAAGAAGAAACTGAGGAAAACATACTGGAGCAGATCGCCATGCTGACAAGAATATATGAAAAATCTCGGCTGAGAAGAAAATTCAAAGGACACTCCAAGTTCCAACCGAGAAACAAGGGAATATCGTCATCAGGTAACAATGTGCATAAATGCTTCAAGTGCAACAAGCCAGGCCACTTCGCCTCAAACTACCGGATGGACAACGGTGACAAAAAGATAAAGAAGTAGAAATCCTTGGTGACAAACTGGGAAGAGGACGGAAGTGAAGAAGAGGAAGATCTCACCTACATGGCGGATGATGATGATCAGGTATCTTCCTCATCCACTGTTAAGAAAATACTTATTCTGAATGAATTATATGCTAGGAAAGATGAGTCCCATGATAACGCTTCCTCAGTTCCTAAAGTAGATGAAAAGGAAGAGATGTTTGAAATTTCCTCAGTTCCTGAAGTAGATGAAAAGGAAGAGATGCTTGAAATCATTCAAAACGCAGAAAAGAGGATTAAGTCGCTCAACTCACAAGTAAAGAAATTGGTTGGGCAACGAGATGACGTAGCTAGAGAAAAGCACTAAACGGATCTAGAAAATGAACGACTGAGAGCCGAGCTAGAAGCCATAAAGGAAGAAAAAGCCTTGAGTAATTGTTAAGAGCTTAAAAAGTAAAATAGTGATATAGCTAAAGATGTCTCTGCTCTTAAGAATTCCTTAGAAGAAAAATCTCGTACTGTTGATAGACTTCTTGAAGGAAAACAAAATCTTGATATGTTACTCAGTATTCCTAGAAATGTTGGAAAATCAGGGGATATTCCATGACACATGAACATGTTGCACCACCTTCAAAAGCCTAAATGTTTTTTCATGCGATCGTCATGGTCATTATTCTAACAAATGTTTTTTGAAGAGAGATGATAAATCTAGATATATCTGGAGACCAAAGCAGGTTCCTGAGAACCAAGTTTCTAACACTGGCCTTCCTATGTTTATGATATATCACGTGTTAACAGAAGTTACTTTGTTGCTAACCTTTAGGACCCAATCAAAGTTGGGACCTCAGAAAATAACTGATTCATGCAGGTACAAAGAAGATAATGCAACAAGAAAAACAAGTGGTACCTCGACATTTGGTGTTCCCACCATATGACAGGTGATATCAGTAAGTTTGTGTCGATGAAAGCAAATGACGGAGGATATGTCTCCTACGCCGACAACATAAAAGCTAAGATTATTGGAGTTGGAATTGTCGGTAACACTTTAAATACTACTATAGACGACGTATGGTTGGTTAAGAATTTAGAACATAACCTCATTAGCATTAGTCAATTACGTGATAAAGGTCATACGGTTACTTTTGAAAATGATAAGTGTGTTGTTAGAAATGATAATAAGGTGTTATTTAGTGCGTCTAGGGATAGAAATATATACTGTATTACTCTTAATGATATCACTGACCAGAATGTCAAGTGCTTAGCAGTTACACAGGATAACACCTGGTTATGGCACAGACGCTTAGGACATGCCAACATGGAATTACTGTCACATATTACAATCAATGCACTGGTACGAGGTGTTCCTGACATAAAGTTCGTCAATGACAAAACGTGCAAGGCATGCCAAATGGGTAAGTAGACCAAGACATCGTTCAAGGTAAAGATTGTGATATCTACATCCAAACCACTAGAACTACTTCATCTCGAGCTTTTTGGTCCTGTTCAGACGATGTCTCTGCGAGGTAAAAGATATGCCTTTCTCATCGATGTCTATTCCAGGTATACATGGGTGATATTCCTTGCGCATAAGAATGAGACATTAGATAACTTTGCATCGCTAGTAAAGAGATTTGAAAATAAAAAGAAATGAATTTATGTAGGATACCAGTGATAACGGATTGGAATTTGATAGTAAGTCATTTGCATCATTCTGTGATCAACATGGATATAGTCATAACTTCTCTGCTCCTATAAATCCTCAACAGAATGGCGTAGTTGAACGTAAAAACAGGGTGTTACAAGAAATGGCTAGATCTATGCTACATGAGTATGATATTCCTAAACAGTTCTGGGCGGAAGCTGTTAGTACAGCCTGTTACGTGTCTAATCGTGTTTTCTTTGGCCGATATTAAAGAAAACTTCTTATGAAATTTGGCATGGTAGAACTCCAAATATAGGAATTTTCGTATGTTTGGATGTAAATGTTTTATCTTGAACGATAGAGATAAGAGAGGAAAATTCGACTCTAAGGTAGATGAAGGGATATTCCTTGGTTACAGTCTTTATTCTAAGGCATATCGTGTTTATAATAAAAGGGAACTAAATGTTCAGGAATCCATACATGTTACTTTTGATGAGATACCTAACGCAGATACTACTGATGAGGAAGGTATAGATTTGCCTTGTGCAGAATTGCAGGATACTAAAGACAGTGAGGAAGATATTCCTAAAGACGTAAGTTGAGATAGTGGAACCAGAAGCTGATGAACAGCAACGCAGATAATGGAAACACGCTTCCAGTCATCCAACAGACCAAGTGATAGGAAATATTACATCTGGAATCAAAACTCGAGCAACTGCACGGAATCAGGATACGGAGGAATCCCATGATGTACTGCTTTCAATGATGGAACCAAAGACGGTCAATGAAGCTATAGACGATATATCTTGGGTCTCAGCCATGGAGGATGAGTTACCTCAGTTCGAAAAGAGCCAAGTGTGGACACTCGTAGAGAGAGCAGACGAAAAATCCATCATAGAAACCAAATGGGTCATCCGCAACAAACTCAACGAACACGGTAATATCACCAGAAACAAGGCAAGGCTAGTTCCAAAAAGTTATTCCCAGGAGTAAGGTATTGATTTCGATAAACTTTTGCTCCGGTAGCTAGGTTAGAGTCTAGACGTGTCTTACATGCATATGCATGTTTTAAACACTTCAAACTTTTTCAAATGGACGTAAAAAGTGCATTTTTAAATGGCTTTATAAATGAGGAAGTTTATGTAGAACAACCACGAGATTTCGCTAGAGAAGACTTTGTTTTTAAATTGAATAAAGCATTATACGGTTTAAAATAGGCTCCTAGGGCATGGTATGAAAGATTAAGTAAGTTTCTATGTGACATAGGATTTTTGACTGGAACTATTGATAACACACTCTTTATTAAGTATGAAGGTGATCAAATGATACTGGTCCAAATCTACTTTGATGATATCATATTTGGAAGTACTAATCCTTCTTTGCGAGGAATTCTCTAAGTCTATGCAGAAGAAATTTGAGATGAGCTTGATGGGTGAGCTGAACTACTTTCTCGGGTTGCAAATAAAGCAACTAGACAATGGAACCTTTGTGTCCCTGACGAAGTACAGCAAGGAATTACTGATAAAATTCGGGATGAGCGATTCCAAAGCAATTTCCACCCCTATGCATCAGACCACCAAAATAGATTAAGATGAATCAGGTGCACCAGTTGATCAGACAGAATATCAAGGTATGATCGGAAGCCTTCTCTACTTAACTGCTAGTCGCCCCAATATTATGTTTGCTGTTGGTATGTGTTCAAGATATCAGTCTGATCCTAGGGAATCTCACTTGAAAGTAGTCAAGCGTATACTTAGATATGTCAAGGGTACTGTTAATTTTGGTCTGTGGTATTCTTATACGGATGACTTCCCATTAATGGGGATATCCCTATGCCGACTATGCCGGTTGTAGGTATGATAGGAAAACTACTAGTGGAACTTGCCAATTACTTGAAAATTTTTTGGTAACTTGGTCTAGTAGAAAGCAAAGTGTTGTAGCCCTTTCCACAACCGAAGCTGAATATATGGCCTTAGGAAATGTTGTCAACAAGTTATTTGGATGAAACAAACCCTTAGTGATTTTGGGTTAGGTTATGACAAATTCATATTCTGTGTGATAACACTAGTGCCATTAGTATTACTAAGAATCTCGTGCATCATTCTCGTACTAAGCATATAGAGGTTAAACATCATTTTATATTAGACCATGTTCAGAAGGGGAATATCAGCGTGGAATTCGTAGGAACAAATGATATCTTCACGAATCCCCTAATTGAGGCAAGATTTTGAGACATCCGTGATCGATTGGGAGTCATCGAGCTAAATAAGGTTAATAAAGCTGCCTAATCCTGCCATTTACTCTAGGATATGATTAGTTAGAAATTCGTACCTATCTTAATCTAGGACATTCTTTTGGCTCTGGATTATTTTTCGGATCTTATAGTCCTTATCATTAAGTGCGATTTTGGTATTTTAGGAAAAGAGTCATAGTGAATTCAAGCATAAGATCGTTCCTTAAGTCACCAATGTTATTTTAGGAATCTTGAATCTCCAAATCTTTCCTTAGAATGTGACTGCGATATTTTAGGAAGAAATTCATAGAGATATCATTCCAGCCGGCTTAGTTATTTTAGGAAACTCGGATATTTAAAAATCCTTCCTCTTGTTTGGTTAAACTCTTGGGGAGCAAACCCTAAGGAGAGGAGTAAACCCCAGTTGGGGATATAACCTCTATGAAAATCCTGTCTCGCATTTACTTTATAGTTATTTCTTTTTCACTGTGAGACAGACCCGACACACATCCGACGCTACCAGGATATATCAGGCATACAAGTCACAAGCATTAGTAGGCAAATCTAAGTCACTACATCTTAGGTTTTGGGAAAAGAACAAGCATAAATTTTATAAGCCTAATCCCCCCCCCCCCCTCTTAGGCACATTTATATCTTCACATATAAAAAACGTAAAAGAGAAACAAGCTTTTTCATATAATCAGTTAAGATATCGCATGACGGCTCTGATACCACTGTAATGAATCGGCGCACATAATCAAACTATTATATGCAGCGGAAATTAAATTTTATATCAACATTCAAACCAATTCCACCAAGATCATGCGAATTAAGCTTAACTCGTTCGTAGAGATCATACTTGATATTTATCTCGAGATAAGCACGTGGTTAAATACCAAACATATGGTATCTCTACCGATATCCACCAAGAATTCGATCAAAGAATCGTCCTTTCTCCGGCTAGAAGATACTCGGAAGCTCTAACTCACCAATACGCAAAGAACCAAAATATGATTTTTTTTTCTTTCTCACATAAAACATTCAAAAGGACACACACTTATTGGAGATCTCGGCTGATATTTATTCATCCATCTCATGGTTGGATAAGATTCCCTAATATCCCTTTCTACGTTAATCAATCATTATCCATAATCGTAGCAATTAACCTATAAAGGACAATATACAATGCGATACTCTTCCATAATTATAGCAAGTAGCCATATATTATATAATGGATGCAAGGTAACGTGTGATACACCAAGATCTTAATTGAATAATGTTTATTTTCCTTACATGTACAATTACATAATTTGTGGAAGTCGATTTCCTTAAACTAAATCCTTTATCTATAAATGAATGTTAAAATATATATATATATATATATATATATATATATATATATCAAATACATATTAATTATAAACTCATATCATATATATGAATCTTATGTATTTTGTATCATATGATGGTCAAATAAATTATCTCATAATTAATTTGTCATCATGTTTACATCTCCATGTAATATACAAAATCGAGTCTCTTTGATCTTTTTCATTTCGGTATGACCCAGTAGGATCCATGTCACGTTGGCAATAGAATTAGATCCCATTTCAATTCTATAAATCATAAGTGGGACCTAGCAAATACATTAAGATTAGCCAAGTATCTCATTGTATCACCATCATAAAGCAATAATTGCCCGTGGCAATTCCTTGTCGCATAACATCCTAAATAAGTTCAAGGTTGGAACATGTCATCATTGCAAACTTTTTTATTTCCCTTAATCACATTGCATGCATTACGATATCACCTTTATCAAAGGGCCCGTGGATAGTATCACTCATAAAATATGAGGGACAAAATATTCTTATTGAACATAATCCACTACACTAATCACGCCTTGTAGGTCCTGATTAATCAACTCATATGATCATAGGCTAAAATCATAGATTTACGATGAGAATTATGAGATTTGAACCATCGATCGTAAAATTCCTTTTCGTGCGTGAGAGAGAGTGTTGTAGTGTGAGAAAGTTTATTTCTATTTTCTCTCTCTAATTTAATTTGTCAGCCCTTCAGATCAAATTCTAAAACTTTCTCTATACAATTCGATAGTTACAATTCTATTTATACCAAACAGACTTGGTATAAATATTAATTTAGTCCTAAACTATCGAAGAATGAATTACACGCCCCATTACAAAGATAGCTAATAAATCAAAGCACAATTATAATGTGTATTCTACAATTACCGCCTTTGTGCTTGATTGCCCTTCTGCTCTATCTATCTTTGTCGGGCGTAGAACGACCTGCGCAAGCCTAGCGCATGCTCAAAGTGTCTGATGATGTCCCTTAGCTCGATTCGCTCCTCAATGGCTTCGAGTAGTTTATTCAGAAGTGGTTGTTCCTTCAGTCTCAGATCGAATAGCCTGGTTGTCTCGTCGATTACTTCCTATCTTTTTTGATGTTCTTCTTGATCAATTGGAGCGTCCCATCGCAAAATTTGTTGACCTCAGTCTTTAGCATCACACAAATCTTTTCAGCAACCGGGAGTAGGTGATGGCCAAGATTGGGTCGACGAATATGTAAACAGTGGGATGCCCTTCGATCTCAGACCCCTTCATGTGCGAAGATGTCATGTTGGCCTTCTTTATGTTGCTTACCAAAGCCATCTGAAGATCATGTGCGGCATGGTACTTGACCTGGCGCACCATGAACCTGTTAATACGCTCGAGCCCTTCCTTCTTGATGTAGCCTTCCATGTACATTTGAAAAATATGGTAGACCTCGTTGGCTGGAAGGTATGGTAGATCGCCATCATTCAACTCGTCTTGAGTTCTATTCATCCGCTCGATGGTGTAGATTGGTGTTGGGAACAGACCAATAGTATGTCAAACTCCCAGCTATTGGAAAAATGGTGAGAGACTCTTGAGGTGTTTCCTCAGCTAGTCTTTGGGAATTCCAAGTCTCCGATATGGACCAAAGTGGGTCAGCCTATCTAGATGTTCCAATTGTTTTTGCTGATCCCAATGAGAGGTGCCTCTTAGTTTTAACTCGTTCACCTTCTTGATTTTGTTCGGTGACCTCCAAATATGCGTTCGAGCTTGTTCGAGGAACGGGACTTCTATTGTACATTTTCCCACGGTGAGTCGACTCGAACGGTCCCTGCAGTCAATAATGGAGGGTGTCCGCTCAGTTTGCAATCAAGTCTGGAAGCTGTGGAGGATCTAAATCGTAGTCCTCGCCTTCTCAAAGTTCTCCGTCTTTACTGAGAGAGAGAAAGTAGAGAGAGAAAGACAAATTTTGAATTTTTGATTCGCCGCCCCTTGTGATCGTCCGACCACCATTGTTTTCGGCCACAACCTCACGGTGTCGGCGGCCGGTGGTTGTAGAATCCAGAGGGAGGGGTTGACGGGATTATTTGGGGTGATTCTACGATTTTGTGAAAGTTTAGGGCTAGGGTTTGCTGTTTTTGATAGGATGTCATCTGAATCGGATGGAACGCTGTAAGCAGCGCCACCTGGGGTCACGGCAACGTCAGGAACACCATTGTGTGTGGGGTTGGGGGGCCATTCTGTACGGATTCTACGATGCTGGCGAACGCTGATCGCATCTGTGATCGTGTGATGGGGGAGAACGGTCCCGCGCCGATCGGGGATACTGCTGGGGAGGCTACGAAACTTCCGGTGATGCTTGATCTGGCCGCTCTATGTGCTGCGTATACAGAATTCGCAGCATGCTTTGATGGGGAGCGATTCCACGAACTGCTCAAGCGGGTTCATGACCCTGATGCGGCAGAGCGAGGTGATGGGGTCGAATTGGGGAGGTTGTGATTGCAGCCACGAACGCGATAGATTCTGCCTTGGTTGGGGACCGGACTGCACCTAGGGTTCCGAGGCATTCACGTATTTGTTGTGGTGGTGGTCCTGTTCAGGTTTAAGGAATTCTTCGGCATAACCCACGTTCATTTAGCTGATCTCAATGGGGGAGCCAGATACACCACTGCCGACGCATGGATTGAAAGCGAGGCGATGTGTAGACGTGGGCAGAGCTGTGGAGGATGAACCTGTGGACGAGGAAATAGTTATTGAAGACCAGCGTAGGGTGGAGTCGGCTGAGAACAAAGTGAGGGTGTCTAGGTTTTCTGCTCCATCTACGCTGATTTCTGGCCAGTCGCCACAGCCCGGGCTTAATGAGCTCATGGAAATTACGGGGCATATGCTGGCTATGGCGGCTATGAAGGGCACTCCAACATTTGTGGCATCGATGGTGGGGCTGGTGAATCCGGCGCAGGGGCTGATGGGCCTTGATGGGCCGTGACTGGGTCGGGACAATCTATGGTTTATCACGAGGCTGGTCCGATTGATGATAGGGTGGGCCATGATGGGCTCATCAACGGACAAGACAAGCGTGGACTGGTCTTCTCACGCCTTGGGCCGATGCGTACGACGGTGAACATTCGATCAATGCATCGTCTTATTCAGCGACTGTGACGGGATCTGATCGGGTGCCTCAGCGGTCGCAACTGAAGTCGGGGAATGAAGTTAGGATACACGCCGCCTTCTATCGTTGAAGGGGTGGGAGAGGCGCATCCATCAAGAGATGTGGTGTGAAGTGGAGTCAATCGTTGGAAGCATACACTGGTTGGTTATTTTTTGGGTAAAAAGCAGTATTTCCCCTTCGTGGAGCCTATCTACGTTCGATATGACGGAAGTTGGCGGAAGTTCGCTCCACCACAAATGGTTTCTTTATGTTCCGTTTGGAATCTGAGATGGCCATGATGGAAGTTTTGGGAGGTTGCCCTTGGCTGATGCAAGGTCAGCCCTTACTATTGGAGCCGTGGAAACCTAGGATGTCCTTCGAAAGGAATGAGATTGTTGAGCTACCATTATGGGTGAAACTCTGGAACGTTCCATGTGAGCTTTGGACACAAAAGGCCTTGGGTAGTTGTGAGTGTGGTTGACCGCCTTTGTATGTGGATGGCGTAACGACGAGGGGAAACAGAATTGATTATTCTCGTATTTGTATCATGAAGACGCTGTCAGACCCATTGTTGGAATCGTTTAATGTTCGTCTACCATCAGACGAGGGGGGTGATGAACTTATTCCCATTCACGTAGCGACCGGCGTCCCTCCCAATGTCCTACATGCGCATCATGGGCTCATGGGGATTCGAACTGCACGAAGCGTTTGGGGAGGGGAGAGGGATCTATTGCACCACAATGCCAAGTTCGACAGCAGGCTCTCCTCGAACATCGACAGGTGGAGAAGCGAGATGTGACGGACATGCAGCGATTCAGGCAGGCTACTTGGGACCGAAGGATGGCACGTTGCATGGACGTATGAATATGGGTAGGCGACCTCATGAGGAGTGGCGACAGGTGGGGGCGAAGGGGAACACTATGGAGGGGCATGGAATGTACGTGGTCAGCAGGGGAGGCAAGCTCATCAAGGAGCAGCCCACGGGGACCGCGGCCAACAGGTAATGCGGCCATCAGATCGCCCTTAGTGGAGGGGCACAATCGATTGAAGCTTTACGTGATTTGAGTGATGTGACGGAGACTATCCTATCTCACTTTGGCCCTAAAGATAAATGCAGCCCACGATGGGGTGCATTTATGATAGCGTTGGGGGCATGGAATATACGTGGTCTTAATAAACAAGACACATGAGGGCGGTGGTGGAGTTGATAGCATATGAGAGACTTAGTACGATTGGGCCTCTGGAGACTCGTGTTGTTGTATCTAATGCGGGAGTTGTTTCGAATGGCATTAGAGGACGTTGGAGTTTGTTCTATGACTACGATGAGGGCCTGACTACGAGGATATGGGTGGGCTGGGACCCTTCGGTGTTGATGGTGGATGTTCTTGAGTTCATCCCTGTAGCGACCCCCACTCTCTAATCGCTAGTTAGCGATAACTCGTGTCGGGTTTAGCAGCAAAAGCCGTGGGAGAACCCATTTTACAAAAAACATTTGTTTATACGAAAAGTTAATACGAACGGGCCGAAGGCCCAAAACACCCTATCACTCGCCCACAGGTCGTCATCCATGTACAACCCCGCCCTCAAAAGCCCATGGAAGCTCCAATAGCCAGCCTCGATCGTCGATTACCTACAACACGCAAACACTGAGCTATTGCCCAGTAGGTGAAATAATGCACATGCACGTGTGACTCACTCACGTTCACTTACCCCCAATTCTCACCGACAAAATGCCACTCACTATCACTCATCACAACCGGGATACACTCTCCACTCTCAACGTGCCCCGGGCTTCATACTGTGCACCATCACGCAAAATCACTACCACGATCACGATCACAACCATAAAACTATCACAACACTACGGCAGTGGCCTACACCGAGCAGCCTCCCTGAGCCATATCAGGTCACTCTCTCGGGTCGCCTTTTCTGCCAATGCGGTGCCCACGCTAGTAGCCTACACTAGGTCCTGTAAGGGTACCCAGGTCGCAACCTCCAGGTCGCCTCCTCCCGCATGCGACAGCGTGGCCTACACTAGCTAGCCTACTTGGGGATGTCCCAAGTCGCTCCTTTCCAGGTCGCCCGCAGTCTGCCGCATAGTGTCCAACGGGCCAATGGCTCACCGTCACAGGCGCTGGTGCACAGCAGAGGCCCCCACTAACGTGACTCCTCTACGGGTCGGCAGCCAATATTGGCTACTCGCTCAATGTGTACAATACAGTACCGCCGTTCCACCACGGTTCGTGAAATGACGTGTAATGCACATGCAAGCATTTAACGTGGTAATACATGATATTGTGATGCCACATAAAACAAACGTAAAACACCTAACTCATCGAATCACATAGTCACATAGTAGCACATAAAAGCACATAAATATCACATTGGTGTTTACGCGTTGTAGATGAATGATTCACCTACCTGTCCTCCTGATACTGTCGACTCAGAGGTCTGGTGGAGTCCCTATATATTAATCCTCTGAATAAATAAATATTATCAGTATATGTACTAATTCTATAACTATACTGATTTAAAATAATTAACTTTCGAAATTAAATTCGAAGTCAACGGTCAACTCGCGAAACTCGTTTGATTCGCGAAATACTTAATTCTCCTCGCAATTCGTGAAATTCCTATTTCAAAGTTCATCAACCCAAAAATTTATATTCTATAAAAACATCGAACCCTCAAGAACACTACATGTTTCGAAAATCACTCAACGTCCAAAAACAATAATTACTAAAATTCATATATCATTATGATTTCTTTCGAAAATTATTCTAAACCCAGAATACTGTACACCCCAAAATCCTCACGAACATTATCCTATTTTCGAAAGCACCAAAACTTATGTCTTAAGTTACGCTCACCATCAAACATAAATTTGAAACTTCAAGAATCTACAGTCCTAACTGTATCTATTATGCTCAAACGCTTTACCAAATTCACAGTCATATAAGGTACTTGAAACATGTAGCTCTACTAAACATAAGAAAATTAACGTATTATATATAGGGTTTTTTTACCTTCCTCCTTTTCAAATTCGAACTGTTAAGCTAGTTGAAATTTCTTCTTCACTTCGTTCGTCCCTTTTGTTCTTTGTTCTTAAACCTTCCCTTTCTATTTCAAATCATCGATATATACACATACGTGGTGCTTTTTTATGATGATGTATAGTACTTTAGGGCTAAGAAATCTTTCTATTAGTCATACTTAGCCTAACTTAATTTGCCACCACGTGTATATGGCTAAATTAATATTATTAAATATATATATGTGTGTATATAGCATATCTAGGATATCTATTACTACTATAAAAGTGTGAAGCCACCTGTTAGTAGCCAGTTTCCAGCAAGTTGCCGGTCACAAATGGCAATCTCGTAACTATACTCATTTTAAAAGGAGAATGCTATAAATAACCAAAGTCGAGCAAAAACGATTTCTCTCCCCTGAAGCAGTGATGTCGTGGAGGTATACGACGATCAGTTGGCTTCAGACCAATGGTGTTCAATGAAAAGAAGGGACTCAATAGCTTCAACCCTCTCATCACTGTCGTCGTCGCCGTCCCCGCCATACCTAACGCTGTGGCTTCTCGACATTAAAGGAGCAGCCTTTAGCTCCGATTTCGACGTATCCCTCTCTGCTTCTGATCCACTTTCTTGATGGGCTGTTCTTCATTGTGCCGATCTGTCACTGTGCTCGATCCCAAAGAAGAAGAAGAAGTAGAAGAAGAAGAAGAAGAAGAAGAAGAAGAAGAAGAAGAAGAAGAAGAAGAAGAAGAAGAAGAAGAAGAAGAAGAAGAAGAAGAAGAAGAAGAAGAAGAAGAAGAAGAAGAAGAAGAATAAGGTTCTATTACCGCCTTCTTGCGATCGATGTGTTTTCTGCTTTTGATCAACTTCTTTTTCTCGCGTGGATCTTGCCTGGGCAAGTTCTGTTCAGTTTGATGCTGCTGCTGTTACGAGCGTATTTCTCAGAAACGAATCCTTGGGGGAGATGCATTTTGATTGGGATTTGACTTGAATGTAGACTGGATATACGCCCTTGTACTGAGATAGGTAGGGCTGAAGATGAGGATGCCTTAGGAGTTCTGCAACCTATCATTAATGGAGCTTCTGTTATTAAACAAGCTGAAGTGGATCATGAACGCACTAAGAACTTCAGTACTAAGAACTTACAGTAGGTCTATGTTCTGGGCTTTTTCTAAGCATGCTTTTGATCAGCAGCTTCATGTAGTAACAACGACTCAAAGTATTGTTTTTATGATGATAGCAGAAATGCAGCTGAACATATAGGAATTGGTAGCTTACAGTGGAGAAGAGTATATAGTAGGGAGAGGAGACATGCTCGATCTGTTCATCTTGTTGACGAGTCCCTCTATACCTATTTGATCAGCACAATAAAAGGGAAATTTTATCTCATCACCAGCGAAAAAGATTTATTATGGAGAATTATGGTTCACGAATTTGAAGCTGAGACTCACAGCAGCTCTAAATGGAGGCGAATGAGCAGCCTGAAACAAGATTTCTCTGTTATTGAAGGGACTGAATTGTGTGTAGAAAGTTGGCTTTTTTACTGCATACCTAAAGACCATATATCCGATTTGTAACCATGCGGAATATCAGATAGAATTTCCGGGCACATGTACTTCGGCATTCCCACAACCTATACAATTAATCATCACTGTTTCATGAGGTAAACGCACAGATACCAGCGTGCGTGTGTGTGCGTCTGTGAACAGATTGCAGATTTAATCTCACCTCTCCCATTCTAGACTTTGTTTGGAAATACAAATAGGAAGATTCTCATTATTAGGGTTCCAAAGCTTTACCCTCCATATTCGATAAAGAGTTCGTTAGAAATGCTTATCGGTCTCCATCTGTCTTTAACAACGCGTTAAGTTTAGATCTTGTGTTGAAAACCTTTGTGCAGCTTCCCTCGCAAGCAGCAATCAGACATCGTCTGACGATGGTAGGGTTGAAATTTGTACTGAGATAAAGAGTAATGTATCAGTTATTACCATAATCATATCTTTGATTTCTTGCAAGAGACGAAGATAGAAATCATATCTTTGATTTCTTGCAAGAGATGAAGATAGCTGAGGAAAGAGCACTTTGGGTGGCGAAGGCGTGGTGGTTATATGAATGGGCTCGAATGGTAATGTGTGAGAGGAGGCAGACGCCTCGGTGGTAGTTGTAGTTTATACAATCTCTCAGTCTCAATTCACGAAATTCCCGAATTTATAGTGTAAATCTTTTTAAACAACGTTGATAATATACTTGCCAATATTCAGCTTGTTGAGTTTAAGACATCCGTTGATGCTTTCTTCTTGATCGTGTTTTACTGATATTGTTCACCTAACCTCACCTTATTTTATCTTATATTGAGTGAAAAAATTGAAAGTTGGGGGCATTAGTTTGTCGATGGAGCGGTTGTACTAGAAGGGCTTACGATACCGATAAGAATAGACAAGAGCGACTGAGGTGGTTGGATTTGTGTCTTGATCTTGAAGCGTCGACGGGAATTGTTTTCCAATGCAAGAATGCCCTTAACTTTCGAAGCATTTGCGGGAATACACGCGTTGCACACAATGTGTTTGATGAATTGGGTGAATGAAGGGAATACTCTGAGTGGCACAGTGACGAATTGGGTGAATGTAGGGATAATCGAGTCGCATACCACGTGTTCGCTGAATTAAGTGAATGAAGGCACTCAGTGTCATACAACATGTTATCTTAGCATCATAAGATACGATTTAGTGGTTAATTTGATATAGAGAAGGTCTCCTTGCAACTGCAACCACCGTTTATCAATGTTTTTTTTTTTTTGAAACATGAGAAATCACCGTTACGCGAATGTCTACGAGATCTCCTTGGGTCCATGCTGATGAAGCTTCAACACAGTAACTAAAATTTTGACTTGTCCTCAGCTCAATTAACGTCGTTAATGTTATACCTTTTGTTTTGTAGAATTTCCACTGTTTGTGATTTTTTTCCCTGGGTTGAAGTTTTCTCGTAGCTGCGGCCACGGCATGCTAGTATATTATTATGTATATACGTATGTGTATGTAGCCATTACCTCTATACGTATATATGATGTACCCGAACGTGAATTCATTCTTTGAATATTCTTATTAAATTGATATTCTTCATAGTTTTCTTATATTTTAAATGGTCTTTCCAAAATTCCATCTTAAGCATTAAATCATGTTCTTATATATTTTCGAAATTTATATACTCACTCCAAAATTTGGAATTCTTCATTTGAATAAACAAATAAAATTTCTGATCTATATTACCACTCTGCTAATTACATTCGTAATACCGTATTAAATTTACGGGTGTTACATTCCCTCAGGCTGTCCATTGTCGTTGGATGTCGATGGAGACGAGAGAGACGCTATTTGCCTCTTTTGTGTATGAAAAGTCCAGGAGGGAGGAGAGACATCCTTTGTAGCGACCCTAGCTATCGCCATCATTTCTAGCGTTATTCTAAGTGCCTAACGATGCGATAAAGTTCAAGAGATACGAAAGTGCGTATGAAATTTTTCCTTTTTCATAAAGGAGTTCATTTCAGCACACGTCAAAAGAATTACATTAACTTTCTAACTACATTTATGTCCTAATTACATGGGACGTGTATACATTTGCAGCAAAAGAGTTTCATATGCGCCCGGCCTCACAGGTCGTCATCCACGTACACACCACCCCCAAAAGTCGCCCGGAAGCTTCAAAAGAATGCCTTGCCGGCTAGGCGATCACGTACCGTGTTCGCAAGAACCTACAACACATAAAACATGGGATGAACTTATAAAGCTCAATATGTAGGAATCATGCATGATATGCTCGTGTCATGACTTGCAGAGGCATCCGCGCCAATGCTTACTCATTCTCACAGAAATCGTGTCCTGTCTTGTCTCGTCTTGGAGGGGCCCACAATACATATCTTGTCTTGCACATGTCTTGTCATATGGGGCCCTCGGCTTATCCTTTGCTACGAGGGCGTTAGCCCGATTACATGTCTTGTCTTGCACATGTCTTGTCTTGAACACCGGTGACATAAAGGTCACCTCGTAGCATTAGGAAAGCCCTATGGCATGTCTTGTCTTGCACATGCCTTTTATTGAAAATTATGAAATACTAATGCTGACAACTACTTATCGCACCCCGACGATTATTCGTAATACGTGCCATGTCTTCAAACACTCGTGAGACTCGTGTATGCCCATGAAAATGCATGTATGAAATGCCAAATGATCTGTCATGCCATGTCATGTAACGCGTAGTTCATCTCATGAAATAATTAACATAATTTCATAGAAGCACATAGCCACGTAAATTATGCGCACATAATTTTATGTGTAGTAGTTGAGAATTCCCACTTACCTATCGTCCGTAGATTGTTAGCTAGTGATCCTGTCAATTTCCTAAGTCTCGACCTTAGGCACAAAATTACAATATCAGTATACTATCTACGTTATCGAGTTCTTAAGTGCTGGAATATATTAAATATAAAATGATATTTAAATAGGTAAATATTTTAATTCGTTAACCTATTTAATTCTTATATTAAATGAATTTCACGGGTTCTATCATATTTCACCAAGTTCGCACAATTTATTGTATGGCTCGTGATTCTCGCCGGCTTCGCGAAACATTTCATGCATGTATGTCCGAACCTCTTAGGGTTCGTGAACCTATAACTCATGAAGTGATTCGCCAATTTTACTACAATTCGCGAAATTCCTAGCTTCTCATAGTTCCCGAATGGCTGCCCTAATAATCCTTGAAATGCTAGTTCATGAAGTTCATCGTATGATATTAATTCGCGAATTACCCTATTTCGCGAACCCCTTCAAAACCCTAATTAAATTCGCCACATCGTCTAGTTCGCGAAGTCTAAGTCCTTAATGATTCGTGAAACAGCATTTCGCGAACCCATTCGTGAAACGTTTAGGGTTTCGCGAACTTCCTTTCGCGAATTTCACATCACCTATCGAGTTCGCCAAACTCTTCTCTCTCTCAATTCGCCAACTTGTCCTAACTCGCAGAGTGCCATTCTCATAATTCGCTAAGCTCACGTTTCGCGAACTCCTTCCTACCCCTTTCGCGAATCCCTTAAGATCCTCTAGTTAGTTCGCGAATTGCATGGAGTTCGCGAATTACCCAACCCGTGAAACATCCCAAATGTACTTCGCGAACTTCTGCATTTGAACTCTTAGAGTTCGCCAAATTAAGCCCCTATTCGCGAAACCCTTCTTTCACTTTCAGTCCGCGACGTTTGTGGAGTTCGCGAACCTTATTTTGTCACAGGTTCGCGAACTAGAGTTCGTGAAGTTTACCCTTCACGACTTCTAACCTATCCAAACATCTTTTCAGCCGCAAATTACCGACTTTTAAGCTCAGAATACACCTTTTCTCAAGAACATTTTGAAGGCCGTATGAATTCTCAAAAACCCAAAAAACTCGAGCTTAATAACATGGCCAAAGTAGATTTTTCCGTGTGCTAACCTCCTAAGCATACTTTCGAAACCTAGAACTTAAAATCGTAACAAAAATTACACTCTCGGGATTAAAATTGCATAACCCTAACATATGATATTCTCGCATTTATAACCCTTAAGATACCCTATTACTTAGCTAAAATGAAGAATCATGGTAAGAAATTATACCTATCCCAAACTTCTTCACCTCGTTCTTGCTTGAATTTTCTTTCTTCTTCTTTACTTCGAAGATTTCTTTAATAAAGGGGTTTATGAAATGGAAAAGGTTTCGGTAGCTTCTTAATAATTGGGTTTTTGAAACTTCAAAAATGTTTTTTAAATAGATATCTAACAGAAGTATAGGTGAGGGGACATGTATTGACGTGAGCTCCCTCAATTTAAGGAGATTTTGTCTCCAAAGCTTAATTTTAGATAATATGGGCCTAATATTTAGTTATAGCCCATTATAATTGTAGCCCAATTTCTTATCTTATTATTTTAAATGGTATAACTCGTCACCTGTTATGGACCCGCGACACAGGATTCGTGAAATTCTTATTATTTCAATTCGCAAAGTCGACTGCTATTAGTGCATGAGGTTCATGTTTCGCGAACTCCCTTAGCCGTTTTAATTTTGCGAAGTCCATCATCTCATAACTTAATTCGTGAAGTGATTCTCCAATCTAACTTAGTTCGTGAAACCCTTGTTTCACTCTCAATTCGTGAAAAGGTACCCTTCGGCTCCTAGTTAGCGAAGTCCAGGGGTTCGCCAAATTCTAACCTGTCATGCTACTTTCACGAATCCAATCATCCTAAGAACACCTTTTAATTCATAAATCCCTAACTATAAAGATCAAAATATAACTATTCCTCAAGAACACCAGGAATGTCGAATGAACTTAAAAACCCTTGACACTTAAACAAAAATTCCAGAGTTCCTAAGTATGATACTCTCGAACAGTTTCCAAGAACGACATCGTAACTAATTTCCTCGCCTTCCCACTCGGCCCTCTTTGAATTTTTTAAGGATTCTTGGCTCAAAATCACCTTCCTTCTTGCTTTCGTTCCTTAGGCCAAATTTGAGCAGTTTGGATGTGATGACCTTGCCAAAAGTCCGCTTCGTCTCCTTCGTTTTCCTCTTTTCTTCTTCCTTTTGGTCTTTCTCTCTCTCTCTCTCTCTCTCTCTCTCTCTCTCTCTCTCTCGTTTGTATCTTTTGACCACAATAATTGTTTTTGGACTAAGTGATATGGGGTAACATGCCTCCAACGTGGGTTTTCCTCACCCTTAAGAAATTCCCATCCTTATCCTAATGTATTTCGGCCAAGCTAATCTATATAGTTGGGCCATCTTATTTCAATACCTATTACAAAACGAATTTCTCATAAATCGGACCATGTCTTATTTTTGGCCCATTATCTTATATGCTTACCTCCCCATTTAGGTCGCTTAATTAATTTAATGGGCTCTATCATGTTTATGTATTAAATTTAATTGTGTTAGACCAAGACCATTTGTGTCGAATATTAATTGGGTCAAGTTTCTTTTACGGAAATTATTTCCAAATCCCAGTTTTATGATTTCTAGATTTGTATATTCCGAATTCCTAAACCCCTTAAATACGGTTTCTACCAATAATCTCTCCTACCAAAAATTATATACTTTATATGAAATTATTCTAAGTCATAATAGCGTCTCATAAGTCACATATCACGAAAAGTACCTATAACAAGTAGCACGAAGTCCAATAGTTACATATAATGTCGCGAAACATGTATCATGCAGTCACGTAAAACACATAATAGGCCCGCAAATTTATTGGCCAATCGGGAACTCGGGTATTACATCATTCCCCTCTTAAAAGAATTTCGCCCCCGAAATTCCGCCAGCGGAAATAGTTGAGTTGGACCAAGACCATTTGGGTCGAATATTAATTGGGTCAAATTTCTTTTACGGAAATTATTTCCAAATCCCAATTTTATGATTTCTAGATTTGTATATTCCGAATTCCTAAACGCCTTAAATACGGTTTCTACCATTAATCTCTCCTACCAAAAATAGTTCGGGTAGCGATGGTTAGGGAGTTGAGTTGGCTTGGTTAGGTGAATAGATAATCACCCAATTACCCACAGAGGAAATCCTTACGTCTCGACTCCTCATCAATATGGACCTAAACCTCGGCTATTCTACATCAAAATTCGAACGGCAATTACGAAAGGTCTTATGCGACAGACTGATCATAACTTAAGTTATTCAGCAAAACGGTATTCCAAGTTGCTAATCATAGGGTTTATCCTGAGCCTTAATGGTTGTCCTATTCTTCGGTACGGGAGGAAAATTCAATGACTTGTCTATAATTTATTCTCCACCCTTAAAAAAGTTTGTCTAATCTCCCTTTCTGAAGATCTGAAAAGGAACGTTCTTGCAATGACAGGGGTTTAAGAAAGGAATGTTCTATTAAGATCAATATAGATATTTCTTGTCGTCTCGCTTCTAACAATTAATTCTCACTAGAGCAGGTACAATAGTCACTAGATCAATCGGGCTTGTATCTCCTGGAGGTTGAGATAAAAGTAATGAGAATTGTGGTAGATTGGGTTCAAACCATGGTTGGAAAATTACGGGTACCCAACGCGCTTTCGATGCTCCATCCTGATGCTGAGCACATGGGACTCATGGAATGAGCAGATAGGTTAGGGTATAGAAATCATACTTTCATATAATTAGGATTTAGACTTTTTGTGTTGAAAGGAGTGGAATATGGCTTTAATCGATTAGGGTCGAATCTCCGTGGAGATGGTTACGTTATATTCACACTTAGGTTAACTATGGGACTTCCCAAATCTCGCAATGAAATTAATGAATGCAAAAGGGTGCGTAGTCTACTGAATCTATTGGAATGCGAGTCATGGTTTGAATAATAAGGTGGGTACCTGCCCCAACGGACGGGTTATTTTCTGTCTCCTCTGTAGTGAGCGTATACACTCGTGTGGTTGCCGTCGGTGCTCTGGTCTGACTCACTGTCTGACTTCCGGACTCGCTCTTCGGACATGCCCTGGAAAAGTGGGCCGTCTTGCCACACTTGAAACAGGTCGCATTTTAGGAGTAGCAGACGCCCGAATGTCGCCTTCCACGTCTCGGGCATATTGGTAAGGTGAGTTGAAAAGGTTGAGGCCTCCCTTGATTCGGATTAGGTTGGTGGGGTGGTCCGGGCCTATGCTGAAAATAAGGTTCCGGGTCCTTGGGGATAAATTGCTTCTTCGGGGTGTCCCGTCCCCTTTAAGTCCTTGTACAAACTTCCTCTTCGTCTCCTGCGCTCGTACGATACGTATCTCGGCCTGCTAAGCTACTGGTGCACGTTCCGCGACTTGAGCATAAGTCACTCCTTGAAGTCCGGCCATGCTGACATCACGGTACAGCTCCGGTTTCAGGCCTTCTAAGAACCTCTCAATCTTCAGTGAGTCGGAGCTCACCATATGGGCTGCAAACCGGGAGAGTTGTTCGAATTTTTGGATGTACTCCGCCACCGTCATCGTTCCTTAGCGGAGGTTGATGAACTCATTCATCCTTTGGGCACGAACTGGAGCAGTGTAATAGTTGCTCTGGAAGAGTTCTTTGAAGTGCTCCCAGTTCATTGTAATCGGGTCTTCAATGGCTAGGATAGTATCCCACCAATGGCCTGCGCTCCCCCTCAGTAAGTAGGTAGCGCACAAGACCTTTTCGGCTTCTGGGGTGCGGCTGTGTTGGAACATGCTCTCCAACGTTCGGAGCCAGTCCTCAGCCGAAGTTGGATCGACAACATTCTCGAATGTTGGGGGGTTGAGTTTACGAAACCTTTCCCCAACCATTTCGATCCTCTCGGCCTGAGGGGGTCCATTACTAGCTTGCCCTCCAGCATTTTGTTGCTGGATTAGTTGTTGGATTTGGGCAGATTGTTGGCGGACCAGTTTTGTTAGTGGGAGGATCGTTGCATAACGGCTATCAGCCTCCCTAATGTCATCACCTCTAATTCTAACAATTTTCTTGCTCTACCATGTTAGTCCCTACGACCATTAAATTACTCAACATCGAAATTCATAACATTATAAAAGTTACAGGCAAGGCTGCTTCTGCGCTTTTGGGTTTGTGTACATGCATAGTCTACAGAACCTGTAACCGAAGCTCTAATACCAACTGTAGCGACCCTAGCTATCGCCACTTTTCTAGCGTTATCCTAAGTACCTAACGATGCGATAAATTTCAAGAGATACGAAAGTGCGTATCAAAGTTTTCCTTTTTTCATAAAGGAGTTCGTTTCAGCGCACCCCAAAAGAATTACATTAACTTTCTAACTACATTCATGTCCTAATTACATGGACGTGTACACATTTGCAGCAAAAGAGTTTCCTATGCGCCTGGCCTCACATGTCGTCATCCACGTACACACCACCCCCAAAAGTCGCCCGGAAGCTTCAAAAGAATGCCTTGCCGGCTAGGCGACCACGTACCGTGTTCGCTAGAACTACAACAGATAAAACGTGGGATGAGCTTATAAAGCTCAGTAAGTAGGAATCATGCATGTTGTGCCCGTGTCATGACTTGCAGAGGCATCCGCCCCAATGCTTACTCATTCTCACAGAAATCGTGTCTTGTCTTGTCTTGTCTTGGAGGGGCCCACAATACATGTCTTGTCTTGGAGGGGCCCACAATACATGTCTTGTCTTACACATGTCTTCTCATATGGGGCCCTCGGCTTATCCTTTGCTGTGGCTACCCTACTTTTCTAATTAAATTAGAGGCGGATTTCCGCAACGTAAGCCGCGGAAGGCCCGTCTAATTAAAACTTTTTCCTAAAATAATATATACTAATATAAAAATTCGTCTACATCGTTATCTCTGTACACGGGCCGAAGCCCCAAAAATATCAAAAGAACCAAAAGTGCTAACGCCGCTCCACAGGTCCTCATCCATGTACCGCACCGCCCTCAAAAGTCCGTGGAGCACCGCCACCAGCCGCCTCAGTCCTGACGCGTACCGGCGTCAGACTCAGTACCTACAATACGTAAACACTGAGCAATTTGCCCAGTAGGTGAATAAAATGCATGTATGCAAGTGCGCACTCAACCCCAATCCCAATATCTCACAACATGATATAATGCACACTCTTCTTTTTCCACATACCTATTTCACACAACACATGGCCCTAGGTTAGGCTCGACACCCTCGCGCGCAAAGACTACTGGGAGGCCACCCCCAAGTCTCGCGGCAGCCTACCCTGGTAGTGCACTGGACGATCACGCCAATGGCCTCCTACCGGGTCGCTCCGCACCAAAAGTATACACTGATAGTGCACTGGACGATCACGCCAATGGCCTCCTATCAGGTCACATCAATATCTCCGGCGGTATGCACCTCGGGACGGTCACGCCCGAGTAGACAGATCGATCACGCCTGTAACAACCCGACTTTCTAACTACGTATTTTGGCGGATTTCGCAGCGTAAGCAGCGGAAAGCCCATTTAATTAATTTTTTTTTAAACACAATTATTCATAGGGCCGAAGCCCAAAAGTCTAAATCCGAACATATAAACTAAATTGACGATTTTACGAAACACACTCTTATTAGTTGAGCCGAAGCCCCAAATGTAAAAATCCAAGTCAATGGGCCGAAGCCCAAAAAATAAAAACCCGAATCGTAAGCTAAGTCGCTCCACAGGTCTCGTCACATGTACTGCGCCACCCTCAAAAGTCCGTGGAGGCACCGCCATCAGTTGCCTAGTCGCGACGTGTCTCGACGTTCGACTCGTCAATACCTACACACGTAAACCCTGAGCTATTGCCCAGTAGGTGAAAATATGCATGAATGCACGTGCTCTCACATCCCCATCCCGACACATCTCACAAAATGTACGCTCCTCACTTTTCTCATATCTCATTTCATCACATCACATCACATCGGGGCCCGAGGCTTAGGTACTAAAGGCAACACTCGCGCGCAGGGGTCCGTAGCTCGGGAGGCCCCACTCCCCACAAGGGTCAGTAGCTCGGGATACCCACTCCCCACAACTCATACCATTCGACAACCATCACTCGGTCATAAACTACCCCACTCATCAACACTATACAATGTCACCGTGACTCCGGACGGTCCTCTCTCCCAGAACCACGTGTATGCATATGTCGTGCAAATAAAATGCAACATATCACAGCGTAACAATTATAATGCAACGTATCGGCCCGAGGTATTAGCTCGGCCCGATCTCGAAAAGCCTCACACACCAAATAATTTGGGCCTGGAGCCCCCGTTCCGATTTGATCTGCCCGAAACCTCAACCACCGAACTCCCCTCTAAATTACACTAAGAGTTCCAAAATTTAATTTCTTTCACTTTAAAAACCCAAATTTCATAATTGGTCCCTAATTTAAATTTGCATTTTAAAACACTAACACCTGAGTTTCAAAATATTACTTGAATTCCTTATTTAAAAATATTTTTCCGAACTTCCATTTAAAAATCCCAAATTTTAAAATTTCGCGTAAGACCCAAAAACTTTCTCAATTTTACAAATGTGCTCCGGGTTAAAAACACTTCCGAAATTTTATAATTTTAAATCTGCCCAACAGTGTTGAAATTTCTTTAATAGTATTTCCCTGCCCAAATTTTACATCTCAGCCCCCAGGTTTTGTAATATTTCTATTAAATCGCTAAACTTTAGAAAAATTATTTTTATGACCCGAATATTTTTCCGAGGTTTTTAAATCTGCCCCAACAGTGAAATTTCTTCAAAAATATCTCTCTGCCCGAATTTACATCTCGCCCCCCCCCCCCTCCCCCAGATTTTGTAAAATTTCAACTATGTCCCTAAACTTTAGAAAAATTGCATTTATGACCCACATGATTTTTCGAGTTTCAAATCTGCCCCAAGAGTTGTAAATTTCTTTAGAAATCTCCTCTGTTCGAATTTCACATTTCAGACCCGGGTTTTTAAAACTTTTCAATTTAGTCCCCGAATTTTTAAAAATTACACAGAGGACCCCAATTATTTCTTCCGAATTTCAAATCTGCCCCAAAAGCTTTATATTTCTTTATAAATATCTTCCTTCTCGGATTTTACAACACAGACTCCCGGGTTTTGTAAAATTTCGATTAAGTCACAAAATTTTTAAAGAAAACTATATTATACGGTTATTTGCGACAGTTTCGTATTTCTCAATAATCACGGGGTAAACGATGTCCGATGGACCTGTAATGTTAACCACTGCTAACTCATCCGCAAATCTTAAATATGTCCAAAGGGATTTTAAATCCGAGTTCTGGATTGTGAGATACGAATTTTTGAACCTCTTGGCCGAAATGGATCAAAAAAAGCACTAGAAATAAAAAACCCTTAATTCGCAATAATATCTAAATCTTTCCAAATCTGATCAATCTTGTCATCAAAAACTCCTTATTCTACTTTCCACCCTAACTTCTTAAGTCCCTCAAGAATCCAAATTTACGAAATAAAACATGTAAGTACATGTACGACAATCATGCAATAAACACACATAATACGTATGGATCGAAAAGAAATCATGCAACACGTAAAATCACGGACTCAAAAAGACGGGTTTACGCGTAAGTTGATCTTCACCTACCTCATTTCCGTAATCCCGAGACCCTAGAGTTTTGATCCCGATCTTTCCGAAGGTTTTTCTCCTCCTCCCTTTCTTTTCTTCTCTTCTTCCCTCCTTTTTCTTTCTTTTTTTTTTTCTTTTTCTCCTTTCTTTCCTTCTCCCTCTGTTTTTTTTTCTTTTTTTTCTCTCTTTTTCCTTCTTTCCTCTCTTCTCTCCCTCACGTCTTCTCCCTCTCTCTCTTTGTTTCTTTTCTTTTTCTTTCGTTTTTCCTCACTCTTTCTTTACTTTAATTATTATTATTGTGTCTTTATGAGATGTGTATTAGGTGTAGTCTTTTGTTTTTATTTCATAATGCACATTTGGTTTTTGGTTGTGTTAGGTGTTTTCTTGTCCTCTCTTTTTTTCTTTAATTTGTTAGTGGTTATATTTTTTTATTGTTCTTATTTATTTTTATTCTACCAAACTCACATGGAGGTGTCATTATTATTATTTTTTTATTTTGTTTTCGTCCTCTTTTATTTAATTAATTTTTTATTATTATTATTTATTTATTTTTATTGGGCAAAATCCCAACCTTTTATTCATCTCATAAACCTAGGCCATTATTATCTTTATTTGGCCCATAATTAATTTTTCGGTCCATTTATAACTTTATTTATTTACTTATTTATTTTTTTATTTGGGCTTTCATTTATTTCTTTCGGTCCCTTTTAAATTTTTCGGGCCCAATTGTAAATTTTGGCCCGATTCGAAAAGAAATCTTTTCTTGTTCGAAACTTGATTTCGCCCATTTTGAATTTTTTTTGAAGTAATCCCGTATAAATTTCGCGGGTATTACATCCTTCCCCCTTATAAGAATTTCGTCCCCGAAATTACAGTACAGAGAATAACTCGGGGTACTTCTCTCTCATCTCGTCCTCGCGTTTTTCCAAGTGGCTTCTCCCAATACTTGGTTACGTCACAAGACCTTCACGGGGGTATATTCTTATTCTCGTTCATCAAAATTTCCATCGGTCTTTCTTCATAGCTCAAGTGTGACTTCAATCGTTGATGAAGTGATTCGCCCTGCACTTCATGGCTCCTGTAGATACTATGTGGGCAATTCGAGTTGATATGACACTTCTCCAACTTGTTTCGCAATTGTGGAAGGTCCGATATATTTCGGACTCAACTTCGCTTTCTTCCCGAAGTTGGTTATTTCCACTTCGAGTTGGCACAGATCTGTATTCATGGATTTACGGCTCAAAGCATTTGCAACTACGTTTGCTTTGCCTGTGTGATAATTTATCACACAGTCGTAGTCTTTTCCTAACTCGAGCCATCGTCTGTGCCTCATGTTTAACTCCTTCTGCGTGAAGAAGTACTTTAGGGCTTGTATGATTTGTGAAGATCTCGCATCGTTCTCCGTATAGGTAATGTCGCCCGATTTTTCAGGGCAAACACCACGGTTGCGATTTCCAAATCACGTGTGGGGTAATTTTTCCTCGTACGGTTTCAGCTGGTCGGGAGGCATACGCAATTACCTTCTCGTTCTGCATCAACACGTATCCCAAGACATTCTTAGAGGCGTCATTGTATTGCAAGAACATGCGCTGTTGTTAGTCACTTGCTTCAACTCCTGTAAGTTTTCTTCACACGCTTCCGTCCACTTAAACGGGACTTTCTTCTTCGTTAGAAATGAAGTTGAAAATTGAAGAAACTAAGTTGAGAAGATCACGATGAGCAGTTGCCGTCGGATCTAAACTGGCGCGCGATCTAATAGCTAGGATTTGAAAGTTGAAGATTTAAATTTCGTTCCCAGGATATCGCGCGAATAAGTCAACGGCTGAGATGTTTAGAAAGTGAATGAAGAGGATGATGAATCGTGAGCGTCGGATCAAAGATCGGACGGATGGTAGTGAATGTGCTATTTCACTTATAGAGTCGCATGGATTCTTGCTCCAACATGCGGAAATGTAAGACCACGTGGCGACTTGTGGAGTGTTCAATCGGATAATGTACGGCGAGGATAGATCTTGTACTCTCACTTAAAACAAAATCTGGCTTGTCCAAATTTCCCATTCCACTTTCTCGAGCATATAACTCACTTTAGAGTGAAAATTACCGTGAGGTGAAAGCACAAGAGTTGTAGAAGGGATAGAGATCTGTAACTTTCGTGTTGTGATCGATAAGAAGGAAGCTTGGCTGATCCATGAACATAGACTGAAGTTCAGCCGTGTTTGTGCGTTAGTTCGCCGTACTTTTCAACATGTTTCTGTCGTGGACATTGATTTAAAAGTGAGCAATTTTTTTTTCGTATTGGATATCAACATCTTTCTTCGAGATTTTCGATTAGATTTTTGTGATAAAACGTCCAAAGCGATTATCTTCATGCGCGTGATTTCTCAAATGGAGATTACGGCGTTAGAAGAAAAATTTGATCTCGAATTTAATGAAACTTACCTTTATACGGCGTTTGACGAAAACTCGAAATTAATGAGGTTTATCCCTTCGCTTCACTTACGGCTATAAATAGGTACTTGATGCACACTATTTTTCACAAATTTTCTCAGTTTAGATCATTTACACTTCACCATGTATAACTTTGGAGAAAATGCAGAGCGTGAGAACATCCCTCTCGAACCTCTTGAGAGTCTCGAAAAACTTAAGTCCGAGTTGTTCCTTCTCTTAGGTTTGCTCGCATTGGTGATTGCTATTTTCGTAATGTGGATTGTTACCCATTGCACTTGCTTCTAGTTTTGTGTAATTGTTGCTACTAAATAAGGAAGTTTTAACCTTCCAAATTTTTTATTTATTTATTTATTTTTTTTTGGTGTGTTTGGGTTGTAATATGCTTTTCTGTAATGGAAAATTTCGCATATATATATATATATATATATATATATATCGATTCTCCCATATTTTCTCTACGTCCCCGTCTAAGTTTCCACATTCTCTAGACATACTTATTCATATTCCTACCACGCTTCCGATGCGCACTCTATGCGTAGATTATTATTTTCTCCATAATATGTATTATACGTACATACTTATTTCAGCTCTATCCTAATATTTTGTTATATTTGAAAATAGTACGTAAAGTCCAAACTCTAATTTGCAGTAAACATTTCAGATGAGGCCTAAATTTAATTGCTGCCCAAAAATTACTAGTTCCGGCAAGAATAACTGTTTATCAAATAAACCCCGAATTTTACCAAATAATTTACACCGAGTTTTATCAAACTCTTTTTTTTGTTTGTGATACGATTTATGTTTCGTTTACGTAACGGCCATTTTCGCATATAACAAGTTCAACTCTTTTTATTTCGCCGTTTATTATATAAATTTTTAACTTCCCGAATTTCAGCTTGGTCCAATCTGGTCAAGCCCAAATTTGACAAAGCCCAAATTTTGGAAAGGCCCAAACTTTAAATTTCGTCAAATTCCTAATTGGTCCGAATTTTCACCTTAATTTCAGAGCAACCCCAAATTCGATCAAAGGTCTGGATTTTAGTAATCCTCCTCCTACCTTAATTCAACCGAGATTCTCCTGCCAATCTATGTATAAAAGTACAAAATCTATAGCTTTCGAAAACATCAAGGATCACATAAAATCACACAAATATTCATGTAAAGCGTATATCAGAAAATCGTAAATCACGTATTAAACTTACAGTCGTAGGCTGATCCTCCAGGCTTTTGAGCGGCAGTACATGGACAGTCTACAGAACCTATAACCTAACGCTCTGATACCACCTGTAACAACCCGACTTTCTAACTACGTATTTTGGCGGATTTTCGCAGCGTAAGCAGCGGAAAGCCCATTTAGTTAATTTTGTTTTAAACACAATTATTCATAGGGCCGAAGCCCAAAAGTCTAAATCCCGAACATATAAACTAAATTGACGATTTTACGAAACACACTCTTCTTAGTTGAGCCGAAGCCCCAAATGTAAAAATCCAAGTCAATGGGCCGAAGCCCAAAAAATAAAAACCCGAATCGTAAGCTAAGTCGCTCCACAGGTCTCGTCCCATGTACTGCGCCGCCCTCAAAAGTCCGTGGAGGCACCGCCATCAGCTGCCTAGTCGCGACGTGTCTCGACGTTCGACTCGTCAATACCTACACACGTAAACCCTGAGCTATTGCACAGTAGGTGAAAATATGCATGAATGCACGTGCTCTCACATCCCCATCCCGACACATCTCACAAAATGTACGCTCCACACTTTTCTCATATCTCATCTCATCACATCACATCACATCAGGGCCCGAGGCTTAGGTACTAAAGGCAACACTCGCGCGCAGGGCTCCGTAGCTCGGGAGGCCCCACTCCCCACAAGGGTCAGTAGCTCGGGAGGCCCACTCCCCACATCTCAATCATATAGTGCGCCTTAGTCCTAACCTCAACTCATACCATTCGACAACCATCACTCGGTCATAAACTACCCCACTCATCAACACTATACAATGTCACCGTGACTCCGGACGGTCCTCTCTCCCAGAACCACGTGTATGCATGTGCTGTGCAAATAAAATGCAACATATCACAGCGTAACAATTATAATGCAACGTATCGGCCCGAGGTATTAGCTCGGCCCGATCTCGAAAAGCCTCACACACCAAATAATTCGGGCCTGGAGCCCCCGTTCCGATGTGATCGGCCCGAAACCTCAACCACCGAACTCCCTTCTAAATTACACTAAGAGTTCCAAAATTTAATTTATTTCACTTTAAAAACCCAAATTTCATAATTGGTCCCTAATTTAAATTTGCATTTTAAAACACTAACACCTGAGTTTCAAAATATCACTTGAATTCCTTATTTAAAAATATTTTTCCGAACTTCCATTTTAAAATCCCAAATTTTAAAATTTCGCGTAAGACCCAAAAACTTTCTCAATTTTGCAAATGTGCTCCGGGTTAAAAACACTTCCGAAATTTTTCATAATTTTAAATCTGCCCAACAGTGTTGTAATTTCTTTAAAAGTATTTCCCTGCCCAAATTTTACATCTCAGCCCCCAGGTTTTATAATATTTCTATTAAGTCCCTAAACTTTAGAAAAATTATTTTTATGACCCGAATATTTTTTCGAGGTTTTTAAATCTGCCCCAACAGTGAAATTTCTTCAAAAATATCTCTATGCCCGAATTTACATCTCGCCCCCCTTCCCCAGATTTTGTAAAATTTCAACTATGTCCCTAAACTTTAGAAAATTGCATTTATGACCCAAATGATTTTTCGAGTTTCAAATCCGCCCCAAGAGTTGTAAATTTCTTTAGAAATCTCCTCTGTTCGAATTTCACATTTCAGACCCGGGTTTTTAAAACTTTTCAATCTAGTCCCCTAATTTTTAAAAATTACACAGAGGACCCCAATTATTTCTTCCGAATTTCAAATCTGCCCCAAAAGCTTTATATTTCTTTATAAATATCTTCCTTGTCGGATTTTACAACACAGACTCCCGGGTTTTGTAAAATTTCGATTAAGTCACAAAATTTTTAAAGAAAACTATATTATACGGTTATTTGCGAGAGTTTCGTATTTCTCAATAATCACGGGGTAAACGATGTCCGATGGACCTGAAATGTTAACCAAAGCTAACTCACCCGCAATTCTTAAATATGTCCAAAGGGATTTTAAATCCGAGTTCTGGATTGTGAGATACGAATTTTTGAACCTCTTGGGCGAAATGGATCAAAAAAAACCTAGAAATAAAAAACCCTTAATTCGCAATAATATCTAAATCTTTCCAAATCTGATCAATCTTGTCATCAAAAACTCCTTATTCTACTTTCTACCCTAACTTCTTAAGTCCGTCAAGAATCCAAATTTACGAAATAAAACATGTAAGTACATGTACGACAATCATGCAATAAACACACATAATACGTATGGATCGAAAAGAAATCATGCAACACGTAAAATCACGGACTCAAAAAGACGGGTTTACGCGTGAGTTGATCTTCACCTACCTCATTTCCGTAATCCCGAGACCCTAGAGTTTTGATCCCGATCTTTCCGAAGGTTTTTCTCCTCCTCCCTTTCTTTTCTTCTCTTCTTCCCTCCTTTTTCTTTCTTTTTTTTCTTTTTCTCCTTTATTTCCTTCTCCCTCTCTTTTTCTTTTTCTTTTTTTCTCTCTTTTTCCTTCTTTCCTCTCTTCTCTCCCTCACGTCTTCTCCCTCTCTCTCTTTGTTTCTTTTCTTTTTCTTTCTTTTTTCCTTACTCTTTCTTTACTTTATTTATTATTATTGTGTCTTTATGAGATTTGTATTAGGTGTAGTCTTTTGTTTTTATTTCATAATGCACATTGGTTTTTGGTTGTATTAGGTGTTTTCTTGTCCTCTCTTTTTTTCTTTAATTTGTTAGTGGTTATATTTTTTTATTGTTCTTATTTATTTTTATTCTACCAAACTCACATGGAGGTGTCATTATTATTATTTTTTTTTGTTTTCGTCCTCTTTTATTTAATTAATTTTATTGTTATTATTTTTTATTTTTTTTTATTGGGCCAAATCCCAACCTTTTATTCATCTCATAAACCTAGGCCATTATTTTCTTTATTTGGCCCATAACTAATTTTTCGGGCCCAATTGTAAATTTTGGCCCGATTCGAAAAGAAATCTTTTCTTGTTCGAAACTTGATTTCGCCCATTTTGAATATTTTTTTGAAGTAATCCCCTATAAATTTTGCGGGTATTACAACGCCTGTCTCCGCCAGGTGCCCAGTGAGCCCAACCTCGACTCCTCTAAGAGTCACCAATCACAAGCGTCTCATTCTACCCCGTACGTCAATATCTCATATCACTACCGTCTCACTACGGTACAACCATCTCTCGCCCTAACGTGATATGCACGTGCCATGCATGTACTAGAAATCTCATATAAACATGATTTATATTAAACGCGTGGAAAACGGGTATAACACATAAGTCACGTAAGTCACGTAAATCATCGAATCACATGGAAACACGTAAATTCACTTTTGTGTTTACGTATTGTAGATGGATGATCCACCTACCTGTCCTCCTGCTATTGTCAAATAAGAGATCTGGTGGAATCCGTAAATGTCGAACCTCTAAATAAATATTATTAGTATATGTGCTAGTTCTCAAAAACCCTAAAATTTATAAAAACCTAAAAATAATGAAATTCTTAAAAATAAATAAACCCTAAAATATTGAAAACCTTTGAAATAGCAAAATTCTAAAATACCGAAAATTTATTAATTAAAACACAATGTCGAAGTTCTTACAAAATATCGAGACAATGTCGAAGGCTTATACAATGTCGATACCCTCTAAATATAAATGTCGAGACACATATTACTATAAGAAGTATCGAGATCTATAGCTTATCAAAATCATTTTATATAGCAAATGTCGAGTTCCTTGTTAAAACATATATCGAGACCATCAAAAGAAGGTATATATCGAGATCTTTCATAAGCCAATCGACATCTTTTGTAGTATCTATATCTCGACATCTATGTATAAGAATTATCGTGGCTCGATTTCTCTCTATTATATTTGTCGAATTCCATCTATCATCTCTATGCTTGGCTTTTGATTAATAATAATAATAATAAGACATATCTATGTGAAGACTTTGGATCACATGAAAACTCACGAAAACTTTGTCCAAAGTAATAATATTTTATTGATCTTTATTCTTTAACTCTTAGTTATGATCAGTAGGGAATATATATATATATATATATATATATATATATAATGCATCCTGTTCGAAATTTCATTTGTTAACACACAAGGTCGAAATCTTACAATGTCGAGAAGTATCATATCTCGAGATCTTACAATTGTCGAGCTCTTTTATCGAGATCTAACTAATATCGATACATCTCGAAATTTTTCTCTAAAGTATATCGAAACCTCTCATAAACCTCGAGATCTTATTATACCCATTCGAAATCCTAGGTTGTAGAATTTCTAAGCATACCAACGTTCATATAAATTCTAGGATTACCAAGGAGATCACATGATATTGAAAATAACTATAGTATATTAGGTTTCGAAAGTTAGGGTTTTCTAAATATGATAACTTCAGATTTTCTATGATTAGCAAGCAATTATGTATTGACATATATATTGAAAACGTTTGAAGGCCATCATAACCTTCGTTGAAATCATCCTAACTCGCATAAAGCTCCTATCCGATATTTATCACAACTTTGTACACCGTTAAGTCGATTGAAACTTAAGAATCCCTGCTCTAAACTATATCTAATATATTCACAAATCTTCCCAAATAAATGCTTAATTACTTGAATATTAACACACACCTTATCGTATAGCAAGTATAAGAAGATAATATGTACACTAGTGATGAAATTTTGACCTTCCTTACCTCGAAGTCTGATTTCCAACTCGTTCTAGCAACTATGGGTTGAATTCCCTATTTGTTCTTTGAGTTTTCCCGTTAAGGTCTCAAGGTTTTCCCCTCCTCATAATTTTCGTTATTATTAGATATATATGACTACTTTGGTAATGGTGACCGATTAGACAAGATGTATGATGACGGTTCTTTTCCCTTGAGCTTAAGTAAGCTCACTTCTTATCATAACTAGATACATTTGGGCCTAAATTTTTGAATATTAGGTGTAGCTCACTTAAATTGTTTTGTCATATAATTATTATTATCCTTGGGTGTTTCTTTGACTATAGATTTCGAAGTTATCTTCGAAATTATTAAAGTCTGTATTTTCGTTCCTAGAAGTTAAATCAATAAGTTTTTATTGAGACTCGTACTTCATTAAATTACACAGTTAATTACATCAAAATCTCGTATTTAAGTTTTACGGGTGTTACATTTGCTACGAGAGCGTTAGCCCGATTATATGTCTTGTCTTGCACATGTCTTGTCTTGAACATCGGTGACATAAAGGTCACCTCGTAGCATTAGGAAAGCCGTATGGCATGTCTTGTCTTGCACATGCCTTTTCTTGAAATTGATGACATACTAATGCTGACAACTACTTATCGCACCCCGACGATTATTCGTAATACGTGTCATGTCTTGAAACACTCGTGAGACTCGTGTATGCCCATGAAAATGCATGTATGAAATGTCAAATGACTTGTCATGCCATGTCATGTAACGTGTAATTCATGTCATGAAATAATTCACATAATTTCATAGAAGCACATAGACACGTAAATAATCCACACATAATTTTATATGTTGTAGTTGAGAATTCCCACTTACCTGTCGTCCGTAGATTGTTAGCGAGTATACTATTTACGTTATCGAGTTCTTAAGTGCTGGAATATATTAAAGATAAAATGATATTTAAATAGGTAAATATTTTAATTCGTTAACCTATTTAATTCTTATATTACATGAATTTCCTAGGGTTCGTGAAATTACCCTATGCACATTTATTTCACAGGTTCTATCATATTTCACCAATTTCGCACAATTTATTGTATGTCTCGTGATTCTCGCCGGCTTTGCGCAACATTTCATGCATGTATGTCACTAATGAGTTCGCGAACCTCTTAGGGTTCGTGAACCTATAACTCGTGAATTGATTCGCCAATTTTACTACAATTCACGAAATTCCTAGCTTCTCATAGTTCCCGAATGGCTGCCCTAATAATTCGTGATGCTAGTTCATGAAGTTCATCGTATGACATACTTGGTTCGTGACATTAATTCGCGAATTACCCTATTTCGCGAACCCCTTTAAAATGTTAATTAAATTCGCCACATCTAGTTCGCGAAGTCTAGTCCTTAATGATTCGTGAAACAGCATTTCGCGAACTCATGAAACGTTTAGGGTTTCGCGAACTTCCTTTCGCGAATTATCACATCACCTATCGAGTTCGCCAAACTCTTCTCTCTCTCAATTCGCCAACTTCTCCTAACTGGCGGAGTGCCATTTTCATAATTCGCTAAGCTCACGTTTTGCGAACTCCTTCCTACCCCTTTCGTGAATCCCTTAAGATCCTCTAGTTAGTTCGGGAATTGCATGGAGTTCGCGAATTGCCCAACCCGTGAAACTTCCCAAATGTACTTCGCGAACTTCTGCATTTGAACTCTTAGAGTTCGCCAAATTAAGCCCCGATTCGCGAAACCCTTCTTTCACTTTCAGTTCGCGACGTTTGTGGAGTTCGCGAACCTTATTTTGTCAAGGGTCCACGAACTAGAGTTTGTGAAGTTTACACTTCACAACTTCTAACCTATCCAAACATCTTTTCACCCGCAAATTACCAACATTTAAGATCAAAATACACCTTTTCTTAAGAACATTTTGAAGGCCGTATGAATTCTCAAAACCCTGAAAAATCGAGCTTAATAACATGGCCAAAGTAGATTTTTCCGTGTGCTAACCTCATAAGCATACTTTCGAAACCTAGAACTTAAAATCGTAACAAAAATTACACTCTCGGGATTAAAATTGCATAACCCTAACATATGATATTCTCGCGTTTATAACCCTTAAGATACACTATTACTTAGCTAAAATGAAGAGTCATGATAAGAAATTATACCTATCCCAAACTTCTTCACCTCGTTCTTGCTTGAATTTTCTTTCTTCCTTACTTCGAAGGTTTCTTTAACAAAGGGGTTTATGAAATGGAAAAGGTTTCGATAGCTTCTTAATAATTGGGTATTTGGAACTTCGAAAACATTTTTTAGATAGATATCTAACAGAAGTATAGGTGAGGGGACATGTATTGACGTGAGCTCCCTCAATTTAAGGAGATTTTGTCTCCAAAGCTTAACTTTAGATAATTTGGGCCTAATATTTAGTTATAGCCCATTATAATTGTAGCCCAATTTCTTCTTATTAATTTAAATGGTATAACTCTCACTTGCTATGCACCCGCGACATAGGATTCGTGAAATTCTTATTATTTCAATTCGCAAAGTCGACTGCTATTAGTGCATGGGGTTCATGTTTCGCGAACTCCCTTAGCCATTTTAATTTCGCGAAGTCCATCATCTCATAACTTAATTCGTGAAGTGATTCGCCAATCTAAATTAGTTCGTGAAACCCTTGTTTCACTCTCAATTCGTGAAAGGTACCCTTCGGCTCCTAGTTCACGAAGTCCACGGGTTCGCCAAATTCTAACCTGTCATGCTACTTTCACGAATCCAATCATCCTAAGAACACCTTTTAATTCGTACTATAAAGATCAAAATATAACTATTCCTCAAGAACACCAGGAATGTCGAATGAACTTAAAAACCCTTGACACTTAAACAAAAATTCCAGAGTTCCTAAGTATGAAACTCTCGAACATTTTCCAAGAACGACATCGTAACTAATTTCCTCACCTTCTCGCTCGGCCTCTTTGAATTGTTTAAGGATTCTTGGCTCAAAATCACCTTCCTTCTTGCTTTCGTTCCTTAGGCCAAATTTGAGCAGTTTGGATGTGATGACCTTGCCAAAAGTCCGCTTCGTCTCCTTCGTTTCCTCTTTTCTTCTTCCTTTTGGTCTCTCTCTCTCTCTCTCTCTCTCTCTCTCTCTCTCTCTCTCTCTCTCTCTCTCTCTCTCTCTCTCTCTCTCTCTTTGTATCTTTTGACCACAATAATTGTTTTTGGACTAAGTGGTATGGGGTAACATGCCTCCAATGTGGGTTTTCCTCACCTTAAGAAATTCCCATCCTTATCCTAATGTATTTGGGCCAAGCTAATCTATTTAGTTGGGCCATCTTATTTCAATACCTATTACTAAACGAATTTCTATTAAATTGGACCAAGTCTTATTTTTGGCCCATAATCTTATATGCTTACCTTCCCATTTAGGTCCCTTAATTAATTTAATGGGCTCTATCATGTTTATGTATTAAATTTAATTGAGTTGGATCAAGATCATTTGGGTCAAATATTAATTTGGTCAAATTTCTTTTACGAAAATTATTTCCAAATCCCAATTGTATGATTTCTAGATTTGTATATTCCGAATTCCTAAAACCCTTACATCCGGTTTTTACCAATAATTTCTCCTACCAAATATTATATACTTTATACGAAATTATTTCTATGTCCTAATAGCGTCTCATAAGTCACGTAAAATACCTATAACAAGTAGCACGAAGTCATATAGTTACATATAATGTCGCGAAACATGAATCATGCAGTCACGTAAAACACACAAGAGGCACCACGCAAATTTATTGGCCAACCTAATTTTGGGAACTCGAGTATTACATCCTTTGGTTGGGAATAACTGATTACCCTGTCCCAAGGCCGTGTGGTGGATGCATGGATGGTCCTGGGGGACTTCAATGCAATATTGCACATGGCTGAGGGAAGAGGGGGAGCACCACCGAGGCAAGATAGAGGAGTTCCACTCATGCCTAGTGGGTGTGGACCTTACGACGATACCTACGACAGCTTAGGTTTTCACGTGGTACAATCAGCAGAGGGGTGACGTGGGGGTTTGGCGAACACTCGATCGTATGTTGGGAAACCCACAGTGGCTTGCCCGGTACCCTGACTCGTTCTGCTAATGTGCTCTCCCTACATCGTCAGATCATTCACCTATTCTATTGGGCTGTTACGCCGCGACAGCGTAAGGTGACGTTTCCTTTTGAAATTTTTTAATGAAGGACTATGCTTTTCTGGAGCAGGTTCAGCGCATATCGAGCATTCCTCACTGGGGTTTCCTATGTTTGTTGTTATGCAGCATTTGAAGCTGTTGAAACCGGTATTTTAACGGATGCGGCGGGCCAAAGGATTTCTCTTCACGCTACCCACAGGAGAGCCTTTTCTATGATCTTGAGCGGCTTTGTCGTGCCCTATATGCTAAGGCGGTGGAGCACACGGCACTGCCGCAACGAGTCAAGTTGGCGTGGCTGAATGACGGGGACCAGTGTTCATCCTATTTCTTTCGAGGGTGGCCATGCGTTGGGCTACCAATTGCATTTTATCTCTTGAAAATGTAGATGGGGAACTTCTCAAAGAGCCAGACCAAGTCGAGGGCGAGCTCATTGGATTTTATCAGGGTCTGTTGGGTCAGTCAGCCCACTCATTACCTATCACAGCATCCTATGTACAGCGGGCTATTACGCGTACGCTTCCCAAGTGAATGCGCTTTCTATGACCTGTCCAATGGATACGAGGGAGGTACCTGAGGCGCTTTTTCTCTATGGGGATGAGAAATGCGCCTGGGCCTGATGGGTATAGGATCGTCTTTTTCAAGGCGGCATGGGGGATTGTGGGAGCTGATGTCGTTAGGGCTGTCCAGGGCATTTTTATGACTGGCAAATTACTGAAGGGACTCAACAGTACTATCATCACGTTGATTCCTAAGAGAGAATCACCTCGGCGTGCTACAGATTTCGGGCCATTTCATGCTGCAATGCACTATACAAGGTGATTTATAAGATTTTGCCTAATTGGCTAAAGTCTCATCTTCCAGGCTTAGTGCATGGGACACAGACGACGTTCATCTCTGGAAGGCGTATCAGTGACAATGTCCTATTGGCACAAGAGCTTTGTCTTGGATATAAGTCTAAGGGGAGGCCACCAAGGGCGATGTTTAAGGTGGACCTGGCCAAGGCTTACGACAATGTGGAGTGGAGTTTCTTGCTTGCTGTCTTACAGGCTATGGGTTTTCATCCCGTATACATTGGATGGATTCGCTCGTGCCTGATGGCAACAACTTTTAAGCTGAACCTAAATGTACAGGTGGTAGGGTTCTTTGCGGGGGGAGACCCCATTCCATCGTATCTCTTTATGATGGTTATGGAGGTTCTTCATGGGCTGATTTCCTTGGGCATATCTAAAGAGCCACTCTTTAGATATCACTGGCGGTGTGAGTCGATGGGATTGGCGTCGTTAGCATTCACGGACGACTTACTGCTCTTCAGCCAGGCTGATGTCTTTTCGGTTGGGGCGCTGAAGGAAGCTCTGGGGAGGTTTGTGACTGTCAGGTTTATGCCCTAATCCTGATAAGAGTGAGATGTACGCGTCGCCATGCTGAAGGCCTGACGTCGCAAATCCAATCGCTTATGTGCTATCGGGCGGGCACCTGCTCGTGCGCTACTTGGCCGTACTACTTATAACTTCGTATCTCTTGATTGGGGACTATGCACCATTATTGCAGCGGGTGGATCAACGCCTCGGGTCATGGCTTAATCGGTCGTTGTTGTATGCATGACGGCTTCAGTTGGTTAAGTCGGTTCTTCAGGCTCTACATGCGTATTGGTCGGTGGTTCTACTGCCTAAGGGTTGTTAGGGCATTGAAGACCCACCTCCGAACATTCTAGTGGGGGGATCGTCTGCAGAGGTTGCTTGGGATGTGCTGTGTTTGCCTGTGTCTGAGGGTGGAATGGGTCTTCGATATATTGAGGTCGACAACAAAGTGCTCTTGCTGAAGCAGTTGTGGAGTGTGCTCCACAGGACGCCTGACTCAATTTGGGTCGCATGGCTATATGGAATGCGACTACGCTCTCGTTCGATTTGGGACGTCTGAATTTCATCGAACGATGCGAACTGGCGGAAGCTGCTGCAGTTGAGGCCACTGATAAGTTCCTTGATCACATTTAGAGTTGGGGATGGGACCAGGCTATGGCTGTGGAGGGATCATTGGCTCCTCACTACACCACTATTGGAGAGATATCCACGGGGTCCAGTTGCGAATGGGCTGCCTTCGGACTCACGATTGAGTGTGGTTATTGATGCTCAGGGATGGAACTGACCAGGGCAAGGGTCGGTTGAGTACATTGAGCTTAGTCTCCTTCCACCGCGATGGTTTTGGTAGCCGGGATTGTAATACTCGTAAAATTAATTACGGGATTTACGACTTAATTAGTAGTAAATTAAAAATTTCGTTGGATTAATTAAATAGAGAAGTTGGCCTATTATCACAAGTGGGCTAAAGTTTATTAGGCCCAAGTTAAAGTTAATTACTTAGGATCGACGGAATGAAAATAATAATAATATAAAATAAGATAAGTACCAAGTTAAATCTCGAAATCTATCTTTGATGTTGATGTCGAAATTTTGTTTAAAATGTCGAAACATATCTCGACATCTTGTTTATGATTCTAACAGACATCTCGAAGTAGTGGTTTATAAATATCGACATCCATCTCGAAAACCATGTCGAGAACCTATATGCTTTTAATAAATCACGAGAAGTATTAGGTGACTAGGTAATAAAATAATATTTCATGAATTAGTGGAGTTAGGAAATGACACCTTAGTACAAGCTTGACCAATCATAGCTTAGGAAGAGTGAAAAATTAAATGGCACGCAAGGGTTTCTTAATATAGGAGGTAAAAATAGTTGCTTAGTCACCTAGTTGTCAACTCAAGCACAATTATCTAAGCACAATACTTATCAAATAAACTAAGGTAACAAGGAGGAAAAGTTCAAATAAGAAACTAAAAGATAAAGAAAACCCTCATAAGAACTCGCATGCATCAATATGAATAGTGAACGAGAGACACAATAACAAAATCCAAAGACAAGTGGAGGTTCGAGTTGGGTAAGCTGAAATATTATTTATTAATTGTTTAAATTTTGTAACATAGGGTGGTTAAGCTATGTTAATTCCAGGAAATTAATGAAACATAGGGAATTTGAGCGTACGATAAATGGTGAAAATCCTAACTAAGAGGTTCATGCTAACCCATTTATTTCGACTAAGGTTTATTTTGAGTGATATGACCTCCGTTAAGACTGTAACGTCAGAATAAAGTAATCTTTAGAGTAAATTTAGCAATTTTAGTGTAAAAGAAGTTATAGAACTTACGAGTTTCTGGGTGATTATCATTGAAGGGAAGTTAGAATTTATAATTTCTGGGTAGAAGAATCGCACAAGTTAAGTTGCGAATGGTTGAAGACTAATTGTTGAGGTTTCGACCGAATTAGATATTTATGTGCAAAGTTGGGCGAATCAACGTTTAGGAAAAATGACTTTCGCCGAGGTGTTCTATTTAAATTATTAATTGACCGATGCCGACCATTATATGTATACAATTTCGATCAAACATTCCTGTATAAAAGGGATTTCGCCATGTCATGTATAAGGGTTAAATCTTAAGGCAATCGGGCGATTCAATGATGAGTCACGGCTCTTCTATGCTACCACGGCGATTCACGAGGCCGAATTACTTGATTCACGAGAGGTAGGGGAAATACACCATGGCGATTCACGAGGCCAAATATTAATTGCCTGATTCACGAAAGGCAGATGGATACCCCGTAGAGGGAGATGGAACCTGGAGGATGCGACTCGAGGGTATAAGCGACACCGAGGGAACCTCGAGTGTTGGCGACCTCGTAGTAGGCTACCAGTGAGAAGCGCCTGCGTGTCAGACCGCATTGGGATGGAAAGGCGCCTTAGGGTTAAACGAAATTTGTGTGCCCGGTTTTGCCTTTCAATGGGATCGCATTGGGATTGAAAGGCACTATTAGCCTCTCAGTATGGACCACATTGGAATGAAAAGGCACCATAGGATTAAGCACAGATTGCGTACTCGGGTTTAGCCTCCCAGTGTGTGTACTGCCACTTATTTATACCCTTAGGGGTTTGAGCTCTATATGATGCATAGTAAGATTGAAAGTCGAGGGGCCCAAATATGAAGGAAAGAATGAGAAAGATGTGAGAAGTAGATAGCATTGGCGCGAATGCCTTCGCTACTTAGGTCACGTGCATTGCATGCATGATTTTCACTTACTGAGCTTTATATGCTCATTCCACGTTTTTATGTGTTGTAGGACCCCGCGATCACGGTACGTGATCATTTTCACGGCGAGGCCAACTTTTGAAGCTTCCGAGGGCTTTTGAGATGGAAGTGTGTGCATGGATGCGACCTCGTGGAGGCCCAATAGATAGATTTATTTTGACCCGCATGCGCGCTTTCCTATGTAAATAGGACCCACTATGATTTTTTATACAACTTACAATTCCTTTTCACAAAAGGAAAAATTTTTTACGAAATTTCATACGATCTATTTCATTATTAGGAACATTAGTCGCGTAGACTAGTTAAGAAAGTAGTGGTGGAAGGCCGGGCGCCACAGGTGGTATCAGAGCTTAGGATATAGGTTTTGCAGACTGTCCATGTACACACACTCAAAAGCACGGAAGCGGCCTTGCTTGTAAGTTTAACGTTTCTATGAATTTCTTGTAATACATGATTGATTGATCTTAGGAACGTTAGAATAAAAGAACGATGGGTAGAACAAGAAATGAGAATAGTGGGGGTGTAGATAATGGTAAGGAACCCGCAGCCCCTACTGATAGTCGGGATACGACAATTCTCCAACTCGCGGAACTAGACCGCCCCAACAACCTGCCCAAATTCAGCAACTGATCCAGCAACAAAACGATGGCGGGCAATCAAGTAACGGACCCCCTCAGGCCGACAGAATCGAAATGGTCGGGGAAAGATTTCGCAAAGTTAAACCCCCCCCAACCTTTGAAGATGCTGTAGACCCAACCTCGGCTAAGGATTGGCTCCGAACCCTAGAATATATGTTCCAGCATAGCCGTACCCCTGAAACAAAAAAGGTCTTGTGCGCTAGCTACCTAGTAAGGGGAAGCGCAGGTCATTGATGGGACACAATCCTGACTCTTGAAGATCCCTTGACAATGACCTGGGAGCGTTTCAAAGAACTATTCCGAAATAAGTACTTCACTGCTCACGTCCGTGCCCAGAGGATGAACGAGTTCATCAATCTCCGCCAAGGAGCAATGACAGTGGCGGAGTATATCCCAAAGTTCGAACAGTTGTCTCGATTCGCAACCCATATGGTGAGTACGGATGCGTTAAAGATCGAGCGATTTATGGAAGGCTTGAAGCCAGAACTCTATTGCGACGTTGGCATGGCTAGATTCCAAGGGGTTACCTATGCCCAAATGGCGGAACGAGCTCCGATGGCTGAACAAGCTGAAATTCGAATTGTACGAGCCCATGAGGTTAAGAGAAAGTTCGAACAGGGACCCAAATGGGACGGAAATAACCCGAAGAAACAGTTCGTTCCTAAGAATGCGAAGCCCAATTTCCAAAATCGACCCGGACCACCTCAGCAAACTAACACGAATCAGGGGAGACCCCAACCAAACGTACCTACATGTCCAAAATGTGCACGACGTCATCTGGGCGTCCGTTTCTCACAAAATGCTACTTGCTATATATGTGGCAAAACAGGCCACTACTCCGTAGCCTGCCCAGAGAATGCATCTGGAAGTCAGGGAGCAAACCAGGCCAAGCGGCCGACGGCACCCGCTCGGGTATATATGCTTACAGCGGAAGAAGCTGAAAACAATTAGTCCGAGATCATGGAAGGTACCCTTCTAACCAATTAAACCTCAACATACATTCTAGTGGACTTATGAGCCACATTTCTTTTGTATCCACCACTTATGTGGTAAGACTCAAGATTTCTTTTAGCCGACTTGGTTGATACCAGTTCGGGTATCGGCCTGAATCGTAATCGTAGCAGATAGACTTTAGAAATAGGAAGCGTACCTGAATAACCTAGGAAGAAGTTCCAATTTTACATAATATCTGGGATATAACCCGACAGCCGAATTTTCCTAATCATTCTAAGGAACATGTTCGTTCAGTATCAAAGTGGTGCAGTGGAAGCGTGATGGGTACTTAGGATCTTCGATCTCTGCCTAAGTTAGAATTTTAGGAATTCTTGTTAGCTCTTCGAGGCAATACGGGTTCCACTAATTGGAACAATCTTCATATCTACTTCACCAGGATCCTATTTCTTTCTGTCCTCGAAAATTATTTGAGATTCCTTGATAACTTCCTAGGGTGAATTTCTATCATCTAACCGAGCCGACTCAACTCCCTACCAATCGTTACCCTGAAATGTTCCAGCCGACGGAATTTCGGGGGCGAAATTCTTTTAAGGGGGGAGGATGTAATACCCGTAAAATTTAATTACGGGATTTACGACTTAATTAGCAGTAAATTAAAAATTTTGTTGGATTAATTAAATAAAGAAGTTGGCCTATAATCACAAGTGGGCTAAAGTTTACTAGGCCCAAGTTAAAGTTAATTACTTAGGATCGAGGGAATGAAAATAATAATAATATAAAACAAGATAAGTACTAAGCTAAAAGCATTGAGGTCATTTGTACTATGCTGCACGCAAAGACTAGCATAAGATAAGGAAAGCTCTTATAATCCCTTAGCATCCGAACAGTGACACAAAGGGAGAAGTAGAGGAGAACGAAGCAATTCCCAAGAAGCTCCTGAAAACCCTAGAATAAAGAAGAGAATCCAAACCGTAACAAATCAAACTCAGCTTGGAAGTAAGTATAGTATCTTTACTCTAAATTCATATTTTATTTAGGTTGGTTGCATGTAATACGAAAATGACATAGGTCAATAAAACTCATAGAACTAGCATGTGTTACAGACAGCAAAACCCTAATTTAAAGAATGGAATCATGTTTAAGCATTTTCTAGACTGGGTTATGATTCGGGTAGTATGGTATAGATATGTTATAGGAATTATAACTTTGATTTTTTGATAGAATTAACAACTTTAAGATGGAAGAAATTATAGGATTTATAAATATTGGGGTAGAACAAATATGGAAATTAAGTTTCGATGGGATGAATATTTGGAGCTTTCGGTCGAATGAAGTTCCGTGAGAATTTCTGAGCAATTGATAGGATCACGAAATCTTGGAATGTCGAGATCTTTGGATCTCGAAATATTAGAGTCTCGAGATTTATAGTTTTCAAGAGAGAGTCGATTTCGACAATATAAAAACAAGAATGTCGAGTTGGGGAAGTTGCGAAACTAACAATCTCGAAATAGGTAAATGTCGAGATGAGAGAATGTCGAGTTAAGTGTTTTCGAGATCAACAATCTCTAAATGAATAAAGACCTAAAGAAAAACTCGAAGAAGTAGATGTTGAAATTAGGTGTTGTTAAATCTCGAAATCTATCTTTGATGTTGATGTCGAAATTTTGTTTAAAATGTCGAAACATATCTCGACATCTTGTTTATGATTCCAACAGACATCTCGAAGTAGTTGTTTATAAATATCGACATCCATCTCGAAAACATGTCGAGAACCTATATGCTTTTAATAAATCACGAGAAGTATTAGGTGACAAGGTAATAAATAATATTTCATGAATTAGTGGAGTGACGAAATGACACCTTAATACAAGCTTGACCAATCATAGCTTAGGAAGAGTGAATAATTAAATGGCACGCAGGGGTTTCTTAATATAGGAGGTAAAAATAGTTGCTTAGTCACCTAGTTGTCAACTCAAGCACAATTATCTAAGCACAATACTTATCAAATAAACTAAGGTAACAGGAGGAAGAGTTCAAATAAGAACTAAAAGATAAAGAAAACCCTCTTAAGAACTCGCATGCATCAATATGAATAGTGAACGAGAGACACAATAACAAATCCAAAGACAAGTGGAGGTTCGAGTTGGGTAAGCTGAAATATTATTTATTAATTGTTTAAATTTTGTAACTTAGGGTGGTTAAGCTATGTTAATTCCAGGAAATTAATGGAACATAGGGAATTTGAGCGTACCACAGATGGTGAAAATCCTAGATTAACGAATAGGTTCATGCTAACCCATTTATTTCGGCTAAGGTTTAGTGATATGACCTGTGTTATGTGACGCCCGGGGCCGATGATGGCGGGGAATGATCGCCGGTGCTAGAGAGGTGCACGGACAAGGAGCGGCTCCTGGAGGCTTCTAGGCGAAGGGGTACATGAACGAACCGATCCGACACCCAAATGAGAGGAGATCCTGAAACTGACAATGTATGGGCGTGTCAGGCTAAGAATCGTATAAGAGAAACGATAGTACTACTCATATCACCAAGGTCGACCTACCTTTTCGGGAGTCCATCCGAAAGAACTTCGAAGTTAAACGTGCTTGACTTAAAGCAATCTTAGGATGGGTGACCCTCTTGGAAGTTTGCCCAGGGTGCGTGTGAGTGAGGACAAAGCACGCTGGAAGGTAAAGTGGTGATACAGTGGGTCAGACTATCAGTCGGAGTGTGGTGGGCCCAACCCCACGGGTTCCGCTAGGGACCGATGCTACAGTAACACCCGGTATGGGACGGGATGTTACAGGTGGTATCAGAGCACAACCTCTCGTAGTACGGTGCTGGTTCGGGGACGAACCGGGCGGAAGCTGGTGGGCATGTGACGCCCGGGGCCGATGAGGGCGGGGAGTGATCGCCGGTGCTATAGAGGTGCACGGACAAGGAGCGGCTCCTGGCAGGCTTCTAGGCGAAGGGGTACATGAACGAACCGATCCGATACCCAAATGAGAGGAGATCCTGAAACTGACAATGTATGAGCGTGTCAGGCTAAGAATCGTATAAGAGAAATGATAGTACTACGCATATCACCAAGGTCGACCTACCTTTTCGGGAGTCCATCCGAAAGAACTTCGAAGTTAAGCGTGCTTGACTTGAAGTAATCTTCGGATGGGTGACCCCCTGGGAAGTTTGCCCAGGGTGCGTGTGAGTGAGGAGAAAGCACGCTGGAAGGTTAAGTGGTGATACAGTGGGGTCAGACTATCAGTCGGAGTGTGGTGGGCCCAACCCCACGGGTTCCGCTAGGGACCGATGCTACAGTGACACCCGGTATGGGACGGGATGTTACACGTTAAGACTGTAACTTCAGTATAAAGTAATCTTTAGAGTAAATTTAGCAATTTTAGTGTAAAAGAAGTTATAGAACTTGAGTTTTTGGGTGATTATTATTGAAGGGAAGTTAGAATTTATAATTTCTGCGTAGAAGAATCGTACAAGTTAAGTTGCGAATGGTTGAAGACTAATTGTTGAGGTTTCGACCGAATTAGATATTTATGTGCAAAGTTGGGTGAATCAACGTTTAGGAAAAATGACTTTCGCCGAGATGTTCTGTTTAAATTATTAATCGACCATTATATGTATACACTTTCGATCAAACATTCCAGTATAAAAGAGATTTCGCCATGTCATGTATAAGGGTTAAATCTTAAGGCAATCGGGCGATTCGAATAATACAATGTCATTAGCCAGTCTCTTTCGAAATAGCTATCTTACGTAGGCATTCTTACGAGCTATACTGATACTTTAATATTTTTATTTAAGGGTCGTATAATAGGAATTTCCCGGAGCAGTAAATTTATTTAGCTTGGACGACAGGTAAGTGGAAATCGCAACTACAACACATAATTTTTATGTGCATGAAATTATGTGTTATGTGCTTCTATGATTTTATGTGATTCTATGAATTTATGTGATCTTACGTGAATTATTTACGTTATACGATGACATGACACGCATATTCATAACATGAGCATATGCACGCACGACTAGTATAAGGGTTAGGAAAGAGAGCGTGCATGAGTATAAGATCACATGAGAGCGATGTATATTTGCCGATATGGGCAATTGTGTCGACTCAATGATGAATATAAGATCGCATGAGAGCGATGTATATTTGCCGGTATGAATTATTTCCCGTTGTTGCTCCCAGATGCTGTGGATGCGGACTCAGCTTCGCGACTATGTGTACAGTTTAAATAATATACCCATATATAGTGACAGTCAAAGTGCCATCGCTATTACTTGCAATCCCGTTCATCACTCACGCACAAAACACATAGACATTAGATATCACTTTATTAAAGATCATGTAGAAAATGGCACCATAGATATGTATTTCGTGAACACGGAGTACCAACTAGCTGACATTTTCACCAAGGCATTGGATGAAAAACGATTCCAATTTCTTGTCGGAAATTAGTCATGTTGAATCTCCCATGATATGTGCATCACCTGATCATCTGTGCTATCGCATGCTCTATTCTATGTGTTTCTATGCTAAATTGCCATATCCTGCGTGATAATAATAACAAAAAAATAATAATATTAATAGATTTTTTTTATACATATACCTATAATATTAGGGGAATGACGAAATCCTTTAGGATGCTTTAATCTAAAGTCACTTAGAACCTTTGCCCCGACTAGCGATCGATTTAAATGCTTAATTTTGTCAGTCTAAGTCGCATTCTTGTGTCTAACGGTCATTAGGTTGCTCCACTAGACACAAAGCCACTATATATAAGTGAGGATTCAAGCCTTGTTTTTTTTTCTAGGTCTAGAGCGAGTCACACATCAATTACTTGTCTTAACTAGTGATTCTTGGCTTCATACTCACCTTGCCGTAGATTGTTTGGAAAATGATAAGGGCGCTTAGGTTATTCCTCACTCGGCCTTATAAAATTTTTTTCCTCAAGATTAGCCCTTAGTCATCCACTTTGCGCCTTCTCCGATGTCCTTTTCTTCATTTGAATCCCATTCCCAGCCTGCAACCGTATTCTATACTCTTCCGATGGTTGCTCAAACAAGAAAAGGAGGGTGAGTATATAAAGAGGATGATGACAAAAGAAGGCATTGCTCAACGCGCAAAAATCAGACCAAAGGAACCTGCCTTCGGACTATCTCTTAGAAGGTGGCATGGATCCTGCTGTAAACTTCTCCATCGATAATCTCGTACGCTCGTCAGAACGACTGGAAAGAGGAGCACCACTAAGTGAACTTCTTCAACGATAATCCGGTCTTATATCGGGAAACGAGAAGAGGGGCGCAGCCTTGGGTACGAATTTCATAACCGTGAACTTTTCCAAAAAGATAATCTCTGAAACCTCTCTAGGGATTAAGAGAAGAGGAGCACGGTATCGGCCCGAGAACCAACAAGAAGAACTTCGCATACGATAATCTCCTATAGCCTCGTGGAGAAGCGGAGCTTCAGCTTGAGCATAGCATAAAAAATGATATCTCTTAAAAGAAAGAAGAAAAGAGTGAAAAGAAGAAATACGCAAAAAAAAGGGAGACGGACGTAGAAATGGAAGACGACGAAGAGATAAGCTCACTTTCCTCCAAATTCCTTCCCTTCTAAGTCCTAGCCAAACTATAACCCTTAAACCCTTTGATTCCAATCGACGGTCTCTCGCTTAGGTGAAATGATTAAAAATGCCTTGATCACAGGTAAATTGACTTATAATTGTCTGTGTTGACTTGAGTGAAATAAATATAATAAAAAATCCCAACACAGAAAATTTGAGTGCAAGAGCGAACCTAGTGAGAGTTGTCGAAATGGACCAGTCTATGAACTTAGGACTATTTGACGACATGACTTGATGGCATTTTCATCTTTCAAATGTCTCGTAAAATTTTAGGTGTGATGATTGATCGAAGCAAAATAATATGACCCCATACTATAATATTAGTAATGTACATAAAAAAAACAAACTTTCGCACATTCTGACATGAAATATTATGTTTCATATGCGTTGAATTGAATAAATGCGAATTTTTTTTGTTGTTATCGCACATTCTAAATGTAATTTTAGATTGCATTGGTACTGAATTGTTTACATGCGATAAATTTGTCATTGCTCTTACCCTCACGCAATATCTTAAGTACATATTTTGGGGACCATGTATATGAGCTTACTAAATAAATTTGTGTGTTATATGCTCGTGACTTGAATTGATTTCATATGCTTGCATATCTAGTCAATTCTTGCGCATTATTTGAGGGGGAGCAAATATAAAAATCGTGCATTAGCTCCCAATATTCTTGACGTTTTTCTCTAAATATTTCACATTTCTTCAAACAAAATAAAGGAGTGAGACGTCGACAATACACGACAAGGAGCTATTGTCACAGACTAAATATTTCAAAGGAAAACATGCCAAAAATAATTATTGATTAACTCTATTATTTCTAACGTTTTTTCTAAGTTGTACAAATTTTTTATTCTGCCAGGGGAGCTAGACGTTACTACACAGAAAATCCAGGGAGTTAATTGCATTTATTTTAATTCTGAGGGGAAGCTTTACAAATGTGATCTTATTTGAATAGGGATCAATCTGAAAATTTTAGAAACACTTACTATCGAGAAACTGGATATAAGAATTAATTCGCGATCATAAGTTTCTCGATCGTAAACAGTGTTGGGAAAGATTTTGATTAGCCGCGATCATTTGCGATCGAGAAAATTGAATTGAAGAGCGATTTTCAAATCGAAAATTTCTCGAGCGCAAATAATAATGGGCCTGATCCATTGAATCGCAAAATGTCAAATCGTAAACCCAACATCGACTTACAGCGAGTAAATACAAGTTCACTTTTATGTCAGTCGAAAAACTTTTTCTCACGCAACCCTAAATCGCAAAAATTTCTCTCGCGAAAAACTTTCACAGAAAGTTCAAATTTGTCACAAATCTTTCGATCTTCAACACGAAAATTGTATGTTTAAGGTAGAAATGAGAATCTGTTGATATTTGCGTGTGATTTAACTTTGTTACCATCTGCATTTTGTAGTTGTTTCGCATGAGTTATATTAGTTTCTCGACTGTTCTTCAAAACTGAGAAAATTGTATACTATTTTATAGCGTTTCTGGCATGATTTTGATTCTTTATCTGAAGTTAATGCCCGCACGTAAGTTTCGATGTTCTTTATGAATCTGGTAGTATAAATCTTCGGAAAATCTGCATCTTCGACTCTGATTTGAGTTTAAATAAAATTGGGCATTTGAATGTTTAAAGTCATCGAAGAACTTTGTCGATCGCAAGCAGACTTAATTGAATTCTGATTCAATTGAGATACAGTTTGTGTCTAATTAGTTCTCAATCGATAAAATTTGACTTAGTCCCTAAGATAGAAGATTTTGACCGAAAAATTGTTTACCATCGAGAAATCTAATTAGGATTTTTTGGTGAGCGAAAAACTTAAGTACTGATTAGACAATTTAGATGCAAATTTTATCGAGCGCAAAAATTTACTATCGCAAAATAGAATTTTCGCTTTAATTGGATTTTGATCGCAAAATTTTAGCAGCAAAAAATTAATTTTTCAACGCTTAATTTTTCGATTGTAAAATTCGCCGCTTAGGATTTAATTGATCGAAAAATTTCTCGACGGTTTGACTTAGTCTCTCGTTGACTAATTTCTTCGAAAAATATTGCAGCGAAAATTTTACTTAGGATCGAAAATCACATATCGCTCGACAAATTTCAAATCGAAAAATTTTATTCAATTGACGAAAATTTCTCGATAGTAAATTTACCTGAGATATAATTTCTCGATTATAAATTTACGCGGAATTTTTCTCGATCGTAAAATTGATCGGCTACAGTCTCACGATTTCAATTTCAACACTTAGAAGTTTTTTTTCTAAGTCCTTTACACTGTAGCGAATATTAGCGAATAGAATTTTCTCGATCGCAAAATTAAACGGAGTTATTGCAATTGAATTCAATGCGTAAGGAAATCAATTTGACACCAAAATTTTCGAGCGAAAAATTTCTCGGCATGAACAGTGTCTTTTTCACGATTCAACACTTAGAAAAATTTCGAACTCCTTTTCACGCATTACATGTTTAATTCGAAATTACAATCATGCCATTACGTTTTTTAAAACAAGAATCCTATATGCATATCATACGATTTCAATTCAAAATTCATCAAAACATGTCATGACTTGATACAATATTATAGTTTGATGAAAGTAAATTCATTTTCGACTAATATCAAAAATTATGAACTAATGATTTGTTATATTTTTTTCAGGTGGATCGCTATCCAACATATAATCACATATACGAGAAGTACTTATACTTCAAGGGCATCCACTATGGCATGGACTTACCGTGACGGCATCAATGCCGATGGTCTACCTTCAGCAGTTTTGGGGGATAATCAAGAGCATCATCTTGGACGGGGGATACCATTTCACGACGGTTGTAGGGCGAGGCATGTCTGCATGGGCAAGAACGAGTTCAGAGTTCTACTTGACCTCCCTCACAGCCAAAACTACGACCCCCTCCCATCAGATGAAGAACTGGTGGCTGATTTCCTTCAAATGGGTTACTGTCCGCCGCTCACCAAGCTCGCTCAGGTTCAGAGCAACGATATCCCTCACCCATGGAAGACAGTGTTCGGGATCGTGAACAAGTGTCTATCTCCGAAGCACGCCCGCTTCGACAAAGGCAACGGCCACATTCCTCGCCTGCCCCCGGGAGGAAACTATCAGCCGCCCCCGCTCAAATTCTTCCACAACCCAAGGCTGGTGGACCTTACACAGCCTTCAATGGCCATATCTCTCAACCTTCTTCGGCTCGCTGACCCCGCAGGAGCTGAATATCAGAGATACTGCCGGGAACATCACCTCACCGAGAAAATGATGAGAGGGCCCCCGGCAGATGTACATATGAGCCCTCCTCAACCGCAACATCACCAAAGCCCTGACGACGCGATGATAGATGTTGTCGCCCAGGAGCTTCAACAGGAGTCTCCATTGGTCGAAGAACCAATGCCCGACGTAGATGATACCTTGATAGACGTCATGGCTACTGAGATGGCGCTCGAGGCTCCTCAGTGGAAGTGCCCCTTCATTTTGCCATGCTCGAAGAAACCATTGAGGAGGTTCTTCAACCAGTAGCACAGCCCGGAGTCGAAATGGGGCAAAGCTCTCTTCCACCGGTGACGAATCAGGCACTAGAGGACGTCGATCGTGACCTCACTCCTCACACGGCCACCCGTCCGACACGGAGTCTGACGCGGAATTAAGCCTGATAAGGAGGACTCCTAGGAGACTAGCATTCAGCTGGAGTCCCTCTTCCCAGCCGTCACCAACGCACCAATACTACGCTGACCACATCTACAAGTGTTGCTGGCACTTCTTCGCTCAATCTTGAGCCGCAACAAATTCTCGTGGTGTCTGGTTCGCAGGCGCAACCCGACCCTGCCACAACGCCCATAGAGCCGAATCTTCAAGATTCGACTCAAGGATTGGGTGGAAGTCTCATACAGTCACAACCTCAAGTGACTGTGAGCCAACCTGAAGAGTCGGTGTTTACTCAAGGGTTGATAACAGGCGACATCAGTCGTCGTGGTCCATCCAAGGAGGCGTCCGCACCGTTTGTGACGACCGAGCAATTCCAAGCCGCTCTCTCCGCTGCTTATCAATCGATTGAAGACAAAATAATGGAGAGAGTATATATTGCCATAGAGACATCCCGCAGAGACACCGGGAAAGCATCTGTCTCCGAAGACACCTCGTCACAACCCATCCTCACACCTCCACAACCCACACCCACCGACCCTTTAGCTAATTCATCCATCCTCATCAACCCATACACCATACCCATAACCGAGCTCCACGACATTCTACTCGCTCGACTGATCAGCCTCTCCAACCGGTCGCCTCAAGAAGAGTCTCTTTACAGGCGATTGGTGGATCATCTTGAGCCACCTACTGTCACTTGCCGAGGCCAAGACTCCCGCTCAAGACGCTGACATGACGACCCTGATGATCAGAATCCTCATGAGGGGGAGAAGAGGCTAAGGACATCCACAAGTGGCCAAGGACAAGGCCCGGGCGCTACATAGACAAGCGCTGGAGCTGGTGAAACCCAAACCCCCGCACCTCCCACATCGACCCACCAACCTTTCACCTCAGGACGCCTCCGTCCACACCACCGATCTACTCAAGCCCCTTGCTTCCGGAAGAATAAGCAAGTGCTGCGATGCTTGTAGCCCTAGCAGCGACCCAAGCTACTCTCTTAGTCGCTCCAGACCAACCGGGACCATCAGGACATGGCGTCAATCCACACGAAGTTCTAGACAGATACATCTTCGAAGGACAATGGATGACCCATTCCATGCCCGAGGAGTATCAAAGACAACGGCTTCAAGACGTTCGGCATTTTCTACAACAGGCATCCATGGACCTCGTAATCATAGAAGAGGACGAACTTCATGAAGGTGAAGACTACCAATGAGACATCCCAAGGCTATCAGAGTTGATCGCACAACGAGCGGCTTCCCCCACAAGGCAAATGCCAGGGCCCGTTCGGGTCGACACGCCAAGGGAAAATATTCAAATCGAAATCCTCTTCCTTGAAGAAGTTCGCGAACACATATGGAGGTCAACGGACAAGGTCTAGAAGCCAAATGAATTCGAGCTAAGAGGGATCTCTCACTGGGATCAGCAGAAGAGGATGACATATCTATGGATGCTGACCCAACTAGGACCTAACGTAAGGCTGGGGATAACTAAAGGACAAGCCAAGAATCATTATAAGAGTCTCTCCCCAATATGCCAACTCCTTAGCGTCTACAGTGCAAAAGGAGGACTTCCAACACCTCACTACGTCATTGAAAGAGTGGATAGAACCCGAGAGGAACTAAGCGAGAGCGACCTACCATACATACCTGCTGATGAGGTGTACAGCCTCTACAAGCTCTACGTGGAGAAGTAGTAGTACAAAGGTCCTCAAGGGCTACATCAAGAAAGAAGGCCTCGAAGGGCTCTACCAATTCATGATGCGCCAAGTCAAGTACTTCGCCGCACACGACTATCAAATGGCTCTGGAGAGCAACATGAAGAAGGTCGACATGGCCGAACCACTCAACAAAGGACCTGAAAATCGAAGTGCTTCCAAGCAATCATGTTCACATCAGCTCGGTCAGCGGCATCACCTACAACAATCCAATTGCCCAGAAGACCAGGTTGATGCTGAAGATAGAGATTCATAAGTTTTGCGACGGAACGCTCAAGGTCATCAGACGGAATATCGAGCAGAGGTTGCAAGAAATCAACCGAGACACTATGCTGAGGATCCACATGTTCGTGAGAGAACAGCCACTCCTGATGGAATTGCTAGATGACATCGAGGAGCGTCTGAAGCTTAGGGAGACGTTAAGGGATTATGAGCATGCGATGGGCTTGCGCAGATCATATTATGCCCAACGAGGACAAATAGCGCGGAGACGTAATCAAGCACAAAGGGGGAGATTGTAGAGTATACTTTTAGAATTGTGCTTGATTTCATTAGTTGTCCTTGTAATTAGGGGCGTTTTGCATAGTTGTCCTTAGTTTAGGACTTGTTTGTTATTTATACCAAGTTTGTTTGGTATAAATAGGATTGTACACATTGAGCTTAATAGAGAAAGTTTTGAAAATTGATCCGAAAGGCTTGCAATTCAATTTCTAGAGAGAGAAACAACAGTAACTTTCTCACTCTACTCGAATTCTCTCTCTCGTTCTTCATTAGAGTTTTTCGATCAAATCTTAATGTCAATCGTTATCATCGAGTTACTAAGAATTCATGACTAGGATCATAGAGTTGTTAATCGTAGGACCTAACAATTGGAAGCAGAGCAGATTCGTTCTGTTTTGAATCAAAAATTGTTAGATTCGGATCGAAAATTTAATTCTGTTCACTGTTCATTGAAGAACAGTTTGGTGCGAAATCTGCTTTCGATCCAATACCATAATTATGTGCTTAATTGACTTGAATTTGATGTTTCAGTGCTCGTTTAAGTATTAGAGCATGATTGCGATCACTTCCGTAGCTGCTTGAACTTCGATTTGAGGATTAAATCGATTCTGTGATTTACTGTTCACGAAGAACATGAAGAACACGTTCTGATTTTGATCAAAATTCGACATACTTTGCTTCATAACGTGTTTAATTGCTTGTTCGTGCGCTGTTAGTTAATGATTGCGAGCAATTACCTGAAATTTCAATGTCTAATTCCTTGTTTTTGCTTGAATCTGTGTTAATCGTATTCTGTGATTTTTCTCGTTCCTTCTAATTTTTTCGCTAGGTTTTGCGATCGGATTAATTTCTCGATCGAAAAACTTGGCGCGATAATTTTTCTCGGTTAGAATACGAAGTCGGTGCTAAAATCGTCAACACTAGAAACGATTTTAGTTAGAAATATTTCTCGAGCATTATTCAGCGAAAATCTTTTTCGAGGGAGACCAATTTTGACTTTGCACGCGTAAAAACTCTCTCTCAGAAACATTTTCGGTCAGACATTTAAAGTTTGACCAAGCTAAAAATCATTTACACACGAGAAACTTTTTCAGTCAACATATTTATTTTGACTTGTCGAGAAACTTACTAACGTACTGTTTCTTTACGATCGAAATAAATTCACTATCTGAAATTTTTCTCGACCGAACGATTTTGGGCAATTTATTTCGCTCGAAAAATATTTCGCTGACAGACTTTCTCGCACGAGAACACAGTACACTCTATTTCGACGACATTATTTTGATCAAACTTTAAAGATTGAATCGAAAATAATTCTCGATCTATTTTTCGAATCAAACGCTACTAACAAATTTTGTCACTTGCGAAGCACATTACATCATATTCAAACATTCAAAACACTTAACAAAGATCCTTCAACAACTCAACTACAAAACAAAATGGATGCATACTCACTCGAAAATGACAATCGTCCACCAATTTTGCAACGAGGCGAATACACCGTTTGGAGAAGCCGCTTCCTAAATTTCATCGCTTTAAAAGATCTGGCCGAGAATTTACTGCAGTCACTCGAAAAGGGACCAGCACAATTCTGGGTTCATTTACCCGGTGATGAAACGGCCACTCCTGCAATTCCTCCTACTAGGCGACTTAAGGAGCCTAGGGAGTACATAATCGAGGAGGGGGCTCGAGCTAAGGGTGATCTAGTAGCCATGAACACCCTCATACAGGGCATCCCCAACGACATATACCGACAGATTGATAGCCTTTCATCGGCTAAAGGAATGTGGGATGAACTGCATAGGATGATGCATAGGACGAAAGTTGGCATAAAGGCCAAAAAGGCGAACATTCTCACCGCTTACGACTCCTTCAAAGCAAAGCCTGATGAGAGTCTGTACGAGATCTACCTAAGATGCCTCACTCTTCTCAATGAGATGAGGAAGATAGAGATCACGAAGACCAACATGGAGACAAATATCAGATTTCTATCGTCTCTGCCCGCGGAATGGAAGAAAATATCCACTCAGATTCGACAAAATAAAGATCCAGAGGAGTTGGATGTCCATGCCGTGTTTGACAATCTCGTACAGCATGAGGATGATATAAGCGAGATTCTCAGCAGAAAGGCAAACAGAACGAAGACACTGTTGCCTTAGTCTCGGAAAAGATGAGCTCAAGATCAAGAAAGGAAAAGACCGTTAGGCCTCCTTCACCCTCAGAGTCGGAAGAAGAGTAGCACTCCGACGTTGAGCCAAATCTGAAAGCACTAGGAAAGCAGTTATCTCTCATAGGACAAATGATGAGCAAGAAGTACTTCAAGAAGACGTCGTCAACCTCAGCTAACCGACTTCGGACTACAAGCTCTAGAAACAAAGAACGTGCACCAGAGAGCTCCGATGTCAAGAATCCTAAGGAGGCTAACAAGTGCTTCAACTGTGGTAAGCCAGGTCACTTTGCCAGAGAGTGCACTCTTCCGAAGAAGAGAGATACCAACTACTACTCCAGGAAGCTCCACTTGACGAAATAGAAGGAAGCTGGAGTAGCTCTCTTGGCCGAACAAAACCAATGGCTTGAGGAAACATCGAGTTCTGAAGACGAGAATTTAGCCCTCATGGCCCGTTTCGACAATGAATCAGACGCCGAAACCGCAAATCAAACGGACGACGAGAACGCATCCACCTCTTCACAAGAGGTAGACCTCCCTTCCAGATTATTGACCATGTTAGAATCGTATAAAATAGAATACGCTAACATGAAACATGACTAGAAATGTATAAAGGAAGTAGAAGACAAATTGTCTAGTTCTAAAGAGAAAATCACTAGTCTCGAATCCGAACTTCGAAGCTCCCATAAGAAGATAGAAGAACTCACTAAGAGCTTACATTCTAGGGATACTAGTTCATCTAAGACAGAGCAGTATAGTGTGAAGATTAAAGAATTGGAGGATAGGCTAGCAAATAACTACAATTGTTTGGTTAGGAATCTCAATGAGAAAGCCACCCTCAATTGTAGGATAACCGAAGCTACCACTATGATTACTAACTTAAGCCCAATTAGAAGAATCAAATGCAAAAGTTAGTAAACTTGGTGTAGAATTAGATGCTTGTCAAGTCTCCAAAACTACACTAGAAAATAACTATGCTTTGTTAGGGGAAGAAAGAAAGAAGTTATATACTAAGGTTAAAAAGTTAGAACATCTTCTTGTTAGAAGGGGACAAACTGAACAGACAATATTCTTAAATCAACCCATGGACTTAGAATTTTATGATTATAAATTTGGCTTAGACGTTGAGAACCCACGGTGTCTGTCGAAAGTTGATTGTAAGCAACTTTACGACATTCAATACATGGGCTTAGGATTAACAGATCTTATGGTTTTTACTAATGCTAAAGAAATAGATGCTTTAGAAGAAACCAAAAGAAAAGCCAAGACTAGGGTTGAAATTCCCTTCTCCTACACAGAATTGAATCAAAGCTACAACATTAGGGACCTTCCCAAAGGTTGGAGTCTTGAATCAATTGAACTACCTGAAGATCTTTCCATTAAAGAAGAAGCACAAAAATCATCATTCTGAAAATTCTCTCTATATACCCCCTATTGTTAGGAAAATAGAGAAGTTATGATGCTCATTAGAATTAGAACGAGAGAATTTTGAAGCTGAAAAGAAAAAGTTCCTAAAAGAGATTGAGAATCTCAAAGCTTCTTCAACATCCCAAGCTAAATCACACGCTATTCCAAAAAGCGTTAAAATTGAAAAAGCGCCTTCAGTAGATCATAAACGTATTATTAGAAGTGATAAGCCTAACACTATTTCACCTACGTCTACAGGGAGTGTAGGACCAGCACTAGATACGAAGGCGTGGGTGTCTAGAATAAAAATAGAGAAGGAGTCAATAAAGTCGAATGTTTTCAATATCGTTTCTCCTTCTGCAAAAATAAAAGACACTCGGAAAATAAAAGAGCCATTTCCTCGTTTCAGATAATTGCTTCTACACACTCCCTCAAACCAATCTCATTTAGAAGCACTAATTTCGAAATAGGCTCCACATCGAAAACAAAAGTTAATCATTCTGAAACAAATGCCACTAGGAAAACTCGTAGGAAATAAGATCCAGCCATAAAGAAAGCTCATGGCGCCATACATGGCTGTCCTCACCTAAGGTATCCCGTAGATATTAAATCCCTCAAGCACCTTAGGAGACTATCACAAGAAAATATCTTTTCCTCGATCAAACCTACCAAAGCATTTGTACGTGCTGAAATTAATATTGTTAGGATCCCAGATATCCAACCTAGATCGAATCTACGAAGAACGGATTGTAAATCTAATCAATTCGAAAGTTAAAGCATAAGATTTACCATTGAAGCTTGAGAGAGAAGTTAATTGAATAACAAGCAAGGTTTGGCGCTAAAATCTTCTCTCTAAAATTCCAATTCTTCTATTCGATCTGAAAACCATACTAAGCTCACTCCTTATTTCCAAAGGAGTTCACTTATATATACCATCTCGTGGTATATTTATACTAGTAGTCCTATAATATGACTAATTACAATTCGGTCCAAGACTACTACTATGCATAGCAAGACACGATAACTATATTAACTGAATACAATAAAATAGTTCCAACAATCTCCCCTTGGTATTCAATTTCCAATATAGCGCGGGTTATCTTGGTCTTGCAAATGGAAAGAGTCCTCGAATCCACGAAATCTCCTCTTTAGAATGTCTTCAAGGTCACCTGGTCTTCTAGGCATCGGCCTTTTCTTCGAATATTCTTTTGAAGTTCTTCTCCTAAATGCCGTAAGATGTACGAAGTATTCTTGCCGGATTTAGAAGGTTTGCATTCCATTTCTCCCGTTGAAAGCACACGAAACTCGAAACTCCCCCTATTGGGTCAACCTTGTGTTGAGATTGGGGAGTCCGATGTGAGGTTTGGAGAGGTGGACACGGTTGGCAACTTCAGTCGTTGATGTAGTGGACAGGGTTGGAAACTTTGGTCCTTGATACAGTGGACACGGTTGGCAACTACAGTCCTTGATGATGCTTGAGTCACGTGTCATTCGGTCCTCAGTCCTTGCTTCTTCTTCCGGAAGCAAGGGGCATGAGAGAGTCGAGGAGAGGGCTCGAGGTTTAGCCATCTTCAACGTTTCGCCAGATTCGTCTTCTCCGAATGGAAGCTGTCTGGTTCGGCCTCGAAGAAGCGTCTCTAGTTCCAGAAGAAGGTAGGCCGCCTCTTTCTTTCGCTAAATCTTCGAGAGCAGAGTTAGAAGGGGTGGTTGGAAGATCTTCATTAAAAGCGTCCACTTCACACACCTGAAATCACTAAAAAGCTCCCCCCAGGATTTAGTCGTTTAAAAGTATTCAAGGAGAGTTCATGATTCTAAAGTACGCTCTAAAAGCATAAACATGAATTATAACAATTAAAATTACTCCCCCTTAAATTCATATTACTCCCCCACAATTCATGCTCATTGGAAACATATAACGGAGTAACTCCAAATTAATAGAGTAATTTTTCATTCTCCCCCTTAATTCATGTTTCATCCACTAAGAATCATGACTCCCCCTCAAATAGTGCTCATATAGTGTTTAACAAATTCGCAAAGATATACATATTCACCAAGATATGCATATGAGAATGTAACACGTATGACACTAGAAACGCATATAATCATTTCAGCATGTATGCATGAACTCCTAAGCATGCATATGTAAATTTGAGTAACTATATAAGCAAGACATATTTCGCTGTTAAACAAGTTTGTGCCAATGCATGTGTCAAATGTATTTGAAAATGTGCAAAATGTTTTCATGCATAAGAAAAATGCAAAGTAAAAATAAATGCAAAAATACAAGAAAAAAATGCATGAAAAATATAAAAAATATGCAAAGAAAAATAAAAGTAAAGAAAATTTTGAAACAAGACTATAGGATTTTTGTATTTATTATTATTATTATTATTATTATTATTATTATTATTATTATTTTTCCATTTTTTATTTTTATTTTGGTGTCAGATTGCGTCACTTTGATCATGTCCACGCAAATTTTTTCACATGACACAAATAATAATTTGCCGTCAAGTCATGTCGTCAAACTAAAGTCCTAAGTTCATAGAGTGATCCATTTCGACAACTCTCACGAGGTTCGCTCTAGCGCTCAATTATTTTTATCATGGGATTTATATACTAGATATATCACTCATGTCAACACAAGCAAATTATATCAATTAACCTGCTATCAATGCGCTTTTAATCATTTCACCAAGCGAGAGAACGTCGATTCGGAATCAAAGGGACTTAGGATTTAGTAGTTTTGTTCTGACTTAGAAGGGAATGAAAATATTAAGGAATCATGGACTAAAGATCTTCTTCCTTTTCTTCGTCGTCCTCTTCACTGGTATTTTCTGTTCCATCCTTAAACGTTTTCATATTATTCTACACTTGCTCAAGCTGAAGCTCCGCTTCTCTACGAGGCTGAGAGATTATCTAAGGCGAAGTTCTTCTTGTTAGTTCTCGGGTTGATACCGTGATCCTCTTCTTTTAATCCCTATAGAGGTTTCAAAGATTATCGATTTGGAGAAGTTCACAGTTATGGAATTCGAACCCAAGGCCGTGCTCCTCTTCTCGTTGTCTCCATATAAGACTAGATTATCGTTGGAGAAGTTCACTTCGTGGTGCTCCTCTTCCAGCCGTTCTGACGAGTATACGAGATTATCGAAGGAGAAGTTCACAGGAAGATCCATGCCCTCTTTTTATGATTTCTAGAAGATTTCAATAATTGGGAAGGCAAGTTCTTTTTGGACTATTTATTGTGCGTTGAGCATTCCTCGTGTGCGTTTTCCACCTCCTTTTGTCATTATTTTCTTCTTTTTCTTTCGTCGCCTTTTTCTCCCCCTCATTTTCTCGTTTATGCAACCCTCCGAAATTTATGAATTACGGTTGAAGGCTTGATCGGGATACAATGAAGAAAGGATATCGAAGAAGGCTCAAAAGGGATGACTAGAGGAATAATTTCAAGGATGATATTTTGATTTTGGCCAGGTGAGGAATTTTCCTACGTGGCCTAATCATTTTCCGAACAGTCTAACGCAAGGCAAGTATGAGGCCAACAAATACAAGTTAAGACAAGCATTTGATGTGTGACTCGCTCAAGGATAAATTCCCGAAAAAATAATAAGGCTCAAAATCTCACATATATGATGTGGCTTTGTGTCTATTGGAACAAACGAGTAATCTTTAGACAAAAGAATGCGACTAGACAGACAATATTAAGCAAATAACCAGTCATATATCAAGGAAAGATTTTTGTGAACAAATCAAAGTAGATCGAGTAATCGTCACTCCCCATTTTTCTTGTTTATTTAATTTTTTTTCAACAAAGCATGAAAAGAAAAAAAATTATATAAGGAAGAAAAAAAAATGAAGATGCATGAGAATAAAAATAAAAAATAAAAAATGCATGAAGAGTTTTTTTTTTTTTTAATTATGTTGCTATATGAGTGCATGATAAATGTTTGAAAAACAATTTGGCACTTAACATTTCAGCTCAGATGTATAATGTACCAAATTGTAATCCCTAAGAAAATTAATAGTGACTCATCCTAAAAATTAGCACTTTTAGAAAAAAATGAATAAGGAATTTTGTCACCGAGTTTGTCGCTTAGGTAGGGATTTCTTGTAGTTGCTCTGCCGCTCGCCCTTGATCATGTATGTGGAGCCACTATCATCGGAGTACCATACATGAGGGAAATCTCCAAAACTATCGGGACTTTGGTACCCATTGTCGTATGGGTCCTCCCTCGTTAGCAGAAAACGAGTTAGTCGTAAATCGTGTAAAATTAGATTGTGAGCCTAAGTTGGTCGAAGATGTAGTCTTAGGAGTCCATATTTGACTAGGACTTTGTGACTTGATATCCGACTTAGGAATCCATTTTTGCTTGATTTTACACGGATAAGTAATTCTAGCATGTGAATATGTGCTCCTAGAATGTGTACTTGTAAAGGTCTTCTCAGTACCTAGTCGTAATAAATGCTTTTCGGAACGAATATTGACTGGATACTTCATGTAAGAATATGAGCAAATAGAGTGATAAGCATGTAAAGTAGAAGTGTCGTAATTCCTACGTGGAGAATGCATATTTTCCACATGAAAAGAAGAATATTCGAAAATTATTTTCAAGTCTGGCTTTTTAAGTGAAAAGTTAGTAGAATCATTTGAAACACACGATGAAGTTTGTGCACTAGAGCTTGAATTATTTTCGTGAAAAATTTTCTTGATGGAGGAAGAGTGTTAGGATATTTATAGATTTTGTCAATAGTTTAAGTCTTGGGTTTAATATTGTAATTATCCTTTTAACTTGGGCTTTGGACTAGAATGTAATTATTTAATCTTTAGTGCTTGAGCCTTAATATACCTAGGGTTAATGTGGTATATTAGGTATTACCCTCACTATTTTTAAAGTTAATCAAAGATCAAAAGGCTTATCCTATTTTTCACACAATACACACACTTGAAGGTGAGAACCTCTCCCTTTTTCATTCCATCAAAGCCTCTTTGATTCCTTGTTTGGTGCAATCGGGACCAACAAGTGGTATCAGAACAAACGTCGATCGATCTGCATTGATTTGAATCAAGTTTCGTTCGATTCCGAGAAAGATCAAAGGTGTTTTGGGCAAAAAATCACTTTCGGCATTTTGAGCTCGGTTTGGGGTTTTAATGCTTCGTTTTTGTGTTTAAAACCTTTCCCCAGAACAATTCTATGCCTAAAATGTTTTTAGAACACTTTTGGATCAGTTTTAACGAGTTTTGAGCAAGATCGAAGCAAAAAATCTTCAGAAAAAGTCATATCGGCCTCTCTCTATTTTTTGGTCGATTTGACCCGTTTTTTTTGGTGTTTTTAGCTCACAAATAGGTCGACTATGTGTTTAGGGAAGAATTTCTGAAGGTTTGGATCAAGTTTGAGTGATTTTGGATGAGATTTGAGTGAAAACGGACTATTTTCTGGGAAAAACCCGCGACAGGCAATGGAACAGTAAACTTGTGTTGTTGGCCGCGAAATTTCATGCTGAGTCGTTCAAATCCGCGAAATTTCTTATCCGAGAAATTTTATTCTGAGAATCCTTTCAAAACCGCGAAAATTTCACGTTCCCTTCATTTTTCTCAACTGCCCAGCTTTTCTTAGAATCCGAGAAATCGTATATCCGCGAACTTTGATTCCAAGAATTTTATCAAAACCGCGAAAATTCCACTTTCATCTTTTTCTAAACTGCCTAGCTTGTCAAAATCCGAGAAACTTTTATATCCGAGAAAATCATTCCAAGAATCTTGTTGGTCCCGAAATGCACCAAACAAGGAATCAAAGAAGCTAGATGGAATGAAAAGGGAGAATTTCTCACCTTGTAGTGTGTGTAGTGTGTGAAAACGAATTTTAGCTTTTTGATCTTTGATTGTTTTTCAAAGTGAGTTGGTAAAACCTTATATACCACATTAACCCTAGGTATATTAAGGCCCAATCACTAATAATAAAATAATTACAATCTAGTCCAAAGCCCAAGCTAAAGATAATTACATAATAAGTCTCAAGACTTAAACTATTGACACAACAAATTAAATATCCTAACAATCTCCCCCTTTGTGTCAATTGTTGGGAGTCTTGAATCTTGGGCGTTGGGATGGTGGATTAGCGTGTGAGTGTTTCGCGAAGCCCTAGCTTGAACTCGAAGGCGCGGAGATTCCTTCGAAGAACCATTCTGTCAGCAATAGCGTCAATGAGCTTCGCGAACTTGGATCGGCAGAGGGGATCTTCTTCCGAAAGGATGCGGCAAATTCTCATGAGTTTGTCTTGGATGATTGTGAGCGTCCCATCTGAGAATTTTGCCACCTCGGAGCAGCGCAGGAGCCTCATCTTTCCTTTGTAGTTCGAGTAGGCGACCGCCGGATCATCTCCGTCGATCACATCGCCCTCTCGATAGTCGTCTGCATTCTTGAAAGATGGGCGCGTCAAGTTCACCTTCTTGAGATTATGTTCCACCGCCATCTGCAGATCGTGGGTGGCGTAGAATCTGACCTGTCGGAGCATGTGGCGCTTGATGGCCACATATCCCATGGTGACCGGTTCAGCACGTACGAGATGTCCAGAGCTTCTGGGGACGAGTCTGAACTGCTTCAGGGATTCCAGCATGCTGTATAGGTCACCCAGGCGCAGAAATTTGAAGTCCGCCTCACTGACTTCACTGTAGCTCTCATCCTGCCTCATTACTGTGAAGACTGGGTAGTGGACAGGTCCTTTCGACTCGTGGCGGAGGTCAGTGACTTTGCAGATGGGGGCCCGATTCATTTCCTGAGTGATGTTTTCCTCGTCGGACAGCGTCCTATCTGTGCATTTGTGGCACAGAAGGCTCCATCGATAGAGTTGCTTCTTTCTCTCGCTCCAACTTTGGATGTTCATCAGCTCATACTCGTCGAAGGTGGTAACGATCTTTTCCTTGCGCCGCCAGATCCTCTTCCTGATCTCTTCCTGAAATGGCGCGGTGATCTTTTTATTTTCCCACGGTGCTTCCGGTATATCCACCGTGGGCACATCTGTTTGAGCAGCAGGAGCCTCAGTTTGCTGCGCTTGGAACTGAAGGATGTTCTCGAGCTCGGCCGGTTCCGCGTCGTACTCCTCTCCGTTCTCGTCGTCTGCGGTGTTGATCAGCGTGAGCGAGGCTTCCTTTAGCAGACGTCGAGCGTTTTCCACCAACTTCCTGGCTGCTACTGCGTCGGCGGGTGTGTACAGCCATTCATCGTTGAAGATGTAGGCCTCAATCTCATTTTGTGCGCAGTAGACGTCCTCGACAGCCAGGTTGGGGTCGATGTCGAGAGGGGTGTGGCTATGTGATGGCGAGGGTGTTGCTTCGAAGGAGTTTGTGGATTGTGGGGATGGTTGTGGTGGAGATTCAGGTGGTTCGGTTGAGGTGATGGTTTTGGCAAGGATGATTTGGGTGACGGGCGGCGTAGATGTGTGGTGGCCTCTAGCGTCGATGTGACAGCTAGAGGCTCCGAGGTGGTGGGTGGAGATGATGTTGAGGTGGTCTCTAACGTCGATGTGACGATTAGAGCTTCGGAGACGGTAGTGGGTGGTGGTGAGGGTGATTTGGCTAGTGACTCAGGGTGAACAGGGTGGGATTTTTGGCTAGTGGGTTGTGAGGTTTCTGGTGCGGACGTCGTTTCAGGTCCAGAGGAGAAGGGCGGCGTCGATTGCATGAATCCTTGTGAGCTCAGCTGCCTATTCTCCCCCTCGCGGCGATCTTGATCATCATCTTGATCGTCGCGTCTGGTCCTGCTAGTCTCGCCTTGAGTGCGGCAAGACAGTGGTTGTGTCATGATCTTCTTCATCTGCTGTTCCTCCTCGTCGAGTTCTATCATGGACTCGAATCTTGCTCTGAGGATGTAGAATAGTTCCTTGGCAGAGATGGAGGAGAGAAGATCATCGGCGTCCGTGTGTTGCATGGGTGGTGGCGTCTCCGGGGCCACACCTTTGCCTTTGTCGACGGTGGACGCTTCGAGACGCGCGTAGACTTTATCTAAAATTGACGCCTCAAGAGTCTTTGCAAACTCTTGAAGACGCGTCTCTAGCGCGGTCTCGGTGACGAAGTGGGGTAAATCTAACAAGTTGGAGTCACGAAGAACTCCAACTGACACCGACTCGGTGAATATCGCCGATCGGCCGCCCGTTTGCACGGGACTGGAAAAGACGGGGTCACTCAGACTTCCCGTTAGCATCATCGATGAGACAGACTCAATCGAATGATGGCCTAGACTCACGGTTGTTGTGATGTTGGCCGTGCTAGGTCTTCCGCTCTCAGTCACAGAGACATCACCGAGCGTTCTGACAGAGTCACGAAGACTCTGTGGTGCGGTAAGAGGTGTATGTGTCCTAGAAACGGAAGGAATTATGGGGAGTGAGGGCACTAGACTCGATGTGCATGAAAAGGATGCAGTCTGAGGCGAGGGACTGCTTGTTTCAACATCGATCATCTCCAAGTGGGATGTCGATGGTATACGTGGCTCCTCGTGGAATGAAATACCTTCCTGTAGAGAGGAAGATAAGTGGGTTGGTGGGGTTGTTTGCGTGGTTGAGCCAGATGCCACGACTTCTACTCGGGAGGTGAACACATCACCTCCTGTACCTATTGGTTCGGCTCGGCTTATTTGTGGCGGAGGAGGTCGATCGTGTTTTTGTTTCGATCGACGCTCCGTGGGGCGGCTTACGTCATCCTCACGCGACCGTTTTTTCGGAACGCGGGTGGAGGAGGATGCGGCGCGACCAGAAGACCTTTTGGAGGTGGTGGGAGGGGTGTGGCTGGTCCCGGGGATAGGAGCAGTGGGGTTGATCTGCGCCATAGGGACAGTGGAGAGGGGTCGGGGGCTCTCGCGGAACGCGGCGGTTGTGGCCCGGTATTCTTGGACGTGTGGGTTGGTTAGGTCGGCGTAGGCGAGCACGTCGTCCGGGATCACCATTGCGTGTCGATCCTTCGCCGGTGTGTTCTTCTTGGCGAACTTCTCGACAGTTGGTATCTGAAAATGTTCTGCTGCCGGACGGATGCGGATGTTGGTTGAGTGTAGGCGGAAGTGCTTTATTAGAGCTGGGAGCCATCGCATGTACGGGACGAACCGGTTCGTGACTCCCTTGGCGATTTCCCGGTCACGTCTCTGGATCATTGAGACTAGGTCCACCCAGATGATGTCGGTGTAGTTGTACTTGCGGTTGTGAGCGATGCCGGTCATGATTGTGAGGATTTGAATGTTGCCGCGATCCTGACCAGCATGCTTTCCAGACATGCACTTGTTCACCAGCAGGTACAGTGTCCGCCAGGGTTGTGGTAGGTTGCGGGTTGTGACTTCACTGAGGACAAGTGGGCCTTTCTTCTTCTTGGCATCTGGTTGATAGCCCAGTCTGTCGATGTCTTCAATGAGTTGGTCGTGAGTGGGTGGTGGATCGTATGGTGAGTAGACCGGGAGTTGAAGAACTTCTTGGAGTATTCTGGGAGTGAGGACGACGGTTTCTTGATCGATTTGAGCGGATAGGGTCTTGGCAAGACGTAGTGGTCCAGCTATTTGTAGCGTATGCCAGAATTGTTGAAGGTACACCTGAGCTTCTGGTTCGCCATGAGTGAGGGCGTGGCGAAGTGGGTGTCCTTTGAGAATCTCTATAATTACAGGGGCATCGCACCGAAAACTGTCCAAGTCCACCTTGTAGTTGTTGGGTACCAGGGCCGCCCATTGACTTAGTGAAAAAATCTCCTCCGGTGGTGGGACATAGGTACGCGCATGGAGTTCGATGCGAGTGACCTCTCTTTGGATTGCAGCCTGCTCAAGTGCCTCGAGTGTACTTTGGTCTTTGTCCGTCATTTCGAAAAGCTGATTTGCGATGATTGAATTAGCAGGAAATGAAGTTTGAATGCAGATTTGACGAAGACGACGATGCGAGGTGTTGCGAATTTTTTGACAGAGGGGTTGCGAATTTTTTACAGAGAGGTTGCGAATTTTTTTTTTTTTTTTTTTTTTTTAAATTTCTCGGGATCTTTAGGATAATGAGAAAAAAAATGTTAAGGGTTTTGGGGTTTTACGATTGGAGAGACTGTATATGCGAATTTTTGAGTAAATGGGCCGAAAATTCGCGGGCTTGGTCAAAACCTTAAGTTAGCTGAATTTCGCGGTCTTGGACCCAATTTTGACCCTTTTTGACCAGAAATTAGAAATTCAACCCAAAATATTTTAATTGGTTCGATTTTGACACAGTTTGACCAAACTTTTAAAATTTCAACCCTTTTTTTTTTTTTTTTTTCAAATAATAAAAATAAGAAGCTCCCCCTTAATCGCAAAACTCCCCGTTTTAAATAATGAAATATCAGACGCTCCCCCTTAATTGAAAAATTCCCGTTTTAAATAACGAAATATCAAAGACTCCCCCTTAATCGAAAACTCCCCCTCAAAAGGCATAATCCAGACGACACATAGAAAATGTAGTGAAGTGGAAAGGAAATATGTACACTTGATCAAAGTTCATGTAGAGACGATTGATCACAACTGAATATTCAACATGCCCAACATAGTCACTAGGTGTTGGAATCGTTTGACATCCAACGGTTTTGTGAAAATGTCGGCCAATTGATCTTCGGTTGTGACGTAGTGCAATTCAATTGTCCCTTGTTCTACATGTTCTTTGATGAAGTGGTGACGAATATCTATGTGTTTTGTTCTAGAGTGATGTACCGGATTACTCGTCATCGCAATAGCACTTTTTGAGTCACAATAAATGGGAATTTTATCAACGTGAATATTAAAATCTCGTAGTTGGGTTCTCATCCACAAAAGCTGTGAGCAGCAACTAGCGGCGGCGACATATTCTGCCTCCGTCGACGAAGTTGAGACACAGTTTTGTTTTCGAGACGACCAACTTACGAGTTTACCGCCCAAGAAGTGTGCAGCTCCAGAGGTGCTTTTTCTGTCCATCTTGCATCCTGCATAATCCGAGTCAGAGAATCCAGCCAGTTTGAAGTCCGATAGAGTGGGGTACCACAAGCCCAGATTGGGTGTTCCTTTGAGATAGCGGAGAATCCTTTTGGCAGCAGTGAGGTGGGATTCCTTTGGTGTTGCCTGAAAACGAGCGCAAATTCCTGTCGAGAGAACGATATCCGGTCGACTAGCAGTGAGGTACAGAAGAGAGCCTATTATCCCTCGATAGACGGTTTGGTCAACGGGAACACCAGATGGGTCTGCGTCGGGTCGGCCAGACGGTGACATAGGTGTAGCAGCAGTCTTAGCATCCTTCATTCCATACTTCTCGAGGATGTCATGGATGTATTTGGACTGATTGATGAAGATTCCGTTGGGGAGTTGCTTTACTTGAAGACCAAGAAAGAAATTTAGTTCGCCCATCATACTCATGTCAAATTTCTCTTTCATCAATTCTGCGAACTCTTCGCACAGTTGAGGTTCAGTCGATCCAAAAATGATGTCATCGACATAAATTTGTACAATCATGATGTCCGGGCCACTCCGCTTAGTGAAGAGAGTTGTATCCAGAGATCCTTTCTTGAATCCAGACTGAACAAGGAAGTCTAAAAGGACGTCATACCAAGCTCGGGGAGCCTGTTTTAGTCCGTAGAGGGCCTTGTAGAGACGATATACGTGATGAGGAAACTCTTCGCTCAAGAACCCTTCAGGTTGATCAACGTACACTTCTTCTTTGAGAAATCCATTCAGAAATGCAGTCTTCACGTCCATTTGGTAGACTTTGAAGTTCTTGTGAGCAGCAAAAGCAAGGAACATTCGTATGGCTTCGATCCTGGCAACTAGGGCGAAAGTTTCATCGTAGTCGATGCCTTCTTGTTGATTGTACCCCTTAGCCACAAGTCTTGCTTTATTGCGAATAACAACACCATCTTCATCCTTTTTGTTCTTAAAGATCCATTTTGTGCCGATAATGGATCTATTGTGAGGTCGTGGTACGAGTTCCCAGACCTGCAATCGTTCAAACTGATTTATTCCCTCCTGCATTGCAATCAGCCAATCAGGATCGTTGAGAGCTTCAGCTACTCGTGATGGTTCGACTTGACTGAGGTAGCAAGCAAACAAGCTTTCATTCATCGTAGCCGAACGTGTTGAAACACCGGATGTGGGATCCCCAATAATCTGATCGGTAGGGTGAGAGCGAGCCCAAAGTGGCACATTGGTTTGTGAGGAGCTGGCCGCATTAGTGTCTACTTGAAGCTCATTAGACTGGGGCTCGGTGTCTGAAGAAGAGATCTCAATCGTATTGAATGGGGAGGGTTCTGCATCAGAATCAGCAATATTCCCCGGGTTGGGTAATATGGCGTCTTCATTGAGATTGAGAGCATCCAGGTTTGGAGGGACGACGTTATTGCCGGTAGCTGGTGGTGTATGTGGAGTGGGTGCAGCGGTAGGTTGAGTGGTGGCGACGGGAGTCTTGTGAACTGGGTAGAAGTACTCGAAGAGCAGATCGAGATCCAGTTCGCCACAATTGCCCTTAGATGAGGACGTTCCCGCCGTTGAAGATTGACCTTTTGTCAATGTCTGTAGAAGACCTGGTTCTGGACTGATATGGCCAGAAGCTATGAGATCGCCTTCGCTTTCGTCAAGAGACATTCGTGCTTTCTATTACTGACCGTTTCTCCTTAAGATAGACTCTGTATGCCTTTGAATTTAGTGAATATCCAACAAAGATGCCTTCAAGTGCTTTTGGATCAAGCTTCCCAAGATGTTGGCGATCATTGGCCACAAAACATCGGCAACCGAAAACCCTTAGATAAGATATATCGGGAATACGACGGTTATTCAGCATCTCGTATGGGGTGCGGTTGAATCTCTTGTGAATGGAAGCCCGGTTCTGTGTGTAGCAAGCCGTTTGTATAGCTTCACCCCAAAGAGAATGAGGAAGTCCGGATTGGATGAGAAGAGTCCTTGCAGCTTCAACTAGTGTCCTGTTCTTGCGCTCAACGACACCATTCTGTTCCGGTGTCTTCACAGCTGAGAACTGCTGAGTGATGCCCTGACTGGCATAGAAATCACTGAGCTTTTTGTTCTTAAACTCAGTTCCGTTGTCACTTCTGATAATCCGAACCTTCTGTTGATGGAGTGTTTGGGATGTAACAACAAACTCAATGATTATATCAGGAACTTCATCCTTTGTACGAATGAGTTTCGTCCACGTGTAGCGTGAAAAATCGTCGACTATCACCAGAATATACCGTCTTCCTCCGAGTGTGGCCGTAGGCATTGGGCCACATAGATCCATATGTAAGAGTTCGAGGATGAGCTTAGAGAACGGTGTTTCCTTAGAGACATGGGACGAGCGCTTCATCTTCCCCAATTCACAGGCAGAGCAGAGGTGTTCCTTATGATATGTCAGTTGGGGTAGACCGTTGACGAGTTTATTCTGACGCAGTTTGTTGATGGTCTTGAAGTTGAGATGTGAAAGACGACGGTGCCACAAATCGTTCAACTTGGGTGCGGCTCGAGAGAGAAGGCATACTGGTCGAGAGGTCGTGAGGTTGAGCACGTAAAGGTGAGACGTGCGCGTTCCAGAAAGAAGAGATTGTCCTGAGGCATTCATAATGCTGCAGATGTCAGATTCGAAGAGAACCTTGTATCCTTTGTCGCAGAATCGACCAATGCTGAAGAGATTGTAGCTCAAACCCTCGACATAGGAGATGCCCTTGATTGTCAGTTTATCGTGCACGAGATCGCCAGTTCCTAGAATTGGCGCCATTTGACCGTTTCCGAAGGAGACCCTTCCGAGATAGCGCTCGGAGAAGTTGCTCAACAGCTCCATATTCCCTGTCATGTGTGTGGAGCAACCCGAGTCTAGATACCACACATGACAGACCTGCAATTATCAGCAAACGTTGGATCCCCGTATTCGGACGGGGCTTTCTTGTGATACAAGTAAAGTTTTCATGCGCTTAAAGGGAAATGTGGTTTCTAAATCAGATTGCGTCGATTCTAATTTAGCTTTCCCTTTGTCCTTTGTTTGATTAGGCGGGATTATGGTTTTTCTAACCCATATTTTCCTAACTTGTGCTTGCATGTATGGTGCCTTATACATGAAATGGTGTGTGGAATGTGGTTGTTGTTTTCGCGCTTCGGTTTTGGTCGCCTTTGGTTTGCGAGTAGTAGGTGAGTTTGCGTTTGACGGCGAGAGGCGTTTTCGCTTAACCTTAGGTTTAGGCGAGATGGGCGAATTCAAGGACGTCGTAGATGAACTTCGCTTGCGTGGTCGGAGTGTTGCGTGTTCATGTGTTTCGTATTCATGGAAGCGTGGAAGAACAAATTCATTGCAGCAGCACATAGACATAAGCTTGGCAAAAGAGAGATGAGTTTTGGCAACATAATTGTCTACGACCTTAGGACATTGGGATTCAGTACATAGAGAGGAAGAATGAATATAGGATGGTCTTTTCTTCTTGTCATCGAAGAGCGGATTCCCCTTTATCTGGTACGAACTCCCTTCCAGAGACGTCGAACTCACATTCCCTGTATCCATAAGAATACTAGAGTTAGTGTTAGAACATATGTCGGCTTCAGGAGTCATCTTCGCCGTCCTCTTACATTTACATGTTTGAGAATCGGGTACTTGACTTGACGTAGAAGGTTCGTTCATATTACGAGATTGTTCTAGGGTAAAGATTTTATAAAGTAGATCTTCTCGCTCTTTTGCAAAGGCGTTTCGCTCTACTTCTATGGTTCGTTCTAGTTCTGCTATGACCAGAAGTTTCTCTGGGACATAGATGCGAGAAAGTGCTTCTCGGAGAGCGATTTCCAGTTCTTCGGTTGGGAACTGAGATTTGATGTCTTCAGATAGTGAGGGCTTTCTAGTCTTATCATTAGCATTCAGTTCTGTGTAATCGTATGCGATCTCTGCCCAAAGTATGTTCTGTTTCCTCTTTTCTTCTGACAGCATGGTGGAGGAGGATCTTACAAAAGGCATGAGCTGAGAGGGAGTCCCTGTCCTTGTTTTTAGGAATGCTGTACTGTACATGTTATACCTTTTGACAATTAGCGGCGTTGGATCGCAGTTGGTGGCCAGTCCGATTCCCATCCGGGCGTTGTAGAATTCTGTTTCAGCTGGTTGGTTCAATAGACACAAGATGTTTGCTGCCTTTTTCCTAATGTGAAGTTGCTCTTCAAGTTCTTTCACCTTGCGGTATAGCCTAACTCTTTCCTTTGTGAGCAGTTCGTATTGGGCGGCCGTCAGGAGGCGAGAAGTTTCACATGAACTAATGGCTAGTGTAGTTTCCTTAAGCTTAGTCTCACTTTGTTTGTTCTTACTTTGCAGACGTTTGACTAACGCTTCAGAGGCTTTTAGACGTTCGTTTGCGCAGGCAAGTTCTTCTACTTTTAGACTAAGTAGGGCATAATTGTTTTCAAATTTTAGCCTAAGTTCATCATAATCCCTAGCGTCTACTGTGGGTTTCTTAATGGAGTGTCGGTGATTAAACACATCATCAAGTTGTGAGATTCGTACCTCAGACTCAGCGCTGGTAGGAGTCTTAGCTGTGTTTTCACCGGTGTGACCCATCTCCTCGTCCTCGTCATGTTCGACCAGCCTTGCCATGCAGCAATCTTCATCCTTAGGCTCCTCGTCTTCTGAGGTGTCATTCACCCATTCAGCTTCTTCAGTGAGTAGGGCTTTCCCACTTTCCATCTTGCGGGTCATTCTGGCCTTTCGGTCATAGTACCCGGAGTCCTTCACGCGTGGGGCGTGGCATTCTTTGGCAAAGTGGCCTGGCTTTCCACACCGAAAGCACTTCACAGACTTTTGAGGTGCGGAGTCCTCTGCTTTCTTTGTTGGCTTAGTGTCCTCCGTGGGAGTCGTCTTTTTGGTGCCGCTATAGGTTCTTTGGCGATTGGAGGAGGATGAGGATTTTTTCCCGATCTTCTTTGAGACCAACTTGGTGAGCATTGCCAGTTGCTTGCGTATATCACGAACATCTTCATCTGATTCTGTATCGGCTTCGGATCCTGAAGAGTTGTCAGATACAACAGCTGGTAGCTTCCCTTTGTTCTGTTTGGTCTTACTGGTGAAAGATCGTTCATTGGTTTTGTTCGAGAGGAGTGCCAGTGGGTCGACTCGAGTGTTGGTGGACTGAGGTTGCACGTAAGGAGCATAGGCAGACAGACTGTCATAAAGAGCATGGATGGAAGTGTTGGAAAGGTCCTTACTTTGAATCATCATCACGATTGCATTGCCCCAATGTGGTTTGAGGCTACCAAGGAAGCGGTTGTTGATATCGAATTTGTCCCTCGAGATCCTGGCTTTCTTGAGTTCATTGATGACCTTCAAGTATCGGAGGTATGTGTCACGCAGTTCCTCCCCTTCATAGGCCTGAAAGTGTTCGTACTGTGAGAGACATGCTGATTTCCTCCCCTGAGCACTTTCAGTTGTGCCTGCCATAATTTCTGCAAGTTCATCCCATATTTCCTTAGCAGTTGTGCAACACTCAACGTGACCATAGACCTCGTTTCCTAAAGCCTGGAAGAGGTATCCTTTGGCAGTCTCGTCGGCCTGTTCGCGAGCCAGTTCATCCTCATTGATGGGACCTCTAGGAGTGCGGCGTTCATCCATGGGAGGATTTGCATTTGGCTGTGCAGGGACGATTGTCCAGAACTGTGCTGGGCCATTGAAGATGGAGTCCAAAAGGTATTGAGAGAGTGGTGCGCCTTTGTTCCTGATGAACGTGAGGAAGCGGTTTGTCCATATGCTGTAGTCGCCTTGTCGCAGCATCGGAGGCCTGGTGTCGGAGCCCACTATGGAGATGTCATTCGTGGTAGACATGGTTGGTGCAGTCGAATCGTCCGTGGTTTTGATCCTTTTAGATAAGAAAGTTAGTAACGAACGAGATGAGAAAGATGAGTTTAACGAGCAGAGTTTGTGAAAAATTGTTCAAAGAATTTCTTAGAACTACGTGAGCGTGTGTGATGGTCGATAATGTATGAACGAGAAATATATCTTGAAATTAGGGGAAGTCTTAGAAATTTTAAATCGAGACTTGTGGGGCGAATTTCAACACGAGAAATTTTTGGACATGAGAGTAAAATTTTGGACCCGAGAAATTTTGATGATGAGAAAAATTTGGTATATGCAAAAAAAATTTTGTACCCGAGAAATAAAGCTGACTCTAAAATTTAACACATCAGAAAAATTCGTATATTGTGTAGGTGCGAAATTTTCAGCTAAACATGTGATCGTATGAGGAATTACCCAAGAAATTATGTTTTGAGAAATTTCGGTGTTTGAGAGTTTTAAAGACTTCTCGGATTTGAAAGAGACGTGGATAAATTTTCTCGACTTTGAAAATTTCTCGGATTGAAAACTTTCGTGAATTTCAAAACTTTCTCAGTCAAAGAAAAAGAATTCTCAGGTGTAAGGTTTCAAAAATTTTCTCGGCTTTGAAAAACTTTCTCGGGTGTAAAGATTTTCGTGACTTTCAAAAATTTCTCGGCCTTAAAAATTTCTCGGATGTAAAAATTTTCTCTGAGTTTAAAAACTTTCGCGGTCTTGAGACAAATATCTCGGATGTAAAATTTGTCAGAAAGTTCTCGGCTGAAAAAAAAATTCGCGGCTTTGAAAGATTCGCGGGATAAGCTTTCTAGGATATGGATTTTCTGAAAATTCTCGGCTTAGTAAAATTTCTCAGATTTTTGAAAATTTCGCGGCTCGAGAAAAAAAATTCTTGGAAAAAACTTTCTCGTGTATAAAGTTTCTCTGATTTTAAAGAGTATGGACTTGAGAAAGATTTGATCTTAGAGAAATTTTCGCGGTTTTTGGAAATTCTCGGATTTTATAGAGTATGAAGTTGAGAACAGAAAATTGGCCTAAGGAAAAAAAATTTCGCGGAGTTAAACTTTCTCGGATTTTGGGCATAGGTCATTGAGAAAAAATACAGTGAAAGTGAGTTTTTCGCGGTTTGAAAATTCGCGGATTTTGAAGATTCTCGGGATCGACTTTCTCGGACGTGGAAAATTCGCGGACTTGAACGATCAAGCTCAAAGTTTCGCGGTCAAGAACACGTTAGTACTGTTCCATTGCTTTTCATGCGATTTCCCAGAAAAACGTCCCGTTCTTGCTCAAATCTCAACCAAAATCGCTGAAACTTGTTCCTAAACTTCAGAAATTCTTCCCTAAACACATAATCGACCGATTTGTGAGCTAAAAACCACAAAAAAAGGGTCAAATCGACCAAAAACAGAGAATGGCTGAAATGTCCTTTTCTGAAAAATTTCTGCTTAAATCTCGCTCAAAACTCGTTAAAACTGATCCAAAAGTGTTCTAAAAACATTTTTAGGCATATACTTGATCTGGGGGAGGGTTTTAAACACAAAAACGAAGCATCAAAAGCCCCAAACCAAGCTCAAAGTGCCGAAATCTATTTTTTGCTCAAAAACACCTTTGATCTTGCTTGGAATCGAACGAAACTGGATTCAAATCAATGAAGATCGATCCACGTTTGCTCTGATACCACTTGTTGGTCCCGAAATGCACCAAACAAGGAATCAAAGAAGCTAGATGGAATGAAAAGGGAGAATTTCTCACCTTGTAGTGTGTGTAGTGTGTGAAAACGAATTTTAGCTTTTTGATCTTTGATTGTTTTTCAAAGTGAGTTGGTAAAACCTTATATACCACATTAACCCTAGGTATATTAAGGCCCAATCACTAATAATAAAATAATTACAATCTAGTCCAAAGCCCAAGCTAAAGATAATTACATAATAAGTCTCAAGACTTAAACTATTGACACAACAAATTAAATATCCTAACAAATCTATCTAAAACCGAGAAAAATTCTCTTTAAGTCCATTTTTTCTCATCTGCTCACGTTTAAAATCTGAGAAATTCTATACCCGAGAAAGACTATTCCTAGAACTTATCTAAGTCGAGAAATTTCTTAAAAACCGAGAAAATTTGCAAATCCGCATAAACTTTGAAACTGAGAAAGTTTGTCAAATCCAAGAAATTTTCAGCCGAGAAAGTTTATTTCCTCCGAGAAAATTTTTCAAAATCACGATTTTTCAAATCCGAGAAACTTCTCAATGCGAAATTTCTTGCGAAGTCGTAAAATCCTCTACTGAGAAACTTTCTCACATGACAAGTTTTAAAATCCGAGAAAATTATTTTCAACAGGGAATTTGTTTTTCCTTTTTCTGTCCGAGAATCTTTCATTAAACTCACACAAACACAAAAATTTCTCAACCAAAAATTTCTTGGGTAATATCTTGAAATCACGAACATCTTCTCAAACCGCATTTCTTTCTCGTGGTAAATTCTTTGTCGTGTTGAAATTTTTCCTCAAACTCATTCAAGTCTTGTTCTCTTCCACTTTAGACATATCCACCTAGACCACTTTTTGAAAATTTTACTCCTAAAAAAAAATCGTTTTTAAATTTCTCGAACTTCTCCGAACTCTAAGATATACTTTCCCTTCACACGTTTTCGACTATCACACACGTTCACTTAGTTCTAAGAAATTCTTTAAACGATTTTTCTTAAAATCTACTCGTTAAACTCATATTTCTCATCTCGTTCGTCACTAACCCTCTTATCTATACAAGATCAAAACCACGGACGGTTCGACTGCACCAACCATGTCTGCGACAAATGACATCTCAACAGTGGGCTCCGACACCAGACCCCCGATGCTGCGACAAGGCGATTACAGCATATGGACAAACAGGTTCCTCACGTTCATCAGGAACAAAGGCGCCTCACTCTCTCAATACCTACTGGACTCCATCTTCAACGGTCCAGCACAGTTCTGGACAATCATTCCTGCTCAACCAAATGCAAACCCTCCCATGGATGAACGTCGCACTCCAAGAGGCCCCATTAATGAGGATGAAGAGGCTCGCCTACAGGCCGATGAGACTGCCAAAGGATACCTCTTCCAGGCTATGGGCAACGAAGTCTATGCTCACATCGAGTGCTGCACAACTGCCAAGGAAATATGGGATGAACTCGTAGAAATTATGGCAGGCACAACTGAGAGTGTTCAGGGGAGGAAATCAGCATGTCTCTCGCAGTTTGAACATTACCAGGCCTATGAAGGAGAGGAGATGCGTGAGACGTACCTCCGGTACTTGAAGTTCATCAATGAACTCAAGAAAGCCAAGATCTCTAGGGACAAGTTCGATATCAACAACCGCTTCCTTGGTAGCCTCAAACCACATTGGGGCAATGCAACCGTGATGATGATTCAGAGTAAGGACCTCTTCAACACTTCCATCCATGCCCTCTACGATAGACTGTCAGCCTATGCTCCTTACGTGCAACCTCAGTCCACCAACACTCGAGTCGACCCGCTGGCTCTCCTCTCGAACAAGACTACCGAACGATCTTCCACCTCTAAGCCCAAACAGAACAAAGGGAAGCTACCAGTTGTTGTATCTGACACCTCTTCAGGATCCGAAGCTGATACAGAATCTGATGAAGATGTTCGTGATCTACGTAAGCAACTGGCAATGCTCACAAAGATGGTCTCAAAAAAGACCGGAAAAAAGTCCTCATCCTCCTCCAATCGTCAAAGAACCTTTAGCGGCACCAAAAAGACTACCCCTACAGAGGAAGCTAAGCCGATAAAGAAAGAGGAGGAATCCGCACCTCAAAAGTCTGTGAAGTGCTTTCGGTGTGGAAAGCTGGGCCACTTTGCCAAGGAATGCCACGCCCCACGCGTGAAGGATTCTGGCTATTACGACCGTAAGGCCAGAATGTCCCGCAAAATGGAAAGTGGGAAAGTTCTTCTCACCGAAGAAGCTGAATGGGTGAACGACACTTCAGAAGACGAGGAGCCTAAGGATGAAGATTGCTGCATGGCAAGGCTGGTAGAACATGACGAGGACGAGGAGATGGTCAACACTGGTGAGAATGCCGCTAAGACGCCTACTAACGCCGAGGCTGAGGTACGAATTTCAAAAACTCGATGATGTGTTTAATCACCGAAACACCATTAAGAAACCCACTGTAGACGCTAGGGATTATGATGAACTCAAACTAAAATATGAAAACAACTATGCCTTACTAAGTTTAAAAGTAGAAGAGCTCGCTTGCGCAAACGAACGTAATTGCCTCAGAACCGTTAGTCAAACGTCTGCAAAACAAGAATAAACAAAGTGAGACTAAGGTTAAGGAAACCAAATTGGCCATCAGTTCATGCGAAACATCCCGTCTTCTGATGGCATCCCAATACGAAACTGCTTACAAAGGAAAGAGTTAGGTTGTACCGAAAGGTGAAAGAACTTGAAGAGCAACTTCACCTCAGAAACGAAAACGCACGCATCTTATGCCTATTGAACCAACCAGTTGATACAGAAATCTACAACGCCCGGGGGGGAATCGGCCTGGCCAGCAATTGCAAACCTACACCGCTGACAGTTAAAAGGTATAACATGTGTAACACTACGTTCCTGCAAACAAGAATTGGTGCTCCCTCGCAACTTAGGCCATTTGTGAGATCATCCTCCGATGTCATCTCGGAAGAAAAAAGAGAACAGAACTTTCATTGGGTAGAAATCGCGTATGACTACACAGAATTGAATGATAATGATACGACTAAGATACCTTCACTCTCGGAGGATGTCGAAACTCCACTCCCAACCAAAGAACAGGAAGTTGCTTTCCAAGAAGAGCTCTCTCACACCTACATCCCAAAGAAACTTCTGCTCATAGCAGAACTAGAACGAACACTAGAATTAGAGCGGAAGGCCTTCGCGAAGGAGCGAGATGATCTACTTAGCAAAATCTTTACACTAGAGCAATTTCACAGTACAAACAATCCCTCTTCGTCGAGTCAAGTACCTGATTCTCAAACATGTAAATGTAAGAGGACGGCGAAGATGACTCCTGAAGCTGAAACTTGTTCAAACACTAACTCTCGTATTCCTATGGATACAGGGAATGTGAGTTCGACGTCTCTGGAAGGGAGTTCATTTGAAATAAAGGAGGACCCGCTCTTCGATGACAAGAAGAACAGACCATCCTATATTCGTCTTTCCAATCTATGTACTGAATCCCAACATCTTAAGGACGTAGACAATTATGCTGCCAAAACTTATCTTTCCTTTGCCAAACTAATGTCTATGTGTTGCTGCAATGACTTTATTCTTCCACGCTTTCATGAATATGAGGCACACGAACACGCAACACTCCGACCAAAAAGGCAAACCTCCTCTACGACGCCCTTGCATTCTCCCAGTTCATCTACGCCCACGGTTAAGCGAAAATGCCATCCAACGCTGAATACAAAGTCACCTACTGCTCGCAAACAAAAGACGGCTAAAACCGAAGGACGACAACAACAACCACAACGTATATGCAAGTGCAAGTTAGGCAAATATGGGTTAGAAAAACCGTAATCCAGCCTCATCAAACAAATCACAAAGGGAAAGCTAAATTAGATCCAACACAACCTGATTTAGACCCCACGCCGTTAAGCGCATGAAAATTTTACTTGTATCACAAGACGGTCCCGTCCGTAAACGGGGACCCAACGTTTGCTAATGATTGCAGGTCTGTCAAGTGTGGTATCTAGACTCGGGTTGCTCCAAACACATGACGGGGACACAAGGAGCTGTTGAGCAACTTCTCCGAGCGCTATCTCGAAAGGGTCTCCTTCGGAAACAGTCAAATGGCGCCAATGCTCGGAACTGGTGACCTCGTCCATGACAAACTGACGATTAAGGGCATCTCTTACGTCGAGGGTTTGAGCTACAATCTTTTCAGCATTGGCAGTTTTTGCGACAAAGGATACAAGGTTCTCTTCGAATCTGACATCTGCAGCATCATCGATGCCTCGGGACTACCTCTTTTTTCTGGAACACGCACGTCTCACCTCTACGTACTCAATCTTACGACCTCTCGACCAATTTGCCTTCTCTCTCGTGCTGCACCCAAGTTGAACGATCTATGGCACCGGCGTCTTTCACACCTCAATTTCAAAACTATCAACAAACTGCGTCAGAATAAACTCGTCAACGGTCTACCCCAACTGTCATATCATAAGGAACACCTCTGCTCTGCCTGTGAATTGGGGAAGATGAAGCGATCGTCTCACATCTCCAAGGAAACACCGTCCTCTAAGCTCATCCTTGAGCTCTTACATATGGATCTATGTGGCCCAATGCCTACGGCTACCCATGGAGGAAGACGGTATATTATTGTGACTGTCGACGACTTCTCACGCTATAAATGGACGAAACTCATTCGCACAAAGGATGAAGTTCCTGATTTAATCATCGAGTTTGTTGTTACGTCCCAAACTCTTCATCAACAGAAGGTTCGGATTATCAGAACTGACAACGGAACTGAGTTTAAGAACCAAAAGCTCAGTGATTTCTATGCCACTCAGGGCATCACCCAGCAGTTCCCAGCTGTGAAGACACCGGAACAGAATGGTGTCGTTGAGCGTAAGAATACGACACTAGTTGAAGCAGCTAGGACTCTCCTCATCCAATCCGGACTTCCTCACTCTCTTTGGGGAGAAGCTATTCAAACGGCTTGTTATACACAGAACCGGGCTTCCATCCACAAGAGATTCAACCGCACCCCATACGAGATGCTGAATAACCGTCGTATCCCAGATATATCTATCTAAGGGTCTTCGGTTGCCGATGTTTCGTGGCCAATGATCGTCAACATCTTGGAAAGCTAGATCCAAAAGCCCTTGAAGGCATCTTTGTTGGATATTCGCTGAACTCAAAGGCATACAGAGTCTATCTTAGGGAGAAACGATCAGTAATAGAGAGCACAAATGTCACCTTTGACGAAAATGAAGGCGACCTCATGGCTTCTACTCACATCAGTCCAGAACCAGGTCTTCTACAGTCATTGACTAAAGGTCAACTTGCAACGACGGGAACCTCCTCATCTGAGGGCAATTCTGGTGACTTGGATCTCGATCTGCTGTTCGAGTACTTCTATCCAGTCCCCAAGACTCCCGTTGCCACCACTCAAACTACCGCTGCACCCACCACACCTACATCACCAGCTATCTGCGATGATGTCGTCCCGCCAACAGATCCATTATCGGCACGAAGTGGATCTTCAAGAACAAAAAGGATGAAGACGGTGTTGTCATTCGCAATATAGCAAGACTTGTGGCTAAGGGGTACAACCAACAAGAAGGCATCGACTACGATGAAACTTTCGCCCCTGTTGCCAGGATCGAAGCAATTCGAATTTTTCTTGTCTTTGCTGCTCACAAGAACTTTAAAGTCTACCAAATGGACGTGAAGACTGCATTTCTGAATGGATTTCTCAGAGAAGAAGTGTACATTGATCAACCTGAAGGATTCTTGAGCGAAGAGTTTCCTCATCACGTATATAGACTCTACAAGGCCCTCTACGGACTAAAACAGGTTCCCCGAGCTTGGTATGACGTCCTTTCAGACTTCCTTGTTCAGACTGGATTCAAGAAAGTATCTCTGGATACAACTCGTTTCACCAAGCGGAGTGGGCCGGACATCATTATTGTACAGATTTTTGTTGATGACATCATTTTTGGATCGACTAAACCACAACTGTGTGAAGACTTCGCAGAATTGATGAAAGAAAATTCGAAATGAGTATGATGGGCGAGCTGAGTTTCTTTCTTGGTCTTCAAGTAAAGCAACTCCCCGACGGAATCTTCATCAACCAGTCCAAATACATCCATGATATCCTCGATAAATATGGAATGAAGGATGCTAAGACTGCTGCTACACCTATGTCACCCTCTGGCCGACCCGACGCGGACCCATCTGGTGCTCCCGTTGACCAAACCATCTATCGTGGGATAATAGGCTCTCTTCTGTACCTCACTGCTAGTCGACCGGATATCGTTCTCTCGATAGGAATCTGCGCTCGCTTTCAGGCTACACCTAAGGAATCCCATCTCACTGCTGTCAAAAGGATTCTCCGTTATCTCAAAGGAACACCCAATCTGGGTTTGTGGTACCCCACTCGATCGGACTTCAAACTGGTTGGATTCTCTGACTCGGATTACGCAGGATGCAAGATGGATCGGAAATCACCTCTGGAGCTGCACACTTCTTGGGCGGTAAACTCGTGAGTTGGTCTTCTCGAAAACAAAACTGTGTCTCAACTTCGTCGACGGAGGCAGAATATGTCGCCGCCGCTAGTTGTTGTTCACAGCTTTTGTGGATGAGAACCCTACTACGAGATTTTAATTTTCATGTTAATAAAATTATCATTTATTGTGACTCGAAGAATGCGATTGCGATGACGAGTAATCCGGTACATCACTCGAGAACGAAACACATAGATAATCGTCACCACTTCATCAAAGAACATGTCGAACAAGGGACGATTGAGTTGCACTACGTCACTACAGAAGATCAACTAGCCGACATTTTCACAAAACCGTTGGATGTCAAATGATTCCAACACCTTGTGACTATGCTGGGCATGTTGAATCTTCAGTTGTGATCAATCGACCCTACATGAACTTTGATAAAGTGTACATATGTCTTTTCACTTTACTCCATTTTCTATGTGTCTTCTGAATTATGTCTTTTGAGGGGGAGTTTTCGATTAAGGGAGAGCTTCTGATTTTTCCATTATTTAAAAAGGGAGTTTTTCGATTAAGGGGGAGTTTCTGATTTTGCCTATTTAAAAAAAAGGGTACTTTGACAAGAAAGAGAAGAGACAGGTGTATCATTAGAAATGGATTTCCGTTGATATCTGTCTGTGTTTTCTCAACCCTTGTCAGTGAACTAAAACCATGCTAATAATGCTTGCCTATGTAATAACCTAGAAGCTATGAATGCAAATTTTTGAGTTTTGGTGGGTTGAAGCAAAACTGGTAATAACTCATTCGTATCGCATCCAGAAATGGATCCTTTGAATTTTGGGTTGAAATTTTAAATTTTTAGTCAAAACGGAGTCAAAATCGGACCAATTGAACACCAATTGGACCCAATTTTGACCAAGCCCGCGAAATTCGGCCCAGGACCCAATTTTGAGCAAGCCCGCGAATTTCAGCCCATTAACTCAAAATCTCTCATGAACAGTCACAAAACCCCAAAACGCTTAACTTTTTCACAATCTTGCAAATTCCCGAGAAAAATTCAAAAATTTCGCACCCTCCTCTTCGAAATTTCTCAAACCCTCGCAATCGTCATCTTCTTCAAACCCGTCTTCAAACTCCGTTTTTCTGCATTCTCCATCGTCAAAATTAGCTTTTCGGTATGAATACATCGTAAATAAACTGCTTCTCGTTCGATTTACTCCGTTTTTTTGCCGCGACTTTTAAAATTTAGGTTTTAAATTATTTTTTCCCGGCTTTAATTAGGACGCATGATTAGGTTTTCCGTGTTTTAAACCTCCAAATATATATTGCCCGTCAAATTTCGAGTCGATTGGGTCCAGTTTATTGCATTTTGGTTAAGATTTGAGTGGGTCTAAAGGCAAAAATCACAGCGTCGCTTTGAACGTATACGCACAGTGTTCTTCACAGAGAAACTTTTCAGGAAAATTACTTAAAACGATAGATTTTTCGCTGCTACAGTGTGTAAGGTTCCGTGAAAATTTTATCTGAGAAATTTCTTGCGTTAAAATTTTCGCTGTTACAGTGTGTGAAGTCCCGCGAAAGTTTTCATCCGAGAATTTTCTAACGATAAAACTTTTGCTGCTACAGTGAGTCATTCCCCGCGAAACTTTCACACACCTCACGTAATATTACATTTTTCGCATCTTCACTCTATCGCAACTACAGTAACCAAAATTTTCTCAATCTGCAAACTTAAGTTCTTTTCTCGGACCCATACAAATCAATTCTTTCGCGGATCACTAAACTTTCTCAATCTGCAAAAATTTTTATCCGAGAAATCTCTTTTCACTTGTGAAAACTAAGAAATTTCAACCCGAGAAAAGTCATCACTTAAGCAGATGTTTCTTCAAAGCTTTATCACTCCGCAAAACTTTCATTTCACTTGAGAAAAATTCAAAACTTGCGATTGCTAACATGAAAAAAGTTCTCTACTTGCGAAAATTTTCATTACATGCGAAAATTCTTGGCTAACTTGAATGCGAAAATTTTCCCACTACATGCGAAACTTTACCCTGCGCGAAATTTCCTTAACGTGCGAAAATTAACATTACATGCGAAATTTTACTCTAAATGCGAAACTTTTCTTTCTTGTATATGTATGATAATCAGCAAATTTTCTCATGATATGCAAAAATTTTGGACAACTTGCGAAAAATTTTCCCAAGCGAAATTCTCCACTAAATGTGAAATGTTTTTTCTTCGACTTGCTCAAATATCAAAATTTTTCTCATCTCACATAAACATCTTCTAAGTGTTAGAAAAATTTCGTAGCTTGAAGTTTTAACTTTACTATTATCTTTACGTTTTTGGGCATTTTTATGCTTCGTTTTATTCATGAATTACCTATAATCCATCTTCTTGCAATTAAGTCCATCTCAATCAATGTCAAGCACAGATATGACCAACAAAAATCAAGACACCATTGAAGCACTTGAGGCGGCAGCACTCCAAAGGGACATCGCTCGCATAGAACTCAATACGCTAACCTATGTCCCACCGATCGAGCAGGTCTTCCCAACAAGTCAATGGCTGCCCTGATACCAAACAACCACATGGTGGACTTAGACAACTTTCGGTGCGATGCTCCCATTATCATAGAGATCCTCAAATTGCATACCCTCCGACACGCTCTCTCTCATGGCGAGCCAGAAGCTCAAGTCTACCTCCAACAGTTCTGGCACACCTTGCAGATAGCTGGACCATCCACCTTGCTAAAACAATGTCCGCAGAAATCGATCAAGAAACAGTGGTCCTCACTCGCAAGATTGTCCAAGAAGTGCTTCAACTCCCTGTCTACTCACCATACGACCCACTACCAACTCCGGAACAACTCATCGAGGACATCGATAGATTGGGCTTTCAACCTGAAAACAAGAAGAAGAAAGGCCCACTCGTTCTCAGTGAAGTCACTACACGGAACCTTCCTCAACCCTGGCGAACACTATATCTCCTACTGAACAAGTGCATGTCGGGGAAGCATGCCGGCCAGGACCGTGGAAACCACCAAATCCTCACCATCCTAACAGGCATCGCCCACAACCGCAAGTACAACTACGCCGAGATCATCTGGATGGATCTCGTCTCCATGGTCCAACATCGCTACCGGGAAATCACCAAGGGAGTCACAAACCGCTTCGTCCCTTACATGCGGTGGCTCCCTGCAATCATCAAACACTTCCGCATTTTCTCCACTAGCATCCGCATCCGCCCGGCGAGCGAGCACTTCATCATTCCCGTTGTCGAGAAGTTCGCCAAGAAAAATACTCCGGCAAAAGATCGACACGCCATGATCATCCCATACGAAGTCCTCGCATATGCCGACCCAACAAACCCACATGTTCAAGACTGTCGCACCTCCACAGCCTCATTCCGCGAGAGTCCCCGTCCACTATCCATTGTCCCTACGGAGCAGACCAACCCTGCTGCTCCTAACCCCGGGACTAGCCAAAACCCCACCCCCACTACTAAAAAGTCGTCGAGTCGCGCCGCATCTTCTTCCACCCGCGTACCGAAAAAACGATCGCGTGAGGATGACGTAAGCCGCCCCACGGAGCGTCGATCGAAACAAAAACACGATCGACCTCCTCAGTCACATACAAGCCGAGCCCAACCCGTAGGTACAGGAGGTGATGTGTTCACCTCCCGAGTAGAAGACGTGGCATTTGGGTCAACCACGCAAACAACCCCACCAAGCCACTTATCTTCCTCTCTACAGGAAGATATTTCACTCCACGAGGAGCTACGTATGCCATCGACATCCCACTTGGAGATAGTCGATGTTGAAACAAGCAGTCCTTCGCCTCAGACTGCATCCTCTTCAATCACATCTAGTCTAGTGCCCTCACTCCCCATAATTTCATACGTTACTAGGACACATACACCTTTTACAGCACTACAGAGTCTTCGTGATTCTGTCAGAACGCTCGGTGATGTCTCTGTGACTCGGAGCGGAAGAACTAGCACGGCCAACATAACAACAACCGTGAGCCTAGGCCATCAATCGTTCGAGTCTGTCTCATCGATGATGCCAACGGGAAGTCTTGGTGACCCCGTCTTTTCCCGTCCTGTGCAAACGGGCGGCCGATCGGCTATCTTCTCCGATTCGGTGACAGTTGGATTTCTTCGTGATTCCAACTTGTTAAACTTACCCCAGTTCGTCACCGAGACCGCACTAGAGACTCGTCTTCAAGAGTTTGCAAAGACTCTTGAGACGTCCATCCTCGACAAAGTCTATGCGCGTCTCGATGCGTCCACCATTGACAAAGGCAAAGGTGTGGCCCCGGAGACGCCACCACCAACGCTAAATGTGGACGCAGAAGCTGTTCTCTCCTCCATTTCCGCAAAGGAGCTCTTCTACATCCTACGAGCAAGATTCGAGTCAATGACGGAACTCGACGAGGAGGAACAACAAATGAAGAAAATAATGACTCAACCCATGACTTGCCGCACTCAAGGCGAGTCTAGCGGGATCAGGCGCGACGATCAAGACGATGATCAAGATCGCCTCGAGGGGGAGAATAGGCAGCAAGCCTCACAAACTCAAGGACCCGTACAATTGACGCCGCCTTCCTCCTCTGTACCTGAAACGACGCCCGCAACAGAAACCTCACACCCCACTAGCCATAAAACCCACCCTATTAACCCTGAGTCACTAGCCAAATCACCCTCACCACCACCTACTACCGTCTCCGAACCTCTAACTGTCACATCGGCGTTAGAGACCACCACCACACCGTCTCCACCCACCATCTCAGAACCTCTAACTATTACATCGACGTTAGAGGCCACCACCACATCTCCACCACCCGACACCCAAATCATCCTCGCCAAAACCATCACCATAACCGAGCCACCAGAATCTCCACCACAACCATCCCCACAATCCACAAACTCCTCCGACGCAACACCCTCGCGACCACACAGCCATACCCCTCTCAATACCGATTCCAACGTGGCTTCCGAGGACGTCTACCACGCACAGAACGAGATCGAGGCCTACATCTTCAACGATGAATGGCTCTACACACCCGCCGACGCAGTAGCAACCAGAAAATTGGTGGAGAATGCTCGACGTCTGCTAAAGGAAGCATCGCTGACGCTTATCAACACTGCAGACAACGAACACGGGGAGGAGTACGACGCTGAACCCGCCGAGCTCGAGAACATCCTACAATTTCAAGCGCAGCACGCTGAGGCTTCTGCTGCTCAACCGGATGTGCCCACGGCGAATATACCAGAAGCACCATGGGAAAACAAAAGATCACCGCGCCATTTCAAGAAGAGATCAGGAAGAGGATCTAGCGGCGCAAGGAGCAGATCATAACGGCCTTCGATGAATACGAGCTGATGAACATCCAAAACTGAAGCGAAGAAAAGAAGAAGCTCTATCGATGGAGCCTTCTTTGCCACAAGTGCACAAAGAGGACGCTGTCCGATGAAGAAAACATCGCTCCGGAAATGAATCGGGCCCCCATCTGCAAAGTCACTGACCTTCGCCAAGAGTCGAAAGGACGTGTTCACTATCCAGTGTTCACGGTAATGAGGCAGGATGAGAGCTACAGTGAAGTCAGTGAGGCGGACTTCAAGTTTCTGCGCCTGGTGACCTATACAGCATGCTGGAATCCATGAAGCAGTTCAGACTCGTCCTCGGAAGTTCTAGACATCTCGTACGGGCTGAACCGGTCACCATGGGCTACATAGCTCTCAAGCGCCACATGCTCCGACAGGTCAGATTCTTCGCCACCCACGATATGCAGATGGCGGTGGAGCACAAACTGAAGAAGGTGAACCTAACTCGCCCATCTTTCAAGAACACGGACGACTACCGAGAAGGCAATGTGATCGACGGAGATATCCGGCGGTCGCCTACTCGAACTACAAGGGAAAGATGAGGCTGCTGCGCTGCTCCGAAGTGGCAAAGTTCTCAGATGGGACGCTCACCATCATCCAAGACAAACTCATGAGGATTTGCCGCATCCTTTCGAAAGAAGATCCACACTGCCGATCCAAGTTCGCGAAGTTCATCGACGTTATAGCTGATCGAATGGTCCTTCGAAGGAATCTCCGCGCCTTCGAGTTCAAGCTAGGACTTCGCGAAACACTCACTCGCTAATCCACCATCACAACGCCCAAGTTCCAAGACTCCCAACAATTGACACAAAGGGGGAGATTGTTAGGATATTTATAGATTGTGTCAATAGTTGAAGTCTTGGGTTTAATATTGTAATTATCCTTTTAGCTTGGGCTTTGGACTAGAATCTAATTATTTAATCTTTAGTGCTGGGCCTTAATATACCTAGGGTTAATGTGGTATATAAGGTATTACCCTCACTATTTTTAAAGTTAATCAAAGATCAAAAGGCTTATCCTATTTTTCACACAATACACACACTTGAAGGTGAGAAACTCTCCCTTTTTCATTCCATCAAAGCCTCTTTGATTCCTTGTTTGGTGCAATCGGGACCAACAAAGAGCCACTTTCAAAGTTTGTACTTCTAAAATTGACAGGCTTTAACGAACATGTAGAAGTAACGGCTTTAGAAATTGGAGTATTTGAGCTATTGGCGCTCAAAGGCTCTTTTTCTTTCTTAACCTACTTTAAGATTGACTTTTCTTGTGAGGAAGCTTTGAGATTAGATATTTCTAATAAAAGCACATTCTTTTCTGCTTCAAAATTCTTTCTTTCCGTTTCTAATATAGCGTTTAAATCCTCTATTTTCTTAAGAATAGGAGGTATATCGACGGAAGAAGAATTTTCAGAATGACGAGATTTTGCTTCCTTGGTCTTAGAAAACGTAAGAAGATTTTCTAATTGATTAATCTTAGAATAGAGCTTCCCACGTTCTTCACTTAAGAAAGCATAGTTATTTTGAGCAGTGCTCTTCTCGACTTGACAGGTGTCTAGACTCTTTCTTAATTCACTATTCTTAGAATTATATTGATCTATTTCGGCTTCTAGACTAGTGACATTTTTGCTCATACCTTCTAGTCTACATTTAAGAGTACTTTTCTCGTTAGACTCCTAAGTAGACATTTATGGTTGTTGTCTAGCCTGTCCTCTAATTATTTTACTATCGACATATGCTTCTCTAACGGAATATACTTAGTCTCGCTAATATTGGTGCTCTTAGATAATTCTTCAATTTTCGTAGTAGAGCTCCTAAGCTTATATTCGAGACTAGCTATTTTCTCCTTAGACTTGGTTAATTTGTCCTCTAACTCTCTTGTACTTTTCCGCTCATTTTTATGTTAGTATACCTAGTTTGTAAGGATTCTAACATGTTAAACAATGTAGAGTTAGAAATCACTGCCTCCTTAGAGGATGTGTTAGTTTCATCTTCGTGTTCCAAAGCCAAGTGCGTCTTCTGTTCGAAATTTGTAATCTCTTGCTTCTTTGAGCGTGACTTGGTCATTGTGGACTTCTTCTTTAACTCCTTCTCAATTAATCGTAGTTGACGCCCAAACTCCTCCAGTTGTTCATCAATGTCGGAGCTAAAGTCGTCAGAGCTAGTGTCATCAGATCGAGTAATTGAGTTGGTGTCCATTTTGGTTTTTAATATATTTATTTATTTTAAAATTTTGTTGGATATTTGGATCTTTAACGTGTTTTGTGATTTGGATTTTTTTAATACTGATTAAAATATTTGGCTTTTAAAATTTCACTTTCGAAAAGATTTTGGTTTATAAAGCTTGATTTAAAAATTTAATAGTATATACCAAAAGCTTTCTCTATAATGTGGCAAATGAAAGGTTACTGTATTCGATAAAAAAAATTCGAGAAAAAAATTTTTAATGTGTAAGGCACTGTTTTCAATCGAAAATAATTTTCGAGTAATTTTTTTTTTTATGTTTCTCGATTGGAAATTAAATATGAAATGTTGCGTGAAAGAGAAAAATTTGGATGAATACTGTTTCTGCACGTTAGTTTCTTGCTCACCAGTCACCAATTTTGGTCGCTCACAAAAGCCCTCCTCAACCGCAACATCACCAAAGCCGTGATGACACGATGATAGATGTTGTCGCCCAGGAGCTTCAACAGGAGTCTCCATTGGTCGAAGAACCAATGCCCGACGTAGATGATACCTTGATAGACGTCGTGGCTACTGAGATGGCGCTCGAGGCTCCTGCACATGAATATCAAGTGGAAGTGCCCGTTCGTGTTGGCATGCTCGAAGAAACCATTGAGGAGGTTCTTCAACCAGTAGCACAGCCCGAAGTAGAAATGGGGCAAAGCTCTCTTCCACCGGCGACGAATCAGGCACTGGAGGACGTCGATCGTGACCTCACTCCTCACACGGCCACCCGTCAGACACGGAGTCTGACGCGGAATTAAGCCTGATAAGGAGGACTCCTAGGAGACTTAGCAGTCAGCTGGAGTCCCTCTTCCCAGCCGTCACCAACGCACCAAATACTACGCTGACCACATCTACAAGTGTTGCTGGCACTTCTTCGCTCAATCTTGAGCCGCAACCAATTCTCATGGTGTCTGGTTCGCAGGCGCAACCCGAGCCTGCCACAACGCCCATAGAGCCGAATCTTCAAGATTCGACTCAAGGATTGGGTGGAAGTCTCATACAGTCGCAACCTCAAGTGACTGTGAGCCAACCTGAAGAGTCGGTGTTACTCAAGGGTTGATAACAGGCGACATCAGTCGTCCTGGTCCATCCAAGTAGGCGTCCGCACCGTTTGTGACGAACGAGCAATCCAAGCCGCTATCTCCGCTGCTGTTCAATCGATTGAAGACAAAGAGTATATACTGCCATAGAGACATCCCGCAGAGACACCGGGAAAGCATATGTCTCTGAAGGCACCTCGTCACAACCCACCCTCACACCTCCACAGCCCACACCCACCGACCCTTTAGCTAATTCATCCATCCTCATCAACCCATACACCATACCCATAACCGAGCTCCACGACATTCTACTCGCCCGACTGATCGACCTCTCCAACCGGTCGCCTCAAGAAGAGTCTCTTTACAGGCGATTGGTAGATCATCCTGAGCCACCTACTGACACTTGCCGAGGCCAAGACTCCCGCTCAAGACGCCGACATGACGACCCTGACGATCAGGATCCTCATGAGGGGGAGAAGAGGCTAAGGGCATCTACAAGTGGCCAAGGACAAGCGCTGGAGCTGGTGAAATCCAAACCCAAACCCAAACACAAACCACCCACACCACGCACCGCACCGCCCACATCGACCCACCAACCTCTCACCTCAGGACGCCTCGGCCCACACCACCGATCTACTCAAGCCCCTTGCTTTCGGAAGAAGAAGAAAGTGCTGCGATGCTTGTAGCCCTAGCAGCGACCCAAGCTACTCCCTTAGTCGCTCCAGACCAACCAAGACCATCAGGACATGGCGTCAATCCACACGAAGTTCTAGACAGATACATCTTCGAAGGACAATGGATGACCCATTCCATGCCTGAGGAGCATCAAAGACAACGACTTTAGGACGTTCGGTATTTTCTACAACAGGCATCCGTGGACGTCGTAATCATAGAAGACGACGAACTTCAGGAAGGTGAAGACTACCAACGAGACATCCTAAGGCTATCAGAGTTGATCGCACAACGAGCGGCTTCCCCCACAAGGCAAATGCCAGGGCCCGTTCGGGTCGACACGCCGTGGGAAAATATTCAAATCGAAATCCCCTTCCTTGAAGAAGTTCGTGAACACATTCGGATGTCAATGGACAGGGTCAAGAAGCCGAATGAATTCGAGCTAAGAGAGATCTCTCACTGGGATCAGCAGAAGAGGATGACATATCTATGGATGCTGACCCAACTAGGACCTAACGTAAGGCTAGGGATGACTAAAGGACAAGCCAAGAATCATTATAAGAGTCTCTCCCCAATATGCAAACTCCTCAGCGTCTACTGTGCAAAAGGAGGACTTCCAACACCTCACTACGTCATTGAAAGAGTGGATAGAATCTGAGAGGAACTAAGCGAGAGGGACCTACCGTGCATACCTGCTGATGAGGTGTACAACCTCTACAAGCTGTACGTGGAGAAGTACAAAGGTCCTCAAGGCTTCATCAAGAAAGAAGGCCTCGAAGGGCTCCACCGGTTCATGATGCGCCAAGTCAAGTACTTCGCCGCACACGACCTTCAAATGGCTCTGGAGAGCAACATGAAGAAGGTCAACATGGCCGAACCACTCAACAAAGGATCTGAGATCGAATGGCTTCCAAGCAATCATGTGCACATCAGCTCGGTCATCGGCATCACCTACAACAATCCAATTGCCCAGAAGACCAAGTTGATGCTGAAGACAGAGATTCATAAGTTTTGCGACGGAACGCTCAAGGTCATCAGACGGAATATCGAGCAGAGGTTGGAAGAAATCAACCGAGACACTATGCTAAGGATCCACAGGTTCGTGAGAGAAAAGCCACTCTTGATGGAATTGCTAGATGACATCCAGGAGCGCCTGAAGCTTAGGGCGACGATAAGGGATTATGAGCATGCGCTGGGCTTGCGCAGATCATATTATGCCCGACGAGGACAAATAGCGCGGAGATGCAACCAAGTCCAAAGGGGGAGATTGTAGAGTATACTTTTAGAATTGTGCTTGATTTCATTAGCTGTCCTTGTAATTAGGGGCGTTTTGTATAGTTGTCCTTAGTCTAGGACTTGTTTGTTATTTATACCGAGTTTGTTTGGTATAAATAGGATTGTATACATTGAGCTTAATAGAGAAAGTTTTGAAAATTGATCCGAAAGGCTTGCAATTCAATTTCTAGAGAGAGAAACAACAGAAACTTTCTCACTCTACTCGAATTCTCTCTCTCGTTCTTCATTAGGGTTTTTCGATCGAATCTTAATGTCAATCGTTATCATCGAATTACTTAGAATACATGTCGATGATCATAGAGTTAATCGTAGGACCTAACAATTGGTATCAGAGTAGATTTGTTCTGTTTTGAATAAAAAATTGTTGGATTCGGATCGAAAATTTAATTCTGTTCACTATTCATCGAAGAACAGTGTGGCGCGTAATCTGTTTTCGATCCAATAGCATAATTCTGTGTGTAATTGACTTGAATTTGGTGTTTCTGTGCTCGTTTAAGTATTAGATCATGATTGCGATCACTTCTGTGGCTGCTTGAACTTCGATTTGAGGATTAAATCGATTCTGTGATTTACTGTTCACGAAGAACATGAAGAACACGTTCTGATTTCGATCAAAATTCGACATACTTTGCTTCATAACGTTTTTAATTGCTTGTTCGTGCGCTGTTAGTTAATGATTGCGAGCAACTACCTGAAATTTCAATGTCTAATTCCTTGTTTTTGCTGGAATCTGTGTTAATCGTATTCTGTGATTTTTATCGTTCTTCATTAGAGTTTTTGATCGAATCTTAATCTCAATCGTTATGATCGAATTACTTAGAATTCATGCCTAGGATCATAGAGTTGTTAATTGTAGGACCTAACAATTGGTATCAGAGCAGATTCGTTCTGTTTTGAATCAAAAATTGTTAGATTCGGATCGAAAATTTAAAGTTCACTGTTCATCGAAGAACAGTTTGGCGCGAAATCTGTTTTGGATCCAATAGCATAATTCTGTGCCTAATTGACTTGAATTTGGTGTTTCTGTGCTCGTTTAAGTATTAGATCATGATTGCGATCACTTCTGTAGCTGCTTGAACTTCGATTTGAGGATTAAATCGATTCTGTGATTTACTGTTCACGAAGAACATGAAGAACACGTTCTGATTTCGATCAAAATTCGACATACTTTGCTTCATAACGTTTTTAATTGCTTGTTCGTGCGCTGTTAGTTAATGATTGCGAGCAACTACCTGAAATTTCAATGTCTAATTCTTTGTTTTTGCTGGAATCTGTGTTAATCATATTCTGTGATTTTTCTCGTTCTTCATTAGAGTTTTTGATCGAATCTTAATGCCAATCGTTATGATCGAATTACTTAGAATTCATGCCTAGGATCATAGAGTTGTTAATCGTAGGACCTCACAATTTGTATCAGAGCAGATTCGTTCTGTTTTGAATAAAAAAAATTGTTAGATTCGGATCGAAAATTTAAAGTTCACTGTTCATCGAAGAACAGTGTCGCGCGAAATCTGTTTTCGATCCAATAGCATAATTCTGTGCGTAATTGACTTGAATTTGGTGTTTCTGTGCTCATTTAAGTATTAGATCATGATTGCGATCACTTCTGTAGCTGCTTGAACTTCGATTTGAGGATTAAATCGATTCTGTGATTTACTGTTCACAAAGAACATGAAGAACACGCTCTGATTTTGATCAAAATTCGACATACTTTGCTTCATAACGTTTTTAATTGCTTGTTCGTGCGCTGTTAGTTAATGTGTAGGACCCCGGTCCCCGCAAATTAGGTCGGCCAATAAATTAAGTGTATGCTTTACGTGATTTCATGATAATTGCGTATATGTTGAATGCTTATGTGATGTACGAATTCTATGCTCGCGATTTATACGAGAATTACGGGCAATTAAGTGCCAAGGAGTTTGCGTTCACGACGACCCCAAATTTATGTAAGGGGGATTTCCGAAAATAGCAAGGGAAAATGGTTTATGATAGTGGGCTAGGCATATCACTCACTAATGGGCTAGAGCTCAATAATAGGCCCAAATGGCAATAAATCCACTTAGGAGACAAAATTACCTAAATTAAAGGAAACCACGCCCACCCATGCCCTAAGCTAACAAATGCATAAAAATATCTATCTAGAACTTCCAAAACCCCACAACCCCACCTTAGAACCCACGAAAATTAGAAAGGAGAGAAGAGGAAGGAGCCGAGAGGAATTTCACTCAAAGAGCACACCAAGTAGCTTAGGAACTCGATTTTTGGTAAGTGAAACATCTCCTCTAAGCCTTATAAAATCCGCAGCTTAGAATCTCCAAGTATCTAACCTTGTTAAGGCAACGAAACCTGAGAACTTAGGAACTCTAGGATTGGGTGTAAAAGCATAATCGAAGGTTTCTTTGGGATGTTGCTAAGATTTGGTTAGCTAAACATGTCTTATAGCTTATAACCTTAACGTGAGATGATCTTAGCCTAGCATTAGACGATTTTGGGTAGGAGAATGCTTCGAAACAGGAAAGTTTGGGAAGATTGGGTTGCAAATGGGGTTTCGGGCGAATTAGGGTTTCAATGATATAAGATCGGGCGATTTGTTGAGCAACGAGAATTCGGCGAATTGTTACATGTGATAAATCACCCGAAATGAAGGTGAAGGATAACAAAATCGGGCAAATGAAGATGACAACACGATGACGAGAGCAATCGGCGATTTCAGTTCCTACACGCCACAAGTCGGGCGATTTTCACCCATGGAATGCCCTAAATCGGCCGAAAACAATCCCAACTCCATGCATGGATTCGGGATGACGTCATGCTGATGAAATGGCACGGCGATTTACAAATCGGACGATAGGGAGCTCGCAAGCGTGAATCGGACGAATCATGCAAAAACAAAATCGGACGATTTCCCCATGTGTATGTAAAAACGGGCGACTTAAAAGAGAAGCTACACGTGTCGTAAGTGGAACAAATCGTCGAACCTAAATTTAACGGAACAATAATCGGGCGAAACTATGACTTACGCCTACACAAATCGGGCAATCTCACATGCAAATCGATCAGAGTCTAGTCCATGCGATATCAAATTGGGTGGAACCAAGTACGAACCCTATCAAATCGACGAAGGGATACCTCGTGGAATCGGGCGATTTCAAGCTCCCTAAATAGAATGAATCAAACACCACTCAGGTGTTTCGCCCGACTCCTTAGGGTAGAATTTAATAACAACATAACCTAGAAATTAGCTAGGCATGGACTTAGCCTAGGCTCGAAGCTAGCGATATATAACCTAGCGAAATTAATGAGATTAGATAATCTCGTTCGACCTAATTAATTGATAAGGACATAATACTAATGCGATAATATTCATGTTTAAAGGTCGTACGTTAGGAGCCAACGGGGAGAATACTAATTTCGCGTGGACGACAAGTAAGTAGAAATTCAACTACGACACGTAACTTCCCTGCGTACAATTATGTGAATTACGTGCTCGTGAATTTTGTATGAAATGTGTACGTATGATACGGTTAAATTATGTGCATGATGGCATGATTAGAATACGTACATGAGCATAGCATGAGCATTTGCACGCATGCGTAGTGTATAAGACGCGAGGTATGAGCGTGCGTAAGATCGCCTGTGTGCGATGTATACTCGCCGATATTGGCGTCTGTGTCGACTCGACTGAAGAGTCACGGCTTCCCCTATGCGGCCAGTAAGGCGAATGAAGCTATAAGGCCTGTATAAGAGGCTGGGGGAATTACCCCGTATGCGGGAGATGCAACCTGGAGGATGCGGCCCGGGGCACACACTGAGTAAGGGAAGATTCCTTCGGGTGACCTTCTAGCGTGTAAAGCACTAACCGGGAGGAAAGATTCCTTCGGGTGACCTCCACGGTTAGTGGCCTCGGTGTTGACTACCAGTGGGAAGCGCCCGCGTGGAGGCTACACTGAGTAAGGGAAGATTCCTTCGGGTGACCTTCTAGTGTGAGAACCTCCACACCTGAGATCTCTATAAGATGGCGCATAGAAGGACTGAAGGCCGAGGGCCCGCATGAAGTAAGAGTATGAGAAAAAGAGTATGAGTCGGGAGAAGAGTACGTGTATAAGAAAAAGAGTACGAGCATTAGAAAACGACGGCGTGGATTGTCGATCGTTAGGACACGTGCATACATGCATAATTTCTGCTTACTGAGCCTCGGTGGCTCATTATATTATGTTACGTGTTGTAGGTACTGACGATCGCGGTACGTGATCCGACTGTCATGCAAGGCCGATCTTTTGATGCTATCCGTCTGCTTTTGAGGTGGGAGTGTGTGTATGGATGACGACCTGTGAAGGCCGGACGCATAGGGAGCTTTTGCTGCATATATTTACACACACGCACTTGTGCTTTAAATAGATAGGAGCATGATGAAATGTCAAACGATTTAGAACATTCTTTTGACTTGTGAATAAGACTTCCGCACGCGTTTCAAAAATGAAAATTTATATTTGCACTTTACGCTTTCGCACGATAACAAAGCGTTAGGCACTTAGGATTAGAACGTAATACAAGGGCGGGACGACGGGTCCTGACATAATGATTGCGAGCAACTACCTGAAATTTCAATGTCTAATTCTTTGTTTTTGCTGGAATCTGTGTTAATCGTATTCTGTGATTTTTCTCATTCTTCATTAGAGTTTTTGATCGAATCTTAATGCCAATCGTTATGATCGAATTATTTAGAATTCATGCCTAGGATCATAGAGTTGTTAATCGTAGGACCTAACAATTGGTATCAGAGCAGATTCGTTCTGTTTTGAATAAAAAAATTGTTAGATTCGGATCGAAAATTTAAAGTTCACTGTTCATCGAAGAACAGTTTGGCGCGAAATCTGTTTTGGATCCAATCGCATAATTCTGTGCCTAATTGACTTGAATTTGGTGTTTCTGTGCTCGTTTAAGTATTAGATCATGATTGCGATCACTTCTGTGGCTGCTTGAACTTCGATTTGAGGATTAAATCGATTCTGTGATTTACTGTTCACGAAGAACATGAAGAACACGTTCTGATTTCGATCAGAATTCGACATACTTTGCTTCATAACGTTTTTAATTGCTTGTTCGTGCGCTGTTAGTTAATGATTGCGAGCAACTACCTGAAATTTCAATGTCTAATTCTTTGTTTTTGCTGGAATCTGTGTTAATCATATTCTGTGATTTTTCTCGTTCTTCATTAGAGTTTTTGATCGAATCTTAATGCCAATCGTTATGATCGAATTACTTAGAATTCATGCCTAGGATCATAGAGTTGTTAATCGTAGGACCTCACAATTGGTATCAGAGCAGATTCGTTCTGCTTTGAATAAAAAATTGTTAGATTCGGACCGAAAATTTAAAGTTCACTGTTCATCGAAGAACAGTGTGGCGCGAAATCTGTTTTCGATCCAATAGCATAATTCTGTGCGTAATTGACTTGAATTTGGTGTTTCTGTGCTCGTTTAAGTATTAGATCATGATTGCAATCACTTCTGTGGCTGCTTGAACTTCGATTTGAGGATTAAATCGATTCTGTGATTTACTGTTCACGAAGAACATGAAGAACACGTTCTGATTTCGATCAAATTCGACATACTTTGCTTCATAACGTTTTTAATTGCTTGTTCGTGCGCTGTTAGTTAATGATTGCGAGCAACTAGCTGAAATTTCAATGTCTAATTCTTCGTTTTTGCTGGAATCTGTGTTAATCATATTATGTGATTTTTCTCGTTCTTCATTAGAGTTTTTGATCGAATCTTAATGCCAATCGTTATGATCGAATTACTTAGAATTCATGCCTAGGATCATAGAGTTGTTAATCGTAGGACCTCACAATTGGTATCAGAGCAGATTCGTTCTGTTTTGAATAAAAAAATTGTTAGATTCGGATCGAAAATTTAAAGTTCACTGTTCATCGAAGAACAGTGTGGCGCGAAATCTGTTTTCGATCCAATAGCATAATTCTGTGCGTAATTGACTTGAATTTGGTGTTTCTGTGCTCTTTTAAGTATTAGATCATGATTGCGATCACTTCCGTGGCTGCTTGAACTTCGATTTGAGGATTAAATCGATTCTGTGATTTACTGTTCACGAAGAACATGAAGAACACGTTCTGATTTCGATCAAAATTCGACATACTTTGCTTCATAACGTTTTTAATTGCTTGTTCGTGCGCTGTTAGTTAATGATTGCGAGCAACTACCTGAAATTTCAATGTCTAATTCTTCGTTTTTGCTGGAATCTGTGTTAATCATATTCTGTGATTTTTCTCGTTCTTCATTAGAGTTTTTTATCGAATCTTAATGCCAATCGTTATGATCGAATTACTTAGAATTCATGCCTAGGATCATAGAGTTGCTAATCGTAGGACCTCACAATTGGTATCAGAGCAGATTCGTTCTGTTTTGAATAAAAAAATTGTTAGATTCGGATCGAAAATTTAAAGTTCACTTTTCATCGAAGAACAGTGTCGCGCGAAATCTGTTTTCGATGCAATAGCATAATTCTGTGCGTAATTGACTTGAATTTGGTGTTTCTGTGCTCGTTTAAGTATTAGATCATGATTGCGATCACTTCTGTGGCTGCTTGAACTTCGATTTGAGGATTAAATCGATTCTGTGATTTACTGTTCACGAAGAACATGAAGAACACGTTTCGATTTTGATCAAAATTCGACATACTTTGCTTCATAACCTGTTTAATTGCTTGTTCGTGCGCTGTTAGTTAATGATTGCGAGCAATTACCTGAATCTCAATGTCTAATTCCTTGTTTTTGCTTGAATCTGTGTTAATTGTATTCTGTGATTTTTCTCGTTCTTTCTAATTTTTCTCGCTAGGTTTTGCGATCGGATTAATTTCTCGATCGAAAAACTTGGCGGGTTAATTTTTCTCGGTCAGAATACGAAGTCGGTGCTAAAATCGTCAACACTAGAAACGATTTTAGTAAATATTTCTCGAGCATTATTCAGCGAAAATCTTTTTCAAGGGAGACCAATTTCGACTTTGCACGCGTAAAAACTCTCTCTCGAGAAACATTTTCGGTCAGACATTTAAAGTTTGACCAAGCTAAAAATCATTTACACGCGAGAAACTTTTTCAGTCAACAGATTTATTTTGACTTGTCGAGAAACTTACTAACGATCGAAATAAACTCACTATCTGAAATTTTTCTCGACCGAACGACTTTGGGCAATTTATTTCGCTCGAAAAATATTTCGCTGACAGACTTTCTCGCACGAGAACAGTACACAGTACACTCTATTTCGACGAAATTATTTTAGATCAAACTTTAAAGATTGAATCGAAAATAATTCTCGATCTATTTTTCGAATCAAACGCTGCTAACAAATTTTGTCACTTGTGAAGCACATTACATCATCTTCAAACATTCAAAACACTTAACGAAGATCCTTCAACAAGTCAACTACAAAACAAAATGGATGCATACTCACTCGAAAATGACAACCGTCCACCGATTTTGCAACGAGGCGAATACACCGTTTGGAGAAGCCGCTTCCTAAATTTCATCGCTTTAAAAGATCAGGCCGAGAATTTACTGCAGTCTCGAATAGGGACCAGCACAATTCTGGGTTCATGTACCCGGTGATTAAACGGCCACTCCTGCAATTCCTCCTACTAGGCGACTTAAGGAGCCTAGGGAGTACACAATCAGGAGAGGCCTCGAGCTAAGGCTGATCTAGTAGCCATGAACACCCTCATGTAGGGCATCCCCAACGACATATACCGACAGATTGATAGCCTTTCATCGGCTAAAGGAATGTGGGATGAACTTCATAGATGATGCAGAGGACGGAAGTTGGCATAAAGGCCAAAAAGGCGAACATTCTCACCACTTACGACTCCTTCAAAGCAAAGCCTGAGGAGAGTCTATACGAGATCTACCAAATATACCTCACTCTTCTCAACGAGATGAGGAAGATAGAGATCACGAAGACCAACATGGAGACAAATATCAGATTTCTATCTTCTCTGCCCGCGGAATGGAAGAAAATATCCACTCAGATTCGACAAAATAAATATCTAGAGGAGTTGGATGTCCATGCCGTGTTTGACAATCTCGCGGAGCATGAGGATGATATAAGCGAGATTCTCAAGGAGCAGAAAGGCAAACAGAACGAAGACACTGTTGCCTTAGTCTCGGAGAAGAGGAGCTCAAGATCAAGAAAGGAAAATACCGTTAGGCCTCCTTCACCTTCAGAGTCGGACGAATAGTAGGACTCCGATGTTGAGCCAAATCTGAAAGCATTAGGAAAGCAGTTAGCTCTCATGGGACAAATGATGAGCAAGAAGTACTTCAAGAAGAAGTCGTCAACCTCAGCCAAGCGACATCAGACTACAAGCTCTAAAAACAAAGAACGTGCACCAGAGAGCTCCGATGTCAAGAATCCTAAGGAGGCTAACAAGTGCTTCAACTGTGGCAAGCCAGGTCACTTCGCCAGACAGTGCACACTTCCGAGGAAGAGAGATGCCAACTACTACTCCACGAAGCTCCAATTGACGAAACAGAAGGAAGCTGGAGTAGCTCTCATGGCCGAACAAGACCAATAGCTTGAGGAAACATCGAGTTCTGAAGAAGAGAATTTAGCCCTCATGGCCCGTCTCGACAATGAATCAGACGCCGAAACTGCAGATCAAACTGACGACGAGAACGCATCCACCTCCTCACAAGAGGTAGACCTCCCTTCCACATTATTGACCATGTTAGAATCATATGAAATAGAATACGCTAACATGAAACATGAGCAGAAATGTCTAAAGGAAGTAGAAGACAAATTGTCTAGGTCTAAAGAGAAAATCACTAGTCTCGAGTCCGAACTTAGAAGCTCCCATAAGAAGATAGAAGAACTCACTAAGAGCTTACATTCTAGGGAGACTAGTTCATCTAAGACAGAGCAGTATAGTGTGAAGATTAAAGAATTGGAGGATAGGCTAGCAAATAACTACAATTGTTTGGTTAGGAATCTCAATGAGAAAGCCACCCTCAATTGTAGGATAACCGAAGCTACCACTATGATTACTAACTTAGAAGCCCAATTAGAAGAATCAAATGCAAAAGTTAGTAAACTTGGTGTAGAATTAGATGGTTGTCAAGTCTCCAAAATTACAATATAAAATAACTATGCTTCGTTAGGGGAAGAACGAAAGAAGTTATATACTAAGGTTAAAAAGTTAGAAGATCTTCTTGTTAGAAGGGGACAGACTGAACAGACAATATTCTTAAATCAACCCATGGACTTAGAATTTTATGATTATAAATTTGGGTTAGGCTTTGAGAACCCACGGTGTCTGTCGAAAGTTGATTATAAGCAACTTTACGACATTCAATACATGGGCTTAGGATTAACAGATCTTATGGTTTTTACTAATGCTAAAGAAATAGATGCTTTAGAAGAAACCAAAAGAAAAGCCAAGACTAGGGTTGAAATTCCCTTCTCCTACACAGAATTGAATCAAAGCTACAACATTAGGGACCTTCGCCAATGTTGGAGTCTTGAATCAATTGAACTACCTGAAGATCTTTCCATTAAAGAAGAAGCACAAAATCATCATTCTGAAAATTCTCTCTATATACCCTCTATTGTTAGGAAAACAGAGGAGTTAAGATGCTCATTAGAATTAGAACGAGAGAATTTTGAAGCTGAAAATAAAAAGTTCATAAGAGAGATTGAGAATCTCAAAGCTTCTTCAACATCCCAAGCTAAATCACACGCTATTCCAAAAAGCGTGAAAATTGAAAAAGCGCCTTCAGTAGATCATAAACGTATTATTAGAAGTGCTAAGCCTAACACTATTTCACCTACGTCTACAGGGAGCGTAGGACCAGCACTAGATACGAAGGCGTGGGTGTCTAGAATAAAAATAGAGAAGGAGTCAATAAAGTCGAATGTTTCCAATATCGTTTCTCCTTCTGCAAAAATAAAAGACACTCGGAAAAATAAAAGAGCCATTTCCTCGTTTCAAATAATTGCTTCTACACACTCCCTCAAACCAATCACATTTAGAAGCACTAATTTTGAAATAGGCTCCACATCGAAAACAAAAATTAATCATTCTGAAACAAATGCCACTAGGAGAACTTGTAGGAAACAAGATCCAGCCATAAGAAAGCTTATGGCGCCATGACTGTCCTCACCTAGGGTATCCCGTAGAGATTAAATCCCCCAAGCACCTTAGGAGACTATCACAAGAAAAGATCTTTTCCTCGATCAAACCTACCAAAGCATTTGTACGTGCTGAAATTAATCTTCCTGCAAGGTTCAACCCAAATGGGTTCCTAAATCTCCGCCTAGGACGACGAAAGCCGAAACGGCCAAGTCACCTAAAGAGGCAGCACCCAAACCCACTTCTCCAAAAGTGAAATGGGTTGTCAAGACTCCCTCAAGTAATAATTTAGGAACTATATATGAACCTGAAATCTTATCTGCTAATCTGAGAGGACCCATGTTTAAATGGGTACCTAAAGCTCTCTAAATTGTTTTTGCAGATCCATCATGTGTGGTACCTCGATTCTGGTTGCTCCACACACATGACGGGAAATCAAGAACTGTTGAGCAACTACAAAGACCATTCTAACGGAAAAGTCAGGTTTGGAAACAATGATTCTTGGACTTGGGGATATCATCCTGAAGAATCTGACTATAAAAGATGTCTCACACGTCGAAGGCCTCGGCCATAACTTGTTCAGCATAGGCCAGTTCTGTGACAAAAGGTTCCTGGTGGTCTTTCATGCTGACCGGTGCAGAATTTTGGATAGTCAGGACACAGAACTCCTCTACGGACTTCGGAAATCATATCTTTACACGATCAACCTGACATCCGTGCGGCCCTCGACAACTGTCTGCCTCATCTCTCAGACAGTAATTCAGAGGAACAGCTTATGGCATCAACGCATGTCTCATCTCAACCTCAAAGCTCTTCAACATCTCTCAAAGAAAAGGTTGGTTCATGGTCTTCCAACTATACCTTTACAAAAAGAGCATCAATGTTCGGCGTGCCAATTAGGAAAAATGAAGCGAGCATATCAAATAAGTGGCCTCTACTTCACGTCCTCTGGAACTGCTACATATGGACCTCTATGGCCCGATGAAGACACAGAGTATTAATGGACGCAAGTATCTACTGGTCATAGTCGATGACTACTCTCGCTACACTTGGACAAGGTTTCTCCGAACAAAAGATGAGACAATGGACTTGATCATCAATTTTGTGAACACTACTCAAAATTTACTGCAGCAGACTATCCAAGTCATACGAACAGACAATGGCACTGAGTTCAAGAACAGATGTCTCAGTAATTTTTATCAGAAACTTGGGATAAGTCAAAAAATTTTCAGCCGCCAAGACTCCTCAACAGAATGAGGTAGTAGAACAAAAGAACAGAACACTAGTGGAAGCCGCGCGTACGATGCTCATACATTCTGGGCTTCCACATGTTCTTTGGGCGGAAGCAGTAAATACTTCCTATTTCACTCAAAGCAGGACGGTGATTCACAAGCGCTTCGACAAGACTCCGTACGAAATTATCAACAAACGAGTACCCAACATTTCATTCTTTAAAGTCTTCGGGTGGCTTTGTGGCGAACGACCGAGAGCAACGTGCTAAGTTCGATCCTAAAGCATTCGAAGCCACTTTCGTCTGGTATTCTTCAACCTCGAAAGCGTACCGAGTATACATCAAGTCCAACCACACAATCAAAGAAAGCTACAACGTCACTTTCCACGAAGTGGCGGAGTTGGCTTCTGGTCAAGTCAGTCCAGGACCCGTGCTTAACCCGATGGCTCCTGCACACCTCAGTTCAAGACCCATACTCAACCCGATAGCTTCTGAATATAACAGTTCAGAACCTGTTGTCACTGGTGTGTTGGCACAAAACCAATAGAAGAAGGCAACAACTCTGAATACAACGTCAGAAGAAGCTATGAGACTTGCATTAGACGATTTGGACTCTCTCTTCGAGCCAGTATATCAGTCATACTACACCTATAGTGGATTTTCCACCTGAAGAGGCCGATGTACCAAGCTCTTCAACAGTTCCTACTTCAACCGATTCAGACTTGCCTCAGAATAATGAAGAAACTACCGTGGGTGTTGAGGAAAAATCATCAGAGTCGCTCTCTCCAAGTGCTGATTTGGAACTTCCTCACACAAATGAACAACCGGAGAACTTTGCAAATCTAGACCCACAAACGGCTGACGCATCGCCTTCAGCATTCCCAGATGAGCGCAAGTGGACTAGAGCTCACCCGGTTGATCAGATAATTGGCGAGCCCTCAAGCGGAATAAGGACACGTCGTCAACACAGTCTCTTCAGCTGCTTCTTAAGCCAAAACGAACCTACTAAGGTAGCAGACGCACTTCAAGACCCGGATTGGGTAATAGCATTACATGATGAAATTCATCAATTCGAACGTCTTAAAGTGTGGACCTTAGTACCACGTCCGCATGGGAAAACAATTGTCGGAACTAAATGGGTATTCAAAAACGAGAAAAATGAAGATGGTGAAGTGATCCGGAACAAAGCAAGGCTAGTTGCGAAGGGATACAATCAACAGGAAGGCATCGACTACGACGAGACTTATGATCCTGTTGCCCGAATCGAAGCTATCCGCCTTCTCCTGGCTTATGCGGCTCACAAAGATTTCAAAGTCTATCAGATGGATGTTAAGACCGCTTTTCTCAACGGCATATTAAAAGAAGAAGTCTATGTAGCTCAGCCGGAAGGCTTCGCTGATCAAGAATTTCCCGATCACGTCTATCGATTGGACAAAGCTCTCTATGGCCTAAAACACGCCCCTCGTGCTTGGTACGTTGTCCTGAGTGAATTCCTCGTAAAGTCTGGATTCATACGAGGAACAATAGACACAACCCTCTTCATCAAATGGCAAGATAAAGATCTGATGGTCGTCCAAGTTTATGTCGACGACATCATCTTCGGATCAACAAATCCTCGGCTCTGCACGAAGTTTGGAGATCTCATGAAAAGCAAATTCGAGATGAGTCACATGGGAGAGATGCAGTTCTTCTTAGGACTTCAAGTCAGGCAGCTCGATGATGGGATTTTCATCAGTCAGACAAAATACTTCAAGGATATTCTGAAGAAATTTCATCAAGATCAGAGCAAGCCTCTCAGCACTCCTATGTCACCAAGCTGCAAGTTGGATGCCGATCCCTCTGGTAAATCGGTCCACATCACACTGTATAGCAGCATCATTGGATCTCTACTATACCTCACTTCGAGCCGGCCGGATATCATGTTTGCCACCTGCTTCTGTGCCCGTTTTCAAGCCGATCCCAAAGAATCCATATGCTCGCGGTTAAAAGGATTCTACGCTACCTTAAGTGCACCTCTACCCTTGGACAATGGTATCCAAAGGGTATGAACTTCAAACTTATCGGCTATACTGACGCTGATTATGCAGGTTGCCGAATGGACAGGAAAAGCACGTCCGGTGGCGCTCAATTTCTAGGCGAAAAGCTGGTCTGCTGGTCATCCAAAAAGCAGAACTGTGTGTCAACTTTGATGGACGAAGAGGAATACGTGGCAGCCGCCAGTTGTTGCTCCCAGATGCAGTGGATGCGGACTCAGCTTCGCGACTATGGGTACAATTTAAAAAATATACCCATATATAGTGACAGTCAATGTGCCATCGCTATTACTTGCAATCTCGTTCATCACTCACGCACAAAACACATAGACATTAGATATCACTTTATTAAAGATCATGTACAAACTGGCACCATAGATATGTATTTCATGAACACGGAGTACCAACTAGCTGACATTTTCACGAAGGCATTGGATGAAAAATGATTCCAATTTCTTGTCAGAAAATTAGGCATGTTGAATCTCCACCTGATCTTCTGTGCTATCACATGCTCTATTCTATGTGTTTCTATGCTAATTTGTCATATCCTGCGTGATAATAATAATAAAAAAATAATATTAATAATTTTTTTATATATACATGTACCTATAATATTACGAAAATGACGAAATCCTTTAGGATGCTTTGATCTAAAGTCATTTAGAATTTCGCCCCGACTAGCGATCGATTTAATTGCTTAATTTTATCAGTCTAAGTCGCATTCTTGTGTCTAACGGTCATTAGGTTGCTCCACTAGACACAGAGCCACTATATATAAGTGAGGATTCAAGCCTTGTTTTTTTTCTTTCTTTGGATCTAGTTCTAGAGCGAGTCACACATCAATTACTTGTCTTAACTAGTGATTCTTGGCTTCATACTCACCTTGCCGTAGATTGGTAGGAAAATAATAAGGGCGCTTAGGTTATTCCTCACTCGGCCTTATAAATTTTGTTTCCTCAAGATTAGCCCGTAGTCATCCACTTTGCGCCTTCTCCGATGTCCTTTTCTTCATTTGAATCCCATTCACAGCCTTCAACCATATTCTATACTCTTTGGATGGTTGTTCAAACAAGAAAAGGAGGGGGAGTAAATAAAGAGGATGATGACAAAAGAAGGCATTGCTCAACGAGCAAAAATCAGACCAAAGGAACCTGCCTTCCGACTATCTCTTAGAAGGTGGCATAGATCCTGCTGTAAACTTCTCCGTCGGTAATCCCGTACGCTCGTCAGAACGACTGGAAAGAGGAGCACCACGAAGTGAACTTCTCCAACGATAATCCGGTCTTATATCGGGAAACGAGAAGAGGAGCGCAGCCTTGGGTCGAAATTAATAACCGTGAACCTTTCCAAAAAGATAATCTCCGAAACCTCTCTAGGGATTAAGAGAAGAGGAGCACGGTATCGGCCCGAGAACCAACAAGAAGAACTTCGCCTACTATAATCTCCTATAGCCTCGTGGAGAAGCGGAGCTTCAGCTTGAGCATAGCATAAAAAAAAGGATAGTTCTTAAAAGGAAAAGAGGAAGAAAAGAGTGAAAAGAAGAAAGACGCAAAAAAAAGGGGGAGACGGACGTAGAAATGGAAGATGACGAAGAGATAAGCTCACTTTCCTCCAAATTCATTCCCTTCTAAGTCCTAGCCAAACTATGACCCTTAAAACCCTTTGATTCCAATCGACGGTCTCTCGCTTAGGTGAAATGATTAAAAATGCCTTGATCACAGGTAAATTGACTTATAATTGCCTGTGCTGACTTGAGTGATATAAATATTATAAAAAATCCCAAGACAGAAAATTTGAGTGCAAGAGCGAACCTAGTGAGAGTTGTCGAAACGGACCAGTCTATGAACTTAGGACTATAGTTTGACGACATGACTTGACGGCATTTTCATCCTCGTAAAATTTTAGGTGTGACGATTGATCGAAGCAAAATAATCTGACCCCATACTATAATATTAGTAATGTACATAAAAAAACAAACTTTCGCACATTCTGACATGAAATATTATGTTTCATATGCGTTGAATTGAATAAATGCGATTTTTTTTTGTCATCGCACATTCTAAATGTAATTTTAGATTGCATTGGTACTGAATTGTTTAAATGCGATAAATTTGTCATTTCTCTTACGTATCCTCACGCAATATCTTAAGTACATGTTTTGAGGACCATGTATATGAGCTTACTAAATAAATTTGTGTGTTATATGCTCGTGACTTGAATTGATTTCATATGCTTGCATATCTAGTCAATTCTTGCGCATTATTTGACGGGGAGCAAATATAAAAATCGTGCATTAGCTCCGAATATTCTTGACGTTTTTCTCTAAGTATTTCAAATTTCTTCAAACAAAATAAAGGAGTGAGACGTCAAAAATACACGACAAGGAGCTATTGTCACAGACTAAATATTTCAAAGGAAAATATACCAAAAAATAATTGTTGATTAACTCTATTATTTCTAACGTTTTTCTCTAAGTGGTACAGATTTTTTATTCTGCCACGGGAGCTAGACGTTACTACACAGAAAATCCAGGGAGTTAATTGCATTTAATTTAATTCTGAGGGGAAGCTTTACAAATGTGATCTTATTTGAATAGGGTTCAATCTGAAAATTTTAGAAACACTTACTATCGAGAAACTGGATATAAGAATTAATTCGCGACAATAAGTTTCTCGATCGTAAACAGTGTTGGGAAAGATTTTGATTAGCCGCGATCATTTGCGATCGAGAAAATTGAATTGAAGAGCGATTTTCAAATCGAAAATTTCTCGAGCGCAAATAATAATGGGCCTGATCCACTGAATCGCAAAATGTCAAATCGTAAACCCAACATCGACTTACAGCGAGTAAATACAAGTTCACTTTTATGTCAGTCGAAAAACTTTTTCTCACGCAACCCTAAATCGCAAAAATTTCTCTCGCGAAAAACTTTCACAGAAAGTTCAAATTTATCACAAATCTTTCGATCTTCAACACGAAAATTGTATGTTTAAGGTAGAAATGAGAATCTGTTGACATTTGCGTGTGATTTAACTTCGATACCATCTGCATTTTGTAGTTTTTTCGCATGAGTTATATTAGTTTCTCGACTGTTCTTCAAAACTGAGAAAATCGTATACTATTTTATAGCGATTCTGGCATGATTTTGAGTCTTTATCTGAAGTTAATGCCCGCACTTAGGATAGTTTCGATGTTCTTTATGAATCTGGTAGTACAAATCTTCGGAAAATCTGCATCTTCGACTCTGATTTGAGTTTAGATAAAACTGGTCATTTGAATGTTTAAAGCCATCGAAGAACTTTGTCGATCGCAAACAGACTTAATTGAATTCCGATTCAATTGAGATACTGTTTGTGTCGAATTAGTTCTCGATAAAATTTTGACTTAGTCGCTAAGATAGAAGATTTTGACCGAAAAATTATTTACCATCGAGAAATCTAATTAGGATTTTCTTTGTGAGCGAAAACTAGATGCAAATTTTATCGAGCGCAAAAATTTACTCTCGCAAAATAGAATTTTCGTTTTAATTGGATTTCGATCGCAAAATTTTAGCAGCAAAAAATTAATTTTTCAACGCTTAATTTTTCAATTGTAAAATTCGCCGCTTATGATTGAAAAATTTCTCGACGGTTGACTTAGTCCCTCGTTGACTAATTTCTGATCGAAAAATATTGCAGCGAAATTTTTACTTATGATCGAAAATCACATATTGCTCGACAAATTTCAAATCGAAAAATTTTATTCAATTGAGGAAAATTTCTCGATAGAAAATTTACCTGATTTCTCGATCACAAATTTACGCAGAATTTTTCTCGATCGTAAAATTGATCGGCTACAGTCTCACGATTTCAATTCAACACTTAGAAGTTTTTTTTCTAAGTCCTTTACACTGTAACGAACATTAGCATATAGAATTTTCTCGATCGCAAAACTAAATGGAGTTATTGTAACTGAAATCAATGCATAAGGAAAACAATTTGACACCAAAATTTCGAGCGAAAAATTTCTCGGCATGAATAGTGTCTTTTTCACGATTCAACACTTAGAAAAATTTCGAACTCCTTTTCACGCATTACATGTTTAATTCGAAATTACAATCATGCCGTTAAGTTTTTTTTTTAAAACAAGAATCCTATATGCATATCATACGATTTCAATTCAAAATTCATCAAAACATGTCATGACTTGATACAATATTATAGTTTGATGAAATTAAATTCATTTTCGACTAATAGCGATGCATGATGAAATTCATCAATTCGAACGTCTTCAAGTGTGGACCTTAGTACCCCGTCCGCATGGAAAAACAATTGACAGAACTAAATGGGTATTCAAAAACAAGAAGAATGAGGATGGTGAAGTGATCCGGAACAAAGCAAGGCTAGTTGCGAAGGGATACAATCAACAGGAAGGCATCAACTACGACGAGACATATGCTCCTGTTGCCCAAATCGAAGCTATCCGCCTTCTTATAGCTTATGCAGCTCACAAAGGCTTCAAAGTCTATCAAATAGATGTTAACCGCCTTTCTCAACGGCGTTTTAAAAGAAGAAGTCTACGTCGCTCAGCCGGAAGGCTTCGTTGATCAAGAACATCCCGATCACATCTATCGTTTGGACAAAGCTCTCTACGGACTAAAACAAGCCCCTCGTGATTGGTACGATGTCCTGAGTGAATTCCTCGTGAAGTCTGGATTCATACGGGGAACGATAGACACAACCCTCTTCATCAAATGGCAAGACAAAGATCTGATGGTCGTCTAAGTATACGTCGACGACATCATCTTCGGATCAACTAATCCACGGCTTTGCACGAAGTTTGGAGATCTAATGAAAAGCAAGTTTGAAATGAGTCACATGGGAGAGATGCAGTTCTTCTTAGGACTACAAGTCAGGCAACTCGAAGATGGGATTTTCATTAGTCAGACAAAATACATCAAGGATATTTTGAAGAAATTCCATCAAGATCAGAGCAAGCCTCTCAGCACTCCTATGTCACCAAGCTGCAAGTTGGATGCCGATCCCTCTGGAAAATCGGTCGACATCACGCTGTATCGCAGCATCATTGGATCTCTTCTCTACCTCACCTCAAGCCGGCCGGATATCATGTTTGCCACCTGTTTATGTGCCCGTTTTCAAGCCGATCCGAAAGAATCCCATATGCTCGCGGTTAAAAGGATTCTGCGTTACCTTAAGGGCACTTCTACCCTTGGACTATGGTATCCAAAGGGTACGAATACTGACGCTGATTATGTAGGTTGCCGAATGGACAGGAAAAGCACATCCGGTGGCGCTCAATTTCTAGGCGAAAAGCTGGTCTGCTGGTCCTCTAAAAAATAGAACTGTGTGTCAACTTCGACGGCCGAAGCGGAATACGTGGCTGCCGCCAATTGTTGCTCCCAGATGCTATGGATGCGGACTCAGCTTCGCGACTATGGGTACAATTTAACATACCCATATATAGTGATAGTCAAAGTGCCATTGCTATTACTTGCAATCATGTTCATCACTCACGCACCAAACACATAGATATTATATATCACTTTATCAAAGAACATGTAGAAAAAGGCACCATAGATATGTATTTCGTGAACATGGAGTACCAACTATCTGACATTTTCACCAAGGCATTGGATGAAAAACGGTTTCAATTCCTTGTCGGAAAATTAGGCATGTTATATGTGCTTTACCTGATCTTATGTGCTACTAAATGTTCTAAGCTATGTGTTTTATTTTCTTATATGCTTTATCTTACGTGAAATAAATAAAATTAAATAAATAAAACAAATAAAACACTATAAATATATAATATTAGGGGAATGACGAAATCCTTTAGGATGCTTTGATCTAAAGTCACTTAGAATTTTACCCCGACATGTAATCGATTTAATTGCTTAATTTTGTCAGTCTAAGTCGCATTCTTGTGTCTAAAGGTCATTAGGTTGCTCCACTAGACACAAAGCCACTATACATATGTAAGGATTCTAGCCTTGTTATTTTCCTTTCTTTGGATCTATTTCTCGAGTGAGTCACACATCAATTACTTGCCTTAACTAGTGATACTTGGCTTCATACTCATCTTGCCTTAGATCGTTAGGTAAATGATAAGGGAGCTTAGGTTATTCCTCACTCGGCATTTTAAAATTTTTCCCTCACATTAGCCCTTAGTCATCCACTTTGAGCCTTCTCCGATGTCCTTTTCTTCATTTGAATCCCATTCCCAGCCTTCAACTGTATTCTATACTCTTCGGATGGTTGTTCAAATGAGAAAAGGAGGGGTAGAAAATAAAAAAAAAAAAGAAGAGAAGAAGAAGAAAGAAGAAAAAAAGGATGATGACAAAAGAAGGCATTGCTCAACGCGCAAAAATCAGACCAAAGGAACCTGCCTTCCGAATATTTCTTAGAAGGTGGCAGGGATCCTGCTGTGAACTTCTCCAACGATAATCTCGTACACTCGTCAGAACGGCTGGAAAGAGGAGCACCACGAAGTTAACTTCTCCAACGTTAATCTGGTCTTATATCGGGAAACGAGAAGAGGAGCGCAGACCTGGGTACGAATTCCACAACCGTGAACTTTTCCAAAATGATAATCTCTGAAACCTCTCTAGGGATTAAGAGAAGAGGGGCACGGTATCGGCTCGAGAACCAACATGAAGAACTTCGCCTACGATAATCTCCTATAGCCTCGTGGAGAAGCGGAGCTTCAGCTTGAGCATAGCATAAAAAGGGATAGTTCTTAAAAGAAAAAGAGGGAGAAAAGATTGAAAAGAAGAAAGACGCAAAAGGAGACGGGCGTAGAAATGGTAGATGACGAAGAGATAAGCTCACTTTCCTCTAAATACCTTCCCTTCTGAGTCCTAGCCAAATTAAAAACCTGACAACCATTTGATTCCAATTGACGGTGAAATGATTAAAAATGCCTCGATCACAGGTAAATTGACTTAAAATTGCTTGTGTTGACTTGAGTGATATTAATATAAAAATCCCAAGTTAAAAATAATTGAGTGCTAGAGCGAACCTAGTGAGAGTTGTCGAAATGGACCGGTCTATGAACTTAGGTTTTTAGTTTGACGACATGACTTGACGGCATTTTCTTCTTTCTAATGTCTCGAAAAATTTTAGGTGTGACGATTGATCGAAGCAAAATAATCTGACCCCACCCATACTATAATAATAGTGTATGAAAAATAAATCGTGATAGGAAAATTTCGCACATTCTGACATGAAATATTATGTTTCATATGCGTTGAATTGAATAAATGCGAATTTATTTTGTTATCGCACATTCTAAATGTAATTTTAGATTGCATTGGTACTGAATTGTTTAAATGCGATAAATATTTCATTGTTCTTACCCTCACGCAATATCTTCAATACATGTTTTTGGGGACCATGTATATGTCCTTACTAGGTATATTGCGTATTTTATTGCTCGTTACTTGAATTGATTTCATATGTTTTCATGTTAAGTCAATTCTTGCGCATTATTTGAGGGGGAGTAAATATAAAAATCGTGCATTAGCTTCAAATATTTTTGACGTTTTTTCTCTAAGTATTTCAGATTTCTTCAAACAAAATAAAGGAGTAAGACGTCGACACTACAAGACAAGGAGCTATTGTCACAGACCAAATATTTCAAAGGAAAACGTGCCAAAAACAATTGTTGATTAACTCTATTATTTCTAACGTTTTTTTCTCTCTCTAAGTGGTACAAATTTTTTTTCTGCCACGGGAGCTAGACGTTACTACATAGAAAATCCAGGGAGTTAATTGCATTTATTTTAATTCTGAGAGGGAGCATTACAATGTGATTTTATTTGAAATAGGGATCAATCTGAAAATTTTAGAAGTACTTACAATCGAGAAATTGGATATAAGAATTAATTCGCAATCATATGTTTTTCGATCGTAAAAGTGTTGCGAACGATTTTGATTGGCCACGATAATTTGCGATCGAGAAATTGAATTGAAGAGCAATTTTTGAATCAATATTTCTTGAGCGCAAATAGTAATGGGCCTGATCCATTTAGTCGCAAAATGTCAAATCGCAAACCGGCGAGTTAATAAAAGTTCACTTTTGGTCAGTCGAAAAACTTTTTCTCACGCAACCCTAAGTCGCAAAAATTTCTCTCTCGAAAAACTTTCACAGACATTTCAAAATTCTCAAAAATCTTTCGATTCTCAACACCAAATTGTCTGTTTAAGGTAGAAATGAGATTCATTTGACATTTGAATGCGATTTAACTCCATTACCATCTGCATTTTGTAGTTTTTCGCGTGATTAGGATTAGATTCTCGACTGTTCTTCAAACTGTGAAAACCGTATACTATTTTATAGTGATTTAGGCATGTTTACGAGTTTTATCTGGGTTAATGCCTGCACTTAAGATAGTTTGGATGTTTTTACAATATCTGATAGTTTAAACTTTCGAAAAACCTGCATCTTAGCCCACTAAGTTCAGTGTTGATAGAAACTGGGTATTTGAATGTTTGAAGCCGTAGAAGAACTTTGTCGATCGCAAAGAGTCTTAATTGAATTCCGATTCCATTGAGATACAGTTTGTATCGATTTAGTTTTCGATCGCTAAATTCTGACTTAGTCGCTAAGAAAGAAGATTTTGACCGACAAATCACTTACCATCGAGAAATCTAATTAGGATTTTCTGCGAGCAAAAAATTTAAGCGCTGAATAGACAATTTAGATGCAAACTAGATCGAGCGTAAAACTTACTATCGCAAAATAGAATTTTCGATTCCATTTTATTTCGGTCGCAAAAATTTAGCAGCGAAAAATTAATTTTTCAACGCTTAATTTTTCGATCGTAAAATTCGCCGCTTAGGATTTAATTGATCGAAAAATTTCTCGACGATCGACTTAGTTTTTCGTTGACTAATTTCTCGATAGAAAAAATATCGCAGCAAAAGTTTTACTTAGGATCGAAAATCACGTACCGCTCAACAAATTTCAAATCGAAAAATTTTATTCAATCGAGGAAAATTTTTCGATAGTAAATTTACCTGAGAAATAATTTCTCGATCGTAAATTTACGCGGAATTTTTCGCGATCGTAAAATTGGTCGGTTACAGTCTCACGATTCCGACTTCAGCACTTAGAAGATTTTTTCTAAGTCTTTTACACTGTAGAGAACATTAAGCGAATAAAAGTTTTTTCAATCGCAAAATTAAACGGAGTTATTTCAATTGAAATCAATGCATAGGAAATCAATTCGAAAATCAAATTTTTCGAGCGTAAAATATCTCGGCATGAACAGTGACATTTTCCACGATCAAACACTTAGAAAATTTCGAAGTTTCTTCCACGCGTTATATGTTTCATTCGAAATTACGAACATGCCATTACATTTTTCAAAATCAATTATACCAGCATACTACACAATTTCAATTCAAAATTCATCAAACATGTCATGACTTGTCACAATATTATAGTTTGGTGAAATTAAATCAATTTTCGACTAAAATTAAATTTATGAACTAATGAACTTTTATATATCTTATTTTTCAGATGAATCGCTATCCTCGTTATAATCACATATACGACCACAACCTGTACCTGAAGGTCCAGGATACAAATTTTCAACTCGATCTGACCACCTTTCGGTGTCCAGATGATATTATCATATCAATTCTGCAAGGCCACCCCATCTCGCATGCATTGACGATAACCGCCTTGGTGCCAATGGTCTATCTCCAGCAATTCTGGGGATGCATTCAAGGAGCAGTGGAAAATGGGGCCTTCTCCTTCTCAACCGTAATTGGGACGCGACACATTAATATGAACAAGAACCAGTTTAGGGTGATTCTGGACTTGCCATACAGTGCAAACTACGACCCGCTCCCATCAGACGCAGAAATGGTGCATGATTTCATGCAGATGGGATATCAGCCGCAGCTCACCAAGCTAGCTCAGGTCCAGAGCAGCGGTATCCCTCATCCGTGGAAGACACTGTTCGGGATCGTGAACAAGTGTCTATCACCCAAGCATGCAGGCTTCGATAAGGGCAACGACAACATTCTGCGGATTTCCACGGAATCTCTCCAGGAACTATGATTTTACGCAACTGATCTGGAATTATCCTGCAGACCAGATCAGGCAAAAGGAGAATAAGAGATCCAAGAACGTGCCCTACGGTAGGTGGTTCAATGTGATCATCAGGGAATTCATGGAGTTGCACGAGTCCATCCCTCGTCCACCCCCTGGAGGAAATTATCAACCACCAAGGCTCAAATTCTTCCACAATCCACGGCTGACGGACTTGGACCAACTGTCGATGCCAATTCCTTTTGATCTTCTACGTCTCGCTGACCCCAGAGGAGCTTCTACGTCTCGATGCCAACCACCAGATGATTCGAGGGCCCCCGACAGATTTTGGAGTTAGCCCTCCCCAACTGTAACAACAGCCAAGTCCTGAGGACATGATGATTGATGAAGTCGCTCAGGAACTAGAGCTGGAGCCTCCAACTCACGAGGAGCCAATGCCGGACTTAGATGCCACGCTGATCGATGCTATGGCTACCGAGTTGGAACAAGAGGCTCCAATAGAAACGATCCAAGTGGAAGTACCTGTATATGTTGCCGTACTTGAAGAGCCTATCGAGGAGGCTCCTCTAGAAGAAGCACAGCCCGAGAGGGGCACAACTCACTTCCACTGGTGACGGACCAGGCTCGTGAGGACGGGGAGCACGAACCTTCTCCTCACACGGCCACTTCATCTGATACCGAGTCCGATGAGGAGCTACGACTCATAAGACGAACTCCCAGATGATTGAGTATCCCGATGGAGTCCCTCTTCCACGCCGTCACCACCGCACCAGATACCATGCTTGTTGCCGGCACTTCGCTCAATTTTGAGCCGCAACCAAATCTTCCGGTGTCTGGTTCGCAGGCCCAACCTGAGCCTGCCGTAACACCCATAGAGGAGAATCCTCAAGATTCGACTCGAGGATTGGGTGGAAGTCTCATACAGTAACAACCTCAAGTGACTGTGAGCCAACCTATGGAGTCGGTGTCTGCTCATGGGTTGTCAACAGGCGACATCAGTCGACCTGCAACATCTATGACGGAGGCTTCCACACCTTTTGTGATGAACGAGCAATTCCAGGCCGATCTCTCTGCCACTGTACAATCCATGGAAGATAAGATCATGTAGAGAGTACTCCACGCCATCGAGGCATCCCGCAGAGATACCGGGAAAGCACCTGTATGTGAAGGCCCTTCGTCATAAACCAACCTCACACCTCCGCAACCCACAACCACCGACCCTTTAGCCACTTCATCTAGCCTCATCAACCCATACACCATACCCATAACCGAGCTCCACGACATCCTACTCGCCCGCCTGATCGCCTCTCCATCCGGTCGCCTCAAGAAGAGTCTCTTTGTAGGCGATTAGTGGATCATCCTGAGCCACCTACTGAAACTTGCCGAGGCCAAAAGCTCCCACTCAAGACGCAGGCATGACGATCCTGACAATCAGGACCCTTATGAGGGGGAGAAGAGGCCAAGAACATCTTCGAGTGGTCAAGAACAAGGCCAAGGCTCGGGCTCTGCGCAGACAAGAACTGGAGCCGGAGAAACCTCGCAACCCACTACACAAACCACCATGCACCGCACACAACCTCTAAGCCCATTCTACCAACCCACCATCAGAACGCCTCCGTCGACCCCATCCACCCCACCGACCTTTACAAGCCCCTTGCTTCCGGAAGAAGAAGCAAGTGCCGCGATGCTCATAGCCCTAGCAGCTACTCAAGCTACTCCCTCGGTCGCTCCAAACCAACCGGGCCCCTCAGGACATGGTGTCAATCCACACGAGGCTCTGGATAAATACATCTTCTAAGGTCAGTGGATGACCCATTCCATGCCCGAGGAGCGTCAAAGACAATGGCTTTAGGACGTTCGGAATTTCCTACAACAAGCCTCCATAGACCTCGTAATCATAGAAGACAACGAGCTTCAGGATGGTGAAGACTACCAAGAAGAAATCCCAAGGGTACCAGAGTTGATCGCGCAACGAGCGGCTTTCCTCACAAGACAAATGCCGGGGACCGTTCGGATCGACACGCCGTGGAAGAACATTCAAATAGAAATCCCATTCCTTGAAGAAGTTTGTGAAAACATTTGGAAGTCACCGGAGAGAGTTAAGAAGCCGAACGAGTTCGAGCTGAGAGGGATCTCTCACTGGGATCAGCAGAAGAGGATGACCTACCTCTGGATGCTGACTAAACTTGGACCTGATGTAAGGCTGGGGATGACTAAAGAACAAGTCAAGAGCCACTATAAGAGTCTCTCTCCAATATGTACTCAGCGTATACTGTGCAAAAGGAGGACTTCCAACACCTCACTACACCATCGAGCTAGTGGATAGAACTCGAGAAGATCTAAGCGAGAGCGACCTACCGTACATCCCTGCTGATGAGGTCTCTATCAACTGTACGTGGAAAAGTACAAAGGTCCTCAAGGCTTCATCAAGAAAGAAGGACTCAAGGGACTCTATCGGTTCATGATGCGCCAAGTCAAGTACTTCACCGCACACGACCTTCAGATGGCTCTGGAGAGCTACATGAAGAAGGTTAACATGACCGCTCCACTAAACAAAGGACTTGAGATCGAAGGGCTTTCCAACAATCACGTGCACATCAGCTCAGTCCTAGGCGTCACCTACAACAATCCAATCGTGAAGAAGACTAGGATGATGCTGAAGACTGAGATACACAAATTCTGTGATGGGATGCTCAAGATCATCAAGGAGAAATATAGAGCAGAGGTTGGAAGAAATCAATCGAGATACGATGCTGAGGATCCACAGGTTCGTGAGAGAACAGCCGCTCCTAATGGAACTACTTGAAGATAACGAGGAGCGAATGGAGCTGTGGAACACGCTCAGGAACTTTGAGCAAGCGCTGGGCTTGCGCAGGTCATTCTTCGCCCGACGAGGACAACTAAGGCAGACAAGCAATCAAGCACAAATTGTGCTTTGATTTTATTAGATGTCCTTGTATTTAGGGGCTTTTCTTATATTTGTCCTTAGATTAGGACTAGTTAGATATTTATACCAAGTGTGTTTGGTATAAATACTTTGTAAACAATCGCAATCAATAGAGAAAGGTTTGGAAATTAATCCGAAAGGCTTGCAATTCAATTTCTAGAGAGAGAAACAATAGTAACTTTCTCACTCTACTCGAATTCTCTCTCTTGTTCTTCATTTGAGTTTTTCGATCGAATCTTAATGTCAATCATTATCATCGAATTACTTATAATTCATGCATAGGATCATAGAGTTGTTAACCGTAGGACCTAACACCATCTATAGAAACTCCGAAGTTAAGCGTGCTTGACTTGGGACAATCTAGGGATGGGTGACCCCCTGGGAAGTTTGCCCAGGGTGCGTGTGAGTGAGGGCAAAGCATGCTGAAAGGTTAAATAGTGATACAGTGGGGCCAGACTATCAGTCGGAGTGTGGTGGGCCCAACCCCACAGGTCCCAGTAAGGACGGATTACAGGTAACACACGGTATGGGATGGAATGTTACAGCCATCTCCAAAACAGACGCCAAAGGAACCCGAAATACCACCTTTTGATCTTTCCAAACCAAATGAGATTCCTGTTGAAGCCCTCATTCTGGAAGAAAGCGCCCGAACCAACTACAAAAGTTTCAGCAACAGAGATATCGCCAGGGGACGTGGCGTTGCTTTTGACAAGCTGCCTGCCGGAACATTTATCACCTGGCTAAAAGATTTCGGCTGGGAGAAATTCCATAGTATCAACAGGCCATACTACCCAGAGGCTGTCAAACTGTTCTATGCAAACTTCGACTACGAGGAGCACGAAGAGCACGTTTGTGTCCACTCCTGTGTGCTGGGAGGCAGAATCAGTTGGACCACTAAGAAAATCAATGAGATGCTAGGAGTTCCCGATGAACTCTTCTGCCACTACGACATGAATGACTGGTGCCACGCAGATGGTTTCGACCCTAGTGATGTCTTTCAGAGCCTCTGGAAGACCCGTAGCTCCATTTCTCTGACGGCGAAGCCCTCAATCAACTCCCCATCGATTACTTCTTCCTGCATAAGCTGTTCAATATGACTCTATGGAGTGCAAAAATCAGCAGTGGAGGCCATTCAGCTACGATGAACTTCATGAGCAATTTCAATGTTTACATGATACCTCAGATTCGCAAGTTCAATCTCGGTTACTTCATCCTGCACATGATCCAAGCCTTCGACAGCAGAAACAAAGCATTGCCCTACGAGATGTTGCTCAAGCACTTCCTTGACTGCGAAGAAATAATGATGCCGCCGCATGGGAAGACAAGGTCGTCCACGCCGTGGATCTAGTGACTCTGAAACGCATGGAGATTTATTACTCGAAAAGTCTAGGTTGGTTCAAGGCCAAGGAAAATAGGTCAGTCGACAGTGCCCAGAAACGGTCCGCCGCGAAAGGAATGGCGAAGGTTAAGAACGACGAATATGAAGACGAGCTCAGCATCGGGAAAGAAGCAATCTCAACGATACGCCGCGATATCTCTGATATTAAGGCTGACAACCAGAAGCGCTTCCGCAAGATCAAAGAATAGTACACCGAACTGTCGCTTAAGTTGTCCAAGGTCTCCAAAATAATGAAGAAATCCCTTCCAAAATCCGCTGATTCGAAAATCTCTTCAATCCAGTAGGCTGCCTTCCACTCTGATCCTAGTTGCCCTTAGGATATTCCTTTTTGTTTTGCTTTCTACAAGTTTGGTTTTTAGGTGTCACTCCCTTTTTTGATGCTGAAGGGGGAGTGTAAAGTAAGGTAAGTTTAGGCGTTAGCGTCTAAGTGGTTGGGGTTGTTGGAAGTTCGTTTGTGTAGGGAAGCTCGTTGAACCTTAATATATAATATTTTGCTCTTATGATATATCTCCTTTGCTCTTATGCTGTGCTTATATTTTGCTCTGATTTTAAGATATATCAGTGATGATGTCATTCTGCGATGGGTGATCTTATGCTCTTATACCGTGATACTCTGATACTTATCTGCGCTAATTAACGTGTGTGAATTTTCTTGATAAGTGCTAAGTGCCTGCTGCGATGATTATCTGATTGCTTGAATCATGCTTGGAATATGCGCACTTAGGCAGGGGGAGCACACTCACGGGTAATTTCGAAATTTCGCACTCATGATATAACCTTGAAAATGACATGACATATCTGCACTTAGACAGGGGGAGCAAATTCTTTCATGATATATCTTTGCTGTCATATAGATAACTGCACTTAGGCAGGGGGAGCAAATATGTATCATTTGTGATTAGGAAATATCATATACACTCCTTTGCGATTATGGAACAGTTAGACATATACGCTAGGACTTGCCTAATCGAATATGCTTACATGCTTCCGTGCTGCATCAATTACATATCATCATCAAAAAGGGGGAGAATGTTGACCTTTTTGGTCAATAAGTGTTAGAGAGTTTTGATGAACAATGTAATTGTAGTGACATCAGGTCTATAAATTATGCAATTCGATCTGTGATCAATATAATGTCTAAGTTCATGATAATATTCGACCATGCATTCTATATGAGATATAATTGACTAAATTGTTTAATATTTTATTCACATGTGATTCTGTGATTATTTGGTGAAACTATGTGATCTCATGTTATAGACAGCCCATGTGATAGTATATATCGTTCTGTGCTATTTATGGAAATAATGCATGAGATATCCTACTGAGTTATAAAAGGAAAATATACTGTTTATATATGGAAAGTGATATATCCGTTGATACTTGTTTATTCCTGGATGAAATCGAGTAGAAAATCGTTTGCATGCATCCAACTGATTTACATGTGGGAAATCAATTTGATATCTTTCTTACCTGATTGGAATATAATATTTAGAAAAGATTTATTTGATTGACTTTGTGAATGACGTGCAAGTTTATTAATATTGGTAAATGTCTTCGAAATATGGAAAGCTATGCCTTGATATGTTAATTCGTGATAGCTGTGATCTAATCTAATTTATGTGCGAAACATGGTAATATATTCATCTGATGCTATGTGCTATACATGAAAAATGTTTAATATGCTTGATTTGATGATTAATATCTTGATCCGTCTTTCAATGTAAAGTGTTAAGTGAAAAGGTTTATATATGAGCAACATTTCATAATTTCGAGCCACTTAGAACTTGCGAATATACGACTATTAGCGTCTTGAGCAGAAAACATTATTGAGAGATTCTGCCTACCTGGGCGATCACTTGCGAAGTACTGAACATACTGAGTTATTCCATCATCCCATACATATATTCTGTCTTCGGAAGTGATGTCTTCGGACATGGGCGATACCAAGGAGGCAAGGTCGACGTCTACCCACACGTGAAAGGAAGGACGAGTTTGGGGGGCCTTTCGATAGCGAGCTGTGTCTGTCGGGATCAGGAGATTCTGAGGAACGGAACTCGGCATGTGGTAACCTAGTGTGTCTAGTGTCTCGACTTGTTTCGATTGTGTATTGGGCTAATCAATTATTTCTGTATCCTGCTACGGTGCATTATAGTGATTGGTTAAACTCTTGGGGAGCAAAGCCTAAGGAGAGGAGTAAACCCCAGTTGGGGATATAATCTCTATAAAAATCCTATCTCGCATTTACTTTATAGTTATTTCTTTTTCGCTGTGAGACAGACCCGACACACATCCGACGCTACCAGGATATATCAGGCATACACGTCACAAGCATTAGTAGGCATATCTAAGTCACTACATCTTAGGTTTTGGGAAAAGAAGAAGCATAAATTTTATAAGCCTAATTCACCCCCCTCTTAGGCACATTGATATCTTCATTTTGTATCAGAGCGGGTTACTCAAACGACGGGCCTAACAAGCCTGAGTTAAAGATCTAATGGCTTCTTCGAGTTTTGATGTTTTTGCAGAGGGATAATCCCATTCCAGGCCACCACTCTTCGATGGAACAAACTATGCCATAAGGAAAAACCGTATGAAGGAATTCCTGCTTGCTGCTGACTATGACCTGTGGGATATCTCACGATTGGACCTTACAATCCCCAAAAAAAGGCAGATGGAACTCCAAAGAATGGTTCATACTACGATGCAACAGACAAACGAGGAATCTCCGTGAATGCCAAAGCAAAGAACATGATCGCCTGTGCGCTTACAAGAGAAGGGTACAATCGTGTGAGCTCATGCGAATTTGCCAAAGTTACGTGGGACATGCTTCAGTCACAAATGAGGGAACCACTCGAGTTGTACAAGAAAGAATAGCCCCTTGACTCACTAATACGAGCTGTTCAAAATGGAGGACAACGAGACTATAAGCCGCATGTATGCAAGATTCGTGAATATCATCAATCAAATGTTCGCGTTGGGAAAAAAATACCCGACGGCGAGAATGTGTGCAAAATTCTGAGATCCAAGAAAATGTAATCCCAAAGTAATTGCCATCTACGAAGCGAAGGACTTGGACGAACTCTCTGTCTCGGACTGATCGGATCTCTAACCACGTATGAAATGACTCAGATCTCCATAAAAGAAAAACCCTATGTCAGAAATCAACCACACATTGCCTTCAACACTGAACAAAGAAATGACTCTGAGGGTGAAGAAGAAACTGAGGAAAACATACTGGAGCAGATCGCCATGCTGACCAGAATATATGAAAAATCTCGGCTGAGAAGAAAATTCAAAGGACACTCCAAGTTCCAACCGAGAAACAAGGGAATATCGTCATCAGGTAACAATGTGCATAAATGCTTCAAGTGGAACAAGCCAGGCCACTTCGCCTCAAACTACCGGATGGACAACGGTGACAAAAAGATAAAGAAGTAGAAATCCATGGTGACAAACTGGGAAGAGGACGGAAGTGAAGAAGAGGAAGATCTCACCTACATGGCGGATGATGATGATCAGGTATCTTCCTCATCCACTATTAAGAAAATACTTATTCTGAATGAATTGTATGCTAGGAAAGATGAGTCTCATGATAACGCTTCCTCAGTTCCTGAAGTAGATGAAAAGGAAGAGATGTTTGAAATTTCCTCAGTTCCTGAAGTAGATGAAAAGGAAGAGATGCTTGAAATCATTCAAAACGTAGAAAAGAGGATTAAGTCGCTCAACTCACAAGTAAAGAAATTGGTTAGGCAACGAGATGATGTAGCTAGAGAAAAGCACTAAATGGATCTAGAAAATGAACCACTGAGAGCCGAGCTAGAACCCTAAAGGAAGAATAAGCCTTGAGTAATTGTTAAGAGCTTAAAAAGTAAAATAGTGATATAGCTAAAGATGTCTCTGCTCTTAAGAATTCCTTAGAAGAAAAATCTCGTACTATTGATAGACTTCTTGAAGGAAAACAAAATCTTGATATATTACTCAGTATTCCTAGAAATGTTGGAAAATCAGGGATAGGATATTCCATGACACATGAACATGTTGCACCACCTTCAAAAGCCTAAATGTTTTTTCATGCGATTGTCATGGTCATTATTCTAACAAATGTTTTTTGAAGAGAGCTGATAAATCTAGATATATCTGGATACCAAAGCAGGTTCCTGAGAACCAAGTTTCTAACACTGGCCTTCCTATGTTTATGATATATCACGTGTTAACAGAAGTTACTTTGTTGCTAACCTTTAGGACCCAATCAAAGTTGGGACCTCAGAAAATAACTGATTCATGCAGGTACAAAGAAGATAATGCAACAAGAAAAACAAGTGGTACGTCGACATTTGGTGTTCCCACCATATGACAGGTGATATCAGTAAGTTTGTGTCGGTGAAAGCAAATGACGGAGGATATGTCTCCTACGCCGACAACACAAAAGCTAAGATTATTGGAGTTGGAATTGTCGGTAACACTTTAAATACTACTATAGACGACGTATGGTTGGTTAAGAATTTAGAACATAACCTCATTAGCATTAGTCAATTATGTGATAAAGGTCATACGGTTACTTTTGAAAATGATAAGTGTGTTGTTAGAAATGATAATAAGGTGTTATTTAGTGCGTCTAGGGATAGAAATATCTACTGTATTACTCTTAATGATATCACTGACGAGAATGTCAAGTGCTTAGCAGTTACACAAGATAACACCTGGTTATGGCACAGACGCTTAGGACATGCCAACATGGAATTACTGTCACATATTACAATAAATGCACTAGTACGAGGTGTTCCTGACATAAAGTTCGTCAATGACAAAACGTGCAAGGCATGCCAAATGGGTAAGTAGACCAAGACATCGTTCAAGGTAAAGATTGTGATATCTACATCCAAACCACTAGAACTACTTCATCTCGAGCTTTTTGGTCCTGTTCAGATGATGTCTCTGCGAGGTAAAAGATATGCCTTTCTCATCGTTGATGTCTATTCCAGGTATACATGGGTGATATTTCTTGCGCATAAGAATGAGACATTAGATAACTTTGCATCGCTAGTAAAGAGATTTGAAAATAAAAAGAAATGAATTTATATAGGATACCAGTGAAAACGGATTGGAATTTGATAGTAAGTCATTTGCATCATTCTGTGATCAACATGGATATAGTCATAACTTCTCTGCTCCTATAAATCCTCAACAGAATGGCGTAGTTGAACGTAAAAACAGGGTGTTACAAGAAATGGCTAGATCTATGCTACATGAGTATGATATTCCTAAACAGTTCTGGGCGGAAGCTGTTAGTACAGCCTGTTACGTGTCTAATCGTGTTTTCCTTTGGCCGATATTAAAGAAAACTTGTTATGATATATGGCATGGTAGAACTCCAAATATAGGAATTTTCGTATGTTTGGATGTAAATGTTTTATTTTGAACGATAGAGATAAGAGAGGAAAATTCGACTCTAAGGTAGATGAAGTGATATTCCTTGGTTACTGTCTTTATTCTAAGGCATATCGTGTTTATAATAAAAGGGAACTAAATGTTCAGGAATCCATACATGTTACTTTTGATGAGATACCTAACGCAGATGCTACTGATTAGGAAGGTAGAGATTTGCCTTGTGCAGAACTGCAGCATACTAAAGACAGTGAGGAAGATATTCCTAAAGACGTAAGTTGAGACAGTGGAACCAGAAGCTAATGAACAGCAACGCAGATAATGGAAACACGCTTCCAGTCATCCAACAGACCAAGTGATAGGAAATATTACATCTGGAATCAAAACTCGAGCAACTGCACGGAATCAGGATACGGAGGAATCCCATGATGTACTGCTTTCAATGATGGAACCAAAGATGGTCAATGAAGCTGTAGACGATATATCTTGGGTCTCAGCCATGGAGGATGAGTTACCTCAGTTCGAAAAGAGCCAAGTGTGGACACTCGTAGAGAGAGCAGACGAAAAATCCATCATAGAAACCAAATGGGTCATCCGCAACAAACTCAACGAACACGGTAATATCACGAGAAACAAGGCAAGGCTAGTTCCAAAAAGTTATTCCCAGGAGGAAGGTATTGATTTCGATGAAACTTTTGCTCCGGTAGCTATATTAGAGTCTAGACGTGTCTTACATGCATATGCATGTTTTAAACACTTCAAACTTTTTCAAATGGACGTAAAAAGTGCATTTTTAAATGGCTTTATAAATGAGGAAGTTTATGTAGAACAACCACGAGATTTCGCTAGAGAAGACTTTGTTTTTAAATTGAATAAAGCATTATATGGTTTAAAACAGGCTCCTAGGGCATGGTATGAAAGATTAAGTTTCTATGTGACATAGGATTTTTGACTGGAACTATTGATAACACACTCTTTATTAAGTATGAAGGTGATCAAATGATACTGGTCCAAATCTACGTTGATGATACCATATTTGGAAGTACTAATCCTTCTTTGCGAGGAATTCTCTAAGTCTATGCAGAAGAAATTTGAGATGAGCTTGATGGGTGAGCTGAACTACTTTCTCGGGTTGCAAATAAAGCAACTAGACAATGGAACCTTTGTGTCCCTGACGAAGTACAGCAAGGAATTACTGATAAAATTCGGGATGAGCGATTCCAAAGCAATTTCCACCCCTATGCATCAGACCACCAAAATAGATTAAGACGAATCAGGTGCACCAGTTGATCAGACAGAATATCAAGGTATGATCGGAAGCCTTCTCTACTTAACTGCTAGTCGCCCCAATATTATGTTTGCTGTTGGTATGTGTTCAAGATATCAGTCTGATCCTAGGGAATCTCACTTGACAGTAGTCAAGCGTATCTTAGAACACATACCATGCCGGTTGTAGGGATGATAGGAAAAGTACTAGTGGAACTTGCCAATTACTTGAAAATTTTTAGTAACTTGGTCTAGTAGAAAGCAAAGTGTTGTAGCCCTTTCCACAACCGAAGTTGAATATATGGCCTTAGAAAATTGTTGTCAACAAGTTCTTTGGATGAAACAAACCCTTAGTGATTTTGGGTTAGGTTATGACAAATTCATATTCTGTGTGATAGCACTAGTGCCATTAGTATTACTAAGAATCCCGTGCATCATTCTCGTACTAAGCATATAGAGGTTAAACATCATTTTATACTAGACCATGTTCAGAAGGGGAATATCGTGGAATTCGTAGGAACAAATGATCTGCTTGCTGATATCTTCACGAAGCCCCTAATTGAGGCAAGATTTTGAGACATCCGTGATCGATTTGGAGTCATCGAGCTAAATAAGGTTAGTAAATCTGCCTAATCCTGCCATTTACTCTAGGATATGATTAGTTAGAAATTCGTACCTATCTTAATCTAGGACATTCTTTTGGCTCTGGATTATTTTTCGGATCTTATAGTCCTTATCATTAAGTGCGATTTTGGTATTTCAGGAAAAGAGTCATAGTGAATTCCAGCATAAGATCGTTCCTTAAGTCACCAATGTTATTTTAGGAATCTTGAATCTCCAAATCTTTCCTTAGAATGTGACTGCAATATTTTAGGAAGAAATTCATAGAGATATTATTCCAGCCGGCTTAGTTATTTTAGGAAACTCGGATATTTAAAAATCCTTCCTCTTGTTTGGTTAAACTCTTGGGGAGCAAACCCTAAGGAGAGGAGTAAACCCCAGTTGGGGATATAACCTCTATGAAAATCCTGTCTCGCATTTACTTTATAGTTATTTCTTTTTCACTGTGAGACAGACCCGACACACATCCGACGCTACCAGAATATATCAGGCATACAAGTCACAAGCATTAGTAGGCAAATCTAAGTCACTACATCTTAGGTTTTGGGAAAAGAAGAAGCATAAACAAGCTTTTTCATATAATCAGTTAAGATATCGCATGACGGCTCTGATACCACTGTAAGGAATCGGCGCACATAATCAAACTATTATATGCAGCGGAAATTAAATTTTATATCAACATTCAAACCAATTCCACCAAGATCCATGCGAATTAAGCTTAACTCGTTCGTAGAGATCATACTTGATATTTATCTCGAGATAAGCACGTGGTTAAATACCAAACATATGGTATCTCTACCGATATCCACCAAGAATTCGATCAAAGAATCGTCCTTTCTCCGGCTAGAAGATACTCGGACGACGTAAGCTCTAACTCACCAATACGCAAAGAACCAAAATATGATTTTTTTTCTTTCTCACATAAACATTCAAAAGGACACACACTTATTGGAGATCTCGGCTGATATTTATTCATCCATCTCATGGTTGGATAAGATTCCCTAATATCCCTTTCTACGTTAATCAATCATTATCCATAATCATAGCTATTAACCTATAAAGGACAATATACAATGCGATACTCTTCCACAATTATAGCAAGTAGCCATATATTATATAATGGATGCAAGGTAGCGTGTGATACACCAAGATCTTAATTGAATAATGTTAATTTTCCTTACATGTACAATTACATAATTTGTGGAAGTCGATTTCCTTAAACTAAACCCTTTATCTATAAATGAATGTTAAAATATATATATATATATATATATATATATATCAAATACATATTAATTATAAACTCATATCATATATATGAATCTTATGTATTTTGTATCATATGATGGTCAAATAAATTATCTCATAATTAATTTGTCATCATGTTTACATCTCCATGTAATATACAAAATCGAGTCTCTTTGATCTTTTTCATTTCGGTATGACCCAGTAGGATCCATGTCACGTTGGCAATAGAATTAGATCCCATTTCAATTCCATAAATCATAAGTGGGACCTAGCAAATACATTAAGATTACCCAAGTATCTCATTGTATCACCATCATAAAGCAATAATTGCCCGTGGCAATTCCTTGTCGCATAACATCCTAAATAAGTTCAAGGTTGGAACATGTCATCCTTGCAAACTTTTTTATTTCCCTTAATCACATTGCATGCATTACGATATCACCTTTATCAAAGGGCCCGTGGATAGTATCACTCATAAAATATGAGGGACAAAATATTCTTATTGAACATAATCCACTACACTAATCACGCCTTGAGGTCCTGATTAATCAACTCATATGATCATAGGCTAGAAATCATAGATTTACGATGAGAATTATGAGATTTGATCCATCGATCGTAAAACTCCTTTTCGTGCGTGAGAGAGAGTGTTGTAGTGTGAGAAAGTTTATTTCTATTTTCTCTCTCTAATTTAATTTGTCAGCCCTTCAGATCAAATTCTAAAACTTTCTCTATACAATTCGATAGTTACAATTCTATTTATACCAAACAGACTTGGTATAAATATTAATTTAGTCCTAAACTATCGAAGAATGAATTACACGCCCCGTTACAAAGATAGCTAATAAATCAAAGCACAATTCTAATGTGTATTCTACAATGACCGCCTTTGTGCTTGATTGCCCTTCTGCTCTATCTATCTTTGTCGGGCGTAGAACGACCTGCGCAAGCCTAGCGCGTGCTCAAAGTGTCTGATGATGTCCCTTAGCTCGATTCGCTCCTCAATGGCTTCGAGTAGTTTATTCAGAAGTGGTTGTTCCTTCAGTCTCAGATCGAATAGCCTGGTTGTCTCGTCGATTACTTCCTATCTTTTTTGATGTTCTTCTTGATCATTTGAGCGTCCCATCGCAAAATTTGTTGACCTCAGTCTTTAGCATCACACAAATCTTTTCAGCAACCGGGAGTAGGTGATGGCCAAGATTGGGTCTATGAAGATGTAATCAGCGGGATGCCCTTTGATCTCAGACCCCTTCATGTGCGAAGATGTCATGTTGGCCTTCTTTATGTTGCTTACCAAAGCTATCTGAAGATCGTGTGCGGCATGGTACTTGACCTGGCGCACCATGAACCTGTTAATACGCTCGAGCCCTTCCTTCTTGATGTAGCCTTCCATGTACATTTGAAAAATATGGTAGACCTCGTTGGCTGGAAGGTATGGTAGATCGCCATCATTCAACTCGTCTTGAGTTCTATTCATCCGCTCAATGGTGTAGATTGGTGTTGGGAACAGACCAATAGTATGTCAAACTCCCAGCTATTGGAAAAATGGTGAGAGACTCTTGAGGTGTTTCCTCAGCTAGTCTTTGGGAATTCCAAGTCTCCGATCTAGACCAAAGTGGGTCAGCATATCTAGATGTTCCTATTGTTTTTGCTGATCCCAATGAGAGGTGCCTCTTAGTTTTAACTCTTTCAGCTTCTTGATTTTGTTCGGTGACCTCCAAATATGCGTTCGAGCTTGTTCGAGGAACGGGACTTCTATTTGTACATTTTCCCACGGTGAGTCGACTCGAACGGTCCTTGCAGTCAATAATGGAGGGTGTCCGCTCAATGTGAAGGATCTAAATCGTAGTCCTCGCCTTCCAAAGTTCTCCGTCTTTACTGAGAGAGAGAAAGTAGAGAGAGAAAGACAAATTTTGAATTTTTGATTCGCCGCGCCTTGTGATCGTCCGACCACCATTGACGGGATTATTTGGGGTGATTCTGCGATTTTGTGAAAGTTTAGGGCTAGGGTTTGCGGTTTTTGATAGGATGTCATCTGAATCGGATGGAACGCTTTAAGCAGCGCCACCTGGGGTCAAGGCGACGTCAGGAACACCATTGTGTGTGGGGTTGGGGGGCCATTCTGTACGGATTCTACGATGCTGGCGAACGCTGATCGCATCTGTGATCGTGTGATGGGGGAGAACGGTCCCGCGCCGATCGGGGATACTGCTGGGGAGGCTACGAAACTTCCGGTGATGCTTGATCTGGCCGCTCTATGTGCTGCGTATACAGAATTCGCAGCATGCTTTGATGGGGTGCGATTCCACGAACTGCTCAACCGGGTTCATGCCTGATGCGGCAGAGCGAGGTGATGGGGTCGAATTGGGGAGGTTGTGATTGCAGCAACGAACGCGATAGATTCTGCCATGGTTGGGGACCGGACTGCACCTAGGGTTCCGAGGCATTCACGTATTTGTTGTGGTGGTGGTCCTGTTCAGGTTTAAGGAATTCTTCGGCATAACCCACGTTCATTTAGCTGATCTAAATGGGGGAGCCAGATACACCACTGCCGACGCATGGATTGACAGCGAGGCGATGTGTAGACGTGGGCAGAGCTGTGGAGGATGAACCTGTGGACGAGGAAATAGTTATTGAGGACCAGCGTAGGGTGGAGTCGGCTGATGTAATACCCGGGTCCCGTAAGTAAGCCGGCCAATAAATTTGCATGCATATTACGTGATTATATGACTGCATATTTTTATTTATTATGTGTTTATGTGAAATTAGGACGTCGGTGAATTATGAGATTCGCGAATCATGAAATAAGAATTTTCACGGGCCAATTTTAAGTGGCGAATTATGAATATGTAAGGTAGACTTCGCGAGTTAAAAGATTCGCGAAGTGTATGAGTTTGTGAAGTATACTTCGCGAATCATAAGGATTCGTGAAGTGTGGAAGTGCAAAGTGTTTTTATGAATTGAACTTTGAACCTTTGAAGTTAGGAAATATTATAATAATAAACTAATTATAATTAAGGAAGGAAGACAAGTGGGAGACAATGCTTTTTGGATTAGGTAAATATCAACGTTGGGTTTGTCCTTTGTTGTCTAAAGTACTAGTGGAGAAGTAAAATTAATCATTTATTCAATCATAAGAAAATTAATCTAGAGAGAAGACGGAGAACTCAAACTGTAGAGGTTGAACTTAAGCTTGGAAAGGGGTATAAATTTCTTACCTTGATTTCTATGTTTTTAATTATGATTTAATATGTTCTAAGTGTGAGAAGTTAGATTTGCTTAGGTTTTATACAGATTTTTATTAAGGGTCTAAATATATTTTGAAGTTTTTAAGATGTTCATCGTGTTCTTGAAGGAATGGATTTTAATGGAAGTTTTAAGTTTTTGGGTATTAACAGTGTTTGCGTGATCGTGAAATAAGAGTTTGCGAATTTTGAGTAGTTCGCGAATTAGTTCGCGAATTGAGAGTTTTGCAAGTTGGAAGAAATTTCGCGAACTGTGTGAAGTTTTGCGGGTTGAATGAATTTTGCGAACTGTGTGTGTGATATTAATTTCGCGAATTGTTAAGAGTTCGCGAATTGTGAGTTTGAATGAGTTCGCAAAATGGGAGTGTGAACTGATTTTTTTTCTGCGAACTGAAGATATGCGAATGAGGTTTGTGAATTGAGGTGTGCGAAGTGAGTTTGCGGGTGAACAGTAACTTCGCGGTGAACAGTAACTTCGCGGTGAACAGTGAATTCGCAAAGTGAATAGTAACTTCGCGGTGAACAGTGAATTCGCGAAGTGAACAGTGACTTTACGAATGAACAGTAACTTTTGCACATGAACAGTAACTTTTGCGAATGAACAGTAACTTTTGCGAATGAACAGTGACCTCGCGAATTGTGTGTGGGTTTGCGAATCTGTGTAACACTTCGCGAACTGTGTGAATTTCGCGGGTTCATGTAATGCACTTCGCGAATCAGAACCCCTACGATAAAACGTTTTAAGTTCTACGAATAAAACACTTTTTGAGGAAAAATATTTTTATACCATTTAATCAGAAAAATATTCTGAGTCTAATGGCATAGTCTCTCGTAACGCCCGGTCATAATTTGCCTCTCGGTGTCTTCAGGGTCAATTTACGGTATAGGCAAACGTCCTTTTTGATGGAATTTTCGAACGAAAATTTACGTAGTCAACTATATAATATAAACTGATTTTATTGTCTTTTCGTGGTTAAAGGGCAATATTTTAGGAAACTCAACAGACCGGTTAGCGATTAGCTTAAGGACGTCAGGTAAGTGGGAATTTCACCTACAACACATAAATTGATTGATATGTGTATTAATATGTGACTAATTGCTTCGATGAATATGTGGTATGTGAATTATCTGTTATATGAGATTATTTGGAATGTTTAATGTTGCATCATTTATGCATCATGATCATATGCACGCACGAATCATATTGAGTAATTTGAGGAATGAGCGTGCATTATATTATTCGAGTGGAAAGCGAATTATATGTAATGGAGATAGATGAGAATATAGCTACTTCTACAAAGGCACCATGACGGGGTAAAACCGTCGAGTATATTTACCTAAATTATTAGGTATTGGGAAGGCATGTAGTATAACTATAGTGCCAGGAAAGTATTTGATAGAGGGGCGACCTGGTAAATGATAAGATTGGAGATAAACCCTAATTTTATCCTAGCCAGTGTGGGCCACTATCGTATTTTTATCCGAAGAGGATTTGAGCTCATGATATGGTGGTGCGGTTAGTAAGTAGCTATGGGCCCTGATGGAAACGAGAAATGAATGAGTATGATGTGAGGATAGTATTAGAAAGCACTGGCGCGGATGCCTTTGCTATTTTGGACACGTGCATACATGCATATTTCCACTTACTGAGCTTTATAGCTCATCCCATGTTTTTATGTGTTGTAGACGTAGCAAATACGGTACGTAAATGTTTAGATGACGAGGCTGGTCCTTCTGGAACTTCCGGTGACTTTTGAGGGTGGTGTGTACATGGATGCGACCTGTGCGGTGGGCGTTACGTTTAATTATGTGTGTTTTTGTAAAATACGTTTGTATTGTATGTAAAATCTGAACAATGTTTGTATTGTAAAATAGTTGGGTGTGGTGTGTTTTGTAAAATCGAAAAATTCTATTGATGTTTCCTATGTATTATATTTATATTTTACTTAGTCACGTAAATTAGCGTATGAAAATAGTAGTAGATAGCGGGTCGTCACAGCTGAGAACAAAGTGAGGGTGTCTAGGTTTTCTACTCCATCTACGCTGATTTCTGGCCAGTCGCGACAGCCCGGGCTTAATGAGCTCACGGAAATTACGGGCATATGCCGGCTATGGCGGCTATGAAGGGCACTCCAACATTTGTGGCATCGATGGTGGGGCTGGTGAATCCGGCGCAGGGGCTGCTGGGCCTTGATGGGCCGTAATTGGGTCGGGACAATCTATGGTTTATCACGAGGCTGGTCCGACTGATGATAGGATGGGCCATGATGGGCTCATCAACGGACCAGACAAGCGTGGACTGGTCTTCTCACGCCTTGGGCCGATTCGTACGACGATGAACATTCGATCAATGCGTCGTCTTATTCAGCGACTGTGACGGGATCTGATCGGTGCCTCAGCAGTCGCAACTGAAGTCGGGGAATGAAGTTAGGATACACGCCGCCTTCTATCGTTGAAGGGGTGGGAGAGGCGCATCCATCAAGAGATGTGGTGCGAAGTGGAGTCAATCGTTGGAAGCATACACTGGTTGGTTATTTTTTGGGTAAAAAGCAGTATTTCCCCTTCGTGGAGCCTATCTACGTTCGATATGACGGAGGTTGGCGGAAGTTCGCTCCACCACAAATGGTTTCTTTATGTTCCTTTTTGAATCTAAGATGGCCATGATGGAAGTTTTGGAAGGTTGTCCTTGGCTGATGCAAGGTCAGCCCTTACTATTGGAGCCGTGGAAACCTAGGATGTCCTTCGAAAGGAAGGAGATTGTTGAGCTACCATTATGGGTGAAACTCTGGAACGTTCCATGTGAGCTTTGGACACAAAAGGCCTTGGGGTAGTTGTGAGTGTGGTTGACCGCCCTTTGTATGTGGATGGCGTAACGACGAGGGGAATCAGAATTGATTATTCTCGTATTTGTATCATGAAGACGTTGTCAGACCCATTGTTGGAATCGTTTAATGTTCGTCTACCATCAGACGAGGGGGTGATGAACTATTCCCATTCACGTAGCGACCGGCGTCCCTCCCAATGTCCTACATGCGCATCATGGGCTCATGGGGATTCGAACTGCACGAAGCGTTTGGGGAGGGAAGAGGGATCTATTGCACCACAACGCCAAGTTCGACAGCAGGCTCTCCTCGAACATCGACAGGTGGAGAAGCGAGATGTGACGGACATGCAGCGATTCAGGCAGGCTACTTGGGACCGAAGGATGGCACGTTGCATGGACGTATGAATATGGGTAGGCGACCTCATGAGGAGTGGCGACAGGTGGGGGCGAAGGGGAACACTATGGAGGGGCATGGAATGTACGTGGTCAGCAGGGGAGGCAAGCTCATCAAGGAGCAGCCCACGGGGACCGCGGCCAACAGGTAATGCGGCCATCAGATCGCCCTTAGTGGAGGGGCACAATCGATTGAAGCTTTACGTGATTTGAGTGATGTGACGGAGACTATCCTATCTCACTTGGGCCCTAAAGATAAATGCAGCCCACGATGGGGAGCATTTATGATAGCGTTGGTGGCATGGAATATACATGGTCTTAATAAACAAGACACATGAGGGCGGTGGTGGAGTTGATAGCATATGAAAGACTTAGTACGATTGGGCTTCTGGAGACTCGTGTTGTTGTATCTAATGCGGGAGTTGTTTCGAATGGCATTAGAGGACGTTGGAGTTTGTTCTATGATTACGATGAGGGCCGACTACGAGGATATGGGTGGGCTGGGACCCTTCGGTATGGTGGATGTTCTTGAGTTCATCCCTGTAGCGACCCCCACTCTCTAATCGCTAGTTAGCGATAACTCGCGTCGGGTTTAGCAGCAAAAGCCGTGGGAGAACCCATTTTACAAAAAACATTTGTTTATACGAGAAGTTAATACGAACGGGCCGAAGGCCCAAAACACCCTATCACTCGCCCACAGGTCGTCATCCATGTACAGCCCCGCCCTCAAAAGCCCGTGGAAGCTCCAATAGCCAGCCTCGATCGTCGATTACCTACAACACGCAAACACTGAGCTATTGCCCAGTAGGTGAAATAATGCACATGCACGTGTGACTCACTCACGTTCACTTACTCCCAATTCTCACCGACACAATGCCACTCACTATCACTCTCACAACCGGGATACACTCTCCACTCTCAACGTGCCCTGGGCTTCATACTGTGCACCATCACGCAAAATCACTACCACGATCACGATCACAACCACAAAACTATCACAACACTACGGCAGTGGCCTACACCGAGCAGCCTCCCTGAGCCGTATCAGGTCACTCTCTCGGGTCGCCTTTTCTGCCAATGCGGTGCCCACGCTGGTAGCCTACACTAGGTCCCGTAAGGGTACCCAGGTCGCAACCTCCAGGTCGCCTCCTCCCGCATGCGACAGCGTGGCCTATACTAGCTAGCCTACTTGGGGATGTCCCAAGTCGCTCCTTTCCAGGTCGCCCGCAGTCTGCCGCATAGTGTCTAACGGGCCAATGGGTCACCGTCACAGGCGCTTGTGCACAGCAGATGCCCCCACTCACGTGACTCCTCTACGGGTCGACAGCCAATATTGGCTACTCGCTCAATGTGTACAATACAGTACCGCCGTTCCACCACGGTTCGTGAAATGATGTGTAATGCACATGCAAGCATTTAACGTGGTAATACATGATATTGTGATGCCACATAAAACAAACGTAAAACACCTAACTCATCGAATCACATAGTCACATAGTAGCACATAAAAGCACTTTAATATCACATTGGTGTTTACGCGTTGTAGATGAATGATTCACCTACCTGTCCTCCTGATACTGTCGACTCAGAGGTCTGGTGGAGTCCCTATATATTAATCCTCTGAATAAATAAATATTATCAGTATATGTACTAATTCTATAACTATACTGATTTAAAATAATTAACTTTCGAAATTAAATTCGAAGTCAACGGTCAACTCGCGAAACTCGTTTGATTCGCGAAATACTTAATTCTCCTCGCAATTCGTGAAATTCCTATTTCAAAGTTCATCAACCCAAAAATTTATATTCTATAAAAACATCGAACCCTCAAGAACATACATGTTTCGAAAATCACTCAACGTCCAAAAACAATAATTACTAAAATTCATATATCATTATGATTTCTTTCGAAAATTATTCTAAACCCAGAATACTGTACACCCCAAAATCCTCACGAACATTATCCTATTTTCGAAAGTCACCAAAACTTATGTCTTAACTTACGCTCACGATCAAACATAAATTTGAAACTTCAAGAATCTACAGTCCTAACTGTATCTATTATGCTCAAACGCTTTACCTAATTCACAGTCATATAAGGTACTTGAAACATGTAGCTCTACTAAACATAAGAATTAACGTATTATATATAGGGTTTTTTTACCTTCCTCCTTTTCAAATTCGAACTGTTAAGCTAGTTGAAATTTCTTCTTCACTTCGTTCGTCCCATTTGTTCTTTGTTCTTAAACCTTCCCTTTCTATTTCAAATCATCGATATATACATATACGCAGTGCTTTTTATGATGATGTATAGTACTTTAGGGCTAAGAAATCTTTCTATTAGTCATACTTAGCCTAACTTAATTTGCCACCACGTGTATATGGCTAAATTAATATTATTAAATATATATATATATGTGTGTATATAGCATATCTAAGATATCTATTACTACTATAAAAGTGTGAAGCCACCTGTTAGTAGCCAGTTTCCAGCAAGTTGCCGGTCACAAATGGCAATCTCGTAACTATACTCATTTTAAAAGGAGAATGCTGTAAATAACCAAAGTCGAGCAAAAACGATTTCTCTCCCCTGAAGCAGTGATGTCGTGGAGGTGTACGACGATCAGTTGGCTTCAGACCAATGGTGTTCAATGAAAAGAAGGGACTCCATAGCTTCAGCCCTCTCATCACTGTCGTCGTCGCCGTCCCCGCCATACCTAACGCTGTGGCTTCTCGACATTAAAGGAGCAGCCTTTAGCTCCGATTTCGACGTATCCCTCTCGGATTTGTCCTCCATCGGCAGCCGATTCACACAAACGCTCTGCTTCTGATCCACTTTCTTGATGGGCTGTTCTTCATTGTGCCGATCTGTCACTGTGCTCGATCCCAAAGAAGAAGAAGTAGAAGAAGAAGAAGAAGAAGAAGAAGAAGAAGAAGAAGAAGAAGGTTCTATTACCGCCTTCTTGCGATCGATGTGTTTTCTGCTTTTGATCAACTTCTTTTTCTTGCGTGGATCTTGCCTGGGCAAGTTCATGTTCAGTTTGATGCTGCTGTTACGAGCGTATTTCTCAGAAACGAATCCTTGGGGGAGATGCATTTTGATTGGGATTTGACTTGAATGTAGACTGGATATACGCCCTTGTACTGAGATAGGTAGGGCTGAAGATGAGGATGCCTTAGGAGTTCTGCAACCTATCATTAATGGAGCTTCTGTTATTAAACAAGCTGAAGTGGATCATGAACGCACTAAGAACTTCAGTACTAAGAACTTACAGTAGGTCTATGTTCTGGGCTTTTTCTAAGCATGCTTCTGATCAGCTGCTTCATGTAGTAACAACGACTCAAAGTATTGTTTTTATGATGATAGCAGAAATGCAGCTGAACATATAGGAATTGGTAGCTTACAGTGGAGAAGAGTATATAGTAGGGAGAGGAGACATGCTCGATCTGTTCATCTTGTTGACGAGTCCCTCTATACCTATTTGATCAGCACAATAAAAGGGAAATTTTATCTCATCACCGCGAAAAAGATTTATTATGGAGTAATTATGGTTCACGAATTTGAAGCTGAGACTCACAGCAGCTCTAAATGGAGGCGAATGAGCAGCCTGAAACAAGATTTCTCTGTTATTGAAGGGACTGAATTGTGTGTAGAAAGTTGGCTTTTTTACTGCATACCTAAAGACCATATATCCAATTTGTAACCATGAGGAATATCAGATAGAATTTCCGGGCACATGTACTTCGGCATCCCCACAACCTATACAATTAATCATCACTGTTTCATGAGGTAAACGCACAGATACCAGCGTGCGTGTGTGTGCGTCTGTGAGCAGATTGCAGATTTAATCTCACCTCTCCCATTCTAGACTTTGTTTGGAAATACAAATAGGTAATTTCTCATTATTAGGGTTCCAAAGCTTTACCCTCCACATTCGATAAAGAGTTCGTTAGAAATGCTTATCGGTCTCCATCTGTCTTTAACAACGTGTTAAGTTTAAATCTTGTATTGAAAACCTTTGTGCAGCTTCCCTCGCAAGCAGCAATCAGACATCGTCTGACGATGGTAAGGTTGAAATTTGTACTGAGATAAAGAGTACAGTATCAATTATTACCATAATCATATCTTTGATTTCTTGCAAGAGACGAAGATAGAAATCATATCTTTGATTTCTTGCAAGAGATGAAGATAGCTGAGGGAAGAGCACTTTGGGTGGCAAAGGCGTGGTGGTTATCTGAATGGGCTCGAACGGTAATGTGTGAGAGGAGGCGGACGCCTCGGTGGTAGTTGTAGTTTATACAATCTCTCTGTCTCAATTCACGAAATTCCCGAATTTATAGTGTAAATCTTTTTAAACAACGTTGATAATATACTTGCGAATATTCAGCTTGTTGAGTTTAAGACATCCGTTGATGCTTTCTTCTTGATCGTGTTTTACTGATATTGTTCACCTAACCTCACCTTATTTTATCTTATATTGAGTGAAAAAATTGAAAGTTGGGGGCATTAGTTTGCCGATGGAGCGGTTGTACTAGAAGGGCTTACGATACCGATAAGAATAGACAAGAGCGACTGAGGTGGTTGGATTTGTGTCTTGATCTTGAAGCGTCGACGGGAATTGTTTTCCAATGCAAGAATGCCCTTAACTTTCGAAGCATTTGCGGGAATACACGCGTTGCACACAATGTGTTTGATGAATTGGGTGAATGAAGGGAATACTCTGAGTGGCACAGTGACGAATTGGGTGAATGTAGGGATAATCGAGTCGCATACCACGTGTTCGCTGAATTAAGTGAATGAAGGCACTCAGTGTCATACAACATGTTATCTTAGCATCAGAAGATACGATTTAGTGGTTAATTTGATATAGAGAAGGTCTCGTTGCAACTGCAACCACCGTTTATCAATGTTTTTTTTTTTGAAACATGAGAAATCACCGTTACGCGAATGTCTACGAGATCTCCTTGGGTCCATGCTGATGAAGCTTCAACACAGTAACTAAAATTTCGACTTGTCCTCAGCTCAATTAACGTCGTTAATGTTATACCTTTTGTTTTGTAGAATTTCCACTGTTTGTGATTTTTTTCCCTGGGTTGAAGTTTTCTCGTAGCCGCAAACGTGCGGCCACGGCATGCTAGTATATTATTATGTGCCATTATCTCTATACGTATATATGATGTACCCGAATGTGAATTCATTCTTTGAATATTCTTATTAAATTGATATTCTTCATAGTTTTCTTATATTTTAAATGGTCTTTCCAAAATTCCATATTAAGCATTAAATCATGTTCTTATATATTTTCGAAATTTATATACTTTATATTTTCACTCCAAAATTTGGAATTCTTCATTTGAATAAACAAATAAATTTCTGATCTATATTACCACTCTGCTAATTACATTCGTAATAGCGTATTAAATTTACGGGTATTACATTCCCTCAGGCTGTCCATTGTCGTTGGATGTCGATGGAGAGACGAGAGAGACGCTATTTGCCTCTTTTATGTATGAAAAGTCCAGGAGGGAGGAGAGACATCCTTTGTAGCGACCCTAGCTATCGCCATCATTTCTAGCGTTATTCTAAGTGCCTAACGATGCGATAAAGTTCAAGAGATACGAAAGTGCGTATGAAATTTTTCCTTTTTCATAAAGGAGTTCATTTCAGCACACGTCAAAAGAATTACATTAACTTTCTAACTACATTTATGTCCTAATTACATGGGACGTGTATACATTTGCAGCAAAAGAGTTTCATATGCGCCCGGCCTCACAGGTCGTCATCCACGTACACACCACCCCCAAAAGTCGCCCGGAAGCTTCAAAAGAATGCCTTGCCGGCTAGGCGATCACGTACCGTGTTCGCAAGAACCTACAACACATAAAACATGGGATGAACTTATAAAGCTCAATATGTAGGAATCATGCATGATGTGCTCGTATCATGACTTGCAGAGGCATCCGCGCCAATGCTTACTCATTCTCACAGAAATCGTGTCCTGTCTTGTCTCGTCTTGGAGGGGCCCACAATACATATCTTGTCTTGCACATGTCTTGTCATATGGGGCCCTCGGCTTATCCTTTGCTACGAGGGCGTTAGCCAGATTACATGTCTTGTCTTGCACATGTCTTGTCTTGAACACCGGTGACATAAAGGTCACCTCGTAGCATTAGGAAAGCCCTATGGCATGTCTTGTCTTGCACATGCTTTTATTGAAAATTATGACATACTAATGCTGACAACTACTTATCGCACCCCGACGATTATTCGTACTACGTGTCATGTCTTCAAACACTCGTGAGACTCGAGTATGCCCATGAAAATGCATGTATGAAATGCCAAATGATTTGTCATGCCATGTCATGTAACGCGTAATTCATGTCATGAAATAATTCACATAATTTCATTGAAGCACATAGCCACGTAAATTATGCGCACATAATTTTATGTGTAGTAGTTGAGAATTCGCACTTACTTATCGTCCGTAGATTGTTAGCTAGTGATCCTGTCAATTTCCTAAGTCTCGACCTTAGGCACAAAATTACAATATCAGTATACTATCTACGTTATCGAGTTCTTAAGTGCTGGAATATATTAAATATAAAATGATATTTAAATAGGTAAATATTTTAATTCGTTAACCTATTTAATTCTTATATTACATGAATTTCACGGGTTATATCATATTTCACCAAGTTCGCACAATTATTGTATGGCTCGTGATTCTCGCCGGCTTCGCGAAACATTTCATGCTTGTATGTCACTAATGAGTTCGCGAACCTCTAGGGTTCGTGAACCTATAACTCATGAAGTGATTCGCCAATTTTACTACAATTCGCAAAATTCCTAGCTTCTCATAGTTCCCGAATGGCTGCCCTAATAATCCTTGAAATGCTAGTTCATGAAGTTCATCGTATGATATTAATTTGCGAATTACCCTATTTCGCGAACCCCTTCAAAACCCTAATTAAATTCGCCACATCGTCTAGTTCGCGAAGTCTAAGCCTTAATGATTCGTGAAACAGCATTTCGCGAACCCATTCGTGAAACGTTTAGGGTTTCGCGAACTTCCTTTCGCGAATTTCACATCACCTATCGAGTTCGCCAAACTCTTCTCTCTCTCAATTCGCCAACTTGTCCTAACTCGCAGAGTGCCATTCTCATAATTCGGTAAGCTCACGTTTCGCGAACTCCTTCCTACCACTTTCGCGAATCCCTTAAGATCCTCTAGTTAGTTCGCGAATTGCATGGAGTTCGCGAATTACCCAACCCGTGAAACATCCCAAATGTACTTCGCGAACTTCTGCATTTGAACTCTTAGAGTTCGCCAAATTAAGCCCCTATTCGCGAAACCCTTCTTTCACTTTCAGTTCGCGACGTTTGTGGAGTTCGCGAACCTTATTTTGTCACGGTTCGCGCACTAGAGTTCGTGAAGTTTACCCTTCACGACTTCTAACCTATCCAAACATCTTTTCAGCCGCAAATTACCGACTTTTAAGATCAGAATACACCTTTTCTCAAGAACATATTGAAGGCCGTATGAATTCTCAAAACCCAAAAAAATCGAGCTTAATAACATGGCCAAAGTAGATTTTTCCGTGTGCTAACCTCCCAAGCATACTTTCGAAACCTAGAACTTAAAATCGTAACAAAAATTACACTCTCGGGATTAAAATTGCATAACCCTAACATATGATATTCTCGCATTTATAACCCTTAAGTATTACTTAGCTAAAATGAAGAATCATGGTAAGAAATTATACCTATCCCAAACTTCTTCACCTCGTTCTTGCTTGAATTTTCTTTCTTCTTCTTTACTTCGAAGTTACTTTAATAAAGGGGTTTATGAAATGGAAAAGGTTTCGGTAGCTTCTTAATAATTGGGTTTTTGAAACTTCAAAAATGTTTTTTAAATAGATATCTAACAGAAGTATAGGTGAGGGGACATGTATTGACGTGAGCTCCCTCAATTTAAGGAGATTTTGTCTCCAAAGCTAATTTTAGATAATATGGGCCTAATATTTAGTTATAGCCCATTATAATTGTAGCCCAATTTCTTATCTTATTATTTTAAATGGTATAATCGTCACCTGTTATGGACCCGCGACACAGGATTCGTGAAATTCTTATTATTTCAATTCGCAAAGTCGACTGCTATTAGTGCATGAGCTTCATGTTTCGCGAACCCCTTAAACCCTAATTAAATTCGCCACATCGTCTAGTTCGCGAGTCTAAGTCCTTAATGATTCTGAAACAGCATTTCGCGAACCCTTCGTGAAACGTTTAGTTTCGCGAACTTCCTTCGCGAATTATCACATCACTATCGAGTTCGCCAAACTCTTCTCTCTCTCAAATCGGCCAACTTGTCCTAACTCGCAGAGTGCCATTCTCATAATTCGCTAAGCTCACGTTTCGCAACTCCTTCTACCCCTTCCGCGAATCCCTTAAGATCCTCTAGTTAGTTCGGCGAATTGCATGGGTTCGCGAATTACCCCCCTTGAAACATCCCAAAATGTACTTCGCGAACTTCTGCATTTGACTCTTAGAGTTCGCCAAATTAAGCCCCTATTCGCGAAACCCTTCTTCACTTTTCAGTTCGTCGCGACGTATGTGGAGTTCGCGACTTATTTTTGTCCACGGGTTCGCGCACTAGAGTTTCGTGAAGTTTTACCCTTCACGACTTCTAACCTATCCAACATCTTTTCACCCGCAAATTACCGACTTTTAAGATCATAATACACTTTTTCTCAAGAACATATTGAAGGCCGTATGAATTCTTTCTAAGAACTCCCAAAACATCAGCCTTAATAACAATGGCCAAAGTAAGATTTTCCGTGTGCTAACCTCCCAAGCATACTTTCGAAACCTAGACTTAAAATTCGTAAACAAAAATTACACTCTCGGGATTAAAATTGCATAAACCCTAAATATGATATTCTCGCATTTATAACCCTTAAGATACCCTATTACTTAGCTAAAATGAAGAATCATGGTAGAAATTATACCTATCCCAAACTTCTTCACCTCGTTCTTGCTTGAATTTCTTTCTTCGTCGTTACTGCGAAGGTTACTTTAATAAAGGGTTTATGAAATCGGAAAAGGTTTCGAGTAGCTTCTTAATAATTGGTTTTTGAAACTTCAAAAATGTTTTTTAAATAGATATCTAACAGAAGTATAGGTGAGGGACATGTATTGACGTGAGCTCCCTCAATTTAAGGAGATTTTTTTCTCCAAAGCTTAATTTTAGATAATATGGGCCTAATATTTAGTTATAGCCCATTATATTGTAGCCCAATTTCTTATTATATTATTTTAAATGGTATAACTCGTCACTGTTATGGACCCCCCGCGACACAGGATTCGTGAAATTCTTATTATTTCAATTCCGCAAAGTCGACTGCTATTAGTGTCAGGAGCTTCAATGTTTCGCGAACTCCCTTAGCCGTTTTAAATTTTGCGAAGTCCATCATCTCATACCTTAATTCGTGAAGTGATTCGCCAATCTAACTTAGTTCGTGAAACCCTTGTTTCACTCTCAATTCGTGAAAGTACCCTTCGGCTCCTATTCGCGAAGTCCACGGGTTTCGCCAAATTCTAACCTGTCATGCTACTTTCACGAATCCAATCATCCTAAGACCACCTTTTAACTCATAAATCCCTAACTATAAAAAAGCAGGGCAAAACGGTCGACGTGCAGGAAAGCGCAAAAGCACAGCAAATGAAGCAATGCCAGGGTTGTTCATCGCGCGGAAAAGAGGGTGGGAGCCGCAGAAGGCATCCGCAAACTGGTCGGTAAAGGCCCGAGGGCAACTCCTGAATCTTTCCGCCACGAGGAGCGAGAACCACAATCAAGGCCATCCCAAACCGATGAACAAGCACGGCCCCGACCAGCCAGAGAGGGTCAACAGCCCCAACCCAACCTGCAACGCAAAGGAAAACCAAGGAAGGGAAGAAGGAAAACCCGAAAATAGAAAGAGAAGAAGAGAGAGATATAGGAGGCGAAGGAAAGGAAAGATATTCTACCTAGTTCATTCACGCTGTATGCCAGGTTTGCCTCATAGCTGTAGTTTGCAAGTTATATTTATGAGGAGAGTAGAAACGCGAACGTTAAGGAGCGTTTCCACATTCTTCAGTTCTCTCGGTGTCTGCGTATCCCTTCATGCCATCTTCTATTGCGTTCAGACCAACGTCTGGCCCGGATGGCTACTCATCAGCCTTCTACAAGAGCGCCTGGAGCGTTATAGGCACGGATATATCGTATGCCATCAAGGAATGATTTAGGACGGGATACCTTCTGGGGGAGCTGAACTCGACCCAAATCACCCTCATACCCAAGGGAGATAACCCGCGCATGGCAAAGGACTTCAGACTGATTTCTTGTTGCAACGTCCTATATATGATAAAATCGAAGATCATTGCGAATAGGCTTCGGGGCTACCTGGGAAACCTTGTCCACATAACTCAGACGACTTTTATTCCTGGTCGATGAATCTCAGACAATATCCTCTTAGCTCAGGAGATTTGCCATGGGTACACTAGCGTCGGACTGCCTGAACGGGTGGCTTTCAAAGTTGACCTCGCAAAGGCTTACGACAAATTTGAATGGGACTTCATCCTTGCTACGCTTAAGGCTTTCAACTTCCACCCTAAGTTTGTGGGTTGGATCCGCGCATGCTTTACAACGATGCACTTTTCCATCACCTTAATGGTAAACCGGAGGGGTTTCTTCAAAGGTAGGCGTGGCCTTCGACAAGGCGACCCCATATCACCTTATCTCTTTGTGCTGGTGATGGAAGTTCTCCATGTGATTATTGCGGAACATGTTCGGTTGGGCAGCGGCTTTCGATATCATTGGAGATGTGAGCCTACGTCGCTGTTCATGTTAAGGTTTGCAGATGAACTCCTCCTATTCTCCCATGCGGACGTCGCCTCTGTAAGCATCTTTCAGGCCAGCCTTGAACTTTTTAGTTCTCTATCTGGACTACGGGCGAATATCAATAAGAGTGAGATGTTTATCTCTAAGAGGGCTGATCGACTCAAGGGGGCACTTCAGGCCATAATGGGCTTCCCCATTGGCTCCCTGTCCGTGCGCTACCTGGGTGTGCGATTGATCACGTCGTGATTGACTCTGGCTGACTGTGCTCCGCTCATTCGCTCTATAGACCGACCACTTGGCTCATGGACCAACCAGTCACTATCGTACGCTGGGAGGGTTCAGCTCATCAGATAAGTTCTCCAGGGTTTGCACACTTATTGGACTGGCGTCTTCCTTCTCCCCAAGGGTATCATTCTTAGCATTGAGATGCAACTCAGGAAGTTCTGTGGCGGGGTTCTAGCGCGAAGGTTGCGTGGGCTGATGTATGCATCTCACGAGAGGAGGGGGCTTAGGACTACGATCCATCGAGCGGGCCCATGGTCAAGGACCTCCCTTTGACTCGAGGCTGAGTGCAGTCATCGATGACTTGGGGTGGCATTGGCCGGGACAGACGACGGTGGAGTACATGGAAATCGCCATCCTTCTTCCCCATATGCAACCGGGTGAGATGGATGTGATACGATGGATTGCTTTGACTAATGGCGTGCTCTCTACCCACTCTGCGAGGGAAAGCTTACGACTAAAACTTCCTCGAGTCCCATGGTCCACTTTATTTGGAGGCCCGCTCTCGGTCCCCCGTCACGAATTCGTGCTGTGGATGGCGATTAGGGACAGATTGGCGACAAGGGACAAACCCTGGGTTGCTGTGCCGGCAGGAACATCTGTGTGCCTTTTGTGCGATGCCCAAGTTGCGGAGGCGACTCGCCACATCTTCTTTGAAAGCCCCTATTCCAGACATTGCCTACGGCTTATGCGAGTGAAATTACGTTTTGGCTGGCCACTGACGGATTGGTTCGAGAGGGATCAACTGCGCTGCGCAAAGATGGAGGGGAAAGCACCTTGCATGGATGGGTCCTCGTCACGTGCTTGCATTCACTTGTCTACCATATTGGGACGGAACGTAATAAGAGATGGCATGAGGGCCGGCGACGCCCACCTGGTCATATTGTTGTTGATATCGAGAACCTCTTCTGTGTACGACTCTCTACTCTGTCTGGGAAGCATCAGCTCCAGCTCTGCGCTCTACGCCATGTATGGCGTAATACTTGGCATTGCATGTAGTTCCTACTTTGACTTTGTTTGACTGTGTGTTCGTGCTTGTTTGACTTGAGCTTTGCGGCTCTTTGGTTACGCATGTTTGCGTCGTTTTGTTCACTGGTAGTCTGTTACCAGTTTGTGCAGTTCACTGCTGCTGAACATTTGTACCCCTTTTCTCTTTTATACTAGTGACCGTAGTCCAAAAAAGGAATTTCGTCCCTGGAATTACACCAACTGGAATAACTCGGGATAACGAATTCTCATATCATCCTCACGCTCCCAAATGGCTTCCTCAATTAATTGATTCCGCCACAAAACCTTAACTAACGGAATTGTTTTATTCCGGAGTCCTTTCGATTTCATACATCAAAACTTCTATGGGTTACTCCTTATAACTTAAGTCAGGCTTGAGCTGCTGATAGAGAAGCTCATCCAGGATCATGTGGCTTGGGTCCGCGACATATTTTCGTAGTGTCGATACGTGAAATACGTCGTGAACTTGCGATAAAGAAGCCTACACAGACAATTCTAACTGATACGCGACTTCGCCCTCTCTTAATTATTCTGAATGGGCCTATGTATCTGGAACTTAGCTTGCCCTTCTTTCCAAAGCGCTTTACTCCTTTCATTGGGGAGATTTTTAGAAATACCCGATCGCCCTCCGTGAATTCTAAAGGACGTCGCCGGTGATCTGCGTAGCTCTTCTGCTGACCTTGAGCAGTTTGCATCCTTTCCCGTGTCACAGCTTCGGTCCTAGTAGCCTTCGTTCGCCGATTTCATCCCAATGGATTGGAGATCGGCACTTACACCCGTATAAAGCCTCATATGGCGCCATTCTGATTGTAGCATGGAAACTATTATTGTAAGAAAATTCGATCAGCGGCAAGTACTTGCTCCAATTTCCCTTGAAGTCTAGCACGCATGCTCGTAGCATATCCTCAAGGGTTTGGATTATTCGTTCAGACTCCCGTCAGTCTGAGGATGATATGCAGTACTGAACGAGAGTTTGGTTCCCATTGCTTTCTGTAAACTCTGCCAAAAGTTGGATAGAAATCTCGAATCTTGATCCGAGATAATAGAGGTTGGAATTCCATGGAGTCGAATTATTTCCTGAATATACAATTCAGCGATATGTTCCATTGAAAAAGTGGAACTAATTGGGAGGAAATGAGATGATTTAGTTAGGCGATCAACAACCACCCAAATAGCATCGTGGCCCTTCGTCGTCTTGGGTAAACCAACGAATAAATCCATCATGATATGATCCCATTTCCATTCAGGAATTGGTAATGGCTGTAGGGTTCCAGGTGGCGCTGGTGTTCAGCCTTGATCAGCTGGCAAGTCATACATCTATTTACGAATGCTGCTATGTCCTTCTTCATTTCTGGCCACCAGTACGTTATTCGTAAAGCTTGGTACATCTTCGTAGCGCCTGGATGTACGGAATATGTGGTTGCGTGTGCTTCCGTCATTATGGTTCGTCGTAGCCCTTCGTCATTAGGTACATACAGTCGGTTCTTAGATAGTAGGGTTCCATCCTCTCGTACCTTGAAATCCTCAAGTAGCGCATCTTTTACCTTCAAACAAAATTCATCCTCTTCTTGTGCTTTTCCGATCCATTCTAGCAACGTAGGCTGAAGGGTTAGTGTTCTAGTTTTCTCCCAACTTCGCCTAGTCGACTACTTCCACTCCAAGTTTGCTTAACTCTACATTCACAGCTTTGCGGCTTAACGCGTCTGCAACCAAATTTGCCTTGGGATGATAATTGATAACGCAGTCGTAGTCTTTTACTAGTTCTAGCCATCGTCGGTGCCTTTCAGTTTTTTCTGATTGAAGAAATACTTCAAACTCATATGGTCGGTGAAAATCTCACACCTTTCTCGGTAGAGTAATATCGCCATATCTTTAGCGTAAATACGACTGCTGCAAGCTCCAGGTCGTGGGTCAGATAGTTTTTTTCTCGTATTCTTTCAACTGTCTCGAAGCACAAGTGATAACCTTTCCATTCTGCATCAGTACACATCCTAAGCCGTTCTTCAAAGCATCATTGTACTGAGAATCCTCAGAATCCTCCGGTTCTGACGGTATTGTTCGTGAAAGCTTTGCTTGCACGCTTCTGTCCACTTGAAGGGCACGTTCTTTCTAGTCAAATTTGTCACAGTCGAAGCAATAATAGATAAATCAGCTATGAATTTGCGGTAGTATCCCGCGAGTTCGAGGAAACTCCGAACTTCCGTAAGAGTAGTGGGACGTGGCCTTCGATTTTGCTTGGGTCCACAGAGATTCCATTCCCAGAAATTACGTGTTCCAAGAAAGCTACTTGCTCGAGCCAAAATTCACATTTCTGGAATTTGGCGTAGAGCTGTTTCTCTCGCAGAATTCCTAAGACAGTTCGTAGATGGCTTTCGTGTTCGACTCTTGTCTTAGAATAGATCAGAATAGATGGGAAACCCCTCTTGGTTTGCTCGCTTTGGTGACCTGGTGTATCGTTGCGCGTTACCATCCACTTCTAACCACTCTCCGCTCTTGGAAGCTAATAATCCTTCGAGGGCTACGGGTGCCGTGTTCAAATTTGATAATTTCCTAACCAAGGATCCTAGATTCACGATGTTGATGGAAGACTCGTGGGAACATTCCCGTGGACGGCTGCCCCATGTTCGCCGTCGTGAAGAAACTTAAAGGAGTCAAACAAGTCATGAAGCGACTTCGTAGGGATAAAGGAAATCTGAACCACAACACTCTTGAGGCTAAGAGATTCCTTGACATCGTCCATGACGTGGCCATACATCATCCTATGGAGCCGAACCTACTACTTCTCGAGAAACGTTGCCGATTTGCTTATCCCAGAGCGGTGGAAATGGAGCGCCTACTCAACGCGCCAAAGTGGCGTGGCTTAAGGATGGGGACCAGTGCACCTCTTTCTTCTTCAAGAAAGTGACCACGCATCGTGCTATTGATAAACGTATCGTAGTACGTTTATCATAGTATTTAACTGGCTCATAATAGAGTTTCCGTAGTCATTTTATGCACTTATTAACCCTATTTCTGCTTGTTTTGGTATTATGAGGCTTTAGGACAAGTTTCGGGCGGAAATGAGCGAAAACGAGGCAAAACGGCGCGAAAACGATGAAAACTGGTGAAGGTCACGGCCGTGACACATAGTGCACTTGGCTGTGACACTTGGCAGAGAGTTAGACTGAAGATGGTCACGGCCGTGACACATATTGCACCAGGCCGCGACCCATAGCAGCAGCAATATTAGAAAATTTATATCTCTCAATCTAGACCTCGGATTGAGAATCCCTTTGGTCAGAATGAAGATTGACAAGTCTTCTATCTATGGTTAAAATTTCAGGTCAATCGGACATCGTTTACCCATCCATCCGAGAGAAATACGAAACTGCCGCAAAGCTGTTGAGAGGGTCACGGCCGTGACGCTACTGCACCAGGCCGTGACGAGCGGCAGTAAGCTCAATTCTTGCCCAGAGAGTGTCACGGCCGTGACCTATCTTGTCCGAGGCCGTGACAGTGTCGAATTTCACTATAAAAAGCCCAAATTCGACCCAGAAAGGGGGGAACCGACCAGAGATCAACCCTAATCCCTCTAGAGACGAAAAATAGCACAAAAGAACACAGATTCGCGTCCCGGAGCGCAAGAGACGGATCATCGACGAAATCACGCCCAATTGAACGAAGAATGAAGAATCATCGACGCTTCCATCGCAGATCATCCGGATATCAAGAATATGAATTCTTCGCCTTTATTCCTTATTTCTTTCGTTGTTTTTCCGTCTATTATGCGTAGCTAATTCTCCTTTGTGTTTGGGATTAGATGAACGCTAGGATGTTTCGTAGTTAAGACTTATGATTATCGTGACTATGTGTTTGACTATTTATCGTTCTATGAAATTGTTTCGTTACTTTAATATGTCTATGTGTTAAAGTAGTCGTATGAAAAAACGTTTAGGGCGACAGCTAAACAACGTTTAGGCCGTTCGTAGAAGATAGGAATCGAGTATAGGGCGAAAGCAAATACTCGATCCTCGCCGTTAGTAATTACTGAATTTTAGATCCCCGCGGGCGTTTAGGGCGACAGCAAACTCGCGAGCGGGTAGGAAAATTACTGCGATCTAGTCAAAATCACGTAGGAACGATTTTAGTGTCTTAGCCGATAGCACCTAGCGGGATTCGAATCCCGAGCACATCTTTATTATCTGAAGCTTCGTATCCGTTTTAAGGTCTTTGAATCTCTAGTTGAGTTAGATATAATCTGTTAGGTTAAGTCATAAAACAATTTGCGTATTTTATTAGGCTAAATATCGAGTCGATAGGTCACTACTAGTACTTGATTTATTCCTTGTGTTCGATACTCGTCTACTCACTTTACTGCACTACACACGATAGGTCCACTGCCTATCACACGTCGGTGATAGTAATTAGGTATTCGTTTTAATTATTACTTGTCGCACTTTTCATTCACACACCACGTGTCGATCAAGTTTTTGGCGCCGTTGCCGGGGAATAAATTGATATTAGGAACACCGTAGTTCGGTAATTTAGCCATTTTATTTGAAGTTTTCCTTTTCTTTTCTTTATTACTGTTGGCGTTATTTGTTCTTCTAGTTATTGTTATTTTCATTATTTCTTTTACGAGTCGATTTCTTTTAGTCCAGATACAGAAGTAGACATGGCAGACCATAGAGTACCCGTCCACGAGGAGGAGCCATCACTACAGGATCTCCTCAGGAATGACGCGCTAGGTAGTACTGAGTCGGCGATTGTCATCCCGCCGATCGAGAACAACAATTTCGAGCTGAAGCACTCTTGGCTTCAGATGATCTTCCAGACAGTCCAGTTTGAGGGCAATCCCGATGACGATCCCTACTCCCATCTGAAGGCTTTTCTGACGGTGACTGACAGCATCAAGATCAACGAGGTCAACCGGATTTTCTACTTAGAGAATAAAGCGGGGGACATCTTCGAGGGCGACACGCAAGTACGAGCCGAACTGTTACGCTACTACACGGAACTCCTCGGCCAATCTACCCGTACGACTCCCATTTCAGCTACTATGATAGCGCCTTTTCTAGAGAGAAAACTGGGATAGACGAGGCTACTATGATGATTCAACCTGTTAGTGACGACGAGATCAAGAAACACTCTTTTCTATGGGAGACAACAAATCCCCCGGTCCGGATGGGTTCTCGGCGGCCTTCTTCAAGCATGCTTGGGCCACGGTTGGGACTGATATTACTTATGCCATCAAGGAGTTTTTCAGAACGGGGTTCTTCCTAAAAGAACTTAACTCGACGCTTATTACGCTTATCCCCAAGAGCGACAACCCACGATTCGCCAACGATTTCAGACCTATATCGTGTTGCAATGTACTTTATAAAATCATCTCCAAGGTCATCGCTAATCGCTTGAAGGTCTACCTGGCCCGTCTTATTCACCCGATACAAACGGCTTTTATCCCCGGCCGGCGCATATTGGATAATATCCTCCTAGCATAAGATTTGCCACGGGTATAATAGCGTGGGTTACCGGAAGGAGTGGCCTTCAAGGTCGACATTGCTAAGGCCTATGACCGGGTTGAATGGGACTTCATTCTTGGAACGCTCGAAGCTCGCAACTTTCATCGTACTTTTTTGGGCTGGATTCGAGCTTGTCTTACGATTCCTTTTTACTCGGTCAACGTTAATGGCAGACCTGTAGTTTCTTCCAAGGGCGTCGTGGCCTCCGTCAGGGTGATCCTATTTCTCTTTACCTCTTCACGCTCGTGATGGAGGTCTTGCACGACAATTTGTTGCAATATTAGCTTCCGCTATCATTGGAAAAGACCACTAAACTATTTATGCTCTCCTTTGCGGACGATATTCGTCTTTTCTCCCATGTGGATACTGAGTCGGTGACCACCTTTAAAGGCTGCCTAGATCAATTCGCTACGCTATCCGGCCTGCAGCCTAACCTTCATAAAAGAGAGATGTTCATCTCCAAAAGAGCCAACCGCCTGAAGGACCAGCTCCACACTGTGATGGGGATACCACTCGGCTCTCTTCCTGTTCGTTACCTTGGGGTCCCTCTCATCACCTCGAGACTTAGTATTGCTGATTGCGCCCCCCCGGGTAGCAGCATTAATCGACGCTTGGGGTCTTGGACTAATCTCCACTTATCTTACGCGGGTAGGGTACAACTTATCAAGTCGGTCCTTTTTGGGTTACATACATACTGAGGGAGTGTCTTTCTCCTTCCCAAAGGTGTCATCAAGAGTATCGAGGCTAAACTTAAGGAATTCTTATGGAATGGCTCCTCTGCTAAAGTGGCTTGGGTCGATATCTGCCTACCAAAGCAAGAAGGCGGCTTTGGGATTAGGTGTATTGAAACAGATAACAAGGCCCTTTTATGTTTTTGGAAAGTGTCACTAATAGAGAAGGAAAAGACAGGAGTTACAGAGCAGCGTGCATGATATCGCTCATGACGCACCAAACGGTAATGTTCTACCGACCAGACAGCACCTAAGACCTGACAACCCACAAGGTCCCAACAAGACCAAGCTAAGGACAATACACGACAAAATCAATCAAGATCATGCTACGTAGGCGTCTAAAAACCACTTCCATCAACAGGTTCCTAGCACCAGATGAGGTACCAGCAGGGAAGCCAGGCATAGAGCCAAGAACATCGCCAAAGGCATAAGACCGAAGGCCGTATCATGAGGGTTAGGCTTCGGACGGGAAAGGGGAACATCCGCAAGGCTGGTCGGTGTGAGGCGTAATCATGCCACCTCCTACTTTTCCAAGGAGAGGGGGACCGGTGCCGAAAGCCACGACATGGTGGGCCATTCCACACGCAAGACTCAGCATAGCAACCCCAAACAAGCCAACGCAGCAAAGATGGAGACAGAGCGCCAGCCCAGGGGAGACCGCACGAGATTCAAAGGACAAGCACAACGCACTTCAAACCTGCAAGCAGAGAAAACAAGAGGAGAGCAAGCCGAGGGCAAAGAGGCAAAGACAGAAAGGAAGAGATCATGTAGTAAAACTCAATCTCCACATCCAAGCCGAAAGTTCCTCCGAACACCAAGGTCCGGGAACAACGATAGGTCCTACGAAGCCCCATAAATCCGTCCTACCAAGTGATGCACCAAATGCGTCGGAGAGGACTAACTTGGAGTTGGTATTTGGGCGTGATTGTGGATAAACGCAGGGAGAGGAGGGTTTCAACCTCAGCCGCAATCTGGTCCGGGGTGCGGCGGTGTCCGTCGTGCCATCTCCTATTGCGTTCCATCCAAAGGTGGTAGATCAACGAGGAGATGGCATGTCGCGGTCCCAACCTAGCGAGGTGCTGGCCCTTCCAACAGTTAGCTGCCCAAAGACTGCCCTCGAACCAGTCCGTTCTAGGCCAGCTGAACCGCAGCCTGTCACGCAAATACGAAGACAACGTCGCGTGAAAGTACACTCAAAAAAGAAATGTCTTATCGTTTCCTCCGTTTGGTTGTCACATAGACGGATGGACGTTCCCGCTGCAGCCACCAGCCAAGCCTTATCGCGCGTGGCCAATTTATCTCTGATCGCCAACCAAAGGATGAATTTATGTCTTGTAATGGCAAGCGGTCCACCGAAAAGTGTACTCCAATGGACGATAGGTCTTTGCAGTCTCAGGTGTTCCCTAGCCGATCTGGTGGTGAATTGGCCATTTCCCGTAGCATTCCAGCGAACTCCGTCCTCTTCAGTTGGGATTGCCTATGGAAGAAGAGGAGAAAGTCAATATATTCAACAGTGGTTTGTCCCGGCCAGTTCCAATCCTCTTCGTTAATGACAGCGCTGAGTCTAGAATCGAGCGGCAGCCCCATGACCATGGGCCCAAATCTGTCAACCATCGGTTCATGGAAGAGCCATGGGTCGTTCCAAAGGAACGTGTTCGTCCCATTCCCAATGTGGAATTCAATCAGCGGGCGGATAAGATGACGAAGCTTTAAAAGTTTCCTTCAGCTCCAAGATGTTCGAGGATTAGGCCTTATAGACCATAAGGAAGTGTTACTTAATCTCGTGCGTCGGATCCATGTGGCCCAGATGGAGCTCTCGTCCCCACTAAGCAAGCTCCAGAGAAGGCGCATAATTAGAGCTTTGTTGTTCGTCTCAATCGATCTGATCCCCAGGCCGCCTTCCTTAATGGGTAAGCAGATGTCAGCCCGTGCCACTTTAGCAGTGGAGCCCTTCCAAAGGAAGGCCCTGAAGCGTGACTCAATAACACGGATGACACCTTTAGGGAGCAGGAACACTCCCGCCCAGTAAGTATGGAGCCCCATGAGCACAGATTTAATAAGCTGGACCCTCCCAGCGTAGTATAGTGTTTGGTGAGTCCACGAGCCTAAGCGTCGGTCAACGGCGGTAATTAGAGGGTGACGGTCAGCAATAGTCAAACGCGATGTAATCAATGGCACACGTAGGTAGCGCACTAGAAGTGACCTAGCTGAGAACCCCATAATAGAGTGCAGAGCTCCCGTCAGCCCATCGCCACGCTTGGAGATGTACATCTCACTCTTATTGGGGTTGGCTCGTAGGCCAGATAGAGTCGCGAACATATCAAGGCTTTCCTTGAAGACACGGACAGAACTCGCATCCGCATGAGAGAACAGGAGTAAGTCGTGAAGGAAAGCATGAACATATTAGTAGGTTCACACCGCCAATGGTACCTAAACCTCCCGCTATGCCGTATCCGATCCTCAATAATACCATGCAGGACTTCCATTACCAAAGTAAATAGGTAAGGGGAAATGGGGTCACCTTGTCGAAGGCCACGTCTGCATTTGAAGAAACCTTCAGGACGACCGTTGATACTAATGGAGAACGAAGTGGTCGTAAGGCAAGCACGAATCCATCCAATGAACTTAGGGTGGAAGTGGAGCACTTCAAGAGTCATCAAAAGGAAGTCCCACTCGACCATGTCATACGCCTTGGCCAGATCTACATTGAACGCCACTCTTTCAGGAAGCCCCATGCTGTAGTACCCGCGGCAAACTTCCTGGGCCAAAAGGATGTTGTCTGTGATACGACGCCCCGGGATCAAGGCCGTCTGGGTAGGATGGACAAGTTTCGCTAAGCAACCCCACAGCCGATTAGCTATCACCTTCGAGATGACCTTGTAGAGCACATTGCAACATGATATGGGCCTAAACTCCCTCGCTGCCCTTGGATTCTCGCACTTTGGGATAAGAGTAATAAGTGTCAAGTTCAGCTCGCCAAGAAGATGACCAGTCCGGAAGAATTCTTGTATTGCATGTGTAACATCCGTTCCAATGACGTCCCAAGCATGCTTATAGAACTTGGCCGAGTAGCCGTCCGGCCCAGCGGATTTATTATCACCAATGGAGAAGAGCGCTTTCCTAATCTCCGTCTCAATAACAGGCAGTACCATAGCTTCAGACTCATCAAGGTTAACGGTCCTGGCGAGGTACGGAGTCACCTCGGCAGGAGCAAGAGGGGTCACACGGCTAGAACGTCCAAGGATGTCAGTGTAGTAACGTAGTAGTTCAGCCCTGACTTGGTCTTCGCCCTCAATAGTGGTGCCAGCCTCATTATCAATAGAGAGTGTGCGTATGATAGCCCTTCGGATAGCTACCTTCTTGAAGAAGAATGTAGTACATTGATCGCCATCCTTCAACCAGCAACCTTCGCACGTTTGCCAAAGCAGAGTGTTCCATATCCACGGCTTTAGCATAAGCGTAAAGACATCTCTTCTCAAGGATAAGCGGCTGAGGCTCCATCGGATGGTTTATTAGTAGTTTTTGGGGAGCCTCGAGAAATTGCCGTGCTTCAATAACGTTGCGATTAAGGTCGCCCTTGTCACGCCGCAATTTCCTCATCTCCTGTTTTAGGATTTTGAGTCTCTTGACAACCCCGAACATTGGGTAACCAGCCTCTTTGCGCCTCCAAACCTCTTCCACTAATGGGATGAACCGGGGGTCTTGAGTGAGGAAGTTATCAAAACGTAAACTTGTACCCTTCGTCCTTGGTGGAGGTTCCACTTCCAAGATAAGAGGGGAGTGATCAGACGTGGCCGGCATGGTGCATCTATATGCCAACTCCCCAAACCTGGCCAGCGAAGCCGATTCCCGAGCATCCTATCCAGACATCTCCAAATCCCCAAATTACCACTTTGTTGGTTATACCAGGTGAAGAAAGAGCCTAGTCGTGGAAGGTTGACAAGGTCCGAAGAGATCAGGCATTCATTCATGTCTTGGCAGCCTCGCGTATTAGCTCCTCCTCTTGCTTCACTGCTATCAATAATTGCGTTGAAGTCTCCCATGACGAGCAACGAAACCGGCTCCCGAGTACGCGAAGTAGATGTAAGGTCAGCCCAAAGCCCACGTCGTTCTGCCCGGAGATTATGGCCATAGACAAATGTAGTGAAGAACTCCAGTTCCTCCTCAATGATACAAATTTTGCAATGTACCGTCTGATTGGTACATGCTTCAGTCGTGACTCCCACATATTGCGGGTCCCACCCGACCCATATGCATGCAGCTGGAAAAGTTTCAAATTGTGTTTTGTAATCATATCCCCCACCGCCCATCTGTGGTCTAACATGGATAGACCACGTGTATTCCAAATGGCGACATGTATCATGGAGACCCGCTGGGAAGGGCTGCTTAAGGACCCTCATTTCCGGTAGTCTCCCATTCCAATTCAGCAAGGATCGCAAACGGATGATGGTCTTCTTGCTCATGCATATTAGTCGGTGCTTTGCTTGTTGAACATCCGTCATTGGGCTGCCTATTCTTTGGTAACAGCGGTCGTGTGTTCTTTGGAACATACTGGATAGAGAGAACTCTTCGATTTGGGCTTCTTGGATCCGGCAGACGCGTCTACATAACACTTCGCTTTGGACTATTAAACCTTCGGCCCGCACTTCGTGGAGTTAGCGGAAGATCTTAAAGCTCCGTGACCACATTCGTCCACTTATCACCTTCAGCATTATGAATGGTACTTCTATCAGGTTGTGGACCGACCCCTGGCTCCTCCCAGGCCCCTTTGATCGGTACCCTCGAGGTCCTATGATGATGGGCCTTCCACATGATTCCATGCTCAGTGAAGTGATTTGTGAGGATGGCTGGTGGTGGCCTACCCGTACATCGACTGAATATCTTGACTTCGATCCTTTGCTTCCACATGTTAGACCTAATGAGGAGGATAGGATTATTTGGACTACTTCTCCGAACGGTATCTTCTCAACCCGCTCGGCTAGGGAGAGTATTCGTATGCGGCGGGCTAAGGTCCCTTGGTACACGCTCTTTTGCGGCCCACTTGCCATTCATAGACATGAAATCATCGTGTGGCTTGCTATAAGAAATAGATTGGCGACGAGGGATAGACCTTGGGTTGCGGCTAAGGCTGGTTGTTCTACCTGCCTGTTTGTGACACTCAAGAGGTTGAGACGACTAGGCACTTATTCTTCGACTGTCCCTTCTACAGACGCTGCCTACCACTTCTTTGTCGGAAACTGCGTATGGGCTGGCCGGTCGGGGACTGGTTCGCCGGCATCAGGTGGGCGGCTCAGCGCTTGAGGGGTAAACACTTAGCAAAATTGGGTCCGCAACACGCACTGACTTCGTTGGTATATCACCTATGGATGGAGCGTAACAAACGATGGCATGATGGGAGGCAACGCCAGCCAGGTCACATTATTGCTGATGTGGAAACGTTACTTTGCTTACGTCTCTCTACCATCCCCTCTAAGTATGTGTACTATGTTGTGCTCTTAAGCGGGTGTGGCGTATAGCTTGGTAGGTTGGGGTTCTTGCTTGCTTGCTTGGTTGTTGTTCTTTGTTCTCAGGTTTCGGATTGCTCACATGTTGGTGCTGTTGGGCTGTGCTGGGATGCGAATCACTTGGGGTCGTATCCCTTTTCTCTCTCTATTCCTTCTGTCCCTCTCTTGCCTTGTGCTTCGTTTCTCTCGTTGCTGTTTGTTTCGCAATTTTGGATTGCTGTGGTATGGGGACTTGGTGGGCTGCTTCTCCTGCCCGTGCTGCTGTGGGGCCTCACTTGGTGGTGTTGTTTCCTTTTCGGCGAAAAGAAACAGGAGTTGGGGTTATATCGCTGTTCTTCCCCGGCCTGACTTGCGGATGCACTTGCTGCGTTCTCCCCCACCCCCCCTTCCGCTGGAAATTCTCCGTTGTGAGTTCTTCTGCTGTGCGCTTGCGCCTTGCCTGCACGTCACCCGGGCGCCCTGCTGGCACTGCATCTGGCGCTAGGATCCTGTTGATTGTTTGTGGATTGTGACACCTAGGTTGCCTCTGTTCCTTTGCAATTGCTTGGTTTTCGTTGTAATTGTCTGTTAGGCTTGGCTCTTGTTGGGACATTGTTGGTGTTTGGGCTGCGTGGGTTTTTGTCGATGTGTTGTCAGGTCGGTAGATTGTTACCGCTTGTTGCGTCGTGAGCGTTATCATGTACGCTACCCTGTACTCATGTTTCTTTTTTTATGTTAGTGAACGTTTCCTCAAAAAAAAAGACCAGAATATCGTCGATAAAAACGATGACAAAATGGTCGAGGTAGTCTTTAAAGACTCGGTTCATAAGATCCATGAATGCAGCTGGGGCACTAGTCAGTCCGAAAGGCATAACCAAAAGAAGAGGAGCACGGTACGGCCCGAGAACCAACAAGAAGAACTTCGCCTTAGATAATGTGGCGACCCTACTTCTCTAACTAGGATTAGTGGCGGATTTCCGCAACGTAAGCCGCGGAAGGCCCATCTAATTAAAACTTTTTCCTAAAATAATATATATTACGACAAATGTCGTCCACATAGTCAGTCTATACAAAGGCCGTAGCCCCAAAAATGACAAAATGGCAAAAAGCCTAACATCGCTCCACAGGTCGCATCCATGTACCGCCCCGCCCTCAAAAGTCCGTGGAGCACCGCCACCAGCCGCCTCAGTCTTGACGCGTATCGGCGTCAGACTCAGTACCTACAACACGTAAACACTGAGCAATTTGCCCAGTAGGTGAATAAAATGCATGTATGCAAGTGTGCACTCAATCCCAACCCCAATATCTCACATGCCATGCACACTCTTTCTTTTCACACAATCCTATCTTGTTTAACACAATATAGGGCCCATGGTTAGGCTCACGCGCAATAAATATCATGGGTGGTCACGTGATTCCACCCGTAATCAGCGGTAAGCTACGCCGGTAATGCACTGATCGATCACGTCAATGGCCACCTACCAGGTCGTCTCTTCCACAATAAATCATGGGCGATAAAGCCCGTATCCATATATTTATATAATCATCTGGCGTTTTGCACCTCGAACCGACCACATCCGAGTAGATAGATCGATCACGTCTGTCTCGGCAGGTAATCTGTGAGCCTAACAAGTCGTCATAATAATCTCAATCTACCCTACTTAACAATACCACAAATCATCACCGTCTCAATACGGTTGAAACCATCTCTCGCCCTCACGTGATATGCACGTGCCATGCATATATATGATGGTACATAAAAACGTGGTTTCGCATAAAACATATATAAATCATGTAAATCACGTAGGTAACAGAAATCATCGAATCACATAAAGCACATAAATCACATATGTGTTTACACATTGTAGATGGATGATCCACCTACCTGTCCTCCCACTATTGTCAAATAAGTCCGGTGTAGTCCCTATATATCGATCCTCTGAATATAATAAATATTCTCATATTAATATATTACTAAGTCATATAAATTTCGAAAATAATAGAATTATCAAAACCCTAAAATAATGAAAGCCCTAGAATTCCTAAAATGCTAAAATTTCTAATTATCGAAAACTATTATTTTCCAAAATATTTGTATGATATAATTATCACATCTCGAAATCTTTCTATAATATATGTCGAAATATTTATACAATGTGGAGAGCTTGTTGTTGAAAAGTAATATCGATACAATCTCGAGATTATATGTCAAACCCTTAAATATTTCGACATTTCAATTCTAGATATCTCGATGTTCACTCATTGCATAAATAGATATCGACATATGACATTTATGGATTTCGATATCTACACCAAGATAGTTCTCGACATTACACACTCAAATTTCGAGATGTGTGTTAACAATAAAATTTTAGGACTTAAAACAGTATATTAAAAATGTCAAGAAATTGTAACTTTAAGATGTCGAGATAACATGAAATGATTTCGAGGTAACATACCCAAGGTTTCGAGATTTGAATCCATATATGATTTAGGAATATGTTTCGACATTATAACTAATATTTCGACATTCTTGAATACTTATGAAGGTCTCGACATCATTCCTACACAACAATTATGATTTCGACATTTATCAAGATGGGAATCTTATTACTCGACATTCCTTATATCAAGCTTCGAAATTAATCTCAGAATAAGTCTCCACATTTTCTATCCTCATTCCAGACCTCGAGATCAATCCTACAAACTAATACAGTTTCGAGATTCCTAATCTGGAAAAAAAAAATAGAAACCCTACCACCACATGACACACCTTACAGAATTTATCATAACTATCGATCCAAACCTATCCATTCTTATTCAACACTAAATAAGTAGGAAGCTAACTCAAATAAGCATTCCAGAAATTAGGGTTTTCTCTCAAATGAATCTTATATTCGAAATTCTCTCCTACAAGTTACATAAGATTGCACACATATATTATCATGCAAGTCATAATAAAATCTATGTATTATAAATGCGATTTCGACTACCTTACGATTCAAAGGTTTGAGTTGTTGAGAATTCCAACGTTGGCTGAACTCGTGTTAGAGCTATGGAATTTCTTCTTTTCCTTTTTCGTTTACTTGAGGTGTTTTGCTTATGGAATTTCTCCTAACTTATGTAAATTATCTAGGATATTTCTCTCAATAATTCTCAACCTATTTGATAAGTATGAAAGCTTGGAAATTTGTGCTTGAATTGACTAGCTAGTAGGTGACTAAGCTAATATTTTACCTCCTATATTAAGCAATTCTTATGTGTCCTTAAGTTATTAAATTTTATATGTATCCTGATTGGTTGAATATTATCTCATTAGACTCAACAATCGATTGATTTGATTCTTCAAAGATTGATCTCGACATTGTTAGACTCGACATTCTTAAATCCTCATTTCGACATTCATGCTAACTTCCGACATCAACTTAGAGTTCTTGAAATTCTTCTTTTAATTTCGCAGTATAAATTTCCTCTGCCAAGCTTTCTAATATCATCACATAAGTCAAAATTCGTAACGCACATAAGAATTATAAATCACATAGCATGAAATCATATAAACACATAAGTCATATAAGAACATGAAAACATGAAAGCGTCGTATCACCCAAAGTCCAACGAAATTTCTAATTTACTGTTAATTAAGTCGTAAATCCCGTAATCGAATTTTTACGGGTATTACAAATAATCTCTCAGCCTCGTAGAGAAACGGAGCTTCAGCTTGAGCAAGTGCAGAATAATACGAGAAAAATTAAAGGATGGAAAAGAATATGCCGATGAAAAGGACGGCGAAGAAAAGGAAGAACATCTTTAGTCCACGAAATATTTTCCTTCCCTCAAAACCAAAATACCATAATCCCTCAAAAGTCCCTTTGATTCCGAATCGACGGTCTCTCGCTCGGTGAAATGATTAAAAGCGCCTTGATAGCAGGTTAATTGATTAATTTTGCTTGTGTTGACAAGAGTGATATATCCACTATATAAATCCCATGATAAAAATAATTGAGCACTAGAGCGAACCTCGTGAGAGTTGTCGAAATGGATCACTCTATAAACTTAGGACTTTTGTTTGACGACATGACTTGGCGGCAAATTATTATTCTGTGTCATGTGAAATATTTGCCTGAAAATGATCGAAGTGACATAATCTGACCCCAAAATAAAACCAAAAAAATTAAAAAAAAATAATCGTATAGTATTGTTTCGAATCTTTACTTTTATTTTTCTTTGCATATTTTTCATGCATTTTTTCTTGTATTTTTGCATTTATTTTACTCGCAATGCATAAAAAATTTCGCACATTTTCAATGCATTTGCACATGCATTGGCACAGACCTGTTTTAAAGCGAAATATTTCTTGCTTATATGGGTATGCAAATTTTAGTATGCATGCTTAGGGGTTCATGCATATATGCTGAAATGATCATATGCGTTACCACTCGTTGTGTCATGTGTGTTAAGTTCTCATACATATCTTGGTGAATATGTATATCTTTGCGAAATTGTTAAACACTATGGGCACTATTGGAGGGGGAGTCATGATTCTTAGTGGGCGAAAACATGAATTAAGGGGGAGAATGAAAAATTACTCTATTACTTTGAAATTACTCCGTTATACATTTCCAACGAGCATGAATTGAGGGGGAGTATGAATTTAAAGGGGAGTAATTTTAACTGTTATAATTCATGTTTACGCTTTTAGAGTGTACTTTGGAATCATGAACTCTCCTTGAATCTTTTTAAACGACTAAATCCTCGGGGAGCTTTTAAGGATTTCAGGTGTGTGAAGTGGACGCTTTTCAAGAAGATCTTCCTACCATCACTTCGAACTCTGCTCTCGAAGATTTAGCGAAAGAAAGAGACGGCCTACCTTCTTCTGGAACTAGAGACGCTTCTTCCAGGCCGAACCAGACAACTTACATTCGGAGAAGACGAATCTGGCGAAATAGAGAAGATGGCTAAATTAGAGCCCTCTCCTCTCCTCGACCGAACGACACGTGATTCAAGCATCATCAACTACCAAAGTTGCCAACCGTGACCACTGCATCAAGGACCGAAGTTGCCAACCGTGTCCACTGCATCAACGACCGAAGTTGCCAACCGTGTCCACCTCTCCAAACCTCACATCGGACTCCCCGATATCAACACAAGGTTGACCCAAATAGGGGGAGTTTCGTGTTTCGTGCGCTTTCAATGGGAGAGATGGAACGCGGACTTTTCAAAATCCGGCAAGAATACTCCGTACATCTTACGACATTTAGGAGAAGAACTTCAAAAGAAGATTCGAAGAAAATGCCGATGCCTAGAAGACCGGGTGAGCTTGAAGATTTTCTAAAGAGGAGACTTCAAGGACTCGAGGACTCTTTCCATTGCAAGACGAAGACAACCCGCGGAATGTTGAAAATTGAATACAAAGGGGGAGATTGTCTTAGTCTTGTTATGCAAAAGTCTTGGGCTAAATTGGAATTGGAATTTTTAGAGAGAAAATTCACTTCCCTTGTGTGCTCTCAAAGTAACTTCTCTCTCAAGCGTCAAAGTAGGTAAATCTCAATCTCTAACTTCGAATTTCTTAGATTTACTATCCGATACTTTGTAATTCGATCTAGGTTGGATAAACGAGGACCTAACATTAACACAGGAGCCGTAACTAATTTTTCCTTTAGTTCTTTGAAACTTCTTTGACATTTTTCTAATGCCGTTCGTGTTTTTCTTTTGACTTATAAAATACTAGAATGTCGTATATAAATACGATCACGTGCTGGTCTAAGTAAGGTCGAAAAAACATCATTTATCAACGTCATAAAGATTGCAGGGGTATTCTTGAATTCAATAGCATAACTAGATACTCACATCTTGTTCCAAATTTTGGAATATCACATTCTGCAATCTTTAGTTGATGGTATCCCGATCTTAAGTCAATTTTGAACAATACTTGCGAACCTTGCAATTGATCGAACAAATTATCGATCCAAGGCAGCGGGTATTTATTTTTCGCCGTTATCTTATTTAACTGTTAGTCGTCATACACAACCTGAACGTACCATCCTTCTTTTTAATAAAGAGAATAGGCGTTCCCTAAGGCGATATGCTCGGTCATATATATAACCTTTGTCCAATAATTCCTTGAGCTGTACCTTTAGCTTATTTACTTTGATCGGTACCATGCCTGGTTGAAACTCAATGGTAAACTCTGTATCTCGATCGGGTATAATCCAAACAATTCCTTAGGAAAATATCAGGATATTCACTAAATTCTGAAATATCTTCTACTTTAGTCCATATAATTGCGACTTATAACGTAAGTTAGATACCCTTTATATCCTTATTTATTATCTTGGGTACTTAAAATTCGATAGCGGATATGCTGTCCGTAAATTGTTTGGGGAGTAGAATGAGAGTGTAGCCGGCCAACCTTGAATCCATGCTTTCGTATGTGGTGCGTTCTAAATAGCCTGCTACATATCTACAACACTATAAAATAATTATTCAAAGTGTGATAGCAACATGTTAATCATTAACAAATAACACAATAATAATAAGTACCCATTCCATTTCTATATGTATCATAAACGTTCCGATCATATACCCCGTCACATAACCATTTCATATAACATGAAGTGAGTCCATTCCTATAAGTACCGTGAACCCTTTAGTCATATATCCCATCACGTAACCATTTCATATAACCATCGTTCAAATTATTTTGATACTCCCCATTATAGCTAGACTCGTACTGTAAGCCCAGTCGGCGCCCATGCATGGGACTTTTTTTTGAGAAACTATAAATATCTATATGTGCCTGTACAGGACTCTTTCATCCCCCGATTTGAAGGGAAGTAACTGTCATCCCCCGATTTGTAGGGAAGTATGCCGTATCATCCGGTGTCGTAGCAGTCATACCAGTTTCTCCTTTCATTATTACGTGTAGACATGCCCAACCGCCGGTTAACCGTAACCGGCGGTTGACGGTTAGTCGGAAGGACTAACCGCCGTCTAACTGTCCGAGGGCGGTTGACAGTTAGCCGCCCCCGGTTGACGGTTAGCCTAACCGGCGGTTGACTAACTGCCGGTTAGGCTTTTTTAAATTCAGGTTTGATTAACATAATAATCTCGATTATGATTCTTGCCATGAAAAAAAACTAACCTTAAACATACTTACCCCTATATAAATTTCTTCTGTCGTACACCACTAGTTCTTGTCTCCTCTTCATCACTCGACAACAATGAACTCATCTCACCGATACCCAATTAAATAAAAAATATAGTAAATAATACTTTATGAGATGTAGTAAGGACAATAATTGAGTGTGACATAATAGAGACAAAAGAACTTCAATTCAATAATGTAAGGAAGGACAATTGTCGGCCGGGCCTCATAATTAAAGTCACGCAATTTCGGTTCAAATCATAAATATTATTGAATACTAAAAATAAAACGAAAAGAGATAAATTAAGAAAGAAAAGGAAACAAAAAACTTAAAGATATTCTCTCTCTTATCATCTTCGTCTTCATCTTCCCTACAATTTGTTTCCCAATCGACATCAATGTCTTCTTCACCCATTCTTTCCAAGTGTCTAACCTTAACAGCAAGCCCCTCACTGTAAGAGAAATCTTAACCATGGTCATGCTCGCACACAGCCACGAGCTCAACCTAATACTTTTTTTTAGAAACGTCTAACCACCGGTTAACCGCCTAACCGCGCGGTTATTAACTGGCGGTTGGCGGTTGGTGGAAGGACCAATTGCCCCGTAACCGGCACCCAATGGTTGCCCGTTAGGGTTGGTGCAGTAACCGCCGGTTACGGTTGAAAATGGACAAGTCTAATTACGTGTATGCAATGCCGTGCACATATCCTTATATTACATATATCATGACTCTATGAAATCATCTTTATCAAATAAGAGCACGTTGCGGCACATAAACCCGTTCAATCCATATAGCACGTATATCATAAAATCAATCAAGTCACATTTAGCAGATAAGAGCACATTGCGGCATATAAACCTGATTAGTTCATATATTATAAAACCATCAATCAATTAATTCATAAAAAGCATATACGACACATAAATACATGTTTCATATCATACTCATAAGTTTAGTAACTCCCGTACTTCACTCGGTTTTATCCTTGCCTTTATCATGTTCTTGACCTATAAAAGTGTTACACTCGATAAATACAATATCCGTAAAATGATGCATGTGTCGTGATATGCATGCCTTATTATGCATGAACGTTCTTATTCGTCGTCTTTACCCTTTTGTATATTAGTAATAATATATTAGACTTTCAGTTTAGAAGATATATTTTAGTCAATGTCGAAACCTGCATTGAAATCTGGTAATTATATTGTATCAAAAGTATACTGAAACCCCTAACTCGTATTGTGTTGAAAACCCCAAAAATATCAAATACCTATCTAGTGCCGATAAATGTATAATACTGGAAACTTCATGATTTCGAAAACTTTGTGAAGTAATGACACCGAAAACTTGCACACCGAAAGCATTATTATTTACTTATGCAGAAACTTCATTAAAATAGCAATGCATAAAACTTCTTTAAAATAGTAATGCCGAAAACCTTGGAGACCTTTGCCGAAAACTTCCAACCATTAAACTCTAACTGTCGAAAACTTTTCTTGGCCTATACCGACAATTTTGTGAGCTAAGCTTTGGTGCCAACTTTGAGCTCATCAAAAACTTCATTGAACTTAATTACTATGTAAACTTTCTACACGTAAAATCCTTTAACCCATCAAACATTAAGTACCGAATTCTTATGTTGCTGAAAACTTTAAATCCTACTATGCCGAAAACACTGGTTAATCATTAAAATGCTATAAAGTGTTCCAATATCGAAAACTATCTATTTAGCTGAAATACTTCTAACTGTTAGAACATGTTTATTAAAAGATTCAAACACTTAAATATAAATCTATTCTGATCCTAATTTTTTTCAAAAGATTCGAGCACCTTTCAAACCCTAACTTGTGTCCTAATATCAAAAATCATCCAACTAAGCATGCATACTATCTTTTCAAAAACAATCTGAAGAAACCCTAAATGTCATCAACATAGTATTGCTGAAAAATTCTTGTCCTCGCAAGAACCTAATATCTTTGATTTTGTTCAAGTATCTAGACATGTAAGCCAAAATACTCCTAACTATATTCATGGGTCGAGAATTTTCCTAATACCTTAATGTTTCTAATCTTACATAAAATCTTCTTGAACTATCAGCTTAGACATCTATCTCTTATTTCAAGATATTCACACCAAACGTGGAAAGATCATGTAAAACATACTATATAAAATTTATAAAGATAGTATTGTGGTTGAGATCATACCCACTTCACGTTTAAATTCCTTAACTTGATTGAGTTTTCGTTATTGCTTACAAGTTTTCGCCTCCCCTCTAGTTCTGTTCTTGTTTCGTTATTTAATATGTGTTAGCTCTCCCTTTTTTTAAGTCATAAATTTATATTGGTATATATATACATAGGGGTTTTATAAATGGTGATACATAGGGGTTTTATAGATGGTGATGTATATTACTTTCAAAGTCAAGTAAAACTATATTAGTCATACTTAAAAAATTTCCTTGGCCAACACGTACTACTTTGGGTTTTGGTGGTTATTATAATTATTATATATATGCGTTTGTGTATGTAGATAGAGGTGTTAGTTTAATCATTACTTGCAGCGACGGAGCTCCGTTAGGGCATGCGGTGTCAGTTGCCCCCAGCCAAATCACTCGTTAAGGAATTATTAGTTATTCTAAGTACAAATATCTCGTTGGCAAGTGGCAAATGTGCTCTTCTAAAGGATATTATTTAACTTGACCTGAGTTCAAACCCCTTTAAGTGCATTTTAGTTTTATTTCTTTTACCCTTCAATAATTTTTCTTGTATTTACTTTTGAACCCCGAAACTTCAAACTTTTAAATTGTTTTTTGCCCCCCAAACTTCTAATCTCTGGATCAGTCACTGATTACTTGATATGATAAGGAGTGTGATAACGAAACTTCATGGTAGGTTAACGAAATCTTTTTGGTTTGTACCAAAAACTTTCCAAACCCAATTGACGAAAACTTTCTTCTACTTAGGCTTTCATATCGAAATCTTCTTTTACTTAGTTTTCCACCAATAGCCTTTAATCTTATTTGAGAATCAGTTACATCGAAAACTTAGTTCTTACCTACAATAGTTTTCCACCAATCATTGTTGTCCTCATTTGATAATTACGAAAATTCTCTTTACATTCCAAAAAAAAAAAAATATTCTCTTTACCCAAACTTAATGCCGAAAACTTTTGTTCTTCTAAACTTAGTTAAAGACGGCCGCCTAGGCGCTAGTCGGTTGCCCAAATCGGCCGATTAATCTGAACCATTTCTAATCGGCCGATTATGGCGATTAATCGGCCGATTATGGCGACTAATCGGCAGACTATTCCAATAAATCGGGACTAACAATATTAACCTTTAAAAAATTAATATTAAAACAAAAAGACTTCGAAATTCCCGCCTAAGCAGGGAAATGCCACTTGAGGCTAGCACATTTGATTCCTACGCTGTGGTGTGCTTTATATAGAAAGCATTCTGCCTTTCTCTGGACAGCTTATTCGGTGTGGGACAAGGACAACATCAAGTTTAAAGAATGTCTCTTGGGTTGGGCTTGGGCCGATGTAAACAAACAAATTAGAATTGAAATAAAAGATATTAAAACTGAAATACATAAACTAAAATATATAAATTGAAATATAAAAATATATATAAACTGAAATAAAATAACAATATTTCATCCGACATCACTCAATGTCGTGGTTTTTATATTATTATTTTGTAATATTGCTTAGATTGACATTATCTATTAAGAATGTCTGGAAAATATTATAATATATGAATATTTGATATATAGATAAATAATAATAATAATAATAATAATCGATATACCGATTAATTCCCGCCTAGGAACCACCTAGGCCCCGCCTAGGCGGTCTAGGCACTAGGCACCCACCGGGCGCCTAGCTAGCGCCTAGCGTATTTTACAACCTTGGAGAATATAAGTTATAGTACGAAAATATTTTATTTTAATATAATTTGGGCTGAAAATAATTTTATTTAAATAAATTGGGCATAAAATAGGGCAAAAGCCCAAAATTAAATCCGTGGACAACTCTGGTCAAAGCCCAAATCGTATCGCCCGAAACCCACCTTTAAAAGCTGGTCAACCCGCGAAACGTTCGGGTCAACGCCCGAATTCGCGAAATCACTCGCTGCAAATTCGCGAGTCACCCGATTCAAAATGGTCAACCCGTAAAACTTTGAGTCAACGTTCGAATTCGCGGCACTTTCGCCGAGTTCGCTGATTGATTGATCAGGCCGCGAAACCCAATTTAAGCCCGCGCAAAGCCCGACATCACTCACAGGAATCACCCCGCGAAATTAAGTCGTCCCGCGAAACTCAAAGTCGGCCCGCGACTTATCTTATCTCACAACTCGCGAAACAGCTTCAGCCCGCGAAACCCGAATGCTGGCCCGCGAAAATCATTTTCACTCACACTTCGCCAAACATTTGAGCCCGCGACAAAATTTCGCGACCCGAAACTCAATTCTTCCAATTTTCTATTTATTTTAAAAATCATTTCACTCAATTCGCGAACTAAGAAACGGCCCGGAAAATCCTTTTAACTCTCACATTCGCAAATAAAAACTAGGCCCGCGAAACTCTTTTTAACTCTCACAGTTCGCCAAATAAAATCGACCTAATTCGCAGACTAATTCAACCCGCGAAACAAATTATCACTCGATTAGCCAATCTCCTAATTCGCGAAATCAACTCGCAAAACACAATATTTCCACGGTTCCTACAACATACTTCGCGAATAATGAACAGACCCTAATTTTCCATAAATTTAACACGTTCTTCATCCCACAAACACATCAGTTAAATCATATAGCCCAAGAACTCATATATTGAGTTCAAAATCACATCATAACACATAGTAACATGCCACGAAATTTGATGAAAATTGTAGAACTTAAAACTTTGAATTCGAATGGCCTTCCAATCGAATTCTAACACTTCGACGGAAAACAATACGTTTTAAAAGGGTTTGTAGGGGTTATAAACCACCTACCTCACGTCCTTAGCTGTCTTTGAGTTAATTTCCAAGATAGAGAATCGGATCAAGCTTGCGGAAAGCTGTTTTTCCTTCACTGTTCTTAATTTCTTCCGTCACCTCTAGTCCTTCAACTCACGCCAAGAAATAACATTAAACTTATAGAAAGTTTATTAAGTTGTAGATGGGATTCTTACCTCCTAACTATGGTTAGAATTAATTTCTAGGTTGGAAGTCGATTAAAGCTTGCCAAGAATCTACTTCCCTTTTGGTTGCTTTTCACTTCGCTCGTCACTTTCTTCTTTCTTCTTGTCTCCTTATTCTTTCCACTATTTTTATTTTTCCTTTCTATTAGCTACTCACGTTATATTTATGTGGTGATTACTTAGGTGTTTCATATAGGGTGACAAGGGTCCCACGTGTATTACCCTTCCATTAAGTAACCATTACGATCTTATCCTAACTTATTTGGGTTAATCCATATATTAATTTGGACTTTCTAAAACTTCCGTTCACCCTTAACTAATTGGGCCTTTTATTTGATTTATTTGAGCTCTAGTATTATTTGGCCTAAGTTATTTATTGGGCTCTTTTTACAATTTTCGGCCCATCTTAATTCCTTCATCCCTTGGGCCTAATTATTATTTTCGGTTCGCCTCCGAAAATTGATTTTGTCCGAAAATTAACTTCATTAATTTCGAACATTACAAAATAATCCCGTATTTATTTTACGTGTATTACATCCTCCCCCCTTAAAAGAAATTTCGTCCTCGAAATTTAAGCCGTCATAAACAACTCGGGGTACTTCTCTCTCATTTCGTCTTCTCGTTCCCAAGTAGCTTCTTCCATTGTCTGGTTCCGCCACAAGACCTTCACTAGGGGGATATTCTGATCTCGAAGTTGCTTCACCTCGTACATTAAAATCTCTACCGGCCTTTCTTCGTAACTTAGGTCTGGTTTCAATTGTTGATGAAGCACTTCACTTTGTAGCACGTGATTCGGGTCCGGAACGTAAATCTGTAACGTAGACACGTGGAAGACGTCATGAACTTGTGCTAGAGATGTCGGCAGTTCTAACTTGTACGCTACTTCGCTGACTCTTTTCAAAATCTGAAGGGTCCTGTATATCTTGGACTCAATTTTCCTTTTCGTCCGAATCGTTTAACACCCTTCATAGGTGATATCTTAAGGAAGACCTAATCACCTTCTTCGAACTCCAACGGCCTTCGTCTTTTGTCCGCGTAACTCTTTTGACGACTTTGGGCCGTTTGCATTCTCTCCCGAATTTTAGCAACAGCTTCAGTCATTTCGCGAACCATTTCGGGACCTAACAGCGCCTTCTCGTCGATTTCATCCCCATGAACTGGGGTTCGACATTTACGTCCATATAAGGCTTCGTATGGCGCCATCCCGATCGTCGCTTGATAGCTGTTGTTATACGAAAATTCGATCAACGGGAGATATTTACTCCAGCTCCCTCGAAAATCCAGAACACATGCCCTCAACATGTCTTCGAGCATCTGAATTGTTCTTTCTGATTGTCCGTCAGTCAGGGGATGATATGCTGAGCTGAAGGACAATTTAGTCGCCATAGCTTTTTGTAAGCTCATCCAGAATTGGGACAGAAACCTTGAATCTCGATCTGAGACGATTGATACTGGAATCCCATGGAGTCGTACGACTTCTTGAATATGTAATTATCCGTACTTTTCCATGGAATAGGTCTGATTGATTGGTAGGAAATGGGCGGATTTAGTCAATCTGTCGACAACCACCCAAATTGCGTCATGACCTTTTAAAGTCTTCGGTAACCCGACGACGAAATCCATTGTTATGTGGTCCCACTTCCACTCGGGTGTTGTCAAGGGTTGCAACATTCCTGCCGGCCTCTGATGTTCTGCTTTAATCTGCTGACAGGTTAGACATCGACTTACGAAAGCAGCAACATCTCTTTTCATTCCTGGCCACCAGTAGTTCGTTCGCAAGTCCCGATACATCTTCGTGGCACCGGGATGCATTGAGTAGTTTGTCGTGTGTGCCTCCGTCATTAATTCGCCTTTTCTTGGCTTATGCGGCAGATAAAGACTTCAAAGTCTACCAAATGGACATTAAGACCGCCTTTTTCAATGGCGTGTTAAAGGAGGAAGTCTACGTCGCTCAGCCAGAAGGCTTTGTTGATCAAGAACATCCCGATCACGTCTATCGATTGGATAAAGACCTTTACGGACTAAAACAAGCTCCACGTGCTTGGTATAATGTCTTGAGTGAATTCCTCGTAAAGTCTGGATTCATTCGAGGAACAATCGATACGACCCTCTTCATCAAATGGCAAGACAAAGATCTGATGGTCGTCCAAGTTTACGTAGACGACATCATCTTCGGATCACTAAATCCACGGCCCTGCCAGAGGTTTGGAGATTTAATGATGAGCAAGTTTGAAATGAGTCACAGAGGAGAGATGCAAATTTACTTAGGACTCCAAGTCAGGCAGCTCGAAGATGGCATCTTCATAAGTCAGACAAGATACATCGAAGACATTCTGAAGAAGTTCCATCAAGATCAGAGCAAGACTCTCAGCACTCCTATGTCAACAAGCTGCAAGTTGGATGCCGATCCCACAGGAAAGACGGTCGACATCACCCTTCATCGCAACATCATCGCTCTCTTCTCTATCTCACCTCAAGCCGGCCAGATATTATGTTTGCCACCTGTCTGTGCTCGTTTCCAAGCCGATCCCAAAGAATCTCACATGCTCGCGGTCATGAGGATCTTGCGCTACCTCAAGGGCACCTCGACATTAGGATAATGGTATCCTAAGGGCACATATTTCAAATTAATCGGCTACACTGATGCTGACTATGCAGCTTGCAGAATGGACATGAAAAGCATCTCCGGTGGTGCTCCATTTCTAGGCAAAAAGCCCGTCTGCTGGTCATCCGAGATCGTTAGGAAAATGATTAAGGCATTTAGGAGTTACCTCACTTGGCCATATATAAATTTCATTCCTTTCTTATTGCCTTTAGTCATCCATTTGGAGCCTTCTCCAAATACCTTTTCTTCACTTGAAATCCCTTCGAGCCTTCAACCGACTATCTAAGCCTTCGGCGGGATGTTCAAACGAGAAAATGAGGGGGTGGAAAAGATACGACAAAGAAAAAGATGACAAAAGAAGGTGGAAAACGCACACAAGGAATGCTCAACGCACAAAAAGCAGTCCAAAAGAACCTGCCTCTCGACTATCAAAATTCCAAAAGAGGGCATGAATCTTGCTGTGAACTTCTCTATTGATAATCTCGTACGCTCGTCAGAACGGCTGGAAAGAGGAGCACCTTGAAGTAAACTTCTCCAACGATAATCCGATCTTATATCGGGAAACGAGAAGAGCAGCACAGCCTTGGGTTCGAATTCCATAACTGTGAACTGCATCAAATTGATAATCTCTGAGACCTCTCTAGGGATTAAGAGAAAAGAAACAGGTATCGGCCCGAGAACCAACAAGAAGAACTTCGACTTAGATAATCTCTCAGCCTCGTAGAGAAGCGGAGCTTCAGCTTGAGCAAGTGCAGAAAAATACGAGAGATAAAAAGGATGAAAAAGATAAAAGATGAACAAAAAGGAGAAATACTGACAACAAGGAGTGAGTAAGAAAAGGAAGATGATAATGATATTCAGCAATCCCAAAATTTTTCATTCCCTTCTAAAGTCAGAGCCAAATAAAATCCCTCAAAGTCCTTTCGATTCCAAATCGACAATCTTTCGCCCAGGTGAAATGATTAAAAGCGCCTTGATCACATGTAAATTGACATAAAATTGCTTGCGTTGAGAGTGATATAAATATAAAACCCCAAGTTAAAATTAATTGAGAGCTAGAGTGGACCTAGTGAGAGTTGTCGAAATAGATCATTCTATGAACTTAGGACTTTAGTTTGTCGACATGACGGAATATGATCTTTTCAAGTGTCTTGTGAAATTTTAGGTGTGACAATGATCGAAGCAAAATAATCTGACCCCATACTATAAATAATATTAAATAATAATTTTTCTTGAAATTTCTCTTCCTATTTTTCTTATTATTATATTTATGAAAAAGAAATGTATAAAATGCAATTTTATAAAATGCAAATTCTGATATGCAATTTTATTTGCATTTACATTGAATTGATAAAATGCGAATACTTGTTATTGCTCATGGCCTCACGCGAAATTATAATTACATGTATATGGGAACATGTATCTAGGCTAATCTTGATAAATCGCGTGTGGTTTAGTAAGTGTTTCTTTGATTGATTTATATACTTACTTCACAAATCAATTGAGATGCGTTATTTGAGGGGGAGCATTTACAAAATTTATGTCTTGAGCTCCAAAATATTTTTGATGATCTTTCTCTAAGTATTGCAGAAAATTAAGTTCTGATTCTTGAATAACGCACTTCAACGAGGGGGACTTCACGAATTGTCACGATTTGGAGCGCACGACATTGGTTTTAATTTTGGTTGGTTAAATATTTTGATCGTTAACGTGTTTTATGGATTTGATTTTTACCATTTTTTCTTAAAGACTTTTCAGGGGGCGCGTGATTAGAAAAATTGCTTCCAAATTAACTCTAATATTCTCGACATTTTTGCTCTAAGTATTGCAGATTTTGAAATTTGGACTATGGAGTAGATGTCACCATTCAGAATTACAGGAAGTTAATTGCAATTATTTTCATATATAGGGGGAGCAATTATGTGGTCTTTACTTCATTTAAGGGTCAATCTGAAAACTTAGGAAAACTTCCAATCGAGAAACTAGGTTTAGAATGTAATTTTCGATCATTAGTTTCTCGAGCGAAAATTAAAAATGGGCTTGTCCAATCGCGAACCCAAAATGTCTTGTCAGCCCATTAATGTGAAATACACTTTTTGCAGTCGAAAAACTTTCACACAACGCATAAATCCCATTCGAGAAACCCTACAGTCGATTAAAATTCCCTCACGCAAAAAACTCAACAGTAAAGATGAATTTCAAAATCCACAAAATCTTTTAAATCTCAACCGATTTTCGTCTTTCTAAGGTAGAATCGACGTTTATTACGTGTTTGTGTGTGATTAAACTTCGTTCTCATCTATATTTTACAGTCTTTCGCTTGATTCTGTGAGTAGATTTTCGATTGTTCAAAATGTGAAAACCGCATGCTATTTTGATGAGATTTAAACCTGTTTCAGAGTTTATCTGGGTTAAAATCTGCGTCCTACGATAGTTTAAGGGTTTTCGATCGTCGTAAGAGTATATTATTTCAAATATTTGCATTTTTGGAGCTCGATTGAAAGTTTGACTAAAATTGGGTTTAAACGTTTAAAGGCGTCGAAGAACTTTTCCGATCGCAAACAGTTTCAATCGAATTTCAATTTGATTAAGTTACTGTTTGTATCGTAAAAGATATTCGATCGCTAAATTTTTGACTCAGTCAATAAGATAAATAACGTAGATCGCAAATACTTACAATCGAGAAATCTAATTTTGATTTTATGCGAGCGAAAGATTACTGAGGGGAATAGATAAAATAGATGTAATTAAGTTTCGAGCGAAAAAACTTACCATCGAAAACATTAATTTCGATTTCAACTTTGTTCTCGGTCGTAAATTTTAGCGGCGATAAACTTAATTTTTCGACGATAAAAATTCTCGATCGTAAAAGTACGTAGCGATGATTTTGATCGATCAAAAATTTTCTCGGCGAGTAACCAAGTTTCTCGTTGTCAATTTTTTCGATCGTAAAATTTCGCAGCGAAAATCTGTTTTAAAATCAAAATATGTTCTCGCTCGATAACTTTCACGATGAAAATTTTATTGACGCGCGAAAAATTTCTCGATCGTAAATTTACGCAGAAATCAATTTTCTCGATTGTAAATTTACACAGAAATTTTTCTCGATCATAAAATTTTTCGGCTACAGTACCATGCCTTAAGTTCTCACACTTAGAAAATTTTCTTTAAGTCTTTTCCACTATAGCAGACCTTAGCGAATAAAATTTTCGATCGCAAATCAGAAAGGAGACTTAAATTCATAAATCGCACTTACGCAATTAAAATTTAGAATTTCAATTCTCGCGCAATAAATAGAACGGAGTGACCAGTGCTTGATTTTACTATTCAACACTTAGAAATTTTCAACTTAACTTACATATATCTTATATATACATGTCGAAATGTTATTATATCTTATACATTCACTTCTGTATACCTTTGTAAATATGAAATGCTAGACTATTATGGTTTGATGAATTAAATTTCGACTCAAATTAAATTCTCGAACTAAGGTTTTGGTTTCCTTTTTGATTTTAAGATGGATCACTACCCCGTTTACAACCACATTTACGATAAGAACCTGTACCTCAAGGTTCAGGACACCAATTTTCAACTCGACCTAACTACCTTCAGGTGTCCGGACGAGATAATCGTGTCCATATTACAAGGCCATCCCCTCTGGCACGTGCTCAGTGACGGCTTTCGTGCCAATGGTCTACTTGCAGCAATTTTGGGAAGAATAAAGAGTCTAGTAGTCGATGGCTCCTATTGGTTCACAACGGTCCTCGGGACGAGACACATCAGCTTCAGCAAGGATGATTTCGGGCTCGTTCTAGACCTACCCTTCAGCCTCAACTATGACCCTCTGCGTTCAGATGCAGAGATGGTGCGTGACTTTCTCCACATGGGATACCGTCCACCGCTCACCAAGCTCGCACAAGTCCAGAGCAACGGAATCGCGCATCCATGGATGACACTGTTTGGAATCATCAACAAGTGTCTGTCGCCAAAGCACGTCGGATTCGACAAAGGCAACGGCAATATTCTCCGTATTTTCCACGGGATAGTGTTCTGGCGGAATTACGATTTCGCTCAACTAATCTGGAACGGCAGAACAGATCAGACAGAAAGAGAACAAAAGATCGAAGAAGGTTCCATATGCCCGGTGGTTCAACGTCATTATCAGACGACTTATAGAGATGCACGAGAACATCCCTCGTCTACCTCCTGGAGGGAACTACCAACCCCCGAGACTCAAGTTCTTTCACAACCCTAGGCTCAAAGATTTGGATCAGCCGTCGATGCCGATCCCGTTCGAGCTGCTTCGTCTTGCCGGCCCCTCCGGAGACATTTATAGGCTATACTGCCGGGAGAATCATCTCACAGAGCAGATGATTTGAGGGCCCCCGATAGATTTTCATGTGAGCCCTTCCCAACAACAAACTACCCAAACAACCACCACCACGCACCACACCACCCATACTCTAACCCAAATCGACCCACACCTTTCACCTAAGGACGCCTCCATCCACACCAATGACTTTCACAAGCCCCTTGCTCTCGGAAGAAGAAGCAAGTGTCGCCATGCTCGTAGCCTTAAGTGCAAACTCAAGCAACTCCCTCAATTGCTCCAGACCAATCGGGACCATCAGGAAGTGGAGTCAACCCAAACGAGTTCCTCGATAAGTACATCTTCGAAGGACAGTGGATGACCACACCATGCCCAAGGATATTCAGAGACAAAGACTCAACGACGTTCGATAGTTCTTACAGCAAGCTTCGGTCGACCTAGTCTTGATAGAAGACGAAGAACTTCAGGAAGGTGAAGACTATGAACCAATTCTTTAAATGCTTCCAGAGTTGATTGCTCAACGGGCGGATTCTCCAACGAGATTAATGCCAGGATCTGTTCGATCGACACGCCATGGGAAAACATCAGGATTGAGATCCCATTCCTTGAAGAAGTTCGTGAACACATATGGAGTTCACCGGACAAAGTCAAGAAGCCGAACGAGTTCGAGCTCAGAGGCATCTCTCACTGGGATCAGCAAAAGAGAATGACCTATCTCTGGATGCTAACCCATCTTGGACCAAATGTGAGGCTAAGGATTTCAAAAGCGAAGAGTCAATACAAGATTCTATCCCCTATATGCCAGCTGCTATGCGTCTACTGTGCTAAAGGAAGTCTTCCAACACCATTCTACGTCATAAAGCTAGTAGACAGAACTCGAGAAAAGCTAAGCGCGGGCAACCTACCTTACCTCCCTGTCGAGGAGGTGTACCATCTCTACCAGCTATACGTAGAAAAGTACAAGGGTCATCAAGGCTTCATAAAGAAGGAAGGACTCGAGGGACTCTACCGGGTCTGCGCCAGGTCAAGTACCATGCCACACGACCTTCAGATGGCTATGGAGAGCAATATGAAGAAGGTGAACATGATTGCTCCGCTCAATCAAGGACCTGAGATCGAAGGGCTTCCCAACAATCACGTGCACATCAGCTCAGTCTTAGGGATCACCGACCACAATCCGATTGCAAAGAAGAATAGGTTGATGGTAATGACTGAAGTTCATAAGTTTTGCGATGGGACGCTCAAGGTCATCAGGAAGAACATAGAGACGAGACTGAAAGAAATCAACAGAGAGACCATGCTGAAGCCTCATAGGTTCGTGAGAGAGCAACCCCTCCTAATGGAACTACTTGAAGTCATCGAGGAGCGACTGGAGTTGAGAAACATCATTAGAAACTTCGAGCATGCGTTGGGCTTGCGCGGGTCATACTTTGCCCGACCAGGACAGATGGCTCGAAAAGGCAATCAAGCACAAATCGGAAGAATGTAGAATATCAGTTTTAGTTGTGCTTTGATTACATTAGTTGTCCTTGAAGTTAGGGGCTTATTTGTATTTGTCCTCATATTAGGACTTAGATTGTATTTATACCAAGTATGTTTGGTATAAATACTAGTATACACATTGAGCTTAATAGTCAATTGATATGAAAGGCTTTGCAAATCAAATTCTAGAGAGAAAAAGTCAGAATTCATTCTCTCACTACACAAAGTCTCTCTCAAGTTCTTCAAAGAAGGTTTTCGATCGAAATATCATTTTATATAATTCTAATCGATTTCCTTAGGATTTCAAGTCTAGGATCTAGGATTTGATAATTGAGGACCTAACACTGTCTTTGTGATATCTACTTCTCGGATCTTCAGATGGTGGTATCCCGACCTCAGATCTATCTTAGAAAACACTGTTGGTCCTTGTAGCTGGTCGAATAAATCATCAACTCTTGGGAGGGGGTACTTGTTCTTGATCGTGATTTTATTCAGCTCTCTATAATCGATGTAGAGCCGCATCGATTCGTCTTTCTTCTTAACAAGCAAAACTGGTGCTCCTCAGGGCGAGAAGCTAGGCTAAATGAATCCTTTTTTGCAACTGTTCATCCAGTTGTTCCTTCAATTCCTTCAATTCTGCTGGTGCTAATCAATACGGTGCTTTCGATATTGGTGCAGCTCCGGGTACTATGTCGATCGTGAACTGAATCTCACGATCCGGCGGAAGTCCTGGAAACTCTTCGGGAAACACGTCTGGAAATTCTCGCACTACTGAGACTTCTTCTAACTTTGGGGTTGAACGTTCCTCTGAAGTCATTGCAAAGACCAGGTAGGCTTCACATCCTGCTTTGATTAGGCGTTGTGCCTTCATCGCGGAATGTTAGGACCCCAGATATCCAACCTTGATCGAATCTACGAAGAACGGATTGTAAATCTAATCAATTTCGAAAGTTAAAGCATAAGATTTACCATTGAAGCTTGAGAGAGAAGTTAATTGAAGAACAAGCAAGGTTTGGCGCTAAAATCTTCTCTCTAAAATTCCAATTCTTCTATTCGATCCGAAAACCATACTAAGCGCACTCCTAATTTTTTTAGGAGTTGAGTTATATATACCACCTCGTGGTATATTTACACAAGTAGTCCTATAATATGACTAATTACATTTCAGTCCAAGACTACTAATTTGCATAGCAAGACATTGTAACTATATTAATTGAATACAATAAAATAGTTCCAACAATCTCCCCCTTTGTATTCAATTTTCAATATTGCGCGGGTTATCTTCGTCTTGCAAGTGGAAAGAGTCCTCGAGTCCTTGAAATCTCCTCTTTAGAAAATCTTCAAGCTCACCTGGTCTTCTAGGCATCGGCTTTTTCTTCGAATATTCTTTTGAAGTTCTTCTTCTAAATGCCGTAAGATTTACGAAGTATTCTTGCCGGATTTAGAAAGTCCGCATTCCATTTCTCCCGATGAAAGCACACGAAACTCGAAACTCCCCCTATTTGGGTCAACCTTGTGTTGAGATCGGGGAGTCCGAAGTGAGTTTGGAGAGGTGGACACGGTTGGCAACTTCGATCAAAAATGCAGTGGACACGGTTGGCAACTTCGGTCCTTGATGCAGTGGACACGGTTGGCAACTTCAGTCCTTGATGATGCTAGAGTCACGTGTCGTTCGATCCTCAGTCCTTGCTTCTTCTTCCGGAAGCAAGGGGCATGAGAGAGTCGTGGAGAGGGCTCGGGGTTTAGCCATCTTCAACGTTTCGCCAGATTCGTCTTCTCCGAATGGAAGATGTCTGGTTCGGCCTCGAAGAAGCGTCTCTAATTCCAGAAGAAGGTAGGCCGTCCATTTCTTTGATTTTTTTTCAAGTTGTGCCGAGTCTCCTTCGAATGTCACGTTGTGAGAGAGTCCGACTTCAGAGTGGTACGCACGACGGAAATTGGTGGGTGGACCGACCAGTTTCAGACTTGTTTTTCATTTGCTAAATCTTCGAGGGTAAGCTTGTAAGAAGTGGTTGGACGATCTTCTTGAATGCATCCACTACATATACCTGAAAATCATTAAAAGGCTCCCACGAGGATTTAGTCGTTTATGTTTTTTTCCATACTAAATGAGAGTAGTGAGTCGAGAGTAACCTTATGTAGACATGAATTACAAAAGAAAAAATTACTCCCCTTAAAAGCATATTACTCCCCCTCAGATAATGCTTAGCGGAGGAGTATTTTTTCATTCTCCTCCATAATTCATGTTTTCACACCCTAAGAATCTTGACTCCCCCTCAAAAAGTGTGCATATAGTGTTTAACAATTTCGCAAAGATATACATATTCACTAAGATATGCATATGAGAATGTAACACATATGACACAACGAGTAGAAACGCATATAATCATTTTAGCATATATGCATGAACTCCTAAGCATGCATATGAAAATTTGCGTAACCATATAAGCAAGAAATATTTCGCTTTTAAACAAGTCTGTGCCAATGCATGTGCAAATGCATTTGAAAATGTGCGAAATCTTCATGCATAAGAAAAATGCAAAGTGAAAAATAATTGCAAAAATACAAGAAAAATGCATGAAAAGTATAAAAACTATGCCATGAAGAAATATTTCGCTTTTAAACAAGTCTGTGCCAATGCATGTGCAAATGCATTTGAAAATGTGCGAAATCTTCATGCATAAGAAAAATGCAAAGTGAAAAATAATTGCAAAAATACAAGAAAAATGCATGAAAAGTATAAAAACTATGCCAAGAAAAATAAAAGTAAAGAAAAATTTGAAACAAGACTATACAATTTTTATATTTATTATTATTATTGTTTTTCATTTTTTTATTTTGGGGTCCGATTACGTCACTTTGATCGTGTCCACTCAAATTTTCACATGACACAGAGAATAATTATTTGCCGTCAAGTCATATCGTCAAACTGAAGTCCTAAGTTCATAGAGTGATCCATTTTGACAACTCTCACGAGGTTCGCTCTAGCGCTCAATTATTTTTATCATGGGATTTATATAGTTAGATATATCACTCATGTCAACACAAGCAAAATTATATCAATTAACCTGCTATCAAGGCGCTTCTAATCATTTCACCGAGCGAGAGACCGTCGATTCGGAATCAAAGGGACTTTTGAGGAATCCAGTATTTTGGTTCTGACTTAGAAGGGAAGGAAAATATTTAGGAATCGTGGACTAAATGTAACGTCCCGACTTCCTAAATACGTATTTTGGCGGATTTATGCAACGTAAGCAGCGGAAAGCCCATTTAATTAAAACTTTTTAAAACGTATGAATACAAATATACACGAGTTCAATATTGTTCTCACGAGGTCCACATTTATTCATTGGGCCGAAGACCAAAAATGTAAACACATGAAACATAATTTAAAACACTCCACAGATCGCGTCACATGTACTGCTCCGCCCTCAAAAGTCCGTGGAGTCACCGCCATCAGCCGCCTTACCTACACACGTAAACCCTGAGCTTTTGCCCAGTAGATGAAAATATGCATGAATGTAAATGCTCTCACATCCCAAACCTGACACCTCACCAATGCACTCTCGACAACTTTCGAGCATACGCTCGTTCCTACAACAACTCTCAACTCCTAAAACAGGGCCCTAGGCTAGACTCGGAATCCACGCATAAATGACATATAATACCATGATAGTACGGCCCCATCTCGGTCTCAACCGTAACTATAACAATGACATGTGGTAACGGCCCCATCTCGGTCTCAACCGCACCTAAAATAGTAACAAGCGGCCCCATCTCGGTCTCAACCGCAAGCGCTTCATCGAGTCGTAGCCTGACAACTAACATCGATCACTTTACCCCGCTCATCAACACTATACAGTGCTACCGTAACCCCGCACGGTTATAACTCCCCTCGAAATACATGTATGCAAATGAAATGCAAGTAAAATGCAACATATCACAACGCAACATATAAATTGCAATGTATCAGACCGATGTATTAGCTCGGCCCGATCTAAAAAAATCCTCATACACTAAAATAATTCGGGCCCGAAACCTACGTTCCGATTTGATCGGCCAACCTTAACCACCGAACTCTCCCCCGAATTTATACTAAAAGTTATAAGTTTTAATTTTTTTTTAAGACCCTAATTTCACAATTGGTTCATAATTTTTTTAAAATAATATATTTTAAAACACTAACGCTCGAGTTTCAAAATATCTCATAAATTCCTTATTTATATATATATATATATATATATATATATATATATATTTCAAACTTGTATTTAGAATCCCCATGAATTTTAAAATTTTAGTTTAGTCCCAAAAGATTTCAGAATTTTCAAATCTGCCCCAAATTCCAAAATTTTCAGTTTAGTCCCGAAAATTTTCAGTATTTTCAGAACTGCCCAAAGTTTCAAAATTTTCAGTTTAGTCCCGAAAATTTCTGAATTTTCAGATCTGCCCCAAGTTTTATAATTTTCAGTTTAGTCCCAAAATGATTTCGAAAATTTATAGTTAACTCCAACCAAAATATTTAATATTCATTTAACCCCTCAGAATTTCAGAAAATTTCACAAAGATCCCAATCGACTAAAAAATATTTATTTAACACTTCGGAATTTCTGAATATTTGTCCAAGGCCCCAATCGACTTTAAAAATATTTATTTAACTCCTCGGAAATTCTGAAAATTGTTTCACGGCCCCAATCGACTTTAGAAATATTTATTTAACTCCTCGGAAATTTTGAAAATTACATAGAGGCCCGTAGTCGAGATTTAATTGTTTATTTGACACCATATCTTTCGAAAATTACACAATCACACCAATCGATAGAATATTTAATTTAGATTCTTAAGTTTTAAAGAAACCCTAGAAAACCCTAATTTGCACTAATACTCAAATTCTCCAAATCTAATTAAATCCACCCTTAAAATTTCTATTCTACTTTTCTAACCCTAATATATTTTATCTCCCTAAACCTCCCAATTTTGTAGAGATGGCCGAATTCACACGTAAATCATATATCAAAAAGATCATACAAATAAATTATTAGCATATAAACGTGAACAATTCAAAAAATCATGTATCACGTAAAAATTCACAACTCCTATTTTGTTTACGTATGTAGTTGATCTTCACCTACCTTAATCCGTAAAGAGCTACGTAACGGGTTGTGTCGTGTGATCCCGACCCGAGAGCTTCGATCCCGTGCTTTCGGAGAGTTTTCTTCTCCTCCTCCTTTTCCTTTCCTTCCTTTTCTCTTCTTCTTCTTCTTCTCTCCCTCTCTCTCTCTCGGCCTCTTCCCCTTCTTTCTTCCCTTTCTTTTTTTTTCTTTCTTTCTCTTTCTTCTCTTCTTTCTCTCGGCCACCCTCCCCTTCTCTTTTCAACTCTCTCTTATTTATTTATTTTGCTCCATGTGTATTAGTTGTTGTAGAGTACTTGTTTATTTCAAAGAGACCCTACCTCACATGCATCAAGGAAACATTGAACATGCCATGTCGGTTCTTAGTCATCATGAAAGAATCTTTCTACCCACCTCAATTATTTTCGTTCCCCTCCCTCTTTTTATTTTTATTTTTATTGATTTGGGCTTTAATTTCTCATTTTCAGCCCATTTAAAAATTTGGGCCGAATTGTAAATTCTTGGTCCAATTCAAAAAGAAATTTGATCTTGTTCGAAGATAAAGTTTGTAATTTCGAAAATTATTGAAATAATCCCGTATTAAATTTTTACGGGTATTACATCCTTCCCCCTTACAAGAATTTCGTCCCCGAAATTACAGTACGGAAAATAACTCGGGGTATCTTTCTCTCATCTCGTCTTCTCGTTCCCATGTGGCTTCTTCCAATACTTGGTTCCGCCACAAGACCTTCACAAGGGGAATGTTTTTATTCCGAAGGCGTTTTACCTCGTACATCAAGATCTCCACCGGCCTTTCTTCGTAGCTCAAGTCCGGCTTCAATTGTTGATGTAGCGATTCGCCCTGCACAACATGACTTGGATCCGGGACGTACTTCCGTAGCGTGGATACATGGAAGACATCATGGACTTGAGCGAGCGATGTAGGGAGTCCGAGTTGATACGCTACTTCTCCAACTCTTTTCAAAATTGGGAATGACCCGATATATCTCGGACTGAGTTTCCCTTTTTTCCCAAAACGCTTCACACCTTTCATAGGCGATATCTTCAAAAAGACCCGGTCGCCTTCTTCAAACTCCAACGGCCTCCGTCTCTTATCAGCGTAACTTTTCTGACGAGTCTGGGCCGTTTGCATCCTCTCCCGAATCTTTTCAACAGCTTCGGTCATTTCGCGTACCATCTCAGGACCTAACAACGCCTTCTCGCCTAGTTCATCCCAGTGAACTGGGGACCGACATTTGCGTCCGTACAAGGCTGAGGCGCCATTCCGATTGTGGCTTGGTAGCTGTTGTTGTATGAAAATTCAATCAACGGGAGGTATTTGCTCCAGCTCCCTCGGAAATCCAGAACGCATGCTCGCAACATATCTTCAAGTGTCTGAATTGTTCTCTCCGATTGCCCGTCAGTCTGCGGGTGATAAGCCGTGCTGAAGGACAATTTGGTTCCCATGGCTTTCTGTAAACCCACCCAGAATTGAGACAGAAATCTCGAATCCCGATCCGAGACAATCGAAATTGGAATCCCATGGAGCCTTACGATTTCCTGTATGTACAGCTCGGCGTACTTCTCCATGGAGTATGTTTGACTAATTGGCAGGAAATGGGCCGATTTCGTCAATCTGTCCACGATCACCCAAATTGCATCGTGGCCCTTCATCGTCTTTGGTAATCCCACAACGAAATCCATCGTGATGTGGTCCCACTTCCACTCAGGAGTCATCAAGCGCTGCAACGTTCCCGCCGGTCTTTGATGTTCTGCCTTGATTTGCTAGCATGTCAAGCATCGTTGCACGAAAGCGGCCACATCTTTCTTCATTCCCGGCCACCAGTAATTTCTTTGCAGGTCTCGAATACATTTTTGTTGCACCGGGATGTATCGAATAGATCGTCGTATGCGACTCTGTCAGTATGGTTCGTCGGATTTCTTCATCGTGTGGCACATATAAACGACCTCGGAATCGTAAACTTCCATCGTCTCGAAATTCGACCTCCGATTGAACACTTTTGTCTTGTTCCGCTCGGATCTTCAGATATAATTCGTCATCTTTTTGTGCCTCTTGAATTCGGTCCAACAACGTCGGCTTCAAGGTTAATGCTGCCAGTCTCGCTTCGATCTCCCCGAAGTTGATCACTTCAACTTCGAGTTGGCACAATTCTGCATTCACCGATTTACGGCTCAGAGCATCTGCGACTACGTTCTCCTTTCCTGGGTGATAATTAATCACACAGTCGTAATCTTTCACCAACTCGAGCCATCGCCTTTGCCTCATGTTTAACTCCTTCTGTGTGAAGAAGTACTTTAGGCTTTTATGATCGGTAAAGATTTCGCATCGTTCCCCGTATAAATAGTGGCGCCAGATTTTTAGGGCAAACACCACGGCTGCGAGTTCTAGATCATGCGTGGGGTAGTTCTTCTCATACGGTTTCAGTTGTCGGGAGGCATATGCGATTACCTTCCCGTTCTGCATCAATACGCACCCCAAGCCATTCTTCGAGGCATCACTGTACACCGAAAAGCCTTCGGTACCGGAGGGAATCGTTAGAACAGGAGCCGTCGTTAATCGCTTCTTCAACTCCTGGAAGCTTTGCTCGCAAGCTTCCGTCCACTTGAATGGGACATTCTTCTTCGTCAGGTTCGTGAGTGTCGAGGCGATGCTGGAAAAATCCTTAATGAACTTTCGATAGTATCCAGCAAGCCCGAGAAAGCTCCTGATCCCCGTAGGAGTGGTCGGTCGTGGCCAATTATTCACGGCTTCTATCTTGTTGGGATCCACCGAAAGTCCGTTTCCCGAAATGATGTGCCCCAAGAAGACCACTTGCTCCAACCAAAATTCGCACTTTTTGAACTTGGCAAATAACTGCTTTTCTCGAAGAATTTGAAGGACCGTCCTCAGATGTTCTTCGTGTTCCTCTCTCGTCTTCGAGTAGATGAGAATATCGTCAATAAATACGATTACAAATCGGTCCAGAAACTCTTTGAAGACCCGATTCATTAGATCCATGAAAGCTGCTGGAGCATTCGTTAGCCCGAAAGGCGTGACCAAGAATTCGTAATGGCCGTACCTCGTGCTGAACGCTGTTTTAGGAATATCTGCCTCACGAATATTTAACTGATGATAGCCGAAACGCAAATCTATCTTCGAGAATACTGTAGCCCCTTGTATCTGATCGAATAGATCATCGATCCTCGGTAATGGATATTTGTTCTTTATCGTGATTTTGTTAAGTTCGCGATAATCGATACAAAGTCGCATTGACCCATCTTTCTTCCGTACGAACAATACCGGAGCTCCCCATGGTGAGAAGCTAGGTTGAATGAAGCCCTTCTGTAATAGTTCGTCAAGCTGCTCCTTGAGCTCTCGTAATTCATTCGGTGCTAACCGATATGGAGCTTTAGAGATCGGGGCAGCTCCTGGCATGAGATCGATGGAGAATTCAATTTCTCGATTCGGTGGTAGTCCTGGAAGGTCATCGGGGAACACGTCGGGATATTCATTTACGATCGGAACATCTTCAAGCTTCGGCTGAGAGGATTCTTCGGCTTTCACCGCAAAGACGAAGAAAGCTTCACAACCCGAATTTACGAGTCGCTGAGCCTTCAAAGAAGATATCTGAGGAATTGGATTACCATTCGCCTTTCTCGAAAATTCAAATTCCTCTCCCTCGGGCAAGCAGAATTTTTCTGCTTTCTTCGAGCAGTCGATAATAGCTCCATATCTAGAAAGCCAATCCATCCGGAAAATGATATCGTAATCATTCATCGGGATTACGATCAGATCTACGTTCAAATCTCTTCCCTCGATTCTAACAGGACAATCTTCCACAACTAGATTCGTCCGTGTCGGATCTCCGTGGGGTAGAGACACCACGAAATTGCACATAGAACGAGTGGGATAAATTCCCGCTCTAGCCACAAAATTAGACGACACGAACGAGTGTGTGGCCCCAGAGTCAAATAAAATTGTTGAAGGTACATGAAATATGTTCAGCATACCCGTGACCACGTTCGGATTGGTCTCCGCCTCCTCATTCGTCAATGTGAAGACACGAGCTGGCACCGGCGGTAAGGCCTCCGCCTCCTCGTTCGTAAGTGCGAAGACACGAGCTGGCACCAGCGGTGGTCGGACTTGATTCTGTGGTTGGTTTTGTGGCGGGTGCGGAAATAGCTGTTGAGTTCTGGGACAATCTCGAGCGTAATGTCCGGGCTGCCCGCATTGGTAGCAATGCACCGGTCATTGTCCGAAACAGACTCCGACATGATTTCTTCCACACTGTGGGCATCGTGGTGCTGGATTTGGTGGCCTCATATTCGCTCCTTGGTTGAACGTCGGACGCCAGTTCTGTTGATTGGGTCGGTTGCCGCTGTTGTTTGGACTCCTTCCAAAGAATGGCCGTTTGGAACTTCCGCCTCCTTGTGGAGCTTCCCTCTTCCGACTAGACTCCTGGGCCTCCCTCACAACTCCCTCCGCCTGCTCCGCAATCAATGCCCGTTCCGTCGCCTGTCGAAACTCTAACTGGCGCTCTCCCGCCACGCTTAGATCCCGATAGAACTCGGGTTTCAGCCCCCGAAGAAAACGCGTCACCTTCAGAGCATTGGTGGCTATGAGGTGAGGAGCAAACCGAGATAACTCCTCGAATTTGCGGATGTACTCGGGCACTGACATACTCCCCTGCTTCAGGTTCATGAATTCATACATCCTCTGCTCCTGGTCGTGAGCAGTGAAATATTTATCGTGGAAGAGTTCCCGAAAGCGCTCCCATGTCATGTTAGCCGGATCTTCCAACACCTTGACGGTGTTCCACCAAAAACGAGCGTTTCCCCGAAGTAGGGAAACGGCGCATAACGCTTTCTCGTTGTTCGGAACTCGGCTGTAAACAAAGAGGTCTTCGATGGTACCAATCCAGTCTTCCGCCTCCGCCGAATTAGTAGCATCAGAAAAGGTCGTGGGATTGAGTTTTCGAAATCGTTCCCCAATAATCTCCACACGATCAGGCTGTGGAGGTGGACGGTGCTCAGATGAGCTCCGATGATTTATCAAGTCCTGGATTTGAGTTGTTTGTTGTTGAATCAGCTCGGTCAAACGGTCAATAGTATGTTGCTCCCTAGTTGGGGACTCAGATCTGCTCCTTCGACTCGATTCTCCATGATGATTGTTTCCTCGTCCTCTAACCATTTTCTTAGTTATCTATATTCACGTAACATAGGCAGGAAAGCACATAAGTATTTAACATATCATCATATAATAGCGTAAAACTTACAGGCGCGGCTGGTCCTCCCGGCTTTTGAGCGGCAGTACATGGACAGTCTTCAGAACCTATAACCTAAGGCTCTGATACCAACTGTAACGTCCCGACTTCCTAAATACGTATTTTGGTGGATTTATGCAACGTAAGCAGCGGAAAGCCCATTTAATTAAAACTTTTTAAAACGTATGAATACAAATATACACGAGTTCAATATTGTTCTCACGAGGTCCACATTTATTCATTGGGCCGAAGCCCAAAAATGTAAACACATGAAACATAATTTAAAACACTCCACAGGTCGCGTCACATGTACTGCTCCGCCCTCAAAAGTCCGTGGAGTCACCGCCATCAGCCGCCTTACCTACACACGTAAACCCTGAGCGTTTGCCCAGTAGATGAAAATATGCATGAATGCAAATGCTCTCACATCCCAAACCTGACACCTCACCAATGCACTCTCGACAACTTTCGAGCATACGCTCGTTCCTACAACAACTCTCAACTCCTAAAACAGGGCCCTAGGCTAGACTCGGAATCCACGCATAAATGACATATAATACCATGATAGTACGGCCCCATCTCGGTCTCAACCGTAACTATGACAATGACATGTGGTAACGGCCCCATCTCGGTCTCAACCGCACCTAAAATAGTAACAAGCGGCCCCATCTCGGTCTCAACCGCAAGCGCTTCATCGAGTCGTAGCCTGACAACTAACATCGATCACTTTACCCCGCTCATCAACACTATACAGTGCTACCGTAACACCGCACGGTTATAACTCCCCTCGAAATACATGTATGCAAATGAAATGCAAGTAAAATGCAACATATCACAACGCAACATATAAATTGCAATGTATCGGACCGATGTATTAGCTCGGCCCGATCTAAAAAAATCCTCATACACTAAAATAATTCGGGCCCGAAACCTACGTTCCGATTTGATCGGCCAACCTTAACCACCGAACTCTCCCCCGAATTTATACTAAAAGTTCTAAGTTTTAAATTTTTTTTTTTAAGACCCTAATTTCACAATTGGTTCATAATTTTTTAAAAAAATATATTTTAAAACACTAACGCTCGAGTTTCAAAATATCTCATAAATTCCTTATTTATATATATATATATATATATATATATATTTCAAACTTGTATTTAGAATCCCCATGAATTTTAAAATTTTAGTTTAGAACCAAAAGATTTCAGAATTTTCAAATCTGCCCCAAATTCCATAATTTTCAGTTTAGTCCCTAAAATTTACAGTATTTTCAGAACTGCCCAAAGTTTCAAAATTTTCAGTTTAGTCCCGAAAATTTCTGAATTTTCAGATCTGCCCCAAGTTTTATAATTTTCAGTTTAGTCCCAAAATGATTTCGAAAATTTATAGTTAACTCCAACCAAAATATTTAATATTCATTTAACCCCTCAGAATTTCAGAAAATTTCACAAAGATCCCAATCGACTAAAAATATTTATTTAACACTTCGGAATTTCTGAATATTTGTCCAAGGCCCCAATCGACTTTAAAAATATTTATTTAACTCCTCGGAAATTCTGAAAATTGTTTCACGGCCCCAATCGACTTTAGAAATATTTATTTATCTCCTCGGAAATTTTGAAAATTACATAGAGGCCCGTAGTCGAGATTTAATTGTTTATTTGACACCATATCTTTCGAAAATTACACAATCACACCAATCGATAGAATATTTATTTTAGATTCTTAAATTTTAAAGAAACCCTAGAAAACCCTAATTTGCACTAATACTCAAATTCTCCAAATCTAATTAAATCCACCCTTAAAATTTCTATTCTACTTTTCTAACCCTAATATATTTTATCTCCCTAAACCTCTCAATTTTGTAGAGATGGCCGAATTCACACGTAAATGATATATCAAAAAGATCATACAAACAAATTATTAGCATATAAACGGGAACAATTCAAAAAATCATGTATCACGTAAAAATTCACAACTCCTATTTTGTTTACGTATGTAGTTGATCTTCACCTACCTTAATCCGTAAAGAGCTACGTAACGGGTTGTGTCGTGTGATCCCGACCCGAGAGCTTCGATCCCGTGCTTTCGGAGAGTTTTCTTCTCCTCCTCCTTTCCTTTCCTTCCTTTTCTCTTCTTCTTCTTCTTCTCTCCCTCTCTCTCTCTCGGCCTCTTCCCCTTCTTTCTTCCCTTTCTTTTTTTTTTCTTTCTTTCTCTTTCTTCTCTTCTTTCTCTCGGCCACCCTCCCCTTCTCTTTTCAACTCTCTCTTATTTATTTATTTTGCTCCATGTGTATTAGTTGTTGTAGAGTACTTGTTTATTTCAAAGAGACCCTACCTCACATGCATGGAGGAAACATTGAACATGCCATGTGGGTTCTTAGTCATCATGAAAGAATCTTTCTACCCACCTCAATTATTTTCGTTCCCCTCCCTCTTTTTATTTTTATTTTTTTTTATTTTTTTTTATAGATTTGGGCTTTAATTTCTCATTTTCAGCCAATTTAAAATTTGGGCCGAATTGTAAATTCTTGGCCCAATTCAAAAAGAAATTTGATCTTGTTCGAAGATAAAGTTTGTAATTTCGAAAATTATTGAAATAATCCCGTATTAAATTTTTACGGGTATTACACTAAAGATCTTCTTCCTTTTCTTCTTTGTCCTCTTCACCGGCATTTTCTTTTCCATCCTTAAACGTTTTTATATTATTCTACACTTGCTCAAGCTGAAGCTCCGCTTCTCTATGAGGCTGAGAGATTATCTAAGGCGAAGTTCTTCTTGTAGGTTCTCGGGTTGAAACCGTGCTCCTCTTCTTTTAATCCCTAGAGAGGTTTCAAAATCATCGATTTGGAGAAGTTCACAGCTATGAAATTCGAACCCAAGGCCGTGCTCCTCTTCTCGTTGTCTCGATATAAGACCGGATTATCGTTGGAGAAGTTCACTTCGTGGTGCTCCTCTTCCAGCCGTTCTGACGAGTATACGAGATTATCGAAGGAGAAGTTCACAGCAAGATCCATGTCCTATTCTTATGAATTCTTGAAGATTTCACTAATTAGGAAGGCAGGTTCTTTTGGACTATTTATTGTGCATTGAGCATTCTTCGTGTGCGTTTTCCACCTCCTTTTGTCATTATTTTCTTCTTTTTCTTTCGTCGCCCTTTTCTCCCCCTCCTTTTATTGTTTACGCCCTCCGAAATTTATGAATTACGGTTGAAGGCTTGATCGGGATACAAATGAAGAAAAGGACATCGGAGAAGGCTCAAAAGGGATGACTAGAGAATAATTTCAAGGATGATTTTGATTTTGGCCAAGTGAGGAATTTTCCTACGTGCCCTAGTCATTTTCCTAACACTGACGCAAGGCGAGTATGAGGCCAAGAAATACAAGTTAAGACAAGCATTTGATGTGTGATCCGCTCAAGGATAAATTAAGGAAATAACCAGTCATATATTAAGGAAAGATTTTAGTGAACAAATCAAAGTAGATCGAGTAATCGTCACTCCCCATTTTTTCGTTGTTTTTGTTTAATTTTATTTTTCAAAACAATGAAAAAATACTTTGTGTTTGTTTATGTTTGTTTTTTCTATTTGTTATTATATAAAATATATATATATATATATATATATATATATTTGGTTATATTGCGTTTTTCTATTAAAGAAAAACAACATGAACATGATATAAAAACAAAGAAAAGAAAAAAATTAAGTAAAAGTGCATGAATTTTGATTATGTATATATATATATATTTTCATTAGAACTAAATGCGGAAATATGCATGATAGTTTTTTTTGTTGGCAGTTAACATTTCAGCTCATATGCAAATGTACCAAATTTAATCCCTAGAAAATCGAAAATTGTTAGAATTGGATTGAAAATCGTTTTTCTGATTACTGTTCATCGAAGAACAGTTTGACGCGAAAAATTATTTTCGATCCAATAGCTTAATTCTGTGCTTAATTGACTTGAATTTGATGTTTCTGCAGTCGCTTAAGTGCTAGAAGTTGATTGCGATCCGATTTGTAGCTGTTTGAACTTCGTTTTAAGGATTAAATTGATTCTGTGATTTACTGTTTGCGAAGAACATGAAGAACACGTTCTGATTTTGATCAATTTCGACATATTTTGCTTCATAACGTGTTTAATTTCTTGTTCGTGCGTAGTTAGTAAATGATTGCGAGCAATTACCTGAAATTTCACTGTCTAATTCGTTGTTTTTGCTTGAATATGTGTTAATCGTATTCTGTGATTTTTATCGATCGTTCTAATTTTTCTCGCTAGGTTTACGATCGGATTAATTTCTCGATCGAAATACTTGGCGCGATAATTTTTCTCGGTCAAAATACGAAGTCAGCGCTAAAATCGTCAACACTAGAAACGATTTTAGTTAGAAATATTTCTCGAGCATTATTTAGCGAAAATCTTTTTCGACAGAGACCAATTTTGACTTTGCATGCGTAAAAACTTTCTCTCGAAAAACATTTTCGATCAGACCTTTAACGTTTGACCAGGCGAAAATCATTTACACGCAAGAAACGTTTCCAATCAACAGATTTATTTTGACTTGTCGAGAAACTTACTAACGAACTGTTTCTTTACGATCGAAATAAATTCACAATCCGAAATTTTTCTCGACCAAACGATTTTGAGCAATTTATTTCGCTCGAAAAATATTTCGCTGACAGACTTTCTCGCACGAGAACAGTACACATTATATTATATTTCGACGAAATTTTTTTGATCAAACTTTAAAGATTGAATCGAAAATAATTTTTTTTGGAGTAAATCCCATATATATATATAAATGGTGAATGTACAGAGTGAGTGAGGGGTTAGCCTTCACGATCTACCAGTAACAAACCACTGGCAAAACGCATCAAACAAGGAAAAAGAAAAACTACACTCAATACAACCACGCTACACGCCAAAGACGTCGTATAGCCGCCCTCTGTAAATCGTAGTTGGGCGATATCCTAAGGAGCCTCATGCATGCCATATCCAGAACTATTGCGACGAGCTTGTCCGGAATCGTGATAGTCCCCTCCTTCCAACGCTTATTACGAGCCTGCCATATGTTATACACCAGGGAAGCTAACACATGACGATACGCAGCATATAGTAGATGTCGTCGACGCCATCGTAATGCAGCCCGGACAATGCCCTCTTTCCAGTCCGTGTAAGGCCAAATCCACATGATCCGTCGCCGCAGCAACCTAATGCATTGCCGTGAAAAGTCACAATCAAAAAATAGGTGCGAAGTGTAGCGCATCGCAAAGGACACATAACGAAGATCATTCAACAACTCTACTACAAAACAAGATGGATGCATACTCGCTTGGAAATGACAATCGTCCGCCGATATTGCTACGTGGCGAATACACCGTTTGGGGTAGCCGCTTCCTCAATTTCATAGCTTTGAAAGATCAAGCTGAAAATTTATTGAGTTCACTAGAAGAGGGACCCGCACAGTTTTGGGTTAATATCCCCAATGATGATACAGTGACTCCTCAAATTCCCGCATCTAGGCGACTGAAGGAGCCTAGGGAGTATTCTATTGAGGAGAGGGCACGAGCCAAGGTTGATCTAATAGCCATGAATACTCTTATGCAGGGCATCCCCAACGACATATATGGACAGATTGATAGCCATTCATCGGCTAAAGGAATGTGGGACGAACTGCATAGGATGATGCAGAGGACGGAAGTCGGCATAAAGGCCAAAAAGGCAAGTATCCTCACTGCTAACGACTCCTTCAAAGCAAAGCCGGAGGAAAAGTCTATATGAGATCTACCAAAGACACCTCACTCTTCTCAACGAGATGAGGAAGATAGAACCAACATGGAGACGAACATCAGATTTCTCTCTTCCCTGCCCGCGGAATGGAAAAAGATATCCACTCAAATTCAACAGAATAAAGATCTAGAGGAGCTGGATATCTGTTAGGATATTTAATTGATTGTGTCAATAGTTTAAGTCTTGGGATTAATTTTGTAATTATCTTTAGCTTGGGCTTTAGACAAGATTGTAATTAATTAATATTTAGTGATTGGGCCTTAATATACCTAGGGTTAATGTGGTATATAAGGTGTTACCAACTCACTTTTGAAAGTAATCAAAGATCAAAGGCTTATCCAAATTTTTCACACACTACACACACTCAAAGGTGAGAATACTCCCTTTTCATTCCATTAAAGCCTCTTTGATTCCTTGTTTGGTGCATTCGGGACCAACAAGTGGTATCGGAGCAAACGTGGATCAATCTGCATTGATTTGAATCCAGTTTCGTTCGATTCCAAGAAAGATCAAAGGTGTTTTTGGGCAAAAAATTATTTTCGGCATTTCAAGCTTGTTTTGGGGTTTTGATGCTTCGTTTTTGTGTTTAAAACCTTCCCCCAGATCGAGTATATGCCTAAAATGTTTTTAGAACACTTTTGGATCAGTTTTAACGAGTTTTGAGCAAGATTGAAGCAAAAACTTTTCAGAAAAGGACATCTCGGCCATTCTCTGTTTTTGGTCGATTTGACCTATTTTTTGGTGTTTTTAGCTCACAAATCGGTCGATTATGTGTTTAGGGAAGAATTTCTGAAGTTTAGGATCAAGATTGAGCGATTTTGGTTGAGATTTGAGTGAAAACGGACGGTTTTCTGGGAAAGATTCGCGACAAGCAATGGAACAGTACTTCGGTGTTCTTGCCCGCGAAACTTTCTGAATCGTTCAAATCCGCGAAAGTTTCATATCCGCGAATTTAAATCCGAGAATTTTTAAACCGCGAAAATTCACTTTCACTGCATTTTTCGCAACGGCCTATGCTCAAATCCGAGAATTTTCAAAACCGCGAAAATTTTACGTTCACTGCATTTTTCGCAACGGCCTATGCTCAAATCCGAGAATTTTCAAAACCGCGAAAATTTTACGTTCACTGCATTTTTCGCAACGACCTATGCTTAAAATCCGAGAAACTTTATATGCGAGAAAGTCTATTCAAGAAGTTTTCTAAGCCGCGAAACTTTCCAAAAATCTGAGAAATTTTCGCAGGTCGAGAAATTTTCAGCCGAGAATTTTTAAACCGCGAAAATTTCACTTAGACCCAATTTTTCTCAACTTCGTACTCTTTAAAATCCGAGAAACTTTATACCCTTGAAAGCTGATTCCGCGAATCTTTCTGAGCTGCGAAATTTTTCTTTCAAGACCGAGAAAATTTTGAACTTTGCGAAAATTTTTACATCCGAGAAAGTTTTCAAAGCCGAGAAAATTTATCTAATTTGAGAAAGTTTTTTTTTTTCAATACCACACCTCTTTCAAATCCGAGAAAATTTTCTAAGACCACACGTCAACTCTCGATGCGAAATTTTTTTTTTTAACGTGCGAAATTCTCTTGTGAAGCTTTAAAACTCTCAACTGAGAATCATTCTCACATGCGAAATTTTAGAATCCGAGAAAATTTCGAACTGCGAATTTTTTTTTTTTTGACGTGTTAAGACTTTTTCTCGTGTTAAAATCTTCTTGGGTTAAACTTTTCTCAAACTTATTTATGATTTGATCCCAACACTTCAGTCCTAACACCCTAGACCACATTTGACATAAAATTTGTTTTTGCTCCTCAAGTCTCGATTTAAATTCCTAGAACTTCTCCTAATTTCAAGATTTATTTCTCTTCCACACATTATCGACCATCACACACGCTCACTTAGTTCTAGGAAATTCTTTAAACAGTTTTATTCTCAACACTCTACTCATTCAACTCGTATTTCTCTTATCGTTCGTTACTAACTCTCTTATCTATACAAGATCAAAACCACGGACGATTCGACTGCACCAACCATGTCTACCACGAATGACATCTCCACAGTGAGCTCCGACACCAGGCCTCCGATGCTGCGACAAGGCGACTACAGCATATGGACAAACCGGTTCCTCACGTTCATCAGGAACAAAGGCGCACCACTCTCTCAATACCTTCTGGACTCCATATTCAACGGCCCAGCACAGTTCTGGACAATCATCCCTGCACAGCCAAACGCAAACCCTCCCATGGATGAACGCCGCACTCCAAGAGGTCCCATCAATGAGGATGAACTGGCTCGCGTACAGGCCGACGAGACTGCCAAAGGATACCTCTTCCAGGCTATGGGCAACGAAGTCTATGCTCACATCGAGTGCTGCACAACTGCTAAAGAAATATGGGATGAACTCGTAGAAATCATGGCAGGCACTACTGAAAGTGCTCAAGGGAGGAAATCAGCCTGTCTCTCACAGTATGAACACTTCCAAGCCTACGAAGGAGAGGAGCTGCGTGACACGTACCTCAGATACCTGAAGGTCATCAATGAACTCAAGAAAGCCAGGATCTCGAGGGACAAATTCGATATCAACAACCGCTTTCTTGGAAGCCTCAAACCACAGTGGGGCAATGCAATCGTGATGATGATTCAGAGTAAGGACCTCTCCAACACTTCCATCCATGCTCTTTATGACAGTCTGTCTGCCTATGCTCCATACGTGCAACCTCAGTCCACCAACACTCGAGTCGACCCACTGGCCCTCCTCTCTAACAAAAGCAATGATCGATCTTCCACCACTAAGACCAAACAGAACAAAGGAAAGCTACCAGCTGTTGTATCTGACACTTCTTCAGGATCCAAAGCTGATACAGAATCAGACGAAGATGTTCGTGATATACGCAAGCAACTGGCAATGCTCACTAAGTTGGTCTCAAAGAAGATCGGGAAAAAAATCCTCATCCTCTTCCAATCGCCAAAGAACCTATAGCGGCACCAAAAAGACCACTCCCACAGAGGAAGCCAAGCCGACAAAGAAAGAAGAGGACTCCACACCTCAAAAGTCTGTGAAGTGCTTTCGGTGTGGAAAGTTAGGCCACTTTGCCAAAGAATGCCACGCCCCACGCGTGAAGGACTCCGGCTACTACGACCGTAAGGCCAGAATGACCCGCAAGGTGGAAAGTGGGAAAGCTCTACTCACCGAGGAGGCTGAATGGGTGAATGACACTTCAGAAGATGAGGAGCCTAAGGATGAAGATTGCTGCATGGTAAGGCTGGTCGAACATGACGAGGACGAGGAGATGGATCACACCGGTGAAAACACAGCTAATACTCCTACCAACGCTGAGTCTGAGGTACGAATCTCACACCTCGATGATGTGTTTACTCACCGACACGCCATTAAGAAACCCACCGTAGACGCTAGGGATTATGATGTACTTAAGCTAAAATTTGAAAACAACTATGCCTTACTTAGTCTAAAAGTAGAAGAACTTGCCTGTGCAAACGAACGTCTAATGGCCTCTGAAGCTTTAGTCAAACGTCTGCAAAGCAAGAACAAACAAAGTGAGACTAAGGTTAAGGAAACTACACTAGCCATTAGTTCATGTGAAACCTCTCGCCTCCTGACGGCCTCCCAATATGAACTGCTTACGAAGGAAAGAGTTAGGCTATACCACAAGGTGAAAGAACTTGAAGAGCAACTTCACCTTAGAAACGAAAACTCACGCATTTTATGCCTATTGAACCAACCAGTGGAAACAGAATTCTACAACGCACGGGGGGGATCGGACTGTCTAGCAATTGCAATCCAACACCGCTAACAGTTAAAAGATACAACATGTGCAACACTGCATTCTTGCAAACAAGAAATGGTGCTCCCCCGCAGCTTAAGCCATTTGTGAGATCATCCTCCGCTGCCATCTCAGAAGAAACAAGAGAACAGAACATTCATTGGGCAGAAATCGCGTATGACTACACAGAGTTGAACAATAGAGATAAGACTAAGGTATCCTCACTCTCGGAGGATGTCGAAACCTTACTCCCAAACAAAGAACAGGAAGTTGCTTTTCAAGATGTGCTCTCTCGCACTTACATCCCAAAGAAACTACTACTCATAGCAGAACTAGAACGACAACTAGAAGTAGAAAGGAAGGCCTTTGCAAAAGAGCGAGATGAGCTACTTAGCAAAATCTACACACTAGAAAAATTTCCCAACACGAACTATCCCTCCACATCGAGTCAAGTACCCGATTCTCAAACATGTAAATGTAAGAGGACGGCGAAAATGACTCCTGAAGCTGACATATGTTCTAACACTAACTCTAGTATTCTTATGGATACAGGGAATGTGAGTTCGACGTCTCTGGAGGGCAGTACGTATCAGACAAAGGCGAATCCACTCTTCGATGACAAGAAGAAAAAGCCATCCTATATTCGTCCTTCCTCTCTATGTACTGAATCCCAATATCCTAAGGTCGTAGACAATTATGTTGCCAAAACTTATCTTTCTTTTACCAAACTTATGTCTATGTGCTGTTGCAATGATTTTGTTCTCCCACGATTTCATGAATATGAAACACATGAACACGCAACACTCCGACCTCGGAAGCGAACCTTCTCTACGACGTCTTGGAATTCTACCATCTCGCCAAAACCTAAGGTCAAGCGAAAACGTCTCTCGTCGTCAAACGCAAACTCACCCACTACTCGCAAGCCAAAGGCGACCAAAACCGAAGCACGAAAACAACAACAACATTACCCACGTCAATTCATGTATACGGCGCCAAACATGCAAGCACGAATTAGGAAAATATGGGTTAGGAAAACCACAATCCCGCCTAATCAAACAAACGACAAAGGGAAAGCTAAATTAGAATCAACACAATCTGATTTAGAATCCACATTTCCCATTAAGCGCATGAAAATTTTACTTGTATCACAAGAATGCCCCGTCAGTAAACGGGGATCCAACATTTGCTAATGATTGCAGGTCTGTCATGTGTGGTAGCTAGACTCGGGTTGCTCCACACACATGACGGGGAACAAGGAGCTGCTGAGCAACTTCTCCGAGCGCTATCTCGGAAGGGTCTCCTTCGGAAACAGTCAAATGGCTCCAATTCTCGGAACTGGTGATCTCGTCCATGACAAACTGACGATCAAGGGCATCTCTTACGTTGAGGGTTTGAGCTACAATCTCTTCAGCATTGGTCGTTTCTACGACAAAGGATACAAGGTTCTCTTCGAATCTGACATCTGCAGCATTATAGATGCCTCGGGACTGCCACTTCTTTCTGGAACGCGCACGTCTCACCTCTACGTACTCAATCTCACGACCTCTCGACCAGTATGCCTTCTCTCTCGGGCTGCACCCAAGTTGAATGATCTATGGCACCGACGTCTCTCTCATCTCAATTTCAAGACTATCAACAAACTGCGTCAAGATAAACTCGTCAACGGTCTACCCCAACTAACATATCATAAGGAACACCTCTGCTCTGCCTGTGAATTGGGGAAGATGAAGCGATCGTCTCACATATCCAAGGAAACACCGTCCTCTAAGCTAATCCTCGAGCTCTTACATATGGATCTATGTGGCCCAATGCCTACGGCCACACTCGGAGGAAGACGGTATATTCTTGTGATTGTCGACGATTTTTCACGCTACACATGGACGAAACTCATTCGTACAAAGGATGAAGTTCCTGATATAATTATCGAGTTTGTTGTTACGTCCCAAACTCTCCATCAACAGAAGGTTCGGATTATCAGAACTGACAACGGAACTGAGTTTAAGAACAAGAAGCTCTGTGATTTCTATGCCACTCAGGGCATCACTCAGCAGTTCTCAGCCGTGAAGACACCGGAACAGAATGGTGTCGTTGAGCGTAAGAACAGAACACTAGTTGAAGCAGCTAGGACTCTCCTCATCCAATCCGGCCTTCCTCACTCTCTTTGGGGCGAAGCTATTCAAACAGTCTGTTACACGCAGAACCGGGCTTCCATCCACAAGAGATTCAACCGCACTCCATACGAGATGTTGAACAACCGTCGTATACCAGATATATCGTATCTAAGGGTTTTCGGATGCCGATGTTTTGTTGCCAATGATCGCCAACATCTTGGGAAGCTTGATCCAAAAGCACTCGAAGGAATCTTTGTTGGTTATTCGCTAAACTCGAAGGCATACAGAGTCTATATTAAGGAGAAACGATCTGTCATTGAGAGCACAAATGTCACCTTTGACGAAAGCGAAGGCGACCTCATGGCTTCTGCTCATATTAGTCCAGAACCAGGTCTTCTACATTCGTTGACAAAAGGTCAACCTTCAACGGCGGGAACTTCGTCATCTGAGGGCAACTCTGGTGGGATCTCGATCTACTTTTCGAGTACTTCTATCCAGTTCCCAAGACTCCCGCCGCCACCACTGAACCTACCGCTGCACCCACTCCACCTACACCACCAGTTATCGGCAATGATGTCGTCCCTCCAAACTTGGATGCACTCAATCTCAATGAAGACGACATTTTACCCAACCTTGGGAACATTGCTGATCCTGATGATGAACCATCTCCATCCACTACGGTTGAGATCTCTTCTTCGGACACCGGACCCCAATCTAATGAGCCTCCAATAGACACAAATGCGGCTAGCTCCTCACAGACCAATGTACCACTCTGGACTCGGTCTCATCCTACAGACTAGATTATTGGGGACCTCACATCCGGTGTTTCGACACGTTCGACTACGATGAATGAAAGTCTGTTTGCTTGCTATCTCAGTCAAGTCGAACCATCACGAGTAGCTGAAGCTCTCAACGATCCCGATTGGCTGATTGCAATGCAGGAGGAAATAAATCAGTTTGAACGTTTACGAGTTTGGGAACTCGTACCACGACCTCGCAATAGATCCATTATCGGCACAAAATGGATCTTCAAGAACAAAAAGGATGAAGACGGTGTTGTCATTCGCAATAAAGCAAGACTTGTGGCTAAGGGGTACAACCAACAAGAAGGTATCGACTACGATGAAACTTTCGCCCCAGTTGCCAGGATCGAAGCCATACGAATTTTTCTTGCCTTTGCTGCTCACAAGAACTTTAAAGTCTACCAAATGGACGTGAAGACTGCATTTCTGAATGGATTTCTCAAAGAAGAAGTGTACGTTGATCAACCTGAAGGGTTCTTGAGCGAAGAGTTTCCTCATCACGTATATCGACTCTACAGGCTCCCCGAGCTTGGTATGACGTCCTTTCAGACTTCCTTGTTCAGTCTGGATTCAAGAACGGATCTCTGGATACAACTCTCTTCACCAAGCGGAGTTGCCCGGACATAATGATTGTACAGATTTATGTCGATGATATCATTTTTGGATCGACTAAACCACAACTGTGTGAAGAGTTCGCAGAATTGATGAAAGAGAAATTCGAAATGAGTATGATGGGTGAGCTGAACTTCTTTCTTGGTCTTCAAGTAAAGCAACTCCCCAACGGAATCTTCATCAATCAGTCCAAATACATCCATGACATCCTCGAGAAATATGGAATGAAGGATGCCAAGACTGCTGCTACACCTATGTCACCCTCTGGCCGACCCGAGCGGACCCATCTGGTGTTCCCGTTGACCAAACCATCTATCGAGGGATAATAGGTTCTCTTTTGTATCTTACTGCTAGTCGACCGGACATCGTTCTCTCGACAGGAATCTGCGCTCGTTTTCAGGCAACAGCAAAGGAATCCCATCTCACTGCTGTCAAAAGGATCCTCCGCTATCTCAAAGGAACACCCAATCTGGGTTTGTGGTACCCCACTCTATCGGACTTCAAACTAGTTGGATTCTCTGACTCGGATTACGCAGGATGCAAGATGGACCGAAAAAGCACCTCTGGAGCTGCACACTTCTTGGGAGGTAAACTCGTAAGTTGGTCGTCTCGAAAATAAAACTGCGTCTCAACTTCATCGACGGAGGCAGAATATGTCGCCGCCGCTAGTTGCTATTCACAACTTTTGTGGATGAGAACCAAACTACGAGATTTTAATTTTCATGTTGATAAAATTCCCATTTACTGTGACTCAAAAAGTGCTATTGCGATGACGAGTAATCCAGTACATCACTCAAGAACGAAACACATAGATATTCGTCACCACTTCATCAAAGAACATGTCGAACAAGGCACGATTGAATTGCACTACATCACAACCGAAGATCAACTGGCCGACATCTTCACAAAACCGTTGGATGTCAAACGATTCCAACACCTAGTGACTATGTTGGGCATGTTGAATATTCAGTTGTGATCAATCGACCCTACATGAACTTTGATAAAGTGTACATATTTCTTTTTCCACTTCACTTCATTATCTATGTGTCTTCTGAATTATGTCTTTTGAGGGGGAGTTTTCGATTAAGGGGGAGCATCTATTGATTTTTCATTATTTAAAACGGGAAGTTTTTCGATTAAGGGGGAGCATCTATTTTTTTCTTCTTCCATTATTTAAAACGGGAAGTTTCTCGATTAAGGGGGAGCTTCTGATTTTTTCTATTTATTTTATTTCAAAAAAATATTTGGGTTGAAATTTTAAAGTTTGATCAAACTGAGTCAAAATTGGACCGATTAAAATATTTTGGGTTGAATTTCTAATTTTCTGGTAAAAAAGGGTCAAAATTGGACCAATTGAACCTCAATTAGACCCAACTTTGACCAAACCCGCGAAAATTCAGCTCAGTTGAGGTTTTGACCAAGCCCACGAAACTTCGACCCATTAACTCAAAATTTCGCATATACAGTGACTAAAACCCCTAAAACCCTAAACACTTAACACATTTTACAATCCTAAAATTCCCGAGAAAAATTCAAAATTTTCGCAACCCCCTCTTTCACAATTTCGCAACCCCTCGCATCATTGTCGACGTCCAATCTGCATTCAAAATCCACTTAGCTGCATCCTTCGACTTCAAAATCAAGCTTTTTCGGTATGAATACACCTTAAATAATCCAAATATCTGTTCGTCTTATCCTGTTTTGCCCCATTTTAATTAAATCTGTTAGGTTTGAATTAATTTTTCTCGGCTCTAAATCAAACGCATGTTAGATTATTGATGTTTAATACCCTCAAATATGCATTGCCCATCCAATTTCGAGTTGATTGAGTCCAGATTATTGCATTTTGGTTGAGATTTGCGTAGGTCTAAGGCTAAAACATTGCGTAGTTTCGCACGATATCGCACTGTGTTCTTCACCGCGAAAAAATTCTCAGAAAAATTGCTTTAAAACGTTAAATTTCGCTGCTACAGTGAGCTAAGCCCCGCGAAACTTTATTTTATCCGAGAAATTTCTTGCGCTACAGTGAGTGAGGTTCCGCGAAAATTTCTCCGAGAAATTACATATGTTAAAATTTTTTTTCGCTGCTACAGCATGTTAAGCCCCGCGAAACTTTATTTTCTCCGAGAAATTTCTTATGTTAAAAAGTTTTCGGTGCTACAGTGACTAAGAAACTGCGAAACTTTCGCCCGAGAATTTACATGTGTTAAAATTTTTTCGCTGCTACAGTATGTTAAGTGCCGTGAAAGTTTATCTGAGAAAATCTTTTTCCCTCACGACAAAACTTTCCCTGCTACAGTGAGTTTAGCCCCGCGAAATTCTAATAACACATCACTTCATATTACATATTTTCGCATCTTCACTATTTCGCAACTACAGTGAACAAAAATTTTCGCAGTCCACAAAGCTCTTTACCTCCGCGAAACTTTCATATAACCTGTGAAAATTTCTCACGACATGTGTATGTGATATAACTTGCGAAATTTTCCATACTTGCGAAAATTTTATTCTGACTGCGAAAATTCTCACGACATGTCTATGTGATATAACTTGCGAAATTTTCCATCACTTGCGAAAATTTTACTCTGACTGCGAAACTTTCTCACGACATGTCTTTGTGTTATAACTTGCGAAAATTTCCCAATACATGCGAAACTTTACACTGAATGCGAAATTTCCATGCTACATGCGAAAATTTCCTTTGAATGCGAAATTTCCCTGTTATATGCAAAATTCATGAATAAGACTGAGTGCGAAATTTCCTTTATATCTGCGAAAATGTTCTCTCGACATGCCTTTGTGTGATAATCTGTGAAATTTCTCATTACATGCGAAATTTGACACAAAATGATAAATTTTCCTCAACATCCCTATATGTTATACTTAGCGAACCTTCTCATCTCCTTTAAAAACATTGTCGATGTTTCATTTGCAATTTGAGGCCACTTCCATCATTTCACCCATGACTCATTTATGTCCACATTCTCACAATTTATTCCATACTAATCATATCACAATTACTGTCAAGCACAGATATGACGGAAAAAGATCAAAGTACAATTGAAGCACTTGAGGCGGCTGCAATCCAACGGGACATTGCTCGCATCGAACTCAACACACGTCTCTATGTCCCACCACCCGAGCAGATCTTCCCACTTAGTCAATGGGCCCTGATTCCCAACAACTTCATGGTGGACCTGCAGAGCTTTCGATGCGATGCCCCCGTCATCATAGAAATCCTCAAAGGGCACCCACTTCGCCACGCCCTCACACATGGCGAGCCAGAAGCACAGGTGTACCTTCAACAATTCTGGCATACACTGCAGATAGCGGGACCACTCCATCTTGCCAAAAACCTATCCGCACAAATTGATCAAGAAACGGTGGTCCTCAATCGCAAAATAGTGCAAGAAGTGCTTCAACTCCCCGTCTACTCACCCTATGACCCACTTCCAACGCACGATCAACTCATTGAAGACATTGACCGACTGGGCTATCAACCAGATACCAAGAAGAAGAAGGGCCCACTTGTCCTCAGTGAAGTCACCACCCGCAACCTACCTCAACCTTGGCGAACACTGTACCTGCTGGTGAACAAGTGCATGTCAGGAAAGCATGCCGGTCAGGACCGCGAAAACCTTCAGATCCTCACCATCCTAACCGGCATCGCCCACAACCGGAAGTACAACTACGCGGACATCATCTGGATGGATATTGTCGCGATGATCCAACGTCGCGATCGGGAAGTCGCAAAGGGAGTCACTAACCGCTTCATACCTTACATGCGGTGGCTCCCAGCCTTCATCAAACACTTCCGCATGCACTCCACCAGCATTCGCATGCGGCCGGCAGCCGAACACTTCCCCATCCCCACAGTCGACAAGTTCGCCAAGAAAAACACTCCGGCGAAGGATCGAAACGCAATGATAATTCCGGACGAAGTTCTCGCCTACGCCGACCAGACAAATCCACACGTCCGCGAATATCGCATGTCAACCGCCTCATTCCGAGAAAGCCCCAGACCACTATCTTCTGTCCCTACGGAGCAGATCAACCCCACTGCTCCCAACCCCGGGACTAGCCAAAACCCCACCACCACCTCCAAAAAGTCCTGGAGTCGCGCCGCATCCTCTTCCACCCGCGCTCCGAAAAAACGGGCGCGAGAGGATGACGTAAGCCGCCCCACGGAGCGTCGATCGAAACAAAGCACGATCGACCTCCTCAGCCACAAATAAGCCGAGCCGAACCAGTAGGTACAGGAGGTGATGTGTTCACCTCCCGAGTAGAAGTCGTGGCATCTGGCTCAACCACGCAAACTACCCCCAACCCACTTATCTTCCTCTCTACAGGAAGATATTTCATTCCACGAGGAGCCACGTATACCATCGACATCCCACTTGGAGATAGTCGATGTTGAAACAAGCAGTCCCTCGCCTCAGACTGCATCCTCTTCAAGCACCTCGAGTCTAGTGCCCTCACTCCCCATAGTTTCATACGTTTCTAGGACACATACACCTTCCACCGCACCACAGAGTCTTCGTGACTCTGTCAGAACGCTCGGTGATGTCTCTGTGACTGAGAGCGGAAGACCTAGCACGGCCAACATCACAACAACCGTGAGCCTAGGCCATCATACGATTGAGTCTGTCTCATCGATGATGCCAACGGGAAGTCTAAGTGACCCCGTCTTTTCCAGTCCTGTGCAAACGGGCGGCCGATCGGCTATATTCTTCGATTCGGTGTCAGTTGGAGTTCTTCGTGATTCCAACTTGTTAAATTTACCCCAATTCATCACCGAGACCGCGCTAGAGACACGTCTTCAAGAGTTTGCAAAGACTCTTGAGACGTCGATTCTCGATAAAGTCCACGCGCGTCTCGATGCGTCCACCGCCGACAAAGGGAAAGGTGTGGCCCCGGAGACGCCACCACCGACTCAAGATGTGGACGCTGAAGCCATTCTCTCTGCCATCTCCGCGAAGGAGCTCTTCTACCTCCTACGAGCAAGATTCGAGTCGATGACGGAACTCGACGACGAGGAACGGCAGATGAAGAGAATGATGACTCAGCCCATGACTTGCCGCGCTCAGGGCGAGTCCAGCGGGATCAGGCGCGACGATCAAGACGATGATCGCCGCGAGGGGGAGAATAGGCAGCTAGGCCAACAATCCCAAGGACTCACTCACTCGACGCCGTGCTCCTCCTCCGGGCCTGAAACAACGCCCGTAACAGAAACCTCACACCCCACTAGCCAAAAATCCCACCTTATTAACCCTGAGTCACTAGCCAAATCACCCTCACCACCATCCACTACCGTCTCCAAAACTCTAATCGTCACATCGACGTTAGAGACCACCCCCACACCGTCTCCACCCACAGTCTCCGAACCTCTAACTATCACATCGATGTTTGAGGCCACCACCACACCTACACCACCCGACACCCAAATCATCCTTGCCAAAACCATCACCACAACTGAACCACCAGAATCTCCACCACAACCATCCCCACAATCCACAAACTCTTCCGACGCAACACCCACGCCACCACACAGCGACACTCCTCTCAACACCGACCCCAACGTAGCTCCCGAGGACGTCTACTGCGCACAGAACGAGATCGAAGCCTACATCTTCAACAATGAATGGCTGTACACACCCGTCGATGCAGTAGCAGCCAGGAAGCTGGTGGAAAACGCTCGACGTCTGCTGATGGAAGCCTCACTAACGCTGATCAACACAGCAGACAACGAGGACGGAGAGGAGTACGACGCTGAACCGGCCGAGCTTGAGGACATCCTGCAATTCCAAGCGCAGCAAACTGAGGCCCCTGCTGCTCAAACGGATGTACCCACGGTGGATATACCGGAAGCACCGTGGGAAAACAAAAAGATCACCGCACCGTTTCAAGAAGAGATCAGGAAGAGGATCTGGCGACGCAAGGAGCAGATCATCACCACCTTCGACGAGTATGAGCTGATGAACATCCAAAGTTGGAGCGAGAGAAAGAAGCAACTCTATCGATGGAGCCTTCTGTGCCACAAATGCACAAATAGGACGCTATCCGATGAGGAAAACATCGCTCAGGAAATGAGTCGGGCCCCCATCTGCAAAGTCACTGACCTCCGCCAAGAGTCCAAAGGACCTGTCCATTACCCAGTATTCACGGTAATGAGGCAGGATGAGAGCTACTGTGAAGTCAGTGAGGCGGACTTCAAGTTTCTGCGCCTGGGCGACCTGTACAGCATGCTGGAATCCATGAAGCAGTTCAGACTCGTCCTCAGAAGTTCTGGACATCTCATACGTGCTGAACCGGTCACCATGGGATATGTGGCTATCAAACGCCACATGCTCCGACAGGTCAGATTCTTCGCCACCCACGATCTGCAGATGGCGGTGGAGCACAACCTGAAGAAGGTGAATCTGACTCGCCCATCTTTCAAGAACGCGGACGACTACCGAGAGGGCGATGTGATCGACGGAGACGATCCGGCGGTCGCCTACTCGAACTATAAGGGAAAGATGAGGATGCTGCGCTGCTCTGAAGTGGCAAAGTTCTCGGATGGAACGCTCACCATCATCCAAGACAAACTAATGAAGATCTGCCGCATACTTTCAGAAGAAGATCCTCTCTGCCGATCCAAGTTCGCGAAGCTCATTGACGCTATAGCTAATCGATTGGTACTTCGAAGGAACCTCCGCGCCTTCGAGTTCAAGCTAGGGCTTCGAGACACACTCACACGCTAATCCACCACCGCTACGCTCAAGATTCAAGACTCCCAACAATTGACACAAAGGGGGAGATTGTTAGGATATTTAATTGATTGTGTCAATAGTTTAAGTCTTGGGATTAATTTTGTAATTATCTTTAGCTTGGGCTTTAGACAAGATTGTAATTAATTAATATTTAGTGATTGGGCCTTAATATACCTAGGGTTAATGTGGTATATAAGGTGTTACAAACTCACTTTTGAAAGTAATCAAAGATCAAAGGCTTATCCAAATTTTTCACACACTACACACACTCAAAGGTGAGAATACTCCCTTTTCATTCCATTAAAGCCTCTTTTATTCCTTGTTTGGTGCATTCGGGACCAACATCGCCGCTGGCCTAATAAATCACCCGATAGTCATTTTGTACATTTACTGAAAATAAAGTTCGGTGATTTTCATAATAGGCCGAAACCTATCCAGCTTGGAAATCTTCGTCATCGGCCGAAACCTAACCTACTTGGAAATCTTCATCATCGGCCGAAACCTAACCTAACTTGGAAATCTTCATCATTGCCCGAAGCTCAACTCGGCAATTCTAATTATCGTCCGAAGCTCAATATGCTGAAATGTTTTAAAATATTCCAAGGCTTAAAGTAAGTAAAATCGATCGATAGCTATCTCATTCGGCGAATTTTATTATCGATCGAAAGTCACATTACTTTCATCAAATCGACTGAATGTGACTTGAAGTACCCTAAATCGCCAAATACTCATACAAATTTAAATCGCCAGATTCCTTGAAACACCCTAAAGAACAGTGACAAATCTAGAATCACCAAAACTCATATATTTTTCGTGTTCATTTCCGAAAACTATTCCTAAACCAGAAAATCTATATACTCTAAATCATTAAGTTTCTAAACATAATAAATAATAAACTTTCCAGAACACCACATATGTCGAATTTATTAGAATTTGTCACCTAATCAGTTATGAATATAGATCGAATCTTTAGAGAACTAGGGTTTTCTAAACCTACTAACTTATGAAATCCCTTATTACCCTTTCATAACCACGACTTTTAGTATATATATGTGTATATATATTATGAGAGATGATTTAACTCTTCCAAGCTAGAGTTATACCTCACTTCAAATTTATGGCTTTTGAATTGTGGAGTCTCTAAGCTTCGATGAATTCTTCCTCTTTCTCTCTTCTTACTTTTCGTGCTCAGCAATGGATTATGCTATTGAGTTTTCATTTCATTATTAATTTGAACTTGATTAGACACAAAGGTTACATATTTTCTTATCCTTAAAATATGATATGCCCAATCACAATTAATACCTTCGGGCCTCATTCCGTAGCAAGCATAGCCCTTTAAATCCTTATATTATTATTTGTGAGTATTCTTTGGCTAAGTTTTGGAACTAATTTCTTCCATTTTCAAAACTTTAATTTCTTTACAGAAGTCATAATTTATTAAAATTACATAATTAATTACATCAATACCACGTATTAAAATTTACTGGTATTATAACAGTTGAAGCACTTACTACCACCACTATTTGCCATTCCATTCTTCCAACCCCAAGCCCAGTCCCCAGACTCACAACCACTACTATTTGCCATTCCGTTTTTGCAATTCCTAGCCCAGTGCCCAGACTCACCACTGTTTAAACACTCACCATACCGCTATTTTCCTTAACATTTTTTGCAACCCCATCTTCGTGCCCAAGCTCACCACAATAGAAACACTTATCACCACCACTATTTGCCATATAGTTATTGCAATCCATAGCTCATTGCCTAAACAAACCATAATTGAAAAACCAGCATCACCAACATTTGTACCATTCCATATCATTTTTACCACTACTATTTGTCATACCTTTCTTGCAATTCCTATCCAAGTGTTCTGACTCACCACCACCACCACCACCACCACTATTTGCCTATCATTCTTGCAATCCCTAGCTCAATCTCAGACTCACCACAGTTGAAACACTCACCACCACTATTTGCCATACCATTTTTTCAATTAGTAATCCATTGTCTAGACTTACAACTAGCACTATTTGCCCAACCATTCTTGCGATCTCTAACCCAGTGCCCATACTCACCATAGTTGAACACTAACCACTACAACTATTTGCCCTACCATTCTTGCAATCCAAGCCCAATGCCCAGACTCACCACAGTTGAAACACTCAGCACCACCCCTATATGGCCTATCATTTTCGCAATCCACAGCCTAGTGTCCAAACTCACCATAGTTAAAACACTTACCACTACTACTATTTGCCTTACCATTCTTACATCCATAGCCCAGTGCCCAAATGAACCACGATTGAAGCAAAAAACAGCAGCCTCAGCATTTTTACCATTCCATTCATTTTCGTCACCTCCACTATTTACGCTATCATTCTTGCAATCCCTTGCCCAATGCACAGACTCACCACAGTTGAAATACTCACGGACACTGCTATTTCCGCTACCATTTTTGCAATCCCTAACCCATTGCCCAATGTCACCATAGTTGAATCACTTATCACCACCATTATTTGTCATACCATTCTTGCAATCTAGAGTCCGATGCCCAAACAAACCACAATTGAAACAAATCCAGCAGCCCCAACATTTATACCATTCCATCTCATTTTACCAACACCACTATTTGCCCAACCATTCTTGCAATGCCAAGCCCGGTACCCAGACTCCCCACCACCTTTATTTGCCCTACGAATTTTGCAATCCAAAGCAAGTGGACATGACTTACCACAATTGAAACACACATCGCCACCACTATTTGCCCTAACATTCTTGCAGTACCTAGCCTAGTGTCCAAACTAACCATAGTTGAAACACTCACCACAACCACCACTATTACCCTACCATTTTTGCTATTCCTAGCCTAGTGCCCAGACACACCACCACCACTATTTGTCTTACCATTTTACAATCCCCAGCCTAGTGCGCAAACTCACCTTGAAATACTTACCACCACTATTATTTGTCATACCATTTTTGCAATCCATAAGCCAATGCCCAAACTCACCACTGTTGAAACAAAAACCAGCAGCTCCAACATTTTTACAATTAACATTTTATTTTCACCACCACCACTATTTGCCCAACCATTCTTGCAATCTCTAGCCAAGTGCCAAGGCTCACAACAGTTGAAAGACCCACCACCACTGTTTGCCCTAACATTTTTGCAATCCCTATCCTTATGCCCAGACTCTTCACAGTTGAAACACATACCACCACCACTATTTTTCCTATCGTTCTTGCAATCCATAGACCGCTGCTAAAGCTCACCCGATTTGAAATAAAAACAAGCCCCCCCCACGAAATTTTACCGTTCCTTTACATTTTTACCACCACCATTATTTGCCCTAACATTCTTGCAATTCATATCCCAACGCCCAGACTCACCAAAGTTGAACACCGACTACCACCACTATTTGCCCTACCATTCTCGCAATCCCCGGCCTAGTGCCCAAACTCACCACCACCACTATTTGCCCTACCATTCTTCCAATTCCTTGCCCAGTGCCGATACTCACCACAATCGAAACACTCACCGCCACCACTATCTGTCCTACCATTCTTGTAATCCCTATCGCGGTGCCCAGACTAACCTAGTTGGATAATCACGACCACCACTATTTGCCATACCATTCTTGCAACCCAGTGCTCAGATCCGACTTACTACCACCACTATTTGCACTACCATTCTTGCAATCCCTAGCCCAGTGCATAGACTTACCATATTAAAACACACACCACCACCACTATTTGCCGTACCATTCTCGTAATCCCTAGCCCATTGTCCAGAGTTACCACACTTGAAACACTTACTATCAGCACTATTTGCCCTATCATTCTTACAATCCCTAGCCCAGTGCCAAGACTCACCACCACGACCACTATTTGTCATACCATCCTTAGAATCCCTAGCCCAGTGCCCATACTCACCACAGTTGAAATGCTCACCACTACAACTATTTGCCTACCAGTCATGCAATCCCTAGCCCATTGCCCAAACTCAAAACTGTTTTACACTTACCACCAGTATTTGTCATACAAAATTTGCAATCCACAGCTCAGTGCTGAAACTCACCACAGGTTAAACAAAAACCAGCAGCCTCAACATTTTTACCATTCTATTTCTTTTTCACATCACCACTATTTGCGCCCAGTGCTCAGACTCACCACTGTTAAAACACTTTCCACCACCACTATTTGTCTTACTATTTTTGCAATCCCTAGCCTAGTGCCCAAACTCACGATAGTTGAAACAATTACGACCACATTTCTTACAATTCGTAGCCCAATGCCTGACCGTACCACAATTCAAAAGAAAATAAGCAGCCACATCATTTTTATCATTCTATTTCATTTTCACCACCACCACCATAATTTGCCCTACCATTCCAGCAATCCCTAGGCTATTACCTAGACTCACAACAGTTGAAACACTCACTACCACACTATTTGCCCTACCATTCTAGGAATTCTAACCTAGTGCCCAGACTCATCACGACCACTAGTTTCCCTACCATTCCTGCAATTCCTAGCCCAATGTCCAGACTCACCAAAGTTGACAAACTCACAACCACCACTATTTTCACTACCATTTTTGCAATCCTTAGCCTAGTGCCCAAACTCTCCACAGTTGAAACATTTACCACCACCACTATTTGCACTGTTATTCTAGTAATCCATAGCCCAGCCCCAAACTCACTATACTTGCAACCAACAGACCAGTCAGATTTACAATTTCATTTCATTTTCACCACCACAGCTATTTGCCCTACCATTTTCGCAATCCCTAGCCTATTACCCAGACTCACCACAGCTGAAACACTTACTACCACCACTATTTGCCCTATCATTTTTGCAATCCCAATCCCTGTGACCAGACTCACCAAAGTTGAAACAGTCACCACCACCACTATTTTCCTGTGACATCCCGTCCCATACCGTGATCCCACTTGTAACATCCGTCCCTACTGGGACCTGTGGGGTTTGGCCCACCACACACGACTGATAGTCTAGCCCCACTATATCACCATTTAACCTTTCAACGTGCTTTGTGCACTCGATCACACGCACCCTGAGAAACTTCCCGGGAGGCACCCGTCCCTAGATTGCCCCAAGTCAAGAACGCTTAACTTCGGAGTTTCTATAGTTGGACTCCCGAAAAGGTAGGTCGACCTTGGTGATACGAGTAGTACTATCAATTCTCTTATATGATTCTTAGCCTGACACTCCCATACGTTGCCAGTCTCAAGATCCCCTATCATTCGGGTGTCGCATCGGTTCGTTCATGTACCCCTTTGCCTAGAAGCCCACCAGGAGCCGCTCATTGTCCGTGCACCCTGACACCGGCGATCCTCCCCGCATTCTTCGGCCCCGGGCGTCACATGCCCACCAGCTTCCACCTGGTTCATCCCCGATCCATCACCGTACTGCGAGAGGTTGTGCTCTGATACCACCTATAAAGTCCCGTCCCATACCGGGACCAACTTGTAACAATCCGTCCCTACCGATACCTGTGGGGTTGGGCTCACCGCACCCGACTGATAGTCTGGCCCCACTGTATCACCATTTGACCTTTCAGCGTGCTTCGTGCACTCGCTCACACGCACCATGAGAAACTTCTCAGGGGTCACCCACCCCTAGATTGCCCCAAGTCAAGCACGCTTAACTTTGGAGTTTCTATAGATGGACTCCGAAAAGGTAGGTTGTAATACCCGTAAAATTAATAAGGATTATTTTTGTAATGTTCGAAATTAATAGAGTTAATTTTCGGACAAAATAAATTTTTCGGAATTAGGCCAAAAATATTAGATGGGCCCGAAAGCTAAATAAAATATGAGCCGAAAATATTTAAAGGCCCAAGAAAGAGATAGGGTTAGGAATGGTAAAGAGGCTGAGAAGAAATAAGAAAAGCCCAAATTTGTTAAGGGAGTTGAATGAGGAATGGTCCAAATAAATTTATAAAGGCCCAAGATAGTTGATAAGGTCGAAACTTAAAGACCCCAATTAGAAAAGAGATTTCTTCAAACTAGAGGAAAGTTACGTAATGCTTTGGATTTAAAAGCTGAGATAAGATCAACATCAGAAGGGAAGACGTAAAAGAGAAGAAAGAAAAAGAGAGGAAGGGAAAGTAAGGGTGACGAGCAAGCCAAGCAAGACCAAGAGCTGAATTTTCGCAAGTTCAGCCTCATTTTCGACCCAGAAAATCATTTAAACAAGGTTAAGGAGGAGAGGTAGGTGGTTTTAAACCCCTACAACCCGTATTATTCCCGGAAAAGTATTAAAATCATTTCAAGTTTTACGATCTTTGGAATTTTCGTGATATGCTTAATGTGTTATGACGTGAATTCGAAGTCAACGTATGAGTTCTATACTCTGTTTATATGTTTGTGTTAATCTGGACTTGGTTTATGTGAAGAATTTTTGGAGGAATTAGGGTTTTCACGTATGAAGACGAGTTTCGATAGAATTGTAGAATCGGGCAATTTTAGGTTTCGGGCGATTTTGAATGGCGGGCCGAAGGTATAAAGAATTGGCCGATTGGGGTTTCGGGTCGCTGCACTTTGTCGCGGGCCCAAATGATTTTCGCAGTGTGAGTAAAAAGGGGTTTCGCGGGCCAGGGTTTGGGTTCTCGAGGGTTGAAACGTCTCGCGATTCGTGAGACAACGCCGGGCCGAATTCAAGTTTTGCAGGCCGATCGATTTTCACTGGGTGATTCCTGCGAGAGAAATTGGGCGATTCGCGAACTCGAATCGGGCTTCGCAAATCGGTCGATTCGCGAACTCGGCGAAAGCCTCGCGAATCGAGCATTGACCTGAACTTCCTGCAGTTGACCATCGTTTAAAATATGGAATAGGGAGGTTCGCGAAATGCGACGAGTGATTTCGCGAAGTTGGGCGTTGACCCGATCGTTTTGCGAGTTGACCAAGTCTTTTAAGTGGGAATCGGGCGAATCTTGGTTTGGGCTTTGACCAGAGTTGACCACGGATTTAAGTTTGGGCTTTTGCCCTATTTCAGGCCCAAATGTTTTAAATAAAATTATTTTCAGCCCAAACCATTTTAAAATAAAATATTTTCGTACTATAACTAATATTTTTAGGTCAACCCATGTTTTAATATTTTAAGATTATGTTGGGATTTAAAATGTTCGGCCTAGTTGATATTTTACGTGTTATGTGATTTGGAGTTTCGAGACATATTACGTGATTTATGTGATTTATTCTGTGTGCATTTCACGACATGCACTGGAGAAGTTGATGTACCGTATTTATACGGTGATGCCTTACGGTGTCGGACGAGTTGTGTAGAGTGACCGTTATCGGTCGTCAGGTTTAGACTCGATTGGGCACCTGGTGGGAGATAGGGTTTGCGACACCTGTCTACTTGGGATTGAGCCACCCGAGGTGTATACCACCAGATATATATTTGGCTCAGGGACGGCAGACAGATGTGAGATTCCTGTCTACCCGGGCGAGTGGTACAGTACTCGGGGTATTACACTGAGGTGTAAAACCGTCAGATTGAGATTGTGTGAGGAGAATGGGAGCTGGCGCTGCCAATGTGGGCTACCGTATGATTATGGCGTACTTTGCCATTGCGCGCATGGGTACCGAGTCTAGCCGAGGGCCCTGTTATATGTTGATATATGACGTAGGTTCGAGCGTGCATTTTATTATGATGTGAGTATTTGGGATTGGGTTGAGTGCACGCACACGTTGCTTGTTTTTACTACCACCTACTGGGCAATTTTGCTCAGGGTTTTATTTTTGTAGGTAAGACCGAGCCCGACACCGATGAGTGTCCGGGTGAGCTATATGCTGGCTGGCGGCGATGACTCCACAGGATTTTGAGGGCGGCGCAGTACATGGGATGGGACCTGTGGAGAGGCATAGGATAGTCGGGTTTAGATTTTTGGGGCTTCGGCCCGATGTTATTATATGACGTTTCTTCATGTAAACCCGACTTTATCTTATATATGTATATTATTTACTTAAAAAAAGTTTTTGAAAAATCGGGTCCTCCGCGACTGTCGTTGCGGAAATCCGTCAGATTATTTCAATTAGGAAGTAGGGTCGCCACAGGTGGTATCAGACTTAAGCTTTAGATTCTGAAGACTGTCCATGTACTGCCGCTCAGAAGCCGGGAGAACCAGCCTCGCCTGTAAGTGTTACGTGTTAATGTTATTATGTGTTCTTATGTGCTCGTTTATGTATATTACAGTATTTGGAAATGTCGAGAGGACGACCGAGACGAGAGCTTTTAGGAGAATCAAGTCGACGGAACGAACCTGAGTCCCCGACTCGCGAACGCGATACAATGCATCGTCTGATTGAACTGATCCAACGACAGTCAGACCAGATCAATGACCTTATCACTCATCGAAGCTCATCTGAGCACCGTTCCTCCCCGCAACCTGATCGAGTGGAAATCATTGGGAGAGATTTCGTAAGCTAAATCCCCCAACCTTCGCCGAGGCCGCTAATCATGTGGTGGCCGAGGATTGGATCGGCACTATTGAAGACTTCTTTGTCTATAGCCGTGTGACGAATAATGAGAAGGTTCTGTGTGCCGTTTCCCTCCTTCGGGGAAGAGCGCATTTCTGGTGGAACACTGTAAAAGTGTTGGAATATCCCGCTACTATGTCATGGGAGCGTTTTTACAACAAATACTTCACTGCTCACGACCAAGAGCATCGAATGTATGAATTTATAAACCTGAAGCAAGGCTGCATGCCAGTTGCGGAATATATCTATAGATTCGAGGAGTTATCCCGTTTTGCTCCTCATCTCTTAGCAACGAATACGCTGAAAGTTACGAGATTTCTTCGGGGGCTAAAACCCGAGTTCTATCGGGACTTAAGTATAGCGGGTGTACGACAGGTAGATTCCCGCCAAGTGACGGAGCATGCACTTATAGCAGAACAGGCGGAAGGAGTAGCGAGGGCGCCTCAGGAAGCAAACCGGAAAAGAGAAAGCCAGCAAGGAGGAAGCAGTCAAAAGCGTTAGTTCTTCGGCAAGGGCCCGAAGAATAAGGGCAACCGACCGGACCAGCAGAATTGGCGCCCGAACTTTAACTAGGGACTGACCAATAACCTCAATCGACCACCGATGCCAGCGCCCCGGTGCCAGCAATGCGGGCGAAATCACTTTGGCATCTGTTATGGACCCCGACCTGTGCAGAATCTGCAGTGCTTCTAGTGTGGAGAGACCGGACACGTTTCACAGTTTTGCCCGAGAGCTCAGCCTCTACCGCAGAACCAACCGCAGAATTTGATTCGACCTCCACCGGTCCTGCTCGTGTGTTTACGTTAACCAATGAGGAGACGGAGGCAAACCCAACCGTAGTTACGGGTACGTTGAACGTTTTGCATGTATCGTCTTCAAACTTGATTGATTCCGGAGCCACACATTCGTTTGTGTCGGCCAATTTCGTTACTAGGGCGGGAATCTATCCCAGCGGTTCTTCATGCAATTTCGTAGTATCCCTACCACACGGAGATCCAACTCAGACAAATTTAGTGGTAGAAAATTGTCTCGTTAGTATTGAGGGTAGAGAGTTAAATGTAGATCTAATAGTAATCCCGATGATCATATTCGGGATGGATTGGCTTTCGAAATATGGGGCCATCATTCATTGACTGTTCGAAGAGGGTAGTTAGGTTCCAGTCAGTCGAGGGAGAGGAATTTGAATTTTCGGGAAAGAAGAATGGTAAGACAATCCCTCGGATTTCTGCTTTGAAAGCTCAGGGACTCGTAAACACGGGTTGCAAATCATTCTTAGTTTTTGCGGTGAAAGCTGAGGAATCTTCCCAGCCAAAGTTTGAGGAGGTTCCGATAGTAAACGAATATCCCGATGTATTTCCCGAAGATCTTCCGGGATTACATCCGGATCAAGAAATAGAATTTGTTATCGATCTTGTACCTGGAGCTGCTCCGATCTCTAAATCTGCGTATCGGTTAGCACCGTATTGATGAGAATGTGTATGGATGATCGTGAACTCAATAAAATCACGATTAGAATAAGTATCCGTTGCCAAGGATAGACGATTTATTCGATCAACTCCAAGGAGCGATGGTATTCTCGAAGATCGACCTACGTTCCGGTTACCATCAGTTGAAGGTCCGTGAGATGAATGTTTCTCAAACTGCGTTCAGCACGAGGTACGGCCACTACGAATTTCTGGTCATGCCTTCCAGGCTAACGAACGCCCCAACTGCCTTAATGGATCTGATGAACCGGGTGTTTAAGGAATTTCTGGACCGCTTTGATATCGTCTGTATTGACGATATCCTCATCTATTCTAAGACAAAGGAAGAACACGAGGAACATCTGAGAACGGTCCTTGGAATTCTTCGGGAGAAGCAGTTATTCGCCAAATTTAAGAAGTGAGAATTCTGGTCGGAACAAGTGGCATTTTTGGGGGACATCATTTCTGGAAGTGGAATTTCGGTAGACCCCAGTAAGATTGAAGCGATAGATAAATTGCCGCGACCGACCACTCCAACTGAAGTCAGAAGTTTTCTCGGGGTTGCTGGATATTACGGAAAATTCATTAAGGATTTTCCCAGTATAGCCTCGAACGCTTACTAATTTCACGAAGACGAATGTCCATTCAAGTGGGCAGAAGAAAGTGAGCGAAGTTTTCAGGAGCTGAAGAAAAGACTGACGACTGCAGCAATACCTTCGGGTACCGAAGGATTTTCGGTATATAGTGATGCCTCGAAAAATTGTTTGGGGTGCGTGTTAATGCAAAATGGTAAGGTAATTGCTCATGCCTCCCGACAATTGAAACCATATGAGAAGAGCTATCCCACCCATGATCTTGAACTCGCAGCAGTGGTGTTTGCCCTCAAAATATGGCGACACTGCCTATACGGAAAAAGGTGCGAAACCTTAGCTAAACTGCAGAGACCTTTGAGGGACCTGAATAGGACTCTGTTTGCTAATATTGTCACTAACACTGAACTCGCAAGAGGCAGATTGGAGAAAGTACAGCAAGATCTGCATGGGGACCCTCTGAATGTGGAGCTAATAGCCAAAGAACAGGAAGCTAGAACGGAATATGGGTTTCTAAGTGTGGCTAATGACAAATTCTTGAGACAAAAAGCAAAAACTAAATGGCTAGCTCAAGGAGATCAGAATACTGCATATTTCCATGCCAGAATCAAGCAAAGAGCCTACTCTAATCGGATCATGTTAATCTCTACCTCTGATGGCAAGATGATTACAGATAGAGAGGATATTTCCCAACATTTCTATGAGTACTTCAAGGAAGTATTGGGAAAGAACAGTCATACTGCCAGAGCACTGGACCAGAAAGTGGCTGCAATGGGATATACTCTATCTGTGGAAGATCAGCTCAGACTCATTCAGCCTTTTGACAGAACAGAAGTCTGGGCTGTAATGAAGACAATTCATGAAGAGGTGGCTCCCCGGCCGAATGGATATGGAAGTGGTTTTTTCAGGAAAGCCTGGAACATTGTGGGGGAACAAGTTACTTCAGCCATCCTGGAATTCTTTGGGACAGGCAGAATGCTGCCCCAGCTGAACAAGACATTGCTCTGCCTCATCCCAAAGTCGGCCAATCCTAGCCTAGCCCAAGATTTCAGACCCATAGCATGCTGTAACACCATCTATAAATGCATTGCTAAACTGCTATGTGGAAGAATTAAGCCACTCCTTCCAAAGCTTATACATCCTAATCAAAGCGCCTTGGTTGAGGGGAGATCGATAGTGCACAACGTTCTGCTCTGCTAGGATCTGATTAGGCTGTATAACAGGAAGAACGCTTCATCTCGGGCCCTTATGAAAGTCGATATAAGGAAAGCATATGACACGGTAAATTGGGATTTCTTGAAAGCTTGGTTGTGGCTCAAATTCCCCATGAAATTCATAAATTGGATCATGGAATGTGTTACGTCTGTATCCTATTCCATTTCCATTAATGGGTCTCAATCTGGTAGCTTAAAAGGAGCAAAAGGGCTGCGGCAGGGTGACCCCGTCTCACCACTCCTCTTTGTGGTCTCAATGGAATATCTGACTCGCAAGCTGCAACTGTCCACTCAAGACCAGCAATTCCGATTCCATCCCATGTGTAAGTACCTCAAACTGGTGAACTTATGCTTCGCGGACGACTTGATGATTTTTTGCAAGGGGACCACTGAGGCTGTCATAGTAATGATGGAAGCCTTGGACCATTAAGTCTCTGGGCTAGAGGCGAATCAACAAAAGTCTAGCATGTACATTGCAGGATCCTCCCCAACGGTATCTGAGCAGATCCTCAAGACCTCGGGCTTTAAATTGGGTAACTACCCCATGAGGTACCTGGGAGTCCCGCTATCCCCGATAAAATGGAGCAGAGTCTCATGCCAATCACTAGTGGAGAAAATTACAGGTCGAATTCAGTGTTGGTCTACTCGCAATCTCTCTTATGCGGGAAGGTTATGTTTAATCAATGCAGTTCTGCTGGCTACACATGGTTTTTGGGGATCCATGTTCATCTTGCCCAAGGCAGTTGCCAAAGAAGTGGACATAATTTGTAAGGAATTCTTATGGGGGAAAAAAGCTAATGGCAAATGTATTCCACTGCTTAACTGGGATAGTGTTTGCTGTCCAAAGAAGTATGGTGGGCTAAATTTGCGAGATTGTGAAACGTGGAACCTGGCCCGTACAGGCAAGCAGATATGGGATACCAATTTGGCAGTTGACTCATTGTGGATCAAATGGATAAATGTTATCTACCTTAAGGGAACAAATTTCTGGGGTTACACGGCCGCAGCCGACTCTAGCTGGCATTAGAGGAAGATCAACAGAGTGAAAGAGAAATTCAGATTAGGATATACGGGCAGGGCCTAGGTACCTGCTAAAGATGGGATATACACTGTCCAAAGTGGCTATAATTGGCTCAAAGGCTCCTCTCACAGTTTCCTCTATTGTAAGGAAGTCTGGAACAGAGTAAACATTCCTAAACACTCCCTGCTACTCGGGCTAATTCTGCAGAAAAGACTTTTAACTGTGGAAAGGTTGGTTAGCTGGGGGATGAGCATTTCTGATACTAGCTGTAAGTTGTGTGGTGTGTATACTGAAACTGTGGAGCACATCTTCTTGGCATGCCCCTTTAGCCAAGCTGTAATTAAGGGAATCATACATGGTTACATATTGGTGGATCGATACAGAACTTTGTGGATTTGTGCAGCTGGATGGAACAGATGGGACACAAGCGAAGTGCCTCAGCCCGTATAAGTGTGGCCTGCAATGCTGCCACCCTTCACCATTTGTGGTGTGAATGTAAAAGACGTTTGCATGGCTTGGGAGCGAGGTGTGCGGAGCAGATTATCCTCATGATCAAACAGGAGATGAAGTTGTGGTTTCAATGTTTTATCCATGTGAAACAGGTCAACAGAGCGCGTATACTTCATAGCATTAACTTTAGCTGATTGGATGTATTAGTGGCAGGTAGATGTAACAACTTGGCTGGATTCAGTGGTAAATGAATAATATTCTTTACCAAAAAAGAAAAATGTGCGAGATCTTTACAGATCATAAAAGCCTGAAGTACTTCTTCAAGCAAAAGGAGTTGAATATGAGGCAAAGACGATGGCTCGAACTAGTGAAAGACTACGACTGCGTGATAGGTTATCACCCAGGAAAAGCTAACGTAGTCGCAGATGCTTTGAGCCGAAAAGCAGTGAACGCTGAATTATGCCAACTCGGAGTTGAGGTAATCAACTTCGGAGAGATTGAAGCGAAATTAGCAGCGTTAACACTCAAACCGACGCTATTAGATCGAATCATCGAGGCACAAAAAGAAAATGAATTGTATTTGAGGAAACGAACAAGATACAGATGTCCCATCAGAGTTCGAATTTCGAGAAGACGAGAGCCTACGTCTTAGAGGTCGCTTGTATGTGCCCAAAGACGCAGACATTTGCCGAAATTTAATGACGGAGTTGCATAAGACAATTTACTCGGTGCATCCCGGTGCCACGAAGATGTATCGAGACTTGCGAACGAACTACTGGTGGCCAGGGATGAAGAGGGATGTTGTTGCTTTCATAAGCCAATGTCTGACTTGTCAACAGATCAAAGCAGAACATCAAAGACCGGCAGGAATGTTGCAACCTTGGACAACACCCGAATGGAAGTGGGACCACATAACAATGGATTTCATCATCGGGTTACAGAAGACTCTATAAGGTCAAGACGCAATTTGGGTGGTTGTCGACAGACTGACTATGTTCGCCCATTGTTTGCCGATCAATCAAACCTATTCCATGGAGAAGTATGCAGAGTTGTACATCCAAGAAATAGTGCGACTTCATGGGATCCCGATGTCGATCGTTTCATATCGAGATTCACGGTTTCTGTCTCAGTTCTGGATGAGCTTACAAAAAGCTTTGCAGATTAAATTGTACTTCAGCTCAGCATATCATCCCCCGACTGACGGACAATCGGAAAGAACAATCCAGAAGCTCGAAGACATGTTGAGGGCATGTGTTCTGGATTTCCGCGGAAGCTGGAGTAAATATCTCCCGCTAATCGAATTTTCATATAACATCAGTTATCAAACGACGATCGGGATGGCGCCATACGAAGCTTTGTATGGGCGTAAATGTCCATCCCCAGTCCATTGGGATGAAATCGGCGAGAAGGCATTACTAGGTCCGAAATGGTTCGTGAAATGACAGAAGCTGTTGGTAAAATTCGAGAGAGAATGCAAACGACCCAAAGTCGTCAGAAGAGTTACGCAGACAAAAGACGGAGGCCGTTGGAATTTGAGGAAGGCGATCAAGTTTTCCTAAGGATATCACCGATGAAGGGTGTTAAACGTTTCGGCCGAAAAGGAAAGCTGAGTCCGAGATATATAGGACCCTTCAAGATCTTGAAAAGAGTCGGCGAAGTGGCGTATCAGCTAGAATTACCGACATCGCTAGCACAAGTCCATGACGTCTTCCACGTTTCTACGTTACGGAAGTACGTTCCGAACCCAAGTCATGTACTACGAAGTGATGTACTTCACCAGCAACTGAAACCAGACTTGAGTTAAGAAGAAAAGCCGGTAGAGATTCGAATGTACGAGGTAAAGCGACTCAGGAATATGAAAATCCCCTAAGTGAAGGTCTTGTGGCAAAACCAGACAACGAGAGAAGCCACATGGGAACGAAAAGACGAAATGAGCGAGAAGTACCCCGAGTTGTTTTCGACGACTTAAATTTCGGGGACGAAATTTCTTTTAAGGGGGAGGATGTAATACCCGTAAAATTAATACGGGATTATTTTTGTAATGTTCGAAATTAATAGAGTTAATTTTCAGACAAAATAAATTTTTCGAAATTAGGCCATAAATATTAGTTGGGCCCGAAAGCCAAATAAAATATGAGCCGAAAAGATTTAAAGGCCCAAGAAAGAGTGTTAAGTATCGTGAATCAAAGAATTCAGATTAAGCAGTTTTGGTGATTGTCCAAACTTGACTGAGTATAACCGGTTAAATGTAGACTCAAGACCGGATATCAGTCAGCAGATCACAAGTACGTCAGAAACCGGATACCAGTCAACAGTTTAAAAGCGCGCCAGATACCGGACCAGACAAAGTGTCAAGACCAGAGTACACATACCGGACCTGCCTCGTGTACAAAGATTTAAAATGATTCAAGGCGGGATATTGAAGACTTCTGCTAAAGCATTTAATGCAAGGCTGCCAGGAGGAGCCAAGTTGAAGTCAAGTTAAGCTTAAAAAGGAAAAAGCAATTGGCACAGCGCGAACTGCTATGAAGACCGGACAGTATCCGTTTTGGGTAAAATGCGTTTAATGCATAGTCCTATACACGGGGCAATCTCACAACGGTCTTCTTCAACAAAGATCGAGTATATATATCAAGGAAGAAGCACTGAAGATGGTCATGACACTTTACCATGAGAAATCAAAGACAAGATTCAAATCTCTCCAAAGCAAAGAAAGAAATTAGAAAGTGTTGTCCTCACTGTACGAGAACCGATTTGGTTAAGTAAGTGAGTTGTTGTTTTTCCGACGGACTGTAAAAAGCTGTTGAAGTAGGTGGATTGTATTATAAGACTGTCTAGGGATTCACTAGATTAAGCTGAGGGCAGTTGGGTAGGTTGTATAGTGAGTGTATAACTGAAGTATAGTGAACCTTCCTTGCGATGAAGAAGGGGAGACTTAGGAGATTTAACTCCGAACTTCCAGAAACAAACCAGGTCTTCCTCACATACGCAAGATAACAAATCACACTTATTATCGGTCTTGGTTCAAAATCGACCGACTCGCTTCCGCACAAATCACAGTTAGATAAATATCAAGTACCGGTATTAGCCATAACCGGTTAACTACCAAAAAGCGTCAAGCGTTTATTCACCCCCTCAAAACGCGTAAACTGATCCTAACAAGTGGTATCAGAGCGGGTTTCTTGATAGTTTTCATACTAACCATGACTTTATTAGATCAGCTCATTATGTTCAGCAGGAAAAACTTCCTTGAATGGAAGATAAGATTAATGACCCATCTATACGCACAAGGTGACGAGATGATTGATGTGTTAGAAACTGGACCTTTCGTGTTCAACAAGATAAACGAACGATACGCCGCGCATCCTATGAACCGCGAGAAGTTCCCAAGGAAAGACACGAGCTATCGATGCAAGAAAGACGAACAAATCTCGACAATATTGCAAGAAACATTATGTTCAAGACCTTGGATATAGAAGTATTCACACAGGTCATGACAAGCAAGACTGCAAAAGAAATGTGGACCAAGTTATGTCAACTTGGCGAAAACTAAGAAGTTGATGAGCTCAGAGATCATCCAGTAAAAGCATTGGAAGGAGGAGAGATCTCCAAGATAACACAGGATAAGCAAGGTGAACAAGATAAAAATACTAACATTTGTTTTCAATGTGACAGGACCAGACACAACATCAATGACGGTCCCAAAGAGGAGGCAAACCGGCAAAAAGGTAGAAGGAGGACACAAGCCCTCGTGGCTAAAAGGAAAACCCACAGATGGGATGATATTGATTCTGAAGAATCCAGTTCTGAAGAAGAACTGAGTGAATGTGAAAATGAAAAGGAATCTATCTGTTTGGTAGGAGATCAATCAAGCCCAGAAGATAAGTTCAGATATGAGGAAAATTAGAAGCCCTACAGAACATTGCTGACGAATACTGGAAACTAAACGAAAAGCTAAAAGCTGCAGAAAAGGAAAAGGCACCAATACAAGAAGATACCGGACCTTTTCTTGAAAGAATCATTCAACTAGAGGAAGAAAACCTCAAACTGAGGGAGGTAGCTGAAAAGAATGCCTCAGAAAACCAAAGATTGTCAGCATTGGTCCAATCATGGACTAAGTCAACCGAGACATTCCGATGTCTTCTGGGATCCTTAAGGGATGCTGACGACCGGACCGGACTTGGGTACAACGAACGAGCAAACGACAATGAGGCGACGACGACCTCTCAACCGACTACCTCACGGGTAATCAACTTTGTTCGTCCCATAAACTATAAGCCAGTCTCCGTTTCTCCTATGGACAGGTCTAAGGAAACCAGAGTGGAATATCGCTTAACTTCCTCGATTCCTCACATAAGTACAGTATCTCAGACAGTGAGGGGGGATAATGTGAATAAGCTTTCTCAAAAAGGAAATCTCAACCAAGGAGAAGTACCGGTATGTATAACAACGATCCACGAATGGGATGACCTCAACAATCAAGGGGGAATACCGGTGTGAACAACGACCCACGAAGGAGAAGACCTCAACAATCGAGGGGGAACGTTCACAACCAAAAACCGGAAACACAAGGCTACAGAAGACCTAAATACCGGTCTCAAAACAGGAACAATAAATATAGATATCTTATTGATCCTGTAACTGGTCAACACGTTAGGATAACCCAAGTTTGGGTACCTAAGGATCTAATCACTAACCGGACCCAATACAACATGGGTACCAAAGACTTCGTTTGTTCTTGCAGGAATGCTTGCAGGAACTCAACCAGTTCCACTAGAGTATAGATAGCAGAATCTGTCGGCACATGACTGGTGAGAGAAGAACACTCACTAGGATCAAAACCATGTGCCAAGCCAGACTTTACCCTTGGGAATTGCTACCAAGGAGGAAACCAGTTGAAAACGGAACTTCCTAACTTAGCATAAATATCTTACTTTGAGGACCATGGCACACGCCATGAGTCACCTTTTGGCAAAACAGTCCAGAAAATAGAGCAGCTAAGGAAGGGAACCGGACGACTGAACGATGATCAAACTCTGCCAAAATCAGTCAAGGAACTAGCTGAAGAAATCTTCTTCTAGAAAGTCCGAGCAATGAAGGGAACAACCGGCTTCAGAAGCACGCCGAAATATCTGTCTCGGAGAAAACCGGCACATTGTTTTCACAAAACAACTCACACCCTAGAGACCAACTAAGGAGGAACGCCCCAAAATGGAACTATGCAAGGTTGATATATCTTCAAAAGACAGAACTATCTTCAAGAGGTGCATTGCAAGAAACCTAGAAGAAGATTCTTCAAAGTTAAGGAACTATTGTATAAGAAAAGCAACCAGCTTAGCAACTAACTGGGCTCCAGATGAGTGGTACAAGGTAGTTCTAGATGGAAGTACAGACTAAAAGGGGAACTCATCAAAATAAACTGAACAGAGCTCAATCTTATAGAGAATTCATCGAAGATCTCAGTATGAAATAAGGATAAGATGCTAGCCAACATATTTGTTCATGCCCCTATCTCAACCGCGATCCTCAAAGATCAAGGCATTATAAGTTAACTGAATACTAGCAAAGCAAAAGCTAAACCAGTTTAAGCTATACCAAATTTTGGAAGCCTATTCCAATACCGGGACAAATTGTGACTGACAAAGAACGAACTTGAAGATGAAGATGGCATGGCAAAAGCAGTCAAGTATCGAGGAAATGTAAGCAGATGCTTGCAAGATCAGCTTGGCGGAATTGAGTTCCAGACAAACTCGAAGGCTGGTAGAACCCAGCTTGGCGGAATTCAACCGAAGGACCGACAAACATGGATCAGCAAGCAGATGCTTGCAAGATCAGAATTTGTATATGGTGACTGGAGAGCATATCCCATTTCATGGCGATCGTCTACAAGCCTAAGCTCTAGCAAAATCCTACAGATCGGATCTGAACATCTCGGGAGAAGCTATTCTTGAGAAACCAGTACATTTGGACGACCCATGATGACGGGATGGACATTCAACATAATATAGGAGCAACGCAGTGGAGGAATCAAAATCACAAGACCGGTACGTCACTCAAAAATGATCAGAAGCTACGCGATCAAGAAGGACTTACTGACATATCTTAAAAGGTCCTAGCATGAAGTCAGGGGGAACGAAGTTATATCAAATTCATTGATATAATAGGTTGCCTAGACATTACATAAATTGGTGAATATAGATGACTTGAGTGCAAAACCATTCTGTATTTAAATCGGTCACTTCTTCATATTTCCGGCCCATACACTTATCCCAGTCGGTTTCATCTAAAATCAACACTAGTCAGTATACACTGAGAGATATAAACATATGAGTTCCATATTGTTTAAAATAGAGCTATACAAGTATGATACCGGATTCCTTCTGAAACAGGAACAATCTTTTAACCAGTGAATATACACATAACCCTCACTGGCCGGATAAAGACCGGACCTTATCGATTATCGCGCTCCATCGATGCACATATTATATCTCTTGGTACAGCTGGCTTTGAGCTTGTAGGGTATCAGAGTGCGTGAATAGTCTTATCACCAACGAATCTCTGCCACCGGACAAGACATAAAGCTCCGACGCACTGAAAGGAAGCGATAAGGATGATCTGGACTACTGTACACCCGTGACACAACACGACAGAAATTCCTCCAGTATTTAAAGATCTCGCTCCTCTCCTTCAAAATTCATCAATTCACAACCGACTAAGTGCAAAAATGACTAGACCTCCAAAACATCCACCACCCTTAGTCAGAATAAGCCTCACAACCAGAAAAAGCCTAACGAGTCCGAATTCGGTATTCTTTTTCAACCACTTCCAGACGGTATTAACACCACACTGGATGCAGACTGACCCATTAGGGTATTCAAAGACCTCTTGGCAGTCCAACAAAAATGCAAAAACGCTGCTTTGGACTAGCAGGGCTTCTAAAACAAGTCCGACGGCACAGAAGATGGGACTAGCCAAAAAGAAGATGCTGCGGACCGGGCGACCCATCCTGGCACTACAAGGACCCAAATGAGAAGATGGAGCCCAACCAGTCCCTTGGAGGACATCGACCCACCGAGAAATGGCGTGGTAGTCGAGCGGTTGAGAAGCCATGGAAGATGTTACCGCTCCTACCAGCTTCTCGGTGAAAGGAAGGTCGAGAACCCACCAAGAAATGGGACTGGAATAGGGACCGGTTACCCGGGATTGAATGACATGCCAGATGTATAACCGGATACCGGCTCCTATCGGATTCATTGCGCTTTCTGAGGTACAAACAAGCAGACATTCACCTTGACGCAACATCCGATTCTCCAAAGGAACTCTATTCCAGGCGTGGGTTCAGGGGAAACCGGAGTTCTAAGAGCTGCTAAAACGGAGCTGATCAGAAGAAGATTTCTTCAGACCTTTAAGCGTTTCGTCGAGGCTGAGCGATCTTCTGTTAAGACTCGCCAGTGTAGTTGCAGAGCTACTGGTCTCATTGTGCTTTACAAGGAGAGAACAACTATAATGATGGCTCTCTTGCACAATGACTACCTTCCTTCATACCGGACATATGATTGTCAAAATGGGGGAAGAAGAGTACTGCCAATTCAGGAGAAAGTGCAGATGGCAGTACTTGACGAAGCAGCAGGCATACCGGATGCACCAGACAGACCGGAAATGCCAACAACCGGAAGATCGAAGAACAGGCATAATCAAGCCAACACCGGTTGTAAAGTGCTCAGGGAAGAAGAGTACTGCTAAAGCCTGAAGTCAAGGAGAAAGATCAGATGGCAGTAACGAGGCAGATAGTCAGCACTGCTAAAGCCTAAAGACGACGAGCAGTACTGACAAGGCGGAAACCGGACGTACCAAACGGACCGGTAAATCCCATCAACCGGAAGATCGAAGAATTGTGGCATATCTAAGGAATAGATAGGCTAAAAACGGTTGTATTAAATCGGTAGTTTATGTATCAAATTTCCTTTGATATAATAAATACCTTTCTGCTTCGTTGAGTTTTGACAATCACCAAAAAGGGGGAAATTGTTAAGTATCGTGAATCAAAGAATTCATATTAAGCAGTTTTGGTGATTGTCCAAATTTGGCAGAGTATAACCGGGTCAACCCATATTTTAATATTTTAAGATTATTTTGAGATTTAAAACGTTCGGCCTAGTTGATATTTTACGTGTTATGTAATTTGGAGTTTCGAGACATATTACGTGATTTATGTGATTTATTGTGTGTGCATTTTACGACATGCACTGTAGAAGTTGATGTACCGTATTTATACGGTGACGCCTTACTGTGTCGGACGAGTTGGGTAGAGTGGTACACTTGGTGGGAGATAAGGTTTGCGACACCTGTCTACTCGGGATTCGGCACGTGAGGTGTATACCACCGGATATATATTTGGCTCAGGGACGGCAGACAGATGTGAGATTCCTGTCTACCCAGGTGAGTGGTACAGTACTCGGGGTATTACACTGAGGTGTAAAACAGTTAGTTTGAGATTGTGTATGGAATATGCGATCTGGCACTGCCAGTGTGGGCTACCGTATGATTATGGCGTACTTTGCCATTGCGCGCGTGGGTGCCGAGTCTAGCCGAGGGCCTGTTATATGTTGAGATGTGACGTCGGTTCGAGCATGCATTTTATTATGATGTGAGGATTTGGAATTGGGTTGAGTGCACGCACACATCAAGTTTTTTTACTACCACCTACTGAGCAATTTTTCTCCGAGTTTTGTTTTTGTAGGTAAGACCGAGCCCGACACCGATGAGTGTCCGGGTGAGCTATAGGCTGGCTGGTGGCGGTGACTCCACGGGCTTTTGAGGGCGGCGCAATACATGGGACGCGACCTGTGGAGAGGCATTGGATAGTTGGGTTTAGATTTTTGTCCATTGAGACGAGCGGATACAATTTTGTTTCCATTGGTTGTTAAAGGTCACACTGGATTTTGTGCTTCTTTAAACCAAGATCCCAGAGGATGACCGTCATTGATATTTGGGTTATTATTGATCGACTAACCAAGTCTACCTACTTTCTGCCTATCAATTCGACGTTTTGCTTAGAGCGATACACAGAACTATATGTTCAAGAAATAGTTCGACTTCACGGAGATCCAATACCGATTATCTCAGATCGAGACTCAAGATTCTTATCTAAGTTCTGGATGAGCCTGCAGAAGGCCATGGGAACCAAGATATCCTTGAGTACTGCCTATCATCCCCAAACAGACGGGCAGTCATAACAAATATCGAGACGCTGGAGATATGTTGAGAGCATGTGTGTTCGACTTTAACGGAAATTGGAGCAGATATCTTCCATTAATTGAGTTTTCCTACAACAACAGCTACCACGCAACGATTGGAATGGCTCCTGAAGATATAAATGTGCCTAAGAGGGGTGGGGGGGGGGGGTGAATTAGACTTATACAAATTTAATGCTTCTTTTCACAAATGCTAAGTGTAGTGACTTAGATATGCCTACTGATGCTTGTGATGAGTATGCCTGATATATCATAGTAACGTCGGATGTGCGTCGGGTCTGTAGGACCCCGGTCCCCGAAAATCAGGTCGGCCAATAAACTACGTGTATGCCTTACGCGATTTCCTGTTTATTGTGTATATGTTGAATGTTTATGTGATGTTATGAATTTTATGCTCGTGAAAGCTACGAGAATTATGTGCAAGTAAGTACGAAGGACTTCGGGTCCATTATGAACCCTAATTTGGAAGAGTAAATTCTAGGAAATGGAAAATGATAGATTGGGCTAGGAATTTACTTTTTAACATATTATGATATGGATCTCCAAGTGGGCTAAAATTTGAATTAGGCCCAATTGTGAGAAATACCCAAAACGGGAGACAAGTTTCCCCAACTTAAGGGAAACCCACGCATATACCATGTCCAACCCTTAACATGAGAGAAAATATCTAGCCAAAAATCCCCAAACCCAAAACTCCACTTAAGAAAAGCAACGAAAGAGCCAAGAGAGAAGGAGAAAGGAGCCGAGCCAAAAATCGAACCAAGAGCGTTTCCACTAACTTAGGAAGCTAAAGTTGGTAAGTGAATACCCTTCTTAAGCTCTTAATTTCGTACTTTAGGTAGTTGGAGATTATTCATGACATTTAATGCAAGTAGTTGAAGAAGAAAAAAAAAACAAAACACCCTAAATGCGAGGTGTAAGTTCAGAATAAGGTCCCGAGTCGAACAAACTAGTGAATAGATAGTTTAAGGGGTAATTTAGAACCTAGGAGTGTGCTTTTAAGTTAGGAATCATACGGTTTCAGCAGTAGAAAGGGATAAGATGCAGAGTTTCGATGAGGATGGTAGAAAGAAAGAAGTTTCGATCGAATAGGATTAACCATGGCACCTTCGATCGAAAATAAGAAATCAATTTCAGGGTTTCGGGTGACCCTCGAATAAAATTTGGTTTCGATCAAATTTATTTGCAAGATAATAAATCCAATAGGCCATGAGTTTCGACCGAAACACATTTCGATACACGAGTTTCGATCGAAACCCTACACCAATTCCATGCACATGCAAGACACGGCGAAACCCTGAAATTAATTGAAAGCAGCCGATTTACACGAGTTTCGATCGAAGCAAAACTCGGCGAAACTCCTTCATAATGATGCTCAATCGAGCGAAACTCATAGATTGATCGAGGATGGGGCTTTCGATCGAAAGAAAACTCGGCGAAACCCATATGGTTTCGGCCGAAAGAGATCCCTCTTCATGCACGGCTTCGACCAAATCAAATTACAAGATGGTGGAATTAAGAAATTCATGAGTTTCGATCGAAACTCATCCTAATATGTTTAAATCAATCGAAAGACTAAAATTAGGAAATACACGGTTTCGATCGAAACCTAAAATGATCTCATGATGACATAAAAATGCGACGAAACTCTTATGAATAAGCTCAATCGATCGAAACCCTAATTCAATCGAAACTAAGGTTTAGAGCACATAGATTTTATTAAATCGAATCGAGCAAAAACCTAGTAGAATCAAGTGACTTTCGCTGAGCTTATAGTGTAAGAAATTTAGATGATAAGTGAGAAATTTCTTAAGGATCGAAACTTGATTGGAATTGAACCAATTAAGGATTGATTGATACCAAGTCCTAATCACTTTTGCCTACCTATATGAATTAGAGCCATCGAACTCTAACATACCTTAGCTCCCGAAATATAAAGACTTAGGAATGCAATAGGACGCAAATAAATTAAATTGAAGTCTAGAAAATTTATACAAACCCAAATATTTAATAAGACGGAATTTAATTATCCCGACGGATTAGCCAAGGAAACTATGTACTTAATACTCCGACAATTTTATTTAAAAGGTCGAACGGTAGGAGCGAACTGGGAGAATACTAATCTCGCTTGGACGACAGGTAAGTAGAAATTCAACTATGACACGTAACTTGCCTGCGTTCCGAATTGTGTGCTCGTGTGATTTATGTGAAAGATGCACGTTAAGACATGATTTAATTTTACGTATGATGGCATGGATTGCATATGTACATGAGCATAGCATGAGCACTTGCACGCATGCGTTGCACGTAAGGCGCGAGGTATGAGCGTGCATAAGATCGCCTGTGTGCGATGTATACTCGCCGATATTGGCGTTGGTGTCGACTCGAATGAAGAGTCACAGCTACCCCTATGCGGCCATGGCGAATGAAGCCATAAGGCCTGTATAAGAGGCTGGGGGAATACCCCGTATGCGGGAGATGCAACCTGGAGGGTGCGGCCCGGGGCACACGCTGAGTAAGGGAAGATTCCTTCGGGTGACCTTCTAGCGTGTAAAACACTGCCCGGAGGGATGATTCCTTCGGGTGACCTCCGTGGTTAGTGGCCTCGGTGTTGGCTGCCAGTGAGAAGCGTCCGCGTGGAGGCCACACTGAGTAAGGGAAGATTCCTTCGGGTGACCTTCTAGTGTGAGAACCTCCACACTTGAGATCTCTATGATATGGCGCATAGTGGGATAGAAAGCCGAGGCCCCGAATGAAATAAGAGTATAAGAAAAAGAGTATGAGTCAGGAGAAGAGTAAGAGTACGAGTAGAAATATACGAGCGATAGAAAACGACGACGTGGATTGTCGATCGTTAGGACATGTGCATACATGCATAATTTCCGCTTACTGAGCCTCGGTGGCTCATTGTTTACGTTACGTGTTGTAGGTACAGACGATCACGGTACGTGATCCTAACGTTACGCGAGGCCAGCTTTTGAAGCTATCCGGCTGCTTTTGAGGTGGGAGTGTGTGTATGGATGACGACCTGTGAAGGCCGGGCACATAGGGAGCTTTTGGCTGCACGCACACACACACTTATATTTTGTGAAGACACGATTTCGATGATTTGTAGAACGAATTACGAATATTCTTTTGACATGTATATAAGACTTCCGCATGCACGTTTAAAATGAAAAATTTTATTCGCATTTTTACGTAACCCGCACGATAACAAAGCATTAACACTTAGATTTAGAACGGAATACTAGGGCGGGACGACGGGTCCTGACAGAGTGGTATCAGAGCTTCGGTAACAGGTCCTGTAGACTGTCCCTACACACACTCAAAAGCGCGGAAGCGGCCTTGCCTGTAAGTATCATGTTATGTGAATTCTTTGTATGGTTTAATTTATTGGCCTTAGGAATTGTCAGGATAGGTAAAAATGGTAAGACTTAGGGGTGAAGGAAGTAGGGAGTCGGATCAAGGTAGGGACCCTAATAACCCTCCTGATAGCCGGGATGCTACCATCCTGCAACTGACTGAACTGGTCCGGCAACAGTCGGCCCAGATTCAGCAGCTGATCCAGCAGCAAAAAACGCTGGTGGACAATCAGCCAACCTACCTTCCCCACCTGAACGAATTGAGATGATCGGGGAAAGGTTTAGAAAGCTCAACCCTCCCCTGTTTGAGGATGCGGTAGACCCCACGTCCGCTGAGGATTGGCTGAGGACGCTGGAGAACATGTTCCAGCACAGCCGCACCCCGGAGGCGGAAAAGGTCATGTGCGCTGCCTACCTGCTAAGGGGGAGCGCCGGACACTGGTGGGAAACCATCTCAGCCGTCGAAAACCCCCTAACGATGAGCTGGGATAGGTTTAAGGAAATCTTCAGGGGAAAGTATTACACCGCCCCTGTCAGAGCACAACGGATGAATGAGTTCATCAACCTCCGCCAGGGAGCAATGACAGTGGCGGAGTACATCAGGAAATTCGAGCAACTCTCAAGGTTTGCCGCTCACATGGTCAGTACGGACGCGCTCAAGATCGAGCGGTTCATGGAAGGGTTGAAGCCCGAGTTATACCGGGATGTGAGTATGGCTGGGATCCAGGGAGCCACATACGCACAAGTGGCTGAAAGGGCGCTGGTGGCGGAGCAGGCAGAGGCTAGAATTGCTCGCGCCCAAGAAGCCAAGCGCAAGTTCGTACAAGGGCCGCAAGGGAGCGGAAGTAACCCAAAGCGACAGTTCACTCCCAAGGGTGGAAAGCCGAACTTTCAGAATCGACCAGGACCACCCCCACAGTTTAACCCCAACCAGGGTGGACCTCAGCAGGACCTACCCGTATGCCCTAAGTGTGCGCGGAGGCACACGGGAGTCTGCAACTCCCAAAATGCCGTCTGCTTCAAATGTGGCAAGACGGGCCACTATCTCAGGGCATGTCCGGAAGGTGGATCCGGAAGCCAAGCTGGAAACCAAGCAGCACCACCAAGGGTACCAGCCAGGGTTTTCACTATAACCTCCGAGGAAGCGGAAAATAACCCGGCAGTGGTGACAGGTACCCTTCTCGTCTATGAAACCCCCACATGCATCCTAGTCGACTCGGGGGCGACCCACTCATTTGCTTCCACTAAGTACGTCACAAGGGTAGGAGTCACGCCTCACCAAGCTGAGTGCGAATTTAGGGTTACAGTTCCGAACGGGAATCCTACCCAAACTAATCAAGTTTTACGGGATTGCCCAGTAGTGATCGGAGATCAGGAACTGCCCATAGACCTCATAATAATTCCCATGAATGATTACGAGGTAATACTTGGAATGGATTGGCTATCAAGTACGGAGCTGTCATAGACTGCCACCGCAAGATAGTCACGCTCAATACGGATGGAAATAAACCCCTCAAGTTCGTAGGAACTAGCAAGGGAACCATGATCTCTAGGACATCAGCGCTGAAAGCCCAACGACTGATCAGATCAGGGTGCGAAGCCTATCTGGTATTCGCTATCACGTCGGAGGAGGATCCCTCTCCGAAATTCGAGGAAGTGCCGGTAGTTAAGGAGTTCCCTGACGTATTCCCCGAGGAATTACCGGGACTACCACCCGAGCGAGAAATAGAGTTCGCCATAGACCTGGTACCTGGAGCGGCGCCAGTATCTAAGACCCCCTATCGGCTAGCACCGACGGAGATGAAGGAGTTAAAGGACCAACTCGACGAACTCCTGCAGAAGGAGTTCATACAGCCGAGTTTCTCTCCCTGGGGAGCTCCGGTGCTATTCGTGAAGAAGAAAGATGGGTCTATGCGACTATGCATAGACTACAGGGAGCTGAATAAGTTGACGATCAAGAACAAGTATCCACTCCCTAGGATAGACGATCTATTCGATCAACTACAAGGCGCGACAGCTTTCTCCAAGATCGATTTAACATCGGGCTATCACCAACTGAGGATCCGGAAGGAAGATGTCCCGAAGACGGCCTTTAGTACCCGTTATGGCCACTACGAGTTTCTGGTGATGCCATTCGGGCTGACTAATGCGCCTGCAGCTTTTATGGATTTAATGAACCGAGTGTTCAAACCCTACTTAGATAAGTTTGTCATCGTCTTCATTGATGACATCCTAATCTACTCACGGACGAAGGACGAGCACGAAGAACACCTGAGAACCGTTCTAGGAATACTACGGGAGAAGCAACTATACGCCAAGTTCAAGAAGTGCGAATTTTGGCTTGACCAAGTCGCCTTCTTGGGGCATATAGTGTCAGGAGAAGGGATTTCTGTGGACCCAAAGAAGATAGAAGCTATTAGCAACTGGCCCAGGCCGACGAATGTGACGGAAATACGAAGTTTCCTCGGTCTGGCAGGATACTATAGGAAGTTTATAAAGGACTTCTCGAAAATAGCGTCGACACTGACGAGGCTGACCAGGAAGAATACTCCATTTCAATGGACCATGGAATGTGAACGGAGCTTCCAAGAGTTGAAAGAAAGGCTTACGACGGCCTCAGTTCTCACAATTCCATCGGAAACTGGAGGATTCACCGTTTATAGCGATGCGTCTAAGAACGGGTTAGGGTGTGTGCTAATGCAGAACGGGAATGTAGTAGCATACGCCTCTCGTCAACTAAAGGAGTACGAGAAGAATTACCCGACGCACGACTTAGAACTAGCGGCAGTGGTCTTTGCTCTCAAGAATTGGAGGCATTACCTCTATGGAGAGCGGTGTGAGATATACACTGACCACAAGAGCCTCAAGTACTTCTTCACGCAAAAGGAGCTGAACATGAGGCAAAGGAGGTGGTTAGAGTTAGTTAAGGATTACGACTGTGTAATCAACTACCACCCAGGCAAGGCGAACATAGTAGCCGATGCCTTAAGCCGAAAAGCAGTTAGTGTAGAACTGCAACTGCTAGAAGTAGAAGTCGTAAGGTTAGGCGAGGTTGAGGCGCAGCTAGCAGCCTTAACTTTGCAACCGACACTGCTGGAGCAGATCAAGGCAGCGCAAGGAGCAGACGAGTTGTATGCGAAGATTAAGGAGGCACAACCGGAACAACCAACTGGAGACCTTATGATACGGGGAGACGAACGATTATATTTCAGGAATCGGTTGTATGTGCCAGACGACGCCGAACTACGACGGCTAATAATGACGGAAGCACACGCTACGGCGTACTCGGTACATCCAGGAGCAACGAAGATGTACAGAGACCTCAAGGAAAACTACTGGTGGCCAGGCATGAAAAAGGACATCACGACCTTCGTGAGTTAGTGCCTGACGTGCCAGCAGATTAAGGCCGAGCATCAAAGGCCGGCGGGAACCCTACAACCGTTACCCATTCCGGAATGGAAATGGGATAACATTACCATGGACTTCGTAGTAGGACTGCCTAGGAATGCAAAAGGGCACGACGCGATTTGGGTAATCGTCGATCGACTAACCAAGTCTGCCCATTTCCTACCAATCAGTACGACATTTTCCATGGAACGGTACGCGGAGCTCTATATCCAAGAGATAGTGCGACTGCACGGCGTTCCAGCATCGATAGTCTCGGATCGCGACTCCAGATTTCTATCGAAATTCTGGACGAGCTTGCAAAAGGCGATGGGAACGAAGCTATCTTTTAGTACCGCCTACCATCCGCAGACAGATGGTCAATCCGAGCGGACGATACAGACATTGGAGGACATGCTGCGAGCATGCGTACTCGACTTCAAAGGGAATTGGAGTAGGTATCTTCCATTGATCGAGTTCTCGTACAACAACAGCTACCACGTCACCATCGGGATGGCACCGTACGAAGCACTGTATGGGCGTAGGTGCAGATCCCCAGTACATTGGGACGAAGTGGGCGAACGGGCAATGTTAGGTCCCGATATAGTACGAGAAATGACGGAAGCCATTTCTATGATACGAGAAAGAATGCGAACGGCACAGAGTCGACAGAAAAGCTACGCAGATAGAAGACGTCGACCCCTGGAATTTGACTAAGGCGATATGGTGTTTGTGAAAGTATCGCCAATGAAGGGCGTGAAAAGGTTTGGAAAGAAAGGAAAGCTAAGTCCTAGGTACATAGGACCATTCAGAATACTGAAAAGGGTAGGCGAGGTAGCATATCAATTGGAGCTACCTGCGTCACTAGCGCAAGTGCATGACGTGTTCCACGTCTCGACACTACGGAAATACCTAGCTGACCCAAACCACGTGCTAGGAAACGAGTCCTTACATCAACAATTGAAGCCGGATCTGAGTTACGAGGAGACTCCGGTGGAAATATTGATGTACGAGACTAAAAGACTAAGGAATAAAGATATTCCCTTAGTGAAAGTACTGTGGCGGAACAAGCCCACGGAAGAAGCCACATGGGAACGGGAAGACGAAATGAGAATTCGTTACCCAGAGTTGTTTCACACGGGCTGATTTCGGGGGCGAAATCCTCCTTAAGGGGGGAGGATGTAGGACCCCGGTCCCCGAAAATCAGGTCGGCCAATAAAGTACGTGTATGCCTTACGCGATTTCCTGTTTATTGTGTATATGTTGAATGTTTATGTGATGTTATGAATTTTATGCTCATGAAAGCTACGAGAATTATGTGCAAGTAAGTACGAAGGACTTCGGGTCCATTATGAACCCTAATTTGGAAGATTAAATTCTAGGAAATGGAAAATGATAGATTGGGCTAGGAATTTACTTTTTAACATATTATGATATGGATCTCCAAGTGGGCTAAAATTTGAATTAGGCCCAATTGTGAGAAATACCCAAAACGGGAGACAAGTTTCCCCAACTTAAGGGAAACCCACGCATATACCATGTCCAACCCTTAACATGAGAGAAAATATCTAGCCAAAAATCCCCAAACCCAAAACTCCACTTAAGAAAAGCAACGAAACAGCCAAGAGAGAAGGAGAAAGGAGCCGAGCCAAAAATCGAACCAAGAGCGTTTCAACTAACTTAGGAAGCTAAAGTTGGTAAGTGAATACCCTTCTTAAGCTCTTAATTTCGTACTTTAGGTAGTTAGAGATTATTCATGACATTTAATGCAAGTAGTTGAAGAGGAAAAAAAAAACACCCTAAATGCGATGTGTAAGTTCAGAATAAGGTCCCGAGTCGAACAAACTAGTGAATCGATAGTTTAATGGGTAATTTAGAACCTAGGAGTGTGCTTTTAAGTTAGGAATCATACGGTTTCAGCAGTAGAAAGGGATAAGATGCAGAGTTTCGATGAGGATGGTAGAAAGAAAGAAGTTTCGATCGAATAGGATTAACCATGGCACCTTCGATCGAAAATAAGAAATCAATTTCAGGGTTTCGGGTGACCCTCGAATAAAATTTGGTTTCGATCAAATTGATTTGCAAGATAATAAATCCAATAGGCCATGAGTTTCGACCGAAACACATTTCGATACACGAGTTTCGATCGAAACCCTACACCAATTCCATGCACATGCAAGACACGGCGAAACCCTGAAATTAATTGAAAGCAGCCGATTTAAACGAGTTTCGATCGAAGCAAAACTCGGCGAAACTCCTTCATAATGATGCTCAATCGAGCGAAACTCATAGATTGATCGAGGATGGGGCTTTCGATCGAAAGAAAACTCGGCGAAACCCATCTGGTTTCGGCCGAAAGAGATCCCTCTTCATGCACGGCTTCGACCAAATCAAATTACAAGATGGTGGAATTAAGAAATTCATGAGTTTCGATCGAAACTCATCCTAATATGTTTAAATCAATCGAAAGACTAAAATTAGGAAATACACGGTTTCGATCGAAACCTAAAATGATCTCATGATGACATAAAAATGCGACGAAACTCTTATGAATAAGCTCAATCGATCGAAACCCTAATTCAATCGAAACTAAGGTTTAGAGCACATAGATTTTATTAAATCGAATCGAGCAAAAACCTAGTAGAATCAAGTGACTTTCGCTGAGCTTATAGTGTAAGAAATTTAGATGATAAGTGAGAAATTTCTTAAGGATCGAAACTTGATTGGAATTGAACCAATTAAGGATCGATTGATACCAAGTCCTAATCACTTTTGCCTAGCTATATGAATTAGAGCCATCGAACTCTAACATACCTTAGCTCCCGAAATATAAAGACTTAGGAATGCAATAGGACGCAAATAAATTAAATTGAAGTCTAGAAAATTTATACAAACCCAAATATTTAATAAGACGGAATTTAATTATCCCGACGGATTAGCCAAGGAAACTATGTACTAATACTCCGACAATTTTATTTAAAAGGTCGAACGGTAGGAGCGAACTGGGAGAATACTAATCTCGCTTGGACGACAGGTAAGTAGAAATTCAACTACGACACGTAACTTGCCTGCGTTCCGAATTGTGTGCTCGTGTGATTTATGTGAAAGATGCACGTTAAGACATGACTTAATTTTACGTATGATGGCATGGTTTGCATATGTACATGAGCATAGCATGAGCACTTGCACGCATGCGTTGCACGTAAGGCGCGAGGTATGAGCGTGCATAAGATCGCCTGTGTGCGATGTATACTCGCCGATATTGGCGTTGGTGTCGACTCGAATGAAGAGTCACGGCTACCCCTATGCGGCCATGGCGAATGAAGCCATAAGGCCTGTATAAGAGGCTGGGGGAATACCCCGTATGCGGGAGATGCAACCTGGAGGGTGCGGCCCGGGGCACACGCTGAGTAAGGGAAGATTCCTTCGGGTGACCTTCTAGCGTATAAAACACTACCCGGAGGGAAGATTCCTTCGGGTGACCTCCGTGGTTAGTGGCCTCGGTGTTGGCTGTCAGTGAGAAGCGTCCGCGTGGAGGCCACACTGAGTAAGGGAAGATTCCTTCGGGTGACCTTCTAGTGTCAGAACCTCCACACTTGAGATCTCTATGATATGGCGCATAGTGGGATAGAAAGCCGAGGGCCCGAATGAAATAAGAGTATAAGAAAAAGAGTATGAGTCAAGAGAAGAGTAAGAGTACGAGTAGAAGTGTATGAGCGATAGAAAACGACGACGTGGATTGTCGATCGTTAGGACATGTGCATACATGCATAATTTCCTCTTACTGAGCCTCGGTGGCTCATTGTTTACGTTACGTGTTGTAGGTACAGACGATCACGGTACGTGATCCTAACGGTACGCGAGGCCAGTCTTTTGAAGCTATCCGGCTGCTTTTGAGGTGGGAGTGTGTGTATGGATGACGACCTGTGAAGGCCGGGCACATAGGGAGCTTTTGGCTGCACGCACACACACACTTGTATTTTGTGAAGACACGATTTCGATGATTTGTAGAACGAATTACGAATATTCTTTTGACATGTATATAAGACTTCCGCATGCACGTTTAAAATGAAAAATTTTATTCGCATTTTTACGTAACCCGCACGATAACAAAGCATTAACACTTAGATTTAGAACGGAATACTAGGGCGGGACGACGGGTCCTGACAGGGTCTGTCTCACAGCGATAACGAAATAACTAAAAAGTAAATGCGGGACAGGATTTTTATAGAGGTTATATCCCCAACTGGGGTTTACTCCTCTCCTTGGGATTTGCTTTCCAAGAGTTTAACCAATCACTATAATGCACCGTAACTGGATACAAAACTGATTGGTTAGCCCAATACACAACCGAAACAACTCGAACACTAGCCACTACTAGGTTACCACACGCCGAGTTTCGTTCCTCGGAATCTCCTGATCCCGACAGACACAGCTCGCTACCGAATGGCCCCCGGAACTCGTCCTTCCCTTCACGTGTGCGTAAACGTCAACCTTGCCTCTTTGGTATTGCTCACGTCCGAAGACAACACGTCCGAAGACAGAATATATGGTGGAGGTAGGAATATCTGGATGAATCACTCGTGCAGTGATGGAATCGCTAGTTAAAGCTCGGTGTGGCAGAAAGCTATCGCAAATAGAGGCTCAGGAATCTTTCGATCTGTTTCTGCTTAAAATCTCTCGTAGGTGTATGTTCCCAAGTTCTAAGTCCCTCGAAAATCTGAAGTGCAACTCATATAAATCCTTTTCAATTAGCACCTCACATGGAAAATAATATCATATAATAATCACCAAATCAAGCATAGCTTCCATGTAATTTTCGAGTCAATCATACCATATAAATCATGCTCTTAATAAATCATCACAACGGTCATATAATACATTAAAGCATGAGTATATTCCATATAAAGGCTCAATTTCGTTCGTTCTCAAGCATATTCAACCATTTCGCATATATTTACCATATCAGAACTTTCCATAAGTGATTCTCTGCTATCTGTTTCTAGTGTAAGTCAATCCAGATTAGCTTTTCAAATGTAGCACACGAGATAGCATCACATCAGCACGTTTTCCATGTACAGCTCATAGTATTAGATCAATATATTTACCATGTTTAGCACACAAATCAGATCAGAGCATACTTAATTTGATTTATCATATCATGGCAGAACTTTCCTATTTCAGAGATCACATCCGTTTATAGCATATACCATATAATAGCACCTTATCCACAAAGTCAATCAAATTAATTCTTTCCTAAATATAATATTCCACTCAGCATAAGGAAATATATCTGTCGAGTATACATTTCAGATTGTGCTTGATTTCATTAGTTGTCCTTGTAATTAGGGGCTTTATTTGTATTAGTCCATAGATTAGGACTAGTTAGATATTTATACCAAGTTTGTTTGGTATAAATAGTTGTACAAACATTGAGCTTAATACAGAAAATCAGAGAATCAATCTGAAAGGCCGTCGAATTCATTTCTAGAGAGAGAAACTCAGGAAATATCATCTCACTAGAGGAATTCTCTCTCGTGTTCTTCATCGAAGGTTTTCGATCGAATTACAATTTAAATCATTCTAATCGATTTCCTTAGAATTCATGCCTAGGATTGATTGAGTTGATAACAGAGGACCTAACAATTGGTATCAGAGCAGATTCGTTCTCTTTTGAATCGAAATTGTTAGCATTCGGTTTGAATTTCATTTTCTGGAACTGTTCACGCAAAGAACAGTTTTGGCGCGAAAAAGCTTTTCGATCTGAAAGTGCCTAATTCTGTGCTTATTTGATCTGATTTTGATGTTTAAGTGCTCGCATAAGTAGTATTAATCAATCAGGATTGGATCGGTATCAATCAGAATCATGATTTGAGTCGAATTTTTGATTCTGTGAGATTACTATTCGTGCGAAAACAGTATGAACGTGTTTTGATTTTCGTAAAATTGAACATTATTTGCTTCAAAGCATGTTTAATATTCTGTTCGTGAATACTCAGTAGCTGATTCCGAGCATATATCTGTAGTTTCATCGATTAATTTCCAGTATTTGCTTGAATCTGTGTTAAATTCGTATTCTGCATTTAACTGTGAATTTTAATTTTTCTCGCTAAGTCTTCGATCGAAATTAATTTCTCGATCGAAAACCTACGAGAAATTTCGCTCAATTAGAATACGGATTAGTTACTGAAGTCGCTGTTGTCAAGAACGTGTTTAGAAAAATTTACGAGCGATAAAATTTCGACGAGAATTGACTATTTTGACCCCGCACAAAACGTTTTCTCTTGAAAACTTAGTCGTTCACACATATTTGATTCTCGCCCGTAAACATTTTCGGTCAACCATTTAGATTTGACTCAGCGAGAAACTCCTTAGGGTACTGTACCTCAACGACCAAAATCATGAAAAGAAATTTTACGCTCGAAAATTCTGGTCAATCTTTCGAGTCTCTACATTGTGGATTCTGGTCAACAAAATTTTTTGACGCTTAAAATATTCGATCGGAAAACTTCACTCAATAATTTTACGATTGATCTCACTGTTTGACAATTTCTCAGCGTAAAATTACGTTCAACTCGAAATATTTTCCGCTCGAAAACTTTCGAATCGAAGAAATTATTTTCGATCAAAATTAAAGATTGAATCGAAATTAATTCCAGATCATATTTTTGAATCAAACGCTACTAACAAATTTGCTACTTGTGAAGCTTACTACATCAAAGTTCATTCATCAAAACTAACGAAGATCCTACATCAACTCCACAAAAATTAAAAATAAAATTCGAGAAGAAGGATGGATGCTTACTCGCTAGGAAATGACAACCGTCCACCAATCTTGCAACGCGGCGAATACACTGTATGGCGTAGCCGTTTCCTAAACTTCATAGCTCTAAAAGATCAAGTCGAAAATCTGCTAAAGTCACTCGAAGAGGGACCCGCACAGTTCTGGGTTAACGTAGCCGGTGATGACACGGTTACTCCTCAAATTCCCGCTACTAGACGACTAAAGGAACCTAGGGAATACACCATCGAGGAGAGGGCCCGTGCAATGGCAGATCTAATGGCTATGAACACACTTATGCAGGGCATTCCCAACGACATTTATAGACAGATAGATAGCCTCCCAACGGCTAAAGGAATGTGGGATGAATTGCATAGGATGATGCAGAGGACGGAAGTTGGCATCAATGCCAAAAAGGCGAATATTTCTCACTGCTTATGACTCCTTTAAATCAAAGCTAGAGGAGAGTCTCTATGATGCATATCAAAGATACCTCACTCTTCTCAATGAGATGAGGAAGATAGAAATCTCGAAGACAAACATGGAAACAAATATCAGATTTCTATCCTCTCTACCCTCGGACTGGAAAAAGATATCGACTCAACTTAGACAAAACAAAGATCTGGAGGAGTTGGATATCCATGCAGTATTTGATAATCTCGCCCAACACGAGGAAGATGTTTGCGAGACTCAGAGAGAGCAGAAAGGGCAAGCAGGTTGACAACACTGTTGCTCTAGTCTCAGAGAAGTGTGGAACAAAGCCTCGCAAAGAGAAGATCGTGAGGCCTCCCTCATCATCCGAGTCAGAAGAAGATTCAGAATCAGATGCCGAGCCAAACATGAAATCACTGGGGAAGCAGTTGGCTTTAATCGGAAAGATGATGAGCAAGAAATACTTCAAGAAAAAGTCCTCATTCCTCGGTCAACCGACTTCGGACCTCAAGCTCTAGGAACAAGGAACATGCACCAGAGAGCTCCGAAGTCAAGAACACTAAAGAGCCCAACAAGTGCTTCAACTGTGGCAAGCCTGGTCATTTTGCCCGAGCATGCACTCTTCCCAAGAAAAGAGATGCTAATTACTACTCCAAGAAGCTTCAACTCACGAAGCAGAAGGAAGCACGAGTAGCCCTCATGGAAGAGCAGGATCACTGCTCGAAGACACATCTAGTTCTGGAGAAGAGAATCTTGCTCATGGCACGCCTTGATAAAGACATTGTTGCCGAAACATTCAATCAGATGGACGAAGATGGCGCATCCACCTCATCACAAGAGGTAGACACTTCTTCCATATTATTGACCATGTTGGATTCATATCAAAAGCAATATGCTAACATGAAACGTCAGCAGAAAAGTATTAAGGAAGTAGAGGATAAACTTTCTAGGTCTCTGGAAAGGATAAATAGTCTCGAATCAGAACTTAGGAGCTCTAGTGCCAAAATAGAAGAACTTACTAAGAGCCTACATTCTAGAGAGACTAGTCAACCTCAATTAGGACAGCATGGCGAAAAGATTAAGGAATTAGAAGATAGGCTAGCAAATAACTACAATTGCTTGGTTAGGAATGTCAACGAGAAAGCCACCTTGAATTGTAGGATAACCGAAGCTACCACTAAGATCACTAACTTAGAAGCTCAATTAGAAATATCAAATGCTAAGGTTAGTGAGCTTAGTTAAGAACTAGATGCCTGTCAAGCCGCCAAACCGACGGTAGAAAATAATTATGCTTTCCTAGGTGAGGAACGCAAGAAACTATATGCTAAAATTAAGAAATTAGATGATATAGTTACGCGTAGGGGACAATCCGAACAGACGATATTTTTGAACAAGCCCAATGATATAGAGTTCTATAATCCTATAGAAGGAATAGGTTTCACTAACCCACAAGTTCTACGAAAAAAGGAAATATATGATATTAAGCACATGGGTTTAGGAGTAACCTCTCTTAGAGAATTTACTGAATCGACGTACCAAAATATTTTTGATTCATCTATGAGAGAAGCCTCGCATGGGCCTGAGATCCCCTTTGACTACACTGCGCTAAATGAAAGAGACAGAAATATGAAACCGTCATTAACACCTGTCTCTGACATATTTCAACTTCCTGACCCTCAAACAGTCCTCGAGGAAGCGAAAGACGTTCATTATAAAAATTCTCACTACATACCTCCTATAATAAAACAGATAGAGGAATCTCAAGCTACATTAGACAAAGAAAGAGGGAATTTCGAAGCTGAAAAGAAAAAGTTCTTAAAAGAGATGAAAAATCTCAAAGCTTCCTCATCCTCCCAAACTACCTCTCACGCTATACTGCAAAGTGTGAAAATTGAAAAATCACCTTTGAAAGATCCAAAGTGTATTAATAATTCTGTTAAAAGTGCGAAGACTAAAGTTACTTAACCTACGTCTACAGGGAGCGTAGGTCAAGCACTAGAATCGAAGGCAAGAGTGTCTAGTCTTAAGAAGGAGCAAGTAGATTTGAGTATGCTTAAAAATGTTACTCCTTCTGTAAGAATAAATGACACACGTAGAAATAAAAGAGCCATTTCTTCGCTTAGAATAATTGCTTCTACGTGTACTCTTCAGCCCATCACCTTTTGGAGCACCAACTACGAAATTGGCTCTACCACACAAGCTAAAAATAGTCACTCTGAAACAAATGCCACTAAGAAGACCCGAAGAAAACAAGATCCAACCATAAAGAAAGCTTATGGCGCCGTACATGCTTGTACACACCTAAGGTATCCCGTAAAGATTGACTTCCCCAAGCACCTTAGGAGATTATCAAAAAAAAAGATCTTTTCCTCAGTCAAATGGGTACCTAAAGCTGATCTGATAGGACCCATGCTTAAATGGGTACCTAAAGCTCTCTAACTTATTTTGCAGATCCATCATGTGTGGTATCTCGACTCTGGTTGCTCCACACACATGACTGGAAAACAAGAGCTGCTGAGCAACTACAAAGACCGACCAAACCGCAAAGTCAGATTCGGAAACAATGACTCAGCTCCCATTCTTGGATGTGGGGACATTATTTTGGACAATCTGACAATAAAAGATGTCTCTTATGTTGAAGGCCTCCGCCATAACTTGTTCAGCATAGGCCAATTCTGTGATAAGGTATTTCAAGTGGTCTTTCACGCTGACCGGTGCAGAATTTTGGACAGTCAGGACACAGAACTCCTCTATGGACTTCGGAAATCCAACCTTTACACGATCAACCTGACGTCCGTGCGGCCCTCAACAGCTGTATGCCTCATCTCTCAGATTGATTTACAGAGGAACAGCTTATGACATCACGACTGTCTCATCTAAGTATGAAAGCTCTCCAACGCCTTTCTACGAAAAAGTTGGTTCACGGTCTTCCAGCTATACTACTACAAAATGAGCATCAATGTTCGGCATGTCAATTAGGAAAGATGAAGCGAGCGTCTCATCATGTCAAGATAATTGCGTCTACTTCTCGACCATTGGAACTAATCCACATGGACCTCTGTGGGCCAATACAAACACAGAGTATCAATGGACGCATGTACGTGCTAGTGATCGTCGATGATTTCTCTCGCTACACTTGGACAATGTTCCTCCGAACCAAAGATGAGACAGAGGACTTGATTATCAACTTTGTGAACACTACTCAAAATCTGCTGCAATAGACTATTCAAGTTATTCGAACAGACAACGGCACTGAGTTCAAGAATAAACATCTCGGTGAGTTTATCAGAAGCTTCAAATTAGTCAACAATTCTCAGCTGCAAAAACGCCTCAACAAAATGGGGTCGTTGAAAGGAAAACCAGAACCCTAGGGAAGCCGCTCGTACAATGCTGATCCATTCCGGACTTCCACACTTTCTTTGGGCTGAAGCAGTTAATACCGTCTGTTTTACCCAAAACAGGACGGTGGTTCAAAAACAGTTTAACAAGACTCCGTACGAGATCGTGAAAACAGAGTGCCCAATAACTCATTCCTTAAAGTCTTCGGGTGCAAGTGCTTTGTGGCGAACGACAGAGAGCACCGTGCTAAGTTCGACCCTAAAGCATTCGAGGCAACTTTCGTCGGTATTCTACAACGTCAAAAGCGTACAGTGTATACATCAAGTCCAACCGAACAATTAAGGAAAGCTATAATGTCACTTTCCACGAAGTGGCAGATATGGCTTCTGAACACATCAGTTCAGGACCCGTGCTAAACCCGGTGGCTTCTGGAGACAACATCTCAGAACCCGTACTCACTGGTGTGTTGGCACAAAACCAACAGGAGATGGCAACAAATCAGAAATCATCGCCAGACGAAGCTCTGAGACTTGTGTTAGAAGACTTGGATTCCCTTTTTGAGCCATTACATCCGCCAATTAACGTCAACCATACACCCGACGTGGTATATGTACCAAGTTCTTCAACAGTCTCTACCTCACCCGATTTATATTTGCTGCAGAATAATGAAGAACCTATCATGAGTGTTGAGGAATAATCATCAGAGTCGCTCCCTCCAAATGCTGATTTGGAACTTCCTCATGCACATGAACAATCGTAGATCATTGGAAATCTAGATCCACAAATGGCTGATGCATCTTCTTTAGCCTTGCCACATGACCGCAAGTGGACTAAAGCCCAGCCCGTTTGATCAGATAATTGGTGATCCTTCGAGTGGAGTAAGGACACGACATCAACACGGTCTTTTCAGCTGCTTCTTAAGCCAAAACGAGCCTACTAAGGTAGCAGACGCACTTCAAGACCCGGATTGGATAATTGCAATGTAAGAGGAAATCAACCAATTCGAACGTCTTCAAGTATGGAAATTAGTACCCCGCCCGCATGGGAAAACTATCATCGGAAAAAAATGGGTATTCAAGAACAAAAAGAATGAAGATGGCGAAGTGATTATGAACAAGGCACGATTAGTTGCAAAGGGATACAACCAACAGGAAGGTATTGACTACGACGAAACATATGCTCCTGTTGCCCGGATTGAAGCCATTCGTCTCTTACTGGCTTATGCGGCTCACAAGGACTTCAAGGTCTACCAAATGGACGTTAAAAGCGTCTTCCTCAACGGCGTACTTATAGAAGAACTTGTTGCTCAGCCAGACGGCTTCGTTGATCAAGAACATCCCGATCACGTCTATCGATTGGATAAAGCTCTTTACGGACTAAAACAAGCCCCACGTGCTTGGTATGATGTCTTGAGTGACTTCCTCGTAAAATCTGGATTTATTCGAGGAACAATCAATACGACACTCTTCATCATATGGCAAGACAAGGATCTGATGGTCGTTCAAGTCTACGTCGACGACATCATTTTCGGTTCAACAACTCCACGACTTTGCAAGAAGTTTGGAGATCTCATGAAGAGTAAGTTCGAAATGAGCCACATGGGAGAGATGCAATTCTTCCAAGGACTTCAAGTCAGGCAGCTCGAAGATGGTATATTTATCAGTCAAATAAAATACATTAAGGACATCTTGGAAAGGTTCCATCAAGATCAGAGCAAGCCTCTCAGCACTCCCATGTCCACAAGCTGCAAGTTGGATGCCGATCCCATAGGAAAATCGGTCGACATCACACTCTATCGCAGTATAATTGGATCTCTTCTCTACCTCACTTTTAGTCGGCCGGATATCGTGTTTGCCACTTGTCTCTGTGCCCGACTTCATGCCGATCCCAAAGAATCCCACATGCTCGCGGTGAAGCGTATACTTCGCTACCTCAAGGGCACAACTACCCTAGGACTATGGTATCCTAAAGGTACGAACTTCAAACTTATCGGCTATACTGACGCTGATTATGCAGGTTGCCGAATGGACAAGAAAAGCACCTCCGGTGTCGCTCAATTTCTAGGCGAAAAGCTAGTCTGCTGGTCATCCAAAAAGCAAAACTGCGTCTCAACTTCGACGACTGAGGCTGAATACGTCGCAGCCAACAGCTGTTGCTCTCAGATGCTATGGATACGGACTCAGCTTCGCGATTATGGGTACAATTTAAATAAAATACCCATATATAGTGATAGTCAAAGTGCCATTGCGATTACGTGCAATCCCGTTCATCATTCACGCACGAAACACATAGACATTAGATATCACTTTATTAAAGATCACGTAGAAAAAAGCACAATTGAAATGTACTTTGTGAACACGGAATATCAACTAGCCGACATTTTAACCAAGGCATTTGATGAAAAACGATTCCAATTCCTTGTCGGTAAATTAGGCATGTTGAATCTCTCGTGATGTGTGCATTACCTGATCTTTTGTGCTATTAGATGCTCTATTCTATGTGTTTTCTATGCTTACATGTTTTATCTTGCGTGAATATAAAAAAAATAAAAAAAAAAAAATACTATACATATACCTATAATATAGTGGAATGACGAAATCGTTAGGATGCTGGATCTACGTCACAATTAGATTACCCTGGCATGCGACTGATTGCTTACTTAATTTTGTCAGTCTAAGTCGCTTTCTTGTGTCCAAAGCTCAAATAGTTTGCTCCACTACACACAAAGCCACTTTACATAAGTGAGGATTCTGACCTGTTAATTTTCCTTTCTATTGATTTATTCTTGAGCGAGCCAAACATCAATTGCTTGTCTTAACTAGTGATTCTTGGCTTCATACTCGTCTTTCGTAGATCCTTAGGAAAATGATTAGAGCACTTAGGAAATTCCTCACTTGGCCTTAAAAATAGAAATTCTCAATCCTTTAATACAGCCTTTAGTCATCCATTTTGAGCCTTCTCCAATATTCTTTTCTTCACTTGAAAATCCTTTGAGCCTTCAACCTACACCTAAGTCTTCAATGGGATATTCAATCGAGAAAAGGAGGGGGAGAAAAAGAGATGACAAAGAAAAAGATGACAAAAGAAGGTGAAAACGCACACGAGGAATGCTCAACGCACAAAAAGCAGTCCAAAAGAACCTATCCCTCGACTATCACAATCTCAAGGGGATACGGATCTTGGTGCGAACTTCTCCATCGATAATCTCGTACACTCGTCAGAACGGCTGGAAAGAGGAGCACCACGAAGTGAACTTCTCCAACGATAATCTAGTCTTATATCGAGACAACGAGAAGAGGAACGCGGCCTTGGATTCGAATTCCATAATTGAGAACTTCATCAAATTGATAATCTCTGAAACTAGGGATTAAGAGAAAAGGAGCGCAGTATCGGCCCGAGAACGAACAAGAAGAACTTCGCCATAGATAATCTCTTAGCCTTGTAGAGAAGCGGAGCTTCAGCTTGAGCAAGTGCAGACTGTATCAAAGAGAAATCATTGAAGGATTCTTTAGTTCACAACTCCAAAAACTGTCCTTCCCTTCTTAGTCAAGACCAAATTAAAACCTTTCACAGTCTCTATGATTCCATATCGACGACCTCTCGCAAAGGTGAAATGATTAAAAATGCCTCGATCACAGGTAAAATGACTTAAGATTGCTTGTGTTGACTTGAGTGATATATATATATATATATATATATATATATAATCATCCCAAGGCAGAAATAATTGAGTACTAGAGTGAACCCAGTGAGAGTTGTCGAAATGAATCATTCAATGAACTTAGGACTCTTTAGTTTGACGACATGGCTTGACAGTATGTGATTTTTTCAAGTGTCTTATGAAATTTAGGCGTGACAATGATCGTAGCAAAATAATCTGACCCCATACTAATAATTCTATTAATATATACAATTAAAATAATAATAATAATAATAAAAATTAAAACAAATAATATATATATATATATATATATCGCACATTTTGAATGCGTGTTTAACTTGCATTGGTACGGAATTAATTAAAATGCGACTTTACTTGTTTATGCTCATATCCTCCCGCAACATTTTGAATACAAGATTTGGGGACCATGTATCTAGGTGAAAATGCCTAAATTGCGTACAATAATGATTGTTACTTGTATTGATTTGCTTGATTACGTAATAAATCGATACATGTGCACTATTTGAGGGGGAGCATTTACAATGATTCCATGTTTTGTGCTCCAAATATTTTCGAAGTTCTTTTCTTTAGGTGTTGCAGAAATTTTCATTCTAGAATTGCTTTGGTCAATGCTTAAATAAGGAGGACCTCACAAAATTTCACGATCGTGAGCTCAAGAAATTGATAAAACAATACAGGGGGAGCCCAAATAGATCAATTACTTCTTGATTAACTCTAATATTCTCGACATTTTGCTCTAAGTAATGCAGATTATCGAAGATCAATTTTGGAGCCGGATGTCACTTCTTCGAAAATACAGGGAGTTAATTGCATTTTCGTTTATAATTGAGTAATTTTGTGGTTTATTCTTAAAATTTAGGATCAATCTGAAATATTAAGGTAAACTTACTATCGAGAAATACGGGCGAATTTGCAATTTTCAATCGCAATTTCTCGAGCGCAAATTAATTTGGGACCAAATTGTAATTTTTGCCTTCATATTGCCAAGCGAAAATTTAAGCAGAAACCAAAAAGATTTTCGAGTTGAATTGTCAAGCGAAAATTCAACAGTAGCCAAATCAAAATTCTCGATCATAAGTTTCTCGATCATAAACAGTAACGAGCTTAATTCTCTAAGTATCGTTGACGTCTAATCAGCCCAAATTAAACGAAATCATTAGTTTCCAGTCGAAAATCCCTAAATACACGCAAAACCCTCGATCGCAAAATTCAACATTCAATTTTTCTCGCGAAAAACTTTCTCTCAAAAATACAAAAGTAAAATCCTCAAAATTCGTCGATTTTTCAACTAATTTTCGTCTTTGAAGGATTTGACTTCATTTAGGGTTTTCGTGCATCTAAACTAGATTTGCGTCTGTATTCTGGATTATTTCGCATGATTCTTTGATTATTTCTCGACTGTTCATACTCTGAGAACTCGAAACCCCCGTTAGCAGTATATTAGACCTTAGTCTAAATATAATCTTGGTTAAAAACTGCATAATAGGCTAGTTTCGATGTTTCTTGATCATTTTGAGTGAATATAACTTTGATTTTCTGCGTTATTAGTGTTCGATTAAAAGTTAGGACTGAACTGGAGTTTAAAGGTTTAAATGCATCGAAGAACTTTCTCGCTCGCAAACAGTGAAAATTAAAATTCGATTTGATTAAGTCACTGTTTGAATCGTAAAAGATCTTCGATCGCAAATAGTTTCAAGTTAGTCACTACGATAAATAACGCTGATTGAAAAATATTTACTATCGAGAAACACAATTTTGATTTTATGCGAGCGAAATATTACTGAGAGGAATAGATAAAATAGATGCAATGTCTTTAAAAATTTCGAGCGCAAAACTTACATTCGAAAATTTCGATCTCAATTTTGTTCTCGGTCGAAAATTTTAGCGGCGATAAAATTAATTTTTCGACGATAAAATTTTCTTGATCGTAAAATTTCACAGTGAAAAACCTTTTGAGAATCGAAATACTTTCTCGCTTGTTAGTTTTCATAGCGAAAAATTTTATTCACGCGTGGAAAAATTTCTCGATCGTAAATTTCTTGGAAATCTAATTTCTCGATCGTAAATTTACACGGAAATTTTTCTTGATCAAAAAATTTCTCGGCTACAGTTTCGCATCTTGAGTTCAACTTAGAAATTTTCTAAGTCCTTACTTTCCACTGTAGCTTTCAATAGCGAATAAAATTTTCGATCGCTAAAATAAACGAATATCTTGATTTAAAATCAGCACTTGGGACATTAAATTGAAATTTCAATTTTACGTGCGAAAAATTTCACGGAGTGAACAGTGGCTGTTAGGTCTTACGATTAACAACTCTATGATCCTAGGCTAGAATTCATATTAATTCAATCGTTTAGATAAACAATTGAATTCGATCGAAAAACTCAAATGAAGAACAAGAGAGAGAATTCGAGTAGAGTGAGAAAGTTACTGTTGTTTCTCTCTCTAGAAATCGAATCGCAAGCCTTTCGGATCAATTCTCAAAACTTTCTCTATTCAGCTCAATTGATTTACAAGTATTTATACCAAACAAACTTGGTATAAATATCAAACTAGTCCTAATCTAAGGACTACTATACAAAACGCCCCTAATTACAAGGGCAACTAATGAAATCAAGCACAATTACAAATAGTATTCTACAATCTCCCCCTTTGTGCTTGATTGCGTCTCCGTGCCGTTTGTCCTTGCCGGGCGTAGTATGATCTGCGCAAGCCCAGCGCGTACTCGTAGTTCCTCAGAGTGATCCTAAGCTCCAGTCGCTCCTCGACATCTTCAAGCAACTCCATTAGGAGCGGCTGTTCTCTCACGAACCTGTGGATCCTCAGCATAGTGTCTCTGTTGATTTCTTCCAACCTCTGCTCGATGTTTTTCCTGATGACCTTGAGCGTCCCATCGCAAAACTTATGAATCTCGCATCAACCTATTCTTCTTTGCTATTGGATTGTGGTAGGTGATGCCTAGGACTGAGCTGATGTGCACGTGATTGTTGGGAAGCCCTTCGATCTCAGGTCCTTTGTTGAGTGGAGCGGTCATGTTGACCTTCTTCATATTGCTCTCCAGAGCCATCTGAAGGTCGTGTGCGGCATAGTACTTGACCTGGCGCAACATGAACCGGTAGAGCCCTTCGAGGCCTTCTGTCTTGATGAAGCCCTGAGGACCTTTGTACTTCTCCGTGTATAGTTGATAAAGTCGGTACACTTCATCGACGGGGAGGTACGGCAGGTCGCTCTCGCTCAGTTCCTCTCGGGTCCTGTGCACTCGTTCGATGATGTAGTGAGGTGTTGGAAGTCCTCCTTTGGCACAGTAGACGCTGAGTAGTTGGCTTATTGGGAGAGACTCTTATAATGGCTCTTGGCTTGTGTCTTAGTCATCCCCAGCCTAACGTCAGGTCCTAGTTTGGTCAGCATCCAGAGGTAGGTCATCCTCTTCTGCTGGTCCCAATCAGAGATCCCCCTGAGCTCGAACTCATTCACTCTGTCCGGAGACCTCCAATTATTCTCACGAACTTCTTCGAGGAAGGGAATTTCAATTTGAATGTTTTCCCATTGCGTGTCGATCCGGACGGTCCCTGGCGTTAGCCTTGGAGAGGGAACCGCCTGTTTAGCTATTAACTCTGGTAGCCTTGGGATAACTCGCTCGTAGTCTTCACCTTCCTAAAGCTCGTCGTCTTCTATGATTACAAGATCTATGGACGCTTGATGTAGAAAGCGCCGGACGTCGTGAAGCCGTTGTCTTTGATGCTCCTCGGGCATGGAGTGGGTCATCCACTATCCTTCGAAGATGTACTTGTCTAGGGCTTCGTGTGGATTGACACCATGTCCAGAGGGGTCCCGGTTGGTCTGGAGCGACAGAGGGAGTGGCTTGGGTAGCTGCTAGAGCTACAAGCATCGCAGCACTTGCTTCTTCTTGCGGAAGTAAGGGGCTTGAGTAGATCAGTGGTGTGGGCGGAGGCGTCCTGAGGTGAAAGGTTGGTGGGTCGATGTGGGCGATGCGTGCGTGGTGTGGGCGGTTTGGGTGGTTTGTGTTTGGGTATGGTGGGTTTGTGTTTGGGTTGTTTGGGTTTGTGTTTGGGTTGTTTGGGTTTCACCGGCTCCAGCGCTTGTCTGTGTAGCGCCCGAGCCTTGTCCTTGGCCACTTGTAGATGTCCTTGGCCTCTTCTCCCCCTCATGAGGGTCCTGATCGTCAGGATCGTCATGTCTGCGCCGTGAGTGGGAGCTTTGGCCGCGGCAGGTGTCGGTCGGTGGCTCAGAGTGATCCACCAATCGCCGATAGAGGGATTCTTCTTAAGGCGATCGGATGGACAGGCCTATCAAACGGGCGAGGAGTATGTCGTGGAGCTCGGTGATTGGGATTGTGTATGGGTTGATGAGGATGGAGGAATTGGCTAGAGGGTCGGTGGGTGTGGGTTGTGGAAGTGTGGGGTTGGTTCGTGACGATGGGCCTTCAGAGGCAGGTGCTTTCCCGGTATCTCTTCGGGATGCCTCGAGTGCTTGGAGTACTCTCTCTGTGATCTTTTCTTCCATTGACTGTATAGCGGCAGAGAGAGCGGCCTGGAATTGTTCGTTCGTCACGAAGGGGGTGGACGCCTCCATGGATGAACCAGGACGACTGCTGTCGCCTGTTATCAACCCGTGAGTAGACACCGGCTCTGTGGGTTGGCTCACAGTCACTTGAGGTTGTGACTGTATGAGACTTCCACCCAATCCTCGAGTCGAATCCTGAGGATTCGTCTCTATGGGGGTGACGGCCGGAAAGAGAGACTCCAGTTGAATGCTCAGTCTTCTGGGAGTCCTCCTGATTAGACTGATTTCCTCGTTAGACTCTATGTCAGACGGGGTGGCCGTGTGAGGAGTGAGGTCACGATAGACGTCCTCCCGTGCCTGATCCGTCACCGGTGGAAGAGAGCCTTGCCCCATTTCCGTTTCGGACTGTGCCTCTTGTTGAAGAACTTCCTCAAAAGTATCTTCGAGCACGCCAACATGTAAGGGCTCGACATTTGTAATTCAAGGTCAGGAGCCTTGAGTTCCATCTCCGTAGCCACGACGTCTATCAGCGTATCATCGACGTCAGGCATTGGTTCTTCGACCAATGGTGGCTCCTGAGCTAGCTCCTGAGCGACATCATCAATTATCGCGTCCTCAGGGCTTAGCTGTTGTTGCTGTTGGTGAGGGCTAGCTCCAAGCACTGTCGGGGGCCCTCGAATCATTTCCTCGATGAGATTTCTGTCCCGACAGTATAGCTTGTAGACGTCTTCGTTGGGGTCCGCGAGATGAAGGAGCTCGAATGGGATCGGCATCGACGGTTGGTCCAGGTCCGTGAGCCGTGGGTTGTGGAAGAACTTGAGCCTTGGTGGTTGGTAATTTCCGCCAGGAGGCAGAGTAGGGATGGTCTGGTGCAGCGCCATGATCTCCCTGATGATGATGCTGAACCACCTAGCATAAGGCACGTTCTTCAATCGCCGGTTTTCCTTTTGCCGAATCTGGTCCGGGAGGTCATTCCAGATCAGCTGAGTGTAGTCCTAATTTCTTGCGAAGGCGATGCCATGGAAGATCCTCAAAATGTTGCTGTTGCCCTTATCAAACCTGCGTGTTTGGGCGATAGGCACTTATTCACTATTCCGAATAGTGTCTTCCACGGATGTGGGATTCCGCTGCTCTGGACCTGAGCTAATCTTGTGAGCGGCGGTTGGTATCCCATGTGCAAAACGTCTTGAATCATCTCGGCCTCGGATGGGAGCGGGTCGTAGTTAGTGCTATGGGGCAAGTCTAGTAACATGCCGAACTGGTTCTTGTCCATGCTGATGTGCCGCGTCCCGATCCTTGTTGAGAACCGAAAAGCTCCATTGTCCACTTCTCCTTGTATGCAGCCCCAGAACTGCTGGAGATATACCATCGGCACCGATGCGGTGGCCGTTAAGGCATGCCAGATGGGGTGACCTCTCAGGATAGATACAATAATCTCGTCCGGGCATCGAAAAGTGCTCAGATCGAGCTGAAAGTTTGTATCCTGAACCTTCAGATACCGGTTGTGGTCGTATATGTGATTGTATCTTGGATAGCGATCCATCTGAAAAAATAAGATATATAAAAGTTTATTAGTTCAATTTTATTTTCAGTCGAAGTATGAATAAATGTCATCAAACTATAGTAATATAGCAAATAATAGCATGTTTGATGAATTTTGATTTGAAATCAAATGAAATGTACGGTGTATGTTCAATTTCAAAATCTTGATGGCATTATTGTAATTTCGAATAAAATATTTGTCGCGTGAAAAAATCGTTCGAAATTTCGCTAAGTGTTAAATCGTGAAAAAGGACACTGTTCATGCCGAGAAAATTTTCGCTCGATAAAATTGATTTTGAAAATGATTTCCTATGCATTGATTTCAATTGTAATGACTCAGTTCGATTTTTCGATCGAGAAATTTTATTTTCGATTTTCGCTACAGAATAAAAGACTTAGAGAAAAATTTTCTAAGTGTTGAAGTTGAAATCTAGACTGTAGTCGATCAATTTTATGATCGAGAAAAATTCCGTGTAAATTTACGATCGAGAAATTATTTCTCAGGTAAATTTACTATCGAGAAATTTTCCTCAATTGAATAAAATTTTTCGATTTGAATTTGTCGAGCGAAATGTGATTTTCGATCCTAAGTAAAAATTGTCGCTTCAATATTTTTCGATCGAGAAATTTGTCAACGAAAGACTAAGTCACTCCGTCGAGAAATTTTATGATCGAAAAATTAAGTGTTGAATTTTTTTTTTTTGCGACCAAATTGAAATTAAATCGAAAATTCTATTTTGCGATAGTAAGTTTTACGCTCGATAAAATTTGCATCTTAAATTGCCTAGTCAATAAGTTTTTCGCTCGCTGAAAATTAAAATTGGATTTCTCGATGGTAAGCGTAACGGTTAAAATCTTTTATCGTGATGACTAAGTCAAAATTATCGAAAACTAAATCGACACAAATAGGTTCTCAATTCAATTAAGTCTATTTGCGATCGACAAAGTTCTTCGACAGCTTCAAAACTTCAAAGTACCCAGTTTCATCGAAACTCATTTTATCATCACAGATGGAAATTTTCCAACGATTTACGCTATCTGTTTCATCAAAAACCTCGAATCTGTCTAAATAACAGGCATTTGACTCGAATTTCTACCTTAATCAGACGATTTGAAGTGAAAAATTGAAAGATTTTTGAAGGATTGTGTATCGTCTGAGAAAGTTTTGCGAGAGAGAATTTTTTCTATCGATTAGGTATTGCGTGAGAAAAAGTTTTTCGACTGACAAAAGGTAACTTTTATTAACTAGCATTAATTCAATGTTGGGTTTGCGATTGGACGTTTTGCGATTAAATGGATCAGGCCCATTACTATTTGAGTTCGAGAAATTTTTGAAATCGAAAATTGCTCTCAATTCAAATTTTTCGATCACAAATTATCGCGGCCAATCAAAATTGTTCCCAACACTGTTTACGATCGAGAAACTTATGATCGTGAATTAAGTCTTCTATCTAGTTTCTCGATAGTAAGTACTTCTAAAATTTTTACATTGACCCCTATTTCAAAATAAAACCTTTTGTAAGTCTCCCCCTTAGTAATTAAAATAAATGCAATTACCTCCCTGTATTTTCCGTGTAGTAACGTCTAGCTCCCCTAGCAGAAATTTAAAAATCTGTACCACTCAGAGATACGTGTAGTGGCCTGGTTATGTGTGCGTGCTGTGTGTGGTACTTTTTTGGTTTTTCTAAGAGAGGCAGAGAGGTAGAAGATGAAGTAGGTTAATCTTTCTTACCATCCATAATTCGCGGTACGGTGTTCTATAAACTAAAATCATAAATTGGGCCTGTAGTATAATAACCCAACTATAACATATAAATAACTGGACCAAATAATTCAGCCCAAACCATCTCGCACCAGCCCATTCCAAATATTCACTCCTTTGGTGCTCTTCTTCCTTGCCTTAGTTCGACCCCAACTTGCAGATAGCTTCCCAACTTCATCTCTTCCCTCCATCTCCTTGTCTTCAGCTGCGCCAGCCTCAATTGGGGTCATGACATCACCCCCCATTTGAGAGAGTCCTTGTCCCCAAGGACCAGGGAACCTCGACAGTATATACTTCTCATCTTCCCAGGTAGCATCCTTGGAGCTTCCATTCACCCACTGAACCAACACCTGAGGTATGGCTAGATCTCCGCTAAAGATAGTCCTTTTACTTAGAATTCGTTCAGGCACGACTAGGAATTCCCCTTTGTCATCCGTCTCAGGTAACGAAGATAATGATTTTACCTTTGGACTTACAAATTTCTTCAACAGTGAGACGTGGAAAGTAGGGTGTATCTTCGCATCCGGGGGCAGATTCAACTTGTGTGTGACAGGACCAATTTTCTCAAAGATCTCGAACGGGCCAAAGTATCGGGAGATCAATTTCAGATTCCGCCGTAGGGCGACTGAGTTCTGGCGAAACGGTTGCAGTTTAAGGTAAACTTTCTCACCCACCATGAAACTCCTTTCTTGGCGCTTTCGGTCAGCGTAGATCTTCATCCTGTGTTGAGCTAGGGCTAGGTTTCCCTTCAAGGATCGTACAAGGTCAGATCTTTTCTTGAATGAATCCCCCTGCTCCAGTTGGAGTAACTCCCAAATAGGGCTCTATTGCGAACTGGGGTGGTAAGTATCCGTAAAGAGCCTGAAAAGGTGAAACCTTTAGGCTAGTATGATAGTTGGTGTTATACCAAAATTCTGCCAGAGGAAGCCATTGAAACCATTTCTTTGGGTGTTCACTGGTCATGCACCTCAAGTAAGACTCCAAGCATTGGTTAACCCTTTCAGTTTGACCATCAGTCTGAGGGTGGTAGGCCGTAGTCATGCTTAACTTCACATTAAGTTTGTTGAATAGTTCCTTCCAAAATAAGCTGGTGAATACCTTGTCCCTATCTGTTACAATAGTTGTAGGTAGTCCATGTAGCTTGTAGATATGAGCGATGAAAACCTTGGCTATAGTTTTAGCTGTGTAGGGGTGTGATAAAGCTACGAAGTGAGCGTACTTTGTTAGTCTGTCCAGCACAACTAGGATAGTATCCTTCCCCTCGGATTTTGGAAGCCCTTCCACAAAATCCATAGAAATGTGTGTCCAAGCCTGTGCAGGAATGAGCAGGGGCTGTAATAGTCCTGCATAAGGTCCATGATCAGCCTTGTTTCTGCAACAAACTTCACATTTCTTGACCCAATCTTCCACGACAGCTTTCATCTTCGGCCAATAAAACAGCCTTTTCAGCCTCATATAGGTACCTTGTATGCGAGAATGTCCTCCCACAGATGAGTCATGTAGGGCAGCCATAATTTCTTCCCTAAGCTCCTCATCCTTACCAACCACCAATCTACCCTTATACCTTATCACTCCTTCTGTAATGGTGTGCAGGGGAAATGAGGTAGGGTCAATAGCTTTGGCTGTGAGGATGTCCTCCAACTGTAGGTTCCCTTTGTAGCTTTTGATAACTTTTTGTATCCAGCTTGTTATGATTGTGGTGATACCAAAAGCTACAGTTTCTTCATGTCTTCGTGAGAGGGCATCTGCTGCCCTGTTCTCTGTACCTCGCTTGTAGTGTATCTCATAGTCATAACCTAGAAATTTAGCCATCCACTTTTGTTGAAGAGGTGATAGAGTCCTTTGATCCTTGAGATATTTGAGGGCTTCTTGATCAGTCTTAATGATGAATTTATGGCCTTCTAGGTGATGCCTCCACTTTTGAACCGCCATGACCACTGCTAAGAACTCCCTCTCGTAAATAGATAATGCTTGATTTTTCTGTGATAATCCCTTACTCATGTAGGCAATAGGTCTTCCTGCTTGCATGAGGACTGCCCCTACTCCATGTCCGCTGGCGTCCGTTTCTATGATGAAGGGTTGAGTAAAATCAGGCATGGCTAGCACCGGGGTGCTGGAAATTGCTTGTTTCAGCTCCGAGAACGATTTTTCTGCTTCGTTAGTCCACTCGAAACAGTTCTTCTTGAGCAGGTTTGTTAATGGTTTACTAATCTGCCCATATCCCTTAACAAACCTTCTATAGTATCCTGTTAGGCCTAGGAACCCTCTCAACTGTTTTATGTTACTTGGTTTTGGCCATTCGATCATGCATGCCACTTTTCTTGGGTCTGTGGCAACACCTTGGTTAGAGATTATATGACCTAGGTACTCAATCTGATTTTGCCCAAATTGGCATTTGCTCTTTTTTGCATATAGCGCATTATCTCTTAGCAGCTGCAATACCACTCTAAGATGCTTCAAATGCTCCTCCCAGCCCTTACTATATACCAATATGTCATCAAAGAAAACTAATACCGATTTCCTCAACTGCTCCTTAAAAACGCGATTCATGAGGGACTGAAACGTTGCAGGGGCATTACACAACCCAAAAGGCATCATGAGGAATTCATAGTGCCCACTGTTCTTAAAAGCCGTCAATTGCCTATCTTCAGACTTCATCAAGATCTGAAAATACCCTGACCTTAGGTCTATCTTAGTGAACACCTTTGATCCCCTCAACTCATCCAATAAGTCATCGGTCACGGGAATTGGGTAATCGTGCTTGATCGTCAGCCCGTTTAAGTATCTATAATCCACACACATGCGCCATGTCCTGTCCTTCTTCTTCACTAGGATGACCGGTGAAGCATAAGAACTCTTACTGTGTTGAATGATCCCTGCTTGCATCATTTCTGTAATTATATTCTCTATCTCAGTCTTATGCGCATGAGATGTTCTGTAGGGACCCATCTGTTTTGGAAGGCTGCCCGATTTTAATGCAATCTGATGCTCAATGTAGTGACCTGGTTATGTGTGCGTGTCTGTGTGTGGTACTGTTTTTGGTTTTTTCTATATAGAAGAAATGATAGTACGAAGAGAAATAGAAGAAGAGAATAGAGAGGCAGAGAGGTAGAAGATGAAGTAGGTTAATCTTTCTTACCATCCATAATTCGTGGTACAATGTTCTATAAACTAAAATCATAAATTGGGCCTGTAGTATAATAACCCAACTATAACATATAACTAATTGGACCAAATAATTCAGCCCAAACCATCTCGCACCAGCCCATTCCAAATATTCACTCCTTTGGTCCTCTTCTTCCTTGCCTTAGTTCGACCTCAACTTGCAGATAGCTTCCCAACATCATCTCTTCCCTCCATCTCCTTGTCTTCAGCTGCGCCAGCCTCAATTGGGGTCATGACAATACGCGTTAGTAATGATGGATTTAATCAACAATTATTTTTGGCAATTTTATCTTTGAAATATTTGGTCTGCTCCCTTCTTTGTAGTGTCGACATCTTGCTCCTTAATTTTGAAAGATCTGAACTACTCAGAGAAAAACGTCAAAAATATTTGGAGCTAAGCTACAAGTCTTATACTTGCTCCCCATCAAATGATGCACACGAATTGATTAATTATGGAAGCATATGAAATCAACTCAAGTCACGAGCACACAAATTTACCAAGTAAGCATGTGTACATGGTCCCCGAAAACATGTACTTTAAAATATTGTGTGAGGGTAGAAGCAATGACAAATTTATCGCATTTAAACAATTCAGCACCAATGCAATCTAAAATTGCATTTAGAATGTGCGATACACTTAAAGAAATTCGCATTTATTCAGTTCAACGCATATCAAACATAATATTTCATGTCAGACTGTGCGTTATTTTTATTTATTATTTATTTCTTAGTATATATATGTATATATATATATATGGGATAGGGTCAGATTATTTTGCTTCGATCAATCGTCACGCCTAAAATTTTACGAGACATTTGAAAGAAGAAAATGCCGTCAAGTCATGTCGTCAAACTTAAAGTCCTAAGTTCATAGACTGGTCCATGTCGACAACTCTCACCAGGTTCGCTCTTGCTCTCAATTAGCTATCTTGGGATTTTTATATTTTTATCACTCAAGTCAACACAAGCAATTTCATGTCAATTTACGTGTGATCGAGACATTTTTAATCATTTCACCTAAGCGAGAGACCGTCTATGTGGAATCAAAGGGTTGTAAGGGTTATAATTTGGCTAGGACTTAGAGCAGAAGGAATTTAAAGGAAAATGAGCTTATCTCTTCACCGTCTTCCAATCCTACGTCTGTCTCCTTTTTTTCGGCGTCTTTCTTCTTTTCAATCTTTTCTCCCTCTTTTTCTTTTAAGAACTATCCCTTTTTATGTTATGCTCAAGCTGAAGCTCCGCTTCTCCATGAGGCTCTAGGAGATTATCGTAGGCGAAGTTCTTCTTGTTGGTTCTCGGGCCGATACTGAGCTCCTCTTCTCTTAATCCCTATTGAGGTTTCAGAGATTATCAATTTGGAGAAGTTCTCGGTTATGGAATTCGTACCCAAGGCTGCACTCCTCTTCTCTTTTCCCGATATAAGACCGGATTATCGTTGGAGAAGTTCACTTCGTGGTGCTCCTCTTCCAGCCGTTCTGACTAGCGTACGAGATTATCGATGGAGAAGTTCACAGCAGGATCCATGCCACTTTCTACAAGGTAGTCGGAAGGCCGGTTCCTTTGGTCTGTTTGTTGCGCGTTGAGCAATGCCTTCTTTTGTCATCATATTACTTTTTCTTTCGTTATCTCCCCCTCATTTTCTCGTTTGAACAACCTTTCGAAGAGTATAGAGTTCGGTTGATGGCTAAGAACGGGTTTCAAATGAAGAAAAGGACATCGGAGAAGGCTCAAAGTGGATTGACTAAGGGCTAACGTGGGGAAATTTATATAAGGCCGAATGAGGAATATCCTAAACTCCCTTATCATTTTTCTAACGATCTAGCGCAAGATGAGTATGAAGCCAAGTATCACTAGTTAAGACAAGTAATTGATGTGTGACTCACTCGAGAAATAGATCCAAAGAAAGGGAAATAGAACAAGGCTTGAATCCTCACATTTATAGTGGCTTTGTGTCTAGTGGAGCAACCTAATGACCTTTAGACACAAGAATGCGACGTAGACTGACAAAATTAAGCAATTAAATCAATCGCATGTCGGGGTAAAATTCTAAGTGACTTTAGATCAAAGCATCCTAAAGGATTTCGTCATACCCCTTTATTTTATATATAGAAATATATATATTATTATTATTTTTATAATTATTATTATCACGCAAGATAAGAACAAATAAGCATAGAAAACACATAGAATAGAGCATGTGATAGCACAGAAGATCAGGTAATGCACATATTACGGAAGATTCAACATGCCTAATTTTCCGACAAGGAATTGAAATCGTTTATCATCCAATGCCTTGGTGAAAATGTCGGCTAGTTGAAACTCCGTGTTCACAAAGTACATCTCTATCGTGCCTTTTTCTACGTGATCTTTGATAAAATGATATCTAAAGTCTATGTGTTTTGTGCGTGATTGATGAACAGGATTGCAAGTAATGGCGATTGCACTCTGACTATCACTATATATGGGTATATTATTCAGATTGTACCCATAGTCGCGAAGCTGTGTCCGCATCCACAGCATCTGTGAGCAACAGCTGGCAGCAGCTACGTATTCTGCTTCGGTCGAAGTTGACACACAGTTCTGCTTTTTGGATGACCAGCAAATCAGCTTTTCGCCTAAAAATTGAGTGCCACCGGACGTGCTTTTCCTGTCCATTCGGCAACCTGCATAGTCAGCGTCAGTGTAGCCGATAAGTTTAAAATTCGTACCCTTTGGATACCATAGGCCAAGGGTAGAGGTGCCCTTAAGGTAGCGCAGAATTCTTTTGACCGCGAGCATATGGGATTCTTTGGGATTGGCTTGAAAACGGGCACACCAGCATGTGGCAAACATGATGTCCGGCCGGCTCGAAGTAAGGTAGAGAAGAGATCCAATGATACTGCGATACTGTGTGATGTCGACCGGCTTGCCAGAGGGATCGGCATCCAACTTGCAGCTAGGTGACATAGGAGTGCTGAGAGGCTTGCTCTGGTCTTGAAGAAATTTCTTCAGAATATCCTTGATGTATTTTGTCTGACTGATGAAAATTCCATCATCGAGCTGCCTGACTTTGAGTCCCAGGAAAAACTGCATCACTCCCATGTGACTCATTTCAAATTTGCTCTTCATGAGATCTCCAAACTTCTTGCAGAGCCGAGGATTTGTTGATCCGAAGATGATGTCGTCGACGTATACTTGGACGACCATCAGATCTTTGTCATGCCATTTAATGAAGAGGGTTGTGTCTATCGTTCCTCGTATGAATCCAGACTTCACGAGGAAATCACTCAGGACATCATACCAAGCACGAGGGGCTTGTTTTAGTCCATAGATAGCTTTGTCCAAGCGATAGACATGATCGGGATGTTCTTGATCAATGAAACCGTCCGACTGAGCGACGTAGACTTCTTCTTTTAACAGGCCGTTGAGAAAGGCGGTTTTAACATCCATCTGATAGACTTTGAAGTCTTTGTGAGCCGCATAAGCCAGCAGGAGGCGGATAGCTTCGATACGAGCTACAGGAGCATAAATCTCGTCGTAGTCGATGCCTTCCTGTTGATTGTATTCCTTAGCAACTAACCTTGCTTTGTTCCGGATCACTTCACCATCTTCATTTTTCTTATTCTTGAAAACCCATTTAGTTCCGACCACTGTTTTCCCATGTGGACGGGGTACCAAGGTCCACACTTGAAGACGTTCGAATTGATTGATTTCCTCTTGCATTGCAATTGTCAAATCCGGGTCTCGAAGTGCGTCTGCTACTTTGGTAGGCTCGTTTTGGCTCAGGAAGCAAGTGAAAAGACTGTGTTGACGACGTGTCCTTACACCAACCGAAGGATCGCCAATTATTTGATCAACCGAGTGACCTCTCGTCCACTTGCGCTCATGCGGCAAGGCTGAAGTCGATGTGTCAGCCATCTGTGGATCTAGATCACCTATAGTCTCCGATTGATCATTTGCCTGAGGAAGTTCCAATACTGCACTTGGAATGATCGTCTTTGATGATACTTCCTCGATGACCACTGTAGGTTCTTCGGTGTTCTGTGGCAATTCTGAATCGGGTGGGGTAGAGGTGTGAGATGAACTTGGTACGTCGGTCTCGTTTGGTAGATAATTCATTGTTGGAGTAGGCGTGTATGACCGATATACCAGTTCGAAGAGAGAATCCAAGTCGTCTATTGCAAGTCTCGTTGCTTCGTCTGACACTGATCCTGAAGTTGTTGCCATCTTCTGTTGGTTTTGTGCCAACACACCAGTGATTACGGGTTCTGAAATGTTATCTTCAGAAGCCAACAGGTTAGGCACGGGTCCTGGACTGAATTGACCAGAAGCCATCGGGTTAGGCACGGGTCCTGAACTGAGGTGTGCAGGAGCCAGGTCTGCCACTTCGTGAAAAGTGACATTATAGCTTTCCTTAATTGTTCGGTTGGACTTAATGTATACTCGGTACGCTTTTGATGTTGAAGAATACCCGACAAATGTAGCTTCGAATGCTTTAGGGTCGAACTTTGCACGTTGCTCTCGGTCGTTCGCCACAAAGCACTTGCACCCGAAGACTTTAAGGAAAGAGATGTTGGGCACTCTATTATTCACAATCTCGTACGGAGTCTTGTTGAACCGTTTGTGAACCACCGTCCTGTTTTGAGTAAAAAAAACGGTATTGACTGCTTCAGCCCACAGAAAGTGCGGAAGTTTAGATTGGATCAGCATCGTACGAACGGCTTCCACTAGTGTTCGATTTTTCCTTTGAACGACCCCATTTTGTTGAGGTCTTTTGGCGGCTGAAAATTGTTGACTTATTCCAAGTTTCTGATAAAACTCACTGAGGTGACTGTTCTTGAACTCAGTGCCGTTGTCTGTTCGAATGACTTGAATAGTGTGTTGCAGCAGATCTTGAGTTGTGTTCACAAAATTGATAATCAAGTCACCGGTCTCATCTTTCGTTCGGAGGAACTTAGTCCATGTGTAGCGAGAATAGTCATCCACAATCACTAGGACATACTTTCTTCCATTGATACTCTGAGTCTACATCGGACCACAGAGATCCATGTGAATTAGTTCCAATGGTCGAGAAGTAGATGCGATTTGCTTGACGTGATGAGATGCTCGGTTCGTTTTTCCTAGGTGACATGCCGAACAGTGATGCTCCCTTTGTAGTTGTGTAGTTGGAAGACCGTGAACCAACTTCTTCGTAGAAAGACATTGGAGAGCTTTCATATTCAGATGAGACAGTCGTTGATGCCATACAGCTGAGAAATGAGGCATACAGCTGTCGAGGGCCGCACAGATGTCAGGTTGATCGTGTAAAGATTGGATCTCCGAAGTCCTTGAAGGAGTTCTGTGTCCTGACTATCCAAAATTCTGCACCGGTCAGCATGGAAGACCACCTGGAAGCCTTTGTCTGGCCTATGCTGAACTAGTTATGGCGGAGGCCTTCGACGTACGAGACATCTTAGATGGTCAGATTTTTCAGAGTGATATCCCCAAGTCCTAGAATCGGGGCTGAATCATTGTTCCCAAATCTGACTTTGTCGTTTGGTCGGTCTTTGTAGTTGCTCAGCAGCTCTTGACTACCAGTCATGTGTGTGGAGCAACCAGAGTCGAGGTACCACACATGATGGATCTGCAAAAACAATTTAGAGAGCTTTAAGTACCCACTCAAACATGGGTCCTCTCAGATTAGCAGATTTAATTTTGGGTTCAGATATGACTCCTAAATCTAGTTTTGGAAGAGTCTTAATAACCCATTGCACTTTTGAAAAAGTAGATTTGGGTTTTGCCTCTATAGGAGACTTGGCTCTTTTGGCTTTTGTCGACCTAGGCGGAGATTTAGGAACCCATTTGGGTTAAACCTTACAGGGAAGGTTAATTTCAACATGTACAAATGCTTTGGAGGGTTTGACTGAGGAAAAGATCTTTTCTTGTGATAGTCTCCTAAGGTGCTTGGGCGATTTAATTTCTACGGGATACCTTATGTGAGCACATTCATGTATAGCTCCATAGGCATTCTTTATGGCTGGATCTTGTTTCCTACGTGTCTTCCTTGTGGCATTTGTTTCAGAATTTTTAATTTTTGACGTAGAGCTATTTCGAAGTTGGTGCTTCTAAAAGTGATCGGCTGAAGTGAATAAGTAGAAGCAATTATCTTAAAAGTGGAAATAACTCTTTTATTTCTACGAGTGTCTTTTATTGTAACAGAAGGATTAGCATGCTCAGAAACATTTAAATTTAATGGCTCCTTCTTTATCTTAGGGCTAGACACTCTCGCCTTTGTTTTTAGTGCTGACGCTACGCTCCCTGTAGACGTAGGTAAAGTGAAATTAGTCATAGCACTTTTAACAAAATTATTATTACAATATTTATCTTTCAATGGCGATTTTTCATTTTTCCCGCTTTTTGTAATAGCGTGAGAGGTAGCTTGGGAGGACGGGGAAGCCTTGATATTTTCCATCTCCTTGAAGAATTTTTTCTTTTCAGCTTCGAAATTCTCTCGTTCTTTTTCTAACTTAGCCTGTGACTCCTCTATCTGTTTTATGATAGGAGGTTTGTAGAGAGAATTTTTATAATTAATGGCTTTAACTTCCTCGTGGTGTGTTTGAGAATCAGGAGGTAGAATTTGAACTAAATTGCAGACAGGTGTTAGAGTTTCTTTCCTATTTTTGTCCCTTTCATTTAGTTCTTTGTAGTCAAAGGGGATTTGTGGACCATGTGGACCTTGTCTAATGGACGAATCGAAAGTATTTGCATAAGACGATTCAGTAAAAGTTCTAAGGGAGGTTAATCCTAAGCGCATGCGTTTAACATCATATATTTCTTTCTTTTGTAAAACACACGGGTTAGTGAAACCTATGCCTTCTATAGGATTATAGAATTCTATATCCTTGGGCTTGTTCAAAAATATCGTCTGTTCGGACTGTCCCCTACGCGTAACTATATCGTCTAATTTCTTTACTTTGGCATATAGTTTCTTGCGTTCCTCACCTAGGAGAGCGTAATTATTTTCCACGGTTAGATGGATCACTACCCCACATATAATCACATCTACGAGAAGGCCTTATATCTCAACGTCAACGACACGATATTCCAGTTAGACCTAACCACCTTTCGGTGTCCAGACGACATTATCGTGTCCATCCTGCAAGGCCATCCACTTTGGCATGCACTAACAGTGACGGCATGAGTGCCGATGGTCTACCTCCAGCAGTTTTGGGGGATGATCAAGAGCATAATCTTGGACGGGGGCATACCACTTTACCATGGTTGTAGGGACGAGGCACATCTGCATGGGCAAGAACGAGTTCAGAGTTCTCCTCGACCTCCCTCACAGCCAAAACTACGACCCCCTCCCATCAGATGAAGAACTGGTGAATGATTTCCTCCAGATGGGGTACCGTCCGCCGCTCACCAAGCTAGCTCAGATGCAGAGCAACGGGATTCCCCATCCATGGAAGACACTATTTGGGATTCTCAACAAGAGCTATCCCCGAAGCACGCCGGCTTCGACAAAGGCAACGACCACATCCTCCGAATATTTCACGGAGTTGTGTTCTCGCGGAATTACGATTTCGCTCAACTGATCTGGAACGACCTCGCAGAGCAGATCAGACAAAAAGAGAACAAAAGGTCCAAGAACGTGTGAGAGATGGTTCTCCGTTATCATCCGCCAACAAATGGAGATGTACGTGCAGAATGTTCCTCGCTTGCCTCCGGGAGGAAACTATCAGCCACCCAGGCTCAAGTTCTTCCACAACCCGAAACTAACGGAATTGGACCAGCCATCAATGGCCATACCGTTCGAGTTGCTACGTCTCTCCGACCCCACGGGAGACATTTATAGAGCATACTGCTGGGAGAATCATCTGACGGAACAGATGATTAGAGGGCCCCCAACAGACTTCGCTGTTAGCCCTCAACAACAACAACCTAGTCCTGAAGACACGATGATTGATGAAGTGGCTCATGAACTAGAGCTGGAGCCTCCAACTCACGAGGAGCCAATGCCTGACTTAGATGCCACGCTGATCGATGATGTGGCGGCAGAGTTGGAACAAGAGGCTCCAGCAGAAACGCTTCAAGTGGAAGTGCCCATACATGTCGGCGTGCTTGAAGAGCCTATCGAGGAGGTTCTCTACAAGAACCACAGCCCAAGGCAGAAATGGGGCAAAGCTCTTTTCCACAAGTGACGGAACAGGCTCGTGAGGACATTGAGCGAGAACCTTCTCCTCACACAGCCACCTCATCAGGCACGGAGTCCGATGAGGAGATTAGATTGATAGGGCAGACTCCAGACGACTTAGCATACAACTCGAGTCCCTTTTCCCCACCGTCACTGAACCATCAGACACAGCGCAAACCATCACTACAGGTGTTGTGGACCCTTCATCGCTTAATCTTGAGCCGCAACACAGCCTACCGGTGTCTGGTTCGCAGGCCCAACCCGAGCCTACCAAAACACCCATAGAGGAGAATCTTCAAGATTCGACTCAAGGATTGGGTGGAAGTCTCATACAGTCACAATCTCAAGTGACTGTGAGCCAACCTGAGGAGCCGGTCTTAGCTAAGGGTTGATAACAGGCGACATCAGTCGTCCTGGACCATCCACAACGGAGGCGTCCGCTCCGTATGTGACAGAAGATCGACTTCAGGCCGCTCTCGCTAATGCGCTGAAGGATTTTGAAGACAAAATCATGGAGAGCGTGCGAAATGCCACCGAGACGTCCCACCAAGATCGTGGGAAAGCACCCGTCTCGGAGCTGTCTTCGTCACAACGCATCCTCACACCCACTCAACCCATAATATCCACTCAAACACCAACACCCGTCCTCACCCACAACCTAATAAATCCTGCCACAGTACCCATCAGCGAACTCCACTCAATTCTGGTCGCCAGGCTGTTGGAATTGACCACACGAACGCCGAAAGAAGAAGATCTTTTCCACCATCTCGTGAATCGTCCTAACCCATCAGAAACGTGCCGCGGCCAAGGCTCCCACTCCAAACGCCGACATGACGACCCAGACGATCAGGGTCGTCCTGAGGGGGAGAAGAGGCTAAGGATAATCACAAGGGGTCAGAGACAGAACCCTGGCGCGACTAGACAAGTCAAGGAGTCGCTGGAACCTCACAACCCACTACTCAAACAACCACCACCACCCGCGCACCACTCTAACCCAAATCGACTCACAAATCGACCCACCAACCTTTCATATAAGGACACATCCGCCCACACAAACGACCTTCACAAGCCCCTTACTTCCAGAAGAAGAAGCAAGCGCTGCCATGCTCATCGCCCTAGCACAGACTCAGGCGACTCCTTCAATTGCTCCAGACCAACCGTGACCATCCATACATGGCGTCAACCCACACGAGGTCCTAGACAAATACATATTCGAAGGACAGTGGATGACCCATTCCATGCCTGAGGAGCATCAAAGACAACGGCTTCAGGACATTCGACACTTCTTACAACAAGCCTCGGTAGACCTCGTACTCATAGAAGACGAAGAACTTCAGGATGGTGTAGACCATAAACAAGATACCACAGGTCTTTCAGAGCTGATCACGCAACGAGTGGTTTCCCCCACAAGACAAATGCCAGGGACCGTTCGAATCGACACGCCGTGGGAGATCATCCGAATAGAAATTCCTTTCCTTGTAGAAGTTCGCGAAAACATTTGGAGGTCACCGGACAGAGTTAAGAAGCCGAACGAGTTCAAGCTGAGAGGGATCTCTCACTGGGAACAGCTGAAGCAAATGACGTATCTCTGGATGCTGACCCATCTTGGACCGGATGTGAGATTGGGGATGACTAAAAGCCAAGCCAAGAGTCATTACTAGAGTCTCTCTCCAATCGGTCAACTACTCAGCATCTACTGTGCGAACTGAGGACTTCCAACACCGTATTATGTCATCGAGCGAGTAGATAGAACTCGAGAAGATCTAAGCGAGAGTGACCTACCGTACATCCCTGCTAATGAGGTGTACAACCTCTACAAGCTGTACGTGGAGAAGTACAAAGGTCCTCAAGGCTTCATCAAGAAAGAAGGACTTAAGGGTCTCTACCGGTTCATGTTGCGCCAAGTCAAGTACTTTGCCGCACACGACCTTCAGATGGCTCTGGAGAGCAACATGAAGGAGGTCAACATGATCGGTCCGCTCAACAAATGACCTGAATAGAGGGGCTTCCCAACAATCACGTGCACATCAGCTCAGTCTTAGGCATCTCCTACCACAATCCGATCGCGAAGAAGACTAGGATGATGCTAAAGACTGAGATATACAAATTCTGTGATGGGACGCTCAAGGTCATCAGGAGAAATATAGAGTAGAGGTTGGAAGAAATCAACAGAGAGACAATGCTGAGGAGCCACCGGTTGGTCAGAGAACATTCGCTCCTAATGGAATTACTAGAAGATATCGAGGAGCGACTGGAGCTGAGGAACATGCTCAGGGACTTTGAGCATGCGCTGGGCTTGCGCAGAGCATACTATGCCCGACGAGGACAAACAGCGTGGAGAAGCAATCAAGCACAAAGGGGGAGATTGTAGAATATACATTTTAGATTGTGTTTGATTTCATTAGTTGTCCTTGTAATAGGGGCTTTCTTTGTATTAGTCCATTGAAGAGACCCCTAGTAACTGTGCAAAGACAGTATAACAGAGTTTATTAAACAGCATCTTCCACCATAAGACAAATTCTTTGATGTCCAGCAGGTAATTCTCTTCACAAATTCTGTCCACCAAAGCCTCACAATCAACTCTGCTCCATTTGGTAGGTGAAATAGGCACTCCAAGATACTTCATATGAAATGTACCCTTTGGAAAACCAGTCAGCCTGAGTAGCTGCAGTTTGGTTGCATGGGTTGCGCTTGCTATGTACATACTAGACTTCATAGAGTTAGCAGTAAGTCCAGATGTCTTGGAAAAGTGCTCCAAGCTAGTATTAATCAAGCTTACCGAGTTCTGATGAGCCTTACACATAATCAGTAGGTCATCTGCAAAGCACAGACTTACCAGATTATTATGCTTACACAGGGGGTGGAACCTAAACCCTTCTTGCTTCGAACCAATAGGAGCTTTCTTGTTAGATAGTCCATGATTAGCACAAACAACAAGAGGGAGATGGGATCTCCTTGTCTCAATCCTCTAGCCCCTTGAATATTACCTTCAAGGCATCCATTAATAGCCAACTTGTAGGTAACAGTAGTTATACATTCCTTCACCCAATATACAAACTTTACTGGAAATCTCAGTTTGTTTAGTAGACAGATCAGGAACTTCCATTCAACTGAGTCATCAGCCTTTCTAAGATCAATCTTCATCATACATCTTGCTGTTGTATTCCCTCATTTATACAGTCTGAACAGCTCCTGACTAATCATGATATTAAGACCTATTGATCTTCCAGGCAATGCTCCCTAATTATCATGTATGAGGCTGGGCTGTACCTTTCTTAATCTGATACACATGAGCTTGGATATACACTTATAGATGGTATTGCAGCAAGCAATAGGTCTGTAGTCCATGGCAGCTCTAGGATGAGCAGATTTAGGTACCAGAGTAATAGTTGTGTGGTTCATAGATTTGACTAATCTGCATTCTTTGAAGAATTACAGCCAATGTTGTAAAATACGCTAGATGCTTGTCGGGCATTCAGGAGGGACTAGCAGCGCCTAGGCGGTCTAGGCGGGGGCCTAGGCAGTTTTTAGGCGTAAATTAGGCGGTATAAATATTTTTATTATGTTTTTTTATAAATCAGATAATGTTTTGGCGTAAATTCGGTTAATCGGACAACGACTAATCGCCGAATAATTTTGAAAAGGCGGGCGGCTAGTGAAAAATAGACCGAACAAATTTAAAAAATCGGCCTAACTATGGTGTTTTCGCCTCGGTGACTTACCGAATAGCGCTTAGGAGCCGCCTAGGCCGTGTTTTACAACAATGATTCCGGCACAGCATCTATCAAATCCTCCCCAACAATAAGCCAAACAGCCTTAAAAAACTCACTGTTAAAACTATCAGGTCCAGGAGCTTTGTTGCTATGTATAGAAAACATGGCTTCATGACTTCCTCCCTAGTAAAGGGGGCTATGAGACTTATCTGGTCATCCACAGAAAGTATGTTCCCCTGCGCTATAATACAATCATCAATCTCCTCTAGATTCCCAATGGCCCCCAGTAGATCCTTATAATAGTAAGTGAAATGGGAGACAATAGCTCGCTCCAGGTTCCTCTATGATTACCCCCTCTGGATTTTCCACAGAAGTGATCCTATTCCTATATACTTTTTGCTTTATAAGGGCATGGAAATACTTGGTGTTCTGATCTCCCTTCTTTAACCATGGTGATTTAGCCTTCTGAGCCAAGAATTTAGTACAAGCTCTGCTAAGGAATCTGAACTCCTCAGCAGCTGCCCTTTCCTTCTCAATTAATATTCCATTCATGGGATCTTTGCTAAGCTCTGCCTGTGAGGACTCTAGTTCATGTCTTCTCTTCTCAGTACTTAGAACTATATTAGGAAATTGATCCTTATTGAGCTTCCTCAGTGGATTCCTATTCCTTCCACCCATATTGCAGCAACTTCAATAGCAGTTGGTAAGTTATCATGTCCGGCATTTTTAAAAATGTGTCGTCAAATTTCATCAAGTGAAAAAATATCAGCCATTTTTCGATGGTGCGCAGCATATGGATTTTCTTTCATGATCACCATTAATGCCTTCATAACATATTCATCGAGAGCTGCATTGTATACGCCCATCCTATTGCGTAGTTCATTGTTAGTATCCCCAAAGTAAAGCTGAAAATGAGATGGCCCCAATTCGTTTGGAATCAATCCCGGAAGACAATGATTACTTGTACTTGTGCTTCGAATGTGTAAATTCCTCGGGTAGAAGATGCAACATCTTTATATATTTTGGCCAGAATGAAGTAGAAGAAAATACGCTATTGTAAACGCGTATCTTCTTTCGAAATACTGTTAAGTTGAATGATAATATGTGAATAGCAGAATGAGATCATGCGGAGTGCTTGTGTGCGCAAGTTTTATTATCACAACAGAAACCTGAAGACTCGTGCTGGATTTTTTTTGCACCACAATGACGACAAAGCTTCACCGGTTCTAGTTGATGTAGCTGATAACATGCATGGCTACTTTCCAATTCATCTACGTAATGAGATAACTAAATTTAACGTGATGTTACTAAAATATTGTTCTAGTATAAATAACGTGTGAAAATATGTACCTTGGGCGACGGGTTTCCCTTGACGAGCCGTCGCTGAAAGTTCACTCATATCATAGGCGACGGTTCCTTAATACAACCGTCGCCTATGATCAACGAAACTTAAAAAAAATAACGACAATGCCACCGCGTGTATTATGGGTGACGGTTTTTTCAAACCTGTCGCCTATAGTACCGTGGCATATTTATTATTCTCTACTAATGATGCCATGGATTCTTCACTGATACGAGGACGAAAAAGGTAATAACTATTTTTTTATGTATGGGCAACGGTTGCTCGTCGAACGATAAATCGTAACCCATATTATAATTTTTAAAAGAAAATTTGTTAATCACGGGCGACGGTTATTTATATAAAAACCGTCGCCCATGACCTTTTTAAAAACCCATCTTACCCCCACTTCACACATTCGACCGAACGAACCGAAATAGACGACGGTAATGAATTTGGCGATTTTCGACATCTATCCGACCTTTCCGAGCTTCGAGAACAAGGTATGATGTCTACTAAGCAATTCCCCTTTGTATGTTTCGCGATATACGGCTTACTAGTTTCAAAATTGGTAGAAATTCGAAAATTAGGTTTTTGAAATTTTGGTTTTCCGGGTTTGATTTATGCAATTTCATAGCTTATTCTTGTGTTATATTTGATCTAAGGTTGATATTGAGCTTGTTTGTTGCGAAAAATAGGTTTTTGGACGAAGTTTGGACAATTTGGGTTTTTTTTTGTCGAATTTGGCCGCGACTGCAAGAGAGGCCCGTACAGCGTGAAGAATCTACGTAATGAGTTGAGCGCTGCCTCGGATGAGTGCATCTTGCAGTTCTGAAGTGTAAAATATGCCTAAGAGGTGGGGGGGGGGGGGGGAGGTGAATTAGGCTATAAAAATTTTGGCTTGTTCTTGTTTGAAAAATGGTTTTCTTTAAGAAGATATTTGCCGAGTCTGTTATTTCCCAGAAAGCAGTAAGAGTATCACCGTTATCTCCCTAATCCTGTTTCACAAAATATCACGTTATTATCAGAAAGCGTTCCAATGATATTACCTAGCTATTTGCAGGCATTCCGGGTTTGTCTCAGAGAAAAGCAAATAGCAGAAAGTAAATGAGACGAGATTTTTATACAGGTTATATCCCCAACTGGGGTTTAATCCTGTCCTTGGGGTGTGATCTCCCCAAGAGTTCCAATCAATCACTAAGCATTACCGGATATGGTTACGGAATGACCGGTTCTTACACTGTTAGGAATATGCCCTCGAATGCTATACGAATATTAGATTGTATAGGGCATTAGATTATTTATCGTTCGACTTTTTGTGTAACAAGATATTTTCGTGTGTTTAATGAAAGGGATTGTTCGTTTATCGAATATAAGAGTTCTTTACTTAGCATCCGGTAAAGCAATAAATGAACAAATCCAAATGTGTCGAGTTGAGTCACTGTTCTCGATGGGTACGAGAGAGGAAGGTATCAGTGGACTCTTAACCTCGAACATTAAAAGTTTGTAAAAATTGGATTTCACCTAAAGCTTGCCTTAGAGTGTATTTTTGGAATTTGCATATTTGATGAAAATAAATATGGAATAATATATTTAGAATATTATTTATTTGGAAATTAATCTAGGATTAAGTTTCGAATTCCATACCATATTTAAATATACTTAGTTAGACTTGGTATTTAAGTTAGTTTTCTAATAATAGCAAGTTTGCATAAGTTTGGATTTGGAATTCAAAAGAGAGTAAGATTTGGCAAAAATCTCTCACACTTTAAGGACTAAGATATCGAAATCCAAGCCTTTAAATAGGCTAAGAATTTCGTGCTCTATATGAAGTGAAAGCAAGTGATTTTCGAAATCAACTAAAGGCACAAAACACACACCGAATTGTAGCACCCGGGGTCCTCGTGAATAGTATGGCCAATAAATTTGCGTGAATGTTAATTAAATTATGTGTATTTCACGCATTTATTCTGTGCCCGTGTGAGTTATGTGAAATTTTCATGTTATAAATGCGTGCTAAACTTATTGGGTGGAAATAAGCACACTTAGATTGTACCGTGTGACTTGTTTAATTAGGGATATTCGAAAATTAGAAATATGGAAATTGAGCCAAAAAAAAAATAAAAGCTGGACTAGAAGTGACATTGGGCTAGAATTCAATACATAGGCCCAAGAAGAACCTTAAGCTTGGCCCAAACCATTAGAGCTGGATATTTTCCTTAAACTAGGGAGTTCCACGCCACTTATGTCCCATCACCATCCCTCACAACTTGAAAATTTTCTAAAACCCATTTCAAGTTCACGAACCCCATAGAAGGAGGAACAAAGGAAGCCCAAAGCGAGGAAGGAGGAGAAGCAGAGTAGGAAATCACTAAGCTCGAATTAGGTATAAGATCTCACCCTAACTTTCATGTCCTCGTTTAAGTAATACCGTACCTTAGAGGTTTAACCATGAATATAAGTATTACGTATTAAGGATTGTGCGATTTAAGGCTCGAAGGCATGTTGAACTTTAGTCTAAGTGTTTTTAATGTTGCGTTAACACATTTTTAAAGGTTATTAGACACGAAAATATGTTAAGCCCATTCTAGACTGGCTTCGACTTTAAGGTTCCATAGTTCATACTGAGCTTCAGTTTTGTTGGTGAGAAAAGTAGCACTTCGATCTTCAAAGATAGTGTTTCGCGAATTAGGAAGTGTTTCTGGGTGGTTGAGTTCGTGAAGTATGAATTTCGCGAACTCGGAATCGCGAATCCTAGGCGGCACGAGGTTCGCGAACTCAAGCGATTTCACGTGCATGGATTCGCGAAATAAGGGTTGGCGGGTCCGACAAGTCGCGAACCATAAGCCATATAATGCACTTCGCGAACCATGAGAGGTTCGCGAATTCCGCGAACTAGGATGATTTGCGAATTGGTAAGGAAAATGAGGGTTCGCGAAGTAGAATAGTTTGCGAATTAAGATAGAGTTCGCAAAGTAGAATTGTATGCGAATTGAGAGAGAGGTTAGATAGAGTTCGCGAACTTATAGGATATTTCACGAATTGTGAACATCACGAATCCAAGCTTAGTTATAAGGAATTCGCGAAGTAGGATAGTTCGTGAACTTCACACAAGTCGCGAATTGAACCCCTTAGACGAAAATCGTTTCAAGTTATACAAAAAAAATATTCCGATTCCAATGAGCATAGTCTCTTTCAACGCCCGATCATAATTTGCCTATCGGTGTCCTCAGGGTCAATTTTCGGTACAGGTAGACGTTGAATTAGATAGAATTTTGGAACGAAAATTTACGTAGTCAACTGATATAATTTATAGACTAACTTTATAGCCTGTTCGAGTTTAAAGGATGAAATTTTAGGAATTTCACTAGACCGGCTAGCAAAAAGTTTAAAGACGAAATTCGTACGCCTCTCGAACTACATAAGTTCGCGATATAACCTCATGAGTCAATAGCAAGTTAGTGAACTATATTAGTTCACAAATCATATGAGGCTAGGATTAGTTCACGAGTCAGGTAGAATTCACGGGTTTACAAGTGTCCCGAGCTATAAGCCGAAAATTAGTTCGAAATATTAAAAAATTAGAGAATTAGCTAGCCAAGTAATTGGACAAAGTACTGATACCATTGTTTGTTTCGTAAGGTCAAGAACTAGGGGAGTTCACCGAACCAGTAGCTAGAAATCTACGGACGCCAGGTAAGTTGAAATCCAACTACAACACATAACTTGTGTGCTATATGTGTATGTGACTATATGCCTACGTGGTTTCGTGATTACGTGAATTAATCGTTACGCTTTCATATGGTAAGCATAAGTTGCATTTGTTTGCATATGCATGCTCATGTGCACGCACGAACTCATGGGGAAGGGTCATGGGATAGAGTGTGCATGGTGATATGTCGCTTGTACGCGACGAGGACTTGCCGATGTGGGCAAGTGTGTCGGCTCATAGTTGAGTCGGGGGCTGTCTCCTATGCTACCAGGGCGGCGTTTTAGCGTCGTCGTACTATTATTGTAGATATATATTGATATCCTGTGGAAAGGATTTGGGCATGGCCCGTGGCGGTAAGGTGCGACCTGGAGGGTGCGACCTGAGGGTATAAGCGACACAGGGTGGAACCCTGGTGTAGGCGACCTCAGCGTGGGTACCAGCGTGAGCGACCGCCGGACAGTCGGGGACGACCGGATTCATATGGCGACCTAGGGGAACGATGTGCATCCTAGGGTTCGGCCATCCGGCGTGGACCGCTATCGTATTGTCCTTGAGGGACGTGAGCTCTTGTGGTGCATAGTGAGATTAGCCGAGGGCCCTGAGTTTTGCTAGTACGAGTGCTAGATGCATCGCGCGGATTGCCCTTGCTTAGAAATTTATGCATCGGCAGGGTTTGCCTTTGCGGGGAAAGGGACACGTGCATACATGCATGATTTCTGCTTACTGAGCCTCGGTGGCTCATTCTTTTATGTTATGTGTTGTAGGCGCCAGCGAGCACGGTACGTGATCGCATTAGATGACAAGGCCAATCTTTTGAAGCTTCGCGCTGCTTTTGGGGTGGACGTGTGTGTATGGATGACGACCTGTGAGGCCGGGCGCATAGGAGCCTTTTGCTGTGCCGACGCACCATCGTCCTCGTAGTTAGATCGTGTCTGGAACTTAGTGTTCGACATGTATTCTTTTGACTTGTACAGAACATCATTCCATAATGTAAATGGAAAAAGGAAAAAAATTTATACGCATTTTCAGTGTACCTTACTACTCATAACTCGCTAGGCACATAGGAATGCGCTAGAATAGGCAGTTAGGGAAGTGGCGGTCCTGACAGGGTGGTATCAGAGCTTCGGTCACAGGTCCTGTAGACTGTCCATACACACACACCCAAAAGAGCGGAAGCGGCCTTGTAAGTAAGTGTTAATTTTATGTGGATTTCTATGTTGCATAATTTATTGGCCTAGGACAATCAGGATAGGGATAGAAGATGGTAAGAACAAGAGGGTAGTCGAGCGGTGGCGATGACCAGAACAGGGGAAACACGGCCCCTACTGACAACCGTGACGCGACCATTTTCCAACTTACGGAATTGGTTCGCCAGCAGTCAACACAGATACAACAGCTGATCCAACAGAACACCACGAATGCTGGAAACACTCAGGCCGACAGGGCAGAAATAGTGGGAGAAAGGTTCAGGAGGTTGAACCCACCAACCTTCGAGGATACGGCTGACCCGACGGCAGCCGAAGATTGGATAAGGACACTAGAGAGCATGTTCATCTACAGCAGAGTCCCAGAGGCAGAAAAGGCTCTGTGCGCCGCGTTCCTTCTAAGAGGAAGCGCCGGACATTGGTGGGACACCATTATGGTGATCGAGAATCCTGCCACGATGAGCTGGGACACAAGGAGCTGTTCCGGGGTAAGTACTTGACGGCCCCGGTGATAGCCCTCTCAACGAATTCATAAACCTCAGGCAGGGATCGATGACCTTGGCGGAGTACATACGAAAGTTTGAGCAGCTGTCCAGGTTCGCAGCACACATGGTCAGCACGGATGCTCTGAAAATTGAACGGTTCCTAGAAGGATTGAAACCCGAGCTCTATAGAGATGTGAGCATGGCGGGAATCCAGGGAGCTACTTACGCTCAGGTAGCAGAGAGGGCAATGGTGGCAGAACAAGCTGAGGCTCGGATCGTGAGGGCACAAGAGGCCAAGCGCAAATTTGCGCAAATGCAAGGAACACAATGGAGTGGAGGAAATCAGAAGCGGCAGTTTGTGCCTAAAGGTGGTAAAAATAAATTCCACAACAGGCCTCCTCAACAACCTCAGGGGACAGTGAATAGACCCCCGAACCCTAATCAGAATCAAGGGGCAGTGCCGATTCCCAACTGTCAGAGGTGCGGAAAGAGGCACTTCGGGAATTGCAATACGCTGGCCAACGCGTGTTTCAGATGCGGGAAGCCGGGACACTTCGTGAGACAGTGCCCAGAAGGTGCTTCGGGAAGTCAGGCCGGGAGCCAAGCAGGACCTCAGATGGTGCCAGCTCGGGTATATACCATCACTTCAGAGGAAGCGGAGAACAACTCGGCGGTGGTGACAGGTACTCTCCTAATCCACCAAACTCCCACGTGCATCTTAGTAGACTCCGGGGTGACCCATTCATTTGCATCTGTGAAGAATGTGACAAAACTTGGAATAACGCCTGATAGTGTGAGTTGTGAGTATAGTGTAGCAATTCCAAGCGGGACCCCAATTAGGACTAGTCAAGTAGTGAAAAACTGCCCAGTCTTAGTCGGCGACAAGGAGTTGCTTGTAGATTTAATAGTCATTCCGATGAACGATTACGAGGTGATCCTCGGGATGGACTGGCTCTCACAATACGGAGCGGTGATAGACTGTAACCGTAAGGTGGTCACGTTCAGCACGGAAGGGGGAGAACCTCTCACTTTCAAGGGGACGGGCGAAAGAGGAATTGTTCCTAAGGTTTCGGCGTTAAAGGCCCAACGATTAATCAAAGCCGGATGCGAGGCATACCTAATGTTTGCGCTGAAGACAGAAGAAAATTCCTCTACAAAACTTGAAGATGTACCCGTAATTGAGGAGTTCCCAGACGTATTTCCGGAAGACTTGCCGGGACTACCCCCAGACAGAGAAATCGAGTTTACAATCGACCTGGTGCCGGGAGCTGCACCAGTGTCTAAGACTCCATACCGGTTAGCACCGACTTGAAGGAGCTGAAGGAACAGATAGACGAACTCCTACAGAAAGGGTTTATTCAGACCAGTTTTTCTCCCTGGGGTGCGCCAGTTCTATTCGTGCGAAAGAAGGACGGCTCAATGAGGCTGTGCATAGATTACAGGGAGCTGAACAAGTTAACGGTCAAGAATAAGTATCCATTGCCCAGGATCGACGATCTCTTTGACCAACTACAAGGCGCCACAGTGTTTTCTAAGATGGATTCGAGGTCGGGATACCATCAACTGAAAATCCGCAAGGACGATATTCCGAAAACGGCATTCAGTACCAGATACGGGCACTTTGAATTTCTAGTCATGCCCTTCGGGCTGACCAATGCGCCAGCAGCCTTCATGGACCTAATGAACCGGGTGTTCGAAGCCTATCTGGACAAGTTCGTGATTGTATTCATAGACGACATCCTCATATACTCGAAGACGAAGGAGGAACACGAACAACACCTACGAGTGGTACTTGGAGTACTGAGGGAAAAGCAGCTGTACGCTAAGTTTAAAAAGTGTGAATTCTGGCTGGACCAAGTAGCATTTTTGGGACACATTGTCTCTGGAGCGGGAATCTCAGTGGACCCAAGCAAAATCGAGGCAATCAATAACTGGCCACAGCCGACCAATGTAACAGAAGTACGGAGCTTTCTAGGCTTAGCGGGCTACTATAGGAAATTCATAAAGGATTTTTCGAAAATTGCCTCAACATTGACAAAGTTGACCCGAAAGAATACTCCTTTTCAATGGAGCGAAGAATGTGAACGGAGCTTCCAAGAACTGAAGAAGCGGCTTACTACCGCCCCAGTGTTGACGATACCCACAGGAACAGGAGGATTCTCCGTTTATAGCGACGCCTCGAAAAATGGGCTCGGATGCGTACTAATGCAAAACGGAAATGTGGTGGCCTATGCCTCACGGCAGTTGAAGGAGTACGAACGGAACTACCCTACACACGACTTGGAACTAGCAGCTGTGGTCTTTGCCCTCAAGATTTGGAGGCATTATCTATATGGTGAAAGATGTGAAATCTACACCGACCACAAAAGTTTAAAGTACTTCTTCACCCAAAAGGAGCTAAACATGAGACAGAAAAGATGGCTGGAATTGGTGAAGGACTACGATTGTGTAATCAACTACCACCCAGGGAAAGCAAACGTGGTAGCAGATGCCTTAAGTCGAAAGACAGTAAGCACGGAACTCCAACGACTCGAAGTGGAGATCGTACCATTAGGCGAGGTCGAGGTGAAGTTAGCAGCTTTGACCCTTCAACCGACATTGTTAGAACAAATCAAGAAGGCTCAGGAAAATGACGAGTTCTATGTCAAGATCAAGGGAACCCAGACAGAGCAGCCGGCAGTAGACTATGTATTCCGAGACGACGAGAGCTTGTACTACAAGAACAGATTATATGTAGCAGACGATGCAGGACACCGAAGAACTATAATGGCGGAAGCACATACTACACCATACTCAGTGCATCCTGGAGCCACGAAACTGTATAGAGACCTACGAGCGCACTACTGGTGGCCAGGAATGAAGAAAGACGTAGCCGAATTCGTCAGTCAATGCCTCACTTGTCAACGAATTAAGGCAGAACACCAACGGCCAGCAGGAACGATGCAGCCTTTACCAATCCCAGAGTGGAAATGGGACAACATAATGATGGATTTTGTAAGCGGATTGCCGAAGAACGCGAAAGGGCACGACGCAATTTGGGTGATTGTAGATCGACTTACGAAATCTGCCCATTTTCTGCCAATAAGTACGACATTCACCATGGTGCGATACGCGGAATTGTATATCCAAGAGATAGTACGACTCCATGGAGTACCGTTGTCAATAGTATCAGACCGTGATTCAAGATTCCTATCTAATTTCTGGACGAGCTTACAAAAGGCGATGGGGACAAAGTTGTCATTCAGCACGGCTTACCATCCGCAAACGGACGGCCAATCCGAGCGGACTATCCAGACTCTGGAGGATATGCTACGAGCTTGCATACTCGATTTCAAAGGCAATTGGAGCAAGTACCTTCCACTCGTGGAATTCTCGTACAATAATAGCTAACAAGCTACGATTGGAATGGCTCCGTATGAAGCCTTGTACGGGCGTAAGTGCAGATCCCCAGTGCATTGGGACGAAGTCGGTGAACGGGCGATGCTAGGCCCAGATATAATCCAAGAAATGACAGAAATTGTCTCGACGATACGAAAAAGGATGCAGACAGCTCAGAGCAGACAAAAGAGCTATGCGGATCGAAGACGCAGACCGCTAGAATTTGAAGTTGATGACTTGGTCTTCGTGAAAACATCGCCAATGAAGGGCGTGAAGAGATTCGGCAAAAAGGGAAAACTAAGCCCAAGATACATTGGTCCCTTCAAGATAGCGAAAAGAGTTGGTGAAGTAGCGTATCAACTGGAACTACCAGCATCGTTGTCACAAGTACACGATGTGTTCCATGTTTTGACTTTGCGAAAATACATCGCTGACCCCAGCCATGTACTAATAAACGACTCGTTGCACCAGCAGTTGAAGCCGGATTTGAGCTATGAGGAAGTGCCAGTGGAAATATTGATGTACGAAACTAAGAGACTTAGGAATATAGGAATTCCTCTAGTGAAAGTTCTGTGTCGGAATCAGTCAGTAGAGGAAGCCACCTGGGAACGTGAGGATGAAATGAGAGTCCGCTATCCTGAGTTGTTCCAAACGTGCTGATTTCGGGGGCGAAATCCTCTTTAAGGGGGGGAGGATGTAGCACCCGGGGTCCTCGTGAATAGTAGGGCCAATAAATTTGCGTGAATGTTAATTAAATTATGTGTATTTCGCGCAATTATTCTGTGCCCGTGTGAGTTATGTGAAATTTTCATGTTATAAATGCGTGCTAAACTTATTGGGTGGAAATAAGCACACTTAGATTGTACCGTGTGACTTGTTTAATTACGGATTTTCGAAAATTAGAAATATGGAAATTGAGCCAAAAAAAAGTAAAAGCTGGACTAGAAGTGACATTGGGCTAGAATTAAATACATAGGCCCAAGAAGAACCTTAAGCTTGGCCCAAACCATTAGAGCTGGATATTTTCCTTAAATTAGGGAGTTCCACGCCACTTCTGTCCCATCGCCATCCCTCACAACTTGAAAATTTTCTAAAACCCATTTCAAGTTCACGAACCCCATAGAAGGAGGAACAAAGGAAGCCCAAAGCGAGGAAGTAGGAGAAGCAGAGTAGGAAATCACTAAGCTCGAATTAGGTATAAGAGCTCACCCTAACTTTCATGTCCTCGTTTAAGTAATACCGTACCTTAGAGGTTTAACCATGAATATAAGTATTACGTATTAAGGATTGTGCGATTTAAGGCTCGAAGGCATGTTGAACTTTAGTCTAAGTGTTTTTAATGTTGCGTTAACACATTTTTAAAGGTTATTAGACACGAAAATATGTTAAGCCCATTCTAGACTGGCTTCGACTTTAAGGTTCCATAGTTCATACTGAGCTTCGGTTTTGTTGGTGAGAAAAGTAGCACTTCGATCTTCAAAGACAGTGTTTCGCGAATTAGGAAGTGTTTCTGGGTGGTTGAGTTCGTGAAGTATGAATTTCGCGAACTCGGAATCGCGAATCCTAGGCGGCACGAGGTTCGCGAACTCAAGCGATTTCACGTGCATGGATTCGCGAAATAAAGGTTGGCGGGTCCGACAAGTCGCGAACCATAAGCCATATAATGCACTTCGCGAACCATGAGAGGTTCGCGAATTCCGCGAACTAGGATGATTTGCGAATTGGTAAGGAAAATGAGGGTTCGCGAAGTAGAATAGTTTGCGAATTAAGATAGAGTTCGCGAAGTAGAGTTGTTTGCGAATTGAGAGAGAGGTTAGATAGAGTTCGCGAACTTATAGGATATTTCACGAATTGTGAATATCACGAATCCAAGCTTAGTTATAAGGAATTCGCGAAGTAGGATAGTTCGCGAACTTCACACAAGTCGCGAATTGAACCCCTTAGACGAAAATCGTTTCAAGTTATAAAAAAAATATTCCGATTCCAATAAGCATAGTCTCTTTCAACGCCCGATCATAATTTGCCTATCGGTGTCCTCAGGGTCAATTTTCGGTACAGGTAGACGTTGAATTAGATAGAATTTTGGAACGAAAATTTACGTAGTCAACTGATATAATTTATAGACTAGCTTTATAGCCTGTTCGAGTTTAAAGGATGAAATTTTAGGAATTTCACTAGACCGGCTAGCAAAAAGTTTAAAGACGAAATTCGTACGCCTCTCGAACTACATAAGTTCGCGATATAACCTCATGAGTCAATAGCAAGTTAGTGAACTATATTAGTTCACAAATCATATGAGGCTAGGATTAGTTCACGAGTCAGGTAGAATTCACGGGTTTACAAGTGTCCCGAGCTATAAGCCGAAAATTAGTTCGAAATATTAAAAAAATTAGCGAATTAGCTAGCCAAGTAATTGGACAAAGTACTGATACCATTGTTTGTTTCGTAAGGTCAAGAACTAGGGGAGTTCACCGAACCAGTAGCTAGAAATCTACGGACGCCAGGTAAGTAGAAATCCAACTACAACACATAACTTGTGTGCTACATGTGTATGTGACTATATGCCTACGTGGTTTCGTGATTACGTGAATTAATCGTTACGCTTTCATATGGTAAGCATAAGTTGCATTTGTTTGCATATGCATGCTCATGTGCATGCACGAACTCATGGGGAAGGGTCATGGGATAGAGTGTGCATGGTGATATGTCGCTTGTACGCGACGAGGACTTGCCGATGTGGGCAAGTGTGTCGGCTCATAGTTGAGTCAGGGGCTGTCTCCTATGCTACCAGGGCGGCGTTTTAGCGTCGTCGTACTATTATTGTAGATATATATTGATATCCTGTGGAAAGGATTTGGGCATGGCCCGTGGCGGTAAGGTGCGACCTGGAGGGTGCGACCTGAGGGTATAAGCGACACAGGGTGGAACCCTGGTGTAGGCGACCTCAGCGTGGGCTACCAGCGTGAGCGACCGTCGTACAGTCGGGGACGACCGGATTCATATGGCGACCTAGGGGAACGATGTGCATCCTAGGGTTCGGCCATCCGGCGTGGACCGCTGTCGTATTGTCCTTGAGGGACGTGAGCTCTTGTGGTGCATAGTGAGATTAGCCGAGGGCCCTGAGTTTTGCTAGTACGAGTGCTAGGTGCATCGGCGCGGATTGCCCTTGCTTAGAAATTTATGCATCGGCAGGGTTTGCCTTTGCGGGGAAAGGGACACGTGCATACATGCATGATTTCTGCTTACTGAGCCTCGGTGGCTCATTCTTTTATGTTATGTGTTGTAGGCGCCAGCGAGCACGGTACGTGTTCGCATTAGATGACAAGGCCAATCTTTTGAAGCTTCGCGCTGCTTTTGGGGTGGACGTATGTGTATGGATGACGACCTGTGAGGCCGGGCGCATAGGAGCCTTTTGCTGTGCCGAAGCACCATCGTCCTCGTAGTTAGATCGTGTCTGGAAATTAGTGTTCGACATGTATTCTTTTGACTTGTGCAGAACATCATTCCATGATGTAAATGGAAAAAGGAAAAAATTTATACGCATTCAAGCAGATCGGGCAGCTTCGAGCAGGCCCGATCCGCCTCGTACTCCGGGACCGGGCGAGCCATGGTGGCTTAGGCACCGGCCCCGGGCAGCGCCGCCACCACGGGTGGCGGCACCACAGAGATCGTCCGCGACCGCGGCTTTGGCCGCAGACTGCGACGGCGCGCGCGATGCGCGCTGTGCAAGACAGGCGCAGCGACTCCGGCTCGGCCGGAATGCTGCGGCGGTGATTTCTCCCAGCGAGGCTCCGACACGGAGGGGCTGAGGCGACAAAGGAGTCGCGACAGTTTTCTGCCGCGAGATGAACACGCGCGCGTTGCGCGCGGCGTGTCGTCGCCGGCGGCGCGGCTGTTCCAGCTCAGCCCGGGACTGCCCGCCGGCGGCCTTCTCCGTCGTGTCTCTCCGGCGTGTTTTGACGGCTGAGCGATTTGAGTCACGGCGGCTGCGTTAGGGTTTCACGCTCAAAGCCTTAACGTGCCTTTTAATGGGCTTGGCCCGTTTGATGCCCAATTTTCGTTTCTTTTTAAAATATCGTAATTGTCAACGTGCTTGTTATGAATGTTATTTAAGGCGCATTTGCGGGTTTAGGATTTGGTTTCCGTGTCATTTGTTAAGGGTCACGTCCCCCCGGGTTGTATTTATTTTATACGGGTTGTTCGGGACTTATGATCCCCCCGTGTTGTAATTTACCGTTTTATTAGATTAGCATAAATACGATCACGAGGGCCCATTTGATGGTAGACAACCCCCCAGTGGTGACAAGATGGTGGACGTTCGGTGACTTTGAGGCCGTTCGAGTGACGAAGGACGTTTGACGACTTCAAGACCCGTGCAACAACCCGAATGTTTTGAATACCCATGTAATTGGGATAGACTAGAAATAACCCGCTTGTGTTGTCTTGTAGTTTATTTTCATAGGGTTAATTTACTACCTACATGCGTGTTGATTTTTGAAGTGATATGCATGTTCAATGTGCTCTTATATGGGATGGTTTATTATCCCGTTTGATAAATACTAAGTGGGTAAAGGAGTTGGATTCCTGTCTTCTATCATGCTCGAGATGTCTAGCGTTGGGGAGTTTTTTGTTCCGAGTAAGTTGGCATCGTATAACCCGCCCCAATGTTAGCGTCTCGGGTGCGTCTTGGACGCCGCTCGTCATTCCAGTCCCCCCCACCACCACGAAGCGTATTGCAGCAAGGGGCGGTACACTCTGTGCGATTTGAGCATAAGTTGATAGGTCACACTTAGGCAGTTATACCCAATTAGCATGGTTAGACGTGAGGGTCAATGACTGAGACAAAGATAGTTGAAACTCTTATTGGATAAGTTCACGTTTGACGTGACTTCGATAAGATTAGATAAGCCAAATATTGCGTTAAAGGCTGAGGCGAATCTAGTTGCGTCGGGGACATCAACTCCACTATGAAACTTTCAACGAGGTTTCCGAAACTCTTCTCGGGAGGATAGTGTTTTCGAGAAAAATAGTGGGAGTCAAGCAAAATGAAAAGTCATTGTTTGCGCTTGATGAATGATAAGATAAACCTAATTAGATCTTTATTTTCTGCAGCTTTACGTTTCTTTCTATGTACTGCGATGACGAACATTATTACTATGCTGCTTGAGAGAAATTGTTTGGTTGGACCAAACTACGTGGACTGGCTCCGTAACCTGAGGATTGTCCTGGGTATGGAGTCGTTAACTTATGTCCTCGATTCCCCCGTACCGCAAGTCCCAAGGCTGATGAGGCAAAGGTCAAGGGCTATATACTTCTTTCCATGAGCAATGAATTGCAGCGCACTCACTCGAAAATGGAAGTGGGCGCCATTTTGCTCATTTGAAGAAGCTTTTTGGCGAACATTCCAGGAATACTCGTTATTCCCTTACGGAGCAACTATTTCATTGCAAAATGGCTGAGGGTAGTGACGTCGGAGAGCATGTGCTCAAGATGATCGATTGGATCGAAAGACTCGAGGCACTGGACTTTGTCATGGATAATGAGCTCTAGAATGATCTGATACTTCAGTCGCTCCCACCTTCCTTCAATTCGTTCATTGTGAACTTTAATCTGAACAAGGCCGAGATGACGTTCACTGGGTTGATGAACCAGATGTCGGCGGTGCAAACTCAGATGAAGGAGGTGAAAGGAAAGAAAGTTGTTCTTGTCGCAAATGCTAAGACTCGAGGGTCGAGTAGAAAGAAAAAGTCGGACAATCCCACTAAGCCCAAAGGACGAAATTCCGAAAGGCAAGGCCAAGAAGAACGTGTTCAAAGGCGCCAAGCCGACGGACAAATGCCTTCACTGCAATGAGCTTGGCCATTGGAAGCGCAATTGCCCAAAGCTAGCCACCTCAGGTAAAAAATTTTACGTTTTAGAAAGTAATTGTTCTATGACAGTATATTCCGCTTCGTGGATCTTAGACTCGGGAGCTAGTGCTCACATCTGAGTTTCGAACCAGGGTTCGGAACAAAGTAGGAAGCTGGCGGACCGAGAGATCATGATCAATGTAGGAAGCGGACATAGTGTACCGGCGACCCACATTGGATCAAGAACTCTCGTTTTATCTACTAGACATAGTTTACTGCTTTTCGATTGTTTATTTTTGCCCAAGGGGGTTAAGAATATTATTGGTATTCCTGTTTTGAGCGGAAACGGTTACACCGTTTTAGTAATAATATATGCAATATTTATTTTGGAAATAATTGTGTCGGAAGTGAAAGTTTACTGAATGGATTATATTATCTAAATGTCGAAGATAAAACAAAAACTGTGAATGCAATCACCAACAAACGAAAATTGGAGTCCAACTCGAGACTGCTGTGGCATCTTCGACTCGGTCACGCTGAAGAACAGAAGATTCTCGAGTTGGAGAAAACCGGCATTATAAAGCTGCTTGGGTCTGATCCCTATCCGACTTGCGAATTGTAGGACCCCGGTCCCCGCAAATTAGGTCGGCCAATAAAATACGTGTGTGCTTTACGTAATTTCATGATAATTGCGTATAGGTTGAATGTCTATGTGACGCATGAATTTTATGCTCGTGAAGTATACGTGAATTTCACGCAATTAAGTGCCAACGATTTCGTGTTCATCATGACCCTAACTTAGGAAGGGTGATTCTCGGAAATGCCAAAGAAAATGGCTAATCATAAGTTGGGTTAGGGATTAGTTACTAATGGGCTAGAACTTAGCAATTGGGCCCAATGTGTGAGAGAGGACAAGTAGGAGACATAAACCCCTAATTTAAGGGAAAACCATGCCACCCATGTCCTATCCAATAAAAATGCAAGAAAATATCTAACAAGATTTTCCCAAACCCCAAAACCTCACCTAAGAACTAACGAAAAGCAGGAAGGAAAGGAGAAAGAGCTGAGACGAATTTTCGAACCAAAAAGCACCCAAGTAGGTTGAAGATCGAAGCTAGTAAGTGAAGCACTCCCCTTACAACTCTTATAATTTCGTAATTTAAGCTACTTAAGCATTTAGTCTCGAAAATATATGGGAGAACCCAGAAATTAGGGTGTAAGATTTACGGGAAAAACCTTAGTTGAGGAGTAAATAAGTATTTAAGGGTTTCTTAAAGATCTTGGTAGATTAACGTATCTTGAGAACTTAGAAATTCTGGGTAGATTTAGAGATGAATGTGATTTCGGGTAGAAATGATCGAAGGCTCGACAGAATCGGGGAAATTACGTGACAAATCGGGTAAATCTCTGCATGAGACGGATCGATCGAAACCAGCCACAAGAGATCAAATCGGGCGAAATAAATAGAAACTCCACGTGGCATTAGGAGAACAAATCACCGAAACTTAGATTAACAAGCACCAAATCGGGCGATCTACCAAGGGATCGAAGGACTCGGCGATTTGAGGGACGAGGTGTTAAGAAATCGGGCGAAGCATGCGAAGATCGGGCGATTTAGAGTACAAAAAAAACACGGCGATTTGTAGCGCCTCAAAACCCTGAAATCAGGCGATTCCATGCCAAGCTTAAATCGGACAAGCTGCACACTTGAAGAACTCGGCGATTTCTACCCTTTGAAGACCCCAAATGGGACACATGAAGACGACGTCATAGTGACGAAAAGGCGCGGCGATTTACAATCGGCCGATGGAACTCCATGCAATCAAATCGGGCCATTTCACATGCAAAGGAATCGGGCGAAACCAATTTAAGTGAGCACAAATCGGACGAATTAGATAGATGTTACACGTGGCATGGACAGAACAAATCGCTGAACTTGAAGTTATCGAAACAATAATCGGGTAAAGCCTTGCTTGAGATGTGAAAAAAAAATCGGGCGATTGGGAGATCCTGAAATCGAGCAAATCGGACAACGAAATTTACTAACTTCACTTAGGAATTAATTGGGCAGGGGACTTAGCCTAGACTTGAAACTAGCGACTTATAGTCCAGCTAAATTAATAAGTAAGATAACTTGATCTAATCAATTTATAAAGGCACACCACCAACACATAATATCTATGTCTAAAGGTGGTACGTTAGGAGTGAACGAGGAGAATACTAATTACGCCGGACGACAGGTAAGTAGAAATTCAACTACGACATGTAACTTGCCTGGGTACAATTATGTGAACTACGTGCTCGTGAATTTTGTATGAAATGTGTACGTATGATGAGATTAAATTATGTGCATGATGGCATGATTAGAATACGTACATGAGCATAGCATGAGCATTGCACGCATGCGTAGTGTATAAGACGCGAGGTATGAGCGTGCGTAAGATCGCCTGTGTGCGATGTATACTCGCCGATATTGGCGTTTGTGTCGACTCGAATGAAGAGTCACGGCTTCCCCTATGCAGCCAGTAAGGCGAATGAAGCTATAAGGCCTGTATAAGAGGCTGGGGGAAATACCCCGTATGCGGGAGATGCAACCTGGAGGATGCGGCCCGGGGCACACGCTGAGTAAGGGAAGATTCCTTCGGGTGACCTTCTAGCGTGTAAAGCACTACCCGGAGGGAAGATTCCTTCGGGTGACCTCCGTGGTTAGTGGCCTCGGTGTTGGCTACCAGTGAGAAGCGCTCGCGTAGAGGCCACACTGAGTATGAAAGATTCCTTCGGGTGACCTTCTAGTGTGTGAACCTCCACACTTGTGATCTCTATAAGATGGCGTATAGTGGGATTGAAAGCCGAGGGCCCGTATGAAGTAAGAGTATGAGAAAAAGAGTACGAGTGTAAGAAAAAGAGTATGAGCGTTAGAAAATGACGGCGTGGATTGTCGTTCGTTAGGACACGTGCATACATGCATAATTTCTGCTTACTGAGCCTCGGTGGCTCATCGTTTATGTTACGTGTTGTAGGTACCGACGATCACGGTACGTGATCCGACTTTTATGCGAGGCAGATCTTTTGAAGCTATCCGGCTGCTTTTGAGGTGGGAGTGTGTGTATGGATGACGACCTGTGAAGGCCGGGCGCATAGGAAGCTTTTGGCTGCACACACACACACACACTTGTCTTCTGTATAGACATGACTACGAGGAATTGTAGAACGATTTGCGAACATTCTTTTGACATGTGTATAAGACTTCCGCACGTAGTTTAAAAGAAGAAGAAAAATTTTATTCGCATTTTTACGCTTTTGCGCGATAATAAAGCATTAGAGACTTAGGATTAGAACGGAATTACGAGGTCGGACGACGGGTCCTGACAGAGTGGTATCAGAGCTTCGGTCACTGGTCCTGCAGACTGTCCATACACACACACTCAAAAGCGCGGAAGCGGCCTTGCTTGTAAGTACCATGTTATGTGAATTTCTTGAATGGTTTGATTTATTGGCCTTAGGAATGGTCAGGATAGGTTTGGAAAATGGTAAGACTTAGGGGAGAATGAAGCAGGGAATCCGATCAGGGTAGGGATACTAATAACCCTCCTGATAGCCGGGATGCTACCATCCTGCAACTAACGGAACTGGTCCGGCAACAGTCGGCCCAGATTCAGCAGCTGATCCAGCAGCAAAATGCTGGTGGGCAATCAGCCAACCTACCTCCCCCGCCCGGACGAATTGAGATGATCGAGGAGAGGTTCAGAAAGCTTAATCCTCCACTATTCGAGGATGTTGTAGACCCCACATCCGCCGAGGATTGGCTGAGGACGCTGGAGAACATGTTCCAGCACAGCCGCACCCCTGAGGCGGAGAAGGTCATGTGCGCTGCCTACCTGCTGAGGGGGAGCGCCGGACATTAGTGGGACACCGTCTCAGCCATCGAAAACCCACTAACAATGAGCTGGGATCGGTTTAAGGAGATTTTAAGAGGAAAGTACTACACCGCCCCTGTTAGAGCCCAGCGGATGAATGAGTTCATCAACCTCCGCCAAGGGGCAATGACAGTGGCGGAGTACATCAGGAAGTTCGAGCAGCTTTCAAGGTTTGCTGCTCATATGGTTAGCACGGACGCGCTCAAGATTGAGCGGTTCATGGAAGGGTTGAAGCCCGAGCTGTACTGGGATGTAAGTATGGCGGGAGTACAAGGGGCCACGTATGCACAAGTGGCTGAGAGAGCACTTGTGGCGGAGCAGGCAGAGGCCAGGATTTCTCGCGCCCAAGAAGCAAAGCGCAAATTCGTACAAGGGCCGCAAGGGAGCGGGGCAATCCGAAGCAGCAATTCATTGCCAAGGAAGGGAAACAGAGACTCCAGAATCGACCTGGACCACCCCCATAGTACAATCCCAACCAGGGTAGACCCCAGCTGGATCTACCCGTATGCCCGAAGTGCGCACGGAGACACCCGGGAGTCTGCAACTCCCAGAATGCTGTCTGCTTCAAATGTGGCAAGACTGGACATTACCTGAGGGCATGTCCGGAAGGGGGATCCAGGAGCCAAGCGGGAAACCAAGCAGCACCACCAAGGGTACCGGCCCGGGTCTACACTATAACCTCCGAGGAAGGGGAGAATAACCCGGCCGTGGTAACAGGTACCCTCCTCATCTATGAAACCCCCACATGCATCCTAGTCGACTCAGGAGCGACACACTCGTTCGCGTCTACTAAGTATGTCAAGAGGATAGGAGTAACGCCTCACCGACCTGAGTGCGAGTTTAGGGTAACAGTTCCGAACGGGAATCCCACCCAAACTAATCAAGTTTTATGAGATTGCCCAATAGTAATCGGGGATAAGGAACTGCCCATAGACCTCATAATTATTCCCATGAATGATTATGAGGTGATCCTTGGAATGGATTGGCTATCGAAGTACGGAGCTGTCATAGACTGCCACAGCAAGATAGTCACGCTCAATACGGACGGGGATGAACCCCTTAAGTTTGTAGGGACTAGTAAAGGGACCATGATCTCTAGGATATCAGCGTTGAAAGCCCAACGACTGATCAGATCAGGGTGCGAAGCCTATCTTGTATTCTCTATCAAATCGGAAGAGAACGCCTCCCCGAAATTCGAGGAAGTGCCGATAGTCAAGGACTTCCCCGACATATTTCCCGAGGAGTTACCGGGGCTACCACCCGAAAGGGAAATAGAGTTTGCTATAGATCTGGTACCTGGAGCGGCACCAGTATCCAAAATCCCATATCGGCTAGCACCGACAGAAATGAAGGAGTTAAAGGATCAACTCGACGAACTCATGCAGAAGGAGTTCATACAGCCGAGTTTCTCTCCCTCGGGAGCGCCGATGCTATTCGTGAAGAAGAATGATGGATCCATGCGGTTATGCATAGACTACAGGGAGTTGAACAAGTTGACGATCAAGAACAAGTACCCACTCCCTAGGATAGACGATCTGTTCGATCAACTGCAAGGTGCAACGGTTTTCCCTAAGATCGACTTAAGATCGGGCTATCATCAGTTAAGGATTCAGAAGGAAGACGTCCCGAAGACGGCCTTTAGTACCCGTTATGGCCACTACGAGTTTCTGGTGATGCCATTCGGGTTAACTAATGCGCCCGCAGCTTTTATGGATTTAATGAACCGAGTGTTCAAACCCTACCTAGATAGTTTGTCATCGTCTTCATAGATGACATCCTAATCTACTCGAAGACGAAGAAAGAGCACGAAGAACACTTGAGGATAGTTCTGAGTATATTACGGGACAAGCAACTATACGCCAAGTTCAAGAAGTGCAAATTCTGGCTCGACCAAGTTGCCTTCTTGGGGCATATAGTATCAGGAGAAGGGATTTCTGTAGACCCGAAGATAGAAGCCATTAGCAACTGGCCCAGGCCGACCAACGTAACGGAAGTACGAAGCTTCCTTGGTCTGGCGGGTTACTACAGGAAGTTCATCAAGGATTTCTCAAAGATAGCGTCTACGCTAACGAAGCTGACCAGGAAGAATACGCCATTTCAGTGGACCGCAGAATGCGAACAGAGCTTCAAAGAGCTGAAGGAACGGCTTACAACGGCACCAGTTCTCACAATACCTTCGGGAACTGGAGGATTTACGGTATATAGTGATGCGTCGAAGAACGGGTTAGGGTGCGTACTAATGCAGCAAGGGAACGTAGTAGCGTATGCTTCTCGTCAACTAAAGGAGTATGAGAAGAATTACCCGACGCACGACTTAGAATTGGCGCAGTGGTCTTTGCTCTCAAGATTTGGAGGCACTACCTCTATGGAGAGCGGTGTGAGATTTACACTGACCACAAGAGCCTCAAGTACTTCTTTACGCAAAAGGAGCTAAATATGAGGCAAAGGAGGTGGTTAGAACTAGTCAAGGATTACGATTGCGTAATCAACTACCACCCAGGCAAGGCGAACATAGTAGCCGATGCCTTAAGCCGAAAAGCAGTGAGCACGGAACTGCAGCTACTGGAAGTTGAGGTCGTACGACTAGGGGAAGTTGAGACGCAACTAGCAGCTCTAACCTTGCAACCGACGCTGCTAGAGCGGATTAAGACGACGCAGGGAACAGACGAGCTTTATACGAAGATCAAAGAAGCGCAACCGGAACAACCGACGGGAGACCTTATAATACGGGAAGACGGACGACTATATTTCAAGGACCGGCTGTACGTGCCAGACGATGCTGAACTACGAAGAAAGATAATGGTGGAAGCACATGCCACTGCATACTCAGTACATCCCGGAGCAACGAAGATGTACAGAGGCTTAAAGGAAAACTATTGGTGGCCAGGAATGAAGAAGGACATAGCAACATTCGTGAGCCACTGCCTGACGTGCCAGCAGATAAAAGCCGAGCATCAAAGGCCGGTGGGAACTCTGCAACCGTTACCCATTCCGGAATGGAAATGGGATAACATTACCATGGACTTCGTAGTAGGACTGCCGAGGAATGCAAAAGGGCATGACGCAGTTTGGGTAATCGTTGACAGACTAACAAAGTCTGCCCATTTCCTACCTATTAGCACGACGTTCACCATGGAGCGGTACGCCGAACTCTACATTCAAGAGAGAGTACGACTGCACGGCGTTCCATCATCGATAGTCTCGGATCGCGACTCCAGATTTCTATCGAAGTTCTGGACGAGCTTGCAAAAAGCGATGGGAACGAAGTTGTCCTTTAGTACCGCCTACCATCCACAGACGGACGGTCAATCCGAGCGGACGATACAGACGTTGGATTACATGCTCCGAGCATGCGTACTCGATTTCAAAGGAAATTGGAGTAGGTACCTCCCACTAATCGAGTTCTCGTACAAGAATAGCTACCACGTCACCATTGGGATGGCACCATACGAAGCGCTATACGGGCGTAGGTGCAGATCCCCAGTACATTGGGACGAGGTTGGTGAACGAGCAATGTTAGGCCCGGACATCGTACGAGAAATGACAGAGGCTATTGCTACAATACGCGAACGTATGCGAACTGCACAGAGCCGACAGAAAAGCTACGCAGATCGAAGGCGTCGACCACTAGAATTCGAAGAAGGCGATATGGTGTTCGTAAAAGTATCGTCGATGAAGGGCGTAAAAAGATTCGGGAGGAAAGGGAAACTAAGCCCTAGGAACATTGGTCCTTTTCGAATAGTAAAACGGGTTGGTGAGGTAGCCTATCAACTAGAGCTGCCAGCATCGCTATCGCATGTACATGGACGTGTTCCACGTCTCGACACTACGGAAGTACTTAGCTGACCCGAACCACGTGCTAGGAAATGAGTCCCTACATCAGCAATTGAAGCTGGATCTAAGTTACGAAGAGATTCCGGTGGAAATATTGATGTACGAGACTAAGAAGCTTAGGAATAAGGATATTCCCTTAGTAAAAGTACTGTGGCGGAACCAGTCCACGGAAGAAGCCACATGGGAATGGGAGGACGAATTGAGAATTCGCTATCCCGAGTTGTTTCACACGAGCTGATTTCGGGGGCGAAATCCTCCTTAAAGGGGGAGGATGTAGGACCCCCCCGGTCCCCGCAAGTTAGGTCGGCCAATAAATTACGTGTGTGCTTTACGTAATTTCATGATAATTGCGTATAGATTGAATGTCTATGTGATGAATTTTATGCTCTTGAATTATACATGAATTTCATGCAATTAAGTGCCAACGATTTCGGGTTCATCATGACCCTAACTTAGGAAGGGTGATTCTCGGAAATGCCAAAGGAAATGGCTAATGATAAGTTGGGTTGGGGATTAGTTACTAATGGGCTAGAACTTAGCAATTGGGCCCAATGTGTGAGAGAGGACAAGTAGGAGACATAAACCCCTAATTTAAGGGAAAACCACGCCACCCATGTCCTATCCAAAAAAATGCAAGAAAATATCTAACAAGATTTTCCCAAACCCCAAAACCTCACCTAAGAACTAACGAAAAGCAAGAAGGAAAGGAGAAAGAGCTGAGACGAATTTTCGAACCAAAAAGCACCCAAGTAGGTTGAAGATCGAAGCTAGTAAGTGAAGCACTCCCCTTACAACTCTTATAATTTCGTAATTTAAGCTACTTAAGCATTTAGTCTCGAAAATATATGGGAGAACCCAGAAATTAGGGTGTAAGATTTACGGGAAAAACCTTAGTTGAGGAGTAAATAAGTATTTAAGGGTTTCTTAAAGATCTTGGTAGATTAACGTATCTTGAGAACTTAGAAATTCTGGGTAGATTTAGAGATGAATGTGATTTCGGGTAGAAATGATCGAAGGCTCGACAGAATCGGGGAAATTACGTGACAAATCGGGTAAATCGCTGCATGAGACGGATCGATCGAAACCAGCCACAAGAGATCAAATCGGGCGAAATAAACAGAAACTCCACGTGGCATTAGGAGAACAAATCGCCGAAACTTAGATTAACAAGCACCAAATCGGGCGATCTACCAAAGGGATCGAAGGACTCGGCGATTTGAGGGACGAGGTGTTAAGAAATAGGGCGAAATCATAATTGAAGCATGCGAAGATCGGGCGATTTAGAGTACAGAAAAACACGGCGATTTGTAGCGCCTCAAAACCCTGAAATCAGGCGATTCCATGCAAAGCTTAAATCGGACAAGCTGCACACTTGAAGAACTCGGCGATTTCTACCCTTTGAAGACTCCAAATCGGACACATGAAGACGACGTCATAGTGACGAAAAGGCGCGGCGATTTACAAATCGGCCGATGGAACTCCATGCAATCAAATCGGGCCATTTCACATGCAAAGGAATCGGGCAAAACCAATTTAAGTGAGCACAAATCGGACGAATTAGACAGATGTTACACGTGGCATGGACAGAACAAATCGCTGAACTTGAAGTTATCGAAACAATAATCGGGTAAAGCCTTGCTTGAGATGTGAAAAAAAAATCAGGCGATTGGGAGATCCTGAAATCGAGCAAATCGGACAACGAAATTTACTAACTTCACTTAGGAATTAATTGGGCGGGGGACTTAGCCTAGACTTGAAACTAGCGACTTATAGTCCAGCTAAATTAATAAGTAAGATAACTTGATCTAATCAATTTATAAAGGCACAACACTAACACATAATATCTATGTCTAAAGGTGGTACGTTAGGAGCGAACGAGGAGAATACTAATTACGCCGGACGACAGGTAAGTAGAAATTCAACTACGACACGTAACTTGCCTGCGTACAATTATGTGAACTACGTGCTCGTGAATTTTGTATGAAATGTGTACGTATGATGCGATTAAATTATGTGCATGATGGCATGATTAGAATACGTACATGAGCATAGCATGAGCATTTGCACGCATGCGTAGTGTATAAGACGCGAGGTATGAGCGTGCGTAAGATCGCCTATGTGCGATGTATACTCGCCGATATTGGCGTTTGTGTCGACTCGAATGAAGAGTCACGGCTTCCCCTATGCAGCCAGTAAGGCGAATGAAGCTATAAGGCCTGTATAAGAGGCTGGGGGAAATACCCCGTATGCAGGAGATGCAACCTGGAGGATGCGGCCCGCGGCACACGCTGAGTAAGGGAAGATTCCTTCGGGTGACCTTCTAGCGTGTAAAGCACTACCCGGAGGGAAGATTCCTTCGGGTGACCTCCGTGGTTAGTGGCCTCGGTGTTGGCTACCAGTGGGAAGCGCTCGCGTGGAGGCCACACTGAGTAGGGGAAGATTCCTTCGGGTGACCTTCTAGTGTGTGAACCTCCACACTTGAGATCTCTATAAGATGGCGTATAGTGGGATTGAAAGCCGAGGGCCCGTATGAAGTAAGAGTATGAGAAAAAGAGTACGATTGTAAGAAAAAGAGTATGAGCGTTAAAAAACGACGGCGTGGATTGTCGTTGGTTAGGACACGTGCATACATGCATAATTTCTGCTTACTGAGCCTCAGTGGCTCATCGTTTATGTTACGTGTTGTAGGTACCGACGATCACGGTACGTGATCCGACTTTTATGCGAGGCAGATCTTTTGAAGCTATCCGGCTGCTTTTGAGGTGGGAGTGTGTGTATGGATGACGACCTGTGAAGGTCGGGCGCATAGGAAGCTTTTGGCTGCACACACACACACACACACTTGTCTTCTGTATAGACATGACTACGAGGAATTGTAGAATGATTTGCGAACATTCTTTTGACATGTCTATAAGACTTCCGCACGTAGTTTAAAAGAAGAAGAAAAATTTTATTCGCATTTTTACGCTTTCGCGCGATAATAAAGCATTAGAGACTTGGGATATGAACGGAATTACGAGGTCGGATGACGGGACCTGACACGAATCTTGTATCCTTGGAAAGATGACCAAGTCGCCCTTCACAGGGACTTTTGCGAGAGCCGTAGAACTTCTCGGTTTGATCCACACGAATGTTTGCGGACCGTTCGGGGTAGCGGCTCACAGTAACTTCCATTATTTCGTTACCTTCACTGATGATCACTCTCATTTCGGCAAGGTGTATCTCATGAAGTACAAGTCTGATACTTTGAATGGTTCAAAGAGTACAAGGCTTTGGTGGAAAATCAGACTGGAAAGAGCATCAAAGCCGTTCGATCAGATCGAGACGGAGAGTACATGAGCCTCGAGTTTGACAAGTTCTTGAAAGAGAACAGGATCATTTCACAGTTGACACCGCCCAGAACACCGCAGTTGAACGGTGTGTCCGAGCGCAGAAATTGAACTCTGTTGGATAAGGTCCGATCTATGCTGAGCTATACAGACCTGCCCATATCATTGTGGGGTCATGCCCTGTTGACAGCGGCACGCATTCTGAATATATGTCCTACAAAGTCTGTCGATCGTATTCCGTATCAGATATGGACAGGACGAAGATCGAGCTTGAATCACATTAGAGTTTGGGGTTGCCCCGCATTCGTGAAAAAGCTCAAGATAGATAAACTGGAATCGAAGGCTGTGAAAGGACGTTTTGTCGGGTATTCTGAGGATTCCATGGGATACCAATTTTACTTCCACGACGATCAGAGAATCATCGTAGCCCTTCAGGCTCACTTTCTCGAAGAAGAGTTCGTTCGAGAAGGTGGATTGGGTCACGAAGTAACTCTTGGAGAGTCGTCATAAGCGCTTTCACAGACTCCAGGGTCAGATGACACCGTAGAGCAGTCCGAGACGCAACCTGAGTTGCGCAGGTCAGGTAGAGTATCTCGCCAGCCTGAGAGATATGGGATGGTCCACATCGAGCACGAGGTTGCTGCGATGGAAGGGAACGTCGGAGACGATCCCACTACCTATGACCAGACAATCAGGGATATAAAGATTCGGAGAAATGGCTTATAGCTATGCAAGCCGAAATGGATTCTATGCACGAAAACCAAGTCTGGACTCTAGTAGACCTCCCAGATGATTTTAGACCCAGTAAATGGATCTACAAGAGAAAGATTGAATCTGACGGATTGGTTGACACATACAAAGCTAGGCTTGTGGCTAAAGGGTACAGTCAAAAAGAGGGCATTGACTATGAGGAGACCTTTTCGCCTGTCGCTATGATGAAGTCCATACGAACATTGCTTGCGATAGCTGCGCACTATGACTATGAGATCAGGCAGATGGATGTGAACACTGCGTTGCTAAATGGATACCTCAAGGAGGAAATATATATAGAGCAACCCAAGGGTTTTACATCGCAAGGAGATGCTCATAAGGTGTGCAAATTGAACAAGTCCATTTATGGACTCAAACAAGCCTCTAGAAGCTAGAATCTTCGATTCGATGAAGTGGTCAAGGGCCACGGATTATTGAAGAACGAAGACGAACCTTGCGTCTACAAGAAAAACAGTAGGAATAAAATATCTTTCCTCGTATTGTACGTGGACGACATCCTTTTGATAGGAAATGATATTGGAATGCTCTCGATGGTGAAAGTTCTTGGAAGAACTTGGTGTCGTTTCTGTAGTAGATAGGCCATTGCCAATGTGATGTGACAATACTAGCGCTATTGCTCAGGCAAAAGAACCTAGATCTCACAGCAGGTCCAAACATATAGAAGAAAGTACCACGTGTTACGTGGATTCGTTGAGAATGGCTACATAGCCGCGCAGAAGATTGCGACCGCGGAAAACGTGGCCGACCCGTTCGCCAAGCCTCTATCACAGGCAGTGCTGGCTAGACATCTCAAAAAGATGTGTATTAGATACTGCAACGCATGGCATTGAGTGCAAGTGGAGATTGTTAGTAATATGCCCTCGAATGCCATACGAGGATAAGATCGTATAGGGCATTAGATTTTTTATCGTTCGACCTTTTGTGTAATAAGATATTTTCCTGTGTTTAATGAAAGGCATTGTTCGTTTATTGAATATAAGAGTTCTTTACTTAGCATCCGATAAAGCAATAAACGAACAAATCCAAATGTGTCGAGTTGAGTCATTGTTCTCGATGGGAACGAGAGAGGAAGGCACCAGTGGACTCTTAACCTCGAACATTAAAAGTTCGTAAGCTTGAGGCTCCAGTTGGGTGCTGGATTACCGATCATGGCTTATTTGTCGATGATCTATCGTGTGCCGATATCCCGCTTGAAAGCGGAGGTCATGACTTCTGATACGAATCCAATCAAGGGATTGACTCGTTTCATGGACACTGACTCACGGGTCGCACGGTCGAACATGGCTTATTACTCAAGGAGTGTCAATGACCGACGACAACACAATAGTAGTCTACGTGAGACCGAAATGGGCTTTGACAAGTTGACTTCGAAGTCTCGACTGTCACTGGTTCCCCTCGACCCGATTTGCTACTACATGGGTCAGCAGGCCAGGTGCGGTCTTGATGACGATTTGTGATTGCCGGGCTTAGACCGTCGAGTACGGATTCATGGTCTCGCAAGTAATAGAGATAAGTGTCCTATGAGGACGGCGATGGGAAATTACGAAATACTTGGCCAAGGTATTGAACTAACTCGTGTGAGACATGGAGGGTAGTTTGGTTGCCTCGTCTCCGTTTTATCATAGAATCGAGTTTAGTGAGTTTGGCATAGACCATGGCTCTCACTTGATTGGTACACAACTGAAGGGTTTATACGTAGAACTGTTATCTATAATGAGGTTCCGGAATAAAGACTGAGTCGAAATTTGCACTCGAATCGGGTTACGGTCCGGATTTGCGGGATTGGCTAGGTAACTACCGGACTCTTGGATTCCTCCCTGCCGATTGAGTCGAACCTAAAGAGTCGGGCTTAAAAAGGATCATCAACGTGTATTGATAAGGAGAGAAAGTATTTTGAGCCTTAACGGGCCTTGGGCCGTTGGGCCACGCCTTAATGGGCCTCGGGCCATTTATTGGATCGAAGTTGGACTTCTTATGAAACTAACTTTAAGACTTGGGCTCGGCCAAGTGCTTAATGGGCTTGAGGATAAAATTGGATTTCACCTTAAGCTAATTTCGAAATATGCCTTTGAGGGTATTTTCGGAGTTTGCATATTTGATATAAATAAATATGAAAAAAAATATTTAGAATATTATTTATTTCGAAATTAATCTAGGATTAAGTGTCGAATTTCATACCATATTTAAAGATATTTAGTTTGACTTGGTATTTAAGTTACTTTTCTAATAATAGCAAGTTTGGATTTGGAATTCAAAATAGAGTAAGATTTCACAAAAATCTCTCACACTTTAAGGACTAAGATATCGAAATCCAAGCCTTTAAATAGGCTAAGAATTTCGGTGCTCCATATGAAGTGAAAGCAAGTGATTTTCGAAATCAACTAAAGGCACAAATCACACACCGAATGCACACACTTTTCTCCCACGCGACGGCTCGGTTCTCTCTAGCCATCTTTAGAGAACTGACGACGTGGTACACTGCAAGGTCGGCGTGACGATCTAGTGCCCTCCATCAACATCGACGAAGTCTTGAAGAAAAGGACGAGGAGATGTCACTCGCTTCAACTGGTAATTCTCTACGGGTTTGACCCGCCCTATTACATGTCTATGTGATACTATTCTGATCCGAGCAACAAGGGCAATCGGAGAACCCGGAAAATTTTTGTTTCGTACCGTACCCGGGGACGTGGCGTCTCCGTGAGACATTGGGTACCCCAACATACACAACCAAAGCACTATGGAAACTAGACCTCGTTCTAGGCTGTCGCACGCCAAGTTTTGTTCCACGTCGTTTACCCAGGAAACCAATTCCCCGAAAGGGCACAGCTTGCTACCGAAGGGCCACCGAATCCACCAAATTCGTCCCTCCACGTGCAAAAGACTCGACTCGTGCTCCTTTGTGCGCTCAACACGTCCGAAGACAAATCAATTCCGAAGACAAGGGTTTTAGGGTAGGGTGTTGCTAAAGATCGTTCACCGGTACAGATTCGCAAATGTAAGCTCAACACACACTACGAATTTTTTGCAAATTAACTCTCAATCAATCTAAGGGATTCGTTTGCTTGTGTGTTGGTTTCGTACCCTTCAACGTGAAGTGTTTATCTTCTATATAGACCCACGAATAGCTTCTACACTTCACAAGAGAAAGCTCAATAATCACGTGCACTAACTCAAGGAATCATGCCAAGAATAAACCAATTAAGCTCAACAGTCATGCATGAATTCTTACCATAAATACCAAAGTCTTACTTTCCTTCCAAGATAATCTCATCCGTTTTCCAGCACATTCCATATATAGTTCCACTCAGCATGTTATCAATAGTAAGCTCAATCAACTGATATTTTTCCTCAAATATTATAGCCAATTCGCACAAGGAAAGATTTGATCTACTGAGTATAAGGTCTAGTTATATAATTTAAAAAATATGAATAAGGGTATACAAGGGAGAAATGTTAAAAGGTAGGGGTAATGTTTTCCAGATTAATATTAAAAAGATCACCACATCACCGTAATGTATGATCACCTAGCTTTTTTGGGGTGATCCAAAATATCATCCCGTTTTCATCACCCAGGTACCTCGTCATCACGGTATTAATGATGATGAGGTGAACGAAAGATCACTGTCAAGTTTTGGAAGATCACCTAAAAACAAACACTCCCTAAGTATCCACGGCTTAACGAAACAATGATTTACAAGTATCTTTTTCTTGGAGTGGGATTCTTTGTCCCACTCTTTTATCCCTTTTTCTTTCAGTATTGTGCACCTACGCTAGATTACTATATTGTATATGCATTGTGTACCTAAATGTTAGGATCGGTTGCGCGTTTAGAGTGGGTGAATAAACACTAGCTTCTTTTCCGGTTCTTAATCGGTTAAAGTTAGATACCGGTGCTTGATATTTGTGTATGAAACTTATGCGGAAGCTAGCCGGTCGGTTTTGAACCGAAACCGGATGGAGATGTGATTTGTGTGTGTGTTTGCTGAAGACACAGAGTTGTTTCTCGAAGTTCGGAGCCAAAAATCTCCTACGTCTCCCCTTCTTCCCCGCAAGAAAGGCAGGATTTAGAACCCCTGTTGCACGACCCTCTTAGCTAGACTAACACAGTACAACCCATGTGGATATACTCAGCTAACTAAACTCCTAAACACCACTTAGACAGCTTTTTACAGTCCGTCTACTTTCAAGAGCTTTTTACAGTCCCTTGAGAACAACTCATTCCATAACCGAAACGGTCTAAATGCAGTGAGGACAACATCTAAACACTTCTTGCTTAATTGTTTAAGAACTTGAACTATTTCTCTCGTTTCTTGATTTCAAATATGGTGAAGTAGTTTCTTCATCTTGCCTCTCTCCCTTTTATAGTTGGGTTTGTTGTAGAAAGCCGTTGTGAGATAGCTCTTTGTACCGGACAGAGCTTTTAATGACTTTCCCAAAGTTGCATCTGTCCGGTCTTGGCAGCAGTCGCCCTATGCACTTCGCTTTATTCCTTATTTGGCTTAGTTTGACTTCAACATGGCTCTTGCTGTCAGCCTTGAATTAATTGCTCGTCAGAAGTCTTTAGCTTGTCGCTCTTCAAATAAATTTGAATCTTACTCCACCATGGCATATCCGATATCTGCATTCTGGACCTTCTGATGGCATCCTTGATCCATTTGCTGGTTGCATTTGGTGAACTGCTTTCCTGTATCCGGTTTCACCTGTGTCTAATCGGTTAGTTAAGTTAAGTCCAATCACCAAAACTGCTAATCTGAATTTTTTAAATTCGCGATTCCGAACGATTTTCCCCTTTTGGTGATTGGCAAAACATAATGATGCAGAAAGATATTTATTACATCAAAAGAGTTTTGATACATAAGGTACCAGTCTATTACAACTGTTTTAGCATATCAAGTACTTAGACTTGACCAGTTCTTCGATCTTCTGGTTGTTGGCCTTCTCTGGTCTGTCTAGTACACCCGGCCTTGGCCTTCTGCTTCGTTCAGCACTGCTTTTTGCAATCATTTGTAGTGCTGTCCTTCCCCCTTTTTGACACTTGTCCAGTTTTGGGAACGTAGTCCCGATTCCTTCTGGACAGTGGCTCCATGTCGGTGGATGAGCTTCGGTAGAAGACGTGTGCTCAATACCGCTCGCATCTGAAGCTTTACTGAGATTGTCAGAGGAGGGAGTTATCGGAGCGGAAAAATACTACCTGGCCTGGCAGTGAATTTCTGGGCAACCACTTTTCTACTATCGGTGCGGTTTTTGGGAGTTCAGACACTCCACCAGAATGCCCTGTTTCTGCATAGCATGCCGAAACTCTTAAAGGACTGAAGAGTCCTATGGCCTTGCACCGCCGTGGTAGCTCAGACACTCCTACGTCGGTGATCACTAACAGAAGATCGCTCAGCCTCGACAAAGCAATGAGCGAGTGCGACGTCGACTTGCTCCGTTTTGGCAGGGGTCCTTCAGGGGGCACGGCATCTTCTTTTTGGCAAGAACTCCGTGCGGGAGACTGGAGACCGGGTTTGTCACTTTCACCTCGGCCTTGTCCACGAGCATCATCCCGGAGATAGCCGTTCTTGCCTTCGGCTTTTCTGTTAAGTCATTGCTGATCTGGAAGAACTTCTTCACATCCTCATCTGACAGCCCAAAGGTCTTGGCATACCCTCCTGGTTCGGTTTCCTCCTTATGTCGAATCATTGATGCAGGCTTTTGACTGACCGGGTTTTTGGTTAGCGACTGTGAAGATTTTTCTGGTTGTGAAGCTATTTCTGACTAAGGGTTTTGGAATTTTTGGAGACTTAGATAATTTTGAGTTGATGAGCCCTAAGCAAGGGCGAGGTCCTTAAATACTATGGAGATTTTGTTGCTACTTGTCACGGGTTCTCAATAACCCAGACTCTCCTTATCTCTTCAGTCAGTGCTTCGGCACTTTATGTCAAGTGTCACTGATTCTTTGATGACAAGACAGTTCATGCATTCAGATAACCTTGCAGACCCGAAGCCAATCTTTATTCAAGACACACTATGAAATATATGCATTGATGAAGTGCAATAGTTGAGGAAGAATTCGGTCTGTAACCGGCCAAAAAGGGTTATATATAAATCCACTGGTTAAAGATACAAGTTCCGGTTTCAGAAGGAATCTGGTATCTGTCGTTGAAAGCTTCTACTTGAAACAATATAAGTGAATATATGTTTAGGTTTGTCAGTGTATATTGATTGATGTCGGTTTAGCTGAAACCAACTAGGATGAGTGTATAGGCCGATATTTATAAAATAATGACCGATTTTTGAAAAGGTGTGCACTGAAATCATCAAAATGCAATATTTTTGTAATGTGTAGGTAACTTCGTCATATAAATTAATTTGATATAACGTTGTTCCAACGACTTCATGCTAGGACTTTTAAGATAAATCTAATAGTTCTAAAGCATTTCCAAAGAAGGTGAACTTAGCTTCGGGGAGCGATTTCGTGATTCTGCCACTTGTCATTTTGTTGAGATATGTTCCGATCTGATCTCCTTCCTAATCACGTGATCTCTGATGAAGTAATTTCTGATCTCTATGTGCTTTGTCCTGGAATGGAACATCGGATTCTGCGTGATGGCGATTGCACTTGTTTTGTAGCAGAATATTGGCGTATCTGATTCATTTACGATAATCTGCCAGTTGATGTTGGATCCATAGAATCTGTGAACAGCAACTTCTAGCCGCAAGGTATTCTGCTTCGGTTGTCGATGTTGCAATGGAGGTTTGCTTTTTGCTAAACCAAGAGATGAGCCGGTCACCAAGGAATTGGCATGTTCCCGTTGTGCTTCTCCAGTCTATCTTGCAACCTGCATAATCTGCATCTGTAAAACCATGTAAGGATAGACTGGAGTCTTTAGGATACATAGTCCGACGTTGACTGTTCCCTTTAGGTACTTCAGTATCCTTTTGGCTGCAGTGTAGTGGCTCTCTTTGGGGCAGAGACCGACATTGTACATGATGTCCGATCTGCTGGCTGTTAGATAAAGTAGCGAGCCTATAAGTCCTCGGTATTTGGTCACATCTACTGCTATTCCTCCTTCGTCCTTCTCCAGCTTAATTGATGCACTCATTGGGGTGGATGCTTCAGAGCAGTTCCGAACCTCTTCAGTAGCTCTTTGGTGCATTTTGCCTGGTTGATGAAGGTTCCGGTTTCTAGTTGCTTCACTTGAAGGCCTAGAAAGAACGTCAGTTCACCCATCATGCTCATCTCGAACTGGTCTTGCATCAGCTTGGACCTTTTGCACAACTTAGGATTAGTTGAACCGAATATGATATCATCGACATAGATTTGTACGATGAGTAAATCTTCCCCCTTAGTATATTGGAATAATGTCTTGTCCATGCCGCCAATTGAGAACTCATTGTCTGTTAGGAATTTTGATAAGGTCTCGTACCAAGCTCGTGGCGCCTGCTTGAGCTCATATAGAGCTTTTCAATCGATACACGTGATCTGGGAACTCGTGGCTGATGAAACCGGAGGTTGAGCTACGTAGACTTCTTCTGAGATCTCCCGTTTAGGAATGCACTTTTGACGTCCATCTGGTACACCTTGAAGTCTTTAAACACATCATAGGCTAGAAAGATTCTGGTTGCCTCCAGTCTTGCTACCGACGCTACAGTTTGATCATAGTCTATCCCTTCCTCCTGCCGGTATCCCTGTGCAACCAGCCTCGCCTTGTTCCTTACTACCAGTCCATCTTCATTTAATTTGTTCTTAAACACCCATTTGGTTCCAATCACCGTCTGAGTAGGCCTCGGCACTAGCATCCATACATCGCTTCTTTTGAACTGGTTCAGCTCTTCCTGCATAGCTGCGATCCAATCACTTTCCTTAAGTGCCTCTTCAACCTTAGACGGCTGTATTTGAGAAATGAAGGCATGGATGAACATGTTAGGGTTGGACTGGTGCCTGGTTTTCATAGGTGCAGCTGGATCACCGATGATCAGCCTTTTTGGGTGAAGTTTCGTCCGGTTCCATCAGATGGACTCCTCCTCAGATTGATCTTCTTCCTGAGGGTTGACTGGTTCTGCTGATTCTTCGGGCGCTTGTCCAGTTTGTGTTTCTTCTTCAATCAACAGCTAATCATGCTAAACCGAGGCTTCTTCTGGTATTTGCTCATTACGAACTGCGGTCTCTCCAGCTTCTTGTTGATTTGACTCCTTTTGTTCACATTCCGGTTCATCTTCTTCACTGGAATAATCCAGATTCTGTATTTCTAGTTGGTTGCTTAGTCGGTTAATGTTCCGTGGGGTATTGTTCTCATGCTGAGATTCTTCGAACACCACATGCGGAGATTCTTCTATGCTCAGGTTCTTGCAGTTGAACACCCGGTATGCCCTGCTGACTGCTGAATATCCTAAGAACAAGCTATTGTCAGCTCTTTTATCGAAGGTAGCCAGATGGTTCTTCCCGTTGTCGTGGATGTAGCATCTGCTTCCAAAGGTTTTGAAATAACCAATGCTGGCGATGTTGCCAGTCCATATCTCGTATGGTGTTTTTCCCTGACTTTTGCATATCATTGACCGGTTCTATGTGTAGCAGGCGGTATTGGTAGCTTCAGCACCGAATTTCTGAAAGATATCAGCATCTGCCAGCATAGTCCTAGCTGCTTCCTTGAGCATCGGATTTCTTCTTTAAGCAACTCCATTTTGCTGAGGTGTCCTGCAGCAGATAACTCATGGCGTATGCCATAGATAGGATGTTAGACTGAAATTGAGGAATTCAGTTCCTCGGTCACTCCTAATTGTTTTTATCCTATGATTCTTTTCATTTTCTACTCTGTTAAAGAACTTTATTAATTCATTCAGGGTTTGATCTTTAGTCTTTAGAAATATTACCCAAGTAAACTTAGAGTAGTCATCAACTATTACTAGTGTATACCTAGTTTCCCCTAAGCTGGTTATCGAAATTGGACCAAACAAATCCATATATAATAGACCTAGACACTGGTCTAACAATATGTTTCCTTTACTCTTAAAGGTTTATCTAATCTGTTTACCTAGTTGGCATGCTGAACAAACTTTATCTTTAACATATGTTAGTTTCGGTAGACCTTTAACTAGGTTATTTCTACTTAAGGTTGAAATGGATTTGAATTTTAGATGATTTAATCTTTTGTGCCACAGCCAACCCCTGGACTCAACGGCGACCAAACATGTTGGAGTATGGTCCGGGCTGCAAATTTCGTTCGGCCCTGCAGTGTACGAGACAAATGATTTTTTCGGCCGGCAGTTTGCTCATTAAAGTTTATTGTGTAGGTGCCATCGATTCTTCGCCCGGTCAGTACAGTTTCCCCACCCTTGTTTTTAACAAGGCATTTATCATGTTTGAAACTGACTTCATACCCAGTATCACTCAGTTAACTAACACTTATTAGGTTATAATCTAGGTTTCTAACTAAGTATACGTTTCTAAGGGTTAGGTTACCATAGGTAATCTTACCCTTACCTATAGTCTCACCTTTTCCGTTTAAGGTGATGGTCAATTTGGCACATGGTTTGATGTCCGTGAGAAGTCTTCTTTCTCCGGTCATGTGGCGACAGCAACCGCTGTCTAGAAATCAGCTGGACCGGTTGAGCTCCTGCAAGTATTCCTGTAAGAACAGGTAGAATCTTTGGTACCCATATAAATTTGGGTCCAGTTGGAAATTAGATTCTTAGGGATCCAAAATTGGATTACCCCTAACATGTCTACCAGTAACCGGGTCGATTAGATATTTATAGTTATTATTATTATTATTTTTATTTGGGGACCGGTATCTAGGGTTTCTGTATCTTTGGGGCTCCGGATTAGTATGATAGGAATTTCCTCTTTGTTGTTGTGGTTTTTCCCTTCTTCGCGGGACGTTATTGTTATATGTTTTAGTAGTGTTCCCCCTTACCGACCGCGGTGATATCTTTCCGTGTGGGGTTGGGAGTTCTAATATTATTTACATATCCCTAGAGCTATTTTCAGAGGACTGAACAAGGGTTATAGTCAGAAGGACGAACAAAATTTATTACCTCTGAGGCAGGCGGTTGATAAGATGTCGGTGCCTCCTTAGTATTTGCTTGTTCTCTGTAACCAAGACATGTCGGATCATTGCTGTCCTTCATTATTCCTTGAAGGCAGTTGAGTCTTAGATAATCTTGTCCAAGACTGGACTATCGTTGACATCTTCGGATTCTCCGAGTCCTTCAGCTCGGCGATCTCCCTTAACATGTTGTTTTCTTCCTCTAGTTGAGTGATTCTTTCAACTAGGGATCCGATATCTTCCTGTACCGGTGCCTTACATTTTTCTGCTACCTTCAGCCTTTCGTTAAGCTTCCAGTATTCATCGGCCATGTTCTGAAGAGCATCTAGTACCTCTTCGTAACTGAACTCAGCTTCTTGGTTTGGTTGATCTGCCATTAGGCAAGCGAGTTCTTTCTCACTTTCATATCCGCTCAGCTCTTATTCTGATCTTCATTCTTCCGAGTCGGTATCATCCCATCTGCGGGTACTTTTTCCCGCTATGAGTACTTATGACTTTCTCTTACTTTTGAATTTATTTGCCTCATTGGACCTTTCCTTCTTTTTGGGACAATCAGTAGTGTAGTGTCCGGTCTTGCAACAATTGAAACATGTGTTAGGATCATCATTTTCACACCGTGCTTACCTCGTGGTGTTTTGTTTGGAATTCCCTTCGTGAACTTTCCGAACTTCCTGATGAAGAAAGCCATAGCTTTTTCACTCATTTCGCCAGTAGTCTTTGTGGAGGGTTCCGTTACTGCAAGTGCCTTTACTAGTTGAATCGGTATCACCTCCTCCAGTCTTGTCTGGAGCTCGAATTCTTAAGCTTTTAAATCTGCAAAAAGATCATGCAGCATTAGTTTGCTTAAGTCCTTGGATTCTCGCATGGCCATTGTTTTTGCATCCCATTCTCATGGGACTGCTTTCATGGCCTTAATTGCCATGTCCCTGTTTTCCATTTGTCTCCCAAGTACTGAGAGATCGTTGATGATAGAGCAGAACCGCTCCTCGAAGTCAGCCATGGTTTCTCCTGGCTTCATTCTGATGGGTGTCGTATTTTTGGATGGCAACGAAGAGTTTATTTTCCTTTGTTTGGTCATTGCCTTCTCAGATTTGGCAGAGCTTGGCCCACACTTCCTTTGCGGTCTTACATGTCATGACCTGTCTAAATGTTCTCATGTCCAATATTTTGTACAGGGTGTCATTGGCTACGTTTTCAAGATTCGCCTTTCTTCTTTCTATTGTTGTTAGCTCGTGTTTTTCCTTTGGAACTTCTTCTTCAGGGTGTGCCGCATGCCGTGCGTTTACCTTTGTAAACACGAATGGTCCTGTGTTAATTACGTCTATCATCTCGCCGTCTTGCGCACAGAGATGAGTCATTATTCTAATCTTTCATTCAAGGAAGTTTTCCTTGCTAAACATTGCTTGTTTGATGAAGTCATGGTTAGTAAAATGAGAAATATCAAGCAACCCGCTATGATACCACTTGTTAGGATCGTTTGCGTGTTTAGAAGGGGTTAATAAACATAGCTTCTTTTTCGGTTCTTAACCGATTAAGGTTAGATAACGGTGCTTGATATTTGTGTATGAAACTTATGCGGAAGCTAACCGCTCGGTTTTGAACCAAAACCGGATGGAAATGTGATATGTGCGTGTGTGTTTGCTGAAGACATAGAGTTAAATCTGGAAGTTCAGAGCCAAACATCTCCTACGTCTCCCCTTCTTCACCGCAAGGAAGGCACCACTAGAAGACTCGGTTTTACAACCCATGTTGCACGACCTTCTTAGCTAGACTAACACAGTACAACCCATGCGGCTATACTCAAAGACAGCTTTTTACAGTCCGTCTACTTTCAAGAGCTTTTTATAGTGCCTTGAGAACAACTCACTCCATAACCGAAACAGATGCAGTGAGGAGAACACCTAAACACTTCTTGCTTAATCGTTTAAGTACTTGAACTATTTCTCTCGTTTCTTTATTTCAAAGAAGGTGAAGTAGTTTCTTCATCTTGCCTCTCTCTCCCTTTTATAGTTGTGCTTGTTGTAGAAGGTCGTTGTGAGATAGCTATTTGTACCGGACAGAGCTTTAATGACTTCCCCAAAATTGGATCGGTCCGGTCTTGGCAGCAGTCGCCATGTCCACTTTGCTTAATTCCTTATTTGGCTTAGTTTGACTTCAACTTGGCTCTTGCTATCAGCCTTGAATTAATTGCTCGTCAGAAGTCTTTAACTTGTCGCTCTTTAAATTATATTTGAATATTAGTCCACTGAGGCATATCTGGTATCTGCATTCCGGTCTCTATTGACCTTCTAATGGCATCCTTGATCCGGTTGCTGGTTGCGTTTGGCGAACTGCTTTCCTGTATCCGGTTTCACCTGTGTCTAACCGGTTACTTAATTAAGTTAAGTCCAATCACCAACTGTTAATCTAATTTATTTAAATTCACGATTCCTAACACTAAATCCAGAATTGTATATCGTTTCATTAAATCAATGGAATCTGCTCAAGACGCGGATAACTCAATGGTGAAGATAAAAGCGTGCCTAAGAGGGGGGTGAATTAGGCTTATAAAAAATTTATGCTTCTTTCTTCTCAAAAACCTAAGATGTAGTGCCTTAGACATGCCTACTGATGCTTGTGATGAGTATGCCTGATATATCCTAGTAAAGTCGGATGTGTGTCGGGTCTATCTCACAGCGAAAGGAAATAACTGTAAAGTAAATGCGAGACAGGATTTTTATAGAGGTTATATCCCCAACTGGGGTTTACTCCCCTCCTTGGGGTTTGCTCCCCAAGAGTTTAACCAATCACTATAATGCAGTGTAGCTGGATACAAAACTGATTGATTAGCCCAATACACAACAGAAACAAGTTGAACACTAGACATAGTAGGTTACCACACACCGAGTTTCGCTCCTCTGAATCTCCTGATCCCGACAGATACAGCTCGCTACCGAAGGGCCCCCGGAACTCGTCCTTCCCTTCACGTGTGCGTAAACGTCAACCTTGCCTCCTTGGTATTGCTCACGTCCGAAGACAGGTATGGTGGAAGGTTGGAATAACTCAATACGTTCAGTACTACACAAGTGATTGCTCAGGTAGGCAGGAAGCTATCGCAAATGATCGCTCATGAATCTCACGGTGATGTTTTTGCTCAAAACTCTCGTAATCGTAGGTTCGCAAATTCCAAGTCACTCGAAATTATGAAGTGTTGCTCATATATAAACCACTCAACACTTTACATGGAAAATCAGATAAAGATATTAATCACGAAATCAAGCACATAATCCATGCAATTTTCCAGTAGTAAATATGCCATGTAGATCATGCTCACAATAAATGTTCACAACGGTCACAAGCTCATTTAAGCATGATTTTATTCCATATAAAGGCTCAGATTCGTTCTAAAAGCATATTCAATTATTCCGAATTATATTTACCATAACAGAACTTTCCATATGTGATTCCCTGCTATCAGTTTATAGAATAAGTCAATCCAGATTTATTTTCCATGTTTTGCACACGAGATAGCAGCGTATCAATACATTTTCCATATTTAGCACATAGTATCAAATCAATATATTTACCATGTTTAGCACATAAATCAGATCAGATAACAGCTAACACGTATTAACATGTCATGCCACAACTTTCCATATTTCAGATATCACATCCGTTTATAGCACATACCATATAATAGCACCTTTTCCACAAAGTCAATTTCGCACAATTAATTTAGTGGGATGCATTCAAAAATCGTAGATGCAAGTTTCACTCAGGAATAAACGATTCTTAACGGATATATCACTTTCCATATATAGACAGCTTATTTTCCTTATATAATCCGGTAGGATATCTCACATGTTTTTCCCATAAATAGCACATAACGGAATATCCTAGCATGTGAGGCGTCTATAACATGCTATCACATAGTTTCACCAATAAATCACATAATCACATGTGAATCAAATATTTGACACTTTAACCATTTTATAGCTCATAATTCATGCATAGTCAAATATTATCATGTACTTAGACATTATGTTGATCATTCATCGAATTGCTTAATTTATAGACCTAATGTCATTACAATTACATAGTTCATCAAAACTCTCTACTGCTCATCGACCAAAAGGTTAACAAATGGAATCCATTAAATGGAACGAAGGAATTCGCAACGTTACTAGCCGAAAAAAGAATCGAGAGGCTTCAAGAACGGTATGTCTGATGCCAAATTTTGTTGGGTTTTCGAACATGAACCAGTTTAGATATAGAGAAGAGTTTTATGGAATTGTTTTTACAATTTTTTATTGATGAGACCATATCGAGAGACTAATAATCCTTTCGAGAGACTAATAATCCTTGTGTGTACTACTAGTCAATATGAAAGTGTCATTCAAACTAGATTTAAAAATTGTTAGTTATTATGAAATATTGGAGTGGATGTATATGGAGTGGTTGAATAAGGATGGAATGGATGAGATTATAAATTAGATGTGACTATTTTATGAGAATGTAAGATTTTATTTTGTGGTTGTAATTTGATAAATTTGCCTATAAATAGGCACCTTGAGTTGCATTGTAAAACACATCAAGTATTGAATTTAATTAATACTTCCTCTCTCTAAATATTTCTCTCTATAATTATTTTATCGTAATATAAATATTAATCACAATAATATTTTTATAACATGTTATCAGCACGAGCGCTCTCCAGCAATGATCAACCTCCATCGAGATTATTTCACGAGTGTGCACGAGCGCTCTCCGGCAACGATCAAAAAAGTAGAGATAATTTCACGAGTGACGTATTTATTTTTATGTATGGTAATTTTGTTTATATTAAGTACACTATAGAGATATTTAAAAAAGTAAAATATACAACAAAATGCCTCTAGCCAAGTGGTATCGCGGAATATCGGCATTTGTGGTGAAAGGTCTAGATTCTCTTGGTGGCGTGTGGAATTTTTTTTAAGAATAAAAAAAATTAAAACAATATTTGATTAAATTATTAAACAAATTTAAATTAATTACCGATTAGACGGACTATGGACTATGGACGATGTACATGTATTTTGGACTATGGACACGGATTTCGGACATGAATACGGACTTTGAACAACGGACACAGATTTTGGATACCATAGTTACCTTACAGGACCTTACAGAAATCAAATAAACGGATAATGAAAAATTTATTTTATTTACTTATGTTATTCCTGTTACATATATTTTGGATCTTCTATTGATTATTTATCTTTTATGTTTTAATTGGTAACCTATTTTTATCTTATGATAGTATGATGTCAAACTTGGCGAGCTTAGAATTTATTGCTTCGATATTGTGATATGTTGGCTTTATCTGAATCGTGAAAATAAAAGGTTAATTAAGGTTGATATTTTGACTGAACGATAACGACTTTTCCAGAAGTGAATGTACGCATTTGCGGATGTGAATGTAAGGTTGTGTATGTTTATCGTTGTGAAATTTTTTTCCCCCGAAGCGGAACATGTGATAAATAAACGAGAATTAAATGTTGAGTATGAATGTATCCGCAAATAATACGAATGGTTGTGTATGTTTATCGTTGTGAATATTCAAAAGATTTTTCCGAAGCGAAAAAGGTGACAAATAAACGAGAATGAAATCTTAAGTAAAGACCGCTATCGAGAATAATATTATCGCCATGATTATTGAATCTTTATTAGCACCAAAAGATCCCGTAGATCTTTATAATTCAAGGTGAAGAAAGTTCGAAACAAGACGTTGCTCAAAATTGCAGTATTCAAGAAAATCGGTGTCATGGATAATATTTATCAAACATTCATTCGAATATTATGGAAGAAATTAGCATTAGGGATGTAAATTTTATGCATGCAAATATTTTCTACTTACTAATGTTCATATGCCTTACTACTCATACATGCAATTTTCTTGTGTTATTATATTCATTAATGATATAACATTTTATATTTGTTAAGGATATTTATAAAATGGATACGAGCATGTGCAATAGAGAATTATGTCTTGCAAACTGTGCAACGACTCATAAGATTTTAAGAAATATGAAATACTTCGATCATCTTGATATGAAAGAAGAAATCGTTATTACTATATCGGGTAGTACAAATATAATTGAATGCTCCGGAAGAGCTAAAGGGATAAGGCTATAATTGAAAAATGTCTTATATTCTCCTAAGTCTCAAAGAAATTATTGAGCTTTAAAGCTATTCGAAATAACGGATATCACGTTGAGACAGTAGAAAAGGGAGACGTAGAATATTTCCACTTTACAAAAGTGATTTCGAATGATAAAAGAATCGTGGAAATATTACCTTACATATTCATATTTGAATATTCGTTTCAAATTTTTCGAATACGAAATCGATTAGATTTTATTATTCGAATAGTAATTGAATACTAAATCGATTCGATTTATTCGAATAGATATCGAATACGAAGACGAATACGAATTTCAAACATTGATAGAATATGAATTGAATGTTGTGGTATTCAACTCGATTATATTAATCTGAACGCTACCTCCAACTAAAAATGTCATGGCCGACTACTTGACCTATTCCTCGCAGACATCATTAGATTTAATGTGTCTATTGATGGAATAGATATTAAATACATACGATTTATTAGAGTAATTGAAAGTTCGGTAATACCAATATAAAATATTTTAAGAATGCTGAGGCTTCAAGGTCTTGGTAAGTTTATAGAAACGATTTTCTCTTTCACTCTTCTTGAATGTATACATGGATCTGCTCTTTGTTATTTCATTGGCGGTAATTTACATCTTAGACGCTGTGAAGCACAAAGAGAGCAGTAGAACAACAAAACATAAAGTTGGTGGTCCCTGAAGCCCTAGAGTTGTGTAGTACTGTGCGATAGACTATGATGCAAGAGCCAAAATGTGTAGTACTGTGCGATAGACTATGATGCAAGAGTTGGCTAATGAGTACGAGCACCTCAGTCAGGAAGGACTGCAGGCATGGAGGGACTACAGGGAAGCCGCGGACTTTCAGGTGATAAAGTGATAGTATTCTAATTTTTCATATATATATATATATATATATATATATATATATACACCTGTTTTTTTATGAATATTGCAGGAGATTAGTCAGAAGGCTAAAGAAAGCCAGGCTCACAACTTATACCAACACCATCTCGGCATGGCGGGGAATATAGGCCGACGACCCGAATGGGTTGACGAGGACCCGCTAACGCACATGCCCCCCGAAGACAGGGAAATATCCGAATCAATCCTTCGAGGTAATAATAGAACTATGGACTATTTTCGTAGCCGAATGAGCAAAGGAAAAGATGATCAATATCACCTTGACAACCCGGCGAATCGGGAGCTGGCTGAGAGATTGGTAAGTGTATTACTTCATAAAAGTATCTCACACAATATATATCTTACTTACAATAAGTCGTATTTGACAGATAGAGGTGCACGCCGAAGCGCGGGGAGAATTTGTCCCTAATAGGCACAAAGACGCGTTGTCGAGAATCACGGAAAACCCGATCATAGCGGGCGGCATAGAGGATGTGGGAAGGATGAGATGATACGGAGCGTATTCGGCAACCCATCCGAGCGATCGGGGTCCTCTTCGAGCCAGATTTCCAAGGAAAAAATGAGGGCCGAGTTGGGGCCGAGATGCAGGAGGAGATGAGGGTTTGAGATGAGGGCTATGCTCGCTCAAACGGGCCTTCCGGTGCCCAACAGGGAACAAGACCTAGTGGGCCACGGCAATGTTGGATTTGACCCTCCCAACCAGATACGGAGTTGCCACGGTTCAGGGGGCAAAACCTCATGTCCATTTCCGTTGTCGATGAATGTGAAGGTATGCATTTATTCTTAACTATTGTTTAATGTGCAACGACTTAATGTCTTAGTAACATTAACAATTAATTCTTTTAATATCGTATAGTATCCTAGGGTTCGTTTGATGTTAGACCTCGAAGGGACGTTAGAGGTTGTCGGTCTAGGCACCGTCGCTGAGGTGCGTTCCCAAATTCATGGAATATCGATTACGACAAACAACGTTGTTGTCTCCGTTGATACCGCCGTTCTCGGCGAGGTCGGACTGCATGTACCAACTATGCATTACTCTTGGAGATGCTCTAGCCAGCTACGTTCAGTAGCCAATAGAGTTAATACGTTCGATCATGCGGTAATAAAGTACTATTTATTGATTTTCGAATAATGTTTTTTAGTAATGTGTTCTACCTGTTTACACAGAAAGAGAAGTTGCCAGTGAAAGGAAAGTCTCCAGCTAAAGCGCCAAATGTGTCTATTCGTCAAGATGATGACATCGCACGCCTCTATCAGAGGGTCGTGAATAGTTTGGGCCCTCAGTGTCGCCAGCTCTTCGAATACCTTGCCTCACGCGACGATCGACGTATGTCAGCTTCCCTCTCGTTCAGCATGAGAGACGTCTATTACAATCCAACTAATGAAGACTATTTGGTGTACATGGACAATAATGACTTCGTCGATCTGTTCAAACTCGTGAGTTTGGATTCCTCAGTTAATCAACTTTTTATGAGGTATTACTTAATATTTCGTTGAAACAATAAATCATAGCAAGTTTTATTTTTTGCTTTTTTACATTCATATTCCCATGTATCTTAAAAACGAGTCTGAGAGCTTCAAGTGTTGCGACCCGAGTCGTTTGGCGGCTATGGAACATGATGAGACAGCAAATAGTTCGGTTGATATCCTTGCTGATATTATCAAAGACTCGTATCGGGCCGGCACTTACTTGTTTGCGCCTTATTTTGACGGGTAAGAAAATAAGATGTATATTTTCTTAATTCATAGCTTATGTTATAAATAATCATTTCGTTTCGTTTGTTTAGTGACGTTTGGATTCTATTGGTCATAGATTTTCCTTTGAACGCGGTATATGTATTCGATTCGCTCGCACCGCCCATCGGCGTAAGGAAGATAAGGGTTTGTCCTCGAAGTGCGTAAGTTTTTTTTATAAACAATAAAGTTCATATATTAGTAAATCAATATTATAATATATTATTTAATTTTACTTACTTTCGAGTTTCAGGGCAATTTTGACGGCGTCGCTGTTGGGTACAGTTGGAAATCAAAATAGGAAATCAAAGGTTACTTGGAAGAGATGCAAGGTTTGCATTTTTGACATATGCATTTCAAAGTTGTTTGGGTAAATTATTACCATTCGATATTGAATTAAATGAAAATCTTTCTAAATTAGTGCCCACGACAACCGAGCGCGTCTGAGTTTTGTGGCTTTTACGTCATGAGGTACATGTACGATATTATCTTCAATCAGCATAGATGATACAACCAACTTGCCAACGGTATTACTCTAAACCATCACCTTCTTTAAGTTTCAAGTTTAATATATGTTTATAAGTATGTTTTAATATTATCCTCTCATTTAATGTTTTATCGATACTAGAACGCTCCTCCGCTTACGACGTCGAAGAGATCAACGAAGTACCGGAATTGTGGACGGAGTATTTTATGCACTCTTTGATGTATGTTAGTCTTTGGCGCTAAATATATGTTTGTGTTTATCTTATGAGGACAGATATTTAATGTTGGACGATTATTAGTTATTGTTGATAATGATTGTTGGATAATATTTTCGTTGATTTGGATTTGATTGTTGGAGGACGATTAAATTAATAAAATATATATAAAAAAAACCATCATGAGCGACGGTTCATACGCAAGAAGCCGTCGCCCAAGTGCTATATAATAAAAGAACACGAAGATCATGGATGACGGTTTCTAAGGCAGAACCGTCGCCCATGTGCTACATATAAAAAATATAAATTGTCATGGGCGACGGCTCCTTCGCCAGAAGCCGTCGCCCATTTGTATGGAGCCGTCGCCCATTTGTATTTAAAAAATAAATAAAATTATGGGCGACGGTTTCTTGCTTAGAAACCGTCGGCTACGTACTAAAAGGAGTAACATGTGGGACATTATGGGTGACGGCTACGTAAGGAACCGTCGATAATTTGTCTTGGGCGACGGGTGCACAACCGACGCCCAAAATTGTGCAGATGGCGACGGGACTCTGGGCGACGCGTTAGAACCGTCGCCCATGATCAATAACAACCGTCCCCATGTGTATTTCTGCACTAGTGCATGAATCATTTTTCTTTTCTCTCTTGCCTCAACAACTTTGTCACAGTAATGACGTCGTTCCTCCGGTGAGAATGATGAATATTTTTGCTTGTTGCTACAATTTTCCATTCCCTGCAGCTTTATGGACAAATATTGGTGAAAAAGGTTAAAAAATTCCATGAAGAATATAGTCAATAACAAAATAGAGTTAACCTAAATTTACCTTGATTAGAGTTTTCTTGATTGGGGTGAAAAGTTAAACCAATGTTTCCTTTAGGAATCATTCTGTATTTTTTTTGAAAGCATGCTCATTCTTTACTAATTGTCAGTGGATAACAAATTCGCCATTTCTTGTGTAGGCGGGGAACAACCCTCCCGTTATACGCAAGATGCTTGGCTAGATAATGAGCAACGACATTTGATCTTCTAGGTACATGTCTAAAGCGAACACAAGTGAAAGCTTGAGATAAGTACACATCATATAAAATACTTCCTATAGCCGAGTCGGTTACTTTTCGTTGGATCTTGACAATGGCATTCTTACAATTGCTTTCCACCTCCACATGAGTCCATCCTTCGACCCGTGTATGTACAAGGGCATCACGAATAGCAACCGCTTCAATAGCCTCCGGTGGATAGCACCCGAACAACCTTCTCGTATACCAAAAGACACAAGCCCCTGCGCCATCTCTCGCCACACCACCTACTGATGACATGCCCTCAAGCTTGTGCACAGCGCCGTCCGTATTAACCTTAAGGAATCCTTCTTCCGGCTTGGCCCATGATGAGTCCTGATGCGAAGGAATCCCTCGGTCGACATTGCCGTTTGACGACGGGGATGGAAACATGGCCATTACCTCAGCTATTGCTTGTTCATTCTGCACAAGAACTCCTTTCGCAACCCATTTGTTCCTCATTCTCCATATCATCCAACAGAGACCAAGAAAGACATCGAAGTCCTCGTTGTGAAGCTTCCCTCGCATCTCCCGAATCCAAGAATCTGCATTCGCCGCTCTCTCCTTAATTATATCGTATGAAAAAATCGTTCTCTTCCAAAAACGTTTCACCACTGGACAGAAAATGAAGGTATGTTCTGCTGTCTCAGGAGCGCCGCCGCAACGACTATAGTTAAAGTGCGGAAGGCACCTTCTTCGGTATAGATTATCGGCCGTTGGGAGTGCGTTGTTACAAAGACACCAAATGAAGGTTCGAATGCGTGGCAAGCATTTAGAGTTCCAAATCATGTTCCACGACGGAGTAGATGAAGAGGACGCCACTGGTCTGTACTTGTGTCTTTCTGCTAGATGGTAAGCACTTTTAACCGAAAAGTTTCCATCCTTTGAATAATGCCAGACGAGACGATCCGATTGGGGACACATCCCAAGCGGGATCGACAAAATGTTATCTGCGTCAACTGGAAGGAAAATAGAGCGAATCAACTGTGCATCCCATTGCCCTAAGCTTTGATTTCGCAGAAATAAGACTGTCAAAGAGGTATCATTCGGTGAAGGGGTCGAAAAAGGCCGGAATTGTTCCTCACGAGGAATCCAAGGGTCGGTCCAAACGTGTATAGTCTCCCCTCGGCCACTTGCCAACGGAGGCCTTGAGCGATGATGTCTCGTGCGCGGAAGATGCTTCGCCAAGTCAGGGAAGGGTGCCAGCCGAGAGTTGCTGTCAAGAAGTCGGAATTAGGAAAGTATCTTCCTTTAAATAAGTGACTCACCAATGTGTCAGGGTGCTGAGTGAAACGCCACGCCTGCTTGGCCAGCATTGCAAGATTAAACGAGAGCAACAGCCATTTCCTTTTTGCAATAACAAATTAAGATATGTTGTTAGGCCAGCCGCCTAAAAAGAAGAAAAAAATAATAAATTATATAATATTATAATATTATTTTATATATAATAAATGAACGGTTCATATTAAAGGGTGACGCGTCGGATTCTGGGCCATCGGTTTCGAGTGGTCCAGAACTGAGCGACGCGGCGGAATCCTTGCCACCGGTTTTGAGTGGTCCAGAAGAGTTGAAGACATCTATATATAGTGTTGGTCCCGATTGCACCAACCAAGGAATCAAAGAGGCTTTGATGGAATGAAAAAGGGAGAGGTTCTCACCTTCAAGTGTGTGTATTGTATGAAAAATAGGATAAGCCTTTTGATCTTTGATTAACTTTAAAAATAGTGAGGGTAATACCTTATATACCACATTAACCCTAGGTATATTAAGGCCCAAGCACTAAAGATTAAATAATTACATTCTAGTCCAAAGCCCAAGCTAAAAGGATAATTACAATATTAAAACCAAGACTTAAACTATTGACACAATCTATAAATATCCTAACAATCTCCCCCTTTGTGTCAATTGTTGGGAGTCTTGGAACTTGGGCGTTGTGATGGTGGATTAGCGAGTGAGTGTTTCGCGAAGTCCTAGCTTTAACTCGAAGGCACGGAGATTCCTTCGAAGGACCATTCGATCAGCTATAGCGTCGATGAACTTCGCGAACTTGGATCGGCAGTGTGGATCTTCTTCCGAAAGGATGCGGCAAATCCTCATGAGTTTGTCTTGGATGATGGTGAGCGTCCCATCTGAGAACTTTGCCACTTCGGAGCAGCGCAGCAGCCTCATCTTTCCCTTGTAGTTCGAGTAGGCGACCGCCGGATCATCTCCGTCGATCACATCGCCTTCTCGGTAGTCGTCTGCGTTCTTGAAAGATGGGCGAGTTAGGTTCACCTTCTTCAGGTTGTGCTCCACCGCCATCTGCAGATCGTGGGTGGCGAAGAATCAGACCTGTCGGAGCATGTGGCGCTTGAGAGCTATGTAGCCCATGGTGACCGGTTCAGCCCGTACGAGATGTCCAGAACTTCTGAGGACGAGTCTGAACTGCTTCCTGGATTCCAGCTTGCTGTACAGGTCACCCAGGCACAGAAACTTGAAGTCCGCCTCACTGACTTCACTGTAGCTCTCATCCTGCCTCATTACCGTGAACACTGGATAGTGAACACATCCTTTCGACTCTTGGCGAAGGTTAGTGACTTTGCAGATGGGGGCCCGATTCATTTCCAGAGCGATGTTTTCTTCATCGGACAGCGTCCTCTTTGTGCACTTGTGGCAAAGAAGGCTCCATCGATAGAGCTTCTTCTTTTCTTCGCTCCAGTTTTGGATGTTCATCAGCTCGTATTCATCGAAGGCCGTTATGATCTGCTCCTTGCGCTGCCAGATCCTCTTCCTAATCTCTTCTTGAAATGGCGCGGTGATCTTTTTGTTTTCCCACGGTGCTTCTGGTATATTCGCCGTGGGCACATCCGGTTGAGCAGCACAAGCCTCAGCGTGCTACGCTTGAAATTGTAGGATGTTCTCGAGCTCGGCGGGTTCAGCGTCGTACTCCTCCCCGTTTTCGTTGTCTGCAGTGTTGATCAGCGTCAGCGATGCTTCCTTTAGCAGACGTCGAGCATTCTCCACCAATTTTCTGGCTGCTACTGCGTCGGCGGGTGTGTAGAGCCATTCATCGTTGAAGATGTAGGCCTCGATCTCGTTCTGTGCGCAGTAGATGTCCTCGGAAGCCACGTTGGAATCGGTATTGAGAGGGGTATGGCTGTGTGGTGGCGAGGGTGTTGCGTCGGAGGAGTTTGTGGATTGTGGGAATGGTTGTGGTGGAGATTCTGGTGGCTCGGTTGTGGTGATGGTTTTGGCGAGGATGATTTGGGTGTCGGGTGGTGGAGATGTGGTGGTGGCCTCTAACGTCGATGTGACAGTTAGAGGTTCTGAGATGGTGGGTGGAGACCGTGTGGTGGTGGTCTCTAACACCGATGTGACAGTTAGAGGCTCGGAGACGGTAGTAGGTGGTGGTGAGGGTGATTTGGCTAGTGACTCGGGGTTAATAGGGTGGGCTTTTTGGCTAGTGGGGTGTGAGATTTCTGTTGCGGGCGTCGTTTCAGGTACAGAGGAGGAAGGCGGCGTCGATTGTACGGGTCCTTGAGTTTGTGAGGCTTGCTGCCTATTCTCCCCCTCGCGGCGATCTTGATCATCGTCTTGATCGTCGTGCCTGATCCCGCTAGACTCGCCTTGAGTGCGGCAAGTCATGGGTTGAGTCATTATTTTCTTCATTTGTTGTCCTCCTCGTCGAGTTCCGTCATTGACTCGAATCTTGCTCGTAGGATGTAGAAGAGCTCCTTTGTGGAAATGGAGGAGAGAACAGCTTCTGCGTCCACATTTAGCGTTGGTGGTGGCGTCTCCGGGGCCACACCTTTGCCTTTGTCGATGGTGGACGCATCGAGACGCGCATGGACTTTGTCGAGGATGGACGTCTCAAGAGTCTTTGCAAACTCTTGAAGACGAGTCTCTAGTGCGGTCTCGGTGACGAACTGTGGTAAGTTTGACAAGTTGGAATCACGAAGAAATCCAACTATCACCGAATCGGAGAAGATAGCCGATCGGCCGCCCGTTTGCACAGGACGGGAAAAGACGGGGTCATTAAGACTTCCCGTTGGCATCATCGATGAGACAGACTCGAACGAATGATGGCCTAGGCTCACGGTTGTTGTTATGTTGGCCGTGCTAGGTCTTCCGCTCTCAGTCACAGAGACATCACCGAGCGTTCTGACAGAATCACGAAGACTCTGTAGTGCTGTAAAAGGTGTAGGTGTCCTAGTAACGTATGAAATTATGGGGAGTGAGGGCACTAGACTAGATGTGATTGAAGAGGATGCAGTCTGAGGCGAAGGACTGCTTGTTTCAACATCGACTATCTCCAAGTGGGATGTCGATGGCATACGTAGCTCCTCGTGGAATGATATATCTTCCTGTAGAGAGGAAGATAAGTGGCTTGGTGGGGTTGTTTGCGTGGTTGAGCCAAATGCCACGTCTTCTACTCGAGAGGTGAACACATCGCCTCCTATACCTACGGGTTGGGCTCGGGTTGTATGTGACTGAGGAGGTCGATCGTGTTTTTGTTTCGATCGACGCTCCGTGGGGCGGCTTACGTCATCCTCACGCGATCGTTTTTTCGGTACGTGGGTGGAAGAAGATGCGGCGCGACTCGATGACTTTTTAGTAGTGGGGGTGGGGTTTTGGCTAGTCCCGGGGTTAGGAGCAGCAGGGTTGGTCTGCTCTGTAGGGACAATGGATAGTGGACGGGGACTCTCGCGGAATGAGGGTGCGATAGTCTTGAACATGTGGGTTTGTTGGGTCGGCATATGCGAGGACTTCGTCTGGGATCATGGCGTGTCGATCTTTTGCCGGAGTATTTTTCTTGGCGAACTTCTCGACAACGGGAATGATGAAGTGCTCGCTCCCGGTCGGATGCGGATGCTAGTGGAGAAAATGCGGAAGTGCTTGATGATTGCAGGGAGCCACCGCATGTAAGGGACGAAGCGGTTTGTGACTCCCTTGGCGATTTCCCGATCACGACGTTGGACCATGGAGACGAGATCCATCCAGATGATCTCGGCGTAGTTGTACTTGCAGTTGTGGGCGATGCCGGTTAGGATGGTGAGGATTTGGTGGTTTCTACGGTCCTGGCCGGCATGCTTCCCCGACATGCACTTGTTCAGTAGGAGATATAGTGTTCGCCAGGGTTGAGGAAGGTTCCGTGTAGTGACTTCACTGAGAACGAGTGGGCCTTTCTTCTTCTTGTTTTCAGGTTGAAAGCCCAATCTATCGATGTCCTCGATGAGTTGTTCATGAGTTGGTAGTGGGTCGTATGGTGACTAGACAGGGAGTTGAAGCACTTCTTGGACAATCTTGCGAGTGAGGACCACTGTTTCTTGATCGATTTCTGCGGACATTGTTTTAGCAAGGTGGTGTGGTCCAGCTATCTGCAAGGTGTGCCAGAACTGTTGGAGGTAGACTTGAGCTTCTGGCTCGCCATGAGAGAGAGCGTGTCGGAGGGGATGCCCTTTGAGGATCTCTATGATAATGGGAGCATCGCACCGAAAGGTGTCTAAGTCCACCATGTGGTTGTTTGGTATCAGGGCAGCCCATTGACTTGTTGGGAAGACCTGCTCGATCGGTGGGACATAGGTTAGCGTATTGAGTTCTATGCGAGCGATGTCCCTTTGGAGTGCTGCCGCCTCAAGTGCTTCAATGGTGTCTTTATTTTTGTTGGTCATATCTGTCCTTGACAGTGATTGAGGCATAGTTAGTATGGACTTAATTGCAAGAAGATGGATTATAGGTAATTCATGAATAAAACGAAGCATAAAAATGCCCAAAAACGTAAAGATAATAGTAAAGTTAAAACTTCAAGCTACGAAATTTTTCTAACACTTAGAAGATGTTTATGTGAGATGAGAAAATTTTGATATTTGAGCAAGTCGAAGAAAAAACATTTCACATTTAGTGGAGAATTTCGCTTGGGAAAATTTTTCGCAAGTTGTCCAAAATTTTCGCATATCATGAGAAAATTTGCTGATTATCACACATAGACAAGAAAAAAAATTAAATTTCGCATGTAATGTTAATTTTCGCACGTTAAGGAAATTTCGCGCAGGCTAAAGTTTCGCATGTAGTGGGAAAATTTTCGCATTCAAGTTAGCCAAGAATTTTCGCATGTAATGAAAATTTTCGCAAGTAGAGAAATTTCGCGCAGGGTAAAGTTTCGCATGTAGTGGGAAAATTTTCGCATTCAAGTTAGCCAAGAATTCTCGCATGTAATGAAAATTTTCGCAAGTAGAGAAATTTTTTCAAGTTAGCAAACTTCCGCAAGTTTTGAATTTTTCTCAAGTGAAATGAAAGTTTCGCGGAGTGATAAAGCTTTGAAGAAACATCTGCTTAAGTGATGACTTTTCTCGGGTTGAAATTTCTTAGTTTTCACAAGTGAAAAGAGATTTCTCGGATAAAAATTTTTGCAGATTGAGAAAGTTTAGTGATCTGCGAAAGAATTGATTTGTATGGGTCCGAGAAAAAACTTAAGTTTGCAGATTGAGAAAATTTTGGTTACTGTAGTTGCGAAAGAGTGAAGATGCGAAAAATGTAATATTACGTGAGGTGTGTGAAAGTTTCGCGGGGCATGACTCACTGTAGCAGCAAAAGTTTTATCGTTTAACACAGTGTAACAGCGAAAATTTTAACGCAAGAAATTTCTCAGATAAAATTTTCGCGGAACCTTACTCACTGTAGCAGCGAAAAATCTATCGTTTAAGTAATTTTCCTGAAAAGTTTCTCTGTGAAGAACACTGTGCGTATACGTTCAATGCGACGCTGTGATTTTTGCCTTTAGACCCACTCAAATCTTAACCAAAATGCAATAAACTGGACCCAATCGACTCGAAATTTGACGGGCAATATATATTTGGAGGTTTAAAACACGGAAAACCTAATCATGCGTCCTAATTAAAGCCGGGAAAAAATAATTTAAAACCTAAATTTTAACAGTCGCGGCAAAAAAAAGGAGTAAATCGAACGAGAAGCAGTTTATTTACGATGTATTCATACCGAAAAGCTGATTTTGACGATGGAGAATGCAGAAAAACGGAGTTTGAAGACGGGTTTGAAGAAGATGACGATTGCGAGGGTTTGAGAAATTTCGAAGAGGAGGGTGCGAAATTTTTGAATTTTTCTCGGGAATTTGTAAGATTGTGAAAAAGTTAAGCGTTTTGGGGTTTTGTGACTGTTCATGCGAGATTTTGAGTTAATGGGCTGAAATTCGCGGGCTTGGTCAAAATTGGGTCCTAGGTCGAATTTCGCGGGCTTGGTCAAAATTGGGTCCAATTGGTGTTCAATTTGTCCGATTTTGACTCCGTTTTGACCAAAAATTTAAAATTTCAACCCAAAATTCAAAGGATCCATTTTTGGATGCGATACGAATGAGTTATTACCAGTTTTGCTTCGACCCACCAAAACTCAAAAATTTGCTTTTATAGCTTCTAGGTTATTACATAGGTAAGTAAGCATTATTAGCATGGTGTTAGTTCACTGACAAGGGTTGAGAAAACACAGACAGATATCAAAGGAAATCCATTTCTAATGATTACACCTAGTAAGCCTACTCTTGTCTTCTGTCTCTTCTCTTTCTTGTCCAAGTACCCCCTTTTTTTTTTAAAATAGGCAAAATCAGAAACTCTCCCATAATCGAAAAACTCCCTTTTTAAATAATGGAAAAATCAGAAGCTCCCCCTTAATCGAAAACTCCCCCTCAAAAGACATAATTCAGAAGACACATAGAAAATGAAGTAAAGTGAAAAGACATATGTACACTTTATCAAAGTTCAGAAGACACATATGTACACTTTATCAAAGTGAAAAGACATATGTACAACTGAAGGTTCAACATGCCCAGCATAGTAACAAGGTGTTGGAATCGTTTGACATCCAACGGTTTTGTGAAAATGTCGGCTAGTTGATCTTCGGTAGTGACGTAGTGCAATTCAATCGTCCCTTGTTCGACATGTTCTTTGATGAAGTGGTGACGAATATCTATGTGTTTCGTTCTCGATTGATGTACCGAATTACTCGTCATCGCAATCACACTCTTCGAGTCACAATAAATGGGAATTTTATTAACATGAAAATTAAAATCTCGAAGTTGGGTTCTCATCCACAAAAGCTGTGAACAACAACTAGCGGCGGCGACATATTCTGCCTCTGTCGACGAAGTTGAGACACAGTTTTGTTTTCGAGAAGACCAACTCACGAGTTTACCGCCCAAGAAGTGTGCAGCTCCAGAGGTGCTTTTCCGATCTATCTTGCATCCTGCGTAATCCGAGTCAGAGAAACCAACCAGTTTGAAGTCCGATCGAGTGGAGTACCACAAACCCAGATTGGGTGTTCCTTTGAGATAACGGAGAATCCTTTTGACAGCAGTGAGATGGGATTCCTTAGGTGTAGCCTGAAAGCGAGCGCAGATTCCTGTCGAGAGAACGATATCCGGTCGACTAGCAGTGAGGTACAGAAGAGAGCCTATTATGCCACGATAGATGGTTTGGTCAACGGGAGCACCAAATGGGTCCGCGTCGGGTCGGCCAGAGGGTGACATAGGTGTAGCAGCAGTCTTAGCATCCTTCATTCCATATTTCTCGAGGATATCATGGATGTATTTGGACTGGTTGATGAAGATTCCGTCGGGGAGTTGCTTTACTTGAAGACCAAGAAAGAAATTCAGCTCGCCCATCATACTCATTTCGAATTTTCTTTCATCAATTCTGCGAAGTCTTCACACAGTTGTGGTTTAGTCGATCCAAAAATGATGTCATCAACAAAAATCTGTACAATCATGATGTCCGGCCCACTCCGCTTGGTGAAGAGAGTTGTATCCAGAGATCCTTTCTTGAATCCAGACTGAACAAGGAAGTCTGAAAGGACGTCATACCAAGCTCGAGGAGCCTGTTTTAGTCCGTAGAGGGCCTTGTAGAGTCAATATACGTGATGAGGAAACTCTTCGCTCAAGAATCCTTCAGGTTGATCAACGTACACTTCTTCTCTGAGAAATCCATTCAGAAATGCAGTTCATGTCAATTTGGTAGACTTTAAAGTTCTTGTGAGCAGCAAAGGCAAGAAAAATTCGAATTGCTTCTATCCTGGCAACAGGGGCGAAAGTTTCATCGTAGTCGATGCCTTCTTGTTGGTTGTACCCCTTAGCCACAAGTCTTGCTTTATTGCGAATGACAACACCGTCTTCATCCTTTTTGTTCTTAAAGATCCACTTCGTGCCGATAATGGATCTGTTGTGAGGGCGTGGTACGAGTTCCCAAACTTGTAAACGTTCAAACTGATTTATTCCTCCTGCATTGCAATCAGCCAATCAGGATCGTTGAGAGCTTCAGCTACTCGTGATGGTTCGGCTTGACTGAGATAGCAAGCGAGCATACTTTCATTCATTGTAGCTGAACGCGTCGAAACACCGGATGTGGGATCCCCAATAATCTGATCCGTAGGATGAGAGCGAGCCCAAAGTGGTACATTGGTCTGTGAGGAGCTAGCCGCATTTGTATCGATTGGAGGTTCATTAGATTGGGGTCCGGTGTCCGAAGAAGAGATCTCAATTGTAGTAGATTGAGAAGGTTCAGCATCACCATCAGCAATGTTCCCAGGGTTGGGTAAGATGTCGTCTTCGTTGAGATTGAGATCATCCAAGTTTGGCGGGACGACATCATCGCCGATAGCTGGTGATGTAGGTGGGGTGGGTGCAGCGGTAGTTTGAGTGGTGGCGACGGGAGTCTTGGGGACTGGATAGAAGTACTCGAACAGCAGATCGAGATCCAGGTCACCAGAATTGCCCTCAGATGAGGAGGTTCCCGTCGTTGCAAGTTGACCTTTAGTCAATGACTGTAGAAGACCTGGTTCTGGACTGATGTGAGCAGAAGCCATGAGGTCGCCTTCGTTTTCGTCAAAGGTGACATTTGTACTCTCTATTACTGATCGTTTCTCCCTAAGATAGACTTTGTATGCCTTTGAGTTCAGCGAATATCCACAAAGATGCCTTCAAGTTCTTTTGGATCTAGCTTTCCAAGATGTTGACGATCATTGGCCATGAAACATCGGCAACCGAAGACCCTTAGATAAGATATATCTGGGATACGACGATTATTCAGCATCTCGTATGGGGTGCGGTTGAATCTCTAGTGGATGGAAGCCCGGTTCTGCGTGTAACAAGCCGTTTGAATAGCTTCTCCCCAAAGAGAGTGAGGAAGTCCGGATTGGATGAGGAGAGTCCTAGCTGCTTCAACTAGTGTCCTATTCTTACGCTCAACGACACCATTCTGTTCATGTGTCTTCACAGCTGAGAACTGCTGGGTGATGCCCTGAGTGGCATAGAAATCACTGAGCTTTTGGTTCTTAAACTCAGTTCCGTTGTCAGTTCAGATAATCTGAACCTTCTGTTGATGAAGAGTTTGGGACGTAACAACAAACTCGATGATTAAATCAGGAACTTCATCCTTTGTGCGAATGAGTTTCGTCCATGTATAGCGTCAGAAGTCGTCGACAGTCACAAGAATATACCGTCTTCCTCCGAGTGTAGCCGTAGGCATTGGGCCACATAGATCCATGTGTAAGAGCTCAAGGATGAGCTTAGAGGACGGTGTTTCCTTGGAGATGTGAGACGATCGCTTCATCTTCCCCAATTCACAGGCATAGCAGAGGTGTTCCTTATGATATGACAGTTGGGGTAGACCGTTGACGAGTTTATTCTGAGGCAGTTTGTTGATAGTTTTGAAATTGAGGTGTGAAAGACGCCGGTGGCATAGATCGTTCAACTTGGGAGCAGCACGAGAGAGAAGGCAAATTGGTCGAGAGGTCGTAAGATTGAGTACGTAGAGGTGAGACGTGCGTGTTCCAGAAAGAAGAGGTAGTCCCGAGGCATCGATGATGCTGCAGATGTCAGATTCGAAGAGAACCTTGTATCCTTTGTCGCAGAAACGGCCAATGCTGAAAAGATTGTAGCTCAAACCCTCGACGTAAGAGATGCCCTTAATCGTTAGTTTGTCATGGACGAGATCACCAGTTCCGAGAATTGGCGCCATTTGACTGTTTCCGAAGGAGACCCTTTCGAGATAGCGCTCGGAGAAGTTGCTCAACAGCTCCTTGTTCCCCGTCATGTGTGTGGAGCAACCCGAGTCTACATACCACACATGACAGACCTGCAATCATTAGCAAATGTTGGGTCCCCGTTTACGGACGGGACCTTCTTGTGATACAAGTAAAATTTTCATGCACTTAACGGGAAATGTGGGGTCTAAATCAGGTTGTGTTGGATCTAATTTAGCTTTCCCTTTGTGATTTGTTTGATGAGGCGGGATTACGGTTTTTCTAACCCATATTTGCCTAACTTGCGCTTGCATATACGTTGTCTTATTCATGAATTGGTGTGAGGGTTTTGGTTGTTGTTGTCGTCCTTCGGTTTTAGCCGTCTTTTGTTTGCGAGCAGTAGGTGACTTTGTATTCAGCGTTGGATGGCGTTTTCGCTTAACCGTGGGCGTAGATGAACTGGGAGAATGCAAGGGCGTCGTAGAGGAGGTTTGCCTTTTTGGTCGGAGTTTTGCGTGTTCGTGTGCCTCATATTCATGAAAGTGTGGAAGAATAAAGTCATTGCAGCAACACATAGACATTAGTTTGGCAAAGGAAAGATAAGTTTTGGCAGCATAACTGTCTACGTCCTTAAGATGTTGGGATTCAGTACATAGATTGGAAAGACGAATATAGGATGGTCTTTTCTTCTTGTCATCGAAGAGCGGGTCCTCATTTATTTCAAATGAACTCCCTTCCAGAGACGCCGAACTCACATCCCTGTATCCATAGGAATACGAGAGTTAGTGTTTGAACAAGTTTCACCTTCAGGAGTCATCTTCGCCGTCCTCTTACATTTACATGTTTGAGAATCAGGTACTTGACTCGATGTAGGGGGATTGTTTGTACTGTGAAATTGCTCTAGTGTAAAGATTTTGCTAAGTAGATCATCTCGCTCCTTCGCGAAGGCCTTCCGCTCTAATTCTAGTGTTCATTCTAGTTCTGCTATGAGCAGAAGTTTCTTTGGGATGTAGGTGCGAGAGAGCGCTTCTTGGAAAGCAACTTCCTGTTCTTTGTTTGGGAGTGGAGTTTCGACATCCTCCGAGAGTGAAGGTATCTTAGTCGTATCATTATCATTCAATTATGTGTAGTCATACGCGATTTCTGCCCAATGAATGTTCTGTTCTCTTTTTTCTTCCGAGATGACAGCGGAGGATGATCTCACAAATGGCCTAAGTTGCGAGGGAGCACCAATTCTTGTTTGCAGGAACGTAGTGTTACACATGTTATACCTTTTAACTGTCAGCGGTGTAGGTTTGCAATTGCTGGCCAGGCCGATTCCCCCTCGGGCGTTGTAGAATTCTGTATCAACTAGTTGGTTCAATAGGCATAAGATGCGTGCGTTTTCGTTTCTGAGGTGAAGTTGCTCTTCAAGTTCTTTCACCTTTTGGTACAGCCTAACTCTTTCCTTTGTAAGCAGTTCGTATTGGGATGCCGTCAGAATTCGGGATGTTTCGCATGAACCGATGGCCAATTTGGTTCCTTCTCCTTAGTCTCACTTTGTTTATTCTTGTTTTGCAGACGTTTGACTAACGCTTCTGAGGCAATTAGTCGTTCGTTTGCGCAAGCGAGCTCTTCTACTTTTAAACTTAGTAAGGCATAGTTGTTTTCATATTTTAGTTTGAGTTCATCATAATCCCTAGCGTCTACAGTGGGTTTCTTAATGGTGTGTCGGTGATTAAACACATCATCGAGCTGTGAAATTCGTACCTCAGCCTCGGCGTTAGTAGGCGTCTTAGCGGCATTCTCACCGGTGTTGACCATCTCCTCGTCCTCGTCATGTTCTACCAGCCTTGCCATGCAGCAATCTTCATCCTTAGGCTACTCGTCTTCTGAAGTGTCGTTCACCCATTCAGCTTCTTCGGTGAGAAGAACTTTCCCACTTTCCATTTTGCGGGTCATTCTGGCCTTACGGTCGTAATAGCCAGAATCCTTCACGCGTGGGGCGTGGCATTCCTTGGCAAAGTGGCCCAGCTTTCCACACCGAAAGCACTTCACAGACTTTTGAGGTGCGGATTCCTCCTCTTTCTTTATCGGCTTAGCTTCCTCCGTAGGGGTAGTCTTTTTGGTGCCGCTAAAGGTTCTTTGACGATTGGAGGAGGATGAGGACTTTTTCCCGATCTTCTTTGAGACCATCTTTGTGAGCATTGCCAGTTGCTTACATAGATCACGAACATCTTCATCAGATTCTGTATCAGCTTCGGATCCTGAAGAGGTGTCAGATACAACAACTGGTAGCTTCACTTTGTTCTGTTTGGGCTTAGAGGTGGAAGATCTTTCGGTAGTCTTGTTCGAGAGGAGAGCCAGCAGGTCGACTCGAGTGTTGGTGGACTGAGGTTGCACGTAAGGAGCATAGGCTGACAGGCTATCGTAGATGGCATGGATGGAAGTGTTGGAGAGGTCGTTACTCTGAATCATCATAACGGTTGCATTGCCCCAATGTGGTTTGAGGCTACCAAGGAAGCGGTTGTTGATATCGAACTTGTCCCTAGAGATCTTGGCTTTCTTGAGTTCATTGATGACCTTCAAGTATCGGAGGTACGTGTCACGCAGCTCCTCTCCTTCATAGGCCTGGAAATGTTCATACTGCGAGAGACATGCTGATTTCCTCCCCTGAGCACTCTCAGTTGTGCCTGCCATAATTTCTACGAGTTCATCCCATATTTCCTTGGCAGTTGTGCAGCACTCGATGTGAGCATAGACTTCGTTGCCCATAGCCTGGAAGAGGTATCCTTTGGCAGTCTCATCGGCCTGTAGGCGAGCCTCTTCATCCTCATTAATGGGGCCTCTTGGAGTGCGACGTTCATCCATGGGAGGGTTTGCGTTTGGTTGAGCAGGAATGATTGTCCAGAACTGTACTGGACCGTTGAAGATGGAGTCCAGTAGGTATTGAGAGAGTGGGGCGCCTTTGTTCCTGATGAACGTGAGGAACCTGTTTGTCCATATGCTGTAATCGCCTTGTCGCAGCATCGGGGGTCTGGTGTCGGAGCCCACTGTTGAGATGTCATTTGTGGCAGACATGGTTGGTGCAGTCGAATCGTCCGTGGTTTTGATCTTGTATAGATAAGAGGGTTAGTAACGAACGAGATGAGAAATATGAGTTTAACGAGTAGAGTTTGAGAACAATCGTTTAAAGAATTTCTTAGAACTAAGTGAACGTGTGTGATAGTCGAAAACGTGTGAAGGGAAAGTTATCTTAGAGTTCGGAGAAGTTCGAGAAATTTAAAAACGATTTTTTTTTAGGAGTAAAATTTTAAAAAAGTGGTCTAGGTGGATATGTCTAAAGTGGAAGGGAACAAGACTTGAATGAGTTTGAGGAAAAATTTCAACACGAGAAAGAATTTATCACGAGAAAGAAATGCGGTTTGAGAAGATGTTCGTGATTTCAAGATAAATTACCCAAGAAATTTTTGGTTGAGAAATTTTTGTGTTTGTGTGAGTTTAATGAAATATTCTCGGACAGAAAAAGGAAAAACAAATTCTCTGTTGAAAATAATTTTCTCGGATTTTAAAACTTGTCATGTGAGAAAGTTTCTCAGTTGAGGATTTTACGACTTCGCAAGAAATTTCGCATTGAGAAGTTTCTCGGATTTGAAAAATCGTGATTTTGAAAAATTTTCTCGGAGGAAATAAACTTTCTCGGCTGAAATTTCTTGGATTTGACAAACTTTCTCAGTTTCAAAGAATTTATGCGGATTTGCAAATTTTCTCGATTTTTAAGAAATTTCTCGACTTAGATAAGTTCTAGGAATAGTCTTTCTCGGGTATAGAATTTCTCAGATTTTAAACGTGAGCAGTTGAGAAAAAATGGACTTAAAGAAAATTTTTCTCGGTTTTAGATAGATTCTTGGAATGATTTTCTCGGATATAAAAGTTTCTCGGATTTTGACAAGCTTGGCAGTTGAGAAAAAAATGAAAGTGGAATTTTCGCGGTTTTGATAAAATTCTCGGAATCAAAGTTCGCGGATATACGATTTCTCGGATTCTAAGAAAAGCTGGGCAGTTGAGAAAAATGAAGGGAACGTGAAATTTTCGCGGTTTTGAAAGGATTCTCAGAATAAAATTTCTCGGATAAGAACTTTCGCGGATTTGAGCTCAGCATGAAATTTCGCGGCCAAGAACACAAGTTTACTGTTCCATTGCCTGTCGCGGGTGTTTCCCAGAAAATAGTCCGTTTTCACTCAAATGTCATCCAAAATCACTCAAACTTGATCCAAACCTTCAGAAATTCTTCCCTAAACACATAGTCGACCTATTTGTGAGCTAAAAACACCAAAAAACGGGTCAAATCGACCAAAAACAGAGAGAGGCCGATATGACTTTTTCTGAAATTTTTTGCTTCGATCTTGCTCAAAACTCGTTAAAACTGATCCAAAAGTGTTCTAAAAACATTTTAGGCATAGAATCGTTCTGGGGAAAGGTTTTAAACACAAAAACGAAGCATTAAAACCCCAAACCGAGCTCAAAATGTTGAAAGTGATTTTTTGTCCAAAACACCTTTGACCTTTCTCGGAATCGAACGAAACTGGATTCAAATCAATGCAGATCGATCCACGTTTGCTCTGATACCACTTGTTGGTCCCGATTGCACCAAACAAGAAATCAAAGAGGCTTTGATGGAATGAAAAAGGGAGAGGTTCTCACCTTCAAGTGTGTGTATTGTGTGAAAAATAGGATAAGCCTTTTGATCTTTGATTAACTTTAAAAATAGTGACGGTAATACCTTATATACCACATTAACCCTAGGTATATTAAGGCCCAAGCACTAAAGATTAAATAATTACAATCTAGTCCAAAGTCCAAGCGAAAAGGATAATTACAATATTAAACCCAAGACTTAAACTATTGACACAATCTATAAATATCCTAACATATAGGCTGAGGATTCTTCAGATATTATCATCCCAAATCAAGTGAGAAGCATTCAGTGCGAGAGAAAAATAGACAGAAACTTATCAAGATCGATAAGGGTGAGAGCGGGTTTAGTTTTACTGGGTAGTTGGGAGTAGGTACAAATACATTATCCGGGTGGGTAAGGGGTCTCGAATTTGGGTTTAAACACGAGCGTTAATTTGTACGGTGTAATAATTTCAATATAGTAAAGTTGGTGCTCTCCGTGGACGTAGGCGGTATTGGCCGAACCACGTAAAAATCTCGTGTTCACTATCGGCGTCATTTCAGTTTTATATCGTCCCAACAAAAATGTCGCGTGTCCAAAATCAACCTTCCGCGGGGCCCGAAAAATTACCGGTCAACCCCAACATATGTTTGATATAGTTTTATTGATCCCAAAACGATTTAGCCTATGAAATGGAAATTAACATTACATAAATGAAAACCTAAATTATTCTATTATTAACCTCTGAAACTAAACAATAACCGATTCCACCTATTGTCACATAATTTAGAGATTAAATAACTAAATATAACCCTAACAAACTGTATGCATGAAGGGACAATGATATTGAAATAAAGCTTCATATTTCAATGAAAAACACCTGATTTATATCGTCAACAGAATTAGTATGATTTATTGCACCTTGCATAGCTGTTTCTCGCCTTAACAAATGGGTTGGAGGCAAACAAATCCATTACTTCGATTAACAATAACCAAATCCCACAAAAATGGAAAATATAATGAACTGGTTACCTCTTTGTCAAGCAATAAGGGTCTTCTTATTGATTTTCTGACATAAGTTGGAGGCAGGCCCGTACCTTCTATGAGGCCAAAGAGGCGGTCGCCTCGGGCCCAGCTTTGGAAGGGGGCCCAATATTTTTTATACACATGTATATATGTTATATATTATAGTAAGTTGGTTTATAATCTCATTTAATTAATAAAATAGAAATTGTGCAAAAGATTGTTAGTTATCCATGCGCCTTAAAGTTAACAAAAGCGAGCAAAAACTTTACCTTTTATTAAAATATTACTCAAACAATAAATATTACTTTTTATCTTTTTTTTAAAAAACTAGACGTCAATATCTTCTTGTTTACCCAATCCAAACTAAAATTTCTCAAAGAAATAGTGTTTATATAAGTATTTATTTAACATTCAATTATAAAACATACTCTTTCTATTTTAAAATACAAATCGTTTAAGGTAGTTGCATTCATATTAAGAAATAAAACAAAATCTCTATTATACACTTAACTAACTATTTTATCCTATTAGTCTAATTATTTTTATTTAAGGGGTAAAGTTGTAAAATTTTCCAGCTATTTTTCTTGAAAAATGTAAAACGACTTGTATTAAAAAACAAAAACAAAAGTCTAAAACGACTTGATTTCAAAATAGATAGAGTATTTCTTTTTATTCGTTATTTAAATTACAGTTATGATATAAATCTATGCTATTTCGTATATCATTTTAAAAAAATATTTAATAAGGGTTCGGGCCCGAATTCGAGTTTCGCTTCAGGCCCCAACTTCTTCAGGTACGGCCTGGTTGGAGGCGTCCTGTTCCTTTTCGAATTACCTACATATGGTTTATTGATGTCCAAAAAGTTTTTAGCCTATGAAAGGGAAAATAAAAAACCAAAGTAATTCATGCTGTTAACGTCTTAAAATAAATAATAACGGATTGCACCTAGTATCACATAAATATATAGATAAAATAATTAAATATAACACTACCAAAATGAACATAAAAATATGGATTCAATAATTAAATATACGATTACCAAAATGTATGCATGAAGCAACAAACGATATTGAAACGAACCTTCAGATTTCAACGAAAAGTACCTGATTTATGTCGTCTAAACTGATTAATATGGTTTTGAGACGTACTCGGTCCTTGTCGAATTTACAATACTTTTACGTGATAACTTGCTGTATTTGGCTCAAGGATTTATGGGAGTGAACGCGATTCAAGATTCTCCATTTCGAAATATGTTGAATGCCTTCAAAATATGGCTCAGAGCTCTGTTATATATGAAAGGAGGAAAGTCCAAGGTAGAGAATTTACTATTCATATATAGGGAATTCTTCGGGGTTGGAACATCATAAAAGGGCCGAAAGCAAGTACCCAAGCTCAACTTGCTATTCACATATGGGGAATTGTTCGACACAACCTGTACTTTTTGGATAGAAGCATTATATAATATTCATATATTATGTGAAAACCGTTAGGAACTTGGTTAAACCATTATTTTTGAAATGATTAATTCCTCTTTAAACTCTATTAGAAATCGTCAATTTGAAGAATTCAGATTAAACAGTTTTGGTGATTGGACTAAAACTCAACTAAGTATACCGGTTAGACACAAGCGAGACCGGATACTAGGCAACAGTTCAAGCGTGCAACTAAAACCGGATGAAGATCTCAATCTGAAGACCAGTGATGATCGGAAACCAGATACCGGATAAGCCACGTGGTCAAGGTTGACTCAATGTGCAAACAAAAACCAGATGACATTGAAGAACGGAAATCCTATACCAGATGTGCCACGTAGTCAAAGATTCAAATTTATTCAAGGTGCGGCAAGTTGAAGACCTCTAACACACATTTAATGAAAGGCTAGAATAGAGCCCAAGTTGAAGACAAGTCAAGCTCAAAGAGGAATCAAGCATATGGCACAAGCTGAACTGCAACAAAAACCGACCTATTTCGGGTAAAGAACATCTACTGCCCTGTCCGGTACAAGGAGCTATTTCACAACGGCTCTATACATCAAGTCCAACTATAAGAAGAAGCGAGGCACGATGAAGAGTGTGGTACTCACCAATTCCAAAACGAAAAACGCGTGCGAAAAGTATTAAGTCTTCAAGCGATTAACTAAGTCGTTTCAGGCGTCGACCTCACTGTACGTAGACCAGGGTTGGCTAGTAAGTGAGTTGTAATCAAGGGACTTTAACAAGCTCTTGAAGTAGGTGGATTGTTCATACACAATTGCCTAGGTGATTCATTAGATCGAGTTGTGTTAAGCTGGGCAGGTTGTACTGTGTGTTGTATAACTGAAGATCTAGTGAACCTTCCTCTTGAGGAAGAAGGGAAGACGTAGGAGATTTAACTCCGAACTTCCAGAAACAAACTGGTGTTCCTTCACACTCACAAATACACCAAACGCATATTTCAATTGGTATTGGTTCAAAACCTACCGGTCCATTTTCGCACAAGTCACAACAAGAAAATATCAAGTACCGGTATCTACCCTAACCGGTTGAGTACCGAAAAAATAGACAAATGTTTATTCAACCCCCCCCCCCCCCCCCCCTCCCAACCCAACACAACCGATCCTAACAAACTCATTAGAGCTAAAACCGTTCTCTTCCTCTATTTTTCTTTTTTTTTTAAAACATTGAAACAAGACTAAAGACAAGAATTAAAACCACCTTTTAATTTCTTGTTCAATATATTTAAATGTGACCATTCCTCTTACTCAATATAAGAACCACCTTTTAATTTCTTGTTCAATATATTTAAACGCGACCGTTCCTCTTAACTCAATATAAGTTAAAAAACATTACACAATAAATTTTTTATATTGTAATTTGTAAATCATTCGTATCAAAACTTAAGATTTCCTAGTTCAGATGCAATATCTATTTATATACGATTTATCAACGTGTGAAAAACCAGTTTGGGTAGGTATTTTATTGCTAATAAAGTTAAATAAAGTATTTTGTAATGAGTTGCGTGTGCTATAAATTTTTTTGCTCCACCTGATCGGAGATCCTGCCTATATGCTACTGCCACGGGAGAGTTGATAATCTCTTCGGCCTAGGATTTTATGATGATCTAAGCCGAGCCAGTAGGCTGAAGTGGCCATAGTTTGGCTCTTCATGCACACCCCTAGCAAGCGCTTTCGCTGGTCCGGAACGAACACGAGAAGAAGATTCTTAAAATTCTAACTCATCGAACTTAAAGGGATATGGCAGAATAGCCCGACGAGCCGAGTTTCTAATCCAAGGAAATAAAGGGTAGAGTTCGATACTACTTGGGAGAAAGGCGTGGAATAATGGAATTTTGAAGAGGAAATTGCCGCCTACTTCAGGAGCCCTATAAACCGCACATCTGCACATGACAGTTGACACGCACGTCCAACGGAGACATGGGACGCTTCTTGGTGAGACGACCCAACTTGGCCATGACTTGGCCAAACCCTTCGATCAACACTATCTTGCATGGCACTATTGCGCCAGAGACTTAACGAAGGCTGGCAATTGCTTGATGGCGTCCATGGACAACGCATGCGCGTGACGAAGAACGTGGTGCACGAAGGACTATGGATATGGCGTATTGGCAATGATGGGTGTGTCTTAGTGATGAGTCGAGACGTAATGACTAAAATGGAACTCTGCAAGGCTTATTACGTGGACAAGCAAAGGCTAATGGGCCGAGATATCTAAGGCCACTTGTTTGGATGCTCGGAAGCCTTGCGAGGAACGTTGAGATTTGTCGGGCATAGTTGGCAGACATGGTGAATTAACTGGCCATGGTTGCAAGTTACTTGGCAGACATCAAATTTCCACGACCTGCAGTTCCGCCCCATTATTGGAAACGTTCAGATCCCAAATTAGAAAATCTATTAATAATTGATGTTGCCTTGTGCTTAAATTTATGCCATTGTGCGTTATGCCGGGAATTCCTTATAATATTAATAAGTAAGAAGATCAAAGCTTGGGTGTTGCCCGTTCTAGTTATGTTCGTTAATTGTGTGGAAAACTAAAGTAAACAAACAAACAAAACAAGGGCTCACAGCCTCATAGGTACAGAAGTACAAAAGTTCTTTGAGTCAATGAATTTGAGAGATCGAGAGAAATGACTGCCCTATATGGAACGAGTTAGGCCAGAACCAGAACATGTAAATATTCTAGAGTAACTTGATAGAGAGAAAACTCAATATGGTTCCCAATGTTTACCTTATGGACCAAGTCCCGAATATTTTGTTCGAAATAATTTAGCCCCGGTATTGTCGATTTTGGACGCCTTACATCATGATCAATGTGAGAGAATTACACAAATGATGTTATTTTGAGAATGGTATTATAAAACTAGTTGAGTTTTTAGACCTGTTACAAAACTAATCAATTTATTAATTCTAACTATTTTATTGTCATTTTAACCACGAAAATACTTAAAATTATAAATTTTCACTATTGTTATATTCAAATAGCACAACATTTGTTATAATTAAATTTTTACCCTCACTTATTTAACTCAAATACTTAAAGAAATAATCAAAAGAAAAATAAAATTACTTGGCGTGACCGTGGTCTACTCCTCCTACGTGAGTTCGATATCTAGAGCTGTAAAAATGGGCCGACAGGGCAGGCCGGCCCATAGCCCGCCTTGAGCGGGCTGGTGCGGGTAAGCGCGCCGTTTAGCAGGCCTGGAATTTGAAGGCCCGCCCTATTTTAAACTCGAAAATTAATTCTAATTAAATCTAATCTCGTAATAATAATTTATTTATATGAAACTTGAGTAAATTAAAAATCAGAGCTAAAAAATACTAACATACCTCTATAATTTATTTATATATCAATATTTAATAAAACAATATCATATTATAATTCCTGGTGGGCTCAAGTATGATTGTGTTTTTATTAAATATTGATATACAAAAAAATTATGTATGTTAGTACTTTTTAGCTCCGATTTTTAATTTGCTCACCAAGTTTAATTATATAATAAATTATTACAAGATTAGATTTAATTAGAATAAATTTCGAGCTTAAATATTTAATATTTATTGAATTTTTTGAAATTTTTTTTTTCTAATTTGTGTGGGGCGGACCTTTAGTTTCCAGGCCTGCCAAACGGAGGGCTTACCCGCACCCGCCCGCCCATGGCGGGCTTTGGTGGGCTACAGGCTGGCCATCTACTCCAGCCCGTTTTGATAGCTCTAGATATCGAACTCACGTGGGAGGAGTAGGTAACAGTCACGCCACGTATTTTTATTTTATTTTTATTATTTCTCTAAGTAGTATATTTGAATTAAAATTGTTGGGTTTCCCCGAGGGTCCCCAGACCCACGTTCCTAGAACGACGGAATTTTAAAATATTACGGGGTTTCCCGCCTATCCAAGATCGCTCGGCTACAAACACGAGAACGTATTGATATAAAGAGAAAAGGGATCAGCCATGATACCTTGTCGAAATCTCTCGACGATGGCTAGCTTCGAATCCTTCTAATCCCCGAGGCGTAGTGCCCCTCTCCTACGCCAAAGCACAGAACGGGACGCCTTCTTTGCACAAGATCGTCACGCCGGCACCTCACTAACGTCGCAGCTGTTCTTGCAACTGTGGCTAGGCCAAGAACGAGCTGCTTGCTGCCCCCGAGAGAGAGAGAGTGCTAGAGAGAAAGTGGTGAGAGGAGAAAACTCTTAGTTTTTCCTCTCTTTAGCTTTTATTTCGAAAATTGTGCTTCTTCCTTTCTAGGATCTCGAAAATTCCTATTTATACTATTTAGAAATGGCCAAAAATAGGTTGAGGTGGTGGGAGAAAAATCCTCACACCTCCCCTTTTACCAAGTCTTCGTTTTACCAAGTAAGGAATTCAAAATTCAAACTTTATATTTAATTAATTAAATATCCAATATCTTTATTACTTAAAATAGCATATTTAAGTATATTTTAAATATATAATATCCAATATAAATATATTTAATAATTTTCGAAACTTATATATATATATCCGATATATATTATTTAATTCCAAATTAAATAATAATATTATTTCTCTAAGACAATACCAAAGATCAAAATCTAATTTAAATCATATACTAAATATTCAATATCAAATATTTTATTTCAGAAGTATATCGTGAGGTGAAAAGACCATTTTACCCCTCACTAATCAAACTTTGTAGTTTCGGCCAATCAGGGTTTTGGCCAAGCCCCAGACCCTAATGTCTCAATCTAGGACCTAGCCTTATCTCTCTCTCTGATGATGACGTTGTATCGGTTGTCATTTTTAAGCCCGACTCTCTTGGTTCGTCTCAACCGGCCTAGGAGGTATCTAGAAGTTCGGTATTCACCTAGCCAGCCCTGTGGTACCGAACAGATCCCAAGTTGAGTACGAATTTGGTCTAATCATAATCCACGAACCGACTGTAGATTTTCGTCATACGTATAAACCCTTTACGTTTGTCCCGGTCGAGTGAAAGTCACACATAGTCAAACTTACAGAAGTCGACTCTATGTCGTTTATGTCGAGAAAAATACCAAAACTGCACTCCACGACTATCGCGAGTCAGTTATATGCTCTGGCCAGAGACTTGGATAAATTCCCGCACATTAAACTTGCCATAGGACGTTAACTTCGAATTTAATCGAGACCGTAAATCCCGCTCCGCGGTTCAACCGGCAATCACATCGCAAAGTCAAGACCGCATTTCGCCGCTGACCCATGACACCGACAAGACGGGCCTAGCAAACTAGTGACAAGTCAAGACCTCAAGACCAATCCCAAGTTAACCCTTTCGGTCTAAGGTTCACGCACACTACTACAGTCAATCGATCGATCAAGAACAATCAAAGCGTGTGATCGTTCGATTACGAGTCAGTGTCCAAATACAGGTAATCCCCTGATTCATGTTGTATCATTGTCACGGGCTCCCACTTCCCAAGTGAACGGTTGGCACAACCGTATTGGACCCATCGACAAACAAGTCATACTTATCGATCCAGTCACCTACTGGAGACTTAGACTTGTGGACTAATTTTAATATTGTAGTATCTCAGCTTAGTGGTGCCCCTCTCTGTCCCCACAAAATCGAACTGCCAATTTTTGGGTTTTATTAATTTGTCTTATTCACCTAGACTGCAAGGTGAAATCTTTAGACTAATTAATAATATGCCTTTTAATTTATTTATCGAATAATAAATTAGTTATGAACATCATTCCATTACTAGAAGTAATCAAATTATCTTAGTAAACACTACACAATTACCAAATCGCCCTCGTAATTCCAGTCCTCGTACGACATCTGTGGCATATACCTCAACAAAAACAAATTCGGTAAAAATTTAATTATTAACAATTGAACATTAGTCACAATAGTGAAGAAATATAGATAAAAGTAAGTCCTGAGATGGTTTGATGCACAATTGTTAATAATTAAATTTTTACCGAACTTGTTTTTGTTGAGGTATATGCCATAGATGTCGTACGAGGACTGGAAGTACGAGGGCAATTTGGTAATTGTGTAGTGTTTATTAAGATAATTTGATTACTTCTAGTAATGGAATGATGTTCATAACTAATTTATTATTCGATAAATAAATTAAAAGGCATATTATTAATTAGTCTAAAGATTTCACCTTGCAGTCTAGGTGAATAAGACAAATTAATAAAACCTAAAAATTGGCAGTTCAGTTACCGATTCGTAGACCATAGCATCACCTTTCTATTTCTGTTTCATTTGAACATTTCTTTGATGGTTTTGAATCGTGAACAGTTTCTGAAGGTATATTAAGAGCGAGGAACGGGATTCGGCTAAGGATGGGATTGGTGCTCAGACACATTCAGGTGTATTTTTTTCTTACTTGATTTATTTAGGACTTGCTTGAAGGCCAATTTGGACCGGTCGTGCAAAGCCTCTGATGTGATTTAGAAATTTTTTTTAGAGATGATGTTAAAGTTAACTCATTTTTAGAGTTGTGTAAGAATTCCTTTTTGGTGGCCATGGAAGAAGGATGGCGGATTCAGCTTCTGTTGAAGAGAAATCTCACGGTCATCGCTCGATTCTTTGGCTCAAGAGCAGCAAGACACGCCCCACAAGAAGCATTCTTTGGCCGCATAAACGAGCTCGAAGCTCTGGGCTCTGCTCAACCACCCAAGAAGGAAAAGATTCCTCCTATTGGGTTTATTAAGGATTATCGGCGTGTTTTTTATTTGCGTACGTCTTATTTTTGCATTTTTTTCTATTTTTCCTTCCATCTATTTCTGTTTCATTTGACCATTTCTTTGATGGTTTTGAATTGTGAACAGTTTTTGAAGGTATATTAAGAGCGAGGAACGGCTAAGGATGGGATTGGTGCTCGGACACATTCAGGTGTATTTTTTTCTTACTTGATTTATTTACGACTTGATTGAAGGCCAATTTGGACCGGCCGTGCAAAGAATCTGATGTGATTTTCGCAAATTTGTTTAGAGCTGATGTTAAAGTTAACTCATTTTTAGAGTTGTGTAAGATTCCTTTTTGGTGGTCATGGAAGAAGGATGGCGGATTCAGCTTCTGTGGACCGGTCGTGCAAAGCCTCTGATGTGATTTCGCAAATTTGTTTAGAGCTGATGTTAAAGTTAATCATTTTTAGAGTTGTGTAAGAATTCCTTTTACATGGAAGGTATGATGGGAACTGCTGTTTCGACTGTTTATTACAACCTCGAGCTGAGGCATCCCACTTTGGACATGCCCATCATTGACTATGACTTGGCTGTTTTGATCCTGCCAATGCTCATGCTCGGCATTAGTATCTGAGTCACTTTCAATGTGATATTTGCTGATTGGATGGTTACGGTTCTCCTCATCATTCTTTTTATCGGTTGGTCATAATCTACATTGCATTTTTTTCGTGGTTTTATTACTTTCTTTCGTTGATGAAGAGTTTCTGATCTTTTACGGTTTTGCAGTTACATCAACTAAGGGCTTCCTTAAAGGGTTGAGACTTGGAAGAAAGAGACTATAATTGTTTTAATTGGTTACTGATGGTGATAGGGTTGATATGTTTTGAATTGTAGAAGTCTTCCTTCTTACAAGGAGAGGAGCACATTGATGGATGCGATAGCTCAAAATCAGGTGTATTTTGATTGTTCATTCAGCCCATCTTTTATCTTATAGCCTGCTCTTTCTCTTTTCTGTATGATTTTTGGCTTAATAGATTTTTGTGAATTCGAAGCTGCATTCTGCAATTTTTTTATCTTGCCCAATCAGTTCTGTGGAATGAAACATATGTTGACCTCATTTGCAATACCACTTTTAGGTGTGGTCTCGGGGGAAACAGGTGGGGAAAAACTACTCAGCTGCCTCAATACATTTTGGAGTCAGAGATTGAAGCCGTTACCCTACAGTTCTTAACGGCGAGAATCCAAGAGAAGGCTATAAGAGAAGTGGAATGCTTTTAGGCCATTTTTTACAGTTCTGTGGAGCTTTCTGTTGGCCTCCATCTTCGTTTCTACCGAGAGAAGCTTAAAGAGAGAATCTTCCAAGGTTTCGAACGACGATTCTGAATCATCTGAGCTTTTGTTGTTTTTTGTGAATTTCGTCTGGCAAGCTAATAAATCAGGTTACCAGCATGTTTGGCCAGTGAGTTTTCCTTCCATTGGCTTCATCTGAAATCATACCTATTTTATCTTATTTCATTTTCGTCCTTTATAATCTTTAAGTTGTTTGTTTATCATCTTTCCATGCTGTTCTTATCGTAATAATATCTGATGTTAGGTGCTTACTTATTTATTGCTTTGGTTTGGGGTTGGTGGTATGTGACCCACGGTAATTTAATTGGTTACTGATGGTGATAGGGTTGAGAAAGATGGTGATAATCACTCATGTCCCAACAATGATCCTGTGATGAACTAATTATAACATACTGATTAACTGTCCAAATTCAACTGGATCTTTAATGCAACTGGAAAATTGTTATTGGTAGCATAATTTGATTCTTAGGAGCTGCTTTTGGGAACGTAAGTGGTGTTGGTGGTGGTGGCATTTTTTGTGCCTATGCTCACGCTGATCATAGGCTTCGACCCGAAATCTGCTACCGCCATCTCAAACTGTTGAGACTTGGATTAACTCTTTTTGTATTTTCTCCAACAATTCTTAAAGCAGTTGTGTAAGATTTCCTTTTTGCTGGTCTTGGAAAGTATGATGGGAGCTACTGTTTCGACTGTTTATTACAACCTCGAGCTGAGGCATCCCACTTTGGACATGCCCATCATTGAATATGACTTAACTGTTTTGATCCAGCAAATGCTCATGCTCGGCATTAGTATCTGAGTCACTTTCAATGTGATATTTGCTGATTGGATGGTTACAGTTCTCCTCATCGTTTTATCAGTTGGTCATAAGCTACGTTACATTTTTTCATGGTTTTATTACTTTCTTTCGTTGATGCAGAGTTTCTGATCTTTTACGGTTTTGCAGTTACATCGACTAAGGCCTTCCTTAAAGGAGTTGAGATTTGGAAGAAAGAGACCGTAGTTGTTTTAATTGGTTACCGATGGTGATAGGGTTGATAAAGATGGTGATAATCACTCATGTCCCAACAATGATCCTATGATGCCATCTATGACGCTCCGAACTAATGAGAAACGATTTGATTCGAAGATCTCTCGAAGGTACAATGACATATTAATAAATGACTAACTAGCTTCCTCTGTTCTGTATGATTTTTGGCTTAAATGTTTCTGAATTGTAGAAGTCTTCCTTCTTACAAGGAGAGGAGCACATTGATGGATGCCATAGCTCAAAATCAGGTGTATTTATTTCATAATGCAGAAGTCAATTTTCTGTTGCTCTTTCCTAGCAGTTTAATTGGCAGATACACTGTGTTCTCAGAATTATGTGCAAGCCGATTCATCCATAACCAAATTATTAAGTTTTTCTTCTTTGTTGTTGTTGTGATGCTTAATAAAAGAACGATGTATATGGAAAGCCGTTTCTAATATGAAGTAGAATTTGGAATGTTCTAACTTGCATTGATAATACCAATGTCCAGTTATATCAAGTAAGGATCTGATAAGAGAATTATGAGAGTAATAATACATGTTGGTAGTCATTGCGTTGTGTTGCTTTTGATGAACTGAACATGAAACTGAGGAACTCTAATATAAATGTTCATATGCTTATACCGTGGCTTTAGAAATCAAGTCAAGCTTGGATGAACTGAATATAAAAATCGAGAAAGACAGGCTAAGGTCCATCCTTAGATCAACATTATAATAGAATTATCTGTTTTGCAACATAATACTCTGTCACTTATATTCCATATGATTCGCAGGCAAACCTTTGCTGAGGAACTCTTAAAAGAGCTCAAACGAGGTCTCTCCGTTAAATAATTACCGTATCTTTATGTTTGAGTTTGATTGGATTACATTTATCTGCGCAGTGTGAGAATTCGTTGAAGAGCTGCAATAAAAAGTTCCAAGAAATTCGTGAGAAGTTCTCCAAGGATATATCTGCCCATATCAGGCTATTGGGAAAGGCCAATGTTATTACTCTTTTTCAATACTTCTTTGCTACTGTTTGCTTGCTAAGAACTAACTGATATTTTCCACTGACATGTTTGTGTGCTGTCAGATGGGTTCGCCAAATATGAAGAAGAGAAGGAAAGACTATTCCTACGATACCAACAACTGAGGAAGCAATTTGGCTTTCAATCTCCATTCGTCTAACCGTATTCAAGATAGAGGCAAATCAATTTGGCTTTCAATCTCCATTCATCTAACCGTATTCAAGATAGGCAAATTTAAATTTGGTGAAAATGGATCTTTATCAGAAAAGAAAGAAAAGAACGTGCTGTCCAAATATGAGAAAGCAACTGCAGAGAGAATTGCTAAGCTAGAGGAATCCCTTAAGACAAAGAAAAGTGTAGGCTTGATGATGTCCCTCGTTTTTAGTTAAATCGATATCAATGCTTTTATATCACGTGATTAAATTAACATATGTATGCCTTTTTTTTTGGGCAGGATGACAAGACTTTCAGCTTAGAGATAAATGAAGGAAATGTAAAAAAAAGATGTGTTCTTTATCATCTTTCTTTCTTGATTGTCTGATAAGATTATAATCTGTGGTGGGTGAACTTATATTTTTTGCAATTGAAAGCTGATGTTTTCGTCATTGTGGAGAAGAAAAAGGTTTCTTGGCGTTCTTCCGCCCCTATTCAGTTTTTCTTTGATCAATTAGACAGTTTTTGGACAGTGTAGACAGTTTTTGCCGTTGGCAATACGGGTTCCAATGTTCCAATGTGACGATACGTGGCTGAAGTGATGGTGAGTGTCGATCCTTTGACCAAGAAGGCGCCATAGAGTTGTTAATTCGCTTCGAGTCCTCGGCCAATAGTGGCCTCGCTCTCACTGGCACGTGAATTCTCTCCATTTGTTCTCAATCTCCGATGACGCCGGTCGGTGGATGAATCTGTGCACCTCTGCGACTGTGTGTGCATGAGAGATAATTGAGAGACGTCGCCCGAGAGGAAGTACATTGTTGGATTGGAGGGTCCATCTGGGTTTGTTGAGTACCTTCCGACAGGTTCTTTTGTCTTCAAACTCTTTTTGCCAAATTGCTTCATTCTTGCTCGAAGAGTATAACATTGGTGGTTGATATTTGTGTGCAGATGTGGATTGCAAAGGCTGAGTACGATGAGTCGAGTCCATCGATTGTGTCATAGGAAGTGCTTCAAATTTAGTTCAATTCCTCTGTAATTATACTGTTTAGTTGAGCTCAAGATCAATATCTCCAAATTTATTTCTTTTATTTTTTTAATGGGTTGTGAAATCCAGCAATTTATTGTTAGAACATATGTTATGGTTATGATCAGTAAAATATACAATGTTTTTATCTGTTGAATCGTCACGACATTTATTTTGTAATTTCGATTCTTACCTCATATAGGGAGTCCAGCGAGCTTTGGAGTAAAAGCCTAATTCTTAGGGAAGCATGGTGAGAGACATAGATTTACGGAAAACGGCGCTATCTGTTATTGTTGGGTTATCCGGTGTCTCCCGGAGATGCCACGTCCCCGGGTACGGTGCGGAACAAAAGTTTTCCGGGTTCCCTTATTGTCCTCGTTGCTCGGATCAGAATAGTAACACATAGACATGTAATAGGGCGGGTCAAACCCGTAGAGAATTACAAGTTGAAGCGAGTGGCAGCTCTTCGTCCTTTTCTTCAAGACTTCGTCGATGGTGGTGGATGGCATTAGATCGTCACGCCGACCTCGCAGTGTACCACGAAATCAGTTCTCTAAAGATGGCTAGAGAGAACCGAGTCGTCGCGTGGGAGAAAAGTGTCTTTTTTTCGGTGTGTGTTTTGTGCCTTTGTTATGAACGAACTTTTCACACCAAATTATAAAATAGGGCTGCCCTATTTATACTATGATATATTTGGAAATCCCTAGGATATCTCAAAGATATGGTTTTCGATTTTGCTCCTTAAGTGGAGAGATTTTGCCATATCTTTCTCTCCCTTATTTAATTCAAAATTCATATAAGGATACTTACCATAATTAGACAACTAACTTAAATACTAAGTCAAACTAAGTATATGTAAACATGGTATAAAATTCGAAACTTAATCCAAGATTAATTTCGAAATTTTCACCTTAACATAAATAATATTCCAAATATATATTTCTATAATATTTAATTTTCGAAATTAATTCCCAAGGCATAATTCGAAAATTAGCTTAGGGTCCAATTCCAATTTTACCCTCAAGCCTTTTAAGGACTTGGCCAAGCCCAAGTCTCAAAGTTAGTTTCATACGAAGTCCGACTTAGGTCCATTAAACGGCCCGAGGCCCACTAAGGTGCGGCCCAATGGCCCAAGGCCCGTTAAGGCCCAAAACACTTTCTCTCCTTATCAGTACACCTTGATGATCCTTTTTAAGCCCGACTCTCTAGGTTCGACTCAGTCGGCAAGGGAGGAATCCAAGAGTCCGGCAGTTACCTAGCCAATCCCACAGTACCGGACCGTAACCCGATTCGAGTGCGAATTTCGACCCAGTCTTTATTCGAGAACCTTACTATAGATTATAGTACTACCTATAAACCCTTCAGCTATGTCCCAATCGAGTGAGAGACATGGTCTATGTCAAACTCACTATACTCGATTCTATGATAAAACGGGGACGAGGCAAATTACCAAACTACCCTCCATGTCTAACATGAGTTAGTTCAATACCTTGGCCAAGGATTTCGTAATTTCCCGTCGCCGTCCTCATAGGATACTTATCTCGATTACTTGTGAGACTGTGAATCCGTACTCGGCGGTCTAAGTCCGGCAATCACAAATCGTCATCAAGACCGCATCTGGCCCGCTGACCCATGCAACAGCAAATCGGGTTGAGGGGTACCAGTGACAGTCGAGACTTCGAAGTCAACTCCGCCAAAGCCCCTTTCGGTCTAAGGTTCACGTAGACTACTATAGTGTTGTCGTCGGTCATTGACACTCCTTGAGTAATAAGCCATGTTCGACCATACGACCCGTGAATCAGTGTCCATGAAACGATTCAATCCCTTGATTCGACTCGCATCACAAGTCATGACCTCCGCTTCCAAGTGGGTATCGGCACTCGATAGGTCATCGACAAATAAGTCATAACCGGTTGTCCATCACCCAACTGGAGCCTAAGGCTTACGGACTTTTAATGCTCGAGGTTAAGAGTCCACTGGTGCCTTCCTCTCCCGTACTCATCGAGAACAGTGACTCAACTCGACACATTTGGATTTGTTCATTTATTGCTTTACCGGATGCTTAGTAAAGTACTCTTATGTCCAATAAACGAACAACGCCTTTCAATAAACACACAAAAAATATCTTATTACATAAAAGGTCGAATGATAAATAAGCTAATGCCCTATACAATCTAATCCTCGTATAGCATTCGAGTGCATATTCCTAACAATCTCCCACTTGCACTCAATGCCATGCGTTGTAGTATCTAATACCCATCTTTTCGAGATGTCTAGCCAGCACTGCCTGCGATAGAGGCTTGGTGAACGGGTCGGCCACGTTTTCCGCGGTGGCAATCTTCTGCACGGCTACGTAGCCATTCTCAACGAATCCACGTAACACGTGGTACTTTCTTTCTATATGTTTGGACCTGCTGTGAGACCTCGGTTCTTTTGCCTGAGCAATAGCGCCAGTATTGTCACACCACAATGGCAATGGCCTATCTGGTACAGGAACGACACCAAGTTCTTCCAAGAATTTTCTCATCCAAACACCTTCCTTCGCTGCCTCTGAGGCCGCTATATACTCTGTTTCGCAGGTGCAATCTGCAGTAGTGCTCTGTTTGGAACTTTTCCAAGACACCGCTCCACCGTTGAGCGTAATGACGAATCCTGAAGTGGATTTTCGGTCGTCCACGTCAGACTGGAAATCTGAATCCGTATACCCTTCCACTTCCAATTCTCCATTACCGTAGACCAGCATCATTTCCTTAGTCCGTCTGAGGTACTTGAGGATAGTCTTGACTGCTGTCCAATGTTCCTTACCAGGGTCAGCCTGAAACCGACTGACTACGCTCACAGCTTAGGCCAAGTCAGGTCGCGTTCAAAGCATCGCGTACATCAAGCTACCCACAGCGGATGCACATGGGATTCCATTCATCTCTTTCCGCTCCAACTCAATTTGAGGGCTCATAGCCTTGGAAAGGTGAATCCCATGCCGCATAGGTAGGAACCATTTCTTAGAGTTGTCCATATTATATCGCTTCAGGACCTTCTCTAAGTAAAGTGCCTGGGAAAGTCTTAACATACGATTTGCTCGATCTCTATAAAGGCGAATTCCCAAGATGTAGGTAGCTTCTCTGTAAGGATCTCAAGTAGGGCGATGGGTAATGATGATACGATTGAGATAATGGTAAGGAAGAGATCAACTGTGGGGAATGGGCTGGACCGAGAAGGAGTGGGCTGAAGCCAAGCGATCAATTTGGACTGAGCAATTATTATAATTTTAGTTAAGCGTTAAATGGGACCATATTAATTAGCCCAACTATGTTAATTAGCCCAAGTATGTTCTTTTAAAAACTCTTCACGTTGGTTGCTGTAAGCTAAGCAAAATTAATTCAGTTATAATCTTCTTCTATGTTCTATCTTCCTCTCAATCTCTCTACTACTATTGATTCTTCTATTCTTCATGGTCGTCATTCGATCATCTCCTCTTCTTCTATGTTCTTCTCAATCTTCGTCTAATTTTCTCTACTCTTACCTTCTATCCTAAATTCCTCATATATACTAAATACTACCACGCTCACCAACCGTTCGATAAAACGTTCAAGTAAGAAACCGACTCAATAACTGTCGGGATCTTACAAATTGGTATCAGACCTATCGATTCTCGGCAGTTAGTTAAACAATGGCGATTACTTGGAATAAGTACAAGGCACCACATCTCTTCGACGGAACAGGACGAGCAGTTTGGTTGAGCGAATGCAACGAGTACTTCAAAGCTGTTAGGACCCTAGACGTGCAACGAACGAAGACTGCGTACATATACGTCGAGGTCGAGGCTCTGGAGTGGTACAGAGAGTATTGTGAAGAGTGGTTATACGGCGATAAGGATCCTCCAGCTTGGAATGAATTCGCTGAAGCTGTACTCGAAAGGTTTGAAGGTGCGGGGCTTGTAAGTGATGTGTCGTTATTTGAGGCTCTTTCGTTTTCGATTGGAGGTGACTTGTTGACGACTGAGGTTGAACAGACAACACATGCTATCGAACCGATGTTGATTAGGAGTGACTCGGTGTTGGTTGGGTTTGACCGGTTAGGGTTGAGGTTGAATCGATTGTCACTGGGGATAAATTGACATTGAGCGGTGAGGACTCGCCAATGTTGGTTGATGAGGATATTTTGATGTTGGTTGAGAAGGATTCACACATGTTGGGTGACGCATTATCGCATGTTTGTGTTGATGTAGTGGTGGTTGACTTGACTAATTCTTTAGGAGAGCCAATGGGAGCTTCTTCCGATTAAAATGCCTTGTTCGATCGAGGACGATGGAATGACGAACAACTACATGATGGAAAGTACCATAACCTACCATTTGATCGTGGACGATGGCATGTTGTCAAAGGAACGAACTTTCTACCTTTAAGGAGGACTTTGCAATACGATGAGGGACCGCGAAAGAAATGCTCGTTATGGTGAAGTTATTGATGAGGATAGGACTATTCCCGCCTGTGAACGATCAAATTCAGAGCAGCCGTTGGGTTGTTTTCCACCATGGGTCGAAGAACACATTGACTTGATGTTTGTGAGAAAACGATTCCATATGCTTGCAGATAGTTATTTGGCTAGACTATGGGCTAGAGAATTGGATATGAGATTGACAATGCAGGCTCTTAGCTTGGTGACGGAGGCTTGTGTGCACTTCAATTTTGAAGTCTTGTGTTGGTGTTTGGCCATTAATTACGTCGACCACATCTTATACGTCTACAACTTGATTGCATGCCAAGAATGGCATGAATCGTCAGCTCGATGGTGCAGTTTTATACCTGATCTGGGGGCAACGACGAGAATGAGCAATTACGAAAATTGCATGGCAATTTTGAAGCTCCTAAGCGAGGGGATGTTTGATATCTCAAGAGGAGAAATGGCTCAACAAAAGGTTAGCGAGTTGAAACTATATCTGAATGGAAAGTATATGTGCATAGAGACGTCACGAGGCGTCAAGAAATCTCATTTGCTAAAAAATATCGAGCCCATCGACAAGAATGATGAGCAGCGCTTTTCGGAGTTGCTGACTGGGGGTTCCTTCAGTGCCACGAGGGATGTCGACGGTGAACAGCTTGGTCGAAGAAAATATCAACCTTTCGATCGTGGAAAAAGCACACTGATTGTAGCCGACGATGGCCGTGGGTTCGCAATCTTCCATTACACTTATGTCGGCATTTCGTGTATACATCCTCGAGGACGAGGATGTCTTCAACAGGAAGGTAATGTAAGGATCTCAAGTAGGGCGATGGGTAATGATGATACGATTGAGATAATGGTAAGGAAGAGATCAACTGTGGGGAATGGGCTGGACCGAGTGGACTGAGCCAAGCGATCAATTTGGACTGAGCAATTATTATAATTTTAGTTAAGCGTTAAATGGGACCATGTTAATTAGCCCAACTATGTTAATTAGCCCAAGTATGTTCTTTTAAAAACTCTTCACGTTGGTTGTTGGAAGCTAAGCAAAATCAATTCAGTTCTAATCTTCTTCTATGTTCTATCTTTCTCTCAATCTCTCTACTACTATTGATTCTTCTATTCTTCATGGTCGTCATTCGATCATCTCCTCTTCTTCTATGTTCTTCTCAATCTTCGTCTAATTTTCTCTACTCTTACCTTCTATCCTAAATTCCTCTTATATACTAAATACTAACACGCTCACCAACCGTTTGATAAAACGTTCAAGTAAGAAACCGACTCAATAACTGTCGGGATCTTACATTCTCCCAAGTCTTTCATGGAGAATTCGGTCGAAAGCCACTCTTTCACCATCGAGATCATTCCAATATAATTTCCTATCAAAAGGATGTCGTCCACGTACAATACGAGGAAAGATATTTTGCTCCCACTGCTTTTCTTGTAGACGCAAGGTTCGTCTTCGTTCTTTAAGAATCCATGGCCCTTGACCACTTCATCTAACCAAAGATTCCAGCTTCTGGAGGCTTGTTTCAATCCATAAATGGACTTGTTCAGTTTGCACACCTTATGAGCATCTCCTCGCGATGTAAAACCCTTGGGCTGCTCCATATATATTTCCTCCTTGAGGTATCCATTTAGGAACGCAGTTTTCACATCCATCTGCTAGATCTCATAGTCATAGTGCGCAGCTATCGCAAGCAATATTCGAATGGACTTCATCATAGAAACAGGCGAAAAGGTCTCCTCATAGTCAATGCCCTCTTTTTTACTGTACCCTTTCGCCATAAGCCTAGCTTTGTATGTATCAACCAATCCGTCAGATCCTATCTTTTTCTTGTAGATCCATTTACACCCAATGGGTCTAAAACCATCTGGGAGGTCTACTAGAGTCCAGACTTGGTTTTCGTGCATAGAATCCATTTCGGCTTGCATAGCTATAAGCCATTTCTCCGAATCTTTATCCCTGATTGCCTGGTCATAGGTAGTGGGATCGTCTCCGACGTGCCCTTCCACCGCAGCAACCTCGTGCTCGATGTGGACCATCCCGTATCTCTCAGGCTGGCGAGATACTCTACCGACCTGCGCAACTCAGGTTGCGTCTCGGACTGCTCTACGGTGTCATCCGACACTGGAGTTTGCGAAAGCGCTTCTGAATACGCTCCAAGAGTTACTTCGCGACCCGCTCCACCTTCTCGAACGAAATCTTCTTCGAGAAAGTGAGCCTGACGGGCTACAACGATTCTTTATCGTCGTGGAAGTAAAATTGGTATCCCATGGAATCCTCAGGATACCCGACAAAACGTCCTTTCATAGCCTTCGATTCCAGTTTATCTGTCTTGAGCTTTTTCACAAACGCGGGGCAACCCCAAATTCTAATGTGATTCAAGCTCGGTTTTTGTCCTGTCCATATCTGATATGGAATACGATTGACAGACTTTGTAGGACATCTATTCAGAATGTGTGCCGCTGTCAACAGGGCATGACCCCGCAACGATATGGGCAGGTCTGTATAGCTTAGCATAGATCGAACCTTATCCAACAGAGTTCGATTTCTGCGTTCGGACACACCGTTCAACTGCGGTGTTCCGGGCGGTGTCATCTGTGAAATTATCCCGTTCTCTTTCAAGAACTCGTCAAACTCGAGGCTCATGTACTCGCCGCCTTGATCTAATCGAACGGCTTTAATGCTCTTTCCAGTCTGATTTTCCACCAAAGCCTTGTTCTCTTTGAACCATTCAAAAGTATCAGACTTATTCTTCATGAGATACAACTTGCCAAAGCGAGAGTGATCATCAGTGGAGGTAACGAAATAATGAAAGTTACCGCGAGCCGCTACCCCGAACGGTCCGCAAACATTCGTGTGGATCAAACCGAGAAGTTCTGCGGCTCTCGTGAAAGTCCCTATGAAGGGCGACTTGGTCATCTTTCCAGGGATACAAGATTCACAAGTGACCGAGTCGAAGATGCCACAGCAGTCTTGAGTTCGACTCCGATTTTCGTTTGTTGGTGACTGTATTCACAGTTTTTATTTTATCTTCGATATTTAGGTAATACAACCCATTCAGTAAACTTGCACTTTCGACGTAATTATTTCCAAAATAAATATTGCATATATTATTACTGAAACGGAACTCATAACTGTTTCCGCTCAAAACAAGAATAGAAACAATATTCTTAAGCCCCTTGGGTAGAACCAAACAATCGAAAAGCAGTAAACTATGTCTAGTAGATAAAATGAGAGTTCTTGATCCAATGTGGGTCGCCGGTATACTATGTTCGCTTCCTACGTTGATCATGATCTCTCGATCCGCCAGCTTCCTACTTCGTTCCAGACCCTGGTTCGAAACACAGATGTGAGCACTAGCTCCCGAGTCTAAGATCCATGAAGCGAAATATACTGTCATAGAACAATTTGTTTCCAAAACGTAAAGTTCTTTACCTGAGGCGGCTAGCTTCGGGCAATTGCGCTTCCAATGGCCAAGTTCTTTACCTCGAGTCTTAGCATTCGCGACAAGAACAACTTCCTTTCCTTTCACCTTCTTCATCTGAGTCTGCGCTGCCGACAACTGGTTCATTAACCCAGTCAGTGTCATCTCGGCCTTGTTCAGATTAAAGTTCACGATGAACGAATTGAAGTAAGGTGGGAGCCACCCAAGTATAAGATCGTTCTGGAGTTCGTTATCCATGAGAAAGTCCAGTGCCTCGAGTCTTTCGATCCAATCGATCATCTTGAGCACATGCACCCCGACGTAACTACCCTCAGCCATTTTGCAATGAAATAGTTGCTCCGTCAGGGAATAGCGAGCACTCCTGGAATGTTCGCCAAAAAGCTCATTCAAATGAAGCAAAATGGCGCCCACTTCCATTCCGTGTGAGTGCGCTGCAACTCATTGCTCATGGAAAGAAGTATATAGCCCTTGACCTTTGGCTCGTCTATCTGCCATTTGGCATAAGCAGCCCGGTCTTCGTCACTCGCATCAGTCCCTAGGACTTGCGGTACGGGGGAATCAAGGACATAAGTTAGCGACTCCATACCTAGAACTATCCTCAGGTTACGGAGCCAGTCCACGTAGTTTGGTCCCACCAAACAGTTTCTCTCAAGCAGCATAGTAATTATGTTCATCATCGCAGTAAATAGAAAGAAACGTAAAGCTGCAAAAAATAAACATCTAATTAGGTTTATCTTATCATTCATCAAGCGCAAACAAGGACTTTTCGTTTCGCTTGACTCCCACTATTTTTCTCGAAAAACTATCCTCCCGAGAAGAGTTTCGGAAACCTCGTTGAAAGTTTCATAGTGGAGTTGATGTCCCCGACTTGACTAGACTCGCCTCAGCCTTTAACGCAATATTTGGCTCATCTAATCTTATCGAAGTCACGTCAAACGCGAACTTATCCAATAAGAGTTTCAACTATCTTAGTCTCAGTCATTGACCCTCACGGCTAACCTTGCTTATTGGGTTTAACTGCCTAAGTGTGACCTATCAACTTATGCTCAAATCGCACAGAATGTACCGCCCCTTGCTGCCATACGCTTCGTGGGGGGCGGACTGGTATGACGAGTGGCGTCCAAGACGCACCCGAGATGCTAACACTAGGGCGGGATATACGACGCCAACTTACTCGGAACAAATCGCAAAACTCCCCAATGCTAGACATCTCAAGCATGATAGAAGACAGGAATCCAATTCCTTTACCCACTTAGTATTTATCAAACGGGAGAATAAACCATCTCACATAAGAGCACATAAAACATGCATATCATTTCAAAAACCAACACGCACGTAGGTAGTAAATTGACCCTAGGAAAATAAACTACAAGACAACACAAGCGGGTTATTTCTAGCCTATTCCTATTACATGCGTCTTCAAAAGACCTCGGGTCGTCGCACGGATCTTGAAGTCGTCAAACGTCCTTCGTCACTCGAACGGCCTCAAAGTCACCGAATGTCCACCACCTTGTCACCACCGGGGGGTTGCCTTCCATCAAATGGGACCTCGTCTTCGTATTTAAATCTAATCTAATAAAACGGTAAATTACAACACGAGGGGATCATAAGTCCCGAACAACCCCTATGAAACCCGGGGGGACGTAACCCTTAACAAATGACCTGGAAACCAAATTCCTAAACCCGCAAGTGCGCCTTAAATCACATTCATAACGAGCACGTTGACAATTACATGATTTTAAAAAGAAACGAAAACTGGGCCTTAAACGGGCCAAGCCCATTAAAAGGCTCGTTAAGGCTTTGAGCATGAGCCCTAACATAGCTGCCGCGACTCAAATCGCTCAGCCGTCAAAACACACCGGGGAGCCATGGCGGAGAAGGCCGCCGGCGTGGAGTCCCGGCTGGAGCCGGTGCCGCCACCGCCGGCGACGCCACGCAGCGCAACGCGCGCGTGTTCAGCTCGTGGCATAATACTGCCGCGACTCCCTCGTCGCCTCAGCCCCTTCGTGCCGAGTCACTGCCTCGCCGGGAGAGATCGCCGCCACAGCGTTCCGGCGGAGTCGGAGTCGCTGCGGCTGTCTTGCGCAGTGCGCACCATGCGCGCCATCGCAGTCCGCGGCCAAAGCCACGGACGATCTCAGCTGGGTACGGTGCGGAACAAAAATTTCCGGGTTCCCTTATTGCCCTCGTTGCTCGGATCAAAATAGTAACGCATAGACATGTAATAGGGCGGGTCAAACTCGTAGAGAATTACCAGTTGAAGCGAGTGGCAGCTCCTCGTCCTTTTCTTCAAGACTTCGTCGATAGTGGTGGATGACACTAGATCGTCACGCTGACCTCGCAGTGTACCACGGAATCAGTTCTCTAATGATGGCAAGATAGAACCGAGCCGTCGCGTGGGAGAAAAGTATTTTTTTTCGGTGTGTGTTTTGTGCCTTTGTTATGGACGAAATATTCACACCAAATTATGAAATAGGGCTGCCCTATTTATACTATGATGTATTTGTAGAATATCTCACACCAAATTTGCTCCTTAATTGGAGAGATTTTGCCATATCTTTCTCTCCCTTATTTAATTCAAAATTCATATAAGGATACTTACCATAATTAGACAACTAACTTAAATACTAAGTCAAACTAAGTATATGTAAATATGGTATAAAATTCGAAACTTAATCCAAGATTAATTTCGAAATTTTCACCTTAAAATAAATAATATCCCAAATATATTATTTCTATATTTACGTTTAATTTTTGAAATTAATTCCCAAGGCATAATTCGAAAATTAGCTTAGGGTCCAATTCCAAAGCCCAAGCACTTGGCCAAGCCCAAGTCTCAAAGTTAGTTTCATACGAAGTTCGACTTCGGTCCATTAAACGGCCCGAGGCCCACTAAGGCGCGGCCCAACGGCCCAAGGCCCGTTAAGGCCCAAAACACTTCCTCTCCTTATCAGTACACTTTGATGATCCTTTTTAAGCCCGACTCTCTAGGTTCGACTCAATCGGCAAGGGAGGAATCCAAGAGTCCGGCAGTTACCTAGCCAATCCCGCAGTACCGGACCGTAACCCGATTTGAGTGCGAATTTCGACCTAGTCTTTCTTCGAGAACCTTACTATAGATTATAGTACTACATATAAACCCTTCAGCTGTGTCCCAATCGAGTGAGAGCCATGGTCTATGTCAAACTCACTATACTCGATTCTATGATAAAACAGGGACGCTAACATGAGTTAGTTCAATGCCTTGGCCAAGGATTTCGTAATTTCCCGTCGCCGTCCGCAGAGGACACTTATCTCGATTACTTGCGAGACTGTGAATCCGTACTCGGCGGTCTAAGCTCGGCAATCACAAATCGTCATCAAGACCGCATCTGGCCCGCTGACCCATGCAACAGCAAATCGGGTCGAGGGGAACCAGTGACCTTCGAGACTTCGAAGTCAACTCCGCCAAAGCCCCTTTCGGTCTAAGGTTCACGTAGACTACTATAGTGTTGTCGTTGGTCATTGACACTCCTTGAGTAATAAGCCATGTTCGACCGTACGACCCGTGAGTCAGTGTCCATGAAACGATTCAATCCCTTGATTCGACTCGCATCACAAGTCATGACCTCCGCTTCCAAGTGGGTATCGACACTCGATAGGTCATCGACAAATAAGCCGTAATCGGTTGTCCAGCACCCAACTGGAGCCTAAGGCTTACGGACTTTTAATGCTCGAGGTTAAGAGTTCACTGGTGCCTTCGTCTCCCGTACTCATCGAGAACAGTGACTCAACTCGACACATTTGGATTTGTTCATTTATTGCTTTACCGGATGCTTAGTAAAGTACTCTTATATCCAATAAACGAACAACGCCTTTCAATAAACACACAAAAAATATCTTATTACATAAAAGGTCGAATGATAAACAAGCTAATACCCTATACAATCTAATCCTCGTATAGCATTCGATGGCATATTCCTAACAGTTATAGGCGTTGTTGTTCCTCGGAGGAATTGTTCCGGTGAGTGCTCTGTTACTTGCGCTATTATGATTATATTCATTTTCTTTCATAGCTTTGGTCTGATCATCACCGACAATCGTTGTTGCTTCCAGTGTCGGTGGTGATTTCCCAGCGTCTTCAGCCGAGAAGATGGTTAGCTTAATTTCAATTTTGTATTAATTATAGCAATTTCTTAATTTATAAATAATTTCTTTTGTCAACAAACTATTACTTTTTTATTTCTTATTTATTTTTTCCTTCAGAAATGCTTGGTAGAGGAGAGGGGGCACGTATCGACCAACGGATCAAATTCAAGGTCTTCGTCGATGTCCCAAGGAGATATTGAGATGGAGGTCACTGAAGCGCTGTTCGATCTGCATCAATCTTAGCCGTCCAAGTCTGGTAGAGAAAAGTCAGCCGCAGTTGATAGTGATGGTGTATTTTCTTTTTTTAGGGGGAGTATATAATTATACTAATTTATGTCGAAATAAATGTTGATTTGCTGGATTACATATATGAAAAGATATCGGCAAGCTGAGAGTGAAAAAGATAATCCATAGCATTTTCAATCCAAAGCGAACAACCAGTGAAAGTGAAGGTTGAAGCAAAGGTGGCTGGGTCAAGGGAAGAGAAGGGCAAAGAGGGCAGGATTGATGGGGGGTCCACAATTGGTGGTTCCATCATCTCTCAATGCCGAGGCTGGTAACAATCCGAACGGCCTTGACAATAAGGTGAACCATTTCCTATTCTTACGATTTTGATATTCTTGGGTTGATCTTGATTATGAATTATTTTTTTTCTCATTTTACATTGCTCATGCGTTTTATCTATTTTGTTTGAGCAATTTTAACGATGCCTATGTTGGGTTTAATCTTTGACGTTCACTTGCTAATTGGAATCTGACCCGTGATCATATTGCTTGCTATGTTCACCACCTATAAGCCCATATAGCACCTCTATTTTTTATGAGAGCTTATTTAAGTTTTTTTCCATTTGTTCTATTTGGGAAAATAGTGGGAATATTAGGCATGTCATTGCAGCAGAAGCTTCTGAATTTTTCTCGGGCAAAAACCGAGTGGTCTCTTAGACGTTATAAGTATTCATTTGTTGTCATCATCTTTGCTTTAGTTATTGTCTTCTTTGTGTTTTTCTTGTACGTGAATGTGGAAATGTTTATTAGGCATGAACAATTTTGATTACTGGTTTGCAATAATTGAATTGTTGTAAGGTCGGGATTATGACTGTTATCTATGCGTCTCAGTATAGTTGGGGACCGTGGATTTGTCTGCCTAGGTGTTGTGATTTGTGTCCCAGCATATGATTTGTCATATGCAACTAATAGCATGATTCACCAATTATATTTATCAAAATGCTAATTTTGTTAGGTATTGGAGGGACAAGTGATTTCAAGTACTTGGCGGTGTTGTCCGATTTGATTTGGTGGAGCACACATGGATCACACATGGGACCGTTGCGCATTATTTGTATCTGATTTATTGCACTCCTATAAGCCGGATCAGCCGTCCTCAAATACTATCATCATGTGTTGTGTGTTCATATATAAGTTCCAGTATAAACGGCCTCAAACGGTTATACTAGACGTTTATAAACTAAAAATTTATATTGGAAATTTATTTATAGTTTGTTATATTTTTGCACGGTCGTTCTTGAAGCAGTGTAATATGACAACCAGGCTGTCGTATAAAATCATTTAAGAACGACGCAGTAATGCATTATGAAATAACAAAGCAGTCGTGCATTGATATGCAACATATTTTTGCACGACCGATGTTTTTGCATGACTGTTAATGAATCATTTAAGAATGACGCAGTAGTGCATTATGATAGATTGCAGCATTCGTGCATTGATATGCAACATCTTAAGGTCGTAAGTGAACAGAGTAAAGTAGTAGTGCATTATTTTGTGACCTATTCTATATAACTATTATGCATTCGCCTTGAAGTACTACATGCCATGGGGGCCAAGAAGATCAAATGGTCGAGAACGTAGTGCATAATCATTTTCGCTTTGAAGTAGTGCACATTATGGTTGGTGCAACTAGTATGTTTGAATATTTATTTGTTTACAGTCGCTCACCTTTTCGCGGATGCAAGTAATATGTATTTGTTAGCTTCATATGTGTTTATTCTACGTTTATGAATATGCTTTGCGTTGGACTATCGAGTTGAACGCATGTTTCAGTTGATGTTACTTTAACTGAATGATTGATCTTTTCCATATAACTATTACGCATAGCCTTGAAGTAGTGCAAGTGATGAGGGCGACGAATATCAAATTTTGGTCCAGCTTTCGTTCATAATCATTTTCGCTTTGTCTAAATTTTCAGTTTCAGTTTTGTTTAGAGTCGGTGAGCTTTTTGCTTACAGTCGCTCAGCTTTTTGCTGGTGCAAAAGATATGCATTGGAACTCCTTTTGTTTTATTTTTGGATGACTATTATAATAGACGTTTATAAATTAAAAATTTTATAATGAAAGTTTATTTAGGGTTTGCTATATTTTTGCACGACCATTATTGAAGCAGTAGTGTAACATAACAAACAGGCGGTCGTACAAAATTTCAAATGAGTCTGAATCATTTCAGAATGACGCAGTAGTACATTATGACAGAAGACAGCAGTCATGATTGATATGCAACATGTTAAGGTCATAAGTGAACAGAATAAAGCAGTAGTGCATTATTTTGTGTATGTGTTACCTGTTCTATATAACTATTATGGCTTCGTCTTAAAGTAGTGCACGTCATGAGGGCGAAGAAGATCGAACATTTGGTCCAGATTTCGTGCGTAATCATTTCCTCTTTGAAATAGTGCACATTTTGGCGGGTGCATGTAGTATGTATTTGAGCATTTATTTGTTTACATTCGCTCAAATTTCGGCGGGTGCAAGTAGTATGGATTTGTTAGCTTTATATGTGTTTATATGTTTTACGTTTATGAATGTGCTTCGCGTTGGCCTTTTGAGTTAAACCCATGTTTCGGTTGATGACTACGATGAAGATCAAACGTTTAGTCCAGCTTTTTTTCATAATCATTTTCGCATTCCCGTCGCTCAGCTTTTTGTGGGTGCAACAAGTATGTATTCTGATTTATTTGTTTGGTTTATATGTGTTTATCAGTTCTATATAACTATTACGCGTTCGTCTTGCAGTAGTGCACGTGATGAGGGTGAAGAAGATAAAATGTTGGTTGAACGTCGTGCATAATCATTTTCGCTTTGAAGTAGTGCACATTTTAGCGGGTGCAAGTAGTAAGTATAATCATCTTCGCTTTGAAGTAGTGCACATTTTAGCGGGTGCAAGTAGTAAGTATTTGAATATTTATTTGTTTACAGTCGCTCACCTTTTAGCAGGTGCAAGTAGTATGTATTTGTTATCTTTATATGTGTTTACATGTTCTACATATATGAATGTGCTTTGTGTTGGGCTAATATCGAGTTGAACTATGTTTCAGTTGATGTTACTTTAACTAAATGAGTTGATCATTTCTATATAACTATTACACATTCGCTTTGAAGTAATACGCGTGATGAGGTGACGAAGATCAAACATTTGCTCCAGCTTTCGTTCATACTCATTTTCAAGTTTCAACTTTGTTTAGCGCCGGTCAACTTTTTACGTATAGTCGCTCAACTTTTTGCGGGTACAAAGAGTATATATCGGAACATTTATTCTGATTTATTTATTTGGTTTATATACATTTACCTGGTCTATATAACTATTACGCATCGCCTTGAAGTAGTGCACGTCATGCGGGCGAAGAAAATCAAATGTTTGGTCCATAATGTAGTGCATAGTCATTTTAGCTTTGAAGTAGTGCACATTTCGCCTGGTGCAAGTAGTACGTATTTGAACATTTATTGTGCATTATCTCTCAAATTTTGGCGGCTGCAAGTCGTATGTATTTGTTAGCTTATATGTGTTTAGCTTTTGGCGGCTGCAAGTCGTATGCATTTGTTAGCTTTATATGTGTATTGTCTCTCAACTTTTGGCGGCTGCAAATCGTATGTCTCTTCTACATTTATCAATGAGCTTCGCATTGGCCTATTGAGTTGAACGCATGATTCAGTTGATGTTACTTTAACTGAATGAGTTGATATTTTCTATATAACTATTACGCGTTCTCCTTGAAGTAGTGCACGTGATGAGGGCGACAGAGATCAAAATTTTGGTCCAACTTTCGGTCATAATAATTTTCGCGTTAAACTTCAGGTTTCAATTTTGTTTAGAGTCGGCCAGATTTTTGCATACAGTCGCTCAACTTTTTGCGGGTGCAAAAAATATGTCTTGGAACATTCATTCTGATTTATTTGTTCGGTTTATATGCATTTACATGTTCTATATAACTATTAAGCATTCGCCTTGAAGTATGGCACGTCATGAGGGCGAAGAAGATCACACGATTGGTCCATATTTCGTGTGTTATCATTTTCTTTTTGTCTATATCTTCAGGTTTCTATTTTCTTGCTCGTAGCTCGGCTTTTTGTGGGTGTAACAAGTATGTGTTGGAACACTTATTCTAGCTTTCGTGCATAATCATTTTCGCTTTGTCTAAAATCTTCAGATTTTGATTTTTGTTAAGTCTTTCAGTTTTTTGCATACAGTCGCTCAGCTTCTTGCTGGTGCAAAGAGATTTATTCTGATTTATTGGTTTGGTTTATGTGTTTATCTGTTCTACAAACTATTACGCATCCGCCTTGCAGTAGTGCACGAGATGTGGGCGAAGATCAAATGGTTGGTCCCAAACGTTGCGTATAATCATTTTCGCTTGAAGTAATGCACATTTTGGTGGGTGCAACGCAAGTATTATGAATTTGAACATCGCTCAACTTTTGGCGGATGCAATGCAAGTACTATAAATTTGAACATTTATTTGTTAACAGTCGCACATATTTTTAACGCATGTTTCAGTTGATGTTACTTGAATTGAATGAGTTAATCTTTTCTATATAACTATTACGCATTTGCCTTGAAGTAGTGCACGTGATGAGGAGGACGAAGATCAATGTTTGGTCCAGCTTCCATTCATAATCATTTTCGCTTTGTCTAAATTTTCAGGTTTTACTTTTATTTTAGAGCCGGCCAGCTTTTTGCGTACAGTCGCTTAGCTTTTTGCGGGAGCAAAAAATATGTATTGGAACATTTATTCTGATTTATTTGTTCGGTTTATATGCATTAAGGTATATGATAGTAGACTTTAAAGCATTGTTCAGTAATACAATCAAGTTGAATGTTTGTTTATTTGTTTATATTTTCGTGTGATGAGTATACATCTCGCTCATGTGTGGGAATGATAGTTTTATCAATCTTCATTTATTTATTGCCATCATTTGTTTATTTTCAACGCAGCATGAGCTTTCATGATCTAGATCCTTTCATTTTCAATGGACTGCAACGGTAGGTTAGGCTTAATTCGGATAGGGAATACATGTATGAATGTGACGTTTTGAGACTGTTGAATCGGTAAGACTGCAAGGCTACACGATTGCACGACTATTGAACTTAATATAACTCTCTAAGTGATGTTGTGCCATGTATCTATAGTTGCATACTATCTAATATATACGGTCTTAGTAATATATATTATGAAAGATATTAACGAGCAGTCTTGCACTAAATTATTAATAACAATCATACAATATGATATACAACATGCACTCATCAATAGATGCGGGGCAGTTTTTTCTCTGAGGAGGGTCTCGGGTCGACTATAAAATAGATGGCTCGATCGCGAATCTCGGGTCTTTCCGATAACAATAGATGTAATAATCTAAAAAATCTCTTAAAAATAACCCGTGCATCGCACGGGTCTAAAACTAGCAAGTTTAAAAACTCAACAAAATAACATCATTTGTATAATTCTCTCGGATTAACGTCAAGTCTAACTGAAGATTCGCAAGATTTGGGTGGTTCTTTTCTATTTTTCTGTTGTTAACGGAACGGAGCTCGACGAAGCAGACGATGTAGATCTTATGTTTTGATTTATTGGAGGAGAAATTTTGAGCTTCTATGCCCTATTTTTCCAGGATTTAGTGAGTTTTTCAACGGAGAAGGAAACAAGTTGAAGGACACAATTTCTAGGGGTGTTCAAATTAACCGAAAAACCGAAAAAACCGACCGAACCGTAAAGAACCGAACCGAAAAGACCGGAACCGAAAGAAATCGAACCGATTTGTAAAAAACCGAACCGAACCAAATTAATATGGTTCGGGTATCGGATTAAGCATACGTAAAACCCAAAAAACCGAAAAACCAAACTGAAATTATCATACTACATTAAAAATAGAGAAATATCAAAAATCATTTGTTTTTCTCCCATAACGTAAACAACACATTAAATATAATTTCATTGGTATACTTTTTTCCATTTTTAAGTGAATGTTTTCCTCACCACTCAAGTACTATTTTTTTCCCAAATAATTTTAGTATCTTCAGATAAATGTTTCTATATTTTGATTAGATTTTGTTCCATTTTCATGTTTTTTTTTTCGGACCTTTGAATTATTTTGCTACATGTCACGTTCCACAAATCTTCTTTGTTTTTTAATAACCATAAATTGTTTTATATATTTTCAGCCAATATTTTTTTTTGTTGATATTAAATTCCTAACCGAAAAACCGAACCGAAAAAAACCGAGCTGAATTATAAAAGACCGAACCGAACCAAATTAAAACGGTTCGGATATAGGATTAAGCATACATAAAACCGAAAACCGAAAAATCGAGCCGAATTTTGGAAAAACCGAACCGACCGACGAACACCCCTAACAATTTCAGTTAAACATTGTGTTAATTTGATTGAAGTGTCAAATTAGAATTAAGAATAAATTGATGAAGGTTAACCATTTCGGATAACGTACCGTCGTCTTCTTGGCCTGGGACATGTTAGTAAGAACCAGTGCTGCCCCTTCGCGTCCTCTGAAGTTGCTCATCTACTTCTCGCCTGCGATTCCACGCAATTCCCTTAATCGCTGGATAAGCCTACCACGCACGTCCTCTAATTGTCTACTGCGCTTGCCGTATCTGCTACATCGCGACGAGCTCTCCCGCCACCGTAGCGGCGCCGCCATGTCTGTCTCTGGCTCGAATTCTCTGAGGACGGATGCGTTGCCTTTTGAGCTGAAAGACGAGTCCGATTTCGATCACATCTCGTCGCCCGACGGCCTAATTTCCATCTGCGGCTTCGGTTCTCTTCTCTCCGGTCCGTCTTATCTTGACAACTTTCCAACCCAACGGTGAATTTGATTAATGGGGTTTTTTTTATTCGATGAAACTTTTAAGCCCAACGAGTCCTCTGTTTGGGTCAAATTAATCTTCTTTTTCGTTAATTTGAAATTGCGTGGCGATAACTGAAGTTTAACTCTACAATTTCATTTTGTTTCCCTCTCACGTTTTCCTTTTCGCTGATTTCCAGTTGGCATTAGTTTGATCCTATTCTCGTACATGATTTGCCTGGCCACATACATTGAGAATGTAGAACATTTTGTCTCTTCTTATTTCTTACCAATTTATATGCATGTGATGCTAATTCTCAGAGAGGAGTGCGAGGAGTACCTTCCCGAACTTGATCAACTTTAAAGCGGCTAAGTTGAGTGGATTCCGTAGAGTGTTTGCTCACGTTGCTCCTATATTCTTCGACCGGGGCATAGCGAGGCCTGAAACCAAGGTTCGCTCTTCTCATCTCACTTCTTTTTACAAGTTTCTGCTGTGATATGATAACATGAAGGAGCAGTTTTTCTGTGTAGCTTTCAATTCTATGATATTGATATACGAGGTTGAAGCTCTATATCCCTTTGATCGTTGTATTGTAATGTGTCGAAATGATGAATTCTATCGAGAAGTAGGCTCGTTCTTGATGAATGACTGGTCCCTGGTTTTTCTTGTAACTATCTACAAACAGCTTTGTTGACTGTTAGGATTATTTAGGAATCAGATGTTAATGTTAATCAAAGAACTGCTTGTCCACATCTATCTGACTATGGGATAAACGACTTGTAATGGAAAGAGAATCCAATGGGTCGATCCACTGCCATGTCGAATTATGATTTCCTTTGTGATTAAATAACGTTCCTTTCGCTCTTCATATCCCTGCAGGAGATATCAAGCTTGAGCGTCGAACCGTGCGAAGGTGAAACCCTCATAGTTACTACTTTTGAGATACAGAGATTGGAGGTACACAATTGTAATTTCTTTTACCTTTAGGTTCGAGTCTGATAATCTGATGCCTTTACACCTTTATAACCTCAGATACCTTCTTTCATCGAGAGGGAGCATGAGTTCCGATTTCTGGCTGTGAGTTGCTCTGTTCATACAAGATAATACGTATTAGTTACCAAGTTAGTAAAATGTGATTTCTTGCATTAGGTGGTGCCTGAAACATTAAATGGCTTGCGCTATTCAAATCCCTCTGTAAGTACGGCTAATCTAACTTCAGCTATCAGTTGATTCAGTCGTAGTTTAGCTGCTGGTGGTAAACTGGTGCAGGTTTTATGCGCCCATTACAGTGAAGAAGAATACTTTCAGAACAGATGCAAAGGTAATAATAATATATTATGCAGCATAATGTTCCAATCTACAACAACTTCTATCGTCTCAAGAATTAGTATATTTTATCTCAACAGGAAATAAGGAGATGTTATATCAACGTTACGGTAGATATGGAGTTCAAAGGATTTGGGCCGACGACATTTTACCATGCCGAGTCTATCTGCGCCACTGGTGAGTCAGCGCATACATACTATCATGTATCATCAACCGTGAAAAATAAAGAAACAAAAGATCATCTATGGAAGATAATGCAGAGTTGTTTTAATTAGTCTTCGGGTGCAGTGTATTAGCTGCGAAGAACCTCAGCGATTTGGCTTATGATAATTTCATGGATCATACGTATCTCGGAGATCGTAGAACGGCGATCCGTCAGTATTTGTCGAGCACTGGCTCGGGCATTATGGAAGAAGAGCCTCCTCAAGAGCTTCAACATCGATACGGTGGTTGAGTTTCCGTTACCATTTATTTGTAATACTATGTTTTTTCTTTGAATCATGATTATATTTGGGTTATTATGATCATAAAGTTTGTAAAGAGGATATTAGAGAGATAAAAGTATGAAATTTTTTCAATATTTTGTGGTATGATACTATGACTTACATTCAATCTAATCAATATCAAATCAGTAATTTAATTAATCTTATCAACAAATAATTCAATTACTATTATTATTTAAAACATTATATCGTAATAATTTCGTAATGCTCTTCGTGGCATGCTCAAAGAATATGTCTCGTTGCAAACCTTAATAAAAAAATACAATGTGTGATATGAAAAACTAATTAAGAAAAAAGATTATATAATTCTTATATGCACTTTGACTTTTTGCCTCGTTAAAAACCATATCAATTATTGTCTCGTTAAAAATCTTATTGGGAAACTTCTATGGGAAAAACATCGGTGATGGAAAAACAGTACGAATCGTTACCCATTCCAAATTTTGAAGTCTTCGAAATCCAGTTGAATATACGGATTGCTTGAAAATAGTTGGGGAAAGTGATTTGTAAAATAATTATGGCAATTGCCACCACGAGGTTTCTTATCTGAACCTCTTGTTATTAGTCATAGTGACGATATTATGTGAAACCACACGAGACATGTCATTCAGTTAGTTACACACATTATTATTATTTAAATAAAACATGATATTAATGACGTTAACATAAATAGTAAATTAAAAGTATCATACCTTGATTAAACTTGTACAAGATCTTCGACGGAGGTTTATATCGACGATGGAGAGAGCTCGTGCTAATACGTATTTTACAATATTATTGTTGTTAGATATAATTAAGATTGCGTTTTGGGTATTATGATAATATTAATATCATAAAGCTTGAGAACAAAGGACATAATGTGTGAAATCTTTTTCTCTTTTTTTTTTTTTTGTGTGTGTGTGTACGAATACAATTCTAATTACATATTTATACCACTAAATTTTTTACTTTTAAAACTAATTACATTGAATTTGATCTAATCAATATCTAGTCGTCATAATTCAGCTAATCTGTTAGGTCCTAATTAATCAACTCCTATGGTCCTAGGCAAGAATTCGTAAGTTTCCACGTTAATTGTAAGAATCTAACCTTCGGTCGAAAACTCCTTCGATGAACAGTGCGAGAGAAATCGTGTAGTGTGAGAAAGTGCAATATGTTTCTCTCTCTAGAAATTATATTGCCAGCCATTCGGATCAAATTCTAAAATTTTCTCTATTGAATTCGATAGTTACAATACTATTTAAATCAAACAGACTTGGTATAAATCAATTTAATCATAAACTATCGACAAATGAATTAAACGCCCCATTACAAAGATAGCTAATAAATCAAAGTACAATTCTAATGTGTATTCTACATAATCATATTAACAAAAAATTTCATAATAATTCAACTAATATCATTATTTAAAGCATTCACATCTTAAATTTTAGGGTAAAATGCACTATACCCCCACGTGGTTATACTGAAATGCTAATTTATACCTTATGGTTTAAAAATGACTCGACACCCACTTATGGTTTATGAAACCTAGCAAATTACCCCCCGGAGCCCGCGATTACGTTAAACGCGGGTATAGTGCAACTGGGATATCCTATTGCAACATTATGTCACGTGAATTGACCAAAATATCCCTCAAGTTCATCTTCTTAACAGAACACAGTGAAAGAGAAATAGGCGTCGCATTTCTAATCGATTGGAGCTTGAGAGTTTAGACAATAACCTAACCTATATATTGTGAGTTCGACTATTCCTCTTATAATTATTTTTACAGTAATTAATTTCGACTTCATGTGTTTAGGGTTGCATCGTCTTTAATTCGGGGAGTGTAGCATTAAGCATGTCTTCTGCTTCTATGAATTATGTGAAGACAGAGTTGAGATACAGAAATTATATGTGCAAATGTGGAAGAGTAGCTGCTGTTAGAGTTGTTGGTGCCACGAAACCCACGAAAGGAAAACTATTTTGTAACTGTCGGAATGGGGATTGTGATTTCTTCATGTGGTTGAGTCCGATTGATAACACCATCGAAGATGATATCTCGGACACTGACGACGTACAATCAAGGAGACATGGTATGAACATAGAGCATATTGGTGATCTCATTGATACAAGTGAGAAGCTGGAAAAAAGAGTTATGATGCTGGAAAATAATTTAACTATGTTGAAGTACTTGTTTGTTGGGATTTTGATCTTGTTGTTTGTCATAATCTTCAAGTAGCAAATCTGTTAGCTTTTGAAAGTTTTCTGTGTGAGTTTGAAGGTACTAAGTATGATCCTTATTGAATGTTGTAGGATGTATCTTTCAGTTTACGTGCTTTGCTTATATATTTGAAATGTGTGTGGTTGACTTTCTTGAATTAAACAAACTCTTAGAAACAAAAGCAATACAATCACCAACATTGTTTCACAACAAAAGCATATTGTCACACACATGTCATTAGAAGCAAGCAAATTGTCACAGGAAAAGGAAATTGTCTGAACAATAAAAGGAAATTCCACCACTAGTTTCCCTTGTCATTTGGTGGTCTTGCAGCTTTACTTGGTCTTGCAGCTTTACTTCTTGGCTTGACTGACACTTGAACAGCCCGCAACAAACTAGATGCAGTTGGTTTGCATAACTTCTTGAATGCCCTACTACTACCAGCCTCACTATATTTGCTCATTCTCTTTACCACTTTTGAAGAAGTCGAAGCTGAGTGCTTCAGATTTCTTGGGGCCTTTGGCCGTACTTGTGAATTGGTGGTGGAATCCTGTAGAGATTTTATGTATGAAATATGTGATAAATTATAGGTAATCAAATATTGTACCTGAGTAGGAATATATGGATCTGGAATAGGATGTGCAACAGCTTCTGAAGCAGTTTCTTGAGTAGCATGTGGAGCAGAATATGCAGCTTCTGGAGCAGTTTCTTGAGCCGTACCTTGTGGAGCAGTTTCTTGAGCAGACTGGGCAATTCCTGAAGTGTCTTTTGAAGCCTGCCGAGAAATTATAAACCATCAAGAAATTATGAAAAACCAAGAAACTATTAGACTGACTTAACCTCGAAGCCTTCTGGAGCAGTTTCTTGAGCCGTAGCTTGTGGAGCAGTTTCCTGAGCAGGCTGGGCAGTTCCTGAAGTGTCTTGACTTGTAGCCTGCCCAGAAATTATAATGATAATCAAGAAATTAAAAAAAAAACCTAGTATTAGACTGACTTAACCTTGAAGCCTCATCTATTACCTTGTAGAATTTTGAATTGGGATGAGGTTGGCTCTTACATTTCCTTCTATTGTGCCCTTGTTGCAAACATATAGCACAAGTCACCCTCAAACCTCTTCTAGTTGATGTAGGATTGTGGTCATTTGCATCCGGCCTTCTCTTTTTTTTAGGTCTTCCTGTTCTAATTTTCACATATGGTGGGGCCACCGCACCAAGTGGGGATACTTCAAAGTCATGCATCCCGGGGACTGGTAAAATGAGATGCTCATACACCTTACTATACACATCTTTGCTATAAACCTTATCAATGTAAGGTGTATATTCGAGGCGATGAAGGTCTAAGCAAGCAATAGCATGACAACACGGATATCCAACCAATTGCCACTTTCCACAAGTACACCTCATTTCATCTAGATTTACCACATGTGTCTGAACACCATGAATTACCTCAAACTGTGCACCTCCTCCCCACGTAGCAAAACAGTTTGCACTTTTCTCTCTCTCAGCATTAACTTTCTTTATAATCTTAGGGCAGATGTGCGTATCAAACTTCAGCATCCCTTCTCTCTTCTTTTGAATACTGGACATGCATTTTTTTCTGATCCATTCCATCATCTCGATAATTGGTAAGTCTCTGGCAGGCAATATATAGTGATTGAAGCATTCACTAATGTTATTAACAAGCACATCACATTTAGTTGTTGCTGGAAAGTGGCTTCTTGCCCACTGATGTGGAGGAATCTCACATAGCCACTCATAAGCTGACTTGTCATCACCTATTTTTGGATACTCCTTTCGAATATCAAGCATTATCTTCTGGTGCTCTCTCAGACTATATGTAGATGCTGCCTTCCAAAATAGCTTCTTCAATTCCAGTCCCTTATACTTTCCTTTGAAGTTGTTGTACATGTGTCTTAAGCAAAATCTATGTTCTGATTGAGGAGCAAGATTTGATATTGCATCAATGAGCCCCTTTTGCCTATCACTTATAAAGGCCAGATTTGCCCCACATGCATCACCAATATCTCTCAGCAACAAAACCTAGAAACCATTCCCAAGTTTCCCCTTTCTCTATCTCAACAAATGCCCAAGCCAATGGATAAATATTATTGTTCCCATCCATTGCCACAGCACTTAGTAATTGTCCTTTGAATATCCCCTTCAAAAAACATCCATCCAACCCAATAATTGGCCTGCAACCATCTTTAAAGCCATCAATCAAAGGCCTCAAACAATAATAAAATCTGATTAGAACTGGTGGGTTTTCATCCCCTATTCACATGTAGAATACAAGAGCTACCACTATTGTATTTCACCACAGTAGCACAATAGTCATAAAGTCTTGTATATTGCACTCTCACATCTCCTCGAATCAGCTGAAGAGCATGTTTCTTGCCCTATATACTTTGAATATACTAACATCAACTTTGACATCCCTCCTAATTTTCCTCTTTAATGACATTAAATCCTCAGTGGGATTGTCTCGCACATATTCAATAATTCTCTTTGCAAGGTACCTGTAGTCGGCTTGAGAATTGATTGTTCTGTGAGAACAATTATGTGCCCCTTTGTGTGATTTAACCATCCATTCTGTGCCTCTCATAACTGGTGAAGCATGTAACCTCCAATCACAGCCATGTTTACATACAGCCGTCACCTTCATTCTTTCGTTCTTAATGAATTTTAAATCAAATCCTCTCCTAACTGTCCAATCTTTCAAGGCCGCCTTAAAGGTTTGTCTATTTGGGAATCGAAGTCCAACCTTCAACTCATTGTCAGCCATATCCATCGTCTCATCCCATTCAGGGTGATTTGGAACACCATCATCATCATATTCTGCCCTCTCCAACTCATAATAAGAATCTTGATCAATATCAGCGAGCCAATCTTCTTGTATATTGTTGTCTGCAACTTCATCTTCTGATCCATTTTCCTCAAGAGCATCGTCAATTACAAAGTCCTCATCTGAAGAGTCAGTAGCACTGGATAATGGACCATCTGTTTGACGCTCATTACCATCATTATCAGCCTCGCCAGCTCCTGTTTGATGCTGAAACTCTTCAATGTTGACACTATCCCAAAAATTGTTTGTATCAGCATCATGTTGTCCCTCATCAGCCCCATCATGTTCTGTTCTATTTTCTTCAGCAACAACATTAGTCTCACTAGCAGCACCCTCTGCCATAGGATAAGTAACTAGAGGTACCTCCATGCTAGCATCAGATAATCTTCTACCACTCCTATCTGAAGCTTCAACGAAACAAGCCACCTCTTCAACAAAGATGTGGACGACATGCTGCTTCCTATGTTCATTAAGTAATCCCCTAATATCATTGTCATTTTTAATCACCCTCAAACCCGTGTTCATATCCTCTCCAGGTATGCAATAATAGAACTGAACAATACTACATTTCCCCCCTGTGTGAGCATAAAAATCATACAAAGTCCCGACAAATAGCTTATCTTTATCTATACCTCTGAATAAAACCTTCATTCCCCCAGAATATCTCGCAAATGGAAGCCATTCGATCCTACCATTCACCCACAAATAAATATTGCAATAAGAGTCTGTCATTGCGGCTGACAACGGATGAAGGGTCGTGAGTCGTGACAGAAACTAGGTCTGCTGGCAATATACGTGAATGAGTGAATTTTGGTTTCTCCAAAGAGGCAAATGAAGGAAATCAGATATAAGGTTTGCTGTTGTTTTTTATATGACCGAAAAATTGGGGCTTTTGTATTCATTAATGTCCCGCCGTTTCAAGATGGTTTTTCAACAAGGGTATGATGGGAATTTCCAAAATTTAGTCTTTGTTTGACCGAAAGTGGAGCGTCAGCGTGGTTAAATAAACCATAAGTGAGTTTTAGCATGTTTATTAAACATGGGGGTAATCGTGCTTAGTTTTAAAACCACATGGGAATTATATGCTATTTAGCCTAAATTTTATAATAAATAATTTTGTTTTGCGTATCCATATAATATCATACGGTGGTTGAACCACATCTATTTTTATCTTCTATTGCGAGGCTTTCTAACGCATGTGATCTCTTTCCGCCTAGATCCACCAACTTAACAATATTCTTTGGGCCCAGCAAGTATTTTTACCACATAGCTCCAGACCACTAAGAAGGCAACAGGTAGCAATTTAGGATCTTAGATCTTGCCCTCCCCAACGTTTGTTAAATAAACTATAAGTAATAATTTATGATAAATACAATCACCATGCATTGGATTCACTGCAATGGCTCTCGTTTTGCTTCGCAAGTTTATTTAATCAAACTCTTGCAATACTTACATGTAATGTAGGAAACATTGTAATAAAGTCCATGTATTGATTCACGTGACAGCCAATAGATAGAAAAACACTAACCACTCTTAATCTCTTCAACCAACCCAAAGGGGAAGACTTCAGTGCCCGATAATTTAGCCCTTAACTTCTCCATATTGACTTCTTTAAAATACATCATTGATTACAGTTAAGAAACTTGAGAAAAAGTGGCGTTACGCACTAACCAAAACCATCTTTTTATAATCATAAATATGTGCTAAAGTATGTATAGTAATTTACTATTAGTATAGACACATTTTCATTTCATGGGAAAATGTCATCTAAAAGAGAAGCAGAATTGGCCGTAGAGATATGTGAGATATCAAATCGCGCAAAAGGCTGCGCTGATCTCAGAAGAGATCCGCACCGTTCATCGATTGGTATCTTGTGCTTAGAGTATGTATTTGGATAATGTCCTTGGTGTCCTTTCTTTCTTTCTTTCTTTCTTTCTTTCGTTCGTTCATCTTGTCTGTGTAAATCCGACAGGTTGATAAAAATGCAGCAACAAATGTAATAAGGAAGCAGTACCATAAGTTCGGTAATAACGGGCGACAGGGTTTTAATATATTGGATTCTACGTTTCATTTGATATTCTGCTAAATAATATTCTCATGCAGCTTTGCAGCTTCATCCTGATAAAAGTAAACACTCCAGGGCTGAATCTGCCTTCAAACTTGTCTACGAGGTGTTACTAATTCTCTTCGACTTATTTTACAAATACCAAACAATTTAAAAAGACTTGACAGTTAAAAAAAGCCAAAATTTAGTGCTTGAGGGAAAGACAGATATTTCGTCCACTGCTCTATCTTAGCTTGTCTGTTGCTGCGAATTTAGTTGGTTTTGTTTGACCAATCATATCTCTCTCTCTCTCTCTCTCTCTCTCTCTCTCTTTATATATATATATATATATATATATATATATATATATTTAAATCTCCAAACAATATGATTATAATTTTTGCACCGGTAGTCGTCCTTCTCGATCTTGGATAGAAGATTAATTATTACAACCGAGTGTTATATCCTAGTACCACTTTTTATTAGGTGGAATAAAGTCTATTTGATTTGTAGGTGTATATAATTTAAGTTTTGATAAGTATAAAGGTTGAGAAAGTTAGATGGTGGATTAAGAATGGACGGATTTTAAATTTTTTATGTGCGTTTGAAATTTGAAAGATTTACTAGGGGATGCGTGGTGCAGTTTTGGAAGGTTTTTGACCAATTCCACATCAAATCGTGATATGCGATTTTTCGAAAACATATTCTTAAATTGCGGTTTTTAAAAATCAAACCACACGTGTGGTTTGGACGGTTGCCGTGCGGTTTGTGGTTTTTAACTTATTGAAATAAAATACTTATATTTTAGTGAATGATACGCTCATTACTTTAAAAACAAAACAAAAATCGACAAAGACATACTACTATCTTAGAACCAAAAAAATATTGAAAAAAATATCAAATCATAACTTATGAACTTATTTGAACTTTGAAATATATATAGTGACTCGATTGTTTATTAAGTATTTGAGTCGTACCTATTTAAACCTAATATATTTGGGTTTTCATTCCTAAAAAAATATTTATTAATCGAAAAAATAAAGTTTATATACACTAAATATTACATATAATTAGCATAAAATAAAATTAGATATAATTGTACGGAACATTATTAATGCACAGTAGTGCGGTTTGGTTAGGTGCGGTTTGTACCAAAAATCCACGCCGAACCTTTATTACGGTGCGGTTTAAGACATACAATTACACCGCAGTTTAGAAGGTTAAATGTCGTGTACGGTGTGGTTCGGTGCGGTGCGGTCGGTTTTTTAAAATAGTTGCACACCCCTAAGATTTACTAGTTGATTCGTCTTATGTAAAATCATTTAGATAGTATTTGAATAAAAGTTCTTATAGGTCCAATCGCTTCTCTAATATTCTTTTATAGTTTGGTCCAATAGATGTTTTATAACACATTTTATTTATATAGTTATAGGAAGAACGTGATAAACTCATTGCATTGAATCTTTTTACGACGTAAGAACATCTCCAACCGAGCCCCAAAACGCAAAATTTGATGTAAATTTACTCCAATCGAACGCCAAAACCCAACTCAAAATGCGTCGAATAGCTTCTCTCTCCTCATTTGGACGCATGTTTGCGTCTGAAGCAGTTAAGATGCGATGGGTTTTCTTAATTTGCACATAAAGTCCATAGATTTCTTCTTTTTTCGTATATCTATTTTTCGTGTCATAAGAAAACTGAGGAATGACAGACATATCATGAAATAGACAATGTCAGGAAAAGGTCTCGGGTAGATAACAAAAGTTGTGTCCTTATTTTGAAGCCGTCAAACCTTTGTAAGAAAGGGTATTATTGTATATATCCAACAACCACGCAATATTAAAGTGTAGCTTGCAACATTAAAAGTGAAATCTAAAACATTATTAACTTTTTAATTTTTGTGTTTAAATCTAAAATAATATTTGTAGTTTAATTTGTAATGTTGTAAAATATGTGGGTTGTATTGAAATTTGTAAAAATTAGCCTGGAAATGAATATTACAAAATAGTCTATTGAGTTTGCGAATGAGTTGATCGGTTGGAGAAGAATTGCTGCATTTTGAGTTTGAGAATGCGTTTGAGTTTGAGAATGCGTTTCTCGGTTGGAGATGGTTTAAGCAAAATTGACATTCACATGCTGTTTCTCTTTCACACACAACACACCAAAAACAGGCTTATAGTTGGTTATCAGACAACGAAAGAAGAGCAGCATTTGATTCAGAATTGAAGAGCAACGTTCGTTGCATCATATGCAGCAGCAGCAGAAATCTCCCACAAAGGAAGAAGCAGACGACTAATATACCCGAGGAGGATAAAACTGTTGAAATTAATGTTTTGGGCTTTTAGTTTTGGTTTGGTTTAGTCTAAGGCCCACATATAGGTTAGGGTTCTCTTTGTATTAGAATATTAATATTGCTGAAATGAAAATGAGGGAGGAAGGGAGTGAACGAAAAGAAAAGCAACCCCTATTCATCATCACTGTTCCATCAAAAAAATAAAACCAGAAAATATAGAAAGATAGCATTGTTTGGCAAGCTAAGGCCAACATAAATGGTGTCAGAGCTTGTGTTTGGTGAGATTTGAAGTGGGTTTCTTTCATTGAAGGTGATAGGAAAATAGTTTGAAGTTGAGAAGAACACCATGGCCACACAAGGAGGTGTTTGGGCACCACAAGGTGGGCAACCCGTATTTGATGGTGAGAGTTATGATTATTGGAGTATTAAGATGAAGACTCTTGATTTCACAAGATTTATGGGAGATTGTGGAAGATGGTTATGTGATAAATGAGAAAATAGAAGAGAAGAAAGATGGGAAAGGAAATGTTGTGAAGACTACGGTTTCGGATCTTGACGAGAAGGAGAATAGAAAAAGGATGCAAGGGCTCTTTATTTGATTCAAGGAAGTATATCCAACAAGATTTTTCCGAGAATAATCGGGGCTCAAACCTCCAACGAAGCTTGGGAGATTTTGCAAAAGGAGTTTCAAGGCACCGACAAAGTTCGAACGATAAAGCTCTTAACCTTGAAGAGGGAGTTTCAAAATTTGCAAATGAAGGAGAAAGAGACTCACAAGAGTATTTCTCTAAGGTGATTGAGGTAGTGAATCAAATAAAAAATTTGGGTGAAACTTTGAGCGATAAGTCGGTGTGTGAGAAGTTCTTGATTAGTCTTCCTTCCAAGTATGATAATATTCTGGCCGTTATTGAAGAGACTAAAGACCTCTCTACTATTAGTGTGCATGATCTTATGGGCTCTCTTGAGAGACATGAGGAAAGGTTGAATAGGCATGGCGACCAAGTTCTTTGAAAGCGCCTTTCAATCTAAGGTGAATGTGAAAGAGAGTAATAACCAAAGGGCGGCCAATAATACCTTCCGTGGTGGCTTTAGTGCTGGTAGAGGCCGAGGTCGATTTGGGGGTAGATTTGGTAGTGGAGGTGGTAGAGGTACCTAGCAAAGCGGAGAAGCTAAGCTATGCAACTTTTGCAAGAAGTCGGGCCATATTGAAAAAGATTGTTTGAACAAGGGGAAGGTTCAATGCTACAATTGCAAGAAGTATGGCCATAAAGAGAAGTTTTGTAGGGTGAAGAATATGAGCAAGCAAACTACACCGAGGAAAAGAATCTCGAGAGAGGAAATGATGGAAGCACATTTTATGCATGTCAAGCGGCCATTGAGAAGAAGGAAGATGTGTGGTATGTTGATAGTGGATGTAGCAACCACATGACCGGGGATGAGTCGATTTTTTGCAAGCTTGATAGCACCGCTACTACTCAAATTACGATGGGAAATGAAGCCATGGTGAAATCTAAGGGAAAAGGCACGATTGCGGTTGCATCAAAGAAGGGAAGGATGCTAATTCATGACGTATTGCTAGTGCCGGATTTGGCTCAAAATTTGCTAAGTGTTGGGCAATTAGTTGAGCATGGTCCGGTCCACTTCGAGGGTGCGACTTGTAGAATATTTGATAAGGTTGGGAATAAAAGAGAGTTGATGGCCGTAGTGAAGATGGAGAGGAATAGAAACCTCCCTCTCGCTCTCAAGCCCGAAAGAAGTGTTGCCTTGAAGGTTGGTGTAGGTGACGACTCATGGTTGTGGCATAAGAGATATGGTCATTTGAATTTTGAGAGCTTGAAGTTGCTAAGCAAGAAGGATATGGTGTATGGGTTACCAATTATAGAAGAGATTGGTGATGTATGTGAGTCATGTGCTCTTGGGAAGATACATCGAGAATCATTTCCGAAGGCGAAGGCGTGGAGAGCAAAGACGTAATTAGAGCTTGTTCACACCGATATTTATGGTCCGATGAGCACAAACTCACATGGTGGAAATCGGTATTTCATCACTTTCATTGATGATTATTCAAGAATGTGTTGGGTTTATTTTTTGAGGCAAAAGTCGGAAGCGCTTTATGTCTTCAAAAAGTTTCAAAGAATGGTTGAGAGACAAAGCGGTCGGTTGATAAAGAAGTTAAGAAGCGATAGAGGTGGTGAGTACAACTCTAAGGAGTTTGAGAAGTTTTGTGAAGATACCGGCTTAGAGAGACAATTGACGATTAGTTTTACACCGGAGCAAAATGGCGTGGCCGAGAGAAAAGATAGGACCATTGTTGAAATGGCAAGAACCATGATGAGTGAAAAAGGGATTACCATTGACCTTTCGGGCGGAAGCTACATATACGGCGGTGTACTTATTAAATAGGTGTCCCACAAAGGCGGTTGAGAACAAGACTCCATTCGAAGCTTGATCCGGCGGCAAAAAGCCATCGGTGAATCACTTGAAGGTGTTCGAGTCCATTTGCTATGCACATGTTCCAAAGGAGTTGAGGAACAAGCTTGAAGATAAAGGTGAGAAGTGCATCTTTGTTGGCTATAGTATAAAATCAAAGGGCTATAGGCTCTTTAGCTTGAAGAGAAACAAAGTGATAGAAAGCCGAGATGTGATTTTTAATGAGAAGGATCATTGGGATTGGAGATGAAAAGGAGTTGAAAGTGTGTCATATCCTATTCAAGATGATGCACAAGAAGGTCCAAGTGGTAGTGGGCACGATATCGAAGAGGTAGAGCCATCTTCTCCAACGATAAATATCGGTTCGGCGTCATCATCTCCAAGCTCAACGCCGATAAAATCGAGACCTATGACCGATATTTATGCACATTGCAATTTTGTTGTTGTTGAACAGGAGAACTTTGAGCAAGCAATTAGAGAAGAAATTTGGAGAAATGCCATGGAAGAAGAGATAAATATGATTGAGAAAAATGAGACATGGGAATTGGTTGAGAAGCCAAAGGAGAAGGATGTTGGGTTGAAGTGGTTATACAAGACAAAGACTAACCCGGATGGTTCGGTGCAAAAATACAAGGCAAGGTTGGTGGCGAAAGGGTACACTCAACAACCCGGTATCGACTATCATGAGACGTTTGCGCCGGTTGCTAGACATGAGACTAATCGATTATTGATTGCATTAGCGGCACACAAAGGTTGGAAGCTTTATCAACTTGATGTGAAGTTGGCTTTCTTGAATGGAGTGTTGAAAGAAGAAGTGTATGTGGAGCAACCTCAAGGATTTGAGTTGGAGGGTGAAGAAATGAAAGTATACAAATTAAAGAAAGCCTTGTATGGGTTGAAGCAAGCACCACGTGCTTGGTATGGGAATACCGATGCATATTTTTCGGAGAAAGGATTCAAGAGGAGTCCAAGTGAACCGACACTCTATGTGAAGCAAGGTACCAACTCTATACTTCTTGTTTCACTTTACGTTGATGATTTGATATTTACGGGAAATGATGAGAATATGATGGGTGAATTCAAGAGTGATATGTTGAGAAGATATGAGATGAATGATTTGGGCTTGTTGCATTATTTTTTGGGGATTGAGATTGATCAAAGGGACGATGGTGTGTTTATTTCGCAAAAGAAGTATGCCCAAGATATTTTAGCGAAGTTTAAGATGGAGGATTGTAATCCGGTCATGACACCTTTGTTGGTGAATGAGAAGTTGGTGAAAGATGATGGTAGTGGTGATGCCGATGCGGCCTTATATAGGAGTCTAGTTGGGAGTTTATTATACCTTACGACTACTAGACCGGATATCATGTATGCCTCGGGGTTATTGTCTCGGTTTATGCATCAGCCGAGCAAAACTCATTTTGGAGTTGGGAAAAGATTGTTGAGATATATTCAAGGGACCAAAGAGCTTGGCCTTATGTATGAAGTGATGAAGAGGTCGTCGAGTTATTTGGTTATTGTGATAGTGATTGGGCCGGTAATGTGGATGACATGAAGAGTACATCCGGATACACATTTACGCTTGGATCCGGGGTATTTAGTTGGGCGTCGAAGAAGCAAGAGAGAGTAGCGCACTCTTCGACGGAGGCCGAATATGTATCGGCAAGTGAAGCTACAAAGCAAGTTGTTTGGTTGAGGAAGATTTTAGAGGACATGGGGGAGAAGCAAGACATGGCAACGGTTCTCTTTTGTGACAACCAGTCGGCGATTGCAATGTCGAAGAACTCGGTGTTCCATAGTCGAACGAAGCTCATCAATCTCAAGCATCACTACATTCGAGAGGCGGTCGAAGATGAAGAAATTCAAATCAAGTATGTGAAGACCGGAGACAATTTGGCGGACATTTTTACCAAAGCTCTTTCCAGTGATAAGATTATTTATTTTCGAGAATTATTAGGTATGAAGGTTTAAAACATTAAGGGGGAGTGTTGATTAATGTTTTGGGCTTTTAGTTTTGGTTTGGTTTAGTCTAAGGCCCACATATAGGTTAGGGTTCTCTTTGTATTAGAATATTAATATTGCTGAAATGAAAATGAGGGAGGAAGGGCAGTGAACGAAAAGAAAAGCAGCCCCCATTCATCATCACTGTTTCATCAAAAAAATAAAACCAGAAAATATAGAAAGATAGCATTGTTTGGCAAGCTAAGGCCAACAAAAACATCGAAAGCCCGCAAGATAAAAGAGAAGAAGCTAAGAGAGCTTAAGACAAAGCTAAGAGACGAAGCCACCGTAATAGCCAAGTGCCTCACAGTCAATAATGCCTCAGCAATGTCGACATTAAACCTAAACCAAGGTGTAGTAAACTACCTGTCTTTAATCCCTCCAACTATCTTCATCAGCATAAGGGATATCCTCAGACAAGAGAAATAGATCTCAACAAACTTGCTGCGAGCTTTGGGGCGGGAAGTAGATGCATGTGTAATAATGACCCCGTTTTCCAAAGGACACCTTTTATGTCCAAATGTGCCACCAGTACAAGAGGCCCATCAGTACCTATACTTCGTTCATAAATCTTGGTACATTTCAGGATAAGGTTCGGTGTCTTTGGGTCGTCCGAAGGTTAGTACATGTAGACTATCCATTGGTATTGTTGAAAATCCAGTGATTAATATCATCGAGGATGCGAATCACGTAATATTGGAAAGAAATCAGACTAAGTTACTCATGAGTTGCTCTATCAGCGGCCACTTGCATTTTTTTCTACCTGATAGCACTTGTGTAGATATGACCATCGCCTACCTGCAAAAATTACAAAATATTTTATGAATAGAAGCTATTCTTATGTGCTATACACTGGGAAAATTTACATGGCACCAAAGTGGTGAAGCTCCAACCTCACACGACAAAAAAGGCTATATCGATCCACAGAGACAACTCGATTAAATCTAAGATATCATCCTAATTTTAATTTACACTAAGAGTGCGCTTGAGTTCGCGTATTTGAACGAAATCGGATTGTTTAAAATTATGACTTCAAAATGTTAATTTCAAATCCAAATCCATTGTTTGTCAAACATTAGGATTTCGAAATTCGGATATCAAAATGAAGCTAGAGCTTGAGCTCGAGAAGCTCGTCGAACTCGACTTCTATCTCTTTCTTATAAAAATTAAAAAGTACAAAAATAAAATAAAAATAATAAATAATAAAACAAAACAAGCTCCGAGCCGGCTTGCGAGCTTTCGATCACCCACGAGTGAGCTCGAGCTCGCGCCGACGCGAGCTCGTAACGAGCTCGTGAGCCAGCTCGACTCATCCTTCACCTCCTATTTATTATTATTATTACTATTATTATTATTACTATTTTATTTATTATTATAATATTTATTTTTATTATTACTACTATTATTATTATTTACGGAAAGCTCATTACGGACTCAACTTTGGATTTCGAAATGGACCACTTGACATGAAATTTTAAATCCGACAAATAATAAGCGTTTAATATTTAACCTCGAATTTGTTCGAAATCGAAATTAAAATCTACTCGATTGTCAAATGGAGGATATGGGGAATTTCAAGTCAAAATCCAGAATTTAAATGGACCACAAGGGAGTTTTTATAGACATGATCAAGACACGTGCTTGGCAGAAACTATTCTTATATCTGCATGTAATATAACATACCTAATAAACATGAATCAAAGTCAAAAAAGTGAAATTTCCTATTATGTGTGTGCTACTCGTTATCCACGCATCTAGCAAACCTAAGTGAATGGTGGAACAATCAAGTTGTATGTCAATATGACTATAGACACATGCGTTCGGATTTATGAATTTCTCCGAGTGACGCTTTAGGCGCCTAAGGTCTCAGAAACCACAATACGACAGTGAATTCCATCTCTGGTCGGTTTTATGTAGCGATGTTTGATGTTTTATTCAAACCATTCTCATAGTCTTTTCACTATCTTGTACTATGTCAAGGATCGTGTAGGCGATGGCCGATCAAACACACGACATTAAACTCAAATAATGTACACGTAGCTTGAATCATATGATTGAATAAAATAAAAATAGCATCAATACACTACTAGAAAATACAGTATTAGACATAGAAAATTCGGTGTCTAAAACTAAAATTCCGTTTCAACTAAGTCATTAGACACGGAATTATCCGTGTCTGAATGTGTAGGTATTGCTCTCATGGCAAATTGGATATGGATAAGATTCCGTTTCTAAAATAAAATTTGTCACGGAGAATTCCATCTGAATTCCGTGACTAATTAGGTATTAGACATGAAAATATATCAAAATCAGACACGAATATTTCTGTTTCTAAAATTGAATTTATGTGCTAAGGAATTATCCAAATATGAAACTCATATACTGACTTAAGTTGCAACACAATCTTCACATGCGTGTAAGACATGGTACAATTCAAAACTAGAATTCACCAAAATTATTGTTATGTATCAAAAAACAACAAATCTAACCTAAAATATCTATCATGAAGTTCATTTTTTTCCAGAAATACTTGGATATTTATGATTTGGAAGTCCAACACCTCAAAGCAAATCTCTTATCACCAATTCAAGCTTTTTCTTCAAGCTGAGAGATGTCACCGGTCAAACCAGATGCTTCTGCCACAGTAACCTTGTTGTGGCAATGAGAAAATGCAAAGGGTTCTCCAGGTTCCCCTAAGGTATACTCATTAGGGATATCAGCAGAAGATACTGCAGTTCTCGATGCTCGCAGCTTCTCACTGAATATATAAAAAACACGAAGAATTAAGAACATATGTATATATAGAGAGAGATAGATTGAAAAGTATGCAGCGACATTGAAAAAGAATTATACAGAAACCGCTTACAGCTCCTTCTCAAGTCGTTTCCTGATGAAGTCCTTTGTATGTGCTGTAACTTTATCTACCTTGTTGCACAGTAGTAGCACTGGTATCTTCTTTTTTACAACACTAGCCTTGTACCTTGTTGCACAGTAGTAGCACTGGTATCTTCTTTTCTACAACACTAGCCTTGGTCAAAATGTCGTAAAGGTTACCTAAAAAATAAAATCAGAATGAGATGCTAGAGGCTGGTGTTAAAGTTTGATGCCACAGATTCACGAACATTTATGCTTGAATGAGGAGTATTACATACTCAGAAGCAGCATCACGACAAACACCACCCCAGCTGCTTGAGGCAAAAATTCATCAAGCTTTGGACGAATCCTTGAATGCCCAGGAACGTCAACAATGTAAACAGGCTTCATTTTGCCTTTCTGAGATTTAAGCGGAGAGATCATTCACATTGACGTCTTAAGAAAGATACCAAGATGGAACGAGATTGACAAGATGGCTAAACGATGGTACCCATGTACTGTAGCAATCAGAGGAACAACACATACAGATCTCAGGGAAGCAACTACAAGTACGAGCTAATCCGTAACATTACACGCAGGCTCTAATACAACCAACAAATTTCAGCTCAATGCACGAGAATTAGCCTCTCAAAAACCAAAATTTTCAACGAAAACGAACGTAAACTAAGCTTTTCGAACCGGGAACTTACTGATTAAGAACAATACAACCGTGAGCACAACCATTCCGATCGCGGCGTACAGCTGCGTGGGCGGGATTTTATCAATATATTGTTTTGCTTCATCGTAGAAGCAATTCAACTGGATCTTCAACTCCATCTTCGTTGCGTCCATATCCGAGAACTCCTAAAGCTACAAACAAAACATAAGAATTAAATGCAAAGTGAGCGGTAGCAAAAGCCATCAAATCGCCAGCTGATTAGGGATTACCAGCACGAATTGTGACGGCCGATGAATGAACCGATGTTGAAAATAATTGTCTGACTGGAAAAACTGGGGTAATTTAACATAAAGGATTAGTTTTTTAAAAGAATTAAAGAAAAGGGATGTTCCCTTTTTCAATTAAAAAAAGGGAGTGAAGTTAGATTATATTAGTAATTAGTTAATCTTCACTTAATTAATAAATATTTTAATTATCTATTTTCATAAAAAACAAAAAAATACTGTTCATCTTCTCCATCGTCGCTTCTTCACTTCTGCAAATGGTTCCAAAAAAAAATCCCAACGAAAATCCAACACCCATTAATATATGTCATAGTGCGCTGCAGCTCAGTCTTAGAGAGATACAGTGATATTTCTTTTTCAGTCGACGATTTCGTCTTTGGATTTTATTTGAATAATCTATTGAAGACCATTTCGACCATAGCTTTCGATTCAGAGAACAAATTACCCTGATTCAAGCTTTGTTGGACGGAAAATTTAATTATCCAAAACTTTTATGTTTTACACTAACGAATTTTATCGACTTCAAAATGTGTTTTTTCGAATAGATAAGTAACTAGGATAAATTAATTCGACCTTATGAATGTGTTCGAATATGTAATAATAGAATAATATCGAATAATTCGAATAATTCGAATCATATTCGATTAATTCGAATTAAATTCGAATTAGCTGTTAGGAAATGACAGTTTAGACATTTTCGACCATAACTATTGATTCAGAGAACCAATTACCCTGATTCAAACTTTGTTGGACATCTGATTTGATTATACAAAACTTTTATGTTTTACACTTTTTCTAATTCAAACTTTATCGACTTCAAAAAATGTGTTTTTCGGAGACATAATTTAACAAGGTATCAATGTTCATGAAGAGGTTTAATATTTGGTATTAATGTCTAATAAAGATGGTAATGAGTTCTACAATGCCATATTAATTTAGTTGCAAAATTAATGAAGACATAAAATCATAAAACTCTATTAATTATAATCACACTACACATGTTTGAATCACAACAATTTAAACACAATCCACATTTTGGCACATATATGAATCACAAGTAGTACAATGTAATTTCAACACATTCGACGTGATAACCATTTACGTATGTCATCACGAAAAAATTAATTTTTGACAACAAACTTAACTATCAACAACTTTTATTCTTTACGTTTTCTCGCATTCGAAGTCAATCGACAACAAAAATGAGTTTTTGATAACTTTTCGAATGCTTTTCGAATGTGCTTTCCAGAAATGGCAGTTAAGACATTTTTTGTCATAACTTTCTTTTTAGACCATCAATTGTCCTGATTCAAACTTCAATGGACACCTAACTTGATTAACAAAAATTTTATGTTTTACACTTTTTCTAATTCGAAGTTTATCAGCTCGGAAAATGAGTGTTTTTGGCTAACGTTTTGAATGCTTTTAGAATTTGCTGTCCAGAAATAATAGTTATCACATTTTCGATCATAACTTTCGTTTCAGAGCATCAATTACCCCAACTCAAACGGTTTTGGATAGCTAACTTGATTATACAAAACTTCTATGTTTTAGACTTCTATGAATCAGAGTGTATTGGCTTGGAAAATGAGTGTTCCGTAAGTTGTCGAATTTGTTTTTTAAAAATGGCAGTTAAGACATTTTCGATCATAACTTTTAATCCAAGACACGAATTACCCTGATTCGAGTTTTGTTGGACAGCTAACTTAATTATTTAAAACTTTTATGTTTTATACCTTTTCAAATTCAAAGTCCATCTATGTAAAAAATGGATTTGTTTGGATACGTAATTTGAATAAGAAATTTCAAAATTCTAATAAAAATAATTCGAATTTTATTTGAATAATTCGAATAAATTCGAAACAATTCCAAAACAATTTGAACATATTCCTGTAAAAATAATTCGGATTTTATTCGAATTATTCTAATAAGATTCAAATTTTATTCGAATTATTCTAATGATATGTGATAAAATTTTAATGTTCGTATTTATTTTTCGAATTTTATTTGAATAATTCCAAAAATATTCGAAAAAATACAAAATTAATTTGAACATATTCCAATAACAATAATTCGAATTATTCTAATATAATTCGAATTTTATTCGAATTATTCTAATAATATTCGAATTATTCTATAAAATTCTAATGTTCGTACTAATTTTTCGAACTTTATTAGAATAATTCGAATAATATTCGAAAAAATTCAAAACTAATTTGAACATACTCCAATAAAAATAATCGAATTTTATTCGAATTATTCTAATAAAATTCGGATTTTATTCGAATTATTCTAATAATATTTGAATTATCCGATATTCTAAAATTCATATTAATTTTTTGAATTTTATTCGTCGAAAATTCAAAACAAATTTGAACATATTCCAATAAAAATAATTCTAGTAAAATTCGAATTATTCAATTCGTATTGATTTTTCGAATTTTATTCGAGTAATATTCGAAAAATTCAAAAAAAATTGAATAAAATTGGAAAATTCAAAAAACAAATTGATTCAAATTCGAATAATGTTCAGATAAGAAATTCGTAGAAACAATTGAAGAATGGATAGTATTGGATACGTAATTTGAATAAGTAATTTAATAAGAAATTCCAATAGTTATTTGAATAAAATAATTCGAATGAAGTTATTCGAATAGAAAATTCGAATAAATGTTCGGATATATCATGCGAATAACGGAGTTCGAATAATGTTCCAATAAAAGTCGAATAAACAAACGTATAAATAATTACGTTTAGCTATCTTTAATCAATTACGTTTAGCTATCTTTAATCATTTTTGGGCTAAGGATATTTTGGTCATTGTGAACTCAATCCCGTTTAGTTAATAGGGTATGATGTGAGTCCCTTTTCTCAAAATCCCCCAAGCCCTAATTACCAATCTTTGGGAGCCAACTAAAGTCGCACCTCGTTTTAGAACACAGCTTCCTTACTTGAACTTTAAAACAATTTCCGAACAAAAGAATAAATAAACCAACGTAGATTTTAGTCTAATTTAATTGAAAAATGTTATTTTAATTTCAACCTATCTTATATGTTATTGAGTGTTTGGTAGTATTGTCAAAACGGGCCGGCGGGCCGGGTCGGCCCGTAGCCTCCAAAGCTCGCCAGTGGCGGGTGCGGGCGCGGGCGCGGGTTAGCCCGCCTCCTGGCGGGCCTGGAAATTTAAGGCCCGCCCCGCCTGCGGGCGGGTAGCGGGCTTAGCCCGCCAATTTCACACAAAAAAAAAATAAAATAAGAATAAAAATAAAAAATAAGAAAAAGTAAGAGAAAATATTAAAAAATAGGAAAAAATAATATAAAAATTGTAAAAAATAAACAAAAATAAAGAATTTAAGTTGGAAAAATATCTAGTTTTCATAAAATTTTTTATTTTAATTTAAGTTATTAATTACCAGTTATAGCTAAAAAATAAAAAATCATCATAATTTATTTATAAATCTTATATTTTAAAATAATAATATAATATTTAATTTTCCGGCGGGCTTGCCCACGGCCCGCGCGGGCATGCCCGCTCAGGCGGGCCTAAAAAATTAGAGCCCGCCCAGCCACTTTGGCGGGGCGGGGCAGGCGGGCCCGTTTGACATCTCTAGTGTTTGGTGATGATTGGGCCCTCCTTTATCACTAGCTCCTATTGTTTATAAAATCAGTTAAATTAAAATTAAATTAATGGAGAATCCATGAGAAAGCTCCATCGCTACCACCATATAGTTATTTCCTAGCAAGCTTCGGGCATGTTGAGTTCGTTCTATGATGGATAGTCACATAATTGCATTGTCTAACAGTATACGGCACTAAAAAAAATTCCAGCCCCGTCAGAGGCAAAGCTTACGCCAGCGTTATTATAAAATGGGCATGGCTATTAATTTCTCAAATATGGTGAATCTATAGAAATTTTTTTATTTAATTACCCGTTTAACTGGGTGTACCATTATTCCTATCTTGACGAACCTTTTTATATGTGTATTGCGTACCACGTCACGCATTTATATGGTACCTATATACGTTCCATACGGTACCTTGCGGCTGACTATATGATGGTACCATTACTAGTTGTATTACGTACCACAGTACGTTTCTCTATGGTACCTAAATATGTCATATGATGTACCTTGCGGCGGGCAGGTACCAATGTGCAAAAATTTATTCTGACAGGTACCTTGCATATAAAAAAATATTGGCAAGGTACTGACTTGCTAATTTTTTATATTAATGGGTATTTTTATGTAAAATCCCACTCAAATATTGGCTGAACATTTTATTTTTGTTTATTAATTTCTCAAATATCAGCTATTAAGTTTTTAAGGTGTTTAATCAATATGGGCAGGTCAAAATATTTCTAGCTGTGTTCTTTAGTTTCAGTGAGTGTACATATAATTTTGACTCACAATGCACATTTTAAACCCGAAGATCACTAATTAATTATTTTGACACGGATTCAGAAACAGACTATTTCCGTTATTCTTTCCGTATCTAATCCGTGTCTAAAATAAAAAATATTAATTCTATTTTGAAATAAAAATAGAAACCGTGTCAAAGCCGTTTTTAATTCTCATAATTTAGACACGGATTCAGAAACAGAACATTTCTGTTTTTATTCCCGTATCTAATCCGCGTCTAAATAAAAATACTAATTTATTTTGAAATGAAATAAAACTGTGTCAGAATCGGTTTCTAATATTCATAACTTAGACACGGATTCAGATACAGAACATTTCCGTTTAATTTTTGTATCTAATCAGTGTCTAAATAAAATATTAATTTATTTTGAAATAAAAATAAGAAAACCGTATCAGAATCCGTTCTAAAACTCATAATTTAGACACGGAATGAATTCCGTTTCTACTTTTCATGTCTGATGCTGTATTTTCTTGTAGTGATATGTTGTCATTTTCTGGCCTAACACGGTCTCAATTACAATAGAAATTAAAACTAGCATACTAAAAATCGAAACAATAATAAATCAAAGGAAACATTTTTTAATGAAATATTAAAAGCAAAGAATTCACCCGATGCTTAAGTTGTCTCGTTCTTGGATGTCAAGATGGTTTGGGCGTGAGTGGGGTTCGTTGCTTGTGTGAGTGATGTGTTTTCAGTCGTTGGTCCTTCTTTTTCGTCCCGACTTTCAAATGAGGGTAGTAACCTAATTGAACTGACTTAGTACATATGGGCCTAATCTTGCAGCTCTTGCGTATGTGGAGAATAAAATCTTGAAAGCCTGACTTAGCTATGCATCATCTTAGGATCGTTTTATTATATTTAGGGGGTGAATAAACACTCAATTATCTTTATATAGTTCTTCGGTTTTGGTCTCATTAAAGATCAATACCTGTGTTTGATATGTTTGTGAGAGTTGACTGGTGTGGAAGAAATCGGTCGGTTATGAAAGACCGGATGTGATTGTGGAGTGTGTGTGTCTTTGCGGTACAAACAAAGTTCGCTTATGAAAGTTTGAAGTTAAATCTCCTACGTCTCCCTTCTTCCCCATCAGGAAGGTATCTCACTAGAACCTCGGTTTACAACACTCTACGTACAACCTCTTTAGCTAGACTCACCCAATATACATCTCATAGCTATTTTTGCTAACTAAACACATTGTCTACTCTCAGACAGCTTTTTAAAGCCCGTCTCTTTCAACGACTTTTTACATTCCGTTGAGAATACATTCACTAACCGATCCGGTCTAGTGATGTGATAACAACACCTTTTCTTTTCTCGCTTGAGAAATTTGTGATGATTTGAAAGCTTGAGTTTTCCTCAAGTTCGTAGATTTTCAAAGTTGGTGAAGTATTTTCTTCAGCTTGCATCCCTCCTATTTATAGTTGGGTTGAAGTTGAAGCCTGTTGATGTCCTGCTCGTACCGGACATGGCATTAATTGGCCTTTCCCAAAATGGGTCTATCCGGTTGCTTTTCCAGTTCGCACTATGCATGCTCTTTATTCCTTATTTAGCTTGGATTAACTTCAGACGGCTCCAGCTAGCAGTCTTGTAGTTAATGCTTCGTCAGAGAAGCCTTCAAATTACCGCGTTTGAAAGTTATTTTGAATTTGTCCGACGTGGCAAATTCGGTATCTGTGACGCCCGGGGCCGATGAGGGCGGGGAGTGATCGCCGGTGCCAGAGAGGTGCACGGACAAGGAGCGGCTCCTGGCAGGCTTCTAGGCGAAGGGGTACGTGAACGAACCGATCCGACACCCGAATGAGAGGGGATCCTGAGACTGACAATGTATGGGCGTGTCAGGCTAAGAATCGTATAAGGGAATTGATAGTACTACTCATATCACTAAGGTCGACCTACCTTTTCGGGAGTCCATCTATAGAAACACCGAAGTTAAGCGTGCTTGACTTGGGGCAATCTAGGGATGGGTGACCCCCTGGGAAGTTTCTCAGGGTGCGTGTGAGCGAGTGCACGAAGCACGCTAAAAGGTTAAATGATGATACAGTGGGGCCAGACTATCAGTCGGAGTGTGGTGGGCCCAACCCCACTGGTCCCGGTAGGGACCGATGCTATAGTGACACCCGGTATGGGACGGGTCGTTACAGTATCAAGGTATTCTGATCTCATGAGTGATTCCAGCAATCAGCGGCGCTCTGCTGGGCTTTTCCAGTTTCGTCTTATAATGATCGGTATTACATTAAGTTAAGTTTAGTCACCAAAACTATTAATCTGAATAATTAAATTCACGATTCTAGCACATCACCTACACAACAAGCATGTAATCATGCGGCTCACATGTATGCAATCCCATGTGTACTAACAATATCGATTCATTGCTTATGCTCTTTGTTAAGTTTCCGGCCACCTTATATTCGAAACGTAGTGTATTTTCGTGGGTGTATCTCAAATAGATCATGATTGATGATCTTGGTATCGAACAAATAGAATTGTAGCAAGAAATGACAATTGAACACAATATATAACGTGGTTCAGCGAGCTTTTCTGGCCTACTCGGCGGACCAACGAAAGCACCTTTAATTAATCAGAGATTGAAATTATAAGATAGGACTTTCTCACCAACTCTACTTTTTACACCTCACGGAAATTCACTCTTGAACAAAGATAGTCACAGTCGAACTTAGCTACTTCATCACTTATATCATATATATAGAGCATTAGTTTGGAATGTTTCAGCTACATCTGCTTGATCGAGCTTGTACCCTAGTGCATAGATGAGTTGTACCACGACATCCCTTACTATAAGGGATGTTACACTTCTCTAAGTAACGACACTTTCAATATGAGCCAGCTGATGCACTACAAGCTAAGATCCAATTGTTCTCATTTCAACTAACATTTCAAACATTAGTTACCTTCTTTGTTGAACCAAAATCGACCGCAAACAAGCTTCTTTCATTAACATTGTCTGATCGTCGAGCTTCATTCAAATTTTGGCTCACATTGTTTCTCAGCACTCTTATAAGCATATCCTTCACAGTGGCACATTTTTCGAGGCATGGCCCTTTTCGTAAGTGTGTTACACACAGCCTAGCTTTATCTCATTCTTTCACGAGTGTCACGTTCTTACAGAGAAAGTGATGATGATGATGATGATGTTGCTCTTTGAGCCAAGTTCAAATCACGAATTTTCAATAAGTACCAGAGTAATTTTCAGTAATTGGACTTGGTGCGCATATGTCGAGTGTGTATGTCCAGCCTGTCATGATTTATCAGGTTATTTCCATGTTCGTACTTTTTCCCGCTTGTGGTTATTTTTGGTCTGATATCTACACAACATGTAAATGTAAACATAATATATCCAAGTATATTCCGATAAATAACGACCTAAAAACGCTCTTACGGAGTACAAAATAACATAAAATCCTAAAGGACGAAATTATGCAATGAGTAAACAACCAAATCAGCCATACCCAACATTACGGGATGATGAATGCCAAAAGGAAGCAGTATCTGTCAACCACACACCACATAAGAAGTGAAAATTAAGAGATTTAAAGAGCAAGAAAGAGTTTTTCAATCACTGGCGAGCCTGGATTTGGCCTATGAACATGTACGAACCCAAATTGTCACCGTGACAAATTTACACACAAGTGAACTGTTATATTCACCATCGAGTCCGAGGAGTCCAGGAGAAAGGCGATGAAATCAGATCGTCAACCAAAAGCCTAGCCATGAATGCCGTATTAGCATATTCCATTGGCATTCCCATAAAGGCTGAAAACAATAATATCTAGAGTGTATTATTTTTTTTACAACTATATGTTTTTATTTGGAAGAGGATTGTAGATTGCAGTTCATAGATATTATATTGAAGTATCTAGGCGGCCACACATTGTAGAACTATTACTCGAAAGTGTGAGAGATGTGTTGTCCACAAAGAAAGGTAAACAGCCTTGCAATTTGAGAACCAAAGGTATGCGGAAGAAAAAATGACAAGTTTAGAAGGTTGACATGTATGAAAAGGAGCACAACTCTTAGAATAGTAGTAATCTATCCATAACGAACAAAATTTTAAGGTGCGACTAATAGCCATCGAAAGACTTAGTAATGAGATCCAGCCAACACTATTAAAGTAGTTCGTAGACTGATTAAAAATAAGTTGAGTTTCGATATTAAGAGCAGCAAAGCGCAACAAGCAGTGATTTAGTAGTAAAGGGGAAGGCAGATTGAGCAGCATTGGTTTCCAAATTTCCATGTTTTTTGCTTGATGGGAGAATTGCGACTGATGAATTTTTCTTAAGCCAGTATAACAGAAAAATACAGGTACTATTTTATTTGCTATTGTTATTAAAAGTAGCACACTTCATATTTTATAGTGTCTATTATTCTCCATGACGATTCTTAAATTAAAAATATGCTGACAATATACCTTCTGAATGGTGATTCTATGATGAACTATATATTTTCTGTTTTTCGTTCGTGTATGAAGCGTACAAACATTGTTGGCCTGTATTAGAGTTGATGTGACACATTTGCACTCGAACTATGAGTACAAACTTCTAATTGCTACTGCTCTTGATGCGTGTGGTCATAGCTTTTAATTGAGGAATCAAAATACTTTAGGCATTGGTTTCTTGATCTCCTTAGCACACATATGTTCAATGCAACGAATGACATATCTGATAATTGATCGAGGTTATAGCTTAATAGAGCTCTACCATACCTACACGCATTCTCTGAACCAGAGGACTGTTATGAAATTTGCATGTGGCATGCAATGTCAAATTTCTTGGACAACTAAGAAAGTTCTATTTTGAAGAGCATTGCATGGTCAACTGCATATGCATAAGATGTGGACGTGTTTGTTAGTATCATGGAGAACATTCATACATGAAGGGGCATATTGATAGTTTGAGATAATGATGGTAAAAAAAGCAATTTTTAAAAGACGTTGGAGAAAATAATAATAATAGTAATAATAATAATAATTACAATAGAATAGTTAGATTAGTTTTGCTGCAACGTCGGAAAGCTATCTACTTTGTAATATAGCTATTAAATATAACACTAGTGCTAAACTATGGACTTTCCAATTCATTTATAATGATTGGCTAATATATAAGGATCCAAAGATAAAGAGTTGTTCAGTCCTTTCTACTTGAATATATAGTCTTATATGTTTCATACTCCTCGGTGCATTAGGTATCGCAATTTTGAGGATCTCCGACTAAGATCTAGTTTGCAATAGGCAACTAACTTTCCAGGAGGTGTTTTCATATTACTCATTCACTTATATATTGTCATTCTAGCGATAAGAAATAATATTCGAAAACCAGGTTCCGATCTGAAATCGGATTTTCCGAATGCCGAAAAGCATATATCAAAATTTAGAAATCGGATTGGCTTATCTATTTTATGATTCACAAAAATTTGGATAAGATAGATATTTCCTTTATTACCTCAGATATATATAACCATTTTTTAAGTTGTCCTAATTTTTCTAGCATCAAATGGAGCTTCTCTGACTTTTAGTCGCCAAATTAACCCTACTTGCTAAACCATGCACCATCTCCGACCTCCATCGAAGGCGGAGCATTATCTAAAATCTTAGTGTTTGATCAGATACCCCTTCTGGTTGTTGGATTTTGGAGTAACACTCATAATGCTCATTGATCAGTTTATCTCCGTTACGATTAAGGGATTAAGCTTATTCATTGTTGAACAAGAAACAGGCTGGGATAAGAAATCTTTCTTTTAGGGTTTGTCTCAACCAATATATGGATTTGTCAAAATATGAGTTATTTGTGTCTTGTTGCATTAAAATATCTCAATAAGAAAACGATGACAACTGATTGGAATAAGGTATATTCTTTCTTGCTTTTTCCTTTTTCGAAAAAATTTTACGATGCTACTTCTCCATGTTTCCAGTTTCTAAAAGAAACTCTTCACTGTCTTTTCTCTTTGATAAAAACTTCTGTAATGATGATTCATAAACTCAAAGCTATCCGAATAAATAAAGGGAAGAGTCTATTCTATCTAGAATAAGAAACGCGAATTGCTTGATGAAACTACACTAAAGTCGTCGAAGCAGTGAAGCTGAAATCGTCGAGCGAGCTAAGGAAAGTTAACGCTGATGAAATCGCGGCCAGCAAGGGCGACTCATTTAAGCTGACCTGGAAACCGTTAAGTCGGTTGGTCACGAGCTTTGTGCGCCTATGCCAGCTATGAATAAAAGGGATTTTCATCAGTGTTTTCCGTGAGAGTTTGAGAGCTGAAAACTTCTCTGAGAGTGAGAGTTAGTGAAAGCTGTAAACACAAAAGCGATTGAGTGCTGTGAGCTCTGTAATCTCGTTTGAGAATCATCAATAAAAGAGTTGATCCTTGGCCGTGGACGTAGGCTAAAACCAGTAGCTGAACCACGTATATCGCTTTGTTCAATTTAAATTTTCTGTTTCCGTAAACTCGATTTCAAGTGCCGAATTGAAAAATTGATTGACGAGATCATCTATTGGGAACTTGATTGATACGAGGTTCACGACAAGTGGTGCGGTGAGCGTGGAGAATTCGAGGAAGATGACTTCAGCGAGGTTCGACGTTGAGAAATTCACAGGCCAAAACGATTTCAGTTTGTCGCGAATGAAGATGAAAGCACTGCTCACTCAACAAGGAGTAATTGAGGCGCTGAAGGAGGAAAGTAAAATGCCTGCCGATCTGAGCGCAGCTGAGAAGAAGTCGATGATAGAAAAGGCGCACAGTGTGATATTCTCTGTCTTGGAGATAAGGTGTTGCGACAGGTATCGAAAGAGGAAACAGCTGCTGGACTGTGGCTTAAACTGGAAAGCCTATACATGACTAAATCGCTGGCGAATCGGTTGTATCTGAAGCAGGCTTTGTACTCGTACAAAATGCAGGAAGACAAACCGATCGAAGAGCAGATTGATAACTGGTCGAAACTGGTATTAGATCTTGAGAACATTGAGGTGGAAATCAGTGATGAAGATCAGACTGTGCTGCTGTTGAGCTCCTTGCCTAAGAGCTACGATCATTTTAAAGAGACTTTGCTGTATGCTCACGAAGAACTCAGTCTAGAGGATGTGCTATCAGCGATACACTCAAGGCAGCTAAATAACAAAATTGAAGCAAAGCCTCAGAATCAAGGTGAGATCCTAAATGTTCGGGGAAGATCTGAAAACAGAGAATTTAAGAAAGACAACAGGAAGTTCAGGCCCAAATCTAAATGCAAAATCAAGTGCTACTACTGCCATGAAGAAAGGCACATTAGGCGCTTGTTGTCACGACCGCCACTTCCCTAACTGCCTATTCTAGCGCATTCCTATGTGCCTAGCGAGTTATGAGTAGTAAGGTACACTGAAAATGCGTAAAATTTTTTTTTTCCTTTTTCCATTTACATCATGGAATGATGTTCTGTACAAGTCAAAAGAATACATGTCGAACACTAAGTTCCAGACACGATCTAACTACGAGGACGATGGTGCGTCGGCACAGCAAAAGGCTCCTATGTGCCCGGCCTCACAGGTCGTCATCCATACACACACGTCCACCCCAAAAGCAGCGCGAAGCTTCAAAAGATTGGCCTTGTCATCTAATGCGATCACGCACCGTGCTCGCTGGCGCCTACAACACATAACATAAAAGAATGAGCCACCGGGGCTCAGTAAGCAGAAATCATGCATGTATGCTCGTGTCCCTTTCCCCGCAAAGGCAAACCCTGCCGATGCATAAATTTCTAAGCAAGGGCAATCCGCGCCGATGCACCTAGCACTCGCACTAGCAAAACTCAGGGCCCTCGGCTAATCTCACTATGCACCACAAGAGCTCACGTCCCTCAAGGACAATACGACAGCGGTCCACGCCGGATGGACGAACCCTAGGATGCACATCGTTCCCCTAGGTCGCCATATGAATCCGGTCGTCCCCGACTGTCCGGCGGTCGCTCACGCTGGTAGCCCACGCTGAGGTCGCTTACACCAGGGTTCCACCCTGTGTCGCTTATACCCTCAGGTCGCACCCTCCAGGTCGCACCTTACCGCCACGGGCCATGCCCAAATCCTTTCCACAGGATATCAATATATATCTACAATAATAGTACGATGACGCTAAAACGCCGCCCTGGTAGCATAGGAGACAGCCCCTGACTCAACTATGAGTCGACACACTTGCCCACATCGGCAAGTCCTCGTCGCGTACAAGCGACATATCACCATGCACACTCTATCCCATGACCCTTCCCCATGAGTTCGTGCGTGCACATGAGCATGCATATGCAAACAAATGCAACTTATGCTTACCATATGAAAGCGTAACGATTAATTCACGTAATCACGAAACCACGTAGGCATATAGTCACATACACATATAGCACACAAGTTATGTGTTGTAGTTGGATTTCTACTTACTTGGCGCCCGTCGGCTGTTAGCTGGCGGATCTGTGAAATTATTAGTCCCTAGTTCCGGGCATAAAATGGTATTGTTAGTACACTATCCAAATTCTTGAATTTTCAAGATATTAAAATACTTAGCTATAAAACTCATGATTCGTGAAATAAAGTCGTGATTCGGGAAATAAAACTGTGACCATTAATTCATGGCTTATTAAATTCGTGACATATATAACATTCGGGAACTAAAAATTCGTGACTTGCTTGTCGTCCCAATTCGTGAAATAAGTTAGCCCTTAATTCGTGAAATTCTCCGCATAAATTTGCGAGTTGGATTCGTGAAGTACGGTTCGTCATCCTTCCTCAGTTCGCGAAGTTGAATTCGCTAAGTCCATATGCGTTATATTAATATTTTATTTCTTGCTTTGCGACTTCCTCATTAAAATCTTAGAATTTGTAACATACACCTCAATCATAGCTCGTGAAGTTCTATTGATATTATTTTATTCCTATATTTATTTATTATTAATATATATATATATATATATATATATATATACTCTCACGAAGTCCTATGTACCATTCATCTTATTCTATTTCCTTTGGCTTCGTGGACCTCCAATGTGCACATATAATTTGCCACGTCAACTTTCCATTCACCTAAGTCCCCCTAATTATTGATATCAACTCATCACCATTCGTAAGGTTTTCACTCACGCAACTAGTGAAGTTCTCTACCACTAACGATTCGTGGATCAGCGTCACACACAATTCGCCAAACTACTTACCACGTGATATTAATATTTCATATCCATTCTTTATAATGAATTCGCAAATCACAGCTCACACAAATTCGTGAAGTTTTGTCAGTTCGTGAACTCCATAACTGTCTCTTACTTTGCGAATTCTATTACTACTATTTCTCCCTTAATTTACAAAACATCACCTTATATCAATTTCACGAATTCTATTTATCTTATCATATGATCCTTAATTCGTCATTTGAAATGGATTCGCTGCGTTGATATCCGTGACATTCATGACATAATAATAGTATTTTCCAAGCTGGTATGATATTTATTTTATTTTATTCTTATGCCACATAAGGTTGGCCAAGCTCACATGACACTACACTATTTTATTGCTATGCTACCCACTAATTCGTGAAGTTCAATGACATTTATATTATTTTATTTCTATATTTGTTCATTACACTACACAAATACTTCGCCAAGCTTGCAAATGGTACTATATTATTTTATTCATTAAGGCATCGTAACTCTCCAAGTTGCTAGAGCTGTAAAGTGCTCATTGGTTGGTGGAATAGTTCACTTTGGGGATCACCTAACACCTACGTGCTTTACTAACCAATTTTGTCTCATGTTTATCTGATTGATTCAACAAAGTCCAGCCCGCAAAATGTCATGGTTCGCAACCTCGCCCCGCAAAAACTAAAATGAAGGAGTTCGCAAAGTACTTGGGCCCGTAAACTTCAATTCGCAAAGCAGTTGTGCGGCTTCTTCACTTCGCGGCTTCGGGGGTTCGCTAAGTCAGTTCGCGGCCTTGGACCCGCAAACCTCATTCGGCCCGCGAAGCTTTCAGTTCGCAACGTGGGTTCGCAAAGCTCTTCAACCCGCGAAGTGCATGGACCCGCAAACCACAAGTTTTACAAACCCCTTGGTCGGCCCGCAAAGTTGGTGAGTTCGCAAGGTCGTTTTGCGACTTTTGTGGACTCGCAAACCTTGGACCCGCAAAGTCCCGAGTTCGCGAACTCGTCCTAATTCACAGCTTCCTCATTTCACTACCAATTCGCAAACTTTCATACTTAACGGTTCCTCACATTTCGCGACCTCAAAACAGATTTTGACACTTAAACTCTAGGGAACTTTGATTTAAATCTTACTTTTCTCAAGAACATGGTGAAGACGAAGAACTTCAAAACCCTAAAAACCCCCAATCGACCTAAAATACGATTTTGTGCAACTTCTCGTGTCCTAACCTCCTAGCTAGGTGAGGTTCGAACTAATAACCTAACTTGTAAGTGAGAAACGTAGGAATGTTAGCAAGAACTTCATACCTTCCTTAGGCTAAGTTTCGAATTCTCCTCCTTCTCTCTTCTCTTCGTTTCTTTTAGTGTGAGAAATGGTCTATATTTTCTAAAATATCTTTGCTAGCTAGTTGTGGGAGATGGAACCTATTTGACGTAATTTCCTAATTTTGAGGAAACTTGTCTCTTTGATTTTTCATTGGTGATTTGTGATCGACACGTGGTGTGTGAATGAAAATGTGCGACAAGTAATAAATAAAACGTATACTAAATTACTATCACCGACGTGCGATAGGCAGTGAACCTATCGTTTGTAGTGCAGTAGAGTGAGTAGACGAGTATCGAACACGAGGAATAAATCAAGTACTAGTAATTACCTATCGACTCGATATTTAGCCTGAATAAAATACGCAGATTTTTGATGACTTAACCTAACACTTACCCCTAAATCGACTAGAAATTCAAAGGACACGTTAAACTGGTACGAAGCTTTCAGATAATAAAAAGTGCTCGGGATTCGAATCCCGCTAGGTATTGTTGGCTAAGACAATGAACTATCGCTCCTACGTGATTCTGACTAGATCGCAGTAATTTTCCTGCCCGCTCGCGAGTTTGCTGTCGCCCTAAACGCTCGCGGGGATCTACAATTCATTAATTACTAACGGCGAGGATCGAGTATTTGCTTTCGCCCTATACTCGAATCCTATCTTCTACGAATGGCCTAATCGTTATTTAGCTGTCGCCCTAAACGATTTTCCAAACAATTACTTTAACACATAGACATATTAAAGCAACGAAACAATTTCATAGAACGATAAATAGTCAAAACACATAGTCACGATAATTAAAAGTCTTAACTACGAAATATCCTAGCGTTCATCTAATCCCAAACACAAAGGGAATTAGCTACGCATAATAGAAGGAAAAACAACTAAGGAAATAGAAATTAAGAGAAAAGAACTCATAATCGTTGAAAGCTCGGGTAGATCTTTGTTCTTCGTTCACGTTTGCGTAGAACTCCGTCTCTCGCGCTCCGGGGCGTGATTCTTCGTTCTTTCGTGCTATTTTTCGTCTCTAGAGGGTTTAGGATTTGTATCTGATCGAAGTCCCTCTTTCTGAGTCGAATTTGGGCTTTTATACTAAATTTCGCACGGGTCACGGCCTGGGACATGGGACGTCACGGCCGTGACCATCACCGACTCTACGCGAGAATATCGAAACCATGCGTCACGGCCAAGTGCATCGATGGTCACGGCCGTGACCATCATCAGTGGGCTTCTCTGCCTAGCGTCACGGCCAGACGCATTAAGCGTCACGGCCATGACCATCATCAGCGCCCCGCTCTCTCGCTCACTGTCCCTCGTCACGGCCGTGACGCGTAATGCGTCTGGCCGTGACCGAGGGCAGTTTCGCCCTTTTTCGCGCCGTTTTGCTCCGTTTTCGCTCCTTTTCGCCCGAAACTCGTCCTAAGCTCCTTTAACATCAAAATAGGTGTAAATATGTTGAATAAATGCACAAAGTGATTGCTAAAACTATGTTATACCCTAATAAAGTACTACGATAAACGCACTAAAATGCGTTTATCAAACCTCCCCACACTTAAGCATTTGCTTGTCCTCAAGTAAATTAGAAATTAGATAAGGCATAAATCAGGATAACGGCACGATCGTTCGCAATTTATCATCAAAACTAGAAGGCACGAAAAGAATCAAGCAAACAATCATGGACGTTACACTAATGACTTGCACTTGTCGACTTAAACTTCCTTCGCACTGCTAATCGAGACTCATACTCTCACAAGGATTCGCTCAAGTCGCTCAGTGTATAGGCTAAATTTATGGTGAATCACTCAAATTCGTGCGCTAGTCCAACCCCTACCATAGGCTTGCAGGCTAATCGCATATCTACTACTTAAAGTGGCAAGCATAAATCTGAGGGTCTTTTTGGGAAAAACATGGATCAAATAGTCATGAAATGGTACGCATATATAATGAGCATGTAATCTTTAAACCAGGGATACGTAAGCGAAAAATTTCGAAGAACATAGCATGGTCGAACAGAAAATCACACGTCTCAGCACAGGATTCAACATTCTCGCCCCGAAATCCTAGACTTTTCTGCCCGACCCCTGTCAACTCAGTTCCCTTTCATTTTCTGCCCTTTCCCTTTAATTACGCTCTAGTGCACTACCCTTATTCCCTCAAAACATCAAGGTTCGGCTTTTGTCGCAAAGAATACATCGTCACAGCGAATGCCGTGTACCTAGGGATACTTATTACCGAAACCTATATCTTGCCAAAAGGTTTATGGGCATGCTTATGAAAACGGGATCAGGTCATTTCAGAAAACGGTCAAATCAGGGCGAGTCATTTCACGAATAACAGAGAAGAAAATCGAACCATACACTGAAACAGTAACTCTCAAGTCCGACTTCTGCTCTATTCTAAAATTCGGGTTCATATAATTTCTGGAGGCTTATATGAGTCAGGGGCATTTCATATCATATGAGGTACGCAACGAATAGGCTTAGGCTCAAAGGGGCTAACTATTGGGCTAGTCATGGTGGGAAGTTTTGGCTCTGGACTTAGTTCCTAATGCCCTCATCATTTCTACACTAACACACCAAAAACAGTTTCAACACGCATTAGACAGGCAAGTTCTAGAGAGATATAGACTAGGTACGTCACACAGCAAAAAAAATGAGCATAAGCTCGTCAGGCTCAAACTCTCACAATGAAATGGGGGTATGTGTACGAAACTCTCAAAACAGTGCTATATCTATTCAGGCAAACATGATTCAGTCAGTCATGCATATCCTAATTGCTCACAAAGATTCATAATAATGCAGACTAACTCGAGATAAACGCAAAAAAATCGTGCCTGAGTTCAATAATTCATGCCTTTCTAACGAAATTTATAGCTCATAGACACGTCATAAAAATTTAAGCTCATAGACACGTCATAAAAATTTAAAAATTTTCACGTAAGTTCTCAAACTAGATTCCCCTCCCCACACTTAAACCTGACGTTGTCCTCAACGTAAAAAGGATAAAGGAAGGGAAAAAGAGTTTAAAAAGAGCGTGACTCCCCTGATCGTAAATGTTGACGTGGTCGTGACTAAGCGCGTGATGGTTGTCGTATCGTGACTCGTGGTGGCTGACATGACTAAAAGGAAAACTAAACGTGATAGAAAAAACATGAATGATAATAATAATATATTAAAAAAAAAAAATACTAGATAGATAACACCTGGGTTGCCTCCCAAGAAGCGCTTCCTTTACCGTCTTTAGCCGGACGTGCTTTCGTTCGCTTAGGGTGGCTGGAAGTCGAGGTACAACATCTCTTTTCTACTTAAGTTTCCCTCGCCTACATCCATACCTTGGAGGTGTCGCCTTTCGCCGGGCAGCGGTTTCAACTCTAGTGGCGGTTGCTCCTCGACTGGGCTCTTGTCCTTAACTTCTTCGCTGCTCTCGTCGATGGCTATGATGGGTTCGTCGATCTCCTCCCCACACTTATCGATTTCCATAATCGTGTGCCTATCATGCTTGCTGACCTGTGACAGACCTTGGACAGAAAAGAGAAAATCGCGCTCAAAGACATCTAAGAAATAGCATTTATCATCTTGCTCGTTGCTCTTTTTCATCGAATCAGCCATATTGAATGTAACTTTTTCGCCGTCTACTGTCAAGGTTAATGTTCCATTCCTAACATCTATCATGGTCTCGCCTGTAGCTAAGAATGGTCTACCTAGAATTAATGGAACATTTTCATCCTCGTCCATGTCTAAGATCACAAAATCAGCAGGGATAACGAACTTATCGACCTTAACTAGAACATCCTCGATAACACCTAGAGGGTATTTTAACGATCTATCGGCCAATTGAATACTCATTCTAGTGGGTCGTGGTTTACCTAATCCTAAACGCTTAAACATGGAGTACGGCATTAAATTTATACTAGCGCCTAGATCAGCTAAAGCATGCTCAACTACTAAATCGCCTATCAGACAAGGAATAGTAAAACTCCCTGGGTCCTTGAGTTTTTTCGGTATCTTGCTCTGAAGTATCGCCGAGCACTCTCCCCGTAGGTATACCGTGGAGACGTGTTCGAGCTTCCGTCGATTCATCAGCAAGTCCTTCAGGAACTTAACGAAACTGGGCATCTGCACAATAGCTTCAATAAACGGTAAGTTAATATGTAATTCTTTGCACATACCTATAAATCTGCCAATTAGCGCCTCGTCTTTGTCCTTCTTCAACCGTACTGGATAGGGAGTCTTCGGCTGATACGGCATCACTGGTGGCCGCTCATTCTCCCTCGCTTTTTCTATTTCGGGTGCAGCCTCCTCCTTTTTAGGTTGAACCTTCTCTATTTCAGGTGCAGCTCCCCTCAATCGAGCTGGATATGGGATCTTTGGTTGATACGGCTTCACGAATGGTCGCGTCTTTCTCTCGTCATCCTTGACCTTCTCGACTCCGTCGCCCTTACTTCCCTCCACTTCTGGCTCGTCGTGGCCCTCGAAATCGACTTTCTCCTTTAAATTCTGCTTGGTAGGAGCTTCTTGTAATCCTCTCCCGCTTCTCAGGATTACCGCATTGCAATACTCCTTGGGGTTTGCCTCGGTGTAGCTCGGGAGTGATCCTTGATTTCGCCCCGCCATTTGCTTTGCTAATTGCCCCACTTGTTGCTCCAACCTCTTGATCGAGGCGTCTGTATTCTGAGCACGGATGTCATTCGCCTCCATGTACTCTTCCATCTTTGTCATTCGGCTTTCGTGGGCTGCGGTGGTGCTACTGAAATTCGTGAGAAGCGTCTTCATCATGTCCTTCATCTCCCTCATGTCGTCGGATCCTCCCACGGGCGCATTCTGGTACTGTCGTGGTGGCCCGTTTTGGAATCCGGGCGGTCTGGGCTGAAATCCTGGCGGTCCTTGGCCCTGATGATTCTGATTCCCGTACGCCAAGTTAGGATGAGCCCGAGGTTGGAAATTCCGCTGGCCGCCTTGGTAGTTGCCCATATAGTCGACGTGCTCCAATGACTGTCCAAGTTGGCATTCTGAGGTCTCGTGGGCAGCACCGCAAATTCCGCACAAGGGCACGTACGGCGTGTGCTGCGTCGGTGTGGTGGTGGCTACGGCGTTCACGGGCTGCGCCTGCCCAGACTTAGGAAGTAATGCGCCAATCACCGTCTGCAACTGGGAGTTCGTCGAGGCAAGTTGCTGCTGAAGCGCCTCGATCTTGGCATTAGTGGCCGTCTCCTCGCTAACTCCAAATACACCGGGTGTCTTCATCCTGGTATTGCCCCTCATGAAGCTATTCCTCGAATAGTCCTCGATTAAATTCCACGCGTCGGTGGCATTAAGCTTCACGAGTCCTCCTCCTGCGGCTCCATCTAACATATGGACAGTCTGATCGTTGAGCCCCTCATGGAATCGGTTGATCTGGGCTGCCTTCGACATCCCGTGCTGCGGGCACCTCTTCAGTAGCGCCTTATATCGCTCCCACACCTCGTAGAGGTTTTCTGAGTCCTTCTGATGGAATAGGGAGATCTCTGTCTTTAACCTTAGCACCTTCGAGAGTGGGAAATAGTGGTTGATGAAAGCGGCTCGCATCTCCTCCCACGTAGTGATCGATCTAGGTGGTAACATCTCAAGCCAATCCTTGGCTCTGAACTTCAAAGAGAACGGGAATAACATGAGCTTAATCGCGTCGCCCGGAACACCATTGATTTTGATGGTGTCGGTCACCGTCAGAAACGCCTTCAGATGGGAGTAAGGATCGTCATCGGGGTTTCCCTCGAACTAGGCCGTCTGGAAAATCATCTGAAGCCATGAGTGCTTCAGCTCGAAGTTATTGTTCTCTATCGGCGGAATGACAATCGCCGACTCCGTACCGCCTAGCGCGGCGTTCTTGAGGAGGTCCTGAAGTGATGGTTCCTCCTCGGGAATGTTATGGACGGGCACTCGATGGTCCGCCATGTCTACTACTGTATTGGGACTATCTACGGTGGTCTCTGCACGTGAGTTTTGGGTGGATTCCTGCGAACTATCCTCTGAATAGCTAACTAAACGGTCGTGAGAGCTAGTGGATGCTCCTTCGGTATCGTACTTCAGTTTCCTTCGTAACTTCCGCTCGAAATCTGGGTCTGCGTCAACGATGGGACCCGATGGATGGTTTCGGGTCATTCACCGCTGAATCGTACCTTCAATATGTGCAAACAAAAAAAAAAGATTAGCAAAGGAATAATAAAAACGTCGAAAAGATTACGATGGTACTAATGACGCAGGAAACAAATAACGCAAATAACACAAATAACGCAAATAGTAATAGCAAGTAAAGACGTCAAATAGAAGTGGCTAAATTACCGAACTACGGTGTTCCTAATATCAATCTACTCCCCGGCAACGGCGCCAAAAACTTGATCGACACGTGGTGTGTGAATGAAAATGTGCGACAAGTAATAAATAAAACGTATACTAAATTACTATCACCGACGTGCGATAGGCAGTGAACCTATCGTTTGTAGTGCAGTAGAGTGAGTAGACGAGTATCGAACACGAGGAATAAATCAAGTACTAGTAATTACCTATCGACTCGATATTTAGCCTGAATAAAATACGCAGATTTTTGATGACTTAACCTAACACTAACCCCTAAATCGACTAGAAATTCAAAGGACACGTTAAACTGGTACGAAGCTTTCAGATAATAAAAAGTGCTCGGGATTCGAATCCCGCTAGGTATTGTTGGCTAAGACAATGAACTATCGCTCCTACGTGATTCTGACTAGATCGCAGTAATTTTCCTGCCCGCTCGCGAGTTTGCTGTCGCCCTAAACGCTCGCGGGGATCTACAATTCATTAATTACTAACGGCGAGGATCGAGTATTTGCTTTCGCCCTATACTCGAATCCTATCTTCTACGAATGGCCTAATCGTTATTTAGCTGTCGCCCTAAACGATTTTCCAAACAATTACTTTAACACATAGACATATTAAAGCAACGAAACAATTTCATAGAACGATAAATAGTCAAAACACATAGTCACGATAATTAAAAGTCTTAACTACGAAATATCCTAGCGTTCATCTAATCCCAAACACAAAGGGAATTAGCTACCCATAATAGAAGGAAAAACAACTAAGGAAATAGAAATTAAGAGAAAAGAACTCATAATCGTTGAAAGCTCGGGTAGATCTTTGTTCTTCGTTCACGTTTGCGTAGAACTCCGTCTCTCGCGCTCCGGGGCGTGATTCTTCGTTCTTTCGTGCTATTTTTCGTCTCTAGAGGGTTTAGGATTTGTATCTGATCGAAGTCCCTCTTTCTGAGTCGAATTTGGGCTTTTATACTAAATTTCGCACGGGTCACGGCCTGGGACATGGGACGTCACGGCCGTGACCATCACCGACTCTACGCGAGAATATCGAAACCATGCGTCACGGCCAAGTGCATCGATGGTCACGGCCGTGACCATCATCAGTGGGCTTCTCTGCCTAGCGTCACGGCCAGACGCATTAAGCGTCACGGCCATGACCATCATCAGCGCCCCGCTCTCTCGCTCACTGTCCCTCGTCACGGCCGTGACGCGTAATGCGTCTGGCCGTGACCGAGGGCAGTTTCGCCCTTTTTCGCGCCGTTTTGCTCCGTTTTCGCTCCTTTTCGCCCGAAACTCGTCCTAAGCTCCTTTAACATCAAAATAGGTGTAAATATGTTGAATAAATGCACAAAGTGATTGCTAAAACTATGTTATACCCTAATAAAGTACTACGATAAACGCACTAAAATGCGTTTATCAATTTGGGCCAAGAATTAAAGTTCCATTTGGGCCTAAATCGATATTGGGCCTAATTTTTAAATCTACCCCACTAAAAATTGTAGCCTATTTTCGAAAATTCCTAAATAAATTAGGGGTCACTTGGTACGAATTAATTGCACTAAATTCAAGAAATCGCCTAAGCACGTAATTTTCCACACAAATTTCAAGTAAGTCACATAAGCACGAAGGTAACACACGAAAAGCACGTAATTGCATTCCACATTTTATGCAAATTTATTGGCCCTAATGTGCTTACGAGGACTCGGGTGCTACATCCTCCCCCCCTTAAAGAGGATTTCGCCCCCGAAATCAGCCCGTTTGGAACAACTCGGGATAGCGGACTCTCATTTCATCCTCACGTTCCCAGGTGGCTTCCTCTGCTGACTGATTCTGCCACAGAACTTTCACTAGAGGAATTTCTTTATTCCTAAGTCTCTTAGTTTCGTACATCAATATTTCCACTGGCACTTCCTCATAGCTCAAATCCGGCTTCAACTGCTGGTGCAACGAGTCGTTTATTAGTACATGGCTGGGGTCAGCGATGTATTTTTGCAAAGTCGAAACATGGAACACATCGTGTACTTGTGACAACGATGCTGGTAGTTCCAGTTGATACGCTACTTCACCAACTCTTTTCGCTATCTTGAAGGGACCAATGTATCTTGGGCTTAGTTTTCCCTTTTTGCCGAATCTCTTCACGCCCTTCATTGGCGATATTTTCACGAAGACCAAGTCATCAACTTCAAATTCTAGCGGTCTGAGTCTTCGATCCGCATAGCTCTTTTGTCTGCTCTGAGCTGTCTGCATCCTTTTTCGTATCGTCGAGACAATTTCTGTCATTTCTTGGATCATATCTGGGCCTAGCATCGCCCGTTCACCGACTTCGTCCCAATGCACTGGGGATCTGCACTTACGCCCGTACAAGGCTTCATACGGAGCGGAGCCACTCCAATCGTAGCTTGGTAGCTATTATTGTACGAGAATTCCACGAGTGGAAGGTACTTGCTCCAATTGCCTTTGAAATCGAGTATGCAAGCTCGTAGCATATCCTCCAGAGTCTGGATAGTCCGCTCGGATTGGCCGTCCGTTTGCGGATGGTAAGCCGTGCTGAATGACAACTTTGTCCCCATCGCCTTTTGTAAGCTCGTCCAGAACTTAGATAGGAATCTTGAATCACGGTCTGATACTATTGACAACGGTACTCCATGGAGTCGTACTATCTCTTGGATATACAATTCCGCGTATCGCTCCATGGTGAATGTCGTACTTATTGGCAGGAAATGGGCAGATTTCGTAAGTCGATCTACAATCACCCAAATTGCGTCGTGCCCTTTCGCGTTCTTCGGCAATCCGCTTACAAAATCCATCGTTATGTTGTCCCATTTCCACTCTGGGATTGGTAAAGGCTGCAGCGTTCCTGCTGGCCGTTGGTGTTCTGCCTTAATTCGTTGACAAGTGAGGCATTGACTGACGAATTCGGCTACGTCTTTCTTCATTCCTGGCCACCAGTAGTGCGCTCGTAGGTCTCTATACAGTTTCGTGGCTCCAGGATGCACTGAGTATGGTGTAGTATGTGCTTCCGCCATTATAGTTCTTCGGTGTCCTGCATCGTCTGGTACATATAATCTGTTCTTGTAGTACAAGCTCTCGTCGTCTCGGAATACATAGTCTACTGCCGGCTGCTCTGTCTGGGTTCCCTTGATCTTGACATAGAACTCGTCATTTTCCTGAGCCTTCTTGATTTGTTCTAACAATGTTGGTTGAAGGGTCAAAGCTGCTAACTTCACCTCGACCTCGCCTAATGGTACGATCTCCACTTCGAGTCGTTGGAGTTCCGTGCTTACTGTCTTTCGACTTAAGGCATCTGCTACGACGTTTGCTTTCCCTGGGTGGTAGTTGATTACACAATCGTAGTCCTTCACCAATTCCAGCCATCTTCTCTGTCTCATGTTTAGCTCCTTTTGGGTGAAGAAGTACTTTAAACTTTTGTGGTCGGTGTAGATTTCACATCTTTCACCATATAGATAATGCCTCCAAATCTTGAGGGTAAAGACCACAGCTGCTAGTTCCAAGTCGTGTGTAGGGTAGTTCCTTTCGTACTCCTTCAACTGCCGTGAGGCATAGGCCACCACATTTCCGTTTTGCATTAGTACGCATCCGAGCCCATTTTTCGAGGCGTCGCTATAAACGGAGAATCCTCCTGTTCCTGTGGGTATCGTCAACACTGGGGCGGTAGTGAGCCGCTTCTTCAGTTCTTGGAAGCTCCGTTCACATTCTTCGCTCCATTGAAAAGGAGTATTCTTTCGGGTCAACTTTGTCAATGTTGAGGCAATTTTCGAAAAATCCTTTATGAATTTCCTATAGTAGCCTGCTAAGCCTAGAAAGCTCCGTACTTCTGTTACATTGGTCGGCTGTGGCCAGTTATTGATTGCCTCGATTTTGCTTGGGTCCACTGAGATTCCCGCTCCAGAGATAATGTGTCCCAAAAATGCTACTTGGTCCAGCCAGAATTCACACTTTTTAAACTTAGCGTACAGCTGCTTTTCCCTCAGTACTCCAAGTACCACTCGTAGGTGTTGTTCGTGTTCCTCCTTCGTCTTCGAGTATATGAGGATGTCGTCTATGAATACAATCACGAACTTGTCCAGATAGGCTTCGAACACCCGGTTCATTAGGTCCATGAAGGCTGCTGGCGCATTGGTCAGCCCGAAGGGCATGACAAGAAATTCAAAGTGCCCGTATCTGGTACTGAATGCCGTTTTCGGAATATCGTCCTTGCGGATTTTCAGTTGATGGTATCCCGACCTCAAATCTATCTTAGAAAACACTGTGGCGCCTTGTAGTTGGTCAAAGAGATCGTCGATCCTGGGCAATGGATACTTATTCTTGACCGTTAACTTGTTCAGCTCCCTGTAATCTATGCACAGCCTCATTGAGCCGTCCTTCTTTCGCACGAATAGAACTGGCGCACCCCAGGGAGAAAAACTGGTCTGAATAAACCCTTTCTGTAGGAGTTCGTCTATCTGTTCCTTCAGCTCCTTCAATTCGGTCGGTGCTAACCGGTATGGAGTCTTGGACACTGGTGCAGCTCCCGGCACCAGGTCGATTGTAAACTCGATTTCTCTGTCTGGAGGTAGTCCCGGCAAGTCTTCCGAAAATACGTCTGGGAACTCCTCAATTACGGGTACATCTTCAAGTCTTGTAGAGGAATTTTCTTCTGTCTTCAGCGCAAACATTAGGTATGCCTCGCATCCGGCTTTGATTAATCGTTGGGCCTTTAACGCCGAAACCTTAGGAACAATTCCTCTTTCGCCCGTCCCCTTGAAAGTGAGAGGTTCTCCCCCTTCCGTGCTGAACGTGACCACCTTACGGTTACAGTCTATCACCGCTCCGTATTGTGAGAGCCAGTCCATCCCGAGGATCACCTCGTAATCGTTCATCGGAATGACTATTAAATCTACAAGCAACTCCTTGTCGCCGACTAAGACTGGGCAGTTTTTCACTACTTGACTAGTCCTAATTGGGGTCCCGCTTGGAATTGCTACACTATACTCACAACTCACACTATCAAGCGTTATTCCAAGTTTTGTCACATACTTCACAGATGCAAATGAATGGGTCGCCCCGGAGTCTACTAAAATGCACGTGGGAGTTTGGTGGATTAGGAGAGTACCTGTCACCACCGCCGGGTTGTTCTCAGCTTCCTCTGAAGTGATGGTATATACCCGAGCTGGCACCATCTGAGGTCCTGCTTGGCTCCCGGCCTGACTTCCCGAAGCACCTTCCGGGCACTGTCTCACGAAGTGTCCCGGCTTCCCGCATCTGAAACACGCGTTGGCCAGCGTATTGCAATTCCCGAAGTGCCTCTTTCCGCACTTCTGACAGTTGGGAATCGGCACTGCCCCTTGATTCTGATTCGGGTTCGGGGGTCTATTCACTGTCCCTTGAGGTTGTTGAGGAGGCCTGTTGTGGAATTTATTTTTACCACCTTTAGGCACAAACTGCCGCTTCTGATTTCCTCCACTCCATTGTGTTCCTTGCATTTGCGCAAATTTGCGCTTGGCCTCTTGTGCCCTCACGATCCGAGCCTCAGCTTGTTCTGCCACCATTGCCCTCTCTGCTGCCTGAGCGTAAGTAGCTCCCTGGATTCCCGCCATGCTCACATCTCTATAGAGCTCGGGTTTCAATCCTTCCAGGAACCGTTCAATTTTCAGAGCATCCGTGCTGACCATGTGTGCTGCGAACCTGGACAGCTGCTCAAACTTTCGTATGTACTCCGCCACGGTCATCGATCCCTGCTGAGGTTTATGAATTCGTTGAGACGCTGGGCTCTCACCGGGGCCGTCAAGTACTTACCCCGGAACAGCTCCTTGAATCTGTCCCAAGTCATAGTGGCAGGATTCTCGATCACCATAATGGTGTCCCACCAATGTCCGGCGCTTCCTCTTAGAAGGAACGCGGCGCACAGAGTCTTTTCTGCCTCTGGGACTCTGCTGTAAACGAACATGCTCTCTAGTGTCCTTATCCAATCTTCGGCTGCCGTCGGGTCAGCCGTATCCTCGAAGGTTGGTGGGTTCAACCTCCTGAACCTTTCTCCCACTATTTCTGCCCTATCGGCCTGAGTGTTTCCAGCATTCGTGGTGTTCTGTTGGATCAGCTGTTGTATCTGTGTTGACTGCTGGCGAACCAATTCCGTAAGTTGGAAAATGGTCGCGTCACGGTTGTCAGTAGGGGCCGTGTTTCCCCTATTCTGGTCATCGCCACCGCTCGACTCCCCTCTTGTTCTTACCATCTTCTATCCCTATCCTGATTGTCCTAGGCCAATAAATTATGCAACATAGAAATCCACCTAAAATTTAGACTTACTTACAAGGCCGCTTCCGCTCTTTTGGGTGTGTGTGTATGGACAGTCTACAGGACCTGTGACCGAAGCTCTGATACCACCCTGTCACGACCGCCACTTCCCTAACTGCCTATTCTAGCGCATTCCTATGTGCCTAGCGAGTTATGAGTAGTAAGGTACACTAAAAATGCGTAAAATTTTTTTTTTCCTTTTTCCATTTACATCATGGAATGATGTTCTGTACAAGTCAAAAGAGTACATGTCGAACACTAAGTTCCAGACACGATCTAACTACGAGGACGATGGTGCGTCGGCACAGCAAAAGGCTCCTATGTGCCCGGCCTCACAGGTCGTCATCCATACACACACGTCCACCCCAAAAGCAGCGCGAAGCTTCAAAAGATTGGCCTTGTCATCTAATGCGATCACGCACCGTGCTCGCTGGCGCCTACAACACATAACATAAAAGAATGAGCCACCGGGGCTCAGTAAGCAGAAATCATGCATGTATGCTCGTGTCCCTTTCCCCGCAAAGGCAAACCCTGCCGATGCATAAATTTCTAAGCAAGGGCAATCCGCGCCGATGCACCTAGCACTCGCACTAGCAAAACTCAGGGCCCTCGGCTAATCTCACTATGCACCACAAGAGCTCACGTCCCTCAAGGACAATACGACAGCGGTCCACGCCGGATGGACGAACCCTAGGATGCACATCGTTCCCCTAGGTCGCCATATGAATCCGGTCGTCCCCGACTGTCCGGCGGTCGCTCACGCTGGTAGCCCACGCTGAGGTCGCTTACACCAGGGTTCCACCCTGTGTCGCTTATACCCTCAGGTCGCACCCTCCAGGTCGCACCTTACCGCCACGGGCCATGCCCAAATCCTTTCCACAGGATATCAATATATATCTACAATAATAGTACGACGACGCTAAAACGCCGCCCTGGTAGCATAGGAGACAGCCCCTGACTCAACTATGAGTCGACACACTTGCCCACATCGGCAAGTCCTCGTCGCGTACAAGCGACATATCACCATGCACACTCTATCCCATGACCCTTCCCCATGAGTTCGTGCGTGCACATGAGCATGCATATGCAAACAAATGCAACTTATGCTTACCATATGAAAGCGTAACGATTAATTCACGTAATCACGAAACCACGTAGGCATATAGTCACATACACATATAGCACACAAGTTATGTGTTGTAGTTGGATTTCTACTTACTTGGCGCCCGTCGGCTGTTAGCTGGCGGATCTGTGAAATTATTAGTCCCTAGTTCCGGGCATAAAATGGTATTGTTAGTACACTATCCAAATTCTTGAATTTTCAAGATATTAAAATACTTAGCTATAAAACTCATGATTCGTGAAATAAAGTCGTGATTCGGGAAATAAAACTGTGACCATTAATTCATGGCTTATTAAATTCGTGACATATATAACATTCGGGAACTAAAAATTCGTGACTTGCTTGTCGTCCCAATTCGTGAAATAAGTTAGCCCTTAATTCGTGAAATTCTCCGCATAAATTTGCGAGTTGGATTCGTGAAGTACGGTTCGTCATCCTTCCTCAGTTCGCGAAGTTGAATTCGCTAAGTCCATATGCGTTATATTAATATTTTATTTCTTGCTTTGCGACTTCCTCATTAAAATCTTAGAATTTGTAACATACACCTCAATCATAGCTCGTGAAGTTCTATTGATATTATTTTATTCCTATATTTATTTATTATTAATATATATATATATATATATATATATATATATATATATATATACTCTCACGAAGTCCTATGTACCATTCATCTTATTCTATTTCCTTTGGCTTCGTGGACCTCCAATGTGCACATATAATTTGCCACGTCAACTTTCCATTCACCTAAGTCCCCCTAATTATTGATATCAACTCATCACCATTCGTAAGGTTTTCACTCACGCAACTAGTGAAGTTCTCTACCACTAACGATTCGTGGATCAGCGTCACACACAATTCGCCAAACTACTTACCACGTGATATTAATATTTCATATCCATTCTTTATAATGAATTCGCAAATCACAGCTCACACAAATTCGTGAAGTTTTGTCACTTCGTGAACTCCATAACTGTCTCTTACTTTGCGAATTCTATTACTACTATTTCTCCCTTAATTTACAAAACATCACCTTATATCAATTTCACGAATTCTATTTATCTTATCATATGATCCTTAATTCGTCTGGATTCACTGCGTTGATATCCGTGACATTCATGACATAATAATAGTATTTTCCAAGCTGGTATGATATTTATTTTATTTTATTCTTATGCCACATAAGGTTGGCCAAGCTCACATGACATACTTGGGCCCGTAAACTTCAATTCGCAAAGCAGTTGTGCGGCTTCTTCACTTCGCGGCTTCGGGGGTTCGCTAAGTCAGTTCGCGGCCTTGGACCCGCAAACCTCATTCGGCCCGCGAAGCTTTCAGTTCGCAACGTGGGTTCGCAAAGCTCTTCAACCCGCGAAGTGCATGGACCCGCAAACCACAAGTTTTACAAACCCCTTGGTCGGCCCGCAAAGTTGGTGAGTTCGCAAGGTCGTTTTGCGACTTTTGTGGACTCGCAAACCTTGGACCCGCAAAGTCCCGAGTTCGCGAACTCGTCCTAATTCACAGCTTCCTCATTTCACTACCAATTCGCAAACTTTCATACTTAACGGTTCCTCACATTTCGCGACCTCAAAACAGATTTTGACACTTAAACTCTAGGGAACTTTGATTTAAATCTTACTTTTCTCAAGAACATGGTGAAGACGAAGAACTTCAAAACCCTAAAAACCCCCAATCGACCTAAAATACGATTTTGTGCAACTTCTCGTGTCCTAACCTCCTAGCTAGGTGAGGTTCGAACTAATAACCTAACTTGTAAGTGAGAAACGTAGGAATATTAGCAAGAACTTCATACCTTCCTTAGGCTAAGTTTCGAATTCTCCTCCTTCTCTCTTCTCTTCGTTTCTTTTAGTGTGAGAAATGGTCTATATTTTCTAAAATATCTTTGCTAGCTAGTTGTGGGAGATGGAACCTATTTGACGTAATTTCCTAATTTTGAGGAAACTTGTCTCTTTGATTTTTCATTGGTGATTTGGGCCAAGAATTAAAGTTCCATTTGGGCCTAAATCGATATTGGGCCTAATTTTTAAATCTACCCCACTAAAAATTGTAGCCTATTTTCGAAAATTCCTAAATAAATTAGGGGTCACTTGGTACGAATTAATTGCACTAAATTCAAGAAATCGCCTAAGCACGTAATTTTCCACACAAATTTCAAGTAAGTCACATAAGCACGAAGGTAACACACGAAAAGCACGTAACTGCATTCCACATTTTATGCAAATTTATTGGCCCTAATGTGCTTACGAGGACTCGGGTGCTACACTTGTGTCCAAAGCGAGGTAAAAGTCCTCAACAATCTCACAGAGAGCAAGGTGAGGCTTCAGCTGTAGAGGATGGTTATGAATCTGCTGAAGTGCTGAATGTGTCTGAGGTTGAAAAGCACTTGGAATGGATTATGGACTCAGACTGTTCTTTCCATATGACCTCTAACAGAGATTGGCTGGAAAAGTTTGAGAACTTTGAAGGGGGTAAAGTACTGCTAGGAAATGATACTCCCTTTGAGATCAGAGGCATTGGCTCAGTTAGGATAAGGGTGCACACTGGAAGTGAACTCATCCTAAGAGATGTGAGGTACATCCCTGACTTGAAAAGGAACCTAATCTCTGTTGGAATGCTAGATGACTTAGGCTACAAGATAGATACTAGAAACGGACAGATGAGGGTATTCAAGGGTTCTCTGCTGAAAATGAAGGGAATTAAAAGAAATGGAGTCTACTCTCTGCTTGGCTCGGCTATTGCAGACACTGCCTCTAATGCAAGTGTCGAGGTAGATACAACAAGCCTGTGGCATAAAAGGCTGGGGCACGTGAGTGAAAGAGGTCTTCAAGAATTGGCCAAGCAAAGTATGTTTGACACTGATACAATAGGGAGGCTGAATTCTGCGAAACCTGTGTGTTTGGGAAAGCTCACAAGGTAAAGTTTGAATTGGGCAGACACTGTTCTCAAGGACCCCTGGACTACATTCATTCGGACCTGTGGGGGCCTACTTCTGTGATATCACTGGGAGGAGCAAAGTATTTCATGTATATTATTGATGACTACTCGAGGAAGGTATGGACCATTGTCCTCAAGACCAAGGATCAAGCTTTTGAGAAATTCGGAAGCTGGAGGAAATCTGTGGAGCTTCAGACCAGTAGGAAAGTTAAGACATTAAGGACAGACAATGGATTGGAGTTCTGTTCAAATGAGTTTAACTCATACTGTGAGGCTGAGGGGATCAAGAGACACAGAACCCTACCTCACACTCCTCAACAGAACGGGCTTGCAGAAAGGATGAACCGCACCTTGCTTGAAAGAACCAGATGTATGCTGCTAAGTGCTGGATTGCCAAAATCATTTTGGGCAGAAGCCTTGACAATAGCAGCTTACTTGGTAAATAGATGCCCCTCAACAGCAATCAAGTTCAAAACTCCTGAAGAACTGTGGACAGGGTCAAAACCAAGTATGAAGCATCTTAAGGTGTTTGGTTGTGTAGCTTATGCACACAGGAAGGGAGATAAGCTGGAAAGCAGAGCCACTAAGTCAATTTTCATTGGCTATCCCGAGGGAGTAAAAGGCTACAAGCTGTGGAGCTTAGAGCCAGGAATGAAAAGGTGTTTTCTAAGCAGAGATGTAACTTTTACAGAAGATAAGATGACAAATCTGGAAAAGAAATCCCTGAAGGAGAAAACTGAAATGGCAGCTGATTCAGGTTATCTTAGGAAAACTCTAGTTGAGGTGGAGCACAATAAGGAATCTGAGGGCCAAGATGAAGCAGAGGTAGATGAAACTGAACCTGTAGAAAGTGAAGCTGGACCTGAATCTGGAAGTGATGAAGCCGATGTTGAAACAGAAAACTTCACAGCTGAAACAGATTATATGTTAACCAGGGACAGGGAAAGAAGGAAGATCAGAGCACCAAGGAGATATGGCCAAACTGATATGATTGCCTTTGCATTCACCATGGCTGAAGAAACTGGAAGTGAACCTAGCTCATATCAGGAAGCAATGAGCAGTTCTGATAGGAAGAGCTGGAAGGCTGCCATGGATGATGAGATGATTTCTTTAATGAAAAATGACACTTGGCAGCTGGTTGAGAGACCTAGGAATCAGAAGATAATCAGCTGTAAGTGGATTTTCAGGAAGAAGAAAGAAATGAATTCAAGAACTAGGTATAAAGCTAGGCTAGTTGCTCGAGGCTTCACACAGAATGAGGGAGTTGATTATAATGATGTGTTTTCTCCTGTGGTGAAGCAAAGATCAATTTGACTGATTCTCTCACTGGTAGCTCAATACAACCTTGAACTTGAACAATTAGATGTTAAGACAGCATTCTTATATGGGAAGTTAGAGGAGAAAATTCTTATGTCACAACCTGAGGGATATGAGAAGTAGGGAAAGGAAGGGCTGGTATGCCTGCTGAAAAGATCTCTCTATGGGCTGAAACAGAGCCCTAGGCAGTGGAATAAGAGATTTGACCAGTTTATGACCCAAAACCTTTTCAGAAGGAGCCACTATGATCCTTGCATTTACCTTAAGATCTGCTCAAATAGTAAGTGCTGCTATCTACTGCTTTATGTTGATGATATGCTGATTGCTTGTGAAGATAAGAATGAAATTAGGAAAGTGAAGGAGTCTCTGATGTCTGAGTTCGAAATGAAGGACCTTGGTGCAGCCAAGATTATCCTGGGAATGGAAATTGAAAGGAACAGAACAGAGAGTTACTTGAAACTTCACCAGAAATCCTATCTTACCTCAGTACTTAGGAGATTTGAGATGGAAAACTCTAAAACAGTGTCTGTGCCATTAGCTGCTCATTTCAAGCTAAGTAAGGAGTCTAATAGTTCCACAGCTGATGAGGAGGCTGCCATGAAAGGGATATCATATGCCAATGTTGTAGGCTCGTTGATGTATGCTATGGTATGCACTAGGCCAGACCTAGCCTATGCTATCAGCATGATAAGCAGATTTATGGCAGATCCTAGAAGGAGTCACTAGGCAGCGGTAAAGTGGGTGCTGAGGTATGTGAAAGGCTCACTGGAAATAGGATTGATCTTCAGGAAAACATAGAACATGGCTGAAAATGAAAGAGTCATTGAAGGATTTGTTGACTCAGAGTATGCTGGCTGTATTGATACCAGAAAGTCTTTAACCGGTTATGTGTTTACTTCATATGGTACTGCTATAAGCTGGAAAGCTACCTTGCAAAAGGTGGTTGCATTATCAACCACAGAGGCAGAATACATCGCGCTAACTGAGGCTGTGAAGGAGGCAATATGGCTGAGAGGGCTCATTGCTGAATTGAGGATTAAACAGCAAGTTGTTGATGTGTTCTGTGATAACCAAGGGGCTGTGTATCTGGCCAAAGACAGTGTGTACCATGAGAGAACGAAACACGTTGATCTCAGGTTACACTTCATTCGAGAAGTGGTTAATGCAAGGTTGGAGTCAAGAAGATTTCCACATATCATAATCCCGCAGATGCACTAACCAAACCAGTTTCAAGCTGCAAATTCAACTATTGCTTGGAACTGGTTGGTTGCTTAAATGCCCCTTAATCGAGGGGGATTGAACGCCAGGGATCAGCTGTTGAGTTGATGGATCAAGGTGGAGTTTTGTGATGATGATTCATAAACTCAAAGCTATCCGAATAAATAAAGGGAAGAGTATATTCTATCTAGAATAAGAAACGCGAATTGCTTGATGAAACTACACTGAAGTCGTCGAAGCAGTGAAGCTGAAATCGTCGAGCGAGCTAAAGAAAGTTAACGCTGATGAAATCGCGGCCAGCAAGGGCGACTCATTTAAGCTGACCTGGAAACCGTTAAGTCGGTTGGTCACGAGCTTTGTGCGCCTATGCCAGCTATGAATAAAAGGGATTTTCATCAGTGTTTTTCGTGAGAGTTTGAGAGCTGATAACTTCTCTGAGAGTGAGAGTTAGTGAAAGCTGTAAAGATAAAAGCGATTGAGTGCTGTGAGCTCCGTAATCTCGTTTGAGAATCATCAATAAAAGAGTTGATCCTTGGCCGTGGACGTAGGCTAAAACCAGTAGCCGAACCACGTATATCGCTTTGTTCAATTTAAATTTGCTGTTTCCGTAAACTCGATTTCAAGTGCCGAATTGAAAAATTGATCGACGAGATCATCTGTTGGGAACTTGATTGATACGAGATTCACGACAACCTCCAACCTCCCTCTAAACGAGAAACGAATAAAATACCCTAAATCATCCCCTTTAATGGAGGTTGGGGGAGGTGCCTTTTTCTCTCACCTATCTGTTCTCTGTGTCATTTTCTTTATGTTTTTGTCTTTTTTTTCATAGGTTGGTTCGCGAGTTTTCCGAAATTGGTGCATGTGTATCCTCACTTTTAGGAGTTGTTTTCTCCTCTCGTGGGAGTGACAGTACCGAAGAAAATAAGCATATGAAGTCAAGGCAAAAGAAAGTGAAAAGTGTTGTAAATCTATCTAATAGCTATGCTTTTAGAGCTTTAGGCTGGGTTGTACTATGTTCTTTAGTTCTTGTATTCAAGTGTCTAATGTTTCTTTTGGTTTGGCTTTTCGTTTTTGCTTTTCTAGGGTTGTGTGGTATCTCTCTCTTGACGAGAGCTTTGTCCGCGCTGGACTACGAATATAAAATGAGGGATAACTTGCGCTGTTTTGCCCGTGTAATTCACTTTATTAATGAAATGTCGTTTTAGAAAAACAAAAGGAGTTTCCGGTTTGATTATGTGACTTACACTTACATGAATGAAACATTGGTGTTTGTGATTTATTTTGGGAATGTAGTAATATGGGCCTCCTATTGAGTAAAGTAAGTAAATCAAGGGCTTAAGTCCCAATTTGTCGAAGGCCCCGATTTAGTAATGTTAATATGTAAATAAAATTTATTAGTGAATAAGGCCCCCGAAATTTATGTTACTCAACCCACTAATTTATGTCTTACATGTTCAAAGATAAGCTCCAAGATCAATGAAATATATACAGAACTAGTGGAGTCATAAAGGCTTAAGATTAATAAAATTTGTTATCCACGAACAAAAAGCAGAACGTTTATATGCGGTTTGATGCAAGAAAGATTATATGGATTGAGGATTTTATCAATGACTGGCTATTTGATTTACAATATTATTTTATCAACTGAAAATAAATTGGCGGAAAATATTGATTATGAGAATTATAAAATTTACGTCAAAAAGGTAGAAGAGTAAACTTCATGTAAAAAATTGTTTTTATTTGTTTTAAAAAACTCCACTAATGAAAACAGTTTTTTCTTTTGAATTTTTACGCACGACTTCTATAAACTTTAAGTTTTATATTTGTCAGTCTCAAATCCAAATAAAGAAGGAGGATCGTACTATGTTGGCACGTAACATTTGTTTTCAATATATAACATTTAATTTGTTTTAGCTTGTTAAAAAAAATCCCTCTTTAAACTCGGTTTGGTCCTCGTACCGGTGAAGGTTTTAAATAATTAAGGCTAAAAAGCATAAAAAATTCTTGTTGTTCAGACAAAAATGACCTAAAATCTATATCGTTTGAAAAGTGCACAAAAAACCACTTGGGGTAAATTATGTGCTCCTTGTCATTTACACCCCCTAATTGGATGGTATAATGCTAGTTTTAGACAACAGAGGTATACGATGGTAAGCTTAACATAACACAAGGGAGTTTTGCGTAATAAAAAAACCATAGAGTAGTATCGTGCATTTTAATTATAACCACATGGAAGTATATATATATATATATCATAATTTAGCCTATAATTACTATGTATTGTTGTTTGTCTTCTATTCTTATTCCCAAATTTGTGAGTTTTGGAATACTACGAAATGGTAAAAAAAGGATTGTGCATCAAAATCAACTTCGATTGGCTCTTGCTGTTCCAGCTATTTTTTATGTCCACAGTATTACTTTCGATCCTTGTACATGTTGAATTGGGAATGAAAAATATTTTCACATTTATGAGGGAGTTCTCAATTCGATATGAGTTGCGTGTGTTAGTGTTGTGCAGATTTTTGAAACGTACATTAGGACCCTACTTTCGATGACTACGACCAACGAGTAAAAGGTATCACTTTGGCAATGGCTCAAGTATTATTAAATATCACTAGTACAAACTGTGTTATTGGCGTCGCAGGTATAGGCGACGGTTTGCCGAAAAACGTCGTCTATATGGCATGCGATGGCATTTTCGATATTTTTTTGACTTTTGTAAACTATAAGCGACGGTTTGTAGAGTATACTTTTAGAATTGTGCTTGATTTCATTAGTTGTCCTTGTAATTAGGGGCGTTTTGTATAGTTGTCCTTAGTTTAGGACTTGTTTGTTATTTATACCAAGTTTGCTTGGTATAAATAGGATTGTACACATTGAGCTTAATAGAGAAAGTTTTGAAAATTGATCCGAAAGGCTTGCAATTCTATTTCTAGAGAGAGAAACAACAGTAACTTTCTCACTCTACTCGAATTCTCTCTCTCGTTCTTCATTAGAGTTTTTCAATCTAATCTTAATGTCAATCGTTATCATCGAATTACTTAGAAATCATGCCTAGGATCATAGAGTTGTTAATCGTAGGACCTAACAATTGGTATCAGAGCCAATTCGTTATGTTTTGAATCAAAAATTGTTAGATTCGGATCGAAAATTTAATTCTGTTCACTGTTCATCTAAGAACAGTTTGGCACGAAATCTGTTTTCGATCCAATAGCATAATTCTGTGCCTAATTGACTTGAATTTGATGTTTCTGTGCTCGTTTAAGTATTAGATCATGATTGCGATCACTTCTGTAGCTGTTTGAACTTCGATTTGAGGATTAAATCGATTATGTGATTTACTGTTCACGAAGAACATGAAGAACACGTTCTGATTTTCATCAAAATTCGACATACTTTGCTTCATGACGTGTTTAATTGCTTGTTCGTGCGTTGTTAGTTAATGATTGCGAGCAATTACCTGAAATTTCAATGTCTAATTCCTTGTTTTTGCTTGAATCTGTGTTAATCGTATTCTGTGATTTTTCTCGTTCGTTCTAATTTTTCTCGCTAGGTTTTGCAATCGGATTAATTTCTCGATCGAAAAACTTGGCGCGATAGTTTTTCTCGGTCAGAATACGAAGTCGGTGCTAAAATCGTCAACACTAGAAACGATTTTAGTTAGAAATATTTCTCGAGCATTATTCAGCGAAAATCTTTTTCGAAGGAGACCAATTTTGACTTTGCACGCGTAAAAACTCTCTCTCGAGAAACATTTTCGGTCAAACATTTGAAGTTTGACCAAGCTAAAATCATTTACACGCGAGAAACTTTTCTAGTCAACAGATTTATTTTGACTTGTCGAGAAACTTACCAACGTATTGTTTCTTTACGATCGAAATAAATTCACGATCTGAAATTTTTCTCGACCGAATATTTTGGGCAATTTATTTCGCTCGAAAAATATTTCGCTGACAGACTTTCTCACGAGAACAATACACATTACATTCTACTTCGACTAAATTATTTTCGATCAAACTTTAAAGATTGAATCGAAATTAATTCTCGAACTATTTTTCGAATCAAACGCTACTACCGAACTTTATCACTTGTGAAGCACATTACATCATCTTCAAAAGTTCAAAACACTTAACGAAGATCCTTCAACAACTCAACAAAATGGATGCATACTCACTCGGAAATGACAACCGTCCACCGATTTTGCAACGAGGCGAATACACTGTTTGGAGAAGCCGCTTCCTAAATTTCATCGCTTTAAAAGATCAGGCCGAGAATCTACTGCAGTCACTCGAACAGGGACCAGCACAATTCTAGGTTCATGTACCCGGTGATGAAACGGCCACTCCTGCAATTCCTCCTACTAGGCGACTCAAGGAGCCTAGGGAGTACACAATCGAGGAGAGGGCTCGAGCTAAGGCTGATCTAGTAGCCATGAACATCCTCATGCAGGGCATCCCCAACGACATATACCGACAGATTGATAGCCTTTCATCGGCTAAAGGAATGTGGGATGAACTGCATAGGATGATGCAGAGGACGGAAGTTGGCATAAAGGCCAAAAGGCGAACATTCTTACCGCTTACGACTCCTTCAAAGCAAAGCCTGAGGAGAGTCTATACGAGATCTATCAAAGATAACTCACTCTTCTCAACGAGATGAGGAAGATAGAGATCACGAAGACCAACATGGAGACAAATATCAGATTTCTATCTTCTCTGCCCGTGGAATGGAAGAAAATATCCACTCAGATTCGACAAATAAAGATCTAGAGGAGTTGGATGTCCATGCCGTATTTGACAATCTCGCACAGCATGAGGATGATATAAGCGAGATTCTCAAGGAGCAGAAAGGCAAACAGAACGAAGACACTGTTGCCTTAGTCTCGGAGAAGAGGAGCTCAAGATCAAGAAAGGAAAAGACCATTAGGCCTCCTTCACCTTCAGAGTCGGAAGAAGAGTCGGACTCTGATGTTGAGCCAAATCTGAAAGCACTAGGAAAGCAGTTAGCTCTCATAGGACAAATGATGAGCAAGAAGTACTTCAAGAAGAAGTCATCAACCTCAGCCAACCGACTTCGGACTACAAGCTCTAAAAACAAGTGCACCAGAGAGCTCCGATGTCAAGAATCCTAAGGAAGCTAACAAGTGCTTCAACTGTGGCAAGCCAGGTCACTTCGCCAGAGAGTGCACTCTTCCGAAGAAGAGAGAGGCCAACTACTACTCCAGGAAGCTCCAATTGACGAAGCTGAAGGAAGCTGGAGTAGCTCTCATGGCCGAACAAGACCAATGGATTGAGGAAACATCGAGTTCTGAAGAAGAGAATTTAGCCCTCATGGCCCGTCTCGACAATGAATCAGACGCCCAAACCGCAAACGGACGACGAGAACGCATCCACCTCTTCACAAGAGGTAGACCTCCCTTCCACATTATTGACCATGTTAGAATCGTATAAAATAGAATACGCTAACATGAAACATGATCAGAAATGTATAAAGGAAGTAGAAGACAAATTGTCTAGGTCTAAAGAGAAAATCAATAGTCTCGAATCCGACCTTAGAAGCTCCCATAAGAAGATAGAAGAACTCACTAAGAGTTTACATTCTAGGGAGACTAGTTCATCTAAGACAGAGCAGTATAGTGTGAAGATTAAAGAATTGGAGGATAGGCTAGCAAATAACTACAATTGTTTGGTTAGGAATTTCAATGAGAAAGCCACCCTCAATTGTAGGATAACCGAAGCTACCACTATGATTACTAACTTAGAAGCCCAATTAGAAGAATAAAATGCAAAAGTTAGTAAACTTGGTGTAGAATTAGATGCTTGTCAAATCTCCAAAATTACAATAGAAAATAACTATGCTTTGTTAGGGGAAGAACGAAAGAAGTTATATACTAAGGTTAAAAAGTTAGAAGATCTTCTTGTTAGAAGGGGACAGACTGAACAGACAATATTCTTAAATCAACCCATGGACTTAGAATTTTATGATTATATATTTGGCTTAGGCTTTGAGAACCTACGGTGTCTGTCGAAAGTTGATTGTAAGCAACTTTACGACATTCAATACATGGGCTTAGGATTAACAGATCTTATGGTTTTTACTAATGCTAAAGAAATAGATGCTTTAGAAGAAACCAAAAGAAAAGCCAAGACTAGGGTTGAATTCCCTTCTCCTACACAGAATTGAATCAAAGCTTCAACATTAGGGACCTTCCCAAAGGTTGGAGTCTTGAATCAATAGAACTACCTGAAGATCTTTCCATTAAAGAAGAAGCACAAAATCATCATTCTGAAAATTCTCTCTATATAGCCCCTATTGTTAGGAAAATAGAGGAGTCAAGATGCTCATTAGAATTAGAACGAGAGAATTTTGAAGCTGAAAAGAAAAAGTTCCTAAAAGAGATTGAGAATCTCAAAGCTTCTTCAACATCCCAAGCTAAATCACACGCTATTCCGCGTGAAAATTGAAAGCGCCTTCAGTAGATCATAAACGTATTATTAGAAGTGCTAAGCCTAACACTATTTCACCTACGTCTACGAGGAGCGTATGACCAGCACTAGATACGAAGGCGTGGGTTTCTAGAATAAAAATAGAGAAGGAGTTAAGAAAGTCGAATGTTTCCAATATCGTTTCTCCTTCTGCAAAAATAAAAGAGACTCGGAAAAATAAAAGAGCCATTTCCTCGTTTCAAATAATTGCTTCTACACACTCCCTCAAACCAATCACATTTAGAAGCACTTATTTCGAAATAGGCTCCACATCGAAAACAAAAGATAATCATTCTGAAGCAAATGCTACTAGGAAAACTCGTACGAAACAAGATCCAGGCATAAAGAAAGCTAATGGCGCCATACATGACTGTCCTCACCTAAGGTATCCCGTAGAGATTAAATCCCCCAAGCACCTTAGGAGACTATCACAAGAAAAGATCTTTTCCTCGATCAAACCTACCAAAGCATTTGTACGTGCTGAAATTAACATTCCCTGCAAGGTTCAATCCAAATGGGTTCCTAAATCTCCGCCTAGGACGACGAAAGCCGAAACGGCCAAGTCACCTAAAGAGGCAGCACCCAAACCCACTTCTCCAAAAGTGAAATGGGTTGTCAAGACTCCCTCAAGTAATAATTTAGGAACTATATCTGAACCCGAAATCTTATCTGCTAATCTGAGAGGACCCATGTTTAAATGGGTACCTAAAGCTCTCTAAATTGTTTCTGCAGATCCATCATGTGTGGTACCACGATTCTGGTTGCTCCACACACATGACGAGAAATCAAGAACTGTTGAGCAACTACAAAGACCATCCTAACGGAAAAGTCAGGTTTGAAAACAACGATTCAGCCCCGATTCTAGGACGTGGGGATATCATTCTGAAGAATCTGACTATAAAAGATGTCTCATACGTCGAAGGCCTCCGCCATAACTTGTTCAGCATAGGCCAGTTCTGGGACAAAGGGTTCCTGGTGGTCTTTCATGCTGACCGGTGCAGAATTTTGGATAGTCAGGACACAGAACTCCTCTACGGACTTCGGAAATCCAATCTTTACACGATCAACGTGACATCCGTGCCGCCCTCGACAGCTGTCTGCCTCATCTCTCAGACTGTAATTCAGAGGAATAGCTTATGGCATCAACGCATGTCTCATCTCAACCTCAAAGCTCTTCAACATCTCTCAAAGAAAAAGTTGGTTCATGGTCTTCCAACTATACCTTTACAAAAAGAGCATCAATGTTCGGCGTGCCAATTAGGAAAAATGAAGCGAGCATCTCATCATATCAAACAAGTGGCCTCTACTTCACGTCCTCTGGAACTGCTACATATGGACCTCTGTGGCCCGATGAAGACTCAGAGTATTAATGGACGCAAGTATCTACTGGTCATAGTCGATGACTACTCTCGCTACACTTGGACAAGGTTTCTCCGAACAAAAGATGAGACAGTTGACTTGATCATCAATTTCGTGAACACTACTCAAAATTTGCTGCAGTCCAAGTCATTCGAACAGATAATGGCACTGAGTTCAAGAACAGATGTCTCAGTAATTTTTATCAGAAACTTGGGATAAGTCAACAATTTTCAGCCGCCAAGACTCCTCAACAAAATGGGGTAGTCGAACGAAAGAACAAAACACTAGTGGAAGCCGCGCATACGATGCTCATACATTCTGGACTTCCACATTTTCTTTGGGCAGAAACAGTAAACACTGCCTGTTTCACTCAAAACAGGACGGTGATTGACAAGCGCTTCGACAAGACTCCGTACGAAATTATCAACAAACGAGTACCCAACATTTCATTCTTTAAAGTCGTCGGGTGCAAATGCTTTGTGGCGAACGACCGAGAGCAACGAGCTAAGTTCGACCCTAAAGATTCGAAGCTACTTTGGTCGGGTATTCTTCAACCTTGACAGCGTACCGAGTATACATCAAGTCCAACCACACAATCAAAGAAAGCTACAACGTCACTTTCCACGAAGTGGCGGAGATGGCTTCCGGTCAAGTCAGTCCAGGACCCGTGCTTAACCCGATGGCTCCTGCACACCTCAGTTCAGGACCCATACTCAACCCGATAGCTTCGGAATATAACAGTTCAGAACCTGTACACCTCAGTTCACTGGTGTGTTGGCACAAAACCAACAGAAGAAGGCAACAACTCCGAATTCAACGTCAGAAGAAGCTATGAGACTTGCATTAGACGATTTGGACTCTCTCTTCGAGCCAGTATATCGGTCACAAAATGATACACCTATAGTGGATTTTCCACCTGAAGAGGCCGATGTACCAAGCTCTTCAACAGTTCCTACTTCAACCGATTCAGACTTGCCTCAGAATAATGAAGAAACTACCGTGGGTGTTGAGGAAGAATCATTAGAGTGGCTCTCTCCAAGTGCTGATTTGGAACTTCCTCACACAAATGAACAACCGGAGAACTTTGCAAATCTAGACCCACAAACGGCTGACGCATCGCCTTCAGCATTCCCAAATGAGCGCAAGTGGACTAGAGCTCACCCGGTTGATCAGATAATTGGCGAGCCCTCAAGCGTAGTAAGGACACGTCGTCAACACAGTCTCTTCAGCTGCTTCTTAAGCCAAAACGAACCTACCAAGGTAGCAGACGCACTTCAAGACCCGGATTGGGTAATAGCAATGCATGATGAAATTCATAAATTCGAACGTCTTAAAGTGTGGACCTTAGTACCACGTCCGCGTGGGAAAACAATTGTCGGAACTAAATGGGTATTCAAAAACAAGAAAAATGAAGATGGTGAAGTGATCCGGAACAAAGCAAGGCTAGTTGCGAGGGATACAATCAACAGGAAGGCATCGACTACGACGAGACTTATGCTCCTGTTGCCCGAATCGAAGTTATCTGCCTTCTCCTGGCTTATGCGGCTCACAAAGATTTCAAAGTCTATCAGATGGATGTTAAGATCGCCTTTCTCAATGGCGTGTTAAAAGAAGAAGTCTATGTAGCTCAGCCGGAAGGCTTCGTTGATCAAGAAATTCCCGATCACGTTATCGATTGGACAAAGCTCTCTATGTCCTAAAACAAGCCCCTCGTGCTTGGTACGATGTCCGGAGTGAATTCCTCGTAAAGTCTGGATTCATACGAGGAACAATAGACACAACCTTCTTCATCAAATGGCAAGACAAAGATCTGATGGTCGTCCAAGTTTACGTCGACGACATCATCTTCGGATCAACAAATCCTCGGCTCTGCACGAAATTTGGAGACCTCATGAAAAGCAAATTCGAGATGAGTCACATGGGAGAGATGCAGTTCTTTTTAGGACTTCAAGTCAGACAGCTCGGTGATGGGATTTTCATCAGTCAGACAAAATACATCAAGCATATTCTGAAGAAATTCCATCAAGATCAGAGCAAGCCTCTCACCACTCCTATGTCACCAAGCTGCAAGTTGGATGCCGATCCCTCTGGTAAATCGGTCGACATCACACTGTATCGCAGCATCATTGATCTCTTTTATACCTCACTTCGAGCCGGCCGGATATCATGTTTGCCACCTGCTTATGTGCCCGTTTTCAAGCCGATCCCAAAGAATCCCATATGCTCGGGGTTAAAAGGATTCTGCGCTACCTTAAGGGCACCTCTACCCTTGGATTATGGTATCCAAAGGGAACGAACTTCAAACTTATCGGCTATACTGACGCTGATTATGCAGGTTGCCGAATGGATAGAAAAAGCACGTCCGATGGCGCTCAATTTCTAGGCAAAAAGCTGGTCTGCTGGTCATCCAAAAAACAGAACTGTGTGTCAACTTCGATGGCCGAAGCGGAATACGTGGCAGCCGCCAGTTGTTGCTCCCAGATGCTGTGGATGCGGACTCAGCTTCGCGACTATGGGTACAATTTAAATAATATACCCATATATAGTGACAGTCAAAGTGCCATCGCTATTACTTGCAATCCTGTTCATCACTCACGCACCAAACACATAGACATTAGATATCACTTTATCAAAGATCATGTAGAAAAATGCACCATAGATATGTATTTCGTGAACACGGAGTACCAACTAGCTGACATTTTCACCAAGGCATTGGATGAAAAACGGTTTCAATTCCTTGTCGGAAAATTAGCATGTTGAATCTTCCGTAATATGTGCTTTACCTGATCTTCTATGCTACTACATGTTCTATGCTATGTGTTTTCTTTGCTTATATGCTTTATCTTGCGTGAAATAAATAAAATAAATAAAAACACTATAAATATATAATATTAGGGGAATGACGAAATCCTTTAGGCTGCTTTGATCTAAAGTCACTTAGAATTTTGCCCCGACTAGCGATCGATTTAATTGCTTAATTTTGTCAGTCTAAGTCGCATTCTTGTGTCTAACGGTCATTAGGTTGCTCCACTAGACACAAAGCCACTATATATAAGTGAGGATTCAAGCCTTGTTTTTTTCTTTCTTTGGATCTAGTTCTAGAGCGAGTCACACATCAATTACTTGTCTTAACTAGTGATTCTTGGCTTCATACTCACCTTGCCGTAGATCGTTAGGAAAATGATAAGGGCGCTTATGTTATTCCTCACTCGGCCTCATAATTTTTTTTCCCTCAAGTTAGCCCTTAGTAATCCACTTTGAGCCTTCTCCGATGTCCTTTTCTTCATTTGAATCCCATCAGCCTTCAACCGTATTCTATACTCTTCGGATGGTTGTTCAAACAAGAAAAGGAGGGGGAGAAAATAAAGAGGATGATAACAAAAGAAGGCATTGCTCAACGCGCAAAAATCAGACTAAAGGAACCTGCCTTCCGACTATCTCTTAGATGGTGGCATGGATCCTGCTGTAAACTTCTCCGTCGATAATCTCGTACGCTCGTCAGAACGACTGGAAAGAGGAGCACCACGAAGTGAACTTCTCCAACGATAATCCGGTCTTATATCGAGAAACGAGAAGAGGAGCGCAGCCTTGGGTACGAATTCCATAACCGTGAACTTTTCCAAAAAGATAATTTCTGAAACCTTTCTAGGGATTAAAAGAAGAGGAGCACGGTATAGGAGCTTCAGCTTGAGCATAGCATAAAAAGGGATAGTTCTTAAAAGAAAAAGAGGGAGAAAAGATTGAAAAGAAGAAAGAAAAAAAAAGGGAGACGGACGTAGAAATGGAAGATGGCAAAGAGATAAGATCACTTTCCTCCAAATTCATTCGTTTCTAAGTCCTAGCCAAACTATAACCCTTAAAACCCTTTGATTCCAATCGACGGTCTCTCGCTTAGGTGAAATGATTAAAAATGCTTTGATCACAGTTAAATTGACTTATAATTGCTTGTGTTGACTTGAGTGATATAAATATGATAAAAAAATCCCAAGACAGAAAATTTGAGTGCAAGAGCGAACCTTGTAAGAGTTGTCGAAATGGACCAGTCTATGAACTTAGGACAATAGTTTGACGACATGACTTGACGGCATTTTCATCTTTCAAATGTCTCGTAAAATTTTAGGTGTGACGATTGATCGAAGCAAAATAATCTGACCCCATACTATAATGTTTGTAATATACCAAAAAAAACTTTCGCACATTCTGACATGAAATATTATGTTTCATATGCGTTGAATTGAATAAATGCGATTTTGATGTTATCGCACATTCTAAATGTAATTTTAGATTGCATTGGTACCGAATTGTTTAAAAGCGATAAATTTGTCATTGCTCTTACCCTCACGCAATATCTTAAGTACATGTTTTGGGGACCATGTATACGAGCTTACTAAATAAATTTGTGTGTTATATGCTCGTGACTTGAATTGATTTCATATGCTTGCATGTCTAGTCAATTCTTGCGCATTATTTGAGGGGGAGCAAATATAAAAATCGTGCATTAGCTCCCAATATTCTTGAAGTTTTTCTCTAAGTATTCGGATTTCTTCAAACAAAATAAATGAGTGAGACGTCGACAATACACGACAAGGAGCTATTGTCACAGACTAAATATTTCAAAGGAAAACATGCCAAAAATAATTGTTGATTAACTCTATTATTTTTAACGTTTTTCTCTAAGTGGTACAGATTTTTTATTCTGCCAGGGGAGCTAGACGTTACTACACAGAAAATCCAGGGAGTTAATTGCATTTATTTTAATTCTGATGGGAACCTTTACAAATGTGATCTTATTCGAATAGGATCAATCTGAAAATTTTAGAAACACTTACTATCGAGAAACTGGATATAAGAATTAATTCGTGATCATAAGTTTCTCGATCGTAAACAGTGTTGGGAACAACTTTGATTAGCCGCGATAATTTGCGATCGAGAAAATTGAATTGAAGAGCGATTTTCGAATCGAAAATTTCTCGAGCGCAAATAATAATGGGCCTGATCCGTTGAATCGCAAAATGTCAAATCGTAAACCCATCATCAACTTACAGCGAGTAAATAAAAGTTCACTTTTATGCAGTCTAAAAACTTTTTCTCACGCAAACCTAAATCGTAAAAATTTCTCTCGTGAAAAACTTTCACAGACAGTTCAAATTTCTCAAAAATCTTTCGATTTTCAACACGAAATTATCTGTTTAAGGTAGAAATGAGAATCTGTTGACATTTGCGTGTGATTTAACGCATCTGCATTTTGTAGTTTTTCGCATGATTTATATTAGTTTCTCGACTGTTCTTCAAAACTGAGAAAATCGTATACTATTTTATAGTGTTTTAGGCATGATTTTGAATCCTTATCTGAAGTTAATGTCTGCACTTAAGATAGTTTCGATGTTCTTGATGAATCTGGTAGTATAAATCTTTGGAAAATCTGCATCTTCGACTCTGATTTGACTTTAGATAAAACTGGGCATTTGAATGTTTAAAGCCATCAAAGAACTTTGTCGATCGCAAACAGACTTAATTGAATTCCGATTCAATTGAGATACTGTTTGTGTCGAATTAGTTCTCGATCGATAAAAATTTTGACTTAGTCGCTAAGATAGAAAATTTTGACCGAAAAATCACTTACCACCGAGAAATCTAATTAGGATTTTCTGCAAGCGAAAAACTTAGGTGCTGAATAGACAATTTAGATGCAACTTAGATCGAGCGCAAAACTTACTATCGCAAAATAGAATTTTCGATTTCATTTTATTTCGGTCGCAAAAAAATTTATCAGCGAAAAATTAATTTTCAACGCTTAATTTTTTTATCGTAAAATTCGCCGCTAAGGATTTAATTGATTGAAAAATTTCTCGACGGTTGACTTAGTCTTTCGTTGACTAATTTCTCGATTGAAAAATATTGCAGCGAAAATGTTTACTTAGGATCGAAAATCACATATCGCTCGACATATTTCAAATCGAAAACTTTTATTCAATTGAGGAAAATTTCTCGATAGTAAATTTACCTGAGATATAATTTCTCGATCGTAAATTTAGGCGGAATATTTCTCGATCATAAAATTGATCGGCTACAGTCTCACGATTTCAATTTCAACACTTAGAAGTTTTTTTCTAAGTCCTTTACAGCTAACATTAGCGAATATAATTTTCTCGATCGCAAAATTAAAAGGAGTTATTGCAATTGAAATCAATGCATAAGGAAATCAATTTGACACCGAAATTTTCGAGCGAAAAATTTCTCGGCATGAATAGTGTCTTTTTCACGATTCAACACTTAGAAAAATTTCTAACTCCTTTTCACGCATTACATGTTTAATTCGAAATTACAATCATGCCATTACGTTTTTTTTAAAACAAGAATCGTATATGCATATCATACGATTTCAATTCAAAATTCATCAAAACATGTCATGACTTGAAACAATATTATAGTTTGATGAAATTAAATTCATTTTTGACTAATGTGAAAAATTATGAACTAATGATTTGTTATGTTTCTTATTTTTTTCAGATGGATCGCTACCCAACATATAATCACATATACGAGAAGTCCTTATACCTCAATGTCCACGACACGAACTTCCAATTGGATCTGGCCACCTTCCGGTGTCCAGACGACATTATCGTGTCTATCCTTCAAGGCCATCCACTATGGCATGGACTTACCGTGACGGCATCAGTGCCGATGGTCTACCTCCAGCAGCTTTGGCGGATGATCAAGAGCATCATCTTGGACGGGGGATACCATTTCACGACGGTTGTAGGGACGGGAAACATCTGCATGGGCAAGAACGAGTTCAGAGCTCTACTTGACCTCCCTCACAGCCAAAACTACGACCCCCTCCCATCAGATGAAGAACTGGTGGCTGATTTCCATCAAATGGGTTACCGTTCGAGAGATACTGCCGGGAACATCACCTCACCGAGAAAATGATTAGAGGGCCCCCAGCAGATGTACACATGAGCCCTCCTCAACCGCAACATCACCAAAGCCCTGACGACGCGATGATAGATGTTGTCGCCCAGGAGCTTCAACAGGAGTCTCCATTGGTCGAAGAACCAATGCCCGACGTAGATGATACGTTGATAGACGTCGTGGCTACTGAGATGGCGCTCGAGGCTCCTGCACATGAGTATCAAGTGGAAGTGCCCGTTCATGTTGGCATGCTCGAAGAAACCATTGAGGAGGTTCTTCAACCAGTAGCACAGCCCGAAGTCGAAATGGGGCAAAAGCACTCTTCCACCGGTGACGAATCAGACACTGGAGGACATCGATCGTGTCCTCACTCCTCAAACGGCCACCCCGTCTAACACGGAGTCTGACGCGGAAATAAGCCTGATAAGGAGGACTCCCAGGAGACTTAGCATTCAGCTGGAGTCCCTCTTCCCGGCCGTCACCAACGCACCAGATACTACGCTGACCACATCTACAAGTGTTGCTGGCGCTTCTTCGCTCAATCTTGAGACGCAACCAATTCTCGTGGTGTCTGATTCGCAGGCGTAACCCGAGCCTGCCACAACGCCCATAGAGTCGAATCTTCACGATTCGACTCAAGGATTGGGTGGAAGTCTCGTAATGTCATAACCTCAAGTGACTGTCAGCCAACCTGAAGAGTCGGTGTCTACTCAAGGGTTGATAACAGGCGACATCAGTCGTCCTGGTCCATCCAAGGAGGCGTCCGACACCGTTTGTGACGAACGAGCAATTCCAAGCCGCTCTCTCCACTGCTGTTCAATCGATTGAAGACAAAATAATGGAGAGAGTGTATACTGCCATAGAGACATCCCGCAGAGACACCGGGAAAGCATTTGTCTCCGAAGGCACCTCGTCACAACCCACCCTCACACCTCCACAACCCATACCCACCGACCCTTTAGCCAATTCATCCATCCTCATCAACCCATACACCATACCCATAATCGAGCTCCACGACATCCTACTCGCCCGACTGATCGGCCTCTCCAACCGGTCGCCTCAAGAAGAGTCTCTGTACAGGCGATTGGTGGATCATCCTGAGCCACCTCCTGACTCTTGCCGAGGCCAAGACTCCCGCTCCAGACCCCGACATGACGACCCTGACGATCAGGATCCTCATGAGGGGGAGAAGAGGCTAAGGACATCCACAAGTGGCCAAGGACAAGGCCCGGGAGCTACACAAACAAGCGCTGGAGCTGGTGAAACTCAAACCCAAACCCAAACACAAACCACCCACACCACGCACCGCATCGCTCACATCGACCCACCAACCTTTCACCTCACGACGCCTCCGCCCACACCACCGATCTACTCAAGCCCCTTGCTTCCGGAAGAAGAAGCAAGTGCTGCGATGCTTGTAGCCCTAGCAGCTACCCAAGTTACTCCCTTAGTCGCTCCAGACCAACAGGGACTATCAGGACTCGCGTCAATCCACACAAAGTTCTAGACAGATGCATCTTCGAAGGACAATGGATGACCCATTCCATGCCCGAGGAGCATCAAAGACAGCGGTTTCAGGACGTTCGGCATTTTCTACAACAGGCGTCCGTGGACATTGTAATCATAGAAGACGACGAACTTCAGGAAGGTGAAGACTACCAACGAGACATCCCAAGGCTATCAGAGTTGATCGCACAACGAGCGGCTTCCCCCACAAGGCAAATGTCAGGGACCGTTCGGGTCGACACGCCGTGGGAAGATATTCAAATCGAAATCCCCTTCCTTGAAGATGTTCGTGAACAAATCTGGAGGTCAACGGACAGGGTCAAGAAGCCGAATGAATTCGAGCTAAGAGGGATCTCTCACTGGAATCAGCAGAAGAGGATCACATATCTATGGATGCTGACCCAACTAGGACCTAACGTAAGGCTGGGGATGACTAAAGGACAAGCCAAGAACCATTATAAGAGTCTCTCCCCAATATGCCAACTCCTCAGCGTCTACTTTGCAAAGGAGGACTTCCAACACCTTACTACGTCATTGAGCGAGTGGACAGAACCCGAGAGGAACTGAGCGAGAGCGACCTACCGTACCTCCCTGCTGATGAGGTGTACAACCTCTACAAGCTGTACGTGGAAAAGTACAAAGGTCCTCAAGGCTTCATCAAGAAAGAAGGCCTCGAAGGGCTCTACCGGTTCATGATGCGCCAAGTCAAGTACTTCGCCACACACGACCTTCAGATGGCTCTGGAGAGCAACATGAAGAAGGTTAACATGGCCGAACCACTCAACAAAGGACTTGAGATCGAAGGGCTTCCAAGCAATCATGTGCACATCAGCTCGGTCATCGGCATCACCGACAACAATCCAATTGCCCAAAAGACCAGGTTGATGCTGAAGACAGAGATTCATAAGTTTTGCGACAGAACGCTCAAGGTCATCAGACGGAATATCGAGCAGAGGTTGGAAGAAATCAACCGAGATACTATGCTGAGGATCCACAGGTTCGTGAGAGAACAGCCGCTCCTGATGGAATTGCTAGATGACATCGAGGAGCGTCTGAAGCTTAGGGAGACGATAAGGGATTATGAGCATGCGCTGGGCTTGCGCAGATCATATTATGCCCGACGAGGACAAATAGCGCGGAGACGCAATCAAGCACAAAGGGGGAGATTGTAGAGTATACTTTTAGAATTGTGCTTGATTTCATTAGTTGTCCTTGTAATTAGGGGCGTTTTGTATATTTGTCCTTAGTTTAGGACTTGTTTGTTATTTATACCAAGTTTGTTTGGTATAAATAGGATTGTACACATTGAGCTTAATAGAGAAAGTTTTGAAAATTGATCCAAAAGGCTTGCAATTCAATTTCTAGAGAGAGAAACAACAGTAACTTTCTCACTCTACTCGAATTCTCTCTCTCGTTCTTCATTAGAGTTTTTCGATCGAATCTTAATGTCAATCGTTATCATCGAATTACTTAGAATTCATGCCTAGGATCATAGAGTTGTTAATCGTAGGACCTAACAGGTTTCTTACAAAAAACAGTCGCTTATAGCTCCCAAAAACTATAGACGATGCGTTTTCTCCGCAAACCGTCGCCTATACTTCCCCGAATTTAATTTTTTTTATATTTAAAAGCATAGGCGGCAGTTTGTCTTATAAGCGTCGCATATACTCCGGAATATAGTATATGCGACGATTACGAGTGGCAACCGTCGCCTATGCTTTAATAAAATTAGATTTCGCGCGAACCCACTTCAACACAAACATAATTTCGCTATCCCACTTCAACACAGACAACAGTCGACGAGCACTACGAATTCGCGTCGGGCAATACCGACCGTGACTAACCGAGACGCTAGACGACGTGACACCGGCGTAAGGCGGCGGAGGGAGAACGACTAGTCTTCGGCGACGAACGACGACCGTGGTATAGTATATGCGATTACTAATGGGTTCTTCAGTTTTTCAAAATTTTCGTCCACTTTTCATATGTTTTTGCTTGACTTCATGTTATACATATCGATTTTGCTATTTCTAAGTTCCAATTTGCGAATTTGGTGTTGATTTTGCCCATGTTTCGAAATTAGGGTTTTGGGCGATTTCGAATGGGTTATTCAGTTTTTCGACATTTTTCGTCCACTTTTCGTATGTATTTGCTTGATTCATGTTATACAACTCGATTTTGCTGTTATTAAGTTCCAATTTGCGAATTTGGTGTTGAATTTGCCCAATTTTGTTTCGAAATTAGGATTTTTGGGCAATTTGGGCAATTTTTGGCAATTTAGGGGGTTCCTTGATCGTGATATCTTGCTGAGAATTGGAGTTTCGTGCGTGGGCAGCCATGCTCGTTAGTTTTGGTTTGATTTCGGACGATTACGGGTAATCTTCGAACCCCGTAATCTATCTAATTACCATTTTCTATGTGAATATGTGCTAATTTTTTGTAATGCATGTGTTTTAGATACCCGTTCAAGGTTTGCTCATTAGGAGTAAGTCTTGAATGGTCCCCGTTTTGGGACCGTTCTTAAACGTTTACTATCGCTTAGGTCGTAAATGTGTGTTTAAGCTTGATATTGATGGAATGTTTGGTTTCATTTCCCTTAAACGTTCTCTGAGTAGACATATGAAGTGGATTTATCCTTTCATACTTTTGGTCTACTTGGAGAACTACGGGGAAATGCTGCTAAATTTTTCGTCAATATTCACACTTAAATAAACATTTACTAGAGATAGTAGATGTTTAAGATGGGTTAGGTTGGAGTGATAAGGACCCTTAAAGCCCATAGTGGATCTCGCAACTCAAGCTAAACAAGTATTTATGTGCGTGATCCTACGAATAGTGGATGGCATATTGTTCTTCAAGGGATTCGGGGTGTTGTTGGCATCGGTGATGTGGACGATGAAGAAGAATTTGACAAAAACGATGACAACCCATTCCGACCGGTGTGGAACACGTTCCTATTGTGGATGACGATACAACTGGTCGCATGTATATAATTCCAAATCGCGACGAAGGCCTATATTGTTAATATAAATAAATGAACTCAAATATCTTTAAGTTTATTTTATAATTTAAGGCCTATTATATTTTAAAAATTACATGTATAGTATAATATAAATTACATTTCAGGTATATATTTCTGACGATGTCTTCAGAGCAGCCCACGTCTAACTCGGGTGGCACAGATTCTAGCGGGACGACGAGGCGTACGAGAGGTTCTTATAATATGAAGTACCTACGAAGGCGACTACAATACGATTCGGATGCCTGTATCTACAGTTCAGCGATGATGGCATGTACATTGGACCGGACAAGGCATCTAGAGCTTCATTCAGCAACTATATCAGTCGGGTGATGAGGGCACAAGTGCCTGACTTCATCACAAATTGACGTCATATTGATTCGGGGCTCAAAGAGACGCTTTGGGAGGACATTAAGGTAAATTTTTTAATTAATATAAATATCTTAATTTTTGGACATAACAATATTTATTTACAGCGTCATTGGAGGTTGCCTGAGTCTGATGCCAGTAAGGCAAAGGTTCTTAAAAAGGCGGGTGAACTACGTAAGAATTGGAAACATAAGTATAATCAGAAGGAGCAAGTCAAAGGCCCGACTCTAATAAATGAATATGAACACATCGATAGGGACGGAATAACGAGATGGAGGGAGTTTAGGGATACGTCTGAATTTCAGGTAAAATATTGATATTTATTTAATTATTATCTATAACTAATTTTGGTACTTATCTAATTTTGGTACTTTACACTAATTTGCAGTCCATTAGTGAGAAGGCTAGACAAAGCCAGTCTCATAATATTTGTCCACATCACCTCGGCACATTGGGTTATAGAGGAAAGATGCCTCAATGGGAAACCGAGGACCCGTTAGCGCATATTGTCGACTTTCCCGAGAACTTGGTTCCTTTGTCGTCCACCGGCAATGATAGGACAAAAATATTCATTGGAGCTAGGATGAAGAAACGAGATGAGGGAGGCTACGTCATTGAAGGTGACGCTAATCGGGATCTCGCAGAAAATATTGTAAGTATTACTGTGAGTTTCCTTTAATAATTTATTTATTATATCAAACCAGTATAATAATAATGATATTTGGACAGGCACGGTTACACGAACAAGAGAGTCAAGGGCAATTTGTCCCCGTGAGGCACCACGATGCATTGTCCAATGTATTGTGAAGCATGATCATCCAGGGCGGGTTTGGGGTGTTGGGAAGCACGGGACTATATGTAGTGTGTTTGGCAATCCATCCGAGGTATCGGGGGGATGTTATTCGACCGGTGTCTCAGTGGATCAAATGAAGGCCGAAGTGGCGGCTCAAGTGAAAGAGGAGCTAAGGGCCGAGGTGACAGCTCAGGTGACGGCACATATGAGGGCCATGTTCGCACAAATGGGAATTCCGATGTCTAACATCGAGCAAGAAGTGAACATGGACAACACAGGACGTGACACCCCTCGTAGTTTTTGAAGTTCTCACGATTCGGTCATTGATCCTATTGGTCCGAGTTCTACCCAAACGAACAACTTCGGACGGATTAAACACGCCTAATAGATCGGAATCGAGAACGGGCGTGGGGCTTGGTGGTGTTCTTGAGGAGGCTCTCTCACTCTAACATATGTTTATTTTATCTACACACACAAGCACCTGCACTATGTGCTAGGGTTCTCCTATTTATACCACAAGTTGGTATATAATAGGTGGCCTCTTGTGGAGGCCCATTACATGAATAACTTAGAACTAACCCAATTAAGAACTAGCCCAAAGTTGCAAATCAACAAAGATAATACAATGAAATTGAACACTACAAAGTATTTCCTAACAATCTCCCCCTTAGTGTTCAATCTTCAGCTCAGCGCGGGATATCTTTGTTGAGCATATTGGAGATCTCGATTCCTAGCAAACTCCCCCTACAACGGATATCTCCTCTTCTTGCGGAGGCATTGATGGCTCGGCTAGGACTCACTTGTTAAGATTCTCCAATCTTCTTCTTCTCGATGCCGGATTCGTCATCTTCGAATGGAAGTTGTCTGGTTCGGCCACGAAGTTGACTCGTCTGGCTCCAGAAGAAGGTAGGCGTGGGGCGTAAAAAATGTGCCAAGGCTCCATTGAAATGTGACTTTCAAGAGCAAGGAGCCCGGTCTTCAGAGTGGTCAGTGCAGTAGTGGCGGAATGTAGTGGATGAGATGTGCCATGGCTCCTTCGAGTGTTCCATTATGAACATAATAGCCTGACACATAAGAATGTGCGCGGAGGTAGTGGAAGCCTCCGGCGGGGCGTAGTTGGTGGAGCTGGCGTGGATGATTGCTGTTGATGCTGTTGTACGATCTTCAACTCATTTCTTTCCTTTACTCCCCCTTGAGATGATCTCCGTCTTCGGGATCGTCACGTCGTCCGTGGGACGAGTCTGTCTCCGGTGTTGAAGGTGGTGATGATGGTGTGATGTGGTGTTGAGTGAGGCAATCAAGTGGGATTCTCAGGAGTAGCAGCAATTGGTGTTCCTCCGGGTTCAGTTTTGAACACTGGAGAGACGGAGCAGCATGTGGTGGCGTAGGCGTAGGCGTGGTGGAGTGGTGTCGGTGATGGGACCTTTTCCTTCATAGATCCTCGTTGAGCGCGGCATGGAATGTGTAAGTCCCTCGCTGATTGCTATGAGTCGGGCTCCATCACGAACTGGATATAAGAATTAATTCGCGATCATAAGTTTCTCGATCGTAAACAGTGTTGGGAACAACTTTGATTAGCCGCGATAATTTGCGATCGAGAAAATTGAATTGAAGAGCGATTTTCGAATCGAAAATTTCTCGAGCGCAAATAATAATGGGCCTGATCCGTTGAATCGCAAAATGTCAAATCGTAAACCCATCATCAACTTACAGCGAGTAAATAAAAGTTCACTTTTATGCAGTCTAAAAACTTTTTCTCACGCAAACCTAAATCGTAAAAATTTCTCTCGTGAAAAACTTTCACAGACAGTTCAAATTTCTCAAAAATCTTTCGATTTTCAACACGAAATTATCTGTTTAAGGTAGAAATGAGAATCTGTTGACATTTGCGTGTGATTTAACGCATCTGCATTTTGTAGTTTTTCGCATGATTTATATTAGTTTCTCGACTGTTCTTCAAAACTGAGAAAATCGTATACTATTTTATAGTGTTTTAGGCATGATTTTGAATCCTTATCTGAAGTTAATGTCTGCACTTAAGATAGTTTCGATGTTCTTGATGAATCTGGTAGTATAAATCTTTGGAAAATCTGCATCTTCGACTCTGATTTGACTTTAGATAAAACTGGGCATTTGAATGTTTAAAGCCATCAAAGAACTTTGTCGATCGCAAACAGACTTAATTGAATTCCGATTCAATTGAGATACTGTTTGTGTCGAATTAGTTCTCGATCGATAAAAATTTTGACTTAGTCGCTAAGATAGAAAATTTTGACCGAAAAATCACTTACCACCGAGAAATCTAATTAGGATTTTCTGCAAGCGAAAAACTTAGGTGCTGAATAGACAATTTAGATGCAACTTAGATCGAGCGCAAAACTTACTATCGCAAATAGAATTTTCGATTTCATTTTATTTCGGTCGCAAAAAAATTTATCAGCGAAAAATTAATTTTCAACGCTTAATTTTTTTATCGTAAAATTCGCCGCTAAGGATTTAATTGATTGAAAAATTTCTCGACGGTTGACTTAGTCTTTCGTTGACTAATTTCTCGATTGAAAAATATTGCAGCGAAAATGTTTACTTAGGATCGAAAATCACATATCGCTCGACATATTTCAAATCGAAAACTTTTATTCAATTGAGGAAAATTTCTCGATAGTAAATTTACCTGAGATATAATTTCTCGATCGTAAATTTAGGCGGAATATTTCTCGATCATAAAATTGATCGGCTACAGTCTCACGATTTCAATTTCAACACTTAGAAGTTTTTTTCTAAGTCCTTTACAGCTAACATTAGCGAATATAATTTTCTCGATCGCAAAATTAAAAGGAGTTATTGCAATTGAAATCAATGCATAAGGAAATCAATTTGACACCGAAATTTTCGAGCGAAAAATTTCTCGGCATGAATAGTGTCTTTTTCACGATTCAACACTTAGAAAAATTTCTAACTCCTTTTCACGCATTACATGTTTAATTCGAAATTACAATCATGCCATTACGTTTTTTTTAAAACAAGAATCGTATATGCATATCATACGATTTCAATTCAAAATTCATCAAAACATGTCATGACTTGAAACAATATTATAGTTTGATGAAATTAAATTCATTTTTGACTAATGTGAAAAATTATGAACTAATGATTTGTTATGTTTCTTATTTTTTTCAGATGGATCGCTACCCAACATATAATCACATATACGAGAAGTCCTTATACCTCAATGTCCACGACACGAACTTCCAATTGGATCTGGCCACCTTCCGGTGTCCAGACGACATTATCGTGTCTATCCTTCAAGGCCATCCACTATGGCATGAACTTACCGTGACGGCATCAGTGCCGATGGTCTACCTCCAGCAGCTTTGGCGGATGATCAAGAGCATCATCTTGGACGGGGGATACCATTTCACGACGGTTGTAGGGACGGGAAACATCTGCATGGGCAAGAACGAGTTCAGAGCTCTACTTGACCTCCCTCACAGCCAAAACTACGACCCCCTCCCATCAGATGAAGAACTGGTGGCTGATTTCCATCAAATGGGTTACCGTTCGAGAGATACTGCCGGGAACATCACCTCACCGAGAAAATGATTAGAGGGCCCCCAGCAGATGTACACATGAGCCCTCCTCAACCGCAACATCACCAAAGCCCTGACGACGCGATGATAGATGTTGTCGCCCAGGAGCTTCAACAGGAGTCTCCATTGGTCGAAGAACCAATGCCCGACGTAGATGATACGTTGATAGACGTCGTGGCTACTGAGATGGCGCTCGAGGCTCCTGCACATGAGTATCAAGTGGAAGTGCCCGTTCATGTTGGCATGCTCGAAGAAACCATTGAGGAGGTTCTTCAACCAGTAGCACAGCCCGAAGTCGAAATGGGGCAAAAGCACTCTTCCACCGGTGATGAATCAGACACTGGAGGACATCGATCGTGTCCTCACTCCTCACACGGCCACCCCGTCTGACACGGAGTCTGACGCGGAAATAAGCCTGATAAGGAGGACTCCCAGGAGACTTAGCATTCAGCTGGAGTCCCTCTTCCCGGCCGTCACCAACGCACCAGATACTACGCTGACCACATCTACAAGTGTTGCTGGCGCTTCTTCGCTCAATCTTGAGACGCAACCAATTCTCGTGGTGTCTGATTCGCAGGCGTAACCCGAGCCTGCCACAACGCCCATAGAGTCGAATCTTCACGATTCGACTCAAGGATTGGGTGGAAGTCTCGTAATGTCATAACCTCAAGTGACTGTGAGCCAACCTGAAGAGTCGGTGTCTACTCAAGGGTTGATAACAGGCGACATCAGTCGTCCTGGTCCATCCAAGGAGGCGTCCGACACCGTTTGTGACGAACGAGCAATTCCAAGCCGCTCTCTCCACTGCTGTTCAATCGATTGAAGACAAAATAATGGAGAGAGTGTATACTGCCATAGAGACATCCCGCAGAGACACCGGGAAAGCATTTGTCTCCGAAGGCACCTCGTCACAACCCACCCTCACACCTCCACAACCCATACCCACCGACCCTTTAGCCAATTCATCCATCCTCATCAACCCATACACCATACCCATAATCGAGCTCCACGACATCCTACTCGCCCGACTGATCGGCCTCTCCAACCGGTCGCCTCAAGAAGAGTCTCTGTACAGGCGATTGGTGGATCATCCTGAGCCACCTCCTGACTCTTGCCGAGGCCAAGACTCCCGCTCCAGACCCCGACATGACGACCCTGACGATCAGGATCCTCATGAGGGGGAGAAGAGGCTAAGGACATCCACAAGTGGCCAAGGACAAGGCCCGGGAGCTACACAAACAAGCGCTGGAGCTGGTGAAACTCAAACCCAAACCCAAACACAAACCACCCACACCACGCACCGGATCGCTCACATCGACCCACCAACCTTTCACCTCACGACGCCTCCGCCCACACCACCGATCTACTCAAGCCCCTTGCTTCCGGAAGAAGAAGCAAGTGCTGCGATGCTTGTAGCCCTAGCAGCTACCCAAGTTACTCCCTTAGTCGCTCCAGACCAACAGGGACTATCAGGACTCGCGTCAATCCACACAAAGTTCTAGACAGATGCATCTTCGAAGGACAATGGATGACCCATTCCATGCCCGAGGAGCATCAAAGACAGCGGTTTCAGGACGTTCGGCATTTTCTACAACAGGCGTCCGTGGACATTGTAATCATAGAAGACGACGAACTTCAGGAAGGTGAAGACTACCAACGAGACATCCCAAGGCTATCAGAGTTGATCGCACAACGAGCGGCTTCCCCCACAAGGCAAATGTCAGGGACCGTTCGGGTCGACACGCCGTGGGAAGATATTCAAATCGAAATCCCCTTCCTTGAAGATGTTCGTGAACAAATCTGGAGGTCAACGGACAGGGTCAAGAAGCCGAATGAATTCGAGCTAAGAGGGATCTCTCACTGGAATCAGCAGAAGAGGATCACATATCTATGGATGCTGACCCAACTAGGACCTAACGTAAGGCTGGGGATGACTAAAGGACAAGCCAAGAACCATTATAAGAGTCTCTCCCCAATATGCCAACTCCTCAGCGTCTACTTTGCAAAGGAGGACTTCCAACACCTTACTACGTCATTGAGCGAGTGGACAGAACCCGAGAGGAACTGAGCGAGAGCGACCTACCGTACCTCCCTGCTGATGAGGTGTACAACCTCTACAAGCTGTACGTGGAAAAGTACAAAGGTCCTCAAGGCTTCATCAAGAAAGAAGGCCTCGAAGGGCTCTACCGGTTCATGATGCGCCAAGTCAAGTACTTCGCCACACACGACCTTCAGATGGCTCTGGAGAGCAACATGAAGAAGGTTAACATGGCCGAACCACTCAACAAAGGACTTGAGATCGAAGGGCTTCCAAGCAATCATGTGCACATCAGCTCGGTCATCGGCATCACCGACAACAATCCAATTGCCCAAAAGACCAGGTTGATGCTGAAGACAGAGATTCATAAGTTTTGCGACAGAACGCTCAAGGTCATCAGACGGAATATCGAGCAGAGGTTGGAAGAAATCAACCGAGATACTATGCTGAGGATCCACAGGTTCGTGAGAGAACAGCCGCTCCTGATGGAATTGCTAGATGACATCGAGGAGCGTCTGAAGCTTAGGGAGACGATAAGGGATTATGAGCATGCGCTGGGCTTGCGCAGATCATATTATGCCCGACGAGGACAAATAGCGCGGAGACGCAATCAAGCACAAAGGGGGAGATTGTAGAGTATACTTTTAGAATTGTGCTTGATTTCATTAGTTGTCCTTGTAATTAGGGGCGTTTTGTATATTTGTCCTTAGTTTAGGACTTGTTTGTTATTTATACCAAGTTTGTTTGGTATAAATAGGATTGTACACATTGAGCTTAATAGAGAAAGTTTTGAAAATTGATCCAAAGGCTTGCAATTCAATTTCTAGAGAGAGAAACAACAGTAACTTTCTCACTCTACTCGAATTCTCTCTCTCGTTCTTCATTAGAGTTTTTCGATCGAATCTTAATGTCAATCGTTATCATCGAATTACTTAGAATTCATGCCTAGGATCATAGAGTTGTTAATCGTAGGACCTAACAGGTTTCTTACAAAAAACAGTCGCTTATAGCTCCCAAAAACTATAGACGATGCGTTTTCTCCGCAAACCGTCGCCTATACTTCCCCGAATTTAATTTTTTTTATATTTAAAAGCATAGGCGGCAGTTTGTCTTATAAGCGTCGCATATACTCCGGAATATAGTATATGCGACGATTACGAGTGGCAACCGTCGCCTATGCTTTAATAAAATTAGATTTCGCGCGAACCCACTTCAACACAAACATAATTTCGCTATCCCACTTCAACACAGACAACAGTCGACGAGCACTACGAATTCGCGTCGGGCAATACCGACCGTGACTAACCGAGACGCTAGACGACGTGACACCGGCGTAAGGCGGCGGAGGGAGAACGACTAGTCTTCGGCGACGAACGACGACCGTGGTATAGTATATGCGATTACTAATGGGTTCTTCAGTTTTTCAAAATTTTCGTCCACTTTTCATATGTTTTTGCTTGACTTCATGTTATACATATCGATTTTGCTATTTCTAAGTTCCAATTTGCGAATTTGGTGTTGATTTTGCCCATGTTTCGAAATTAGGGTTTTGGGCGATTTCGAATGGGTTATTCGGTTTTTCGACATTTTTCGTCCACTTTTCGTATGTATTTGCTTGATTCATGTTATACAACTCGATTTTGCTGTTATTAAGTTCCAATTTGCGAATTTGGTGTTGAATTTGCCCAATTTTGTTTCGAAATTAGGATTTTTGGGCAATTTGGGCAATTTTTGGCAATTTAGGGGGTTCCTTGATCGTGATATCTTGCTGAGAATTGGAGTTTCGTGCGTGGGCAGCCATGCTCGTTAGTTTTGGTTTGATTTCGGACGATTACGGGTAATCTTCGAACCCCGTAATCTATCTAATTACCATTTTCTATGTGAATATGTGCTAATTTTTTGTAATGCATGTGTTTTAGATACCCGTTCAAGGTTTGCTCATTAGGAGTAAGTCTTGAATGGTCCCCGTTTTGGGACCGTTCTTAAACGTTTACTATCGCTTAGGTCGTAAATGTGTGTTTAAGCTTGATATTGATGGAATGTTTGGTTTCATTTCCCTTAAACGTTCTCTGAGTAGACATATGAAGTGGATTTATCCTTTCATACTTTTGGTCTACTTGGAGAACTACGGGGAAATGCTGCTAAATTTTTCGTCAATATTCACACTTAAATAAACATTTACTAGAGATAGTAGATGTTTAAGATGGGTTAGGTTGGAGTGATAAGGACCCTTAAAGCCCATAGTGGATCTCGCAACTCAAGCTAAACAAGTATTTATGTGCGTGATCCTACGAATAGTGGATGGCATATTGTTCTTCAAGGGATTCGGGGTGTTGTTGGCATCGGTGATGTGGACGATGAAGAAGAATTTGACAAAAACGATGACAACCCATTCCGACCGGTGTGGAACACGTTCCTATTGTGGATGACGATACAACTGGTCGCATGTATATAATTCCAAATCGCGACGAAGGCCTATATTGTTAATATAAATAAATGAACTCAAATATCTTTAAGTTTATTTTATAATTTAAGGCCTATTATATTTTAAAAATTACATGTATAGTATAATATAAATTACATTTCAGGTATATATTTCTGACGATGTCTTCAGAGCAGCCCACGTCTAACTCGGGTGGCACAGATTCTAGCGGGACGACGAGGCGTACGAGAGGTTCTTATAATATGAAGTACCTACGAAGGCGACTACAATACGATTCGGATGCCTGTATCTACAGTTCAGCGATGATGGCATGTACATTGGACCGGACAAGGCATCTAGAGCTTCATTCAGCAACTATATCAGTCGGGTGATGAGGGCACAAGTGCCTGACTTCATCACAAATTGACGTCATATTGATTCGGGGCTCAAAGAGACGCTTTGGGAGGACATTAAGGTAAATTTTTTAATTAATATAAATATCTTAATTTTTGGACATAACAATATTTATTTACAGCGTCATTGGAGGTTGCCTGAGTCTGATGCCAGTAAGGCAAAGGTTCTTAAAAAGGCGGGTGAACTACGTAAGAATTGGAAACATAAGTATAATCAGAAGGAGCAAGTCAAAGGCCCGACTCTAATAAATGAATATGAACACATCGATAGGGACGGAATAACGAGATGGAGGGAGTTTAGGGATACGTCTGAATTTCAGGTAAAATATTGATATTTATTTAATTATTATCTATAACTAATTTTGGTACTTATCTAATTTTGGTACTTTACACTAATTTGCAGTCCATTAGTGAGAAGGCTAGACAAAGCCAGTCTCATAATATTTGTCCACATCACCTCGGCACATTGGGTTATAGAGGAAAGATGCCTCAATGGGAAACCGAGGACCCGTTAGCGCATATTGTCGACTTTCCCGAGAACTTGGTTCCTTTGTCGTCCACCGGCAATGATAGGACAAAAATATTCATTGGAGCTAGGATGAAGAAACGAGATGAGGGAGGCTACGTCATTGAAGGTGACGCTAATCGGGATCTCGCAGAAAATATTGTAAGTATTACTGTGAGTTTCCTTTAATAATTTATTTATTATATCAAACCAGTATAATAATAATGATATTTGGACAGGCACGGTTACACGAACAAGAGAGTCAAGGGCAATTTGTCCCCGTGAGGCACCACGATGCATTGTCCAATGTATTGTGAAGCATGATCATCCAGGGCGGGTTTGGGGTGTTGGGAAGCACGGGACTATTTGTAGTGTGTTTGGCAATCCATCCGAGTATCGGGGGGATGTTATTCGACCGGTGTCTCAGTGGATCAAATGAAGGCCGAAGTGGCGGCTCAAGTGAAAGAGGAGCTAAGGGCCGAGGTGACAGCTCAGGTGACGGCACATATGAGGGCCATGTTCGCACAAATGGGAATTCCGATGTCTAACATCGAGCAAGAAGTGAACATGGACAACACAGGACGTGACACCCCTCGTAGTTTTTGAAGTTCTCACGATTCGGTCATTGATCCTATTGGTCCGAGTTCTACCCAAACGAACAACTTCGGACGGATTAAACACGCCTAATAGATCGGAATCGAGAACGGGCGTGGGGCTTGGTGGTGTTCTTGAGGAGGCTCTCTCACTCTAACATATGTTTATTTTATCTACACACACAAGCACCTGCACTATGTGCTAGGGTTCTCCTATTTATACCACAAGTTGGTATATAATAGGTGGCCTCTTGTGGAGGCCCATTACATGAATAACTTAGAACTAACCCAATTAAGAACTAGCCCAAAGTTGCAAATCAACAAAGATAATACAATGAAATTGAACACTACAAAGTATTTCCTAACAATCTCCCCCTTAGTGTTCAATCTTCAGCTCAGCGCGGGATATCTTTGTTGAGCATATTGGAGATCTCGATTCCTAGCAAACTCCCCCTACAACGGATATCTCCTCTTCTTGCGGAGGCATTGATGGCTCGGCTAGGACTCACTTGTTAAGATTCTCCAATCTTCTTCTTCTCGATGCCGGATTCGTCATCTTCGAATGGAAGTTGTCTGGTTCGGCCACGAAGTTGACTCGTCTGGCTCCAGAAGAAGGTAGGCGTGGGGCGTAAAAAATGTGCCAAGGCTCCATTGAAATGTGACTTTCAAGAGCAAGGAGCCCGGTCTTCAGAGTGGTCAGTGCAGTAGTGGCGGAATGTAGTGGATGAGATGTGCCATGGCTCCTTCGAGTGTTCCATTATGAACATAATAGCCTGACACATAAGAATGTGCGCAGAGGTAGTGGAAGCCTCCGGCGGGGCGTAGTTGGTGGAGCTGGCGTGGATGATTGCTGTTGATGCTGTTGTACGATCTTCAACTCATTTCTTCTCCTTTACTCCCCCTTGAGATGATCTCCGTCTTCGGGATCGTCACGTCGTCCGTGGGACGAGTCTGTCTCCGGTGTTGAAGGTGGTGATGATGGTGTGATGTGGTGTTGAGTGAGGCAATCAAGTGGGATTCTCAGGAGTAGCAGCAATTGGTGTTCCTCCGGGTTCAGTTTTGAACACTGGAGAGACGGAGCAGCATGTGGTGGCGTAGGCGTAGGCGTGGTGGAGTGGTGTCGGTGATGGGACCTTTTCCTTCATAGATCCTCGTTGAGCGCGGCATGGAATGTGTAAGTCCCTCGCTGATTGCTATGAGTCGGGCTCCATCACGAACGGGGTAACTAACCAGACGGGGGTCACAAAGACGCTCCGTCGTCACAACATCGAAACATGTGTCCGATGTGCCGCGTGTTTGCACAGGTCAGAAAGAACCGGAGAGCCACAAAGGCTTTCCGTTCGCATGGACGATGAGACAAGCTCGTATCCGTGGCCCATCGAAAGTTGTGGTGAGGGTGGATGTCGTGGGTCTTCCGCTCTAGGTCACAAGGACGTCATCAAGCGTTCGTGCAAGTTCACGAAGAACCTACGGTGCGTAAGGAGTGTTTGTGTCCTAGAAAGTGGAAAATTTCGGTGGGTGAGGAGACTAGACTCTATGTGAGTGGAAGAGGTGCAGTGAGAGGCGGGGCACTACATGGGCGAATGAAACAGCTATCGTAAGGAGTGGCTAACGTGGTTCCTCTTGGGCGAATGAAACAGCTATCTGCGAAAGGATAGCTGAGTGGTTGGGGGGTTAATTGCGCGGTTGGATCAGATGCCGCGACTTCTACTCGGGAAATGAATGAGTCGTCTCCTGTACCTATGGGCGAGGTCTGGGTTATGGTGAGATATGATAGAGGAGTGCGATCATCTCGTCGTTGGTTCGCAACTCCTGCAAGCGACTTACGTCATCCTACCGAGATCGTTGATTGGATCTTTGCGTGGAGAAGGATGTCGCGCGACCTAGACCTAGACTAGAGGGGCTAGGGTAGGCGCGTTCCTGGGTTAGGAACAGGGGGGTTTCACTGATCCATGGGAACTATGGTGGTGTGGCCTGATCGCGTTGAAAGGCGACCACGAGTGATGTCGACGAGGGTGGCCCAAAACTGTTGATCAGACACTTCTGAGACTCGTCAGGTGGTGGTGGTGGTGAGGGCGTAAAGAGGATCACGGTGGCTTAGGACGTCTCCATGTAGCGCACCATGGTGGAATGGATGGCAGTGGGTGGACGGTGGAGTCTGGTACAAGAGATCCACATCGCCTAAGCATCAAGATTGGATGGCGCGCCCACTGATGGTTGGTTGAACTTTTGTCAACCCTTCTTTGTAGGTTCGGGTTCTGCACGGATTTGTACAGAAGTAATGATGGTTGCTCGCTTCTCTGACATCCCTTCTTGCACGTGGAGCAACCCGTGTAACGTGCATGATGGGATTGGTTGCTCGCAGTGCATACCGGTCATGAATGTGGAGCAACCCATGTACCATTTATGTCGGGGTGGTTGCTCACGTCGTGTACCAGTCATGTATGTGGAGCAACCCGGGTACCATACATGCTGGGTGTGTGAAATTGGCATTTGGAAATTCCGCTCCGAAAAGTTTGGGGGTGACCTAAACTTTTTCTATAATGTGCCAATACCGTCCTAGGTCGATCGTTGGGTACGGTGATCGTTGCCGCGTTTTGGATTTGCCTTCCAAAATTTCACAAAAACGTCGTCTATACCGAAAATTTTGGGGCCCCGAAAATTTATTTCGAAAGTTTTAAAGAAGTGTAAAATAGACAAAGTCCAATGGGCTTAGAAAATTTTTCTCTATCCAATGATTTTTTTTAATTCGAGGGGGGGGGGGCAAAAATTTTTGGTGGTCAAAAACGTCTGTGTATTTTTTAAAGAGTGATTTTGCAAGATTTGAAGCTAAAAGATGGGTTTGGATCAAGTTTAAAATTTCTCAGACTTTGAAAGTTTCTCAGGTTTGAAAATTTTCTCAGTTTTATAAAATTTCTCGGATTTGAAAAATTTCTCAGTTTTGCAAAATTTCTCGGATTTGAAAAAAAATTCTCAGTTTAGCAAAATTTCTTGGATTTGAAAAAATTTCTCAGTTTTGTAAAATTTCTCGGATTTGAAAAAATTTCTCAGTTTAGCAAAATTTCTTGGATTTGAAAAAATTTCTCCGTTTAGCAAACTTTCTCGGGCACCGAAAGTTTCTCAGGTTGATAAAATTTCTCGGGCAGTGAAAGTTTCTCGGCCAGCGAAATTTTCTCAGGCAAACTTTCTCGGCTAAGAAATTCTCGGCCTGCAAAAAAATATTTCTCGGTTTCGAAATTTCTTAGCCTGAGAAAGAAAGTTTCTCGGATTCGAAATTTCTCAGCCTGGGAAAGAAAGTTTCTCGGTTTCGAAATTCTTCAGCCTGAGAAAGAAAGTTTCTCGGCTTCAAAATTTCTCGGCCTTAGAAAAAAAATTTCTCGGCTATGAAATTTCTCGGCCAAGAACAGTTTACTGTTGCAAAGGCTGCGCGACTTTTACCAGAAAAATGGCTCGTTTTCGCTCAAATCTCACTCAAAATCGACGAAACTTGTTCCAAAACTTTAGAAAAACATTCCTAAACACATAATCAACATTTGGGATGTCTAAAAACAACAAATCGAGGTCGAAATCGCCCAAAAACTGAAAGTGACGAAAAGTATTTTTCCAAGCAATTTTCACTCAAATCTTGCTCAAAACACGCAAATCCGGTGGCGTTGTGCTCTGATACCAATTGTTGGTCCGAGTTCTACCCAAACGAACAACTTCGGACGGATTAAACACGCCTAATAGATCGGAATCGAGAACGGGCGTGGGGCTTGGTGGTGTTCTTGAGGAGGCTCTCTCACTCTAACATATGTTTATTTTATCTACACACACAAGCACCTGCACTATGTGCTAGGGTTCTCCTATTTATACCACAAGTTGGTATATAATAGGTGGCCTCTTGTGGAGGCCCATTACATGAATAACTAAGAACTAACCCAATTAAGAACTAGCCCAAAGTTGCAAATCAACAAAGATAATACAATGAAATTGAACACTACAAAGTATTTCCTAACAATCTCCCCCTTAGTGTTCAATCTTCAGCTCAGCGCGGGATATCTTTGTTGAGCATATTGGAGATCTCGATTCCTAGCAAACTCCCCCTACAACGGATATCTCCTCTTCTTGCGGAGGCATTGATGGCTCGGCTAGGACTCACTTGTTAAGATTCTCCAATCTTCTTCTTCTCGATGCCGGATTCGTCATCTTCGAATGGAAGTTGTCTTGTTCGGCCACGAAGTTGACTCGTCTGGCTCCAGAAGAAGGTAGGCGTGGGGCGTAAAAAATATGCCAAGGCTCCATTGAAATGTGACTTTCAAGAGCAGGAAGCCCGGTCTTCAGAGTGGTCAGCGCAGTAGTGGCGGAATGTGGTGGATGAGATGTGCCATGGCTCCTTCGAGTGTTCCATTATGAACATAATAGCCTGACACATAAGAATGTGCACGGAGGTAGTGGAAGCCTCCGGCGGGGCGTAGTTGGTGGAGGTGGCGTGGATGATGGTTGCTGCTGATGCTGCTGTACGATCTTCAACTCATTTCTTCTCCTTTACTCCCCCTTGAGATGATCTCCGTCTTCGGGATCGTCACGTCGTCCGCGGGACGAGTCTGTCTCCGGTGTTGATGGTGGTGATGATGGTGTAATGTGGTGTTGAGTGAGGCAATCAAGTGGAATTCTCAGGAGTAGCAGCAATTGGTGTTCCTCCGGGTTCAGTTTTGAACACTGGAGAGACGGAGCAGCATGTGGTGGCGTAGGTGTAGGCGTGGTTGAGTGGTGTCGGTGATGGGACCTTTTCCTTCATAGATCCTCGTTGAGCGCGGCATGGAATGTGTAAGTTCCTCGCTGATTGCTAAGAGTCGGGGCTCCATCACGAACGGGGTAACTAACCAGACGGGGGTCACAAAGACGCTCCGTCGTCACAACATCGAAACATGTGTCCGATGTGCCACCTGTTTGTACAGGTCAGGAAGAACCGGAGAGCCACAAAGACTTTCCGTTCGCACGGACGATGAGACAAGCTCATATCCGTGGCCCATCGACAGTTGTGGTGAGGGTGGCTGTCGTGGGTCTTCCGCTCTCGGTCACAAGGACGTCATCAAGCGTTCGTGCAAGTTCACGAAGAACCTACGGTGCGTAAGGAGTGTTTGTGTCCTAGAAAGTGGAAAATTTCGGTGGGTGAGGACACTAAACTCTATGTGAGTGGAAGAGGTGCAGTGAGAGGCGGGGCACTACATGTTCAACATCACCCGTCTCCAAGTGGGGCGGTGATGGCTAACATGGTTCCTCTTGGGCGAATGAAATAGCTATCTGCGAAAGGATAGCTGTGTGGTTGGGGGGTTAATTGCGCGGTTGGACCAGATGCCGCGACTTCTACTCGGGAAACGAATGAGTCGTCTCCTGTACCTATGGGCGAGGTCCGGGTTATGGTGAGATATGATAGAGGAGTGCGATCATCTCGTCGTTGGTTCGCAACTCCTGCAAGCGACTTACGTCATCCTCCCGAGATCGTTGATTGGATCTTTGCGTGGAGAAGGATGTCGTGCGACCTAGACCTAGACTAGAGAGGCTAGGGTAGGCTCGTTCCTGGGTTAGGATCAGGGGGGTTTCACTGATCCATGGGAACTATGGTGGCGTGGCGTGATCGCGTTGAAAGGCGACCACGAGTGATGTCGACGAGGGTGGCCCAAAACTGTTGATCAGACACTTCTGAGACTCGTCAGGTGGTGGCGGTGGTGAGGGTGTAAAGAGGATCACGGTGGCTTAGGACGTCTCCATGTAGCGCACCATGGTGGAATGGATGGCAGTGGGTGGACGGTGGACTCTGGTACAAGAGATCCACATCGCCTAAGCATCAAGATTGGATGGCGCGCCCACTGATGGTTGGTTGAACTTTTGTCAACCCTTCTTTGTAGGTTCGGGTTCTGCACGGATTTGTACAGAAGTCATGATGGTTGCTCGCTTCTCTGACATCCCTTCTTGCACGTGGAGCAACCCGTGTAACGTGCATGTTGGGGTTGGTTGCTCGCAGTGCATACCGGTCATGAATGTGGAGCAACCCATGTACCATTCATGCCGGGGGTGGTTGCTCACGTCGTGTACCAGTCATGTATGTGGAGCAACCCGGGTACCATACATGCTGGGTGTGTGAAATTGGCATTTGGAAATTCCGCTCCGAAAAGTTTGGGGGTGACCTAAACTTTTTCTATAATGTGCCAATACCGTCCTAGGTCGATCGTTGGGTACGGTGATCGTTGCCGCGTTTTGGATTTGCCTTCCAAAATTTCACAAAAACGTCGCCTATACCGAAAATTTTGGGGCCCCGAAAATTTATTTCGAAAGTTTTAAAAAAGTATAAAATAGACAAAGTCCAATGGGCTTAGAAAATTTTTCTCTATCCAATGATTTTTTTTTTAATTCGAGGGGGGGGGGGGGCAGAAATTTTCGGTGGTCAAAAACGTCTATGTATTTTTTAAAGAGTGATTTTGCAAGATTTGAAGCTAAAAGATGGGTTTGGATCAAGTTTAAAATTTCTCAGACTTTGAAAGTTTCTCAGGTTTGAAAATTTTCTCAGTTTTATAAAATTTCTCGGATTTGAAGAATTTCTCAGTTTTGCAAAATTTCTCGAATTTGAAAAAAAATTATCAGTTTAGCAAAATTTCTTGGATTTGAAATAATTTCTCAGTTTTGTAAAATTTCTCGGATTTGAAAAAATTTCTCAGTTTAGCAAAATTTCTTGGATTTGAAAAAATTTCTCCGTTTAGCAAACTTTCTCGGGCACCGAAAGTTTCTCAGGTTGATAAAATTTCTCGGGCAGTGAAAGTTTCTCGGCCAGCGAAATTTTCTCAGGCAAACTTTCTCGGCTAAGAAATTCTCGGCCTGCAAAAAAATATTTCTCGGTTTCGAAATTTCTCAGCCTGAGAAAGAAAGTTTCTCGGATTCGAAATTTCTCAGCCTGAGAAAGAAAGTTTCTCGGTTTCGAAATTCTTCAGCCTGAGAAAGAAAGTTTCTCGGTTTCAAAATTTCTCGGCCTGAGAAAAAAAATTTCTCGGCTATGAAATTTCTCGGCCAAGAAGAGTTTACTGTTGCAAAGGCTGCGCGACTTTTACCAGAAAAATGGCTCGTTTTCGCTCAAATCTCACTCAAAATCGACGAAACTTGTTCCAAAACTTTAGAAAAAGATTCCTAAACACATAATCAACCCTTGGGATGTCTAAAAACAACAAATCGAGGTCGAAATCGCCCAAAAACTGATAGTGACGAAAAGTATTTTTCCAAGTAATTTCACTCAAATCTTGCTCAAAACACGCAAATCCGGTCGCGTTGTGCTCTGATACCAATTGTTGGTCCGAGTTCTACCCAAACGAACAACATATGTTTATTTTTTCTACACACAAGCACCTGCACTATGTGCTTGGGTTTTCCTATTTATACCACAAGTTGGTATATAATAGGTGGGCCTCTTGTGAAGGCCCATTACATGAATAACTAAGAACTAACTCAATTAAGAACTAGCCCAAAGTTGCAAATCAACAAAGATAATACAATGAAATTGAACACTACAAAATATTTCCTAACAGATCCCTTTCCCTCATTTGTAGTCGCGGTAAGCATTAGGTTTAATATGACATAGTTGATATTGTATTTTAACTTGATTACTCTAATAATTCTATTTAATCTGATAGTATCCTAAGTACGACTTATTGGTGGGTGGTAGAGATCGTCGCCCTTGGGACTGTTTGCGTTATAGACGGTTCGAAGGTTCATAACGTGGAAGTTGCGCCGAAAAATATTAAAGTCGTGATCGATCTCATTGCTTCTGGAAAGGAGAGTGTCTACCTTCCGGTACAGACCACGCAACGTGTGACGCTAGGCGATGCACAAGGCACCTACGTACAATGGCCCAGAGAGTTTGTCCTTTCGCCAGGTAAGGTAAGACGTTTACATTAAATATAATACCTACTTATATTTTGTACTAAACTTTTATTTTATATATTTGCCACTTCCCACCTCGTATAAGACTTACACGCGAAAAGGGAAGTCTCCAATCAAGACGCCAAATGTGGCGAACGAAGATGATATTGCAAACCTTGATAGTAGCGTGGCTACTAGTCTAGGTGATCATTGTCGTTTTTTATTCGACTCCCTCGTAGCCCGTCAGGATCGACTGCACGCATCATTCACCTATGACATGAAGGATATGTATTACAATCCTGGATCTACTCTTGTTTACCATCGACGTCAAGGATTTCCGCGATGTATTCAAGCGTGTCAGTTTGGATTCTACGGTCCTTCAGCTTTTCATGAGGTATTTTAGATTTAGAATAAGCATCTTTAACATAATTGTCGGTCAAATGATTATAGGTATCTTCAAGCGTCCCAGATGTTCAACTTCATGAACCCTAATCGTCTGAGTTGCATGCTACGTGAGGGTGCCGACAGTGAAGTTGACTACTTGGTCGAAGCTTTTACAAGATCGTACACGACATGCAATTATTTTTGTGCTCCTTCTTGTCAAAGGTAATAATATAAATCTCTATGTCATAAGTAATAGTTTAAGTCGTATATTTTTACTTTAACATGTTAATTTATGTGTTTACTTAGCGATCATTTGATACTGTTTGTCATCGACTTCAAGACGAACATCGTGTTTGTGTTCGATCCTATGGCTCCAAGGGTCGGCGTTAGACGCATATTGATAAAAGATCATATAAACATGTAAGTTTTTATAAAGTAATAAACTTCATATTAGTTCATCTATTGAATTAGCAAATCTTGTTACATTCTTTGGATGTTAAGGGCATTAAAGATGGCGACTATGCGTGGTGCATTTCAGAAAATAAGGCTACAAGTTGGAAAGCATGGAACAAGTTGGAAAGCATGCAAGGTTAGGCCTGTTTTATAACATTTCAAAGTATATGGAATATTTTAGCATTTTGATGATATTGAATTAAGATACTCTTAGTTGAAATTTAGTGTCCACGACAACCGACAACTAGTGAACTATGTGGCTTTTACGTCATGCGATTTATGTACGATCTTATCAGACTGATCGGGGGCGGAAACTATAACCTCGGAAATGTGAGAATTTGTTCAAAGTTTTTATTTGATTTCTATTATGTTTATATATTTAATTGAAACAAGTTTTCTTTCAATGACATAGGTGTTAGAGGGCATCGCTTATAACGACGCATCTGTGGAAGAAGTTCGAGAATTGTGGGCAGAGTACTTCAATGAAATTTGTCTAGCGTCATGAGTTGATCGTTAATTTGCTTTTATATGTGACTGACATATATTGTTGAACTGAATTTATTGTTTAATGTTATGAAGTTCGATTTAGTTGAATATTGTATTTGCTTATTGGACTTAAGTGTTGGGTTTGAATGCTCATTGAAATGTTTTGAAATAGGTTTTCCGGGATAACGAAAAACAGCAAAATTATAAAAAATAAAAATAAAAGAAGTGATGGTTACAACGAAACCGTCGCTGAAAGCTTGGTATGGGTGACGGTTCGCTACACGTCGCCTATAGGGAGGTATAGGCGACGGTTTAGAAAGGAAACCGTCGACTATATTTCCAAAAAAAGGCATCTTTGTGAAGTATAGGCGACGGTTTTTTTAGAAACCGATGCCTATGCTTTAACATATGCGACGGTTTTGAACCGTCGCCTATATGTACACACATGGGCATCGGGGCTCTTGGCGACGCCTCAAAACCGTCGCCTATGTCTTATTTTGTACTAGTGTATTTCACATTTATGAGGGAGTTCTCAATTCTATATGAGTTGCGTGTGTTAGTATTGTGCAGATTTTCCAAACGTACATTAGGACCCTACTTTGAATGATTACAACCAACGAGTAAAAGGTATCACTTTGGCAATGGCTCAAGTATTATTAAATATTTCTAATCCCATCATTTATTTGCCAGGATGAAGGATGTAGGGGTGAAACATGAGTCGAGTCAGCTCATGAAATGCTAGAAATCGTTAATTTAAGTATTTAGTTTAATAGTTTTGTTGATTGAACATAGCTTAATAAGTATACGATTAGAAATAGGCGAAATGAAACCGGGTAAAGCCAGTAGATCATCAAGCGCAATCACAAACCGAATCAAGACTGCATACCGGAAGTACACTGAAGACCGAACTGCATGATACCGGACTTGCCACGCTGGACAGATTCAAATATATTGAGGCGCAACAAGTTGAAGACTTCTGACGAGCAATTAATACAAGGCTGCCAGCTAGAGCCAAGTTGAAGTCAAGCCGAGCTGAATAAGAAATAAAGCAAAGGCAGCGCGGACTGCTGCAACACCGGGCATACCCATTTTTGGTAAAGCTAATAAATGCTCTGTCTTGTATGTGAAGAGCTATCTCACAACGACCTTCAACTTCAAACCCAGCTATAAATAGAGGGAATGCAAGATGAAGACCTTACGACACTTGTTGAGAATTTTTAGGAACGAGAGATCAAGCTCAAAGCTTTCAAGCTAAGAAAAAAACTTATGTGTTGTCATCACTATACTATACCGGACCGGTTAGTAAGTGATTTCCTCAAGGGACTGTAAAAGTTCTTGAAAGAGACGGACTGTAAAAAGCTGTCTAGAGGTGTCTATGAGTTTAGCTAATTGAATATAGCCGTGAGGGTTATAATGTGTGAGTTTAGCTAAGGAGGTTGTACGACAAAGGTGGTAAACCGAGGGTTCTAGTGTTACCTTCCTTGCGGGGAAGAAGGGGAGACATATGAGAATTTGCCCTGAACTTCAGAAACAAATTCTGTGCGTACCACATTACACACATCACGTTTCACATCTGTCTTAGTTCAAAAGCCGACCGCTTTCTTCTGCAACAGACAACACATGTAAATATCAAGCACCTGTATTTGACCTTAACCGGTTCATAACCGAAAAATCTAACAAGTATTTATTCACTTCCCCCTCCTTCTAAACACATTAACCGATCCTAACATGAACTTATTGAAATTCAATTCGAGCTCATGAGATGACTATCAAAATCTCGAGAGTTTCGTCGTGACTGTTCAAAAGCTTACGAGTTCCTCATGAGTTTTTTTATTATTTAATGTCTTATATAGTAAGGTATTTAGACTTAACTATTTCATGAATATTAAGAAAGAAAGAGTTTCGACTCAAGCTAGAGGTTGAGCTTTATTATGAGTCGAGTTCTACCATAATCAGTGTTTTAAAAAGCAACGTATCACGCGCGTTAAGGCGAGCTTTAGCGTAAATTAATTACAAAGCGCTACTATGCGTAATAAAAAAAGCGTAGTCTGACACTTTACTGCATTATGCCACCAGAGATTGTGATGTGCAACGTCCTTTTATGATTTGACTAATATTTTTTTATTTTAGTTTTTCAATTACTTTCTGAATTTTTAATTACATCCACCAAAACATAAAAGCGATTAATTAACGTAATCTGTGTGATAAAAATATTTAATAACAAGGTGGGATTAAATAAAGGGAGGGTGGGGACTCCTTTAATTAATACCTAATAAGGGGTATTAAGGGGGTATTAATTAAATCCCAACTTTAAATAAACCCTTCAACCAAACATTACTTTAGTAAATCATATACTCCCTAATCCCCCCTAATACCCCCAACCAAACATTTTCTTTGCGGGCTTGCTTAGTCTTTGTACCTTAGTCAATATTTCTTGTTTTTTTTGAACCATGGTTATATACATAATTGATTCACAAAATGCAAACTCAGTGTTCAATTGTTCAAAAAAAAAAAAACAAAACCGAACTGAACCACCAGTGAACCTTTCAATTACCGTTAGCCGTTCACACTTCGGTTACTTCGTCAACACAACTTAAACCTAATGTTCAAACTGCACGTTTTTTTTTTCATAAAAAGTTAAATAAAACCCTAAAATTAAAAACAAAATAAAATAGAAGAAAAACACGCCTTTTGAATCTTTGAAATTGGAAAGAATTTGTAACCGGACTGTCCATTTTTTGCATATCTCGAAATCGGGATCAACAGTTTTTAACCGTAATCGTGAACTGTATAAATACCTCGATTTAAATATCTCAATTTATTATTTCTTTCCGATAAGAACAATATGGAAAGGGAAATGAATCTTTGTTCTTTATGGCGACTAATTAAATTTGTTTATATACCGAAATTTTGAAATGCAAAAAAATCTCTTAGTTAAAGACAGCTGATTCGTAGTTAATTTTCTATGATATGCTAAGGAAAATAATGAAATTAAAATTTCAAATTACTCTTATTTCTAAATAAGTGTGAGACTCTGGGCTACCGTATCAACTCGTATACGGTATTTAAAATCTACATTATTGGAAGAACTTATTCCAAAATCACACCGTCCAAGCCAAAGAAGCAAAAATACTGGGAAATTGACGAAATGTTCTTTAAATTTGCTAACTTACGAATAGATCATATTAAGCCAAATTATTACATTGACTCCCTAACTATGTCATTTTTCAATTTTGATAATTATATCTAATTATTGCAAAAATAGGTCAAACAAATTTGTGTCTCCGATCATTTTTCTGACTTGACTGATGATTTGGAATATTTCTCAATCACATTCATGTGAAGTTAATGATCTACGTTTGCGAGTATCATATATAGTTATACAAAATTGAAAATTTGTATGTTTTGGAACCGAATTTGTAATTTTGCTAAAAATATCTATTCATGGCTACTCGTATGCATAGTGACAGACATGGCTCTCATCCTAATAAAATTACATTTCATCCAAAAATCTCTTGTGAAAGAAAAGTAGAAAAATATGCTAATTATATTCTGATTGATAGTTTACCATAAAAAAAGATCGCAAATAACACTTATTTCCTTGTATTTTATCGTCCTCTCTTTTTAACTTGAGACCCTTGTGAGAAGCAAACCAAAATCCAATCTCGTCCTAGGATTTCTGGTCAGTGCATATAGATTGAGGTTTAACAAAAGAAGCTAACTTCACCTCTATGCAGTGATCTCTTGTCAGTTTTCTCTCATGCATGCATCTAAATAAGTTACTTTTGCAGGAAAATAAGAAGAATCATCATTTATCTTTGCAATGAATACTGTGCCTCAAAGTTCAGGCGATTGTCCGAAGCCTAGCGTTGTTGTTTCAGACAAGTTTCCAGTTGGTTTGAGAGTGCTCATTGTTGATGACGATCCTACTTGTCTCAAGATCTTGGAGAAGATGCTTATGACATGTTATGAAGGTAATAAATTCGATGAACACTGTCTGTCTATCTGTATCTGTGCTTAGAACAATTGGCTTCGGTTACTTGTCTTTCTTATATATCTTTATATCTATATATCTATATATATTACCATCGTGTTGTGACAGTCACAAAGTGCAACCAAGCGGAAGTCGCACAGAAGTTGCTGAGGGAAAACAAAGACAGCTTTGACATAGTTATGAGCGATGTCCACATGCCTGACATGGATGGATTCACTCTCCTCGAAAGAGTTGGCCTTGAGATGGATTTGCCCGTCATCAGTAAGTACCTTTTTTTTTCTGTCCAAAAATTGCTGGTCCAAATTCCTATTTTTTTATTAGTTAATTCTCATTTGGTCTTGTAGGGGATTTTGCATTATAGGGACATATCTTCTTATTGAGGCATTATAAGGACATATTTTTAAAATTTTGGCAATTTAGGGAGATTATACGCTTGAATCTAAGATTTTGTTTCGAAATTGTTTAATTTTGGAAGTTAGTCCTTATCATGTCATCCCTAAATTTTTCGAAACCCTATAAGTTGGAGCAAAATCTAGGGTTTCAGCGTATAATGTTATTAAATTGCTTATTTGAAACTTACTATACGTATAATGTCACCCCCTAAAATCACCCCCTATTTTTATATTTTGTGCTAAAGTTTCTTGTTTGTGATTTTTGTTGTTGCGCAGTGATGTCTGCTGATGATAGCTACAACGTTGTAATGAACGGCGTCAAACACAGGGTGTGCGACTACCTCATAAAGCCTGTCCGAATGGAGGCTTTGAAGACCATTTGGCAGCACGTTGTCAGAAAAAAAGGGCTAAAAACATCGAAAATAATAATAATAATAATAATAATAATAATAATAATAATAATAATAATAATAATAATAAGCAAATCTACACATAAATCCCCCTACCCCAAACTATACATCAACTTACTCCCCCCTCTCAATTCATTTATCACTAAACTCTCCCTTTCAAACTATTATATCAGATAGCTACCTAATGGACAAATATATCCCTGTAAAACATAAATATTGCAAAATAACCAACTGATTCATATACTGAGGTCGACGGAGAATGAAGGCAGACGACGAGGAACGAAAAGCAGACGACGACGATACAGAGCAGACGACGAGATATTAAGGCTTCACGCATCACCTCAACGGTACCGCCGCTTCACATCTTCGTTAGACTTTAATTTTTTCGTTTTTGGTGGCATTTTGTGTTAATGTAGAGATTAGGGCTTTCATAGTTGCATTCCTTGAAAGATTTCATGTCGAGCTCTGTTTAATTGTTGATTACGGCTCGAATTTGGGGTTTCTTCAAAATTCGGGTTTTATTATTTCGTTTTTCGATTTGGGGAAATTCGTATCATTGAAATTAGGGTTTGTTAGCTTCTAATTTCACTGTTCGATGTAAAGGTACTGCATTTGTTACTGTCTTGGTACGACCCTAGGTTGTTTTTTGGTACTATGATTGAATTGGTGCTTGTATGTGTTTTTTGGTACCATATTACATAGTTAATGGTACCGTAAGTTTATTATTTGATTCTCTCGTTGTTCTCGCGTGCAGAAATGGCACGGAAGTCGAAAAAACCCTCCGGCTCAAGAAGAAAGAATTACGAGATGACATCACGGTGTCATCCCAACCTTTTTAGAGAGACGATAATTGAACTAGGGCTGAAGGAGGAACACAAGAAACTGCTAAAGCAAACTCCATTCTACAGTTTTTTGGAGATGCCGAAGATGTCACAATCTTTTACAAGAATTGTGGCATTACTGAGGCGCTATAATGTGGAGGAGAACAGTTTTCGGTTCGCTGAGGACATAGACGTTATATTCTCACCGCAAGAGTTTAGTTTGGTGATGGGGTTGCACCATTTAGGGCAACCCGTTGATCCGGATAGTAGATTTACGTAGTCAATCGTTGAACGCCATTTTGATGGGAAAAATGGCAATGTAACACGAAAAAGTATAATGAAGTTGTTGAAGTCTTTAGTTGGTGAGGAGGAGAAGGATAGTGTTGAGGATTTTGTCCGTGCTGTCATTCTTCTCTTATTTAATTGTGTACTTTTTCCGATGGGTAATTCGAAAAACCCATCTTTTGTGACTGTTTACGTGGACGATCTAGAGAGTCTTGGAGAATATGCTTGGGGAGCGGCCGTGCATAATTTTCTGTTGGAGGAGATGAAAATTGCCGCTGCGTTTGAAAATGCGGGATCGAATGTGACGATCAATGGTTGCACTACTGTATTGATGGTAAGTTACTTTATTTATTTTGTTATTTCATCTTATATTTTGTGCTCTTCCTATAATTCTAATGCGTGTGTTCGTGTTCATAGATGTGGGTGTATGAGCATGTGCCTTCGTTGGCACGAAAGAGGCATCCCTATATGTTCCCACGATGGTTCAAATGGGAATTCCGTTATGTTCCAAATGACAGTACGATTGCGGAGACACAAGTAGCTGAAATTACCCGTGTTCTTCCGATAATCCCTCGAAGAAGCGAGATGAAGTTTGTGGAACCAATCGCGCAGATGCCAATGGTATATAACACGGTTTTCTCAAATAGTGCTTTGTTTTTATGTTTCTCAATAGTAAATTTAACAATATTTGTTTTCTTTAGGGAATTGGAGGGGAACAAGATCGGGGGGATGAGATACGTTCGAAATTGAAGAATGATTTGAGAGCACGTGTTGAACAGTTGGAGGCTGCGATGCGGGAAAAAAATGATGTAATTGAAAAGTTGAGAGCGAGGATTCGGGGAGCGATAGGGGAGGCTGAGGGTGAGGGTGATGGTGACGATGAAAAGTCCAGAGGTTATCAAGGGGCTAGCGATCAAGGTGTGGCAGTAACGATGATATTGCTCCATCGTTTGGTTTAGACGGGCATAAGGGTGGTGTTGGTGAGGCTGGGATGAGATGGTTGAGGTTGCAAAGGAGGATGATGTGGCTGAGGTTGCAAGGGAGGATGATGTGGCTGAGGTTGCAAGGGAGGATGTGGTGGTTGAGGTGGCAAAGGAGGATGAGGCTGAGGTTGGACAGACTGGCATGGCAGAGGAGGATGAGGTGGTTGATGAGGTGGCTGATGAGGCGGCGAAGGCGCAGGCACAGGCTGATGAGACAGTGGCAAACGTCCTTGCTGATTTGAGCATTGTTGAACTCGAGCCAATGCCCGTGGCATCGTTAGCGGCATCATCGATAGCACAAATAGTGAGAGGCCGTGAAGATAGAAAGAAGAAGCGGGATTCTGAGTTTACTATGCCAGGATCCTCCGATACTACAGCGCCGAATAAAAAAAGGAAGAAAGTGAAAGCAGCAACTCAAGTACTTGAAATAGACGAGCAAGGATCAGATGAGGAGGCTCCCGTTGACTGGTACGAGAGGTACATGGGTCGTACGGACTGGCAAAGAGAAGTTGCAAACCGAACAGAGAGATTGCATCAATACATACATAGAGGCGAGGAAGATTGGGTACGTTTAATTTAAGTGTCAGTGTTGTTAAGTACCTTTTTTAATGTGTTGCCTTTAATTAATGTGTTTTAATTCCTATTGGGCTGATGCAAGGTTAATGGTTTGGCAAAACGGCCTTTGTGAGGTTAATCCTTAAGCCTTCTATATGCTACTCTTCGGTGGCTTGATATCGTCCCCCGTGATCGATGCGTTAAGCGAATGTCTCCAACGTGTCGGAGGCAATCGCCGGGACAGACCTCGTTCGTTTGTGATCCCTTCCTTCGTCCAGGTAGAGTTCTTTGCGAAGGTTATAAACATAACGAAGACCGCGAAGGTAAACATGAACACGATTGAGGGGATTGTGGAGTCGCTTTCCGACAGCGCGGTGGCTTGGTTGGACAAGATTAACGATGTTGCCTTGGGGACCCTTATACATGAAAAATCATTGGGTTGTTTTGATTTACAAGTTGGAGGAAAGACGATTTTACGTACGAGATTCGCTGAAGCACAATCACATGAAGTGGACGACTAGATCATTTGGTTGTGATTTTTTGTAAATTAAATAGTTTATGTCATGTTCTTTACGAGATGTATATTGTACAGGCTCGTTTTCTGTCGACCTACTGGACATATAAGTGGGGCGACAAGGCAAAGTCAATCATGCCGGACTTTGAGTCCACGAGGGAGCAGAATCCGGAGGGTGTGGATTGCGGTGTGCATACTGCAATGTCCATGGATCGATACATCGTTGGACCTGGGGCTCGTGGGAGGTATCTTGACGAAGTTGACGTCGAATTATATCGTGGCTTCATGGCTGCCACGATACTTAAGGACGATCTTAGTTGCATGCTCCACTTGTTTGAGTAATGTTTATTTGTGTTTTGAGACTCAGACGTTGTTGGTCCTCTTAGTTTGTGACTTGTTTATGTATTTGGCATCCTTAGGATTTTGTTGTACTTGAACAAATATCTATGTAGTACCAATATTGGTAGTTTGTGGTACTAAGTTTTCTCTGTTGTAGTACCATATACAGGTTGTTTGTGGTATCTTTACGTATCGTGCAGGCGGGTTTGAAATACTCCAGATCTACTTTGTGGAACCAATGATAAGTCATTTGCAGTTCTACACACAGAGATTTGTAGTACCACATCTTAAGCTTTTGTTGTACCACCTGTTTGTAATTTGCAGTACCTTCGTCATACCCTTCGTTTGTCGAAAATATGTCCCCGTAGTACCTTCGTAGTACCTGGCCATTTGTAGTACCTAAATTGGGACAATTGCAATACCATGTAATATGTACACGCAGTACTATATTTTGAGTTTGTAGTACCAGATTTAGGTTTTTTGTAGTACCTTTTCAGTGCCCCCGTACGGTTGTCGAAAAGACGTAGAATCTTGTGCATTAAGGATTTAGAGCTTACATAATACGTAAAATACTCCAGCTCTAAATATATGGCAACGTTAAATCTTGACTATGTGGTAAGATATTGTTACTAGCTTCATTCGAGTGGAAAGAATGTTGGGATTTCAATGTACCTATCCTTGAGTCCAATCTTCCGAACACCAACTTCGACACCAAATGATCAAATTAGTATCCTTAACTATGGTAACGTACTCACGGACCAAAAAATAACCCGAACGACGTCGAAATACTCTAATTCCAATTTGTAGTACCTATACAACTACGTCTGAGGTACCTAAATTGGGACAATTGCAGTACCATGTAATATGTACACGTAGTACGATAACTGGGTAGTTTGTAGTACCTTTTCCGGGCCGTGCGAGCGAAATGGAAGTACGCAACTCTAATTTGTGGTACCTATACGTAGACTATTGCAGTACCTACCAGTGGACATCTGCAGTACCATACCTTGAGTTTTTTAGTACCAGATTTAGGTTTTTTGTAGTACCTTTTCAGTGCCCCCGTACGGTTGTCGAAAAGACGTATAATCTTGTGCATTAAGGATTTAGAGCTTACATAATACGTAAAATACTCCAGCTCTAAATATATGGCAACGTTAAATCTTGATTATGTGGTAAGATATTGTTACTAGCTTCATTCGAGTGGAAAGAATGTTGGGATTTCAATGTACCTATCCTTGAGTCCAATCTTCCGAACACCAACTTCGACACCAAATGATCAAATTAGTATCCTTAACTATGGTAACGTACTCACGGACCAAAACATAACCCGAACGGCGTCGAAATACTCTAATTCCAATTTGTAGTACCTACACAACTACGTCTGAGGTACCTAAATTGGGACAATTGCAGTACCATGTAATATGTGCACGTAGTACCATAACTGTGTAGTTTGTAGTACCTTTTCCGTGCCGTGCGAGCGAAATGGAAGTACACAACTCTAATTTGTTGTACCTATACGTAGACTATTGCAGTACCCACCAGTGGACATCTGCAGTACTATACCTTGAGTTTTGTTGTACCAGATTTAGGTTTTTTGTAGTACCTTTTCAGTGCCCCCGTACCGGTTGTAAAACCTTTTCTGAAATACGCTTTGTAACTTGTGGTACCAATTTAAATATATGTAATACCTACATGTGTACTTTTGTATTTCCATAAAGTTCGTTATTGTAGTACCATATGTAGTATGTTTGTAGTATCTTACAGTACTTAAAGTAGACGTTTGCGGCATATAACCAAAAAGGAAACATATGGCAACGTATCGACTAAGAATGTGTCATAACCTTTCGGCAACATATCGACAAAAGAATGTGCCGCAACCAATACAAAAGAATGAGCGTAACCTAACGGCAACATATCGACAAAAGAACGTGTCATTACCTATCGACAACATATCGACAAAAGAATATGCCATAACCACAAAAAGACGGCATAACCACCATATGGACAAAACGACAAAATAAACACAACAACATACATAATACATGCAAAATACGGGCAAGTAAGCTATGTACGTACGGCTTCTTTACACGTACGACGATTGTGCCCATATTTTACCACATATTTTGCACTTGTTTCTATTTCTATCAACTTGTGAAGGGTACCTCCGCATTTTTCGGCGACCGGGCATAACACGGATGTCTGGATCACAAATATATTCTCTATCAGCGGCTTGAGCATTCATCTCATTCGTCGGAATAGGGTTGATGACAGCGCAATATGCATCCCTATACTTCTGGGATCGGAAAATGAATCACAATAGTCATAAACAGATAGCCCCATCGAACATATACACGCCACCGCATGCTTACATGGTATCCCATAAACATCTCATTCTTTGCACGAGCAAGAGCTTTGTTGTATATCCACGGAGAATGAGCCATCTTGAGCAACAACCTCAAATGTAACGGCGCTAGACTTACTCACTTTCAATGTACGACTACTCTCTATATTGGCCACGAGTTTCTTCTCTTGTTTCGGGCAAAGATCATCGGAAAGGGTCAATCCCTTTTCACGCCTTTCATACATTTGCGTCATTATCTTCACACGAATGTTGTCAATCATTCCCTTCACCGGCAACGACCGTGCATCTTTCACCCAACTATTCCAACACTCGGCTAGATTATTATTAACAACACCCCACCTCTTCCCATCAAACAATAAATTCGCCCAACAATTTGGTTGAGAATTTCTAATAAATTGCTGTGCCAAGGGCATACACTGGATAATGTTGGTGATGTGTTCGGAAAACTTACTAGCCGTCGTGGTGTATGCTGCTTTTTTGAAAACACTACACAGTGCTTCTTGTTGAGCAATGGATAATGCCTCAACACCTGAAAACGGATACAAACAAGTCATGAGTGACAATCCCGTAGTACCTAAAGATACAGTGTGACAGTACCTATGTTGGTATCTGCATAGTACCTATATTTGTATTTTTGCAGTACCCTCTAACTAAACAGCCTTTATAGTAAATTAAAGTCTTTATAATTACCTCTTTTCTGAAGTTGTCAACTAAATGACGCGAACAATATGCATGTCGGGATCCCGGGAATACCAACGAAACAACACTTATAATACTTGGGTGCCTATCTGAAAAAAAAGTGAGTTCTCTCGCCATCGTCGGGTAGTGATCGAACATGCTCCTCAACTTCACAAGAAACCATTCCCAATTTTCATCATTCTCAATGCTTACGACGCCATACGCTATCGTGAACAAATCATCGTTGGCATCCTTTGCCACGGCGGTAACCAACACACCCTTAAACTTTGTCTTGATGTGAGTACCATCGACAAATATGAGTGGCCGACATCCTTGCACAAAACCAACCAGACATGCACGGAAGCAAATAAATAGCCTCCGAAACTTATTGTCGTTAGGGTATAAATCGTACTCCGCCACACTACCGGGATTGGTTTCCCTAACGGCGCTACAATACCACCGCAATTGATCAAACGTGCCATTCTCTAAGCCATAAAGATCACGGATAGCAGTTTCTTTGCCTCTATAAGCCTTTTGGTAACCCACTTCTACGCCATAGTCCCTCAAAATATCTTTGACAATGGTATTTGGACGATAAGATGGCTCGTCCCGTAATTCATCCTTCATTATGTTCCCAATCCAAGGGGAGTCGGCTCGAGGATGATCACGACTCTTAATACCATCTTCTCCGCATGTGTGCCGCAAATTGCATCTTCGAATGCCAAATGATCTATCCCTTTTATGAAGTGATGCATATATCCGCCATTGACACGTCTCATCCTTGCAAACAACTATGATCTTTTGGGAATCATTCTTCTTATACAAAAAGTTACGACGGATGGCAATGGAGTAGTTTTTTAAGATCCGTCTGAAATCATTTGCATCCTCGAAGGTTTGCCCTTCTCCATCAATGTAGTGACGAAATGCATCTATTGAATTTCTGTCAATGTTAAATTCCATTGACTCTTCATTCTCTTCCACACTATAAGAAAAATAAAAAAATGTTATCCATCATTGGTAGGAAATTTATATACATGGACGTTTAAAATTCAGAATAATAAAACAAACCTCTCCACCCGACTGATTTCACCCATTCCATTTCCATCATCACCTTCGACTTTCATATGGATCACAAAAAATTTCAGCCGTTGATAGAGTTCGAACATATTGAACACGTCTCCATTTTCTTTCAAAGTTGCGTAAATACCTTCAAACGGAACCTGAAACTTTATCCAGTCATGTCGTGAATAGATGTCCGGCCATCTTCTTTGGAGGGTTACGTATAAATCTATTAGACTCGTCGTTTCATTTATCATCAATAAATATGTGCTCTTCTTATATTCGCACAATGCAAACAACGTGAGTCCACCAAAGACATTTGTAGACAACATAGCTTCATATAATGGGGCCTGTTAAAATTAGAACATCAAATGATACTCCACTGAGTACGGTAATTCAACATGCTTTGGTACTGCATATAAGAAATTGCTTCAACCAACAAATTAGCCAAAATTAAACCAATCACTCACCTCCCTCGTCACCCACAGTATGCTAATGGTAGAAAATGGAGGATAAAATCCAATCCCCAAAACTCGACAGCCACAGCTCGACACCAAAGCTGGGAAAATCCTATTTCACTGCCACAAACGTTAACTGAGCACCTCAACTGAGCTCAACTTCGTTCGATCGAGCTCAAATCGCTCGAGTCAAGACCCTCGACGAGTAACCCTCGGTGGAAAAAAAAAATACAGAAAACTTACCTCAACTTACCTGGACCGAGAAACCCAGTGTGATTGGATAGGTGAGGAGCTTTTTCGGCGAGGAGCTGAAGACAAAGCGGAGAAAAATATTGGTGACGAGGTCTGGGAACGGTGGCGCGCGGTGTCTTCGATAGAATTGGAGAAGAAAAAGATTTAAAAAATAATAAATTAGGGGTAAAATCGTCTATTCAATTAAACGGGTAGTGATGTTTAGGAATGTTTGAATTTAGGGAGTTTGGTAATAAATAAACTGAAATGGGGAGTTAGTTGATAAACTTTTTAGAAACGGGGATTTAATTGATGTTATCCCTAATAATAATAATAATAATAATAATAATAATAATAATAATAATAATAATAATAATAATGTGGCGAAGTCGGGCAGCTTTGAGAACGGTGCTCAACAGCCTCAGAATAATCAATCTGAGGATAATGATGATGGGGATTCCTCTTCGTCGGGCAATGAAGAGGATTCGAGAAATTCGAGGAAAAGGAGAGGCAAAGAAGAAAATGGCAGCACTTCTTCGGTGAAGAAGCCCCGTGTTGTATGGTCCATCGAACTCCACACAAAGTTTGTCAAAGCTGTTAATGAACTTGGGATCGATAGTAAGCAAATTTCAGCCACCTTCAAATCATTTACTTTTTCCCCTTAATTTCGTTGCTTTTGATTTTCTGTTTTTCCCTTTAAATTCTTTTGGTGAAATGCAGAAGCTGTGCCTAAGAAGATCCTTGAGAAAATGAACGTTCCCGGGCTATTAGAGAGAACGTTGCAAGCCACCTTCAGGTCAGAGAATGTCCAATTCGGGGTTTTCTAACATGTTTTTTTTAACGAACATCCTAGGCTTTGTTAAAACCCCTTCATGTTTTTTGTTCTCTGTTAAACAATGCAGAAGTACCGTATCTATCTTAGAAAGCTAACTGCCCAGAGACGATTCAGCAGCAATCTTTACTCGGGCAGCTGTTTCATGCTCCAACAAGGTTCGTCTTATGGATCAAAGTTTCTAACATCTGCTCGCATGCCTTCCAGAAGAATGAGTTCAATCAGTTCTTTGCCTACAACTGGGAATCTCAGCAATCCCAGCGACAGTTTCCAACTTGATCAACAAGACATGCGCATGTTTAAAGAACTAAGATCGCCGAGCCCTACCCATTCTCCACATCATTATTCGGTGCTAATAGCACGAACATGAACCTTCCCTTTGTATCTCCTTCCCTTTCTTCTCAAATGGGCCACTACAACTTTGTTCTACCACAGATTGGTCAGACATCAAGGACTCAAATCTTGAATCATGTTGGACATAACCGTGTAATGACATCTCAGGGACTTCGTCATAATACTAATAATGTCTTGGGCCATTTTGGAAGTAACATTAGTAGCAATAACAACAACTCGACGCCTCTCATCAGTAATTACGGGCTAGCTTCGAATGACTCCAATGGGCTGATGCTACTTCTTCAAGAACCAAGCCATATGAAAGCTGAGATGAACGTTAACAATGGGTTTAATACCTTTACTAACGACAATCAATTTAGCCAAACCAATAATAATCTGCAGAATGTGGTTGTCCCTCCAAGCGCAGAAGCTTCTTGCCATGGGAATTTTGCAGCAACTAGTCAGCAGCTTACTTCGTTGTCTCTTGTCGTCGGGGCGTCGAGGGGTAATAACGGCGATGCCATCATGATGATGCATAGTCATCACATAGGATTTGAAAACGAATTCTTTGGACATGATGATGATGATGATGATGATGATGATGATGATGATGATGATGATGATGATGATGATGATGATGACATGGCTGGACTCCTTTCTCAGGTTTTAAGTTTTTCTCTCGTTATTTTTCTTCTATGGCTTGAGTTTTCCTGCATCACCTAACTCGTTGATATCGCGAATATGTCAGGTAGAAGCACCTGGATCGATGGAAGACTACCTTGGAATCAGCTATAATAATATTCATGAGGCATAACATAAACTGCTAAAAAAAATACCAGAAAGTGATGAAGATCCTTCTCGATTTTGCTCGATCCATGCACACGGAGGAGATCTAGCTAGCAAAATAATAAAGCATAATTGGGTGTTTAGGGAGGAAATGTTTTCAGGCATTATTGTCATATTTCGCATCATTAGTCAAAACCTGCTTGCCGCTGAGTTTATTTACATGAATGGGTGCTTGTTAGGGATGGAAGAAATTGGTTTGTGAGAAAGAACTAACTCCTTGTTTGGTACGAAAATTTATATTTAGGAGGGTTTAGACTAATAATGTTTGTAAAATAAAAATCGTGTGGTTAGTGGGTTGTACATTAATTCACCTCAGACGTGTTTTTATCTAAACCGGTGTCTACATGGATTAAGATCCATATTTTATATAAATCAATCTATCGGACACACCAATATATAAACAACATTAAAATTTCTAAATCCTCCAACCAAACAAACTCTGGAAGTTGTCACAAACCCTCGACGATCATGTAGAGAATCTCGAAATTAAAAGAACAAAAGAACGAGGAAAGTGAGCAATTTCTCTTATTATTACTTGTTAGAGAACCATAAAAAGAATCTTACTCACTAAAAGTTAAATTAAAAACTCTACTGGCAAGAGAGGAAACCGTCAAAAATCCGCCAGTGACTGCTTTTGCGACCGATTTCCGACGGAACTGTGTCGTTGCTAAATCCCATGTCGGACAAAGGGTTAGTGCACTAATACTGTTGCTAATTTTGTGATGGGATTTTGCGACGGTTTATTTGTCGCACAAATTAAATGAGCATTCCTTCGAAATATTTGTGACCAAATACCAGTCACAAATAATGAATAATGAAAAAGAAAAGAGAAAGCCACGATGTGAACTCGTTGTTTCGATTAGTCCCTACTTGATTTACTCTCCTTGATTACTCGTTAATTGCATTATGTTAGGCTATAATTATGAGACTGTATTTATTTTTAATTAGATAGAGTTTAGAATACTTGTATATATAGACGGCAATGGTACAGAGAGAGAAAATATTATATTCACCTTCACATGGTATCTGAGCAAGCAACGTAAAGTCGCTCTTCTGTTTTTTGGCTTGCGAACTTGAACGAAACGAGTCCCTAAGACAGTTTGACTTTATCTCTTAAGAGCGCAAGAAGTTGTACACAAAGATTAAAAATCTGGTAGACATTCTTGGTAGTAGAGGTCAAACTGATCAACCTATATTTTTAAATCAGCCTATGGATGTTGACTTCTATAATCCTTACGAAGGCTTACGATACGAAAAATCCATGTTATCTAAAGAAAGTGACATCACCTCAACTCTATGATATCTAGTACATGGATTTTGGTTTAACCAAGCTGATGGTGTTTACTGGAGCATCAGAAATAAATGATGCTCAGAAAAGAAAAACAAAAGCCTTAGCTGGAATTTCTTTTGATTACACAGAATTGAACGACAGTTATAAGGCAAGGTAAATTTCTCCTCTACTGACTATGAATCAATTTATCCTCCTTCCAGTGAAGGCAAGTCTTTGTCTATCGAGGGAGAACTTACTAATTCTGAAAATACCTACCTTTTGTTATATTCCATAAATAATACAAAAATTTACAGATTTACATTCCACTTTCGAATGTGAAAAAAATGTTTTCAAACTGAAAAGGAAAAACTTAAAAAATGAAATTTCAAAACTTAATGAAAAACCCCTGATAGGAGCACAAGCTCAACCATCTCTTTGTTTTAAAAGATCCTCCTATAAAAATCTTCCAAACAGGCTAATTAAGACGACTAGTAAGCTTTCGTCTGTTCCTAAAACTAAACATACATTTACTCATTATATGTTTTATGTGCGAAAAGGTGAAACCTCAAGCAAAAGAAAAATGCATGGTAAAGAAAAAACATCTTCGGAAACAAAAGATAAAGGAACAAAAGAAAATTAAAATGGAGAAAGAAAAATTTCTTTCCAAAACTAATGAAAAACATTTTAAAGAATAACACTTTTCCTCTCAAAAAACGCCTCTAAAGACGTTTCAAGTTCAAACAGAAAGTGTTCATGTTGTGCTTCTAATGACTTCCCTAATCATTCTTTTACAAAGTATGGACATGGAAATGTTTGTTCTAATAATTAATCATATTAATAGGCAGTCCAAAAACATTCATCGTTCTGAAAAGCTTTACAATCATTATGATGTGAAATGTGAAACTTATCGTAGAAAGTACAACTCATCTACTTATGACGCTTATGATGCTATATGTTCTTATTTCTACTTGTGTTGGATCGTGCCCGGAGACCTTGTGGATTATTATTGGGCAAAGATAATACTGAAGAACTGAATTATGTGAAATATGTGTTCTTGGGAGCCGAGTTAGGTTCAGTTCGAGTACTTTCGAGACCAAGGCGATCGCAAACTATGTTCACTCAGATTTGTGGGGTCCCTCAAGGGTTGAGTCTCTTTCTGGGGGAAGTTATTTCATGAGTATCATTGACGATTACTCGAGAAAACTATGAATACTGCAAAACAAGCCAGATGCATTCGAAAATTTAATGAACGGAAGACTTTAGTTGAAACTCAAACGAGCAAGAAAGTGAAGAAGTTGCGCACTTATATTGGACTTGAATCTTGCTCCAAAGAGAGATTATTGTAAACGTGAGGGGATATCAAGTCCGTAGTTGGTAAGCCACAATAGAACGGATTGGCACAGAGGTTCAATAGGACATTACTTGAAAGAATTTAGTGTATGCTTATGTTGACTAAGCTTCCTAAGACCTTTTGGGCTGAATCTGCAACCACAACAGCTTCTCTCATCAACCAGTGTCCATCTACTGCATTGGAGTTTAAGACTCCAGATTAGAAGTGGTCAGCAAAAGCTACTAACTGCTAAACATTGAAGGTGTTTGGCTACGAAGCATATGCGCATGTAAGAGGCGGCAAGATGGACCCTAGAGTCGTTTAGTGTATTTTCTTAGGATAACCTGATGGCATTAGGGGCTATAAACTATGGTGCTTAGAACCGAGAATGCACAAGGGCATGATTAGCAGGGATGTGACATTCAATGAAGCTGCAATGGCCTAAAGAAACAACAATCTAGTAAAGAACATCATTCAAGTTGTGTTGACGCTGAAAGAAGGTGTCATGATCTTCATCCTGAGGTGGAGCCTGGGCAAACTGAAGATATCTTTGAAGAGCTTGAAGCACAGGGATTTGATTAAGGCCAAGAGCATGAAGATTTAACCTCAAACCACCTCACACGTGACAGACAAAGAAGGGTGGTTCAAGCAACGAACATGTATGGCTTTGCTGAAACAGTTACTAGTTTTATTGTGCTTTTGCTTTTGTTTTAAGTGAGGACTTAGCATTTGATGGTCCCAAAAGCTACCAAGAAGCAATATCATGTAAAAAAAGTCAATGGATAAAAACCATGGAAGAAGAAATGAGTTCTCTTTGAAGGAACAAAACTTGGAGTTTAGTTGAAAGGCCGAAAGGAAAAAAAGTTCTAACATGCAAATGGATCTTCAAGAAGAAAGAAGAAGGGAATTATATGAGGTTCAAGGCTCGGCGGTAGGTCGTGGCTTTACGCAAAAGGATGGAGTTGACTACAATGAGATATTTTCACGGGTTGTGAAATATAGGTCTATCAGATATTTTCTTTCCTTGGTGACGAAATATGACCTTGAACTCGAGAAAATGGATGTCAAGATGGAGTTCTTACATGGCGAGCTTGAGGAAAGGATATTAATGTCTCAATTTTAAAGGCTTCGAGCAAAGCGGAAATAAAGAGATGGTATGTCTATTACAAAAATCTATGGGCTCAAGCAATCTCCTAGGCAATGGAACAAGAGGCTCGAGGATTTCATTCAAGGACACAAATTCAATAGAAGCAGTTTTGATTCGTTTGTTTTATTCAAAGAAATTAGGCCCGAGTTGTTTTGTATACCTTCTACTATACGTATATGATATTTTAATTGTGTGCAAATACGTGTCTGAGATACATTAACTGAAAGATATTCTGAAGGCTGAATTCGAAATGAAGGATTTGGGTCATGCTAAGAGGATCTTCAGCAGGGATATCAAGAGTCGAAGCATTTTTTATTTTTAACTTAGGAAGCATATCTCGTGAAAGTGTTTAACAAGTTATGTTATGGTTATTTAAAGGTTGTGACTGCTCCTTTAGCTAATCATTTCAAGATGTCAGTAACTATGGAAGACGAAGATCAAGAACATATAGAGTTTATGAAGAAAATACCTTACACAAATGTGGTTGGATCTCTTATGTATGCTATGGTGTGCACACGCCCGGATATAGCTCATGCTATAAGTGTGGTAAGTAGATTCACTTCCAGTCCACAGACGAGTCATTGGTTAGCTCTGAATGTATATTCAGGTATGTTAAAGGAACCATGTGAGAGGTTTAATGTTCGGAAACACAGTTCATACAACAATATCATTGATTTACTTCTTTTGGAACAGCAAGCAGTTGAAGAGCGTGTTTGCGGAAGGTAGTAGCACTATCTAGCACAATGGTGGAGTACACGACTTAAACCGATACAATAAAGTGAATGTTGATCTATGGCTTTGTCATTGAGCTGGAGGTGTTTCCAGAAAACTGCTCTACGTCTTGGCAAGAATAGCATTTTTTATGAGAGAACTAAACATATTGATGTGAAGCTTCATTTCATTCGAGATGTGGTTGCAAAAGAGAAGATTATACTGGTAAAATCACACAGACCATAATCTTGCTGATATGGGTAAAAGGCTGTTTCGAGGAAGAAGTTCGATACTGTTGAAGTTAATTTGGTTTCTGGAGGCTAACCAAGTCTATTGGAAATGTAAGTAAGCGACTAATATGGAGTTTGTGGATATTAGTCTCATAGTACGTAAAATGGGCTGAAGAGTTTGATGATTGAAGCTCGTTGCTGAAGAATGTTTTGCTGCTAAGAGTTGATAAGTTCATTGCTTGAAGTTGCAACTGGTAGTGGCGAATTTGTAAGTTGCTGGAAATTGGAGTTCAAGTCAAAGTGCTCGGAGTTAAGTTGCTTAAGCATGATGGTTATTTGGCTGTTATCAAACAGATCAGTTGAAGCATAATTGCCTTCTTCACGAGCTTAGCATAATCGAATCATTCTTCGCACGTAAAACACACACAAACACGCGCAAATTCTTCTCTTGTAGATTGATCGTTAAGAAAGTTTTGAATCTGTAATCTCAAGCATAGAGAGTAGCGAGGGATATGTATTCTGTAAAAGTAAAAGAGAATATAAACTGCTATGGAGTAGGATTGATACGATTTGAGATCAATCCGAACCACGGTAATTCGGGTGTTCTTGTGTTGATTTTATTGTTTATTCGATATTCTTTCTGGTTTTGATCAAAGCTCAACATAGCCAAATTAGGTATTTGGGCCATAGTGGGCTAATGTACCCTATAATGACGATTTAGTTGACCTTATTAAAATCAAGGTACAGCGGGGCAACCAAACTCGAAAGTTGTTTTAGTATTGTCACTTTCACTTCGAGTACAGTTAGTATTTTAATTTTCTCAAAGTTGATGTCGAATGACTTAGAAATTAATTTTCTTAGTTGGCTCGATAAATAATCTAGTTTAAATGTATGTATAAGGTATATGAACTTTATCCCACATTAATTAGACAACTTAAAAATATTGCTTGATATAAAATTACCTTATGTAAGTAACTCAAAAGGCTTGGCATAAGGTTCAAGTAGGCGAAGTAGGCTTATGGCTAATGGGTTTTACTCGAAAGTAACCCGAGTGCGAGGAGGTGCCTTGCACCTCCGACAACGAGTCCATGACTAAACTTATGCATCGTTGCGAGGAGCCTGAGGAGCTTAAACTTATGCTCGATGAAGTGGCACCGATGATGATGTGTCACCTAGGTGGACGCATGTGGCGGTGACTTGGCGGCTCGGACGACGATCGACGTGATGACATTTCAGTGGCATGTAGGCAAATGGAGACGGTGTGGCGCCAAGGTTTTGAAAACCAAACCGGACCGGCAGGTTAAGACCGAAAACCAGCGAACCGGCCGGAAATTTGGTCCGATTCTGGTCCGGTCTATTTGAAAAAAAAATGAAAATCAATATAATGAATGAAAATCAATAAACTTGTAGATCTTTTAATGTGGTCCAGTGATAAAGTCGTGGGCTAGTGGGCCTGGTTCGAATCTTTTATACCTCATATATTTTTTGTTTTATAATTAACTGAGGGACCAGATTTTTTTATTCTGATTTAGTTTTGACCCCAAATTTTATAGATTTAATTTCTGTAGCCCTTGGTATAATTAATTTCAACTACCAACATAAATTACTTTATTTAATTTTGATCCTCAATTTTATAAAATTCAAATATAGAAAATAGTTACTAAATAAACATCTATATAATAATGTTATTTGGTTGAGTCAATCAAAAACTATATATTAATTATATTTAATGATACCGGTAGACTCCGGTTTGGTTCCGATTTTATAACGGTTAAACCACTAAACCTTAAACCACTAAAATTTCCGACCCGCTTCTAAAAGCCGGTTTCAGAACCATGTGTGGCACCGAGTAAGCGCTGACTGGGCACCATGAGGTGCAAAAGGGTCGGGTTCCATGGATTGCGTAAATTGTCGCTAAAAGGTATTGTCTGCGTGGTCGGGTTTGAACCATTGGGCTGAAAATGTACTAGTTGTGAATGCGCCCAAAGGTTGCGACTATTCACACTTTGCTCCTGGTCAAGCAGTAAAATATGTGAAAATAGCCAACAATTATAGCTAACAACGTCTCGACTTACCGTCGAGACAGAGTTATGGCGAATTTTTGCGATCTACCACACGGACTATAGTTAAATTATCGCACACCACGACACCATAGTTTACATGAAAAAATATATGTTAACGAAGAAAAAAGAATCACTATTGCAACCAAGGAAATTGAAAATCACTATGTAAAAATATTACAATCACAAAGTTTTTTACCGCATAAACCCGAGAAAGAACAACATAGTATTTTACCTATTAACATCTCGAGTTATAGCATCACAATCTGTAGCGACCCTACTTTTCTAATTAAGATTAGTGGCGGATTTTCGCAACGTACGTCGCGGAAGACCCGTCTAACTATTTTTTTTCTCCTAACGACAAAAGATCGTCTACATAGTCAGTCTATACAAAGGCCATACCCAAAATGTCAAAATAACGAAAAACCCTAAAGCCGCTCCACAGGTCTTCATCCATGTACCACCCCGCGCTCAAAGGTTCGTGGAGCACCGCCACCAGCCGCCCAGCCTTGACGTGTAGCAACATCAGGCTCAGTACCTACAACACGTAAACACCGAGCAATTTGCCCAGTAGGTGAATAATATTCATGTATGTAAGTGTGCACTCAACCCCAATCCCAATGTCTCGCATGCCAATGCACACTCTTTCTTTTCCCCCGTTTCTATCTCATATCTCATGACACAGGGCCTTAGGTTAGGCTCACGCGCGCAATACATATCATGGGTGGTCACGTGATCACACCCGAATCCAGTATCATGGGTGGTTAAACCCGTATCCCTAAGTCATGGGCGATAACACCCGTATCCATATATATGGGTGATAACACCCGCATCCCTTCTGGCGTTATGCACCTCGAACGGATCACGTCCGAGTAGACAGATCGATCACGTCTGTCTCCGCCTGGTATTCTGTGAGCCTAACAGGTCACAAATATTCTCAATCTCCCCACTTAACAATACGTCGAATCATCACCGTCTCAATACGGTGGAAACCATCTCATCTGATGTGATATGCACATGCCAGGCATATACGTGGTATAATATGAAAATATGATCCTCATGAAATATACGTAAAGATATAAAACACGTAAATCACAGAAATCATCGAATCACATAACAACACATAAATCACATTTGCGTTTACGTATTGTAGATGGATGATCCACCTACCTGCCCTCCCGCTACAGTCGAATATGAAGTCTGATGGAGTCCCTAAATGTTGATCCTCTGAACATATAATTACTATCAGTATGTATACATTCTCGCTTAAAAGAACTACGTTTCGAAATTGGATTCGCAGTCAATGCTCAACCCGCGATTTACTGATTCGCGAACCTCGTCTAATTCGCAAAGGGTTCACAGTTCGCGAAAGCTTTAGGGCTCGCGAAGTTCATTCGGCCCACGAAGAGTTTACAATTCGCGAAACCCTTTGACCCGCGAAGTAGCCCGCTAAGAACGCTGACCCGTGAAATAAGCTGATTCGTGAAATGGCCCGCGAAATGATCTGGCCCACGAACCTCACCTCATATCCTAATTCACGAACTTCCATGGCCGCAAAATCAGACAATTGGCCCGAATTTATCTCACATTCGCGAACCCTTCCAGTTCGCGAGGTTCGGATTTCGGCCCGTAAAACTTCACAACCTTATGATTCGCGAAGCTCCATTCGCGAACCTTTTATTTACACTCACAACCCGAGAAACATGTAAGATTCGTGAAAACCCTAATAACACTATCAAAATTCCTTCAAAAATCGAACTTCATCTTTCTTAAAAATTTTCTTTTCTATCATTATTCATTTCGAAAATCAAGCTAATCCCAGACTAACTGTACACCTATAAAGGCATTAGCTTATTTATCATTTGACTTTTTGTAATAAAATGTTTTCGTGTGTTTATGGAAAGGCATTGTTCGTTTCTTGATATATGAGTTCTTTACTTAGCATCCAGTAAAACAATAAATGAACAAATCCAAATGCGAGTTGAGTCACTGTTCTCTATGGGCACGAGAGAGAAAGGCACTAGTGGACTCTTAACCTCGAATATTGAAAGTTCGTAAGCCTGAGGCTCTAGTTGGGTGCTGGATAACCGATCACGGCCTACTTGTCGATGACCTATCGTGTGCCGATATCCCACTTGGAAGCAGAGGTCATGACTTGTGATACGAATCGAATCAAGAGATTGAATCGTTTCATGGACACTGACTCACGGGTGGTATGGTCGAACAAGGCTTATTACTCAAGGAGTGTCAATGACCGACGACAATACTATGGTAGTCTACGTGAACCTTAGACCGAAAGGAGCTTTGACGGAGTTGACTTCGAAGTCTCGACTGTCACTGGTTCCCCTCGACCCGATTTGATGTTGCATGGGTCAGCGGGCCAGATGCGGTCTTGATGACGGTTTGTGATTGCCGGGCTTAGAATGCCGAGTACGGATTCACAGTCTCGCAAGTAATCTAGATAAATGTCCTATGAGGACGGTGACGGGAAATTACAAAATCCTTGGCCAAGGTATTGAACTAACTCATGTTAGACATGGAGGGTAGTTTGGTAATTTGCTTCGTCTTCGTTTTATCATAGAATCGAGTTTGGTGAGTTTGACATAAACCATGGCTCTCACTCGATTGGGACATAGCTGAAGGGTTCATACGTAGTACTATAATCTACAGTAAGGTTCTGGAATAAAGACTGGGTCGAAATTCGCACCCGAATCGGGTTACGGTCCGGTACTGCGGGATTGGCTAGGTAACTACCGGACTCTGGATTCCTCCCTTGCCGACTGAGTCGTACCTAGAGAGTCAGGCTTAAAAAGGATCATCAACGTGTACTGATAAGGAGATAAGGTGTTTTGGGCCTTAATGGGCCTTGGACCGTTGGGCCACGCCTTAATGGGCCTCGGGCCATTTATTGGATCGTAGTTGGACTTCTTATGAAACTAACTTTAAGACTTGGGCTTGACCAAGTGCTGAGCTTGAGGATAAAATTGGATTTGGCCTTAAGCTAATTTCGAAATATGCCTTTGAGGGTATTTTCAGAATTTGCATATTTGATATAAATAGATATGGAATAAAATATTTGGAATACTATTTATTGAAATTTCGAAATTATTCTAGGATTAAGTTTCGAATTTTATACCATATTTAAATAAACTTAGTTTGACTTGGTATTTAAGTTGCTTTTCTAATAATAGCAAGTTTCCTTAAGTTTGGATTTGGAGTTCAAAAGAGAGTAAGATTTGGCAAAAATATCTCACACTTTAGGGGAGTTAGAAATCGAAATCCAAGCCTTTAAATAGACTAAATTCCGTGCTCCATAAAAAAGAGAAGTGATTTTCGAAATCAACATAAGGCACAAAACACACACACCGAACGCACACATGTTTCTCCCACGCGACTGCTCGGTTCTCTCTAGCCATCTTTAGAGAACTGATTCCGTTGTACACTGCGAGGTCGGCGTGACGATCTAGTGCCATCACCACCATTGACGAAGTCTTGAAGAAAAGGACGAGGTGTTGCCACTCGCGTCAATTGGTAAATCTCTACGGGTTTGACCCCCCTATTACGTGTCTATGTGTTACTATTCTGATCCGAGCCACGAGGCCAATCGGGGAACCCGAAAATTTTTTGTTCCGCACCGTACTCGGGGACGTGGCATCTCCGGGCGACACCGGGTAACCCAGCAGTGGTATCAGAGCAGGCGCTCATGATAGGAATCATAACGTGTTTAAATTGAAACGAAGCGTGGGAGATGATGGAAATGCCGACGCGGTTCGGCCGTTGTTGGGCTGCCCGATGCGTCGTTTGCCAACCCACGGCCATCAACTCGTGCGGTACAGACCGACGAGGAACCACGGACCGGATCGGTACCCACGCGGCGGCGGATCTGGGCATCCGCGCATTGTGCGCGGACTGCGTGCGGTGCAGCGACGCTGCAGCCGCGGGATCGGGCTGCTTCGAGCAGGCCTGATTCGCCTCGTACTCCGAGACCGATGCCAGCCAAGGTGGCTTAGGCACCAGCCCCGGGCAGCGCCGCAGCAAGGGGCGGCGGCACGGCAGAGAACGTCCGCGGCTTTGGCCGCGGACTGTGATGGCGCGCACGGTGCGCGCTGTGCAAGATAGCCGCAGCGACTCCGGCTCAACTGGAACGCTGCGGCGGTGATCTCTCCCGGCGAGGCTCTGGCACGGAGGGGCTGAGGCGACAAAGGAGTCGCAGCAGCTTTCTACCGCCAGCTGAACACGCGCGCGTTGTGCACGGCATGTCGTGCCGGCGGCACGGCTGTTCCAGCTCAGCTCGGGACTCCCCGCTGGCGGCCTTCTCCGTTGTGGCTCTCCGGCGTGTTTTGACGACTGAGCGATATGAGTCGCGACAGCTGTGTTAGGGCTTCACACTCGCTATGAATGTGATTTAAGGCGCACTTGCGGGTTTAGGAATTTGGTTTCCAGGTCATTTGTTAAGGGTCCCGTCCCCCCGGGTTGTATTAGTTTTATACGGGTTGTTCGGGACTTATGATTCCCCCTGTTGTAATTTATCGTTTTATTAGATTAGCTTAAATACGAACACGAGGGCCCATTTGATGGAAGGCATCTCCCCGGCGGTGACAAGGTGGTGGACGTTCAGTGACTTTGAGGCCGTTCGAGTGACGAAGGACGTTAGACGACTTCGAGACCCGTGCAATGACCCAAGGTCTTTTGAAGACGCATATAATAGGGATAGACTATAAATAATCCGCTTGTGTTGCCTTGTAGTTTATTTTCCTAGGGTTAATTTACTACCTACGTGCGTGTTGGTTTTTGAAATGATATGCATGTTCTATGTGCTTTTATGTGAGATGGTTTGTTCTCCCGTTTGGTAAATACTAAGTGGGTAAAGGAATTTGATTCCTGTCTTTTATCATGCTCGAGATGTCTAGCACTGGCGAGTTTTGCGATTTGTTCCGAGTAAGTTGGCGTCGTAAATCCCGCCCCAGTGTTACCATCTCGGGTGCATCTTGGACGCCGCTCGTCATACCAGTCCGCCCCCACGAAGCGTATGGTAGCAAGGGGCGGTACATTCTGTCCTACTTAAGCATAAGTTGATAGGTCACACTTAGGCAGTTATACCCGATAAGCAGGGTTAGCCGTGAGGGTCAATGACCGAGACAAAGATAGTTGAAACTCTTAATGGATAAGTTCGCGTTTGACGTGATTTCGATAAGATTAGATGAGCCAAATATTGCGTTAAAGGCTGAGGCGAGTCTAGTGGAGTCGGGGACATCAACTCCACTATGAAACTTTCAATGATGTTTCCGAAACTCTTTTCGGGAGGATAGTGTTTTCGAGAAAAATAATGGGAGTCAAGCGAAACAAAAAGTCCTTGTTTGCACTTGATGAATGATAAGATAAACCTAATTAGATCTTTATTTTCTGTAGCTTTACATTTCTTTCTATTTACTGCGATGAGGAACATTATTACTATGCTGCTTGAGAGAAACTGTTTGGTGGTATAAAAACTACATGGACTGGCTCCGTAACCTGAGGATAGTCCTAGGTATAGAGTCGCTAACTTATGTCCTCGATTCCCCCATACCGTAAGTCCCAGGGGCTGATGCGAGTGACGAAGATCAGGCAGAGTATGCCAAGTGGGAGATAGACGAGCCAAAGGTAAAGAGCTACATACTTCATTCCATGAGCAATGAGTTGCAGTGCACTCACTCGGAAATGGAAGTGTGCGCCATTTTTCTTCATTTGAAGGAGCTTTTTGGTGAAGATTCTAGGAGTGCTCGCTATTCCCTGATGGAGTAACTATTCCATTGCAAAATGACTGAGGGTAGTGGCCTCGGAGGGCATGGCTCAAGATGATCGATTGGATCGAAAGACTCGAGGGACTGGACTTTATCATGGATAACGAGCTCCAGAACGATCTCATACTTCAGTCGCTCCCACATTCCTGCAATTTGTTCATTGTGAACTTTAATCTGAACAAGGCCGAGATGACATTGACTGGGTTGATGAACCAATTGTCGGCGGCGCAGACTCAGATGAAGAAGGTGAAAGGAAAGGAAGTTGTTCTTGCAGCGAATGCTAAGACTCGAGCGTCGAGTAGAAAGAAAAAGTCGGACAAGTCCACTAAGCCAAGAACGAATTTCAAAAGGCAAGGCCAAGAAGAACGTGTTCAAAGGCGCCAAGCTGACGGACAAATGCCTTCACTGCAATGAGCTTGGCCATTGGAAGCGCGATTGCCCAAAGCTAGCCGCCTAAGGTAAAGAACTTTACGTTTTAGAAACTAATTGTTCTATGACGGTATATTCCGCTTCGTGGATCTTAGACTCAGGAGCTAGTGCTCACATCTGTGTTTTGAACCAGGGTCTGGAACGAAGTAAGAAGCTGGCGGACCGAGAGATCATGATCAACGTAGGAAGCGGACATAGTGTACCAGCGACCCACATTGGATCAAGAACTGCCATTTTATCTACTAGACATAGTTTACTGCTTTCCGATTGTTTAGTTTTGCCCAACGGGCTTAGAATATTGTTTCTATTCCCGTTTTGAGCGGAAACGATTACGAGTTCCGTTTTAGTAATAATATATGCAATATTTATTTTGGAAATAATTGCATCGCAAGTGCAAGTTTACTGAATGGATTGTATAATCTAAATGTCGAAGATAAAACAAAACTGTGAATACAATCACCAACATACGAAAATTGGGGTCGAACTCGAGACTGTTGTAGCATCTTCGACTCGGTCACGCTGGAGAATAGAAGATTCTCGAGTTGGAGAAAATCGGCATTATAAAGCCTCTTGGGTCTGATTCCTATCCGATTTGCGATCTTGTATCCTTGGAAAGATGACCAAGTCGTCCTTCACAGGCACCTTCACAAGAGCCGCAGAACTTCTCGGTTTGATCCACACGGATGTTTGCGGACCGTTCGGGGTAGCGGCCCGCGGTAACTTCCATTATACTGATGATCACTGTCGCTTCGGCAAGGTGTATATCGTGAAGCACAAGTCTGATACTTTTGAATGGTTCAAAGAGTACAAGGCTTTGGTGGCAAATCAGACTGGAAAGAGCATTAAAGCCGTTCGATCAGATCGAGGCAGCGAGTACATGAGCCTCGAGTTTGACGAGTTCTTGATAGAGAACGGGATCATTTTCACAGATGACAATGCCCGAAAGACCGCAGTTGAATGGCGTCTCCAAACGCATAAATCGAACTCTGTTGGATAAGGTTCGATCTATGCTGAGCTATACAGACGTGCCTGTTGGTCCCGATTGCACCAAACAAGGAATCAAAGAGGCTTTAATGGAATGAAAAGGGAGTATTCTCACCTTTGAGTGTGTGTATTGTGTGAAAAATTTGGATAAGCCTTTTATCTTTGATTACTTTCAAAAGTGAGTTGGTAAAACCTTATATACCACATTAACCCTAGGTATATTAAGGCCCAATCACTAAATATAAGATAATTACATTATAGTCCTAAGCCTAAGCTAAAGGATAATTACAAAATAAATCCTAAGACTTAAACTATTGACACAATCTATTAAATATCCTAACAATCTCCCCCTTTGTGTCAATTGTTGGGAGTCTTGGATCTTGAGCGTAGCGGTGGTGGATTAGCGTGTGAGTGTTTCCCGAAGCCCTAGCTTGAACTCGAAGGCGCGGAGATTCCTTCGAAGTACCATTCGATTAGCTATAGCGTCAATGAGCTTCGCGAACTTGGATCGGCAGAGAGGATCTTCTTCTGAAAGTATGCGGCAAATCTTCATGAGTTTGTCTTGGATGATGGTGAGCGTTCCATCCGAGAACTTTGCCACTTCGGAGCAGCGCAGCATCCTCATCTTTCCCTTATAGTTCGAGTAGGCGACCGCCGGATCGTCTCCTTCGATCACATCACCTTCTCGGTAGTCGTCCGCGTTCTTGAAAGATGGGCGAGTCAGATTCACCTTCTTCAGGTTGTGCTCCACCGCCATCTGCAGATCGTGGGCGGCGAAGAATCTGACCTGTCGGAGCATGTGGCGTTTGAGAGCCACATATCCCATGGTGACCGGTTCAGCACGTACGAGATGTCCAGAGCTTCTGAGGACGAGTCTGAACTGCTTCATGGATTCCAGCATGCTGTACAGGTCGCCCAGGCACAGAAACTTGAAGTCCGCCTCACTGACTTCACAGTAGCTCTCATCCTGCCTCATTACTGTGAATACTGGGTAATGGACAGGTCCTTTGGACTCTTGGCGGAGGTCAGTAACTTTGCAGATGGGGGCCTATTCATTTCCTGAGCGATGTTTTCCTCATCGGATAGCGTCCTTTTTGTGCATTTGTGGCAGAGAAGGCTCCATCGATAGAGCTGCTTCTTTCTCTCGCTCCAATTTTGGATGTTCATCAGCTCATATTCGTCGAAGGTTGTGATGATCTGCTCCTTGCGTCGCCAGATCCTCTTCCTGATCTCTTCTTGAAACGGCGTGGTGATCTTTTTGTTTTCCCACGGTGCTTCCGGTATATCCACCGTGGGTACATCCGTTTGAGCAGCAGGGGCCTCAGTTTGCTGCGTCTGGAATTGTAGGATGTTCTCGAGCTCGGCAGGTTCAGCGTCGTACTCCTCTCCGTCCTCGTTGTCTGCAGTGTTGATCAGCGTTAGTGAGGCTTCCATTAGCAGACGTCGAGCGTTTTCCACCAGCTTCCTGGCTGCTACTGCATCAGCGGGTGTGTACAGCCATTCATCATTGAAGATGTAGGCTTCGATCTCGTTCTGTGCGCAGTAGACGTCCTCGGGAGCTATGTTGGAATCGGTGTTGAGAGGAGTGTCACTGTGCGGTGGCGAGGGTGTTGCGTCAGAAGAGTTTGTGGATTGTGGGGATGGTTGTGGTGGAGACTCTGGTGGTTCAGTTGTGGTGATGGTTTTGGCAAGGATGATTTGGGTGTCAGGTGGTGTACGTGTGGTGGTGGCCTCTAACATCGATGTGATAGTTAGAGGTTCGGAGACTGTGGGTGGAGACGGTGTGGGGGTGGTCTCTAACGTCGATGTGACGATTAGAGTTTTGGAGACGGTAGTGGGTGGTGGTGAGGGTGATTTGGCTAGTGACTCAGGGTAGATAAGGTGGGTTTTTTGGCTAGTGGGGTGTGAGGTTTCTGTTACGGGCGTTGTTTCAGGCCCGGAGGAGGCGGGCGGCGTCGAGTGCATGAGTCCTTGGGATTGTTGGCCTAGCTGCCTATTCTCCCCCTCGCAGCGATCTTGATCATCGTTTTGATCGTCGCGCCTGATCCCGCTGGACTCGCCTTGAGCGCGGCAAGTCATGGGTTGAGTCATCATTCTCTTCATCTGCTGTTCCTCCTCGTCGAGTTCCGTCATCGACTCGAATCTCGCTCGTAGGAGGTAGAATAGCTCCTTCGCGGAAATGGCAGAGAGAATGGCTTCCGCATCCACATTCTGAGTCGGTGGTGGCGTCTCCGGGGCCACACCTTTCCCTTTGTCGACGGTGGACGCATCGAGACGCGCGTAAACTTTATCGAGAATCGACGCCTCAAGAGTCTTTGCAAACTCTTGAAGACGGGTCTCTAGCACGGTCTCGGTGACGAAAGTGGGTAGGGTTAACAAGTTGGATTCACGGAGAATGCCAACTGACACCGAATCGGAGAAGATTGCCGATCGGCCGCCCGTTTGCACAGGACTGGAAAAGACGGGGTTACTTAGACTTTCCGTTGGCATCATCGATGAGACGGACTCAATCGAATGATGGCCTAGGCTCACGGTTGTTGTGATGTTGGCCGTGCTAGGTCTTCCGCTCTCAGTCACAGAGACATCACCGAGCGTTCTGACAGAGTCACGAAGACTCTGTGGTGCAGTAAAAGGTGTATGTGTCCTAGAAATGGATGAAACTATGGGGAGTGAGGGCACTATACTCGATGTGCATGAAGAGGATGCAGTATGAGGCGAGGGACTGCTTGTTCAACATCGACTATCTCCAAGTGGGATGTCGATGGTATACGTGGCTCCTCGTGGAATGAAATATCTTCCTGTAGAGAGGAAGATAAGTGGGTTGGTGGGGTCGTTTGCGTGGTTGAGCCAGATGCCACGACTTCTACTCGGCAGGTGAACACATCACCTCCTGTACCTATTGGTTCGGCTCGGCTTATCTGTGGCTGAGGAGGTCGATCGTGCTTTTGTTTCGATCGACGCTCCGTGGGGTGGCTTACGTCATCCTCTCGCGACCGTTTTTTCGGAGCGCGGGTGGAAGAGGATGCGGCGTGACTCGATGACTTTTTGGAGGTGGTGGTGGGGGTTTGGCTAGTCCCGGGGTTGGGAGCAGTGGGGTTGATCTGCGCCGTAGGGACAGTAGATAGGGGTCTGGGGCTTTCTCGGAATGAGGCGGTTGAGGCGCGATATTCCTGGACGTGTGGATTTGTCTGGTCTGCGTAGGCGAGAACTTCGTCCGGAATTATCATGGCGTGTCTGTCCTTCGCCGGGGTGTTTTTCTTCGCGAACTTCTCGACCGTGGGGATGAGGAAGTGTTCCGCTGCCGGTCGGATGCGAATGTTGGTGGAGTGCAACCGGAAATGTCTGATGAGAGCTGGGAGCCACCGCATGTAAGGGACGAAGCGGTTTGTGACTACTTGGCAACTTCCCGGTCGCGACGTTGGATCATTGAGACAAGATCCATCCAGATGATGTCGGCGTAGTTGTACTTGCGGTTGTGAGCGATGCCGGTGAGGATGGTGAGGATTTGAGAGTTTCCCCGGTCCTGACCAGCATGCTTCCCTGACATGCATTTGTTCACCAGCAAGTACAGTGTGCGCCAGGGTTGAGGTAGGTTGCGGGTGGTGACTTCACTGATGACAAGTGGGCCCTTCTTCTTCTTGGTTTCTGGTTGATAGCCCAGCCGGTCTATGTCCTTGATGAGTTGTTCATGGGTTGGTAGTGGGTCGTATGGTGAGTAGATTGGGAGTTGAAGCACTTCTTGTAGTAGTTTGCGAGTGAGGACCATGGTTTCTTGATCAATTTGGGCGGATAAGGTTTTGGCAAGATGGAGTGGTCCAGCTAGTTGCAGTGTATGCCAGAATTGTTGAAGATACACCTGTGCTTCTGGCTCGCCTTATGTGAGGGCATGGCGAAGTGGGTGCCCTTTGAGGATTTCGACAATTACGGGGGCATCGCACTGAAAGCTGTGCAGGTCCACCTTGTAGTTGTTGGGAATCAGGGCCGCCCATCGACTTAGTGGGAAGATCTGCTCGGGTGGTGGGACATAGAGACGCATGTTGAGTTCGATGCGAGCAATGTCCCTTTGGATTGCAGCCGCCTCAAGCGCTTCAATTGTGCTTTGATCTTTTTCAGTCATATCTGCGCTTGACAGTAATTGTAATATGAGTAGTAGGAATTAATGTGAGATGAGAGAATTTGCTAAACAAATAGACATGGAAAATTTTCGCAAGTTAGGAAGTCTCGCCTGTTGTTTCAAAAAATTTTCGCATGCAAAAAGGATTTAGCACTTAGTAATTTTGAATTGAAGACAATTTTTGCATGCAAGTAGTGGAAAATTTCCGCATATTGTGTAAAGGTTCGCATGTAATGAAAATTCGCTAAGTGATAGAGAAAATTTTCGCAAGTAATGTTACTTTTCGCATATTGGGTAAATTTCGCAGATAGGAAAATTTTCGCATGCATTAGGAAATTTTCGCAAGTGATTGCACATAGACATGTCATGAGAAATTCTCGCACAGTGAGTAAAAATTTCGCGAGTATGGAAAATTTTCGCAAGTTAAGAAATCGCGCAAGTTGTCCAAATTTTCGCATGTAATGAGAAAATTCGCAAGTTATCATACATAGACAAGTCGAGACACATTTTCGCATATATCAAGGAAATTTCGCAGATAGAGATAATTTTCGCATGTGTTAGGAAAATTTCGCAAGTGATAGCACATTGTCATGTCGTGAGAAAATTTTCGCAAACTGAGTAAAATTTCGCAAGTATGGAAGATTTTCGCAAGTGAAGAAGTCTCACAAGTTGTCCAAAATTTTCGCATATAATGAAAATTTTCGCAAGTTGAAGTGTTTTCGCATTCAGAGTGAATTTTCGCATGTAAGGTAAATTTTCGCAAGTTATATGAAAGTTTTGCGGAAGAAAAAGCTTTATGCATTGAGAAAAGTTTCGTGTTTCACTGTGGTTGCGAAAGAGTGAAGATGCGAAAGTATGTAGTATGAAGTGATGTGTTATGAGATTTTCGCGGGGTGACACTCACTGTAGCAGAGAAAGTTTTGTCGTGAATAAAAAAAATTTCTCAGATAAACTTTCGCGGGACTTCACATACTGTAGCAGCGAAAAAATTTTAACTCATGTAAATTCTCGAATGAAAGTTTCGCATTTCCTTAGTCACTGTAGCAGCGAAAATTTTAGCGCTGGAAATTTCTCGGATAAAATTTCGCGGAACCTCACTCACTGTAGTAGCGAAACTTTCAACGTAAGAAATTTCTCCGAAAAATTTTCGCGGAACTGTCCTCAGCAGCGAAAATTAACGTTTTAAAGCAATTTTTTTTCTTGAGAATTTTCGCGGTGAAGAACACAGTGCGAAAGCATGCGAAACGACGCAATGATTTTAGCCTTAGGCCTACTCAAATCTCAACCAAAATGCTATAATATGGGCTTAATCGACTCGTAATTGAATGGGCAATGCATATTTGGGGATATTAAACATTAATAACATATCATGAGTTCGATTCAGAGGCCGCGAAAAAATTATTCTAACCTAACAGATTTAATCGAAACGGGGCAAAACAGCTTAAAGTGACTGGAAATTGATTTATCTGAGGTGTATTCATACCGAGAAGCTGATTTGCGACAATGGAGGTAGCAAGAAACGGATTCTGAAAGCAGATTTTGACGACGACGCGATGCGGGGAGTTGCGAAATTTTTGAGAGAGGGGTTGCGGAAGTTTTGAATTTTCTCGGGAATTTTAGGATAGTGAATAACGTTAAGGGTTTTGGGGTTGTAGGGGTTTTAGTCACTGTTCATGCGAAATTTTGTGTAAATGGGCCGAAATTCATGGGCTTGGTCAAAGCTGGGTCCAGGCTTGGTCAAAATTGGACCAATTGAGTTCAATTGGTCCAATTTTGACCCTTTTTGACCAGAAATTTTAAAATTCAACCCAAAACATTTTAATCAGTCCAATTTTGACTCAATTTGACCAAACTTTAGAATTTCAACACAAAATTTTATTTTTATATAGGCATAATCAGAAACTCCCCCTTAATCTAAAGCTCTCCTTTTTAAGTAATGGAAAAATCAGAAGCTCCCCCTTAATCGAAAACTTTACTTTAAAAATAATAGAAAAATCAGACGCTCCCCCTTAATCGAAAACTCCCCCTCAAAAGACATAATTCAGAAGACACATAGACAATGGAGTGAAGTGGAAAGGAAATATGTACACTTAATCAAAGTTCATGTAGGGACGATTGATCACAACTGAATATTCAACATGCCCAACATAGTCACTAGGTGTTGGAATCGTTTGACATCCAACGGTTTTGTGAAAATGTCGGCCAGTTGATCTTCGGTTGTGACGTAGTGCAATTCAATTGTCCCTTGTTCGACATGTTCTTTGATGAAGTGGTGACGAATATCTATGTGTTTCGTTCTCGAGTGATGTACCGGATTACTCGTCATTGCAATAGCACTTTTTGAGTCACAATAAATGGGAATTTTATCAACATGAATATTAAAATCTCGTAGTTGGGTTCTCATCCACAAAAGCTGTGAACAGCAACTAGCGGCGGCGACATATTCTGCCTCCGTCGACGAAGTTGGGACACAGTTTCGTTTTCGAGACGACCAACTTACGAGTTTCCCGCCCAAGAAGTGTGCAGCTCCAGAGGTGCTTTTTCGGTCCATCTTGCATCCTGCATAATCCGAGTCAGAGAATCCAACCAGTTTGAAGTCCGATCGAGTGGGGTACCACAAACCCAGATTGGGTGTTCCTTTGAGATAGCGGGGAATCCTTTTGACAGCAGTGAGATGGGATTCCTTCGGTGTTGCCTGAAAACAAGCGCAGATTCCCGTTGAGAGAACGATATCCGGACGACTAGCAGTGAGGTACATAAGAGAGCCTATTATCCCTCGATAGACGGTTTGATCAACGGGAGCACCAGATGGGTCCGCGTCGGGTCGACCAGAGGGTGACATAGGTGTAGCAGCAGTCTTTGCATCCTTCATTCCGTATTTCTCGAGGATGTCATGGATGTATTTGGACTGATTGATGAAGATTCCGTGGGGGAGTTGCTTTACTTGAAGACCAAGAAAGAAGTTCAGCTCGCCCATCATACTCATTTCGAATTTTTCCTTCATCAATTCTGCGAACTCTTCACACAGTTGTGGTTCAGTCGATCCAAAAATGATGTCATCGACATAAATCTGTACAATCATGATGTCCGGCCCACTCCGCTTTGTGAAGAGAGTTGTATCCAAAGATCCTTTCTTGAAACCAGACTGTCCAAGGAAGTCTGAAAGGACGTCATACCAAGCTCGGGGAGCCTGTTTTAGTCCGTAGAGGGCCTTGTAGAGTCGATATACGTGATGAGGAAACTCTTCGCTCAAGAACCCTTCAGGTTGATCAACGTACACTTCTTCTTTGAGAAATCCATTCAGAAATGCAGTCTTCACATCCATTTGGTAGACTTTAAAGTTCTTGTGAGCAGCAAAGGCAAGAAAAATTCTTATAGCTTCGATCCTGGCAACGGGGGCAAAAGTTTCATCGTAGTCGATTCCTTCTTGTTGGTTGTACCCTTTAGCCACAAGTCTTGCTTTATTGCGGATGACAACACCGTCTTTGTCCTTTTTGTTCTTGAAGATCCACTTCGTGCTGATAATGGATCTGTTGTGAGGTCGTGGTACGAGTTCCCAAACTTATAGACGTTCAAACTGATTTATTTTCTCCTGCATTGCAATCAGCCAATCAGGATCGTTGAGAGCTTCAGCTACTCGTGATGGTTCGACTTGACTGAGATAGCAAGCAAACAGACTTTCATTCATCGTGGCTGAACGCATCGAAATACCGGGTGTGGGATCCCCAATAATCTGATCGGTAGGGTGAGAGCGAGCCCAAAGTGGTACATTTGTTTGTGAGGAGCTGGCTGCATTTTTATCGATTTGAGACTCATTAGATTGGGGTCCGGTGTCCGAAGAAGAGATCTCAATCGTAGTAGATTGAGAAGGTTCATCATCAGGATCAGCAATGTTCCCAGGGTTGGGTAAAATGTTGTCTTCGTTGAGGTTGAGATTATCCAAGTTAGGTGGAACCACATCATTGCCGATAGCTGGTGGTGTAGGTGAGGTGTGTGCAGCGGTAGTTTGAGTGGTGGCGACGGGAGACTTGGGGACTGGATAGAAGTATTCGAAGAGCAGGTCGAGATCCAGTTCACCAGAATTGCCCTCAGATGAGGAAGTTCCCGTCGTTGAAGGTTGACCTTTTGTCAACGACTGTAGAAGACCTGGTTCTGGTCTGATATGAGCAGAAGCCATGAGGTCGCCTTCGCTTTCGTCAAAGGTGACATTTGTGCTCTCTATTACTGATCGTTTCTCTCTAAGATAGACTCTGGATGCCTTTGAGTTCAGCGAATATCCAACAAAGATGCCTTCAATTGCTTTTGGATCAAGCTTCCCATGATGTTGGCAATCATTGGCCACAAAACATCGGCAACCGAAGACCCTCAGATAAGATATATCGGGGATACGACGGTTATTCAGCATCTCGTATGGGGTGCGGTTGAATCTCTTGTGGATTGAAGCCGGTTTTGTGTGTAACAAGCCGTTTGAATAGCTTCGCCCCAAAGAGAATGAGGAAGTCCGGATTGAATGAGGAGAGTCCTAGCTGCTTCAACTAGTGTTCTATTCTTACGCTCAACGACACCATTCTGTTCCGGTGTCTTCACAGCTGAGAACTGTTGGGTGATGCCCTGAGTGGCATAGAAATCGCTAAGCTTCTTGTTCTTAAACTCAGTTCCGTTGTCTGTTCTGATAATCCGAACCTTTTGTTGATGAAGAGTTTGGGACGTAACAACAAACTCGATGATTATATCTGGAACTTCATCCTTTGTACGTATGAGTTTCGTCCACGTGTAGCGTGAAAAATCGTCGACAATTACAAGAATATACCGTCTTCCTCCCAGTGTGGTCGTAGGCATTGGGCCACATAGATCCATGTGTAAGAGCTCGAGGATGAGATTAGAGGACGGTGTTTCCTTGGAAATGTGAGACGATCGCTTCATCTTCCCCAATTCACAGGCAGAGCAGAGGTGTTCCTTATGATATGTCAGTTGGGGTAGACCGTTGACGAGTTTATTCTGACGTAGTTTGTTTATGGTCTTGAAATTGAGATGAGAAAGACGTCGGTGCCATAGATCGTTCAACTTGGGAGCGGCTCGAGAGAGAAGGCATATTGGTCGAGAGGTCTTAAGATTGAGTATGTAAAGGTGAGACGTGCGTGTTCCAGAGAGAAGAGGTTGTCCCGAGGCATCTATAATGCTGCAGATGTCAGATTAGAAGAGAACCTTGTATCCTTTGTCGTAGAAACGACCAATGCTGAAGAGATTGTAGCTCAAACCCTCAACGTAAGAGATGCCCTTGATCGTCAGTTTGTCATGGACGAGATCACCAGTTCCGAGAATTGGCGCCATTTGACTGTTTTCAAAGGAGACCCTTCCGAGATAGCGCTCGGAGAAGTTGCTCAACAGCTCCTTGTTCCCCGTCATGTGTGTGGAGCAACCCGAGTCTAGATACCACACATGACAGACCTGCAATCATCAACAAACGTCGGGTCCCCGTTTTCGGACGTGACATTCTTGTGATATATGTAAAGTTTTTATGCGCTTAATGGGAAATGTGGTTACTAAATCAGATTGTGTTGATTCTAATTTAGCCTTCCCTTTATCGTTTGTTTGATGAGGCGGGATTATGGTTTTTCTAACCCAAATTTTCCTAACTTGTGCTTGCATGTATGGCGCCTTATACATGAATTGGCGTGAGTAATGTGGTTGTTGTTTTCGTGCTTCGGTTTTGGTCGCCTTTGGCTTTCGAGTAGTAGGTGAGTTTGCGTTTGACGACGGGAGGTGTTTTCGCTTGACCTTGGGTTTAGGCGAGATGGGAGAATTCAGTGACGTCGTAGAGAAGGTTCGCTTGCGAGGTCTGAGGGTTGCGTGTTCATGTGTTTCATATTAGTCGCCTTGTCGCAGCATCGGAGGCCTGGTGTCGGAGCCCACTGTTGAGATGTCATTCGTGGTAGACATGGTTGGTGCAGTCGAATCGTCCGTGGTTTTGATCTTGTAGAGATTAGAAAGTAACGAACGAGATGAGAAATACGAGTTTAACGTGTAGAGTTTTGAGAAGAAAACTGTTTAAAGAATTTCTTAGAACTAAGTGAGCGTGTGTGATGGTCGATAATGTATGAAGGGAAAATATATCCTGAAATTAGGAGTTCTAGAAATTTAAGAGCGAGATTTGAGGCGAGAAAAATATTTAATGTCAAAAGTGGTCTAGGGTGATAGGACTAAAGTGTAAGGATCAAATCTTAAATAAGTTTGAGGAAGATTTAACCCGAGAAAATTTTAACCCTAGAAGAATTTAACACGTTAGAAAAATTCGCAAGTTGAAGAATTTCGCAAGTTATAAAGATTTCGCAAGTTGAGATTTTTTTAAGCTTCGCAAGAGAAATTTCGCAAGTTGTAAAACTATCGCAAGTTGAGAATTTTAAATCTTCGCAAGAAAATTTCGCAAGTTAAAAAGTTTCGCACGTTGAGAAAATTTTCGCGGCCAAAAAAAAATTCTTGGAATAAGCTTTCTTGGATATGGAATTTCTCGGATTATGAAAAGTAAGCCAATTTCGCAGGTGAAAGTTTCTCGGATTTTGAAAGTAAACAGTTGCGAAAAAAAATGCTGTATAAGTGGAAGTTTCGCGGCTTAAAATTCTCGGATCTTGAAAGTAGGCAGTTGCGAAAAAATGTAGTATAAGTAAAAGTTTTGCGGTTTAAAAATTCTCGGGATCGACTTTCCCGGACATGGAAAATTCGCGGACTTGAACGATCAAGCACAAAATTTCGCGGTCAAGAACACGTTAGTACTGTTCCATTGCTTTCACGCGTTTTCCCAGAAAATCGTCCCGTTCTTGCTCAAATCTCAACCAAAATCGCTCAAACTTGATCCTAAACTTCAGAAATTCTCTCCTACACATAATCGACAGATTTGTGAGCTAAAAACAACAAGAAATAGGTCAAATCGACCGAAAACAGAGAATCGCCGAGATGTCCTTTTCTGAAAAGTTTTTGCTTCAATCTTGCTCAAAACTCATTAAAACTGATCCAAAAGTTTTTTTTTAAAAACATCTTAGGCATAGAATCGATCTGGGGGAAGGTTTTAAGCACAAAAACAAAGCATAAACACCCCAAAACAAGCTCAAAATGCCCGAAAGTGATTTTTTTATTCAAAAACACCTTTGATCTTTCTTGGAATCGAACGAAACTGGACTCAAATCAATGCAGATCGATCCACGTTTGCTCTGTTACCACTTGTTGGTCCCAATTGCACCAAACAAGGAATCAAAGAGGCTTTAATGGAATGAAAAGGGAGTATTCTCACCTTTGAGTGTGTGTATTGTGTGAAAAATTTGGATAAGCCTTTTATCTTTGATTACTTTCAAAAGTGAGTTGGTAAAACCTTATATACCACATTAACCCTAGGTATATTAAGGCCCAATCACTAAATATAAGATAATTACATTATAGTCCTAAGCCTAAGCTAAAGGATAATTACAAAATAAATCCTAAGACTTAAACTATTGACACAATCTATTAAATATCCTAACAGTGCCCATATCATTGTGGGGCCATGCCCTGTTGAGAGTGGCACACATTCTGAATAGATGTGCTACAAAGTCTGTCGATCGTATTCCGTATCAGATATGGACAGGACGAAAACCCAGCTTGAATCACATTAAAATTTGGGTTGCCCCGCATTCGTGAAAAAGCTCAAGACAGATAAACTGGAATCGATGGCTGTGAAAGGACGTTTTGTTGGGTATCATGAGGATTCCATGGGATACCTGTTTTACTTCCAAGACAATCAGAGGATCGTTGTATCCCTTCAAGCTCACTTTCTCGAAGAAGAGTTCGCTTGAGAAGGTGGAGCGGGTCGCGAAGTAACTCTTGGAGAGTCGTCAGAAGCGCTTTCACAGACTCCAGTGTCGGATGACACCGTATAGCAGCTCGAGATGCAACCTGAGTTGTGCAGGTTGGGTAGAGTATCTCGCCAGCCTGAGAGATACGGGATGGTCCATATCGTGCACGAGGTTGCTGCGATGGAAGGGAACGTCGGAGACGATCCCAGTACCTATGACCAGGCAACAGGGATAAATATTCGGAGAAATGGCTTGTAGCTATGCAAGCCGAAATGGATTCTATACATGAAAACCAAGTTTGGTCTAGTAGACCTCCCAGATGGTTTTAGACCCATTGGGTGTAAATGGATCTACAAGAGAAAGATTGGATCTGACGGATTGGTTGACACATACAAAGCTAGGCTTGTGGCGAATGGGTACAGCAAAAAAGAGGGCGTCCGAGAGACTTTTTCACCTGTCGCTATGATGAAGTCCATTCGAATATTGCTTGCGATAGCCGCGCACTATGACTATGAGAAAATGATATTGGAATGCTCTCGATGGTGAAAGCGTGGCTTTCAACCGAATTCTCCATGAAACACTTGGGAGAATCTACCTACATCTTGAGTATTCCCCTTTATAGAGATCGAGCGAATCGTATATTAGGACTCTCCAAGGCCCTTTACCTAGGGAAGGTCCTAAAGTGATATAATATGGACAACTCTAAGAAAGGGTTCCTGCCTATGCGACATGGAATTCACCTTTCCAAGGCTATGAGCCCTCAAAGTGTGTTGGAGCGGAAAGAGATGAATGGAATCCCCTACGCATCCGCAGTGGGTAGCTTGATCTACGCGATGCTTTTGCACGCGAGCTGACTTGGCGTACGCTGTGAGCGTAGTCAGTCAGTTTCAGGCTGACCCTGGTAAGGAACATTGGACAGCAATCAAGATTATCCTCAAGTACCTTAGACGGACTAAAGATATGATGCTGGTCTATGGTCGTGGAGAATTGAAAGTGGAAGGGTATACGAATTCGGATTTCCAGTCTGACGTGGACGACCGAAAATCCACTCAGGATTCGTCTTTCCGCTCAAAGGTGGAGCAGTGTCTTGGAAAAGTTCTAAACAGAGCACTACTGCAGATTCCACCTGCGGAGCAGAGTATATAGCAGCCTCAGAGGCAGCTAAGGAAGGTGTTTGGATGAGAAAGTTCTTGGAAGAACTTGGTGTCGTTCTTGTAGCAAATAGGCCATTGCCATTGTGGTGTGACAATACTGGCGCTATTGCTCAGGCGAAAGAACCGAGGTCTCACAGCAAATCCAAACATATAGAAAGAAAGTACCACGTGTTACGTGGATTCGTTAAGAATGGCTATATAGCCGTGTAGAAGATTGTGACCGCGGAAAACGTTCACCAAGCCTCTATCACAGGCAGTGCTGGCTAGACATCTCGAAAAGATGGGTGTTAGATACTGCAGCGCATGCCATTGAGTGCAAGTGTGAGATTGTTAGGAATATGCCCTCGAATGCTATACGAGGATTAGATTGTATATGGCATTAGCTTATTTATCATTTGACTTTTTGTAAGAAAATGTTTTCGTGTGTTTATGGAAAGGCATTGTTCGTTATTGATATATGAGTTCTTTACTTAGCATCCAGTAAAGCAATAAATGAACAAAATCCAAATGTGTCGAGTTGAGTTACTGTTCTCGATGGGCACGAGAGAGGAAGGCACCAGTGGACTCTTAATGTTAGGTCCTAATTTATCAACTCTATGATCCTAGACATGAATCCTAAAGAATATCTTCATTCCCCTAATATTATAAGTATATGTATAATATTTTCGGATTTTCTTTATTCAATTATATTTTATATTATTTAATTTGCACGCAAGATATGTCATTTAAGTATAGAAAACACATAGCATAGAACATATGACAGCATAGAAAAATCATATAGAGCAGATATCACGGGAGGTTTAACATGCCTAAGTTTCCGACAAGGAATTGGAATAGTTTTTCATCCAATGCCTTGGTGAAAATGTCAGCTAGTTGATACTCCGTGTTCATGAAATACATGTCAATCGTGCCTTTTTCTACATGATCTTTTATAAAGTGATATATAATGTCTATGTGTTTTGTGCGTGAGTGGTGAACAGGATTACACCTAATCGCAATGGCACATTGGCTATCACTATAAATGGGTATATTGTTTAGATTGACCCATAGTCGCGAAGCTGAGTTCTCATCCACAACATTTGAGAGCGACAGCTGGCGGCCGCGACGTATTCTGCCTATGCTGTCGATGTTGATACGCAATTCTGCTTCTTGGATGACCAACAAACCAGCTTTTCGACTAGAAATTGAGCGCCACCGGATGTGCTATTCCTGTCCATTCGGCAACCTGCATAATTAGCGTCAGTATAGTCAATTAATTTGAAATTTGTTCCTTTAGGATACCATAGTCCCAAACTGGAGGTGCCCTTGAGGTAACGCAGAATTCGCTTCACCGCAAGCATGTGAGATTCTTTGGGACCGGCTTGGAAACGGGCGCACAAACAAGTGGCAAACATGATGTCCGGACGACTTGAGGTGAGATAGAGAAGAGACCCTATGATACTGCGATATAATGTGATGTCGACCGTTTTTCCAGTGGGATCGGCATCCAACTTGCAGCTTGGTGACATGGGAGTGCTGAGAGACTTCTTCTGATCTTGATGGAAATTCTTCAGAATGTCCCTTATATACATTGTTTGACTGATGAAAATCCCATCGTCGAGCTGCCTGACCTGAAGTCCTAAGAAGAACTGCATCTCTCCCATGTGACTCATTTCAAACTTTCTCTTCGTTAAATCTCCTTCTTACACAGCCGTGGATTAGTTGACCCAAAGATGATGTCGTCTACGTAAACTTGGACGACCATCGAGTCATTTGTCTTGCCATTAAGAGGGTCGTATCGATCGTTCCTCGGATGAATCCAGATTTTACAAGGAATTCGCTCAAGACATAAGCACGTGGGGCTTGTCTTAGTCCATAGAGAGCTTTGTCCAATCGATAGACATGAGTGGGATGTTCTTGATCAACGAAGCCTCCTGGCTGAGTTACTACTTCCTCCTTTAATACGCCGTTGAGAAAGGCGATCTTAACGTCCATTTGGTAGACTGTGAAGTCTTTGTGAGCCGCATAAGCCAAGAAAAGGTGGATGGCTTCGATTCGGGCAACTGGAGCATAGGTCTCGTCGTAGTCAATGCCTTCCTGTTGCTTGTATCCCTTCGCAACCAGCCTTGCTTTGTTCCGGATCACTTCCCTATCTTCATTCTTTTTGTTCTTAAACACCCATTTCGTCCCGATAATTGTTTTCCCATGCGGAGGGGCTGAAGACATTCGAATTGGTTGATCTCATCTGGCATGGCTATAACCCAATCAGGGTCTTTGAGTGCGTCTGCTACCTTGGTTGGCTCATTTTGGCTTAAGAAGCAGGTGAAAAGACTGCGTTTGTGACGTGTTCGTACTCCACTCAAAGGATCACCAATAATCTGATCAACCGGATGTGCTTGAGTCCACTTTCACTCATGTGGCAGAGCAGAAGTAGATGCATCGGCCATTTGTGGATCGAGTTTCTGATTATCTCAGGTTGTTCATTAGGTTAAGGGAAAGTCTGATTCTTCACTTGGAATGAGCGAATCTGATGAGACTTCCTCATTGTCTATGGTAGGTTCTTCAGTGATCTGTGGTATTTCTAAATCGGGTGAGGTGGGGACATTTGAAGAGCTAGGTTCATCGGCCACATCAAGTGGTGTTTCCACTAAAGGTGTAGTGGTAGTAGTGTCAGGCCGATATATTGGCTCAAATAAAGAGTCTAAATCCTCCAACGCAAGTCTCAGAGCTTCTTCTGACGTTGAATCCTGAGTTGTTGCCATTTTCTGTTGGTTTGGTGCCAACATGCCAGTGATTACGGGTTCTGGACTGATGTGACCAGAAGCCATCGAGATAGGCATGGGTCCTGAACTGAGATATGCAGGAGCCATTTCTGCCACTTCGTGGAAAGTGACATTGCAGTTTTCTTTGATTATACGGTTGGACATGATGTATACTCGGTACGCCTTTGAAGATGATGAATACCCGACGAATGTGGCTTCGACTGCTTTCGGGTCGAACTTAGCGCGTTGCTCTCTGTTGTTCGCCACAAAGCACTTGCAGCCGGAGACCTTGAAGAAGGAGATATTGGGTACACGTTTGTTAATGATCTCGTACGGAGTCTTGTCGAAGCGCTTGTGAACCACCGTCCTGTTTTGAGTGAAACATGCGGTATTTACTGCTTCAGCCCAAAGGAAGTGTGGGAGGCCGGAATGAATCAGCATCGTGCGTGCGGCTTCCACTAGAGTTCGGATCTTCCGTCCGACAACCCCATTTTGTTGAGGTGTCTTGGCGGCTGAGAATTGCTGACTAATCTCAAGTTTTTGATAAAAATCACTGAGATGCTTGTTCTTGAACTTAGTGCCGTTGTCCGTTCTGATCACTTGGATGGTTTGTTGCAGCAAATTCTGAGTAGCGTTCACAAAATTGATTATCAAGTCCCCGGTCTCATCCTTAGTTCGGAGGAACTTCGTCCATGTGTAGTGAGAATAATCATCGACTATAACTATATGTACTTGTGTCTATTAATACTATGTGTCTGCATAGGTCCACAGAGGTCCATGTGTAGCAATTCCAAAGGACGTGAAGTAGAGGCTATATGTTTAATGTGATGAGACGCTCGCTTCATTTTTCCTAGTTGACATGCCGAACATTGATGCTCTTTTTGTAGAATAATGGTTGGCAGACCGTGAACCAACTGATTCGTTGATAGTCGTTGAAGAGCGTTGATGTTTAGATGAGACACACGTTGATGCCATACACTGTTCCTTTGAATTGTAATTTGGGAGATGAGGCAGACAGCTGTCGTGGTCCGCACTGACGTCAGATTGATCGTGCAGAGATTTGATTAAGTCCTTGGAGGTGTTCTTTGTTCTGACAGTCCAATATTCTGCATCGGTCAGCATGAAAGACCACCTGGAATCCTTTATCACAGAACTGGCCTATGCTGAACAAGTTATGGCGAAGACCTTCGACGTAAGAGACATCCTTGATTGTCAGATTTTCCATAATGATATCCCTTAGTCCTAGAATGGGGGCTGAGTCGTTGTTTCCGTATCTGGCTTTTCCATTCTTTCGGTCTTTGTAGTTGCTCAACAGCTGTTGTATTCCCGTCATGTGTGTGGAGCAACCAGAGTCAAGGTACCACACATGATGGATCTGCAAAACATTTTTAAAGAGCTTTAGGTACCCACTTATAAATGGGTCCTCTCAGATTAGCAGAGTTCTTCTTAGGTTCAGATATGGTTCCTAAAATAGTGTTAGTAGGAGCTTTAACAACCCAAGTCAATTGCGAAGAAGGTGAGTTGGGTTTGCCCTTTGTAGATGGCTTGACCTTTCTGGCTTCATATTTTTAGGCGGGGATTTAGGAACCCATTTAGGATAAACCTTGCAGGAAAGATTAATTTCAGCGCGGACAAAAGCTTTAGTAGGCGTGAGCGTGAAAATGATCTTTTCATTGGATAGTCGCCTAAGGTGCTTGGGGGATTCGATTTTAACAGGATACATTAGGTGAGAAAAAGCATGAATAGCGCCATAAGCTTTCTTTATGGCTGAATCTTGTTTCCTACGGGTCTTCCTAGAGGCAATTGTCTTAGAATGATTAATTGGTTTCGTAGATGAGGAGCCTATTTCAAAGTTGGTGCTTCTAAAGATGGTAGGCTTTAAAGAACAGTAGAAACAATGATTTTGAGAGAAGAAATAGCTCTTTTATTTCTACGAATGTCTTTTATATTAACAGAAGGAGGGGATGAGTTTGGAATTTTAACATCTAAAGACTCCTTTATTTCTAAGCTAGACACTTTTGCCTTCGATTTCTCCAACTCAGGTACTACGCTCCCTGTTGACGTAGTAAATACAATGTTAGAGTTCGTATTTTGAACAATTTTATTTTTTAGACTTATGAACTTTAGATGGCATTTTTTCTTTCTTCACGCTTTTCAAATGATTTTGTCTTGTAAGGGAGATGCGTGAGAAATAGTTTGGGAGGTGGAGGAATCTTTGAGATTTTCCATCTATTTTAAGAACTTTTGCTTTTCTGCTTCAAAATTCTCTCTTATTTTTCTAAAGAAGCTCTTAATCCCTCTATTTTCTTTATAATAGGGGTATGTAGGGAGAATTTTCAGAACGATGAGCTTGTACTGCCTATGATTTAGAACGATCTTCGGGAAGATAAATCGACTCAAAGCTCCAAACCTTAGGAAGTTCCCTAGTTTTGTCACTTTGATTCAATTCAGTGTAGTAAAAGGGAATTTCAGCCCTAGTCTTGGCTTTTCACTTGGCTTCTTCTAAAGCATCTATTTCTTTAGCATTAGTAAAACCATAGTTTTCGTTAATCTTAAATTCATATACTTGACATCATAAAGTTGTTTGCAGTCAACTTTCTTCAAGTGTCGTGGATTCTCGAAACCTAAGCCATACTTATAATATAAAATTCTATGTCCTTGGGCTGATTCAAAAATATCGTCTGATCAGTTTGATCCCTTTTTACAAGAAGATCTTCTAATTTCTTAATCTTAGTATATAGCTTCTTAGCCGAGGGACAATATGATATGAAAGGTCAAGAAGTATGAGAGAAGTAGAAAGCATAAGAGGCGGATTGTCTTTGCGAATTAGGACACGTGCATTCATGCATAATTTTCACTTACTGAGCCTGGCGGCTCACCCTTACGTTATGTGTTGTAGGTACGAGCGAACACGATATGTGATCGCCTAGCCGACAAGGCATCTTTTGAAGCTTCCGAGCGTCTTTTGGGGGTGGTGTGTACATGGATGACGACATGTGAGTCCGGGCGCATAGGAATACTTTTGCTGCGAACTTACACAACCCGTGTAACTAGGATTAGCATGTAGGTAGAACTCGAAGTAATTCTTTTGTCGTATAACTGTATTATTTTGACGTGTACATAAACAATGTTCCTTTATCAAAAAGTAAAAATTTCATACGCACTTTCGTATCTCTTGTAAGCTATCGCATCGTTAGGCACTTAGGATAATGCTAGAGATGGTGGCGATGGCTAGGGTCGCTACAGCTTTCGCATCGCCTGACCAGCTCCTTGGCGTCTCTCAGCATCGTCGGCCAGAAGTATCTTGCTCTGAAAACTCTGCGCATGACAGCTTTGTATTCGGCCCCGGCGCATCCTTCCAACACCAACATCCCTTACCTCTTCGTTGGACAACGTGCATAGGGGTGGTGGAAAGCCCTCTTGTACAGTTCGCTCCCAATAATGCAGAACTTCTGACGATATTTTTCCACATCTTTGTGTTCGGGTTACGTAAGGCCTCCAGTATAGGATCTCTCCAATCTTCCTCCTCGTCTACGCACCCCACTTGCTCCTTTCGCTCCGCCTTACTGGCTGTGAGCATGTTTCCTGGTTCCCTCCGGAACTGCTGCGCTGGCCAGTTTCGCTAAAGAGTCCGCCCGATTATTCTCCTCCCGAGGTATTTGCCGTACCTCGAAACTGTCGAAGCTTGCTTTTAGCATTCCCACTTGTCGGCATACTTCACAATTTTCTCGTTCTTGGACTCGTAATTCCCCTGAACTTGCTGAGCTACCAACTGAGAATCTGAATAGATGATCCCATAGCTCCTATGCTGATTAGAATTTCCATCGCCTTTACCAACGCCTCATACTCAGTTTCGTTATTGGACGCTGAGAAGTGAAATGTTATAGCAAATTGTAATTCGTTTCCCGCCGGCGTGATAACGAGGACACCTGCCCCTGCTCCCGTCGTTGTTGATGAGCCATCAACGTAAGCTTTCCAGGTTAGCGCCGTTCCTCCCCTGGTGTATTCCAGCAGGAAGTCCGATAAGTCCCTTGATGGCAGGTCTCGTTTCAAACTCAACATCGTATTCGCCCAGCTCGACTGCCCACTTGACCATCCTTCCACAAATGTCCGGCCTACTTAAAGTTTGTTTCAAAGGCAAATTGGTACGTACCCGTACTTTATGAGATAGGAAGTAGGGGCGTAACCTTCGGACCGATACCATAACGGCCAGGGCTGCTTTCTCAATTTCGGAATACCTGCTTTCGGCTCCGTGCATCATCTTGCTCACGAAGTATACTGGCTTCTGGACGTCGCCTTCCTCTTTCAGGTGGACAGAACTCACAGCGTATTCCCCTGTGGAGAAATACAAGATTAGCTCGTCGTTAGGTAATGGCTTAGTTAGTAATGGCATGGTATGTAAATAATTTCTTAGCCCCTCGAACGCTGCTTGGCATTCTTTCGTCCATTCGAATTGACATCCCTTCCAAAGCACTTTGAAGTAGGGTAAGCTCCTGTCAGCAGACTTGGCGATGAACCTACTTAGTGCCGCTAGTCTGTCTGTCAAACGTTGGACCTCTTTAACGCTCCTAGGAGGTTGCATTTCTAGTATGGCCTTTACTTTGTTGGGGTTCACCTCAATTCCCCTCTTCGTCACCATGTATCCCAAAAACTTCCCGATTGTACTCCGAAGGTGCACTTCTCCGGATTTAGCTTTATACCACTTTTCCGGATGATCTGGAAGGCCTCCTCTAAATCGGCAACGTGATCCTTAGCCCATGTTGATATGACTAACATGTCATCTACCTCGACCTCCATATTACGTCCCAGCTGGTCCTTAAATACTGTGTCGACCATCCGTTGATAGGTGGCTCCCGCATTCTTAAACCCAAAATGCATCCGAACGTAGCCGTATGTACCGCCTGCCGTGAGGAAGCAGTCCTTGTCTACATCGTCCGGATTTAGCTTGATCTGGTGGTATCCTTAATAGGCGTCCATCATACTCAACATCTCGCAACCAGATGTGGAATCCACCAACTGATCTATCCTCGGCAGCGGATAATGATCCTTGGGACAAGCCTTGTTGAGATCTCGGAAATCCACGCACATTCTCCAAGAACCATTCCCCTTCTTGACCATGACTGCATTAGCCAACCAAGAGAGAAACTGTACTTCCTTGATATGTCCCGCCTTAAGCAGCTTTCTGGCCTCAACCTTGATACCCTGATTTCTTTCGGCTCCGAATTCTCGAAGTCTCTCTTTCACAAGGTGTCTCCTCGGGATTACGTTTAGGTGATGCATGGCTATCTTTGGATCTACCCCTGTCATACAGGGAGTGCATGTCATACGCTCAGGCACTCGACCAACAGCCACGATGTCCTTTCATCCATCTTTGTTCCTACTTGGGTAGTGAAACTCTCCTTACTTGGGTATATTCCACTATCATTAGATCCTCATTAGGCTGTGGCTGCAGTCGTGTAGGTTCCCCTTCTTCCCCTTCCAGCTTCGTACGTTTCGCCTGTTTGGCCTCGACTCCGCTTTTCTCCTTACCTCCCATTACGACCTTGACTTCGTTGGCATAGCATCGGCGAGAGCTCATCTGATCTCCCGAAACCTCTCCCACCTGGTTGCCAAATGATAACTTGATATTCAGGTGATAAGTTGACGGTATTGCCCTGAATCCATTGATGGCTGGTCGTCCCAATATAACATTGTAGGAAGAGACCGCATCGACCACCAAGAAGTTGACCATTCTTACTATCCGCTTGGGGTCCTCACCCAGCCCTACTGGGAGCGTGACCTGTCCTAAGGGTTGTATGCCAGCTCCCCCAAATTGGTACAATAAGGTGGCTACTGGCTTCAGCTCCGTCATCTGCTTAAAACATTCTAAGAACATGATATCTGCTGAACTCCCTCCGTCAATGAACAAACGCAAAACGTTGTACTCGGCCACATCCCTGGTAATCACCAGAGCGTCATTGTGAGGTCGCATGACGTCGGCCTCATCCTTTGCTCCGAACTGTATGTTTTCCGAGGTTTCCATCTTATCTACTAAGCTGCTCCCCGCCTGAGTACCTTCGTTCCTTCCTATTCGAGCATATGACTTCCAGCCCATGTGCGAGTCTCCTTCCTCCGGACCCCCAACTATGATGAGGATATGGGCACGTTGTTGACTGGCCCCTTGTCCTGCACCGGATCTTCCCTCTCTTGAGGCGGCCCGGGTGGCATCGGCCCCCGGTCTCGATATATAAACTCTTTGAGGTGTCCCGCTTTTATCAGCTTCTCTATCTCGTTCTTCAAGTGCGTACAGTTGTTGGTGTGATGCACGTGCTCATTATGGAAACGGCAAAAGGGCCCTACCGCAGGTCTTGGAGGTCCTAGGGGGTTGACCGGGGTGTCTCGATGCCACGGCCAACACTTCCTCCAAGTTCGTCCGCAAAGGAGTATATCTCTGATACATAGGAGGAAACCCGCTCCCTCTGCCCTGCATAGGTCTTCTGATCACTGGAGGACACCTTCCCTACCTCGATTGTGGTCCTGTGCCTCTTTTTTAGGAAACATCCGGTGTGTTGCGTCCCGAATCTTTGCCAGTTTGCTCTCCTCCAGATTTATGTACTTGTCTGCTCTCCCCACCGACTCGTCGAACGTTTGTGGAGGTTTCTTGGAGAGCAATGCGAAGAAATCACCCACCTGCAAGCCATGAACCAAGGCATTAATCTTAGCAGAAACAGTAGAGGAGGGTACCTCCAAGGCTGCCACATTGAATCTTTTAGCATAAGATCTGAGGCTCTCATCCTGTCGCTGCTTGACTTGAAACAAGGACATGTCGGACTTAGGTGGTTTTCGAGCGCTAGCAAACTAATTGACGAACATCTCCTGGAACTCCTCGAATGAGTGGATAACCTCCAGTTCTAGTTGGCTGAACATTTGTTGCGCGGGTCGCACCAATGTCCTCAGAAAAACCCTGCACTTTACCCTTTTCGCAAGTTATGCAACAAGATGGTGTTCTTGAAATGCATGTAGAATACTATTTGTAATTGTGCTTGATTTCATTAGTTGTCCTTGTAATTAGGGGCATTTTGTATAGTAGTCCTTAGATTAGGACTAGATTGATATTTATACCAAGTTGTTTGGTATAAATACTTGTAAATCAATTGAGCTGAATAGAGAAAGTTTTAGAATTGATCCGAAAGGCTTGCAATTCGATTTCTAGAGAGAGAAACAACAGTAACTTTCTCACTCTACTCGAATTATCTCTCTTGTTCTTCATTTCAGTTTTTCGATCGAATTCAATTGCTTATCATAATGATCGAATTACTGTGAATTCTAGCCTAGGATCGTAGAGTTGTTAATCGTAGGACCTAATAATTGGTATCAGAGCAGATTCGTTCTGTTTTGAATCGTAAATTGTTAGAATTGGATCGCAAATCATTTTCTGGATACTGTTCATCGAAGAACAGTTCGGCGCGAAAACCTTTCTCGATCCAATAGCTTAATTCTGTGCTTAATTGACTTGAATTTGGTGTTTTTGTGCTTGTTTAAGTGATAGATCATCGTCGCGATCAGTTCTGTAGCAGTTTAAACTTCGATTTCTAGGATTGAATTGCTTTTGCGTGTTACTGTTTGCGAAGAACATGAAGAACACGTTCTGATTTTGATCAAATTCGATATATTTTGCTTCATAACGTGTTTAATTGCTTGTTCGTGCGTGATTAGTACTTAATTGCGAGCAACCGCCTCAAATTTCACTATCTGATTCTTTGTTTTTGCTCGAATTAGTGTTATTCGTATTCTATTAATTTTTCTCGATTGCTTAAATTTTTCTCGCTAAGTTTTGCGATCGGATTAGTTTCTCGATCGATAAACTTAGCGCGAGAATTTTTCTCGGTCAGAATACGTAGTCAGCGCTAGAATCGTCATCAGTAGAAACGATTTTAGTTAAAATATTTCTCGAGCATTATACAGCGAAAAACTTTTTTGAGGAAGACTTATTTTGACTTTGCATGCGTAAAACTTTCACTCGAAAAACTTTTTCAGTCAAACATTTTAACGTTTGACCAGGCAAAAATCATTTATACGCGAGAAACTTTTCTAGTCAACAGATTTATTTTGACTTGTCGAGAAACTTACTAACGTACTGTTTCTTTACGATCGAAATAAATTCACGATCAAGAAATTTTTCTCGACCGAATGATTTTGAGCAATTTATCTCGCTCGTAAAATATCTCGCTGACAAAATTTCTCGCACGAGAACAGTATCCAGTACATTCTATCTCAACGGAATTAATTTCGATCAAACTTTAAAGTTTGAATTGAAAATAATTCTCGATCTAATTCTCGAATCAAACGCTACTAACGAATTTCTTCACTTGTGAAGCACATTACATCATCTTCAACCTTCAAAACAGTTAACGAAGATCCTTCAACAACTCGACTGCAATACAAACATGGATGCATACTCACTCGACTGCAATACAAACATGGATGCATACTCACTCGACTGCAATACAAACATGGATGCATACTCACTCGGAAATGACAACCGTCCGTCGATCTTGCAAAGAGGCGAATACACAGTGTGGAGAAGCCGCTTTTTGAATTTCATCGCTCTAAAGGATCAAGCCAAAAATCTACTGAAGTCCCTTGAAGAGGGACCGGCACAGTTTTGGGTCCATGTACCCGGGGACGAAACAGCTGCTCCAGCAATTCCAGCTTCTATGCAACTAAAGGAGCCTAGAGAATACTCTCTCGAGGAAAGAGCTCGAGCTAAGGCTGATCTAGTAACCATGAATACCCTTATGCAGGGCATCCCCAACGATATATACAGACAAATAGACAGCCTTACATCGGCCAAAGGGATGTGGGATGAGCTGCATAGGATGATGCAAAGGACGGATGTTGGTATAAAGGCCAAGAAAGCGAACATTCTCACCGCTTACGACTCATTCAAAGCAAAGCCGGAGGAGAGTCTAAACGAGATCTACCAACGATACCTCACTCTTCTCAATGAGATGAGGAAGATAGAAATAACAAAGACAAACATGGAGACAAACATAAGATTTCTATCTTCTCTGCCCACGGAATGGAAGAAAATATCCACTCAAATACGAGAAAACAAAGATCTAGAGGAGCTGGATGTCCATGCCGTGTTCGACAATATCCGCGAGATCACCAAAGAGCAGAATGGCAAACAAACCGATGACACGGTTGACTTAGTCTCGGAGAACAGGAGCACAAGATCAAGAAAGGATAAGATCGTTAGGCCACCTTCATCATCAGAGTCGGAAGAGGAATCGGACTCCGACATCGAGCCAAATATGAAAGCCCTTGGAAAACAGCTAGCTCTCATTGGAGAGCAAGAAGTACTTCAAGAAGAAGTCTTCAACCTCAGCCAATAGACTTCAGACTACAAGCTCAAAGAACAAAGAACGTGCTCCGGAGAGTTCTGAAGTCAAGAATCCCAAAGAGACTAACAAATGTTTTAATTGTGGCAAAGCAGGTCACTTCGCCAGAGAATGCACTCTCCCGAAGAAAAGAGATGCAAACTACTACTCCAGGAAGCTTCAATTGACAAAACGGAAAGAAGCTGGAGTAGCCCTCATGGCCCGTCTCGACAATGAATTGGACGCCGAAACATTCACTCGTACGGACGACGACAACTCATCCACGTCTTTAAATGAGGTAGACACTCCTTCCACATTATTGACCATGCTAGAATCATATCAAAAGCAATATGATAACATGAAACGTGAGTAGAAAAGTATAAAGGAAGTAGAGAACGAACTTGAGAGAGCTCAGGAGAAGATAGATAGTCTCGAACAAGAACTTAGGAGCTCTAGTACAAAAATAGATGAACTTACCAAGAGCCTCCATTCTAGAGAGACTAGTCAACCTCAACTAGGACAACAGAGAGAAAAGATTAAGGAATTAGAAGATAGGCTAGCAAAGAACTACAATTGCTTGGTTAGAAATCTCAACGAGAAAGCCATTTTAAATTGTAAGATAACCGAAGCTACCTCTAAGATCACTAACTTAGAAGCTCAATTAGAAACACCGAATGCCAAGATTAGTGAGCTTAGTAAGGATTTCGATGCCTCTCAAGCCGCGAAACTAACCGTGGAAAATAATTACGCTCTCCTAGGTGAGGAATGCAAGAAACTATATGCCAAAGTAAAGCAATTAGACGATATAGTTACACGTAGGGGACAGTCCGAACAGACGATATTTTTGAACAAGCCCAAGGATATAGAGTTCTATAATCCTATAGAAGGCATAGGTTTCACTAACCCATGTGTTTTACAAAAGAAAGAAACATATGATGTTAAACACATGCGCTTAGGAATAACCTCCCTCAGAAATTTTACTGAATCGCCTTATGAAAATACTTTCTATTCATCCATTAGACAAGGTTCACGTGGTCCAGAAATCCACTTTGACTACACAGAACTAAATGAAAGGGACAAAAATAAGAAAAAAACTCTAACACCAGTCTGCAATTTAGTTCAAATTCTACCTCCTGATTCTCGAACATACCACGAGGAAGTTAAAACCATTAATTATAAAAATTCTCTCTACAAACCCCCTATCATAAAACAGATAGAGGAGTCACAGGCAAAGTTAGAAAAAGAACGAGAGAATTTCGAAGCTGAAAAGAAAAAATTCTTTAAGGAGATGGAAAATCTCAAGGCTTCCTCGTCCTCCCAAGCTACCTTTCACACTATTACAAAAAGCGTGAAAAATGAAAAATCTCCTTCGAAAGATAAATATTGTAAAGATAATTTTGTTAAAAGTGCTATGACTAATTTCACTTTACCTACGTCTACAGGGAGCGTAGCGTCAGCACTAAAAACAAAGGCGAGAGTGTCTAGCACTAAGATAAAGAAGGAGCCATTAGATTTAAATGTTTCTGAGCATGCTACTCCTTCTGTTATGATAAAAGACATTCGTAGAAATAAAAGAGCTATTTCCACTTTTGAGATAGTTGCTTCTACTTATTCACTTCAGCCGATCACTTTTAGAAGCACCAACTTCGAAATAGGCTCTACGTCAAAAATTAATCATTCTGAAACAAATGCCACAAGAAAGACTCGTAGGAAACAAGATCCAGCCATTAAGAAAGCTTATGACGCTATACATGAATGTGCTCACCTAAGGTATCCGGTAGAAATTAAATCCCCCAAGCACCTTAGGAGACTATCACAAGAAAAGATCTTTTCCTCAGTCAAACCCTCCAAAGCATTTGTACGTGCTGAAATTAATCTTCCCTGTAAGGTTCAACCCAAATGGGTTCCTAAATCTCCGCCTAGGACGACAAAAGCCAAAAGAGCCAAGTCTCCTATAGAGGCAAAACCCAAACCCACTTTTTCAAAAGTGCAATGGGTTATTAAGACTCTTCCAAAAATAGATTTAGGAGTCATATTTGAACCCAATACTAAATCTGCTAATCCGAGGGGACCCATGTTTAAGTGGGTACCTAAAGCTCACTAAATTGTTTTTGCAGATCCATCATGTGTGTTACCTCGACTCCGGTTGCTCCACACACATGACTGGTAATCAAGAGCTGCTGAGCAACTACAAAGACCGACCAAACGGAAAAGTCAGATTTGGGAACAACGATTCAGCCCCGATTCTAGGACTTGGGGATATCACTCTGAAGAATCTGACCATCAAAGATGTCTCGTACGTCGAAGGCCTCCGCCATAACTTGTTCAGCATAGGCCAATTCTGTGACAAAGGCTTCCAGGTTGTCTTCCATGCTGACCGGTGCAGAATTTTGGATAGTCAGGACACAGAACTCCTTCAAGGACTTCGGAGATCCAATCTTTACACGATCAACCTGACATCTGTGCGGCCCTCGACAGCTGTATGCCTCATTTCTCAAACTGATTTACAGAGGAACAGCTTATGCATCAACGACTGTCTCATCTGAATATGAAAGCTCTCCAACGTCTTTCTACGAAAAAGTTCGTTCACGGTCTTCCAACTATACAACTACAAAGGGAGCATCACTGTTCGGCATGTCAATTAGGAAAAATGAAGCGAGCATCTCATCACGTCAAGCAAATTGCGTCTACTTCTCGACCATTGGAACTAATTCACATGGATCTCTGTGGTCCGATGCAGACTCAGAGTATCAACGGAAGAAAGTATGTCCTAGTGATCGTGGATGACTATTCTCGCTACACGTGGACTAAGTTCCTCCGAACGAAAGATGAGACCGGTGACTTGATTATCAATTTTGTGAACACAACTCAAAATCTGCTGCAACAGACTATTCAAGTCTTTCGAACAGACAACGGCACTGAGTTCAAGAACAATCACCTCAGCGAGTTTTATCAGAAACTTGGAATAAGTCAACAATTTTCAGCCGCCAAAACACCTCAACAAAACAGGGCGGTTGAAAGGAAAAATCGAACACTAGTGGAAGCCGCTCGTACAATGCTGATCCAATCGGGACTTCCACACTTTCTATGGGCTGAAGCAGTCAATACCGCTTGTTTTACTCAAAAGAGGACGGCGGTTCACAAACGGTTCAACAAGACTCCATATGAGATTTGCACAATAGAGTGCCCAACATCTCTTTCCTTAAAGTCTCCGGGTGCAAGTGCTTTGTGGCGAACGACCGAGAGCAACGTGCAAAGTTCGACCCTAAAGCATTCGAAGCCACATTTGTCGGGTATTCTTCAACATCAAAAGCATACCGAGTATACATCAAGTCCAACCGAACTATTAAGGAAAGCTATAATGTCATTTTCCACGAAGTGGCAGAAATGGCTTCTGGTCAATTCAGTCCTGGACCCGTGCCTAACCCGTTTGGCTTCTGAAGACAACATTTCAGAACCCGTAATCACTGGTGTGTTGGCACAAAACCAACAGAAGATGGCAACAACTTCAGGATCAGTGTCAGACGAAGCAACGAGACTTGCAATAGACGACTTGGATTCTCTCTTCGAACCGGTATATCGGTCATACACGCCTACATCAACAATGAATAATCTACCAAATGAGACCGACGTACCAAGTTCATCTCACACCTCTACCTCGCCCGATTCAGAATTGCCACAGAACACCGAAGAACCTACAGTGGTCGTTGAGGAACTATCATCTGAGACTATCAATCCAAGTGCAGTATTGGAACTTCCTCAGACAAATGATCAATCTGAGACTATAGGCAATCTAGATCCACAGATGGCTGACGCATCGACTTCAGCCTTGCCTCATGAGCGCAAGTGGACGAGAGGCCACTCGGTTGATCAGATAATTGGCGATCCCTCGGTTGGTGTGAGGACACGTCGTCAACACAGTCTTTTTAGTTGCTTCCTGAGCCAAAATGAGCCTACCAAAGTAGCAGACGCACTTCGTGACCCGGATTGGACAATTGCAATGCAAGAGGAGATCAATCAATTCGAACGTCTTCAAGTGTGGACCTTGGTACCCCATCCACATGGGAAAACAGTGGTCGGAACTAAATGGGTTTTCAAGAATAAGAAAAATGAAGATGGTGAAGTGATCCGGAACAAAGCTAGGCTAGTTGCTAAGGGATACAATCAACAGGAAGACATCGACTACGACGAGACTTATGCTCATGTTGCTCGTATCGAAGCTATCCGCCTCCTGCTGGCTTATGCGGCTCACAAAGACTTCAAAGTCTATCAGATGGATGTTAAAACAGCCTTTCTCAACGGCGTGTTAAAGGAAGAAGTCTACGTCGCTCAGCCGGAAGGTTTCGTTGATCAAGAACATCCCGATCATGTCTATCGCTTGGACAAAGCTCGCTATGGACTAAAATAAGCCCCTCGTGCTTGGTACGATGTCCTGAGTGATTTCCTCGTGAAGTCTGGATTCATACGAGGAACGATAGACACAACCCTCTTCATTAAATGGCATGACAAAGTTCTGATGGTCGTCCAAGTATACGTCGACGACATCATCTTCGGATCAACAAATCCTCGACTCTGCAAGAAGTTTGGAGATCTCATGAAGAGCAAATTCGAGATGAGTCACATGGGAGAGATGCAGTTTTTCCTAGGACTCCAATTCAGGCAGCTCGATGATGGAATTTTCATCAGTCAGACAAAATACATCAAGGATATTCTGAATTAATTTCATCAAGACCAGAGCAAGCCTCTCAGCACTCCTATGTCACCAAGCTGCAAGTTGGATGCCGATCCCTCTGGCAAGTCGGTCGACATTACACTGTATCGCAGTATCATTGGATCTCTTCTCTACCTTACTTCGAGCCGGCCGGACATCATGCTTGCCACGTGCTTGTGTGCCCGTTTTCAAGCCGATCCCAAAGAATCCCATATGCTCGCGGTCAAAAGAATTTTACGCTACCTTAGTGGCACCTCTACCCTTGGCCTATGGTAACCAAAGGGTACGAATTTTAAACTCATCGGCTACACTGACACTGACTATGAAGGTTGCCGAATGGACAGGAAAAGCACGTCCGGTGGCGCTCAATTTTTAGCGAAAAGCTGGTTTGCTGGTCATCCAAAAAGCAGAACTGTGTGTCAACTTCGACGGTCGAAGCAGAATACGTAGCTGCAACCAGCTGTTGCTCACAGATGCTGTGGATGCGGACACAGCTTCGCGACTATGGGTACAATCTAAATAATATACCCATATATAGTGATAGTCAGAGTGCAATCGCCATTACTTGCAATCCTGTTCATCATTCACGCACAAAACACATAGACATTAGATATCATTTCATCAAAGATCACGTAGAAAAAGGCACGATCGAGATGTACTTTGTGAACAGTGAGTTTCAACTAGCGGGCATTTTCACCAAGGCATTGGATGAGAAACGATTTCAATTCCTTGTCCGAAAATTAGGCATGTCTTATCTTCCGTAATATGTGCATTACCTGATCTTCTGTGCTATCACATGCTCTATTCTATGTGTTTTCTATGTTATTTGTTCTTATCTTGCGTGATAAAAATAAATATAAATATGATAATAATAATATATATTTCTATATATATAATATAAAGGGGTATGACGAAATCCTTTAGGATGCTTTGATCTAAAGTCACTTGGAATTTTACCCCGACATGCGATTGATTTAATTGTTTAATTTTGTCAGTCTAAGTCGCATTCTTGTGTCTAAAGGTCATTAGGTTGCTCCACTAGACACAAAGCCACTATAAATGTGAGGATTCAAGCCTTGTTCTATTTTTCTCTCTTCGGATCTGTTTCTTGAGTGAGTCACACATCAATTGCTTGTCTTAACTAGTGATACTTGGCTTCATACTCATCTTGCGTTAGATCGTTAGGAAAATGATAAGGGAGTTTAGGATATTCCTCATTCGGCCTTATATTAATTTCCCCACGTTAGCCCTTAGTCATCCACTTTGAGCCTTCTCCGATGTCCTTTTCTTCATTTGAAACTCGTTCTCAGCCTTCAACCGAACTCTATACTCTTCGAATGGTTGTTCAAACGAGAAAAGGAGGGGGAGATAACGAAAGAAAAAGTAAGATGATGACAAAAGAATGCATTGCTCAACGCGCAACAAACAGACCAAAGGAACCGGCCTTCCGACTACCTTGTAGAAAGTGGCATGGATCCTGCTGTGAACTTCTCCAACGATAATCTCGTACGCTCGTCAGAACAACTGGAAGAGGAGCACCACGTAGTGAACTTCTCCAACGATAATACGGTCTTATATCAGGAAACGAGAAGAGGAGTGCAGCCTCGGGTACGAATTCCATAACCGTGAACTTTTCCAAAAAGATAATCTCTGAAACCTCTCTAGGAATTAAGAGAAGAGGAGTACGGTATCGGCCCGAGAACCAACAAGAAGAACTTCGCCTACGATAATCTCCTAGAGCCTCATGGAGAAGCGGAGCTTCAGCTTGAGCATAACATAAAAAGGGATAGTTCTTAAAAGAAGAAGAGGGAGAAAAAACTAAAAAGAAGAGAGACGCCGAAAAAAAAAGGAGAAGGATGTAGGATTGGAAGACAATGAAGAGATAAGCTCACTTTCCTTTAAATTCCTTCCGTTCTAAGTCCTAGCCAAATTATAACCCTTACAACCCTTTGATTCCACATAGACGGTCTCTCGCTTGGGTGAAATGACTAAAAAATGCCTCGATCATAGGTAAATTGACATAAAATTTCTTGTGTTGGCTTGAGTGATAAAAATATAAAAATCCCAAGATAGCTAATTGAGAGCAAGAGCGAACCTGGTGAGAGTTGTCGAAATGGACCAGTCTATGGACTTAGGACTTTAGTTTGACGACATGACTTGACGGCATTTTCCTCTTTCAAATGTCTCGTAAAATTTTAGGCGTGACGATTGATCGAAGCAAAATAATCTGACCCCATATATACATATATATAATAATAAATAAACTTCGCACATTTTGACATGAAATGTTATGTTTCATATGCATTGAATTGAATAAATGCGAATTTCTTTAGTATATCACACATTCTAAATGCAATTTTAGATTGCATTGATACTGAATTGTTTAAATGCAATAAATTTTTCACTGCTTCTACCCTCACACAATATTTTTAAAGTACATATTTTCGGGGACCATGTACACATGCTTACTTGGTAAATTTGTGTGCTAGTGACTTGAATTGATTTCATATGCTTGCATAATTAATCAATTCGTGTGCATTATTTGAGGGGGAGCAAGTATAGGACTTGTAATTAGCTCCAAATATTTTTGACATTTTTCTCTGAGTATTTCACATTTTTCAAAATTAAGGAACAAGACGTCGACACTACAAAGAAAGGAGCAGACCAAATATTTCAAAGATAAAATTGCCAAAAATAATTGTTGATTAGCTCCATCATTACTAACGCTTATCTCTGAGTGGTACAGATTTTTAAATTTCTGCGAGGGGAGCTAGACGTACTACACGGAAAATACAGGGAGTTAATTGCATTTATTTTAATTACTAAGGGGGAGACTTACAAAAGGTTTTATTTTGAAATAAGGGTCAATCTGAAAATTTTAGAAGTACTTACTATCGAGAAACTAGAAAGAAGACTTAATTCACGATCATAAGTTTCTCGATCGTAAACAGTGTTGGGAACAATTTTGATTGGCCGCGATAATTTGCGATCGAAAAATTTGAATTGAGAGCAATTTTCGATTTCAAAAATTTCTCGAGCGCAAATAGTAATGGGCCTGATCCATTTAATCGCAAAACGTCCAATCGCAAACCCAACATTTGACTTAATGATAGTTAATAAAAGTTTAACTTGTCAGTCGAAAAACATTTTCTCACGCAAAACCTAATCGAAAGAAAAAAAAAATCTCTCTCGCAAAACTTTCTCAGACGATACACAATCCTTCAAAAATCTTTCAATTTTTCACTTCAAATCGTCTGATTAAGGTAGAAATTCGATTCGGTTAACGATTGTGAATGTTATAACTTGATTTGCATTTCCATTCTGTAGTTTTTCGCATATTTAGTAAAGATTTTTCGACAGTTCTTTAAAAACCATTTAAACGTATACTGTTTCACTAAATCTAGGCATGCTTCTTGGATTTTCTGAGTTAAATGCCTGTTATTTAGACAGATTCGAGGTTTTTGATGAAACAGATAGCGTAAATCGTTGGAAAATTTCCATCTGTGATGATAAAATGAGTTTCGACGAAACTGGGTACTTTGAAGTTTTGAAGCTGTGGAAGAACTTTGTCGACCGCAAATAGACTTAATTGAATTGAGAACCTATTTGTGTCGATTTAGTTTTCGATCGCAAAATTTTGACTTCGTCATCACGATAAAAGATTTTAACCGTTACACTTACCATCGAGAAATCCAATTATAATTTTCAGCGAGCGAAAAACTTATGCACTGACTAGACAATTTAAGATGCAAATTTTATCGAGCGTAAAACTTACTATCGCAAAATAGAATTTTCGATTTAATTTCAATTTGGTCGCAAAATTTTAACAGTAAAAAATTAATTTTTCAACGCTTATTTTTTCGATCAAAAAATTTCTCGACGGAGTGACTTAGTCTTTCGTTGACAAATTTCTCGATCGAAAATATTGAAGCGACAATTTTTACTTAGGATCGAAAATCACATTTCGCTCGACAAATTTCAAATCGAAAAATTTTATTCAATTGAGGAAAATTTCTCGATAGTAAATTTACCTGAGAAATAATTTCTGAATCGTAAATGTACACGGAATTTTTCTCGATCGTAAAATTGATCGACTACAGTCTAGATTTCAACTTCAACACTTAGAAAACTTTTCTCTAAGTCTTTTACTCTGTAGCCAAAATCGCAAATAAAATTTCTCGATCGAAAAAAACATTACACGGAAACGTTTCAATTGAAATCAATGTATAGGAAATCAAATTGCAATTCAATTTTATCGACTGAAAATTTTCTCGGCATGAACAGTGACTTACTGGTTTAACACTTAGCGAAATTTCGAACGATTTTTCACGCGACAAATATTTTATTCGAAATTACAATAATGCCATCACGATTTTTGAAATTGAACATACACTATACATTTTTCATATGATTTCAATTCAAAATTCATCAAACATGCTATTATTTGCTATATTACTATAGTTTGATGACATTTATTCATATTTCGACTGAAAATAAAATTGAACTAATACACTTTTACATATCTTATATTTCAGATGGATCGCTAACCAAGATACAACCACATTTACGATCACAATCTGTACTTGAAGGTTCAGGATACAAACTTTCAGCTCGATCTGGACACATTTCGGTGCCCGGACGAGATCATCGTATCCATCATCAGAGGCCACCACATCTGGCATGCCTTAACGGCAACCGCATCAGTGCCGGTGGTATATCTCCAGCAGTTCTGGGGCTGCATACAAGGAGAAGTGGACAATGGAGCTTTCCGGTTCTCAACAAGGATAGGGACGCGGCACATCAGCATGGACAAGAACGAGTTCGGCATGTTACTGGACTTGCCCCACAGCACTAATTACGACCCTCTCCCATCCGAGGCCGAGATGATTCAAGACTTTTTACACATGGGATACCAACCGCCGCTCACAAGATTAGCTCAGGTCCAGAGCAGCGGAATCCCACACCCGTGGAAGACACTATTCGGAATAGTGAATAAGTGCCTGTCGCCCAAGCACGCAGGATTTGATAAGGGCAACAGCAACATTTTGAGGATCTTCCATGGCATCGCCTTCGCAAGAAATTACGACTACACTCAGCTGATCTGGAACGACCTCGCGGACCATATTAGGCAAAAGGAAAACCGGCGATCGAAGAACGTGCCTTATGCTCGGTAGCTCAGCATCATCATCAGGGAGATCATGGCGCTGCACCAGACCATCCCTACTCTGCCTCCTGGCGGAAATTACCAACCACCAAGGCTCAAGTTCTTCCACAACCCACGGCTCACGGACCTGGACCAACCGTCGATGCCGATCCCATTCGAGCTCCTTCGTCTCGCGGACCCCAACGAAGACGTCTACAAGCTATACTGTCGGGACAGAAATCTCACCGACGAACGAACAGTTCCAGGCCGCTCTCTCTGCCGCTGTCCAGTCAATGGAAGAAAAGATCACAGAGAGAGTACTCCAAGCACTCGAGGCATCCCGAAGAGATACCGGGAAAGCACCTGCCTCTGAAGGCCCTTCGTCACGAACCAACCCCACACCTCCACAACCCACACCCACCGACCCTCTAGCCACTTCCTCCATCCTCATCAACCCATACACAATCCCCATCACCGAGCTCCACGATATTCTCCTAGCCCGTCTGATAGGCCTTTCCATCCGATTGCCGCAAGAAGAATCCCTCTATAGGCGATTGGTGGACCATCCTGAGCCACCGACTGACACCTGCCGAGGCCAAAGCTCCCACTCACGGCGCAGGCATGACGATCCTGACGATCAGGACCCTCATGAGGGGGAGAAGAGGCCTAGGACATCATCAAGTGGCCAAGAACAAGGCTCGGGCGCTACGCAGACAAGCGCTGGAGCTGGTGAAACCCAAACACAAACCCACCATACCCAAACACAACCCCACCAAACCCAAACACAAACCACCCACCAAGCCCAAACTACCACACCACGCACCGCACCGCCCACATCGACCCACCAACCTTTCACCTGAGAACGCCTCCGTCCACACCACCGATCTATTCAAGCCCCTTGCTTCCGGAAGAAGAAGCAAGTGCTGCGACGCTTGTAGCTCTAGCATCTACCCAAGCCACTCCCTCAGCCGCTCCAAACCGGGACCCTCTGGACATGGCGTCAATCCACACGAGGCCCTAGACAAGTACATATTCGAAGGACAGTGGATGACCCACTCCATGCCCGAGGAGAATCAAAGACAACAGCTTCACGACGTCCGGCGCTTTCTACAACAAGCGTCCATAGATCTCGTAATCATAGAAGATGACGAGCTTCAGGAAGGTGAAGACTACGAGCGATCCCAAGACTACCAGAGTTAATAGCTCAACAGGCGGTTCCCTCTCCAAGGCTAACGCCAGGGACCGTCCGGATCGACACGCAATGGGAAAACATTCAAATTGAAATTCCCTTCCTCGAAGAAGTTCGTGAGAATATTTGGAGGTCTACAGAGTGAAGAAGCCGAACGAGTTTGAGCTGGGAGGAATCTCTCATTGGGATCAGCAGAAGAGGATGACCTACCTCTGGATGCTGACCAAACTAGGACCTGATGTTAGGCTGGGGATGACTAAGACACAAGCCATTATAAGAGTCTCTCCCCAATAAGCCAACTACTCAACGTCTACTGTGCCAAAGGAGGACTTCCAACACCTCACTACATCATCGAACGAGTGGACAGGACCCGAGAGGAACTGAGAGAGCGACCTGCCGTACCTCCCCGCCGATGAAGTGTACCGTCTTTATCAGCTATACGTGGAGAAGTACAAAGGTCCTCAGGGCTTCATCAAGACAGAAGGCCTCGAAGGGCTCTTTCGGTTCATGTTGCGTCAGGTCAAGTACTATGCCGCACACGACCTTCAGATGGCTCTGGAGAGCAATATGAAGAAGGTCAGCATGACCGCTCCACTCAACAAAGGACCTGAGATCGAAGGGCTTCCCAACAATCACGTGCACATCAGCTCAGTCCTAGGCATCACCTACCACAATCCAATAGCAAAGAAGAATAGGTTGATGCTGAAGACTGAGATTCATAAGTTTTGCAATGGGACCTCAAGGTCATCAGGAAAAACATCGAGCAGAGGTTGGAAGAAATCAACAGAGACACTATGCTGAGGATCCACAGGTTCGTGAGAGAACAGCCGCTCCTAATGGAATTGCTTGAAGATATCGAGGAGCGACTGGAGCTTAAGATCACTCTGAGGAACTACGTGCATGCGCTGGGCTTGCGCAGATCGTATTACGCCTGACGAGGACAAACGGCGCAGAGACGCAATCAAGCACAAAGGGGGAGATTGTAGAATACTATTTGTAATTGTGCTTGATTTCATTAGTTGTCCTTGTAATTAGGGGCATTTTGTATAGTAGTCCTTAGATTAGGACTAGATTGATATTTATACCAAGTTTGTTTGGTATAAATACTTGTAAATCAATTGAGCTAAATAGAGAAAGTTTTAGAATTGATCCGAAAGGCTTGCAATTCGATTTCTAGAGAGAGAAACAACAGTAACTTTCTCACTCTACTCGAATTCTCTCTCTTGTTCTTCATTTGAGTTTTTCGATCGAATTCAATTGCTTATCATAATGATCGAATTACTGTGAATTCTAGCCTAGGATCGTAGAGTTGTTAATCGTAGGACCTAACAATGCAAAACGTGGTCCTTTGGATCAGTGGTGCCGTCGTATTCGTACGGTAACTGCTTGAAGTTCAGCGACACTTCTCCTTCCAACAGCTCCTTAGAAAAAGGCATGGCGGCCTGATGCATTCCCCGTAGGTGCGGTCTAGTTGCCTTGTTTTGCATTCCCTCTCCAATCCTCCGCAGGTCACACATTTGCTTCCTGAGCTCCTGCCCTTTCTCACTCATAGCTCCTCTCGAATCTCGCATGCTGTAGCTTCTTACTTCTGTCTCGTGATTCCCAGCTCTTCTGTTTCCCTCTGCCCTATGCTTGCTGGCTATGGTCGCCGGAGGTGCTGTATTCTTCGGGTTTGTTGGCCTTGGTCCTTCCTGAGATCCTCCAAAGTGCTCACTGTTCCGTCTGGGAGATGGGGTTAGCAGTCCTTCATTCCCTCCTTTCTGTGCAGCTCCCGTCTCAGATGTGTTCATCTCAGGTTGATGGCCCAATGTCCCTTCTGTGTCCACCATATTTTCCCCTACAGTTTCTCCATTCTGAAACGTGTCTATCCAATGTTCCTTCCTGAATAGACACGGCCTGCTTTCGCTTGCCTTTGCCTCTCGCCTTGTTAGCAGTCATCGCAGCGTCCACCGCATTACTTATCAGCACGTCCAATTGTTCTATCGTCAATGTTATAGGTGTCTGAGGTGGGACCGCCCCAGAAGGTCACGCAAAGGTGGGTATTGGCATCGGCGGTGAAATACCCTTTGGTGATGCCAAAGTCGGAGCCGGCATGGGGTTCGTCCCCCCTTTCCCAGTGGCTTCCTCGAATCGTTCCTGCAGATTCTGCACTAACGGCGGTTGTTCCTCCATCGCTGTTATTCCTGCTTGCTTTCCCGACATACTGTTCTTCTAGCTATGGCACTTTCTCGCTGTCTCTTTAATGTCTCGTCTTCGAACAGGCACAAACTCAGTCTCTCTTTTCCGCCACAACTACCCAGCGTACTCACGTCTCAGTCCATCTTTCCCACATACGGCGCCATTTGATGTGGGTATGGCCCCGATCAACAAGATTGGTCCGGGAAATAAATAATGAATGATGAAACGGACCGGGTTAGGTGTCTTAAGGTATGTTCAAATTCGTAAAGACAGAAAATGAAAGAGACACAGATTTTACGTGGTTCAGATAGGTTTCCTACATCCACGGGCCGCCAGGAACAATTTCCACTATTGATAGTTAAGATTTACACCCTCGATCTCACTTTTCTCGTTACAGTGCTTTTATGAAGGAAGAAGATGATTACAGGGAAAATCTCTAAGTGTCAAGTGTTTTGTGATGCGTCTCCTTTAATCTGGGCTCTCCTTTTTCCTATATTCGTTGGCTTCCCACTTTCCAGCTTGCAAACTGTGGGGACCACTCGACTACAGTTCATGGTACAATGTGAGGAGAGATAGCAATCGCAGGTGTACTTATTGTCAAACTGGCGCGCCTCCCTTCTGTCAGTAATGCCAGCCATTCGTTGCCTTCCACGTGTCCCTTGGTCTGCTTTATCCAATGGTTCCCGCATAAACCACCTCCTTGTCAGGGCCTTTCTTATTTGTTCAGTACGGGGCCTTAAGTCTTTAGATGTGGCGACCCTACTTTTCGAACTAAGATTAGTGGTGGATTTCTGCAACGTAAGCCGCGGAAGGCCCGTCTCGTTAAAACTTTTTCCTAAATAATACATATTACTTCAAAAAACGTCTGTCTACATCGTCTTCCTATACATGGGCCAAAACCCCAAAATGTCAAAAGACCAAAAGCCCTATCGCCGCTCCACAGGTCTTCATCCATGTACCGCTGCCCTCAAAAGTCCGTGGAGCACCGCCACCAACTGCCTCAATCTTGATCGTATCAGCGTCAGACTCAGTACCTACAACACGTAAACACTGAGCTATTTGCTCAGTAGGTGAATAAAATGTATGTATGTAAGTGTGCACTCAACCCCGATCCCAATAACTCACAACATGATATAATGCACAATCTATCTTTTCCCACATTCCTATTTCATACAACACAGGCCCTAGGTTAGGCTCGACAACGCGCAATAGACTACTGGGAGGCCACCCCCAAGTCTCGCGGCAGCCTACCCTGGTAGTGCACTGGACGATCACGTCAATGGCTCTCCTACCGGGTCGCTCCGCACCAAAAGCATACACTGATAGTGCACTGCACGATCACGTCAATGGCCTCCTATCAGGTCGCACCAAAATCTCATCCGACGGTTTGCACCTCGGGACGGTCACGCCCGAGTAGACACATCGATCACGCCTGTCTCCACCAGGTACCCAGTGAGCCCAACATCGACTCCTCTAAGAGTCACCAATCACCACATCTCATTCTATCCCGTACGTCAATATCTCATATCATTACCGTCTCACTACGGTACAACCCTCTCTCGCCCTGGCGTGATATGCATGTGACATGCATATACGTAAAATCTCATAAAACATGATTTATATAAAACGTACGGAAAACAGGTAAAACACATAAATCACGTAAGTCACGTAAATCACAAAATCATCGAATCACACGAAGACACATAAACCACATATATGTTTACGTATTGTAGATGGATTATCCACCTACTTGTCCTCCCGCTATCGCCAAATAAGATGTCTAGTGTAGTCCCTATATATTGATTCTCTGAATATAAATATTGTTAGTATCTTAATCAACCCTCGAACCGTACAATCTAAAATAATTCTATCAGAAGTTATTAAAATATTCTAAGCTTGAGATGACCTAAATCGCCCGACTTACGGTCCACTCTAAGTCAACACCCAATTTCCATTCGCCCGATTTGTTGTCTTTCGAATCATCTGATTTATCATACTAGAATCTAGTTTTGCCGAGTTTATCAATTCATCAAATTGCCCGATAAATAGTGGAGTAGACTTAGGTTTTGATTAAACTAATGTTGGCTGATTCTTTAAGCAAATCACCCGATTTGTCACTCTTGGTTTCACTTTCGTAGGTATTTATTTCATTAGAAATCGCCCGATTGCATGATGCCTTAATCGGCCGATTTGCCGTCTTAAAAGACCTAGTTTCGCCGAGCTCTTGTTTTCAAGTCGAATTGCCCGATTTTCTAATCGCTCGATTTGAGGAGCCCCTGAGTCAAATCGCCGAGTGATTAATCAATTCGCCCGATCGTCAACTTCTCTTTAAATCGTTCGATTTAATTATGCATGGAGGTAGGTTTCCCCGAGTGTCGTATTGACACCAAATCGCCCGATTGAAGCTTGTAACGGCACCTTCTATCGCCCGATTCATCACGTTGCCGTCATTGTTTCGCCGAATTGTTCTTATCATCGCCACAAATCGCCCGATTTGGAATAAAATGTTAGACTATCTAAATCACCCGATTCCTATATAACGATAACTCGCCCGATTTCTTCAAAGAATTAGTAATTCTTTCGAAACCCTAAAAACAACACTTATAAACATCATCTTAAAAATAAATTTCTATCCCAGAATATGGTACACCCTAAAATATTTACTCGATGAAGAACATACTGAATTCGAAAGGCAGAACATTATAGGTTTCAACTTCCTTCGAATTAATATACTTTGAACACTCCTGGACCTACTCGAATTTAGTACCTAGTGTTTTCCTAACACGGTTCGAACAGTTCTCATGATTCTCGTAAGGTTATCTAGCATTAGATAACTATTAAAATAACTTAGGTAATATACTAAATTTAGAGAACTTTTACATACGTCTTTTCGAAAATTATGGTTTCGATGTTGATGAAGTTCTTACACTAGCTCTTGTTCGTAGTTATGGTTTCCTTTGCTCAAGGTTATTCTCTCGTTGTTGGGGTTCTCGTGTAATGTGCTAGATATGCTTGAAAGTTGAAAGCTTTGAAGTTTGGGAGTGATTAGACAAGAATATAGGTGACGACGTTACTTTCCCTCATGCTTAAGGAAATGTTATTACTTATCTAAGTAGTTTGGGCCTAGTAATATCTCCTTGGGCCTTGTTATAAACAATCAAATCCTTATAAATTTAATTGGCCTAATTTACATGGGTAAGATACCCCTTTTTGGGCAAAATTTCCTGCTTAAGTTATTCTCAATTGGGCCCGTTCACATACGAGTTTCATTAATCAAAGATTTACAATACTAATTACATCCTAAATCCCGTATCAAAATTTACGGGCATTACATCCTCCCTCCGTAAAAGAATTTCGTCCCCGAAATTACACCGACCGGAATAACTCGGGATAACGAATTCTCATGTCATCCTCACGCTCCCAAGTGGCTTCCTCAACAAATTGATTCCGCCACAAAACCTTAACTAACAGAATAGTTTTAATACGGAGTCGTTTCGATTCATACATCAAGATTTCTATGGGTTGTTCCTCGTAACTTATGTCAGGCTTAAGTTGCTAATACAGAATCTCGTTCTGGATCACGTGACTCGGGTTCGCGACTTACTTTTGTAATGTTGATACGTGAAATACGTCGTGAACTTGCGATAGTGAACTCGGTAGCTCTAATTGGTACGAACTTCGCCGACTCGTTTGATAATCCTGAACGGGCCTATATATCTGGGACTTAGCTTGCCCTTTCGTCCGAAGCGCTTCACGCCTTTCATCGGGGAAATAGTTAGAAATACTTGGTCGTCCTCTGTGAACTCTAAAGGTCGTTGTCTGTGATCTGCGTAGCTTTTCTGTCGACTCTGAGCAGTTCGCATCCTTTCCCGAATTTTTGTCACAGCTTCTGTCATTTCTCGTATCATATCGGGTCCCAACAGCGTTCGTTCGCCGATTCATCCCAGTGGACTGGGGATCGACATTTTCGCCCATATAAAGTCTCGTATGGTGCCATTCCAATTGTAGCATAGAAGCTATTATTGTAGGAAAATTCGATTAGCGGCAAATATTTGCTCCAATTCCCCTTGAAGTCTAGCATGCAGGCTCGTAACATATCCTGAAGGGTTTGGATCGTTCGTTCAGACTGCCCGTCGGTCTGGGGGTGATATGCAGTACTGAACGAGAGCTTGGTTCCCATCGCCTTTTGTAAGCTCTGCCAAAAGTTCGATAGAAATCTCGAATCCCGATCCGAGACGATAGAAATTGGACTTCCATGGAGTCGAATAATTTCCTGAATATATAACTCAGCATAGCATTCCACGGAAAAAGTAGAGTTGATAGGGATAAAATGAGCCGCTTTGGTCAGACGATCAACAATCACCCAAATAGCATCATGGCCTTTCGTCGTCTTAGGCAAACCAACGACGAAGTCCGTCGTGATATGGTCCCATTTCCATTCAGGAATTAGTAAAGGCTGCAGAGTTCGAGCTGGTCGCTGGTGTTCAGCTTTGATCAGTTGGCAAGTCATACACCTATTTACGAACGTGGCGATATCCTTCTTCATTTCCGGCCACAATATGTGATCCGTAAATCTTGTTACATCTTTGTCGCACCGGGATGCACTGAGTACGTTGTTGCGTGTGCTTCTGTCATTATCGCTCGTCGTAATTCTTCATCATTGGGTACGTACAGTCGATTCTTTTATAGCAAGGTTCCATCTTCTTGGGTTTCGAAGTCCTCAGGTAGAGCGTCTTTCACCTTTAGATAAAATTCATCCCCTTCTTGTGCTTTCCTGATTCGTTCTAGCAACCTACGTTGATGAGTTAGTTTGTTAGTCTCATTTCGACTTCACCTAATTCAACCATCTCTACTCCAATCCTGTGCAATTCTGCGCTCATCGCCTTTCGACTCAGTGCATCTACGACTACGTTCGCTTTACCTGGATGATAGTTAATAACGCAATCGTAGTCTTTTACAAGCTCCAGCCATCGTCGTTGTCGCATGTTTAGCTCCTTTTGGGTGAAGAACTACTTCAAACTTTTATGGTCGGTAAAAATCTCGCACCTTTCTCTGTAAAGGTAATGCCTCCAAATCTTCAGAGCGAAAACCACTGCTAATTCCAGGTCGTGGGTCGGGTGATTCTTCTCGTATTCTTTCAGTTGTCGGGAGGCGTACGCAATTACCTTACCGTTCTGCATCAACACGCATCCTAGGCCATTCTTCGAGGCGTCGCTTTATACTAAGAATCCTCCTGTTCCCGATGGTTATGTAAGGATGGGAGCAGAAGTAAGTCACTTCTTCAGTTCTTAGAAACTTTGTTCGCACGCTTCAGACCACTTGAAAGGTACGTTCTTCCTGGTCAAGTCATCAGAGTCGAAGCGATGCTAGAGAAGTTAGCTATGAACTTACGGTAATATCCCGCAAGCCCTAGAAAACTTCGAACCTCGGTCGGAGTAGTCGGTCGTAGCCAATTGTTCACAAACTCTATCTTACTCGGGTCCACCGAGATTCCGTTCCCAGACATCACGTGTCCCAAGAAAGCTACTTGCTCGAGCCAAAATTCACATTTCTTAAATTTGGCGTAGAGCTGTTTCTCTCGCAGGATTCCTAAGACAATTCGTAAATGATTCTTGTGTTCTTCCTTCGTCTTAGAATAGATCAGGATATCGTCAATAAAGACAATTACGAAGCGGTCGAGATAGTCTTTAAAGACTCGATTCATAAGATCCATAAAATCAGCTGGGGCATTAGTCAGTGGCATGACCAAAAACTCGTAATGGTCGTACCTCGTACTGAACGTTGTTTTAGGAACATCTGTCTCCTTGATCTTTAGCTGATGGTATCCCTAACGGAGATCATTTTTCGAGAATACTGTAGCACCCTGTAGTTGGTCGAATAGATCACTAATTCTCGAAAACGGATACTTATTCTTAATGGTCATTTTATTCAGCTCCCTATAGTCGATGCATAGCCTCATCGACCCATCCTTCTTCCGTACGAATAGAATCGGCGCTCCCCATGGTGAAAAGCTGGGTTGGATAAACCCTTTCTGCAACAAGTCCTCCAACTGTTCTTTCAATTCTTTCAGTTCCTTCGGCGCTAGGCGATAAGGAGCTTTAGAAATTGGGGCAGACCCCGGTATGAAATCTATGGTAAACTGTATTTCTCGATCAGCGGTAACCCCAGGAGATCATTGGGAAATACATCGACATATTCGTTGACGATCGGTACGTCTCAGTTCTGGATGAAGTAATTCCTCCTCCTTCACCGCATATACTAAATAAGACTCACAACCGGATCTCAATAGTCGTTGAGCCTTCAGCGCAGAGATTCGAGGAATACTATTCGAACTGGCTTTACCCGAAAAAGTGAACACCTCTTCTTCGGGCAGTTGAAGTTTTACGACCTTCTGGTTACAATCTCTGATGGCTCCGTATCTGGAAAGCCAATCCATCCCAAAGATAACGTCGTAGTCGTTCATTGGGATCACAATTAAGTTGACGCTCAGGTTTTTACCCTCAATGATCACGGCGCATCTTTCCAGCACTTGGTTAGTGCGCATTGGATCACCGTGTGGTAAGGTAACCACAAAATTGCACCCAGATAAGGTAGGAGAGACTCCCACCATTTCCATATACTTGGCCGACACGAACGAATGTGCGGCTCCAGAGTCAATTAACACGGAAGTGGGCACGTCATAGATAGTCAACGTACCCGTTACTACAGAAGGATTCGCTTCAGCCTCCTCATTTGTCAGAGTAAAGACTCGTGCCGGCGACGGAGGGGGTCGAATTAGTGGTTGGTTCTGAACTCGTGGCATATTCTCATTGCAGTTGCTGGCATAATGTCCAATCTCCCCACACCGGAAACATTGTGGCATTGGGTTTGGTCTTGGCCATAACATGCACCGGAGTGGTGGCGTTCACACTGTCGGCTGTTGCAGCGCCTGGGGGTCTGTTCGGAATGTTAAATGGTCCCTGATTCGGCCTTGGCCTCCAATTCTGCTGGCCCGGTTGATTCCCACGATAATTTGGCACCTTTCCAAGAACTGGCGTTTCTGATTTCCTCATCCTTGTTGTCCTTCTGCTCTCCGCTTTGCATCCTGAGCTTTTGTAACTCTAACCTCCGCTTGCTCAGCTAAGATTTCTCGTTCAGCGATACGAGCATAAGTCTTCCCTTATGTATCGTACATACTCATGCTCCGGAAGATCTCGGGTTTAAGGCCTTCCCAAAAACGTTCGATCTTCAGATCGTCCGTAGCCACGATATGTGGCGCAAACCTAGAGAGTTGCTCAAATTTGCGGATGTAGTCTGCCACCAACATCCCTCCTTGTTTCAAGTTTATGAACTCATTCAACTTCTGCGCTCTATCAGGTAAGATAAAGTACTTGCCCCGAAAGAGCATTTTGAACCTTTTCCCAGGTCATGGTGGTAGTATCCTTGAGTACTTGAATTGTCTCCCACCAGTAACCCGCGTTCCCACGTAGCATGAAGGTGGCACAAGTTACCTTCTCAGTATCAGGCAGATGGCTAACGCGAAACATATTTTCTATGGTTCTGAGCCAATCCTCCGCATATAGGATCGGCTGCCTCCTCGAACGAAGGGGGGTTCTCCGGAACCTCTACCCGGCAGCTTCTACACGTTCTAGCATGATGTTCCGAGGAACCTTGACGGTGAATGAGGTCATTAATATGATATGACTGTCGTTGGATCAGATCAGTTAATTGATGGATGTTAGAGCGGTCCTCATTCGGTGGGGATTCGGAACCCGCCCTATGACTAGTTTCACCAAGCTCTCTACGTGTTCTCGGCATTTGTAACTATTTTTACAATTATTCACATAAGGTATATATCAGATAACACATAATCACGTAATCAAGTATTGAACTTACAGGCCAGGCTGGTTCTCCAGGATTTTGAGCGGCAGTACATGGACAGTCTGCAGAATCTAGAGCCTACGCTCTAATACCACATGTGGCGACCCTACTTTTCTAACTAAGATTAGTGGCGGATTTCTGCAGCGTATGCCGTGGAAGGCCCGTCTAATTAAAATTTTTTCCTAAAATAATATACGTTACTTCAAAAAAAAATGTGTCTACATCTTCTTCACTATACATGGGTCAAAGCCCCAAAAATATCAAAAGACCAAAAGCCCTAACGCCGCTCCAAAGGTCTTCATCCATGTACTGCCCTGCCCTCAAAAGTCCGTGGAGCAACGCCACCAGCCGCCTTAGTCTTGACGCATATCAGCGTCAGACTCAGTACCTACAACATGTAAACACTGAGCTATTTGCCCAGTAGATGAATAAAATGTATGTATGCAAGTGTGCACTCAACCCCGATCCCAATAACTTACAACATGATATAATGCACACTCTATCTTTTTCCACATTCCTATTTCACACAACACAGGTCCCTAGGTTAGGCTCGACACCTTCGCGCGCAATAGACTACTGGGAGGCCACCCCCAAGTCTCGCGGCAGCCTACCCTGGTAGTGCACTGGACGATCACGCCAATGGCCTCCTACCGGGTCGCTCCGCACCAAAAGCATACACTGATAGTGCACTGAACGATCACGCCAATGGCCTCCTATCAGGTCGCACCAAAATCTCGTCGGGCGGTATGCACCTCGGGACGGTCACGCTCGAGTAGACAGATCAATCACGCATGTCTCCGTCAGGTGCCCAGTGAGCCCAACCTCGACTCCTCTAAGAGTCATCAATCACCACATCTCATTCTACCTTGTACGTCAATATCTCATATCATTACCGTCTCACTACGGTACAACCCTCTCTCGCCATGACGTGATATGCATGTGCCATGCATATACATAAAATCTCATAAAAATGATTTATATAAAACGTACGCAGGTAAAACACGTAAATCACGTAAGTCACGTAAATCACAAAATCATCGAATCACATGAAGACACATAAACCACATATGTGTTTACGTATTGTAGATGGATGATCCACCGACTTGTCCTCCCGCTATCGACAAATAAGATGTCTGGTGTAGTCCCTATATATTGATTCTCTGAATATAATAAATATTGTTAGTATCTTAATCAACCCTCGAACCGTACTGTGACGACCCTCATTTTCTAATGCTAATTGTGGCGGATTTCGCAACGTAAGTCGCGGAAGACCCGTCTAATAACTTTTTCAAAATTAAAACCATCATCTACATCGTCATCACTATATACGGGCCGTAGCCCCAAAATATCAAAACACTCAAAACCCTAATGTCGCTCCAGAGATCGCATCCATATACCGTCCCGCCCTCAAAAGCCCGTGGAGTCACCGCCACCAGCCCGCCTTAGTCGCGACGTCTGTCAACGCCGGACTCATCCATACCTACAACACGTAAACCCTGAGCGCTACGCTCAGTAGGTGAAAATATGCACGATATGCATCGTGCACTCAATTACCAACCCAACATCTCACACATGCAATGCACGCTCTTTCCACATCTCCGTCTTATCTTACACGCTCATTTCCCATCTCTACCCTATCTCATTATTAGGGCCCTAGGTCGGACTATGCATCTCATAAATGAACCTACGGCACCAACCGTAGAGTCCGAGTGGCACCAACCACTCATCTCGACGGCACCAACCGTCATTAGCGGCAGCAACCACTGATCACACCGATACCAACCGGTCACATAAAGCGGGGCGGCACCAACCACCCATCTCGACGGCACCAACCGTCATGTCAACTAGTACCAACCTCAACTCGACTCCGAGTCGACAACCGAAATCGGTCACATCTACCCATACACGCGCCTCGCGCCGACACCTTAAGGTGTCACCGTACCAACACGATCAACCTCTCTCATACTGATATGTCGTGTACATGACATGTAGTGCATATAAAAATGCAACATATCCTATATATACATTTAAATGTAGTTTTGTTGTGCGTTGACACGTGACCCACAATAAAAATATAATATTAAAAAAAGTATCTATTATGTTAGCTTATTAATTAAACATTTAAATGTAGTTTTGTTGTGCGTTGACACGTGCCCACAATAATAATTACAATAAAAATATAATATTAAAAAAATGTACCCATTATGTTAGCTTACTAATTAAAATACCGATTTATCTTAACTTAATTGTTAATAAACAAACTACTATAAATAGTTAATATTTATACATAATTAACTCCGTGCATTGCACGTGTAATCTTATATATAAATAGAAATGTAGGATTGGTGTTAAGGGACACGTGTCTCTATTGTTTTTTATTCTAGCTTAAATAATAAAATAATGAAAAACATAACCTCCCACAATTAGACATGTTCAGAAGGTTTCAAAAACCGGAACCGAACCGAAACCGAACCGGCGGTCAACGGTTCGGTTAACCGGGTCAACGGTTTCGGTTATAACCGGAACCACACCGTTATTTAGATCGGTTCGGTTTCGGTTCGTAATTTTATGGAACCGAAACCGCCGGTTAACCGCCGGTTTATATATTAAAAATTAAAAAAAAAATAATTCACCCAACGGTCATATGACCGTTTGTATCACATTTACAAAGAAAAAAAATGATAAATTCTATCATATTCTTATCACCAAACGGTCATATGACCGTCTGTTTTATGTGCTTTCTTTTACTTTTTTAAAATTTTCTCTATAAATAGGGGGGTTTAATGGTAGATTTTTGCACACTTTGGTTTGTATTCTCATTCTCAACTCAAAGTTTGCTCAAATTTTCATTCGATCTATTTCGATAATATTTAGTTGTGTTATTATTATATTTATATTTTTGGAACGAAAAATACGAAAAAATATCGTTTAAAAAATATGGAAAGACGTGGAAGTGGATCTCATTCTCGTCGAGGCAACAAGGAAAGGAGTCCGATGATAGCCGATTCCGAAGCGCCCCGATCCCGAGTTGACGATAATGAGGTGTTCGATACGACCGATTGGGGTCAAGACGATAGGACATTTATTAGTGTCGACGATGCCGAAGCCAATCCCGACAATGAACCCGATAGGTCCGATGCGGTTCCGGAAATTCAAAGTCAAACTCGAAGACGACGCAAGCCACAGTCGGGCCCAACGCTAAGATCGGATATATTTACGGTCCATTTCAAGAAAGTGGAGAAGCCGCCGGCGGGATGCCAAATTTACGAGGCCATTTGCAACTATTGCGGAGCTTGCTATGCATTTCCGAAAGGAGGAGGATACGGGACGTTTAAAACCCACTTGGAGAGGAAGCACCCCGACAAGGTTGGAAGTGAATGGTCTCAAACGCAAATCCAATTCACGGCATCTTCGGCTTCGCAAGGTACATCTACTACAAGCTCTTCTTTATTTAAATATTCCGAAGTAGCGCATAGGAAAAATTTGGCTAAATTTGTGTGTGCTAAACATCTTCCTTTTAATTTTGCCGAGGACGATTTATACAAAAATTTTACTCAACTTAGTTTTAATCCAGCAAGCAAACCGATTTCTCGCTCTTCGGTCGTTCGTGGTATTCGAAAAATCGTGGGTGAAATTAAATTTAATTTAATTCAATTTTTTTCAAAAATTTCCTACAAGGTTTCTATTTGTGCCGATATTTGGAGTGATCATTTTAACACGCATGGTTACATGGGCATTACATGTCATTGGATTGATGATTCGTGGACACTGCAAAAACGTTTGATTGCATATAGAGAATTTGATAGCGAGCATGCACGAAATATTGCACAAAATATTCTTACTATTTTAAATGAATATTCTTTGACTACGAAGATTTTTTCCATTGGTTTTGACAATGCTAGTGCTAATACCGCTAGTCTATCGCAACTTATTCAAATTTGTCAACCTTCATTTGGTGCTCGTTTTTTTATATTAGATGCATATGTCATATTTTAAATTTATGTGTTCAAGATGGTTTTAGTACGTTGAAAGATAATGGTCTAAATATTGTAAAAGTGTAAACTTGAATCCACGAAAATTCTCTCTTGATGTGCCGACTCGATGGAATTCTACTTATAAATTGTTGAATGATGGAAGCATTATGTGCATTTTTTAGTACATTTCCGGAACATAATATTACTTTATTTCCGACTTCTTGGGATTCATGTTACAATTTGCTACAAATTTTGCGAACTTTTAAAGAAGCAACCGAACAATTATCCGGTGTTTATTATCCTACCTCGGTTTTAGTTTTAGATCATTGTGTTAGAATTTCAATTATTTTCCGAAAATATTCTTCATGTCCTATTTTGGGTGAATGTATTGCGCAAATGAGATCGAAATGGTTGAAATATTATTCTAAAATCCCCGACGTATTTTTAGTTGCTAAATTATTAGATCCTCGGATTCGTTTAGAAGGTTTAGAACAAATGTTACAAGTTTATTATGAAGGCTTGTTTGCTCCGAGAGAGGTATTTGATGTAGGTCTTGAAGACTTCGAAAGACCTAGTCCGTGCTTCATCGCTAACGGTGCAAAGGATACTTTATTGGATATTTTTAAAGAATACAAGATCAAGTTTGGAGACGATACGACGGATGCTTTTGAATCTCAACAAGATGAAGGTGGAAGTAGCTCGGGTCATGATCCGTTATTCGCACAACTTGAAGCATATACAATGCGAGAGCACACAAACGCGCAAGGAGCTTAAGTGGTGGAAATGCATATGCCGAGGTCGACAGTTATTTAACCTCATTTTTCGAGTATAACTTAGAAGATTTCAATCTTTTAAGGTGGTGGTCGAAGAAAGTGTCATCTTTTCCGGTGTTGACGAAGATTGCGAGAGAAATATTAGCGTGCCCCGCATCAACGGTTTCGGTCGAGCAACCGTTTAGCGTCGGAGGATATACATTGGACTCAAGGCGATCGAGATTAACAGTTGAGAATCTAGAGAACCAATGTTTGCTCGACGACTGGACAAGGGCCGAAACAAGAACTCCAGAACCGAACTTTAACGATACGGACGAAGAAGGTGGAGATGCATACGAGATTTCGCCGAACACTACCGGAAGCGAAGATTAAGCAATAATATTTTTTTTTAAATATTTAAGTTGTATTTTTTTTTACATTTTCTTGAGTTTTTTAGGCAACAATCAATTCTTTTTAAAATATTGAAGGTACATTCTAAAACAAAATTAATTTTCTTTATTATTCTCCAATTAACAACAAAAATAAAAAAAAAACGGTTTGGAACCGTAACCGGCGGTTTCAAACCGGAACCGGTGAAACCGCCGGTTCCAAAACCATAACCGAACCGTGGCGAACCACAGTTCGGTTAAGGTTTTTGCATATTCCGGTTCCAAACCGGCGGTTACAAACCGGCAAATCGAAACCGAAACCGTATGAACACCTCTACCCACAATAGAAGCCGTGCGTGAGTCGATACAACATGAAAAACCATATTTTTAACAATTAAAAATAAATAATTAATAAAATACCACCCACAATGAAGGTCAGCATTAAAAAATAAAATATTGAATAAAAGCCACCCACCCACGTGTGACCAGTTAGGGCAAATCTTATAGACGAGATATCATACGTTACCTACGCTCAATTTAATTTAGGGTTAATTACGAGTCAGGCCCTAGTAATATTTTTAACTAGTGTTGAGGCTCCAATCAAATTCCATTAAGTATGAATGACCTACTTTTCAAAACTCTTAGAGAAAAAGACCCAAACTATGCGATATGACATATATACCCTCTAACAGATGCAAAATTTACAAGCCTTTGTCATCGTCTTCTCCAACGAGCGATTTTCGCTGCAAGCTCGAATCCTCTTAAAAGAACTTCAAGCTCGATTTGTATTGCTAATTTGCAGCTTTAATCGTCAGAAATCGTTGACATTGCAGTTGAAAATGATAAACATAAATCGTTGAGATTGAAAAAATCATCAAAAGATTTATGGAAGCTAGAAAAAAACTGATATATACAAATAATAGAAATCGTTGAGACTGTAGCTGAAAATATCAAAGTTTATGACCTAATATGTTGAAATTGTTGTTAATTTGATCGTGAGTATGATTTGTATAACTAATTTGCAGCTTTAATCGTCAGAAATAACGAATATAGCAAAAAATAACAAATGCATCATAGATAATAACAAATGTTGACTTAGAAGTAACACATCGCTGAAAGGTAATAACGCCTTGCGTGTCGTAAATAACACATTGTGTATACAAGTAATGGATCGAAAGGAATAAAACGAAAATCACAAACGACGCTAAAAAACAGATGAAAACTGCATAAATCACGTCGTTATTAACTCAATAAGGTTAAATAGACATCAATTTCTCATGGGTACCTCGAATTTATACCGATTAGTTGCAAGAAACGGATATTATATTTCCCTAAATCGTGTAAAAAGAAATACTTATAACATAACCAAAACTAACAAATGTCTTAAGGTTAATAACAAATGTTGACTTAGAAGTAACACGTCGCTGAAAGATAATAACGCCTTCGTCGTCGTAAATAACACATTCTGTATACAAGTAATGGATCGAAAGGGATAAAACAAAAATCACAAACGACACTAAAAAACAGATAAAAACTGCATAAATCTCCGCGTTATTGACTCAATAAGGTAAAATAGACCTCAATTTCTCATGGGTACCTCGAATTTATACCGATTAGTTGCAAGAAACGGATATTATATTTTCCCTAAATCGTGTAAAAAGAAATACTTATGGCATAACCAAAAATAACAAATGCCTTATGCTTAACAACAAATGTTGACTTAGAAGTAACACGTCGCTGAAAGGTAATAACGCTTTCTTTGTCGTAAATAACACAGTCTGTATACAAGTAATGGATCGAAAGGGATAAAACAAAAATCACAAACGACACTAAAAAACAGATGAAAGCTGCATAAATCTCAGCGTTTGTGACAGAGTAAAGTTTTTCCGTCCTCAATTTCAGATGGGTGTTACTAATAAAGATGAATTTTTTATGTATCGAATGAATTCGTGCTTCCACCCCCCAAATAAAAAATTTCGTTCAGGAACCAATTCAATATCGACTTCAACGGCCGAACAAGGTAAAAGTGATTGAATAAGATAAAATCGAATCAAACGAGTCTTAATATTAAAAGAAAAAAGTAAGTCGATAACCATGAAATTGAGAAAATTTAGCTTTCTCTAAGACTAAAACGTTTTTGTAAGTAAGTAACAGTTTACCCAACAAATATAACACATATACATGTAACAAAACACTTCATTGAGAATATTCTAGAAGGTTCTGGATCGTCAGAGAATTTAACAGAATTGTCAGAGAATATTTACAGGACTTTCTTAAAATTGTACTACATTAATTGAAAATAATAACACATGTTAGGTAAAGAAAAACAACACGAACTCAACTAATAACACATTGTTCAATACTGATACCTCATAAATGCTGTTCAGTACCACGTCAATAATTCGATTAATTCATACAAAAATACACTTTTATTTTGGATGTTTAATATGGATGTTCATGTAAATATATAATTTGATGAAGTTTAATCACCACATTCGTTTGAAAGACACATTAAGCGAAACTTGATGTCAATAGACGAATATTGATCTCAATAGATATATAAATATATAGTCCTCCATTGCAAAACATAGACTATCACATCTTTCAATGGAACATAACAAAATGAATTGCACCTCGAACATGTTCAAACATCAACATTAAAGTACTAATAACATTTATAGACCACAAACACAAAATACGAAGCTCAAAACCCTAAATTCGAGGCCCGAAACCCTAAACCCTAAACCTAAACCCCTAGCCCCAAAATTTTTTTAAGGTTGTAGAAATACCTGCACAAGTCGTGGATCGTTCTCCCAAAATTTCGTGTCGTAAACCCTTAATCTTAACCTCGAACCCGTAAGTCCTAAACCCCAAAACTACCCAAAAACCCTAGCGCATAGACGATAACAAATTATCCAGAAACCCTAGTGCATAGACGGAAATTTTATAACAAATAACACTGTATTGGTAACAATTAAACCATTACGTGTACCACATTAAACTGTCCAGAAATTTTTTGTAATATCCCGCCGAACAGTTCAGAAATTCTACGGTAGCGCGAGAAACTTTAAGGCTATGGGTCTCTCGAATCGACGTGTATTACCTTCAATTTCAACTAGAAACATGCTTCCATCTATAGATATTTTTATTGTTTGCGTCAACAAAATTTTAAGATTCCGTCCCGACACCGTCGCGCTCGTGAGATCCGCAACAGAGAAAGCAATATTAATTTGTAACTGGATTTAACCAAGGCAACTATCGATATTATTATATGTGATAAACCCAAATCATAGAAATTGCTAAGATTGCAGATGCTATGACCGTATATGTTGAAATTATCGTCAATTTCATATGAATGTTGGTAAGTTTCACAAAATAACAAATGTCTTCAGAGTAATAACAAATGTTGACTCAAAAATAATACATCGCTGAAAGTTAATAACGTCTTATTTGTCGTAAATAACACATTCTGTATACAAATAATGGATCGGGATAAAAAGAACGAAAATCACAAACGACACTAAAAAAACAAATGAAAACTGCATAAATCACGTCGTTATTGACTCAATAAGGTAAAATAGACCTCAATTTCTCATGGGTACCTCGATACCGATTTGTTGCAAGAAATGGATATTATATTTTCCCTAAATCGTGTAAAAAAGAAATACCTATAACATAGAAACAAATATCTTATGGTTAATAACAAATGTAGACTTAGAAGTAACACGTCGCTGAATGGTAATAACGCCTCATTTGTCGTAAATAACACATTCTGTATACAAATAATGGACCGGGATAGAAAGAACGAAAATCACAAACGACACTAGAAAACAGATGAAAACTGCATAAATCACGTCGTTATTGACTCAATAAGGTAAAATAGACCTCAATTTCTCATGGGTACCTCGAATTTATACCGATTAGTTGCAAGAAACTTATATTATATTTTTCCTAAATCGTGTAAAAAAGAAATACTTATAACATAGCAAAAAATAACAAATATCTTATGGTTAATAACAAATGTTAACTTAGAAGTAACACGTCGCTGAAAGGTAATAACGCTATGTTTGTCGTAAATAACACATTCTCTATTCTACCAATGGATCGGGGGAAATATAACGAAAGTCACAAACAACACTAAAAACGGATGAAAACTACATAAATCTCGACGTTATTGACTCAATAAGGTAAAATAGACCTCGACTTCTCATGGGTACCTCGAATTTATATCGATTACTTGCAATTTTTGTCGACATCTAGATTCGATTTACCATTATTTGTTCGAATTTGGACCCTAATTAGACAAGCAAATTCTACCTCGTGCATCGTCAATATCATAATGAATCCAACATGACATGTCGAATCGGTTGGATTGGTCAATCGGATTTTTTTGTGCTCGATTTAGTGTAAGAAAAATGAGTTCAAAAAAATTCTGTTGATAACGTTTTGCAGTAGCAAAGTAACACAATATTGTTGAAAAATAACGTATCTGTTTTGTATAGTAACACTATGCTGTAACTGTATAACATATAATGAAGTAAAAGTAACGCTTCATATAAGACCAAAAAGCACCTCGTGACTTTCGCTGGAAAAAAAAAGAACAAAGGGTATTTTCGTCAAATTCTATTTTCTGGTCCTTTACTCGATTTTTACAAAAAAGTGGGTCTCTTAAACTTATTCATTTTCTGACAGGGTCTGACAGGTAAATGAAAACTTTAGGGGGGCGGGAACAGAAATCTTCCCTTTAATTTAATGTGCAAACAATCACATCAGTTGGTTTTTTTTTTTTTCCCGGAAACGATAGCTTGCATTAATAAACAAAGATACAGGGGCTAAATAGCCCAAAGGGTCTCTCCGGTAATACAGAATCCGGTAGAGAAACAAAGGCTCATAAGGAGCAATGCAACACGAAAACAAAAACAAGCCGACAGAAAACGAAATAAACCTCGAACTTGGACCAAAAATCTATAGAACATACGACAGAAAAGGTTATTAATCCGAATCTACGGTACTCTACATTATTTTTGTCCAACGACTCGAGGTTATCGTCTTCATCGGAAGAGGCTCCACAAGGGAGAAAAGGCTCCACAACGGGAGAAAAAGCTCCCGACCTAATGGCCGGGAGAAACGAGCTCCCCACGGGAGACTCGCGGGTGGACGATAGTGAGGTGTGGCGCGGCGGTCAGCGGTCGGTGGTCGGCGGTCGGCAGTCGGCGGTCGGCGGTCGGCGGTCGGCGGTCAGCGAGTTGGCGGCGAGGTGGTGAGATGGTGGAGTGGCGGTGGATGCCGGCCTCAACTTCAGCGAGACGCCGGCAAGACGGGGCGGGCGACGACTCTCAGCAGCGGCAGATGGTGGGGCGATGGCGGCAGTAGAGAAGGGGGCCGGCATGATGGTGGCACGGTGGCGGCGTGGTGGTGGCACGGTGGCGGCTTGGTGGTGGCAGCGGCAGACTGGACGAATTTTTTTTTTTTTTTTTTTTTTTTAAAAACAAAGAAAACAAAAGAGAAGAGCTCCCCCTACCTCCATGTTTCCCCTACCTCCATTAATGGAGGAGGGGAGGAAGGGGAGGAGGGGGAGGAGAGGTGGCGGCTGAGATTGTTTTTAGGGTTTGGGTTATAGAGAGAGGGGGGAGAAAAGAAGGGGGGAGATCAGTTGGTTGAATCTACTGAATTTGGGTATGTGAGATGGCGGCGATGATTTTGACGACGGCCGGGGTTCAACAGGTCAATCTAAAATTGAAATAAATTATCGACTTCCAATATTTCTTTTCCTAATGCAAACAATAGTTGTTGACTTTTCCTAATGTCATCGATGCTCTTTTAATAAATATCAATATTTCTTTGATGACGGTGTTACGATATGACGCATGTTCAATATAACTGAGTACCGTGATTTTCAGAAAGTGGCGAAATATTGTAATATAATACCTTTGCGAGTACATGCCAGACAGCTTTTTTCTCCATTTATGTTTCCTCAGATAAAGAAGACCATCTTCAAATTGGAATATGTGATTAAGCATCCGTATGTATTTATTATCATCACTTTTAATATTTTTAAGTTTTATAGTACTTTGATTTTATAGTTCACATGCTTCTAAATATATTTCCTTGCTTAAGGTTAGTTTGGCCACTTTGCGAGTACATGCCTGACAGCTTTATTCTCCATTTATGTTTCCTCAGATAAAGAAGACCATCTTCAAATTGCAATATGTGATTAAGCATCCGTATGTATTTATTATCATCACTTTAATATTTTTAAGTTTTATAGTACTTTGATTTTATAGTTCACATGCTTCTAAATATATTTCCTTGCTTAAGGTTATTTTGGCCTGCCGAAAGTTACAGCTGTTACTGATGTCATAAAAACTACTTTTTATCAGGGGCCATGTCCGGGTTGGCAATAGTTTGGAAAGGCTGCGAGCGGTGGGCCGGTACGAGGGATGTCTGCGTAAGTTCCGCCAATGGGCGGCTCAGTGTTTTCCTTCCTTTTCTTTCTTCCTAAAGTTTTTTTTCACTATTTGTGACAACTATTCATCGCTAATGACCTCGGATTATCGGTCGCAAAATTCCTCACCATACTTTTTTCCATCAAATGTGTTAGCTATGATAATTTTTGCCGTATCGCTAATTAAACTGCTTTTTGTAGTGGGGAAACTATGCAAGTGACTACACCTTGACTTTTTGCCCGAATTTTAGTATGACTTCTGCTGGTGGGAGGCGCAGGGATATGGAAGACACCGTTGCGATGCATTTTCATTTTGCGGTGAGGTGTTGTTGGAGTTCACTTATTCAGAAGATCAATTTCTTTTGTAATCGAGTAGACAAAGATTGTAATATTAAATTCATTTTGTTCTTATAAAGTTCTAACATTTCCGTACCATGAGGATGAATATACTCCTGGTGGACAAAACATTAAAACTGCGAATCAAGTTTCTTCTTGCAAATTGTTCGGTCATGGGTTGTAAAATACATGCCCCTAAATAGCACCTTAAATCTTTCCCATGACATGGTCATTGGGTCCTCCAAAATTTTGATGGTATCCCACCAAAATCTGGCGTTCCCTCGGAGCATAGAGGTAGCACAAAGTACTCGTTCATTTTCTGGGACTCGACTGTATAGGAACATGTCCTCTACAGTACACAACCAGTCATCTGCCACCGTAGGATCGATGGCATCGTCAAAAGTGGGAGGATTCAACTTCCAAAACCGTTCCCCGATGATCTCTACACGTTCGGGATGGGGAGACGGGTGATGTTCAGATGAACTGCGACGTTGGATGAGATCACTAATCTGACCCGATTGACGTTGGATCAGCTCGGTAAGTCTCATAACTAAAGAGTCTCGTTCGTTGGTCGGGGACTCAGGTTCGTCCCTGCGACTCGACTCCCCTACACTACGGGTTCTCGGCATTTTATCACTTACTCTCTACAATCATAAAATATATAACGCATGTTAATAACATATAATCATATCACATCGTAAAACGTACATGCAAGGCTGGTCCTCCAGGCTTTTGAGCGACGGTACATGGACAGTCCACAGAATCTATATCCTAAGCTCTGATACCACCTGTGACGACCCTCATTTTCTAATGCTAATTGTGGCGGATTTCGCAACGTAAGTAGCGGAAGACCCGTCTAATAAAAACTTTTTCAAAATTAAAATATATTACAGTAACCATCATCTACATCGTCATCACTATATACGGGCCGTAGCCCCAAAATATCAAAACACTCAAAACCCTAATGTCGCTCCACAGGTCGCATTCATGTACCGTCCCGCCCTCAAAAGCCCGTGGAGTCACCGCCACCAGCCCGCCTTAGTCGCGACGTCTGTCAACGCCGGACTCATCCATACCTAAAACACGTAAACCCTGAGCGCTACGCTCTGTAGGTGAAAATATGCATAATATGCATCGTGCAGTCAATTACCAACCCAACATCTCACACATGCAATGCACGCTCTTTCCACATCTCGGTCTTATCTCACACGGTCATTTCCCATCTCTACCCTATCTCATTATTAGGGCCCTAGGTCGGACTATGCACCTCATAAATGAACCTACGGCACCAACCGTAGAGTCCGAGCGGCACCAACCACTCATCTCGATGGCACCACCGTCATCAGCGATACCAACCACTTGATCATACCGGCACCAACCGGTCACATAAAGCCGGGCGGCACCAACCACCCGTCTCGACGGCACCAACCGTCAGGTGCACTAGTACCAACCTCAACTCGACTCCGAGTCGACAACCGAAATCGGTCACATCTACCCCCACATGCGCCTCGCGCCGACACCTTAAGGTGTCACCGTACCAACACGATCAACCTCTCTCATACTGATATGTCGTGCACATGACATGTAGTGCAAATAAAAATGCAACTTATTACATAAATAAATAAATGAATAAATAAATATTTCTCTAGAAAATATTTCCGCTCACCTCGTAATTTACTAACGATAATTCCTCTAGAGTTTCTAAGAAATATTTACCTATATTCTCTAGAATTAATTGTCCCAAACATAATGCCCAAAGTCCTAAGATATTTTTTACCGAAAACTATTAAAGTTCAAAAACCCTAAAATGTTAAAACCCTAAAAAATATCGAAAATTTGTAATATTGAAATCTAGGGTACCGAAAAGCTTTTAAATAATCAGACTCAAAGTCCCAAACTCAATAGTATCGAAATCATTTTATTAGTATTATTCCCATATCGAAAACCTTTGCATGCATAGCAAAAACTTTGTGAAATTACCAAAAGCATATAAGCTTGCCGAAAACTTCGGGTATTTAAATCCAAGTCACAAAAATCTCATGATTAAAGTTATGCCCTTGGGAACCGAAAACCTAGCATATTAATTTTTATCTTATGTCCCAACGACTAATCATATCATATCCTAATGCCCCTTAAATAAGACTACTACACTCCAAGACTTAACGATATTAAAACATAAGTCATCGAAAACTTTCAAACAGTTAACCCTAAGTGCCGAAAAACTTCCCAAGATCAAAGTCGCGTAATCACCCGTTAATATTCAAGGCTCAAAAGTGCAAGGCTACTGAAAACCCTAAAATCCAGACATACAATCATCGAATTCTTCATGTAATTAACGAAATCATTTCAACATTATATCACACACCGAAACATTTCACACGCATACAACACATATGAATATAATTCCAACATTTACACTTTAACACGTATGTAATATATATGAAGTACGAAAGTATCACCAAAAATACTACATATACTCCACACAAGGCATCAAAGCTTAGTATAATTAACCATGTAATGTTTATGTATTGTAGGTGGGAATTTCACTAATTGTCTTGGGTTGTGAAGTGGGCACCGAACACTTTCTTTATCTCACACCACTTTCACTATCTAAAAAGCAAATATAATTAATTTACCACTTCCAATACCCTAGACCCGATACCCGTGCTAAAGATAAATTACAAAGAACTAAGACAGGTTTGGTCATATACTCGAAAAACATGTCTCCAATAGCAAAAAAGATCAAAACCCACTCATGTCCACTTTCGGACATATCCACCAAGATTATAATCACATCATATAATAGCTGGTATATTGTAGCTAATCGAATTTATCATATGTCAAAAATTCTAAAATTTCAGTCTCATATAACCGAAATTCATCCCTTTATGTCCCAATTTCCTCATAAACTTAGAGTGCTCCCACCCAAAAATTATTACTCTACTCGAAATTATATTCACCTCTGAAATAAATTTGACCACCCGTAACTAATTCCTCTAACTAACAATTATCCTCATTCACCAATTTTCATGGTCATACAATCGCAGGTTCATATTCTTAAACCCTAAAATCAGAGCTTTCATACATATAGAATATTCAAGAAATTCACATAAATCATATTAAACCCTAAAACATATTAGCACAGGAATTACAATTACAACAAAATTTACGTGTTGTAGGTGAGATTTTCACCTACCTCACGTCCGAATTTTGGGTTGATTGGGATTTTTTAGAGCTGGCCCAATTTGCTCCTTGTCTGAACTTTGAAGCCTTATGTTTCTCCTCTCCTTTATTTTCTATCTTAGTTGATGAGGGTTTTTCTTCTAGTCTCAATTATGATCTCTCGGTCATAAGGATCTTTTTAATTGAATGGATATACACAAATGCTTGAAGTTCGTGTGAAGTGACAAGTAGCTAACATGGTTTACCTCATGGTTAAGGAAATTCCTCCTCTCACACGTTATTTTATTCTTTTTCTTTGGTTACTCTCTCACACAAATTATCTAGGCACTTACCCAAATTTGAGCATCACTTGGTTTGAATTGGCCGAAATTGATCAACACACCAATTTGCATGCTCTATCCGAGTCTTGGCTTTATATAGTAAAATTGGGTTGTCTTTCGATTGCTATTGGCCGAATAAAGTCGATGCTTGCCCATTTTCGAGTATTATTTTTCCTAAGTTTTGAATTAACTTCAGACTTGTTATAATTTATTTCTTTGCTTACAGATTTCGAACTTTTTCATTAAAATTCACAAGTCCCAAATACATGTCTAATTACTTCAAAACCCCGTATTTAAATTTTACGATATTACATCCTTCCCCCCTTAAAAGAATTTCGCCCCCGAAATTACACCATTTAGGAATAACTCGGGGTGACGATTTCTCTTATGTCTAGACTCGTCCACTGCGCACTCTGATATCTAAATATTTACGATAAATGTCTATCTCTCAGTGATAGGATTATTCCAATTTATGTCACGCAACTAGCCAACACATCCGAACGTGTTGCTGAACTCTGGAAATTAAATTAACGGGGAAGGGGCCATTATAAATACGTACCCGTTGTAAAAGCAAGGTTGGTCTCCGCCTCTTCATTGGTTAGCGCATAAACTCGTGCGGGTACCAGTCGTGGTCGTTCTTGCGGTGTGGCTAAGTTTTGCGGCAGGTTCGCCCGACAATTCTTGGCATAGTGACCTAACCGTCCACATCGAAATCATTGCTCCTTGGGGTTCGGATTTGGATTCGTCCCAAAGCACATCCCAAAATGATAACGCCCACACTGCTGACACTGTGGGGTGGGTTTTCTAATTTGAGCAGGAGAATTGATCAATTGCCCAATTGGCATTTGTTGCCCAATCTGTTGTCCCGGGCGGTTACCTAGATTGTTATTAGGGCTCATTTCGATGTTTTGACGCTTTCGCTCGCCCCCGTTACCATGTCGACCCTTTTTCCTCTTCTTCGCCTCTTGCGCCTCTACGATCCGTGCCTCCGCTTGTTCGGCGATCAATGCTCGTTCTGCCACTTGGGCAAATGCTAGCTCTCGGCCCCCGGCTATACTAACGTCTCGATAGGTCTCGGGTTTGAGACCTACTTGAAAGTGTTCTACCTTTAGCTCGTTGGTCGCCACCATATGCAGGGCAAAACGCGACAGTTCCTCAAACTTGCGGATATATTCCGCAATAATCGTCTCACCTTGCTAAAGATTGATGAACTCGATCATCTTCCGAGTTCGGTCATCGGTTGTAAAATACTTGCCCCTAAATAGCTCCCTAAATCTTTCCCATGACATGGTCATTGGGTCCTCCAATATTTTGATGGTATCCCACCAAAATCTGGTGTTCCCTCGGAGCATTGAGATAGCACAAAGTACTAGTTCATTTTCTGGGACTCGACTGTACATGAATCCTTTACAGTACACAACCAGTCATCTGCCACCGTAGGATCGATGGCATCGTCAAAAGTGGGAGGATTCAACTTTCGAAACCGTTCCCCGATGATCTCTACATGTTCGGGATGGGGAGACGGGTGATGTTCAGATGAACTGCGACGTTGGATGAGATCACTAATCTGATCCGATTGACGTTGGATCAGCTCGGTAAGTCTCATAACTAAAGAGTCTCGTTCGTTGGTCGGGGACTCAGGTTTGTCCCGGCGATTCGACTCCCCTACACTACGGGTTCTCGGCATTTTATCACTTACTCTCTACAATCATGAAATATATAACGCATGTTAATAACATATAATCATATCACATCGTAAAACGTACATGCAAGGCTGGTCCTCCAGGCTTTTGAGCGACGGTACATGGACAGTCCACAGAATATATATCCTAAGCTCTGATACCACCTGTGACGACCCTCATTTTCTAATGCTAATTGTGGCGGATTTCGCAACGTAAGTCGCGGAAGATCCGTCTAATAAAAACTTTTCAAAATTAAAATATACTACAGTAACAATCATCTACATCGTCCTCACTATATACGGGCCGTAGCCCCAAAATATCAAAACACTCAAAACCCTAATGTCGCTCCACAGGTCGCATCCATGTACCGTCCCGCCCTCAAAAGCCCGTGAAGTCACCGCCACCAGCCCCCCTTAGTCGCGACGTCTGTCAACGCCGGACTCATCCATACCTAAAACACGTAAACCCTGAGCGCTACGCTCAGTACGTGAAAATATGCATGATATGCATCGTGCACTCAAGTACCAACCCAACATCTTACACATGCAATGCACGCTCTTTCCACATCTCGGTCTTATCTCACACGCTCATTTCCCATCTCTACCCTATCTCATTATTAGGGCCCTAGGTCGGACTAACACCTCATAAATGAACCTACGGCACCAACCGTAGAGTCCGAGCGGCACCAACCACTCATCTCGATGGCACCAACTGTCATCAGCGGTACCAACCACTTGATCATACAGGCACCAACCGGTCACATAAAGCCGGGCGGCACCAACCACCCGTCTCGATGGCACCAACCGTCAGGTGCACTAGTACCAACCTCAACTCGACTCCGAGTCGACAACTGAAACCGGTCACATCTACCCCCACACGCACCTCGCGTCGACACCTTAAGGTGTCACCGTACCAACACAATCAACCTCTCTAGAAAATATTTCCGCTCACCTCGTAATTTACTAACGATAATTCCTCTAAAGTTTCTAAGAAATATTTACCTATATTCTCTAAAATTAATTCTCCCAAAAATAATGCCCAAAGTCCTAAGATATTTTTTACCGAAAACTACTGAAGTTCAAAAACCCTAAAATGTTAAAACCCTAAAAAATATCGAAAACTTTGTAATATTGAAATCTAGGGTACCGAAAAAGCTTTTAAATAATCGAACTCAAAGTCCCAAACTCAATAGTATCGAAATCATTTTATTAGTATTATTCCCATATCGAAACCCTTTGCATGCATAGCAAAAACTTTGTGAAATTACCAAAAGCAAATAAGCTTGCCGAAGACTTCGGGTATTTAAATCCAAGTCACCAAAATCTCATGATTAAAGTTATGCCCTTGGGAACCGAAAAGCTAGCATATTAATTTTTATCTTATGTCCCAACGACTAATCATATCCTAATGCCCCATAAATAAGACTACTACACTCCAAGACTTAACGATATTAAAACATAAGTCATCGAAAACATTCAAACAGTTAACCCTAAGTGCCAAAAAACTTCCCAAGATTAAAGTCACGTAATCACCCGTTAATATTCAAGGCTCAAAAGTGCAAGGCTACTGAAAACCCTAAAATCCAGATATACAATCATCGAAATCTTCATGTAATTAACGAAATCATTTCCTACACACCGAAACATTTCACACGCATACAACACATATGAATATAATTCCAACATTTACACTTTAACACCTTTGTAACATATATAAAGTACGAAAGTATCACCAAAAATACTACATATACTCCACACAAGGCATCAAAGCTTAGCATAATTAACCATGTAATGTTTATGTATTGTAGGTGGGAATTTCACTAATTGTCTTGGGTTGTGAAGTGGGCACCGAACACTTTCTTTATCTCACACCACTTTCACTATCTAAAAAGCAAATATAATTAATTTACCACTTCCAATACCCTAGACCCGATACCCGTGCTAAAGATAAATTACTAAGAACTAAAACAGGTTTGGTCATATACTCGAAAAACATGTCTCCAATAGCAAAAAAGATCAAAATCCACTCATGTCCACTTTCGGACATATCCACCATATAATCACATCATATAATAGCTGGTATATTGTAGCTACTCGAATTTATCATATGTCAAAAATTCTAAAATTTCAGTCTCATCTACCCGAAATTCATCCCTTTCTGTCCCAATTTCTTCATAAACTTAGAGTGCTCCCACCCAAAAATTATTACTCTACTCGAAATTATATTCACCTCTGAAATAAATTCGACCACCCGTAACTAATTCCTCTAACTAACGATTATCCTCCCAATTTTCATGCTCATACAATAACACGTTCATATTCTTAAACCCTAAAATCAGAGCTTTCATACATATAGAATATTCAAGAAATTCACATAAATCATATTAAACCCTAAAACATATTAGCACAGGAATTACAATTACTACAAAATTTACGTGTTGTAGGTGAGATTTTCACCTACCTCACGTCCGAGTTTTGGGTTGATTGGGATTTTTTTAGAGCTGGCCGAATTTGCTCCTTGTCTGAACTTGGAAGCCTTATATTTCTCCTCTCCTTTATTTTCTATCTTAGTTGGTGAGGGTTTTTCTTCTAGTCTCAATTATGATCTCCCGGTCATAAGGATCTTTTTAATGAATGGATATACACAAATGCTTGAAGTTCGTGTGAAGTGACAAGTAGCTAACATGGTTTACCTCATGGTTAAGGAAATTCCTCCTCTCACACGTTATTTTATTGTTTTTCTTTTGTTATTCTCTCACACAAATTATCTAGGCACTTACCCAAATTTGAGCATCACTTGATTTGAATTAGCCGAAATTGATCAACACACCAATTTGCATGCTCTATCCGAGTCTTGGCTTTATATAGTAAAATTGGGTTGGCTTTCGATTGCTATTGGCCGAATAAATTCGAAGCTTACCCATTTTCGAGTATTATCTTTCCTAAGTTTTGAATTAACTTCAGACTTATTATAATTTATTTCTTTCCTTACAGATTTCGAACTTTTTCATTAAAATTTTTCGTAAGTCACGTCAACCACAAAATCATCGAATCACTTGAAGACACATAAACCACATATGTGTTTACGTATTGTAGATGGATGATCCACCTACCTGTCCTCCCGCTATCGCCAAATAAGATGCCTGGTGTAGTCCCTATATATTGACTCTCTGAATATAATAAATATTGTTAGTATCTTAATCAACCCTCGAACCGTACAATCTAAAATAATTCTATCAGAAGTTATCAAAATATTCTATGCTTGAGATGACCTAAATCGCACAACTTATGGTCAACTCTAAGTCAACACCCGATTTTCCATTCGCCCGATTTGTTGTCTTTCGAATCATCCGATTTATCATACTAGAATCTAGTTTTGCCGAGTTTATCAATTCATCAAATTGCCCGATCAGTAGTGGAGTAGACTTAGGTTTCGATTAAACTAGTGTTGGCCGAGTTTATCAATTCTTCCGATTTGTCACGCTTGGTTTCACTTTCGTAGGGTATTTATTTCATCAGAAATCGCCCGATTGCATGATGCTTTAATCGGCCGATTTTCCGTCTTAAAAGACTTAGTTTCGCCGAGCTCTTATTTTCTAGTCGAATTGCCCGATTTGCTAATCGCACCATTTGAGAAGCCCCTGAGTTAATTCGCCGATTGATTCATCATTTTGCCCGATCGTCCATGTAATACCCGCAAAATTTATACGGGATTACTTCAATAATATTTGAAATGTACGGAATTGACTTTCGAACAAGAAACGATTTCTTTTCGAACGAGCCCAAAATTTACAATTGGGCTTTTCGAACCAGCCCAAAATTTACAATTGGGCCCGAAAAAAATTTAAATAGAACAAAATTTATTTATGGGCCAAATGAAGAAAATAATGGCTCAAAATAAAAGGTTGGAAGTTTGGTCCTTTAATAAAAATAAATGGATCGAAAACAAGAAATGAAAGTCCAAATAAATGAATAAATAATATATAATAACAATAATAAGGGGCCCGAAATTATATAGAGATCAAATAAAATAATAATAGTAATAATAATAATAATAAAATAAATATAAAGGCATCTCCAAGATTCCACTACCATACATGTGTCTTCATGAGAGTTAGGTTCTCCTTTAGATAAAATAATAACATTCAACACCTAATATACTTACTATAATACATTAGGACAAGTTATTAACAAATAAAACAAAGCAAATAGGAGAAGAGAGGGAGAGATGACGAGAAAGAGAGGAAAGGAGAGGAAGAGGACAAGATCCCAACTAAGATGCCATTTCCTCATGCAAGTGTACAAATAAAAAAATCAACTAATAAACTTAAAGACACCTAAGGCCACCTCTCTACAGATCTGAAGCCAAAATAAAAATAGAGAAAGCAAAGAAAGAAGAGGGAGAGGTCGAGAGAGAGAGAGAGGGAGAGAAAGAAAAGAGAGAAAGAAGGAAGGGAGAAGGAGGAGAAGAAAAATCTTCGGAAGCCCGGGATCGAAGCTCTCGGGTCGGGATCACACGAAAACACCCTGTGAATTAGATTTCTCCGGAGTTAAGGTAGGTGAAGATCACCTACACACGTAAACAAGTTTTGAATCCGTGAATTTTTCGTGATTGCATGATCTCTTTTGAATTTATACGTGTTTATGTGCTAAACGTGAATTTCTTGTATGATTTTCGCGATGATGCCTACATGCTAAAATTCGGCCAGCTTAATACCTAAATCTTTATGAAGTTTAGGTCTATGAAACATAAGAATAGAGTTAGAGGACTTGTGATTAAGAGGATAGAACAAAACTTGGGGAGGATTAGTGTTTTCTAGGGTTTTCTTTATCCATTTCGTCCAAGAGGTTCAAAAATTCATATCTCACGATCTAGAATTCGGACTAAAAATCCCTTTGGACAGAATCAAGATTTGCAAGTTCGTTATCTATGTTTAAAATTTCAGGTCCATCGGACGTCGGTTACACTGTGATCATTGAGAAATACTAAACTGCCGCAAAACAGCCGTATAAAATAGTTTTTCTTAAAAATTTGGAGACTAGATTGAAAAGTTTTAAAAATCTGGGGGCTGAGAATGTAAAATCCGAACAAGGGAGATTTTTAAAGAAATATAAAGCTTTTGGGGCAGATTTGAAATTCGGAATAAATAATTGGGGCCCTTTGTCTAATTTTCAAAAATTAGGGCACTAGATTGAGAAGTTTAAGAATCTAGGGGCTGAGAATGTAAAAATCCGAAGGGGGAGATTTTTAAAGAAATATATAGCTTTCAGGGCTAATCTGAAATTTTTAAAGCTTTCGGGGCAGATCTGAAACTTAGGAAAATTTTGGTCCTAAAAAGTAAATTATGAGATTTTGGGATTTTAAGTGCAAAATTCATAAAGATATTTTTAAATTAGAAATTTAAGTGATATTTTGAAAGTTGGACGTTAGAATTTTAAAATATATTAAATTAGGGACCAATTGTGAAATTAGGGTCATAAAGTAAAAAGGATTAAATTTTGGGAACTATTAGTGAATTTCGGGAGAGTTTCTGTGGCTAAGGTTTCGGGTCGATTAAATCGGAACGCGGGCTTTAGTCTCGAATTATTTGGTGTATGATAGTTTTTTTTAGATCGGGCCGATATGTTGTTGTTTAATATGATGCATTTTATATGTTGCATTCTATTTGCACGACATTTGCATACACATGTACGAAAAGAGAGAACTGTGTGGAGTCACGGTAATATTGTATAGTGATGTTCAGTGGGGTAGTTTATGACCGATTGATGGTTGACGAATGGTATGAGTTGAGGTTAGGACTAAGGCGCACTATATGATTGAGATGTGGGGAGTGGGCCTCCCGAGCTACTGACCCTTGTGGGGAGTGGGGCGTCCCGAGCTACGGACCCCTGCGCGCGCGTGTTGCCTTTAGTTCCTAAGCCTCGGGCCCTGATTGTGATGAGATGAGTTGAGTTGATGATGAGATATTATAAAAGAGTCGAGCGTGCATTTTGTGAGATGTGTCGAGTTTGGGATGTGAGAGCATTTGCATTCATGCATATTTTCATCTACTGGGCAAAAGCTTAGGGTTTACGTGTGTAGGTAAGACGGCTGATGGCGGTGACTCCACGGACTTTTGAGGGCGGCGCAGTACATGGGACGCGACCTGTGGAACGAGTTTATGTTTCGTGTTTTTAAGTTTGGGCTTGGTCTTATTGGGCTTCGGTCAAATGAATCAAAATGTGTTTGGGTTTGGACTTATGGATTTAGACATCGAACGTATTTTTATTATTATATTTTAAAAGTTTTAATTAAATGGGTTTTCGCTGCTTTCGCTGCGAAAATCCGCCAAAATATGTATCTAGGAAGTTGGGTCGTTACAGGTGGTATCAGAGCGTTAGGTTATAGGTTCTGTAGACTTTCCATGTACTGCCGCTCAAAAGCCTGGAGGGTCAGCCTACGTCTGTAAGTTTAATACGTAATTATGTGATTTATGATTTTCGTATATATGCTTTACGTGAATATTTGGGTGATTTTATGTGCTCCTTGATGTGTTCGAAAGTTAGAGATTTCGTACTTTTACACTTAGATTGGTAGGAGAATCTCGGTTAAATTAAGGAATGGAGAGAATAATAAAAAAAATCGGACTTTTGATAGAATTTGTGGTTGCTTAAAAATTCGGGTAAAAATTCGGGTTAATTTGGAATTCGGCGAAATTTTAATTTTGGGCCTTTTCAAAATTTGGGCTTTGTTAATTTGGGCTTGACCGAATTGGACCAAGCTGAAATTCGGAAAGTTAAAATAAATAAACGGCGAAATAAAAGAGAGTCGACCGATATAAAATTTTTAAAAATCGGAGCTTGTATACAATTTTAAAATGAGATGAGGACGTAGAGAAACATGGGTTAATTATAGAAATTTAGGAAGCGAGACGAGAACATAGAGAAAACATGATAGAGTCGATGCATAACGATTACATAACTGAAAATCATATTACAATCCGAATACATAAAAAAAAACCTTAGAAGATAAAACATCAACGACGTTCGGGAAGTTCTGCCGGCGTCTTCTTCCAATATGCCAGAAAAAGGCGCGGCTTCCCATGACATAACCTTTCACAAATTAAACGCAACTGCAGTGAGTAGCAACCCACATCACAAAAATGGCGATTGCAGCGAAGAGCAATCCCAAAAGAAGGAATAACTCAAATTTAAGCTTGTCGAGATTTTCCCTCCAAAAAGGTTCCTGAGGAACATCCTCACGATCCGCATTTCCTCCAAGATTATACATTGCAAAAATTAAATGATGTGGTTGGAGAGAATGTGTTGTGGTGCATAGCGTGCATCAAGTATCTATTTATAGGCGTGAGTGAACCGAAGGATAAGCAGCATTAATTTCAAGTTTCCCTTCGAACGCCGTATAAAGATAAAGTTCATAAATTTCGAGATCAGATTTTTTCTTCGAAACGCCGTAATCTTGATTTGAGAGATCACGCACAGGAAGAAAATCACATTGGACTTTTATCACAGAAATCCAATCCAAAATATCGAAGAAAGATGTTGATGTCCATTGCGACAAAGAAATTGTGCTCTCGTTTAAATCAATGCCGTATTTACATGCACTGCGTAGACTCTGTCGCAAATGAAATTAGTACGGCGAACTAACGCACAAACACGGCTGAGCTTCATCCTATGTCCACGGATCAACCGAGCTTCCTTTCTTATTGATCACAACACGGAAATTATAGATCTTTATCTCTTCTACAACTCTCGTGTTTTCACCTCACGATGATTTTCACTCTAAAAGAAGTTACATGCTCGTGAAAGTAAACTAGAAATCCGACATTAATAAGATAGAAATCATGTTTTAAGCGTGATTCGCGATCTATCTTCACCGTCCATTTTATCCGATCGAACGCTCCACAAGTCGCCACGTGGTATTGCATTTCTGCGTGTTAGAGCAAGAATCGCATGCAACTCTGTAAGTGAAATAGCACCTTCACTATCATCCGTCCGATTTTTGATTCCACGCTCACGATTCACCATCCGCTTCTTTCACTTCTTAAACATCTCAGCCATCGATCTTTTCACGCGATATCCTAGGAACATAGTTAAACCTTCAGCCTTCAAATTCTGACCATTAGATCGCGCGCCATCTTGGATCCAACGGCTGCTCATCGTGACAATAACGGTGAAGAAATCCAGACTGAACTTATGGAGAACGTTCCATTTAAGTGGACGAAATCATGTGAAGATAATTTCCAGGATTTGAAGAAACGACTGATAACAGTTCTTGTTCTTAAAATGCCTTTGGTATCGAAAGATTTTCGGTATACAGTGATGTCTTAAAAAAAATGGCTTGAGTGCGTGTTGATGCAGAGCGGGAAGGTAATTTCGTATGCCTCCCGACAGCTCAAAATTCTACGAGAAAAATTACCCCACCCACGATTTGGAACTCGCAACCGTGGTGTTTGCCCTGAAAATCTAGCGACATTATTTACACGGAGAACGATACGAGATTTTAACAGACCATAAAAGCCCAAAGTACTTCTTCCCGCATAAGGAGTTAAACATGAGGCAATGACGATGGTTCGAGTTAGCAAAAGACTACGATTGCGTGATCAATTATCACCTAGGATAAGCGAAAGTAGTCGCAGAAGCTTTGAGCCGTAAATCAGTTAATACAAACCTGTGCCAACCCTGAGTGGAAATAATCAATTTCGGGAAGATCGAAATAAAACTAGCAGCGTTAACGTTGAAGCCGACACTGTTAGATCGAATTCTTGAAAAACAAAACGTAAAGGGTCATGATGCAATCTAGGTGATCGTCGACAGATTGACTAAATCAGCCCATTTCCTGCAAATCAATCAAACTTGTTCCATGGAGAAGTATGCAGAGCTGTACATAAAAGAAATTGTGAGACTCTGTGTGATCCCGATTTCAATCGTCTCAGATCGGGATTCGAGGTTTCTGTCCCAATTCAGGGTGAGATTACAAAAGGCCATGAGGACGAAATTGACCTTACACACGGCATATCACCCTCAGACGTACGAACAGCCTGAGAGAACAATTCAGACGCTTGAAGATATGTTAGAACGTGCGATCTGGATTTCCAGGCAGAGCAAATACCTTCCACTAATAGAGCTTTTCTATAACAACAGCTATCAAGCCACAATCGGGATTACGCCTTACGAAGCCTTGAATGAGCGTAAAAATGTTGATCCCCAATTATTGGGATGAAATCGGCGGAAAGCGTTGTTGGGTCCTGCAATGATTCGTGAAATGACTAAAGCTGTGGGAAAAATCCGGGAGAGGATGCAGACGGCCCAAAGTCGTCAAAAGAGTCATGCAGACAAGATACGAGGGCCGTTGTAATTCGACGAAGGTGATCAAGCCCTTAAAAAAAAAAATTCACCAATGAGAGGCGTGAAGCGATTCGGGGAAGAGGGCAAATTGAGCCCAAGGTACATTGGCTCTTTCAAAACACTCAAGAGAGTAGGAGAAGTTGCATATCAGCTGGAGTTACCCGCCTCGTTAGCCCAAGTCCACGACGTATTTCACGTATCAACTTTACGTAAATACTTTGCGAACCTCAATCAGGTGCTGAGAAGCGAATCACTTCATTAACAATTGAAGCTGGACTTGAGCTATAAAGAAAGGCCGGTGGAAATTTTGATGTACGAGATGAAACGTCTTCGAAATAATAACATACCCCTCGTGAAGGTCTTGTGGCGGAAACCAAGTATTGGAAGAAACCACTTGGAAATGAGAAAACGAAATGAGAAAGAAGTACCCCGAATTATTTTCCGTACTGTAATTTCGGGGACGAAATTCTTATAAGGGGGGAGGATGTAATACCCGCAAAATTTATACGGGATTACTTCAATAATATTTGAAGTGTACGGAATTGACTTTCGAACAAGAAACGATTTCTTTTCGAACGAGCCCAAAATTTACAATTGGGCTTTTCGAACGAGCCCAAAATTTACAATTGGGCCCGAAAAAATTTAAATGGACCAAAAATTTATTTATGGGCCAAATGAAGAAAATAATGGCTCAAAATAAAAGGTTGGAAGTTTGGTCCTTTAATAAAAATAAATGGATCGGAAACAAGAAATGAAAGTCCAAATAAATGAATAAATAATATATAATAATAAGGGGCCCGAAATTATATAGAGATCAAATAAAATAATAATAATAATAATAATAAAATAAATATAAAGGCATCTCCAAGATTCCACTACCATACATGTGTCTTCATGAGAGTTAGGTTCTCCTTGAGATAAAATAATAACATTCAACACCTAATATATTTACTATAATACATTAGGACAAGTTATTAACAAAAAAACAAAGCAAATAGGAGAAGAGAGGGAGAGATGACGAGAAAGAGAGGAAAGGAGAGGAAGAGGACAAGATCCCAACTAAGATGCCATTTCCTCATGCAAGTGTACAAATAAAAAAATCAACTAATAAACTTAAAGACACCTAAGGCCACCTCTCTACAGATCTGAAGCCAAAATAAAAATAGAGAAAGCAAAGAAAGAAGAGGGAGAGGTCGAGAGAGAGAGAGAGGGAGAGAAAGAAAAAGAGAGAAAGAAGGAAGGGAGAAGGAGGAGAAGAAAAATCTTCGGAAGCCCGGGATCGAAGCTCTCGGGTCGGGATCACACGAAAACACCCTGTGAATTAGATTTCTCCGGAGTTAAGGTAGGTGAAGATCACCTACACACGTAAACAAGTTTTGAATCCGTGAATTTTTCGTGATTGCATGATCTCTTTTGAATTTATACGTGTTTATGTGCTAAACGTGAATTTCTTGTATGATTTTCGCGATGATGCCTACATGCTAAAATTCGGCCAGCTTAATACCTAAATCTTTATGAAGTTTAGGTCTATGAAACATAAGAATAGAGTTAGAGGACTTGTGATTAAGAGGATAGAACAAAACTTGGGGAGGATTAGTGTTTTCTAGGGTTTTCTTTATCCATTTCGGCCAAGAGGTTCAAAAATTCATATCTCACGATCTATAATTCGGACTAAAAATCCCTTTGGACAGAATCAAGATTTGCAAGTTCTTTATCTATGTTTAAAATTTCAGGTCCATCGGACGTCGGTTACCCTGTGATCATTGAGAAATACTAAACTGCCGCAAAACAGCCGTATAAAATAGTTTTTTTTTAAACATTTGGAGACTAGATTGAAAAGTTTTAAAAATCTGGGGGCTGAGAATGTAAAATCCGAACAAGGGAGATTTTTAAAGAAATATAAAGCTTTTGGGGCAGATTTGAAATTCGGAATAAATAATTGGGTCCCTTTGTCTAATTTTCAAAAATTAGGGAACTAGATTGAGAAGTTTAAGAATCTAGGGGCTGAGAATGTAAAAATCCGAAGGGGGAGATTTTTAAAGAAATATATAGCTTTCGGGGCTAATCTGAAATTTTTAAAGCTTTCGGGGCAGATCTGAAACTTAGGAAAATTTTTGGTCCTAAAAAGTAAATTATGAGATTTTGGGATTTTAAGTGCAAAATTCATAAAGATATTTTTAAATTAGAAATTTAAGTGATATTTTGAAAGTTGGACGTTACAATTTTAAAATATATTAAATTAGGGACCAATTGTGAAATTAGGGTCTAAGTAAAAAGGATTAAATTTTGGTAACTATTAGTGAATTTCGGGAGAGTTTCTGTGGTTAAGGTTTCGGGTCGATTAAATCGGAACGCGGGCTTTTGTCTCGAATTATTTGGTGTATGATAGTTTTTTTTAGATAGGGCCAAGATTATATATTGGGCCGATATGTTGTTGTTTAATATGATGCATTTTATATGTTGCATTCTATTTGCACGACATTTGCATACACATGTACGAAAAGAGAGAACTGTGTGGAGTCACGGTAATATTGTATAGTGATGTTCAGTGGGGTAGTTTATGACCGATTGATGGTTGACGAATGGTATGAGTTGAGGTTAGGACTAAGGCGCACTATATGATTGAGATGTGGGGAGTGGGCCTCCCGAGCTACTGACCCTTGTGGGGAGTGGGGCCTCCCGAGCTACGGACCCCTGCGCGCGCTTGTTGCCTTTAGTTCCTAAGCCTCGGGCCCTGGTTGTGATGAGATGAGTTGAGTTGATGATGAGATATTATAAAAGAGTCGAGTGTGCATTTTGTGAGATGTGTCGAGTTTGGGATGTGAGAGCATTTGCATTCATGCATATTTTCATCTACTGAGCAAAAGCTCAGGGTTTACGTGTGTAGGTAAGACGGCTGATGGCGGTGACTCCACGGACTTTTGAGGGCGGCGCTGTACATGGGACGCGACCTGTGGAACGAGTTTATGTTTCGTGTTTTTAAGTTTGGGCTTGGTCTTATTGGGCTTCGGTCAAATGAATCAAAATGTGTTTGGGTTTGAACTTATGGATTTAGACATCGAACGTATTTGTATTATTATATTTTAAAAGTTTTAATTAAATGGGTTTTCGCTGCTTTCGCTGCGAAAATCCGCCAAAATATGTATCTAGGAAGTTGGGTCGTTACAGTCCACTTCTCTTTAAATCCTTCGATTTAGTCATGCATGGAAATAGGTTTTGCCGAGTATCTTATTGACTCCAAATCGCCCGATTGAAGCTTGAACGACACCTTCTATCGCCCGATTCATCACGTTGCCATCATTGTTTCGCCGAATTGTTCTTATCATCTCCACAAATTGCCCGATTTGGAATAAAATATTAGACTATCTAAATCACCCGATTCCTATATAACGATAACTCGCCCGATTTCTTCAAAGAATTAGTAATTCTTTCGAAACCCTAAAAAAGCACTTATAAACATCATCTTAAAAATAAATTCGATCCCAGAATATGGTACATCGTAAAATATTTAATCGATGAAGAACATACTGAATTCCAAAGGTAGAACATTATAGGTTTCAACTTCCTTCGAACTACTATACTTTGAGCACTCCTGGACCTACTCGAATTTAGTACCTAGGGTTTTCCTAACACGGTGACATTCGAACAGTTCTCATGATTCTCGTAAGGTTATCTAGCATTAGATAACTATTAAAATAACTTAGGTAATATACTAAATTTAGAGAACTTTCACATACCTCTTTTCGAGAATTACGGTTTCGAAGTTGATGAAGTTCTTACACTAGCTCTTGTTCGTAGTTATGGTTTCCTTTGCTCAAGGTTATTCTCTCGTTGTTGGGGTTCTCATGTAATGTGTAAGATATGCTTGAAAGCTTCGAAGTTTGGGATTGATTAGACAAGAATATAGGTGACGTTACTTTCAACCATGCTTAAGGAAACGTTGTTACTTATCTAAGTAGTTTGGGCCTAGTAATATCTCCTTGGGCCTAGTCATAAACAATTAAATCCTTATAAATTTAATTGGCCTAATTTACATGGGTAAGATACCCCTTTCTGGGCCAGATTTCCTGCTTAAGTTATTCTCAATTGGGCCCGTTCACATACCAGTTTCATTAATCAAAGATTTACAATACGACGCTAAGACGATCTGGGCGGGACGAGAGTGAATCGAAGACATACTGACTTTGTTCACCTAGAGTTCTAACCACTTCACGATCAAGGAATGTGATGTCATCTTCGTTGGGGATGCTGGAACACTTCCCCTTCCGTGTGTTAGGTGACAATGAGGCGGGAGGTGCCTACATATGACATATATTCAAAATGGGAAAAAAAATCCATATATATATATATTGTGTTCCTTACCCCATCAGGCGAATGTATCAGAGCTTTTGGCCATTGTACGAAGCTCCCTTGTGCCTCTCCCAGTGTGACAAGATCGCTTGTTGGTACTGGGAGTCGGACCTCATCCTTTCCATTAGCAAGAATATCGATCGTGACAATGACGTTGTCGCTCGCAACTGGACGTTGTGAATTTGAGCATGTCCAGTAACAACCGTCCCAAGAGCGACAACCTCTAATTGCCCGCTGATGTTCAGTATCAGTCGTATCTTAGGAAACTATAAGATTTCAATAAGATAAATATTGAGTACGGAATAACGTAAATTAAACAAATTAATATGCACAAACATAAGACTTACCGGAACTTCTACATTGTAAATGGATCGTAGTGACCGATCCATGAGAGCTCTTACTGAAGCCGGTGTTACGCATGTCAACATTGCTAGTCATGTTTACTTCTTGTTCAATTAGGCATGGGCATCCCATTTGAGCGAATGCGGCCCTCATTTGACTCGCGTGAAATATGAACCTGGAATTTACCAGTATCAAAACATGATTAAATCATCACAATGATAAAAAATATTATTTTATCACTATAATATTACACTTACAAAATTAGAACGAGTCAAATATACATTCCTTCGTTGTGATCTAGAACAGTGTACCTACGAAAAGTTGTTTCATCTTCTTGAATAGGTACATGTTCCACACCAGTAGGAAATGGAAATGGGTCATCATTCTCATCATATTCATCTTCATCGTCCACATCAACGATTCCAACAACACTTTTCTTTCCCTGAAGAACGATATGCCATCCATAATTAGCTGGATCCTGAACGTAGAACACTTGTTTGGCCTGATTAGCGAAAATGAAAGAGTCGTCAACATAGCCAATCTTATCTAAGTCAACCATCGTAAAACCCATCTCAGGATCAATCTGTACACCACGTCGGTTATCTACCCATTGGCAACGAAGTAAATAAATTTCGCATCGTTCTTGTAGACTAGTTCCCATATTTCCTCAACAAATCCAAAGTACGAACTTGTATTACTGATCACCTGGGCATCTCTTTCACGAGTTACCTCTCTAGACAACGATACTAGTGTGACCCCACTGTTCTGCGGCGTGCTCCTATCGTCTCGCCTTTTGGTGTAAAAAGTGTACCCGTTAATGTCATATCTTTCATACATGGCGACATTCCATTCAGGTCCCCATGCTAGCATCTTAATCATTTGACTGCAATCTGAACCATTTTTTGTTAATAGCATTCTCGATCTAAACCAATTTAGAAATGAACGGTTATGCTCCTTTATGTACCACAGCTCTGTTTTTCTCGGATTTTCGCGTCGTAAGGTGGCCATGTGATTCTCCATGAAAGGGTGCACCTCGAGAATATGCCGCAACACATAGAAATGTGCTGACTCCCATAATTCTCTAGAAACTGTCCTAAACACCGGCTCGTCAACGGTCTGCCTCCCAATCGTCCATCATGGCGAGAAGTAGGTAATCCAATCACTTTCACATTTGACAAATACGAAGTACAAAACTCAACGCATTCATCTGTTGCGTAGCAGTTTTTTTCTTCGTTCGATATTCGTGAGTACGTGGCAGGAATTTCTGATGGCCCATATAGACATGTTTTCTGCAGTTGTTCAACCATTGACTATCGGTATTATCCCCACAAATTGGACATGCTTTCTTCCCTTTCACACTGTAGCCAGACAAACTCCCATAAGCTGGAAAGTCATCAATGGTGCAGAGTATCATAGCCCGTAATGTAAACCTCGCTTTTACGTATGCGTCGTAGACCTCAACGCCTTCATACCATAATGCTTTTAATTTCGTCAATCAAGGGAGCTAGATAGACGTCAATGTCATGGCCAGGCTGTTTTGGGCCAGATTAACAATGACAGCATTATGTATTTTCTTTTCATCGTAAGCCATGGTGGGAGATTGTAGATACAAAGCAGCGCCGGCCAAGTACTATGACGGCTGCTCAAATCACCGAATAGGTTTATACCATATGTGCAAAGCCCAAGCGTGAGATTCCGTAATTCACCTCCAAATGTAGGATACAATAGATCGATATTTGACCATTGAGGGGAATCTTCAAGATGTCTTAATTTTCCATCTTTTTTCCTTTCTACCCCATGCCATCTAAGCATTTTAGCGTCTTCAACATTACAGAACATACGTCTTAATCTAGGAACTACCGGTAGGTACCACAGAACCTTAGCAAGAGCACCGCCTACTTCGTCTTTTCGCTTATAACGCCATGTTTGACAAGTCGGACACTTATCGGCAGATTCATACTCGCCTCTATAAAGTACGCAATCGTTTGGGCATGCATGAATTTTTTTGATATTCTAAATTCAGAGGGCATAATAGCTTCTTTGCCTTGTAAGTCGAGGTCGGAAGCTCATTACCATCAGGTAGCATGCTCGCAGATGTTTCTAGAAGGGTTGAGAAACATTTGTCTGAAACCCCAAATTTAGCTTTCACATTCAACAACTTGAACACGCCAGACAATTTGGTGTATTTGAGCATCCGTCGTACAATGGAATATTATTGTCCCTAAGTAGATGATCGAATATAGGAGGTCGTTCTTCATAATCCTCTTGAACATCGCGCAACATCTCCTCAATACGCTCATTGTCGTCAGATGAATTGTCAGCTACAAAATCGTCGTCATCGTTAAGTGGCACTCTTGTACTAGTTCCTTCCCCCGCACAACTAGTTTCAACGACGACAGCCTCACCGTGCCATATTCAATTAGTGTACTCGGGTTTAAAACCAGTGACTATCAAATGTTCTCGAATAATATCACTACTCCACCATCTCATGTTATTACAGTTACGACACGGACAAGAAATCTTCGATTGTCTTTCTTTTCTCCTATTAGTTTCCGCACATTTCATAAATTGCTCAACACCAGCCAAATACTTGGTTGTTGTTCGCTTACTACACATCCAACGTCGATCCATTCCAAATCACCTACACTATGTCAAATAAGTTTATTTCAAAGGTGAAACCTTACTTTCCAAACTAGCCCCAAATCGCCAAATATTCAAAATTCAAATAAGAGACAACATAGATTGTACGACATTGCACCCAAATCGTAGAAAAATCAACCAAACCGTGACCAAATCCCTAAATTCAAAACAAAAACACCCCAAATTCGCCCAATCTCAAAATAGACAACATTAGATAACATGAAATTGCACCCAAATCGACAAAAATTAACCAAAGCGTGACCAAAACCGTAATTTTCGAAACATGAACACCCCAAATTCGCACAATCTCGAACTTTAAGTATGAAACAGCATAGATTACACGAAATGGCACCCAAATCGACAAACAATTAACCCAAATCGTGACCTATCCCTAATTTTCAAAATCAAAAACAGCCCTAATTCGCACAATTTCGAACTTTCAGTATGAAACAACATTGAATAAACGAAATTGCACCCAAATCGAATAAAAAATTAACCTAAACTGTGACCTAACCTAATTTTCGAACCAAAAACAGCCCCAAATTGCACAATTTCGAAATTAAAACACATATACTAATCTAAAATCGCCCCTATTTTCTACTGAATCAACATAAAATGGCATGCTTATCGTCAATTTCACGAAAAACGAGTTAAAAGGGGGAAAAATACCTAAATGAAGATTTAATCGTCAGCCACCGAACTACCCTTAGCTGCCGCATCGAACCACCTACGAGAATGGATGGAGTCGCCGGAACTGAGTCGTGTCGCCATTCAAATTTTTCGGAATCGACGTTCGTCTTTGCGGATGAAAAAAAATTACAGTGAAAGAAGGAGAAGAAGACGATTTAAAATACAATTACGCGACGGTCGTTCCGCGTAACCGTCGCATAAAGCTAACGCGACGGTTTTTACCTAACAACCGTGGCGTAAAATTAAATTATACGCGACGGTTGTTTCTTAAACCGTCGCGTATTATGAAAGATGACAATACGCAACGTCTGTTCCAGTACAACCGTCGCGTCAAACTAAAAAAATAAAAAAATAATAATAAAATATTCGTCCGCTCCATTTAGGCGACGATTTTTTCACAACGGTCGCCTATAGTCCGGTGGCCAATTAACCCTTATGTACTAGTGTTACTTCACCGACTTGGATAAATGTATGTGTGAATGCTCGTCTAAAGTCGTAGTCCAAATTTTGAATTTCACGAAACTTCTGTTAATGCGTAACTTTGACTTGTTTTTCTATTTATTTTTACAATTTGTACGTGGATTTTTTAGTAAACTGCTGCGTCCATTGGAAAATGGACAAGTATCAAAGTCGACAAACCCGACGACAATGAATTCCATACTAATTTATTTTACAACTTGGCAAGCACGACATTATAGTGCATCCATAAGCATGTAAGCAGCCAACCATATGTATCAATATCAGATCATCAAATTGTGTGTGGTTGTTGGAATACATGTAGGGGAAAACAATAAATAATGGCAAATTATAATATGATAATTTCCAGTGGCCAGCCCCTCGTTGATATTATCTATTCTATAATCAGTTTCCGATTCGGTCACGAAAGCCATATACTTATGAAATTGCCCTATTTAGCTCCTCAATTAATTAATGGTCAAGATATGACCTCTCTTGAAATAATCAATGCCCGAAGCCGTACATTTATGAACATGTCCAATTGTCCATCCAAGCAGCCTTTTATGCGTCAGCAGCTGAGCTCAGCAATGTTTATGTAGTAAAAAAGTAATATCTCTGTCCATAGTCCATACATCTTTACTAAAATATCGATAGCGAAATTCGAACTAATCGTTTTTGCCAACAGTGGAGAGCGAAAAGGATCGATCTTCAAATTCAACGACAATGACCTTTCAACAACAAAATAATAATAATAATAATAATAATAATAATAATAATAATAATAATAATAATAGCATCGTTCAAGGCTTTTTAATTAAATTAGGGGTAATTTAACCCAAATTAGACAAAATAGGGGTAATTTGACAAAAATTACTAAAATCGGGTGAAACGCGGTTAATAAACGCGTCGTCGCGCCTATTGGACGCGGCAGCTGACGTGGCAAAAGCAAGGGCCCCGTCGGGCCCGCGGGTGGCCCGCGTGGGCCAGCGTCGCCATTAATGGACGCGACGTCGCTCCTAATGGACGCGACGCTGACCGAAACCCACTAAAACCCACTAAACGGCCACTAAAAAACCCACTAAGCCCACTAAGCCCACTCACGTTAATGGGCCACTAAGCGTCGCGCCTATTAGCCGCGACGTCGCGTCCAATGCCAGCGACGACGTCGCCTATTTAAACAGCTCGATTTCTCGATAATTATTTCATAAATTTCATACATATCCAATATGGTGTCTAGAAAAATTCAAGTAGTTGTTTATTATGGCGGTGAAATCATACACGAATCAAACACCATACAGTATAGTCTTCAACCCATTGGTTATCGACGAATTCGTCGCGATACCAATTTCGATCAATTTCTTAGTATGCTGTACGACATGACTTCCGTCGACAACAATGCTTTCTTTTTAATCGTTCGAGTGAAGAACGAACACTATCAACACTCACGACTGTATCATAATCTCCTACTAGTGTCTAGTGATGCCGACCTCGCATACTTCTTGGATCCCGACAACGAGCTCGATTACATTGAGGTCTTTGTCGAGACAACTGAGATTGTTCAATACACTAATCCCGCGCCGATGGATTCGTTTCCTGACATTACTTCAGTTACTGAAGGATTGACGAATATTTCGTTTGCCCCTCAAGAAGATAAACAAACACATAAATTGACTCATATACTAACAAACGAATCAAATAACCTAGAAACCCTAATTTCAAAATTAGGTTTCGAAATTAGGGGAAATTAACCTAAATCGAGTGAATTAAGTAAAATTAACGAATAATATCAATCTACTAAGCAACCCACAATATGTAAAGCACATATTATACCAAAAACACAAATTTAAACGCAAGAATTCGACGAAATTTAACGAAACATCAAAATCAAGATTTAAACGAATTAGGAGTTTCATACCCAAAAGAAGCTTAATCGATGATGACGAGGAATGATGGATCTATCACGTGGTGTTCGTCGCCGTGAATCGCCGCTGTAAATCGCCGGAATCGGTGGGGAGGAGAAGAAAAGAAATGGGGAGGTCTACTGGGCCGTCAGTCGGCCCAGACCATTTTTTTTTTTCAAAATCAGGCCCGATTTTCAAATATAGGGCCCGATCTGGCCCGGGCATGGATCGTCGCGCCTATTAAGCGCGACGTCGCGGCTATTAGTCGCGTTTCACCCTATTTTAGTAATTTTTGTCAAATTAGCCCTATTTTGTGTAATTTGGTTTAAATTAACCCTATTTTAATTAAAAAGCCATCGTTCAATCCGTGCAGATATCATTTATCCGTCCTCGATTTTCTTTACCTATTCCGCATTTGTTTTTGACCATGGTGAAGTTGAAGGTTAATCAGCTGTGTCTACTGTGTTTGTTTTGCTTGATTGCCGTTAAGGTTAGTGAAGCTCAAGCACCACGGAATAACACAAGGCCAACCACGAATCCTATTGAAGGTATCTATCTATCTCTCTGCGTGTGTGTGTCTTTTGCTTATCCACCGCCAAACATGAATATTTTTATTTCTTTACGTTTTCCTCCCTTTATATTTTTAAAATTTAGTTGACGCTTGTGTTGTTTAATCCTCCATCTTTGGGAAAATATTATTCTTTTCATAGAGTACTTTAGTACAACATTAGTACCCAGGTAAGCAGTGAATCAATGACAATCTGCTTTTGAAATGAAATGATTTGATGTGCGCATGATCTTAGGCGAGTGGATTACTATGTATAGATGGCAAATAAATTATGTTCAACTTATGTAAGTCCAGCATTAGATTAACTGTGTAAAGCAATGAATTAACTACTATCTGCTTTTTGAAATGATGTGAAGAGCCGATGATCTTAGAACTCAGGTGGACGGATGTTTGATTTTGTGATTCTTATTTGGAAATGAAGCTTCCGAAGAAATTGAACTGACATATAATTTCGAATCAAGTTTTTCACAAAGATCAACTTTTATGCTCTCAACATAACAAAAGGTAGTACTAATAATGTTGCTTTTCTTTTAAATTTATTGCAGCAAGAGCCATAAACACGATATTTGCACGGTGGGGAATTGCAGCGGATAATCGGTGGAACATTAGCGGGGAATTATGCAGTGGTATCGCAAGTGATAACGTAACTGACCTGAACAACGTTAGCCCTGGAATCAAATGCGATTGCTCTTACAATTCAAGCACCGTCTGCCATGTCGTTGCTATGTACGTACATATGTTTTGAGGACATAACAATTTGCGTTTTTTGTTTGACTATTCTTCTAACTCGTTATGTGATAACGATTCATGTTGAAAACCCAAACAGGAGAGTGTACTCGATGATAGATGTCAATTCGACATCTAACGTCGTGGGCCCGCTTCCGGACGAGCTATGGAGTTTGACCTACCTCACTTCCTTGTAAGAAATCATTTTTGCTTTTGCTTTCTTTATGGCTTCTGCTCTCATATATTATGTGATGCACGGATGTTAAGTTTTGTGTGATGCAATTTTGATTTCAGAAATCTTGGACAAAATTATCTCACTGGTCCCTTGTCCCCATCTGTTGGAAATCTCACTCGAATGCAGTACCTGTAAGTTCCCTACCGTGGTTGTTTGTAAGCGCCGTAATATGTATTGTTTGATTGTATGTTTTTTTTAGTATTTATGTGTGTGTGTGTGTGGAATATTCATGTTATCATTTCGACCAGGAGCCTTGGAATCAATTCTTTGTCTGGTGAGCTGCCTAAGGAACTTGGAAAGCTGTCCGACTTGAGATCTCTGTAAGATGTCGGATATATATATTTTTTTCATTTCCTTTTGTCTCCAAATCACACAAATGTTTTGCAATTACACGTAATCTTGTTGTCATTTTAAGGGCGATTGGTACGAATAACTTCAGTGGTCCTCTACCGCTCGAGCTTGGCGATTGCACTAGGCTAGAACAGCTGTAAGTAAATAATGAGGACGTTCCGAGTTCTTCTTACCAACGCCACCGTAATTGTTGTATCGTTTTTCCTCCTTTAGTTGGATCGATAGCTCTGGAATTAGTGGTCCAATTCCTTCTACTTTTGCTCGTCTAACAAACATGCAGATCTTGTAAGATGTTCTTATTTCCCTTATTGTGTTTCGTTTCCCGACACTTTTGATATCGAAAGAAAAAGAACGGTTTTTTTTTATTTCAGTTGTTTTGTTTCTTTAATTTCAGATATGCTTCAGATGTTGCTCTCAGCGGAAGGATCCCAGACTTCATCGGCAATTGGGTGAAGTTAACTACTCTGTAAGATATAATGAATGACTGTATCTTTTCCTTTCGACGAAAAAGAATCGCTAACATTAATATGAATTCAGCCATGTTTATGTGTTTAAAAAAAGTTGCATATGGCTCATTCGGTTTTCTGCCTTGCTGATAATATTATAATATCTCAGGAGGTTACAAGGAAACTCCTTGCAGGGTCCAATACCATCATCCTTCTCCAACTTAGCTGCTTTGAATGATCTGTGAGTTTTAAAATTTGAACGTTGTTTTGTTGTCCAATATCTAATGGTTGACGTTCTTGAATAATCATGAACATAGGAGAATATCTGATCTGTCTAATGGGAGCTCTTCCCTCTCATTCCTTCGTAATATGACGTTGCTCTCCACACTGTAAGGAAATATAAGTTTTCGTGTAGCTCTTCATACTTTTAACACAATGTTGCACGCTATCAATATTTTTATGTTGTGGTCGTTCCAATGCACAGAATTTTAAGGAATAACAACATTTCTGGCTCCATTCCTGCTAATTTCAATGAGTATCGGAGCCTGTCTTTGTTGTAAGTCTCTGTTGTAGCCACGATTCAGACTATTTAAGACTTTGATATTCCATGATAACATGCGCGCATATGAAAGAACAGCATTATCAGTTGATTTTTTCTGAATTTTCAGGGATTTGAGCTTCAACAATTTCACTGGACGAATTCCCGATTCGCTCTTCAATACGAGTGCCCTCATTTACTTGTGACTAAACACTTCTTTTTTTTTGCAATTATCATTTGAGTAACTGTTTCGTTCTGCTTTGTAATTTTAAGAGCTCTCTTTACTTCAGGTTTCTTGGTAATAACGGGTTGACTGGTTCGCTTCCACAAACGAAGGCGTCGTCGACCCTTCAGTTTATGTGAGATATATAACATTCGTGTTTTACTCATCACTTTTTTTTCTTGTCTAACGTATTATCACATATTTTGTAAATTATGCTAATATCTATATGACTCTAATGAGTTCCCTATGCAAGCAGAGATCTTTCTTACAATCAGTTATCTGGAAGCTTACCTTCTTGGATCAGCGATCGAGGTCTTCAACTGTATGTATAGTTTGTGTTTATGGTTTCCTCGTCCTATTCACATTACATACTTTCAAGGAGATGTTTTGTAAATCAACATCTTGATGCTATTCATGGTTATGCAGTAATTTGGTTGTCAATAACTTCACACTCGCTTCAAATAGCAGGTATACTTCTTTCTTTCTACTCTTTGTACTGGAAATTGTTACGAATTCTCGGTTCTAAACGTTTTCGTAGTTCTTGGTCTGCGACAAAAACGAAGCATATCTCTGCTTGCTTTTATCGTAAATTTCGAACAATGCAGTCCTCCCTACATATCATTTATTGAAGCAACGTTAGAAGTATATATATTTATACTCAAACTGATTGCAGTGGCTCTCTACAAGGACTCAATTGCCTCCAAAGAAACTTCCCTTGCAACAGAGGAAACCCCCAGTGTATGAAAAATCACTTTCTTTTCAATTTTCACTGCATCAGTTAAGTGATGTTCGTTCAAGTGTCATGCTTAGTCAAACTCATAAAGAGAGATCAAAATTTTTTATGCGGGCGCATATGTGATAAACACGAACAATATCAGTTATCTGCATAAATGTAATTGGAGACTATTCCATTTTTATGCTTAATGTTTCAACCGATCATCTGCAGATTCCAACTTTGCAATAAAATGCGGCGGTCGACAAATGACATCATCCACGGGACTCGTTCACGAAGCAGACAATGTCATGACAGGTCCAGCGACTTATTACATTACAAGCGAACGAAAATGGGCCGTAAGTAACGTCGGTGTGGCCTCGGGCAGCACTAATGTCGAATACACAACCAACTTCTTAACCTACATACCAAACACGAGGGATCCCGAGCTGTTTCAAAGCGCAAGATTTTCCGCTGGATCTTTGAGATATTACGGATTGGGCCTTGAGAATGGAGGCTATAACATAAGCCTTCAGTTTGTCGAGAATAAGATTACGGCTGGTAATAATGATTGGAAGAGTCTTGGAAAGCGTGTTTTCGACATATATATTCAGGTAAGCCAATTGTCGAGAATAAGATTATGAATGCGTATAATGATTGGAAGAGTCTTGGAAAGGGTGTTTTCATACAATATATTCAGGATGCCAATATGTCGAGAATAAGATTACGAATGTTAATAGTGATTGGAGGAGTCTTGGAGAGGGTGTTTTCGTACAATTACACTTTTTCTTTTCTTTTCCTCATCGAATTCTGCATAACAAACGCACCCTCAATATTCTGGCTTTACACCAATACTATGCCTTGTAATGTTCCAACAGTCAATTAATTATTGCCAAATATTTTTCTTCTTCACTTTGATAGAGTAATCTCGCCTTGAAAGATTTTGACATTCGAAAAGAGGCGGGTGGTTCGTTGAGGGCTGTGGGGAGAGATTTCACGGCCCGAGTGACAGAAAACTACCTTGAGATTCATCTGTTTTGGGCTGGAAAAGGGACATGTTGTGTGCCTAATCAAGGTGCATATGGACCTTCGATCTCGGCTATAAGTGTTACACCTGGAGGTGATATTTTGGATGTTTAAACTATGAGAATTACTTACGGTTTGTGAAGATATGATTGTGTATTTGTTGTGCACTTAACAGATTTTGTACCTAGCGTTGGAATCAATCCTCCGAGTGGTTCTTCGAGTAAGAAAAATAAGACTGGCGTGATTGTGGGATCTGTAGTTCCCATTGTGATAGTGGGATTGCTTTCCTTCCTTGGGCTCTATTATTGGATCCGAAAAAGAAAATTGCAAAAGCAATACGAAGATGAAGGTGAGGAGTAATCTTAACTCTCTTCTTTTTTCATGCAAAATATGTTTCCATGTTCATTGGAGTGGATTCTATCTACTCAAAGAGGAAGGGATTAAAGCTTACATTATTCTGAAGGGAATTTTTTTTTCTGTTTCTGCCTTAAGAATTCCTCGGCATCGACGCCAAACCGTACACATTTAGCTATGCTGGACTGAGAACGGCTACCGATGACTTCAACGATGCCCACAAACTTGGCGAGGGAGGATTTGGCCCCGTTTACAAGGTAAATCTTCCTGGTTTCAAATGGTTTTTAACTTGAAGTTTGTTCATTAAAACTTCAGCATAGCACATAATTTTTTAAGTCGTAGATTCGTTATTAGAAGCAAAGCTTATTGATATCACTAGACCAGATAATATATTAATCTCTCCATACTCTCGTTCATAGGGAAAACTTGATGACGGGAGAGTTATCGCAGTGAAGCAATTGTCTGTAGCGTCCAGACAAGGCAAGAGTCAGTTTATAGCCGAAATAGCGACCATATCAGCTGTCCAACATCGTAACCTCGTAACATTGTATGGTTGCTGCATCGAAGGAGCTAAACGGTTGCTTGTTTATGAGTACCTTGAAAACAAGAGTCTTGACCAAGCCTTGTTTGGTAGTATTTTCCACATTCTTTCTTTTCTTGGAACGTATTTATTTTTACAGATTCTCTTTTTTCCTTCATTAATTAACTGCTTGTTCATATTATTAGGACAAACAAAGCTGTCTCTTGACTGGCCGACACGCTTTGATATATGCCTGGGAGTAGCCAGAGGCTTAGCTTATCTTCACGAGGAATCTCGGCTCAGAATCGTACACAGAGACGTCAAGGCGAGCAACATCTTGCTCGACTCCCAACTAAATCCCAAAATATCTGATTTTGGCTTGGCAAAATTGTACGACGACACCAAAACGCACATAAGCACTCGAGTCGCCGGAACTATGTGAGACTAGCTTTTTTCGTCCAAATTCAAGAGCCTTGCGCTCTTCTTTATTATAGAATTGAAAACACAACAAATTCTCCATTATCGAACTCATTTACAATGGTTGTTATATGTATTTGTAGAGGATATCTTGCGCCCGAATATGCCATGAGGGGACACCTAACTGAGAAGGCCGATGTGTTTGGCTTTGGAGTCGTAGCTCTTGAAATAGTCAGTGGTAGGGCGAATTCGGATGCTACTCTCGGAGATAGGACTTACCTTCTCGAATGGGTACGACCCATAACCAACACCATTATAATTAGTTACATATTTTGTTTTGCATGAATGATACTCTGAAATCCTTTGTTTTTTTTCATTTTCAGGCATGGCATTGTCACGAAAACAAGCGAGAACTAGACCTCGTGGACTCGAGCTTGTTGAAGTTCGATGAGGAAGAGGTAATAAAGGTGATAGGAATATCACTTCTGTGCACACAGACATCACCATCCTCTCGACCCTCAATGTCCCGCGTTGTGGCTATGCTCTGCGGAGACATTGAGATCCCCAACGTAACGTCAAGGCCCGGCTATTTAACCGACTGGAATTTTAGTGATGCGAGCACGTTTATGGACGAGAGCAGAGATTTTAACTCGAGGGCCGAGAGCGTTAGTTACGATAATACAACTTCGCTTAGTACGACTATTACAAACCGTTCTCCAGTCCCAGCTTCAGAACCTATGCTTGGAGGTTCCAGCCGAGAGGGGAAATAATGATGGTTTCGAACCCTTGTGTTATTGTAAGGTTCGAGGACGAGATTTTGTACTATGCATGTATTTATTATAGGGATTCATGCTTCCTTTTTTCTTTTTTGTCGAGATTTGACTGAAACACCGAAATTAATGTGTGCATCATCCTTGCGGGGCAGAATTTTAGATATTTGTGTTATATGCTAAGAAGAGAATTTTTTGTACGATGCATGTACGTGTAGGGATTGCTTCTGTTTCCTTATTTTTTTGGATCGAGAAATGTCTGTGAAACACCACAAAAGTTATGTATAAAATATTACCTGTATTTTGACAGAAATTTTGGCTATTTAAACTCTTCAACTTGCATGATAAATAACATAATTCGATCCACGGGCAAAAATTGATTCTCATTAGTGGAAGTAGGGCAACGAGGCTTAGCTTAAGTGTTGATTTTTTTCAAGAATTAACACATTCAGTCTTCTTTCCACCAATTGCAATATTACTCCAGTGGAAAATGAAGCGATGTTGACATAAACAAGTCTCGACATATAATAAATACTTTCAAGCATATAGATACATGCATGAATCATTGAAATTTCAAGACATCAAGTGGGCGGTTCACGTGTCCATTTCGAGCAGTGTCCGCATTAAGTAAGAACCAATTGTCATTAAATGTTAAACATGTGCTATCAATATCAAACTAGGCACAAGTACATAATGATCTTGCTAGGTGTCACGACCCTTCCAAAGGCTTAGAAATTTTTTTTACAGTAATTTGATGGACTAAGTCATTTCGTAAAAGTCAATTAGTCCTTCAGGAGCTAATCACTCGAATTATTTTCGGCACAGAACTCTTGTGTTTGTTCGAATGTCCCTTCATTTACTTAGTTTATTCAACCTAAGACGTAAGTAAATAACAAGAACATGATTACTGACAATGTGCAACCTTAATCTCTTCCCAACAAGATTCAACGAATTCTTACAAAAACACAAAACAACGAATTTCGGACTCGTCTAAGTACAAAGGCAGCGACAAATTATAGGCAACATTTTCTTTACAACCAAGCAATTTAGGTGGGTTTGGACTTTTCCAGTAGTGGGGCGGTATTGCTGGTCATGGACGGTTTCCGGTCTGCCAAGCCCCATCGTGCAAGAACTTGCGTGAGTGGGTAGAAGGTGACTGTTGATATTCCGGTCATCTTAGATTCGCACCTGTTAGGATATTTATAGATTGTGTCAATACTTTAAGTCTTGTGTTTAATATTGTAATTATCCTTTTAGCTTGAGCTTTGGACTAGAATGTAATTATTTAATCTTTAGTGCTTGGGCCTTAATATACCTAGGGTTAAAGTGGTATATAAGGTATTACCCTCACTATTTTTAAAGTTAATCAAAGATCAAAAGGCTTATCCTATTTTTCGCACACTACACACACTTGAAGGTGAGAATCTCTCCCTTTTTCATTCCATCAAAGGCTCTTTGATTCCTTGTTTGGTGCAATCGGGACCAACAAGTGGTATCAGAGCAAACGTGGATCGATCTTCATTGATTTGAATCTAGTTTCGTTCGATTCCGAGAAAGATCAAAGGTGTTTTGGGCAAAAAATCACTTTCGGCATTTTGAGCTCGGTTTGGGGTTTTAATGATTCGTTTTTGTGTTTAAAATCTTTCCCCAGAACGATTCTATGCCTAAAATGTTTTTAGAACACTTTTTGGTCGATTTGACCCGTTTTTTGGTGTTTTTAGCTCACAAATAGGTCGACTATGTGTTTAGGGAAGAATTTCTGAAGGTTTGGATCAAGTTTGAGTGATTTTGGATGAGATTTGAGTGAAAACGGACTATTTTCTGGGAAAAACCCGCGACAGGCAATGGAACAGTAAACTTGTGTTCTTGGCCGCGAAATTTCATGCTGAGTCGTTCAAATCCGCGAAATTTCTTATCCGAGAAATTTTATTCTGAGAATCCTTTAAAAACCGCGAAAATTTCACGTTCCCTTCATTTTTCTCAACTGCCCAGCTTTTCTTAGAATCCGAGAAATCGTATATCCGCGAACTCTGATTCCGAGAATTTTATCAAACCGCGAAAATTCCACTTTCATCTTTTTCTCAACTACCTAGCTTGTCAAAATCCGAGAAACTTTTATATCCGAGAAAATCATTCCAAGAATCTATCTAAAACCGAGAAAAATTCTCTTTAAGTCCATTTTTTCTCAACTGCTCACGTTTAAAATCTGAGAAATTCTATACCCGAGAAAGACTATTCCTAGAACTTATCTAAGTCGAGAAATTTCTTAAAAACCGAGAAAATTTACAAATCCGCATAAATTCTTTGAAACTGAGAAAGTTTGTCAAATCCAAGAAATTTTCAGCCGAGAAAGTTTATTTCCTCCGAGAAAATTTTTCAAAATCACGATTTTTCAAATCCGAGAAACTTCTCAATGCGAAATTTCTTGCGAAGTCGTAAAATCCTCAACTAAGAAACTTTCTCACATGACAAGTTTTAAAATCCGAGAAAATTATTTTCAACAGAGAATTTGTTTTTCCTTTTTCTGTCCGAGAATCTTTCATTAAACTCACACAAATACAAAAATTTCTCAACCAAAAATTTCTTGGGTAATTTATCTTGAAATCACGAACATCTTCTCAAACCGCATTTCTTTCTCGTGATAAATTCTTTCTCGTGTTGAAATATTTCCTCAAACTCATTCAAGTCTTGTTCCCTTCCACTTTAGACATATCCACCTAGACCACTTTTTGAAAATTTTACTCCTCAAAAAAAAAATCGTTTTTAAATTTCTCGAACTTCTCCGAACTCTAAGATATACTTTCCCTTCACACGTTTTCGACTATCACACACGTTCACTTAGTTCTAAGAAATTCTTTAAACGATTTTTCTCAAACTCTACTCGTTAAACTCATATTTCTCATCTCGTTCGTTACTAACCCTCTTATCTATACAAGATCAAAACCACGGACGATTCGACTGCACCAACCATGTCTGCCACAAATGACATCTCAACAGTGGGCTCCGACACCAGACCCCCGATGCTGCGACAAGGCGATTACAGCATATGGACAAACAGGTTCCTCACGTTCATCAGGAACAAAGGCGCCCCACTCTCTCAATACCTACTAGACTCCATCTTCAACGGTCCAGCACAGTTCTGGACAATCATTCCTGCTCAACCAAACGCAAACCCTCCCATGGATGAACGTCGCACTCCAAGAGGCCCCATTAATGAGGATGAAGAGGCTCGCCTACAGGCCGATGAGACTGCCAAAGGATACCTCTTCCATGCTATGGGCAACGAAGTCTATGCTCACATCGAGTGCTGCACAACTGCCAAGGAAATATGGGATGAACTCGTAGAAATTATGGCAGGCACAATGAGAGTGCTCAGGGGAGGAAATCAGCATGTCTCTCGCAGTATGAACATTTCCAGGCCTATGAAGGAGAGGAGCTGCGTGACACGTACCTCCGATACTTGAAGGTCATCAATGAACTCAAGAAAGCCAAAATCTCTAGGGACAAGTTCGATATCAACAACCGCTTCCTTGGTAGCCTAAACCACATTGGGGCAATGCAACCGTGATGATGATTCAAAGTAAGGACCTCTCCAACACTTCCATCCATGCCCTCTACGACAGCCTGTCAGCCTATGCTCCTTACGTGCAACCTCAGTCCACCAACACTCGAGTCGACCCGCTGGCTCTCCTCTCGAACAAGAGTACCGAACGATCTTCCACCTCTAAGCCCAAACAGAACAAAGGAAAGCTACCAGTTGTTGTATCTGACACCTCTTTAGGATCCGAAGCTGATACAGAATCTGATGAAGATGTACGTGATCTACGTAAGCAACTGGCAATGCTCACAAAGATGGTCTCAAAGAAGATTGGGAAAAAGTCCTCATCCTCCTCCAATCGTCAAAGAACCTTTAGCGGCACCAAAAAGACTACCCCTACGGAGGAAGCTAAGCCGATAAAGAAAGAGGAGGAATCCGCACCTCAAAAGTCTGTGAAGTGCTTTCGGTGTGGAAAGCTGGGCCACTTTGCCAAGGAATGCCACGCCCCACACGTGAAGGATTCTGGCTATTACGACCGTAAGGCCAGAATGACCCGCAAAATGGAAAGTGGGAAAGTTCTTCTCACCGAAGAAGCTGAATGGGTGAACGACACTTCAGAAGACGAAGAGCCTAAGGATGAAGATTGCTGCATGGCAAGGCTGGTAGAACATGATGAGGACGAGGAGATGGTCAACACCGGTGAGAATGCCGCTAAGACGCCTACTAACGCCGAGGCTGAGGTACGAATTTCACAACACGATGATGTGTTTAATCACCGACACACCATTAAGAAACCCACTGTAGACGCTAGGGATTATGATGAACTCAAACTAAAATATGAAAATAACTATGCCTTACTAAGTTTAAAAGTAGAAGAGCTCGCTTGCGCAAACGAACGACTAATTGCCTCAGAAGCGTTAGTCAAACGTCTGCAAAACAAGAATAAACAAAGTGAGACTGAGGTTAAGGAAACCAAATTCGCCATCAGTTCATGCGAAACATCCCGTCTTCTGACGGCATCCCAATACGAACTACTTACAAAGGAAAGAGTTAGGCTGTACCGAAAGGTGAAAGAACTTGAAGAGCAACTTCACCTCAGAAACGAAAACGCACGCATCTTATGCCTATTGAACCAACCAGTTGATACAGAATTCTACAACGCCCGGGGGGGAATCTGCCTGGCCAGCAATTGCAAACCTACACCGCTGACAGTTAAAAGGTATAACATGTGTAACACTACGTTCCTGCAAACAAGAATTGGTGCTCCCTCGCAACTTAGGCCATTTGTGAGATCATCCTCCGCTGTCATCTCGGAAGAAAAAAGAGAACAGAACATTCATTGGGCAGAAGTCGCGTATGACTACACAGAATTGAATGATAATGATACGACTAAGATACCTTCACTCTCGGAGGATGTCGAAACTCCACTCCCAACCAAAGAACAGGAAGTTGCTTTCCAAGAAGCGCTCTCTTGCACCTACATCCCAAAGAAACTTCTGCTCATAGCAGAACTAGAACGAACACTAGAATTAGAGCGGAAGGCCTTCGCGAAGGAGCGAGATGATCTACTTAGCAAAATCTTTACACTAGAGCAATTTCACAGTACAAACAATCCCTCTACATCGAGTCAAGTACCTGATTCTCAAACACGTAAATGTAAGATGACGGCGAAGATGACTCCTGAAGCTGAAACTTGTTCAAACATTAACTCTCGTATTCCTATGGATACAGGGAATGTGAGTTCGACGTCTCTGGAAGGGAGTTCATTTGAAATAAAGGAGGACCCGCTCTTCGATGACAAGAAGAAAAGACCATCCTATATTCGTCTTTCCAATCTATGTACTGAATCCCAACATCTTAAGGACGTAGACAATTATGCTGCCAAAACTTATCTTTCCTTTGCCAAACTAATGTCTATGTGTTGCTGCAATGACTTTAATCTTCCACGCTTTCATGAATATGAGGCACACCAACACGCAACACTCCGACCAAAAAGGCAAACCTCCTCTACGACGCCCTTGCATTCTCCCAGTTCATCTATGCCCACGGTTAAGCGAAAACGACATCCAGTGCTGAATACAAAGTCACCTACTGCTCGCAAACAAAAGACGGCTAAAACCGAAGGACGACAACAACAACCAAAACCCTCACACCAATTCATGAATAGACAACGTATATGCAAGCGCAAGTTAGGCAAATATGGGTTAGAAAAACCGTAATCCCGCCTCATCAAACAAATCACAAAGGGAAAGCTAAATTAGATCCAACACAACCTGATTTAGACCCCACATTTCCCGTTAAGCGCATGAAAATTTTACTTGTATCACAAGAAGGTCCCGTCCGTAAACGAGGACCCAACGTTTGCTAATGATTGCAGGTATGTCATGTGTGGTATCTAGACTCGGGTTGCTCCACACACATGACGGGGAACAAAGAGCTATTGAGCAACTTCTCCGAGCGCTATCGCGGAAGGGTCTCCTTCGGAAACAGTCAAATGACGCCAATTCTCGGAACTGGTGATCTCGTCCATGACAAACTGACGATTAAGGGCATCTCTTACGTCGAGGGTTTGAGCTACAATCTTTTCAGCGTTGGCCGTTTCTGCGACAAAGGATACAAGGTTCTCTTTCAATCTGACATCTGCAGCATCATCGATGCCTCGAGACTACCTCTTCTTTCTGGAACACGCACGTCTCACCTCTACTTACTCAATCTTACGACCTCTCGACCAATTTGCCTTCTCTCTCGTGCTGCACCCAAGTTGAACGATCTATGGCACCGGCGTCTTTCACACCTCAGTTTCAAAACTATCAACAAACTGCATCAGAATAAACTCGTCAACGGTCTACCCCAACTGTCATATCATAAGGAACACCTCTGCTTTGCCTGTGAATTGGGGAAGATGAAGCGATCGTCTCACATCTCCAAGGAAACACCGTCCTCTAAGCTCATCCTTGAGCTCTTACGCATGGATCTATGTGGCCCAATGCCTACGGCTACACTCGGAGGAAGACGGTATATTCTTGTGATTGTCGACGACTTCTCACGCTATACATGGACGAAAATCATTCGCACAAAGGATGAAGTTCCTGATGTAATCATCGAGTTTGTTGTTACGTCCCAAACTCTTCATCAACAGAAGGTTCGGATTATCAGAACTGACAACAGAACTGAGTTTAAGAACCAAAAGCTTAGTGATTTCTATGCCACTCAGGGCATCACCCAGCAGTTCTCAGCTGTGAAGACACCGGAACAGAATGGTGTCGTTGAGCGTAAGAATAGGACACTAGTTGAAGCAGCTAGGACTCTCCTCATCCAATCCGGACTTCCTCACTCTCTTTGGGGAGAAGCTATTCAAACGGCTTGTTACACGCAGAACCGGGCTTCCATCCACAAGAGATTCAACCGCACCCCATACGAGATGCTGAATAACCGTCGTATCCCAGATATATCTTATCTAAGGGTCTTCGGTTGCCGATGTTTCGTGGCAAATGATCGTCAACATCTTGGAAAGCTAGATCCAAAAGCACTTGAAGGCATCTTTGTTGGATATTCGCTGAACTCAAAGGCATACAGAGTCTATCTTAGGGAGAAACGATCAGTAATAGAGAGCACAAATGTCACCTTTGACGAAAACGAAGGCGACCTCATGGCTTCTGCTCACATCAGTCCAGAACCAGGTCTTCTACAGTCATTGACTAAAGGTCAACTTGCAACGACGGGAACCTCCTCATCTGAGGGCAATTCTACTGACCTGGATCTCGATCTGCTGTTCGAGTACTTCTATCCAGTCCCCAAGACTCCCGTCGCCACCACTCAAACTACCGCTGCACCCACCCCACCTACATCACCAGCTATCGGCGATGATGTCGTCCCGCCAAACTTGGATGATCTCATTCTCAACGAAGACGACATCTTACCCAACCCTGGGAACATTGCTGATGCTGATGCTGAACCTTCTCAATCTACTACAATTGAGATCTCTTCTTCGGACACCGGACCCCAATCTAATGAACCTCCAATCGATACAAATGCGGCTAGCTCCTCACAGACCAATGTACCACTTTGGGCTCGCTCTCATCCTACGGATCAGATTATTGGGGATCCCACATCCGGTGTTTCGACGCGTTCAGCTACAATGAATGAAAGTATGTTCGCTTGCTATCTCAGTCAAGCTGAACCATCACCAGTAGCTGAAGCTCTCAACGATCCTGATTGACTGATCGCAGTGCAGGAGGAAATAAATCAGTTTGAACATTTACAAGTTTGGGAACTCGTACCACGCCCTCACAACAGATCCATTATCGGCACGAAGTGGATCTTCAAGAACAAAAAGGATGAAGACGGTGTTGTCATTCGCAATAAAGCAAGACTTGTGGCTAAGGGGTACAACCAACAAGAAGGCATCGACTACGATGAAACTTTCGGCCCTGTTGCCAGGATCGAAGCAATTCGAATTTTTCTTGCCTTTGCTGCTCACAAGAACTTTAAAGTCTACCAAATGGACGTGAAGACTGCATTTCTGAATGGATTTCTCAGAGAAGAAGTGTACGTTGATCAACCTGAAAGATTCTTGAGCGAAGAGTTTCCTCATCACGTATATAGACTCTACAAGGCCCTCTACGGACTAAAACAGGCTCCCCGAGCTTGGTATGACGTCCTTTCAGACTTCCTTGTTCAGTCTGAATTCAAGAAAGGATCTCTGGATACAACTCTCTTCACCAAGCGGAGTGGGCCGGACATCATGATTGTACAGATTTATGTTGATGACATCATTTTTGGATCGACTAACCACAACTGTGTGAAGACTTCGCAGAATTGATGAAAGAAAAATTCGAAATGAGTATGATGGGCGAGCTGAATTTCTTTCTTGGTCTTCAAGTAAAGTAACTCCCCGACGGAATCTTCATCAACCAGTCCAAATACATCCATGATATCCTCGAGAAATATGGAATGAAGGATGCTAAGACTGCTGCTACACCTATGTCACCCTCTGGCCGACCCGACGCGGACCCATCTGGTGCTCCCGTTGACCAAACCATCTATCGTGGGATAATAGACTCTCTTCTGTACCTCACTGCTAGTCGACCGGATATCGTTCTCTCGACAGGAATCTGCGCTCGCTTTCAGGCTACACCTAAGGAATCCCATCTCACTGCTGTCAAAAGGATTCTCCGTTATCTCAAAGGAACACCCAATCTGGGTTTGTGGTACCCCACTCGATCGGACTTCAAACTGGTTGGATTCTCTGACTCGGATTACGCAGGATGCAAGATGGATCGGAAAAGCACTCTGGAGCTGCACACTTCTTGGGCGGTGAACTCGTGAGTTGGTCTTCTCGAAAACAAAACTGTGTCTCAACTTCGTCGACGGAGGCAGAATATGTCGCCGCCGCTAGTTGTTGTTCACAGCTTTTGTGGATGAGAACCCAACTTCGAGATTTTAATTTCACTGTTAATAAAATTCCCATTTATTGTGACTCGAAGAGTGCGATTGCGATGACGAGTAATCCGGTACATCACTCGAGAACGAAACACATAGATATTCGTCACCACTTCATCAAAGAACATGTCGAACAAGGGACGATTGAATTGCACTACGTCACTACCGAAGATCAACTAGCCGAGATTTTCACAAAACCGTTGGATGTCAAACGATTCCAACACCTTGTGACTATGCTGGGCATGTTGAATCTTCAGTTGTGATCAATCGACCCTACATGAACTTTGATAAAGTGTACATATGTCTTTTCACTTTACTCCACTTTTTATGTGTCTTCTGAATTATGTCTTTTGAGGGGGAGTTTTCGATTAAGGGGGAGCTTCTGATTTTTCCATTATTTAAAAAGGGAGTTTTTCGATTAAGGGGGAGTTTCTGATTTTGCCTATTGAAAAAAAAACAAAAAAAGGGGTACTTGGACAAGAAAGAGAAGAGACAGAAGACAAGAGTAGTCCTACTAGGTGTAATCATTAGAAATGGATTTCCTTTGATATCTGTCTGTGTTTTCTCAACCCTTGTCAGTGAACTAAAACCATGCTAATAATGCTTACTTACCTATGTAATAACCTAGAAGCTATAAAAGCAAATTTTTGAGTTTTGGTGGGTCGAAGCAAAACTGGTAATAACTCATTCGTATCGCATCCAAAAATGGATCCTTTGAATTTTGGGTTGAAATATTAAATTTTTGGTCAAAACGGATTCAAAATCGGACCAATTGAACACCAATTGGACCCAATTTTGACCAAGCCCGCGAAATTCGGCCCAGGCCCCAATTTTGACCAAGCCCGCGAATTTCAGCCCATTAACTCAAAATCTCGCATGAACAGTCACAAAACCCCAAAACGCTTAACTTTTTCACAATCTTACAAATTCCCGAGAAAAATTCAAAAATTTCGCACCCTCCTCTTCGAAATTTCTCAAACCCTCGCAATCGTCATCTTCTTCAAACCCGTCTTCAAACTCCGTTTTTCTGCATTCTCCATCGTCAAAATCAGCTTTTCGGTATGAATACATCGTAAATAAACTGCTTCTCGTTCGATTTACTCCGTTTTTTTGCCGCGACTGTTAAAATTTAGGTTTTAAATTATTTTTTCCCGGCTTTAATTAGGACACATGATTAGGTTTTCCGTGTTTTAAACCTCCAAATATATATTGCCCGTCAAATTTCGAGTCGATTGGGTCCAGTTTATTGCATTTTGGTTAAGATTTGAGTGGGTCTAAAGGCAAAAATCACAGCGTCGCTTTGAACGTATACGCACAGTGTTCTCCACAGAGAAACTTTTCAGGAAAATTACTTAAAACGATAGATTTTTCGCTGCTACAGTGAGTAAGGTTCCGCGAAAATTTTATCTGAGAAATTTCTTGCGTTAAAATTTTCGCTGTTACAGTGTGTGAAGTCCCGCGATAGTTTTCATCCGAGAATTTTCTAACGATAAAACTTTTGCTACTACAGTGAGTCATGCCCTGCGAAACATTCACACACCTCACGTAATATTACATTTTTCGCATCTTCACTCTTTCGCAACTACAGTAACCAAAATTTTCTCAATCTGCAAACTTAAGTTTTTTTCTCGGACCCATACAAATCAATTCTTTCGCGGATCACTAAACTTTCTCAATCTGCAAAAATTTTTATCCGAGAAATCTCTTTTCACTTGTGAAAACTAAGAAATTTCAACCCGAGAAAAGTCATCACTTAAGCAGATGTTTCTTCAAAGCTTTATCACTCCGCGAAACTTTCATTTCACTTGAGAAAAATTCAAAACTTGCGAAAGTTTGCTAACTTGAAAAAATTTCTCTACTTGCGAAAATTTTCATTACATGCGAAAATTCTTGGCTAACTTGAATGCGAAAATTTTCCCACTACATGCGAAACTTTACCCTGCGCGAAATTTCTCTACTTGCGAAAATTTTCATTACATGCGAGAATTCTTGGCTAACTTGAATGCGAAATGTTCCCACTACATGCGAAACTTTACCCTGCGCGAAATTTCCTTAACGTGCGAAAATTAACATTACATGCGAAATTTTACTCTAAATGCGAATTTTTTTTTTCTTGTCTATGTGTGATAATCAGCAAATTTTCTCATGATATGCGATTTGGACAACTTGCGAAAAATTTTCCCAAGCGAAATTCTCCACTAAATGTGAAATGTTTTTTCTTCGACTTGCTCAAATATCAAAATTTTCTCATCTCACATAAACATCTTCTAAGTGTTAGAAAAATTTCGTAGCTTGAAGTTTTAACTTTACTATTATCTTTACGTTTTTGGGCATTTTTATGCTTCGTTTTATTCATGAATTACCTATAATCCATCTTCTTGCAATTAAGTCCATACTAACTATGCCTCAATCACTGTCAAGCACAGATATGACCAACAAAAATCAAGACACCATTGAAGCACTTGAGGCGGCAGCACTCCAAAGGGACATCGCTCGCATAGAACTCAATACGCTAACCTATGTCCCACCGATCGAGCAGGTCTTCCCAACAAGTCAATGTGCTGCCCTGATACCAAACAACCACATGGTGGACTTAGACAACTTCGGTGCGATGCTCCCATTATCATAGAGATCCTCAAAGGGCATTCCCTCCGACACGCTCTCTCTCATGGCGAGCCAGAAGCTCAAGTGTACCTCCAACAGTTCTGGCACACCTTGCAGATAGCTGGACCACACCACCTTGCTAAAACAATGTCGCAGAAATCGATCAAGAAACAGTGGTCCTCACTCGCAAGATTGTCCAAGAAGTGCTTCAACTCCCTGTCTACTCACCATACGACCCACTACCAACTCATGAACAACTCATCGAGGACATCGATAGATTGGGCTTTCAACCTGAAAACAAGAAGAAGAAAGGCCCACTCGTTCTCAGTGAAGTCACTACACGGAACCTTCCTCAACCCTGGCGAACACTATATCTCCTACTGAACAAGTGCATGTCGGGGAAGCATGCCAGCCAGGACCGTGGAAACCACCAAATCCTCACCATCCTAACCGGCATCGCCCACAACCGCAAGTACAACTACGCCGAGATCATCTGGATGGATCTCGTCTCCATGGTCCAACGTCGCGACCGGGAAATCGCCAAGGGAGCATATAGTCATCATTCGCCCTCTCCCTGCTTCTCCACTAGCATCCGCATCCGCCCGGCGAGCGAGCACTTCATCATTCCCGTTGTCGAGAAGTTCGCCAAGAAAAATACTCCGGCAAAAGATCGACACGCCATGATCATCCAAGACGAAGTCATCGCATTTGCCGACCCAACAAACCCACATGTTCAAGACTATCTCACCTCTACAGCCTCATTCCGCGAGAGTCCTCGTCCACTATCCATTGTCCCTACGGAGCAGACCAACCCTGCTGCTCCTAACCCCGGGACTAGCCAAAACCCCACCCCCACTACTAAAAAGTCGTCGAGTCGCGCCGCATTTTCTTCCACCCGCGTACCGAAAAAACGATCGCGTGAGGATGACGTAAGCCGCCCCACGGAGCGTCGATCGAAACAAAAACACGATCGACCTCCTCAGTCACATACAAGCCGAGCCCAACCCGTAGGTACAGGAGGTGATGTGTTAACCTCCCGAGTAGAAGACGTGGCATTTGGCTCGACCACGCAAACAACCCCACCAAGCCACTTATCTTCCTCTCTACAGGAAGATATTTCATTCCACGAGGAGCTACGTATGCCATCGACATCCCACTTGGAGATAGTCGATGTTGAAACAAGCAGTCATTCGCCTCAGACTGCATCCTCTTCAATCACATCTAGTCTAGTGCCCTCACTCCCCATAATTTCATACGTTACTAGGACACATACACCTTTTACAGCACTACAGAGTCTTCGTGATTCTGTCAGAACGCTCGGTGATGTCTCTGTGACTGAGAGCGGAAGACCTAGCACGGCCAACATAACAACAACCGTGAGCTAGGCCATCAATCGTTCGAGTCTGTCTCATCGATGATGCCAACGGGAAGTCTTAGTGACCCCGTCTTTTCCCGTCCCGTGCAAACGGGCGGCCGATCGGCTATCTTCTCCGATTCGGTGACAGCTGGATTTCTTCGTGATTCCAACTTGTTAAACTTACCCCAGTTCGTCACCGAGACCGCACTAGAGACTCGTCTTCCAGAGTTTGCAAAGACTCTTGAGACGTCCATCCTCGACAAAGTCTATGCGCGTCTCGATACGTCCACCATCGACAAAGGCAAAGGTGTGGCCCCGGAGACGCCACCACCAACGCTAAATGTGGACGCAGAAGCTGTTCTCTGCTCCATTTCCGCAAAGGAGCTCTTCTACATCCTACGAACAAGATTCGAGTCAATGACGGAACTCGACGAGGAGGAACAACAAATGAAGAAAATAATGACTCAACCCATGACTTGCCGCACTCAAGGCGAGTCTAGCGGGATCAGGCGCGACGATCAAGACAATGATCAAGATCGCCGCGAGGGGGAGAATAGGCAGCAAGCCTCACAAACTCAAGGACCCGTACAATCGACGCCGCCTTCCTCCTTTGTACCTGAAACGACGCCCGCAACAGAAACCTCACACCCCACTAGCCAAAATGCCCACCCTATTAACCTCGAGTCACTAGCCAAATCACCCTCACCACCACCTACTACCGTCTCCGAACCTCTAACTGTCACATCGGCGTTAGAGACCACCACCACACCGTCTCCACCCACCATCTCAGAACCTCTAACTGTCACATCGACGTTAGAGGCCACCACCACATCTCCACCAACCGACACCCAAATCATCCTCGCCAAAACCATCACCACAACCGAGCCACCAGAATCTCCACCACAACCATCCCCACAATCCACAAACTCCTCCGACGCAACACCCTCGCCACCACACAGCCATACCCATCTCAATACCGATTCCAACGTGGCTTCCGAGGACGTCTGCTGCGCACAGAACGAGATCGAGGCCTACATCTTCAATGATGAGTGGCTCTACACACCCGCCGACGCAGTAGCAGCCAGAAAATTGGTGGGGAATGCTCGACGTCTGCTAAAGGAAGCATCGCTGACGCTGATCAACACTGCAGACAGCGAAAACGGGGAGGAGTACGACGCTGAACCCGCCGAGCTCGAGAACATCCTACAATTTCAAGCGCAGCACGCTGAGGCTTCTGCTGCTCAACCGGATGTGCCCACGGCGAATATATCAGAAGCACCGTTGGAAAACAAAAAGATCACCGCGCCATTTCAAGAAGAGATCAGGAAGAGGATCTGGCGGCGCAAGGAGCAGATCACAACGGCCTTCGATGAATACGAGCTGATGAACATCCAAAACTGAAGCGAAGAAAAGAAGAAAGCTCTATCGATGGAGCCTTCTTTGCCACAAGTGCACAAAGAGGACGCTGTCCGATGAAGAAAACATCGCTCTGGAAATGAATCGAGCCCCCATCTGCAAAGTCACTGACCTTCGCCAAGAGTCGAAAGGACGTGTTCACTATCCAGTGTTCACGGTAATGAGGCAGGATGAGAGCTACAGTGAAGTCAGTGAGGCGAACTTCAAGTTTCTACGCCTGGGTGACCTGTACAGCATGCTGGAATCCATGAAGCAGTTCAAACTCGTCCTCAGAAGTTTTGGACATCTCGTACGGGCTGAACCGGTCACCATGGGCTACATAGCTCTCAAGCGCCACGTGCTCCGACAGGTCAGATTCTTCGCCACCCATCTTTCAAGAACGCGAACGACTACCGAGAAGGCGATGTGATCGACGGAGATGATCCGGCTGTCGCATACTCGAACTACAAGGGAAAGATGAGGCTGCTGCGCTGCTCCGAAGTGGCAAAGTTCTCAGATGGGACGCTCACCATCATCCAAGACAAACTCATGAGGATTTGCCGCATCCTTTTGGAAGAAGATCCACACTGCCGATCCAAGTTCGCGAAATTCATCGACGCTATAGCTGATCGAATGGTCCTTCGAAGGAATCTCCGCGCCTTCGAGTTCAAGCTAGGACTTCGCGAAACACTCACTCGCTAATCCACCATCACAACGCCCAAGTTCCAAGACTCCCAACAATTGACACAAAGGGGGAGATTGTTAGGATATTTATAGATTGTGTCAATAGTTTACGTCTTGGGTTTAATATTGTAATTATCCTTTTAGCTTGGGCTTTGGACTAGAATGTAATTATTTAATCTTTAGTGCTTGGGCCTTAATATACCTAGGGTTAATGTGGTATATAAGGTATTACCCTCACTATTTTTAAAGTTAATCAAAGATCAAAAGGCTTATCCTATTTTTCACACAATACACACACTTGAAGGTGAGAACCTCTCCCTTTTTCATTCCATCAAAGCCTCTTTGATTCCTTGTTTGGTGCAATCGGGACCAACAGCACCTTTGTGTATTTTCGTGGTCGTGTATCAACCAAATCAAGATCAACGTTTTTTAATTGAACAAATCAGAAATTACAAATGAAAAAATGAAACAAACTATGTAATGTACAAGGGGTAGGTTTTCTAGCCAAGTCCACATACCACGGAAATCACCTTTTATTATTATGGGAATTAAGATTTTACGTATCCTACTTCCTCATTAACTCCCGTGTTGCAACTCTCTAATTCGCACTCTCAGAAAGATATGAATGCTCGAAGTTAGCTACTTGAACTCGAAAATGACTTGTTTATATAGAGTAGTAGCTTTAGTGGCCATTGTAGCTTTACGCTTCGAGATTGTACCAATACAACGAGTATCCCTCACCTAACAAAAATGTGGACGGAATCATTTGTCTCATAATTGCATCTGTCTCATAATTGTTGTCTATGACTTGTCGCACCAATTATTGGGATACCGACAACCTTAGGTTCGTAACCAATTATATTTCTTAGGTTTGTTCATATAGATCAAGATCAACAGTCTTGATATTGAACGAACCGAGCTTAACACTAGGAAAATGAAAAATGAACGCACAATGTAATGTGGTTCGGCTAAGTTTTCTAGCCTACTCCACGGATTAAAGAAATCATCTTTTATTATTCTTGGAATTGAGACTACAAGTAGTCTATTTTGTCACCAAGTCTCGTGTTTCCAACTCGTATTTTACAAAAAGATATGGACGCTTGAAATTACATACTTGAACTAAAAAATGATGGTTTACATGAAGCAGGTTTCAACAACTTTAGTAATCGTTGTAGCTTAAATCTTCGAAATCTTTACCACGCGCTAGGACTGTTATACAACGAGCATCTCTCACACTTATAAAAACATGAGTACACTTCTTCAAAGCAATATCCGGTATACGTCGTCATATCAAATTATCACTTGATCGAGCGATCTTATTCAAGCCTTGCTCATCTTAAGCTTTCTTTGATTCACCCAAGCCTTGATCAACAAAGTTTGGCTCAATAAAACCCATTAGCAACCGCTAGCTGGGCCTACTTTGCCTGCCAATGATTAGAAATCCTCGAAAGGTCGTCGTGCACGGTCTAGTTTCCTCTACACTTGGATTAGACATTTCAACCAACTAGTCTTGTTTGCCTAGTATAGCCCGCAATATCTCACCAAGTCTCGACAACTCGCCAAAACAGCGTCATCGTTGCTAATGCCTTGCGTGCACCATGTCTCGCATGTTGCTTGGGCGCCGCACCAAGCCAGCGCCCCGCCTTCGCGTAATCTCATGTGCGTGTTGTGCCAATCTTGTGCGCATTGTCTAAGTGCCGCGTGGTGACGTGCCGCGCGAAACCAATGCCAAGTGTTGCCCACGGTGTGTTATATCCCGTGCACACCAATGCCAAGTACTGCACCTGTTGTGCCTGCTACGGGCCCACTTGTTGCCAACTGTTACGCTCATTGTGCCTATATCGTGCGCGCCTCATGATGTGATTAGCCCATCATATTCCAGTCGACGGACAGTACGCTGCGGTAATCATGATCTAGTCCATGCAGCATGCTGCGGCGCACCCATCATGGCTATGGTACTAGCAATATCTTGCCTGTCTACGAGGGGCATTCCACCAAGCAAATGCCTAGCTCGTGGCACGTATGCACCATAAGCTGAAGGTGATGCACGACCACATCATCCTCATAATTAAAGGTCTAACACTAGAAATGTAGCAAGAAATCCCAAAAAAAGTACGATGATATAATAGGCAGGCAACATCAACTGTCAGGAACCGAAAACTCAAACCACGATTTCATGCATTGACATGAATTCATGCATTCACAAAATAAATTCTATAGATATGTATATAGACAATAACAATATTTGACTAATATTTTAAGTTGTTAGTACGAAAATAAATTGTTAAGGTAAATAAATATATATGTTTAAGTTAGAAAATAATTAGATTCAAGTGAGATAATTTTAGGTTAATAGAAAAAACTTAACGAAAATATTAGACTAACCAAGGATAAGAAGTTTTAGATCAAACTAAAGGAAAGTTTTCGATATGTAAGTGAACTTGCTTAAGGTTAAAAGGACATTAGGTGAAAAACTAAGTCTGGAATAGAATTTAAGTTTTCGACAAAGGCTTAGAAGGAATTAAAGATTTCGATAGAAAGAGATAATTATTAGAAGGTTTCTTAGCATGAGACGTAAATACACCTACTTGTCAAATCACTTTTTATTGATATATATCTACAATACCTCCTTAAGTAAAAACCCTTCGTAAGTTGAAAAGAACTAAAGAAGCTTTAGGAGAGAAGTATAAGCAAACACAAATCCTCGAAAAGTTGGATGAGGAATGTCATATGATGTTTTCGTGATTTACATATACATATATATAGGGATAATTATGGTTAAGCATACTTTAGTAATTATAGGAGGTTTTTGTAGCCTTAGATATACTAGGGTTTCTCAGATATTTGAAAGGATTACATATATGAATATTTCGATAATTGTCGATGTTAGAACATGTGAGGGATTGAAAGAGTTCGAGTCTTTTAAAGTAGTTATGCTTAGGTAGGTTAAAATATTTTGATTGGGACGATAGTTTGTACATGAACTCCTTTAATATTAAGAGATGTATAAAGTTTTCGGCACACTAAGTAGAAATTTCATTGATTTTATAATTTTCGGCATATCAGGTTCTTTTGGGGAACTTTGTTTTCGGTAATGATATGGATTTGATGTTAGCATTGTTGTTTTGGACACTTATAGGGTTTGATGGGTTGAAAGTTTTCGGCAAAGTTCCGGAAGTTTTAGGCATTAAATCTTTCGCACGGAATCCTGTCTCAGATTGTCTATCTCACTAGCTGTTCCATTCCTATCATATCCGTTAAAATTTTTAATGATTTAATTAAGGGACTTGATTAAGCCACGTCAATTAAAAATTATGAAGACATAATAAAGGAGAGAGAATGTGACGTGGAAGGAAAAAACGTCAACATCCGTAGTCTGAAAGCTTTTATCAAACATGAATTTTAAAAATGAATAAATGGATTTCAAATTATTGACTAACCTGAAAGCTTTTATCTGCACAACTTCAAATACGTAAGTGCAGCTGAACACATATTCAATATATGTTACAGTTCTCGTGATTATAAAAGAACTAGAGATGCAAATTAATTCAAACACAAACAGTAAATTTCAATTCAATAATAAAGATAAGAAAACTAAAACGTTAATTCAAATGCAAATAGTAAAATTTAATAACGATAAGAAAAGTAATCATCTATGTTCTGAGGCATCATTTTTATCCCCCTCTTGCGTTTGATTTTCTGATATATCATTCATTGACCTTGATTGAAATTGATTGGCAAAAGATAATCCAGGTTGATGTCGCATTTCTGCCTGGAAAATCAAACATAAAAGATCACATATTTTTATAAATGAAACTATGTGTGCATCCTTGTAGCTTCGTAATCATATACTCCCTCCGTCCCATGATTTTTATCACATTTCTTGGTGGGCACAGATATTAAGGTGACATTATTATAATAATATAGTACAATGAAAAGGTAAAAAAGTGTATATTTTGACACGATTTTTAAGAATATTTAATATTATTATATTGGTTGTTTGTGATAATTTTTTACCCAAAAAGGAAATGTGATAAAGTTAGTGGGACGTCCGAAAGGAAAAATGTAATCAAATTAGCGGGACGGAGGGAGTATTAAAATAAATTCGAAAACTTACCTCTTGATTAGTTGTGGTAATTGGCGAGGACTTTCTAATGTTTCTCGATTTCTGATTTGCTTATGGCCTGTTCCAATCCACTTTTGAGTCTCTTTCCAGATTTGGCTCGGGAATCTTGTTTTTGCTTCCACCCCTTTATTGTAAAGGCATTTTTAGTAGAACCTCCAGCTTCTTGAAGAGATTCTTCACCTATTCTTCCATCTGCATGTGTCTTACCTGATTTTAGAGAAGAAGAATTTTCCAAATTTGCATCTATTCTTCAATCATATTCCTAACAAAATATTTTGACTGCTTATATGTCTCCTCAATCAATGCGGCCTTTGTCGCTAACTGGTTATGCAACTTACATAGTTCCTTATACCTCTCCCCAATTAATACCTTTTCAGCATGTTCTTCATCAACATGATATTGTCGATCAACCGTAACGACGCCACTCCATTCGATCGTTCCTCTTTTGGCCTTCTTAGTCCATCTTTTTTTAATACAAGCTTCAGGAATACGAAGATATTTCTTGAACCGAGTACTTTAAGAGAATGAGAGCACAAAATACCTGCAAACTCTAACTTTTTACAGCTGCATGAAATATTTCATTCAACGAGTCATATCTAACAACGTGTTGATAACGCCTACTAGGAGTAGTGATCTTGTATTCGGACATTGCTTCGGATTCCTTCGTAAGTTCAATTAGTAAATCATGGGCTTTCCAAAACTCGGCTTCAAATAGCTGAAAGACTTCACATGTGTAAACATTCGAAGCGTGTTGCAAAATCTGAATAGGATAAGCTCTTGGTATTCTCTGACTCATTTTAAAATCAGCCTTCAACTCTTTGAACCGACAATCTTCGACTAGCATTTCAAACTTCTGAAAAAACTCTAGCAAATTATTCTTCTTGCTTACATACTTTTTCAAAGAACTATTCATACTCTCGCTGCGCTGAGTACTTATCATATTGGCACATAACACTTGTCGGCCATAAACTAGTGCCCACTTTTCTTTGATGAACAATCTTTGAAGCCACTCATTAGTGTCTAAGCCATATTTGTTTAATATCTCCTCAAATGCATTAATAAAGTCGTTTTCTTCTTCGAAATCATATATGCAAGACGCAAAATCTCTCGAAAACTCCTTGAAGCTCGAAAACACATTGCTAAGATGACTAGCTGCATTTTCGTAAATATGCCAAATGCACAAACGATGACATGTTTGTGGCCACTTTTCAGATAGAGCTTTGCCATAGCCGCATCTTGGTCAGTGAGAATAGTGGCTGGTCTTTGCCGCTCATGGACCGAGCAAAAGTATCAAATAACCACATAAAAGTTTCAGCTGTTTCATCATATAGCAGAGCAGCTCCAAACAAAATAGTTTGTCTGTGATGATTGACCCCCACAAAAAGCGCAAATGGGCGCCCATCTTTATTTTTCTTATATGTGGTATCAAAAGACACAACATCCCCAAAATATGCGTAGTCCATCATCATTTGCCCGTCAGTCCAAAACACATTAGTTATTAAATCGTCACTATCAACCTGGATGGCATAGAAGAAATTCGGGTCTGAAAGTTGTTTTTGTTGTAAATATTCTAGCACGCCTCCTGTATCTCCCGGCTTCTTTGATGTCGTTCTCCTAGACCGCAAGTAGTTACTATAATCTTCAATAATAAAACAAACATTCTCTCGTCCTCCAGCTTCATTGGCCAAGTACTGAAGTCCAGCTTTTGGTGTAATGCCTGAGCTATCGATGCTATCTACTTGCGCTGCTTGTTTTGCACTCATTTTTCTGTGTGACCTGTGAAAATGACTTTTACTTGGACTCACTAGTTCGTGCCCGCTATGTTCCGAGATGAAATTGACCACGCAATATTTACCAGATTTACGTGCACTTATCTTCATGTCTGCTACGCAACCACTTCTGGTATCAGGACGACGAGATTTGACGTTTGCATCTCGCTTGTCTTTTCCTTTGTGACCCTCACTAGAGCAGCAAAAAATTCGGTCCAAGAGTTTACTGTCAAATTTGTCATGATGCGCTTTATGCTTCCTAATACTGAATCCGACCATCCGTGCATAATTGTTGTAAAAGTTATAGGCTTCGTCTTCACTTTCAAATTCCATACCCATAGTTGGAATATTTTTCGGATGGGATCGAAGACCGCTCACTTGATTGCACGCTATCTTTCACCAATTCTAGAGATTCGCCTTCTTTTTCAAAATCAAGCCTTCCGCGTGGAGAAACAGATTCTTCTTTCTATTAGAAAATATGATTAGAACTTAAAACAACACACCATATATAAATTGATTGAATGAAGAAATTTAAATAGTGAATACGAAGTTATACCATATTCATGACGGCTGGCGTTTGATCTTTATTCATGACGAAATATTTATAAGAAATTAAGCTGTAATCTTTTATCAAGTTCGAAGAGGTGAGTAGATAAACATGGAGAGATATTGAAAAAGCAAAAATATGAAAAGTTGAACTGGATTGCTATTCATCGCCCCCTTTTTCCTAGTCACCGCCCCCTAAAGGGCTGAAAAAAGACGATTTTGCCCTTTTGAATTTAAATTTCTATTTAAAGTCCTTTCCATACAACACTTTTCATATCGCAATCACACATCCAAATCAGAGTCAAACATAACAAAAAATAACTCAAATCGAAATGAATCGTCTTTTTGGGAAATTGAAAGGTCAAAAGAAAGTGTCTCTTGGCACGGAGGGTAAGCAAATTCTCGTAAATTTCGTTCGTATGTACGTGAACTGTCAAACATCGATCGAATTCGATCGAAAAATTTCGGCCCGACCGAAATGTAATTTCGGTCGACACAAGGGCTGACCGAACAACAATTTCGGTCAGCCCTTGTGGCGACCGAAATCACATTTTGGTCACCCTTTAAGGTGACCGAAAAAATTGTTCGGCCGTGGCTGTCCGAACCGAAATTTACATTCGGCTGGGACGGTCACGGCCGAAATGGGATTTCGGCTACTGTGAAGGTGGCCGAAATCTCGTTTCGGTCGCCTCTTATAGCAGCCGAAATCCAATTTCAGCTGAAATTAAATTTTATTTTTTTCAGACTTGGAGAGTGTTTCGGAGGATTCCACGGGCAACGTGATAAATTACAGTGAGCATTTCCGCGAAGGAGGACGATTTCCGACCGATGTGGAAGCCATTAACTGGGCAAAAGGCGTCGCTATTGCTCTTGGTTTCGAGGTGATTATTTCGTCGCATAAGAAATGCGGTACAAAAAAATTGATAGATGTTCTCGCGGAGAACGTTATAGAGGCAAGGAGGATGAATTGGAGAGGCTATCGAAGTCTAACAAGTGCAGGTGTCCGTTTGTAGTCATAGCCCAGCAAGATCCGGCTACTAGGGAATGGTACATTCGTACGGGTGCACCTGAGAATTCCATTCACAATCACCCTCTGATACAGTATCCCGAGGGACACCGCCAGACGAGTGGGTTAAGTAGCCAGGCAAAGAAGGTCGTAGAGGAAATGACTGCTGCGTGTAATTCCAGATTATCCAAGAACACTTCAACAGATTTTAACCTTCGTAATATTTGAATAATGTGCTATATAGGTTTACTGTTGAATACGTGAGGGTTTTGCAAATGGAAAACTTAATTAATGCTTGTTAGGGTTTAAGCTTAAATACCTTGTGAGGTATTTAAGCCCATTGGGCCCCTAACAATCCCATTACAAATACAACCCTATTATAAAAATAAAACATCTATAAAATGCATAGAAAAGAAATTACAAGACTTAGAATTAATATTTTGGACACTTCTAAAATATTCCTAACATTCTCCCCCTAAGTGTCCAAATTACAATCAAGCAAATAAACTAAGTCTTCATTTCTTTTTCTTCGAGCGAGGTGGAGGTGGAGGTTCTCTATGAGCCAAGTAGGTCTTCCTGAATCCTAAAGCAGTCTCGAACTGTCTGATGTCGTTCCGAAGAACGATCCTATATCTGATCTTCTCGATGAGTTTCCGTAGGACATCTTTCTCTTCCAGTTCTGTTCCTTCTAGCTTGTCATCTTCGGAAACTGTCTTCTTCTTAGCCCGAAGTTGGTTGAGGATAATCTTCAATATTCCATCTGAGAATTTGGAGACCTCTGACAGAAGTAGCACCTGCTTCACTTTCTTCTGAGCTTGAAGGTAAGTGACCCCTGGTTGTGGTTCAAGGAAGATAAATCCCTCTTCATACTTTTCGAGATCCTTATATCTGTTGTCTGGACGTGTCAGGTTGACCTTGCTCATATTGCTTTCTAAGGCCATTTGGAAGTCATGAGCAGCAAAATACTTGACTTGTCTCAGCATACACTCTTTGATAGCTCTATAACCATCTCGCCTTGTGTGATTGTCAAGGGGAAACTTATTGCGATAAATATTGTAGAGCTTGTTGAGTTCGCCCAGTGGAAGATAGGGAAGATCTGCTTCTGAATATTTTACAATTTTCCTGTCATATCGATCAATAACAAAGACAGGGCCTACATATCTACCTACCGCCCATTCGACATCCACAACATCACAGATGGCCGATTGATCTCTCATGTACTTCCTGTATTGATCTCTATTCATTCCCTTTCTTGGCCGTGACTTCCCAGAGCATAATCTGATGGCTAAGTCCCCTATACGTCCCTCTTAGGTGCTCAAGGCCTCGAAGATTCAGCTCGTTGACTCCCTTTATTTCTTCTTCCTTCCTCCAGATCTTTGGATAAAGATCCTCAAGAAAAGGTGCCTTGATCTTCGCGTTTCTCCAACGAGTTTCTATGAACTCGTAGCCTGGCGTTGGTTCCTCGGGCACCTGATGCTGAAGGAGTTCTGGAAGTTCTGGAAGATCTGCCTCAGGATTTTCTCCTTGCTCCTCTTCCTCTCGCTCGATGAAGCAGAAGTCTGCTGCTGCCGCCTTTAATAAATTACGAACGCTTTCAATCCTTAGGCGGGACTCTTCTGCTGTCTCTGTTCTCATCATCCATTCCTCGTCTAAGATATATCTGTCAATGTAGTCTTGAGGATCCTTTTGACGAGGGGTTGTAGTTGCTTGGACTGGTTGGGTGGAGATCCTCGAGGGAGCAGACTCGACTTCACCAAGGGAGGTTGTCTGGTTCGGCCCTGGTGTAGCTTGTCTGCCACTGGAGGACCTTGGTGGTCGTGACGAACTGCCTCCACGCGTTTGAACCCCGCGTCCTCTGCCTCTTCCGCCGCGAATAACAGGAGACTTGGTTCTCGGTCTCTTGCTACTCTCCCCCTCAGGACGATCCTGGTCGTCTGGATCGTCGTGACGACGTTTCTGACTGGGTCCTTCTTGGCGGCATGTGTCAGTCGGTATGCTCGCATCAGGAGGTGGGATGATGCCACCTGCAATCAGCTTCCTGTAGAGGTCTTCTTCTTCAATGCTTCGTCTGCTGTCGAGTTCTATCATGCGAGCAATGCCAACGTCAAAGATTTCAAGCAGAGGCACTGTGTACAAGTTAGGTATCGTCGGGTTGCGTGGTGGCAGGGTGAGAAGACGAGGAAGTACCGGCTGTTGAGGAGGAGGTTGGTCAGATATGGGAGCCTTCCCTTTGTCGGTGGAAGTTGCTTGAACCGCCTCCTTAATAAGACCTTTGACCCTTGGTAGGGTTACGGTCTCGAAGAATTCGAACAGCCGATTCTCCAAGTAGGCAGTCGTCACCTGTGTTGGAATTGATCCGGCACCACTAGAGGTAGCCGTTGGCACACGTTCAGAACGAGGTTCTGTACGGTGGCCCTTGTCAACCGAAGTCGGATGGACTTAGTTTCCACGGGTCTTCCGACCTCTCCTTGCGACACATCTTTCGGAGATGGTGCTCGGGTCGTTGTTGCCACGTCAGTGTGACGGGCTTGGGTGAGGCTCTCACCGAGATCGCCAAGGCGTCTCGTTAGCACACGTCCAAAACTAGGTTCTGTACGGTGGCTCGCGGATGGTGAGCTGCTGAAATCATCAACATCCGAGAGACTTCCGTCCAATCCTTGAAGAGCCTCTATTTGGGGCTCTTCTATGAACGTTGAGGCCTGAAGATCAGGCTGAGGCTCGGCCTGTGTCACAAGAATGGGTATTTCTTGAGTTGGTTCAGACACAGGAACCGAGCTGCTGGAGGCTTGGGGTGGTTCGTGTTGTGTTGAGACACTTGTCTGTTGGGAGACAAGTGAATGGTCAGGTGGGGTTCGCTCATGCGTCGTTAGGTCATGTATGACGTCTTCTATCCTAGGGATTGACCCGGCTTTTTCTGACTGAGGTAGTGCAGTAGTAGTTATCTCTGGAACATCCATTAGTGGTTGTTCAATTTGTTCGGCATGTGGTTGTTCCTCGAGTGATTGTTCAGGTATGGTTTCTTCAGAGGATGGTGGTGGTTGGTCAGGGATTGCTTCTTGAGATGTAGTCTGTTGTGTATGTGGGATAGATTCAATTTCTGTGGTTTCTCTCAGCATCTCACTCTCTCTTTCTCTCTCGCTCGTTTCAGCTCTCTCAGTCTCACTAACCCCTGGGTTAGACTCAGGTGGGTTGTCCTGTGTCGTGGGGTGAGGAACTTTGTAATTTCTGCAATAGGCATCGATATGGTCGGGGTTTGCAAGAACGAGTAACTCGTGAGGGATTGGCATTGCCTTGCGCGAATATTTCTCATCAGTCTTTCCCTTCTGAAGGTAGCGCAGTTTGGGTGGGGTGAAATTTTCTTCTACTGGTCGTGATGGTATTCCCGGTGTTGTAGTCAGAAAATGATGGATGATAAGTGAGAACCACCGGGGATATGGCAAATTCTGTGGCTTTTTGGACTTAGTTCGTTGGTAAAGTTGGTCGTCGAGATCTGTGGTGATAAGTTTGGCAAAGTCGTAATTTCTTTGAAACACGATCCCATGGAAGATCCGAAGAATTGTGATATTGCATCTATCCCATCCTGAGTGCTTGGGTGAGAAGCACTTATTGACAAATGCGAAGAGCGTTCGCCACGGATGCGGGATCATGGAATTCTGAAAATGGGAGACAAACTTGATCAGCGTGTAGTATCCCATCCTCATCATGTCCTCCAGGAGCTCATTTTCGGAAGCCTCAGGTTCGTATTGAGGTTGACTTGGCATTCTTAGAATACTACGAATGAGTTCCTTTGTGATGGTGACAGTCTCAGATGCGATTTGGGCCTCGTAGTAGATGCTATTATCTTGGGCAATTTTGGTCTTCATTGTCCCCCAGAATTGTTGGAGGTAAACGGTAGGAACTTGGACCGAGGCGGAGAAGGCATACCCAAGATGGTGATTCCTCAGAATGGATATGATGATTTCGTCCTTGCACTTGAATGTATGCAGGTCGAGTTGGAAATTATTATCTTTGGTTGTTATCCATTTCGAAGTTGGGTAGACTAGATCCGTGGGTGTCGTCATATTTTCCCCTTTTTTTTTTTTATATGACACCAGGAATTCGTGCTGAAACTGCAACACAGAAGATAAATAAAATTAGACATGCCATGATAAGAGGACTTGGCTGTTATGAATAGTGATGAGTTGGAATAAAGTTTCGTTTGATGATAAGAAGGCTTGGCCCAACACTTTGGCCCACTTCGAGAAAAATTTTGTCGAAAATTTCTTAAGTATGGTTTGCGGGTTCACTTCAAAGTGCTTAGCTTCATTTTAGTAAGTCGTATTTTGCGAACTCAAAGGTTTGCGGGTTGAGTAAAAAGAACTTCGTGACGTTTATATTGCGAATTGAGGGGTTTGCGGGTTGGTTGAAAAGAACTTTGCGAATTCTGTATCACAGCCTCAGGATTCGCAAATTGACCAGGTCAATCGGGGAATCGCAAAGCATCAGCTCGCAAAATGAACTTTCCGAATCCCAAGATTCGCGATCCTCGAATTCGCAAAGTAAGCAGTCAGACGGTCAAAGCTGCAAAGTGGATAACCCGCAAAGTGAGTGATTCGCGAGTTTGATAAAATAAAACATTTTTGGACCCGCAAAGCTTAACTCTGAAGAATCAAAAGGAACCCTTAAACGATTTCGAACCCAAAAAAAAATTCATCGCTTTGAAAAACACCAGATTTGAGAAGATAAATTCGATTTAGTGCAAAAATCAAACAGATAAGCTCGTATTATCACTGAAAAGCAACGAAATTTCTACAGGAATCAACTGAAAAACACCTGTTCTTCGAGAAATCACTCCTGCAATTAAGAAAATCGATCGTTAAACAAGAAACAGTAAAAGCAAACGCAACTTTTCATTCATACCACAGAGATGTTCGCGAGTAAGTGAAGGTAACGATTTGAGCAGGCAAACCACAGACAATGCAAGCGACGATGAAGGGTTTGATGAACGGGATTCGCAAAGTAGAAGTTTATGATTTGGGATTTTTTTTTTGTAGTGCGAGTTCAGTTTGCGAATTGATGTTTTAAGACAACTTTGCGGGCCTAAAGTATGAACCTTAGTTTTGAGCTGGGCTGTAAACTTTTGAGAGAAAAAAAAAGGCCCACTTTAGATTCGCGAATTGGTAGTTTGCGAATTGATCGGTTTGCGATTTATGAGTTCGCAATCTAATTCATTGACTGGTCAAAATTGAAGATGGTTTGCGAATAACAGTTGTCTAAGTTCATTATAGTTTGCGAATCTAAATTCTAATAATTGATTTGAAAAATGACTTAGGAAGAAAATGTAAGTGTACGAGATTTTTAACTTAGCAAAGACATCAAATAATGAGGACCCAAAAACGACCAATTTGGCGCGATCAATCACAAGGATAACATCAAATCTATGAGTTTTTCAAGATCGATTTTCATGATACGATATCCTTATTGAAAAAATCTTCGCCTTAGTCAAAAATTCGTCTTAATGTCGGGACAATAAATGACGTAAGTTTCCTTCGTGTTTATAAATAGATAGGTCTCAAATCTCATTGAAGTGCCTTACATCTAAGAACTAACTCATCTCTTATTTTTCGCGTTAATAGATGAATTGGCAGAAGCAGGAAGAAGAGAAGAAGCTCGAGGAACATGCAGAGTTAAGACGTAACTTTGAGCATAATTTGGATATGCTGGTTATTGAGATTTTCCTTCTTTTGAGCTTATTCGTTGTTTTACTTGCTGTTCTGCTTTGGGTCTTCATCGGGCATATGATTTTTTAAGAGTTATCTGCGTATTATGTGTTTGAGAGAGTTGTTCGTGTTTTGAAGAATTTATAAGAGTTATCTGCGTATTATGTGTTTGAGAGAGTTGTTCATGTTTTGAACAAATTTTATGTTTTTGTAGAAAAACTCCCCCTAGATGCAATGCCTATCGATTATCTTAAAAATTAAATGATTAAAAAACTATTGATGAGTTCACTTACTCCCCCTCGATGCATAGATATAGCATTTCTCCCCCTCGATGTATTACGCCATCAGCATTGGCGCTACATCGACTTATTGGACACAAAAAAATTTATTGAAAATTAAAAACTTAAAAAAAACTAAAGTCCTAAATAAATGGTGAACATAACACACACAGAATAAGAGAAGTGAAACATAGCAAATAGATAAATAATGAACTGTAGGAAGGCAGAATCGAGATTAAAAATTGAGGTTCAACATGCCTAATTTTGCAACTAAGAATTGGAAGCGTTTTTCATCCAATGCTTTTGTAAGCAAATCGGCTAGTTGAAGCTCTGTATTGACAAAGTACATTTCTATTATGCCTCTTTCTACATGATCCTTTATGAAGTGATAGCGAAGATCTATGTGCTTAGTGCGTGAGTGATGTACAGGATTACAGGTAATAGCGATAGCACTCTTGAAATCACAGTAAATAGGAATTTTATTTAGATCAAACCCGTAGTCCCGTAGCTGAGTTCTGATCCACAAAATTTGTGAGCAGCAACTTGCTGCAGCGACGTATTCTGCTTCCGCCGTGGAAGTTGACACACAATTTTGTTTCTTTGAGGCCCAACATACAAGTTTATCGCCTAGGAATTGCATATGTCCAGAAGTGCTTTTCCTGTCCAGTCTGCATCCTGCAAAATCTGCGTCAGAATAACCTATTAGTTTCATACTTGAGTTTTTAGGATACCACAGTCCAAGGTCTGGTGTTCCTTTTAAATACTTCAAGATTCTTTTGACAGCATGAAGGTGCGACTCCTTGGGATTAGCTTGAAATCGAGCACATAGACATGTAGAGAATAAGATATCTGGTCGACTGGCAGTGAGGTAGAGCAGTGATCCAATGATCCCTCTATAATGAGTAACATCTACAGGTTCACCAAGGTGATCTGCATCCAGTGAGCATGAGGTGGACATAGGTGTGCTCGATGATTTGCTCTTGTCGATCCCATATTTTCTGAGAATATCATGGATGTACTTTGACTGATTGATGAAGATCCCATCCTGAAGTTGTTTGATTTGTAGTCCGAGGAAGAATGACATTTCTCCCATCATACTCATTTCAAATTGCGATTGCATCAGAATGCTAAATTCTTCACAAAGTTTAGGATTAGTAGAGCCAAAAATGATATCATCCACGTAGATTTGCACAAGCATGATATCAGAATCATTTTTCTTTACGAACAGTGTAGTGTCAATTTTTCCTTTAGTGAAGCCTGAAGAGATAAGAAAGTCGGAGAGCACCTCATACCAGGCCCTTGGAGCTTGTTTAAGTCCGTACAGTGATTTGTCGAGTTTGTAAACAAAGTCAGGATGATCAGCATTGAGAAATCCGTCTGGCTGTGACACATACACTTCTTCTTTCAGAATTCCGTTTAAGAAGGCTGTTTTTACATCCATTTGATAGACTGTAAAATCTTTGTGTGCAGCGTATGCAAGGAATAACCGAATAGCTTCGATTCTAGCTACAGGGGCAAACGTTTCATCGTAATCAATTCCTTCCTGTTGATTATATCCCTTAGCAACGAGCCTGGCTTTGTTTCGAATTACAACACCATCTTCATCCTTTTTGTTTTTAAATACCCACTTTGTTCCGATCACAGTCTTCCCTTTTAGACGAGGAACTAAGTTCCATACTTTGAGACGTTCGAATTGATTAATCTCCTCTTGCATAGCCACTATCCAGTTGGGATCCTGTAGTGCATCAACTACACGTTTAGGTTCCGTTTGGCTCAAGAAACAGGTGAAATTACATTCATTTGAATGTGTTCTTCTAGTCGTTACTCCTGTATTGGGATCTCCTATTATTTGATCTGTAGGATGATGTCGGATCCATTTCTTTTCGTGGGGTAATGTCGTTTCGTCTATTTGGGATTCCTCACTGAGTGGATAGTCGATGGCAGACCCGGTAATGTTGCCGGTTGAAGTTGAAGAGGAGGTCTCTGTCTGCGTTGTTGTCACAGTTGTTGGGGGTGAGGCTTCTGAATCTGAGGGAGGAATTGTCTGGTTAGGAATAGGTTCTGACTCATGAGTTGACGAACAAGGACCGGATTCGTTATTTGGAATGGGATCGGTGGATGGTCTTGTCTGATTTTTAGATATATAAATATGCTCAAAAAGTAGATCCAGATCCAGTTCCTCTTGAGCTCGTTGAGTGAAGCGTGTGGGGTTGCTTTGTTTAGAATTATCAGTTGATTGTTGATCTGGCGTCAAACTCCCTTTGTCCGAACCCGGTTCTGAAAAGTTCCGTTCAGAGGCATCTCTCGAACACTCTCCTTCTTCTTTACGAGAATGAATAAGGTGTGGTGTTCTAGGGACTTGTCCCAAATTGCTGTGTCCAGTTGAAATTTCGAGTCCCTCATCAAAGGTGACATTTATACTTTCAATGATCATCCTTCTGTTTCTGAGAAATATCCTGTATGCCTTAGATTGTGCAGAGTAGCCTACGAAGATTCCTTCAGTTGCTTTTGGATCAAGCTTGGACTTGTCTTCGCGATCGTTGGCGACGAAGCACTTGCATCCAAAAATTCGAAAATGAGCAATGTTGGGCAGCCTTCCATTTATAAGTTCATAGGGCGTCTTTTCAAATCTTAGATGAATGTTTGTGCGATTCTGCGTATAGCAAGCAGTATTCATTGCTTCAGCCCAAAGGAAATGAGGTAGTGATGATTGGATGATCATTGTTCGAGCAGCCTCTACGAGTGTTCGATTTCGCCGTTCGACAACCCCATTTTGTTGAGGTGTGTAGATAGCAGAAAACTGTTGAGTAATCCCTATGGATTCGTAGAAGTCACTGAGCTGTTGATTCTTGAATTCTGTTCCATTGTCTGATCTAACTATTTTAACACTACTCTGGAGTAGGTTCTGTGTTGTTCTGATTAGGTTTGGAATATGATTGACTGTCTCGGATTTAGTCCGTAAAAAGCGTACCCAAGTATATCGGGAATAGTCGTCGACGATAACCAGCATATACCGCTTTCCACTTATGCTTTCAGTTCGCATTGGGCCACACAAATCCATGTGTAAAAGCTCTAGAGGATGTTGAGTGGATGCAGTGTGTTTTGTAGGATGTGAAGCTTTCTTCATTTTTCCTTTCTCACAAGCAGAGCATATATGCTCTTTTTGATACTTAAGTGGTGGTAGTCCAATTGTCAATTTGTTGGTTGACAGCTTGTTGAGGGTCTTGAAGTTAAGATGAGATAATCGCTGGTGCCATAAGTCATTTTGAGTTGAAGTTGCTTTGGAGATTAGGCAGATATCGGTCTTTGGTTTGACAGTTCTAATATCAATGGTGTAAAGATTTGTCTTGCGAGTTCCAGTGAGAAGTTCTTCACCATTGGTATTGAGAATTTTGCAAGTTTTCTTTAGAAATACAACTTGGAGTCCAAAATCACTGAACTGTCCTATTGATAAGAGGTTGTGTGTCATATACGAGACTTGTTTAATTGTGAGTCGATTGCATATGAGATCGCCATAGCCAAGGATTCTGGCTCCATTGCTATTACCAAAGCGTACCAGTCCTCCAGGTCTATCAACGTAGTTGCTCAACAGTTCCTTTGTCCCAGTCATGTGTGTGGAGCAAGAATCTAAGTACCACACATGAAGGGCCTGCAAAAAGAGAACTAGAGGGTTTTAGGTACCCATTGAAATATGGGTCCACCTCTATTAATTTTGTTAGTCTGTTTAGACTCCCTAGATTTTCCTTTGTTAAGGGATGACACAGAGTCACTACCTATTTCTAGGATAGGAATTTGTGTTCCTGCAGGTTGAAGCTTGGGAATCCATTTGTGCTCTAGTGAGGGTCTTTTTGTCTTAGGTTTAGACTTGAGTTTTTTGATTTTTGTAAGTTTGACAGGTTCGTTGATAACTTTTGATTTTGATTCTTGTTTTGACGTTGTAGTTTTGTTTTTAGGAATTGTTTTGTGAGTTTGTTTGGTGACATGATCACGCATGGAAAGCTTTGTTTTTGTTGAGGAAGATAGTTTTTTCGATACATGACAAAACAAAGATGGTACAAAGGTTTTGGAAGGAAAATATTCAATAACAAAAGGGACATTGAGATCGCGATTCTCCTTCAAGATATCTTCCTTTTTAACCCATACTTGACCCTTCAATGGCTCTTTTGTGGGTCCTGAAAATTTTAATGTATTAGTGCAGGAAATTTTGTCATTTGAAATTAAGGTGTATGAAATTGTGTGTAATCTTAATTTTTCTTTAAGTGAAGATATTTCATGAAGAAGTTTTTGCCTTTCTTCATCAAATGACTTTCTCTCGCTTTCGAGAGTGGAATGAAGATCACTGATTTTCTTTATGCAATCAGGCATATATCCAGTTGCATATGTAACCATCTGTGCCATATTTTCCGAAGCACCTGAGGTTTCTCCTTCGTTTAGATGAGAAATATCTGTCTCAAATTCAGTTATTGCTGGACAACTCCTTTCTTTATAACTATCATTTAATTCTGTGTAGTTAAAAGGTATTTGAGTTGTACTGTGTGTTGATGTCTCATTTTCATTTTTACTGACGAAAGACATGAGATTCGTCAGGCAACCTGTCTGCATAAATTTGAGATCATATAGATAAGGTGAACTTGATATGCCTTGTTTTAACTTATGTGGATTTTCAAAACCTAGTCCTTTATGGGGATTGTAAAAATCAATGTTAGCTGGTTTGTTTAAGAAGATTGTTTGTTCTGATTGATCTCGTCGAGTTAAAAGGTCCTCCAATTTTTTTATTTTGGAGTACAGTTTTTCCCGTTCTTTACTTAGTAGGTCATATTTAATTGTAGCGTCCATTGCCTGATCTCTATGAGATTTCATTTCCTTTTCTAAATCCGTGGCTTTAACTTCGGTTTTTTGCACTTGTATCTCCAGCTTAGCAATTTTTTCATTTGCTACAATTACACGATTCTTCTCACATGCATAATCATATCTGAACTTATCTAATACTGCTAAATTTTTCTCTAAGTTAGCTTCTAGTTCCTTGATTTTTCTTTTACCTAGTTTGTTAGATTTGTATAAGGATAAAAATTCATTTCTCATCTTAAGTAAAGAATCATAATCTGCTTCACTTACCTCCACCATTTCTGAATTGTTAGAGGTTTCCGTGTCTGACTCGCCTCCTTCAGCTCCAGCTCCAACTCCTTCGTCATCCAGCTTGGCCATCAGTGCCGCGTTCTCATTCTCGCTGTCTGAGGTATCTTCAAGCCAATGATCCTCTTCTGCCATTAAGACCAGCCCCTTTTCTTTTTGTTCAGCTATTGAACTTTTCTGCGATAATAGTTAACGTCCTTTTTCTTGGGCATTCTGCACTCTCTGGCAAAGTGTCCATTCTTGCCGCAGTTGAAGCATTTGCCACCTTGTTGAGGAGTTTCAGAGTTGTTGTCCTCATCCTGAGTCTTTCCTTTAGAGTTGGAGGAAGTTCTTTGACGATTGGAGGAGGAACCAGTCTTCTTATAATATTTCCTCTGCACGAAATTCGAGACAAGAGCGAGTTGCTGTAACGACCCGACTTCCTAGATACGTATTTTGGCGGATTTTCGCAGCGTAAGCAGCGGAAAATCCATTTAATTAAAACTTTTAAAATATAATAATACAAATACATTCGATGTCTAAATCCATAAGTCCAAACACAAACACATTTTGATTCGTTTGGCCGAAGCCCAATAAGTCCAAGCCCAAATTTAAAACACAAAACTCGTTCCACAGGTCGCGTCCCATGTACTGCGCCGCCCTCAAAAGTCCGTGGAGTCACCGCCATCAGCCGTCTTACCTACACACGTAAACCCTGAGCTTTTGCCCAATAGATGAAAATATGCATGAATGCAAATGCTCTCGCATCCCAATCTCGACTTATCTCACAAATATACACGCTCGACTCTTTTCTCATATCTCATATCTCATATCTCATATCATCACATCACATTCAGGGCCCGAGGCTTAGGTACTAAAGGCAACACGCGCGCAGGGGTCCGTAGCTCGGGAGGCCCCACTCCCCACAAGGGTCAGTAGCTCGGGAGGCCCACTCCCCACATCTCAATCATATAGTGCGCCTTAGTCCTAACCTCAACTCATACCATTCGGCAACCATCAATCGGTCATAAACTACCCCACTGAACATCACTATACAATATTACCGTGACTCCCCACAGTTCTCTCTTTTCGTACATGTGTATGCAAATGTCGTGCAAATAGTATGCAACATATAAAATGCATCATATTAAACAACAACATATCGGCCCAATCTAACAAAAACTATCATACACCAAATAATTCGAGACCAAAATCCGCGTTTCGATTTAATCGACCCGAAACCTTAACCACAGAAACTCTCCCGAAATTCACTAATAGTTCCCAAAATTTAATCCTTTTTACTTTAAGACCCTAATTTCACAATTGGTCCCTAATTTAATATATTTTAAAATTCTAACGTCCAATTTTCAAAATATCACTTAAATTTCTAATTTACAAATATCTTTATGAATTTTGCACTTAAAATCCCAAAATCTCATAATTTACTTTTTAGGACCAAAAATTTTACTAAGTTTCAGATCTGCCCCGAAAGCTTTAAAAATTTCAGATTAGCCCCGAAAGCTATATATTTCTTTAAAAATCTCCCCGTTCGGAGTTTTACATTCTCAGCCCCTAGATTCTTAAACTTTTCAATCTAGTCCCCTAATTTTTGAAAATTAGACAAAGGGCCCCAATTATTTATGCCGAATTTCAAATCTGCCCCAAAAGCTTTATATTTCTTTAAAATCTCCCTTGTTCGGATTTTACATTCTCAGCCCCCAGATTTTTGAAACTTTTCAATCTAGTCTCCAAATTAAAAAAAAAACAAAAACTATTTTATACGGCTGTTTTGCGACAGTTTAGTATCTCTCAATGATCACAGGGTAAACGACGTCCGATGGACCTGAAATTTTAAACATAGATAAATAACTTGCTAAACTTGATTCTGTCCAAAGGGATTTTTAATCCGAATTCTAGATCGTGAGATATAAATTTTTGAACCTCTTGGCCGAAATGGATAAAGAAAACCCTAGAAAACACTAATCCTCCCCAAGTTTTGTTCTATCCTCTTAATCACAAGTCCTCTAACTCTATTCTTATGTTTCATAGACCTAAACTTCATAAAGATTAAGGTATTAAGCTGGCCGAATTTTAGCATGTAAGCATCATCGCGAAAATCATACAAGAAATTCACGTTTAGCACGTAAACACGTATAAGTTCGAAAGAGATCATGCAATCACGAAAAATTCACGGATTCAAAACTTGTTTACGTGTGTAGGTGATCTTCACCTACCTTAATCCGTAGAGAGCTACGTAACAGGTTGTGTCGTATGATCCCGACCCGAGAGCTTCGATCCCGAGCTTCCGGAGAATTTTCTCCTCCTCCTCCTTCTCCTTTCTTTCTTTCTTCTTCTTCTTTTTTTTTCTTCTTCTTTCTCCCTTTCTCCCTCTATCTCTCGGCCTCTCTCCCTTCTTTCTTTCCTTTCACCTTATTTATTTATTTTACCCTCCATGTGTATTAGTTGTTGAATGGTACTTGTTTATTTCAAAGATACCCTACCCTCACATGCATGGAGGAGGAATATTGAGGATGCCATGTGGGTTCCTTGTCATCATGAAGGACACTTCCCACCCACCTTCAATTATTTTCGTCCTCCCTTTCAATTTTTTTTTTTTATATTTGAGCTTTAGTTTCTCATTTTTCGGCCCCTTTTAAATTCCTCGGGTCCAACTGTAAATTCTTGGCTCGACACGGAAAGAAATCGGTGTATGTTCGAAATCGACTTCACACATTCCGAATATTATTGAAATAATCCCGTATTAAATTTTTACGGGTATTACATTCTCCCCCCCTTACAAGAATTTCGTCCCCGAAATCACCTCTAAAGAAATAATTCGGGATAACGATTCTTCATATCATCTTCTCGCTCCCACGTGGCTTCTTCAACCGCTTGGCTTCGCCACAGTACTTTGACTAAAGGAATATTTTTATTCCGAAGTCGCTTCACTTCGCGCACTAAGATTTCAACTGGCTCCTCTTCGTAGCTCAGGTCCGGCTTGAGTTGCTGGTGAAGTGATTCGCTTCCTAGTACATGATTCGGGTTCGTAACGTATTTACGTAAGGTTGATACGTGAAATACGTCGTGGACTTGGGCTAACGAGGCTGGTAACTCCAGTTGATATGCAACTTCCCCGACTCTCTTAAGGATTTGGAAAGGACCAATGTACCTCGGACTGAGCTTGCCCTTCTTTCCGAATCTTTTCACGCCTCTCATAGGAGATATCTTCAAGAACACCCGATCGCCTTCCAAGAACTCTAGTGGCCTTCGTCGTTGATCAGCATAGCTCTTCTGACGACTTTGGGCTGTCTGCATTCTTTCTCGGATTTTGGTGACCGCCTCCGTCATTTCTCGTATCATATCGGGACCTAAGAGTGCTCGCTCACCGATCTCGTCCCAGTGGATCGGGGATCGGCATTTGTGCCCGTATAAAGCTTCGTACGGTGCCATCCCGATTGAAGAATGATAACTGTTGTTATACGAGAATTCGATCAGAGGAAGAAATTTGCTCCAGCTCCCTTTGAAGTCTAAGACACAAGCTCGGAGCATATCTTCGAGGGTCTGAATAGTTCGTTCTGATTGCCCGTCAGTTTGGGGATGATAAGCAGTGCTGAACGAAAGCTTCGTCCCCATTGATTTCTGTATGCTCATCCAGAACTTGGACAGAAATTTCGAATCTCGATCCGAGACGATGGACGAAGGAATCCCGTGAAGTCGAACTATTTCTTGAATATACAATTTAGCATGTTGCTCCAAAGAGAAAGTTGAACAAATAGGTAGAAAATGGGCGGACTTAGTTAATCGATCTACAATTACCCAAATGGCGTCGTGGCCTTTCGCAGTTTTCGGCAAGCCGACGACAAAGTCCATGGTAATATGATCCCATTTCCACTCGGGAATAGACAAGGATTGCAGCATCCCAGCCGGCCTCTGATGTTCTGCCTTGACTTGTTGGCAAGTGAGACACTGGCTCACGAACGTCGCAATGTCTCCCTTCATTCCCGGCCACCAGTACGTCTCACGTAAATCTCGATACATCTTCGTAGCTCCGGGGTGTACCGAGTATGTAGTGGCGTGCGCCTCCGTCATTATGGTTTTCCGGAGTTCTGCATTATCGGGCACGTACAGACGATTGTTATAGAATAAATTCCCGTCTCCTTGTAATTTGAATTCTGATGAAGTTGTGATTGTTTTCTCGCTTGTCAATTTCAGATACAGCTCGTCTTGCTCCTGAGCTTTCTTGATCTGCTCCGGCAACGTAGGGTGAAGAGTTAACGCCGCCATTCTAGCCTCGATCTCGCCAAAATTTATTACTTCTACTTCGAGGTTGTGGAGTTCCGTGTTCACCGCCTTTCGACTCAATGCATCGGCGACTACGTTTGCTTTGCCGGGGTGATAGTTGATCACGCAATCGTAGTCTTTAACGAGCTCCAACCAACGTCGTTGCCTCATATTCAACTCCTTCTGGGTAAAGAAGTATTTCAGGCTCTTATGGTCGGTGTAGATCTCGCACCGTTCCCCGTAGAGATAATGACGCCAGATTTTTAGGGCGAACACAACTGCTGCGAGTTCGAGATCGTGCGTGGGGTAATTCTTCTCATAAGGTTTCAACTGTCGGGAGGCATACGCAATTACCTTCCCGTTCTGCATCAGCACGCACCCCAAGCCAATCTTTGAGGCATCACTGTACACCGAGAAGCTTTCGGTACCGGAGGGAATCGTAAGAACTGGAGCCGTTGTCAATCGTTTTTTCAACTCCTGAAAGCTTTGCTCGCATGCTTCCGTCCACTTGAATGGGACATTCTTCTTCGTCAGGTTCGTGAGTGTCGAGGCAATGCTGGAAAAGTCCTTAATGAACTTTCGGTAGTATCCAGCAAGCCCGAGAAAACTCCTGACCTCCGTGGGAGTGGTTGGTCGTGGCCAATCGCTTACGGCTTCGATCTTGCTGGGGTCCACAGAAATCCCTTTTCCGGAGACAATGTGTCCCAGAAAGGCCACTTGCGTGAGCCAAAATTCACATTTCTTGAATTTGGCATAGAGTTGTTTTTCCCGAAGAATTCCGAGAACCGTTCGTAAATGAGCGTCGTGTTCCTCCTTCGTTTTAGAATAAACGAGGATATCATCTATAAAGATGATTACGAAGTGGTCGAGGAAATCTTTGAAGACCCGGTGCATTAGGTCCATAAATACTGCTGGAGCGTTCGTCAACCCGAAAGGCATAACCAAAAATTCATAGTGGCCATACCTCGTATTGAACGCCGTCTTTGGAACGTCGGCTTCCCGAACCCTCAGCTGATGGTACCCCGATCTTAAATCAATTTTGGAAAATATAGACGCTCCTTGTAGCTGATCGAACAGATCGTCAATTCTGGGCAGCGGGTATTTGTTTTTGATCGTCAGTTTATTCAGCTCTCGGTAGTCGATACAAAGTCTCATCGACCCGTCCTTCTTACGAACGAACAGGACCGGTGCTCCCCAAGGCGAGAAACTGGGCTGAATAAATCCTTTCTGCAATAGCTCATCAAGTTGCTCTTTTAACTCTCGTAGTTCGCTTGGTGCTAAACGGTACGGAGTCTTAGAGAACGGTGCTGCTCCTGGAGTTAGTTCGATCGCGAATTGGAGTTCTCGATTAGGAGGTAGTCCCGGGAGATCGTCGGGAAATACGTCGGGAAATTCATTTGCAACGGGTACGTCTTTTAATTTCGGTTGAGGCGATTCGTCGGTCTTTATTGCAAATAGGAGAAAAGACTCACATCCCGAATTAAGAAGTCATTGGGCTTTTAAGGCAGAAATTTGATGGATTTTGCTCCTCTCCTTCGCTCCCACAAACGTGAACATTTCATCTTCAGGAATTTGGAACGCCACCATCTTCTTCCGGCAATCGATTATGGCCCCGTATTTCGAGAGCCAATCCATTCCGAAGATAACGTCGTAGTCGTTCATCGGGATCACAATTAGATCTACACTCAAACTCCTTCCTTCGATCGTCACGGGACATTTCTCCAACACTAGATTAGTTCGAGTTGGATCCCCGTGTGGTAGGGTTACTACATAGTTGTAATCAGATAAGGTAGGAGAGATGCCTACCTTGGTCACATATTTGGCCGACACAAACGAGTGCGTGGCTCCAGAATCAAACAACACGGAAGTAGGCACGTCGTAAATTTGTAACGTACCGGTCACCACTGTAGGATTTGCCTCTGCCTCTTCATTGGTAAATGTGAACACCCGTGCTGGAATCGGTGGTGGTCGTGCCTCCGCCTCTTCATTAGACAATGCAAACACTCGAGCTGGAGCTGGTGGTGGTAGCGCCTCCGCCCTTTCATTGGTCATTGCAAATGCTCGAGTCGGAACCGGTGGCGGTCGTGCAAGCGTCTGAGTCGGGTTCCTGGGTTGATCGCAGGCTCGTGCGTAATGTCTCTGTTTCCCGCAGAGATAGCAGACGACGTTGGGGTTGTATCCAACTCCAAAGCAGACACCGACGTGATTACGCCCACATTGTTGACACGGTGGTGAGTTGTATGAAGATCGGTTCGGAACGCTGGGTGGTCCCTGGTTCGGCCTCGGTCGCCAGTTAGATGGTCCCGAGCGACCTCCTTGATTAGGGCCTTTCCCGAAGAATGGTCTCTTTCGGTCACCTCCACCTCCCTGCTGACTCTCCGTTCTCTTCCTTGCTTCTTGCGCCGCCACGATCTGAGCCTCTGCTTGCTCCGCGATGATGGCTCGTTCGGCCACTTGTGTGAAGTGCACACCAGGGATACCCGACATGCTTACGTCACGGTAAATCTCGGGTCTGAGGCCCACCATGAAACGAGCCACCTTTAATGCATCGGTAGCTACCATGTGTGGAGCGAAGCGAGATAGCTCTTCGAATTTACGGACGTATTCCGGCACCGTCATCCTTCCTTGTCGGAGGTTGATGAATTCGTTCATTCGTTGTGCTTGCTCGTGGGCTGAGAAGTATTTTTCGAAGAACAGTTCTTTGAATCTATCCCATGGCATCGTAGCGGGATCGTTAAGGATTTTGATGGTATCCCACCAAAATCGCGCACTTCCTCGTAACATCGAAACGGCACAGAGAACTTGTTCGTTCCCTGGCACCCGACCGTATACGAACATATCTTCAATTGTTCGGATCCAGTCTTCTGCCATCGAAGGATCGGTAGCTTGCTCGAAAGTCGGGGGATTCAGTTTACGAAACCTTTCCCCGATGATTTCCACACGGTCAGGATGTGGAGAGGATCGGTGCTCAGATGAGCTCTGGAAATTGATTAGATCGTGGATTTGAGCAGCCTGTTGCTGGATCAGCTCAGTCAAACAGCGGATGGTATCGTTCTCGCGTGTGTTGTTCTCACGAGTCGGGGATTCAGATCCATCCCGACGACTGGGCTCTCCATCATTCCCATTTCCCGATCGTGTCCTCATTTTCTAAGAGTCTACAAGTTCACATAACATAGAAAAGCACACACAAAAAAAAAACACATAAGCATTTACATGTATTCACGTAATAGTATAAAACTTACAGACGTAGGCTGATCCTCCCGGCTTTTGAGCGGCAGTACATGGACGGTCTACAGAACCTAAAGCCTAGCGCTCTGATACCACCTGTAACGACCCGACTTCCTAGATACGTATTTTGGCGGATTTTCGCAGCGTAAGCAGCGGAAAATCCATTTAATTAAAACTTTTAAAATATAATAATACAAATACATTCGATGTCTAAATCCATAAGTCCAAACACAAACACATTTTGATTCGTTTGGCCGAAGCCCAATAAGTCCAAGCCCAAATTTAAAACACGAAACATAAACTCGTTCCACAGGTCGCGTCCCATGTACTGCGCCGCCCTCAAAAGTCCGTGGAGTCACCGCCATCAGCCGTCTTACCTACACACGTAAACCCTGAGCTTTTGCCCAGTAGATGAAAATATGCATGAATGCAAATGCTCTCGCATCCCAATCTCGACTTATCTCACAAATATACACGCTCGACTCTTTTCTCATATCTCATATCTCATATCTCATATCATCACATCACATTCAGGGCCCGAGGCTTAGGTACTAAAGGCAACACGCGCGCAGGGGTCCGTAGCTCGGGAGGCCCCACTCCCCACAAGGGTCAGTAGCTCGGGAGGCCCACTCCCCACATCTCAATCATATAGTGCGCCTTAGTCCTAACCTCAACTCATACCATTCGGCAACCATCAATCGGTCATAAACTACCCCACTGAACATCACTATACAATATTACCGTGACTCCCCACAGTTCTCTCTTTTCGTACATGTGTATGCAAATGTCGTGCAAATAGTATGCAACATATAAAATGCATCATATTAAACAACAACATATCGGCCCAATCTAACAAAAACTATCATACACCAAATAATTCGAGACCAAAATCCGCGTTTCGATTTAATCGACCCGAAACCTTAACCACAGAAACTCTCCCAAAATTCACTAATAGTTCCCAAAATTTAATCCTTTTTACTTTAAGACCCTAATTTCACAATTGGTCCCTAATTTAATATATTTTAAAATTCTAACGTCCAATTTTCAAAATATCACTTAAATTTCTAATTTACAAATATCTTTATGAATTTTGCACTTAAAATCCCAAAATCTCATAATTTACTTTTTAGGACCAAAAATTTTACTAAGTTTCAGATCTGCCCCGAAAGCTTTAAAAATTTCAGATTAGCCCCGAAAGCTATATATTTCTTTAAAAATCTCCCCGTTCGGAGTTTTACATTCTCAGCCCCTAGATTCTTAAACTTTTCAATCTAGTCCCCTAATTTTTGAAAATTAGACAAAGGGCCCCAATTATTTATGCCGAATTTCAAATCTGCCCCAAAAGCTTTATATTTCTTTAAAAATCTCCCTTGTTCGGATTTACATTCTCAGCCCCCAGATTTTTGAAACTTTTCAATCTAGTCTCCAAATTAAAAAAAAAACAAAAACTATTTTATACGGCTGTTTTGCGACAGTTTAGTATCTCTCAATGATCACAGGGTAAACGACGTCCGATGGACCTGAAATTTTAAACATAGATAAATAACTTGCTAAACTTGATTCTGTCCAAAGGGATTTTTAATCCGAATTCTAGATCGTGAGATATAAATTTTTGAACCTCTTGGCCGAAATGGATAAAGAAAACCCTAGAAAACACTAATCCTCCCCAAGTTTTGTTCTATCCTCTTAATCACAAGTCCTCTAACTCTATTCTTATGTTTCATAGACCTAAACTTCATAAAGATTAAGGTATTAAGCTGGCCGAATTTTAGCATGTAAGCATCATCGCGAAAATCATACAAGAAATTCACGTTTAGCACGTAAACACGTATAAGTTCGAAAGAGATCATGCAATCACGAAAAATTCACGGATTCAAAACTTGTTTACGTGTGTAGGTGATCTTCACCTACCTTAATCCGTAGAGAGCTACGTAACAGGTTGTGTCGTATGATCCCGACCCGAGAGCTTCGATCCCGAGCTTCCGGAGAATTTTCTCCTCCTCCTCCTTCTCCTTTCTTTCTTTCTTCTTCTTCTTTTTTTTTTTTCTTCTTCTTTCTCCCTTTCTCCCTCTATCTCTCGGCCTCTCTCCCTTCTTTCTTTCCTTTCACCTTATTTATTTATTTTACCCTCCATGTGTATTAGTTGTTGAATGGTACTTGTTTATTTCAAAGATACCCTACCCTCACATGCATGGAGGAGGAATATTGAGGATGCCATGTGGGTTCCTTGTCATCATGAAGGACACTTCCCACCCACCTTCAATTATTTTCGTCCTCCCTTTCAATTTTTTTTTTTTTATATTTGAGCTTTAGTTTCTCATTTTTCGGCCCCTTTTAAATTCCTCGGGTCCAATCGTAAATTCTTGGCTCGACACGAAAGAAATCGGTGTATGTTCGAAATCGACTTCACACATTCCGAATATTATTGAAATAATCCCGTATTAAATTTTTACGGGTATTACAGTTGCTTAGCAAGATCTTTGAGGGTGATTTCCTGGTCTGCATGTTTGGTAAGATCCTTGAATTCGTCATCAGAACCAGAGTCTTCTCCCTCCTTAACTTGTGATGACTGGATAATTTCTTTGTCCTTGAATTGTTTTCTTGATGATCGTTCAGTCATAAGAGCAAGCGATTCGCCTTCTATTGGTTTGATTTCCTCCCTTCGTTTCTCCACATGATTGGAATGTTGATTGAGGTAGTCAAATAATGTATGAATGCTAACTTTAGTTAGGTCGTTCATCTGTCTTATCATAATTGTAGTAGCCTCCCATTCTGGATGAAGTGATCCTAAAAATTTGATATTGATTTCCATTACACTTTTTGTGACTCCATTCATTTTTAGCTCATTTAAAAGAACAAGAAATCGATGGAAGGTTTCTTGGAGAGTTTCCCCTTTGTTAGCATGAAAGCGGTCATACGAGATGAGTGTGTTTGCCATTCTTGCCATTGTATTGACTTCTGTCCCCTGCATCATAATTCGAAGAGCATCCCACATTTCTTTTGCACTCTCACCACATTCGAGTTGCATCAAAATGTCATTGGGAATGGCTTGCATCATGTATGATTTCGCCACTTTATCTGCCTTTAGTCGCAGTTTTTCTTCATCATTGCATTGATCAGTAGTTTTCAAGATTCTCTGTTCCTCTCTTGCAGGGGTGGTGTCAGTAGTGGCGGGAATTATTGTCCAATACTGTGTAGGTCCATTGTAAATAGATTCTAGTAGATTCTCAGAGTTGTCCTTGCTTTCTATGAAGTTGATGAATCTTCTCTTCCAGACTGCGTACTCTCCATGTCGGATGATGGGAGGTCTAACATCATTTCCCATGCTGAAAGAGTCCATTGCCTGTGTTTTGGATATGATCGTTGACGTGTATTGTGAGGAAAGTTGGAATTGAATTTTGCGAATTGAAGAGGTGACGTGTTACTTTGCGAATAGATATGTGGGTTCGCAAGGTTGACCAGGTTCGCAAAGTGAGTAATGTTAGCAAAGTTCACACGGTTCGCAAAGTTAGTAGGGTTTGCAAGGTTCACACGGTACGCAAAGTGAGTAAAGTTCGCAAAGCAGTTGTGAGTTCGCAAAGTGTCAAGAGATCGCAAAGTGTGTTGAATTCGCGAAGTAAACTGGAGTTCGCAAAGTGAGCGAAGAACGCAAAGTAGTCTGAGTTCGCAAAGTGATCAAGTTCAAATGAGTTCGCAAAGTGGTTCAAGTTCGCAAAGTAATCTTGAGATTCGCAAAGTGGTCCAAGTTCGCAAAGTTATCTTGAGATTCGCAAAGTGGTCCAAGTTCGCAATGTAATCAAGAGGTCGCAAAGTTCTGATTTTGCGAATTGATAACTGGATTCGTGAAGTGAGAAAGAACCTGATGCGTTGATCTTTGAAAATCTAACGGTTCGGGAACTTTGAACTCTCAAAGTAGAACTTTGCGAAGTGTCGATGCGCAAACTTAAAAAGCCAACCAAGTGAAATGAAGGAGCCGCAAAGCGAAAGAAATCCTTGAGTTCGCAAACCTAGTTCCCAAAAGAAATTCCGTGCGCAAACTCAAGAACAGTCTGAGAAACAGGGCTGTTCTTCAAGTGTTTTAGATAGAAATCCAACAAATCTGACACAGCCTTCACGGAAACCAATTTTGATAGCTCAGAACTGATAGTTCCACAAACTCGCCTTAACAAAAATAGAATATCTTCGAGAATAGTTGATATAGATGTGTCTGAGCTTTGCGACAGATAAACTACCACACAAGAACTCACCCTGCTAAAATCTTTAAGGCTTGAAATGAAGTTTCCTCACCTACACGCTTGCTCTGATACCACTTGTAATTCCAGATTATCCAAGAACACTTCAACAGATTTTAACCTTCGTAATATTTGAATAATGTGATATATAGGTTTACTGTTGAATACGTGAGGGTTTTGCAAATGGAAAACTTAATTAATGCTTGTTAGGGTTTAAGCTTAAATACCTTGTGAGGTATTTAAGCCCATTGGGCCCCTAACAATCCCATTACAAATACAACCCTATTATAAAAATAAAACATCTATAAAATGCATAGAAAAGAAATTACAAGACTTAGAATTAATATTTTGGACACTTCTAAAATATTCCTAACACTGCGCAAGCGAAACCAGCACATATCCTCTCAGCGATGAGGGCTCGACATGCAGACGATAACGCCATCCGACATATATATAATTACAGAGATCATTTGAAGAAGCAAAATTCTGAGGGGAGAGACGTGGTGAGCAAGTTGATGCACCAGGCGACAGAGTCCGGATATTTTGTTGAAGCGCTGAGAGACGAGGGGACTAATGAGCTGACACATGTCTTTCTTGCACACCCGGAGTCACTCGCACTGCTGGGGACGTATCCTTATTTTATTGGTATTGACTCGACGTACAAGACCAATAGATATAAGATGCCTCTAGTTGAGATTATCCCTGTAATCACAACTTTCTGTGTGGATTTGCCGTCATGGAGGACGAGACGGAGTGAAGTTACAGGTGGATGTTGCAGTCTATCAGGGATATTCTAGGGCCAGGTGTCCACCCGTCGGCGATTGTCACTGATCGTGAGTTGGGCCTTGTTCGACCAGTACATATGGTATTTCCACATTCTCACCATCTGCTGTGCATGTGGCATATTTATAAAGATGTGGAGAACAAAATTTATTGGTTGGCGGGGAAGAGCAAAAAGACCGCAGCTCACTTCACGCACAAGTCCTGGAAAGCAGTCGTGGAAGCTACGACGATTGACGAATACGAGAAGGCAGTGAGTGACATGCGTCTGTGTTGGCTAGCCGACTCAGCAATCGTTAGTTATGTTGAGCAGACGTGGTTGGTGCATAAGGAGAAGTTCGCCAGAGCTTGGACGAACCATGTGCTTCATTTCGGGAACACCACTACATGTCATGTGGAGAGTGCTCATAGCGAGCTGAAAGGATGGCTGAACTCGGCCACTGGGTCTCTTGACACCGTACGGGTGAAGGTGCACGAGCAGATTCAGAACCAGTTGAATCGCATCAGAAAGGTAAATTAATTATTATTACGTGTCAGATATCCTTATCTAATAATTTTTAATGTTGACATGCAGACACTTGAGGAGTCCAGGTCGAAACGACCTATTCCGATGTCAGGATTTCCATTCCTAACATTATTATACAGAGTTTCACACCATGCAATATTAATTATGGGAAATGAGCTGCGGCGGGCGAAAGAGTTGTCGAATGAGGTTTACTCCAGGTGCGGATGTGTAGTACGACGTACGCACCAACTACCATGTGCTTGCGAGCTTCAGCAATGCGTGGACAACAACTACCCAGTTTCGATAGAATGCTTGCACGACTTCTGGAGGACACTCACAATCGGCGAGGGAGTAGTTCCCGATATTTATGATCAAGATCGCTTATACGATCTCGTGCGTGAGGCAGAAGGTCGCGATCCCGCCGTTATGTGTGGCCTCCATCGAGTAGTTCACGAACATCTCTATCCCGAGGCCCAAGAGTGGAATGAGCCTGTTTAAGACATCTGTAAAAGGTCGGCCAAAGAAAAGAGACTCGACGAAACGTGATCGAAGTGCTTGGGAGTACGAAATCCCAAGGGGGACGCAGCTGAGGGCGCAGCAGTACCAGTCGTAGCAGCCAGGGTCGTAGCAGCCATGGCCGTACGTCATCTTCGTCTGTGAAGCGATCTCGTACTTCTACTACGGAGACAGGTAATACTATCTTTCACTCCTAAAATTCATACGAATTTGGATCCACCTCTAATCCGGTAAATGCTTTGTACAGGTGAATCGAACTTCTTCCACAGCCGCTTGCAGTACCACGTAACATCAGTCATCCAACCGTATATAGTTAGTTATAAGGATGTCGTTGCTGACGGCAACTGCGGATTTCGCGCTATCGCCTCCCATATTTACAATGACGAGGACGAATGGGTCACCGTAAGGAATACGTCGCGAACGAAATCGAGGCCCATTGGGATCGTTACTCGGCATTGTACTACGACGATTCATTGGAAATGCAGTTGGATCGTATACGCTGGGATGGGGGGCCTTGCTTGGCAAACCACTGGATGTTGACACCGTGCGATTTGTGGGCTGTGGCGACAATTTCGAACGCTGTAGTTATCCTCTACGGGTACGGCAATGGATCGACCATCAACATGCATTCTACGACGATATTGCCGCTGCATGCCGTTCGTACTGCTGATCGACCGAATCGAACTATCGTCATAGCGCACCTTGGAGATGAGTACCAACATTATATTAGACTGAATTTATGTCCAGACTTTCCTATGCCCGCCTTGCATCCGTATTGGTTCACGTATCGTGATCGACGACTTGCTGGTTGGGAACTTAGATATCATAGCAGATTCGAACACTGGGTGCAACTTATGCGCGAGAATTGTCTATTGTAATTATTAATATTATTTTATAATATTATTATTTATTTTGATGTTTTTAAATTGTATTATTAATATTATTTTAATATGTTATTATATTTTTATGTTATTATTTCATATTATTAATATTTTATGTTAATATAATTATCCTCTTTTTTTTGTGTTTTTACTAATAACATTTTCCCATATTATTATTTATTTTGATGTTATAAAATAAATAATTAATATTATTTTAATATGTTATTATATTTTTATGTTATTATTTCATATTATTAATATTTTATGTTAATATAATTATCCTTTTTTTGTGTTTTTACTAATAACATTTTCCCATATTATTATTTATTTTGATGTTATAAATAAATAATTAATATTATTTTAATATGTTATTATATATTTATGTTATTATTTCATATTATTAATATTTGTTGTTAATATTATTATTCATTTTTTTATTATTATTTTATATTATTATTGTTATTATTATTATTATTTATGTTTTTAAATTGTATTATTAATATTATTTTAATATGTTATTATATTTTTATGTTATTATTTCATATTATTAATATTTTATGTTAATATAATTATCCTTTTTTTGTGTTTTTACTAATAACATTTTCCCATATTATTATTTATTTTGATGTTATAAAATAAATTATTAATATTAATTTAATAGGTTATTAGATTTTTAAGTTATTATTTCATATTATTAATATTTGTTGTTAATATTATTATTCTTTTTTATGATTTTATATTATTATTGTTATTACTACTATTATTTTTTTATGTCTTTAAATTGTATTATTAATATTATTTTTTTTAATATGTTATTATTTTTTGTGTTTTATTTGTTAATAAGATGTTATTATTTGTTATTTCGCGTTATTCCAAACATAATCGAAATATTATAAATAAAATAGTACTTGTCCGATACATAAACGAAATATAAAATAAAATACGAGCAACTCAAGGGGCATTGCGCCATCGGTCGTTCAGGTCGTCCAGCCTGTCTCTGTAGTTCTCCGTCTGCTCGACGTCGTGGAGCTGCAGCGTCGCTAGCACATCGGTAGTCAAGGTATACATCGAGTTGTACCACTGTACACATAATTGATACTTATAAAAATTGATTAAACATACAAGTATAAAAAATCCAAATGACATTAAATTACGTACGTAGTCGGCGTGGCTGCGCGGGGGTATGCCGTCCGATGAGGATCCCGACTCCGACGAAAACAGACGAGGATGAGAATGTCGCTCATACCAGTCCATGTACCCTGCAACGGCCTCACCAAGGTACTCTGCGGTCGACCGGCTGATGTACTAGAGGTTGAGGATGTACGCGTACGGGAACTGCTGGCATCCGCAGAATAATGCACCTATACCTAGAAGGATCTGCTGGCATGACCGCCTTATGTGGCAGACTCATCGGCGGCGGTATGACCTGCACGTATCCCAGCTGGCGCAACACCCTCAAGGGTGCGTAGGGCTCCACGATGTTGCGATACCTAACCCAACCCACGAAAAGAGTCCTCATGTGCTGCGCCGCTGGATCGGGAACGTACGGCAACCAAGCAACCTGATAACATTTCGCAAATTTTATATAATCGTCGTGAATATAGAATATAATTAGTTAACATACCGAGCTCGCAGTCATCATGTCCAGCTGACGGGATCTCAATCAAACGGTGGCCCGTCCGCTCGTACTGAGATACGGACCACATGCGTGATCGTGGCTCGCCAGGCTCCACATGATGGGGTAGACGGTGTGGGCGGAAGCATGGGAAGTACTCGTATATCCACGCCTGTAGTAACGACAGGCACCCAGCTAAACCCCTTGAATCCGCTCGGCTTGCGAGGCCAAGCTGGCGATAGAGGTAAGCAAGAGCGGCCGAACCCCACGATTAATGACTGGCAGATGGCAGCGAGCGGTAGAACTCGTGCATGATGTCGGGCTTCACCCAGTTTCCGCTCTTGTCGACGAACAACGTCGACCCCAATAGAATCCACAGCCAAGCGATGGCCTGGAATCCCGCCGGCCGACCTTCCCGCATCCTCTGCATCACGTCTTTCGACGCTACCGCACCGCCTCTCCAACAACCCCTCAGCACATCTGCGGAGACGCCCATAATCTCCCTCGCGGCGATCTGCTGGTCGCCGGCGTCCGGAGTGCCCGAAACCATCGTCCCGTCGATCGGGATACGCAGGATCTGCTCGACGTCGTGGAGCATGATCATCATCTCCTCCCACGGCATGTGGAATGTGTTCGTGTCGGGGTGCCAGCTGTCACGGACCTAGACTTTGGCTTGCTAGCTCCCGTGCGGCACCTAGTCCTTTAAGCAGCCCCTCGCGTGCTTCACTAGGTCAGCCTCCCAAAACGCTCACGAAAGAAAGCAAAGTGTCGGACAACCCTCGGCTTGAACGTGCCTAAGTGCAAGAGGAAAACCCACACAAGTATCTTAGAGAGAGAACTCAACTCTTTCTCACACAAAAGGAATACAAGTGTTTACAATGAAGGCATTTACCACTTGTTGCAAATGAACTACTCTAAGCCCCTATATATACAAGTTGTCCAACCCGATGGACGGCTAAGATCTACTTGATCTAATGGCTATTATTTACAATCTAGATTATTCCAGGAATATCTCAAGGCATATTCCTCTCTAGAGAGTTCCATAGCATTCTCCACACTTGGACTCTTGACTCTCTAGAATGACCCACAATGTTCCGCTTGGTTCCACGATCTTCCGGAAGGTTCCACACGAATCCGGATGGGCCAAGAATCGTGGATAACCTCCATAGCTCCGTCTCCCTGTCGAACGGATGCTACGTGCCTCGGCCTTGCTTGGTTAGATCGACGTCCCGCACGCGACAAGCTTGGCCGATCCCAAAACTCTTGTTCTGGGGCGCCTCGACACTCTTGGCTCGCATGGTCATCGCCCGATTTGCCCCGACTCTTGGTCAAATTTGTGTGGGCGTGACATCCTCCCCCACCCAACTCGGCAACGTCCCCGTTGCCGTGCCTCCGCATCTCATGCTTTGGCCCCTTCAGATGCCTAGTCTTGCCCCCATTGCCCTCCGAAGTCCTCAACTTCCTCGGCATGGCCCTGACATGGTCACCCGAATTGAATCCTCTCGGCCGAGTCCCTACTACAGCCGTTTTGTTGGTGTGAGCAGCGTCCTCGCATCTCTCCGAGTCCCCCTTGGCTTCGGCTGGCACCCCTGTGCCTAACATGCTTGGATCGTTGCTAGCACCCTCTTGTTCGAGTCGCATGCTCGCCATGCGTCTCGGCTCCCCGGTCTCGCCTATTGCCTCCTCAGAATATTATGGACACCGAGCACTTCCCGTCCTGCCCAAACAGATACAACGAGCTATGCATAGGCATAAGGATGGCAGTGGCCTTACCCATGAAGTCCATGCCCAACACGAGTGCGTGGTCGTCCATCGGCACTACCGTGAAGTCTGCCTGGCCCTCCCAAGCACCAATTTGTAGCTTCACCGCTCGAGCTACCCCGCGCACGGTTGTGTCTTTGGACACCATCTTGACCCTCCCCTTGAAGGCCCCAATATTAAGCCCCAATTTCTTGGCCTCGGCCTCCGTCACGAAATTGTGGCTTGCCCCGGTATCGAGTAATGCCTTGATCTCCTTGCCATTCACCTCTGCCTCGACGAATATGCGCCCCTCGCATGGTTGCACAGGTGGTAGCTTGACCTCCATGGCATTCAATACTTGAATGGCCTCCTCACCACTCAAGACTCGAGCAGCCCCAAGCCTCTGCTCGGGCGCTTCCTCCGTTTCATGCGCTTCCCCTTGCGCAATCATGGCCGTGAGCATCCCCCTCTTGGGGCATTCCGACACCTTATGAGGCCCCCTGCATAGAAAGCAACCCCCCTTGGGCACGAAAGCTTTCTTCTTGTCCTCATAGTCCCGTCGGCCTTGCGTGGGTTCCCGATCTCGACTAGGTGATCGCCCCGCGTCCCGCTCACGAACATGGGTCTCTCCCCCACCTTTGGCTGAGCCCTCTTGCTCGCGCCTTGGAGCCTCCCTCTGGTACTCCACGAGTGACTCGGCAACCATTATGGCCTCTTCCACCGACTTGACACCCCGACGTTGGACTTCCTGCCTTGCCCAACTTTTTAGGCCATCTATGAAGTTGAACAACCTATCATCGTCCGTGATGGTAGGAATCTGAAGAGTTAGCATCGTGAACTCGTCCACGTATGCCTGAATTGAGCCTCGATGCTTCAATTCCCGCAACTTCTTCCTTGCTTCATAGACCACATTCTCGGGATAGAAGTGGCGCTTGAGTTCCCTCTTGAACTCCTCCCACGTGTCCAAGCCACGCGCGCCCCTCTCTATGTCGGCATGCACACGTCTCCACCATAATGCCGCAGTCTCGGTGAGGTAGTTGCTTGCAGTACGGATCTTGCACGCCTCCTCTACGACGCCTAGATCCTCAAAGTACCGCTCCATTCGCCAAAGATAGTCCTCCACTAGCTTGGCGTCCCGCTTGCCGTTGAACCCACACGGCCTTGGCACATCGATAGGCCTTTGGCTAGTCGATCCCCCTGCCGAGCTAGCTCCGTTGCCTCCCCCGCTTAGTGCCAATCTTCGGCATAATGCCACTTGCTCTTGCAGCGAATCCATGACCTCCCTCATTTTGGCCATCTCGCCCCGCAAGACCTCGTTCTCGGCCTTCAGGACCTCGTTGGCTTCCCTCAATGCCTTCGAATCCTCCTTGGTGGCCTCGAACTCCTTGAGAACCTGCCCCTGTAAGGTCTCAACAATATCCCTTACCGTCACAACCATCTCAATGTCGGCCTTGACCTTGTCGAGCTCCTCATGAACGTGCTCCTCTAGAGTTGTCACGCTCCCCTCGACATCCTCAAGCCGCCCCCCTATGGTTGCAACGATTTGGCCCATCTCCGCGATGGTGCCTTCCAACTGACAAGGGTCTCGTGCCTTCGATTGGTCCCGCTTTTTCCTCCCACCTTGGCTAGGAGCCGGCTCACGACCCCTCTCCTCGTTCACTTGCGCATTTGTCTCGGCCATCTTCGCTAACTTTGGCTCTGATACCACTTGTCACGGACCTAGACTTTGGCTTGCTAGCTCCCGTGCGGCACCTAGTCCTTTAAGCAGCCCCTCGCGTGCTTCACTAGGTCAGCCTCCCAAAACGCTCACGAAAGAAAGCAAAGTGTCGGACAACCCTCGGCTTGAACGTGCCTAAGTGCAAGAGGAAAACCCACACAAGTATCTTAGAGAGAGAACTCAACTCTTTCTCACACTAAAGGAATACAAGTGTTTACAATGAAGGCATTTACCACTTGTTGCAAATGAACTACTCTAAGCCCCTATATATACAAGTTCTCCAACTCGATGGACGGCTAAGATCTACTTGATCTAATGGCTATTATTTACAATCTAGATTATTCCAGGAATATCTCAAGGCATATTCCTCTCTAGAGAGTTCCATAGCATTCTCCACACTTGGACTCTTGACTCTCTAGAATGACCCACAATGTTCCGCTTGGTTCCACGATCTTCCGGAAGGTTCCACACGAATCCGGATGGGCCAAGAATCGTGGATAACCTCCATAGCTCCGTCTTCCTGTCGAACGGATGCTACGTGCCTCGGCCTTGCTTGGTTAGATCGACGTCCCGCACGCGACAAGCTTGGCCGGTCCCAAAACTCTTGTTCTGGGGCGCCTCGACACTCTTGGCTCGCATGGTCATCGCCCGATTTGCCCCGACTCTTGGTCAAATTGTGAGGGCGTGACTCAGCGCTCCACAAAAGCACTCAGAAGAGGCTAGTCCAAGTGACCCAGCATGGCATCTGTGAGGTGCGTAAGCCCCGTGCCATCGAGCTCCCTCTGCGTCTCCGGCGGGAATTGGCCGTACCTCGTCTTAAGCGACCGAAGATACAAGGTACGCTGCTCGCACTTCAGCAGTGGCCTCTCCTCCTCACCCGCCCAGATGCGGGGCGCGATGTGCCCCAAGTAACTAGGGATCACCTCGCCATCATGTGGACCACCTGGCTGTGGCCCCTGCACTCTCCAGGAATCGTCATCTACGACCCTGGAGCGCTTGCTCCCTATTTTAATTTTTACGAATAACCACTCATAAATTTATTTTTTTTACGTATATTAAGATACGACATCGCAAGTCAGTTTATAATGGAGAAGGTCCTTACCTGAGGAGATCGGTAGAGCATCGTCGTTGGATGACTCAAACGATGCCGCATCGTAGGGCACATCCTCATCCGCATGAGCCTCCTCATCCGCATGCGGATCGTAATCCGCATATACGGAATGAAAATCACCCGCTCGCTGCCGCCTCCCGTTCCCTACGAACGGATGCATCAACGCCGCAGGCCCGCGTATGACGCTCTCCAGATCCCTCCAACGGGGGGGATCTGCTGCTCCCTCCGAGTAGGGACTTTCAACCCTTGGCCTGCAATTAGATATTTATTAAAAGAAAAAAAACCGATCACCGAATTTCGGCCGGACCATGACCCGACCGAAATCCGACTTCGGTCAGGCAATGGCCGGCCGAAATCGGTACTCGGTCGCCGAGGCCACGACCGAACTCGGATTTCGGTCGTGACCACTCCGACCGAAGCACGATTTCGGTCGGAGCCACGGCGACCGACCGATGATTTCGGTCGGACAAGGGCCGACCGAAAATCGATTTCGGCCGGGCCATTTTTCGCCCCATTTCGCGTCCGATCGACCGTTTTTCGGCGTATTTCGACCCGTTTTCGACAATCTATCTACGTACGAATGAATTTTACGACAATTTTCTTACCAATCGTGACAACACCCCCTTTCCCTTTCCCTTTCTCGTCGATCCATCGCGATTTGCAAAATTCTCTGTTTTTTTGTCTGATTTGGTTGTGTGATTTGAAAAGTGTTGCGTAGTAAAGGATTTTAAATAAGAATTCTTACTTTTATTATATTTTACCTTTTTAAATTAATTTAAATAACATAGGGGCAAAAACGTCTTTTTTCAGCCCTTTAGGGGGCGGTGACTAGGAAAAAGGGGGCGGTAAATAGTAAGTCCCAAAGTTGAAAAAGCAAAAATATGAAAAGGTCAGTACTGTTACGGATTTATTCATCCCATAAATAAAGGAAACTTAGCTTTTATCCGCTTTTTGATGCCACGTCTTATTATTCCTTCCTTTAATATTCATTAAATATATTTTACAAGGTGGTTTAATCGTGGCCCTTATATTTTCAGTCTCCCATTTGACGGTAATGATGTAGTGGAACAGCTGGTGGGACACATAACATGGGACAGGTGATTTCGGGCATGCTTCGATTGGAAAAAGTTTTCGATATTTAACAGGGTTTTCGGCAAGGTCTCCAAGGTTTTCGGCATTAAGTTTTCACAACATATTTTTCGGTATTTTGCCAACTTTTCGGCAAGGATCACAAAGTTTTCGGCATAGCATCAAGAACTTTTTGGCATTATCATAAAGTTTTCGGTATGCTTTCCAAAAAGTTCGGCAAGCTAAACTTGGAAAAGTTTTCGTGATTACAAGATTTTCGTTATTATAAAGATTTCGTCATATCATGAAACTTTTCGGTATCTAAGAAAGTTTTCGTGGAATGAAATGTTTTTCGGCTTAATAAAATCCATTAGTAACCGCTAGCTGGGCCTACTCTGCCTGCCAATGATTAGAAATCCTCGAAAGGCTGTCGTGCACGGTGTAGTTTCCTCTACACTTGGATTATACATTTCAACCAACCAATCTTGTTCGCCTAGTCTAGCCTGCAATATCTCACCAAGTCTCGACACCTCGCCGAAACAGCGTCATCGTTGCTAATGCCTTGTGTGCACCATGTCTCACACGTTTCTTGGGCGCCGCACCAAGCCAGCGCCTGCCTTCGCATAATCTCATGCGCGTGTTGTGCCAACTCTTGTGAGGGTGAAAGACGAGCCGAGCCGGCTCGTGAGCTTGACGAGCCGCTCGGCTCGAGCTCGATATAAATGAGCTCGAGCTCGAGCTTGAGCTCGGATATAGTAGCTTGAAAGCTCGCGAACAGGCTCACGAGCTTTTTTTTTATTATTTTTTTTATTTTTTAATATTTTATATTATTTTATACTATTTTTTCTATTTTTTTATAAATATTTTTATTAAAAGCTCGATATTTTTTAAATTTTTTAAACTTTTTTATTTTTATATTAATTTATATTATTTTTATTAATTTATTAATTTTTTTATTAAAAGCTCGAGCTCGAGCTCGGAGTTCGAGCTCATCTAGCCGTAAATGAGCTCGAGCTCGAGCCGTGAGCTGAAAAGCTCGATGAGAGCTCGAGCTCAGCTATAAGGGCTCGAGCTCGAGCCCAGAAAATGAGCCGGCTCGTTTACAGCCCTACTTGTGCACATTGTCTAAGTGCCCTGTGGTGTGCCATGTGTCCCGCGAAACCAATGCCAAGTATTCCGCACGGTGTGTTATATCCCGCACAGCAATGCCAAGTACTACACCTGTTGTGACTGCCACGCGCCCACCTGTTGCCAACTTTTGCTTGTGCCTATCGTGTGCGCCTCATGATGTGATGCTGTAGCGACCCTGGTTTTCTAATTAGGATTAGTGGCGGATTTCCGCAACGTAAGCCGCGGAAGGCCCGTCTAACAAAAACTTTTTCCAAATTTATAATATATTACGATAAAAGAATATTTACAGAGTCAACTCTATACAATGGCCGAAGCCCCCAAAATGTCAAAAGAACATAACCTCTAAAGTCGCTCCACAGGTCTTCATCCATGTACTGCCCCGCCCTCAAAAGACCGTAGAGCACCGCCACTAGCCGCCTCAGTCTTGACGCGTATCAGCGTTAGACTCAGTACCTACAACACGTAAACACTGAGCGATTTGCCCAGTCGGTGAACAAAAATGCATGAATGCACGTGTACACTCAGTTCCAGCCCCAATGTCTCGCATGCAATGTACTCTCTTTCTTTTCCCACAATCCTATCTCAAATCACACAACACAGGGCCCTAGGTCAGACTCGACATCTCGCGCATCCATAATATAACAACAATCTACGGAAGCTTACACTAGCAGCGTTTTGACGACGCAACTGCCCTGCTAGGTCGCTCTTCCGTAGGCGGTAGCCTACGCTGACAGCGTTTTGACGATCACGCAACTGTCCTGTCAGGTCGCTTCTTCCGCTGAAAAATAACAATCACGGCGGTTTTGCACCTCGGGACGTTCAGGCCCGAGTAGACAGATCGATCACGCCTGCCTGCCATCAGGTGTCATACGAGTACTAACCTCGGCTCCTCAACGAGTCATCAGTCACAATTTTCAATCTACCCCGCTCGTCCATACGACAAATAATCACCGTCTCAATACGGTGTATATGTCTCTCAACCTGATATGATATGCATATGCCATGCATATAATTTAATGGAACATGATATAAATGTAAAACACGTAAATCATGTAACACACCGAGTCACATAAGTACATATAAATCAGGTAGGTCTTTACGCGTTGCAGACGAATAATTCACCTACCTGTCCTCCTGCTAAAAGCAGTCACGAGATCTGATGAAATTCCTAAACCTCGGACCTCTGAACATATAAATATCATTAGTATTCATTCTAATTCTTGAACGGTACTTGTATAAAATAATTATATTTTAGTACTAGTCTAGAGGACGATGGTAACTTGCAGAAACCCTCAATAATTCGCCTGATATTAGTAGGGGTGTTCAAAAGTCGGGTTAACCGAATTACCGAACCGAAAACCAAATATTCGGTATGAACCGAACCGAACCGAAAATTTTTCGGTTCGGTCCTCGGTTCTTAAAAATAGAAAACTGAAAATTTCGGTTTTTTAGATTCAGTAAATCGGTTAACCGAATAAAACCGAAAAAACCGAAATTTAATAAATTATTCATATATATTTAATAAATTAAATAATATATATAAAAATTAATTCGATTTGGTTATTAAAATATTATTTTCCCCAATATTTATATATATATTTATTAAATTAATTAAAATATATATAAATAAATTAATTCAGTTTTGGTATTAAAATATTATTTTTTCCCCAAAACTATTTTTTTTTAATTTCGGTTTTTTGGTCGGTAACCGAAACCGAACTGATTAAAATAAAAAACCAAAAATTTCGGTAACCGAATTTTCGGTTCGGTTCAGTTTTTACCGAATGAACAGCCCTAGATATTGGAAATATGCTGGATTGTCCGGAAATTCAGTTCGATTCTAATATAAGTTAAGTAATTCCCGACTTGATACCTAATTTAAGTTTCGTCCGAAGATTTATTATAATATTGGTCAAAGTCGGGTCAACCCTAATTCACAAAAAATCTCGGCGACAGTATACGTAGAATCGCCCGATTTGTTACGTTCAACCCTAGTTTCGTCGATAATTCTTTGGTCATAAAATCGCCTGATCATTCTTTGGTCATAAAATCGCCCGTTCAAGCCCTAGTGTCGGCCGATTCTTTAAGCATCAAATCGCCAGATACGTCATGCTTGGGTTTACTTTCGTCGAATGTTTATTTCAGCAGCAAATCGCCCGATTCATCACATCCTCAAATCGGCCGATTCCTTGTGGTGCTTAGGTAACACGGCGAAAGTCCCCATTTCGAAGCTCTTTCGCCCGATTGTTTAGCTCTTATCATTTTCATCGCCCCGATATGTTTTATTGTCGAAGCCCATATTCGCCGTGTTGTTCAAGTCGCCTGATAGTTCATGTAAATTTCTAAAATCGCTCGATTATTTGACCTCCACGTCGCCCGAAAGTGCATTCAAATTTCTTAAGAGCACGTAATATTCTAAATTCGCTAGAATTCTTATACTACCATAATCACCTTCAAAAGTTATTACTAACCTAGAAAATGGTACAACCTTATATTGAATTCCCATGAATATCCCATGGTTCAAAAATCGTTGAAACACATCATATTAATATCTATGACAACACACCAAAGCTTAGAGAGTTGGGGTTTCGAAACCTATATATTTCGAGCCTTCCTATAACCGCATGATTATGTATGCTAACAGTATATGAATACATATCAGCTATAAAAAGGTTACATGATGATGATATAATTCTCACCTTAACTTTTGACTCCTTCGAATTAGTGTAAGGGCTTGAGCTTATTAAGACTTCTTTCCTCCTATCTCCTATCTTCTATCTTCGTTTCTTGCTCTTCCTTTTTCCAACTTGGGAGTTTTATCAAATGATTTATGGATATACACTAGTGCTTTGAAAAACGAGGATGATGCGACAAGGTGGTGCCATATTATTTCCCTCCTCTTTAAGTAATCTATTGTTATCATCTACTTTTAATGGTTTTCGGCTTTGTTCTATATAAGTTAAATCGATTTTTAGCTCAAATTAAGGTATTCTAATGTTATTAATTTCGTTGAAGTCCTTTGTTAAATTTCGAAAATAATTTGTTCCAAAGATCTCAAATTCCTTCATTACGATTTTTAGTGCATTACATAGCTAATCACATCAAAATCCCTGCATTAAAATTTACGGGTCTTACATTCTCCCCCTCCAAAACAATTTCGTCCCCGAAATTACGCCAACTGAAATAACTCGGGATAACGAATTCTCATATCATCCTCACGCTCCCACGTGACTTCCTCAATTGATTGATTTTGCCACAACACTTTAACAAACGGAATAGTCTTATTCAGTAACCGTTTGGACTCGTACATCAGAATTCCTACAGGCTTAAGTTGATAGAGGAGTTCGTTCTGGATCACGTGACTCGGGTCCGCGATGTATTTTTGTAATGTCGATACGTGGAATACGTCGTGAACTTGCAATAACGAGGCTGGCAATTCTAATTGGTATGCAACTTCGCTAACTCGTTTCAAAACCTGAAGGGGCCTATGTATCGGGGACTGAGCTTACCCTTTCTTCCGAAGTGCTTTACTCCTTTCATCAGGGAAATCCTTAGAAAGACTTGATCATCCTCTGCGAACTCTAAAGGTCGTCTTCTGTGATCTGCATAACTCTTTTGACGACTCTGAGCTGTTCGCATTCTTTCCCGAATTTTCGTCACAGCTTCTGTCATTTCTCGGACCATATCGGGTCCTAGCAGTGTTCTCGCCGATTTCGTCCCAATGGACTTGGGATCGGCACTTACGCCCGTATAAAGCCTCATACGGTGCCATGCCGATTGTAACGTGGAAACTATTGTTGTAAGAAAACTCTATCAGTGGCAGATACTTACTCCAGTTTCCTTTGAAGTCGAGTACGCATGCCGTAGCATATCCTCGAGAGTCTGAATCGTTCGCTCAGACTGCCCGTTGGTTTGGGGATGATAAGCAGTACTGAATGCGAGCTTGGTTTCCATTGCTTTCAGCAAGCTCTGCCAAAAGTTCGACAAAAATCTCGAATCTCTATCCGAGACGATAGAGGTCGAAATTCCTTGGAGTCGGATAATTTCCTTAATATATAATTCAGCATAGCGTTTGGAAAACGTAGAACTGATTGGAAGGAAATGGGCTGATTTAGTTAGGCGATCAACAATCAACCAAATAGCATCGTGGCCTTTCATCGTTTTGGGTAACCCAACGACGAAATTCATCGTGATATGATCCCATTTCTACTCTGGAATTGGTAGGGGCTGGGTTCCAACGGGTCGCTTGTGTTCTGCTTTAATCAGTTGGCAGGTCATACATCGATTTACGAATGCAACGATGTCCTTTTTCATTCCCGACCACCAATATATCTCTGCAAATCTTGATACATCTTTGTCGAGCCCGAGTGTACGGAGTACGTCATTACATGTGCTTCTTTCATTATGGTTCGCTGTAGCTCCTCGTTGTTGGGCACATATAGTCGATTCTTGTAACGTAAGGTTCCATCTTCTCGTATCTCAAGGTCCTCCGGGAGTGCATCTTTCACTTTATAATAAAATTCTTCCTCTTCTTGGGCTTTTCTAATTCATTCTAGCAACGTAGGCTGAAAAGTTAGTGTTGCTAGTTTCATCTCGACCTCACCTAAATCAACTACCTCCACTCCAATCTTTTGCAACTCTGCGTTCACCGCACGAGGCATCTTTTTCAAGTAATCTAGACATAGGTCGTGGAATCTTAGCGAAATCCTTAATGAATCTACGATAAAACCCAGCATGTCCTAGAAAACTCCTAATTAACCTTACGTTCGAGGGAACGTGTAATTTTTCTATAGTCTCTAACTTAGCTCGGTCCACTTCGATTCCTTTAGAGGAAATCTTGTGTCCCAAAACTATAACCTCTCGAACCATGAAGTGGCACTTTTCCCAATTAAGTGCCAAGTTCGTATCCTCCAACGTGCGAGTACGAGCTTCAAATTAGCAAGACAAACGTCGAACGACGACCCAAACACAGAAAAATCATCCATAAACACCTCCATCACCTCGCCTACCAACTCGTCGAATATAGACATCATACATCGTTGAAAGGTGGCTGGGGCATTGCATAGACCAAATGGCTCATTCGGTATGCAAATGTACCGAAGGGACAGGTGAAAGTGGTCTTCTCCTAGTTCTCAAGCGCAATAGGGATCTGCAGGTATCCTGATAAACCATCAAGAAAGCAATAAAATGAGTGACCAGATAGTTTTTCTAACATTTGGTCGATAAATGGTAAGGGAAAATGGTCCTTTCTCGTGGTGTCGTTCAATTTTCTGTAGTCGATGCACACACGCCACCCAGTTACTGTCCTTGTTGGAATCAACTCGTTCTTGTCGTTAGTGACGATCGTCATTCCTCCCTTCTTTGGGACCACTTGACTTACCCAAGCAATATCTGATATGGGGTAAATCATCCCTACGTCTAGCAACTTAAATCACCTCCTTCTTCACGACATCCTTCATATTGGGGTTAAATCGCCTTTGACGTTGAGCGACCGGCTTGAACTCGTCCTCCACCAGAATCTTTGTGCGTACAGTAGCTCGGACTGATTCCCCTGATATCTTCCACGTTATTGCTTTCTTATGCGCTTTCAATATTTCCAAGATCTGACTTTTCGGCCCGTCGTCGAGACTTGCAAAAATAATAACCGGTAGCCCTTCGTTGCTTCTAGAAACGCGTACTCGAGGTGGTCGGGCAACGGCTTCAACTCTAGGACCGGTGGCTCCTCGACCGAGCTCTTTGCCTTCTCTTCTTCGCTGCTTTTATCGACGTCATAATGGGCTCGTCGTCCTCCTCCTTGCACTTGTCGATTGCCATAATTGTTCCTTCGTCGTCATACACCTGTACGGACCTTGCACAGAAGCGTAAGTTAATAACACTTATCATCAAGTTCATTACTCTTCTTCATCGATTCAGCCGTATTGAACGTAACTTTCTCGCTATATACCGTCAGAGTCAACGTCCCATTCCTAACATCTATCATAGTCTAACCTGTAGCTAAGAATGGTCTACCTAGGATCAATGGGACATTATCATCCTCCTCCATATCTAAGATAACAAAATCGGCGGGGATCACGAATTTACCTACCCTAACTAGGACATCCTCGATAACTCTTCGAGGGTATTTTAGCGATCTATCAGCTAATTGAAGGCTCATTCTAGTGGGTCGTGGTTCACCTAATCCTAAGCGCTTAAACATGGAATACGGCATTAAATTTATACTAGCTCCTAAATCAGCTAAAGAACGCTCAACTACTAAATCGTCTATAAGACAGGGAATAGTAAAACTCCCTGGGTCTTTGAGCTTCTTCGGCATCTTGTTCTGGAGTATCGTCGAGCACTCTCCTCGTAGGCATATTGTTGAAACGTGCTCGAGCTTCCTTTGATTCGTCAGCAAGTCCTTCAGAAACATAGCAAAACTAGGCATCTGCGTAATAGCTTCAACAAACGGTAAGTTAATATGTAATTCTTTACACATACTCATAAATTTACCGAACTGTGCCTCGTCTCTATCTTTCTTTAACCGAGCTACGTAAGGGATCTCCGGCTGGTACTGCTTCACTGGTGGTCGCACAATCTCCTTTGCCCTTTTCTCTTTGAGGCTCGACCTTCTCCTTCTCAGCTTCGGCCTTCTCAATATCGTCGCCTTTGCTTACCTCCACTCCTGGCTCGTCGTCGACCTTGACCTCAGTTTTACCATTAGATTTCTTTTTTGGGGGGTACCTCTTGCAACTCTCTCCCGTTTCTCAGGGTCACCGCTTTGCAGTACTCTTAGGGTTCGGTTCTGTTAGGATATTTATAGATTGTGTCAATAGTTTATGTCTTGGGTTTAATATTGTAATTATCTTTGTAGCTTGGGCTTTGGACTAGAATGTAATTATTTAAATTTTTAGTGTTTGGGCCTTAATATACCTAGGGTTAATGTGGTATATAAGGTTTTACCAACACAATTTGAAAGGTAATCAAATATCAAAAGGCTTATCCTATTTTTCACATAATATACACACTTGAAGGTGAGATCCTCTCCCTTTTCATTCCATTAAAGCCTCTTTGATACCTTGTTTGGTGCAATCAGGACCAACAAGTGGTATCAGAGCAAACGTGGATCGATCTGCATTGATTTGAATCCAGTTTCGTTCGTTTCCGAGAAAGATCAAAGGTGTTTTGGGCAAAAATCACTTTCGGGCATTTTGAACTCGTTTTGGGGTTTTAATGCTTCGTTTTTGTGTTTAAAACCTTCCCCAGATCGATTCTATGCCTAAAATGTTTTTAGAACACTTTTGGATCAGTTTTAATGAGTTTTGAGCATGATCGAAGCAAAAATTCTTAAGAAAAGGACATCTCGGCCACTCTCTGTTTTTTGTCGATTTGATCTGTTTTTTTGTTGTTTTTAGCCCACAAATCGGTCGATTATGTGTTTAGGAAAAATTTCTGAAGTTTAGGATCAAGTTTGAGCGATTTTGGTTGAGTTGAGCAAGAACTGGACGATTTTCTGGCAAAACGCATGATAGTAATGGAACAGTGAAAGCTCGTTCTTGACCGCGAAAATTTTTGCTTAATCGTTCAAGTCCGCGAAATCTTCACATCTGCGAAGTTTGATTCCGAGAATTTACCTAGAACCGCGAAAATTTCACTTTCACTCATTCTTTTTCGCAACGGCCTATCTTCAAAATCCGAGAAACTTTATATACGAGAAATTTCTTTCCGAGAATGATCTAAACCGCGAAATTACCTCTGTGTAACTTCATCTTTCTCAACTGCTCACTTTCAAAACCTGAGAAATATTACTAAGTCGAGAAATTTTCAGCCGAGAACTTTTCGAAATTCTTTATCCGAGAAAGTTTCAGACAAGAAAGTTTCCTTCCTACGAGAAATTTTTTAAATCACGATTTTCAAATCCGAGAAACTTTCTCAAATCACACTCCGACCCGCGATACTTCTTCCAACATGAAGATTTCTTCTCAAACCTGAAAATTCTCAAAACTAAGAATCTTTCTCACATGCGAAATTTTAAAATCCGAGAAATTTTCAACAGAGAATTTTTCTTCCGAGAATTTCTCTTTAAAACTCACAAACACCGAAATTTCTCAACACATAATTTCTCGGATAATTCTTCATATAATCACGTCCCTTCAAACTGCGAATTTTTTTTTCTCCCTGACGTGTTAAAATTTTTTTCCGTGTTAAAAAATTTTCTCGGGGTAAACTTTTCTCAAACTTATTTAAGATTTGATCCTTACACTTTAGTCCTATCACCCTAGACCAATTTTGAAATAATTTTTTTCTTTCTCGCCTCAAATCTCGTTTTTAAATTTCTAGAACTTCTCCAAATTTCAAGATATACTTTCCCTTCATACATTATCGACCATCACACATGTTCACTTAGTTCTAAGAAATTCTTTAAACGATTTTTCACAAACTCTACTCGTTAAACTCATCTTTCTCATCTCGTTCGTCACTAACTCTCTTATCTATACAAGATCAAAACCACGGACGATTCGACTGCACCAACCATGTCTACCACAAACGACATCTCAACAGTGGGCTCCGACACCAGGCCTCCGATGCTGCGACAAGGCGACTACAGCATATGGACAAACCGATTCCTCACGTTCATCAGGAACAAAGGCTCACCACTCTCTCAAAACCTACTGGACTCCATTTTCAATGGTCCAGCACAATTCTGGACGATCATCCCTGCACAGCCAAATGCAAACCTTCCCATGGATGAACGCCGCACTCCAAGAGGTCCCATCAATGAGGATGAAGAGGCTCGTGCACAGGCCGACGAGACTGCCAAAGGATACCTCTTCCAGGCTATGGGCAACGAAGTCTACGCTCACATCGAGTGCTGCACAACTGCTAAGGAAATATGGGATGAACTCGTGGAAATCATGGCAGGCACAACTGAAAGTGCTCAGGGGAGGAAATCAGCATGTCTCTCGCAGTATGAACACTTCCAAGCCTATGAAGGAGAGGAGTTGCGTGATACATACCTCCGATACTTGAAGGTCATCAATGAACTCAAGAAAGCCAAGATCTCGAGGGACAAATTTGACATCAACAACCGCTTCCTTGGTAGCCTCAAACCACATTGGGGAAATGCAACTGCGATGATGATTTAGAGTAAGGACCTCTCCAACACCTCCATCCATGCTCTCTACGACAGCCTGTCTGCATATGCTCCTTACGTGCAACCTCAGTCCGCCAACACTCGAGTCGACCCACTGGCTCTCCTCTCGAACAAAAGTACCGAACGATCTTCCACCGCTAAGGACAAACAGAACAAAGGGAAGCTACCAGCCGTTGTATCTGACGCCTCTTCAGGATCCGAAGCTGATACAGAATCTGATGAAGATATTCGTGATCTACGCAAGCAACTGGCAATGCTCACAAAGATGGTCACAAAGAAGATCGGGAAAAAATCCTCATCCTCCTCCAATCGCCAAAGAACCTTTAGCGGCACCAAAAAGACCACTCCCACGGAAGAATCTAAGCCGATAAAGAAAGAGGAGGACTCAGCACCTCAAAGTTCTGTGAAGTGCTTTCGGTGTGGAAAGACAGGTCACTTTGCCAAGGAATGCCACGCCCCACGCATGAAGGACTCTGGCTACTACGACCGTAAGGCCAGAATGACCCGCAAAATGGAAAGTGGGAAAGTTCTACTTACCGAGGAAGCTGAATGGGTGAACGACACTTCAGAAGACGAGGAGCCTCAGGATGAAGATTGCTGCATGGCAAGGCTGGTCGAACATGACGAGGACGAGGAGATGGCCAACACCGATGAGAACACAGCTAAGACTCCTACCAACGCCGAGTCTGAGGTACGAATTTCGCAACTCGATGATGTGTTCAATCACCGTCACACCATTAAGAAACCCACCGTAGATGCTAGGGAGTATGAAGAACTTAAGCTAAAATTTGAAAACAACTATACATTACTTAGTTTAAAAGTAGAAGAGCTCGCTTGTGCAAACGAACGTCTAATGGCCTCTGAAGCGTTAGTCAAACGTCTGCAAAGCAAGAATAAGCAAAGTGAGAATAAGGTAAAGGAAACCACACTGGCCATCAGTTCATGCGAAACATCTCGTCTCCTAACTGCATCCCAATATGAACTACTTACAAAGGAAAGAGTTAGGCTGTACCGAAAGGTGAGGGAACTTGAAGAGCAACTTCACCTTAGAAACAAAAGCGCACGCATCTTATGCCTATTGTACCAACCAGTTGAAACAGAATTCTACAACGCCCGGGGGGGAATCGGCCTGGCCAGCAATTGCATTCCAACACCGTTAACAGTTAAAAGGTATAACATATGTAACACTACGTTCCTGCAAACAAGAAATGGTGCTCCCTCGCAACTTAGGCCATTTCTGAGATCATCATCTGCAGTCATCTCGGAAGAAAAAAGAGTACAGAACATTCACTGGGCAGAAATCGCGTATGACTACACAGAATTGAATACTAGTGATAACACTAAGATACCTTCACTCTTGGAGGATGTCGAAACCTTACTCCCAACCAAAGAACAGGAAGTTGCTTTCCAAGATGCGCTCTCTCGCACCTACATCCCAAAGAAACTTCTGCTCATAGCAGAACTAGAACGAACACTAGAATTAGAAAGGAAGGCCTTTGCAAAGGAGCGAAATGAACAACTTAGCAAAATCTTTACACTAGAACAATTTCACAATACGAACAATCCCTCTACATCGAGTCAAGTACCCGATTCTCAAACATGTCAATGTAAGAGGATGGCGGAGATGACTCCTGAAGCTGAAACTTGTTCAAACACTAACTCTCGTATTCCTATGGATACAGGGAATGTGCGTTCGACGTCTCTGGAAGGAAGTTCATTTGCAATAAAGGAGGACCCGCTCTTCGATGACAAGAAGAAAAGACCATCCTATATTCGTCTTTCCAACCTATGTACTGAATCCCAACATCTTAAGGACGTAGATAATTATGTTACCAGAACGTCCTTTGACAAACTAATGTCTATGTGTTGCTGCAATGACTTTATTCTTCCACGCTTTCATGAATATGAGGCACACGAACACGCAACACTCCGACCAAAAGGCAAACCTCATCTACAACGCCCTTGCATTCTCCCAGTTCATCTACGCCCACGGTTAAGCGAAAACACCATCCAACGCTGAATACAAAGTCACCTACTGCTCGCAAGCAAAAGACGACTAAAACCAAAAGGCGACAACAACAACCAAAACCTTCACGTCAATTCACGAATAAGACAACGTATATGCAAGCGCAAGTTAGGCAAATATGGGTTAGAAAAACCATAATCCCACCTCCTCAAACAAATCACAAAGGGAAAGCTAAAATAGATCCAACACAACCTGATTTAGACCCCACATGTCTCGTTAAGCGCATGAAAATTTTACTTGTATCACAAGAAGGTCCCGTCCGTAAACGGGGACCCAACGTTTACTGATGATTGCAGGTCTGTCATGTGTGGTATCTAGACTCGGGTTGCTCCACACACATGACGGGGAACAAAGAGCGATTGAGCAACTTCTCCGAGCGCAATTGCGGAAGGGTCTCCTTCGGAAACAGTCAAATGACGCCAATTCTCGGAACTGGTGATCTCGTCCATGACAAACTGACGATTAAGGGCATCTCTTACGTCGAGGGTTTGAGCTACAATCTTTTCAGCATTGGCCGTTTCTGCGACAAAGGATACAAGGTTCTCTTCGAATCTGACATCTGCAGCATTATCGATGCCTCGGGACTACCTCTTCTCTCTGGAACACGCATATCTCACCTCTACGTACTCAATCTTACGACCTCTCGACCAATTTGCCTTCTCTCCCGTGCTGCACCCAAGTTGAACGATCTATAGCACCGGCGTCTTTCACACCTCAATTTCAAGACTATCAACAAACTGCGTCAGAATAAACTCGTCAACGGTCTACCCCAACTGTCATATCATAAGGAACACCTCTGCTATGCCTGTGAATTGGGGAAGATGAAGCGATCATCACACATCTCTAAGGAAACACCGTCCTCTAAGCTCATCCTTGAGCTCTTACACATGGATCTATGTGGCCCAATGCCTACGGCTACACTCGGAGGAAGACGGTATATTCTTGTGATTGTCGACGACTTCTCACGCTATACATGGACGAAACTCGTTCGCACAAAGGATGAAGTTCCTGATTTAATCATCGAGTTTGTTGTTACGTCCCAAACTCTTCATCAACAGAAGGTTCGGATTATCAGAACTGACAATGGAACTGAGTTTAAGAACAAGAAGCTCAGTGATTTCTATGCTACTCAGGGCATCACCCAGCAGTTCTCAGCTGTGAAGACACCAGAACAGAATGGTGTCGTTGAGCGTAAGAATAGGTCCCTAGTTGAAGCAGCTAGGACTCTCCTCATCCAATCCGGACTTCCTCACTCTCTTTGGGGCGAAGCTATTCAAACGGCCTGTTACACGTAGAACCGGGCTTCCATCCACAAGAGATTCAACCGCACCCCATACGAGATGCTGAATAACCGTCGTATCCCAGATATATCTTATCTAAGGGTCTTCGGTTGCCGATATTTTGTGGCCAATGATCGCCAACATCTTGGGAAGCTTGATCCAAAAGCACTTGAAGGAATCTTTGTTGGATATTCGCTGAACTCGAAGGCATACAGAGTCTATCTTAGGGAGAAACGATCAGTAATAGAGAGCACATGTCACATTTGACGAAAGCGAAGGCGACCTCATGACTTCTGCTCATATTAGTCCAGAACCAGGTCTTCTACAGTCGTTGACAAAAGGTCAACCTTCAACGACGGGAACTTCCTCATCTGAGGGCAATTCTGGTGAACTGTATCTCGATCTACTCTTCGAGTACTTCTATCCAGTCCCCAAGACTCCCGTCGCAACCACTCAAACTACCGCTGCACCCACCCCACCTACACCACCAGCTATCAGCGATGATGTCGTCCCGCCAAACTTGGATGATCTCAATCTCAACGAAGACGACATTTTACCCAACCCTGGGAACATTGCTGATCCTGATGCTGAACCTTCTCAATCTACTACGGTTGAGATCTCTTCTTCGGACACCGGACCCCAATCTAATGAGCCTCCAATCGATACAAATGCGGCCAGCTCCTCACAGACCAATGTACCACTTTGGGCTCGCTCTCATCCTACCGATCAGATTATTGGGGATCCCACATCCGGTGTTTCGACGCGTTCGGCTACGATGAATGAAAGTCTGTTCGCTTGCTACCTCAGTCAAGCCGAACCATCACGAGTAGCTGAAGTTCTCAATGATCCTGATTGGCTGATTGCAATGCAGGAGGAAATAAATCAGTTTGAACGTTTACAAGTCTGGGAACTCGTACCACGCCCTCACAACAGATTCATTATCGGCACGAAGTGGATCTTCAAGAACAAAAAGGATGAAGACGGTGTTGTCATCCGCAATAAAGCAAGACTTGTGGCTAAGGGGTACAACCAACAAGAAGGCATCGACTACGATGAAACTTTCGCCCCCGTCGCTAGGATCGAAGCAATATGAATTTTTCTTGCCTTTGCTGCTCACAAGAACTTTAAAGTTTACCAAATGGACGTGAAGACTACATTTCTGAATGGATTTCTCAAAGAAGAAGTGTACGTTGATCAACCGGAAGGGTTCTTGAGCAAAGAGTTTCCTCATCACATATATCGACTCTACAAGGCCCTCTACGGACTAAAACAGGCTCCCCAAGCTTGGTACGACGTCCTTTCAGACTTCCTTGTTCAGTCTGGGTTCAAGAAAGGATCTCTGGATACAACTCTCTTCACCAAGCGGAGTAGTCCGGACATCATGATTGTGCAGATATATGTCGATGACATCATTTTTGGATCGACTAAACCACAACTATGTGAAGAGTTTGCAGAATTGATGAAAGAGAAGTTTGAAATGAGTATGATGGGCGAGCTTAATTTCTTTCTTGGTCTTCAAGTAAAGCAACTCCCCGACGGAATCTTCATCAACCAGTCCAAATACATCCATGACATCCTCGAGAAATATGGAATGAAGGATGCTAAGACTGCTGCTACACCTATGTCTCCCTCTGGCCGACCCGACGCGGACCCATCTGGTGCTCCCGTTGACCAAACCGTCTATCGTGGGATAATAGGATCTCTTCTGTACCTCACTGCTAGTCGACCGGATATCGTTCTCTCGACTGGAATCTGCGCTCATTTTCAGGCTACACCGAAGGAATCACATTTCACTGCTGTCAAAAGGATTCTCCGCTATACCAATCTGGGTTTGTGGTACCCCACTTAATCGGACTTCAAGCTGGTTGGATTCTCTGACTCGGATTACGCAGGATGCAAGATGGATCGAAAAAGCACCTCTGGAGCTGCACACTTCTTGGGCGGTAAACTCGTGAGTTGGTCTTCTCGAAAACAAAACTGTGTCTCAACTTCGTCGACGGAGGCAGAATATGTCGCCGCCGCTAGTTGTTGTTCACAGCTTTTGTGGATGAGAACCCAACTTCGAGATTTTAATTTTCATGTTAATAAAATTCCCATTTATTGTGACTCGAAGAGTGCGATTGCGATGACGAGTAATCCGGTACATCACTCGAGAACGAAACACATAGATATCCGTCACCACTTCATCAAAGAACATGTCGAACAAGGACGATTGAATTGCACTACGTCACTACCGAAGATCAACTAGCCGACATTTTCACAAAACCGTTGGATGTCAAACGATTCCAACACCTTGTGACTATGTTGGGCATGTTGAATATTCCGTTGTGATCATCGACCCTACATGAACTTTGATAAAGTGTACATATGTCTTTTCACTTCACTTCATTCTCTATGTGTCACTAAATTATGTCTCTCAAGGGGGAGTTTTCGATTAAGGGGGAGTTTCTGCTTTTTCCGTTATTTAAAAAGGGAATTTTCAAATTAAGGGGGAATTTCTGATTTTGCCTATTTAAAAAAAGGGGGGGTGAAATTTAATTTAAATTTTTGGTCAAATGAAGTAAAAATTGGACCAATTGAATTTGGGTTGAAATTTTAATTCTTGGTCAAACTGGGTCAAAATTGGACCAATTTAAATCCAATTGGACTCAATTTTGGCCAAGCCCGCGAAATTCAGCTCAGGACTCAATTTTGACCAAGCCCGCGAATTTCGGCCCATTTACTCTAATTCTCGCATGAACAGTCCCAAAACCCCAAAACACTTAACTCTTTTTCACAATCTTACAAATACCCGAGAAAAATTCAAAACGTTCGCACCCTACTCTTCGAAAATTTCTCAACCTCTTGCGTCGTCGTCGTCTTCAAATCCGTCTTCAAACTCTGTTTATCTGCATTCTCCGTCCTCAAAATCAGCTTTTCGGTATGAATACATCCAAAATAAACCCATTTCCGTTCATTTAATCCAGTTTTTGCCCCGTTTTGTTAAATTTTTTAGGTTAAAATTAATTTTTTCTCGGCTTAAAATCGGATGCATGTTAGGTTTTTGGAGTTTAAAAACCCCAAATCTGTATTGCCCATCCAATTTCGAGTCGATTGAGTCCAGATTGATGCATTTTGGTTAAGATTTAAATAGGTCTAAGGCAAAAATCATTGAGTAGTTTCGTACGTTTTTCACACAGTGTTCTTCGCCGAGAAAATTTTTTCAAAAAAAATACTCCAAACGATGGATTTTCGCTGCTACAGTGAGTGAGTTTCCGCGAAAGTTTTTATCCGAAAAATCTCTTGCGTTAAATTTTCGCTGCTACAGTGACTAAGGTCCCGCGAAAGCTTTCATCCGAGAAATTTGTTTTCCTTACCTTAGATTTTTCTCCGCAACAGTGAAGTTATACCCCGCGAAATTTCGTACACCTCACGTCATATTACATCTTTTCGCATCTTCACTATTTCGCAACCACAGTGAACAAAAAAATTTCTCAATCCACAAAGCTTTTTTCCCTCCGCGAAACTTTCATATAACTTGCGAAAAATTTCTCTGCTTGCGAAAAATCTTAATATCTTTTGAGAAAATATTTCAACCGAGAAATTTTTGGATATCCTTTGAAATTTCATGACTTGCGAAACTTTTCCTTATATGCAAAAATTTCATGGATAGACTGAGTGCGAAATTTCCTTGATATATGCGAAAATGTCTCTCGACTTGTCTATGTATGATAATTAGCAAAATTTCTCATTGCATGCGAAAATTTTGGACAACTTGCGAGACTTCTTAACTTGCGAAAATTTTCCCTGCATACGAAATTTTACACAATATGCGAAAACTTTCTCGACATGACTACGTGTTATAATCTGCGAAATTTTCCATTGCATACGAAATTTTACACAAAATGCGAAAATTTTCTCGACATGACTATGTGCTATACTTAGCGAATTTTCTCATCACATGCGGAAATTTTTGGACAACTTGAATTTACCTATGCGAAATTCTACACTAAATGTGAAACTTCAATCTTGAAAATTTTCTAAGTGTAGGAAAACTTTCGTATGAATTCCTAAATTGTCTCACATCACATGAATACTTTCAAGCCAAATATTTTCTAAGTAGTGGGAAAAGGACTCTAAGTTAGCTTTAATCTTAATTTTATTTTTCCGGGCACGTTTATGTCTCATGTTATTGTTTCACCCACATCCCTGTTCTCACAATCTAATCCGTACTAATAATGTTATAATTACTGTCAAGTACAGATATGACTAACACAAACCAAGAAGCACTTGAAGCGCTTGAGGCTGCCGCAGTTCAAAGGGATGTAGCTCGCATCGAACTCAACACATTAACGTATGTTCCACCAATCGAGCAGGTCTTCCCAACAAGTCAATGGGCTGCCATGATACCAAACAACCATATGGTGGACTTGGACAACTTCAGATGCGACGCCCCCATCATCATAGAGATCCTCAAAGGGCATCCCCTCCGACACGCCCTCTCTCATGGCGAGCCAGAAGCTCAAGTCTACCTCCAACAGTTCTGGCACACTTTGCAGATAGCTGGACCACTCCACCTTGCTAAAACATTGTCCGCCCAAATCGATCAAGAAACTGTGGTCCTCACTCGCAAGACTGTCCAAGAAGTGCTTCAACTACCTATCTATTCACCATACGACCCACTACCAACTCACAAACAACTCATCTAGGACATCGACAGATTAGGCTGAGAACACAAAGAAGAAAGGCCCACTCGTTCTCAGTGAAGTCACCACTCGCAACCTACCACAACCCTGGCGAACGTTATATCTCCTAATAAACAAGTGCATGTCAGGGAAGCATGCCGGCCAGGACCGTGGGAACCACCAAATCCTCACCATCCTAACCGGCATCGCCCACAACCGCAAGTACAACTACGCCGACATCATATGGATGGATCTCGTCTCCATGATTCAACGACGCGATCGAGAAGTCGCCAAGGGAGTCACAAACCGCTTCGTACCCTACATGCGGTGGCTCCCAATGCTCATCAAACACTTCCGTATCTTCTCCACTAGCATCCGCATCCGCCCGGCGAGCGAGCACTTCATCATTCCCACTGTCGAGAAGTTTGCCAAGAAAAATACTCCGGCGAAAGATCGACACGCAATGATCATTCCGGATGACGTTCTCGCCTACGCAGACCCGACAAATCCGCACGTCCGTGAATATCGCGCCTCAACCGCCACATTCCGCGAAAGCCCCCGACCTCTATCCATTGTCCCTATGGAGCAGATCAACCCCACTGCTCCTAACCCTGGGACTAGCCAAAACCCCACCACTACTTCCAAAAAGTCATCGAGTCGCGCCGCATCCTCTTCCACCCGCGTTCTGAAAAAACGGTCGCGTGAGGATGAAGTAAGCCGCCCCACGGAGCGTCGATCGAAACAAAAACACGATCGACCTCCTCAGCCACAGATAAGCCGAGCCGAACCAATAGGTACAGGAGGTGATGTGTTCACCTCCCGAGTAGAAGACGTGGCATCTGGCTCAACCACGCAAACGACCCCACCAACCCACTTATCTTCCTCTCTACAGGAAGATATTTCATTCCACGAGGAGCCACGTATGCCATCGACATCCCACTTGGAGATAGTCGATGTTGAAACAAGCAGTCACTCGCCTCAGACTGCATCCTCTTCATGCACATCGAGTATAGTGCCCTCACTCCCCATAATTTCTTACGTTTCTAGGACACATACACCTTTTACCGCACTACAGAGTCTTCGTGATTATGTCAGAATGCTCGGTGATGTCTGTGACTGAGAGCGGAAGACCTAGCACGGCCAACATCACAACAACCGTGAGCCTAGGCCATCATTCGCTTGAGTCTGTCTCATCGATGATGCCAACGGGAAGTCTGAATGACCCCATCTTTTCCCGTCCTGTGCAAACGGGCGGCCGATCGGCTATCTTCTCCGATTCGGCGACAGTTGGATTTCTTCGTGATTCCAACTTGTTAAACTTACCCCAGTTCGTGACTAAGACCGCGTTAGAGACTCGTCTTCAAGAGTTTGCAAAGACTCTTGAGGCGTCTATCCTCGATAAAGTCTACGGGCGTCTCGATGCGTCCACCATCGACAAAGGCAAATGTGTGGCCCCGGAGACGCCACCACCAACTCAAAATGTGGACGCTGAAGCTGTCCTCTCCTCAATTTCCGCAAAGGAGCTCTTCTACCTCCTACGAGCAAGATTCGAGTCAATGACGAACTCGACAAGGAGGAACAGCAAATGAAGAAAATAATAACTCAACCCATGATAATGATCAAGATCGCCGCGAGGGGGACAAGCAACAAGGCTCACAATTACAAGGACTCGTGCAATCGATGCCGCCTTCCTCCTCTGCACCTGAAACAACGCCCGCAACAGAAACCTCACACCCCACTAGCCAAAAATCCCATCCCATTAACCCCGAGTCATTAGCCAAATCACCCACACTACCACCTACTACCGTCTCCGTAACTCTAATCGTCACATCGGCGATAGAGACCACCACCACACCTTCTCCACCCACCGTCTCGAAACCTCTAACTACCACATCGACGTTAGAAGACACCACCACATCTACACCAACCGATGCCCAAATCATTCTAGCCAAAACCATCACCTCATCGAACCACCAGAATCTCCACCACAACCATCCCCACAATCCTCAAACTCCTCCGACGCAACACCCTCGCCACCACACAGCCATACCCCTCTCAATACCGATTCCAACATGGCTTCCGAGGACGTCTACTGCGCACAGAACGAGATCGAGGCCTACATCTTTAACGATGAATGGCTGTACACACCCGCCGATGCAGTAGCAGCCAGGAAGTTGGTGGAACATGCTCGACGCCTGCTAAAGGAAGCCTCGCTCACGCTAATCAACACTGCAGACAACGAGAACGGAGAGGAGTACGACGCTTAACCTGCCGAGCTCGAGAACATCCTACAATTTCAAGCGCAGCAAGCTGAGGCTCCTGCAGCTCAATCGGATGTGCCCACGGCGGATATACCAGAAACACCGCGGGAAAATAAGAAGATCACCGCGCCATTTCAAGAAGAGATGAGGAAGATGATCTGGCGGCGCAAGGAGCAAATCATCACGACCTTCAACGAATATGAGCTGATGAACATTCAAAATTGGAGCAAGGAAAAGAAGAAGCTCTATCGATGGAGCCTTCTTTGCCACAAGTGCACAAAGAGGACGCTGTCCGATGAAGAAAATATCGCTCTGGAAATGAATCGGGCCCCCATCTGCAAAGTCACTGACCTTCGCCAAGAGTCGAAAGGACGTGTTCACTATCCAGTGTTCACGGTGATGAGGCAGGACGAGAGCTGCTGTGAAGTAAGCGAGGCGGACTTCAAATTTCTGCGCTTAGGTGATCTGTACAACATGCTGGAATCCATGAAGCAGTTCAGACTCGTCCTCAGAAGTTCGGGACATCTCGTACGGGCTGAACCGATCACCATGGGCTACATAGCTCTCAAGCGCCATATGCTCCGACAGGTCAGATTCTTTGCCACCCATGATCTGCAGATGGCGGTGGAGCATAACCGAAGAAGGTGAACCTAACTCGCCCATCTTTCAAGAACACGGACGACTACCGAGAAGGCGATGTGATCGACGGGGATGATCCGACGGTCGCCTACTCGAACTACAAGGGAAAGATGAGGCTGATGCGCTGCTCCTAAGTGGCAAATTTCTCAGATGGGACGCTCACCAACATCCAAGACAAACTCATGAGGATTTGCCGCATCCTTTTGGAAAAAGATCCACACTGCCGATCCAAGTTCGCGAAGTTCATCGACGCTGTAGCTGATCGAATGGTCCTCCGAAGGAATCTCCGCGCCTTCGAGTTCAAGCTAGGACTTCGCGAAACACACCCTCGCTAATCCACCATCACAACGCCCAAGTTCCAAGACTCCCAACAATTGACACAAAGGGGGGGAGATTGTTAGGATATTTATAGATTGTGTCAATAGTTTAAGTTTTGGGTTTAATATTGTAATTATCTTTGTAGCTTGGGCTTTGGACTAGAATGTAATTATTTAAACTTTTAGTGTTTGGGCCTTAATATACCTAGGGTTAATGTGGTATATAAGGTTTTACCAACACAATTTGAAAGGTAATCAAAGATCAAAAGGCTTATCCTATTTTTCACACAATACACACACTTGAGGGTGACATCCTCTCCCTTTTCATTCCATTAAAGCCTCTTGGATTCCTTGTTTGGTGCAATCGGGACCAACAGGTTCGGTATAACTTGGGAGTGATCCTTGATTTCACCCCGCCAACTGCTTCGCCATCTGGCCCACTTGTTGCTCCAACTTCTTGATAGAAGCTTCAATGTTCTGGGCTCGTACGTTGTTGGCTTCCATATACTACTCCATCTTCGTCATTCGGCTCTCGTGAGCCTCGGTGGTGTTGGTGAAGCTTGTGAGGAGCGCCTTCATCATGTCTTTCATCTCCCTCATTTTATTAGATCCTGACCTCGCGGATGCGTTCTGATACTGATGGCCTGATGCTCCGCCATGAAACCGGACTGTCTAGGTTGGAATCCTGGTGGCCCTTGCCCCTGGTGGTTTCGGTCCCATACGCCAAGTTGGGATGCGCTCGAGGCTGGTAACTCCGCTGGCCTTGGTAATTTCCCATGTAGTCCACGTGTTCCATCGGGGGTACGGCTTGATATTCCGACGTCTCGTGAGCTGCACCACAGTTACCACAATGAGGTATGTAAGGTATCTGTTGCGATGGTGAGGCTGTCATCGGTATCATTACAGCATTAACGGTCGGTGGTTGGGCAACTTTCGGTAGTAGCGAATTGATCATCGTCTGAAGTTGAGTTTGCGTCGCTGCAACGTGTTGTTGAAGAGCGTCAAACTTAGCATTCGTCGCCGTGTCCTCCCTCACTTCAAACATTCCACGCACCCTCATTTTCGTGTTGCCTCGCATGAAGCTATTTCTTGTATAGTCTTCAATTAGGTTCCATGCTTCTGTGGCGCTGAGCTTCAAAAGTCCTCCATTTGCAGCCCCATCTAGCATATGGGCCGTTTGATCATTGAGTGCTTCGTGGAATCGATTTATGATTGCAGCCAATGTCATTCCATGCTGCGGACATATCTTTAATAAGGTTTTGTACCTCTCCCAAACTTCGTAGAGGTTCTCCGTGTCCTTCTGGTGAAAGAGCGAAATTTCAGTTTTCAACCGATGTACCTTCGATTGTGGGAAAAAATAGCCAAGGAAAGCTCCTCGCAGCTCGTCCCAAGTAGTGATAGACCTAGGTGGTAATAGCTCCAACCACTCCTTTGCTTTGTCTTTGAGAGAAATGGAAATAGCATAAGCTTGATGGTGTCATTTGGAACTCCATTAATCTTGATAATGTCCGTAATTGTCAGAAACGACTTATGTGTTTGTACGGATCATCTTTAGACCTTCCTTCGAATTGGGCCGTCTGAAATATCATTTGAAGCCACGAATGCTTCAACTCGAAGTTGTTATTCTCGATAGGTGGTATCACGATTACTGATTCTGTATCACGATTACTGATTCTCGAAGTTGTTATTCTCGATAGGTGGTATCACGATTACTGATTCTGTATCACCAAGTGTGTCGTGCTTGAGAAAATCTTGCAGTGACTGCTCCTCGTTATTAAACTTCTTGATCAGCCATCTCATTTGGTGTCCCTGAACTATCAACTGACGTATCGATGTGAGAAGTGCTTGCCGTGTCCTGAGAACCTTCTGTTGTGTCTTGAAAATAATCAACTAGCTGAAATGAGTTGTCGGACGAAGAACATCCAGTTACTTCCTGCCTTAGTCTTCGTCGCAACATAAGCTCGAAATCCGGAGATGCTTCAACGAGTGGATACGATGGATGATTTCTTGTCATTCACCATAAAATTACACCTTGAAGAAATCAACGAATCTAGTTAGTTAATTAACAAGTCACGAACGGAAGAATAATCGCAAATCAAAGAAACTCGGACAAACTATAACAAAATAACAAATAAGTGAATGGCTAAATTACCGAACTCAGATTTTCCTAATATCAAATTAATCCACGTCAACGGCGCCAAAAATTTGATCGACACGCGGTGTACTGATATTAAGTGCATATGTGACAAGTGATAATTAAAACGAATACGTGTTTACTATCACCAACGTGCGATAGGCAGTGGACCTATCGTTTGTAGTGTAGTAAAGTGAGTAAACGATTATTGAACATGAGGAATAAACTTGATTACTAGTATTGACCTATCGACTCGATATCTAGCCTAAATAGAATGACGGGATTTGTTTTTGCTACGAACTAATTTAACAGAGCAACCTAATGGGATAGAAGTCTAAGGAAGCACAACTAGAAATGATACGAGTGAGTTAATATGACAAAAATATGCTCGGGATTCGAATCCCGCTAGGTGTTGTTGGCTAAGGCTACGGAATATCGCCCCTACGTGAATATCGACTAAATCACTGTAATTTTCCTACCCGCTCACGGATTTGCTGTTGCCCTAAACGTTCGTGGGGATCTGAGGTTAACAATTACCGGCGAGGATCGAGTATTTGCTTTCGCCCTATACTCGAATCCTAACGTCTATGAACGGCCTAATCGTTATGTAGCTGTCGCCCTAAACGATGTACCAACCTTCACATCAGCACATAGACATATTGAGGCAAAGAAACAAGTTCATAGAACAATAAATAGCCCAAATACACGTGTTCACGATTGTTCTTACGCCTTAACTACGACATAACCTAACGTTCATCTACTCCCCAACATATAAGAGAATTAGCTACTCATATTAGACAACACAACAACGAGTTTCAATCGTAAAGAGGGTAGAGAACTCAAAAATCTTCCCTAAGATGTGAGCAGGCGTTTTAGAGGTGGAGCTCTCGTTCCTCGATCAAATGGGCGTGACTGCGTTGTCGGATCGTCTCTTGAGCCTCTCCGATTCAAGGAGCGCCTTCTAGGGTTCTTCTTCCTCTTCTTTCCTCTCTTTTTGGCTCTATCCCGGTTAGCCTTGAGTTCTGAGAAGAACTCCCCTTTTATTCTTGGAATTTGGGCCTTAACCTTGAATTTTGGCACGTTAACGGCCACTTAACGGGCCTCCACGACCGTGTAGCCTACAATATAGGCTGATTTTAGCCTTTGTTAAACCCTTCACGGCCTCGTGCAAAAGCAGTCACGGCCGTGACATAGGCTTAAACCCTAAATCTTGACTTTCTGCCAAGAGTCACGGCCTTTGGCATGAGGATTCACGGTCGTGACGAAAATAAATTCAATTCCAATCGCTTCAGTGAGATGTCACGGCCTAGTGCATTACCTCTCACGGCTGTGACGAGGACCAGTGTCGAGTTGCTTTCTTTCTGCCGCAAGTCACGGCCTTTGGCATGAGGATTCACGGCCGTGCAAACTAAAGTCTTTTCCATCTTGAGCTCTCTGTCCGCATTCACGGCTTATTGGATGATAGTTCACGGTCGTGACACGTTGCAGAATTCGATTTTTTTCTTCACTGTCCACGTTCACGGCCGTGAATAGTTCCTGGCAACTTCATTCTTCATCCTTTTTGCGTCGTTTTCGTTCCTCTTCGCCCGATAACCGTTCGAAGGTCCTACAATATTTAAATGGGTATAAATAGAGCCAAGAAATGCAGGGAATGACCAAAAATACCCTATTATAATCCAAATAAATACAACAATGAACGTATTAAAATACGTTTATCAACATGCGCGATAACATGCAATCAACTCAGATACCATTTCCACCAAACTAAGATATCAGAGTTTTCATTTCCAGTCACTGCTTTTCACCAAGATACTTCAACTCCGTTTTGGGATCAGCTCTTCCACTCTTGTCCTTATACCTCAAGTACCCTTGTTGTATTCGTGTTCCTTGGGTACTTTCGGAATTCACAATCGATACAACCAATGAATAACTAAATGAGTTAGACGACGGCTCCAATATTTTTCAACTTGTTTTTCTATATTCATCAAACAAAGAATGCATATAAGACTTCACTCCTTCTGCCATTTTCTCTCTTTCTCCTCACCATACATCTTCACAAATACAAAAGCAACGTGCCAAAACATCTTGTTCATCTTTTTCGGAGCACCCCAATACTTATTAAATTTGGCTTTCATCCTCGTTGCTATCATTTTCAAATTGAAGATTTCACTTTCGGCTAACGTATTCAAAAGACAAGCAAGCTCCCCAATTTCGTAAAATTAGATATTGAACTAGATACCCTTGGAGCAAGGTTAAAAAAGGAGACTTCTCCATGAGCCTTTTGTCCAATTGTCACTTGTTAATAAACCTGCAACTTTTTCATCTTCACAAACATGATTAAGTAGATAATCCAGGAGTCTTGTTCGGCGTAGCTAAGAAGAGCATTCTAAAATTCTTGCGCCATTTTCAACATCAAATAAGTATAATTCCATCACGTCATAACATCTAAGCACAAACTCTTCTTCTTATTTTTTCCACTACGCAACAATTCTTGAAATTTGTAAGCCTTGCAGGAGATTGTCTAATATACTTCATAGCTTGCCTAACTCGCTTCGTGGAATCACCAGGTTTCTTCAAACCAGCTTGCCTAACTAGCTTCATGCCACACATCTCATATGAAGATGCTGACCACTCATCAAATTAGTCTACTCAGCATCCAATTCTATACCAAACAATTCGATCGAAAACCTGCTTTAGCACATACAATTCGATCGAAAACCTCTCTGTAGAAATTGAATTGCAAGCCTTTCGGATCAATTTTCTGAAACTTCTCTATTAGCTCAATCTTCGTACATCTATTTATACCAAACAAGCTTGGTATAAATTACAAAGTAAGTCCTAAACTAAGGACAACTATATGAAACGCCACAAATTACAAGGACAACTAATAAAATCAAAGCACAACCAAAAGTGATATTCTACATTCTCCCCCTTTGTGCTTGATTTCTTTTCCGTGCCACATGTCCTCGTCGGGCGTAGTACGATCTGCACAAGCCCAGCGCATGCTCATAATTCCTGAGCGTATTGCTTAGCTCCAGTCGCTCCTCGATGTTTTCCAGCAGTTCCATTAGGAGCGGTTGTTCTCTCACGAACCGATGGATCCTCAGCATCGTCTCTCTATTGATTTCTTCGAACCTCTGCTCTATATTCTCTTGATGACCTTGAGCGTCCCATCACAGAATTTGTGTATGTCAGCCTTCAGCATCATCTTAGTCTTCTTCGCGATCGGATTGTGGTAGGAGATGCCTAAGACTGAGCTGATGTGCACGTGATTGTTGGGAAGTCCTTCGATCTCAGGTCCTTTGTTGAGCGGGGCGATCATGTTGACCTTCTTCATGCTGCTCTCCAGAGCCATCTGAAAGTCGTGTGCAGCGAGGTACTTGACTTGTCGCATCATGAACTGGTAGAGTCCCTCGAGTCCTTCTTTCTTGATGAAGCCTTGAGGACCTTTGTACTTCTCTACATATAGCTTGTAGAGGTTGTACACCTCCTCGGTGGGGAGATACGGTAGGTCACTCTCGCTTAGATCTTCTTGAGTCCTATCTACTCGCTCAATGGCGTAGTGATGTGTTGGAAGTCCTGCTTTAGCACAGTAGACGCTGAGTAGCTGACATATTAGGGAGAGACTCTTGTAATGACTCTTTGCTTGGCTTTTAGTCATCCCCAATCTCACATCCGGTCCGAGGTGGGTCAGCATCCAGAGGTACGTCATTCTCTTCTGCTGTTCCTAGTGAGAGATCCCTCTGAGTTCGAACTCGTTCGACTTCTTGACTTTATTCGGTGACCTCCAAATGTGTTCACGAACTTCTTAAAGGAAAGGGATTTCAATACGAATATTTTCCCACGGCGTGTCGATCCGAACGAATCCTGGCATTTGTCTCGTTGGAGAATTCGCTCGTTGCGCAATCAATTCTGGAAGCTCTGTGGGATCTTGTTCGTGATTTTCACCTTCCTGAAGCTCTTCGTCTTCTATCAGTACGAGGTCCACCGAAGCTTGTTGTAGGAAGAGTCGGACGTCCTTAAGCCGTTGTCTCTGATGCTCATCGGGGGTCATCCAATGTCCTTCGAAGATATACTTGTCGAGGAACTCGTGTGGGTTGACACCATGTACTGACGGTCCCGGTTGGTCTTGAGCAACTGAGGGAGTAGCTTGGGTTTGAGCCAGGGCCACGAGCATGGCGGCACTTGCTTCTTCTTCCGGAAGCAAGGGGCTTGTGAGTGTCGTAGGTGTGGGCGGAGGCGTCCTTAGGCTGAATGATGGTGGGTCTATATGTGTTAGAGTGGTGGTGCGGTGCGTGGTGTGGGTTGTTTGGGTGGTTTGGGTGGTGGTTTGGGTTTGGCCTGCTCCAGCGCCTGTCTGAACTCTGCCTGAGCCTTGTCCTTGGCCTTCACCTTGGCCACTCGTTGATGTCCTAGGCCTTTTCTCCGCCTCATGACGATCCTGATCGTCTGGATCGTCATGTCGACGTCGTGTGCGGGAGCTTTGGCCTTGGAAAGACTGAGTAGATGGCTCGTGATGGTCCACCAGACGCCTGTAGAGAGATTCTTCCTGAGGCGTTCGGGTGGGAAGGCCGATAAGGCGGGCGAGAAGGATGTCGTGGAGCTGGGTGATGGAAATGGTGTATGGGTTGATAAGGATTGAAGAGTCGGCTAGTGGGTCAATGGGTGTGGGTTGTGGGGTTGAGTGGGTTCGTGCTGAAGGCCCTCTGAGACGGGTGCTTTCCAGTGTCACGTTGGGACGTCTCGATGGCAGCTAGCACTCTCTCCATCATTTTGTCCTCTAGAGATTTGATGGCTGCAGAGAGTGCGGACTGAAATTGGGCTTCAGTGATGAACTGGACGGATGCCTCCGTCGAAGATGGGCCAGGTCGACTGATGTCGCCTGTTAGCAACCCAAGAGCAGACACCGGCTCCTCAGGTTGACTCGCAGTCACTTGAGGTTGTGACTGTTGGAGACTTCCACCCAATCCTTGAGTCGAATCTTGAAGATTCTCCTCTGTGGGTGTTTCGGCAGGCTCGGTTGGAACCTGCGAACCAGACACCGGTAGGTTGTGTTGCGGCTCAAGATTGAGCGAAGAATTGGCAGCACTTGAAGAGATGATCTGCGCGGTATCTGATGCGGTGGTGGCGGTGGGAAAGAGAGACTCCAGTTGAATACTTAATCTTCTGGGAGGTCGTCTCATTAGTTGGATCTCCTCGTCGGACTCCGTGTCGGATGAGGTGGCTGTGTGAGGGGATGGGTCAGGTTCAACGTCTTCTCGAGCCTATTCCGTCACCAGCGGAAGTGAGCTTTGCCCCATTTCTGCCTCGGGCTGTGCTACTTGTTGAAGAACCTCCTCAATGGGCTCTTCGAGCACGCCTACATGGACGGGCACTTCCACTTGGAGAGTTTCCGTTGGGGCCTCTAGTTCCAACTCATCTGCCACAACATCGATCAGCATGGCATCGTCCTCAGGGATTTGCACGTCCCGAGTTGGAGGCTCCTGCTCTAGCTCCTGGGCCACAGCATCGATCAAAGTGTCCTCAGTGCTAGAGTGTTGTTGTTGTTAAGGGCTAACTGCGAAGTCCGTCGGGGCCCTCTAATCATCTGTTCCGTCAGATGATTCTCCCTGCAGAAAATTTGGTATTCGGCTACCGTGGGGTCGGCGAGAACTCGAACGGTATGGCCATTGATGGCTGGTCCAAGCGTTAGCTTCGGGTTGTGGAAAAATTTGAGCCTTGGTGGTTGATAATTTCCTCTAGGAGGCAGACGAGGTATGTTCTGCTCGTACAGCTCCATTTGTTGCCTAATGATAACGGAGAACCACTGAGCGTACGGCACATTCTTCGATCGTTTGTTCTCCTTCTGCCGGATTTGCTCGGTTAGATCATTCCAAATCAACTGAGCGAAATCGTAGTTGCGAGAGAAGGCGATTCCATGGAAAATCCGCAGAATGTTGCCGTTGCCTTTGTCGAAGCCGGCTTGCTTCGGGGATAGACATTTGTTAATGATTCCAAACAATGTCTTCCACGGATGAGGAATCCTGTTGCTCTGCATTTGTGCGAGTTTGGTGAGCGGCGGACGGTATCCCATCTGAAGGAAGTCTTGCACCAGCTCCGCATCAGTTGGAAGGGGGTCATAATTTTGGCTGAGAGGGAGGTCGGGAAGAAGTCTGAACTCATTCTTGCTCATGCAGACGTGCCTTGTCCCTACAACCGTTGTAAAGTGGTATGCCCCGTCCATGATGAGGCTCTTAATCATCCCCAAAAACTGCTGGAGGTAGACCATCTGCACAGAGGCTGTCACCGTGAGCCTTGTAGTATAGACACCATGATATCGTCCGGACACCTAAAGGTGGTCAGGTCGAGTTGGTAATCGGTGTCGTGAACGTTGAGGTACATGGCCTTTTCATAGATGTGATTGTAAGTAGGATAATGATCCATCTGAAATACACATAAGAAATGTAAATCATTGGTTCAAGAATTTTAATTTGAGTCGAAGTTAGAATTTATCAAACCACAATAATAGATCATGTCATAGCATGCTTGAATAAATTCGTAATTAAAATCATGAAATTTACACATAGATCATACGAAGTGAATATTGAAGAAATAATACAATTTCAACATAAGCATGTAAGTTCGATGAAATTTTAGTTGAAAATTTTTTTAAGTGTTGAAGTGCTGTTCCTCCGTGCCTTTTGTCGCGCGAGAATTGAATTTCTCAATTAAATCGCCTAAGTGTGATTTTGAATTAAATCTGCGTGATAATTTGCGATCGAAAAATTTTATTTCCTATTGATAGCAACAGTGAAAGAGACTTAGAAAATTTTTCTAAGTTTTTGGACTTAAGATACGGTACTGTAGCCGAGAAATTTTACGATCGATAAAAATTTACGTGTAAATTTACGATCGAGATAGTACATTTCTGAGTATATTTACGATCGAGAAATTTTTCGCCCGTGAATAAATTTTTCCGCAGCGAAAATTATCGAGCGAGAAGGTATTTCGATTTTAAAATAGTTTTTCGCTATCGAATTTTACGATCGAGAAAATTGACAGCGAGAAACTTGGTGACTCGCCGAGAAAATTTTCGATCGATAAAAATCATTACTATGCATGTTTGCGATCGAGAAATTTTATCGTCGAAAAATTAATTTTATCGCCGCTAAAATTTTCAATAGAAAATGAAATTGAAATCGAAATTACTATTTGCAATTGTAAGTTTTGCGCTCGAAACTTATTTTGCGCCTATTAGATCTATTTCGTTCAGTAATCTTTCCGCTCGCATAAAATCCAAATTCAAGTTCCCGATTGTAATTATTTTTCAATCTACGTTATCTTTCTTAACAACTAAGTCAAAAAGTTTATCGATTGAAAAACTTTTACAGTGCAAACAGTAGAACCATTGAAATTCAATTGACACTGTTTGCGAGCGAAAAAGTTCTTCGACGCCTTCAAATGGTAAAATCTCAGTTTTAGTCGTTTTTTCAATCAAACTGAAATAACGCAGAGAATCAATACAATCTACTATAAAACGATCAGGAGACTTCGAAACTATCTATGCAGTTTAACCTAGATTATACTTGGATATTGGCATAAAACACTGTAAATAAGCATTCGAGTTCTCAGAATATGAACAGTCGAGAAATGAAAACAGAATCAAGCGAAATATTTCAAAGTACAGATGCACATGAAATTTAAACACACGATAATCCCTAAAAGAAGTCAAATCTACCTTCTAAAGACGAAAATCAGAGGAAAAATCGAAAGATTTGAAGGGTTTTTACGTTCGTCTTTTGAGAGAATTTTAGTGATGGGAGCACGTTTATGGACGAGAGCAGAGATTTTAACTCGATGGCCGAGAGCGTTAGTTACGATAATACAACTTCGCTTAGTACGACTATTACTAACCGTTCTCCAGTCCCAGCTTCAGAACCTATGCTTGGAGGTTCCAGCCGAGAGGGGAAATAATGATGGTTTCGAACCCTTGTTGCGTTATTGTAAGGTTCGAGGACGAGATTTTGTACTATGCATGTATTTATTATAAGGATTCATGCTTCCTTTTTTCTTTTTTGTCGAGATTTGACTGAAACACCGAAACAGTAATGTGTGCATCATCCTTGCGCGGCAGAATTTTAGATATTTGTGTTATATGCTAAGAAGAGAATTTTTTGTACGATGCATGTACGTGTAGGGATTGCTTCTGTTTCCTTATTTTTTTGGATCGAGAAATGTCTGTGAAACACCAAAACAGTTATGTATAAAATTTACCTGTGCTTTGACAGAAATTTTAGCTATTTAAACTCTTCAACTTGCATGATAAATATTGATTCTCATTAGTGGAAGTAGGGCAATGAGGCTTAGCTTAAGTGTTGATTTTTTTCAAGAATTAACACATTCAGTCTTCTTTCCACCACTTGCAATATTACTCCAGTGGAAAATGAAGCGATGTTGACATAAACAAGTCTCGACATATAATAAATACTAAGAACTTTCAAGCATATAGATACATGCATGAATCATTGAAATTTCAAGACATCAAGTGGGCGGTTCACGTGTCCATTTCGAGCAGTGTCCGCATTAAGTAAGAACCAATTGTCATTAAATGTTAAACATGTGCTATCAATATCAAACTAGGCACAAGTACATAATAATGATCTTGCTAGGTGTCACGACCCTTCCAAAGGCTTAGAAATTTTTTTTTACAGTAATTTGATGGACTAAGCACAGAACTCTTGTGTTTGTCAATGTCCCTTCATTTACTTAGTTTATTCAGCCTAAGACTTAAGTAAATAACAATAAGAACATGGTTACTGACAATGTGCAACCTTAATCTCTTCCCAACGAGATTCAACGAATTCTTACAAAAACACAAAACAACGAATTTCGGACTCGTCTAAGTACAAAGGCAGCAACAAATTTATAGGCAACATTTTCTTCACAACCAAGCAATTTAGGTGAGTTTGGACTTTTCCAGTAGTGGGGCGGGACTGCTGGTCGTGGACGGTTTTCGGTCTGCCAAGCCCCATCGTGCGAGAACTTGCGTGAGTGGGTAGAAGGTGACTGTTGATATTCCGGTCGTCTTAGGTTCGCAACTTCGTGTATTTTCGTGGTCGTGTATCAACCAAATCAAGATCAACGTTTTTTAATTGAACAAATCAGAAATTACAAATGAAAACACACTATGTAATGTACAAGGAGTAGGTTTTCTAGCCAAGTCCACATACCAACGAAATCACCTTTTATTATTATGAGAATTAAGATTTTACGTATCCTACTTCCTCATTAACTCCCGTGTTGCAACTCTCTCTAATTCGCACTCTCAGAAAGATATGAATGCTCGAAGTTAGCTACTTGAACTCGAAAATTACTTGTTTATATAGAGTAGTAGCTTTAGTGGCCATTGTAGCTTTACGCTTCGAGATTGTACCAATACAACGAGTATCCCTCACCTAACAAAAATGTGGACGGAACCATCTGTCTCATAATTGCATCTGTCTCATAATTGTTGACTTGTCGCACCAATTATTGGGATACCGACCACCTTAGGTTCCTAACATATTATAGTTTCTTAGGTTTGTTCATATAGATCAAGATCAACAGTCTTGATATTGAATGTACCGAGCTTAACACTAGGAAAATGAAAAATGAACGCACAATGTAATGTGGTTCGGCTAAGTTTTCTAGCCTACTCCACGGATTAAAGAAATCATCTTTTATTATTCTTAGAATTGAGACTACAAGTTGTCTATTTTGTCACCAACTCTCGTGTTTCCAACTCGTATTTTACAGAAAGATGGACGCTTGAAATTACATATTTGAACTAAAAAATGATGGTTTACATGAAGCAGGTTTCAACAACTTTAGTAATTGTTGTAGCTTAAATCTTCGAAATCTTTACCACGCGCTAGGACTGTTATACAACGAGCATCTCTCACACTTATAAAAACATGAGTACACTTCTACAAAGCAATAACCGATATAGGTCGTCATATCAAATTATCACTTGATCGAGCGATCTTATCAAGCCTTGCTCATCTTAAGCTTTCTTCGATTCACCCAAGCCTTGATCAACAAAGTTTGGCTCAATAAAACCCATTAGCAACCGCTAGCTGGGCGTACTCTGCCTGCCAATGATTAGAAATCCTCGAAAGGCTGTCGTGCACGGTCTAGTTTCCTCTACACTTGGATTAGACATTTCAACCAACCAGTCTTGTTCGCCTAGTCTAGCCCGCAATATCTCACCAAGTCTCGACACCTCGCCAAAACAGCGTCATCGTTGCTAATGCCTTGCGTGCACCATGTCTCGCATGTTGGTTGGGCGCCGCACCAAGTAAGCGCCCCGCCTTCGCGTAATCTCATGCGCGTGTTGTGCCAAGTCTTGTGCGCATTGTCTAAGTGCCGCGTGGTGATGTGCCGCGCGAAACCAATGCCAAGTGTTGCCCACGGTGTGTTATATCCCGTGCACACCAATGCCAAGTACTGCACCTGTTGTGCCTGCCACGGGCCCACTTGTTGCCAACTGTTACGCTCGTTGTGCCTATATCGTGTGCGCCTCATGATGTGATTAGCCCATCATATTCCAGTCGACGGACAGTATGCTGCGGTAATCATGGTCTAGTCCATGCAGCATGCTGCGCCGCACCCATCATGGCTATGGTACTAGCAATATCTTGCCTGTCTACGAGGGGCATTCCACCAAGCAAATGCCTAGCTCGTGGCACGTATGCACCATAAGCCGAAGGTGATGCACCACCACATCATCCTCATAAATGAAGGTCAAACACTAGAAATGTAGCAAGAAATCCCAAAAAAAAGTACGATGATATAATAGGCAGGCAACATCAACTGTCAGGAACAGAAACCTCAAACCACGATTTCATGCATTGACATGAATTCATGCATTCACAAAATAAATTCTATAGATATGTATATAGACAATAACAATATTTGACTAATATTTTAAGTTGTTAGTACGAAAATAAATTGTTAAGGTAAATAAATATAAATGTTCAAGTTAGAACATAATTAGATCCAAGTGAGATAATTTTAGGTTAATAGAAAGAAACTTAACGAAAATAGTAGACTAACCAAGGATAAGAAGTTTAGATCAAACTAAAGGAATGTTTTCGATATGTATGTGAACTTGCATAAGGTTAATAGGATATTAGGTGAAAAACTAAGTCTGGAATAGAATTTAAGTTTTCGACAAAGGCTTAGAAAGAATTAAAGATTTCGATAGAAAGAGATAATTATTAGAAGGTTTCTTAGCATGAGAGGTAAATACACCTACTTGTTAAATCACTTTTTATTGATATATATCAACAATACCTCCTTAAGTGAAAACCCTTCGTAAGTTGAAAAGAACAAAAGAAGCTTTAGGAGAAAAGTATTAAGCAAACACAAACCCTCGAAAAGTTGGAGGTGAGGAATGTCATATGATGTTTTCGTGATTTACATATACATATATATAGGAATAATTATGATTAAGCATACTTAAGTAATTATAGGAGGTTTTTGTAGCCTTAGATATACTAGGGTTTCTCAGATTTTTGAAAGGATTACATATATGCATATTTCGATAATTGTCGATGTTAGAACATGGGAGGGATTGAAAGAGTTCGAGTCTTTTCAAGTAGTTATGCTTAGGTAGGTTAAAATATTTTGATTGGGACGATAGTGTTCGCTACATGAACTCCTTTAATATTAAGAGATATAAAGTTTTCGGCACACTAAGTAGAAATTTCATTGATTTTATAATTTTCGGCATATTAGGTTCTTTTGGAGAACTGCGGTATTGATATGGATTTGATGTTAGCATTGTTGTTTTCGACACTTAAGGGTTTGATGGGTTGAAAGTTTTCGGCAAAGTTCCGGAAGTTTTATGCATTAAATCTTTATAGTAAAGTTTTTGGTGTTTATGCAAGTTTTCGGCATGCTTCGATTGGAAAAAGTTTTCGATATTTAACAGGGTTTTCGGCAAGGTCTCCAAGGTTTTCGGCATTAAGTTTTCACAACAAATTTTTCGGTATTTTGCCAACTTTTCGGCAAGGATCACAAAGTTTTCGGCATAGCATCAAGAACTTTTTGGCATTATCGTAAAGTTTTCGGTATGCTTTCCAAAAAGTTCGGCAAGCTAAACTTAGAAAAGTTTTCGTGATTACAAGATTTTCGTTATTATAAAGATTTCGTCATACCATGAAACTTTTCAGTATCTAAGAAGTTTTCGTGGCATGAAATGTTTTCGGCTTAATAAAACCCATTAGTAACCGCTAGCTGCGCCTACTCTGCCTACCAATGATTAGAAATCCTCGAAAGGCTGTCGTGCATGGTGTAGTTTCCTCTACACTTGGATTAGACATTTCAACCAACCAGTCTTGTTCGCCTAGTCTAGCCCGCAATATATCACCAAGTCTCGACACCTCGCCAAAACAGCGTCATCGTTGCTAATGCCTTGTGTGCACCATGTCTAGCACGTTTCTTGGGCGCCGCACAAAGCCAGCGCCCGCCTTCGCATAATCTCGTGGACGTGTTGTGCCAACTCTTGTGCGTAGGGGTGAAAGAGGAGTCGAGCTGGATCGTGAGCTTGACGGGCCGCTCGGCTCGAGCTCGATATAAATGAGCTCGAGCTCGAGCTTGAGCCCGGATATAGTAGCTCGAAAGCTCGCGAACAGGCTAACGAGCTTTTGTTTTTTATTTTTTTTATATTTTTTGTTAGGTCATACGATTAACAACTCTATGATCCTAGGCTAGAATTCATAGTAATTCGATCGTTTAGATAAACAATTGAATTCGATCTCCCCTTTTGTGCTTGATTGCGTCTCCGCGCCGTTTGTCCTTGTCCGGCGTAGTATGATCTGCGCAAGCCCAGCGCATGCTCGTAGTTCCTCAGAGTGATCCTAAGCTCCAGTCGCTCCTCGATATCTTCAAGCAATTCCATTAGGAGCGGCTGTTCTCTCACGAACCTGTGGATCCTCAGCATAGTGTCTCTGTTGATATCTTCCAACCTCTGATCGATGTTTTTCCTGATGACCTTGAGCGTCCCATCGCAAAACTTATGAATCTCAGTCTTCAGCATCAACCTATTCTTCTTTGCTATTGGATTGTGGTAGGTGATGCCTAGGACTGAGCTGATGTGCACGTGATTGTTGGGAAGCCCTTCGATCTCAGGTCCTTTGTTGAGTGGAGCGGTCATGTTGACCTTCTTCATATTGCTCTCCAGAGTCATCTGAAGGTCGTGTGCGGCATAGTACTTGACCTAGCACAACATGAACCGGTAGAGCCCTTCGAGGCCTTCTGTCTTGATGAACTCTGAGGACCTTTGTACTTCTTCTCGTATAGTTGATAAAGTCGGTATACTTCATCGGCGGGGAGGTACGGCAGGTCGCTCTCGCTCAGTTCCTCTCGGGTCCTGTCCACTCGTTCGATGATGTAGTGAGGTGTTGGAAGTCCTCCTTTGGCACAGTAGACGCTGAGTAGTTGGCTTATTGGGGAGAGACTCTTATAATGGCTCTTGGTTTGTGTCTTAGTCATCCCCAGCCTAACGTCAGGTCCTAGTTTGGTCAGCATCCAGAGGTAGGTCATCCTCTGCTGGTCCCAATGAGAGATCCCTCTGAGCTCGAACTCATTCGGCTTCTTCACTCTGTCCGGAGACCTCCAAATATTCTCACGAACTTCTTCGAGGAAGGGAATTTCAATTTGAACCCATTGCATGTCGATCCGGACGGTCCCTGGCGTTAGCCTTGGAGAGGGAACCGCCTGTTGAACTATTAACTCTAGTAGCCTTGGGATAACTTGAAGCTCGTCGTCTTCTATGATTAGGAGATCTGTGGACGCTTGTTGTAGAAAGCGTCGGACGTCGTGAAGCAGTTGTCTTTGATGCTCCTCGGGCATGGAGTGGGTCATCCACTGTCCTTCGAAGATGTACTTGTCTAGGGCTTCGTGTGGATTGACACCATGTCCAGAGGGTCCCGGTTGGTCTGGAGCGACAGAGAGTGGCTTGGGTAGCTGCTAGAGCTACAAGCATCGCAGCACTTGCTTCTTCTTCCGAAAGCAAGGGGCTTGAGTAGATCAGTGGTGTGGGCGGAGGCGTCCTGAGGTGAAAGGTTGGTGGGTCGATGTAGGCGATGCGGTGCGTGGTGTGGGCGGTTTGGGTGGTTTGTGTTTGGGTATGGTGGGTTTGTGTTTGGGTTGTTTGGGTTTCACCGGCTCCAGCGCTTGTCTGTGTAGCGCCCGAGCCTTGTCCTTGGCCACTTGTAGATGTCCTTGGCCTCTTCTCCCCCTCATGAGGGTCCTGATCGTCAGGATCGTCATGTCTGCGCCGTGAGTGGGAGCTTTGGCCGCGGCAGGTGTCGGTCGGTGGCTCAGGATGATCCACCAACCGCCGCTAGAGGGACTCTTCTTGAGGCGATCGGATGGACAGGCCTATCAAACGGGCGAGGAGTATGTCGTGGAGCTCGGTGATTGGGATTTTGTATGGGTTGATGAGGATGGAGGAATTGGCTAGAGGGTCGATGGGTGTGGGTTGTGGAGGTGTGGGATTGGTTCGTGACGACGGGCCTTCAGAGGCAGGTGCTTTCCCGGTATCTCTTCGGGATGCCTCGAGTGCTTGGAGTACTCTCTCTGTGATCTTTCCTTCCGTTGACTGTACAGCGGCAGAGAGAGCGGCCTGGAATTGTTCGTTCGTCACGAAGGGAGTGGACGCCTCCATGGATGGACCAGGACGACTGATGTCGCCTGTTATCAACCCGTGAGTAGACACCGACTCTGTGGGTTGGCTCACAGTCACTTGAGGTTGTGACTGTATGAGACTTCCACCCAATCCTCGAGTCGAATCCTGAGGATTCGTCTCTATGGGTGTTGTTGTAGGCTCGGGTTGCGCCTGCGAACCAGATACTATGTGAGTTGGTTGCGGCTCAAGATTGAGCGATGAAGTGCCAGAAACACTTGTCGTTGTGGGTAGCGGAGTATCTGGTGCGACGGTGATGGCCGGAAAGAGAGACTCCAGTTGAATGCTTAGTCTTCTGGGAGTCCTCCTGATCAGACTAATTTCCTCGTCAGACTCTGTGTCAGACGGGTGGCCGTGTGAGGAGTGAGGTCATGATAGACGTCCTCCCGTGCCTGATCCATCACCGGTGGAAGAGAGCTTTGCCCCATTTCCGTTTCGGGCTGTGCCTCTTGTCGAAGAACTTCCTCAAAAGTATCTTCGAGCACGCCAACATGTAAGGGCTCTTCCACTTGTAATTCAAGGTCAGGAGCCTCGAGTTCCATCTCCGTAGCCATGACGTCTATCAGCGTATCATCGACGTCGGGCATTGGTTCTTCGACCAATGGTGGCTCTTGAGCTAGCTCCTGAGCGACAGCATCAATTATCGCGTCCTCAGGGCTTAGCTGTTGTTGCTGTTGGTGAGGGCTAGCTCCAAGCACTATCGGGGGCCCTCGAATCATTTCCTCGGTGAGATTTCTGTCCCGACAGTATAGCTTGTAGACGTCTTCGTTGGGGTCCGCGAGACGAAGGAGCTCGAATGGGATCGGCATCGACGGTTGGTCTAGGTCCGTGAGCCGTAGGTTGTGGAAGAACTTGAGCCTTGGTGGTTGGTAATTTCCGCCAGGAGGCAGAGTAGGGATGGTCTGGTGCAGCGCCATGATCTCCCTGATGATGATGCTGAACCACCGAGCATAAGGCACGTTCTTCGATCGCCGGTTTTCCTTTTGCCGAATCTGGTCCGCGAGGTCGTTCCAGATCAGCTGAGTGTAGTCGTAATTTCTTGCGAAGGCGATGCCATGGAAGATCCTCAAAATGTTGCTGTTGCCCTTATCAAATCCTGCGTGTTTGGGCGACAGGCACTTATTTGTCTATTGTTCCTCGTATGAATCCAGACTTCACGAGGAAATCACTCAGGACATCGTACCAAGCACGAGGGGCTTGTTTTAGTCCATAGAGAGCTTTGTCCAAGCGATAGACATGATCGGGATGTTCTTGATCAACGAAACCTTCCGGCTGAGCGACGTAGACTTCTTCTTTTAACACGCCGTTGAGAAAGGCGGTTTTAACATCCATCTGATAGACTTTGAAGTCTTTGTGAGCCGCATAAGCCAGCAGGAGGCGGATAGCTTCGATACTAGCTACAGGAGCATAAGTCCCGTCGTAGTCGATGACTTCCTGTTGATTGTATCCCTTAGCAACTAGCCTTGCTTTGTTCCGGATCACTTCACCATCTTCATTTTTCTTATTCTTGAAAATCCATTTAGTTCCGACCACTGTTTTCCCATGTGGACGGGGTACCAAGGTCCACACTTGAAGACATTCGAATTGATTGATTTCCTCTTGCATTGCAATTGTCCAATCTGGGTCTCGAAGTACGTCTGCTACTTTGGTAGGCTCGTTTTGGCTCAGGAAGCAATTGAAAAGACTGTGTTGACGACGTGTCCTTACACCAACCGAAGGATCGCCAATTATCTGATCAACCGAGTGAGCTCTCGTCCACTTGCGCTCATGAGGCAAGGCTGAAGTCGATGCGTCAGCCATCTGTGGATCTAGATCTCCTATAGTCTCCGATTGATCATTTGCCTGAGGAAGTTCCAATACTGCACTTGGATTGATCGTCTCTGATGATACTTCCTCGATGACCACTGTAGGTTCTTTGGTGTTCTGTGGCAATTCTGAATCGGGTGGGGTAGAGGTGTGAGATGAACTTGGTACGTCAGTCTCGTTTGGTAGATAATTCATTGTTGGAGTAGGCGTGTATGACCTATATACCGGTTCGAAGAGAGAATCCAAGTCGTCTATTGCAAGTTTCGTTGCTTCGTCTGACAGTGATCCTGAAGTTGTTGCCATCTTCTGTTGGTTTTGTGCCAACACACCAGTGATTACGGGTTCTGAAATGTTGTCTTCAGAAGCCAACGGGTTAGGCACGGGTTCTGGACTGAATTGACCAGAAGCCATCGGGTTAGGCACTGGTCCTGAACTGACTTGACCAGAAGCCATCGGGTTAGGCACGGGTCCTGAACTGAGGTCTGTAGGAGCTAGGTCTGCCACATCGTGGAAAGTGACATTATAGCTTTCCTTAATTGTTCGGTTGGACTTGATGTATACTCGGTACGCTTTTGATGTTGAAGAATACTCGACAAATGTAGCTTCGAATGCTTTAGGGTCGAACTTTGCACGTTGCTCTCGGTCGTTCGCCACAAAGCACTTGCACCCGAAGACTTTAAGGAAAGAGATGTTTGGCACTCTATTATTCACAATCTCGTACGGAGTCTTGTTGAACCGTTTGTGAACCACCGTCCTGTTTTGAGTAAAACAAGCGGTATTGACTGCTTCAGCCCATAGAAAGTGTGGAAGTTTAGATTGGATCAGCATCGTACGAGCGGCTTCCAGTAGTGTTCGATTTTTCCTTTCAACGACCCCATTTTGTTGAGGTGTTTTGGCGGCTGAAAATTGTTGACTTATTCCAAGTTTCTGATAAAACTCACTGAGGTGACTGTTCTTGAACTCAGTGCCGTTGTCTATTCGAACGACTTGAATAGTCTGTTGCAGCAGATTTTGAGTTGTGTTCAGAAAATTGATAATCAAGTCACCGGTCTCATCATTCGTTCGGAAGAACTTAGTCCACGTGTAGCGAGAATAGTCATCCACAATTACTAGGACATACTTTCTTCCATTGATACTCTGAGTCTGCATCGGACCACAGAGATCCATGTGAATTAGTTCCAATGGTCGAGAAGTAGATGCGATTTGCTTGACGTGATGAGATGCTCGCTTCATTTTTCCTAATTGACATGCCGAACAGTGATGCTCCCTTTGTAGTTGTATAGTTGGAAGACCGTGAACCAACTTTTTCGTAGAAAGACGTTGGAGAGCTTTCATATTCAGATGAGACAGTCGTTGCTGCCATAAGCTGTTCCTCTATAAATCAGTCTAAGAAATGAGGCATACAGCTGTCGAGGGCCGCACAGACGTCAGGTTGATCGTGTAAATATTGGATCTCCGAAGTCCTTGAAGGAGTTCTGTGTCCTGACTATCCAAAATTCTGCACCGGTCAGCATGGAAGACCACCTGGAAGCCTTTGTCACAGAATTGGCCTATGCTGAACAAGTTATGGCGGAGGCCTTCGACGTACGAGACATCTTTGATGGTCAGATTTTTCAGAGTGATATCCCCAAGTCCTAGAATCGGGGCTGAATCGTTGTCCCCAAATCTGACTTTGCCGTTTGGAAGGTCTTTGTAGTTGTTCAGCAGCTCTTGACTACCAGTCATGTGTGTGGAGCAACCAGAGTCGAGGTACCACACATGATGGATCTGCAAAAACAATTTAGAGAGCTTTAGGTACCCACTTAAACATGGGTCCTCTCAGATTAGCAGATTTAATTTTGGGTTCAGATATGACTCCTAAATCTATTTTTGGAAGAGTCTTAATAGCCCATTGCACTTTTGAAAAAGTGGGTTTGGGTTTTGCCTCTATAGGAGACTTGGCTCTTTTGGCTTTTGTCGTCCTAGGTGGAGATTTAGGAACCCATTTGCGTTGAACCTTACAGGGAAGGTTAATTTCAGCACGTACAAATGCTTTGGAGGGTTTGACCGAGGAAAAGATCTTTTCTTGTGATAGTCTCCTAAGGTGCTTGGGGGATTTAATTTCTACGGGATACCTTAGGTGAGCACATAGCGCCATAAGCTTTCTTTATGGCTGGATCTTGTTTCCTACGAGTCTTCCTTGTGGCATTTGTTTCAGAATTTTTAATTTTTGACGTAGAGCCTATTTCGAAGTTGGTGCTTCTAAAAGTGATCGGCTGAAGTGAATAAGTAGACGCAATTATCTTAAAAGTGGAAATAGCTCTTTTATTTCTACGAGTGTCTTTTATTGTAACAGAAGGATTAGCATGCTCAGAAACATTTAAATCTAATGGCTCCTTCTTTATCTTAGGGCTAGACACTCTCGCCTTTGTTTTTAGTGCTGACGCTACGCTCCCTGTAGACGTAGGTAAAGTGAAATTAGTCATAGCACTTTTAACAAAATTATTATTACAATATTTATCTTTCAAAGGCGATTTTTCATTTTTCACGCTTTTTATAATAGCGTGAGAGGTAGCTTGGGAGGACGAGGAAGCCTTGAGATTTTCCATCTCCTTAAAGAATTTTTTCTTTTCAGCTTCGAAATTCTCTCGTTCTTTTTCTAACTTAGCCTGTGACTCCTCTATCTGTTTTATGATAGGAGGTTTGTAGAGAGAATTTTTACAATTAATGGCTTTAACGTCCTCGTGGTGTGTTCGAGAATCAGGAGGTAGAATTTGAACTAAATTGCAGACAGGTGTTAGAGTTTCTTTCCTATTTTTGTCCCTTTCATTTAGTTCTTTGTAGTCAAAGGGGATTTCTGGACCATGTGGACCTTGTCTAATGGACGAATCGAAAGTATTTGCATAAGACGATTCAGTAAAATTTCTAAGAGAGGTTATTCCTAAGCGCATGTGTTTAACATCATATATTTGTTTCTTTTGTTAAACACACGGGTTAGTGAAACCTACGCCTTCTATAGGATTATAAAATTCTATATCCTTGGGCTTGTTCAAAAATATCGTCTGTTCGGACTGTCCCCTACGCGTAACTATATCGTCTAATTTCTTTACTTTGGCATATAGTTTCTTGCGTTCCTCACCTAGGAGAGCATAATTATTTTCCACGGTTAGTTTCGCGGCTTGACAGACATCGAAATCCTTCTAAGCTCATTAATCTTAGCATTCGATGTTTCTAATTGAGCTTCTAAGTTAGTGATCTTAGAGGTAGCTTCGGTTATCCTACAATTTAAAATGGCTTTCTCGTTGAGATTTCTAACCAAGCAATTGTAGTTATTTGCTAGCCTATCTTCTAATTCCTTAATATTTTCGCTTTGTTGTCCTAGTTGAGGTTGACTAGTCTCTCTAGAATGGAGGCTCTTAGTAAGTTCATCTATTTTTGCACTAGAGCTCCTAAATTTTTGTTCGAGACTATCTATCTTCTCCTGAGCTCTCTCAAGTTCATTCTCTACTTCCTTTATACTTTTCTGCTCACGTTTCACGTTAGCATATTGTAGTCCGAAGTCTATTGGCTGAGGTTGAAGACTTCTTCTTGAAGTACTTCTTGCTCATCATTTGTCCAATGAGAGCTAGCTGTTTTCCAAGGGCTTTCATGTTTGGCTCGATGTCGGAGTCCGATTCCTCTTCCGACTCTGATGATGAAGGTGGTCTAACGATCTTATCCTTTCTTGATCTTGTGCTCCTCTTCTCCGAGACTAAGGCAACCGTGTCATCGATTTGTTTGCCTTTCTGCTCTTTGGTGATCTCGCGGATATCTCCTCATGCCGAGCGAGATTGTCGAACACGGCATGCACATCCAACTCCTCTAGATCTTTGTTTTGTCGTATTTGAGTGGATGTTTCTTCCATTCCGTGGGCAGAGAAGATAGAAATCTTATGTTTGTCTCCATGTTTGTCTTCGTTATTTCTATCTTCCTCATCTCATTGAGAAGAGTGAGGTATCATTGGTAGATCTCGTTTAGACTCTCCCCCGACTTTGCTTTGAAGGAGTCGTAAGCGGTGAGAATGTTCGCCTTCTTGGCCTTTATGCCAACTTCCGTTCTTTGCATCATCCTATGCAGTTCATCCCACATCCCTTTGGCCGATGTAAGGCTGTCGATTTGTCTGTATATATCGTTGGGGATGCCCTGCATAAGGGTATTCATGGCTACTAGATCAGCCTTAGCTCGAGCTCTTTCCTCCAGAGAGTATTCCTAGGCTCCTTTAGTCGCCTAGAAGCTGGAATTGCTGGAGTAGCTGTTTTGTCCCCGGGTACATGGACCCAGAACTGTGCCGGTCCCTCTTCAAGGGACTTCAGTAGATTTTCGGCTTGATCCTTTAGAGCAATGAAATTCAGAAAGCGGCTTCTCCAAAATGTGTATTCGCCTCTTTGCAAGATCGGCGGACGGTTGTCATTTCCGAGTGAGTATGCATCCATGTTTGTATTGTAGTCGAGTTGTTGAAGGATCTTCGTTAATTGTTTTGAAGGTTGAAGATGATGTAATGTGCTTCACAAGTGAAGAAATTCGTTGGTATCGTTTGATTCGAAAATTAGATCGAGAATTATTTTCGATTCAATCTTTGAAGTTTGATCAAGATTAATTCCGTTGAGATAGAGTGTACTAGGTACTGTTCTCGTGCGAGAAATTTTGTCAGCGAGATATTTTACGAGCGAGATTAATTGCTCAAAATCATTTGGTCGAGAAAAATTTCTTGATCGTGAATTTATTTCGATCGTAAAGAAACAGTACGTTAGTAAGTTTCTCGACAAGTCAAAATAAATCTGTTGACTAGAAAAGTTTCTCGCGTATAAATGATTTTCGCCTAGTCAAACGTTAAAAGGTTTGACTGAAAAAGTTTTTCGAGTGAAAATTTTTACGCATGCAAAGTCAAAATAAGTCTTCCTCGAAAAAGTTTTTCACTGTATAATGCTCGAGAAATTTTAACTAAAATCGTTTCCAATGATGACGATTCTAGCGCTGACTATGTATTCTGACCGAGAAAAATTCTCGCGCTAAGTTTATCGATCGAGAAACTAATCCGATCGCAAAACTTAGCGAGAAAAATTTGAGCAATCGAGAAAAATTAACAGAATACGATTAACACTAATTCGAGCAAAAACAAAGAATCAGATAGTGAAATTTGAGGCAATTGCTCGCTTAAGTTCTAATCACGCACGAACAAGTAATTAAACACGTTATGAAGCAAAATATATCGAATTTGATCAAAATCAGAACGTGTTCTTCATGTTCTTTGCACACAGTAACCCGCAGAGGCAATTCAATCCTAAAAATCGAAGTTTAAACGCTACAGAACTGATCGCAATGATGATCTATCACTTAAACAAGCACAGAAACACCAAATTCAAGTCAATTAAGCACAGAATCAAGTTATTGGATCGAAAACAGATTTCGCGCCAAACTTCTTTGATAAACAGTGAACGGACTTAAATTTTCGATCCAATTCTGACAATTTTCGATCCAAAACAGAACGAATCTGCTCTGATACCAATTTAGGTCCTACGATTAACAACTCTATGATCCTAGGCTAGAATTCATAGTAATTCGATCGTTTAGATAAACAATTGAATTCGATCGAAAAACTCAAATGAAGAACAAGAGAGAGAATTCGAGTAGAGTGAGAAAGTTACTGTTGTTTCTCTCTCTAGAAATCGAATTGCAAGCCTTTCGGATCTATTCTGAAAATTTCTCTATTCAGCTCAATTGATCAAGTATTTATACCAAACAAACTTGGTATAAATATCAAACTAGTCCTAATCTAAGGATTACTATACAAAACGCCCCTAAATACAAGGACAACTAATGAAATCAAGCACAATTACAAATGCTCGATATTTTTAAAGTTTTTAAATTTTTTAATATTTTTATATTAATTTATATTATTTTTTTATTAAGTTATTAATTTTTTTTATTAAAAGCTCGAGCTCGAGCTCGGAGATCGAGCTCATCTAGCTGTAAATGAGCTCGACTCGAGCCGTGAGCTGAAAAGCTCGATGAGAGCTCGAGCTCAGCTGTAAGGGCTCGAGCTCGAGCCCAGAAAATGAGCCGGCTCGTTTACAGCCTTACTTGTGCACATTGTCTAAGGGGCTCGTGGTGTACCATGTGCCCCGCGAAACCAATGCCAAGTATTCCGCACGGTGTGTTATATCTCGTGCACAGCAATGCCAAGTACTACACCTGTTGTGACTGCCAGGCGCCCACCTGTTGCCAACTTTTGCTTGTGCCTATCGTGCGCGCCTCATGAGGTGATGCTGTAGCGACCCTGGTTTTCTAACTGGATTGCTATTCACCGCTCCCTTTTTCCTAGTCACCGCCCCCTAAAGGGCTGAAAAAAGGCGATTTTGCCCTTTTGAATAAAATTTTTTATTTAAAGTCATTTTCCAGACAACAATTTTCATATCGCAATCAAACATTCAAGTCAGACTCAAACAAAACAAAACAACGTTCAAATCGCAGTGGATCGACGAAAGGGGAAAGGGTCTATTCGCACGACTGGTAAGCAAATTCTCGTAAAATTCGTTCGTACGTAGATGAATGATCGAACTGTTTCGGAATCGCTCCAAAAAAGTCCGGACCAAAACACAATTTCGGCCGGAACAGTCCTGACCGAAACAGCACGGCCACCTCCAGGCCGGACCGAAAAATAATTTCGGTCGTGCCTTGAGGTGGCCGAAAATTTTTTTCGGTCCGGACTGAAACGACCGAAATTATTTTTCGGTCCGGACTGTTCCGGCCGAAATCACGTTTCGGCCGGAACTGCGGCAGCCGAAATCATGTTTCGGCCGCCACTTCTTGTGGCCGAAATTAGTCTTCGGCTGTGTAATAATTGTTTTTTTTTTTGGAGACGATGAGAGGGAAATCCACATCCCGGAGGATTTGATCGGCGACGGGGTAAACTAAAGTGAGCATTTTGGCGTAGGAGGTCGATTTCAGACCGACGTGTAAGCCATTAACTGGGCGAAAGGCGCCCCCATTGCTCTGGGTTTCGAGGTGATTATTTCATCGCATAAGAAATGCGGTACAAAAAAACTGATTAGATGTTCTCGTGGAGAACGTTATAGAGGCAACGAGGACGAATTGGAGAGGGTTTCGAAGTCGAACAAGTGCAGGTGTCCGTTTGTAGTCATAGCTCAGGAGGATCCAATGACTAGGGAATGGTACATTCGTACGGGCCACCTGATAAATCCACGCACAATCACCCTCTGATACAGTATCCCGAGGGACACCGCCAGACTAGTGGGTTAAGTCGCCAGGCAATGAAGGTCGTAGAGGAAATGACTGCTGCGCAAGCGAAACCAGCTCATATCCTCTCGGCGATGAGGGCTCGAAACGCAGAAGATAACGCGTCGATCAGGCACATATATAATTACAGAGATCGTTTGAAGAAAGACTATTCTGAGGGCCGAGACGTGGTCTGCCAGTTGATGCACCAGGCGAGTCATGCCGGATATTATGTTCAAGCCCTGGGAGACGACGAGACTAATGCGCTGACGCATGTTTTTCTCGCACACCCCGACTCACTTGCACTGGTGAGGACGTATCCGTACCTCATTGGCATCGATTCTACGTACAAGACCAACAGGTACAAGATGCCTCTAGTTGAGATTATAGGGATGACTCCCTGTAATCAAAACTTCCTTTGTGGGTTTGCCATTATGAAGGACGAGACGGAGAGAAGTTATGAGTGGGTATTGTAGTCCCTTCGGGATATTCTGGGGCCAGGTGTCTACCCTTCGGCGATTGTGACTGATCGTGAGTTGGGCCTTCTTCGACCCGTACAGGAAGTATTTCCTTATTCTCACGATATGTTGTGCACGTGGCATATCTATAAAGACGTGGAGAACAAAGTTTATTGGACGGGTCAGAACAAAAAGACAGCAGCTCACTTCACGCATGAGGCCTGGAAGGTAGTCATGGAAGCTCCGACGATAGATGCGTACGAGCAGGCAATGATTGAGATGCGTTTGCGCTGGGTAGCCGACTTCCCTATCGTCAAGTACGTTGAGCAGACATGGTTGGTGCATAAGGAGAAGTTCGCCAAAGCTTGGACGAACCAGGTGCTTCATTTCGGGAACACCACTACATGTCCTGTGGAGAGTGCTCACAGCGAGCTGAAGCAATGACTGAACTCGGCCACTGGGTCTCTTGACACCGTGTGGGTGAAGGTGCACGACCATATTCAGAACCAACTGAATCGCATCAGAAAGGTAAATTAATTATTATACGTGTCAAACGAAATGCTTATCTAATAATTTTTTTATGTTGACATGCAGGCACTGGAGGAGTCCCGCTCGGAACGACCGATTGGGAACTCAGGTTTTCCATTCCACACGATATTGTACAGAGTTTCACACCACTCAATATCGATAATGGAAAATGAGTTGAGGCGTGCCAAAGAGTTGTCGGATGAGGTTTACTCCGCGTGCGGATGTGTGGTACAACGTACGCACCATCTCCCATGTGCGTGCGAGCTCCAACAATGGAGTAATTCCCGTTATTTCTGATAGGGATTACTTATACGACCTCGTGCGTGAGGCAGAAACCCGCGATATCGCCGTTATGCGTAGCCTCCATCGAGTCGTCCACGAACACCTGTATCCCGATGCCCGTGAGTGAAATGAGTCTGATGTTAAGACGTCTGTAAAAGGTCGGCCGAAGAAGAAAAACTCGACGAAGCGGAATCGAAGTGCTTGGGAGTACGCAATCCCAAGGGGTGGACGCAGCGGAGGGCGCAGCAGTACCAGTCGTAGCAGCCAGGGTCGCACGTCATCTTCGTCTGTGAAGCGGTCTCGATCTACTACGGAGACAGGTACTACTATCTCTTACTCGTAAATTTGTTCAATCACGGGTGCACATCTAATCCTGAAAATTGCGTTCTACAGGTGAATCAGACTTCCACCACACCCACTTGGCCAACCACGTAACAATAGTCATCCATCCGTATATAGTTAGCTATAAGAATGTGGTGGCGAACGGCAACTGTTGATTTCGCGTTATCGCGTCCCATGTTTACGATGACGAGGAGGAATGGATCACCGTCAGGAATAACGTCGCGAACGAACTCGCGGCCCATTGGGATCGCTACTCGGCATTGTACTATGGTGATTCATTGGAAATGCAGTTGGATCGTATACGCTGGGAAGGGGGCCCTTGTGGAGCGAACCACTGGATGATGACACCGTGTGATTTGTGGGTTGTTGCGACAATTTGAAACGTTGTAATTGTCCTCTACCGGTACGGCAATGGGACGAACATCAACATGCTTTCGAACACAATATTGCCATTGCGTGCCGGTCGAACTGCTACTGGACCGACCCGTACGATCGTCATGGCGCACCTTGGGATGATTATCAGCATTACATCAGACTTAATTTATGTCCAGATTTTCCTATGCCCATTTTACATCGGTATTGGTTCACGTATCGTAGTGATCGACTTGCCGGTTGGGAGATCAGATATCAGAGTCGATTCGCTCACTGGATTAACCTAATGCGTCATAATAATTTGTGAATGTCTACTGTATTATTTATTTATATTATTTATTTGGATTATTTATTTGTATTATTTATTTGTATTATTTATTTATATTATTTATTTGGATTATTTATTTGGATTAATTAATTGGATTATTTATTTGTATTATTTATTTATATTATTTATTTATATTATTTATTTATATTATTTATTTATATTATTTATTTGGATTATATGGATTATTTATTTGTATTATTTACTTATATTATTTATTTATATTATTTATTTGTATTATTTATTTGTATTATTTATTTGTATTATTTATTTATATTATTTATTTGAACTATTTATTTTGATTATTTATTGGTATTATTTATTTGTATTATTTATTTATATTATTTATTTATATTATTTAATTGGATTATTTATTTGGATTATTAATTGTATTTATTTATATTATTATTTATATTATTTATTTGTATTATTTATTTGTTTTATTTATTGGTATTATTTATTTATATTATTTATTTGGACTATTAATTTGTATTATTTATTTAGATTATTTAATTGGATTATTTTGGATTATTTAATTGTATATTTATTTATATTAATTATTTATATTAATTATTTCTATTATTTATTTATATTATTTATTTGGATTATTTAATTGGATTATTTTTTTATATTTTTTATTTTGGACTATTTAATTGGATTATTTATTTATATGATTTATTTGGATTATTTAATTGGATTATTTATTTGTATTATTTATTTATATTATTTATTTGTATTATTTATTTGTATTATTTATTTGTATTATTTAGTTATATTATTTATTTGGATTATTTAATTGGATTATTTATTTATATTATTTATTTATTATTTAATTGGATTATTTATTTCTATTATTTATTTGTATCAGTAATTCGAAACGGAATAAATATGCAAACAAATATTCAAAACATATAGAAAATCCGTCCGATACAATAAACAAAAAATAAAAAAAAACAATAGCAACACGTCAAAGGGCCTGGCGCTACCGGTCGTTGATGTTGTCCAGTGATAAACGTATTGTAGGACATTTATCGTAGAGTTTTCGAAGTCATTTTATGCACTTATTAACCTCATTTCTACTTATTTTGGTATTATAAGGCTCTAGGACGAGTTTCGGGCGAAAAGAAGCGAAAACAGCGCGAAGACGATGAAAACTGGTGAAGGTCACGGCCGTGACACATGGTGCACTAGGCCGTGACGTTGGGCAGAGAGTTGGAATGAAGATGGTCACGGCCGTGACACTTATTGCACCAGGCTGTGACCCATAGCAGCAGCAACATTAGAAAATTCATATCTCTCAATCTGGACCTCGGATTAAGAATCCCTTTGGTCAGAATGAAGATTGACAAGTCTTCTATCTATGGTTAAAATTTCAGGTCAACCGGACATCGTTTACCCATCAATCCGAGAGAAATATAAAACTGACGCAAAGCTGTTAAGAGGGTCACGGCCGTGACGCTACTGCACTAGGCCGTGACGAGCGGCAGTGAGCTCAATTTTTGCCCAGAGAGTGTCACGGCCGTGGCCTATCTTGTCCCAGGCCGTGACAGTGTCGAATTTCACTATAAAAAGCCCAAATTCGACCCAGAAAGGGGATAACCGACCAGAGATCAACCCTAATCCCTCTAGAGACGAGAAATAGCACAAAAGAACACAGATTCGCATCCCGGAGCGCAAGAGATGGATCATCGACGAAATCACGCTCAATTGAACGAAGAACGAAGAATCATCGACGCTTCCATCGCAGATCATCCGGATATCAAGAATATGAATTCTTCGCCTTTATTCCTTATTTCTTTCGTTGTTTTCCTGTGTATTATGCGTAGCTAATTCCTCTTTGTGTTTGGGATTAGATGAACGCTATGATGTTTCGTAGTTAAGACTTATGATTATCGTGACTATGTATTTGACTATTTATCTTTCTATGAAATTGTTTCGTTACTTTAATATGTCTATGTGTTAAAGTAGTCGTATGGAAAACGTTTAGGGCGACAGCTAAACAACGTTTAGGCCGTTCGTAGAAGATAGGAATCGAGTATAGGGCGAAAGCAAATACTCGATCCTCGCCGTTAGTAATTACTGAATTTTAGATCCCCGCGAGCGTTTAGGGCGACAGCAAACTCGCGAGCGGATAGGAAAATTACTGCGATCTAGTCAAAATCACGTAGGAACGATTTTAGTGTCTTAGCCGATAATACCTAGCGGGATTCGAATCCCGAGCACATCGTTATCATCTGAAACTCTCGCATCAGTTAGTCGCGTTCTTTGAATTTCTGGTTGATTTAGGAGCGGTCTGTTAGGTTAAGTCGTCAAACAATTTGCGTACTTTATTTAGGCTAAATATCGAGTCGATAGGCCATTACTAGTACTTGATTTATTCCTTGTGTTCGATACTCGTTTACTCACTTTACTGCACTACAAACGATAGGTCCACTGCCTATCGCACGTCGGTGATAGTAATTAGGTATACGTTTTATTTATTACTTGTCGCACTTTTCATTCACACACCACGTGTCGATCAAGTTTTTGGCGTCGTTGCCGGGGAATAAATTGATATTAGGAACACCGCAGTTCGGTACTTTAGCCACTTTTATTTTGACGTTTTCTTTGTTTTTTTACTATTTGCGTTATATGTGTTATTTGCGTTAGTTATTTTCCTGCGTCGTTATTGATTTCGTATTCTTATTCGACTTATTTGTTTACTTCTTCGCTAATATTTGTTTCTCACTCATTGAAGGTACGATTCAGCGGTGAATGACCTGAAGCCATCCATCGGGCCCCATCGTTGACGCAGACCCGGATTTCGAAAGAAAGTTGCGAAGGAAGCTTAAGTACGATACCGAAGGAGCATCCACTAGCTCTCAGGACCGCTTAGTTAGCTATTCAGAGGATAGTTCGCAGGAATCCATCCAAAATTCACGTGTATAGGCAGCCGTAGATAGTCCCTACACAGAAGTAGACATGGCGGACCACCGAGTGCCCGTCCATAACATTCCCGAGGAGGACCATCACTTCAGGACCTCCTCAAGAATGCCGCGCTAGGCAGTACGGAGTCGGCGATTGTCATTCCGCCGATCGAGAACAACAATTTTGAATTGAAGCACTCTTGGCTTCAGATGATTTTCCAGACGGCCCAGTTCGAGGGCAACCCCGATGACGACCCTTACTCCCATTTGAAGGCGTTTCTAACGGTGACCGACAACATCAAGATCAACGGTGTCCCGGGCGATGCAATCAAACTGATGCTGTTCCCGTTCTCGCTCAAGTTCAGGGCGAGAGACTGGTTGGATATGTTGCCACCCAGATCGATCACTACCTGGGAGGAGATGCGAGCCGCCTTCATCAACCACTACTTCCCACTAACGAAGGTGCTCAGACTGAAGACGGAGATTTCTCTTTTCCACCAGAAGGATTCTGAAAACTTGTATGAGGTGTGGGAGCGTTATAAGGCGTTACTGAAGAGGTGCCCACAGCACGGGATGTCGAAGGCAGCCCAGATCAACCGATTTCACGAGGGGCTCAACGATCAGACTCTCCATATGCTAGATGGAGCCGCAGGAGGAGGACTCGTGAAACTCAATGCCACCGACGGTTGGAATCTGATCGAGGACTATTCAAGGAATAGTTTCATGAGGGGCAATACAAGGATGAAGACATCCGGTGTGTTCGGAGTTATCGAGGAGACGGCCACTAATGCCAAGATCGAGGCGCTCCAGCAACAAATTGCCTCGACGAACTCCCAATTGCAGACGGTGATTGGTGCATTACTTCCCAAGTTCGGGCAGACACAGCCCGTGAACGCCGTATCCACGACCACACCGACGCAGCACACACCTTACGTGCCCTTGTGCGGTTGCGGCGCAGCCCACGAGACCTCAGAATGCCAACTTGGGCAGCCGCTGGAGCATGTCGACTATATGGGCAATTACCAAGGTGGCCAGCGGAGTTTCCAGCCTCGGGCACATCCAAACCTGGCGTACGGAAATCAGAACCATCAGGGCTGAGGACCGCCGGAATTTCAGCCGAGGTCGTCCAGATTCCAAAACGGGCCGCCATGACAGTATCAGAACGCGCCCGCAAGAGGATCCGATGATATGAAGGAAATGAAGGATATGATGAAGACACTCCTCACGAATTTCAGCAGCACCACCGCAGCCCACGAAAGCCGAATGACAAATATGGAGGAGTACATGGAGGCGAATGACATCCGTGCTCAGAATACAGACGCCTCGATCAAGAGGTTGGAGCAGCAAGTGGGGCAATTAGCAAAGCAAATGGCGGGGCAAAATCAAAGATCACTCCCGAACTACACCGAGACAAACCCCAAGAAGTATTGCAATGCGGTAACCCTGAGGAGCGGGAGAGGATTACAAGAAGCTCCCACCAAGTAGAATTTAAAGGAGAAAGTCGATTTCGAGGGCCACGACGAGCCAGAAGTGGAGGAAAGCAAGAGCGACGGAGTCGAGAAGGTCAAGGATGACGAGAGAAAGACGCGACCATTCGTGAAGCCGTATCAACCAAAGATCCCGTACCCAGCTCGGTTGAGGGAAGTTGCACCTGAAAAAGAGAAGGTTCACCTAAAAAGGAGGAGGCTGCACCCGAAATAGAAAAAGCGAGGGAGAACGAGCGGCCACCAGTGATGCCGTACCAGCCGAAGATTCCATATCCAGCACGGTTGAAGAAGGACAAAGACGAGGCGCTAATTGACAGATTCATGGGTATGTGCAAAGAATTACATATTAACTTACCGTTTGTTGAAGCAATTGCGCAGATGCCCAGTTTCGTTAAGTTCCTGAAGGACTTGCTGACGAACCGACGGAAGCTCGAACACGTCTCCACGGTATACCTACGAGGAGAGTGCTCGGTGATACTCCAGAGCAAGATACCGAAAAAACTCAAGGACCCAGGGAGTTTTACTATTCCTTGTCGTATAGGTGATTTAGTTGTTAAGCATGCTTTAGCTGATCTAGGCGCTAGTATAAATTTAATGCCGTACTCCATGTTTAAGCGCTTAGGATTAGGTGAACCACGACCCACTAGAATGAATATTCAACTGGCCGATAGATCGTTAAAATACCCTCTAGGTGTTATCGAGGATGTTCTAGTTAAGGTCGATAAGTTCGTTATCCCTGCTGATTTTGTGATTTTAGACATGGACGCGGATGAAGATGTTCCATTAATTCTAGGTATACCATTCTTAGCTACAGGCGAGACCATGATAGATGTTAGGAATGGAATATTAACCTTAACAGTAGACGGTGAAAAAGTTACGTTCAATATGGCTAACTCGATGAAAAAGAGCAACGAGCAAGATGATAAATGCTGTTTCTTAGATGTATTTGAGCACGATTTTCTCTTTTCCGTGCAAGGTCTGTCACAGGTCAGCAAGCATGATAGGCACATGATTATGGCAATTTGATAAGTATGGGGAGGAGATTGACGAACCCATCATACCATCGACGAGAGCATCGAAGAAGTTAAGGACAAGAGCCCAGTCGAGGAGCGACCACCACTAGAGTGGAAACCGCTGCCCGGCGAAAGGCGACACCTCCAAGGTATGGATGCAGGCGAGGGAACCTTAAGCAAAAAAGAGATGTTGTACCTCGACTTCCAGCCACCCTAAGCGAACGAAAGCACGTCCGGCTAAAGACGGTAAAGGAAGCGCTTCTTGGGAGGCAACCCAGGTTTTATCTATCTAGTATTTTTTTATTATCTCTATTATTATTAGCATTCATGTTTTTTTTTCTGTTACGTTTAGTTTTCCTTTTAGTCATGTCAGGCATCACGAGTCACGATACGACAACCATCACGCATTTAGCCACGACCACGTCAACATTTTTCGTCAGGGAAGTTTCGTTCTCTTACACCTACTTTTCCCTTTCGTTTATTCAAATTTTACGTTGAGGACAACGTACGACTTAAATGTGGGGAGGGGAATTTAGGTTGAAAACTTACGTGAAAATTTTTAAATTTTTATGACGTGTCTGTGAGCTATAAATTTCGTTGAAAGGCATGAATTATTGAATTCATGCACGATTTTTGCGCATTATCTCGAGTTAGTCTGCATTATTATGAATTCTTGTGAGCAATTAGGATATGCATGACTGATCGAATCATGTCTGCCTGAATAGATATAGCACTGTTTTAAGAGATTCGTACACATAACCCTGTTTCGTTGTGAGAGTTTGAGCCTGACGAGCTTATGCTCATTTTTCTTGATTGTGTGACGTGCCTAGTCTATATCTCTCTAGAACTTGCATGTCTGATGCGTGTTGAAACTGTTTTGGTGTGTTAGTGTGAAAATGATTAGGGCATTATGAATTAAGTCCAGGGCCAGATTTTCCCACCATGACTAACCCCATTAGTTAGCCACTTTGAACCTGAGCCTATTCGTTTGTTTACCTCGTAAACTATAAGAGCCATTGACCCGAATAAGCCTCCAGAGATTATCTGAACCTGAGTTGATTAGAATAGAGCAAAAGTCGAACTTGAGAGTTACCGTTTCAGTGTATGATTTGATGTACTTCTCTGCTATTCATGAAATGACTCGTGCCTTACTTGATCGTTTTCTGAAATGACCCGATCCCTTGCATAAGCCTGCCCATAACCCTTTGGCAAGATATAGGTTTCGGCAATAAGTATCCTTAGGTACACGGCATTCGCTGTGACGATGTATTCTATGCGACAAAAGCCGAACCTTTATGTTTTTAGGGAATAAGGGCAGTGCACAAAAGTAGAGCTTAACTAAGGTGAAAGGGCAGAAAATGAAAGGGAACTGAGTCGAGAGGGTCGGGCAGAAAAGTCTAGGATTTCAGAGCGAGAACGTTGAGTCTTATGTTGGGACGTGTGATTGTCTGTTTGATCATGCTGTGTTCTTTTATAATTTTTGCTTAAGTGTCCCAGCTCTAAGATTAAGTGTTCATTATATATGCTTATCGTTTCATGATTATTCGACCCGTTTCCCTCAAAAGACCCTCAGATTTATGCTTGCCACATTAAGTAGTAGAGATGCGATTAGCTTGCAAGTTTATGGTAGGGGCGGGACTAGTGCACGAATTGAGCGATTCACTATATGCTAGCCTATACACTGAGTGATTTTGAGCGAATCCCATGTGAGATATGAATCTCGATTGGCAGTGCGAAGGAAGTTTAGGTAGACAAGTGCAAGTCATTAGTGTGATGTCCATAATTGTTCGCTTGATTCCGTTTCATGTTTTCTCGCGTTCATGATAAATTGCGAACAATCGTGCCGTTATCTTGATTGGATACCTTTTCTGACTTCTAATTTACTTGAGGACAAGCAGATGCTTAAGTGTGGAGAGGTTTGATAAACGTATTGTAGGACGTTTATCGTAGTAGTTAATTGTCTCATAATAGAGTTTTCGAAGTCATTTTATGCACTTATTAACCCCATTTCTACTTATTTTGGTATTATAAGGCTCTAGGATGAGTTTCAGGCGAAAAGAAGCGAAAACGAGGCAAAACGGCGCGAAGACGATGAAAACTGGTGAAGGTCACGGCCGTGACACATGGTGCACTAGGCCGTGACGTTGGGCAGAGAGTTGGAATGAAGATGGTCACGGCCGTGACACTTATTGCACCAGGCCGTGACCCATAGCAGCAGCAACATTAGAAAATTCATATCTCTCAATCTAGACCTCGGATTAAGTGGTCAGAATGAATATTGGCAAGTCTTCTATCTATGGTTAAAATTTCAGGTCAACCGGACATCGTTTACACCTCCATCCGAGAGAAATACAAAACTGCCGCGAAGCTGTTGAGAGGGTCACGGCCGTGACCCTACTGCACTAGGCCGTGACGAGCGGCAGTGAGCTCAATTTTTGCCCAGAGAGTGTCACGGCCGTGGCCTATCTTGTCCCAGGCCGTGACAATGTCGAATTTCACTATAAAAAGCCCAAATTCGACCCAGAAAAGGGATAACCGACCAGAGATCAACCCTAATCCCTCTAGAGACGAAAAATAGTACAAAAGAACACAAGTTCGCCCAATTGAACGAAGAACGAAGAATCATCGACGCTTCCATCGCAGATCATCCGGATATCAAGAATATAAATTCTTCGCCTTTATTCCTTATTTCTTTCGTTGTTTTCTCGTCTATTATGCGTAGCTAATTCCCCTTTGTGTTTGGGATTAGATGAACGCTAGGATGTTTCGTAGTTAAGACTTATGATTATCGTTACTATGTGTTTGACTATTTATCGTTCTATGAAATTGTTTCGTTACTTTAATATGTCTATGTGTTAAAGTAGTCGTATGGAAAACGTTTAGGGCGACAGCTAAACAACGTTTAGGCCGTTCGTAGAAGATAGGAATCGAGTATATGGCGAAAGCAAATACTCGATCCTCGCCCTTAGTAATTACTGAATTTTAGATCCCCGCGAGCGTTTAGGGCGACAGCAAACTCGCGAGCGGGTAGGAAAATTACTGCGATCTAGTCAAAATCACGTAGGAACGATTTTAGTGTCTTAGCCGATTATACCTAGCGGGATTCGAATCCCGAGCACATCGTTATCATCTGAAACTCTCGCATCAGTTAGTCGCTTTCTTTGAATTTTTGGTTGATTTAGGAGCGGTCTGTTAGGTTAAGTCGTCAAACAATTTGCGTACTTTATTTAGGCTAAATATCGAGTCGATAGGTCATTACTAGGACTTGATTTATTCCTTGTGTTTGATACTCGTTTACTCACTTTACTGCACTACAAACGATAGGTCCACTGCCTATCGCACGTCGGTGATAGTAATTAGGTATACGTTTTATCTATTACTTGTCGCACTTTTCATTCACACACCACGTGTCGATCATCCAGCCTATCTCGGAACTTGTCCGTATGCGTCGAGCCGTCAATATGCATACTGGTTAGCATATCGGTACTCAAGCTGTACATCGTGGTGTACCACTGTACATAGCAATAATACGTACGATTAAACATACAAATATAAAAAATCGAAATAAGGTTAAATTACGTACGTAGTCGGCGTGGCTGCGCGGGGGTATACTTGCCGATGAGGATCCCTGCTCCGTCGAAAGCAGGCGAGGATGAGAATGCCGCTCATACCAGTCCATGTACCCTGCAACGGTTTCACCAAGGTACTCTCCGGTGGCCAGATTGATGTACGAGAGGTTGAGGATGTAGGCGTACGGGAACTGACGCCAAGCATGTTCTGCTGCATCGGCAGAATGAAGCACCTTATACCTCGTCGGGTCTGCTGGCATGACCGCCTTCCGTGGCGGACTCATCGGCGCGGGATGACCTGCACGTACCCCACCTGGCGCAACACTCTCGAGGGCGAGTAGGGCTCAATGACATCGCGATATATAACACATCCCACGAAAATCGTCCTCAGCTGCTAGGAGCTGGATCGGGACCGTACGGCAGCCAAGCAATCTGAAAACATTTCAAAAATTTTAAATAATTGTCGTCAATATAGACATAAATTGTTAAGATACCTCGCTTGTGTCATGACATCTATCTGACGGCGGATATCAGTCAAGCGGTGGACCGTCCTCTCATGCTGAGCTACAGACCACATGCGTGATCGTGCCTGGCCAGGCTCCACATGATGGGGGAGACGGTGTGGGCGGAAGCATGGGAAGTACTCGTAGATCCACGCCTGTAGTAACGAGAGGCACCCAGCTAATCCCCTCGCATCCGCCCTGCTTGCCATGCCAAGCTGGCGATAAAGGTAAGCGAGAGCGGCCGAACCCCACGAGTACCCACTGGCAGAGGGCAACGAGCGGTAGAACTCGTGCATGATGTCCGACTTCACCCGGTTCCCGCTCTTGTCGACGAACAGCGTCGACCCCAACAGAATCCACAACCAAGCGATGGCCTGGAACCCTGCCGGCCGACCCCCCCCCCCCCTCCGCATCCGCTGCATCACGTCTTTCGTCGCAATCCCACCGCCTCTCCAAGAATCCCTGAGCGCATCCGCGGAGATGCCCATAATCTCCCTCGCCGCGATCTGCCCATCGGCGACGTCTGGGGTGCCCGATACCATCGCTCCGTCGATCGGGATACCCAGGATGTGCTAGACGTCGTGGAGCATGATCGTCATCTCCCCAAATGGCATGTGGAAGGTGTTCGTGTCTGGATGCCAGCGCTCCACAAAAGCGCACAATAGAGGCTGATCCAAGTGACCCACCATGGCATCTGTGAGGTGCACAAGCCCCGTGCCATCGATCTGGCTCTGCGTCTCCGGCAGGAATTGGGAGTACCAATTCTTTAGCTTCCCAAGCACTAATGCCCACTGCTCGCACTTCAGCAGGGGCCTCTCCTCCTCACCTATCAAGATGCGGGGCGCGATGTGCCCCAGATAACTAGGGATCACCTCGTCATCATATGGACCATCGGGCTGTGGCCCCTGCACCCTCCAGGAATCGTCATCAACGACCTTGGAACGCTTGCTCCCTATTTCATTTTTCACGAATAACGCAAAAATAAATTTAATTTCTTTTACGTATTTTAAGACACGACATCGCATGTTAGTTTATAGAGGAGAATGGAATTACCTGAGGAGGCCGGTGGCAGATCGTCGTCGGATGACTGAAAAGATGCTCCATCATCCGCATGCGGATCGTAATCCGCATATACGGACTGAGAAGCAGCCGCTCGCTGCCGCCTCTCCTCCTCTCGTTCTCTACAAACGGATGCGTCAACGCCTCGCGTCCTCGTGTGACGCTCTCCAGATCCCTCCGATGGGGGGGATCTACTGCTCCCTCCGAGTAGGGTCTTTCCACCCTTGGTCTGCAATTAAAAGTTAAAAAAAAACCGACCGAAACATGATTTCGATCGTATCTGTACCGATCGAAACATGATTTTGATCGGTTCTGTACCGACCGAAACATGATTTCGGTCGGAAAAGTATCGACCGAAACATGATTTCGGTCGGCACTGTCCCAACCGAAATATTATTTCGGTCGGCATAGGCACGACCGAAACATGATTTTGGTCCGCATATGTAGAACCGAAATTGTGTTTCGGTCGTGACTTAGCCGACCGAAATTATGTTTCGGTCATGCCGAAATCCGACCCTAAATCTCGTTCGATCGGCCATTTTTTCGAACTATTCCGATCCGTGTTCGGTAATCCATCTACGTACGAATGATTTTACGTTAATTTGCTTACCAGTCGTCAAAATAGACCCTTTCCCTTTCCTTGTCCCTGTCGGCGATCCATTGCGATTTCAATATTTTGTGTTTTTGTCTGATTTGGATGTGTGATTTGGAAAGTGTTGTCTGGAATAGAGATTTAAATAGAAATTTTTATTGTTTATTATAGTTTTTTCTTTTTAAATTAATTTAAATATCATAAGGGCAAAATCGTCTTTTTCCAACCCTTTAGGGGGCGGTAACAAGTAAAAAGGGGGCGGTAAATAGTAACTCCCTTTTCTAATTAGGATTAGTGGCGGATTTCCGCAACGTAAGCCGTTGAAGGCCCGTCTAACAAAAACTTTTTCCAAATTTATAATATATTACGATAAAAGAATATTTACAAAGTCAACTCTGTACAATGGCCGAAGCCCCCAAAATGTCAAAAGAACAAAACCCCTGAAGTCGCTCCACAGGTCTTCATCCATGTCCTGCCCCGCCCTCAAAAGTCCGTGGAGCACCGCCACCAGCCGCCTCAGTCTTGACGCATATCAGCGTTAGACTCAGTACCTACAACACGTAAACACTGAGCGATTTGCCCAGTAGGTGAACAAAAAGCATGAATGCACGTGTACACTCAGTTCCAGCCCCAATGTCTCGCATGCAATGTACACTCTTTCTTTTCCCACAATCCTATCTCAAATCACTCAACACAGGGCCCTAGGTCAGACTCGACATCTCGCGCACCCATAATGTAACAACAATCTACGGAAGCTTACACTAGCAGCGTTTTGACGATCACGCAACTGCCCTGCTAGGTCGCTCTTCCGTAGGCGTAGCCAACGCTGACAGCATTTTGACGATCACGCAACTGCCATGTCAGGTCACTTCTTCCGCTGAAAAATAACAATCACGACGGTTTTGCACCTTGGGACGTTCAGGCCCGAGTAGACAGATCGATCACGTCTGCCTGCCATCAGGTGTCATACGAGTACTAACCTCGACTCCTTGACGAGTCATCAGTCACAATAATTTCAATCTACCCCGCTCATCCATACTTCAAATAATCACCGTCTCAATACGGTGTAAATGTCTCTCAACCTGATATGATATGCATATGCCATGCATATAATTTAATGCAACACGATATAAATGTAAAACACGTAAATCACGTAACACACCGAGTCACATAAGTTCATCTAAATCAGGTAGGTGTTTACGCGTTGTAGATGAATAATTCACCTACCTGTCTTCCTGCTAAAAGCAGTCACGATATCTGATGAAATTCCTAAACCTCGGACCCTAAACTTATAAACATCATTAGTATGCATTCTAATTCGTGTACTTGTATAAACTAATTATATTTTAATACTAGTCTAGAGGTCGATGGTAACTTGCAGAAACCCTCAATAATTCGCCTGATATTAGTAGGGGTGTTCAAAAGTCGGGTTAACCGAATTACCGAACCGAAAACCAAAATTTCGGTATGAACCCAACCGTCGGTTCTCGGTTCTTAAAAATAGAAAACCGAAAATTTAATAAATTAATAAAAACCGAAATTAATGAAAACCAAAATTTCGGTATGAACCCAACCGTCGATTCGGTAAATCGGTTAACCGAATAAAAACCGAAAAAAACCGAAATTTAATAAATTAATTCATATATATTTAATAAATTAAATAATATATATAAATTATTTCGATTTGGTTATTAAAATATTATTTTTCCCAATATTTATATATATATATATATTTATTAAAAATAATTAAATATATATATAAATTAATTCGGTTTTGGTATTAATATTATTTTGTCCCCAAAATTAATTTTTTTTTTAATTTCGGTTTTCGGTCGGTAACCGAAACCGAACTGATTAAAATAAAAAACCAAAAATTTCGGTAACCCTAATTTAAGTTAAGTAATTACCCGACTTGATACCTAATTTAGTTTCGTCCGAAGATTTATTATAATATTGGTCAAAGTCGGGTCAACCCTAATTCACATAAAATCTCGGCGACAGTATATGTAGAATCGCCCGATTTGTTACGTTCAACCCTAGTTTCGTCGATAATTCTTTGGTCATAAAATCGCCTGATCATTCTTTGGTCATAAAATGGCCCGTTCAAGCCCTAGTGTCGGCCGATTCTTTAAGCATCAAATCGCCAGATACGTCATGCTTGGGTTTACTTTCGCCGAATGTTTATTTCAGCAGCAAATCGCCCGATTCATCACATCCTCAAATCAGCCGATTCCTTGTGGTGCTTAGGTAACACGGCGAAAGTCCCCATTTCGAAGCTCTTTCTCCCGATTGTTTAGCTCTTATCATTTTCATCGCCCCGATTTGTTCAATTGTCGAAGCCCATATTCGCCGTGTTGTTCAAGTCGCCCGATAGTTCATGTAAATTTCTAAAATCGCTCGATTATTTGACCTCCACGTCGCCCGGAAGTGCATTCAAATTTCTTAAGAGCACTTAATATTCTAAATTCGCTAGAATTCTTATACTACCATAATCACCTTCAAAAGTTATTACTAACCTGGAAAATGGTACAACCTTATATTGAATTCTCATGAATATCCCATGGTTCAAAATTCGTTGAAACACATCATATTAATATCTATGATAACACACCAAAGCTTAGATAGTTAGGGTTTTCTAAACCTATATATTTCGAGCCTTCCTATAACCGCATGATTATGTATGCTAAAAGTATATGAATACATATCAGCTATAAAAAGGTTACATGATGATGATATAATTCTCACCTTCTTAACTTTTGACTCCTTCGAATTAGTGTAAGGGCCTTCGAATTAGTGTAAGGGCTTGAGCTTATTAAGACTTCTTTCCTCCTATCTCCTATCTTCGTTTCTTGCTCTTCCTTTTTCCAACTTGGGAGTTTTATCAAATGATTTATGGATATACACTAGTGCTTTGAAAAATGAGGATGATGCGACAAGGTGGTGCCATATTATTTCCCTCCTCTTTAAGTAATCTATTGTTATCATCTACTTTTAATGATTTTCGGCTTTGTTCTATAGAAGTTAAATCAATTTTTAGCTCAAATTAAGGTATTCTAATGTTATTAATTTCGTTGAAGTCCTTTGTAAAATTTCGAAACTAATTTGAATCTATTAGAATTTATAATTTTATTCCAAAGATCTCAAATTCCTTTATTACGATTTTTAGTGCATTACATAGCTAATCACATCAAACTCCCTGCATTAAAATTTACGGGTCTTACATTCTCTCCCCCCTCCCCCCAAAACAATTTCGTCCCCGAATTACGCCAACTAGAAAATTCGGGATAACGAATTCTCATATCATCCCCATGCTCCCACGTGGCTTCCTCAATTGATTGATTTCGCCACAACACTTTAACAAACGGAATAGTCTTATTCCGTAACCGTTTCGACTCGTACATCATAATTTCTACAGGCTTAAGTTGATAGAGGAGTCTGGATCACGTGACTCTGGGTCCACGACGTATTTTCGTAATGTCGATACGTGGAATACGTCGTGAACTTGCAATAACGAGGCTGGCAATTCTAACTTGTATGCAACTTCGCCGACTCGTTTCAAAATCCTGAAGGGGCCTATGTATAAGGGACTGAGCTTACCCTTTCTTCCGAAACGCTTTACTCCTTTCATCGGGGAAATCTTTAGAAATACTTGATCGTCATATGCGAACTCTAAAGGTCGTCTTCTGTGATCTGCATAACTCTTTTGACGACTCTAAGCTGTTCGCATTCTTTCCCGAATTTTCGTCACAGCTTCTGTCATTTCTCGGATCATATCGGGTGTTCGCTCACCGATTTCGTCCCAATGGACTGGGGATCGGCACTTACGCCCGTATAAAGTCTCGTACGGTGCCATGCCGATTGTAGCGTGGAAACTATTGTTGTAAGAAAACTCTATCAGTGGCAGCTACTTACTCCAGTTTCTTTTGAAGTCGAGTACGATGCCCGTAGCATATCCTCAAGTGTCTGAATTGTTCGCTCAGACTTCCCGTCGGTTTGGGGATGGTAAGCAGTACTGAATGCGAACTTGGTTCCCATTGCTTTCAGCAAGCTCTGCCAAAAGTTCGACAAAAATCTCGAATCTCGATCCGAGACAATAGAGGTCGAAATTCTATGGAGTCGGATAATTTCCTTAATATATAATTAAGCATAGCGTTTGGAAAACGTAGAAATGATTGGAAGGAAATGGGCTGATTTAGTTAGGCGATCAACAATCACCCAAATAGAATCGTGGCCTTTCATCATTTTGGGTAACCCAACGATGAAATTCATTGTGATATGATCCCATTTCTACTCTGGATTTGGTAGGGGCTGGGTTCCAACGGGTCGCTTGTGTTCACCGCCTTTTGTTCAAACGGGGCATCGTTGTCAAGTAATCTAGACATAGGTCGTGCAATCTTAGAGAAATCCTTAATGAATCTACGATAACCCAGCATGTCCTAGAAAACTCCTACATTACGTTCGAGGGAATGGGTAAATTTTCTATAGTCTCTAACTTAGCTCGGTCCACTTCGATTCCTTTGGAGGAAATCTTGTGTCCCAAAACTATAACCTCTCAACGCCGATCCCAACATCTCACAACATGATATAATGCACACTCTATCTTTCCTCACATTCCTATTTCACACAACACAGGGCCCTAGGTTAGGCTCGACACCTTCGCGCGCAATAGACTACTGGGAGGCCACCCCCAATCTCGTGGCAGCCTACCCTGGTAGTGCACTGGACGACCACGCCAATGGCCTCCTACCGGGTCGCTCCGCACCAAAGCATACGCTGATAGTGCAATGGACGATCACGCCAATGGCCCCCTATCAGGTCGCACCAAAATCTCATTCGGCGGTATGCACCTCGGAACGATCACGCCCGAGTAGACAGATCGATCACGTCTGTCTCTGCCAGGTGCCCAGTGAGCCCAACCTTGACTCCTCTAAGAGTCACCAAGCACAAACATCTCATTCTACCCCGTACGTTACTATCTCATATCGTTACCGTCTCACTACGGTACAACCCTCTCTCGCCCTGACGTGATATGCACGTGCCATGCATATTCATAAAATCTCATAGAAGCATGATTTATATAAAACGTGCGTAAAACAGGTAAACACGTAAATCCCATAAATCACGTAAATCATTGAATCGCATGAAAACACATAGATCACACATGTGTTTACGTATTGTAGATGGATGATCCACCTACCTGTCCTCCTGCTATCACCAAATAAGAAATCGGGTGGAGTCTCTATAATGCGGTCCTCTGGATATAATAAATATTATTAGTACCTATACTAATCCTTGAACTGTACAGTTTAAAATAATTAGATTAGAAATTATTAAAATATTTAAAGCTTGAGATGACTTAGATCGCTCGACTGAGATAAAGAACCGGACTATATTAAAATATTTGGAGTCTCGCAAATCGCCCGATTTTGCATTCATCGAGCTTTGAATTTCAAGTTACCCGATTCTAAATTCGCCCGAAATTGAAAATATTCAAACTACCTAAATCGCCCGATTCTATGTACGAAATTCCCAAGCTTTCGGGCGACTCCAACTAATTGTAATTTTCATTCGCTCGATTCTAGATTCGCCGAGTTCTACTTAAAGGCTCAAATCGGATGATTGGTCCCTCCTTGGAATCGCTCGATTCACCGTGTATTGAAACTTGGTGTCGCCCGGTTCCAAAATCGCTAGAAGTTCATCTAAGTCTTCCAATCGCCCGATTTATCTCATAAATTAATATATTATATAACTCGGCGAATTTCCAAATCGATCGAATGTGGCTAAATTTTATTCAACTATTCTAAGAGTTATAATACTCTAAATCGCACGATACTCATACATTTAAATCGCCCGATCAATTGAATTCAAAATCGCTCGATGTACCTAAGCTTCAAGTTGTCCGATTCCTTCCAAACCTTAAAATGAAATTCATATATCATTAAGACCAGCTTCGAGAATTATACGAAATCCAGAAAACGGTACGCCTTAAATCATCATAATCTACATGAACCTCTCACCCATCGAAATTCATCAATATACATATTTCATCACCTAGATACTTACGGATATACGAGCTGCACTTTTAGAAATTTAGGGTTTTCTACACTACACATGGTGATTCTTCGAAACATCCTATAACCATTACCTATCCAAGAATTAATACATATGATCATGGCAACAGTTCTAAGTATACTACGTTTAAGGGATTCTTGCATACCTTACCGTGAGAATTCGTAGTTTGGATTTGGTAAGGTTCCCACCAGCTTTCTTGTTAGTTTTCGTATTTCACTCTCCAAGTTCTTTCTTGTCCTAGGTTTTCTTAGTAAATAAACCTTTTATCATCGATGGTTAGATAAGTATCACTCATTGAAAACGTAAATGATGGGACAAGTTGATGTTCTCATCTTCCCTATGGCCTAACCAATCGTGATTACTAAGGTTTATCCTTATAAGCTTGGGCCTAAAATAAAATATAGTCCACAAATACGTTTGGTCTCATTTAGGTCTTAATTATAACCCACTTAATTAATCCATTCATGGGTATTTCTTGAACTAAGTATTGAAATTAATTTTGACATTATTAGAGTTTTGTGTTTTCACTTCTAGAACACAAATCGTTTTATTAAGATTCTTAATTCACAGAATTACAGCTTTAGTAATATCAGAATCCCGTATTAAAATTTACGGGTATTACAACCAACGACAAGAACGAGTTGATTCCAACAAGGACCGTAACTGGGTGGTGTGTGTGCATCGACTACAGAAAATTGAATGACGCCTCGAGAAAGGATCATTTTCCCTTACCATTTATTGACCAAATGTTAGAAAAATTATCTGGTCATTCATTTTATTGCTTTCTTGACGGTTTATCAGGATACTTGCAGATCCCTATTGCACCTGAGGACCAGGAGAAGACAACATTCACCTGCCCCTTCGGTACATTTGCGTACCGAAGGATGCCTTTGGTCTATGCAATGCTCCAGCCACATTTCAACACTGTATGATGGCTATATTCGACGAGTTGGTAGGCGAGGTAATGGAGGTGTTTATGGATGATTTTTCTGTGTTTGGGTCGTCATTCGATGTTTGTCTTGCTAATATGAAGTTCGTACTCGCACGTTGTGAGGATACGAACTTGGCACTTAATTGGGAAAAGTGTCACTTCATGGTTCGAGAGGGTATAGTTTTGGGACACAAGATTTCCTCTAAAGGAATCGACGTGGACAGAGCTAAGTTAGAGACCATAGAAAAATTACCTGTTCCCTCGAACGTGAGGTCAATTAGGAGTTTTCTAGGACATGCTGGATTTTATCGTAGGTTCATTAAGGACTTCTCTAAGATTGCACGACCCATGTCTAGATTACTTGAAAAAGACACCCCGTTTGAGTTTAATGATGAATGCTTGCATGCATTTAACTTACTTAAGGAGCGATTGATCGCAGCACCAATTATGGTCGCCCCCGACTGGGGCTACCCTTTGAACTAATGTGCGATGCTAGTGATTACGCAGTGGGAGTCGTGCTAGGGCAGCGCAAAGACAACTATTTCAGGCAGATCTACTACGCCGGCAAGACGTTAGACGCAACCCAAGCCAACTACACCACCACGGAAAAGGAGCTTTTAGCTGTCGTGTTCGCCCTCGATAAATTCAGGCCATACCTTATTTTATCGAAAGTTATTGTTTTTACTGACCACTCTGCTCTTAAGTATTTACTAGCAAAGCCGGACGCCAAGCCTCGGCTAATCAGATGAATCCTACTCCTTCAAGAGTTCGATATAGAGATCCGAGACAAGAAAGGCGCAGAGAATCTTGCAGCGGATCACCTCTCTCGACTAGAGGAGTCCGAAATCCATAACAAGGACGACAAGGCGATTCAGGACACATTCCCCGACGAGCACTTGTATTCAATACAAGTGGTAAGAGATGATACTCCTTGGTTTGCAGATTTTGCTAACTATCTTGTTGCGAGGGTCCTACCAAAGGGGTACACAAGTCAGCAAAAGAAGAAATTCGTCTCTGACTTGAAGTACTACTTTTGGGAAGATCCATTTCTTTTCAGGCGATGTGCAGACCAGGTGATACGACGGTGCGTTGCTTCTCCCGAGACGACACAGATCCTTAGGCATTGCCACAACGGACCGACCAGAGGGCATTACGCAGCCAACCGGACCGCTCAGAAGTTACTGGAAAGCGGTTTCTACTGGCCTACGATTTTTAGAGACGCCCAAAGGTACACACTTGTGATCAGGGTCAGCGCGCAGGTAATGTCTCCAAACGCGACGAAATGCCCCTGAATTTCATTTCAGTTTGTGAGATCTTTGACGTATGGGGTATAGATTTTATGGGTCCGTTTCCTAGCTCGTATAATAATAAGTATATTCTGGTTGTCGTAGACTATGTGTCCAAGTGGGTTGAAGCGCAAGCTTTGCCCACGAATGATGCGAGAGTTGTCGTAAGTTTTGCGAATATTATTTTCACGATTTGGGGCACCTAGATGCATTATAAGCGACAGGGGTACACATTTCTGCAACACACAATTTGCACGTACACTAGAGCGCTATGGTGTTAGACACAGCTTATCCACCCCGTATCATAAGTAGTGAACCGTGAGTTAAAACGTATCTTAGAAAAAACTATAGATGTGAACCGTAGGGAGTGGGCGAATAAGCTTGATGATGCACTTTGGGCATATAGGACTGCTTATAAGACACCAATAGGCACTACACCATATAGATTGGTCTATGGGAAGGCATGCCACCTCCCCGTAGAAATCGAGCATAAAGCCTATTGAGCAATCAGGTCATTGGAAATGGATTTGGGGAAAGCCAGCGGAAAGCGGCAACTCCAAATTAATGAGCTAGACGAGTGGCGTTTATCAGCTTATGATATCGCTAGAATGTATAAGGAGCGCTCAAAAGCCTACCATGACAGCAAAATTAGGCACAGACGAGAATTTCAGGAAGGAGACCAAGTTCTCCTCTTTAATTCTCGACTTAGGCTTTTTCCTGGCAAGCTTATATCACGTTGGTCAGGACCGTTCACTGTCACTCGTGTTTTCCCTTACGGTACTTTTGATATTTCAGGTATGGGGCATGATACTTTCAAGGTGAACGGACATCGATTGAAGCATTACCACGGAGGCGAGGTCGAGTTGAGCGACAAGGAGGTATTATACCTCGACTTCCAGCCAGCATAAGGACACAAGAGGTACGTCCGGCTATGACGTTAAAAGAAGCACTTCTTGGGAGGCAATCCAGGTATTTTCGTTTATATTTCAGGCAATAGATAAAATAAAATAAATTATAATAATAATAATAACTAAAAAAACACTGCGAATATTGAGAGAGGGTCTGTGCTTTCGCAACCTAATCGCGGTGTTTGCTTAGGATTTTCACAAGTTTTCGTCGATAATCTATCAAAGTGCGAAACTCACAACGCAGAATCAAGAGACGAGTTTTACTTCATAAAGGATGGTTACATACCATTACAACGTGTGAGGGTCCAACACAAAAGCAATTAAAACTGCGAATAACACAAAAGACGGAACAATAGTTTTTTCTTGCTTCATAAGGGCGGTTACTCACGAGTACACCTTGTGAGAACCCAACAACGAAAGCTAGTAAAACTGCGAACAAACCCAAAAGAAGAGCAAGGTAGAGTGATTGCATATCTTAATTACGTCGAATCCTCGCACATTCTTCACTCTCATTCTCGCGGCTTTGCCGCTGTCCCCAATTCATACTGGTAATCCAGAATGTCGAAAGTGAGATTGTTGAAGATGTGTGATAAATGGTAAATGGTGGTGTTACATTGTTCAACCAATGTCTATTTATAGGCATGAAGGGAACAAAAACATCATTATCATAAACGGCAAATCAATTAATGGTGCAGACGAATTTTTGACTTGGATTCGGCACCGCGAGAGAAAGTGATATTTTCTTTGTCGATTATCGGATTTCTCCTCGCGCCAATCGTTCTCGAAAAACTCGTCGATTACGTGTTAATCTTAGTAAAATATATATATATATATATATATATATATAATAAAACATATATATAATGATATTATTAATAATAATATTAATTCATATATATATATATAATATATAGTGGGTCACGGCCACGTTCTTAAAGAACTCACGGCCGTGACTAGTTCTTTTCGTGCACTGCCGAACATCACGGCCTACTACTTAAGACGTCACGGCCGTGACTTAGCCAAGAGGTTCTTACTGCCGCTTGTCACGGCCAGAGACACACACCTCACGGCCGTGACTCTTACGGTTTTAAATTTAATATTTACAAATTATATATATAAACAAAAAATGGGGGATTCACGGCCTATGACTCGTCTGTCACGGCCGTGACTTGGACGGAACAATACACACTGCCCGTGTTCACGGCCTGAGACCTTACGACTCACGGCGGTGAACTTGGCAGTTTATGCCCACTGCCCCACGTCACGGCTTAGTGAACAAGAATTCACGGCGTGACACAAACGGGCTACTACAAAAAAAAATTTAAAAAAAAATTACTAAATAAATAAAAAAATAATAAAAAAAAATAAAAATAAAAAGTGGTTGTCACGGCTAGTGACTCACCAGTCACGGCCGTGACCTTGGAAGCCAAAACATTCTGCCCGAGTTCACGGCCTTTGACCTTACAAGTCACGGCCGTGAACATCGCGGACTAAGCTTTCTGTCCCTTGTCACGGCCTGTGGATGTATATTCACGGCCGTGACACTTGCGAATTACTTAAAAAAAGAAAACAAATCCACTCTTTTCCCTCTCTCCCTCTTCGTCTCCTTCACCCTCTCTGTCTCTCACGACCTAAAACACTCAAAACCATTCGCCGCCGAGCGCCGCGCCACCGCCACCGTCGACATTTTCCGACCACCCCACGAACGAACACATACCCAACCTTTAATTACGGTAAAATCAACAGGTATGGATTTTCTTTCTCCCCAACTTTCGAATTAGGGACGATCTCCAAGACTAGGTCGAATATGGTGTTGTTTTTGCTCTTTCGTGATTAGATTTATGCTATGTACACGGTGGGTTTGCTAAATTTGTTAATTTCGTCCATCAATTTTCAAATTGGGATCATAAACCCTAATTGCAAATTTTGGGGACCTTCGAAAAACCGTTCGAAATTGGTTGCGTCTCTTGGATAATTTAACGTTGATTCATCATTTAACGTCGAAAGAATGTGCTCGGGTGATCGATTATTGCGATTAGAAGGAGTATTTTAGTTGTCTATCATGCATTTGACAAAATGCCGCTTTGAATGTTCATATGATCTTACTTTAGAATTGCCAATTTTGTCGCTACGTTGGTAGAGTCGAGCTGTGTTGATTATCTTTCTCGCCAACTCACATATGGATTTCTAGGTACTATGGGTCGAAGCCGCTCAGCTACATTACGTAATCAAGCTTCGAGGTCGCCGGTACGTCAACGGCGACGCCCGGGCGCGACGTCACTACTAGCCTCTATGCAGCAGTTTGACGATGAGACGCAGCAGGCCCGATATAATCGGCTAAAGGAAATGCAGTTCATCTCAACGGATAAGATTGACCACGACATGCTGGCGAAGCATCACATCGACCAGCAAGTGGCTGGGTACGTATCGCTCAGTTGATGGCTCGAGTTCTTCCACATTGACGAGCCAGCGTACAAGGAGTTGACCCAGGAGTTCCTCTCCACCTTCTCCCTCGAGGAATACGGGCATAACGGAGTGAAGTTCCGGGCATTTAATGAGCGGAGAACGGTGGATGTCGATGATTTTTGCCGGGCTCTTGGAGTGCCGATACCATTTTTCGGGCGCGTCGGGCCGTTTTCGGATATGCACTACAAGGACTACCTTGAGAATCCGGCAGAGCGCCCGGCCTATTGGCCTGAACTCACAAGGCCCGACGACCCCAACGTTAGCGTAAAGACCTCGAAGGCGTCTTCGCTCAGGAGTCCAGGCATGCGCTACATCCACCGTCTGCTGTCGACCTCGCTCACACCAAGGGGCGACTCGCACGATGCGATTGGCCTTCGCGATTTGTACTACTTAGTCAAGATGCAGCGAGGTCAACGGGTGCACTTAGGGATGGCCATGGCCCACGCCTTTAGCGCGCAGGCAGATGTTCGTAGTCACGGGAAACTCGCAGTGGGGCCATTTGTTACGAAGGTTGTCAAGGCGCTCAACATGTGGCCAGAAAATCCACCAGAGATGGAGATCGTGGGTGGACGAAATTTGGTGAACGAGGAGATGATGTTAAAGATGAAAGATGCTGATCAAAGCTCCCACGTGGTCCCGACGAACAAGGTCTACATTTGGCACGAAGTCCACCGTGCACAGACGGACCTCGGAGACGCATTCCCCGAGCCACTAGATATCGAGACTCCGGGACCATTTCCGGTGGACCCAGACACTGCCGGCCCTTCCTATTCCTCCGGTATCACGAGGGCGAATCGTCAGGTGTTGCGCCAGGAGATGATGCGTTTCAACAGCGAGGCGCTGCGCCGCGACGAAGAAGCACGGCTCTTCAACGAAGAAACACGTCGCCGACAGGAAGAATATGAGCGTCGAAATGAGGAAGCCCACCGTCGCTACCGTGAGGAGCAACAACGCTACGACCAGACCCTTCAAGCCATGGACGCAGCGGTCAAACTTACACAGCAGTCACTGTCATTCCTGCGCCCGAGGCCATCTTCCCCGCCACCACCGTCACCTTAGTGTTCTTTGCTATGTGTTATTTATCAAGTAGTACTCTTTTTGTGTTTGGTCTAGTAGTCATGACACTTATGATAACTACGACTGTTTTGTTATCTTGTATGTTTCGCTATCTTGTATTATTTCCTCCGTGCGGTTAATTTTCTTTTTAGTGTTTTCAGGAAACGTGTCACGAATTCCGTCACTACGACTCAAAATATTTCAGAATCAGTAGAACCGACGATGTTCAACTACATCAAATGCTCGAGTCAGGAGCACGTCACCCATTTTCAGGGGACTTACGTTCTTTTGAACTTCTTTGACCTTCCTTTTATTTATTTTACACGTTGAGGACAACGTGCATCTTAAGTGTGGGGAGGGGATTTTTGTTGGGGAATTTCGTTGAACATTTATGTGAAATTTTGTTATGACGTGCTGTGGCTATTTAATCTATGGAAATCTAGCATGATTGTTTACATTCATCTCGAAGTTGGATTGCATTTTAGGGAGTCTTGTGAGCGATGAAGACATGCATTCGTGATTTAATCTTTTCAGTATGAATAGACATAGTGTTACTTTGAGAGATTCACACACATAACCCATGTTCCGTTGTGAGAGTTTGAGCTGACGAGCCTTTGCTCATTTTTCTTGGTTGTGTGAGTAGTGCATAATTTACGTCTCCCTAGAACTTGCTTGTTTGATACGCATTGAAATTGCTTATAGTGTGTTTTGTATGAATATGACGAAGGCACTAGGAAATAAGTCCACGGCCAAAGTTCCCTACCGCGACTGATCAGAGATCATCTGAACCCGAGTTAAGTAGAAGTGAAGGTCAGATGTCAAAGTTGAAAAGCGTAGTCGGATGACGCCCCAAGACAATGCCGAAAGCATTCAAGAACTCCCTCTTCAACAAGTTTCCACTCACAAGGAGTGGGCGAAAGGGCAACGTACCGAGAGCGGAAAAAAAAAGGAAAAGAAAAAAAAGAAAAAAACAGAGAAGAAAAAAAAGAAGAGAGAGAAATAAAGAAAGAGAAATGGCGTTGGAGGGGGGAAACTGAAGCAAAAAGAGGATAAGCTGCTGCGAAACGAAAGAGAAGAACCTTTCCTTTAATAATCTTCCAGTCTCGTGAATTCCACATCATTTCTCATTTGGGGACTTGGGAGAAGAAAGGCTTAGTGGAACGCAGCAGAAATAAGAGGAATACGAAGACGGCGTAACCGGAGGCTAATTCTTGGCGCGCTTTAGACAATGACATGAATACCGACACGACTGCTACTCATATATGATTCCACTACCACCTCATTACTATCTGATCCCGTTTAACCCGGAAAAGACCTTCTCATTCATGCTTACTGCTTTAAGTAGTAGATGTACGATTGACTTGCAAGCATATGGTATAGACTAGATTATTGCATGAATTGAGCGATTCATAGATTTATTAGCCTATACACTGAGTGATCTGAGTGAATCCCTGCAAGGTCTGGATCTCGATTAGTAGTGCTAAGGAAATTCGTATTGATAAGTGCTGATCATTATTTGTAGTGTCTATAATTGCTTGCTTGATTCCATTTTGTGTTTTCCTTCTGCATCGATGAATTATAAACGGTCATGCCATTATCTTGATACCCTTTCTTGTTCTTAATTTGCTCGAGGACAAGCAAATGCTTAAGTGTGGGGAGGTTTGATAAACGTATTTTTAATACAGTTATTGTTATATTTATTTGGGGTTATAATAGGATATTTTTTGTCATTCCATGCATTTCTTGGCTCTATTTACACCCATTTAAAATTGTAGGACCTTCGTACGGTTATCGAGATAAAAGGAACGAAAACGAGGCAAAAACGACGCAAAACGGCGAGAATGTATCTGCCAGTGACTCTTCACGGCCGTGAACAGCTTGCAAGAGGCCATGAACATCAACAGAAAATGGAATTTCAAGTACTGTAGGTTGTCACGGCCGTGACGCTTCATGTAAGAGGTCGTGACATTGGACAGAAGCTTAGATAATAGACACTATCCCTCGTCACGGCCGTGACACCTTATGCAACAAGCCGTGAACGAAGGCAGTGTCTCAATTTGGCAATTCTGTTGAGAGTCACAGCCGTGACTACCCAATGCAAGAGGCCGTGACTTGTGGCAGAAAGTCAAGATTTAGGGTTTAATCCACCGTCACGGACGTGACTCTTCATGCAAGGGGCCGTCAAGGGTTTTAGAAAGCCGAAAATCAGCCTAAAGTTAGGGTTCACGGCCGTGAAGGCCCGTTAAGAGGCCGTGAACATGCCAAAATTTAGGGTTAAGGCCCAAATTCGAAGCATAAAAACAGGGTTCTTCTAAGAACTCAGGCAAAAAAAACCTCATAGAGCCGAAAATAAAGAGAAAGGAAGCGGAAGAAAAACCCTAGAAGTTGCTCCATCATTCGGAGACGATCAAGAGACGATCCAACAACGCAGCCACGCCCATTTGATCGAGGAACGAGAGCTCCACCGCAGAAACGCCATATTCACTTCTTAGGGAATATTAAATGAGTTCTCTATCCTTGTTTCCATTAAATCTCGTTGTTGTTTTGTCTAATATGAGTAGCTAGATCTCTTATGTGTTTGGGAGTAGATGAACGTTGGGTTATGTCGTAGTTAAGGCGTAGGATAATCGTGAACACGTGTATTCGACTGTTTATTGATCTATGATACTGCTTCTTTGCCTCAATATGTCTATGTGTTGATGTAAATGTGTGGTACATCGTTTAGGACGACAGCTAAATAACGATTAGGCCGTTCGTAGACGTTAGGATTCGAGTATAGGGCGACAGCAAATACTCGAACCTCGTTGTCTGGTAATTGCTAAACTTAGATTCCCACGAGCGTTTAGGGCGACAGCAAATCCATGAATGGGTAGGAAAATTACTGCGATTTAGACGAATCACGTAGGAACGATATTCCGTAGCCTTAGCCGACAATACCCAGCGGGATTCGAATCCCGAACACATATTTGTCATCTTAAGTCACTTGTATTAGTTCGTAGCATAAACAAATCCCGTCGTTTTATCCAGGCCAAATATCGAGTCGATAGGTTAATACTAGTAATCAAGTTTATTCCTCGTGTTCGATACTCGTTTACTCACTTTACTACTCTACAAACGATAGGTCCACTGCCTATCGCACGTCGGTCATAGTGAACACATATTCGTTTTAATTATCACTTGTCACACCTGCACTTTATATCAGTACACCGCGTTGCACCTATATAAAATGTTCGCATTAATTTCGCAGAAATTTCCGTCCCCACACTTAAGATTTACGTTGTCCTCAACGTAACAGTTATGTAACACAAGGACGAGGAAATAAATAGATAAGCGAACTTCCCTGAATAGAGTCAGATGTGCATGGTTTGTACTGCTCCTCCCCACACTTGAGATTAACTTCCCTGCGATAATCGAAAAACAGAAACATAAAAACTTAAAAAAAATGCGCATAGGAAAATAAAAATAAAAACATTGGATAGTCTTGGGGTGCCTCCCAAGTAGCTTTCTTTAACGCTTTTAGCTAGACATTGTCTAGTGGTTCAGCTCTGGGTGGCGTTGAGGAGGTGGATAGTTTCTTTTTCAAGTGCCTCGATGTTACCGCCATAGTAATGCTTGAGTTGGTGCCCGTTCACCTTGAAGGTCCCCTTCTCCGGATGTGTGATCTCGACAGTTCCATACGGGAATACTCGGGTCACCGTGGATGGTCCAGACCATCATGATTTTAGTTTACCAGGAAACAGCCGTAGGCGCGAATTGTAAAGCAAGATTGGTCGCCTTCTTGGAATTCCCGTTTCATGATTTTACGATCATGATACAGCTTCGTACCCTCCTTGTAGAGGCGAGTATTTTCGTACGCCATCTACCTCCACTCGTCGAGCTCGTTGATCTGTAAGTTTCGCTTTTCACCTGCAAGATTCAAATCAAAATTTAGTTTTTTTAGCGCCCAATACGCTCTGTGTTCTAGCTCGACGGGTAGATGACAAGATTTCCATAAACAAGTCTATAGGGCGTAGATTCGATAGGCGTCTAATATGCTGTCCGGTATGCCCATAAAGCATCGTTCAGCTTGTTCGGCCAATCCCGCCTATGGTGTTCTACGGTCTTCTCTAGTATGCGCTTCAGCTCCCTGTTTACGACCTCCACTTGGCCGCTCGCTTGAGGATGATATGCAGTAGTAACACTATGTTGTATTTCTCGAGCGTCCTTGCAAATTGGATGTTACAGAAGTGCGTACCTTTGTCGCTAATAATGCAACAAGGTGAGCCAAAACGTGAAAATATTTTAAAATTTATCGACCACCCTAGCATCATTAGTGGGCAGCGTTTGCGCTTCTACCCATTTTGATACATAATCAACCGCAACTAGGATATATCGATTTTTAAAAGATGTCGGAAACGGACCCATAAAATCAATGCCCCATACGTCAAATATTTCACATACAAGAATGAAATTTTGAGGTACTTCATTGCGCTTAAAGATATTATCTGTTCGTTGGCACCTATCGCACATTTCTACATACCTTTGCGCGTCCTTGAAAATTGTGGGCCAGTAGAATCCACATTCTAGTACCTTTTGTGCGGCTCGGTTGCCTCCATAATGGCCTCCGCACAGTCCCGTGTGGCAATGTCCCAAGATATCGATTGTTTCAGGGAAGATTACGTATCGTCTGATTATGTTATCCGCACAAATCCTAAATAGATAAGGATTATCCCAAAAGTAATACTTCAAGTCCGAGAAGAATTTCTTCCTCTGGTGACTCGTGTATCATCTTGGTAAGATCCTAGCTACAAGATAGTTAACAATATCTGCATACCATGGAAGTTCATCAGGTACCTCATGTATAGCATAAAGGTGTTCATCGGGAAATTAATCTTGGATCGTCTCCTCTTTTGTAACCTTGCAGGGTGTCTTTTCTAGTCTAAACAAGTGGTCTGCAGCAAGATTCTCCGTTCCCTTTTGGTCGCGAAACTCCATGTCGAACTCTTGGAGTAGTAGATCCAACGGATCAGCCTCGGCTTTGCATCCGGCTTAGCAAAGAGATGCTTAATGGCTGAATGATCCGTGTAGATGATGACCTTTGATAGGATAAGATATTGACGGAACTTGTCGATTGCAAACACAACTGCAAGCAATTCCTTCTCGGTGGTAGTATAATTTGATTGCGCCTCATTTAGAGTCTTGCTTGCGTAGTGTATCGGCTGGAAATATTTTTGCCGTCGCTGCCCCAAAACTGCACCTACTGCAAAATCACTGGCATCGCACATTAGTTCGAAGGGTAGCCTCCAATCCGGGGCTACCATGACAGGAGCATTAATAATCTTATCCTTGAGTACAGTAAAAGCATTCATACAGTCGGTTGTAAACTCATAAGGTACATCTTTTTCAAGCAAACGAATTAAAGGCCTGGCAATTTTGGAAAAATCTTTAATAAATCAACGATAAAAACGAACATGTCCTAACAAACTTCTCATTGCTTTTACCGACAAGGGTGGAGGTAATCGTTCAATAGTTTCTATTTTTGCTCTATCTACCTCGATTCCTCTAGCCGATACCTTATGACCTAAAACGATACATTCTCTAACCATAAAATGACATTTTTCCCAGTTTAGCAGAAGGTTCGTTTCCTCGCATCGTTTAAGTACCGCCTTGAGATTCGAAAGACATACCTCAAATGAGTTACCAAAAATCGAGAAGTCATCCATGAATACCTCCATTCCTTTACGGATTAATTTGTCGAAAATGGCCATCATGCACTGTTGGAAGGTAGTCGGGGCATTACACAGTCCGAAAGGCATCCTCCGACATGCAAAGGTTCCGAATGGGCACGTAAAAGTTGTTTTCTATTGATCTTCTAGTGCGATTGGGATCTGAAAATAACCTGAAAGACCATCAAGAAAACAATAAAATTCATGACCGGATAAACGCTCAAGCATTTGATCAATGAACGGTAAAGGAAAGTGATCTTTTCGTGTCGCGTCGTTTAATTTTCGGTAGTCAATGCACACTCGCCACCCTGTAACGGTCCTTGTTGGAATGAGTTTGTTTTTCTCGTTGGTTACCACCGTCATTCCTCCCTTCTTCGGCACCACTTGAACGGGGCTTACCCATGCGCTGTCCGAGATCGGGTATATTACTCCCGCATCAAGTAACTTTATTACCCCAGCTTTTACTACCTCCTTTCATGTTCGGGTTTAGACGCCTTTGATGTTGCACCACAGGCTTGAACTCGTCTTCCACCAGGATCCTATGCATGCAGAAGGTCGGGCTGATTCCTCAAATATCAGATATCTTCCATGCGAGCGCCTTCTTATGCTCCCGTAACAAGTCTAGGAGCATGAGCTTTTTCCTTTCCTAATTCGCCACTATGATCACTAGAAGTTTTGAATCGTCCTCCAGAAATTCTTACTCCAAGTGATCGGGTAATTGTTTGAGTTTGAGCTTTGGTGGATCTTCAATTGAACATTTTTCTTTTTCCTTTTCTTTGTTCGGGTGCACTTCGATGGTAGGTTCCACCCCATCTTCGTCTGCGTCTATTTGGTCAACCTCAAAAGATCGTTCATGCATTGGCTATTGAGTCTCTGCCAATCCTGACATCGAAGCAAACATTTCTGGTTGTGATAGTCCCTGCAATGATAAAAAGTCGTTCCATGCATCATTGTAAAAACATTTATCGTCTATTGACCTAAAAAATGTGCCCGTAAAAGATTTACGGGTGCTGAGGGATGTTGTCCGAAAATGGCATTGCCTGAAAATGACAACCTGCACCTTTTTTAGTATAACTTTCGATCTAGAGTTCCAATGACTTTGATTCAAACTCCTGTGAATATCCAACTTAATTATGCATAGCTTTTAGTTTTTAAGTTCTTTCTGATTCACTAATACCAAATCGATAACCCTCAAATTAATCGAAGACGAGCAGCGACGACGAGGATGTTACAATTTGGTGCTATGTGTATCTAATAGTTATGTGTAGGATGTTTCTTTTGAAAAACTTCGCTTCTGTTGCTGAAAATGTATGCATGATTATGGTAAAATCTTCTGTTGTTTACTGATTTCCTGCAGTAACAGTTTAACAGACTTCAGCAACAATTGAAGCGGAGAAAAAAAAACAGAAATCGATATGTAGGCAACAAGGAAGTACAATACGAGTAACAGAATTCTTAGTCACAGTAACAATTTAATATGTAATTAGTTTAATTTACGATTTTCAAATTTTATATTGTAAACACGCTACATTCACTAAAATATAAGAATTTACGAAGTTTTAGATAAAATATATTAGTTTAGGTTATGATTTTCGTGGAGATTATGTTGGAATTAAATAAGTTGAAGTATAAAGTATGGAAAACAAGTAGCACTCTTCTTGAAAGGATGATCATGCTTCTACGAAATTGATACTACTTACTCAAAACGTTGCGGATATGAACTATTAGTTGTTTATTACAATCCAGATGGTCGATCCAACGTAAATGATTCAACAAAGTTAATGACATCTTCAATTAATGTTAAACGTAAACCCTGTGTTGTTTACTGATTTCCTGCAGTAACAGTTTAACACTGATCAGAAACAGTTGAAGAGGAGAAAAAAACAGAAACCGATATGCAGGTAACAAGGGAACACAACACGAGTAACAGAATACATAGTCAAAATAACAATTTAATAGGTAATTAGTTTACTTTATGATTTTCAAATTTATATTACAAACACGCTACATTCACTAAAATATATGAATTTACAAAGTTTTAGATAAAAATATATTAGTTTAGGTTGTGATTTTCGTGAAGATTTTGTTGGAATTGAAGAAGTTGAAGTATAGAGTATGAAAAACAAGTAGCACTCTTCTTGAGAGGATGATCATGCTTCTACTAATTGATTCTACTTACACAAAACGGGAAGATATGAACTATTAGTTGTTTATTACAATCCGAATGGTCGACCTAACATAAGTGATTCAACAAAGTTAATGACATCTTCAAATAATCTTAAATGTAACCCTATGTTGTTTACTGATTTCCTGCACTAACAGTTTAACAATGTTCATAAACAATTTAATGAGAGGAAAAAACAGAAGCTAATATGCATGTAACAGGTCGATACTTGACGAGTAACAGATAACGCTGGTGCAATAACAATTATTTTCAAATTTTATATTGTAAACACACTACATTCACTATAATATATGAACTTACGAAGTTTCAGATAAAAATATGTTAGTTTAGGTTATGATTTTCGTGGTGGTCATGTTGGAATTGAAGAAGTTGAAGTATAGTATGAAAACAAGTGCCATTCTTCTTGAGAGTATGATCATGCTTCTATGAATTGATTCTACTTACACAAAACGGGAGATATGAACTATTAGTTGTTTACTACAATCCAAATTGTCGACCTAACATAAGTGATTCAACAAAGTTAATGACATCTTCAATTAATCTTAAACGTAAACCTTATGTTGTTTACTGATTTCCTGCAGTATCAGTTTAACAATGTTCAGAAACAATTTAATTAGAGACAAAACATAAGCTAATACGCAGGTAACAGGCCGATACTTGACGAGTAACAGATAACGCTGATGCAATAACAATTTAATATATAATTAGTTTAGTTTATTATTTTCAAATTTTATATTGTAAACACGTCACATTCACTATAATATATGAACTTACAAAGGTTTAGATAAAAATATGTTAGTTTAGGTTTAGATTTTCGTGGAGTTTATGTTGGAATTGAGTTTACAAATTAAAATAATTATTGTAACAGATAAACGTATAAGTGGTAACAAATTTTACACATATGAGGTAACAGATAATCTATGCTTAACTTTATTTACTCTCCCGCCCAAATTCATCTCATGATGGTTTTTCCGCCCGACTTTCAAGCATACAAGATTCGATTCTTGCACTTTGTGCTTATAGAAGCGAATTTTTTTTGTTGGAGGTAGAGAAACATCATCTTTTTGTCTTCTTTATCTATTTGATATCAATTTGTCCTTTTTGTCTAGTTGAAATCAATTGGTAACTTTTTCGCTTCTCGTTGTGTACGTATTGGATGTTTCTGCCTGTAATAACAAATTACGTACACACAGTAACATTTCATATACACAAGGTAACAATTAATTATAGTCTAATAACAGTTTTGATACTCCTAGTAACGGTTTTGATACTCCGAGTAACAGATTTGATACTCCGAGTAACAGTTTTGACACAGTAAACAAATTATTGGGGTCGACCGTATTTTTGCGAAATTAAAAGATGAACGTCGGACGAATGAGCAAACAATGTGCCGCACCGAGCTGCCCATACTATGGGTACTTCGAATTTATACATATTAGATGTAATCGTTGCCAAAAACGGCTTTGATTTCGTCTTATTTTCGCAAATTAGAACACTACACATGGTAACAATTAATTATAGTTTAACAACGATTTTGATACACCTATTAACGGGTTTGTTACTCCGGGTAACAGTGTTGACACAGTAAAAATATACCCAAATTATTGGGGTCGACCGTATTTTCGCGAAATTAAAAGATGAACGTCGGACGAACAAGCAAACAATGTGTCGCACCGAACTGCCCATATTATGGGTACTTCGAATTTATATATATTAGATGTAATCGTTGCCAAAAAGGCTTTCATTTTATCTTATTTTCGCAAATTAGAACCCAAAATAGAAAGATAAAAATTCATTACAAATCTTACATCTTGCTTCGTCAATACCATAATACATCGTACCCTAAACGAGATTCATAAAATGAATATTCTCTGTCGATAACAATTTTCTGCATCAGAGTAACAGATAAGGGATGAAAAATAACAGTTCACCGTTTATAACAACATAATCTAACAGCATAACAGAAAGTCGCCGAAAAATAACTCTTAGTTTAGTATGTTAGGAAGGGTATTTTCGTCAAACATATTTTTAAGTCTTATCTCTGCCATTTTCGAAAAATTGGTCCTTTAAAGCAATAGGGATTATGACAGGGACTGAACGGTTTAGAAACTTACCGACTAAAGACCGAATAGAAATTGTCCCTTAATTCAATTTCGAGCAAATAATCCCTAAATCTTGTAAGCGGAGCTCATCGATTGCAATGGCGTCTGAGTTGAGCTTGGGCATATTAATCGATATAGTGGACGATAATTGGATGAGAGACTCTCTTCCAGCTGATGGTACTTTTCCGCTTGAAAAGATGTATGTTTGCGCTTTATCGAATTTGTATCTGATTGCTTTGGCTTTTCTTGTATCACTCAGATCTTCCCTTGCCACCTGTGTTAGCTTCTCGTAACGACGAAACTGATGATTCAAGTACGTCGTTGCATTATTATTATACGTTTTTTGGATTTTTTATTTATTGAAGATGGTTTGGGAATACGGTTTATTACATACAGCAACATAACTGCCATGAAGGGAATTATTTATTTGCAAGTTTGATGATGGAATTATAACTAGGAAAGAGTATGTATGTCTGTATCAAGCTTCAGAAACTCAACTGCATACATCGTTGCATTAGAATTCGAAGGTTTCATTAGTAAAAATGGCTCAAAATCGGGATCTTTGTGGTGGTATGCCGTTTAAAGTGAAGGAGAATCTCGGTATGCCCTCTTGGGCGTTATGTTCTTTCTTAAGGGCTATTAATTGGATCCCTTCAATAACGTTTTGCTTGATCGTGTGAGGGAAATTAGTATCTTCCGCGTCTCCAATAAGTCGTCCTAGAATCTTGATTCATATCCATTGATGACAGTTGCTTCTTCCATATCCATTTTTGTTCTGTTCTGCTGTCTTAACTAAGTCAAGTTAACGTCTATGAGTTATATTGCGGTAACATCTCTTTCACATATAAGTTTGTGTTTACGGTCTTTCAGATCAGGAAACTCAACAAGTAGAAGTTGAAGCTTGGCATGATCTTGCATTGGGTAATAATAACCAGCAACAATGAGAACCTGCCCAGCCCAAGGATGCAGCTTTTCTATTTATTATTTATACTAGTTATCTCTTGTTTACCATCTCATGGATTTCTGATTTCCCAATGGTGTGTGTGATTGCAGTTATATGATTCTGTACTCTAATCGACGGTACGTACAATATATAATATTGTAATTTATTGATGATTATTTGATCCCCAACATCCATGTAGAAAACATGTACAAATTCCAAAAACGGAAAAGAAAAGAGAAGAGAACGTGAGCATCCATCCACATCCTACGTCATTTATGCAATATAACAATCACCAAATTAATTAAAAGGGCTGCTGTCTCTGAGACAGCCTAACTTTCAATCCATGCTTGGCCTGAATTATGACAGAAGTCTTAGGACATACTTTCTGACCCTCCACGAGCTCAACCTCGTAATGGTACAAAATAATCGAAGCCACCATTTTCATCTCAACAAAAGCCATCTCTTTTCCCAAACAAGTCCTGGGCCCCGCGTTAAACGGCGGGAAACTTATACGATGGCTCGTGCAATAAACTTCCTCCCTTGGACGAAATCCACCTCTCCGGCCTGAATTCCAAGCAATCTTTTCCCCAAACCGACTCACTTCTCCCCACCGAATAGAACGAAAATATCAACTTCGGATTTGCCGGCAAATAATGACCACTCGGCAGAACCTCCGCGTTAATCGGAGACTTGTGCTCGAGAGCCACGGGCGGGAACAACCTTAGAGACTCTAGCAAAGCTCCGTGGAGATATATCAATTTATTCGACTCCTTCGCCGTGAAAATCTCCATTTTTCACCGTCTTTCAAGCCGAGCTTCTCCTTCACCTCCTCTATTATCTTAATCTTCGACGCGGGATTCTTGCAAAGGAGCCAGAAAAGCCACGTCAGACAAGTGTTGGTCGTGTCCCTACCCGCAAACATTAAATTAACCGAAGTATCTCTCAAGAAATCCTTCAAACCACGAGCGGCGTTTTTCACTTTCTCGTCCTCGATATAACCTTTATTGAAAGTACTCATAAAGTACAAACCTTTCCCTTCATCTACATAATCTTCCTTCACCTTAGGATACACAAAATCGTCGAAGGCCTTCCAAGATTCGACGAGTTTCCTCTCCGTCCCAATCCTCAAGTGATTCATAAGCCTCCATATGCTTTCTGGGATCACGTGCCTGAAAAGAAGCGACTCGGCCACGTCGCTAAACGCCTTTTCGCAAGGAATGTGAGGCATATCCAACGACAGGCTCTTCGGGTCGAAATCCAAAACCAACTCGCATATCGTATCGAAGGTAAACCTCTGAAAAACGTCTTGCAAGTCGATAATTTCTCCGTCCAAGAAACGATCAAGGACGGGGATGAGCCCACGCTCCATCTTCCCCCAAACAGTCTTCTCCAACAACTTGTTGAATTCGCCGTGGTTGAGCAACACACGAGTTGTGTTTCTGTGAAACTCCCACAGTTCGAAATCGGCGTTGAAGATCCCATCTCCCAAGATTTCGAAGATCTTGCGAAATTCGGGCCCTTTTGGGTAGTTGTTGAAGTTTCTGCTGAAGACGTGGTGGATATTTGCGGGAACGCTTGTGAATACCATGTTTATGTTGTAAAGCCACGGGCCTTTGAATTCGTAGGTGCCGCCGCATCCGTTGAGAACTTGTGTTATGTAATCGTGGCCTCGATTTACTTGTTGGACGACGATTGGGATCATTCCTATTATGGGATAATTCGTTGGCTCGCAGGATTTCTTGCCTCTTCTTAGAAGGTTGTAAAAGACGTAAAGAGTGAAGAGGATGATGATGGTGAAGAAGCTAGAAGAAGATTGAAGGAAGTACATATTTTATTCTTTTCTTTTCTTTTTTTCAGTTGTTTCTTTTCAAGGTTTTGTATGCACTGCACTGCTTGTGCTTGGTGACTGAGACTGGCTACTTGTTTTTATAGAGTAACATCATTCATAATACGATAGAATAGAGAAATCGTCGGTTGGCAGATGGGAAAGTGTACTGAATTGTCATTTGGACACTGTTAATCAAGGGGAAAAGATGTGAGAAGGGAAAAGAAAGGTGTTATCCCCGGATTTAACTGGTCCAATATTCGATTCTAGTCGAAAGAGGGCGGAAAACATTACCGCGGAAAAGCACCCCCCGAGGCAACACCCCGTGAAAAACATCCCGAGGCGGTGTACGCCTGAAGAAGCTCTACCCGAGAGGTACCCGAGAGGTAAGACTTTGCTCGGGATGCGGGCCGCTCGAGAGCTTTGTGGAAGGCGCCCCTGGAGATAGGAGGTTATGAATAACTCTTGCATAAGTTAGTTATCGTACCTAATGACTTAGTCAGAGGAATTAAACCAACTACCCCACTAGCACGATAATGCAGACCCACTCACATCATGGGATAATTAGTCTTACGAACCTTATGTGGAAGCCTTAGTATAGAAGGTTCATGTCCACTTTGAGTGAAAGGGGTCGATTTCATTTCTCTGATATGTTCGACTGACTACTAAAAAGGCACTCCAAAGCACGCCACTTTACATGAGTGGATAACGATGATGATTATGACAATGAAGAAGGTCACCCTCGGGACATTGGCAAACGGTAAAATAACCCGCGGGCCGAGGAGATACCCTAGGATATTTCGCCCGAGAAGAAAACCGATGACGACCCGAGTAGGTCGGACTTGAGGTATGAAGAGATTAGGCCGGGTCGATCGACCCCGAGGTCAGCGGGAACGAGCCGAGAAGGTCGGCGAGAACGAGCTGAGCGACTCAGTCTCCAGACGCGAAGTGGGTGGATCGAGGATCGACCCTGAGTCGCAAAGAGAAAGAAGGCGAGTATAACCGAGGACGTCAAGAAGGAGAGGGGAAGCTCTGACGAGGCAGTTTCATATCGAGAAGAAGAAGTAAGAGAAAGGATCGAATGAAGAAAGAAGAAAAGAAAACGTGGGAAGAACGTGGGGAAGACCATGTTGCCACGTGAAGTCGGCGAAAGAAGTGGGCTAGGGTGAGGACCAGGTCAAGGCAACTTGAAAAAAGATTAGTATAAAAGGTAATAGTCGAGTCACTTTGCAGGTATGCTTTACGAACACTGAAACTATTTTTTGAGCCTAGCACCTGTAATTACTCGCTTTTGGTGAAGAAGATAATTATCTGACTTGAGTGTCGGAGGGGCTTCGCCGAAACGGCCCTTTCAAGCTTTTTCTCTAATATTTCAGGCAGCTATGGCGGCGACGGGAGCAAACAGTCTACTTTACGCGCCAACGCGGGGAGGCGATTCTTCGGACTGCATCAATTGGCGCCGTCTGTGGGAACGTTTAGTTCTTGAAAAAATACGATGCGTTTCGATGAAATCTGTCCACTCCGAAGTCGTTAGCCATCGTGACCTCCCTGTCGCCTTCGACCAAGACCACCACCATGAGCGAGTCAAAAACCAGCCATTGTAAACGAAATCCAGACCACTGAACGGTCACAAATCAGACCCGAGCAAGGTTGTCGCAGCCAACACACTCGCATCACCACCGCAAGCGGATGATCCTTGCGAAAGTATCAGCAGCCTTGAGCACCACAACGAGGAACGCATCGTCGGGCCTCGAACGAACCAGTCACCTTCGTCATCGACACCAGGCAAAGGAGACACAAAGCCAACCCGAGCGATGATATCTCAGACCTTCGGCAAATTCACACCGGCGAAATGAAATTTTGCTACCAACGTTCGCGGCCACAGCTTCATCTTCGTCGTTGTTCATATTTGTTCCACCTTCGACCAAACACAGCCCACCGAAATCGCTACCAACGATGCAATTGAGGGCCAAAATCACATCGAACACAGAAAAACCCGAACCACCCAACCTCGACAAGTCAAATGAATCGGCTCTTGATTCGCGCAAAATTAAAGGTAACCCGCACGTATCAGTGGTGCCTACCTTTCTCTCCTACGTGGCCCAGATTTTTCGAAACCAAATCATTGGCGACTACGTTCGAAGAAATGAGAAGAACGATGGACTCAAAATACTCCCAGAAGTCTTGACGTCCGGATTTTGCGGGGCGTAACCACTGCGAGATCGATCCACATACGTACGACGGTCACCACCATGGCCATCCCTTTCGTCCACCGGCGACAGATCCACCATCGTTCACGGCTTGGACCCGGTTGTAAACTTTTCTTAAGTATCGATGTTGATTTGAAATTATTGGATCTAGTCGGTGAACTCTGATATTTCTTTGGGGAGCACATATCGTGATATTTTAAAACCTGGGGTTAAATTACGAATTTTGAAAATATATGAGCTAACTTCTTATGGATTGCGTTGGGCTACTTATTGGGCTTAATATGCATTTATTGGGCGCTTAAAATTCCTTCAAGCCTATTGGTTTTCTTCATGGGCTGCTGAACTAAAATTATGTGGGCCAGCTGTTACAAATTTTTCGCCTAGCCTTCTAGAATTAATTATATTGTGCTGCTGAATAATAAATACTTGGACTAATATGATAGGATAGATTATATGCCTTGTACTTCATACCTTGGTTGCTGGAATTATCTTTCATTTTAGCCTCGATACTATTTTACCTAGTTGCTAAAATATATCGGCCGATAAGTGTTTTTCATCTCCATAAAAATTTGTCTGAGTTTCACTGTACGGCTCCGAAAAGCTAACCTGAATGCTCGAGGGGATAATATTAGTATCGGCATGTACAGACTTAATTGCGCATTCACCACTTCCTTTGAGCTATGTGAGTACATGAATTCTCGGGTACTTACGGGCCACGAGAATATTATTGGCAGGCATCGCCCACGCGAAAATTTGCTGATCTCGAAAAAATAAATTATTTGGGATTGAGGCGGTAACCATTGAAGAACAATAACCCGGCGATGCCGAAGATTCCAACACTAACTACAACCGCAGAAATCGACGACCGAAGTCTCTCACCAACACAAAATCCTAATCGGGCTATCTCGAAGAGTCGGAGAAATCTGCATGATCCACGCCCCATTGAAGATATCAACTATGTATTACTAATGTCTTTACTTTATCTTCTCCATGCACCAAGCTTCTCGGGCCCGACTCGACGACGATCCGTTCGAAGAACCATGGAGCTCGACTAAAAATAGAGGAAACAAACAGAAGCCGAGATTCCCAAACGATTGAAACAGGTGCACTATGAAGGCAATGACCGTGGCTATAATTGTGACGAACATGGCCACTCCTCCACTCAACAATGGCAGATTCGCCGTTGTTTGCGACTTCGGACCCGGTTGTAAGTCTTGTTAATGTGTAAATATGAAATCATAAAACTATGGGACCATTATTTACGTTACTGACTACTTCAAGTATCGAAAACATGTGAGTAAGATTCATAATTGACGAGACTTTCTGGTTCTGGAATTTATTTCTGCTGGAGCATTACTACGGGGCTGTTGACTCTTTTTGGATTGAAAATTATGTCAGCCCATTATCAGTGAACTGCTTGACTGTACGTAGGCTTAACATGGTCTATGCGAAACTGCTGAACTTATTGGGGCAAATTACTATCAGGGCTGTTGATATTTACTTGTGCCGATTATTATTGATATGTGACGTGATATTGTGATATCTTGACTGTAACTTTAATAGTGATATTTCGAAAATTATTTTGAAGTTGATATTGTGCTCGAGAATTGTTGATTATGCTATTATTGAGGAAAATGTTGTGTGACGATATAAAATAAAATTCCGAGGTCATGAGGACAAGTTCGTTAAGGTCTTAAGGTCGAACGAATGTTTCGCTCACACTTGTTGGGGATAAAAAAATACATCGGGCCGATTAGAAGAGTTCGTGTTTGCGGTCGTATCTCTCAGCCGAATTATCACAATCAATAAATGCTGAGGCACTGTCGGACTCGCCGAAAACTCTCTCCACGACCACCTCGAGCAACAAGGGGAATATTATGGTGCACGGAAAACCCAACGCCATCAAGTATCTCGGTCTAACCATCATCATTGATGAAGCTGGGCTCGACGGTAGATTCGCCGCAGCATCCTCTATATGCGGGAACACGATTCGGCGATTAAAGTCATGATCTTAAAAAACTGGGACAGCGCGACACGCAACCTGAAGGTACATGATACTTAATCTGATATATTACTTTAAACATTTATAATAGATCAACATCGGATTTGAGTCGACGATTCACTCTAAACAAGATGCAAACAAAAAATCCTATCAAACGAGCGATCTTTTATTCCTCTCGGGGAACGAACCGTCGAGTGAGGAGCAAGTCTCAAGACCCTAATTGAATTTGATGAAGTCCTCAAGAGAGGCCGAGAAGACCCTAATTGAATTAGGGATGACAAAGTCCTCGGATGAGGCCCGATCGCTCAAGAGTGTGAAAAAAGTCATCGGATGAGGCCCAATCGCTAAAGAGAGTGAAAAAAAGTCATCGGATGAGCCCTGTTAGGATAATTTTATTGTGTTCAATTAAATTAGGTTATCTTGATCTTGTAATTAATTTAAGTGAACTGGGCTTTAATGTTTTACAGCCCAGTGATTTTATTCTTGTAAGGGGCTTACAAGGGCCCAAGTATTATATACCAACTTGTGGTATAAATACTAAAACCCTAACGCATAGTTAGGTGTGCTTGTGTGTGTTTTTATTCTAGAGAGATAATATTTTGAGCCTCCATCTTATCCTCTCAAGCACCCCACACCATTTGCATTCATTTCTTGATTATTTGTGTGGTAAATCCATCCTAGGTTAGATTGTTTGGTGTAGTAGGGACCAACAAGTGGTATCAGAGCAAACACGTTTGGATTTGAGTGAGATTTCTGACATTTTTGGGTATTTTTTTGTTCGCTTGTTCTTGAGTTTTGAGTTGATTTAGCGGATTTTTCAAGCTCAAGAGCTAAATAGGTTGATTACGAGTGACCTAAAGTGTTTACCCAACATTTCTCAGCTGATTTGAGAGAGTTTTAGGTAGAAATCGAGTCTGAAGTTCGTCATTCTGCCCAGAAATTATTTTTTTGGATAGAAACACCCGATCGGGTGAATGTGCACTGTAGCAAACATTTAATTTTAGCTGATTTGAGTTTTGCCCGATTTGATTTTGCTTGAAGTTGTATTTTCGCCACATTTGAGTATCGCCCGAAACTCATTTGCATTGATCGAAACTAACATTTTCTAAAGGAATTTAATTTTACACGGCGAAACTGATCATCGCCCGAAACTGACTCGAATCGGTCGAAATTGAAATTTAAACTCCTTTGTAATTTTTGCTCGGCGAAACTGGAATCGCCCGAAACTGGGTATTTTCTCGACGTAACTGATAATCGCCCGAAACTAAATCGGATCGATCGAATCTAAAAACTCGGCGAAACTGAGACTCGCCCGAAACCAGTTTCGATCAAAACTCATCCTTTATATAGTGTTTCGCCCGAAACTCAATCATTTCTCATCAAATCGCCCGAAACCCCCAATCGACCAAAACTGAGCATCTCTTTGTATTCAAACTTTCTCGGCGAAACTGAGTATCAGCCGAAACTCATTTGCATCGATCGAAACTGTAATACCCGTAAAATTTAATGCGGGTCTTAGATGTAACTAGATAGGATGAATATTTAACTTAGGAATCTAAGGTGAATCGAAATAATGAACTAGATAGGATGAATAATGTAAATTTAAATATTTGGCACATGAGTTTTCATAGAGATTTAGGGATAAAACCTAAAATGGTCCCCGATGTTTACCCTATGAACCAATTTAGTCCCCAATGTTTCATGTGAACCAATTTAGTCCCCGATGTTATCGAAAATGAACCAAATTGGTCCCTCCGTCAATTAGTTCGTTAATTTAGACGGAGATTGCATTTGCGACGGCTTTAGCGACGGATCTGTCGCTAACTGAAAATAAAAATAATAAATTAAATATTAAAAATGAGGAAAAATGCAAAAAAAGGAAAAAAATTCAAAAAAATACAGTAAAAAATTCAAAAAAAAGAGAGAATATTGTCAAAAATTAAATAAAAATAAATAATAATAAAAAATAAAAATAATAAAAGTAATATAAAAACTAAATTTAAAATAGAAAATGATAAATTAAACATTAAAAATGAGGAAAAAAATACAAAAAAGGTAACAAATTCAAAAAAGAAGAGAATTTACCAAAAACTAAAAATAAATAATAATACAAATTAGAAAATAATAAAAGTAAAGTAAAAACTAAATTTAAAAGAGGAAATGATAAATTAAACATTAAAAATGAGGAAAAAATCCAAAAAAAAAGGAAAACAAAATTCAAAAAATAGAATAAAAATTCAGAAAAACTAAAAAATTAAAAAATAAATAATAATAAAAAGATGATAATAATTAATTTATGATTTAAAAATAAAAATAAAATACGTTAATTTATAATTATTTATTTTTATTATTATTTTGTTATTTTTTTATTATTTATTTTTTATTTTATTAGTAACATTCTCGTATTTTGAATTTTTACTCTTTTTTTGAATTTTTTTCCTCATTTTTAAGGTTTAATTTATCATTTTCTATTTTAAATTTAGTTTTTATTTTACTTTTATTAATTTTTATTTTTTTTATTATTTATTTTTAATTTAGTTTTTGGTAATATTGTCTTTTTTTTAAATTTTTCTTTTTTGAATTTTTTACTCTATTTTATTAATTTTTATTCCTTTTTTAGTATTTTTTTTCCTCATTTTTAATGTTTAATTTATCATTTTTTATTTTAAATTTAGTTTTTATTTTACTTTTATTATTTTCTATTTTTTATTATTATTTATTTTTTATTTAATTTTTGGTAATATTCTCTCTTTTTTTACTGTATTTTTTGAATTGTTTTCCTTTTCTTTTTGGATTTTTCCATTTTTAATATTTAATTTATTATTTTTTTAAATTTTCAATTAGCGACGGAAATTCCGTCGCTAAAGCCGTCGCAAATGCAATCTCCGTCCAAATTGACGGACGAATTGACGGAGGGACCAATTTGGTTCATTTTCGATAACATCGGGGACTAAATTGGTTCACGCGAAACATCGGGGACTAAATTGGTTCATAGGATAAACATCGGGGACCATTTTAGGTTTTATCCCTTGAGATTTAGATCCAAAATTTTCGACCATATAAATATACATAAATACAGGTGAAGTTTTCGACACCAATTCACCTTATATAAAGGTCAAAACTTACATACACATGTATATATAATAATGTAATAAGCCTATCAACGTTTTCGTGGGATATGATAGATTAGAAGGAAAGTTTTCGCAACATGTTTATATAATGCAAATAAAGTCTTCGTGGTGCCTACATAATATTTAGATGTGATGCCTATACTTATACATATAAATATAATAATAATACTAACCTATCAAAAGGCAAGTACACGTGGTGGCCCTTGAGGTTATATTAGGTATGACTAATAAAGGTTTCTTAACTAGGCAAAGCGCATACGTCACCACGTATATAGATATTGATGGGTGTGAGGAAGATTTTCTTTTGGTGACTTAAAGCAACGAACATTCAATTAAGAACAAATAGTTACTTGAGAGAACCAAGTGAGTGGAAGTGCGAAATCCACACAAATGCAAAGAACAAGTTTAGCAAGCTTAGGACTATCAAAATTCACAACTTGGGCGTAAGGTATACCAACTATAATGTGTGGTTGGTACATATCTGATAAAGTTGCCGACTTTAGAGAATAACTGATTGCAACGCCTTAGATGTATGAGCGGATACGATTTGAGAGCCTATCTCTTTTATTTTAATTATATGTGGTACTTGATACGAAGTATTACCATATATGTGACCCTAGGACGTTTTCAGCATAGGATGTAAGGATAAGACCTTGAAAACTTAACTTTCGATGCTGAAGTATTTTGTTAGTTTCCAGAGTTATTCATCTTAGGGTTTCCGACAAGTTATTAAAAGTTTGGGTGGGATTAAAATAATTTTCGGCCTCATATAATTATACAGAAGCTTGGCAAGTTGGTTGGTCATTAAAGAGTTTTCGGTATTATCTAGCTACATAAAGTTTTCGGTAAGGTTAAGAGATTTCGGCAATTCCATTTAGTAATCAATGTAGTACACACATTTTTAGTGTTATTTAATTTTCGACAGTGTCTATTTAGCTTTCGGCAACTTTATATTATGAGAACATATGATTTCAGCAAATCATTATTTTAGGGATTATCGTGGTATTAGGGTTTTCATTAAACTTTTAGATATTTTATTATTTCAAGGTTTTTAGGGCTTTCGGCATGATGATTTAACTTTTGGTACAATTTGTAAAGTTTTGGGCTATGTTACAAAAGTTTTCGGCAATTTAGGATTTTTGTGATTTTTAGGGTTTTGGTTACTTAGACTTTAAGAAGTTCGAAACTTATGCAACTTAGCAATTTTACTGAGGATCGAAACTTTAGGAGTCACCAGATATCGTGACAAATTTTATCAGGAGGATAGGTAGGTGAATTATTCATCTATTGCGTAAACACATATCTGATCTTATGTGCTTCTATGTGATTAAATGATTTACGTGATTTACGTGTTATACATATTTTACGTACGTTTCATGTGGATCATGCTTTTATACGTTATCACGTTTATATACATGGCATATGCATATCATATCACAGGGGTGAGATATTTACACCGTTTTGAGACGGTTGATTTGAGATATTGTCGATTGGGGTAGAATGAGATGTTTGTGATTTTTGTTGTTGACTCGTTGAGGAGTCGAGGTTGGTACTCGTATGACACCTGACGGCAGACAGGCTGATCGATCTGTCTACTCGGGCGTGAACGTCCCGAGGTGCAAAACCGTCGTGATTATATTTTTCAGCGGAGGGAGCGACCTGACAGGGCAGTTGCGTGATCGTCAAAACACTGTCGTCGTAGGCTACCGCTTACGGAAGAGCGGCCCAGCAGGGCAGTTGCGTGCTCGTTAAAACGCTGCTAGTGTAAGCTTCCTTATGTTATTATTATTGGTGCACGAGGTGTCGAGTCTGACCTAGGGCCCTGTGTTGTGTGATTTGAGATAGGAAAGTGGAAAAGAAAGAGTGAACATTGCATGAGAGATATTGGGATCGGGAATGAGCGTTCACGTGCATACATGCATTTCCATTCACCTACTGGGCAAATCGCTCAGTATTTACGTGTTGTAGGTACTGAGTCTGACGCCGACGTGTGTCAAGACTGAGGCGGCTGGTGGCGATGTTCCACGGACTTTTGAGGGCAGGGCGGTACATGGATGAAGACCTGTGGAACGGCGTTAGGGTTTTGACTTTTGAGGCTACGGCCTTTGTATAGGCGTGACCTTGTAAATAATCTTTTGATGTAATATATTTTATTTTAAGAATAGTTTTTGTTAGACGGGTCTTCCACGGCTTACGTTGCGAAAATCCGCCTCTAATCATACTTAGAAAACTTGGGTCGCCACAGAAACCTTAAATCGAGCTATCCAAACTCACTCTTCAAAATCACACATAAACGTTTTCAATCACCAAAACAATTGGACCCTTTGAATAAAAATATTTTAAGTTTCAAAAAAAAAAAATTATGAGTCCAACGGGCATAGTCAGTCCTAACGCCCGTTTATAATTTTCCTTCCGGTCCAAAAATTTTCGGTGTAGACTGCTTTTCTGTCAATTTTTTGAAAGCAAATCCACAAACGTGTCAACGATCAGTCATCCAATAATCTATTTAGGACGTATTGGCAAATTATAGAAAAAGTTTGGGTCATTTTCTCGAAGTTTTCGAAATCATCACAAATTTTTTTGGTACACGCCAAAAAATTTTCGACGCCGACTTTCTTCGATACTTCAAGATACTTCTCGAGTAAACCAAACTTTTCGTCACTGAAATTTCAAAAGCCAATTTCTATTTTTTAATTAAATATAAAATCAAATTAAAATGGATGCTCAAGCTAGGAAGATTGAGGAATTAGAAGCATGCCTTGCTAATAATTACTCCGTGTTGCTTAAGCAACAAGAGAGCCTAGCTTATGCTAATGAAGATTTGACAAATGCAAAGTCAAATATAATTACGTTAGAAACTAAGTTAGAAGATAGTGAAAATAGGGTCTGCGAGATGACCAAAAATTTACGTTCTTGCGAAGATGAGCGAAATGAAATCTCATCAAAATATGATACCGTCTTAGAGGAACAGCGTATGCTTTACTATAAGATTAAATGATTAGAGAATGTTATTTCGAGTATAGGTCCAGCAGGTCAAAAATCTCCTTCTAACTTAATTCCTAACGGGGATGTAGAATATCATTTGTAATTGTGCTTGATTTCATTAGTTGTCCTTGTAATTAGGGGCGTTTTGTATAGTAGTCCTTAGATTATGACTAGTTTGATATTTATACCAAGTTTGTTTGGTATAAATACATGTAAATCAGTTGAGCTTAATAGAGAAAGTTTAGAGAACTGATCCGAAGGGCTTGCAATTCGATTTATAGAGAGAGAACCAACAGTAACTTTCTCACTCTAATTGAATTCTCTCTCGTGTTCTTAACTTGAGTTTTTCGATCGAATTCAATTGATTATCTAAACGACCGAATTACTATGAATTCTCGCCTAGGATCGTAGAGTTGTTCATCTGAGGACCTAACAATTGGTATCAGAGCAGATTCGTTCTCTTTTGAATTGTAAATTGTTAGAATTGGATCGAAATTTTATGTTGTAACACTGTTCCATCGAAGAACAGATTTGGCGCGTAAAGTTTTTCGATCTAATAGCTTACTTCTGTGCTTAATTGACTTGAATCTGATGTTTCAGTACTAGATTAAGTGATAAATGATTATTGAGACTAAATCAGTAGCAGTTTGAACGTCGAATTTTGATTAATTTGATTCTGAAATTTTACTGTTGACGAAGAACATGAAGAACACGTTCTGATTTTGATCAAATTCGATATATTTTGCTTCATAACGTGTTTAATTGCTTGTTCGTGCGTGATTAGTACTTGATTACGAGCAATTACCTCAAACTTCACTATCTGATTCTTTGTTTTTGGTCGAATTTGTGTTAATCGTATTCTGTGAATTTTTCTCGATAGTTCAAATTTTTCTCGCTAGGGTTTGCGATCGGATTAGTTTCTCGTTCGATAAACTTAGCGCGAGAATTTTTCTCGGTCAGAATACGAAGTCAGCGCTAGAATCGTCATCAATAGAAACGTTTTTAGTTAAAAATATTTCTCGAGCGTTATTCAGCGAAAAATGTTTTCGAGTGAGATCAATTTTGACATTGCATGCGTAATAACTTTCACTCGAAAAACTTTTTCAGTCAAACCTTTTAACGTTTGACCAGGTGGAAATCATTTATACGCGAGAAACTTTTCTAGTCAAGGGATTTATTTTGACTTGTCGAGAAACGTAATAACGTACTGTTTCTTTACGATCGAAATAAATTCACGATCAGGAAATTTTTCTCGACTGAATGATTTTGGGCAATTTATTTCGCTCGTAAAATTTTTCCCTGACAAAATTTCTCGCACAAAAAAACAGTAAATACATTCTATATCGATGAAATTAATTTCGATCATACTTTAAAGATTAAATCGAAAATAATTGTCGATCTAATCTTCGAATCAAACGCTACTAACAAATTTCGTCACCTGTGAAGCACTTTACATCGTCTTCGACCCTCAAAACAATCAACGAAGATCCTTCAACAACTCGACTACTAGAATACAAACATGGATGCATACTCACTCGGAAATGACAACCATCCACCGATCTTGCAAAGAGGCGAATACACAGTGTGGAGAAGCCTCTTCCTGAATTCATCGCTTTAAAGGATCAAGCCGAAAATCTACTGAAGTCCCTTGAAGAGGGACCGGCACAGTCTGGGTTTATGTACCCGGGGACGAAACAGCTACTCCAGCAATTCCAGCTTCTAGGCCACTAAAGTAGCCTAGAGAATACTATCTGGAGGAAAGAACTCTAGCTAAGGCTGATCTAGTAGCCATGAATACCCTCATGCAGGCATCCCTAACGATATATACAGACAAATCGACAGCCTTACATCGGCCAAGGATGATGCAAAGGACAGAAGTTGGCATAAAGGCCAAGAAGGCGAACATTCTCACTGCTTACGACTCATTCAAAGCAAAGCCAGAGGAGAGTCTATACGAAATCTACCAACGATACCTCACTCTTCTCAACGAGATGAGGAAGATAGAAATAACGAAGACAATGGAGACAAACATAAGATTTCTATCTTCTCTGCCCACGGAATGGAAGAAAATATCCACTCAAATACGACAAAATAAAGATCTAGAGGAGTTGGATGTCCATGCCGTGTTCGATAATCTCGCTCAGCATGAGGATGATATCCGCGAGATTACCAAAGAGCACAAAGGCAAACAAACCGATGACACGGTAGCCTTAGTCTCGGAGAAGAGGAGCACAAGATCAAGAAAGGAAAAAATCGTTAGGCCACCTTCATCATCAGAGTCGGAAGATGAATCGGACTCCGACATCGAGCCGAACATGAAAGCCCTTGAAAAACAGTTAACTCTCATTGGACAAATGATGAGCAAGAAGTACTTCAAGAAGAAGTCTTCAACCTCAGCCAATAGGCTTCGGACTACAAACTCCAAGAACAAAGAACGTGCTCCGGAGAGTTCCGAGGTCAAGAATCCCAAAGATACTAACAAATGCTTTAACTGTGGCAAAGCAGGTCACTTCGCCAGAGAGTGCACTCTCCCGAAGAAAAGAGATACAAACTACTACTCCAGGAAGCTTCAATTGACAAAACAGAAAGAAGCTGGAGTAGCTCTCATGGCCGAACATGACCAATGGCTCGAGGACACGTCGAGCTCCGAAGAAGAGAACTTAGCCCTCATGGCCCGTCTCGACAACGAATTGGACGCCGAAACATCCATTCGTACGGATGACGACAACGCATCCACGTCTTCAAATGAGGTAGTCACTCCTTCCACATTATTGACCATGTTAGAATCATATCAAAAACAATATGCTAACGTGAAACGTGAGCAGAAAAGTATAAAGGAAGTAGAGAATGAACTTGAGAGAGCTCAGGAGAAGATAGATAGTCTCGAACAAAAACTTAGGAGCTCTAGTGCAAAAATAGATGAACTTACTAAGAGCCTCCATTCTAGAGAGACTAGTCAACCTCAACTAGGACAACAGAGCGAAAATATTAAGGAATTAGAAGATAGGCTAGTAAATAACTACAATTGCTTGGTTAGAAATCTCAACGAGAAAGCCATTCTAAATTGCAGGATAACCGAAGCTACCTCTAAGATCACTAACTTAGAAGCTCAATTAGAAACATCGAATGCTAAGATTAGTGAGCTTAGTAAGAATTTCGATGCCTGTCAAGCCGCAAAACTAACCGTGGAAAATAATTATGCTCTCCTAGGTGAGGAACGCAAGAAACTATATGCCAAAGTAAAGAAATTAGACGATATAGTTACGCGTAGGGGACAATCCGAACAGACGATATTTTTGAACAAGCCCAAGGATATAGTTTTCTATAATCCTATAGAAGGCATAGGTTTCACTAACCCGTGTGTGTCATTGCAACCTTTGACGATTCCTGAGTGGAAGTGGAACCATATATCAATGGACTTTGTAGTAGGATTACCCAAGACGGTGAAAGGACATGATGCAATTTGGGTAGTTGATAGATTGACGAAATCTGCCCACTTTCTACCGATTAATCCGACCTATTCCATGGATAAGTACGCAGAGTTGTACATCCAAGAAATAGTGAGACTCCATGGAATTCCGATGTCGATCGTTTCAGATCGAGACTTGAGATTTCTGTCCCAATTCTGGGTAAGTTTAGAGAAAGCTTTAGGAACTAAATCGTCCTTTAGCTCAGCTTATCATCCCCAGACGGATGGACAATCGGAAAGAACGATCCAGACACTCGAAGACATGTTGAGGGCTTGCGTTCTGGATTTCCGAGGAAGTTGGAGTAAATATCTCCCATTGATCGAATTTTCGTATAACAACAGCTTTCAAGCTACGATCGGGATGGCACCTTACGAAGCCTTGTATGGGCGTAGATGTCGATCCCCAGTACATTGGGACGAAATCGGCGAAAAGGCGCTGTTAGTTCCCGAAATGGTTCGAGAGATGACTGAAGTTGTTAGTAAATTCGGGAGAGAATGCAAACGGCGCAAAGTCATCAGAAGAGCTACGCAGATAAAAGACGAAGGCCATTGGAATTTGAAGAAGGCGATCAAGTCTTCTTGAAGATATCACCGATGAAAGGAGTTAAGAGATTCGGACGGAAAGGGAAGCTGAGTCCAAGATATATAGGACCTTTCAATATTTTGAAAAGAGCCGGTGAAGTAGCATACCAGCTAGAATTTCCGACCTCTTTAGCACAAGTCCATGACGTCTTCCATGTATCTACGTTACGGAAGTACGTTCCGGATCCGAGTCATGTGCTACGAAGTGAGACGAAGAAAGGCCGGTAGAGATTTTAATGTACAAGGTGAAGCGACTTAGGAATAAGAATATCCCCCTAGTGAAGGTGTTGTGGCGAAACCAAACGGTCGAAGAGGCCACTTGGGAACGAGAAGACGAAATGCGCGAGAAATACCCCGAGTTGTTCCAGACGACTTAAATTTCGGGGACGAAATTTCTTTTAAGGGGGGGAGGATGTAATACCCGTAAATTAATACGGGATTATTTTGTAATGTTCGAAAATTAATGAAGTTAATTTTCGGACAGCGGATGTTTCGGAAGTGACCTGAAAATAATAATTAGGACCGAAGGTAAATAAAATATTATGGGCCGCGAACATCTAGAAAGCCCAAGAGATAAAATGGGGACAAAAGATGTAAAGAGGCCAAGAAGAAATAAATAGGCCCAATGCAACAAATAATAAATAAGAATTAATATAGTCCAATTGAGAATTAGATATTGGCCCAAAAGTAGATAATAAAGCCCAAGTAACTTGAGATAAGTATGGCATTTCTTAATGATTGGGGTAAAACACGTTTGGGCCTTGTTATCACCTTGTAAAATGTGCGGTAACTAATTACTTATAAGACCTAGAAATACAAAACGTTTGGAACTATTTCAGCCAAGTAGAAGACGTATGATCAGAGAAGGAGAAGCGAATTCTTGGAAAGCTTTAAACTCTAATCGACTTTCATCTTAGGAAATTAATTTCAAGCTAAGTTAGAGAGGTAAGAATCCTATCTAGTTCTAATTTATAAGTCTTCGTAAGCTTGAATATTTATTGGCATGGGATTAAAAGATTGTTTATAAGAAGTGACGACCAAGCAGTGAAGGAGTTAGAGGCATCTTCGAGCAGATCTTTGGTATAGGAAATAATTCGAACAAGCTTAGGACGTGGGGTAGGTGGTTTTGAACCCCTACAACCTGTACTAAATTCCTAAAAATGCTTAGAATTCGATTGAAAGGTCATTCGAATTCAAAAAGATTTATTTTATGATTTTTGAAACTTTCATACATGTTCTTGACGGGTTTGATGTGTGTTAGAGCTCAATCTATGAGTTCTATGATCTGATATGCATTTATGTTAATTCTGGAATGTGTTTCGTGTGGAGAAATTCTGAAAAGATTAGGGTTTTAGTATGAACTTGAGATTCGATGAAACAGTAGTCGTGAAATTGATAGGTTTCGGGCGATTATTAGTTTCGATCGATTATTAGTTTCGGGCAGATTATAAGTTTCGGGCGATTTTAAATTGGCCGGTGTTTGATTTGTAAAGCGGGTGAAATAATTTTTAAGTGATAGGTAATTTCGATCGATTCTAAGTTTCGATTCAATTTCGGCCGATTGGAATTTCGGGTTGTGAAAGTTTTTCGCGGGCCAAAATAGATTTTCGCAGTATGTAAAAAAATGAGTTTCGCGGGCCAGAGTTCAGGTTTCGCGGGCTGAAGCATTTCGCGAGTTGTGGTCGAGCCGATTTTGGGTTTCGCGGGCCGATTTCAAATCGCGGGGTGATTCCTGTGAGAGGAATCGGGCGATTCGTGAGATCAAATCGAGCTTCAGCGTCAAATCGGGCGATTTGCGAAATCGCCGAAAGCTTTGCGAAATCGGGCGTTGACCTTACTTTCGCGGGTTGACCAGAGTTTCTAACGTAGAATCGGGCGAATCGTGAAATCGGGTGTTGACTCGACTTTCGCGAGTTGACCAAGTGGGTTTCGGGCGATTTTATATTGGACTTTGACCGATTTTGGTGTGAGTTGACCAACGAATTAAATTTTGGGCTTTTGCCGTATTTCAGGCCCAAATATTTTAAATAAATAGTTTTAAGCCCAAATTACTTTTAAATAAAATATTTTCGTATTATAACATATATTTTCGGGTCAACCCATATTTTAAATTATAAATATTATTTTTGGATGTTTAAACCATCGGCCTAGTTTAAATACTATACGATTACGTGATTTCAATGTACGTATTTTATGTGATTTATTATATGTGCATTTCACGACATGCACGGGAGAGATGATGGTACCGTATTTGTACGGTGACACCTTACGGTGTCGGTTGAGTGGGGTAGAGTGACCTTTATTGGTCGTCGAGGTTAGACTCGTGTAGCACCTTGTGGGAGAGGGGGTTTGCGACACCCATCTACTCGTGATTGAGCCACCCGAGGTGCACACCACCGGATATTATTTGGCTCAGGGACGGCCGACGGATGTGAGATTCCTGTCTACCCGGGTTGGTGGTAGGCCACTCGGGGAAAAGTCGTCGGGTTGAGATTGTGTGCGGAAGGAGCGACCCGGCACGACCGGCGTGGGCTACCGCATGATTATGGCATACTTTGCCATTGCGCGCGTGGGTGCTGAGTCTAACCGAGGGCCCTGTTATGTGATGAGACATGTGATAGGTTGAGCGTGCATATCTCATGTGTGAGGTCATGGGATTGGGTTGAGTGCACGCACGCATATATTGCATGTTTTTACTGCCACCTACTGGGCGTTTTTGCTCAGGGTTATATTTTTCAGGTGGGACTGAGCCCGACCCCGATGGGAGTCAGGGTTGAGATATAGGCTGGCTGGCGACGGTGACTCCACGGGCTTTTGAGGGCGGAGCGGTACATTGGACGCGACCTGTGGAGGGGCGTAGGATAGTCGGGTTTAGATTTTTGGGGCTCCGGCCCGTTGTATTATACAGACGCATTTTGTAAACCCGGCTTAGTTTATATATGTACATTATTTTCATTAAAAAGTTTTTAATAAATCGGGTCCTCCGCGGCTTTCGTTGCGGAAATCTGCCAATTATTCTAATTAAGAAGTAGGGTCGCCACAACATTTTCTTCTTTCAAATGTTTCGTAAAATTTTAGGTGTGACGATTGATCTAAGCAAAATAATCTGACCCCATACTATAATAATAGTAATAATAGTAATTAAAAAAAAAATCGTGAAAGGAAAAATTTCGCACATTCTGACATGAAATATTATGTTTCATATGCGTTGAATTGAATAAATGCGAATTTATTTTGTTATCGCACATTCTAAATGTAATTTTAGATTGCATTGATACTAAATTGTTTAAATGCGATAAATTTTTCATTGCTCTTACCCTCACGCAATATCTTCAATACATGTTTTTGGGGGCCATATATATGTGCTTACTAGGTATATTGCGTATCTTATGTTCGTTACTTGAATTGATTTCATAAGTTTGCATTTTAAGTCAATTCTTGCGCATTATTTGAGGGGGAGTAAATATAAAAATCGTGCATTAGCTCCAAATATTTTTGACGTTTTCCTCTAAGTATTTCAGATTTCTTCAAACAGAGTGAGACGTCGACACTACAAGACAAGGAGCTATTGTCACAGACCATATATTTCAAAGTAAAACATGCCAAAAATAATTGTTGATTAACTCTATTATTTCTAACGTTTTTTTTTCTCTCTAAGTGGTACAGATTTTTTTTGCCAAGGGAGCTAGACGTTGCTACACACAAAATCCAGGGAGTTAATTGCATTTATTTTAATTCTGAGGGGGAGCTTTACAAATGCGATTTTATTTGAAATAGGGGTCAATCTGAATAGAAGTACTTACTATCGAGAAACTGAGCATAAGAATTAATTTGCGATCATAAGTTTCTCGATCGTAAACAGTGTTGGGAACGATTTTCATTAGCCGCGATAATTTGCGATCGAGAAAATTGAATTGAAGAGCAATTTTCGAATCAAAAATTTCTCGAGCGCAAATAGTAATGGGCCTGATCCATTTAATCGCAAATTGTCAAATCGCAAACCCAACATTGACTTACAGCGAATTAATAAAAGTTCACCTTTTTGTCAGTCGAAAAACTTTTTCTCACGCAACCCTAAATCGCAAAAATTTCTCTCGCGAAAAACTTTCACAGATAGTTCAACTTTCTCAAAAATCTTTCGATTTTCAACAACTTGTCTGTTTAAGGTAGAAATGAGATTCTTTGACATTTGCGTGTGATTTAATTTCGTTAGCATCTGCATTTTGTAGTTTTTCGCGTGATTAGGATTAGATTCTCGACTGTTCTTCAAACTGAGAAAACCGTATACTGTTTTATAGTGATTTAGGCATGTTTACGAGTTTTATCTGGGTTAATGCCTGCACTTAAGATAGTTTCGTTTTTTTTTTATCTGGTAGTTTAAACTTTCGGAAAATCAGCATCTTAGACCACTAAGTTGAGTTTTGAAAGAAACTGGGTATTTGAATGTTTAAAGCTATTGAAGAACTTTGTCGATCTCAAAGAATCTTAATTGAATTCCGATTCAATTGAGATACTGTTTGTATCGAATTAGTTTTCGATCACTAAATTCTGACTTAGTAGCTAAGAAAGAAGATTTTGACTGACAAATCACTTACCATCGAGAAATCTAATTAGGATTTTCTTGCAAGCGAAAAATTTAAGCGCTGAATTGACAATTTAGATGCAAATTAGATCGAGCGTAAAACTTACTATCACAAAATAGATTTTTCGATTTCATTTTATTTAGATCGCAAAAATTTAGCAGGGACAAATTAATTTTCAAAGCGTAATTTTTCGATCGTAGAATTCGCCGCTTAGGTTTTAATTAATCGGAAAATTTCTCGACGATTGACTTAGTTTTTCTTTCGTTGACTAATTTCTCTATAGAAAAATATCGCAGCGAAAACTTCACTTAGGATCGAAAATCACGTACCGCTCGACAAATTTGAAATCGAAAAATTTTATTCAATCAAGGAAAATTTTTCGATAGTAAATTTACCTGAGAAATAATTTCTCGATCGTAAATTTAAACGGGATTTTTCTCGATCGTAAAATTGATCGGCTACAGTCTCACGATTCCAATTTCAACACTTAGAAGCTTTCTCTCTGAATCTTTTACACTGTAGCGAACATTAGCGAATAAAATTTTCTCGATCGCAAAATTACACGGAGTTATTTCAATTGAAATCAATGCATAGGAAATCAATTTGAATATCAAATTTTTCGAGCGAAAATTATCTCGACATGAACAGTGACTTTTTCCACGATCAAACATTTAAGAAAATTTCGAAGTTTTTTCCACGCGTTATATGTTTCATTCGAAATTACAAACATGGCATTACATTTTTCAAAATCAATTATACCATATGCATACTACACGATTTCAATTCAAAATTCATCAAACAAGTTATGACTTGTTACAATATTATAGTTTGATGAAAATAAATCGATTTTCGACTTAAATCAAAATTATGAACTAATGAACTTTTATATCTCTTATTTTCCAGATGGATCGCTATCCTACATATAACCACATATACGAGAAGACATTATATCTCAACGTCCACGACACAAACTTCCAATTAGACATGACCACCTTCTGGTGTCCAGACGACATAATCGTGTCCATTCTGCAAGGCCATCCACTATGGCATGCACTTACAGTGACGGCATCAGTGCCGATGGTCTACCTCCAGCAGTTTTGGGGGATGATCAAGAGCCTCATTTTGGACGGGGCATACCATTTCACGACGGTTGTAGGGACGAGGCACGTCTGCATGGGCAAGAACGAGTTCAGAGCTCTACTTGACCTCCCTCACAGCCAAAACTACGACCCCCTCCCATCAGATGAAGAACTGGTGACTGATTTCCTCCTGATGGGGTACCGTCCGCCGTTCACCAAGCTAGCTCAGGTCCAGAGCAACGGTATCACTCACCCGTGGAAGACATTGTTCGGGATTGTGAACAAGTGTCTATCACCGAAGCACGCGGCCTTCGACAAAGGCAACGGCCACATCCTCCGGATATTTCACGGAGTCGTGTTCTTGCGAAATTACGATTTCGCCCAGCTGATCTGAAATGACCTCGCAGAACAGATCAGACAAAAGGAGAACAAACGGTCCAAAAACTTGCCGTATGCAAAATGGTTCTCCGTCATCATCCGCCAACACATGGAGATGCACGAGCAGAACATTCCTCGCCTGCCTCTGGGAAAAAACTATCAGCCACCAAGGCTCAAGTTCTTCCACAACCCAAGGCTGGTAGACCTAGCTCAGCCTTCCATGCCCATTCCACTAAACCTTCTTCGGCTTGCTGACCCCACAGGAGCTGAATATCAGAGGTACTGTCGGGAGAACCACCTCACCGAAGAGATGATTAGAGGGCCCCCGACGACTTTGGAGTTAGCCCTCCCCAACCGCAACAACACCAAAGCCCTAAAGCCATGTTGATTGATGAAGTGGCCCAGTAGCTCGAGCAGGAGCTACCAACTCAGGACGAAGAAATTCCTGACATAGACGCCACGCTGATTGATGTTGTGGCTGCAGAGTTGGAACAAGAAGCTCCTAACGAAACATTTCAAGTGGAAGTGAACGTACATGTAGGCGTGCTCGAAGAAACCATTGAGGAGGTTCTTCAACAAGAAGCACAGCCCGAGACAGAAATGGGGTAGAGCCCGCTCCCACTGGTGACGGATCAGGCTCTAGGGGATGTTGAACGTGACCCCACTCCTCACAGCTACCCCATCCGACACGGAGTCAGATGATGAGATTAGCCTAATAAGACGGACTCCCAGATGACTTAGTATACAAATGGAGTCCCTCTTCTCCGCCGTCACCATCACATCAGATACCACGCTGCTCACTTCATCAAGTGTTGTCGGCACCTCTTCGCTCAATCTTGAGCCGCAACAACCACTACTGGTGTCTGGTTCGCAGGTCCAAACCGAGCCTGTCGTAACACCCATAGAGGAGAATCTTTCAGATTCAACTCAAGGATTGGGTGGAAGTCTCGTACAGTCACAACCTCAAGTGACTGTGAGCCAACCTGAGGAGCTGGTGTCTGCTCAAGGGTTGCTAACAGGCGACATCAGTCGTCCTGGTCCATCCTCGGAGACGTCCGCACCATTTGTGACGAATGAGCAATTTCAAGCTGCTCTCTCCGCTGCTGTTCAATCGCTTGAAGACAAAATAACGGAGAGAGTTCTTACTGCCATAGAGACATACCGCAGAGACACCGGGAAAGCACCTGTCTCCGAAGGCACCTCGTCACAACCCAACCTCACACCTCCGCAACCCACTCCCACCGACCCTCTACAAAATTCATCCATCCTCATCAACCCGTACACCATACCCCTAACCGAGCTCCATGACATTCTACTCGCCCGGCTGATCGGCCTATCCGTCCGGTCGCCTCAAGAAGAATCTCTTTATAGGCGATTGGTGGATCGTCCTGAGCCACCTACTGAAACTTGCCGAGGCCAAAGCTCCCACTCAAGACGCAGACATGACGATCCTGATGATCACGACCCTCATGAGGCGGAGAAGAGGCAACGGACATCTACGAGTGGACAAGAACAAGGCCAAGGCTCGGGCTCTGTGCAGACAAGAACTGGAGCCGGAGAAACCTCACAACCCACTACACAAACCACCACCACCTCGCGCCACACACAACCTCTAAGCCCATTCTACCAACCCACCATCAGAACGCCTCCGTCGATCCCATCCACCCCACCGACCTTTACAAGCCCCTTGCTTTCGGAAGAAGAAGCAAGTGCTGCGATGCTCATAGCCCTAGCAGCTACTCAAGCTACTCCCTCGGTCGCTCCAGACCAACCGGGCCCCTCAGGACATGGCGTCAATCCACAAATACATCTTCGAAGGATTGTGGATGACCCATTCCATGCCCGAGGAGCATCAAAGACAACGACTTCAGGACGTTCGGAATTTCCTACAAGAAGCCTCCATAGACCTTATGATCTTAGAAGACAACGAGCTTCAGGAAGGAGAAGACCCAACAAGAAATCCCAAGGCTACCAGAGTTGATCGCGCAACGAGCGGCTTCCCCCACGAGACAAATGCCAGGGACCGTTCGGATCGACACGCCGTGGGAGTACATCCAAATAGAAATTCCCTTCCTTGAGGAAGTTCGTGAAAACATTTGGAGGTCACCGGAGAGAGTTAAGAAGCCGAACGAGTTCGAGCTGAGAGGAATCTCTCACTGGGATCAGTAGAAGAGGATGACCTACCTCTGGATGCTGACCAAACTTGGACCTGATGTAAGGCTGGGATGACTAAAGAACAAGTCAAGAGACACTATAAGAGTCTCTCCCCAATATGCCAACTATTCAGCGTATACTGTGCAAAAGGAGGACTTCCAACACCTCACTACACCATCGAGCGAGTAGATAGAACACAAGAAGATCTAAGTGAGAGCGACCTACCGTATATCCCTGCTGATGAGGTATACCGTCTCTATCAGCTGTACGTGGAAAAGTACAAAGGTCCTTAAGGCTTCATCAAGAAAGAAGGACTCGAGGGACTCTACCGTCCATGATGCGCCAAGTCAAGTACTTTGCCACACACGACCTTCAGATGGCTCTGGAGAGCAACATGAAGAAGGTTAACATGACCGCTCTGCAAAAACGTCTTACTAAGGGTTTTTTCGTTTTACACCTCAAGTGTGTCCATTTATCACAAAGTAGGCGGGAATTCAAATTTCTCACACGGTTTAACGTCTGATCGCCTTCGTTTCCGATCACCATTGGTGGCCGGCGATCGTGGTGTCCATATTCATTAATCCGGAGTGGGCGGGTTTCGTACGTGGGTTGTGTTCATCTGATGGCGGAGAATCAAGCGATGGTGGAGAAGGATCAAGCTGCGAGCGAATCTTCAACGAAGGGGCCTAGGGCTGCAAGGGTCGTGCCTGATCTGGAGGTCCTCTGCGCGGCATACCCGGAATTTGCAGCTTGCTTCGATGGAGACCGATTCCGAGCGATGTATAGCAAGGTTCATGGGATGATGTGGACATGTGCGATGGAGATGGTCGGTCCAAGGATCTGCTATGGTGCAAGGTCGATCTGAATCGGGGATTGTGCTATCAGAAGCGGTGGGAGGCACCGCAGATCGTTCGGGTAGGGCAACAGCGGCCTTAGATACGACGGTTGGGCTGGTTGGGCCTAGGCTTTTGACGGGATCTCCACCTAGGCGAGTCAGTGTGCCTGGTCCGTTTAAAGGCATACTCCGCAATCCTAAGCGACGGCAGCAGTGGGGCCGCCCGGATACTCCACCACCTAATCGTATGACGGGCCGACGTTTCGTGGACATGGGCGCGGCTACTGATGATGAGCGGGTTGACGAAGACGGCATTGCTAATGGCAGGTCGTCGCTTAATGGGCTGGGGATGGGCGCGGCGTCCGCATCAGCAGCCATCGGGGATCATGTGTTGGTTAGGGTTTCTCAGGCTAAAATACTGCCTACAGACCCGTCGGTGATTATGCAGCAATTTGCACCGACACCTGAGCTAGTCCCCACTACGTCGTTTGCTGCTGTAGTGGCAAGGAAAGTTTCAACGGATTGGCTGGGTGCTCAGACCAAGGCGGGTGCGCACGGCGTATCGGAGGTGTCCTTTGCTGATGTGGACAGAGGTTCGGCTACGGCTGAACCAAAGCGAGTACATGGGAAGATAGTGCAGCGCCGGCTTGTCCTTGACTACGTTGCTCCTAAGATAACACCTGAAGGAATTACTATAGTCTCTCCGACGTGGGAGGTAACAAGGCTTCGCTTGATGGGCGCATACTTTAGTTGGGTATTTTCTCGGCCGCAAACCCTACTTCCCGTTCGCCGAACGGTATGTGAGGGCGCAATGGATGGACATAGCGGAGGTCCGTGCTACTACAAAAGGGTTCTTTCGCTTTCGGTTTGAATCGGCCGCAACCATGAACGGCGGCCCGTGGCTTTTTCAGGGGCAGCCTTTGTTCTTGGATGTTTGGCACCCGGGGATGTCGGTGGAACGAAAAGAGATTGTTGAGGTCCCGCTATGGGTGAAGTTATGGAACGTCCCAAGTGAGTTCTGGACAAAAGCGGGCTTGGATGTGGTAACGAGTGGAGTTGGGAAACCGCTCTTTGCCGATGGGATCACGGCGAAAGGGGAACGCATTGACTATGCACGTGTGTGCGTCATGAAATCGCTATCTATGCCATTTGTAGAGACGGTCCACATTGAGATGCCGACCGAGACTGGGGCCCCATCTAGCCTTATACCGGTGAGGGTGGAGTATGAGTGGAAGCCAACCAAGTGTGGTTCGTGTGTGTCTTGGGCTCATGGGGAAGCACAATGTCCTACAAGGCAGGCGCAACCCAAACAAAAGGCGATGCCGGCAGCACCCGCTTCAACTATGCGAGGGCCTCATGGCCCTCCTACACACAAAAGGCCCGTGGCCCCTCTTGGGAGATCGACGGCCCGGGATGCCCCACGACAGGTTTGCAGGGATCGGCGAGGGGGGCGGAGGAAACCAAACCGAATGGCACCAAGTGGGCGCTCATGGTAAGGCTGTCATGGTTATGGGGCAGCCGACAACGGCGCTGAGGGAGCGATTCACGGGAGCCAAGGGAGACACGGATTGGGCATCGGCTGTGGTTCAGAGAGAGGAGACGCAACCGGACGGTGTTCGGCAGGTGGCGGGTGCGTCACAGCCACCTGATGGAGGATCGATTAGATGATGGAGAGCATAATCGATTTGCACTACTTCGGGACATGCCTGAAGTCACTGACTACGACGTTCAAACGGGCCCTAAAGTAGATGCAGCCCGCACTGGGGTGCCTTTATGTTAGCGGTGGGTTCGTGGAACGTGCATGGCCTTATAAACAACAGGAAGGCAGTGGGGGAGTTGATTGCTCGAGAGGGACTGTACATGATTGGGTTAATAGAGACGAGAGTTGCTGCGCCTAATGCTATATTCATCTCGAATGGTATTAGAGCTCAGTGGCAGTGGTTTTTCGATTACGATGATGGACCAGCGTCGCGTATATGGGGGGCTGGGATCCAACGGTTTTGACTGTGGTTATCATTGGGTCTTCAACTCAGGCTATCCATTGTCGTGTGGAATCGGCGATTACGAGGGAGACAATTTTTGTCTCCTTTGCTTATGGGTCTTCAACTTTTGACCAGCGTCCTATTTCTTTCGTAGGGTGGCCATGAGACGCGCTACTAACCGCATTTGGTCCCTTGAATCGGCAAATGGCGACCTCCTTGAAGAGCCGGAGCAAGTGGAGGGTGAGCTGGTTGGGTTTTACAAGGGATTATTGGGCCACTCGGACCACTCATCGCCGATTGGTATTGCTGATGTGCGTAGAGGGTGACACGCACGCTTTCTCCAGAGGACGCTGAAGCCATGATCGCTGAAGTAACTCCTATGGATGTTCGTGAAGCGCTTTTCTCAATGGGGGACGAGAAGGCACCGGGGCCGGACGGATATACGGTCGCATTCTTCAAAGCCGCATGGGGGATTGTTGGGGATGAGGTAGTGCAAGCGGTGGGGGATTTCTTCGCCACCCGGAGGCTATTGAAGGGGATCAACCGCACCCTCATTACGTTGATACCTAAGAGAGATACGCCTAGGCGTGCAACTGACTTCAGACCAATTTCATGTTGCAACGTTCTTTACAAGGTGATATCAAAGATTTTGGCCAATCGACTTAAGAGACACCTGGCTACTTTGGTCCATTGCTCCCAGACGACATTTATCCCTGGACGTCGGATCAGTGATAATGTGTTGCTGGCTCAGGAACCGTGTCTTGGGTACAAGTCTAAGGGCCGCCTCCCACGGGCTATGTTTAAAATCGACTTGGCCAAGGCATATGACAGGGTGGAGTGGGAGTTTCTGCTTTCTGTGTTAGGAGCCATGGGGTTTCATCCTACATACATTGGATGGATTAGGGCGTGCATGACGACGACGGCTTTCTCGTTGAATATGAATGGCCAGGTGGTGGGTTTCTTCCAAGGAAGGAGGGGCATTCGGCAGGGGGACCCCATCTCCCCTTATCTTTTTACATTAGCAATGGAGGTACTTCATGTGCTGCTCATGGTCTACATATCCGAGGAACCGCAGTTCAAGTATTACTGGCGATGCGACGTGCTGGGTTTGGTCTCGTTAGCATTTGCGGATGATCTTCTTCTCTTCAGCCATGCGGACGCCATCTCGGTTGGAGTTCTGAAGAAGGCATTGGCGGAGTTTGCCAGGCTGTCAGGGCTACATCCTAACCCGGATAAGAGCGAGATGTACTTATCACGGCGAGCTGAAGGATTGACAGGACAGTTACAGGCGCTCATGGGCTATCGGGTGGGGCGGCTCCCGGGTCGGTATCTTGGCGTGCCGCTCATTACTACTCGGTTGACGATTGGAGACTGTGCTCCACTTATCCAGAAGGTGGATCAACGATTGGGGTCATGGCTCAATCGATCTTTATCTTATGCTGGGCGCCTACAGCTGGTCAAGTCGGTGCTGTAGGCACTTCACGCTTATTGGTCGTGTGTATTCCTGCTACCTAAAGGCGTTATCAGAGCTCTGGAGACACGTTTTAGGAAATTCCTGTGGGGTGGGGCATCTGCAAAGGTGGCATGGGAGGTGCTATGTTTGCCTGTGACTGAAGGGGGACTGGGATTGCGATCTATTGATGTTGACAACAAGGCTCTGCTTCTGAAGCACTTGTGGAGTGCACTTACCAGGACACCGGGTTCAATATGGGTCGAGTGGCTTTATGGGACGAGACTTCTCGATCGCTGTGGGACCTGTCGATCTCGGCGAATGATGCATGGAGCTGGAGGAAGATGTTGCAGTTACGCCCACTGATCAGATCCATGATTACGTTTCGTGTTGGAGGTGGCTCCACGATCTGGCTATGGAAGGACCCTTGGCTGATGCATACGCCTCTGGTAGAGAGATTTCATAGGGGCCCTATTGCGATGGGGCTGCCTCTCGATTCGCGGCTGAATGTGGTGCTGAGTACGAGGGTGTGGAATTGGCCTGGGCAGGGGGCGGTTGAATTTCTTGAGATCAACCGCCTACTTCCGTCAGTATTACGAGGGCAACGGGATGGAGTATTGTGCATGGGGTCGACAGATGGATCTATGACGGCTCGTTCGGCTAGAGAGGCGATGTGGTACAGAAGGCCTCCTGTTCCTTGGGCTGCTTTATTTGGAGGGCCGTTGAAGGTACTTAGGCATGAGTTTATTCTGTATATTGGATTACAAGATCGCCTCTCGACTAGGGACAAGCCTTGGATAGCTCAGCGGGTGGGATCTCCAGCTTGTGTCCTTTGTGGGGAGCTTCACTATGAGACAGCCCAGCACCTTTTCTTTGATTGCCCGTTCTCGCGGCAATGTCTTCGGCTCTTGCGTCGTCGGATTCGATGGATATGGCCTTATCGAGAGTGGCATGCGGGAGTCCGATGGGCGGCAGCATGGTGGCGAGGGAAACATCTTCTTCATGCTGCTTACCGCCACGTCCTTGCTTCGCTGGTATACCACATCTGGTAGGCTAGGAATACGCGGTGGAAGGAAGGTATCGTCACCCCGCCTCACAGGCTTGTGGGGTCTGTCCTTGCCTTGGTCATCGTGCGTATTAGTGGTACATCCACGAAATACGACCTTCAGCGCGCTGCCATACGCCGATTATGGCGCGTGGCTTGGTAGGGAATAGGCCTCTTTCTTGTGGATTGGTTGGGTCTTTAGTTATTGTATGAACCCAGTAGCATGTTACTGTTGGACGCGGAGGTCATCCCCCGCTCATCTATACTTTTCTTATTCATTATATATATACACGGGACATTACACCAAAAAAACATGACCGCTCTGCTCAACAAAGGACCTGAGATCGAAGAGCTTCCCAACAATCACGTGCACATCAGTTCAGTCCTAGGCGTCACCTACAACAATCCGATCGTGAAGAAGACTAGGAAGATGCTGAAGACTGAGATACACAAATTCTGTGATGGGACGCTCAAGATCATCAGGAGAAATATAGATCAGAGGTTGGAAGAAATCAATCGAGATACGATGCTGAGAATCCACAGGTTTGTGAGAGAACAGCCGCTCCTAATGGAACTACTTGAAGATATCGAGGAGCAAATGGAGCTAAGGAACACGCTCAGGAACTTTGAGCATGCGCTGGGCTTGCACATGTCATTCTTCGCCCGACGAGGACAACTAAGGCAGACAAGCAATCAAGCACAAAGGGGGAGAATGTAGAAGATCAATTCTAATTGTGCTTTGAGTTTATTAGATGTCCTTGTATTTAGGGGCTTTTCTTATATTTGTCCTTAGATTAGGACTAGTTAGATATTTATACCAAGTGTGTTTGGTATAAATACTTTGTAAACAATCGCAATCAATAGAGAAAGTTTTGGAAATTGATCCGAAAGGCTTGCAATTCAATTTCTAGAGAGAGAACTTTCTCACACTACTCGAATTCTCTCTCTTGTTCTTTATTTGAGTTTTTCGATCGAATCTTAATGTCAATCATTATCATCGAATTACTTAGAATTCATGCCTAGGATCATAGAGTTGTTAATCGTAGGACCTAACAGTGGTCCACCTCGGGCAGGTATAACCCTGCACGTTCCCGAGTGCACTATCTCATCTCACAGCGGTAGTCCACATCGGGCAGGTATAACCCTGCACGTTCTCGAAAGGATACGACATCGCCAACGACGGTGGTTCACATTGGGCAGGTATATCCTTGCACGTTCCCAATGATTCCCTTATCGATACGACACATCGAGCAGGTATAATCATGCATGTTCCCGAAGGTCTCGATCTCGTCTGGTGCACTAGTACCAGCCTCAACTCCACCCGGAGTCGACGACCAAATGGTCTCCTCATCATACTTAATATCTCACAAGAAGCTCGCTCTTTCTACCCCACTCACCGATACACCAAACTCTATTGTTCTCTCACTGACTTAGTATGCATATGCAGTGCAAATGTCATATATGTAGTATTCAAATTACATAATACCAGTAATGCATGTAATCGGCTTCACATATAAACACATAATCCACCGAACTACAATTAAATCACAAAATGTTTACGTGCCGTATGTGAGTTTCACCTACGCCCTGTATCACATAAAACACACATAATGTTTACGTATTGTAGGTGAGTTCCACCTACCTGTCGTCCTTAAGTTAACTTTAATGCCTGGTAATTCTCTAGAATTGTGGGCCTCTTGACACAAATAATATTATATTAGTACAAAACATGCTTTTGGACGAACTATAATAAAGATAAGTAAAGTCGTTTTGATAATTTTAGGGCCATATTTAGTTTCACAGCCAAATCAAACGTTTTATGGCAGTTTTGCGAGATCTAGATTCCATCCTAAGGGATTTTTAATCCGAGATCTAGATTGGGGGATATGAATTTTTGAACATGCTGCTAAATTGCAGGAAAAGTGTCACGGCCGTGACGCACATCAGAGAGCCATTTTCTTGCCCGAAAGTGTCACGTCCATGAACACTAACCAACCTGGCCGTGACGAACATTCACGGCCGTGAAAGGGGGTGCAAGAGCCCGGGAATGAGGGCATAAAGTCAGATTTTTTAGCCAGAATTTAGTACCAACTTAAAAAATCGATATAAAATCGTAGGAATATCGGATTTACTCAATTCAAGAGGCTACGGAAAGCTGAGAAACATAAATTTCGAACAGAAAAATATTCGGCATAATTTCGGGGAAGAAATTCTTTTAAGGGGTGGAGGATGTAATACTCGTAAAATTTAATACGGGATTATTTTTGTAATGTTCGAAATTGACAAAGTCAATTTTCGAACAAAGACCGATTTCTTTTCGAATCGAGTCAAAAATTTACAATCGGGTCCAAAAACTTTAGATGGGCCGAAAATAATGCTGGACCGAACAAAATAAATGAAGGCCCAAGAAAGATTATTAGGCCCAAAAGAAATAAAATCCAAAAACAAATAAAATACCTTGGCCCAATAATATAATATTAGCATTAGATTCATTAATCCAAGAGGAAAAAGCCACGTTAGTGGCTTAGCTCAATAATAAAAAAATCAATATATATATGTATACATGAAAGCCACGTTGGGGGAGGGGTGAGAGGACGAAAATTATTGAGTGATCAGGAGAGAAAAACAAAAGGAGATCAATTAATGCACATAACCTTGCTTAATTATTTTGAAAAGCTTTTTACATAAAGCAATAATGGAGCTTCATTTTCCCTCATAACCGAAAAACAAGAGGAAGAGATCACAAGAGAAAAACAAAAGACCATCATCTAATCATCATCGCCTAAATAACGGAATAAAAACAATCACCCACTCTTTTGTAAACATTTAAGCAATCATTGAGCTCACTAGCAACCAAAACCAAAAGAGAAAGAGAGAGAACGAGAGGGAGAGAGAGAGAGAACGAGAGAGGAAGAAAAGGAGAAAGGAAAGAAGAAGAAAGAAGAGAAGAAGCTTATGATCAGGTTCTTGCAAATTCTGTTCGCACAACTTTCGTTCTTAGAGTTTTGACCTAGCTATTGTGCTCGGTTTTTGTCGAAACTAAATTATGTGGAAAGCTAACTTCTTTGGCTTTCCAGATCAGTTTCAATCACCTCAATTGGATATGTTTTCGATTTTTGACTGATTTTTGTCGAAATAGAGGTTTTGTAATTCGTGTCCTGCACAGCTTCGGTTTTTACTAATTTTGACCTATACAAAATGCTCTAATTTGTACGTTTGGAATAATTCGGGTAACGATTTCTCCTATGGTCACTGTAGCATCGGTCCCTACCGGGACCAGTGGGTTGGGCCCACCATACTCCAACTGATAGTCTGGTCCCACTGTACCACAATTTAACCTTTCAGCGTGCTTCGTCATCGCTCACACGCACCCTGGACAAAGTTCCTAGGGGGTCACCCATCCCTAGATTGCCCCAAGTCAAGTACGCTTAACTTCGGAGTTTCTAAAGATGGATTCCCCAAAAGGTAGGTCGACCTTGGTGATATGAGTAGTACTATCAATTCATTTATACGATTCTTAGCCTGACATGCCCATACATTGTCAGTCTCAGGATCCCCTCTCATTCGGGTGTGCGATCGGTTCATTCATATACCCCTTCGCCTAGAAGCCTGCCAGGAGCCGCTCATTGTCCGTGTACCTCTCTGGCACCGGCGATCACTCCCCGCCCTCATCGGCCCCGGGCATCACATGCCCACCAGCTTCTGCCTGGTTCGTCCCCGAACCAGCACCGTACTGTGAGAGGTTGTGCTCTGATACCACCTATAACGTCCCGTCCCATACCGGGTGTCACTGTAGCATCGGTCACTACCGGGACCAGTGAGGTTGGGCCCACCACACTCCGACTGATAGTCTAGCCCCACTGTACCACCATTTAACCTTTCTGCGTGCTTCGTCCTCGCTCACACGCACCCTGGACAAAGTTCCCAGGGGGTCACTCATCCCTAGATTGCCCCAATTCAAGCACGCTTAACTTCAGAGTTTCTATAGATGGATTCCCGAAAAGGTAGGTCGACCTTGGTGATATGAGTAGTACTATCAATTCTTTTATACGATTCTTAGCCTGACATGCCCATACATTGTCAGTCTCAGGATCCCCTCTCATTCGGGTGTGCGATCGGTTCATTCATATACCCCTTCGCCTAGAAGCCTGCCAGGAGCCGCTCATTGTCCGTGTACCTCTCTGGCACCGGCGATCACTCCCCGCACTCATCGGCCCCGGGCATCACATGCCCACCAGCTTCTGCCTGGTTCATTCCCAAACCAGCACCGTACTGTGAGAGGTTGTGCTCTGATACCACCTATAACGTCCCGTCCCATACCGGGTGTCACTGTAGCATCGGTCCCTACTGGGACCAGTGAGGTTGGGCCCACCACACTCCGACTGATAGTCTGGCCCCACTGTACCACCATTTAACCTTTCAGCGTGCTTCGTCCTCGCTCACACGCACCCTGGACAAAGTTCCCAGGTCACTCATCCCTAGATTGCCCCAATTCAATCACGCTTAACTTCAGAGTTTCTATAGATGGATTCCCGAAAAGGTAGGTCGACCATGGTGATATGAGTATGTAATACCCGTAAAATTTATACGGGATTATTTTAATAATATTCGGACAGTATGAAGTTGATTTCGAACATACACCGATATTCTTCCCGAGTCAAGACAAGAATTTACAATTTGGCCCAAATTTTTTAAAATTTGCCGAAAATAAGAAATTAAAGCCCAAATATATATATATATATATATATATAGACCTCATCAATAATGTTATAATATTAATAGAATTAAAAACAAAACAAAACCAAACAAAACTAACCAAAACAAAAATAAAACAAACAAATACAAATACACCTAATATGCCTCCTAGTAAGAATAGACAAGGCAAATAAAAATAAAGGGGAAGAAGAGGACGTGGGAGAGAAGAAGAAAATAGGAAAGAAAGAAAGAGGAGAAGACAAAATGACCACCTAACCAAAATAATTAAACCTAATGCACCTTTACCTCTTGAGGACAATTTAAAAATAACCTAAAGAGAATAGAGAGGGGGAAGAAAGAGCCGTGAGAAAGAGAGAGAGAGGGAAGAAAGAAAATAAGGAAAAAAAAAGAGAGAAAGAAAGGAAGAAGAAGAGGGAGGAGAAGAAATATTTTCGGGAAGCTCGGGATCGAAGTTCTAAGGTCGGGATCACGCAAAAAAAAAAACTAACCCATAACGTAACCTCTACGGACGTAAGGTAGGTGAAGATCACCTACATACGTAAACAATATTAGGATTTGTGAATTTTACGTGTTTTGCCTGTTATTCATCGAATTCGTCGTGTTTATGTGATAATAAGAATTTGCTTGCATGAATTTTTCGTTGGTTAGCTTAGGGAGCATGAGATTGAGCATTTTTAGATCTATGAATATTTGGAAATAGGGATAGAGGACTTTAGATTAAGATGATAGAGAAAAACTTGGGGAGAATTAGGATTTCTTTATTCATTTCGGCCTGGAGGTTCACAAATTCATATCTTACAATCTAAACCTCGGATTAAAAATCCCTTTGGACAGAATTTATATTTGCAAGTCTTTTATCTGTGGTTAAAATTTGAGGACCATCGGGCATCATTTACCCCGGGATCATTGAAAACTACGGAACTGTCGCAAAACAGCCTATAAATAGTTATTTTAAAAAAAATTTAGGGACTTAATCGAAATTTTACAAAATCTGGGGAGTCTGTGTTGTAAAATCCCGAACAAAGAATATTTTTAAAGAAATATATAGCTTTTAAGACATATTAAAATTTGGAATAAATAATAGGGGTCCTTTGTGAAATTTTCAAAATTTCGGGTACTAAATTGATAAGTTTCAAAAAAAAAATCTGGGGACTAAAAATGTAAAAATTCAAACAGGGAATATTTTAATGAAATTACTGAATTTGTTTTGGAGAGAAATTAGAACTTTTCAAAAGATTTGGGGTGCTAAATAAATTTATATAATTTCGATTTGGATGAAATTAGAACTTTTCAAAAGTTTAGGGACATTAGTTAAATTTATATAATCTCGTCTAGGATGAAATTAGGATTTTTTTTAAAAGATGTGAATGCTAAATAAATATATAAATTCGGCTAGGATTAAATTGGAACTTTTCAAAAGTTATTGGGGACTAAATAATATTTTATCAGGACCAAATTGAAACTTTTCAAAAGTTTGAGTACTAAAAATTTATGTTGAGTTTCGGCTAGAGTATAAATGAAATTTTCAGCAACTTTTAGGTTTTCATATAAATAGTTTAAAACTTGGCCGAGGTTAAATTATAATTTCAAAATTTTCGGAGGGTTAAATAAATAATTAAAAATGGCCGAGGAGTTCTTTTGCAAAAATACAGTATATCAGAATAATTAAATTTTCATTAAATTTGATTGGAGTCAAATGTAAATTTTCGGAAAAACACTCGGAATTAAAAATAAATAATTATTAAAATCGGTAGGGGTCGAAAATTATATTTTCAGAAATTTAAGGGGTTAAATAAATAATCAATAAATGCGGTTGAGGTCAATTTCAAATCTCTAGAAAACTTTTGAGTTTAAATAAATGATTAATGAATTCAGTTGGAGTCATTATGCAATTTTCGGAAATTCCGAGGGGTTAATTGTAAATTTTCTAAAATATTTTTGAAACTTAATCTAAAATTGGCGTTGGAGTGAATCGTACGGTAGAAAGAATTAAACTTAGAACTTTTAGTTTAAGATCGAGAGGGAATTCTGTGGTTACGGTTTCGGGCCGATTAAAAATCGGAACGCGGGCTCTGGGACCGAATTATTTGTCGAATGTTGATGTTGGGAATCGGGCCGAGCTAACACCTCGGGGTGATATGTAATGTGGAAAGGATATGTTGCATTTTATGTGTTGCATTTTTATCTGCGTGGCAATTGCATACATGTGTTACGAGGGGAGTACGGAGTCATGAAAGTGTTGTCTAGAGACACGAGTGAGATGGTTTATGAATGAGTAATGTTGATGAGTTGTATGAGTGAGGTTAGGACTAAGGCGCACTTTATATGGAGGGAGTGGGGCCTCCCGAGCTACTGACCCCTTGTGGGGAGTGGGGCCTCCCGAGCTACGGACCCCTGCGCGCGCGTGTTGCCTTTAGTACCTAAGCCTCGGGCCCTGAATGTGATGTGATGATATGAGATATGAGATATGAGATATGAGATATGAGAAAAGAGTCGAGCGTGTATATTTGTGAGATAAGTCGGAATTGGGGTGTGAGAGCATTTGCATTGCACATTTTCATCTACTGGGCCAAAGCTCAGGGTTTACGTATGTAGGTGAGGCGGCTGATGGCGGTTACTCCACGGACTTTTGAGTGCGGGGCAGTACATGGGAACGCGACATGTGGAGTATTTTAATTTATGTCGTATTTTACTATTAGGGTTTCGACCCAATACATAAACATGTGTGTGTTGTAATATATTTTATATACTCCGGTTTGGACCTTTGGGCTTCGGCCCAGTATATGAATATTATTATGTAATAAAAAGTTTTTTTATTAAATGGGCTTTCCGCTGCTTATGCTGCGTAAAACCCGCCAAAAATACGTATTTAAGAAGTAGGGTCGTTATAGGTGGTATTAGAGCACTAGGTTTTAGCTTCTGTAGACCGTCCATGTACTGCCGCTCAAAAGCCGGGAGGATCAGCCTACGTCTGTAAGTTTGATATTATTACGTGAATATATGAAAATACTTATGTGCTTTTCGTGCTTTCCTATGTTATGTGAACTTGTAGACTCTTAGAAAATGAGGACACGATCGGGAAATGGGAATGATGGAGAGCCGAGTCGTCGGGATGGATCTGAATCCCCGACTCGTGAAAACAACACACGTGAGAACGATACCATCCGCTGTTTGACTGAGCTAATCCAACAACAGGCTGCTCAAATCCACGAGTTAATCAATTACCGGAGCTCATCTAAACACCGATCCTCTCCACATCATGACCATGTGGAAATCATCGGGGAGAGGTTTCGCAAACTGAATCCCCCGACTTTCGAGCAAGCTATCGATCCTTCGATGGCAGAAGACTGGATCCGAACCATTGAAGATATGTTCGTTTACGGTCGGGTGCCAGGAAACGAACAAGTTCTCTGTGCCGTTTCGATGTTACGAGGAAGTGCGCGATTTTGGTGGGATACCATCAAAATCCTTAACGATCCCGCTACGATGCCATGGGATAGATTCAAGGAGCTGTTCTTCGAAAAATACTTCTCAGCCTACGAGCAAGCCCAACGAATGAACGAATTCATCAACCTCCAACAAGGAAGGATGACGGTACCGGAATACGTTCGTAAATTCGAAGAGCTATCTCGCTTCGCCCCGCACATGGTAGCTACTGATGCATTGAGAGTGGCTCGCTTCATGGTGGGCCTCAGACCCGAGATTTACCGGGACGTAAGCATGTCGGGTACCCCGGGTGTGCACTTCACACAAGTGGCCGAACGAGCCATCATCGCGGAGCAAGCAGAGGCTCAGATCGTAGCGGCGCAAGAAGCAAGGAAGAGAACGGATAATCAGCAAGGAGGTGGAGGTGACCGAAAGAGACCATTCTTTGGGAAAGGCCCTAACCAAGGAGGTCGCTCGGGACCATCCAACTTGCGGCCGAGGCCGAACCAGGGACTATCCGGCGCGCCGAACCGACCTCAGTACAACGCGCCACAGTGTCAACAATGTGGGCGCAACCACGTCGGTGTTTGCTTTGGAGCCGGATATAACCCCAATGTCCTTTGTTTTCTTTGCGGGAAACAGGGACATTACGCACGAGTCTGCGACCAACCTAGGAATCCGACTCAGGCGCTCGCTCGACCACCACCGGTTCCGGCTCGAGTATTCGCGATGACCAATGAAGAGGTGGAGACGCTACCACCACCGGCTCCGACTCGAGTATTTGCATTGACTAATGAAAGGGCGGAGGCACTACCACCACCGGTTCCAGCGCGGGTGTTCACCTTGACCAACGAAGAGGCAAAGGCAAATCCTACAGTGGTGACCGGTACGTTACAAATTTACGATGTGCCTATTTCCGTGTTATTTGATTCTGGAGCCACGCACTCGTTTGTGTCGGCCAAATACGTGACCAAAATAGGCATCTCTCCCGATGTATCTAACTCCCATTACGTAGTAACTCTACCACATGGGGATCCAACTCGAACTAATTTAGTGTTGGAGAACTGTCCCGTGACGATCGAAGGGAGGAGTCTGAGCGTAGATCTGATCGTGATCCCGATGAATGATTACGATATCATATTCGGGATGGATTGGCTCTCTAAATACTGGGCCTTGATCGATTGTTCGAAGAAAATCGTTAAATTCTGCTTATCGGAGGGGGAGGAGTTCGAATTCTCGAGGAACACGAACGACAATCCAATCTCTCGGATCTCTGCTTTAAAAGCCCAGCGACTCGTAAACTCGGGTTGTGAAGCCTTCTTCGTGTACGCGGTGAAATCCGAAGAAATCCCCCAGCTGAAGATAGAGAATATTCGATCGTGAATGAATATTACGACGTGTTCCCCGATGATCTTCCAGGACTACCTCCGAATCGAGAAATCGAATTCTCCATCGATCTCGTGCCATGAGCTGCCCCGATCTCTAAAGCTCCGTATCGATTGGCACCGAACGAATTACGAGAGCTCAAGGAGCAGCTTGACGAACTATTACAGAGGGGCTTCATTCAACCGAGCTTCTCACCTTGGGGAGCCCCGGTGCTATTCGTGCGGAAGAAGGACGGGTCGATGCGGCTTTGTATTGATTATCGTGAACTCAACAAAATCACGATAAGAAACAAATACCCATTGCCAAGGATCGACGATTTATTCGATCAGCTACAGGGGGCTACAATATTCTCGAAGATTGATTTGCGTTCCGGCTATCATCAGTTGAAGATTCGTGAAGCTGATATTCCTAAAACGGCGTTCAGCACGAGGTATGGCCATTTCGAATTCTTAGTCATGCCTTTCGGACTAACGAATGCTCCAGCAGCTTTCATGGATCTAATGAACCGGGTCTTCAAAGAACTTCTGGACCGATTCGTAATCGTCTTTATTGACGATATCCTCATCTACTCGAAGACGAGAGAAGAACATGAAGAACACTTGAAGACGGTCCTTCAAATCCTTCGAGAAAAGCAGTTATTCGCCAAATTCAACAAGTGTGAATTCTGGTTGGAGCAAGTGGTTTTCTTGGAGCACATCATTTCTGGACACGGACTTTCAGTGGACCCCAGCAAGATCGAAGCTGTGAAAAATTGGCCACAACCAACCACTCCCACAGAGGTCAGGAGTTTTCTCGGGCTTGCTGGATACTATCGAAAGTTCATTAAAGACTTCTCCAGCATTGCCTCGACACTCACAAACCTGACGAAGAAGAACGTCCCATTCAAGTGGACGGAAGCATGCGAACAAAGCTTCCAAGAGCTGAAGAAACGATTGACAACGGCTCCAGTCCTTACGATTCCCTCCGGTACCGAAGGCTTTTCGGTATACAGTGACGCCTCGAAGATTGGCTTGGGGTGCGTTCTGATGCAGAACGGGAAGGTAATTGCGTATGCCTCCCGACAATTGAAACCTTACGAGAAGAATTACCCCACGCATGATCTCGAACTCGCAGCAGTGGTGTTCGCCCTAAAAATCTGGCGTCATTATCTCTACGGGGAGCGGTGCGAGATCTACAACGACCATAAGAACCTGAAATACTTCTTCACCCAGAAGGAGTTAAACATGAGGCAACGACGATGGCTGGAGCTCGTTAAAGACTACGACTGCGTGATCAATTATCATCCAGGCAAGGCAAATGTAGTCGCTGATGCTTTGAGTCGAAAGGCAATTAACACCGAACTCCACCAACTCAATGTGGAAGTAATCAATCTTGGAGAAATCGAGACTAGAATGTCGGCGTTAACTCTTCACCCTACGTTGCCTGAACAGATCAAGAAAGCTCAGGAGCAAGACGAGCTTTACCTGAAATTGACAAGCGAGCAAAGAGCCGAGACTTCAACCGAATTCAAGTTACGAGAAGACGGAATCTTATTCTATAAAAATCGCTTGTACGTACCCGATAGTGCAGGACTCCGTAACACCATAATGATGGAGGCACACGCCACTACTTACTCAGTACACCCTGGAGCCACAAAGATGTACCGAGATTTACGGGAGACATACTGGTGGCCGGGAATGAAGGGAGACGTTGCTTTGTAAGCCAGTGTCTCACATGCCAACAGGTCAAGGCGGAACATCAGAGGCCGGCAGGGATGTTGCAACCCTTGGCTATTCCCGAGTGGAAATGGGAACATATTACCATGGACATTGTCGTTGGCTTGCCAAAAACTGGGAAAGGCCACGGCGCCATTTGGGTAATTGTAGAACGATTAACCAAATCTGCCCATTTCTACCTATTGCTTCGACTTTTTCTCTGGAGCAACATGCTGAGTTGTATATTCAAGAAATTGTTCGACTTCACGGGATTCCTTTGTCCATAGTCTCGGATCGACGGGCAATCAGAACGAACGATTCAAACTCTCGAGGATATGCTCCGAGCCTGTGTCCTAGACTTCAAGGTAACCTGGAGCAAATATCTCCCGTTGATCGAATTCTCGTACAACAATAGCTATCACGCTACTATCGGGATGGCGCCATACGAAGCGTTATACGGTCGAAAATGCCGATCCCCGGTACACTGGGACGAACTCGACGAACGAGCACTTCTGGGCCCCGATATGATACGAGAGATGACAGAGGCAATAACGAAGATTCGAGAGCGAATGAAAACTGCCCAAAGTCGTCAAAAGAGCTATGCCAATCAGCGACGAAGGCCATTGGAATTTGCGGAAGGAGATTTGGTATTCTTGAAGATATCCCCGATGAGAGGCGTCAAACGATTCGCGAAGAAGGGCAAATTGAGTCCGAGATACATTGGCCCTTTCAAAATACTCAAGAGGATAGGGGAAGTTGCGTATCAGCTGGAGTTACCCGCCTCGTTAGCCCAAGTACACAACGTATTTCACGTATCAACTCTACGTAAATACGTTGCGAACCCGAATCATATGCTGGGAAGTGAGTCACTTCACCAACAACTCAAACCGGATCTGAGCTACGAAGAAGAACCGGTAGAGATTCTGATGCACGAGGTAAAACGACTTCGGAACAAGAATATTCCGCTAGTCAAGGTACTGTGGAGAAACCAGATGGTTGAGGAAGCCACATGGGAACGAGAGGATGACATGAAGATTCGTTACCCAAATCTATTTCTTTCAATGTAATTTCGGGGACGAAATTTTTGTAAGGGGGAGGTTGTAATACCCGTAAAATTTATACGGTATCATTTTAATAATATTCGGACAGTATGAAGTCGATTTCGAACATACACCGATATTCTTCCCGAGTCAAGACAAGAATTTACAATTTGGCCCAAATTTTTTTAAATGGGCCGAAAATAAGAAATTAAAGCCCAAATATTATATACATACATATATATATATATATATATATATATATATACCTCATCAATAATGTTATAATATTAATAGAATTAAAAACAAAACAAAACCAAACCAAACTAACCAAAACAAAAATAAAACAGACAAATACAAATACACCTAATATGCCTCCACTAAGAGAAAGTAAGAATAGACAAGGCAAATAAAAATAAAGGGGAAGAAGAGGACGTGGGAGAGAAGAAGAAAATAGGAAAGAATAAAAGAGGAGAAGACAAAATGACCACCTAACCAAAATAATTAAACCTAATGCACCTTTACCTCTTGAGGACAATTTAAAAATAACCTAAAGAGAATAGAGAGGGGGAAGAAAGAGCCGTGAGAAAGAGAGAGAGAGAGGGAAGAAAGAAAATAAGGAAAAAAAAGAGAGAAAGAAAGGAAGAAGAAGAGGGAGGAGAAGAAATATTTTCGGGAAGCCCGGGATCGAAGTTCTAAGGTCGGGATCACGCAAAAAAAAAAAAACTAACCCATAACGTTACCTCTACGGACGTAAGGTAGGTGAAGATCACCTACATACGTAAACAATATTAGGATTTGTGAATTTTACGTGTTTTGCCTGTTATTCATCGAATTCGTCGTGTTTATGTGATAATAAGAATTTGCTTGCATGAATTTTTCGTTGGTTAGCTTAGGGAGCATGAGATTGAGCATTTTTAGATCTATGAATATTTGGAAATAGGGATAGAGGACTTTAGATTAAGATGATAGAGAAAAACTTGGGGAGAATTAGGGTTTCTTTATTCATTTCGGCGTGGAGGTTCAAAAATTCATATCTTACAATCTAGACTTCGGATTAAAAATCCCTTCGGACAGAATTTACATTTGCAAGTCGTTTTTCAGTGGTTACAATTTCAGGACCATCGGACATCATTTACCCCGTGATCATTGAAAACTACTTAACTGTCGCAAAACAGCCTATAAATAGTTATTTTAAAAAAAATTAGGGACTTAATCGAAATTTTACAAAATCAGGGGAGTCTGTGTTGTAAAATCCCGAACAAAGAATATTTTTAAAGAAATATATAGCTTTTAAGACATATTAAAATTTGGAATAAATAATTGGGGTCCTTTGAGAAATTTTCAAAATTTCGGGTACTAAATTGATAAGTTTCAAAAAAAATCTGGGGACTAAAAATGTAAAAATTCAAACAGGGAATATTTTAATGAAAATACTGAATTTGTTTTGGAAGGAAATTAGAACTTTTCAAAAGATTTGGGGTGCTATATAAATTTATATAATTTCGATTAGGATGAAAGTAGAACTTTTCAAAAGGTTATGGACGTTAGTTAAATTTATATAATCTCGTCTAGGATGAAATTAGATTTTTTTTTAAAAGTTGTGAATGCTAAATAAATATATATAAATTCGGCTAGGATTAAATTGGAACTTTTCAAAAGTTATTGGGAACTAAATAATATTTTATAAGGACCAAATTGAAACTTTTCAAAAGTTTGAGTACTAAAAATTTATGTTGAGTTTCGGCTAGAGTATAAATGAAATTTTCAGCAACTTTTAGGTTTTTAAATAAATAGTTTAAAACTTGGCCGGGGTTAAATTATAATTTCAAAATTTCCGAAGGGTTAAATAAATAATTAAAAATGGCCGAGGAGTTCTTTTGCAAAAATACAGTATATCAGAATAATTAAATTTTCATTAAATTTGATTGGAGTCAAATGTAAATTTTCGGAAAAACACTCGGAATTAAAAATAAATAATTATTAAAATCGGTAGGGGTCGAAAATTATATTTTCAGAAATTTAAGGGGTTAAATAAATAATCAATTAATGCGGTTGAGGTCAATTTCAAATCTCTAGAAAACTTTTGAGTTTAAATAAATGATTAATGAATTCGGTTGGAGTCATTATGCAATTTTCGGAAATTCCGAGGGGTTAATTGTAAATTTTCTAAATATTTTTGAAACTTAATCTAAAATTGGCGTTGGAGTGACTCGTACGGTAGAAAGAATTAAACTTAGAACTTTTAGTTTAAGATCGAGAGGGAATTCTGTGGTTACGGTTTCGGGCCGATTAAAAATCGGAACGCGGGCTCTGGGACCGAATTATTTGTCGAATGTTGATGTTGGGAATCGGGCCGAGCTAACACCTCGGGGTGATATGTAATGTGGAAAGGATATGTTGCATTTTATGTGTTGCATTTTTATTTGCGTGGCAATTGCATACATGTGTTACGAGGGGAGTACGGAGTCATGAAAGTGTTGTCTAGAGACACGAGTGAGATGGTTTATGAATGAGTAATGTTGATGAGTTGTATGAGTGAGGTTAGGACTAAGGCGCACTTTATATGGAGGGAGTGGGGCCTCCCGAGCTACTGACCCCTTGTGGGGAGTGGGGCCTCCCGAGCTACGGACCCCTGCGCGCGCGTGTTGCCTTTAGTACCTAAGCCTCGGGCCCTGAATGTGATGTGATGATATGAGATATGAGATATGAGAAAAGAGTCGAGCGAGTATATTTGTGAGATAAGCGGAATTGGGGAGTGAGAGCATTTGCATTGCACATTTTCATCTACTGGGCCAAATTTCAGGGTTTACGTATGTAGGTGAGGCGGCTGATGGCGGTGACTCCACGGACTTTTGAGTGCGGGGCAGTACATGGGAACGCGACCTGTGGAGTATTTTAATTTATGTCGTATTTTACTATTAGGGTTTCGACCAATACATAAACGTGTGTGTGTTGTAATATATTTTATATACTCCGGTTTGGACCTTTGGGCTTCGGCCCAGTATATGAATATTATTATGTAATAAAAAGTTTTTTTTATTAAATGGGCTTTCCGCTGCTTATGCTGCGTAAAACCCGCCAAAAATACGTATTTAAGAAGTAGGGTCGTTATAGAGTAGTATTATCAATTCTATTATACGATTCTTAGCCTGACATGTCCATACATTGTCAGTCTCAGGATCCCCATTCGGGTGTGGGATCGGTTCATTCATGTACCCCTTCGCCTAGAAGCCTGCCAGGAGCCGCTCATTGTCCGTGTATCTCTCTGGCGCCGGCGATCACTCCCCGCCTCATCGGCCTTGGGCGTCACACTACTACCCCTACCGAGGTCCGGAGTTTTCTTGGACTTGCGGGATACTACCGTAAGTTTATAGCAGACTTTTCCAGTATGGCCGCTACGTTGACCAATGCAACGAAGAAGAACGTTCCGTTCAAGTGGACCGAAGCATGCGAACAAAGCTTTCAAGAACTGAAGAAACGTCTTACCTCTGCCCCGATATTGGCTATACCATCGGGAACCGAAGGATTTGCGGTGTACAGTGATGCTTCAAAGAACGGCTTGGGATGCGTTCTGATGCAGAACAGAAAGGTGATTGCTTATGCTTCGCAACAGCTAAAGGAATATGAAAAGAACTACTCGACCCATGACCTAGAACTAGCAGCAGTGGTCTTCGCTTTGAAGATCTGGAGACATTATCTCTACGGAGAAAAGTGTGAGATCTTCACAGACCATAAGAGCTTGAAGTATTTCTTCGCTCAGAAGGAATTGAATATGCGACAGCGAAGATGGCTGGAGCTCGTCAAGGACTACGATTGCATCATCAGCTATCATCCGGGCAAGGCAAACGTAGTCGCAGATGCACTAAGTCAAAAAGCAATAAATACAGAGTTACATCAGATTGGAATAGAGGTAGTCAATTTAGGCGAAGTTGAGGCAAAATTAGCAGCGTTAACTCTTCAACCCACGCTGTTAGAACGGATCAGAAAGACGCAAGAAGAAGACGAACTCTATTTAAAATTAAAAGATACGCTACCCGAGGATTTCGAAATACGAGAGGATGGAGCTTTATTATACAAGGGTCGTCTTTATGTACCTAACATTGGGGAGCTGCGACAAACGATAATGAAGGAAACACACACAACTACATACTCGGTACACCCAGGAGCCACAAAGATGTATCTAGATTTGTAAATAACATATTGGTGGTCGGGAATGAAGAAAGACATCGCTGCGTTTGTGAACTGATGTATGACCTGTGTTGGTCCCGATTGCACCAAACAAGGAATCAAAGAGGCTTTAATGGAATGAAAAGGTAGAGGTTCTCACCTTCAAGTGTGTGTATTGTGTGAAAAATAGGGTTAGCCTTTTGATCTTTGATTACTTTGAAAATAGTGTTGGTAACACCTTATATACCACATTAACCCTAGGTATATTAAGGCCCAATCACTAAAGTTTAACTATTTACATTCTAGTCCAAAGCCCAAGCTAAAAGGATAATTACAAAATTAATCCCAAGACTTAAACTATTGACACAATCTATAAATATCCTAACAATCTCCCCCTTTGTGTCAATTGTTGGGAGTCTTGGATCTTGGGCGTTGTTACGGTGGATTAGCAAGTGTGTGTTTCGCGAAGTCCTAGCTTGAACTCGAAGGCACGGAGATTCCTTCGAAGGACCATTCGATCAGCTATAGCGTCAATGAACTTCGCGAACTTGGATCGACAGAGTGGATCTTCTTCCGAAAGGATGCGGCAAATCCTCATGAGTTTGTCTTGGATGATGGTGAGCGTCCCATCCGAGAACTTTGCCACTTCGGAGCAGCGCAGCAGCCTCATCTTTCCCTTGTAGTTCGAGTAGGCGACCGCCGGATCATCTCCGTTGATCACATCGCCCTCTCGGTAGTCTTCCGCATTCTTGAAAGATGGGCGAGTCAGGTTCACATTCTTTAGGTTGTGCTCCACCGCCATCTGCAGATCGTGGGTGGCGAAGAATCTGACCTGTCGGAGCATGTGGCGCTTGAGAGCCACATAACCCATAGTGACCGGTTCAGCCCGTACGAGATGTCCAGAACTTCTGACGACGAGTCTGAACTGTTTCATGGAATCCACCATGCTGTACAGATCACCCAGGCGCAGAAACTTGAAGTCCGCCTCACTCACTTCACTGTAGCTCTCATCCTGCCTCATTACGTGAACACTGGATAGTGGACACGTCCTTTCGACTCTTGGCGAAGGTCAGTGACTTTGCAGATGGGGGCCCGATTCATTTCCAGAGCCATGTTTTCCTCATCGGACAGCGTCCTCTTTGTGCACTTGTGGCAAAGAAGGCTCCATCGATAGAGCTTCTTCTTTTCCTCGCTCCAATTTTGGATGTTCATCAGCTCATATTCGTCGAAGGTCGTGATGATCTACTCCTTGCGCCGCCAGATCCTCTTCCTGATCTCTTCTTGGAATGGCACGGTGATCTTTTTGTTTTCCCACGGTGCTTCCGTTATATCCGCCATGGGCACATCCGGTTGAGCAGGAGGAGCCTCAACTTGCTGCGCTTGGAATTGTAGAATGTTCTCGAGCTCGGCAGGTTCGACGTCGTACTCCTCTCCGTTCTCGTCGTCTGCAGTGGTGATCAACGTAAGTGAAGCTTCCTTTAGCAGACGTCGAGCATTTTCCACCAACTTCCTGCTGCTGCTGCATCGGCGGGTGTGTACAGCCATTCATCGTCAATGATGTAGGTCTCGATCTCGTTTTGTGCGCAGTATAAGTCCTCAGAAGCTACGTTGGAATCGGTATTGAGAGGGGTATGGCTGTGTGGTGGCGAGGGTGTTGCGTCGGAGGAGTTTGTGGATTGTGGGGATGGTTGTGGTGGGGATTCTGGTGGCTCGGTTGAGGTGATGGTTTTGGCGAGGATGATTTGGGTGTTGGGTGGTAGATGTGGTGGTGGCCTCTAACGTCGATGTGACAGTTAGAGGTTCTGAGATGGTGGGTGGAGAAGGTGTGGTGGTGGTCTCTAACGCCGATGTGACGAATAGAGGTTCGGAGACGGTAGTAGGTGGTGGTGAGGGCGATTTGGCTAGTGACCCGGGGTTAATAGGGTGGGATTTTTAGCTAGTGGGGTGTGAGGTTTCTGTTGCGGGCGTCGTTTCTGTTGACCTTTTTGGTCCGTATATGTTAGAGAGTTTTGATGAACGATGTAATTGTAATGACATTAGGTCTATAAAATAAGCAATTCGATTTGGAACAAATAAAGTGTCTAAGTTCATGATAATAGTCAACCATGCATTTCTAATGAGCTGTAAATTGTTACAGTGTTGAATATTTGAATTGCGTGTGATTCTGTGATGATTTGATGGAACTAGGTGATCGCATGTTATAGACATCGTTTCTGTGCTATATATGGAAATAATGCATGAGATATCCTACTGTGCTATATATGGAAAATATGCTGTTTATATATGGAAAGTGATATATCTGGTTGAAATCCGTTATTCCTGGACGAAAATCATATGTACGATTCTTGCATGGTTTCCACTGAATTTAATGTGAAATATTGAATTTATATCTTTCCTTGTACTGATATGGATATTATATTTAGGAAAGATTTGATTTGATTAACCTTATGGATAAAGTGTTCTTATATGGTATTTGCTATAACGGGTGATATTTCTGAAATAAGGAATGTAGTGCCATGATGTGATAAATCGATTTAAATAAGCTCTGATCTGATTTGTGTGCTAAACATGGTAAATATATTGATTAAATGCTATGAGCTGTACATGGAAAACGTGCTGATATCTTGCTATCTTGTGTGCCATACTTGGAAAGTAAATCTGGATTGACTCGTTACTAGAAACTGATAGCAGGGAATCACTTATGGAAAGTCCTGAAATGGAAAATATATGCGAAATGGTTGAATGAGCTTGAGAACGAAATTGAGCCTGTATATGGAAAATAATTATGCTTTAAATGTGCTATATGACCGTTGTGATGATTTGTTAAGAGCATGATTTATATGGTATGATTGACTCGAAAATTGCATGGGAACTATGCTTGATTTGGTAATTATTGTTTGATATGATTTTCCATGTGAAGTGCTATTTGAAAAGGATTATATATGAGCTGCACTTCAGACTTTCTAAGTACAGAGAATTTGCGAATTTAAACCTACGAGAGATTTTGAGCAGAGAGATACTAAGAGATTCCTGAGTTCCCACTTGCGATAGCTTTCTGCCCATCTGAGCTTTAACTTGCGTATCCATCACTGAGCGAGTGATTCATTCTGTTATTCCATCCTCCCACGCCATATATTCTGTCTTCGGACGTGAGCAATACCAAGGAGACAAGGTCGACGTTTACGCACACGTGAAGGGAAGGACAAGTCCGGGGGCCCTGCCCTTCGGTAGCGAGCTGTGTCTGTCGGAATCAATGAGATTCCGAAGAACGAAACTCGGCGTGTGGTAACCTAGTAGTGTCTAGTGTTCGACTTGTTTCGGTTGTGTATTGGGCTAACCAATCAGTTTTGTATCCAGCTACGGTGCATTATAGTGATTGGTTAAACTCTTGGGAAGCAAATCCCAAGGAGAGGAGTAAACCCCAGTTGGGGATATAACCTCTATAAAAATCCTGTCTCGCATTTACTTTTCAGTTATTTCTTTATTGCTGTGAGACAGACCCGACGCACATCCGACGTTACTAGGATATATCAGGCATACTCGTCACAAACATCAGTAGGCATATCAAAGTCACCACACTTAGCATTTGTGAAAAGAAGCATAAAATTTTTAGAAGCCTAATTCACCCCCCCTCTTAGGCACATTTTTATCTTCATTTGGTATCAGAGACAGGTTACTCAAACGACGGGCCTAACAAGCCTGAGTTAAAGATCTAATGGCTTCTTCGAGTTTTGATGTTTTTGCAGAGGGACAATCTCATTCCAGGCCACCACTCTTCGACGGGACAAACTACGCCATATGGAAAAATCGCATGAAGGAATTCCTGATCGCTACAGACTACGACCTGTGGGATATCATCGCAACAGGACCTTACATTCCCAAAAACGAAGATGGAACTTCAAAGAAAGACCCTGATTACAATATAGCAGACAAGCGAGGAATCTCCCTAAATGTCAAAGCAAAGAACATGATAGCTTGCGCTCTCACAAGAGAAGAGTACAATCGTGTGAGCTCATGCGAATCTGCCAAAAATATGTGGGACATGCTTCAAGTCACACATGAAGGAACCACTCGAGTTGTGCAAGAAAGGATAGCCCTCTTGACTCACCAATACGAGCTGTTCAAGATGTAGGACAACGAGACCATAAGCCACATGTATGCTAGATTTATGAACATCATTAATCAGATGTTCTCTTTGGGAAAGAAAATAGAAGATGGTGAGAAGGTGCGAAAAATCCTGAGATCTCTTCCTAGAGAATGGAATCCCAAAGTGACTGCCATCTACGAAGCAAAGGACTTGGACGAACTTTCAGTGTCAGAACTGATCGGATCTCTGACCACCTACGAGATGACTTAGATCTCCATCAAGGAAAAACCACCGGTCCGAAATCAACCAAACATCGCCTTCAACACTGAACAAGACAACGATTCTGAGGGCGAAGAAGAAGAAACTGAGGAAGACCTGCTGGAACAGATCGCCATGCTAACCAGGAAATTCGATAAATTTCGGCTAAGAAGAAAATTCAAGGGAAACTCCAAGTTCCAGCCTACGAACAAGGGAATATCGTCATCCGGAAACAATGTACAGAATGCTTCAAGTGCAACAAGTCAGGCTACTTTGCCTCAAACTGCCCGATGGAAAATGGTGACAAAAAGACAAAGAAGCAGAAGGCCATGGTCACAAACTGGGAAGAGGCCGGGAGCGAAGAGGAGGAAGATCTCGCCTACATGGCCGCGGATGATGATCAGGTACAAAGAAGAATATCCAGTAAGAAGAACAAGTGGTACCTCGACAGTGGGTGTTCCCACCATATGACAGGTGATATCAGTAAGTTTGTGTCGGTGAAAGCGTATGACGGAGGATATGTCTCCTATGCCGACAACACAAAAGCTAAGGTTATAGGTGTTGGAACTGTCGGTAACACTTTACATACTACTATAGATGACGTATGGTTAGTTACGAGTCTAGAACATAATCTCATTAGTATTAGTCAACTATGTGATAAAGGTCATACGGTCACGTTTGAAAACGATAAGTGCGTTGTTAGAAATGAAAATAAGGTATTGTTTAGTGCATCGAGGGATAGAAATATTTACTGTATTACTCTGGATGATATTACTAACCAGAATGTCAAGTGTTTAGCAGTGACACAGGATAACACCTGGATATGGCACAGACGCTTAGGACATGCCATCATGGAACTACTGTCTCACATGACGAGTAATGCACTGGTACGAGGTATTCCCGACATAAAGTTCGTCAAGGACAAAACATGCAAGGCGTGCCAAATGGGCAAGCAAACCAAGACATCGTTCAAAGCAAAGAATGTGATATCCACATCCAGACCTCTGGAACTGCTACATCTCGACCTTTTTGGTCCTGTTCAGACGATGTCTCTGCGAGGTAAAAGATATGCCTTTGTCATCGTTGATGATTACTCCAGGTATACATGAGTGATATTCCTTGCACATAAGAATGAGGCATTAGATAACTTTGCATCGCTAGTAAAGAGACTTGAAAATGAAAAAGAAACGAACTTATATAGGATACGAAGTGATAACGGGCTGGAATTTGATAGTAAGTCGTTTGCATCATTCTGTGATCAGTATGGATATAGTCATAACTTCTCTGCCCCTATAACCCCCCAACAGAATGGCGTAGTTGAACGTAAAAACAGGGTACTACAGGAAATGGCTAGATCTATGTTACATGAGTATGATATTCCTAAACAGTTCTGGGCGGAAGCTGTTAGCACAGCCTGTTATGTGTCAAATCGCGTGTTCCTTAGGCCGATATTAAAGAAGACTTCTTATGAAATCTGGCATGGTAGAACTCCAAATATAGGTTACTTTCATGTGTTCGGATGTAAATGTTTTATCTTTAACGATAGAGATAAGAGAGGAAAATTTGACTCTAAGGTTGATGAAGGGATATTCCTTAGTTACAGTCTTACGTCTAAGGCATATCGTGTTTACAATAAAAGAAAGCTGACTGTTCAGGAATCCATACATGTTACTTTTGATGAGATGCCTAACGCAGATGCTACTGATGAGGAAGGTATAGATTTGCCTTGTGCAGAATTGCAGGATATTAAAGAAAGTGAGGAAGATATTCCTAAAGATGAAAATGTTGAAACAGTGGAACCAGAAGCTGGGGAGCTGCAACCTAGAAAATGGAAACATGTCCAGTCATCCAACAAATCAAGTAATAGGAAATATCAGATCTGGAATCAAAACTCGAGCAACTGTACGAAATCAAGATACGGAGGAATCTCATGATGTACTGCTCTCAATGATGGAACCAAAGACAGTCCACGAAGCTTTGGAAGATATATCTTGGGTCTCTGCCATGGAAGATGAGTTATCTCAGTTCGAAAAGAGCGAAGTGTGGACACTCGTAAAAAGACCAGACGATAAATCCATCATAGGAACCAAATGGGTCTTCCGCAACAAACTCGACGAACACGGTAATGTCACAAGAAACAAAGCGAGGTTAGTTGCAAAAGGTTATTCCCAGGAGGAAGGTATTGATTTCGATGAAACTTTTGCACCGGTAGCTAGATTAGAATCTATACGTGTCTTACTTGCATATGCATGTTTTAAACGTTTTAAACTTTTTCAAATGGACGTAAAAAGTGCATTTTTAAATGGTTTTATAAATGAGGAGGTTTATGTAGAACAACCACCGGGCTTTGCTAGGGAAGATTTTCCAAATCATGTTTTTAAATTAAATAAAGCATTATATGGTTTAAAGGCTCCTAGGGCATGGTATGAAAGGCTAAGTAAGTTTCTGATTGACATAGGATTTTCGACTGGAACTATTGATAACACGCTGTTTGTTAAGTATGAAGGTGATCACATGATACTGGTCCAAATTTACGTTGATGATATCATATATGGAAGTACTAATATCCTTCTCTGCGAGGAATTTTCTAAGTCTATGCAGAAGGAATTTGAGATGAGCTTAATGGGTGAGCTGAACTACTTCCTCGGGTTGCAAATAAAGCAGCTTGACAATGGAACCTTCGTATCCCAGACGAAACACAGCAGGGAATTACTGACTAAATTCGGGATGAGTGATTCCAAAGCGATTTCCACCCCTATGCATCAGACCACCAAAATAGACACTGATGAATAAGGTACACCTGTTCATCAAACACAATATCGAGGTATGATCGGAAGCCTTCTTTACTTAACTACTAGTCGCCCTGATATCATGTTTGCTGTTGGTATGTGTTCGAGATATCAGTCTGACCCTAAGATATCTCACTTGACCGCAGTCAAGCGGATACTTAGATATATCAAGGGTACTGTCAATTTTGGTCTGTGGTACTCCTATACGGATGATTTCCCATTAATGGGATATTCCGACGCCGACTATGCCGGCTGTAGGGAAGATAGGAAAAGTACCAGTGGAACTTGCCAATTACTTGGGAATTCCTTGGTAACTTGGTCTAGTAGAAAGCAAAATGCTGTCGCCCTCTCCACAACCGAAGCTGAATATATGGCTTTAGGAAATTGTTGTCAACAAGTTGTTTGGATGAAACAAACCCTTAGTGATTTCGGGTTAAGTTATGATAAAATTTCTATTCTGTGTGATAGCACTAGTGCCATTAGTATTACTAGGAATCCCGTGCATCATTCTCGTACTAAGCATATTGAGGTTAAACATCATTTTATACGAGACCATGTTCAGAAGGGGAATATCAGTGTGGAATTCGTAGGAACAAATGATCAGCTCGCTGATATCTTCACTAAACCCCTAATAGAGGCAAGATTCTGCGACATCCGTGATCGATTGGGAATCATCGAGCTAAATAAGGTTAGTAAATGTGCCTAATTATGCTATTTGCTCTAGATCATTCTATTTTAGGTAGAAATTCGTAGTTATCTTAATCCAGGACATTCTTTCGGCCCTCGACTATTTTCGGATCTTGCTGTCCTTATCATTAGGTGTCGTTTTAGTATTTTAGGAAAACATTCATAGTGGATTCCAGCATAAGATCGTTCTTTTAGTCACCAGTGCTATTTTAGGAATCTTGAATCTCCAAATCTCACATTAGGATGTGAGTGCGATATTTTAGGAAGAAATTCATGGAGATATCATTCCAGCCGAGTACTTATTCATAGAGATATCATTCCAGCCGCACAGTTATTTTAGGAATTTCGGATCCTTCAGATCTTATCTAAACGTGTGATTAAGAAATTCGTAATTATCCTACCATGAGATTTCTTTTTCAGCCGATAAATTATTTTAGGAATGTCTGATTTTCTGGATCTATTCTTAAAATGTGATTAAGTTATTTTTGGAAGATATTCGTAGATCTCTTTTCAGCCGCTAAGTTATTTCAGGGAATTTGGATCCTTCTTATTCAGCTCTAATCAATCTTTTCCTTATTTATGAGATCCCGTCCATTCACTCTGAGATCCCTGGCGCATTGATTGACAGTTTTCACTTTCTTTTTGAAATCCAAAATTCGGTTTGAAAATCATATCTTCTTAATTCTATTTACGCCAAGTTTATCCTATCTCATCTTTGGAAAACTATACCTCTTGGATAATTGCCCATTTTTTTTTTAAATAAGATCACTCGATACTTCTTCCTTCCTTACCTCAAAATTCGAACTTCACGGTTTCTCTTCTCGAAAATCATCTAAGTTATACTCCATCTTTAAAGATTTCTGATAAGATCACAGGGAGCTGAACAAATCCGTTATATCAGCCAGATCTAATGTAATTCCAGCCTTGAGACGTCTTCTGATAAGTTATTCCTTCCTTCATTCTCATTCTTCTTAGTTACTTTGCGCTAAGTTTTCAGCCTTAAAGCCTTAGTATATCCCTTTTTGATGCTGAAGGGGGAGAAATCTAAGTAGTTAATGATATAAGGGGTCTAAGAACTGTCATTGATATTCGAAATGATTTGTGTGCGATATTCTTTTTATGCGCCTATTATATCTTAGTGCTTATGTGTGATGACTGAATTTGCATGATATTTTTTTTATGCGCCTATGATATATCTTAGTGCTTATGTGTGATGACTGAATTTGCATGAAAATATCTGCAAGTGGAGCATAATTGTGTGTGAATTCTGATTTTTGCCTATATGATGTCTATCTATGCTATAAGTGGAACCTTGAATTTATGCTCTGGACAGTTGGAATAACCTCATTTAGACAGGGGAGCAAACTAATGTAGCTTGGCAGAATTTATGAACTTCACTAATATGTATCCTCTGATGCATGAACGCTTTACATGGAACATCTGCATAAATGATATGGAATATGTGCAATCACGAATAGAATAGCTGCACTATTGATATCTGTGACGCCTTTATGCGATGCTTGATATCTTGCTCTGATCTTAGGATATATCTGTGATGCTTTTATACAGCGATGCGTGATCTTATGCTCTGTTACAGTGATGATACTTATCTGCGCTAATTAACGTTTGCGAGATTTCTTGATAAGTGCTAAGTGTCTGCTGCGATGATTATGTGATTGCTTGAATCATGCTTGGAAAATGCGCACTTAGGCAGGGGGAGCACACTCACGGGTAATTTCAAAATTCTGCACTCATGATATAACATTGAAAATGACACGATATATCTGCACTTAGACAGGGGGAGCAAAATTAGTTCACGATATATCTTTGCATGTCATAGAGATAACTGCACTTAGGCAGGGGAAGCAAATACGTATCATATGCGATTAGGAAATATCATATATCTCTGTTTTGTGATTATGCAACACTTAGACATATGCGCTAGGACTTGCATTATCGAATATGCTTACTTGCTTCCGTACTGCATCAATTACATGTCATCATCAAAAAGGGGGAGAATGTTGACCTTTTTGGTCCGTATATGTTAGAGAGTTTTGATGAACGATGTAATTGTAATGACATTAGGTCTATAAAATAAGCAATTCGATTTGGAACAAATAAAGTGCCTAAGTTCATGATAATAGTCAACCATGCATTTCTAATGAGCTGTAAATTGTTACAGTGTTGAATATTTGAATTACGTGTGATTCTGTGATGATTTGATGGAACTAGGTGATCGCATGTTATAGACATCGTTTCTGTGCTATATATGGAAATAATGCATGAGATATCCTACTGTGCTATAAATGGAAAATATGCTGTTTATATATGGAAAGTGATATATCTGGTTGAAATCCGTTATTCCTGGACGAAAATCATATGTACTATTCTTGCATGGTTTCCACTGAATTTAATGTGAAATATTGAACTTATATCTTTCCTTATGCTGATTGGATATTATATTTAGGAAAGATTTGATTTGATTAACCTTATGGATAAAGTGTTCTTATATGGTATTTGCCATAACGGGTGATATTTCTGAAATAAGGAAAGTAGTGCCATGATGTGATAAATCGATTTAAATAAGCTCTGATCTGATTTGTGTGCTAAACATGGTAAATATATTGATTAAACGCTATGAGCTGTACATGGAAAACGTGCTGATATCTTGCTATCTTGTGTGCCATACTTGGAAAGTAAATCTGGATTGACTCGTTACTAAAAACTGATAGCAGGGAATCACTTATGGACAGTCCTGAAATGGAAAATATATGCGAAATGGTTGAATGAGCTTGAGAACGAAATTGAGCCTGTATATGGAAAATAATTATGCTTTAAATGTGCTATATGACCGTTGTGATTATTTGTTAAGAGCATGATTTATATGGTATGATTGACTCGAAAATTGCATGGGAACTATGCTTGATTTGGTAATTATTGTTTGATATGATTTTCCATGTGAAGTGCTATTTGAAAAGGATTATATATGAGCTGCACTTCAGACTTTCGAAGTACAGAGAATTTGCGAATTTAAACCTACGAGAGATTTTGAGCAGAGAGATACTAAGAGATTCCTGAGTTCCCACTTGCGATAGCTTTCTGCCCACCTGAGCTTTAACTTGCGTATCCATCACTGAACGAGTGATTCATTCTGTTATTCCATCCTCCCACGCCGTATATTCTGTCTTCGGACGTGAGCAATACCAAGAGGCTTACGCACACGTGAAGGGAAGGACAAGTCCGGGGGCCCTTCGGTAGCGAGCTGTGTCTGTCGGGATCAAGGAGATTCCGAAGAACGAAACTCGGCGTGTGGTAACCTAGTAGTGTCAAGTGTTCGACTTGTTTCGCTTGTGTATTGGGCTAACCAATCAGTTTTGTATCCAGCTACGGTGCATTATAGTGATTGGTTAAACTCTTGGGAAGCAAATCCCAAGGAGAGGAGTAAACCCCAGTTGGGGATATAACCTCTATAAAAATCCTGTCTCGCATTTACTTTTCAGTTATTTCTTTATTGCTGTGAGACAGACCCGACGCACATCCGACGTTACTAGGATATATCAGGCATACTCATCACAAACATCAGTAGGCATATCTAAGTCACCACACTTAGCATTTGTGAAAAGAAGCATAAAATTTTTGTAAGCCTAATTCACCCCCCATCTTAGGCACATTTTTATCTTCAAGTTCCGTTGTCAGTTCTGATAATCCGAGCCTTCTGTTGATGAAGGTTTGGGACGTAACAACAAACTCGATGATTAAATCAGGAACTTCATCCTTTGTGCGAACGAATTTCGTCCACGTATAGCGTGAGAAGTCGTCGACAATCACAAGAATATACCGTCTTCCTCCGAGTGTAGCCGTAGGCATTGGGCCACCTAGATCCATGTGTAAGAGCTCAAGGATGAGCTTAGAGGACGGTGTTTCCTTGGAGGTGTGAGACGATCACTTCATCTTCCCCAATTCACAGGTAGAGCAGAGGTGTTCCTTATGATATGACAGTTGGGGTCGACCGTTGACGAGTTTATTCTGACGCAATTTGTTGATAGTCTTGAAATTGAGGTGTGAAAGATGCCGGTGCCATAGATCGTTCAACTTGGGTGCAGCTCGAGAGAGAAGGCATATTGGTCGAGAGGTCATGAGATTGAGTACGTAAAGGTGAGACGTGCGCGTTCCATAAAGAAGAGACTGTCCCGAGGCATCGATAATGCAGTAGATGTCAGATTCGAAGAGAACCTTGTATCCTTTGTCGCAGAAACGACCAATGCTGAAGAGATTGTACCCTCGACGTAAGAGATGCCCTTAATCGTCAGTTTGTCATGGACGAGATCACCAGTTCCGAGAATTGGCGCCATTTGACTGTTTTCGAAGGAGACCCTTCCGAGATAGCGCTCGGAGAAATTGCTCAACAGCTCCTTGTTCCCCGTCATGTGTGTGAAGCAACCCGAGTCTAGATACCACACATGACAGACCTGCAAACATCAACAAACGTTGGGTTCCCGTTTGCGGACGGGACCTTCTTGTGAAACGAGTAAAATTTTCATGCGCTTAATGGAAAATGTGGGGTCTAAATCAGGTTGCGCTAGATCTAATTTAGATTTCCCGTCGTGATTTGTTTGATGAGGCGGGATTATGGTTTTTATAACCCATATTTGCCTAACTTGTGCTTGTATGTGGTGCCTTGTGCAAGAATTGGTGTGAGGGATGTTGTTGTTGTTTTCGTCCTTCGGTTTTAGTTGCCTTTTGCTTGTGAGCAGTAGGTGGCTTGACGACGAAAGGCGTTTTTGCTTAACCGTAGTTTTAGGCTAAATGGGAGAATGCAATGGCGTCGCAGAGGGGAATCGCTTACGTGGTCGAAGTGTTGCATGTTCATGTGTTTCATATTCATGGAAGCGTGGGAGAACAAAGTCATTGCAGCAACACATAGACATTAGCTTGGGAAAAGGAAAACGTTCTGGTAACATAATTATCTACGTCCTTACGATATTGGGATTTATTACATAAAGAGGAAAGACGAGTATAGGATGGTATTTTCTTCTTGTCATCGAAGAGCGGGTTCTCCTCTATTTCAAATGAACTCCTTCCAGAGACGTCGAACTCACATTCCCTGTATCCATAGGAATACGAGAGTTAGTGTTTGACTCGATGTAGAGGGATTGTTCGTATTGTGAAACTGCTCTAGTGTAGAGATTTTGCTAAGTAGATCATCTCGCTCCTTCGCGAAGGCCTTCCGCTCTAATTCTAGTGTTCGTTCTAGTTCTGCTATGAGCAGAAGTTTCTCTGGGATATAGGTGCGAGAGAGCGCTTCTCGGAAAGCAATTTCCTGTTCTTCGGTTGGGAGTAGAGTTTCCACATACTCCGAGAGTGAAGGTATCTTAGTCTTATCACTAGCACTCAATTCTGTGTAGTCATACACGATTTCCGCCCAATGAATATTTTGTACCCTCTTTTCTTCCGAGATGACAACGGATGATGATCTCACAAATGGCATAAGCTGCGAGGGAGCACCCTTTCTTGTTTGCAGGAACATAGTGTTACACATGTTATACCTTTTAACCGTTAGTGGCGTTGGTTTGCAATTGCTGGCCAGGCCGATTCCCTCCCGGGCATCGTAGAATTCTGTTTCTGCCGGTTGGCTCAACTGGCATAAGATACGTGTGTTTTTGTTTCTAAGGTGAAGCTGCTCTTCAAGTTCTTTCACCTTTCGGTACAGCCTAACTCTTTTCTTAGTAAGCAGTTCATATTATGCGGCCGTCAAGAGACGAGATGTTTCACATGAACTGATGGCCAATGTCGTTTCCTTAACCTTAGTCTCACTTTGTTTATTCTTGTTTTGCAGGCGTTTGACTAATGCTTCAAAGGCAATTAGTCATTCGTTTGTGCAAGCGATCTCTTCTACTTTTAAACTAAGTAAGGCATAGTTGTTTTCAAATTTTAGTTTGAGTTCATCATAATCCCTAGCGTCTACAGTGGGTTCTTAATGGTGTGTCGGTGATTAAACACATCATCGAGTTGTGAAATTCGTACCTCAGACTCGGCTTTGATAGGAGTCTTAGCTGCATTCTCACCAGTGTTAACCATCTCCTCGTCCTCGTCATGTTCGACCAGCCTTGCCATGCAGCAATCTTCATCCTTAGGCTCCTCGTCTTCTGAAGTGTCGTTCACCCACTCAGCTTCTTCGGTGAGAAGAACTTTCCCACTTTCCATTTTGCGGGTCATTCTGGCCTTACGGTCGTAATAGCCAGAGTCCTTCACGCGTGGGGCGTGGCATTCCTTGGCAAAGTGGCCCAACTTTCCACACCGAAAGCACTTCACAGACTTTTGAGGTGCGGATTCCTCCTCTTTCTTTATCAGCTTAGCTTCCTCCGTTGGAGTGGTCTTTTTGGTGCCGCTAAAGGTTCTTTGGCGATTGGAGGAAGATGAGGATTTTTTCCCGATCTTCTTTGAGTCCATCTTTGTGAGCATTGCCAGTTGCTTGCGTAGATCACGAACATCTTCATCAGATTCTGTATCAGCTTCGGATCCTGAAGAGGTGTTAGATACAACAGCTGGTAGCTTCCCTTTGTTCTGTTTGGTCTTAGAGGCGGAAGATCGTTCGGTAGTCTTGTTCGAGAGGAGAGCCAGTGGGTCGACTCGAGTGTTGGTGGACTGAGGTTGCACGTAAGGAGCATAGGCAGACAGGCTGTCGTAGAGGGCATGGATGGATGTGTTGGAGAGGTCCTTACTCTGAATCATCATCACGGTTGCATTGCCCTAATGTGGTTTGAGGCTACCAAGGAAGCGGTTGTTGATATCGAACTTGTCCCTCGAGATCTTGGCTTTCTTGAGTTCATTGATGACATTCAAGTATCGGAGGTATGTGTCACGCAGCTCCTCTCCTTCATAGGCCTGGAAGTTTTCATACTGCGAGAGACATGCTGATTTCCTCCCCTGAGCACTCTCAGTTGTGCCTGCCATAATTTACACGAGTTCATCCCATATTTCGTTGGCAGTTGTGCAGCACTCGATGTGAGCGTAGACTTCGTTGCCCATAGCCTGGAAGAGGTATCCTTTGGCAGCCTCTTCATCCTCATTAATGGGGCCTCTTGGAGTGGGACGTTCATCCATGGGACGGTTTGCGTTTGGTTGAGCAGGGATGATTGTCCAGAACTGTGCTGGACCATTGAAGATGGAGTCCAGTAGGTATTGAGAGAGTGGTGCGCCTTTGTTCCTGATGAACGTGAGGAACCTGTCCATATGCTGTAATCGCCTTGTCGCAACATCGGGGGTCTGGTGTCGGAGCCCACTGTTGAGATGTCATTTGTGGCAGACATGGTTGGTGCAGTCGAATCGTCCGTGGTTTTGATCTTGTATAGATAAAAGGGTTAGTAGCGAACGAGATGAGAAATATGAGTTTAACGAGTAGAGTTTGAGAAAATCGTTTAAAGAATTTCTAAGAACTAAGTGAACGTGTGTGATGGTCGACAACGTAGGAAGGGAAAATATATCCTGAAGTTCGGAGAAGTTCTAGAAATTTAAACACGAGATTTGAGGAGTAAATTTTGTCAAAAGCTGTCTAGGGGGATAGGATTAAAGTGAAACGGATCAAGACTTGAATGAGTTTGAAAAAGAAATTTAACACGAGAAAAAAAAATTTAACACGTCAGGAAAAATTCTCAGTTTGAAGGGACGTGATTATATGAAGAATTACCCGAGAAATAGTTTGCTGGGAAACTTCGATGTTTGCGTGAGTTTTAAAGAGAAATTCTCGGAGAAAAAGAATTCTCAGTTGAAAATTATTTTCTCGGATTTTAAAAATTTCGCATGTGAGAAAGTTTTTCAGTTTTTGAGAAAAATTCAGTTTGGAAGAAGTACATCGGGTCGAAGTGTAATTTGAGTAAGTTTCTCGGAATTGGAAAAACGTGGTTTTGAGAAAAATTTCTCGGAGGAAAGAAACTTTCTCGGCTGAAAACTTAGAAATATTTCTCAGTTTCTTTTTTTCGAAAGTTTTCACGGATAAATTTTCTCGGATATATGTTTCTCGGATTTGGAGAAATAAGCAGTTGAGAAAAAATTGAAGTGAAAGAGAAATTTTCGCGGTTTTAGAAAGCTAGGCAGTTGAGAAAAAAAATGAGGTGAAAGTGGAATTTTCGCGGTTTTGATAAGATTCTCGGAATCAAATTTCGCGGATATATGATTTCTCGGATTTTGAAAAGTTTTCGCGGTTTTGATAAGATTCTCGGAATCAAAGTTCGCGGATATACGATTTCTCGGATTTTAAGAAAAGCTGGGCAGTTGAGAAAAATGAAGTGAACGTGAAATTTTCGCGGTTTTGAAAGGATTCTCAGAATAAAATTTCTCGGATAAGAAAATTTCGCGGACTTGAGCATGAAATTTCGCGGCCAAGAACACTAAGTTACTGTTCCATTGCTTGTCGCGAGTTTTACCAGAAAATCGTCCGTTTTCACTCAAATCTCAACCAAAATCACTCAAACTTGAACCAAAACTTCAGAAATTCTTCCCTAAACACATATTCGACCGATGTAATACTCGCAAAATTTATACTGGATCATTTAAATAATATTCGGAATGTATGGAGTCGATTTTCGAACATACACCGATTCCTTTCCAAGCCGGACAAAAAAATATATAATTGGACCCGAAAAAAAAAGTTTAAATGGATTGAAAATATTATGGCCAAATAAGGAAATAATGGCCCAAATTATTTGGAGTTTGGCCAATAATAAAAACAATAATAATAACAATAATATATAGGGCCGAAAATAAAAATTAAAAATCCTCATCACACCTCATCATCTTAAATGTATTTAATCCTATTTTGTCCCATAATGATATATTTGATGGAATACAATAAAACAAAACAAATAAAGCAAAACATCACCTATTTAGTAATTATCAAATATTCATACACCTCATAAGGACAAATAATACACCTCATAGGACAAGATAAACAAATTAAAGAAAATAGAGAAGAAGAAAGGAGGAAGTTACGTTGGGAGAGAGGGAAGGAGAGAGGGGAGAAAAGAGAAAAAGAAAAGACAATATCATACCTAATGCTACCTCCTCAAGCATGATGACAAGATCTATAACACCTAATGTCATCTCCATGTGAGCATGAAGACAAACTAACAACCATTAAGCCACCTCATTAATCTCATAAGGATAAAATAACCAACAAGTAAAAGAGAAGAGAGGAGAGGCCGAGGGAGAGGAAAGGAAAGAAGAAGAGAGAAAGGAAAGAAAAAGAAAGAGAAGAAAAAGAAGAAGAGAAGGAGAAGACGAAGAAGCCCGCGGACGAGGAGAAGCTCGGGATAGAAGCTCTCGGGTCGGGGTCACACGGAAACACCCCGTGATTTAGCTTTCTACGGACGTAAGGTAGGTGAAGATCACCTACATACGTAAACAATATAGGATTTGTGAATTTTACGTGTTTTGCATGTTATTCATCGAATTCTTCGTGTTTATGTGATAATAATAATTTTCTTGCATGAATTTTTCGTTGGTTATCTTAGGGAGCACGAGATTGAGTATTTTTAGATCTATGAATATTTGGAAATAGGGACAGAACTTTAGATTAAGATGATAGAGCAAAACTTGGGGAGAATTAGGGTTTTCTAGGGTTTTCTTTATCCATTTCGGCTAAGAGGTTCAAAAACTCATATCTCACAATATAGACTTCAGATTAAAAATTCCTTTGAACAGAATTAAGATTTGCAAGTCCTTTATCTGTGGTTAAAATTTCAGGTCCATCGGACATCGTTTACCATGTGATCATTGAGAAATCCAAAACTGTCGCAAAACAGCCGTATAAATAATTATTTTTAAAATTTTGGAACTTGATCGAAATTTAAAAAATCCAAGGAGTCTGTGTTGTAAAATTCCGAATAGGGGATATTATTAAAGAAATATAAAGTTTTTAGGACATATTTAAAATTTGGAATAAATAATTGGGGTCCTTGGGTAATTTTCAGAAATTTGGGGACTAGATTGAAAAGTTTCAAAAATATGGTGGCTGAGAATGTAAAATCCGGATAGGGGAGATTTTTGAAGAAATATAAAGATTTTGGGGGAGATTTGAAATTCGGAATAAATAATTGGGGTCCTTTGTGTAATTTTTAAAAATTCGGTGACTAGATAGAAAAATTTTAAATCTGGGAGCTGAGAATGTAAAATCCCAACAGGAGAGATTTTTAAATAAATATAAACTTTCGGGGCAGATCTGAAATTTTTAAAGATTTGGGGCAGATCTGAAACTTAGGAAAATTTTCGGATCCTTAAAAGTAAACTATGAGATTTTGGGGTTTTAAATGCAAAAATTTAAAAAGATATTTTTAAATTAGAAATTTAAGTGATATTTTGAAAGTTGGACAATAGAGTTTTAAAATATATTAAATTAGGGACCAATTTTGAAATTAGGGTGCTAAATAAAGTGAAAAGGATTAAATTTTGGAACTCTTAGTGAAACTCCGGGGAGAGATCGATGAGTAAGGTTTCGGGCCGAGTAATTCGGAACGCGGGCTCTGGGCCCGATTATTTAGCGTACGATAGTTTTCGGATCGGGCCAAGCTGATACCTCGGGCCGATACATGATATGAAGATTTGCATTTTTATGTATTGCATTTTACTTGCATGACATTTGCATACACGTGTTATGAGGGGAGAGAATCGTGCGTAGTCACGGTGACATTGTATAGTGTTGATGAGTGGGGTAGTTTATGACCGAGTGATGGTTGTCGAATGGTATGAGTTGAGGTTAGGACTAAGGCGCACTATATGATTGAGATGTGGGGAGTGGGCCTCCCGAGCTACTGACCCTTGTGGGGAGTGGGGCCTCCCGAGCTACTGACCCCTGCGCGCGTGTTGCCTTTAGTACCTAAGCCTCGGGCCCTGAATGTGATGTGATGATATGAGATATGAGATATGAGATATGAGAAAAGAGTCGAGCGTGTATATTTGTGAGATAAGTCGAGATTGGGATGTGAGAGAATTTGCATTCATGCATATTTTCATCTACTGGGCAAAAGCTCAGGGTTTACGTGTGTAGGTAAGATGGCTAATGGCGGTGACTCCACGGACTTTTGAGGGCGGCGCAGTACATGGGACGCGACCTGTGGAACGAGTTTATGTTTCGTGTTTTTTTTAAATTTGGGCTTGGACTTATTGGGCTTCGGCCCAATGAATAAAAATGTGTTTGGGTTTGGACTTATGGATTTAGACATCGAACGTATTATTATATTTTAAAAGTTTTAATTAAATGGGCTTTCCGCTGCTTACGCTGCGAAAATCCGCCAAAATACGTATCTAGGAAGTCGGGTCGTTACAGGTGGTATCAGAGCGTTAGGTTATAGGTTCTGTAGACTGTCCATGTACCGCCGCTCAAAAGCCTGGAGGATCAGCCTACGCCTGTAAGTTTAATACGTAATTATGTGATTTATGATTTTTGGATATATCCTTTAACGTGAATATTTGGGCGATTTTATGTGCTCCTTGATGTGTTCAGAAGTTAGAGATTTCGTACTTTTACACTTAGATTGGGAGGAGAATCTCGGTTAAATTAAGGTAGGGAGAGAATGATAAAAAAAAAAGAAAAAAAATTCGGACTTTTGATAGAATTTGGGGTTGCTTAAAAATTCGGGTAAAAAAAAATTCGGGTCAATTTGGAATTCGGCGAAATTTAAATTTTGGGCCTTTTCAAAATTTGTGCTTTGTTAATTTGGGCTTGACCGAATTGGACCAAGCTGAAATTCGAAAAGTTAAAATAAATAAAAGGCGAAATAAAAGAGAGTCGACCGATATAAAATTTTTTTAAAAATCGGAGCTTGTATACAATTTTAAAAATGAGACGAGGATGTAGAGAAACATGGGTTAATTGTAGAAATTTAGGAAGCGAGACGAGAACATAGAGAAAACATGATAGAGTCGATGCATAACGATTACATAACTGAAAATCATATTACAATCCGAATACATAAAAAAAAAAATAGAAGATAAAACATCGACGACGTTCGGAAGTTCTGCCGGCGTCTTCTTCCGATATGCCGGAACAAGACACGTCTTCCCATGACTTAACATTTCACAAATTAGATGCAAGTGCAGTGAGTAGCAACCCACACTACAAAAATGGCGATCGCCACTACGAGCAAAGCCAAAAGGGTGAATAACTCGAATTTGAGCCTTTCAAGATTCTCTCTCCAAAAGGGTTCTTGAGGGACATCCTCACGAACCGCATTTCCTCCGAGGTTATACATTTCGAAGTTTAAATGATGTGGTTGGAGAGAATTGTGTGTGGTGCAAACTAGTGTGCATCAAGTACCTATTTATAGGCGTGAGTGAAGCGAAGGATAAGCATCATTAATTTCGAGTTTTCTTCAAGCGCCGTATAAAGATAAGCTTCATAAATTTCGAGATTAGATTCTTTTTCCTTACGCCGTAATCTCGAATTGAGAAATTACGCGCATGAAGAAAATCGCATTGGATTTATTATCACCAAATCTAATCTGAAATCTCGAAGAAAGAAATTGATATCCATTACGAAAAAAAAAATTTTGTGCTCACGTTTATATCAACAACGTGTTTACATACAATGCTTAGTCTACGCTGTTGCATCAATGAAAATAGTACGGCGAGCTAACGTACAAACACGGCTAAGTTAATTCAAACCTGGATCAAGTATGGTTTCCATCAAAACTTTTGCGAAATAACACGGGCTCGACATGAAAGCCATATGGTTGTGTGTGTCATCGAAAACATACATTCCAGCTTCGGCGGATATACGCGATCAACTAGGGGTCCAACATTGTTAAAAAAAGAAAAGAATTTATGGAATCCGAAATTTATAAGCTGGAAATCATGTTTAATCTTCACCGTCCGTTTTATCCGATCGAAAGCTCCACGAGTCGCCACGTGGTCTTGCATTTCCGCGTGTTAGAGCAAGCATCGCCTGCAACTCTATAAGTGAAATAGCACTTTCACAATAATCCGTACGATCATTGATCCAACGCGCACGATTCACCATCCGCTTCATTCACTTCCTAAGCATCTTAACCGTTGATCTCTTCGCGCGATATCTTACGAATAGAATTAAATCTTCAGCCTTCAAATTCTGACTATTAGGTCGCGCGCCATCTTAGATCCAACGACAGCTACTCTTCGTGATCTTCTCAACTTAGTTTCTTCAGTTTTCAGGGGTTGAAGAAACGACAACAACTCATGTTCTTGCAATTCCCTCTGGTAGCAAAGGATTCTCAATATAAAGTAACGCTTCTAAAAATTACTTGGAGTACGTATTGATGCAAAGCGGGAAGGTGATCGCTTATGCCTCCCGACAGCTCAAATCGTACGAGAAGAATTACCCTACGCATGACCTGGAACTCGCAGCTGTGGAACGGACAGTCTGAAAGAACAATCCAGCGCTTGAAGATATGTTGAGACCGGGTATTTTGGATGTCCGGGGAAGAGGGAGCAAATACCTTTCACTATTCGAGTTGTCCTATAACAAGAGCGATCAAGCCACGATCAGGATGGCGTCGTACGAAGCCTTGTACGGATGCAAATGTTGGTCCCTAGTTCACTGGGATGAAATAGACGAGAAGGCGTTGTTAGGTCCCGAGATGGTGCGTGAAATGACCGAAGCTGTTGAAAAGATCCAGGAGAGGATCAAACGGCCAAAAGTCGTTAGAAGAGTTATGCAGACGAAAGACGAAAGCCGTTGGAGTTCGATGAAGGTATTCAAGTCTTTCTGAAGATCTCGCCAATGAAGGGAGTAAAATGTTTCCAAAAGAATGGAAAGTTGAGTCCGAGATATATCGGATCTTTCATAATTGTGAAACGACTTGGAGAAGTGGTGTGCCAGCTCGAATTGCCAAGATAGCGCGCAAGTCCATGTCGTCTTCCATGTGTCTACATTACGGAAGTACATCCTAGACCCGAGCCATGTAGTGCAGGGCAAATCACTTCATCAACAATTGAAGCCGGACTTGAGCTACGACGAAAGACCGGTGGAAATTTTGATGTACGAGGTGAAACGCCTTCGGAATAAGAATATACCCCTCGTGAAGGTATTGTGGCGGACCAAGTATTGGAAGAAGCCACTTGGGAACGAGAAGACGAGATGAGAGAGAAGTATCTCGAGTTATTTTCTGTACTGTAATTTCGAGGACGAAATTCTTGTAAGGGGGGGAGGATGTAATACTCGCAAAATTTATACTGGATCATTTAAATAATATTCGGAATGTATGGAGTCGATTTTCGAACATACACCGATTCCTTTCCAAGCCGGACAAAAAAATATATAATTGGACCCGAAAAAAAAAAGTTTAAATGGATTGAAAATATTATGGCCAAATAAGGAAATAATGGCCCAAATTATTTGGAGTTTGGCCAATAATAAAAACAATAATAATAACAATAATATATAGGGCCGAAAATAAAAATTAAAAATCCTCATCACACCTCATCATCTTAAATGTATTTAATCCTATTTTGTCCCATAATGATATATTTGATGGAATACAATAAAACAAAACAAATAAAGCAAAACATCACCTATTTAGTAATTATCAAATATTCATACACCTCATAAGGACAAATAATACACCTCATAGGACAAGATAAATAAATTAAAGAAAATAGAGAAGAAGAAAGGAGGAAGTTACGTTGGGAGAGAGGGAAGGAGAGAGGGGAGAAAAGAGAAAAAGAAAAGACAATATCATACCTAATGCTACCTCCTCAAGCATGATGACAAGATCTATAACACCTAATGTCATCTCCATGTGAGCATGAAGACAAACTAACAACCATTAAGCCACCTCATTAATCTCATAAGGATAAAATAACCAACAAGTAAAAGAGAAGAGAGGAGAGGCCGAGGGAGAGGAAAGGAAAGAAGAAGAGAGAAAGGAAAGAAAAAGAAAGAGAAGAAAAAGAAGAAGAGAAGGAGAAGACGAAGAAGCCCGCGGACGAGGAGAAGCTCGGGATAGAAGCTCTCGGGTCGGGGTCACACGGAAACACCCCGTGATTTAGCTTTCTACGGACGTAAGGTAGGTGAAGATCACCTACATACGTAAACAATATAGGATTTGTGAATTTTACGTGTTTTGCATGTTATTCATCGAATTCTTCGTGTTTATGTGATAATAATAATTTTCTTGCATGAATTTTTCGTTGGTTATCTTAGGGAGCACGAGATTGAGTATTTTTAGATCTATGAATATTTGGAAATAGGGACAGAGGACTTTAGATTAAGATGATAGAGCAAAACTTGGGGAGAATTAGGGTTTTCTAGGGTTTTCTTTATCCATTTCGGCTAAGAGGTTCAAAAACTCATATCTCACAATATAGACTTCAGATTAAAAATTCCTTTGAACAGAATTAAGATTTGCAAGTCCTTTATCTGTGGTTAAAATTTCAGGTCCATCGGACATCGTTTACCATGTGATCATTGAGAAATCCAAAACTGTCGCAAAACAGCCGTATAAAATAATTATTTTTAAAATTTTGGAACTTGATCGAAATTTAAAAAAATCCAAGGAGTCTGTGTTGTAAAATTCCGAATAGGGGATATTATTAAAGAAATATAAAGTTTTTAGGACATATTTAAAATTTGGAATAAATAATTGGGGTCCTTGGGTAATTTTCAGAAATTTGGGGACTAGATTGAAAAGTTTCAAAAATATGGTGGCTGAGAATGTAAAATCCGGATAGGGGAGATTTTTGAAGAAATATAAAGATTTTGGGGGAGATTTGAAATTCGGAATAAATAATTGGGGTCCTTTGTGTAATTTTTAAAAATTCGGTGACTAGATAGAAAAATTTTAAATCTGGGAGCTGAGAATGTAAAATCCCAACAGGAGAGATTTTTAAATAAATATAAACTTTCGGGGCAGATCTGAAATTTTTAAAGATTTGGGGCAGATCTGAAACTTAGGAAAATTTTCGGATCCTTAAAAGTAAACTATGAGATTTTGGGGTTTTAAATGCAAAAATTTAAAAAGATATTTTTAAATTAGAAATTTAAGTGATATTTTGAAAGTTGGACAATAGAGTTTTAAAATATATTAAATTAGGGACCAATTTTGAAATTAGGGTGCTAAATAAAGTGAAAAGGATTAAATTTTGGAACTCTTAGTGAAACTCCGGGGAGAGATCGATGAGTAAGGTTTCGGGCCGAGTAATTCGGAACGCGGGCTCTGGGCCCGATTATTTAGCGTACGATAGTTTTCGGATCGGGCCAAGCTGATACCTCGGGCCGATACATGATATGAAGATTTGCATTTTTATGTATTGCATTTTACTTGCATGACATTTGCATACACGTGTTATGAGGGGAGAGAATCGTGCGTAGTCACGGTGACATTGTATAGTGTTGATGAGTGGGGTAGTTTATGACCGAGTGATGGTTGTCGAATGGTATGAGTTGAGGTTAGGACTAAGGCGCACTATATGATTGAGATGTGGGGAGTGGGCCTCCCGAGCTACTGACCCTTGTGGGGAGTGGGGCCTCCCGAGCTACTGACCCCTGCGCGCGTGTTGCCTTTAGTACCTAAGCCTCGGGCCCTGAATGTGATGTGATGATATGAGATATGAGATATGAGATATGAGAAAAGAGTCGAGCGTGTATATTTGTGAGATAAGTCGAGATTGGGATGTGAGAGAATTTGCATTCATGCATATTTTCATCTACTGGGCAAAAGCTCAGGGTTTACGTGTGTAGGTAAGATGGCTAATGGCGGTGACTCCACGGACTTTTGAGGGCGGCGCAGTACATGGGACGCGACCTGTGGAACGAGTTTATGTTTCGTGTTTTTTTTAAATTTGGGCTTGGACTTATTGGGCTTCGGCCCAATGAATAAAAATGTGTTTGGGTTTGGACTTATGGATTTAGACATCGAACGTATTTGTATTATTATATTTTAAAAGTTTTAATTAAATGGGCTTTCCGCTGCTTACGCTGCGAAAATCCGCCAAAATACGTATCTAGGAAGTCGGGTCGTTACAACCAATTTGTGAGCTAAAAACAACAAAAATCGGATCAAATCGACCAAAAACAGAGAGAGGCCGAGATGACTTTTTCTGAGGAATTTTTGCTTCGATCTTGCTCAAAACTCGTTAAAACTGATCCAAAAGTGTTCTAAAAACATTTTAGGCATAGAATCGATCTGGGGAAAGGTTTTAAACACAGAAACGAAGTATTATAACCCCAAAACGAGCTCAAAATGCCCGAAAGTGATTTTTGCCCAAAACACCTTTGATCTTTCTCGGAATCGAACGAAACTGGATTCATATCAATGCAGATCGATCCACGTTTGCTCTGATACCACTTGTTGGTCCCGATTGCACCAAACAAGGAATCAAAGAGGCTTTAATGGAATGAAAAGAGGTTCTCACCTTCAAGTGTGTGTATTGTGTGAAAAATAGGGTTAGCCTTTTGATCTTTGATTACTTTGAAAATAGTGTTGGTAACACCTTATATACCACATTAACCCTAGGTATATTAAGGCCCAATCACTAAAGTTTAACTATTTACATGCTAGTCCAAAGCCCAAGCTAAAAGGATAATTACAAAATTAATCCCAAGACTTAAATTATTGACACAATCCGTAAATATCCTAACAACCTGCCAATTAATTAAAGCAGAACACCAGCGACCCGATGGAACTCTACAACCCCTACCCATTCCAGAATGGAAATGGGATTATATCACAATGAATTTCGTCGCTGGTTTGCCCAAAACGACGAAAGGCCACGATGCTATTTGGGTGATTCTTGATCGCCTGACCAAATCGGCTCATTTCCTTCCAATCAGTTCTACTTTTTCCGTGGAACGTTACGCTGAATTGTATATTAGGAAATTATCCGACTCCATGGAATTCCGACCTCTATCATCTCGGATCGGGATTTGAGATTACTGTCGAACTTTTTGCAGAGCCTGCAGAAAGCAATGGGAACCAAACTCTCGTTCAGTACTGCGTATCACCACCCAGACTGACGGGCAGTCTGAACGAACGCAAAACCATCGAAGATATGTTGCGGGCATGTGTCCTTGATTTCAGAGGAAATTGGAGCAAGTACCTACCGTTGATCGAATTGTCCTATAAAAATAGCTCCCACGCTTCGATTGGGATGGCACCCTACGAAGCATTATACGGGCGTAAGTGCCGATCCCCAGTCCATTGGGACGAAATCGGTGAGCGAACACTGTTAGGACCAGATATGATCCGAGAAATGACAGAAGCTGTGATGAAGATTCGAGAAAGGATGCGAATCGCACAGAGTCGTTAGAAAAGATAAGCAGATCATCTACGACGACCTATGGAGTTTGCAGAAGATGATCAAGTGTTCCTGAAGATCTCCTCGATGAAAGGAGTAAAGCGTTTTGGAAGAAAGGGCAAGTTGAGTCCTAGATACATAGGCCCATTCAGAATTGTCAAAAGAGTAGGCGAAGTTGCGTATCAACTAGAGTTGCCAGCCTCATTAGCGCAACGACGTATTCCACGTAGACATTACGAAAGTACGTCGCGGACCCAAGCCACGTGATCCAGAACGAGCTTCTTTATCAACAGCTCAAGCCTGACTTAAGTTACGAAGAGAAGCCCGTAGAAATTTTGATGGACGAGTTGAAACAACTTCGGAATAAGACTATTCCGTTAGTTAAAGTGTTGTGGCGGAATCAATCACTTGAAGAAGCCACTTGGGAACGTGAAGATGATATGAGAGTTCGTTATCCCGAGTTATTCCAGTTGGCATAATTTCGGGGACGAAATTCTCTTAAGGGGGAGGATGTAATACCCGAAAAATTTAATACGGGATACTTATGTAATTAAAATATAACTTTGTGGGTTAGGGAAGTCAAAGAAATTCAAATTACAAACAAAAATATAAATCCTTATGGGTCCAAATTAAATCTCGAAATTTACTCAGCTAACAAAAAAAAAACTTATGACGTTAAGATAGAATTTGGGTTATATTTAATTGGAGTCGTATTCTCGAAATAAAACCCAGAGAAGTGATTAAGTAATAACATTACTTGAACTCAAGGTAATCTAACGTCATCAGTTGCTTGTCCCATCATTTAAAGTTTCAAAGTTTTGGTATTTATCTACTACATGTCGAGATTATGAGTAGAAGGGAACTTCCATTTTGAGTAAAAACAAATAGCAAGAATATAATCAGATAAAGAAGGAGAAATCTCGACTAAAATCATTAATAAATTCAAAAGCTTTGAAGAGGAGGAGGTTCTCGAAGGTATTATGTCAAGAAATCCCAAGTCTTTCGAATTATAGTCCATGATTATGACTAGGTACATAATCGTATCATAGGGACTTGCAATCGTTGCAATCTACTATGGTTATAGAAAACCCTAACTTCTCCTAGTTTGATTTTAATAACATGGGTTATGTGGTAAAACAGAAGTATTAACAGTTCTTGGAACGTGAATTATTGATGCAAGTTTTAATGTAGAACGTACGCTTTTCTGGAATTAGTCTAGATTTTAATGGTGATTATAGTGATATAGATTTCGATAATCTTAGGGTATTTAGTGTTCTCAGGGAATTTGAATAAGTTTCGGGCGATTTAGTTTCTAATTAGCAATAGAAATGGGGCCAAAGAAAGAGTGAACATTGGGATTTGGGACTGAGCGTTCACGTGCATACATGCATTTTATTCACCTACTGGGCATATCGCTCTGTGTTTACGTGTTGTAGGCACTGAGTTTGACGCCGACGCGCGTCAAGACTGAGGCGGCTGGTGGCGGTGCTCCACGGACTTTTGAGGGCGGGGCGGTACATGGATGAAGACATGTGGAGCGGCGTAGGGTTCTTGGTCATTTGACTTTTAGGGCTACGGACTATGTATAGTCTTGACTATGTAGACGATACTTTGTTGTAATATATTTTATTTTGGGAAAAAGTTTTTGTTAGATGGGCCTTCCGCGGCTTACGTTGCGGAAATCCGCCACTAACCTTAATTAGAGAACGAGGGTCGCCACAGGTGGTATCGGAGCTTAGGATATAGATTCTGCAGACTGTCCATGTACTGCAGCTCAAACGCCTGGAGAACCAGCCTGGCCTGTAAGTTGAATACTTGACTATATGATTACATGTTATTTGATATGTGTTTATGTGCATAATTGTAGACAATAGTTGAAAAATGCCAAGGACACGTAGTGAGCATGTGGGCGAATCTAGCCGTTGGGCTGAACCTGAATCCCCTCCAAATGAAAGGGACTCCACCCTTTTACGACTGACTGAATTGTTTCAACGTCAGTCAGATCATATCAATCGCCAATCTGATCAAATCGACGAGCTACTCCATCATCATAGCTTGTCAGAACATCGTCCCTCCCCTCAACCCGTGCGTGTAGAAATTATCGGGGAGCGTTCTATAAAAATGGATCCCCCAACATTCGCAGATGCCACGGATCCAGCAGTGGCTGAGGATTGGTTACGTACCATAGAAGATATGTTCATATATAGTCGCGTGCCTGAAGATGAAAAGGTCCTATGCGCCATTTCCATGCTGAGAGGAAACGCCAGCTTCTGGTGGACACAGTAAAGGTGTTAGAAGACCCGGTGACAATGACGTGGGAACGTGCATACATGCATTTTATTCACCTACTGAGCAAATCGCTCAGTGTTTACGTGTTGTAGGTACTGAGTTTGACGCCGATGCGCCTCAAGACTGAGGCGGCTGGTGGCGGTGCTCCACGGACTTTTGAGGGCGGGGCGGTACATGGATGAAGACCTGTGAGCGGCGTTAGGGTTCTTGGTCATTTTGACTTTTAGGGCTACGGCGTATGGATAGTCTTGACTATGTAGACGATATTTTGTTGTAATATATATTTTAGGAAAAAGTTTTTGTTAGACGGGCTTTCCGGGGCTTACGTTGTGGAAATCCGCCACTAACCTTAATAAGAAAACGAGGATCGCCACAACCGGCTTACTTACGGGAATCGGGTATTACATCCTCCCCTTAAAAGGGATTTTGCCCCCGAAATCAGGCGGGGAGAAATAGATCAGGGTAGTGATTCCTCATATCATCTTCCCGTTCCCAGGTAGCTTCCTCCGTGGACTAATTCTGCCATAATACCTTGACTAACGGGATTTCCTTGTTTCGCAATCACTTTACGTCATACATCAAAATTTCTACTGGTCTTTCCTCGTAACTTAGATATAGCCTGAGGTGTTGGTGTAGAACTTTATCACTCAACACGTGGATGGGATCTGCGACGTACTTCCGTAGCGTCAATATGTGAAACACATCATGCACTTGTGCTAAGGAATTCGGTAATTCCAGTTGATAGGCAACTTCTCCAACTTTCTTTAGTATTCGAAATGGTCCTATGTAGCTTGGGCTCAACTTGCCCTTCTTTCCGAACTGTTTTACGCCTTTCATAGGGGATACTTTCAGGAATACGTAGTCATCTACTTGGAACTCCAATGGTCTGTGTAGCTTTTCTGTCTGCTTTGAGCAGTTCGCTTTCTTTCTCGTACTTTCGATATAGCTTCCGTCATTTCTTGTACTAGGTCAGGGCCTAGTATCGCTCGTTCTCCAACTTCATCCCAATGGATGGGAGCTCTACACTTGCGCCCATATAAGGCTTCGTATGGAGCCATTCCAATTGTCTTATGATAGCTATTGTTATAAGAAGAATTCAATCAACGGAAGGTATCGGCTCCAATTTCCGTTGAAGTCGAGTACGCGGGCACTCAACATGTCCTCCAATGTCTGGATGGTTCGTTCAGACTGCCCGTCAGTTTGGGGATGATAGGCAGTACTAAATAACAATTTGGTTCCCTTGGCTTTCTGCAGACTCATCCCGAATTTAGACAGAAATCTCGAATCACGGTTGGAAACGATCAAAATTGGGACTCCGTGGAGTCGTACTATCTCTTGCACATACAACTCAGCATATCCTTCCAAATAGAAAGTCGAGCTGATTGGCAGAAAGTGGGCATACTTTGTCAATCGATCAATGATGACCCGTATAGCGTCGTGACCTTTCACGGTTTTCGGTAAGTCGACGACGAAGTCCATCCTATTACGGTCCCACTTCCATTCGGGCACTGGCAAGGGTTGTAAAGTCCCCGCCGGTCGTTGGTTTTCTGCCTTTATTTGCTGGCATGTCAGGCATTGGCTTACGAACATCGCGATTTCTCTTTTCATCCTGGCCACCAATAATTGCATCATAGGTCTCTATACATCTTCGTCGCTCTGGGGTGAATTGAGTAAACCGTGGTATGCTCTTCCGTCATAATCGTATTCCGAAGTTCCCTGTCATTGGGAACGTATATTCAATTTCTGTAGTACTGGCTTCCATCTTCTCGTACCTCATAGTCTGATGGCCTCTGTTCTGATGGCGTTTCTTTCACTTTCAAGTATAGTTCATCATTTTCTTGCCCCTTCGTGATTTGCTCCATCAAAGTTGGTCGGAGAGTTAATGCCGGTAGCCTTATTTCGATTTCGTCCATCGGTATTATTTCCACTTCGAGTCGTTGTAAACTCACAGTCGCGGCTTAATGCGTCTGCGACTACACTCGCCTTTACAGGATGGTAGCTAATTACACAGTCATAATCTTTGACTAGTTCGAGCCACGGTCTCTGCCTCATCTTCTGCGTGAAGAAGTATTTCAGACTCTTGTGGTCTATGAAGATTTTACATTGCTCTCCGTATAATTAATGCCTCCAGATCTTGAGAGCGAAAACCACAACGGTTAGCTCTAAATCGTGCATCGAGTAGTTCTTTTCATATTCCTTGAGCTACCGTGAAACATATACAACTACGTTTCCATTCTGCATTAGGACACATCCTAAGCGATTCTTTGATGCGTCACAATAAACAGAAAATCCTCCGGTCCCCATGGGTATCGTTAATACTGGGGCCGAAGTAAGCCGTTTCTTCAATTCTTGGTAACTCTATTCACATGCGTCATCCCATTGGAATAGAGTGTTCTTCTTTGTCAGCTTCGTTAGGGTTGATGCGATCTTTGAGAAGTCCTTGATGAACTTTCTGTAGTATCCAGCTAGGCCAAGAAAACTCGTTACTTCAGTTATGTTCGTCGGTTGAGGCCAATTATTAATTGCCTCAATCTTACTGGGATCAATGGAAATTCCAGCTCCTGAGATCACATGTCCAAGAAATGCGACTTGATCTAGCCAGAACTCACATTTCTTGAATTTTGCATACAATTGCTTCTCTCGTAGTATCTCCAAGACAATCCTCAATTGCTGCTCATGCTCTTCCTTTGTCTTCGAGTAGATTAGAATGTCATCGGTAAATACAATGACGAATTTGCCTAGGAACGGCTTGAACACAGGGTTCATTAAGTCCATGAACGCCGCTGGTGCATTAGTCAGCCCGAAAGGTATGACTAGGAATTCGTAATGACTGTAGCGAGTACTAAAGGTAGTATTTGGGATATCCTCTGTTCGAATCTGCAACTGGTGATACCCCGATCGCAAGTCTATTTTAGTAAATACAGTTGCACATTGCAGCTGATCAAATAGATGTTGGGAATCCCGAGGGTTCCCAGACCCACGCTCCTTGAACGGCGGAATTTTAAAACTTTACGGGGTTCCCCGCCTATCCAAGATCGCTTGGCTACAAACTCGAGTACGTAGTGACACAACGAGATAAGAAATCAGCCATGATACCTTACTAAAATATCCAGACGATGGCTACCTTCGAATCCTTCGAATTCCCGAGGCGTAGTGCCCCTCTCATACTCCAAAAGCACACGATCGGGATGCCTTCTTTGCACAAGATCGTCACGCCGGCACCTCACTAACGTCACAACTGTTCTTGCAAGTGTGGCTAGGCCAAGAACGAGCTGCTTGCCGCCCCCGAGAGAGAGTGCGAGAGAGAAAGTGGTGAGAGGAGAAAACTCTTAGTTTTTCCTCTCTTTAGCTTTTATTTCGAAAATTGTGCTCCTCCCCTTTCTAGGATCTCGAAAATCCCTATTATAGTACTATTTAGAAATGGCCAAAAATAGGTCGAGGTGGTGGGAGTCCTCACACCTCCCTTTTGCCAAGTCGTCGTTTTTCCAAGTAACAAATTCAAAATTAAAACTTTAAATTTAATTAATTAAATATCCAATATCTTAATTAATTAAAAACCATATTAGTATATTTTAAATATATAATATCCAATATAAATATATTTAATAATTTTCGAAATTTTATCTAATCAAATTCGAACTTATCTATATATCCGATATATATTATTTAATTCCAAATAATATTATTTCTATAAGACAATAATAAAGATCTAAATCTAATTTAAATCACATACTAAATATTCAATATCAAATATTTTATTTCAAAAATATATCGTGAGGTGAAAAGACCATTTTACCCCTCGCTAGTCAAACTTAGTATTTTCGGTCAATCAGGGTTTTGGCCAAGCCCCAAACCCTAGTGTCTCAATCTAGGACATAGCCTTGTCTCTCTCTCTCTCTCTCTCTCTCTCTCTCTCTCTCTCATGATGACGTTGTGTCGGTCTCCCTTTTTAAGCCCGACTCTCTTGGTTCGTCTCAACCGGCCTACGAAGTATCTAGGAGTTCGGTATTCACATGGCCAGCCCTGTCGTACCGAACAGATCCCAGGTTGACTACGAATTTGATCTAATTATAATCCATGAGCCAACTGTAAATTTTCGTCATACGTATAAACCTATTACGTTTCTCCCGGTCGAGTGAAAGTCACGCATAGTCAAACTTACAGAACTCGACTCTATGTCGTTTATGTTGGTGAAAATACCTAAACTGCCCTCCACGACTATCGCGAGTCAGCTATATCTCTCGCCAGAGACTTGGATAAATTCCCGCACATTAAACTTGTCATATGACGTTAACCTCAAATTTATCGAGACCGTAAATCCCGCTCCGCAGTTCAACTGGAAATCACATTGAAAAGTCATGACCGCATTTTGCCGCGGACCCATGCCATCGGCAAGACGGGCCTAGCAAACTAATGACAAGTCAAGACCTCAAGACCAACCCCAAGTTAACCCTTCCGATATAAGGTTCACGCATACTACTACAGTCAATCGATCGATCAAAGACAATCCAAGCGTGTGATCGTTTGATTACGAGTCAGTGTCCAAATACAGATAATCCCTTGATTCATCTTGTATCGTTGTCACGGGCTCCCACTTCCCAAGTGAACGGTTGGCACAACCGTTTTGGACCCATCGACAACAAGTCATACTTGTCGATCCAGTCACCCTACTGGAGACTTAGACCTACGGACTAATTTTAATATTGGAGTATCTCAGCTTACTGGTGCCCCTCTCTGACCCCACAGTATCAGTAACTGAACTGCCAATATTTGGGTTTACTAATTTGTCTTATCCACCCAGACTGCAAGGTGAAATCTTTAGACTAATTAATAATTTGCCTTTTAATTTATTTATCCAATAATTAGTTAATGATGAATAAAATATTTCCATTAATAGAAGTAATCAAATTACATCACGAAACACTACACAATTACCAAATTGCCCTCGTACTCCCAGTCCACGTACGTCACACGTGGTATTTTCTCTCTAAATGTTCGGGCTTACTGTAGCACGTGCTTCCTTAGCTTGTGTGATTGCCCCGCTGTTGTCGCACCATAATGGCTGCGGGTAATCCACTATGCTAGGTACCACTTACAGTTCCTTCAAGAACTTGAATATCCAAACACCCTCCTTGCCAGCTTCTGAAGCTGCGATGTACTCTGCCTCAGTGGTGGAATCAGCAGTCGTGCTTTGCTTGGAACTTTTTCAAGACACTGCGCCACCATTAAGCGTAAAGACAAAACCCAAAGTAGACTTTCGATAATCCACATCTGATTGGAAGTCCGGATATGTATATCCATCTACTTCTAATTATCCAGGGCCGTTTCTCATCAAGTCCTTAGTCCGTTTACGGTACTTTAGGACTGTCTTTACCGCCGCCCAATGACCTTACCAGGGCTAGCTTGGAACCTACTAACTATGCTCACAGCGTACGCTATGTTCGATCGAGTGCAAAGCATCGCGTACGTTAGGCTACCCACCGCTGAAGCATAGGGCACTCCACTCATCTCTTGTCTTTGTACCTCATTCTGAGGGGACATATGTAGCACCCGGGGTCCTCGTGAATAGTAGGGCCAATAAATTTGCGTGAATGTTAATTAAATTATGTGTATTTCGCGCAATTATTCTGTGCCCGTGTGAGTTATGTGAAATTTTCATGTTATAAATGCGTGCTAAACTTATTGGGTGGAAATAAGCACACTTAGATTGTACCGTGTGACTTGTTTAATTAGGGATTTTCGAAAATTAGAAATATGGAAATTGAGCCAAAAAAAAATAAAAGCTGGACTAGAAGTGACATTGGGCTAGAACATAGGCCCAAGAAGAACCTTAAGCTTGGCCCAAACCATTAGAGCTGGATATTTTCCTTAAACTAGGGAGTTCCACGCCACTTATGTCCCATCGCCATCCCTCACAACTTGAAAATTTTCTAAAACCCATTTCAAGTTCACGAACCCCATAGAAGGAGGAACAAAGGAAGCCCAAAGCATGGAAAGAGGAGAAGCAGAGTAGGAAATCACTAAGCTCGAATTAGGTATAAGATCTCACCCTAACTTTCATGTCCTCGTTTAAGTAATACGGTACCTTGGAGGTTTAACCATGAATATAAGTATTACGTATTAAGGACTGTGCGATTTAAGGCTCGAAGGCATGTTGAACTTTAGTCTAAGTGTTTTTAATGTTGCGTTAACACATTTTTAAAGGTTATTAGACACGAAAACATGTTAAGCCCATTCTAGACTGGCTTCGACTTTAAGGTTCCATAGTTCATACTGAGCTTCGGTTTTGTTGGTGAGAAAAGTAGCACTTCGATCTTCAAAGATAGTGTTTCGCGAATTAGGAAGTGTTTCTGGGTGGTTGAGTTCGTGAAGTATGAATTTCGCGAACTCGGAATCGCGAATCCTAGGCGGCACGAGGTTCGCGAACTCAAGCGATTTCACGTGCATGGATTCGCGAAATAAAGGTTGGCGAGTCCGACAAGTCGCGAACCATAAGCCATATAATGCACTTCGCGAACCATGAGAGGTTCGCGAATTCCGCGAACTAGGATGATTTGCGAATTGGTAAGGAAAATGAGGGTTCGCGAAGTAGAATAGTTTGCGAAATAAGATAGAGTTCGCGAAGTAGAATTGTTTGCGAATTGAGAGAGAGGTTAGATAGAGTTCGCGAACTTATAAGATATTTCACGAATTGTGAACATCACGAATCCAAGCTTAGTTATAAGGAATTCGCGAAGTAGGATAGTTCGCGAACTTCACACAAGTCGCGAATTGAACCCCTTAGACGAAAATCGTTTCAAGTTATATAAAAAAAAATATTCCGATTCCAATGAGCATAGTCTCTTTCAACGCCCGATCATAATTTGCCTATCGGTGTCCTCAAGGTCAATTTTCGGTACAGGTAGACTTTGAATTAGATAGAATTTTGGAACGAAAATTTACGTAGTCAACTGATATAATTTATAGACTAACTTTATAGCCTGTTCGAGTTTAAAGGATGAAATTTTAGGAATTTCACTAGACCGGCTAGCAAAATGTTTAAAGATGAAATTCGTACGCCTCTCGAACGACATAAGTTCGCGATATAACCTCATGAGTCAATAGCAAGTTAGTGAACTATATTAGTTCACAAATCATATGAGGCTAGGATTAGTTCACGAGTCAGGTAGAATTCACGGGTTTACAAGTGTCCCGAGCTATAAGCCGAAAATTAGTTCGAAATATTAAAAAAATTAGCGAATTAGCTAGCCAAGTAATTGGACAAAGTACTGATACCATTGTTTGTTTCGTAAGGTCAAGAACTAGGGGAGTTCACCGAACCAGTAGCTAGAAATCTACGGACGCCAGGTAAGTAGAAATCCAACTACAACACATAACTTGTGTGCTATATGTGTATGTGACTATATGCCTACGTGGTTTCGTGATTACGTGAATTAATCGTTACGCTTTCATATGGTACGCATAAGTTGCATTTGCTTCCATATGCATGCTCATGTGCACGCACGAACTCATGGGGAAGGGTCATGGGATAGAGTGTGCATGGTGATATGTCGCTTGTACGCGACGAGGACTTGCCGATGTGGGCAAGTGTGTCGGCTCATAGTTGAGTCAGGGGCTGTCTCCTATGCTACCAGGGCGGCGTTTTAGCGTCGTCGTACTATTATTGTAGATATATATTGATATCCTGTGGAAAGGATTTGGGCATGGCCCGTGGCGGTAAGGTGCGACCTGGAGGGTGCGACCTGAGGGTATAAGCGACACAGGGTGGAACCGAGGTGTAGGCGACCTCAGCGTGGGCTACCAGCGTGAGCGACCGCCGGACAGTCGGGGACGACCGGATTCATATGGCGACCTAGGGGAACGATGTGCATCCTAGGGCTCGGCCATCCGGCGTGGACCGCTGTCGTATTGTCCTTGAGGGACGTGAGCTCTTGTGGTGCATAGTGAGATTAGCCGAGGGCCCTGAGTTTTGCTAGTACGAGTGCTAGGTGCATCTGCGCGGATTGCCCTTGCTTAGAAATTTATGCATCGGCAGGGTTTGCCTTTGCGGGGAAAGGGACACGTGCATACATGCATGATTTCTGCTTACTGAGCCTCGGTGGCTCATTCTTTTATGTTATGTGTTGTAGGCGCCAGCGAGCAGGGTACGTGATCGCATTAGATGACAAGGCCAATCTTTTGAAGCTTCGCACTGCTTTTGGGGTGGACGTGTGTGTATCGATGACGACATGTGAGGCCGGGCGCATAGGAGCCTTTTGCTGTGCCGACGCACCATCGTCCTCATAGTTAGATCGTGTCTGGAACTTAGTGTTCGACATGTATTCTTTTGACTTGTACAGAACATCATTCCATGATGTAAATGGAAAAAGGAAAAAAATTTATACGCATTTTCAGTGTACCTTACTACTCATAACTCGCTAGGCACATAGGAATGCGCTAGAATAGGCAGTTAGGGAAGTGGCGGTCGTGACAACATAGCCTTTGAGAGATGAATCCCATGCCTCATAGGTAGGAACCCTTTCTTAGAGTTGTCCATCTTAAACCTTTTAAGGACTTTATCTAAGTAAAGGGCCTGGGACAAGCCTATTGACCCTTTCGCCCTATCTCTAAAGAAGCGAATTCCTAGATTATAGGTCGCTTCTCCCAGGTCTTATATAGAGAATTCGGTGGAAACCCAAGCTTCGACTTCTGAGAGCATCCCAATGTTGTTTCCTATCAAAAGGATATCATCTACAATACTAGAAATGACACCTTACTCCCAGTGGCCTTTCTGTAAACACAGGGCTCATTTTCATTCTTTATGAATCCTAGTTCTTAACCACTTCATTAAACCGAAGATTCCAACTCCTTGAAGCCTGTTTCAGTCCATAAATGGACCGATTCAGCTTGCACACTATTCGAGCATCTGTTTCTGATGTAAAACCTTTGGGCTGCTCTATATAGATCTCCTCCAAGAGGAATCCATTCAGGAAAGCGATCTTTACGTCCATCTACCAGATCTCATAGTCAAGGTGTGCTGCTATCGCAAGCATGATTCGAATGGACTTTATTATTGAGACAGGTGAGCAGGTTCCTCATAGTAAATTCCCTTTTTTTGACTATACCCTTTCGCTACAAACCTAGCTCTGTACGTCTCCACCTGTCCATCAGATCCAATCTTTTTCTTCTAGATCATTTTATTGTCAATTGGTCTAAAACCATTAGGCAGGTCTACAAGAGTCCAAACCAGGTTTGTGTGCATCGAGTCCATTTCGGCCTGCATAGCCTCAAGCCACTTGAGGGAATCCGTACCAACAATTTCCTGGTCGTAGGTGACGGGATTGTCCCCGACGCATCCCTCAGTCGCGGCATCCCCATGCTCGACTTAGGTGACGGGATCGTCCCCGATGCATCCCTCACTCGCAGCATGCCCTGCTCGACGTGTATCATACCATATCTCTCAGGCATATGAGATATCCTACTGGACTTGCGCAATTGCGGCTGAGCCGGGTTTTCTGGAATGCCGTCTAACGACTTTAGAATAAGAGACAATTCGTGCACTAACTCTCATAGAGTTGTTTCTCGTCCTTTACCACCTTCGCCTACGAATTCTTCCTCCAAGAAAGCAGCGCGCAAAGCGACAAATACCATGTGTTCGTCTAGGACGTAGAAGTAATACCTTATTGAGTCCTCGTGGTATCCGACAAATCTTGCCATTAATGATCTCAATTCAAGCTTATCTGCCATCAACGTTTCACAAAGGCGGGGCAAGCCCAGACCCTCATGTGATTCAAACTTACCTTACGGTTGTGCCAAGCCTCGTAAGGAATCCTATCGGCAGAGCGGGTAGGTATCCTGTTAAGGATATAGGCCGTTGTCTCTATGGCATATCCCCACATCGAAATGGGGAGATCTGTGTAAATCATCATCGATCGAACTATATCTAAAAGCGTTCGGTTTCTCCGTTCGGCCACGCCATTCAATTGCGGCGTACCTGGCGGGAAAAACTGTGTGATGATGCCATTTTCTCTAAGAAATGCATCAAACTCAAGGCTCATGTACTCGCCGCCTCGATCTGATCGAACGGCTTTAATGACCTTGCCAGTTTGCTTCTCCACTAACGTTTTATACTCTTTGAACATTTCAAGAGCTTCCAACTTCTGTCTGATCAAATAGACATTCTCGTAGCGGGAGTATCGTCCGTGAACGTTAGGAAATGGCGGCAATTACCTTGGCCCGTTACTTTAAATGGTCCACATACGTCAGTGTGGATCAAACCCAACACTTCTGTGGCCCTAGTAAAAGTCCCTGTGAAGGGCGACTTGGTCATTTTCTCTAAGATGCAAGACTAACAGGTAGGAATCGGCCCTGTTCGCATTGTGCTAATTAATCTGTCCTTTTCCATCTGTTCAATCTTCACTTCTGCTGCGTGACCTAGTCGTAGGTGCCAGATGTATCGATCGTTCGACCTAGTCGATGATTTGGTGATTGCACTTACAGTTTTTACATTGTCTTTTAAGTTGACGTAATATAAACCATTTATTAACGTCGCACTTCCAACTTTTTTATTTCTAAAATAAATATGGCAAACATTATCAATGAATATCGAAACTCATAACCCAGTGTGCTCAAAACAGGAATCGAAACAATGTTTTTAAGCCCCTTGGGCAAAACCAAAACGTCAGAAAGTTCTAAACAACGTAATGACGATAAGACTAAGGTCTTCGATCCCACGTGTGTAGCTGTTCCTACATTGATCGAGACCTCGCCAGCTCGAAGCTTCCTACTTCGTTCTAGACCTTGGTTCAAACTACAAATGCCCCTGAGTCAAGTATCCACGAATTAGAATACACAGAACAATTAGCTTCAAAACTAATCGTTTACCAGCGGCGTCGGACGCCTCCAACTTCGGACAGTCACGCTTCCAATGGCCCAATTGCTGGCAATGGAGGCACTTATCCGTGGGCTATGCACCCGACCACTCGACCTTCTTGGTCATTGCCTTCTTGGCGACTCTACCCTTAGCCACGCCTGTCTTGTTCGACTTCTTCGATCCCTTGGACCTAGAAGTCGCAACAAGCACGTAGGCACGCACCTCTGTTGAATCTTCAATCCAGTCCACTTAGTTCAACCCACCGAACAATATTCCTGCAAGAGTGTGATTAATAGGTTTGTCATCGTAACTAATAGAGAAGAGAATAAAACAGTAGAAAATAAACAGATAATTGGGATTTATAGTGTTTAATCAGACTAAATTAGGACTTTAAATTTTCGTCTGACTCCCACTATTTTTCTCGAAACCCTTTCTCCCGTTAGGTATTTCGAAAACCTTGTTGAATGGTTTCATATTGGCGTTGAGTTCCCCGCGCTACAACAAACAAGCCTCAACTTAACAGCTAGGCTCGTTTGGATAACCGAGGTCGTGTCCCACATGTTTCTGTCACACAGAAGATTCAACGTCTTCGTCTCAGCTAGGGTCCCTCAGCCGTAACTCGAAACATGTTGGGAATGACTGTCCAAGAGCAACCTATCAACGTCATGCTCACCTTCCACTTTTCCGTGAACTTCATTCCCCGTAGGATAACTCTTTGTTAGGGTGAAGAGTGGTCGGTGAACGGCAATTCATAATTGCATCCAAACCTGTTCACACAAAGGCGAGGGTTTTTGCGCTGTAACTCGGTCAACCGCAACCGTACCCCTAAGTCGTAACATTTTTGGACTTGATAGAAGACAGGAGCCTAGCCCCTTTACTCACTTGATATTAAAGGTCTAACCTCGGGAAAATCCTCACAGTTTTAACACGAGCACATTATGTACTTTATCACGTTCGAAACCAACACGAACATAATGGACTTTAATAGGAAACCTAGTTTCAACCTATTAAAGTAAATGTGAAAGATCGGGGACATCTCTAGTTCTCTCCTAATTGTACAAAACAATAAGACTCTACGTCTTCGAGCTTTGCTTGAACGGGTGCCTCGGTTACCAGCTCGTTCATTCTGGTTACTCTCGATCGACACTCGTACGGCCGTTATAACAAAACTACATTAGCCTATGACGGGGAATCTATCCCTAATAAAACCGCCCGTCTTATCTAATAAAACTATTAAGTACAACCCGGGGGGACCTTGTCACCCTTAATATATCACCCGGCAAAAAACAAAATCTAATCCCCAATCAATCACAACGTTATTCAAATAACATGCATCACGACAAATTTAACACATTTCCGAGCCGAAATCGAATTTTGATTTTTAAATGGGTTGGGCCTAGCCCTATGTATATTGGGTCGTGGGATGGGCTGGACCAGGCCTTTTGGGCCTGTGTCGGGGATGCTTGCACCATGCGCGCTGCCAACCCGTGCCGCGCGCACCACGCGGCCAGCCTCGATCCACGCGCGCTCTTAGCCAAGCGCTGCTCGCACCCACGCGCGCGGTCATACCTAATTTCCGTGCATCTACGCACGGCTTTCCCGAGCGCCGCGTGCACCAACGCACGCGGCTCGTGCCTCTCGAGCCGCATGCCCCGCATGCGGTCAGCCCTATGCACCGCGCGGCACGCGCACGGCTATGGCTTTCGGGGTTTTCGTGGTCTTTTTGTCATAGTCCCGTGACTTTAACCGAGCATATGACTTTAACCGGGCTATGGCTTTCGGGGTTTACGGGGTTCCCCGTCTGTCCAAGATCGCTCGGCTACAAACACGAGAACGTAATGACATAAAGAGATAAGAGATCAGTCATGACACCTTACTAAAATATCTCGACGATTGCTACCTTCGAATCCTTCGAATCCCGAGGAGTAGTGCCCCCTCTCCTACGCCAAAAGCACACGATCGGGACGTCTTCTTTGCACAAGATCGTCACGCGGGCACCTCACTAACATTGCAGCTGTTCTTGCAAGTGCGTCTAGGCCAAGAACGAGTTGCTTGCTTCCCCCGAGAGAGAGAATGCGAGAGAGAAAGTGGTGAGAGGAGAAAACTCTTAGTTTTTCCTCTCTTTAGCTTTTATTTTGAAAATTGTGATTCTCCCCTTTCTAGGATCACGAAAATCCCTATTATAATACTATTTTAAAATGGGCAAAAATAGGTTGAGGTGGTAGGACAAAAATCATCACACCTCTCCTTTTACCAAGTATTCGTTTTTCAAGTAACGAAGTCAAAATTCAAATTTTAAATTTAATTAATTAAATATCCAATATCTTAATTAATTTAAATACCATATTTAGTATATTTTAAATATAAAATATCCAATATAAATATATTTAATAATTTTCAAATTTCTAATAAAATTCGAAACTTATATATATATATATATATATATATATATATATACGATATATATATTATTTAATTTCAAATTAAATAATATTATTTATCTAAGACAATAGTAAATATCTAAATCTAATTTAAATCATATACTAAATATTCAATATCAAATATTTTATTTCAAAAATATATCGTGAGGTGAAAAGACCATTTTACCCCTCACTAGCCTAGTATTTTCCGCCAATAAGGATTTTGGCCAAGCTCCAAACTCTAATGTCTCAATCTAGGACCTAGCCTTGTCTCTCTCTGATGATGACGTTGTGTCGGTTGCCCTTTTTAAGCCCGACTCGCTTGGTTCGTCTCAACCAGCCTAGGAGGTATCTAGTAGCTCGATATTCACCTAGCTAGGAGCCCTGTGGTACCGAACAGATCCCAAGTTGAGTACAAATTTTATCTAATCATATCCATGAACCGACTGTAGATTTTCATCATACGTATAAAACTTTTACGTTTGTCCCGATCGAGTGAAAGTCACGCATAGTTAGGCTTGGCAATGGGGCGGGGATTCTCCGCTTTCTATCCCCGTGGGGGGACGGCGGGGAAAATTTTAGCCCCGTTGGCGGGGATGGGGTGGGGACGGGGACCATGCTCCCCGCCCCATTCCCCGTGGGGGTCCGCTATATATAATTACTAAATTACCCTTATTTATATCTAAAATACTCTAATTAAAATATCCCAAACCTAGTCGCCGAGAGTGAAACTTAGGGCGGGATGATCGATCGTTGAACTTCTTAACCCTTTAAGCAAAAGAAACAGTGCAACACAAACAACACAAGCAAGTTAGAGTTTACATTAACAGAGGGTTAATATGAGCAAACTTATTATTGAGGCTAATTTCAAATATTATATGTGTTGTAATTTACTCAAAAGCTTTTCCTTTTTGTTAGTACTTATATTATGTATATCAAAAAAATAAAATTGTTATCTATTAGAAGTAGTGCGGGGTGGGGAATCACCGTGGGGAAAGAAACCCCAAAAATCCCCGCAGGGATGGGGATGGGAGAAAATTTTCCCCGTTTGCTAGCAGGGATGGGGACGGGGATTCCCCGATAAGTGTTGGGGTGGGGATGGGGATTAGCCCCCCGGCCCCGCCCCGCCCCATTGCCAAGCCTACGCATAGTCAAACTTACAGAGCTCGACTCTATGTCGTTTATGTCGGTGAAAATACCTAAACTGCCCTCCACGACTATTACGAGTCAGCTATATGCTCTGGCCAGAGACTTGGATAAATTTCCGCACATTAAACTTGCCATAGGAGGTTAACCTCTACTTTATTCGAGACCGTAAATCCCGCTCCGCGGTTCAACCGAAAATCGCATCGAAAAGTCATGACCGCATTTTGCTGCTGACCCATGCTACCGGCAAGACGGGCCTAGCAAACTAGTGACAAGTCAAGACCTCAAGACCATCACCAAGTTAACCCTTTCGGTCTAAGGTTCACGCATACTACTACAGTCAATCGATCGATCAAGGATAATCCAAGCATGTGATCGTTCGATTACGAGTCAGTGTCCAAATACAGATAATCCTCTGATTCATCTGGTTCACACTTCCCAAGTGAACGGTTGGCACAACCGTTTTGGACCCATCGACAAACAAGTCATACTTGTCGATCCAATCACCCTATTGGAGACTTAGACTTGCGGACTAATTTTAATATGACACTATCTCAGCTTACTGTGTCCATCTGTGTCCCCGCAGAATCAGTATCTGAACTGCCAATATTTGGGTTTTATTAATTTGCCTTATCCACCCAGACTGCAAGGTGAAATCTTTAGACTAATTAATAATTTGCCATTTAATTTATTTATCCAATAATTAGTTAATGATAAATAAAATCATTCCATTAATAGAAGTAATCAAATTACATCACTAAACACTACACAATTACTAAATTGCCCTCGTACTCCCAGTCCTCGTACGGCATCTAGGGCATATACCTCAATAATCGATGCAGAGCCGCATCGATCCATCTAGTTCTTTCAATTCTTTTAGTTCTGCGGGAGCTAATGGATACGGTGCTTTCGATATTGGCGCAGCTCCGGGTACTAAATCGATCGTAAACTGAATCTCACGGTCTGGTGGAAGTCGTGGCAAATCTTCAGGAAATACATCGGGAAACTCTCAGACTACTGGGAGTCTTCCAACTTGGGACATGAGCGTTCTTCTGATGATACTGCAAATACCACGTAGGCTTCGCATCCTGCCCTGATTAAACTTGTGCCTTCATTGCCGAAATTTTGAGAATATTGCTGCTCTTGTTAGTTCCCGTAAAGGTAAAAGGTTTAGTATTGTCTAGGTGGAATTTGAACTTCTTATGGTTACAGTCTATAAATGCCCTGTACTTCGATAGCCAGTCCATTCCAAGGATTACTTCATAATCGTTCATAGAAATGACTATCAGATCAACGGGTAGGGTCTTATAGCTCACTATTACCCGGTATTTCGTAGAATCTGATTGGTTCTCCATGAGGGATGGTAACACTATACTCATAATTAGCTAGGCTAGGTGTAACCCTGAGTCTCGCCACATAGTTAATAGATGCAAATGAATGCGTGGCTCCTGAGTCAACTAATATGCATGTCAGGGTTTGATGGATAAGAAGGGTACCTGCCACCATAGACGGGTTGTTCTCCGGTTCTTCCGAAGTTAGCGTATACACCCGAGCGGGTATCGTAGGTGGCCTGGCTCGACTTCCGGATACATTCTCCGGGCATGCTTTGGAGAAGTGGCATGTCTTCCCGCACATAAAGCAGGTTGCATTCTGTGAGTAGCAAACGCCCAAATGCCGCCGTGTGCATCTTGGGGGGTATAGTCATCGGGGGTCTACTCTGTTTTAGATTAGGTTGCTGTGGTGGTCCAGGTCGGTTCTGGAAATTAGGCTTGACGTTCTTGGGAACAAATTGCTTCTTTGGATTCCCTCTGCTCCACTTTGGTCCTTGTACGAATTTCCTCTTTGCTTCCCCGGCTCGGATAATCCACATTTCTGCTTGCTCAGCTACTAAAGCACGCTCCATAACCTGAGCGTAGTGTGGCGCCCCGCCACTCACCACTATTTTCTTTACTAGTCTACGTGACTAATGTTATTGTGAAGAGATGGATTGTGCCAAAAGGGCGTATAAAATTTTTCCTTTTATAAAAAGGAGTCGTAAGGTTTCATACAAAATGGTCATGGGTCCTAATAACATAGGGGTGCGCAAGCGTGTCAAAATAAAACCATCTACTTGGCCTCCACAAGGTCACATCCATGCACACACTTCAATCTCAAAAGCCTTCGGAAGCTTCAAAAGTTGACCTCGCCGTGAAAATGATCATGTACCGTGATCGCGGGGTCCTACAACACATAAAAACGTGGAATGAGCTTATAAAGCTCAGTAAGTGAAAATCATGCATGCAATGCACGTGACCTAAACAGCGAAGGCATTCGCGCCAATGCTATCTACTTCTCACATCTTTCTCGTTCTTTCACTTCATATTTGGGACCCTCGGCTTTCAATCGTACTATGCACCATATAGAGCTCAAACCCCTAATGGTATGAATAAGTGGCAGTACACACACTGGGAGGCTACCCGAGTACACAATCTGTGCTTAACCCTATGGTGCCTTTCCATCCCAATGTGGTCCACACTGAGAGGCTAATAGTGCCTTTCGATTCCAATGCGATCCCATTGAGAGGCTAACCCGGGCACACAAATTTCGTTTAACCCTAAGGTGCCCTTCCATCCCAATACAGTCTGACACGCGGGTGCTTCTCACTAGTAGCCTACTACGAGGTCGCCAACACTCGAGGTTCACTCGGTGCCCCTTATTCCCTCGAGTCGCATCCTCCAGGTTGCATTACCCTCTACGGGGTATCCACCTGCCTATCGTGAATCAGGCAATCGGCATCGTGAATCGCCATAGTGAATTTCCCCTGCCTTTCGTGAATCAGGTAACTCGGCATCGTGAATCGCCATAGTAGCATAGAAGAGCAGTGACTCATCATTGAGTCGACACAAATGCCTATATCGGCAAATATACATCGCTCTCACGCGATCTTGTACTCATGCACGCTCTCTTTCCCTGACTCTTATACTAGTCGTGCGTGCATATGCTCATGTCGTGTTTCATATAAAAATGCATTTCATATCATCACCACATATCATGTATCGTAAACAGAATACGTCACGTAATATTCATTTCTTCTCATAGAAGCACATAATCACGTAATTCATGCACACATAAAAATTATGTGCTGTAGTTGCGATTTCCACTTACCTGTCGTCCGAGCTATACTAGCTTACACCTTTGTCACGTCTCTAATTTTTCGACCCTTAAATAAACATAATGTGGTATCAGTATCATATTTAAATTAGCTGACTAGACTGAAATAAATAAATTCGATTATATTCATTGCTCCAATTTCTTAGTCGTTCAACACTGGTTCACATTAAGTTAGTACACAATTTTATTTTAAAACTCTCGGCGAATATACTGGGTTCTATGTCAAATCGCCCGATTCATGCCAAGTCAAGTTTGGACCGAATCTTCATGTAGTTTTCTAAGCATTCGATCGAAAGTCACTTCCATTAGCAAAAGACTCAAAAGCAAATCATGTCCCTAATATTATATTCTTTTTATCTAATACTCACGTGGCATAGCTGTCCTATGATGCCTCCACTACCAAAAGAATAAAGCTTATATAGCCATCCGAACATGGATGCCCCCCACTAATCTTATATTTTATTACCTTATGTAATTATTAGCTCTAGTGGTATGTATATATATATATATATATATATATATATATATATGACACATAAAGGTAGCTACTAGAGTTTCCATTCTCTTACTAAAGTTGTAATCATTACCTAGATTACTACGTTAGGATCGGCCGATTTTAGTCTTAATTTGATCATTCCAAAATCATTTTACCATCGCCGGATTGTCATGCTATGACATCCACTTTTGCCGAGTTCAACCAACCATTAAATCGCCCGATTCATGGTCTCTAAATCGCTCGATTAGTCCCACATGGTATTAGTTTCGCCGTCCTTGAATCGCCCGATTTCATTTGTATGTGAGTTCAATCATTCCAATCTCCAATCGCCCGATAGCAACCACAATCAAAGAATTGCTGAGACATATGTAATATTTATTCTACCTAAGGGACATATATATATATATATATATATATATATATATATATATCTATACTGCTCGATTTTCTTGTTTACTAAACCGGTCGATTTATCATGCAATCCCTACCTTCGATCAAACCTTCACATCTTCATCCACCTTCAATAATAATCTACCGAGAAACTCCTAAGTTCTGTAACTTCTTTTACAATAAAATTGCTAAATTTACTCTAAAGATTACTTTATACTGAAGTTACAGTCTTAATGCATGTCATATCACTCAAAATAAACCTAAGCCGAAATAAATGAGTTAGCATGAATCTTATGAGGGTTTTCGTTATCTTTTAATTCCTTACCTGAACTCTTCTTCAACGTTACTTTAGTTTAGTTGATAAGTATTATGCTTGGCTAATTGTGCTTGAGTTGACCACTAGGCGACTAAGCAATTTATTTTTACATCTTAGGTTAAGGAAGCCTTACATGTCATCTACTTATTCAATCTATATATAAGTCATCATTAGTCAAAGTTTGTGTACCGATTGAATTTTCATGTTTCATGTAGCAATCGATCGATTGTTAATTCTATTTATTTATTTTACATGGGATTCGCCCGATTGGGTATCCCATATCAAAGCCCATTATTACTCGATCCTAACTATTCAATTCAACTTACATGTATGGAATCGATCTATTCTCATTCCCTTTAATTCAGCGAATATTACCACTCACATAAATTGCATCGACCGAATTCCTATCCTTCATGTATCAATCGGTCGATTCTACTCTTTAGCTCTTATATATTTGGGAAATCGGCTGACTCTAGTACATGTTGATGTTGAAATTGATTAATGCTAATTCTTTTCTACCTTGTATTCGCCGAGCTATCTATAATGTCTACATGAATGATATTTAAATTTCTTCTAAGCCCTTATCACATCATATAAGTCACATATCCTGTAAAGTGCCTATCCTATATTGCATGTAGTCATATAGGCACAAATAATATCGTAGAACATGTAACATACACATATCATGTTGCACGTAATTCACATAACACACAAGTCATGTAAATGTTGGGTTACCCGGTGTCTCCCGGAGACGCCACGTCCCCGGGTATGGTGTGGAACAAAACTTTTCCGAGATCCCTTATTGCCCTCGTTGCTAGGATCAGAAGAGTAACACATAGACATGTAATATGGCGGGTCAAACCCGTAGAGAATTACCAGTTGAAGCGAGTGGTAGCTCCTCGTCCTTTTCTTCAAGACTTCGTCGATGGTGGTGGATGGCACTAGATCGTCATGCCGACCTCGCAGTGTACCACGGAATCAGTTCTCTAAAGATGGCTAGAGAGAACCGAGCCGTCGCGTGGGAAAAAGTGTTTTTTTCGGTGTGTGTTTTGTGCCTTTGTTATGGACGCAATTTTCACTCCAAATTATGAAATAGGGGTGCCCTATTTATACTATGATATATTTGGAAATCCCTAGGATATCTCAAAGATATGGTTTTCGATTTTGCTCCTTAACTGGAGAGATTTTGCCATATCTTCCTCTCCCTTATTTAATTCAAATTTCATATAAGGATACTTACCATAATTAGACAACATAAATACTAAGTCAAACTAGGTATATGTAAATATGGTATAAAATTCAAAACTTAATCCAAGATTAATTTCGAAATTTTCACCTTAAAATAAATAATATTCCAAATACATTATTTCTATATTTATATTTAATTTTCGAAATTAATTCCCAATGCATAATTCGAAAATTAGCTTAGGGTCCAATTCCAATTTTACCCTCAAGCCTTTTAAGCACTTGGCCAAGCCCAAGTCTCAAAGTTAGTTTCATACGAAGTCCGACTTCGGTCCATTAAACGGCCCGAGGCCCACTAAGGCGCGGCCCAACGGCCCAAGGCCCGTTAAGGCCCAAAACACTTTCTCTCCTTATCAGTACACCTTGATGATCCTTTCTAAGCCCAACTCTCTAGGTTCGACTCAATCGGCAGGGGAGGAATCCAAGAGTCGGGCAGTTACCTAGCTAATCCCGCATTACGAGACCGTAACCCGATTCGAGTGCAAATTTTGACCCAGTCTTTATTCGAGAACCTTACTATAGATTACAGTACTACGTACAAACCCTTCAGCTGTGTCCCAATCATGTGAGAGCCATGGTCTATGTCAAACTCACTATACTCGATTCTATGATAAAACGGGGACGAGGCAAATTACCAAACTACCCTCCATGTCTAACATGAGTTAGTTCAATACCTTGGCCAAGGATTTCGTAATTTCTCGTCGGCGTCCTCATAGGACACTTATCTCGATTACTTGCGAGACTGTGAATCCGTACTCAGTGATCTAAGCCTGGCAATCACAAATCGTCATCAAGACCGCATCTGGCCCGCTAACCCATGCAACAGCAAATCGGGTCGAGGGGAACTAGTGATAGTTGAGACTTCGAAGTCAACTCCGCCAAAGCCCCTTTCGGTCTAAGGTTCACGTAGACTACTATAGTGTTGTCGTCGCTCATTGACACTCCTTGAGTAATAAGCCATGTTCGACCGTACGACCCGTCAGTCAGTGTCCACGAAACGATTCAATCCCTTGATTCGACTCGCATCACAAGTCATGACCTCCGCTTCCAAGGGGGTATCAGCACTCGATAGGTCATCGACAAATAAGCCGTAATCGGTTATCCAGCACCCAACTGGAGCCTAAGGTTTACGAACTTTTAATGCTCGAGGTTAAGAGTCCACTAGTGCCTTCCTCTCTCGTACTCATCGAGAACAGTGACTCAACTCGACACATTTGGATTTGTTCATTTATTGCTTTACCGAATGCTTAGTAAAGTACTCTTATATCCAACAAACGAACAACGTCTTTCAATAAACACACAAAAAATGTCTTATTACATAAAAGGTCGAATGATAAATAAGCTAATGCCCTATACAATTACCCATCTTTTCGAGATGTATAGCCAGCACTGCCTGTGATAGAGGCTTGGTGAACGGGTCGGCCACGTTTTCCGCGGTCGCTGATCGCGTGCGTGTATATTTAAATAAAGGTTCGTGCGAGTACGTCAAGTAATAATTAAAACGAATATATTATAACTAGAATCACGCGCGTTAGGCAGTGGACCTATCGTTTGTAATATAGCTACAGTGAATATCCGAGTATCGAACACGAGGAATAAATTGAGTACTAGTATTGACCTATCGTCTCGATATTTAGCCTAAATAAAATGGTGAGATTTGTTTATACTACAACTAATTTATTAGAGCAACCTAATGAAATAAGAGAATAAAGATGCAAAGCTAAGGTAATACGAGTGACTTAAGATAACAAATATGTATTCGGGATTCGAATCCCGTTAGGTGCTGTCGGCTAAAGCTATGGAATGTCGTTCCTACGTGAAAATCGACTAAATCGCGGTAACTTTCTACCCACTCACGGATTTGCTGTCGCCCTAAACGTTCGTGGGAATCTAAAATCGTTAATTACCAAATGGCGAGGATCGAGTATTTGCTGTCGCCCTATACTCGAATCCTAACGTCTATGAACGGCCTAATCGTTATTTAGCTGTAGCCCTAAACGATGTACCATACATTCATATCAACACATAGACATATTGAGACAAAGAAGCAGAAACAATATCATAGAACGATAAATAGTCGAATACACGTGTTCACGATTATCCTACGCTTTAACTACGACATAACCCAACGTTCATCTACTCCCAAACACACAAGAGGATTAGCTACTCATATTGGATGTCACAACAACGAGATTTAAAGAAAACAAGGTAAGAGAACTCATTAAATCTTCTCTGAGAACTGAGTATGGCGTTTCTGAGGTGGAGCTCTCGTTCCTCGATCAACTAGGCGTAACTACGTTGTTGGATCGTCTCTACGTATCTCTGAATGAGAGAGCGGCTTCTAGGGTTCTTCTTCCTCTTATTTTCTCTTAGGTTTCGTCCCTATGAAGTTGTTCTTGAGTTCTGAGTAGAGCCACCCTTTTATGCTTCGAAAATGGGCTAAAACCCTGCATTTTGGCACGTTCACGGCCTCTTAACGGACCTTCACGGCCGTGAAGGCGGCTTAAAACCCTATTTCTTGACTTTCTGGCATGAGTCATGGCCTCGTGCAAAACGCTTCACGGCCGTGACGGCGGCTTAAACCCTAAAACTTGACTATCTGGTGCCAGTCACGGCCACTTGCATCGGAAGTCACGGCCGTGAATAAACGGATTTTCCCTTCATTGAGCTCTCTGCCTTGATTCACGGCTTGTTGCATAAGGCCTCACGGCCGTGACACTTGAAGTCTACTCTTTACTTAAGCCTCTGCCAGGATTCACGGCTTATTGCGTGACTATTCACGGCCGTGAGTGGAGCTTGTTCAAGTCTCTGTCGTCGTTCACGGCCTCTTGCATAAGGCCTCACGGCCGTGACACCTAAGGGTCTTCTCATCTTAACCTCACTGCCCACGTTCACGGCCTCATGCGAGGTGATTCACGACCGTGAACGTTGCCTGGCAGCTTCATACTTGGTACTTTTCGCGTCGTTTTCGCCTCGTTTTCGTTACTTTCGCTCGATAATCATTCCAAGGTCCTACAATATTTAAATGGGTGTAAATAAAGCCAATAAATGCATGGAATGACCAATAATTTCTTATTATAACCCAAATAAATACAACAATAAACGTATTAAAATACGTTTATCAAACCTCCCCACACTTAAACTTTTGCTTGTCCTTAAGCAAATTAGGTAACAAGATAACGGCACGACCGTTCACAATTCACAAACGCAGATGGAAAACACAAAATGGAATCAAACAAGCAATTATGGACACTGCAACAATAATAACACTTATCGACACGAATTTCCCTAGCACTACTAATCAAGATCCACACCTTGCAGGGATTCACTCAAATCACTCAGTGTATAGGCTAATAAATCGGTGAATCGCTCAATTCATGCGATAATCTAGTCCAAACCATATGCTTGCAAGTAAATCACACGTCTACTACTTAAAGCAGTTAGCATGAATCAAAAGGTCTTTTCGGGTTAAATGGGTTCAGATAGTAATGAGGTGGTAATGGAATCACATATAAGTAGCAGTCCTGTCGGTCTTCATGTCATTGTCTAAAGCACACCAGGATCAAACCTTTTGATTACGCCGTCTTCGTATTTCTCTTATTTCTGCTGCGTTCCACTAAGCCTTTCTTCTCCCAAGTCTCAAAATAAGAAATGATGTGGTATTCACGAGACTGGAAGATTATCAAAGGAAAGGTTCTTTTTCTTTCTTTGCGCAACAGCTTATTCTCCTCATGCTTCACTTCCCCAAAATTTTTCTTCTTCTTCTTCTTTCTTTTTTTTTGTTTTTTTTTCAACAGACTGTTCACTTCCGGCGGGCCGTCATCTCTGCGCTTTTCGACTTTGACATTTGACTTTCACTTCTGCTTAACTCGGGTTCAAATGATCTCTGGAGGCTTATTTAGGTGAGAGGGTTATGATGTACGAGGTGTAAGAAATAAAAAGGCTTAGGCACAAAGTGGCTAACTACGGTGATCAGTCGTGGTCGGGAACTTTGGCCGTGGACTTATTTCCTAATGCCTTCGTCATATTCATACAAAACATACTATAGCAATTTCAATGCGTATCAAACAAGCAAGTTCTAGAGAGACGTAAATTATGCACTACTCACACTACCAAGAAAAATTAGCAAAAGCTCGTCAGCTCAAACTCTCCAACGGAACATGGGTTATGTGTGTGAATCTCTCAAAGTAACACTATATCTATTCATGCTGAAAAGATTAAATCACTGATGCATGTCTTTATCGCTCACTGGACTCCCTAGCATGCAATCCAAATTCGAGATGAACGCAAACAATCATGCCAAACTTTTATAGATCTAAAAGCCAAAACACGTCATATAAAATTTTCACGTAACTTTTCCACAAAATTCCCCCTCCCCACACTTAAGATTCACGTTGTCCTCAACGTGTAAAATAAATAACAGGAAGGTAAAAGAAGTTGAAAAGAACGTGACTCCCCTGAAAAATTGGCGTGGCCCTGCCTCTATCATTTGATGTAGCTTGAACATGGTTGCTTCACTGATTGTGAATATTTTGGGTCGTAGTCTGAATTCGTGTCACGTTTCCTGTAAGCACTTAATAAGAAAATTAAACGTACGATGGAAATAAAAAGTAACAGCAAAACGAGTCATAATCATCAAAAGTGTCGTGATGACTAAACCAAACACACAAAGTGTTTTACAAAAGAAAAATCCCAACTGAAGTCGGAACTAAGGTGGTGGTGGTGAGGGCTACCGAGGGCGAAGGAACGCCAGTGACTCCTGTGATCGCCTGACCGCGTCGTCCATGGCTTTAAGGGCCTGCTCATAGCACTGTTGCTCCTCGCGGTAGCGTCGGTGGGCTTCCTCGTTTCGACGCTCATACTCTTCCTGGCGCCGTCGTGTCTCCTTATCGCGTCGAATGGCCTCCTCGTTGTAGCGTAGCATTTCTTGGCGCAATGTTTGAAAATCTGCGACTGACGCGTAAGTAGCGACCCCTGATGACTCGCCCTCGTGATAGCCGGAAGAGTGGGAAGGTCCGGTAGTGTTTGAATGAACCGGGACTTACCCCACACCCTCAATTTCTAGTGGCTCGGGGAATTCTTCACCCAGGTCCGTCTGCCCACGATAGACCTCGTGCCAGACGTAAACCTTGTTCGAGCGGGACCAATGGGGTGCTTTGATGAGCATCTTCATTTTCAACATCATGTCTTCGTTCACCAGATTTCGGCCACCGACTATCGTCATCTCTGGGGAATTTTCTGGCCACAGGTTAAGTCCCCTGACAACCTTCGTAACATAAGGCCCTACAGCGAGCTTCCCGTGACTACGAACATCAGCTTGGGCGCTGAAGGCGTAGGCCATCCCCAACCCTAAATGCACCAGTTGACCACGCTGCATCTTGGCCAAGTAGAACAGATCACGCAGTCCAATCGCGCCGTGCGAGTCGCCCCTAGGGCTGAGCGAGGTCGATAGTAAACGGTGGATGTAGCGCAGGCCAGGGCTCCTGAGTGAAGACGCCTTCGAGGTCTTCACACTGAAGGCAGGTTCGCCGGGTCTCGCAAGTTCAGCCCAACAGTTCTGGCGCTCTATCGGATTCTGAAGGTACTCCTTGTAATATTCGTCTGGGAATGGCCCCTGGCGCCAAAAAACTGGTACCCTCAATCCAAGCGCCCGGCAAATATCGGCTATATCTACTGCATGCTCCTCATTAAACTCCCTGAACTTAACTCCATTGCGCCTTGTACGCTAGGGTCAGCTCCTTGTACGCTGGCTCGTCGATTTGAAAGAATTCGAGCCAGCCGCTACTGGACATGTACCCCGCCACTTGCTGGTCGATGTGATATTTCGCCAGCGTCTCTTGATCAATCTGATCAGTCAGAATGAATTGCGTGCCCTTTAGCCGGTTGTAACGGGCTTGGTGCGTCTCATCGTCAAACTGCCCCATAGATTCTAGCAGTGACATCGTGCGGCTCGTGCTTTGGCCTCGACGTGGACGACTCGTTGATGCAGATGAGCGGCTTCGACCCATAGTACCTAGAAGTCCAAATGTTAGTTGGCGAGAAAAAGATAATCAACACAGTTCGACTCGACCAACGTAGCGACAAAATTGCCAATTCTAAAGCAAAAACATATGAACATTCAAAGTGGCATTTTGTCGAACACATAATAGACATGCTAAAATACTCCTTCAAATCTCAATAATCGATTAACCAAGCACAATCTTCAACTTCAAACGATGAAACGATGCTAATGATATCACTAAAGCAACCAATTTCGTCAACAATTTTCAAAAATCCCCAAATTATTCAATTAGGGTTTATGGTCCCAAATTGAAAATTGACGGACGAAATGAACCAATTTAGCCAACCCATGGTGTTATTAGCATGAATTTAATCGTAAAAGAGCAAGACAAACAACATATTGGCCGAAATTTGATAAGCCCCAAATTCTAAAATTAGGGTTCCTCACCCAAAGTCAAAATTAACGCATGAAAACTACAAATCCGTCAAGCCCAACACGTTTATAGCCTTAATGTAGTAATGAGAGAGCAATGTAAACATAAAAAAATCGATCGCACCTTCGAAGATTCCCCAAATTTCGCAAAGAAAGAGTTTTGGAGACAAAAACACATACCTTGTTGATTTAATCGCGTTGAATTAGGTGCGAAATGAGTTGTGCGGGCGGAGATGTGGTGAATTTGGAGTGGAAGAGATGAAAAATTGTTGATCGTGCTTTGATTTTGAAGTGGAGAAGACGAAAAGTGTTGAAATGAAGGTATAAAATTCGTCACCTTCACGGCCGTGAACGACAGTCCCCAGGCCGTGAAGACGAACAGTGTACTACTATCAGCAGAGTCACGGCCGTGACCGATGGAGTCATTGGCCGTGACTTCGGGCAGTGACTTAAGCCCGTCTATGTCACGGCCGTGACTGTCGAGACACCGGCCGTGACTCCTATTTATTTATTTATTTTATTTTATTTTATTTTTATATATATATATATATTTTTTATTTATTTATTTTTTTTATATATTTATTATTATTATTATTTTTTATTATTTTATTTTATTATTTATTATTATTATTATTTTTTATTATTTTATTTTATTATTTATTATTATTATTATTATTTTTTTTTATTATAACCCGTCCTAGTCACGGCCGTGAATGAGGATCCACAAGCCGTGACGCCAGGCAGTGTATGAGTAATGTATCGTTCACGGCCGCGACTCAGTAGGTCACTGGCCGTGAATGCAGGCAGTGTGCGACATGGTTGGTGGACTTATGTCATTCACGGCCGTGGATTTTATGCAAAGGGCCGTGAATAATAATTTTTTTTTTACTAATATATATATATATATATATATATTCTAATTATTATAATCTAAAATATATTTAACTATGATTGACACGTAATCGACGAATTTTTCGAGAACGATTTGCGGTATGAAAAATCTGATGATCGACAAAGGAAATATCACCTTCTCACGCGGCGTCAAATCTTCCAAGTCAAAATTTCGTCTGTATCATTTAATAGATTGCCGGGTATGATAATGATATTTTTGTGCCATTCATGCCTATAAATAGACATTGGCAGAACAACACAATATCATCATCTACCATAAATTTCACGTCTTTAACAATCTTATTTTCGTAAGAGTTATCTAGCCACTATGAATTGGGGACAGCAGCAAGGTCGTGAGGATGAGAGTGAGGAATATGCAAGGATTCGTCGTAATTTAGATATGGTATCACTCTACCTTGCTCTTCTTTTGGGCTTGTTTGGAGTTTTACTTGCTTTCGTGTGTTGGGTTATCACAAGGTGCACTTGTGTGTAACCCGCCCTTATGAAGCAAAATAAACTATTGTTCTGTCTTTTGTGTTATTCGCAGTTTTAATTTGCTTTTGTGTTGGACCTTCACACGTTGTAATGGTATTGTAACCATTGTTTATGAAGTAAAACTATCATTCTATCTCGTCTCTAGACTCTGCGTTGTACCCATCTTCAATGTTTGTAATAAACTTATTATTAATTAAAATATTACTGTTATTATTATTATTGTTGTTTTATTTAATTTAATTTATATAAGTTTTAGATTATTAATTAATACTATTATATATATATATATATATTTTAAATTTATAATGCTTAAAACATAAATAAAAATACATGGGTTGCCTCCCAAGAAGCGCTTCTTTAACGTCGTGAGCCGGACGTACCCTTTTTCGTTCTACGATAGCTTGAAATCGAGGTACATGACCTCCTTTGTGCCTGTGTCTGCTCCTCCTCCGTAGTAATGCTTCAGTCGATGGCCGTTAACCTTGAAATTTCCCTGCTCAACATTTGAAATTTCGACAGTACCATCGGGAAAAACACGAGTAACTGTAAAAGGTCCAGACCAACGAGATCTTAGCTTTCCGGGAAAAAGTCTAAGACGAGAATTGAAAAGGAGGACTTGATCCCCCTCTTGAAATTCTCTATGTTGCTTGATCTTCTTATCGTGATACGCTTTTGAGCGCTCCTTATACATTTTTGCATTGTCGTATGCCGACAATCGCCATTCATCAACCTCATTGATCTGGAGCTTACGTTTTTCACCGGCTTGCACCAAATCGAGGTTTAAAGACTTTATCGCCCAGTAGGCTTTATGTTCTAGTTCAACAGGAAGGTGACATGCTTTCCCATAAACTAGTCGATATGGAGTGGTGCCTATTGGTGTCTTATATGCAGTCCTATAGGCCCAAAGTGTGTCGTTAAGCTTATTCGCCCATTTCCGACGATTCCCATCTATGGTTTTCTCTAGAATGCGCTTCAGCTCACGGTTCACTACTTCTACTTGACCACTTGATTGTGGGTGATAAGGAGTAGAAATCCTATGCTTAACACCATATCTTTCTAACGTACGTGCGAATTGGGTGTTGCAAAAATGAGTACCCCTATCACTAATAATGCATTTAGGTGAACCGAACCGTGAAAACAATGCTCGTAGAAATCTAACAACAACTCTAGCATCGTTCGTGGGTAAAGCTTGCGCTTCCGCCCACTTGGATACATAGTCAACAGCCACAATTATATATTTGTTGTTGTACGAACTTGGAAATGGACCCATAAAGTCTATGCCCAAAACATCGAACACTTCGCAAACTAAAATAAAATTCTGAGGCATTTCATCGCGTTTAGAAATGTTACCTGCTCGTTGACATTGGTCACATGTGTTGACGTACATATTAGCATCCTTAAAAATCGTTCGCCAATAGAAGCCACATTCAAGTACCTTTTGGGCGGTTCGATTAGCTGCATAATGCCCTCCGGTTGGTCCGCCATGGCAATGCTCAATAATTTTCATTGTTTCGGGGAATGCAACGCACCTTCGGATTACTTGGTCTGCACATCTCCTGAAAATATAAGGATCTTCCCAAAAGTAGTACTTCAAGTCAGAAAAGAATTTCTTCTTTTGCTGACTCGTGTACTCTTTAGGTAAAATCCTCGCAATAAGATAGTTAGCTAAATCTGCAAACCAAGGGGTTTCTTCGCTTACTGTTCGTATGGCGTATAAATGCTCGTCCGGGAACGTATCAACGATTGTCCTTCTGTCGGTATCTTGTATTTCATGCTCCTCTAGTCGAGAGAGATGGTCCGCAACAACGTTCTCTGCACCTTTCTTGTCCCGAATCTCGATGTCGAACTCTTGAAGGAGTAGAATCCATCTAATGAGTCGAGGCTTTGCATCTGGTTTCGCTAGTAAATACTTAAGCGCAGAATGGTCAGTAAAAACAATAACTTTCGTTAAAATAAGATATGACCTGAATTTGTCGAAGGCGAACACGACAGCCAGGAGTTCCTTCTCGGTGGTGGTGTAGTTGGCTTGAGCTGCATCCAACGTCTTACTCGCATAATAGATTGGTCGAAAATGCTTATCCTTCCGCTGCCCTAATACAGCCCCCACTGCATAGTCACTAGCATCGCACATTAGTTCAAAAGGTAACCCCCAATCGGGAGCAGTCATAATGGGTGCGGATACAAGTCTCTCTTTAAGCGAAGGCATTAACACATTCATCATTAAAATCGAACGGAGCATCTTTTTCTAATAACTTAGACATCGGTCGTGCGATTTTCGAAAAATCCTTTATGAATCTACGATAAAATCCCGCATGACCTAGAAAACTCCTAACAGCCTTTACGTTCGAAGGGATTGGTAATTTTTCTATTGTCTCTATCTTAGCTCGGTCCACTTCAATCCCCTTCGAGGATATCTGGTATCCCAAAACTATTCCCTCCCGAACCATAAAATGACATTTTTCCCAATTAAGTGCTAAATTTGTTTCTTCACAACGTTCTAACACACTCTTAAGATTAGTTAAGCAGTTATTAAAAGCGGTACCGAACACTGAGAAATCATCCACGAATACTTCCATAATGTCGCCAACCAATTCATCAAAAATCGCCACCATGCATCGTTGAAATGTGGCAGGGGCGTTGCACAATCCAAAGGGCATTCGCCGATAAGCAAATGTTCCAAACGGGCAAGTAAACGTGGTCTTCTCTTGGTCCTCCGGTGCTATAGGAATCTGCAAATAACCTGACAGGCCATCAAGAAAACAGTAAAATGCATGCCCAGATAAATTTCAAGCATTTGATCAATAAAGGGTAAAGGAAAATGATCTTTTCTTGTGGCGTCATTCAACTCCTGTAGTCAATGCATACACGCCATCCGGTTACATTCCTTGTCAGAAGCAACTCGTTCTTTTCATTGGGGACGACTGTCATGCCTCTCTTCTTCGGAACCACCTGAACTGGACTAACCCACGCACTCTGAGATCGGATAGATCACTCCGGCGTCTAGTAGCTTAATAACTTCCTTTTTGACAACGTCCTTCATGTTCGGGTTTAACCTCCTTTGTCGTTGGGCTACAGGTTTGAAGTCGTCCTCCATGAGAATTTTGTGCGTACAAAAACTCGGGCTAATCCCCCGAATGTCTGATATCTTCCATGCCAAGGCCTTCTTGTGCTCTCGCAACACTTCTAATAGTTGGTCTTTCTGCCCATCGTCGAGGTTTGAGGATATAATCACCGGTAAGTTTGAATCACCGTCTAAAAATGCATATTCGAGATGCTCGGGCAATTGCTTGAGTTCAAGGATTAGTGGCTCTTCGATCGAGCTTTTCTCCTTATCCTCCTCTTTACTTTCGTGGACAGTCGTTACGGGCTCATCAAGGTCGTCGTCATACTCATCACTGGCCATCATTGTGGATATTTGCTTATCGTTTCCGCCAATAACCTGCAATAAGTCTTCCAAAGAGAAGATAACATCATGCTCAAACACATACACGTAATAACATTTATCATCAAGTGAGCTAGGGTTTTTCATAGAATCTGCCATATTAAAAGTCACTTTCTCAGCGTCCACCGTTAGAGTCAAAGTGCCATTTCTGACATCTATCATTGATTCACCGGTGGCTAAAAAGGGTCGACCTAGGATAAGAGGAATGTTTTCGTCTTCCTCCATATCCAAGATGACAAAATCGGCGGGAATAATAAACTTATCCACTTTAACTAGGACATCCTCGATAACACCTTGAGGATATTTTAAAGATCTATCGGCCAATTGGAGGCTCATCCTAGTGGGTCTGGGCTCCTCGAGTCCTAGTTTCTTAAACATGGAGTATGGCATTAGATTTATACTGGCTCCTAAATCGGCTAAAGCACGTTCAATAACGACATCGCCAATAAGACAGGGAATAGTAAAACTCCCTGGATCCTTAAGCTTCTTCGGTATCTTGCTTTGTAGGATAGCTGAACATTCTCCTCTTAGGCATACAGTGGACACATCCTCAAGCTTCCTTCGGTTGGTGAGCAAATCCTTTAGAAACTTCGCGAAACGAGGCATCTGCTTAATGGCTTCAACAAATGGTAAGTTAACATGCATTTGTTTACACATACCCACGAATTTACCGAACTGTTCCTCATCGCGGTCCTTCCTCAGTCTAGCTGGATAGGGAATCTTGGGTTGATATGGCTTTGGTTGGCTAATAACCTTCTCATTCTCTTTTTCAACTTCCACTCTTTCGGGCTTTTCTTCTTCATTTTTCTTTAAAATCTGTTCTTCATGGCCCTCGATATTAGTTTTCTCCAAAGGTTGTTTTCTTACAGTTTGCTCCCGTTCTTGTAGCTCCTTTCCGTTCCTTAAAGTGACAGCCTTGCAATGTTCCCTCGGATTCGTCTCGGTATAGCTGGGAAGTGAACCTTGGGTTCGCTCAGCCATTGCTATTTGGCCAACTTGCAACTCCAATTTGCATACAGTCGCATCTGTATTTTGAGTCCGAAGATCGATGGACTGGAATTGTTCTTCCATCTTCGTTAATCTGCTCTCATGGGCTTGAGTAGTCTTGTCGAAGTTCGAGAGGAGTCTCTCCATCATACCCTTCATATCCCTCATGTCTTTTGATCCTGAACCCTGGGCCGTATTCTGATAGTGATTGCTTGATCCTCCGGCTTGAAATCCCGGAGGTGGCCCTTGTTGGAAACCGGATTGCCTTTGCACTTGATGGTCTTGATTTCCGTAGGAAAGATTCGGATGTGGACGAGGTTGGAAGCTCCTCTGTCCTTGATAATTGCCCATGTAGTCGACATGCTCCAGTGATTGTCCGACTGAGCTGTGCCACAAATCTCGCACTGTGGTGTGTACGGCTTCTGAGGTGGTGTGGTGGTCAGCACGGCATGTACTGCCTGTGTTTGCCCGGCCTTTGGAAGTAGTGTGTTGATCACCGTCTGAAGCTGGGAATTGGTAGTCGCAATTTGTTGTTGCAACGCCTCGAACTTGGCATTTGAAGCAGTCTCCTCACTCACCCCAAACACTCCTGGAGTCTTTATCCTCGTGTTGCCTCTCATGAAGCTGTTTCTGGAGTAGTCTTCGATTAAATTCCAGGCTTCTGTGGCATTGAGCTTCACGAGCCCTCCTCCTGCGGCTCCGTCTAACATATGAACGGTTTGATCATTGAGGCCCTCGTGAAAGCGGTTGATCATGGCGGCCTTCGACATCCCGTGTTGTTGGCACTTCTTTAATAGGGACTTGTACCTCTCCCACACCTCGTAAAGATTCTCTGAATCCTTCTGGTGAAAAAGGGAGATTTCTGTCTTCAACCTTAACACCTTTGACAGGGGGGAAGTAATGGCCGATGAATGCTACTCGCAGTTCTTCCCAAGTAGTGAATCTGGGCGGTAGCATCTCCAACCAGTCCTTCGCCCTGTACTTGAGTGAAAATGGAAACAACATTAGCTTAATCGCGTCACTCGGGACCCCATTGATCTTGATGGTGTCTGTTACAGTCAGAAAGGCCTTCAGGTGGGAGTACGGGTCATCATCAGGATTCCCCTCAAACTGAGCCGTCTGAAAGATCATCTGAAGCCAAGCATGCTTCAGCTCAAAATCGTTGTTCGCGATCGGAGGAATAACAATCGCCGATTCTGTACCGCCGAGGGAGGCGTTCTTAAGTAAACCTTGTAAAGATTGTTCATCTTCTTGGTCTTGGTGGGTCGGTACTCTTCGGTCTGCCATCTCGACTTCTATTTCTCGATTGTCTTTGGACGTCTCTGTTCGAGAATTGTCTGCTGACACCAGCGCTTCCTGATAATTACTAGCCGTGCCTTCCGCATTGTATCTGAGCTGCCTTCGTAACTTCCGCTCGAAATCTGGATCTCCTTCAACAATGGGACCTGATGGGTGGCTTCGGGTCATCCACTGTCAAACAGTACCTTCAATGAGTGAAAGCGAAATTTAGCGAAGAACTAGACAAATACGTCGGAAAGGTAACGATACTAATAATGATATAGGAAACAAATAACGTAATCAACGAAAAACTGAGAAAATGTAAAATAAAATAGCTAAATTACCGAACTAGGGTGTTCCTAATATTAATCTAATTCCCCGACAACGGCGCCAAAAACTTGATCGCGTGAGTGTATATTTAAATAAAGGTTCGTGCGAGTACGTCAAGTAATAATTAAAACGAATAAATTATAACTGGAATCACGCGCGATAGGCAGTGGACCTATCGTTTGTAATATAGCTATAGTGAATATCCGAATATCGAACACGAGGAATAAATTGAGTACTAGTATTGACCTATCGTCTCGATATTTAGCCTAAATAAAATGGTGAGATTTGTTTATACTACAACTAATTTAATAGAGCAACCTAATGAAATAAGAGAATAAGAAGCAAAGCTAAGGTAATACGAGTGACTTAAGATAACAAATATGTGTTCGGGATTCGAACCCGTTAGGTGCTGTCGGCTAAAGCTATGGAATGTCGTTCCTACGTGAAAATCGACTAAATCGCGGTAACTTTCTACCCACTCACGGATTTGCTGTCGCCCTAAACGTTCGTGGGAATCTAAAATCGTTAATTACCAAATGGCGAGGATCGAGTATATGCTGTCGCCCTATACTCGAATCCTAACGTCTATGAACGGCCTAATCGTTATTTAGCTGTCGCCCTAAACGATGTACCATACATTCATATCAACACGTAGACATATTGAGACAAAGAAGCAATATCATAGAACGATAAATAGTCGAGTACACGTGTTCACGATTATCCTACGCTTTAACTACGACATAACCCAACGTTCATCTACTCCCAAACACACAAGAGGATTAGCTACTCATATTGGACGTCACAACAACGAGATTTAAAGAAACAAGGTAAGAGAACTCATTAGATCTTCCCTGAGAAGTGAGTATGGCGTTTCTGAGGCGGAGCTCTCGTTCCTCGATCGACTAGGCGTAACTACGTTGTTGGATCATCTCTACGTATCTCTGAATGACAGAGCGGCTTCTAGGGTTCTTCTTCCTCTTATTTTCTCTTAGGTTTCGTCCCTATGAAGTTGTTCTTGAGTTCTGAGTAGAGCCACCCTTTTATGCTTCGAAAATGGGCTAAAACCCTGCATTTTGGCACGTTCACGGCCTCTTAACGGACCTTCACGGCCGTGAAGGCGGCTTAAAACCCTATTTCTTGACTTTCTGGCATGAGTCATGGCCTCGTGCAAAACGCTTCACGGCCGTGACGGCGGCTTAAACCCTAAAACTTGACTATCTGGTGCCAGTCACGGCCACTTGCATCGGAAGTCACGGCCGTGAATAAACGGATTTTCCCTTCATTGAGCTCTCTGCCTTGATTCACGGCTTGTTGCATAAGGCCTCACGGCCGTGACACTTGAAGTCTACTCTTTACTTAAGCCTCTGCCAGGATTCACGGCTTATTGCGTGACTATTCACGGCCGTGAGTGGAGCTTGTTCAAGTCTCTGTCGTCGTTCACGGCCTCTTGCATAAGGCCTCACGGCCGTGACACCTAAGGGTCTTCTCATCTTAACCTCACTGCCCACGTTCACGGCCTCATGCGAGGTGATTCACGACCGTGAACGTTGCCTGGCAGCTTCATACTTGGTACTTTTCGCGTCGTTTTCGCCTCGTTTTCGTTACTTTCGCTCGATAATCATTCCAAGGTCCTACAATATTTAAATGGGTGTAAATAAAGCCAATAAATGCATGGAATGACCAATTATTTCTTATTATAACCCAAATAAATACAACAATAAACGTATTAAAATACGTTTATCAGTCGCAATCTTCTGCACGGCTACGTAGCCATTCTCAACGAATCCACGTAACTCGTGGTACTTTCTTTCTATATGTTTGGACCTGCTGTGGGATCTGCAGTAGTGCTCTGTTTGGAACTTTTCCAAGACACCGCTCCACCGTTGAGCGTAAAGACGAATCCTAAAGTGGATTTTCGGTCGTCCATGTCAGGCTGGAAATATGAATTCGTATACCCTTCCACTTCCAATTCTCCATTACCATAGACCAGTCATATCCTTAGTTCGTCTGAGGTACTTGAGGACAGTCTTGACTGCTGTACAATGTTCCTTACCAGGGTCAGCTTGAAACCGACTGACTACGCTCACAGCGTACGCCAAGTCAGGTCGCGTGCAAAGCATCGCGTACATCAAGCTACCCATCGCGGATGCATAGGGGATTCCATTCATCTCTTTCCGCTGCAACTCACTTTGAGGGCTCATAGCCTTGAAAAGGTGAATCCGATGCCGCATAGGCAAGAACCCTTTCTTAGAGTTGTCCATATTATATCGCTTCAGGACCTTCTCTAAGTAAAGGGCCTGGGAGAGTCCTAACATACGATTCGCTCGATCTCTATAAAGGAAAATCCCCAAGATGTAGGTAGCTTCTCCCAAGTCTTTCATGGAGAATTCGGTCGAAAGCCACGCTTTCACCATTGAGAGCATTCCAATATCATTTCCTATCAAAAGGATGTCGTCCACGTACAATATGAGGAAAGATATTTTGCTCCCACTGCTTTTCTTGTAGACGCAAGGTTCGTCTTTGTTCTTTAAGAATCCATGGCCCTTGACCACTTCATCGAAACGAAGATTCCAGCTTCTGGAGGCTTGTTTCAGTCCATAAATGGACTTGTTCAGTTTGCACACCTTATGAGCATCTCCTTGCGATGTAAAACCCTTGGGCTGCTCCATATATATTTCCTCCTTGAGGTATCCATTTAGGAACGCAGTTTTTACATCCATCTGCCAGATCTCATAGTCATAGTGCGGCAGCTATCGCAAGCAATGTTCGAATGGACTTCATCATAGCAACAGGCAAAAAGGTCTCCTCATAGTCAATGCCCTTTTTTGACTGTACCCTTTCGCCACAAGCCTAGCTTTGTATGTATCAACCAATCCGTCAGATCCTATCTGTTGGTCCCGATTGCACCAAACAAGGAATCAAAGAGGCTTTAATGGAATGAAAAGGGAGTATTCTCACCTTTGAGTGTGTGTATTGTGTGAAAAATTTGGATAAGCCTTTTATCTTTGATTACTTTCAAAAGTGAGTTGGTAAAACCTTATATACCACATTAACCCTAGGTATATTAAGGCCCAATCACTAAATATAAGATAATTACATTATAGTCCTAAGCCTAAGCTAAAGGATAATTACAAAATAAATCCTAAGACTTAAACTATTGACACAATCTATTAAATATCCTAACAATCTCCCCCTTTGTGTCAATTGTTGGGAGTCTTGGATCTTGAGCGTAGCGGTGGTGGATTAGCGTGTGAGTGTTTCCCGAAGCCCTAGCTTGAACTCGAAGGCGCGGAGATTCCTTCGAAGTACCATTCGATTAGCTATAGCGTCAATGAGCTTCGCGAACTTGGATCGGCAGAGAGGATCTTCTTCTGAAAGTATGCGGCAAATCTTCATGAGTTTGTCTTGGATGATGGTGAGCGTTCCATCCGAGAACTTTGCCACTTCGGAGCAGCGCAGCATCCTCATCTTTCCCTTATAGTTCGAGTAGGCGACCGCCGGATCGTCTCCGTCGATCACATCGCCTTCTCGGTAGTCTTCCGCGTTCTTGAAAGATGGGCGAGTCAGATTCACCTTCTTCAGGTTGTGCTCCACCGCCATCTGCAGATCGTGGGCGGCGAAGAATCTGACCTGTCGGAGCATGTGGCGTTTGAGAGCCACATATCCCATTGTGACCGGTTCAGCACGTACGAGATGTCTAGAGCTTCTGAGGACGAGTCTGAACTGCTTCATGGATTCCAGCATGCTGTACAGGTCGCCCAGGCGCAGAAACTTGAAGTCCGCCTCACTGACTTCACAGTAGCTCTCATCCTGCCTCATTACTGTGAATACTGGGTAATGGACAGGTCCTTTGGACTCTTGGCGGAGGTCAGTAACTTTGCAGATGGGGGCCTGATTCATTTCCTGAGCGATGTTTTCCTCATCGGATAGCGTCCTTTTTGTGCATTTGTGGCAGAGAAGGCTCCATCGATAGAGCTGCTTCTTTCTCTCGCTCCAATTTTGGATGTTCATCAGCTCATATTCGTCGAAGGTTGTGATGATCTGCTCCTTGCGTCGCCAGATCCTCTTCCTGATCGCATCTTGAAACGGCGCGGTGATCTTTTTGTTTTCCCACGGTGCTTCCGGTATATCCACCGTGGGTACATCCGTTTGAGCAGCAGGGGCCTCAGTTTGCTGCGTTTGGAATTGTAGGATGTTCTCGAGCTCGGCAGGTTCAGCGTCGTACTCCTCTCCGTCCTCATTGTCTGCAGTGTTGATCAGCGTTAGTGAGGCTTCCATTAGCAGACGTCGAGCACCAGCTTCCTGGCTGCTACTGCATCGGCGGGTGTGTACAGCCATTCATCATTGAAGATGTAGGCTTCGATCTCGTTCTGTGCGCAGTAGACGTCCTCGGGAGCTATGTTGGAATCGGTGTTGAGAGGAGTGTCGCTGTGTGGTGGCGAGGGTGTTGCGTCAGAAGAGTTTGTGGATTGTGGGGATGGTTGTGGTGGAGACTCTGGTGGTTCAGTTGTGGTGATGGTTTTGGCAAGGATGATTTGGGTGTCGGGTGGTGTAGGTGTGGTGGTGGCCTCTAACATCGATGTGATAGTTAGAGGTTCGGAGACTGTGGGTGGAGACGGTGTGGGGGTGGTCTCTAACGTCGATGTGACGATTAGAGTTTTGGAGACGGTAGTGGGTGGTGGTGAGGGTGATTTGGCTAGTGACTCAGGGTAGATAAGGTGGGTTTTTTGGCTAGTGGGGTGTGAGGTTTCTGTTACGGGCGAGGAGGAGGGCGGCGTCGAGTGCATGAGTCCTTGGGATTGTTGGCCTAGCTGCCTATTCTCTCCCTCGTGGCGATCTTGATCATCGTCTTGATCGTCGCGCCTGATCCCGCTGGACTCGCCTTGAGCGCGGCAAGTCATTCGTTGAGTCATCATTCTCTTCATCTGCTGTTCCTCCTCGTCGAGTTCCGTCATCGACTCGAATCTTGCTCGTAGGAGGTAGAATAGCTCCTTCGTGGAAATAGCAGAGAGAATGGCTTCAGCATCCACATTCTGAGTCGGTGGTGGCGTCTCCGGGGCCACACCTTTCCCTTTGTCGACGGTGGACGCATCGAGACGCGCGTAAACTTTATCGAGAATCGACGCCTCAAGAGTCTTTGCAAACTCTTGAAGACGGGTCTCTAGCGCGGTCTCGGTGACGAAAGTGGGTAAGGTTAACAAGTTGGATTCACGGAGAATGCCAACTGACACCGAATCGGAGAAGATTGCCGATCGGCCGCCCGTTTGCACAGGACTGGAAAAGACGGGGTCACTTAGACTTCCCGTTGGCATCATCGATGAGACGGACTCAATCGAATGATGGCCTAGGCTCACGGTTGTTGTGATGTTGGCCGTGCTAGGTCTTCCGCTCTCAGTCACAGAGACATCACCGAGCGTTCTGACAGAGTCACGAAGACTCTGTGGTGCAGTAAAAGGTGTATGTGTCCTAGGAATGGATGAAACTATGGGGAGTGAGGGCACTATACTCGATGTGCATGAAGAGGATGCAGTCTGAGGCGAGGGACTGCTTGTTTCAACATCGACTATCTCCAAGTGGGATGTCGATGGTATACGTGGCTCCTCGTGGAATGAAATATCTTCCTGTAGAGAGGAAGATAAGTGGGTTGGTGGGGTCGTTTGCGTGGTTGAGCCAGATGCCACAACTTCTACTCGGGAGGTGAACACATCACCTCCTGTACCTATTGGTTCGGCTCGGCTTATCTGTGGCTGAGGAGGTCGATCGTGCTTTTGTTTCGATCGACGCTCCGTGGGGTGGCTTACGTCATCCTCTCGCGACCGTTTTTTCGGAGCGCGGGTGGAAGAGGATGCGGCGCGACTCGATGACTTTTTGGAGGTGGTGGTGGGGGTTTGGCTAGTCCCGGGGTTGGGAGCAGTGGGGTTGATCTGCGCCGTAGGGACAGTAGATAGGGGTCTGGGGCTTTCTCGGAATGAGGCGGTTAAGGCGCGATATTCCTGGACGTGTGGATTTGTCTGGTCTGCGTAGGCGAGAACTTCGTCCGGAATTATCATGGCATGTCGGTCCTTCGCCGGGGTGTTTTTCTTCGCGAACTTCTCGACCGTGCGGATGAGGAAGTGTTCCGCTGCCGGTCGGATGCGAATGTTGGTGGAGTGCAACCGGAAATGTCTGATGAGAGCTGGGAGCCACCGCATGTAAGGGAGGAAGCGGTTTGTGACTCCCTTGGCAACTTCCCGGTCGCAACGTTGGATCATTGAGACAAGATCCATCCAGATGATGTCGGCGTAGTTGTACTTGCGGTTGTGAGCGATGTCGGTGAGGATGGTGAGGATTTGAGAGTTTCCCCGGTCCTGACCAGCATGCTTCCCTTACATGCATTTGTTCACCAGCAAGTACAGTGTGCGCCAGGGTTGAGGTAGGTTGCGGGTGGTGACTTCACTGAGGACAAGTGGGCCCTTCTTCTTCTTGGTTTCTGGTTGATAGCCCAGCCGGTCTATGTCCTCGATGAGTTGTTCATGGGTTGGTAGTGGGTCGTATGGTGAGTAGATTGGGAGTTGAAGCACTTCTTGTAGTGAGGACCACGGTTTCTTGATCAATTTGGGCGGATAAGGTTTTGGCAAGATGGAGTGGTCCAGCTAGTTGCAGTGTATGCCAGAATTGTTGAAGATACACCTGTGCTTCTGGCTCGCCATATGTGAGGGCATGGCGAAGTGGGTGCCCTTTGAGGATTTCGACAATTACGGGGGCATCGCACCGAAAGCTGTGCAGGTCCACCTTGTAGTTGTTGGGAATCAGGGCCGCCCATTTGTCAGGACCCGGCGTCCTGCCCTAGTATTCCGTTCTAAATCTAAGTGTTAATGCTTTGTTATCGTGCGGGTTACGTAAAAATGCGAATAAAATTTTTCATTTTAAACGTGCATGCGGAAGTCTTATATACATGTCAAAAGAATATTCGTAATTCGTTCTACAAATCATCGAAATCGTGTCTTCACAAAATACAAGTGTGTGTGTGCGTGCAGCCAAAAGCTCCCTATGTGCCCGGCCTTCACAGGTCGTCATCCATACACACACTCCCACCTCAAAAGCAGCCTGATAGCTTCAAAAGACTGGCCTCGCATAACGTTAGGATCACGTACCGTGATCGTCTGTACCTACAACACGTAACGTAAACAATGAGCCACCGAGGCTCAGTAAGCGGAAATTATGCATGTATGCACATGTCCTAACGATCGACAATCCACGTCGTCGTTTTCTATCGCTCGTACACTTCTACTCGTACTCTTACTCTTCTCCTGACTCATACTCTTTTTCTTATACTTTTATTTCATTCGGGCCCTCGGCTTTCTATCCCACTATGCGCCATATCATAGAGATCTCAAGTGTGGAGGTTCTCACACTAGAAGGTCACCCGAAGGAATCTTCCCTTACTCAGTGTGGCCTCCACGCGGACGCTTCTCACTGGCAGCCAACACCGAGGCCACTAACCACGGAGGTCACCCGAAGGAATCTTCCCTCCGGGTAGTGTTTTACACGCTAGAAGGTCACCCGAAGGAATCTTCCCTTACTCAGCGTGTGCCCCGGGCCGCACCCACCAGGTTGCATCTCCCGCATACGGGGTATTCCCCCAGCCTCTTATACAGGCCTTATGGCTTCATTCGCCATGGCCACATAGGGGTAGCCGTGACTCTTCATTCGAGTCGACACCAACGCCAATATCGGCGAGTATACATCGCACACAGACGATCTTATGCACGCTCATACCTCGCGCCTTACGTGCAACGCATGCGTGCAAGTGCTCATGCTATGCTCATGTACATATGCAAACCATGCCATCATAAGTAAAATTAAATCATGTTTTAACATGCATCTTTCACATAAATCACACGAGCACATAATTCGGAACGCAGGCAAGTTACGTGTCGTAGTTGAATTTCTACTTACCTGTGGTCCAAGCTTAATTAGCGTACGTCCTCGTTCGCTCCTAACGTTCGACCTTTAAATAAAATTATTGAAGTATTAGTACCTTGTTTTCCTTGGCTGATTCGTCGAGATAATTAAATTCCGTCTTATTAATTAATTGGATTTGTACAAATTTTCTAGACTCCAAATTGTTCAATTTGCCTTATTTGAATTTTTCTTAAGTCATTTGATTTCCTACCCTCGATTAAGTTAACTTAGGAAATTAATGCTTCACCCATACGTCTCGGCGAAAGTCCCAAAATTGTGATTCGGTTTCGATCGAAACTTCTAAGTGTTCAATCCCTCCTAAGTTGTTATTCCCGATTAAATTATAAGTCCAAACATTAAAATTCCTAGCATAAGAAGCTCGGCGAAAGTGATTAGCTATTGAGATCTACTTTGCCCGATTCGATTTAATTAAATTGTTGTACCCTAAACCCTAGTTTCGATCGATGGCTTGATAGGGTTGAGTTTCGCCGAGTTTTCTTTCGGCCGAAACCCTTTCAAGTTATTTCTTTCGATCAATCACATGGGATAGATTTTAGGTTTCGATTGATTTGGCTTATTCATACAAGTTTCGCCGAGATCTAATTCGACCGAAAGCAGACTTTTCGATCGAAACTCCTTCATGCTAAATTCTAATTCAAATCGATGGTTAGCCTATGTTAGTTTTGCTTAATTGAGGGAGTTTCGCTGCGCCATTTCATCATTCTTACGTCATTATCATCATTTCGCCCGAAACTATACATGCATTGAGGATCTCTTTCGATTAATTTGAGGGTTTGGTACGAGGTTTCGATCGATACTCAAGTAATGAAATGAGTTTCGGTCGAAACTCATGACTTGTTAAATTTACTATCTTGCAAATTGATTTAATCGAACTTGGATGTATTCAAATGTCGTCCGAAACGCTAGAATTAATTCCCTACTTTCGATCGAAAGTCCATTGGCTAATAGCACTCAATTGAAGCTCTAATTCCCTATTCACTTTCGATCGAAACCCTAAAATTCATCCCATCGAAACTACATTTATCTCATTAACCTAGTCGAAACTCTTCAATTCCATCCCTTCTCTACCCAAAATCGGTTGGTTCCTATCTCGAGAAATCAATTGCATGGTTCCTAAATCGTACATTGAGCAATCCCAACACTGATTTATCCAAGTAGGGACCTTAACATGAGCTTATGCCTCACACTTAGGATTTTCGCATTCCTTCTTAGACTAAAATTTGCATTAATGACATTAATTCATCCCATACTACCAAAATTACGAATTGAAAGGCTTAGGGAAGGAAGTTTACTTACCAATTCAAGATCCTAAGCTAATTTGGGGTGCTTATGGTGTGGATTTCGTCTCGGCTCATTCCTCTTTTCCTTCCCTTGCTTTCGTTAGTTTTCAAGTATGCTTATGGAGTTTTGATAATTTTTGCTAGGTATTTTATTTAGATATGAGGGGTAAGGCATAGGTTGGCGTGGGTTTTCCTTATTTTGAGGAAGGCTTGTCTCCCCACTTGATTTAACTCACTTTGGGCCTAATATTAGGTTCTAGCCCAATAATAATTAAGTTCCTAGTCCATAAGAATTCTTAGCCCATCTGAAATTGCATCTTCCTCTCCTTTACTATTTTCGAAAAATTCTCCTTTCCTAGGTTGGGGTCATCACGAATCCATATCCTTGGCACTTAATTGCACATAATACTTGTAACACTCACGAGCGTAAAATTCGTAACATCACATGAGCATATAACATATACAAAATTAACATGAAATTACATTGGTCACATATGTAACTTATTGGCCGACCTAATTTGCGGGGACCGGGGTCCTACATCCTCCCCCCCTTAAGGAGGATTTCGCCCCCGAAATCAGCCCGTGTGAAACAACTCGGGGTAACGAATTCTCATTTCGTCTTCCCGTTCCCATGTGGCTTCTTCCGTGGGCTGGTTCCGCCACAGTACTTTCACTAAGGGAATATCTTTATTCCTTAGTCTTTTAGTCTCGTACATCAATATTTCCACCGGAGTCTCCTCGTAACTCAGATCCGGCTTCAATTGTTGATGTAAGGACTCATTTCCTAGCACGTGGTTTGGGTCAGCTAGGTATTTCCGTAGTGTCGAGACGTGGAACACGTCATGCACTTGCGCTAGTGACGCAGGTAGCTCCAATTGATATGCTACCTCGCCTACCCTTTTCAGTATTCTGAATGGTCCTATGTACCTAGGACTTAGCTTTTCTTTCTTTCCAAACCTTTTCACGCCCTTCATTGGCGATACTTTCACAAACACCATATCGCCTTCGTCAAATTCCAGTGGTCGACGTCTTCTATCTGCGTAGCTTTTCTGTCGACTCTGTGCCGTTCGCATTCTTTCTCGTATCATAGAAATGGCTTCCGTCATTATTAGCCGTCGTAGTTCAGCGTCGTCTGGCACATACAACCGACTCCTGAAATATAATCGTTCGTCTCCCCGTATCATAAGGTCTCCAGTTGGTTGTTCCGGTTGTGCCACCTTAATTTTCGCGTACAACTCGTCTGCTCCTTGCGCTGTCTTGATCTGCTCCAGCAGTGTCGGTTGCAAAGTTAAGGCTGCTAGCTGCGCCTCAACCTCGCCTAACCTTACGACTTCTACTTCTGGCAGTTGCAGTTCTACACTAACTGCTTTTCGGCTTAAGGCATTGGCTACTATGTTCGCCTTGCCTGGGTGGTAGTTGATTACACAGTCGTAATCCTTAACTAACTCTAACCACCTCCTTTGCCTCATGTTCAGCTCCTTTTGCGTGAAGAAGTACTTGAGGCTCTTGTGGTCAGTGTATATCTCACACCGCTCTCCATAGAGGTAATGCCTCCAATTCTTGAGAGCAAAGACCACTGCCGCCAGTTCTAAGTCGTGCGTCGGGTAATTCTTCTCGTACTCCTTTAGTTGACGAGAGGCGTATGCTACTACATTCCCGTTCTGCATTAGCACACACCCTAACCCGTTCTTAGACGCATCGCTATAAACGGTGAATCCTCCAGTTCCCGATGGAATTGTGAGAACTGGGGCCGTCGTAAGCCTTTCTTTCAACTCTTGGAAGCTCCGTTCACATTCCATGGTCCATTGAAATGGAGTATTCTTCCTGGTCAGCCTCGTCAGTGTCGACGCTATTTTCGAGAAGTCCTTTATAAACTTCCTATAGTATCCTGCCAGACCGAGGAAACTTCGTATTTCCGTCACATTCGTCGGCCTGGGCCAGTTGCTAATAGCTTCTATCTTCTTTGGGTCCACAGAAATCCCTTCTCCTGACACTATATGCCCCAAGAAGGCGACTTGGTCAAGGCAAAATTCGCACTTCTTGAACTTGGCGTATAGTTGCTTCTCCCGTAGTATTCCTAGAACTGTTCTCAGGTGTTCTTCGTGCTCGTCCTTCGTCCGTGAGTAGATTAGGATGTCATCAATGAAGACGATGCAAACTTATCTAAGTAGGGTTTGAACACTCGGTTCATTAAATCCATAAAAGCTGCAGGCGCATTAGTCAGCCCGAATGGCATCACCAGAAACTCGTAGTGGCCATAACGCGTACTAAAGGCCGTCTTCGGGACATCTTCCTTCCGGATCCTCAGTTGGTGATAGCCCGATCTTAAATCGATCTTGGAGAAAGCTGTCGCGCCTTGTAGTTGATCGAATAGATCGTCTATCCTAGGGAGTGGATACTTGTTCTTGATCGTCAACTTATTCAGCTCCCTATAGTCTATGCATAGTCGCATAGACCCATCTTTCTTCTTCACGAATAGCACCGGCGCTCCCCAGGGAGAGAAACTCGGCTGTATGAACTCCTTCTGCAGGAGTTCGTCGAGTTGGTGCTTTAACTCCTTCATCTCCGTCGGTGCTAGCCGATAGGGGGTCTTAGATACTGGCGCCGCTCCAGGTACCAGATCTATGGCGAACTCTATTTCTCGCTCGGGTGGTAGTCCCGGTAATTCCTCGGGGAATACGTCAGGGAACTCCTTAACTACCGGCACTTCCTCGAATTTCGGAGAGGGATCCTCCTCCGACGTGATAGCGAATACCAGATAGGCTTCGCACCCTGATCTGATCAGTCGTTGGGCTTTCAGCGCTGATATCCTAGAGATCATGGTTCCCTTGCTAGTTCCTACGAACTTGAGGGGTTTATTTCCATCCGTATTGAGCGTGACTATCTTGCGGTGGCAGTCTATGACAGCTCCGTACTTCGATAGCCACAAGTATTACCTCGTAATCATTCATGGGAATTATTATGAGGTCTATGGGCAGTTCCTAATCTCCGATCACTACTGGGCAATCCCGTAAAACTTGATTAGTTTGGGTAGGATTCCCGTTCGGAACTGTAACCCTAAATTCGCACTCAGCATGGTGAGGCGTGACTCCTACCCTTGTGACGTACTTAGTGGAAGCAAATGAGTGGGTCGCCCCCGAGTCGACTAGGATGCATGTGGGGGTTTCATAGACGAGAAGGGTACCTGGCACCACTGCCGGGTTATTTTCCGCTTCCTCGGAGGTTATAGTGAAAACCCTGGCTGGTACCCTTGGTGGTGCTGCTTGGTTTCCAGCTTGGCTTCCGGATCCACCTTCCGGACATGCCCTGAGATAGTGGCCCGTCTTGCCACATTTGAAGCAGACGGCATTTTGGGAGTTGCAGACTCCCGTGTGCCTCCGCGCACACTTAGGGCATACGGGTAGGTCCTGCTGAGGTCCACCCTGGTTGGGGTTAAACTGTGGGGGTGGTCCTGGTCGATTCTGAAAGTTCGGCTTTCCACCCTTGGGAGTGAACTGTCGCTTTGGGTTACTTCCGCTCCCTTGCGGCCCTTGTACGAACTTGCGCTTGGCTTCTTGGGCGCGAGCAATTCTAGCCTCTGCCTGCTCCGCCACCAGCGCCCTTTCAGCCACTTGTGCGTATGTGGCTCCCTGGATCCCAGCCATACTCGCATCCCGGTATAACTCGGGCTTCAACCCTTCCATGAACCGCTCGATCTTGAGCGCGTCCGTACTGACCATGTGAGCGGCAAACCTTGAGAGTTGCTCGAATTTCATGATGTACTCCGCCACTATCATTGCTCCCTGGCGGAGGTTGATGAACTCATTCATCCATTGTGCTCTGACAGGGGCGGTGTAATACTTTCCCCTGAAGATTTCCTTAAACCTATCCCAGCTCATCGTTAGGGGGTTTTCGACGGCTGAGACGGTTTCCCACCAGTGTCCGGCGCTCCCCCTTAGCAGGTAGGCAGCGCACATGACCTTTTCCGCCTCCGGGGTGCGGCTGTGCTGGAACATGTTCTCCAGCGTCCTCAGCCAATCCTCAGCGGACGTGGGGTCAACCGCATCCTGAAACAGGGGAGGGTTGAGCTTTCTAAACCTTTCCCCGATCATCTCAATTCGTTCAGGTGGGGAAGGTAGGTTGGCTGATTGTCCACCAGCGTTTTGCTGCTGGATCAGCTGCTGAATCTGGGCCGACTGTTGCCGGACCAGTTCAGTCAGTTGCAGGATGGTAGCATCCCGGCTATCAGGAGGGTTATTAGGGTCCCTACCTTGATCCGACTCCCTACTTCCTTCACCCCTAAGTCTTACCATTTTTACCTATCCTGACAATTCCTAAGGCCAATAAATTAAACCATACAAAGAATTCAGATAACATGATACTTACAAGCAAGGCCGCTTCCGCGCTTTTGAGTGTGTGTGTAGGGACAGTCTACAGGACCTGTGACCGAAGCTCTGATACCACTCTGTCAGGACCCGGCGTCCCGCCCTAGTATTCCGTTCTAAATCTAAGTGTTAATGCTTTGTTATCGTGCGGGTTACGTAAAAATGCGAATAAAATTTTTCATTTTAAACGTGCATGCGGAAGTCTTATATACATGTTAAAAGAATATTCGTAATTCGTTCTACAAATCATCGAAATTGTGTCTTCACAAAATACAAGTGTGTGTGTGCGTGCAGCCAAAAGCTCCCTATGTGCCCGGCCTTCACAGGTCGTCATCCATACACACACTCCCACCTCAAAAGCAGCCTGATAGCTTCAAAAGACTGGCCTCGCATAACGTTAGGATCACGTACCGTGATCGTCTGTACCTACAACACGTAACGTAAACAATGAGCCACCGAGGCTCAGTAAGCGGAAATTATGCATGTATGCACATGTCCTAACGATCGACAATCCACGTCGTCGTTTTCTATCGCTCGTACACTTCTACTCGTACTCTTACTCTTCTCCTGACTCATACTCTTTTTCTTATACTTTTATTTCATTCGGGCCCTCGGCTTTCTATCCCACTATGCGCCATATCATAGAGATCTCAAGTGTGGAGGTTCTCACACTAGAAGGTCACCCGAAGGAATCTTCCCTTACTCAGTGTGGCCTCCACGCGGACGCTGCTCACTGGCAGCCAACACCGAGGCCACTAACCACGGAGGTCACCCGAAGGAATCTTCCCTCCGGGTAGTGTTTTACACGCTAGAAGGTCACCCGAAGGAATCTTCCCTTACTCAGCGTGTGCCCCGGGCCGCACCCTCCAGGTTGCATCTCCCGCATACGGGGTATTTCCCCAGCCTCTTATACAGGCCTTATGGCTTCATTCGCCATGGCCGCATAGGGGTAGCCGTGACTCTTCATTCGAGTCGACACCAACGCCAATATCGGCGAGTATACATCGCACACAGACGATCTTATGCACGCTCATACCTCGCGCCTTACGTGCAACGCATGCGTGCAAGTGCTCATGCTATGCTCATGTACATATGCAAACCATGCCATCATACGTAAAATTATATCATGTCTTAACATGCATCTTTCACATAAATCACACGAGCACATAATTCGGAACGCAGGCAAGTTACGTGTCGTAGTTGAATTTCTACTTACCTGTGGTCCAAGCTTAATTAGCGTACGTCCTCGTTCGCTCCTAAAGTTCGACCTTTAAATAAAATTATTGAAGTATTAGTACCTTGTTTTCCTTGGCTGATTCGTCGAGATAATTAAATTCCGTCTTATTAATTATTTGGATTTGTACAAATTTTCTAGACTCCAAATTGTTCAATTTGCCTTATTTGAATTTTTCTTAAGTCATTTGATTTCCTACCCTCGATTAAGTTAACTTAGGAAATTAATGCTTCACCCATACGTCTCGGCGAAAGTCCCAAAATTGTGATTCGGTTTCGATCGAAACTTCTAAGTGTTCAATCCCTCCTAAGTTGTTATTCCCGATTAAATTATAAGTCCAAACATTAAAATTCCTAGCATAAGAAGCTAGGCGAAAGTGATTAGCTATTGAGATCTACTTTGCCCGATTCGATTTAATTAAATTGTTGTACCCTAAACCCTAGTTTCGATCGATGGCTTGATAGGGTTGAGTTTCGCCGAGTTTTCTTTCGGCCGAAACCCTTTCAAGTTATTTCTTTCGATCAATCACATGGGATAGATTTTAGGTTTCGATTGATTTGGCTTATTCATACAAGTTTCGCCGAGATCTAATTCGACCGAAAGCAGACTTTTCGATCGAAACTCCTTTATGCTAAATTCTAATTCAAATCGATGGTTAGTCTATGTTAGTTTCGCTTAATTGAGGGAGTTTCGCTGCGCCATTTCATCATTCTTACGTCATTATCATCATTTCGCCCGAAACTATACATGCATTGAGGATCTCTTTCGATCAATTTGAGGGTTTGGTACGAGGTTTCGATCGATACTCAAGTAATGAAATGAGTTTCGGTCGAAACTCATGACTTGTTAAATTTACTATCTTGCAAATTGATTTAATCGAACTTGGATGTATTCAAATGTCGTCCGAAACTCTAGAATTAATTCCCTACTTTCGATCGAGAGTCCATTGGCTAATAGCACTCAATCGAAGCTCTAATTTCCTATTCACTTTCGATCGAAACCCTAAAATTCATCCCATCGAAACTACATTTATCTCATTAACCTAGTCGAAACTCTTCAATTCCATCCCTTCTCTACCCAAAATCGGTTGGTTCCTATCTCGAGAAATCATTGCATGGTTCCTAAATCGTACATTGAGCAATCCCAACACTGATTTATCCAAGTAGGGACCTTAACATGAGCTTATGCCTCACACTTAGGATTTTCGCATTCCTTCTTAGACTAAAATTTGCATTAATGACATTAATTCATCCCATACTACCAAAATTACGAATTGAAAGGCTTAGGGAAGGAAGTTTACTTACCAATTCAAGATCCTAAGCTAATTTGGGGTGCTTATGGTGTGGATTTCGTCTCGGCTCATTCCTCTTTTCCTTCCCTTGCTTTCGTTGGTTTTCAAGTATGCTTATGGAGTTTTGATAATTTTTGCTAGGTATTTTATTTAGATATGAGGGGTAAGGCATAGGTTGGCGTGGGTTTTCCTTATTTTGAGGAAGGCTTGTCTCCCCACTTGATTTAACTCACTTTGGGCCTAATATTAGGTTCTAGCCCAATAATAATTAAGTTCCTAGTCCATAAGAAATCTTAGCCCATCTAAAATTGCATCTTCCTCTCCTTTACTATTTTCGAAAAATTCTCCTTTCCTAGGTTGGGGTCATCACGAATCCATATCCTTGGCACTTAATTGCACATAATACTTGTAACACTCACGAGCGTAAAATTCGTAACATCACATGAGCATATAACATATACAAAATTAACATGAAATTACATTGGTCACATATGTAACTTATTGGCCGACCTAATTTGCGGGGACCGGGGTCCTACACCATTGACTTAGTGGGAAGATCTGCTCGCGTGGTGGGACATAGAGACGCGTGTTGAGTTCGATGCGAGCAATGTCCCTTTGGATTGCAGCCGCCTCAAGCGCTTCAATTGTGCTTTGATCTTTTTCAGTCATATCTGCGCTTGACAGTAATTGAAATATGAGTAGTAGGAATTAATGTGAGATGAGAGAATTTGCTAAACAAATAGACATGGAAAATTTTCGCAAGTTAGGAAGTCTCGCCTGTTGTTTCAAAAAAATTTCGCATGCAAAAAGGATTTAGCACTTAGTAATTTTGAATTGAAGACAATTTTCGCATGTAAGTAGTGGAAAATTTTCGCATATTGTGTAAAGGTTCGCATGTAATGAAAATTCGCTAAGTGATAGAGAAAATTTTCGCAAGTAATGTTACTTTTCGCATATTGGGTAAATTTCGCAGATAGGAAAATTTTCGCATGCATTAGGAAATTTTCGCAAGTAATTGCACATAGACATGTCATGAGAAATTTTCGCATAGTGAGTAAAATTTCGCGAGTATGGAAAATTTTCGCAAGTTAAGAAATCGCGCAAGTTGTCCAAATTTTCGCATGTAATGAGAAAATTCGCAAGTTATCATACATAGACAAGTCGATACACATTTTCGCATATATCAAGGAAATTTCGCAGATAGAGATAATTTTTGCATGTGTTAGGAAAATTTCGCAAGTGATAGCACATTGTCATGTCGTGAGAAAATTTTCGCAAACTGAGTAAAATTTCGCAAGTATGGAAGATTTTCGCAAGTGAAGAAGTCTCGCAAGTTGTCCAAAATTTTCGCATATAATGAAAATTTTCGCAAGTTGAAGTGTTTTCGCATTCAGAGTGAATTTTCGCATGTAAGGTAAATTTTCGCAAGTTATATGAAAGTTTTGCGGAAGAAAAAGCTTTATGCATTGAGAAAAGTTTCGTGTTTCACTGTGGTTGCGAAAGAGTGAAGATGCGAAAGTATGTAGTATGAAGTGATGTGTTATGAGATTTTCGCGGGGTGACACTCACTGTAGCAGAGAAAGTTTTGTCGTGAATAAAAAAAATTTCTCAGATAAACTTTCGCGGGACTTCACATACTGTAGCAGCGAAAAAATTTTAACTCATGTAAATTCTCGAATGAAAGTTTCGCATTTCCTTAGTCACTGTAGCAGCGAAAATTTTAGCGCTGGAAATTTCTCGGATAAAATTTCGCGGAACCTCACTCACTGTAGTAGCGAAACTTTCAACGTATGAAATTTCTCGGAAAAATTTTCGCGGAACTGTCCTCACTGTTGCAGCGAAAATTAACGTTTTAAAGCAATTTTTTTTTCTTGAGAATTTTCGCGGTGAAGAACACAGTGCGAAAGCATGCGAAACGATGCAATGATTTTAGCCTTAGGCCTACTCAAATCTCAACCAAAATGCTATAATCTGGGCTTAATCGACTCGTAATTGAATGGGCAATGCATATTTGGGGATATTAAACATTAATAACATATCATGAGTTCGATTCAGAGGCCGCGAAAAATTTATTCTAACCTAACAGATTTAATCGAAACGGGGCAAAACAGCTTAAAGTGACTGGAAATTGATTTATCTGAGGTGTATTCATACCGAGAAGCTGATTTGCGACAATGGAGGTAGCAAGAAACGGATTTTGAAAGCAGATTTTGACGACGACGCGATGCGGGGAGTTGCGAAATTTTTGAGAGAGGGGTTGCGAAAGTTTTGAATTTTCTCGGGAATTTTAGGATAGTGAATAACGTTAAGGGTTTTGGGGTTTTAGGGGTTTTAGTCACTGTTCATGCGAAATTTTGTGTAAATGAGCAGAAATTCATGGGCTTGGTCAAAGCTGGGTCCAGATATGATTTTCGCGGGCTTGGTCAAAATTGGGTCCAATTGAAGCTCAATTGGTCCAATTTTGACCCTTTTTGACCAGAAATTTTAAAATTCAACCCAAAACATTTTAATCAGTCCAATTTTGACTCAATTTGACCAAACTTTAGAATTTCAACACAAAATGTTATTTTTATATAGGCATAATCAGAAACTCCCCTTAATCTAAAGCTCTCCTTTTTAAGTAATGGAAAAATCAGAAGCTCCCCCTTAATCGAAAACTTTACTTTAAAAATAATAGAAAAATCAGACGCTCCCCCTTAATCGAAAACTCCACCTCAAAAGACATAATTCAGAAGACACATAGACAATGGAGTGAAGTGGAAAGGAAATATGTACACTTAATCAAAGTTCATGTAGGGACGATTGATCACAACTGAATATTCAACATGCCCAACATAGTCACTAGGTGTTGGAATCGTTTAACATCCAACGGTTTTGTGAAAATGTCGGCCAGTTGATCTTCGGTTGTGACGTAGTGCAATTCAATTGTCCCTTGTTCGACATGTTCTTTGATGAAGTGGTGACGAATATCTATGTGTTTCGTTCTCGAGTGATGTACCGGATTACTCGTCATTGCAATAGCACTTTTTGAGTCACAATAAATGGGAATTTTATCAACATGAATATTAAAATCTCGTAGTTGGGTTCTCATCCACAAAAGCTGTGAACAGCAACTAGAGGGTGACATAGGTGTAGCAGCAGTCTTTGCATCCTTCATTCCATATTTCTCGAGGATGTCATGGATGTATTTGGACTGATTGATGAAGATTCCGTCGGGGAGTTGCTTTACTTGAAGACCAAGAAAGAAGTTCAGCTCGCCCATCATACTCATTTCGAATTTTTCCTTCATCAATTCTGCGAACTCTTCACACAGTTGTGGTTCAGTCGATCCAAAAATGATGTCATCGACATAAATCTGTACAATCATGATGTCCGGCCCACTCCGCTTTGTGAAGAGAGTTGTATCCAAAGATCCTTTCTTGAAACCAGACTGTCCAAGGAAGTCTGAAAGGACGTCATACCAAGCTCGGGGAGCCTGTTTTAGTCCGTAGAGGGCCTTGTAGAGTCGATATACGTGATGAGGAAACTCTTCGCTCAAGAACCCTTCAGGTTGATCAACGTACACTTCTTCTTTGAGAAATCCATTCAGAAATGCAGTCTTCACATCCATTTGGTAGACTTTAAAATTCTTGTGAGCAGCAAAGGCAAGAAAAATTCTTATAGCTATCCTGGCAACGGGGGCAAAAGTTTCATCGTAGTCGATTCCTTCTTGTTGGTTGTACCCTTTAGCCACAAGTCTTGCTTTATTGCGGATGACAACACCGTCTTTGTCCTTTTTGTTCTTGAAGATCCACTTCGTGCCGATAATGGATCTGTTGTGAGGTCGTGGTACGAGTTCCCAAACTTGTAGACGTTCAAACTGATTTATTTCCTCCTGCATTGCAATCAGCCAATCAGGATCGTTGAGAGCTTCAGCTACTCGTGATGGTTCGACTTGACTGAGATAGCAAGCAAACAGACTTTCATTCATCGTGGCTGAACGCGTCGAAACACCGGATGTGGGATCCCCAATAATCTGATCGGTAGGGTGAGAGCGAGCCCAAAGTGGTACATTTGTTTGTGAGGAGCTGGCCGCATTTGTATCGATTTGAGACTCATTAGATTGGGGTCCGGTGTCCGAAGAAGAGATCTCAATCGTAGTAGATTGAGAAGGTTCATCATCAGGATCAGCAATGTTCCCAGGGTTGGGTAAAATGTCGTCTTCGTTGAGGTTGAGATTATCCAAGTTAGATGGAACCACATCATCGCCGATAGCTGGTGGTGTAGGTGAGGTGTGTGCAGCGGTAGTTTGAGTGGTGGCGACGGGAGACTTGGGGACTGGATAGAAGTATTCGAAGAGCAGGTCGAGATCCAGTTCACCAGAATTGCCCTCAGATGAGGAAGTTTCCGCCGTTGAAGGTTGACCTTTTGTCAACGACTGTAGAAGACCTGGTTCTGGTCTGATATGAGCAGAAGCCATGAGGTCGCCTTCGCTTTCGTCAAAGGTGACATTTGTGCTCTCTATTACTGATCGTTTCTCTCTACGATAGACTCTGTATGCCTTTGAGTTCAGCGAATATCCAACAAAGATGCCTTCAATTGCTTTTGGATCAAGCTTCCCAAGATGTTGGCGATCATTGGCCACAAAACATCGGCAACCGAAGACCCTCAGATAAGATATATCGGGGATACGACGGTTATTCAGCATCTCGTATGGGGTGCGGTTGAATCTCTTGTGGATTGAAGCCCGGTTTTGTGTGTAACAAGCCGTTTGAATAGCTTCGCCCCAAAGAGAATGAGGAAGTCTGGATTGAATGAGGAGAGTCCTAGCTGCTTCAACTAGTGTTCTATTCTTACGCTCAACGACACCATTCTGTTCCGGTGTCTTCACAGCTGAGAACTGTTGGGTGATGCCCTGAGTGGCATAGAAATCACTGAGCTTCTTGTTCTTAAACTCAGTTCCGTTGTCTGTTCTGATAATCTGAACCTTTTGTTGATGAAGAGTTTGGGACGTAACAACAAACTCGATGATTATATCAGGAACTTCATCCTTTGTACGTATGAGATTCGTCCACGTGTAGCGTGAAAAATCGTCGACAATTACAAGAATGTACCGTCTTCCTCCGAGTGTGGCCGTAGGCATTGGGCCACACAGATCCATGTGTAAGAGCTCGAGGATGAGCTTAGATGACGGTGTTTCCTTGGAAATGTGAGACGATCGCTTCATCTTCCCCAATTCACAGGCAGAGCAGAGGTGTTCCTTATGATATGTCAGTTGGGGTAGACCGTTGACGAGTTTATTCTGACGTAGTTTGTTGATGGTCTTGAAATTGAGATGAGAAAGACGTCGGTGCCATATATCGTTCAACTTGGGAGCGGCTCGAGAGAGAAGGCATATTGGTCGAGAGGTCTTAAGATTGAGTATGTAAAGGTGAGACGTGTGTGTTCCAGAGAGAAGAGGTTGTCCCGAGGCATCTATAATGCTGCAGATGTCAGATTCGAAGAGAACCTTGTATCCTTGTCGCAGAAACGACCAATGCTGAAGAGATTGTAGCTCAAACCCTCAACGTAAGAGATGCCCTTGATCGTCAGTTTGTCATGGACGAGATCACCAATTTCGAGAATTGGCGCCATTTGACTGTTTCCAAAGGAGACCCTTCCGAGATAGCGCTCGGAGAAGTTGCTCAACAGCTCCTTGTTCCCCGTCATGTGTATGGAGCAACCCGAGTCTAGATACCACACATGACAGACCTGCAATCATCAACAAACGTTGGGTCCCCGTTTTCGGACGGGACATTCTTGTGATATATGCAAAGTTTTTATGCGCTTAATGGAAAATGTGGTTACTAAATCAGATTGTGTTGATTCTAATTTAGCTTTCCCTTTATCGTTTGTTTGATGAGGCGGGATTATGGTTTTTCTAACCCAAATTTTCCTAACTTGTGCTTGCATGTATGGCGCCTTATACATGAATTGGCGTGAGTAATGTGGTTGTTGTTTTCGTGCTTCGGTTTTGGTCGCCTTTGGCTTTCGAGTAGTAGGTGAGTTTGCGTTTGACGACGGGAGGTGTTTTCGCTTGACCTTGGGTTTAGGCGAGACGGGAGAATTCAGTGACGTCGTAGAGAAGGTTCGCTTGCGAGGTCTGAGGGTTGCGTGTTCATGTGTTTCATATTCATGAAATCGTGGGAGAACAAAATCATTGCAGCAGCACATAGACATAAGTTTGGTAAAAGAAAGATAAGTTTTGACAACATAATTGTCTATGAACTTTGGACAGTGGGATTCAGTACATAGAGAGGAAGGACGAATATAGGATGGTTTTTTCTTCTTGTCATCGAAGAGTGGGTTCTCCTTTATTTGATGCGAACTGCCTTCCAGAGACGTCGAACTCACATTCCCTGTATCCATAAGAATACTAGAGTTAGTGTTAGAACATATGTCAGCTTCATGAGTCATTTTCGCCGTCCTCTTACATTTACATGTTTGAGAATCGGGTACTTGACTCGATGTAGAGGGATAGTTCGTATTGGGAAATTTTTCTAGTGTGTAGATTTTGCTAAGTAGTTCATCTCGCTCATTTGCAAAGGCCTTCCTTTCTACTTCAAGTTGTCGTTCTAGTTTTGCTATGAGTAGTAGTTTCTTTGGGATGTAGGTGCGAGAGAGCACATCTTGGAACGCAACTTCCTGTTCTTTGTTTGGGAGTAAGGTTTCGACATCCTCCGAGGGTGAGGATATCTTAGTCTTATCTCTATTATTCAATTCTGTGAAGTCATACGCGATTTCTGCCCAATGAATGTTCTGTTCTCTTGTTTCTTCTGAGATGACAGCGGAGGATGATCTCACAAATGGCTTAAGCTGCGTGGGAGCACCATTTCTTGTTTGCAGGAACGTAGTGTTGCACATGTTATATCTTTTAACTGTCAGCGGTGTTGGATTGCAATTGCTAGACAGTCCAATCCCCCCCGGGCGTTGTAGAATTCTGTTTCCACTGGTTGGTTCAATAGGCACAAGATGCGTGAGTTTTCGTTTCTAAGGTGAAGTTGCTCTTCAAGTTCTTTCACATTTCGGTACAGCCTAACTCTTTCCTTGGTAAGTAGTTCATATTGGGATGCAGTTAGGAGACGAGATGCTTCGCATGAACTGATGGCCAGTGTGGTTTTCTTCACCTTATTCTCATTTTGCTTATTCTTGCTTTGCAGACGTTTGGCTAATGCTTCGGAGGCCATTAGACGTTCGTTTGCACAAGCAAGCTCTTCTATTTTTAAACTAAGTAATGCATAGTTGTTTTCAAATTTTAGCCTAAGTTCATCATAAACCTTAGCGTCTACGGTGGAGTTCTTAATGGTGGGTCGGTGACTAAACACATCATCGAGTTGCGAGATTCGTACCTCAGACTCAGCGTTGGTAGGAGTCTTAGCTGTGTTTTCACCGGTGTGACCCATCCCCTCGTCCTCGTCATGTTCGACCAGCCTTGCCATGCAGCAATCTTCATCCTGAGGCTCCTCGTCTTTCTGAAGTGTCGTTCACCCATTCAGCTTCTTCAGTAAGCAGAACTTTGCCACTTTCCATTTTGCGGGTCATTCTGGCCTTACGGTCGTAGTAGCCTGAGTCCTTCACGCGTGGGGCGTGGCATTCCTTGGCAAAGTGGCCTGTCTTTCCACATCGAAAGCACTTCACAGACTTTTGAGGTGCTGAGTCCTCCTCTTTCTTTATCGGCTTTGATTCTTCTGTGGGAGTGGTCTTTTTGGTGCCGCTAAAGGTCCTTAGGCGATTGGAGGAGGATGAAGATTTTTTCCCGATCTTCTTTGTGACCATCTTTGTGAGCATTGCCAGTTGTTTGCGTAGATCACGAACATCTTCATCCGGTTCTGTATCAGCTTCGGATCCTGAAGAGGCATCAGATATAACAGCTGGTAGCTTCCCTTTGTTCTGTTTGGCCTTAGAGATGGAAGATCGTTCGGTAGTCTTGTTTGAGAGGAGAGCCAGCGGATCGACTCGAGTGTTGTTAGACTGAGGTTGCACGTATGGAGCATAGGCAGATAGGCTGTCGTAGAATGGAGGTGTTAGAGAGGTCCTTACTCTGAATCATCATAACAGTTGCATTTCCCCAATGTGGTTTGACGCTACTAAGGAAGCGGTTGTTGATGTCGAATTTGTCCCTCGAGATCCTGGCTTTCTTGAGTTCATTGATGACCTTCAAGTATCGGAGATATGTGTCACGCAGCTCGTCTCCTTCATAGGCCTGGAAGTGTTCATACTGCGAGAGACATGCTGATTTCCTTCCTTGAGCACTCTCAATTGTGCCTGCCATGATTTCCACGAGCTCATCCCATATTTCCTTAGCAGTTGTGCAGCACTCAATGTGAGCGTAGACCTCATTTCCCATAGCCTGGAAGAGATATCCTTTGGCAGTCTCATCGGCCTGTACGCGAGCCTCTTCATCCTCATTGATGGGACCTCTTGGTGTGCGGCGTTCATCCATGGGAGGGTTTGCGTTTGGCTGTGCAGGGATGATTGTCCAGAACTGTGCTGGGCCGTTGAAGATGGAGTCCAGAAGGTATTGAGAGAGTGGTGCGCCTTTGTTCCTGATGAACGTGAGGAATCGGTTTGTCCATATGCTGTAGTCGCCTTGTCGCAGCATCGGAGGCCTGGTGTCGGAGCCCACTGTTGAGATGTCATTCGTGGTAGACATGGTTGGTGTAGTCGAATCGTCCGTGGTTTTGATCTTGTAGAGATTAGAAAGTTAGTAACGAACGAGATGAGAAATACGAGTTTAACGTGTAGAGTTTTGAGAAGAAAACTGTTTAAAGAATTTCTTAGAACTAAGTGAGCGTGTGTGATGGTCGATAATGAAGGGAAAATATATCTTGAAATTAGGAGAAGTTCTAGAAATTTAAGAGCGAGATTTGAGGCGAGAAAAATATTTAATGTCAAAAGTGGTCTAGGGTGATAGGACTAAAGTGTAAGGATCAAATCTTAAATAAGTTTGAGGAAGATTTAACCCGAGAAAATTTTAACCCTAGAAGAATTTAACACGTTAGAAAAATTCGCAAGTTGAAGAATTTCGCAAGTTATAGAGATTTCGCAAGTTGAGATTTTTTTAAGCTTCGCAAGAGAAATTTCGCAAGTTGTAAAACTTTCGCAAGTTGAGAATTTTAAATCTTTGGAAGAAAATTTCGCAAGTTAAAAAAGTTTCGCACGTTGAGAAAATTTTCGCGGCCAAAAAAAAATTCTTGGAATAAGCTTTCTTGGATATGGAATTTCTCGGATTATGAAAAGTAAGCCAATTTCGCAGGTGAAAGTTTCTCGGATTTTGAAAGTAAACAGTTGCGAAAAAAATGCTGTATAAGTGAAAGTTTCGCGGCTTAAAATTCTCGGATCTTGAAAGTAGGCAGTTGCGAAAAAATGTAGTATAAGTAAAAGTTTCGCGGTTTAAAAATTCTCGGGATCGACTTTCGCGGACATGGAAAATTCGCGGACTTGAACGATCAAGCACAAAATTTCGCGGTCAAGAACACGTTAGTACTGTTCCATTGCTTTCACGCGTTTTCCCAGAAAATCGTCCCGTTCTTGCTCAAATCTCAACCAAAATCGCTCGAACTTGATCCTAAACTTCAGAAATTCTTTCCTAAACACATAATCGACCGATTTGTGAGCTAAAAACAACAAGAAATAGGTCAAATCGACCGAAAACAGAGAATGGCCGAGATGTCCTTTTCTGAAAAGTTTTTGCTTCAATCTTGCTCAAAACTCGTTAAAACTGATCCAAAAGTTTTTTTTTAAAAACATCTTAGGCATAGAATCGATCTGGGGGAAGGTTTTAAGCACAAAAACAAAGCATAAACACCCCAAAACGAGCTCAAAATGCCCGAAAGTGATTTTTTATTCAAAAACACCTTTGATCTTTCTTGGAATCGAACGAAACTGGACTCAAATCAATGCAGATCGATCCACGTTTGCTCTGATACCACTTGTTGGTCCCGATTGCACCAAACAAGGAATCAAAGAGGCTTTAATGGAATGAAAAGGGAGTATTCTCACCTTTGAGTGTGTGTATTGTGTGAGAAATTTGGATAAGCCTTTTATCTTTGATTACTTTCAAAAGTGAGTTGGTAAAACCTTATATACCACATTAACCCTAGGTATATTAAGGCCCAATCACTAAATATAAGATAATTACATTATAGTCCTAAGCCTAAGCTAAAGGATAATTACAAAATAAATCCTAAGACTTAAACTATTGACACAATCTATTAAATATCCTAACACTATCTTTCTCTTGTAGATCCATTTACACCCAATGGGTCTAAAACCATCTGGGAGGTCTACTAGAGTCCAGACTTGGTTTCGTGCATAGAATGCATTTCGGCTTGCATAGCTATAAGCCATTTCTCCGAATCTTCATCCCTGAATGCCTGGTCATAGGTAGTGGGATCGTCTCCGACGGGCCCTTCCATCGCAGCAACCTCGTGCTCGATGTGGACCATCTCGTATCTCTCAGGCTGGCGAGATACTCTACCCGACCTGCACAAGTCAGGTTGCGTCTCGGACTGCTATACGGTGTCATCCGACACTGGAGTTTGTGAAAGCGCTTCTGAATACTCTCCAAGAGTTACTTCGCGACCCGCTCCACCTTCTCGAACGAAATCTTCTTCGAGAAAGTGAGCCTGAAAGGCTACAACGATTCTCTGATAATCGTCGAAGTAAAACTGGTATCCCATGGAATCCTCAGGATACCCGACAAAACGTCCTTTCACAGCCTTCGGTTCCAGTTTATCTGTCTTGAGCTTTTTCACAATCGCTGGGCAACCCCAAATTCTAATGCGATTCAAGCTCGGTTTTCGTCCTGTCCATATCTGATACGGAATACGATTGACAGACTTTGTAGGACATCTATTCAGAATGTATGCCGCTGTCAACAGGGCATGACCCCACAACGATATGGGCAGGTCTGTATAGCTTAGCATTGTTCGAACCTTATCCAACAGAGTTCGATTTCTGCATTCGGACACACCGTTCAACTGCGGTGTTCCAGGCGGTGTCATCTCTGAAATTCTCCCGTTTTCTTTCACGAACTCGTCAAACTCGAGACTCATGTACTCGCCGTCTCGATCTGATCGAACGGCTTTAATGCTCTTTCCAGTCTGATTTTCCACCAAAGCCTTGTACTCTTTGAACCATTCAAAAGTATCAGACTTATTCTTCATGAGATACACCTTGCCAAAGCGAATCAGTGAAGATAACAAAATAATAGAAGTTACCGCGAGCCGCTACCCCGAACGGTCCACAAATATCCGTGTGGATCAAACGTAGAAGTTATGCGACTCTCGTGAAAGTCCCTGTGAAGGGAGACTTTTGGTCATCTTTCCAAGGATACAAGATTCACAAGTTGGATAGGGATCAGACCAAGCGGCTTTATAACGCCGGTTTTCTCCAACTCAAGAATCTTCTGTCCAACGTGACCGAGTCAAAGATGCCACAGCAGTCTTGAGTTCGACTCCAATTTTCGTTTGTTGGTGACTGTATTCACAGTTTTTATTTTATCTTCGATATTTAGGTAATACAACCCATTCAGTAAACTTGCACTTCCGACGCAATTATTTCCAAAATAAATATTGCATATATTTTGACTAAAACGGAACTCATAATCGTTTCCGCTCAAAACGGGAATAGAAACAATATTCTTAAGCCCCTTGGGCAAAACCAAACAATCGGAAAGCAGTAAACTATGTCTAGTAGATAAAATGAGAGTTCTTGATCCAATGTGGGTCGCCGGTATACTATGTCCGCTTCCTAAGTTGATCATGATCTCTCGATCCGCCAGCTTCCTACTTCGTTCCAGACCCTGGTTCGAAACACAGATGTGAGCACTAGCTCCCGAGTCTAACATCCACGAAGCGGAATATACTGTCATAGAACAATTTGTTTCCAAAACGTAAAGTTCTTTACCTGAGGCGGCTAGCTTCGGGCAATCGCGCTTCCAATGTTCCAGCTCATTGCAGTGAAGGCACTTGTCCGTCGGCTTGGCGCCTTTGAAATTCGTCCTTTGGGCTTAGTGGGCTTGTCCGACTTTTTCTTTGTACTCGACCCTCGAGTCTTAGCATTCGCGACAAGAACAATTTTACCTTCTTCATCTGAGTCTGCGCTGCCGACAACTGGTTCATTAACCCAGTCAATGTCATCTCGGGCTTGTTTAAATTAAAGTTCACGATGAACGAATTGAAGAGGTTGGAGCGACTGAAGTATAAGATCGTTCTGGAGTTCGTTATCCATGATAAAGTCCAGTGCCCCGAGTCTTTCGATCCAATAGATCATCTTGAGCACATGCGCTCCGACGTCACTACCTTCAGCCATATTGCAATGAAATAGTTGCTCCATCAGGGAACAGCGAGCACTCCTGGAATGTTCGCCAAAAAGCTCCTTCAAATGAAGAAAAATGGCGCCCACTTTCATTTTCGAGTGAGTGCGCTGCAACTCATTGCTCATGGAAAGAAATATATAGCTCTTGACCTTTGGCTCGTCTATCTGCCATTTGGCATACGCAGCCCGGTCTTCGTCACTCGCATCAGTCCCTGGGACTTGCGGTACAGGGGAATCGAGGACATAAGTCAGCGACTCCATACCTAGGACTATCCTCAGGTTACGGAGCCAGTCCGCGTAGTTTGGTCCCACCAAACAGTTTCTCTCACGCAGCATAGTAATTATGTTCGTCATCGCAGTTAATAGAAAGAAACGTAAAGCTACAGAAAATAAAGATCTAATTAAGTTTATCTTATCATTCTTCAAGCGCAAACAAGAACTTTTCGTTTCGCTTGACTTCCACTATTTTTCTCGAAACACTATCCTCCCGAGAAGAGTATTGGAAACCTCGTTGAAAGTTTCATCGTGGAGTTGATGTCCCCGACTCGACTAGACTCGCCTCAACCTTTAACGCAATATTTGGCTCATCTAATCTTATCGAAGTCACGTCGAATGCGAACTTATCCAACAAGAGTTTCAACTATCTTAGTCTTAGTCATTGACCTATGCTTAAGTAGTCATTGACCTATGCTTAAGTAGTCTTAGTCATTGAAACCCTGCTTAAGTAATTATGTTCGTCATCGCAGTTAATAGAAGGAAACGTAAAGCTACAGAAAATAAGTATATGTTCGTCATGGCAAAACCCTGCTTATTGGGTTTAACTGCCTAGATGTGACCTATCAACTTATGCTCAAATCGCACAGAATGTACCGCCCCTTGCAGCCATACGCTTCGTGGGCGGCGGACTGGTATGACGAGCAGCGTCCAAGACGCACCCGAGACGCTAACACTGGGGCGGGATATACGACGCCAACTTACTCGGAACAAATTGCCAACTCCCAGTGCTAGACATCTCAAGCATGATAGAAGACAAGAATCCAATTCCTTTACCCACTTAGTATTTATCAAACGGGAGAATAAACCATCTTACGTAAGAGCACATAAAACATGCATATCATTTCAAAAACCAACACGCACGTAGGTAGTAAATTGACCCTAGGAAAATAAACTACAAAACAACACAAGCGTGTTATTTCTAGCCTATCCCTATTACATGCGTCTTCAAAAGACTTCGTCGATGGTGGTGGATGGCACTAGATCGTCACGCCGACCTCGCAGTGTACCACGAAATCAGTTCTCTAATGATGGCTGGAGAGAACCGAGCCGTCGCGTGGGATAAAAGTGTTTCTTTTTTCGATGTGTGTTTTGTGCCTTTGTTATGGACGAAATTTGCACTCCAAATTATGAAATAGAGCTGCCCTATTTATACTATGATATATTTAGAAATCCGTAGTATATCTCAAAGATAAGGTTTTCGATTCTGCTCTTTAAGTGGAGAGATTTTGCCATATCTTTCTCTCCCTTATTTAATTCAAAATTCATATAAGGATACTTACCATAATTAGACAACTAACTTAAATACTAAGTCAAACTAAGTATATGTAAATATGGTATAAAATTCGAAACTTAATCCAAGATTAATTTCGAAATTTTCACCTTAAAATAAATAATATTCCAAATATATTATTTCTATATTTATATTTAATTTCGAAATTAATTCCCAAGGCATAATTCGAAAATTAGCTTAGGGTCCAACTCCAAATTTTACCCTCAAGCCTTTTAAGCACTTGGCCAAGCCCCAAGTCTCAAAGTTAGTTTCTTACGAAGTCCGACTTCGATCCATTAAACGGCCGGCCCACTAAGGCGCGGCCCAACGGCCCAAGGCCCATTAAGGCCCGAAACACTTTCTCTCCATATCAGTACACCTTGATGACCCTTTTTAAGCCCGACTCTCTAGGTTCGACTAGGGGTGGTCCGGTACGGTATACCGTACCAAAACTGTGATACCGTATGCCGTACCGAAATTTCGGTATCCAAAAAAATCATACCAATACCATACCAAAATTTCGGTATACCTTAAATTTCGATACGGTATCATACCAAAATTTCGGTATGGTATCAGTATCATACCTTCTATACCATTCATATGGAGGGTTTTTTACTATGCATGTCTCGTAACTCGTTAATTCGTTGTTTTGAAATTTTTAATCAGTTCAAACTCCTTAGGCCCCAATAAGATAGATTATTAATACCAAATTTTTCAAAATAATTTTTTTTAAACTTAAATAATTTACATATTTTAGCCAGTCTACTTAGTAAGACAAAAAACTTTACATAAGCACAAAATACAACTTTATATACAGATTAATTAGAACGAAGCGGCTATATTTAAAATATTAGTAAATATTAACAAAAAGCAATTGCATGGCATCTTCACGCTTTCAAAATCCTGAAACAAAAAAACACTAGAAAGGCAAAAATTAAACGTTACTTTAGTTACATAAGTAAAATATGGTGGGCCTAATGTTAGAAAGTTGTGTATAAGTTAATAATTTATGGGCTAAATAAGTTTATGAAGATCCCTAATTTTTCATTTTTTATTTTTTGAAATAATATAATATATGTTTGTGTGTATATATATATAAAATATATTAAAAATTATTGTATTTCGGTATTCGGTATAATCGGTATACCTAATTTTAAAAACTTTCATACCATTACCGTACCGAAAATTTCGGTACGGTATCATACCTTACCAAAAACTTCGGTATACCAAAATTTTCGATACGATTCGATACGATAAGGACGGTATTTCGGTATTTTTCCCCAGCCCTAGGTTCGACTCAATCGGCAAGGGAGAAATCCAAGAGTCCGGCAGTTACCTAGCCAATCCTGCAGTACTGGACCGTAACCCGATTCGAGTGCGATTTCGACCCAGTCTTTATTCGAGAACCTTACTATAGATTATGGTACTACATATAAACCCTTCAGCTGTGTCCCAATCGAGTGAGAGCCATTGTCTATGTCAAACTCACTATACTCGATTCTATGATAAAACGGGGACGAGGCAAATTGCCAAACTACCCTCCATGTCTAACATGAGTTAGTTCAATACCTTGGCCAAGGATTTCATAATTTTCCGTCGTCGTCCTCATAGGACACTTATCTCGATTACTTGCGAGATTGTGAATCCGTACCCGGCGGTCTAAGCCCGGCAATCACAAATCGTCAACAAGACCACATCTGGCTCGCTGACCCATGCAACAGCAAATCGGGTCGAGGGGAGCCAGTGACAGTCGAGACTTCAAAGTCAACTCCGCCAAAGCCCCTTTCGGTCTAAGGTTCACGTAGACTACTATAGTGTTGTCGTCGGTCATTGACACTCCTTGAGTAATAAGTCATGTTCGACCGTACGACCCGTGAGTCAGTGTCCATGAAACGATTCCATCCCCTGATTCGACTCGCATCACAAATCATGACCTCCGCTTCCAAGGGGGTATCGGCACTCGATAGGTCATCGACAAATAAGCCGTAATCGATTATCCAGCACCCAACTGGAGCCTAAGGCTTACGGACTTTTAATGCTCGAGGTTAAGAGTCCACTGGTGCCTTCCTCTCTCGTACTCATTGAGAACAGTGACTCAACTCGACACATTTGGATTTGTTCATTTATTGCTTTACCGGATGCTTAGTAAAGTACTCTTATATCCAACAAACGAACAACGCCTTTCAACAAACACACAAAAAATATCTTATTACATAAAAGGTCGACTGATAAATAAGCTATTGCCCTATACAATCTAATCCTTGTATAGCATTCGAGGGCATATTCCTAACAGTAAAGCACACAAAATATTAGTTCATTTGTTCACAAAATAATTTGTGTGCTACAACTGATTCTCCTATAGTCTTAACTTTTTTATTTATTTAATCCAATAAAGTCTCAATTTAACTACTTTCACCACTAGTTATACTGCAAATTCCGTAATTAGATTTTACGGGTATTACACGTTGGTAGCCCCCTGAAGTCCAGCCATACTCATGTCTCGATAGAGTTCTGGCTTTAAGCCTTCCAGAAAACATTCTACTTTCAGTGCATCCGTACTCACCATGTGAGTTGCGAATCTCGAAAACTGCTCAAATTTTCTGTGTACTCCGCGACTGTCATTTGTGCCCTACCGCAGATTAAGGAATTCGTTGGCGCAGTGAAGTATTTGCTCCGGAAAAGCTCATTGAATCGTTCCTAGCTCATAGTAATTGGGTCTTCAAAAGCTAAAATTGTATCCCACCAGTGGCCTGCACTTACTCCCAGCAGGAAGGCAGTGCACAAGACTTTTCTTCTTCAGGGATCCTATTGTACTGGAATATGCTTTCCAGTGTTCGAAGCCAGTCTTTGGCTGACGTAGGGTCAACAACATATTCAAATGTAGGGGGTTAAGTTCGCGAAATCTTCCCGCAATCTCAACTCTCTCTGCTTGAGAAAGTCCACCACTTGATTGTCTGTCTGTATTACGTTGTTGCATTAGTTCCTGAATCTGAGCGGATTGCTGGCGAACGAGATCCGTGAGTTGTAGAGTTGCTGTATCTCTATTATCAGCAGGAGTTGCGGGTTGCTTGCCCTTATCCGCACTCTGCTACTTTTGTCTCTTGTTCTACCATTTTTCTTTTATACCCTAATAGTCCCTACGGCCAATAAATCATATGCATAACGAAATTCATAAACATATAAAACTTACTAGCAAGGCCGCTTCCGTGCTTGAGTGTGCGTACATTGATAGTCTACAGAACCTATATCCATGTACACACTTCCACCTCAAAAGTCCTTCAGAAGCTTCAAAAGTAGGCCACGCCCTCAAAAGATCACGTACCGTGATCGCATGAACCTACAATACATGAATGCGTGGAATGAGCTTATAAAGCTCAATAAGCGAAAATTATGCATGCAATGCACGTGTCCTAATTCACATAGGCATCCGCGCCAATGCTCCCTAGACCTGATATCTTTCTTGTATTTTCTTGTCATGTAGGGCCCTCGGCTATCTTTCTATACACCATCATGTAGCTCAAATCCACTATGGATACATAAGTGACAATACCCACACTTGAGAGGCTAACCCTAGGGTGTCTTTTCATGTAATACCCGTAAATTTAATACGGGATTAATGCCTAATTATTTTTGTAATGTTCGAAATTAATGAAGTTAATTTTTGGACAAACCCGATTGTTCGAAAGCGAGCCGAAAATATTAATTGGGCACAAGAGTCAAATAAAATATTTTGGCCAAAGAAGAAATAGCAAAGCTCGAAATTGTTAAGGATGGCCAAAATGAGAAATGATCCAAATAAATAAATAGGTTCAAGTCCATAACAAATAATAGTTAATGAATTAATATGACCAATGTAGGAATTTATGTTGGCCCAAATAGGATAGGATAAGAATGAACTTGCTTAATGGCTAAGGAAAGCAATGTGAGTGGTACCTCACCACCTTGAAATCCATATATGAAAGCTATCATTTCCTAACCCCAAGTAACGAACACCAATAAAAAACCACAACACAAAAAAACGTGAATGGGGAAGAAAGAAAAAAAAAATAGAAAAAGGAATAGAAAAGCCAAGTAAAAAAAAAAAAGAGGTCCCTTAGTGGGAGGGTAATACACGTGACAACTTGTCACCACCTTGTCACTTAGAATCAATTATAAGTTGCTTCACCCCATTTTGACTATATGAAACCAACGAAACCTAAGAAAAAGAAAACCCGCATTTTTACAAGTCATAAACTCAACGTGAAAAGCACAAGAAGATAAGGAAGAAAATCAAAGCCAAAGAAAGAAGGGTCCAGCTTAGGAGGTGAGAATTCTACTTAAAACTCTTAAAAACTTTTATAAGCTTAGGTGTTTAGTGCTTGACGTGGTTTGGTGGAAGTTAGAGCAAAATAGGTGGCGGACGAAATAGGATACGTAGAATTTCGGCAAGCTCAACACCATAGATAGTTCAAGTGCAAAAAGGAGGCAACGGAACAAGTAAAGAGCCGTGAAGGAAAACGAGCTTACCCGATTTTCAACATAGAAGATCTAATCCAAATTTAGTTAAGGAGGTAGGTGGTTTTTAACCTCTACAACCCGTTTTTAAGTCCCGAAACAATGTTAGAATTCGGAAGAAAGGTCTTCCGGATTTAAGAAATATTTTCTCATGAATTTGTGGTACTTTCGTGATGCTCTTAACGTTTACGTACTTTAATTTGTATCGGAACTCAACATATGAGTTCTTGAGTGATTATGTTATATTGATGTGCTTCGTGGTGATGATTATGTGAAACATATGTTTTCGAAAGAACTGTAGCATTTATGAAGTTTGAAAATACGAGGTTATATGAACAGTTAGGTTTCAGGAGATTATAGGTTTCGGGCGATTTTGAGTTTCGATCGATTTTAAGTTCACGGGTTGTTTTAAGTTGCGAGTTATGTTTGAAATAGAATTTTCAAATGAATAGGAATCGGCCGAATTGATTTAGGGCCGCGATAGTTTGTCGCGGGCCCAACGGTTTTCGATCTGTGAGTAAATAGGCGCTTCGCTGGCTGGAACGATTTGCGAGTCATGAGATAGCGCGGGCCGACTTTGAGTTCTCGCGGGTTGACCTCACTTTCGCGGGGTGATTCATGTGAGTGGTGTCAGGTTTCTCGCGGGCTTAAAACGGGCTTCGCGGATCAGGCGACTTCGCGAATGCGGCGAAAGTGTTTCGCGAATTCGAGCGTTGACTCGAAAGTTTCTCGGGTTGACCAACATTTCTAATTGGGTTTTCGCGAATTAGATTTGGACTTTGACCGACAGTTTTAATTTTGGTTGTTTGCCCTATTTCAGGCCCAAATGTTTTATATAAAATTATTTTCAGCCCGAATCAGTTTTAAATAAAAATAGTTTCGTACTTTGACTAGGATTTTCGGGTCAACCCATATTTTAATATTTTAAGATTATTTTTGGGATTTAAAATGTTCGGCCTAGGTTGATAGCCGTATAGGTTATGTGTTACGTGTTACGTGTGAATGAGTTATGTGTGCTCTTCACGACATGCACGTGAGAGGTAATGATATCGTATAAATATAGAGATGCCTTATGGTGTCGGATGAGTGGGGTAGAGTGACCATTATTGGTCGTCAGGGTTAGACTCGATTTAGAATCTGGTGGGAGATAGGGTTTGCGACACCTGTCTACTCGGGATTGAGCCAACCGAGGTGTATACTACCGGATATATATTTGGCTCAGTGACGGCAGACAGATGTGAGATTCCTGTTTACCCGGGTTTAGTGGTACACTACTCGAGGCTTTACACCGAGGTGTAAAACCGTCGGGTTGAGATTGTGTGCTGAAGGAGCGACCCGGCACGGCCAGCGTGGGCTACCGCATGGTTTATGGCGTACTTTGCCATATCGCACGTGGGTGCCGAGTTTAGCCTAGGGCCCTGTTTTGTGTTGAGATGTGACATAGGTTTGAGCTTGTATTTTATTTTGATGTGAGGATTTGGGATTGGGTTGAGTGCACGCACACATTTTATGTTTTTACTACCACCTAATGGGCAGTTGTTTAGGGTTTTACTTTTCAGGTGAGACTGAGCCCGACACCGATGCGATGGGTGTCAGGGTGACCTTTAGGCTGGCTGGCAGTGGTGACTCCACGGGCTTTTGAGGACGGCGAAGTACATGGGACGCGACCTGTGGAATGGCGTAGTATAGTGGAGTAGTGTTAGATTTTTGGGGCTTCGGCCCGATGTGTTTATGTGACGTTGTTTTTTAAACTCGATATTAGAAAATATATGTGTAATATTACTTTAAAGGTTTTTGTCGGACGGGTCTTCCGCGACTTACGTTGCGAAAATCCGCCAAATTATTTAATTAGGAGGTAGGGTCGCCACAGGTGGTATCAGAGCACAACCTCTCGCAGTACGGTGCTGGTTCGAGGACGAACCAGGCGGAAGCTGGTGGGCATGTGACGCTCGGGGCCGAAGAAGGCGGGGTGTGATCGCCGGTGCCAGAGAGGGGCACGGACAAGGAGCGGCTCCTGGCAGGCTTCTAAGCGAAGGGGTACATGAATGAACCGATCCCACACCCGAATGAGAGGGGATCCTCCGACAGACAATGTATGGGCGTGTCAGGCTAAGAATCGTATAAGAAAATATAGTACTACTCATATTACCAAGGTCGACCTACCTTTTCGGAAGTCCATATATAGAAACTGCGAAGTTAAGCGTGCTTGACTTGGGGCAATCTAGGGATGGGTGACCCCTTGGGAAGTTTGCCCAGGGTGCGTGTGATCGAGGACGAAGCACGCTGAAAGGTTAAATGGTGGTACAGTGGGGCCAGACTATCAGTCGGAGTGTGGTGAGCCCAACCCCACTGGTCCCGGTAGGGACCGATGCTACAGTGACACTCGGTATGGGACGGGATGTTACAGGTGGTATCAGAGCGTAGGTTTAACAGATTCTGAAGACTGTCCATTAACTGCCGCTCTTTTATGTCCATTAACTACCAAGGAGCGAGTTTGCAGGAGAAACTAGTGGTAGGGACGAATCTGAGTCACCGACTCGCGAGCGCGACACAATTCACCGTCTGACTGAGCTAATCCAACGACAGTCAGACCAGATCAATGACTTAATCCATCACGTAGCTCATCTGAGCATCGTTCCTCCCCGCATCATGATCGCGTAGAGATTATCGGTGAGCAGTTCCTTAAACTCAATCCCCCTGTTTTTGCCGAGGCCACTAACCCTGCGGTGGCCGAGGACTAGATCGGCACGATCGAAGATCTCTTTATATATAGTTGCGTGCCGGAGAATGAGAAGGTGCTATATGCCGTTTCTCTACTTCGGGGAAGCTCGCTTTTTTGGTGGAACACTGTAAAGATGTTAGATGACCCTGTATCTATGACATGGAAACGCTTCAGGGAGCTCTTTTGACAAGTACTTCACTGCTCATGACCAGGAGCAGCGGATATACGAATTTATGAATCTGAAGCAAGGGCGCATACCAGTGGCGGAGTACATCCGCAAATTCAAAGAATTGTCCCGCTTTGCCCCTCACCTTGTAGCAACTGATACACTAAAGGTGATGAGATTCCTTAGGGGGCTAAAACCCGAGTTCTATCGGGATCTAATTGTGGCTGGCGTGCGATAGTTGGGTTTCCGCCAAGCGACAGAGCGTGCATTGATAGCAGAACATGCGGAAGGAGTGGTAAGGGAAGCTCAGGAAGCGAACCGGAAGAGGGAAGCTCAGTAAGGAGGAGGTAGCCAGAAACGTCAATTTTTCAGCAAGGACCAGAAGAGCAAAGGCAACCAACCGGGTCAACAGAATTGGTGCCCGAACACTAAACAGGGACCGGCCAATGTCCCAATCGACCATTGAATCCAGCGCCCCAGTGCCAACAGTGCTGGCAGAATCATTTTGGCGTATGTTATGGACCACGCCCAGTACAGACTCTGCAATGCTTCAGGTGTGGGGAGACCGGACATATCGCACGGAATTGCACGAATGGTCAGCCTCTACTACAGAATCAGCCGCAGAATCTGATCCAACCTCCACCAGTGCCTGCAAGAGTTTTCACGTTGACGAATGAGGGGGCGGAGGCAAACCCGACCGTAATTACTGGTATGTTGAATATCTTTCACGTACCATCTTCAATTTTGATCGATTCCGGAGTGACACATTCGTTTGTGTCGGCTAATTTCGTGGCTAGGGCGGGAATCTATCCCACCCATTCTTTATGCAACTACATATTCTCTTTACCCCATGAAGACCCTACTCGGACAAATCTTGTGGTGAAAAATTGTCCCATTACTATAGAGGGTAGGGACTTGAATGATGATCGAATAGTGATTCCGATGAATGATTACGATGTCATATTCGGGATGGATTGGCCTCGAAATACGGGGCTATCATTGACTGCTCGAAGAAGGTAGTCCGATTTCAATCACCCGAGGGAGGAGAGTTTCAATTTTCTAGCAAGACGAATAGAAAACAAATCCCTCAGATTTCAGCTTTGAAAGCCCAGCGACTCGTGAACACGGGTTGCGAATCATTTTTTATCTTCACGGTGAAAGCTGAGGAATCTTCTCAGCGGAAGCTTGAGGAGGTTCCTATAGTGAATGAATATCCCAATGTGTTTCTCGAGGATCTCTCGGGATTACCCCCAGATCAGGAAATTGAATTTGTAATCGATCTTGTGCCTGGAGCTGCCCCAATTTCTAAAGCTCCGTATCGGTTAGCACCGAATAAACTGCGGGAGCTGAAAGAGCAATTGGAAGAATTGTTGCAGAAGGGTTTTATTCAACCCAGTTTTTCGCCTTGGGGAGCCCCGTTATTATTTGTGAAGAAAGACGGGTCGATGAGACTGTGCATCGATTATCGTGAACTCAATAAAATCACGATTAAGAACAAGTACCCATTGCCTAGAATTGATGATTTGTTTGACCACCTACAAGGGGTGACGGTGTTCTCGAAAGTCGACCTACGTTCCGGTTATCATCAATTGAAGATCCGTGAGAAAGATGTTCCCAAAACCGCATTCAGCACGAGGTACGGTACGGCCACTACGAATTCTTGGTCATGCCTTTTAGGCTAACGAACGCCCCAGCTGCTTTCATGGATCTGATGAACCGAGTGTTTAAGGAATTTCTGGACCGCTTTGTTATCGTCTTTATAGACGATATCTTCGTATATTCTAAGATGAAGGAGGAACACGAGGAACACCTGAGAACGATTTTTGGAATTCTTCGAGAGAAACAGCTGTATGCCAAATTCATGAAATGCGAATTTTGGTTGGAACAAGTGGCTTTTCTGGGGCATATCATTTCAGAAAGCGGAATATCGGTGGATCCCAACAAGATTGAAGCAATAGAAAATTGGCCACGACCGACCACTCCCACTGAAGTTCGAAGTTTTCTCGGGCTTTCTGGATATTATCGGAAGTTCATTAAGGACTTTTCTAGCATAGCCTCGACGCTTACCAATTTCACGAAGAAAAATGTCCCATTCTAGTGGACAGAAGAATGTGAGCGGAGTTTTCAGGAGCTAAAGTAACAGCTGACGACTGCTCGGTTTTCAGGAGCTAAAGTAACAGCTGTCCCATTCTAACGATACCTTCGAGTGCTGGAGGATTTTCGGTGTATTGATGCCTCAAAGAATGGCTTGGGGTGCGTGTTAATGCAAAATGGGAAGGTAATGGCTTATGCCTCCTGACAGTTGAAACCGAACGAGAATAATTACCCCCCACATGATCTGGAACTCGTTATAGTGGTGCTTGCCCTAAAAATCTAGCGACACTATCTCTACGGAGAAAGGTGCGAGGTCTTTACGGATCACAAGAGTCTGAAGTACTTCTTCACGCAGAAGGAGTTGAATATGTGGCAAAGTAGATGGCTCGAACTAGTAACGGACTACGACTACGTGATAAATTATCACCTAGGGAAAGCTAACGTGGTCGCAGACGTTCTGAGCCGAAAAGTCGTAAATGTTGAATTGAGTCAGCTCGGAGTTGAGGTAATCAATTTTGGGGAAATTAAAGCAAAATTGGCAGCGCTGACACTTAAGCCGACGATGTTAGACCGAATTCTTGAAGCGCAAAAAGAAGATGAGTTGTATTTGAAGGTTCGAAATGAACGAGAAGGAGATGTCTCATCGGAGTTCGAGAAGACGGAAGCTTGCGATTCAGAGGCCGCTTATATGTGCCGAAAGATGAAGAAATCCGTCGAACCCTAATGATGGAGGCACATACGATGATCTACTCAGTGCATCTCGGTGCAACGAAGATGTATCGAGATTTGCGATGAACTATTGGTGGGCAGGAATGAAGAAGGATGTTCCTACTTTCATAAACCGATGCCTAACCTGTCAAAAGATCAAGACAGAACATCAAAGGCCGGCAGGAATTTTTCAACCTTTGACAACTCCCGAGTGGAAGTGCGACCATATAACAATGGATTTCGTCATCGGATTACCGAAGACCGTAAAAGGCCACGACGCAATTTCGGTAATTGTCGACAGACTGGCTAAGTCTGCCCATTTTATGTCTATCAATCAAACCTATTCCATGGAGAAGTACGCAGAGTTGTATATCCAATAAATAGTGAGACTCCATGGGATCCGATGTCAATTGTCTCAGATCGGGATTCGAGATTTCTGTCTCAGTTTTGGGTGAGCTTACAGAAGGCTTTCGGGATTAAACTGCCTTTTTAGCTCAGCTTATCATCCCCAGACTGACGGACAGTCGGAAACAACAATCCAGACGCTCGAGGAAATGTTGAGGGCGTGTGTTTTGGATTTCCGAGGAAGCTGGAGTAAATACCTTCCACTGATCGAATTTTCTTACAACAACAGCTATCAAGCGACGATTGCGATGGCGCCTTACGAAGCCTTGTATGGGCGTAGATGTCGACCCCAATTCATTGGGATGAAATCGGGGAAAGGCGATGTTAGGACCCGGAATGGTTCGTGAAATTACTAAAGCTGTTAGTAAAATTCGGGAGAGGATGCAAATGACCCAAAGTCGTCAGAAGAGTTATGCAGATAAAAGAAGAAGACCATTGGAATTGAGGAGGGTGATCAAGTTTTTCTAAAGGTATATAGGACGTTACGAGACGAAAAGGGAAGCTAAGTCCGAGATATATAGGACCCTTCAAGATTTTGAAAAGAGTCGACGAAGTGACGTATCAGCTAGAACTGCCGACATCATTAGCACAAGTCCATGACGTCTTCCACGTGTCTACGTTACGGAAATACTTGTCGGACCCGAACCATGTGCTACGAAGTGAAGCACTTCACCAGCAATTGAAACGGGACTTAAGTTACGAAGAAAGACCGGAAGAGATTCTAATGTACGAGGTGAAGCGACTCAAGAATAAAAATATCCCCCTAGTGAAGATCTTGTCGCGGAACCAGACGATGGAAGAAGCCACTTGGGAACTAGAAGACGAAATGCGCGAGAAATACCCCAGTTGTTTCAGACGACTTAAATTTCGGGGCCGAAATTTCTTTTAAGAGGGGAGGATGTAATACCCGTAATATTAATAAGGAATTAGTGCCTAATTATTTTAGTAATGTTCGAAATTAATGAAGTTAATTTTTGGACAAACCCGATTTTTCGAAAGCGAGCCGAAAATATTAATTGGGCCCAAGAGCCAAATAAAATATTTTGGGCCAAAGAAGAAATAGCAAAGCCCGAAATTGTTAAGGATGGCCAAATGAGAAATGATCCAAATAAATAAATATGTTCAATATAACATAATCACTCAAGAACTCATATGTTGAGTTCCGATACACATTAAAGTACGTTAAGAGCTTCACGAAAGTACCAAAAATTCATCCGGAAGACCTTTCTTCCGAATTCTAACATTTTTCGGGACTTAAAAACGGGTTGTAGGGGTTAAAAACCACCTACCTAACCTCCTTAGCTAAATTTGTAGTAGATCTTCTATGTTGAAAATCGGGTAAGCTCGTTGTCCTTCACGGCTCTTTACTTCTTCCTTTGCCTCCTTTGTTGCACTTAAACGAACTATGGTGTTGAGCTTGCCGAAATTCTACGTCTCTTGTTTCGTCCGCCACCTATTTTGCTCTAACTTCCACCAAACCACGTCAAGCACTAAACACCTAAGCTTATAAAAGTTTTAAGTAGAATTCTCACCTCCTAAGCTCGACCCTTCTTTCTTTGGCTTTGATTTTCTTCCTTATCTTCTTGTGCTTTTCACGTTGAGTTTATGACTTGTAAAAATGAGGGTTTTCTTTTTCTTTAGGTTTGTTGGTTTCATGTCGTTGGTCAAAGTCCAAATCTGATTCGCGAAAACCCAATTTGAAATGTTGGTCAACCCGAGAAACTTTCGAGTCATCGCTCGAATTGGCGAAAGACTTTCGCTGCATTCGCGAAGTCGCCTGATCCGCGAAGCCCGATTTAAGCTCTCGAGAAACCTGACACCACTCACATGAATCACCCCCGAAAGTGAGGTCAGCCCGCGAGAACTCAAAGTCGGCCCGGCGCTATCTCATGACTCGCAAATCGTTCCAGCCCGCGAAGCGCCTATTTACTCACAGATCGAAAACCTTTGGGCCCGCGACAAACTATCGCGACCCCAAAACTCAAATAAGCCATTAGATCTTTTACTCAGGCTTGTTAGGCCCATCGTATGAGTAACCTCTGTAGACTATAAGATGTAATTGTGCTTTGATTTTATTAGCTGTCTTCAATGTTTGGGGCTTTTATTGTATTAGTCCATAGTTTAGGACTAGTTTCATATATATACCAAGTCTGTTTGGTATAAATAGCATTGTAATCATTGGGCTTAATAGAGAAAGTTTTAGAATTTGATCTGAAGGGCCGACGAACTCAATCCTAGAGAGAGAAATAACAAACACTTTCTCACACTAGAAGATTCTCTCTCGTGTTCTTCATAGAAAGGTTTTCTATCGAAATTCAATTCAACAATTCTAATAGATTATCTTAGAATTCTTGCCTAGGATCGTAGAGTTGATAATCTTGGGAACTAACAATTTGATCTGAATTGTTAGATTCAGATCGAAATTCAATTCTGAAAAGTTTCGATAGCTCGATGAACCTTTTGCGCGAAACCAAAAATTCGATCTAAAGGCTCAATTCTATGCTTATGTGATTTGATTTTGATCTCTATGTGCTCGCAATAGTGTTAGAAATCATTTGTGATTCGATCGGTATAGATTTCAATTCAAATTTGACTGAATTTAGATTGTTAGAAATTACTGTTTGCGATTGAATATTATGAACTCGTACTGATTTTGCTCAAATTGGCCATACTTTGCTTCATAACATGTTTAATCGTCTGTTCGCGTGTGATTAGCTGATAGATTCGAGCTATTACCTGCAATTTCACTAACTAATTTGCTGTTTTCGCTTGAATCTGTGTTAAAATCGTATTCTGTACTTCATTGCTTAATTTCAATTTTTCTCGCTAGTCTTTCAATCGGATTTAATTTCTCGATCGAAAACTCCGTGCGAAAAATTTTAGTTAGAATACGAATTAGGTACTAAAGTCGTTGCTGTAAAGAGCGTTTAGCGAGAATCTTTTTCAAAGAGAGTCATTTTGATTTTACGTGCGTACATTTTTTCTCTCGAAAAACATTTTCGGTTTGACCAAGCGAAAAATCATTTGAGCTCGTAAAACTTTTTCGATCAATCAATTTATTTTGACTCGGTGAGAAACTTACTAACAGTACTCTCTTAACGTTCGAGATAAATCCATGCACTGAAAAAATTTCTCGACCGAAAGATTTGTAGCAATTATTTTCGCTCAAAAATTTTTCCGCTAACAGTACTCATCACACGAAAATAGCCGCACATTTACTTCGAAGATTACTTTTTATCAAACTTTAAAGATTGAATGAAAAACAATTCTCGATCATTGTCGAATCAAACGCTACTAACATTCTTACGGCCTACGACTCATTTAGAGAAAAATCAGAGAATAGCTTACATGATCTCTATCAGAGATATCTCACACTTCTCAATTAGATGAGGAAAATAGAAATCTCCAAGATAAACATGGAGACAACATTCGTTTTCTATCCTCTCTGCACTCGGAATGGAAAAAGATATCCACTCAAATCAGACAAAACAAAGAACTTGAGGAGTTGGATATTCATGCCATGTTCGACAATCTTGCACAACCCGAGGAAGATCTAAGCGAGATACAGAAGGAGCAGAAGGGCAAACAGATCGAAGATACAGTTGCCCTAGTGTCAGAGAAGCGGAGATCACGTAAAGAAAAATTCATTAGGCCTCCTACCCCTTTAGAGTCGGAAGATGAATCTAACTCAGATGTCAAGCCAAATAACAAAGCACTAGGAAAGCAGTTAGCTCTATTTAGAAAGATGATGAGCAAGCAGTACTTCAAGAAGAAATCCTCATCATTGGCCAAACGACTTCGGACCTCAAGATCAAAGAAAAAAGAACGTGCACCCGAGACTTTCGAAGTCAAGAATACCAAAGAGCCAAACAAATGCTTTAACTGCGGCAAGCCCGGTCACTACGCCCAAGAGTGCACTCCCCCGAAGAAGATGGATGCCAACTCCTACTCCAAGAAGCTTCAACTCACTAAGCAAAAAGAAGCTGAAGTAGCCCTTATGGCGGAACAAGACCACTGGCTCGAGGATACGTCTACTTCTGACGAGGAGAATCACGACCTAATGGCCCGCCTGACTGGAACTGAGACGCCGAAACCTCCAACCAGACGGACGATGACCAAGCATCTGAATCTTCACAGGAGGTAGTCTCTCCGTCCACATTATTGACCATGTTAGAATCGTATCAATCAAATTGCGCTAACATGAACGTGAGCAGAAAAGTGTAAAGGAAGTAAAGAAGAAACTATCTAAGTCTCTAGAGAGAATAGCTAGTCTCGAGCTAGAACTTAGAAGCTCTAGTGCAAAAATATAAGAACTAACTAAGAGCTTGAAAATTAGTGAGACTATGAATCCTCCGATAGAGCAACATAGTTTAAAAGTTAAGAAAATAGAAGACAGGCTAGAGAATAACTATAATTGCTTGGTTAGGAATCTCAACGAGAAAGCTAGCCACAATTGTAGATTAACAGATGCAACTGCTAACGTCACTAACTTAGAAGCCCAACTAGATAAATCCAATAATAAAGTTAGTGAACTTGCTAATGAACTTGATACCTGTAAAACCGCCAACCTGACGGTGGAAAATAACTATGCTCTCTTAGGCGAAGAACGTAAGAAGTTATATGCCAAAATTAGAAATTTGACGATCTTCTTACGAGATGGGGACAAACTGAACAGACTGTGTTTCTAAATCAACCGAAGGATATAGAACTCTATCCAATAGAGGCTTAGGTTTCACTATGCGTGCTGAAGAATAAAGAAACATACAATGTAAAATACATGGGTTTAGGACTAACATCTCTTATGAACTTTACTATAGCAGACGACTTAGGTGCTTTAGAATTAGCTAAGAGAGGAGCCACACTTAGGGCCCAGATTTACAAAGACTTAAATGATAGTTACAAATCTAGCGAAATAGCCTTGATGCGTGACTGTTATATAGTCAAACCTCCTGATCCTCAACCTGAAACTATGGAAGCAAACAGTTACATTCTGAAAATTCTCTCTACAAACCTCCTATCGTGAAATAGATAGAGGAATTACAAGCTACATTAGAAAAAGAAAGAGAGGATTTTGAAGCGGAAAAAAAAAATCCTAAAGGAGATAGAAAATCTCAAAGCTTCTTCTGTTGGGGATGTGACGGTAGATAAATAAATCCCATATATCGTGAGTTTAGTCACCGATTCTCATAGGATGAGAGAGGGGCACCGGTGAGCTATTATCCTTCGATATTGAATTAGTCCATAAGTCTTAGACCTCAGTAGGGTGATTGAGTGTCGATCATGACTTATTTGTTAACGACTCTAAAATGGTTGTGCCACCATTCACTGGGAAACGGGAGGTCGTGACTTTGGTATAAGTTGAATCAAGGAATTAACTTGTACTTGGACACAACTCATAATCGACGATCACATGGGCCTTATTGTTAGTTTAGGTGGCATCAATGATCGATCGATTGACTATAGTAGTGTGCGTGGACCTTAGACCAAAGGGTCTTTGATGTAGTTGACTTCGGGGTCTTGACTTGTCACTAGTTTGCTAGGCCCGCCTTGTTCGAACACGACATGAGTCGGCGGCGATATGCGGTCTTGACAACGAAGGGTAACTGCGTGCTTAGACTATCGTGAGGGATTCACTGTCTCGTTCGTAACCGGGATGTGTGTCCTATGCGTATTTGGGGACGAGAAATTACGAAGTATTCGGCCGAAGCTATAAACTGACCCACGTGGGACGTGGAGGGCAATTTAGTAATTTCGCTAGTCACGAATTCATCATAGAGTCGAGTTTAGTAAGTTTGACGTAACCACGACTCTTACTCGACCGGGACATTTGTGAAGGGTATACGTACGATGATAATCAATAGTCGGTTCGTAGATCGAAGATCATACTCAACACGGGATCTATTCAGTACTGTGCGATTGGCAAGGCGCTTACTGAATTCTTGGATTCCTCCCTTGCCGGGTTGAGACAGACCAAGAGAGTCAGGCTTAAAAATGATCATTGTGATAGTGCATAACTAATATGAGATGTAAATTGATTTAACGGTCTTAGAGACGTTAATAAAAACATTGAATACAAGTTTTAGAAACTGCATTTATATGGACGTAAAGTCACGGAACGAAGTGATGAAGAATGAGGCGTAAATAGGGTTCAAAATGACGAACAAGGCTCGTCACGGTGATGAAGCCTGTCTGCAAAGAAGCAGCAGCTTCAAAAATTGATATCTCACAATCTAGAACTCGGATTGAGAATCCCTTTAATTGTAATCAATACTGGTGAATTTTTTCTCTATGGTTAACATTTCAGGGCAATCGGACATCGTTTACCCTCAATCTGAGAGAAATACAAAACTGTCGCAATGCTGTCAAAGGCGTCACGGCCGTGAACGTCTTGCACGTGGCCGTGACGACCGGCTGTGGGCGAGCCATAGGCTGCCCGACAGTGTCACGGCCGTGATACTTATAGTCGAGGCCGTGAAAGCCTACAGGCTATAGTCACGGCCATGACAGTGGCCGTGACGAACGGCAGAAGATGGCCAATGATGATTCATGGCCGTGACAGGCCGGACGAGGCCGTGAACGCGCATCAAAATGTCATTTTCTTGGCCAAACCTAACCCAATTTCTTTTGTTGTTCTTTTGTTATTATTGTGGGACAATATCTAGTTATTAGATGATAAAATTCCAAAGAAATAATGCAAAGATGAGTCATGTAGCACATGATCTCATTTGATTGAGCTTAGAGTCATTTTCTAAGTTGAAAATGGACATTTATTAATATTTCTTGGAGAAAATTCGTCCATAACAATTGAAGTCTTTCTCACACTATCTTAAATATTTTAGAGAGAAGCTAGAGCATTTGGGGCTGTTCTTGAGAAAACCCTAAGTGTTTGTGAGTTTTAGAAATCACACACACATACTATCTCTACACAACTATTCTTCACTTCATCTAGCCATCATTGGGGAGCTGAAGTCTGTGGCACGTCACGGTGTCGATATGACTCGCTTCGGCACTGTTCGTGAGCTACGGGAGCTAAGGATCTTCACAACGAGGGTAAGTTCGTTATACCTGTTAGGTTACCCGGTGTCTCCCGGAGACGCCACGTCCCCGGATACTGTGCGGAATACATATTTTCCGGGTTCCCCGATTGCCCTCGTAGCTTGGATCAGAATAGTAACACTTAGACACGTAATAGGGCGGGTCAGACCCGTAGACAATTACAAGCTGAAACGAGTAGCAATTCCTCGTCCTTTTCTTCAAGACTTCGTCGATGGTGGATGGCACTAGATCGTCACGCCGACCTCGCAGTGTACCACGGAATCAGTTATCTAATGATGGCTAGAGAGAACTGAGCCGTCGCGTGGGAGAAAAGTGTGTGCGTTCGGTGTGTGTGTGTGTGTGTGTTTTGTGCCTTGTGATGGACGAAAATTCTCATATGGAGCACGAAATTCTCTTATAAATTATGAAAAAGGGCTGCCCTATTTATACTAAGATAGAACCAAAAATCCCATGAATATCTCGAAGATATGATTTTCGAATTTTACTCCTTAAGCGGAGAGATTCTTTAGCCATATCTTACTCTCTTTTGAATTCCAAATTCAAACTTAAGGAAACTTGCTATTGTTAGAAAACCAACTTAAATACCAAGTCAAACTAAGCATATTTAAATATAGTATAAAATTCGAAGTTTAATCCTAGATTAATTTCGAAATTTCAACTTAAAATAAATAATATTCCAAACATATTTTTTCCATATTTATATTTAATTTTCGAACTTATTCCCCAAGGTATAATTCGAAAATCAGCTTAGAGTTAAATTCCAATTTTACTCACAAGCCTTTAAAGTTAGTTTCATACGAAGTCCGACTTCGGTCCATTAAACGGCCCGAGGCCCACTAAGGCGCGGCCCAACGGCCCAAGGCCCGTTAAGGCCCAAAACACTTTCTCTCCTTATCGGTACACATTGATGATCATTTTTAAGCCCGACTCTCTAGGTTCGACTCAATCGGTAAGGGAGGAATCCAAGAGTTCGGTAGTTACCTAGCCAATCACGCAGTATCGGACCGTAACCCGATTCGAGTGCGAATTTCGACCCAATCATTATTCCAGAACCTCACTGTAGATTATAGTACTACGTATAAACCCTTCAGTTGTGTCCCAATCGAGTGAGAGCCATGGTCTATTTCAATCTCACTGAACTCGATTCTATGATAAAACGAAGACGAGGCAAATTACCAAACTATGGCAGCCCCTCCTTCCACCACTACTTTCTACACTAGTCTACACGACTAATGTCCTAATAACAAAATAGATCTTGTAAAATCTGGTATAAAATTATCGTAACGGTTTCTACAAAATCATCCTGGGCCCTAATTACATAGGAAAGCGTGCATGCGGGTCAGAATAAATCTATCTACTGGGCCTCCACGAGGTCGCATCCATGCACACACTTCCATCTCAAAAGCCCACAGAAGCTTCAAAAGTCGGCCTCGCCGTGAAAATGATCACGTACCGTGATCGCGGGGTCCTACAACACATAAAACATGGAATGAGCTTATAAAGCTCAATAAGTAAAAATCACGCATGTAATGCACGTGACCTAAATAGCGAAGGCATTCGCGCCAATGCTATTAACTCCTCATGACCTTCTCATTCTTTTCCTTTCATATTTGGGCCCCTTCGGCTTTCAATCTTACTATGCTCCATATAGAGCTCAAACCCCTAAGGGTATAAGTGGCAGTACACACATTGGGAGGCTAAACCCGAGTACTCCATCTGTGCGTAATCCTATGGTGCCTTTCAATCCCAATGCGGTACACACTGAGAGGCTACCAGTGCCTTTCAATCCCAGTGTGATCCACACTGAGAGGCTACGAGTGCCTTTCAATCCCAATGCAGTCCCATTGAGAGGCTAACCCGGGTACACAAATTTCATTTAACCCTAAGCCGCCTTTCCATCCCAATGCGGTCTGGCACGCGGGCGCTTCTCACTGGTAGCTTACTACGAGGTCGCCAACACTCGAGATTCCCTCGGTGCCGCTCATACCCTCGAGTCGCATCCTCCAGGTTGCATCTCCCGCTACGGGGTATTCCCCCTACCTTTCGTGAATCAGGTAATTCGGCTTCGTGAATCGCCGTGGTAGCATAGAAGAGCCGTGACTCATCATTGAGTCGACAGAAATGCCTATATCGGCAAATATACATCGCTCTCAAGCGATCTTATACTCATGCACGCTATTTCCCTGACTCTCATACTAGTCGTGCGTACACATGCTCATGCCATGAGTATGCGTGTCATATCATCATATAACGTAATTAAATCACGTAAGAACTCACATAAAATCATATAAGCACATAGACACGTCACATAAAATCATAAAAGCATATAACACATAATTTTATGCACATAAAAATTATGTGTTGTAGTTGCGATTTCCACTTACCTGGTATCCTTAGCTACTTAGCTTATCGTACTTGTAAATTGTTAACCTTCAAACCCTAAGTATAGGAACATATAAAATTATGGTTTGTTAGTCTAATTACAGTTTTACTAAAATGGCTTAATTTAGGAAACCCTAATTTTTAACTTTTATAAATTTCGAACTCTAAAATTTATAATTTTAACTTAAACTGAGAAATACCATTTCAAAGATAGATCTCGAGTGGAATTGTGAAATGTTATTGATACAAATCTCAGCATGTTTCTAAAAAAAAATGGATCTCGATATAGATTATGATTTCGAGCTTGCTAACGGAATAAGATCTCGACATAAAGCATGAAATGATTTCGATATGTGCATGTAAAGATCTCGATATGCCTTATTAGATGGATCTCGAACTAAAGTGTGTATTAGAACTCGATATTTCAAGATAAATCTCGATATCAATATTAAAATAAATTCCGACATTTAAACACTACATAGAGATCTCGGCATAAAGTAATTCTCGACATGGTGTTTGCATAAATCTCGAGACATGTGTCGACATTGGAATAATGATTTCAAGACATTGCAAAGAAAATGAATCTCGACATTTAATAAACAATGCACCAAGATCTCGATATTCATTGTATTAAATAGATCTCGATAAAAATAAATCTCGACATTGTATTGTATAAATATCGAGCTTTAACTGAAATGCTATTAATATAAATCTCGAGTTTGATCTCGAGATTTCACCTAAAGTTTCGAAGTTATAACTAAAGAATTCGATACCAACATTTAAGATAGACCTTAGCGTGAATCTCGACATACATCACACTCTTAACACTAGACATTCTAACACTTTCGATCAAAAGTCTACTCTTGTCAAGAACTGTTAGAATATGGTGTTAACTTCAACTATTCTTAAACCTTTGAAAATTAATTTATATAACACCTAAACAACTCATTCTTTCGTGCCTAAGGTTCTTAAAGCATATTACAACTTAACTAAAAACACATAAAATTGCGGTAGGAGTAGCTATTCCAAACTTCATAAAACGTGATTATAGAAATCCCAAATATTTGCGAAACCCTAAACATTAAACCCGTACAAACCCAAAATATAACTTCTCGAGGCTAGTATTCTCTAAGACATGTAAGTAAAACACATAGTTATAATAAGAAGTAATACCCCTTTTTGTCTGAGGCTCAATTCGATCTATGTTTAGCCAAGTGCTTCCTTTCTTCACCAAGTTTTCGTGAGTTCTTGCTTATGATATGTAAAACTATGTACTTTCTTATCCTCACCACACCTTTGCGTGTCATAATCAACAAATGACGTTGATTTTTAATCAGGTCTATCCTAATTTCAAGTGATAGTATAATTTATTATTATATAGGTTTCCCTTCCAATTAAGTAATCGACACAATAAGTAATCATATATTTCAGCTTATTATTTTCCTTCATCGAAGCTTACGTTTACTAGGTTCTATATTTCGATAACCTATATTTTCAAACTAGTGTCAATTCTTTTGGAATTCTTCCTAAGTCCCAAATCAATTTCTCTATCAAAGTTAAAAATTCACCCTAACACAAAATCAATTAAACATATAATATGCAATCACGTTAACATATAATGTGTATGCAAATTTATTTACGTATCAATTTTCTGGTAGTCCTAGCTTCTTTAATTAATCCAACGAAATTTCTAATTCACTGCTAATTAAATCGTAAATCCCGTAATTAAATTTTATGGGTATTACACAAACTACCTCCATGTCTAACATGTGTTAGTTCAATACCTTGTCCATGGATTTCGTTATTTCACGACGCCGTCCTCACAGGACACTTATCTCGATTACTTGCGAGACTGTGAATCCGTACTCGGCGGTCTTAGCCCGGCAGTCACAAAACGTCATCAAGACCGCATCTGGCCTGCTGACCGATGCAACAGCAAATCGGGTCGAGGGGAACCAGTGACAGTCGAGACTTCGAAGTCAACTCCGTCAAAGCCCCTTTCGGTCTAAGGTTCACGTAGACTACTATAGTGTTGTCGTCGGTCATTGACACTGCTTGAGTAATAAGCCATGTTCGACCGTACGACCCGTGAGTCAATGTCCGTGAAACGATTCAATCCCTTGATTCGATTCGTATCGCAAGTCGTGACCTCCGCTTCCAAGCGGGATATCGACACATGATAGGTCATCGACAAGTAAGCCGTGATCGGTTATCCAGCAACCAGATGGAGCCTCAGACTTACAGACTTTTAATGTTCGAGGTTAAGAGTCCACTGATGCCTTCCTCTCCCGTGTCCATCGAGAATAATGACTCAATTCGACACATTTGGATTTGTTCATTTATTGCTTTACCGGATGCTAAGTAAAGAACTCATATATCGATAAACGAACAATGCCTTTCCATAAACACAAGAAATATTTTATTACACAAAAAGCCGAACGATAAATAAGCTAATGCCAATCTAATCCTCGTATAGCATTCGAGGGCATATTCCTAACTGTTGATCTTTTTGGTCGTGCACTGTATTTGAGTTTTGATGATTCCATGTACTTAAGATGAGATAGGCACTACAAATTTAGCAATTCGAAATGTGTATCATGTGCTTGTACTTGAGCGAATTACATCTTGACACTGTGATTCCATTGCAACATGACTTATGTGATACCACTGTGATCATTGATTCCACCGTCATGATATCATTGTTACGTAATTTTGGAAAGTATGATTAAATCGAATGATAAGTGACTTTGATCTTTGTGTAAAATGACGTGATTAATGCTTGATGTGCTGCGCTATGCAAATTAGAGTAAGGATTATGCGTTAACTTGATAAATGGTAAATATGATATACATGGTAATGATATTACTGCTGGAATCTGCCTATATATGGAATGCGATCGTCTATATCCTTGAATGTGCTAATTATGGATATTATATACCAATGATATAATTGCATGAATGTTATCCGTTTTAAGATATGCTGAAATAGGAATTATATGATATGGATGCATTTAATTCGAGCTTATCTGTTTAAGTTATTACACTTGTGCTATACATGGAAAGGATATATGCTATACATGGAAAACACGTCATCCACTGAAACTTGTCTATCTTTAGGAAGAAATCATGCAGATATCATTAGCAATTGCATCTAAAATGTTAGAGTCAAACGAATTCTTTCCCAGTGCGAACATGGTATTTATTTGAATTGAAGTTCGTGATTTATGTGCTACATAATTGATAAGATGCTGAGTGGAATCATATATGGCATCTTCGTAAGTACCACCGTGCAAATATGGTTAAGATCTGCCTATATGGTAAGGAAAAGGTATTTAGAGTAAGATTTCATGCAAATTAATGAATATGACCGTTGTGATGCTTAGAGCTTAATTTGGCATGATAATGGAATGATGTGCGGAACTGGTGATTGCGATTGACATTCCATATGAAGTGTGTGATACGAACAGGGTTATATAAGACAACAAACGAACGAACAAACGAACACACACGAGATAGCAAGAACAGAGATCTGAATTAGAGCGGTTGATTTGCGAATTATTACTCTCTGTTTTGTGCTTTTGTGCTTTTATTTTGCGATTGTTGAGTGCACCCTAAGTTAGAAAAACTACCATCCCAATCTGAGCGTGAGTGAGCCTCGCAAGAAGACAAGAGCGAAGCGCGCCTTTCGTGAAGGAAGGATTTGAGATCCAGCTGACCTTCGGGAGGGAGCTGTTTCCAGTCGGAGAATAGGGATTCTCTGGAAACGATGTGGAACGAAACTCGGCTTTAGATACCCTAGCTGCGGACTAGTGTTCATCTTGGTCTTGGTTGTGTAAGGACGATTGGTCACTTCTTTAACCAGCTACGGTAACATAATGAATTGATCAAACTCTTGAGGAGCAAACATCAAGGAGAGGACTAAACCACACTTGGGGATATAACCTCTATAAATCCTGGTGTTATTTACTTTTCTGTTCACTTGCAGTCACGCGGATTCACTCGACCAACAGTTAAGGGAATAACCATCATAACATCTTAATTCCGCTGTTCTCGTTTTAAAAGATACATTTGATCAAAGAAGCAAAAAGTTTTTAGTAGCCTAATTCACCCCTCCCTCTTAGGCACATACTTTACTTCAATTGGTATCAGAGAGGGTTACTCATACGACGGGCCTAACAAGCCTGAGTAAAAGGTCTAAGGGCTTCTTTGAGTTTCGATGTGTTGCAGAAGGTTAGTCTCATACCAGGCCTCCACTGTTCGATGGTACCAACTACGCTATCTGGAAGAACAGAATGAAAGAGTTCTTAATCGCTGTTGACTACGACATCTGGGAGATCGTCACGATTGGACTCTATAGTCCCACTAGAAAAACCGATGGAACCAGCAAGATCCCTACTGAATACACTCCTGTTGAGAAACAAGGACTCTCTCGAAATGCCAAAGCAAAGAACTTAATCGCATGTGCACTAACAAAAGAAGAGTACAACCGCATCAGCTCCTGTGAGACTACAAAGGATATATGGGACATGCTACAATTAACTCATGAAGGCACTTCCAGGGTGGTACAAGAAAGAATCGCTCTTCTCACCCACCAGTATGAGCAATTCTCAATGGAACCCACTAAGACGATCAACCAAATGTACGCCAGATTCATGGGTATCATCAACCAGATGTTCTCTCTTGGGAAAAGGTACCAGAAAGTGAAAAGGTTCGAAAGATACTAATATCACTTCCCAGAAACAGGAACGCCAAAGTGACTGCTATCTATGCGGCCAAAGACCTGGAGAAACTGACAATTCCAGAACTGACAGGATCTCTTACCTCCTATGAGATGACTCAAACTTCCCTCAACTAGATAACACAGCTTCGAAATCAGAAGTCCATCGCTTTTAATGTTGACCGAACGGAAGAAGAATCCGATGAAGGAGAAGAAAGTGAGGAAAGTATGATGCAACAACTCGCCATGCTCACTAAGAGGTTTGAGAAGTTTCACCGAAAGAAGTCCAAAGGCAACTTCAACAAATTCCAACAGAAAGGAACCAACACTGCCAAGCACAATACCTCTCGGTGCTTCAACTGCAATAAGCCCGGTCACGTCGCTCAGAACTGTCCTCGAGTGAGCGATGACAAGAAACAAAAGAAAGGAAAAGCCATGGTAAGCAACTGGGTGACTCCGAGAACGAACAATCAGAGGAGGACGAGAATAATGCATACATGGCCGACGATGATCAGGTATCATATTCATCAAGTATTGAGAAAATTAATATCTTAAATGAAATCTATGCTAACGATCCCGATGAAAGTGCATCTTCAGTGTTTGATGTAGATGAGAGCAAGGAAGATTTATGCAAACTAATTCAAAATGCCTATGGGAAAATAAAGTCTCTTAGTGCTTTAGTGAAAGAAATTATGAAGCAAAGAGATAATCTTATTCAGGAGAAACATCAAGCTGATCTAGAGATTACGAGTCTAAAGGGTGAAGTAGAAACTTTAAGAGATGATAAGAGAGCATCTAAATGTGATGTACTAGAAAAATCGAATAAAGAATGACCAGTGATATCACTGCACTAGAGTATCCCTAAGTGAGAAAGAGCATATTGTTGATAGATTACTTCAAGGGAAACAGAATCTAGATCTCCTACTAAATATTCCTAGATACGTTGAAAGATCAGGGATAGGATATTCCACCGTAGAAAAACAGGCAGTTCCAGAAGTTTCAAAAACTAAGTGCTTTACTTGTGGTAGAAATGGTCATCATTCCTATAACTGCTTTCTGAAACATGCTGACAAGTCTAAATATGTTTGGAAACCTGAACATACCGCTGTGACTGCACCCATGCATGCTAGTGTAGTGGAATCATCTGTTGAAAATAACAACTTGTCACATGTGAACAAGAATTATTTTGCTGCTAATACGTTAGGACCCAACAAAAATTGGGTGCCTCAGAAAAATGCAAATGCTTGCAGGTACAGAGAAAGAGCACAAACAAGAAAAAGATGTGGTATCTTGACAGTGGATGCTCTCGACATATGACAGGTGATATCACTAATTTTTGTCTCCCTGAAAGCATGCGACGGTGAGTTTGTATCATATGCTGATAATACAAAAGCTAAGATAATTGGTATTGGAACAGTGGGTAACACTCTTAATACCACCATAGATGATGTTTGGCTAGTGAAGAATCTTGAGCACAACTTAATTAGCATAAGTCAACTATGTGATAAGGGTCATTCCGTGATTTTTGAAAACATTAAGTGCATAGTTTGGAAAGATGGTCAAGTAATCTTTAGAACATCTAGACCGGGGAATATATACTGGATCACGCTCGATGATATCACTAACCAAAATGTTAAGTGCTTAGCTGCCACTGAGGATACCTCATGGTTATGGCACCGGCGTCTTGGTCATGCCAACATGGAACTAATATCCCATATCACTGACAAAGACTTGGTACGTGGAGTTCCAATTGGTAAGTTCTCAAAGGACAGAACATGTCAGGCATGTCAAATGGGTAAGCAGACCAAATTATCTTTTAGGAGTAAGAACACTATCTCTACATCTAGGCCACTAGAGCTACTTCATGTTGACCTTTTTGGCCCCGTTCAAACCATGTCTTTACGAGGTAATAAATATGCATTTGTGATTGTAGATGGGAACCAGTGATAGTCGAGACTTCGAAGTCAACTCCGCCAAAGCCCCTTTCGATCTAAGGTTCACGTAGACTACTATAGTGTTGTCGTCGGTCATTGACACTCCTTGAGTAATAAGTCATGTTCGACCGTACGACCCGTGAGTCAGTGTCCATGAAACGATTCAATCCCTTGATTCGACTCGCATCACAAGTCATGACCTCCGCTTCCAAGGGGGTATCGGCACTCGATAGGTCATCGATAAATAAGCCGTAATCGGTTATCCAGCACCCAACTGGAGCCTAAGGCTTACGGACTTTTAATGCTCGAGGTTAAGAGTCCACTGGTGCCTTCCTCTCTCGTACTCATTGAGAACAGTGACTCAACTCGACACATTTGGATTTGTTCACTTATTGCTTTACCGGATGCTTAGTAAAGTACTCTTATATCCAACAAACGAACAATGCCTTTCAACAAACACACAAAAAATATCTTATTACATAAAAGGTCGACTGATAAAAAAGCTATTGCCCTATACAATCTAATCCTTGTATAGCATTCGAGGGCATATTCCTAACAGTAAAGCACACAAAATATTAGTTCATTTGTTCACAAAATAATTTGTGTGCTACAACTGATTCTCCTATAGTCTTAACTTCTTTATTTATTTAATCCAATAAAGTCTCAATTTAACTACTTTCACCACTAGTTATACTGCAAATTCCGTAATTAGATTTTACGGGTATTACACGTAGGTAGCCCCCTGAAGTCCAGCCATACTCATGTCTCGATAGAGTTCTGGCTTTAAGCCTTCCAGAAAGCATTCTACTTTCAGTGCATCCGTACTCACCATGTGAGTTGCGAATCTCGACAACTGCTCAAATTTTCTGTGTACTCCGCGACTGTCATTTGTGCCCTACCGCAGATTGAGGAATTCGTTGGCGCAGTGAAGTATTTGCTCCGGAAAAGCTCATTGAATCGTTCCCAGCTCATAGTAATTGGGTCTTCAAAAGCTAAAATTGTATCCCACCAGTGGCCTGCACTTACTCTCAGCAGGAAGGCAGTGCACAATACTTTTTCTTCTTCAGGGATCCTATTGTACTGGAATATGCTTTCCAGTGTTCGAAGCCAGTCTTTGGCTGACGTAGGGTCAACAACATATTCAAATGTAGGGGGTTAAGTTTGCGAATTCTTCCCCATCTCAACACTCTCTGCTTGAGAAAGTCCACCACTTGATTGTCCGTCTGTATTACGTTGTTGCATTAGTTCCTGAATCTGAGCGGATTGCTGGCGAACGAGATCCGTGAGTTGTAGAATTCCCATATCTCTATTATCAGCAGAAGTTGCGGGTTGCTTGCCCTTATCCGCACTCCGCTACTTTTGTCTCTTGTTCTACCCATTTTTCTTTTATACCCTAATAGTCCCTACGGCCAACTAATCATATGCATAACGAGATTCATAAAAATATAAAACTTACTAGCAAGGCCGCTTTCGTGCTTGAGTGTGTGTACATGGATAGTCTACAGAACCTATATTCGAAAGCTCTGATACCACCTGTGGCGCCCCGCCTTCTACCACTCATTTCCTCACTAACTTATCTGATTGCTATTGAAACAAAATGAATAGAACGTGCAAAAATGCGTTTTTTCCTTTTATATAAAGGAAATCATGATGGTACGTTACAAAATCATTTAGGACCCTAAATACATAAGTAGAGTGCGCATGCATATCAAAAATCATCATATAGGCCCGCCATGCAGGTCGCATCCATGTACACACTTCCACCTCAAAAGTCCTTCAGAAGCTTCAAAAGTAGGCCACGCCCTCAAAAGATCACGTACCGTGATCGCATGAACCTACAATACATGAATGCGTGGAATGAGCTTATAAAGCTCAATAAGTGAAAATTATGCATGCAATGCACGTGTCCTAATTCACATAGGCATCCGCGCCAATGCTCCCTAGACCTGATGTCTTTCTTGTATTTTCTTGTCATGTAGGGCCCTCGGCTATCTTGCTATACACCATCATGTAGCTCAAATCCACTACGGATACATAAGTGACAATACCCACACTTGAGAGGCTAACCCTAGGGTGTCTTTTCATGTAATACCGGTAAATTTAATACGGGATTAATGCCTAATTATTTTTGTAATGTTCGAAATTAATGAAGTTAATTTTTGGACAAACCCGATTGTTCGAAAGCGAGCCGAAAATATTAATTGGGCATAAGAGTCAAATAAAATATTTTGGCCAAAGAAGAAATAGCAAAGCCCGAAATTGTTAAGGATGGCCAAAATGAGAAATGATCCAAATAAATAAATAGGTTCAAGTCCATAACAAATAATAGTTAATGAATTAATGTGACCAATGTAGGAATTTTATGTTGGCCCATATATGAAAGCTATCATTTCCTAACCCCAAGTAACGAACACCAATAACAAACCACAACACAAAAAAAAACGTGAATGGGGAAGAAAGAAAAAAAATAGAAAAAGGAATAGAAAAGCCAAGTAAAAAAAAAAAAAGAGGTCACTTAGTGGGAAGGTAATACACGTGACAACTTGTCACCACCTTGTCACTTAGAATCAATTATAAGTTGCTTCACCCCATTTTGACTGTATGAAACCAACGAAACCTAAGAAAAAGAAAACCTGCATTTTTACAAGTCATAAACTCAACGTGAAAAGCACAAGAAGATAAGGAAGAAAATCAAAGCCAAAGAAAGAAGGATCGAGCTTAGGAGGTGAGAATTCTACTTAAAACTCTTAAAACTTTTATAAGCTTAGGTGTTTAGTGCTTGACGTGGTTTGGTGGAAGTTAGAGCAAAATAGGTGGCGGACGAAACAGGAAACGTAGAATTTCGGCAAGCTCAACACCATAGATAGTTCAAGTGCAAAAAGGAGGCAACGGAACAAGTAAAGAGCCGTGAAGGAAAACGAGCTTACCCGATTTTCAACATAGAAGATCTAATCCAAATTAGTTAAGGAGGTTAGGTAGGTGGTTTTTAACCTCTACAACCCGTTTTTAAGTCCTGAAAAATGTTAGAATTCGGAAGAAAGGTCTTCCTGATTTAAGAAATATTTTCTCATGAATTTGTGGTACTTTCGTGATGCTCATAACGTACTTTAATTTGTATCGGAACTCAACATATGAGTTCTTGAGTGATTATGTTATATTGATTTGTTTCGTGGTGATGATTATGTGAAACATATGTTTTCGAAAGAACTGTAGCATTTATGAAGTTTGAAAATACGAGGTATATGAACAGTTAGGTTTCAGGAGATTATAGGTTTCGGGCGATTTTGAGTTTCGATCGATTTTAAGTTCACGGGTTGTTTTAAGTTGCGAGTTATGTTTGAAATAGAATTTTCAAACGAATAGGAATGGCCGAATTGATTTAGGGTCGCGATAGTTTGTCGCGGGCCCAAAGGTTTTCGATCTGTGAGTAAACAGGCGCTTCGCTGGCTGGAACGATTTGCGAGTCATGAGATAGCGCGGGCCGACTTTGAGTTCTCGCGGGCTGACCTCACTTTCGCGGGGTGATTCATGTGAGTGGTGTCAGGTTTCTCGCGGGCTTAAAACGAGCTTCGCGGATCAGGCGACTTCGCGAATGCGGCGAAAGTGTTTCGCGAATTCGAGCGTTGACTCGAAAGTTTCTCGGGTTGACCAGCATTTATAATTGGGTTTTCGCGAATAAGATTTGGACTTTGACCGACAGTTTTAATTTTGGTCGTTTGCCCTATTTCAGGCCCAAATGTTCTATATAAAATTATTTTCAGCCCGAATCAGTTTTAAATTAAAATAGTTTCGTACTTTGACTAGGATTTTCGGGTCAACCCATATTTTAATATTTTAAGATTATTTTTGCGATTTAAAATGTTCAGCCTAGGTTGATAGCCGTACAGGTTTTGTGATACGTGTTACGTGTGAATGAGTTATGTGTGCTCTTCACGACATGCACGTGAGAGGTGATGATATCGTATAAATATAGAGATGCCTTATGGTGTCGGACGAGTAGGGTAGAGTGACCGTTATTGGTCGTCAGGGTTAGACTCAATTGAGAACCTGGTGGGAGATAGGGTTTGCGACACCTGTCTACTCGGGATTGAGCCAACCGAGGTGTATACCACCGGATATATATTTGGCTCAGTGACGGCAGACAGATGTGAGTTTCCTGTTTACCCGGGTTTAGTGGTACACTACTCGGGGCTTTACACCGAGGTGTAAAACCGTCGGGTTGAGATTGTGTGCGGAAGGAGCGACCCGGCACGGCCAGGGTGGGCTACCGCATGGTTTATGGCGTACTTTGCCATATCGCACGTGGGTGTCGAGTTTAGCCTAGGGCCCTGTTTTGTGTTGAGATGTGACATAGGTTTGAGCCTGTATTTTATTTTGATGTGAGGATTTGGGATTGGGTTGTGTGCACGCACACATTTTATGTTTTCACTACCACCTACTGGGCAGTTGTTTAGGGTTTTACTTTTCAGGTGAGACTGAGCCCGACACCGATGCGATGGGTGTCAGGGTGACCTTTAGGGTGGCTGGCGGCAGTGACTCCGTATCGGTTAGCACCGAATAAACTGCGGGAGCTGAAAGAGCAATTTGAAGAATTGTTGCAGAAGGGTTTTATTCAATCCAGTTTCTCGCCTTGGGGAGCCCCGTTATTATTTGTGAAGAAAGACGGGTCGATGAGACTGTGCATCGATTATCGTGAACTCAATAAAATCACGATTAAGAACAAGTACCCATTGCCTAGAATTGATTTGACCAACTACAAGGGGCGAGTTCTCAAAAATCGAACTACGTTCCGGTTATCGTCAATTGAAGATCCGTGAGAAAGATGTTCCCAAAACCGCATTCGGCACGAGGTACGGCAACTACGAATTCTTGGTCATGCCTTTTAGGCTAACGAACGCCCCACCTGCTTTCATGGATCTTGTTTGGATATTTATAGATTGTGTCAATAGTTTAAGTCTTGGGTTTAATATTGTAATTATCCTTTTAGCTTGGGCTTTGGACTAGAATGTAATTATTTAATCTTTAGTGCTTGGGCCTTAATATACCTAGGGTTAATGTGGTATATAAGGTATTACCCTCACTATTTTTAAAGTTAATAAAAGATCAAAAGGCTTATCCTATTTTTCACACAATACACACACTTGAAGGTGAGAACCTCTCCCTTTTTCATTCCATCAAAGCCTCTTTGATTCCTTGTTTGGTGCAATCGGGACCAACAAGTGGTATCAGAGCAAACGTGGATCGATCTGCATTGATTTGAATCCAGTTTCGTTCGATTCCGAGAAAGATCAAAGGTGTTATGGGCACAAAATCACTTTCGGCATTTTGAGCTCGGTTTGGGGTTTTAATGCTTCGTTTTTGTGTTTAAAACCTTTTCCCAGAATGATTCTATGCCTAAAATGTTTTTAGAACACTTTTGGATCAATTTTAACGAGTTTTGAGCAAGATCGAAGCAAAAAATCTTCAGAAAAAGTCATATCGGCCTCTCTCTGTCTTTTGGTCGATTTTACCCGTTTTTTGGTGTTTTTAGCTTACAAATAGGTCGACTATGTGTTTAGGGAAGAATTTCTGAAGGTTTGGATCAAGTTTGAGTGATTTTGGATGAGATTTGAGTGAAAACGGACTATTTTCTGGGAAAAACCCGCGACAGGCAATGGAACAGTAAACTTGTGTTCTTGGCCGCGAAATTTCATGCTGAGTCGTTCAAATCCGCGAAATTCTTATCCGAGAAATTTTATTCTGAGAATCCTTTCAAAACCGCGAAAATTTCACGTTCCCTTCATTTTTCTCAAATGCCCAGCTTTTCTTAGAATCCGAGAAATCGTATATCTGCGAACTTTGATTCCGAGAAATTTATCAAAACCGCGAAGATTCCACTTTCATCTCAACTGCCTAGCCTGTCAAAATCCGAGAAACTTTTATATCCGAGAAAATCATTCCAAGAATCTATCTAAAACCGAGAAAAATTCTCTTTAAGTCCATTTTTTTCTCAACTGCTCACGTTTAAAATCTGAGAAATTCTATACCCGAGAAAGACTATTCCTAGAACTTATCTAAGATTTCTTAAAAACCGAGAAAATTTGCAAATCCACATAAATTCTTTGAAACTGAGAAAGTTTGTCAAATCCAAGAAATTTTCAGCCGAGAAAATTTATTTCCTCCGAGAAAATTTTTCAAAATCACGATTTTTCAAATCCGAGAAACTTCTCAATGCGAAATTTCTTGCGAAGTCGTATCCTCAACTGAGAAACTTTCTCACATGACAAGTTTTAAAATCCGAGAAAATTATTTTCAACAGAGAATTTGTTTTTCCTTTTTCTGTCCGAGAATCTTTCATTAAACTCACACAAACACAAAAATTTCTCAACCAAAAATTTATTGGGTAATTTATCTTGAAATCACGAACATCTTCTCAAACCGCATTTCTTTCTCGTGATAAATTCTTTCTCGTGTTGAAATTTTTCCTCAAACTCATTCAAGTCTTGTTCCCTTCCACTTTAGACATATCCACCTAGACCACTTTTTGAAAATTTTACTCCTAAAAAAAAAATCGTTTTTAAATTTCTCGAACTTCTCCGAACTCTAAGATATACTTTCCCTTCACACGTTTTCGACTATCACACACGTTCACTTAGTTCTAAGAAATTCTTTAAACGATTTTTCTCAAACTCTACTCGTTAAACTCATATTTCTCATCTCGTTCGTTACTAACCCTCTTATTAATACAAGATCAAAACCACGGACGATTCGACTGCACCAACCATGTCTGTCACAAATGACATCTCAACAGTGGGCTCCGACACCAGACCCCCGATGCTGCGACAAGGCGATTACAGCATATGAACAAACAGGTTCCTCACGTTCATCAGGAACAAAGGCGCCCCACTCTCTCAATACCTACTGGACTCCATCTTCAACGGTCCAGCACAGTTCTGGACAATCATTCCTGCTCAACCAAACGCAAACCCTCCCATGGATGAACGTCGCACTCCAAGAGGCCCCATTAATGAGGATGAAGAGGCTCGCCTACAGGCCGATGAGACTGCCAAAGGATACCTCTTCCAGGCTATGGGCAACGAAGTCTATGCTCACATCGAGTGCTACACAACTGCCAAGGAAATATGGGGTGAACTTGTAGAAATTATGGCAGGCACAACTGAGAGTGCTCAGGGGAGAAAATCAGCATGTCTCTCGCAGTATGAACATTTCCAGGCCTATGAAGGAGAGGAGCTGCGTGACACGTACCTCCGATACTTGAAGGTCATCAATGAACTCAAGAAAGCCAAGATCTCTAGGGACAAGTTCGATATCGACAACCGCTTCCTTGGTAGCCTCAAACCACATTGGGGCAATGCAACCGTGGTGATGATTCAGAGTAAGGACCTCTCCAACACTTCCATCCATGCCCTGTACGACAGCCTGTCAGCCTATGCTCCTTACGTGCTACCTCAGTCTACCAACACTCGAGTCGACCCGCTGGCTCTCCTCTCGAACAAGACTACCGAACGATCTTCCACCTCTAAGCCCAAACAAAACAAAGGGAAGCTACCAGTTGTTGTATCTGACACCTCTTCAGGATCCGAAGCTGATACAGAATCTGATGAAGATGTTCGTGATCTACGTAAGCAATTGTCAATGCTCACAAAGATGGTCTCAAAGAAGATTGGGAAAAAGTCCTCATCCTCCTCCAATCGTCCAAGAACCTTTAGCGGCACCAAAAAGACTACCCCTACGGAGGAAGCTAAGCCGATAAAGAAAGAGGAGGAATCCGCACCTCAAAAGTCTGTGAAGTGCTTTCGGTGTGGAAAGCTGGGCCACTTTGCCAAGGAATGCCACGCCCCACGCGTGAAGGATTCTGGCTATTACGACCGTAAGGCCAGAATGACCCAAAATGGAAAGTTGGAAAGTTCTTCTCACCGAAGAAGCTGAATGGGTGAACGACACTTCAGAAGACGAGGAGCCTAAGGATGAAGATTGCTGCATGGCAAGGCTGGTAGAACATGACGAGGACAAGGAGATGGTCAACACTGGTGAGAATGCCGCTAAGACGCCTACTAACGGCGAGGCTGAGGTACGAATTTCACAACTCGATGATGTGTTTAATCACCGACACACCATTAAGAAACCCACTGTAGACGCTAGTTATGATGAACTCAAACTAAAATATGAAAACAACTATGCCTTACTAAGTTTAAAAGTAGAAGAGCTCGCTTGCGCAAACGAACGACTAATTGCCTCAGAAGCGTTAGTCAAACGTCTGCAAAACAAGAATAAACAAAGTGAGACTAAGGTCAAGGAAACCAAATTGGCCATCAGTTCATTCGAAACATCCCGTCTTCTGACAGCATCCCAATATGAACTGCTTACAAAGGAAAGAGTTAGGCTGTACCGAAAGGTGAAAGAACTTGAAGAGCAACTTCACCTCAGAAACGAAAACGCGCGTATCTTATGCCTATTGAACCAACCAGTTGATACAGAATTTCTACAACGCCCGGGGGGAATTGCAATTGCAAACCTACACTGCTGACAGTTAAAAGGTATAACATGTGTAACACTACGTTCCTGCAAACACAGATTGGTGCTCCCTCGCAACTTAGGCCATTTGTGAGATCATCCTACGCTGTCATCTCGGAAGAAAAAAGAGAACAGAACATTCATTGGGCTGAAATTGCGTATGACTACACAGAATTGAATGATAATGATACGACTAAGATACCTTCACTCTCGGAGGATGTCGAAACTCCACTCCCAACCAAAGAACAGGAAGTTGCTTTCCAAGAAGCGCTCTCTCGCACCTACATCACAAAGAAACTTCTGCTCATAGCAGAACTAGAACGAACACTAGAATTAGAGCGGAAGGCCTTCGCGAAGGAGCGAGATGATCTACTTAGCAAAATCTTTACACTAGAGCAATTTCACAGTACAAACATTCCCTCTACATCGAGTCAAGTACCTGATTCTCAAACATGTAAATGTAAGAGGACGGCGAAGATGACTCCTGAAGCTGAAACTTGTTCAAAACTAACTCTCGTATTCCTATGGATACAGGGAATGTGAGTTCGACGTCTCTGGAAGGGAGTTCATTTGAAATAAAGGAGGACCCGCTCTTCGATGACAAGAAGAAAAGACCATCCTATATTCGTCTTTCCAATCTATGTAGTGAATCCCAACATCTTAAGGACGTAGACAATTATGCTGTCAAAACTTATCTTTCCTTTGCCAAACTAATGTCTATGTGTTGCTGCAATGACTTCATTCTTCCATGCTTTCATGAATATGAGGCACACGAACACGCAACACTCCGACCAAAAAGGCAAACCTCCTCTACGACGCCCTTGCATTCTCCCAGTTCATCTATGCCCACGGTTAAGCGAAAACGCCATCCAATGCTTAATACAAAGTCACCTACTGCTCGCAAACAAACGACGACTAAAACCGAAGGACGACAATAACAACCAAAACCTCACACCAATTCATGAATAAGACAACGTATATGCAAGCGCAAGTTAGGCAAATATGGGTTAGAAAAACCGTAATCCCGCCTCATCAAACAAATCACAAAGGGAAAGCTAAATTAGATCCAACACAACCTGATTTAGACCCCACATTTCCCGTTAAGCGCATGAAAATTTTACTTGTATCGCAAGAAGGTCCCATCCGTAAACGGGGACCCAACGTTTGCTAATGATTGCAGGTCTGTCATGTGTGGTATCTAGACTCGGGTTGCTCCACACACATGACGGGGAACAAGGAGCTGTTGAGCAACTTCTCCGAGCGCTATCTCGGAAGGGTCTCCTTCGGAAACAGTAAAATGGCGCCAATTCTCGGAACTGGTGATCTTGTCCATGACAAACTGACGATTAAGGGCATCTCTTACGTCGAGGGTTTGAGCTACAATCTTTTCAGCATTGGCCGTTTCTGCGACAAAGGATACAAGGTTCTCTTCGAATCTGACATCTGCAGCATCATCGATGCCTCGGGACTACCTCTTCTTTCTGGAACACGCACGTCTCACCTCTATGTACTCAATCTTACGACCTCTCGACCAATTTGCCTTCTATCTCGTGATGCACCCAAGTGGAACGATCTATGGCACCTGCGTCTTTCACACCTCAATTTCAAAACTATCAACAAACTGCGTCAGAATAAACTCGTCAACGGTCTACCCCAACTGTCATATCATAAGGAACACCTCTGCTCTGCCTGTGAATTGGGGAAGATGAAGCGATCGTCTCACATCTCCAAGGAAACACCGTCCTCTAAGCTCATCCTTGAGCTCTTACACATGGATCTATGTGGCCCAATGCCTACGGCTACACTCGGAGGAAGACGGTATATTCTTGTGACTGTCGATGACTTCTCACGCTATACATGGACGAAACTCATTCGCACAAAGGATGAAGTTCCTGATTTAATCATCGAGTTTGTTGTTACGTCCCAAACTCTTCATCAACAGAAGGTTCGGATTATCAAAACTGACAACGGAACTGAGTTTAAGAACCAAAAGCTCAGTGATTTCTATGCCACTCAGGGCATCACCCAGCAGTTCTCAGCTGTGAAGACACCGGAACAGAATGGTGTCGTTGAGCGTAAGAATAGGACACTAGTTGAAGCAGCTAAGACTCTCCTCATCCAATCTGGACTTCCTCACTCTCTTTGGGGAGAAACTATTCAAACGGCTTGTTACACGCAGAACCGGGCTTCCATCCACAAGAGATTCAACCGCACCCCATACGAGATGCTGAATAACCGTCGTATCCCAGATATATCTTATCTAAGGGTCTTCGGTTGCCGATGTTTCGTGGCCAATGATCGTCAACATCTTGGAAAGCTAGATCCAAAAGCACTTGAAGGCATCTTTGTTGGATATTCGCTGAACTCAAAGGCATACAGAGTCTATCTTAGGGAGAAACGATCAGTAATAGAGAGCACAAATGTCACCTTTGACGAAAACGAAGGCGACCTCATGGCTTCTGCTCACATCAGTCCAGAACCAGGTCTTCTACAGTCATTGACTAAAGGTCAACTTGCAACGACGGGAACCTCCTCATCTGAGGGCAATTCTGGTGACCTGGATCTCGATCTGCTGTTCGAGTACTTCTATCCAGTCCCCAAGACTCCCGTCGCCACCACTCAAACTACCGCTGCACCCACCCCACCTACATCACCAGCTATCGGCGATGATGTCGTCCCGCCAAACATGGATGATCTCAATCTCAACGAAGACGACATCTTACCCAACCCTGGGAACATTGCTGATGCTGATGCTGAACCTTCTCAATCTACTACAATTGAGATCTCTTCTTCGGACACCGGACCCCAATCTAATTAACGTCCAATCGGTACAACTGCGGCTAGCTCCTCACAGACCAATGTACCACTTTGGGCTCGCTCTCATCCTACGGATCAGATTATTGGGGATCCCACATTCGGTGTTTCGACGCGTTCAGCTACAATGAATGAAAGTATGTTCGCTTGCTATCTCAGTCAAGCCGAACCATCACGAGTAGCTGAAGCTCTCAACGATCCTGATTGGCTGATTGCAATGCAGGAGGAAATAAATCAGTTTGAACGTTTACGAGTTTGGGAACTCGTACCACGCCCTCACAACAGATCTATTATCGGCACGAAGTGGATCTTCAAGAACAAAAAGGATGAAGACGATGTTGTCATTCGCAATAAAGCAAGACTTGTGGCTAAGGGGTACAACCAACAAGAAGGCATCGACTACGATGAAACTTTCGGCCCTGTTGCCAGGATCGAAGCAATTCGAATTTTTCTTGCCTTTGCTGCTCACAAGAACTTTAAAGTCTACCAAATGGACGTGAAGACTACATTTCTGAATGGATTTCTCAGAGAAGAAGTGTACGTTGATCAACCTGAAGGATTCTTGAGCGAAGAGTTTCCTCATCACGTATATAGACTCTATAAGGCCCTCTACGGACTAAAACAGGCTCCCCGAGCTTGGTATGACGTCCTTTCAGACTTCCTTGTTCAGTCTGGATTCAAGAAAGGATCTCTGGATACAACTCTCTTCACCAAGCGGAGTGGGCCGGACATCATGATTGTACAGATTTATGTTGATGACATCATTTTTGGATCGACTAAACCACAACTGTGTGAAGACTTTGCAGAATTGATGAAAGAAAAATTCGAAATGAGTATGATGGGCGAGCTGAATTTCTTTCTTGGTCTTCAAGTAAAGCAACTCCCCGACGGAATCTTCATCAACCAGTCTAAATACATCCATGATATCCTCGAGAAATATGGAATGAAGGATGGTAAGACTGCTGCTACACCTATGTCACCCTCTGGCCGACCCGACGCAGACCCATCTGGTGCTCCCGTTGACCAAACCATCTATCGTGGGATAATAGGCTCTCTTCTGTACCTCACTGCTAGTCGACCGGATATCGTTCTCTCGACAGGAATCCGCGCTCGCTTTCAGGCTACACCTAAGGAATCTCATCTCACTGCTGTCAAAAGGATTCTCCGTAATCTCAAAGGAACACCCAATCTGGGTTTGTGGTACCCCACTCGATCGGACTTCAAACTGGTTGGATTCTCTGACTCGGATTACGCAGGATGCAAGATGGATCGGAAAAGCACCTCTGGAGCTGCACACTTCTTGGGCGGTAAACTCGTGAGTTGGTCTTCTCGAAAACAAAACTGTGTCTCAACTTCGTCGACGGAGGCAAAATATGTCGTCGCCGCTAGTTGTTGTTCACAGCTTTTGTGGATGAGAACCCAACTTCGAGATTTTAATTTTCATGTTAATAAAATTCCCATTTATTGTGACTCGAAGAGTGCGATTGCGATGACGAGTAATCCGGTACATCACTCGAGAACGAAACACATAGATATTCGTCACCACTTCATCAAAGAACATGTCGAACAAGGGACGATTGAATTGCACTACGTCACTACCGAAAATCAACTAGCCGACATTTTCACAAAACCGTTGGATGTCAAACGATTCCAACACCTTGTGACTATGCTGGGCATGTTGAATCTTCAGTTGTGATCAATCGACCCTACATGAACTTTGATAAAGTGTACATATGTCTTTTCACTTTACTCCATTTTCTATGTGTCTTCTGAATTATGTCTTTTGAGGGGGAGTTTTCGATTAAGGGGGAGCTTCTGATTTTTCCATTATTTAAAAAGGGAGTTTTTCGATTAAGGGGGAGTTTCTGATTTTGCCTATTTTAAAAAAAAGGGTACTTGGACAAGAAAGAGAAGAGACAGAAGACAAGAGTAGTCTTACTAGGTGTAATCATTAGAAATGGATTTCCTTTGATATTTGTCTGTGTTTTCTCAACCCTTGCCAGTGAACTAAAACCATGCTAATAATGCTTACTTACCTATGTAATAACCTAGAAGCTATAAAAGCAAATTTTTGAGTTTTGGTGGGTCGAAGCAAAACTGGTAATAACTCAACCGTATCGCATCCAAAAATGGATCCTTTGAATTTTGGGTTGAAATTTTAAATTTTTAGTCAAAACGGAGTCAAAATCGGACCAATTGAACACCAATTTACCCAATTTTGACCAAGCCCGCGAAATTCGGCCCAGGACCCAATTTTGACCAAGCCCGCGAATTTCAGCCCATTAACTTAAAATCTCGCATGAACAGTCACAAAACCCCAAAACGCTTAACTTTTTCACAATCTTACAAATTCCCGAGAAAAATTCAAAAATTTCGCACCCTCCTCTTCGAAATTTCTCAAAACCTAGCAATCGTCATCTTCTTCAAACCCGTCTTCAAACTCCGTTTTTCTGCATTCTCCATCGTCAAAATCAGCTTTTCGGTACGAATACATCGTAAATAAACTGCTTCTCGTTGGATTTACTCCGTTTTTTTTGCCGCGATTGTTAAAATTTAGGTTTTAAATTATTTTTTCCCGGCTTTAATTAGGACGCATAATTAGGTTTTCCGTGTTTTAAACCTCCAAATATATATTGCCCGTCAAATTTCGAGTCGATTGGGTCCAGTTTATTGCATTTTGGTTAAGATTTGAGTGGGTCTAAAGGCAAAAATCACAGCGTCGCTTTGAACGTATACGCACAGTGTTCTTCACAGAGAAACTTTTCAGGAAAATTACTTAAAACGATAGATATTTTGTTGCTACAGTGAGTAAGGTTCCGTGAAAATTTTATCTGAGAAATTTCTTGCGTTTCGCTGTTACAGTGTGTGAAGTCCCGCGAAAGTTTTCATTCGAGAATTTTCTAACGATAAAACTTTTGCTGCTACAGTGAGTCATGCCCCGCGAAACTTTCACACACCTCACGTAATATTACATTTTTCGCATCTTCACTCTTTCGCAACTACAGCAACCAAAATTTTCTCAATCTGCAAACTTAAGTTTTTTTCTCGGACCCATACAAATCAATTCTTTCGCGGATCACTAAACTTTCTCAATCTGCAAAAATTTTTATCCGAGAAATCTCTTTTCACTTGTGAAAACTAAGAAATTTCAACCCGAGAAAAGTCATCACTTAAGCAGATGTTTCTTCAAAGCTTTATTACTCCGCGAAACTTTCATTTCACTTGAGAGAAATTCAAAACTTGCGAAAGTTTGCTAACTTGAAAAAATTTCTCTACTTGCGAAAATTTTCATTACATGCGAAAATTCTTGGCTAACTTGAATGCGAAAATTTTCCCACTTCATGCGAAACTTTACCCTGCGAAATTTCCTTAACGTGCGAAAATTAACATTACATGCGAAATTTTACTCTAAATGCGAAATTTTTTTTCTTGTCTATGTGTGATAATCAGCAAATTTTCTCATGATATGCGAAAATTTTGGACAACTTGCGAAAAATTTTCCCAAGCGAAATTCTCACTAAATGTGAAATGTTTTTTCTTCGACTTGCTCAATATCAAAATTTTCTCATCTCACATAAACATCTTCTAAGTGTTAGAAAAATTTCGTAGCTTGAATTTTTAACTTTACTATTATCTTTACGTTTTTGGGCATTTTTATGCTTCGTTTTATTCATGAATTACCTATAATCCATCTTCTTGCAATTAAGCCCATACTAACTATGCCTCAATCACTGTCAAGCATAGATATGACCAACAAAAATCAAGACACCATTGAAGCACTTGAGGCGGCAGCACTCCAAAGGGACATCGCTCGCGAAGAACTCAATGTGCTAACCTATGTCCCACCGATCGAGCAGGTCTTCCCAACAAGTCAATGGGCTGCCCTGATACCAAACAACCACATGGTGGACTTAGACAACTTTCGGTGCGATGCTCCCATTATCATAGAGATCCTCAAAGGGCATCCCCTCCGACACGCTCTCTCTCATGGCGAGCCAGAAGCTCAAGTCTACCTCCAGCAATCTGGCACACCTTGCAGATAGCTGGACCACACCACCTTGCTAAAACAATGTCCGCAGAAATCGATCAAGAAACAGTGGTCCTCACTCGCAAGATTGTCCAAGAAGTGCTTCAACTCCCTGTCTACTCACCATACGACCCACTACCAACTCATGAACAACTCATCGAGGACATCGCACGATTGGGCTTTCAACCTGAAAACAAGAAGAAGAAAGGCCAACTCGTTCTCAGTGAAGTCACTACACGGAACCTTCCTCAACCCTGGCGAATACTATATCTCCTACTGAACAAGTGCATGTCGGGGAAGCATGCCGGCCAGGACCGTGGAAACCACCAAATCCTCACTATCCTAACCGGCATCACCCACAACCGCAAGTACAACTACGCCGAGATCATCTGGATGGATCTCGTCTCCATGGTCCAACGTCGCGACCGGGAAATTGCCAATGGAGTCACAAACCGCTTCGTCCCTTACATGCGCTGGCTCCCTGCAATCATCAAACACTTCCGCATTTTCCCCACTAGCATCCGCATCCGCCCGGCGAGCGAGCACTTCATCATTCCCGTTGTCGAGAGGTTCGCCAAGAAAAATACTCCGGCAAAAGATCGACACGCCATGATCATCCCAGACGAAGTCCTCGCATATGCCGACCCAACAAACCCACATGTTCAAGACTATCGCACCTCCACAGCCTCATTCCGCGAGAGTCCCCGTCCACTATCCATTGTGCCTACGGAGCAGACCAACCCTGCTGCTCCTAACCCCGGGACTAGCCAAAACCCCACCCCCACTACTAAAAAGTCGTCGAGTCGCGCCGCATCTTCTTCCACCCGCGTACCGAAAAACGATCGCGTGAGGATGACGTAAGCCTCCCCACGGAGCGTCGATCGAAACAAAAACACGATCGACCTCCTCAGTCACATACAAGCCGAGCCCAACCCGTAAGTACAGGAGGTGATGTGTTCACCTCCCGAGTAGAAGACGTGGCATTTGGCTCAACCACGCAAACAACCCCACCAAGCCACTTATCTTCCTCACTACAGGAAGATATGTCATTCCACGAGGAGCTACGTATGCCATCGACATCCCACTTGGAGATAGTCGATGTTGAAACAAGCAGTCCTTCGCCTCAGACTGCATCCTCTTCAATCACATCTAGTCTAGTGCCCTCACTCCCCATAATTTCATACGTTACTAGGACACATACACCTTTTACAGCACTACAGAGTCTTCGTGATTCTGTCAGAACGCTCGGTGATGTCTCTGTGACTGAGAGCGGAAAACCTAGCACGGCCAACATAACAACAACCGTGAGCCTAGGCCATCAATCGTTCGATTCTGCCTCATCGATGATGCCAACGGGAAGTCTTAGTGACCCCGTCTTTTTTCCCGTCCTGTGCAAACGGGCGGCTGATCGGCTATCTTTTCCGATTCGGTGACGGTTGGATTTCTTCTTGATTCCAACTAGTTAAACTTACCCCAGTTCGTCACCGAGACCGCACTAGAGACTCGTCTTCAAGAGTTTGCAAAGACTCTTGAGACGTCCATCCTCGACAAAGTCTATGCGCGTCTCCATGCGTCCACCATCGACAAAGGCAAAGGTGTGTCCCCGGAGACGCCACCACCAACGCTAAATGTGGACGCAGAAGCTGTTCTCTCCTCCATTTCCGCAAAGGAGCTCTTCTACATCCTACGAGCAAGATTTGAGTCAATGATGGAACTCGACGAGGAGGAACAGCAAATGAAGAAAATAATGACTATATGCGAAAACTTACTCTGAATGCGAAATTTCCTTGATATGCGAAAATTAACATTACGTGCGAAAATTTTTGAACAACTTGTAAAAGTCCATAACCTGCGAAAATTTTCATACATGCGAAATGTTACTCTAAATGTGAATTTTCTCTCGACATGGCTATGTGTATAATCAGTGAATCTTCCCATTGCATGCGAAAATTTTGAACAACTTGCGAAATTTCTTAACGTGCGAATTTTTTTTCCCATGCGAAATTCTACACTACATGCGAAAATTGTCTTCGGCTAGCTCATTTACTAAACTTTTCGCATATCACATAAACACCTTCAATTCAGAAATTTTCTAAGTATTGAAAAATTTCGTTTAAAAAAATGTCGATGTTTTCGTTTACAATTTGAGGCTGCTTTCATTGTTTCATCCACGACTTACTTATGTCCATGTTCTCACGATTTAATCCGTACTAATCATATTACAATTACTGTCGACCACAGATATGACCAACAAGGATCAAGGTACACTTGAAGCACTTGAGGCGGCTGCAATCCAATGGGACATCGCTCGTATCGAGCTCAACACGCTCACCTATGTCCCACCAATCGAGCAGGTCTTCCCAACAAGTCAATGGGCTACCTTGATTCCCAACAATTACATGGTGGACTTGGACAGCTTTCGGTGCGATGCCCCCATTATTATAGAAATCCTCAAAGGGCACCCACTTCGCCACGCCCTCACTCATGGCGAGCCAGAAGCACAAGTGTATCTTCAACAATTCTGGCATACGTTGCAGATAGCTGGACCACTCCACCTTGCTAAAAACTTATCCGCCATAATTGATCAAGAAACGGTGGTCCCCACTCGCAAGATAGTCCAAGAAGTGCTTCAACTCCCTGTCTACTCACCATACGACCCGCTACCAACCCATGAACAACTCATCGAGGACATAGACAGACTGGGCTATCAACCAGAAAACAAGAAGAAGAAGGGCCCACTTGTCCTCAGTGAAGTCACCACCCGCAATCTACCTCAACCCTGGCGAACGCTGCATGTCAGGGAAGCATGCTGGTCAGGACCGCGGAAACTTTCAAATCCTCACCATCCTAACCGGCATCGCCACAACCGCAAGTACAACTACGCCGACATCATATGGATGGATCTCATCTCCATGATCCAACGTCGCGACCGGGAAGTCTCCAAGGGAGTCACAAACCGCTTCGTCCCTTACATGCGGTGGCTCCCAGCTCTCATCAAACATTTCCACTTGCACTCCACCAACATTCGCATCCGCCCGGCAACAGAACACTTCCTAATCCCCACTGTCGAGAAGTTCGCCAAGAAAAACACTCCGGCGAAAGATCGACACGCAATGATAATCCCAGACGACGTTCTCGCCTACGCCGACACCGATATCGTGACAGATTTCATCTCCACTATCCATCCCTACGGCGCAGATCAACCCCACTGCTCCTAACCCCGGGACTAGCCAAAACCCCACCACCACCTCCAAAAATGCATCGAGTCGCGCTGTATCCTCTTCCACCCGCGTTCCGAAAAAACGGTCGCGTGAGGATGACGTAAGCCGCCCCACGGAGCGTCGATCGAAACAAAAACACGATCGACCTCCTCAGCCACAGATAAGCCGAGCCGAACCAATAGGTACAGGAGGTGATGTGTTCACCTCCCGAGTAGAAGACGTGGCATCTGGCTCAACCACGCAAACGACCCCACCAATCCACTTATCTTCCTCTTTACAGGAAGATATTTCATTCCACGAGGAGCCACGTATGCCATCGACATCCCGCTTGGAGATAGTCGTGTTGAAACAAGCAGTCCCTCGCCTCAGACTGTATCCTCTTCATGCACATCGAGTATAGTGCCCTCACTCCCCATAATTTCTTACGTTTCTAGGACACATACACCTTTTATCGCACTACAGAGTCTTCGTGATTCTGTCAGAACGCTCGGTGATGTCTCTGTGACTGAGAGCGGAAGACCTAGCATGGCCAACATCACAACAACCGTGAGCCTAGGCCATCATTCGCTTGAGTCTGTCTCATCGATGATGCCAACGGGAAGTCTGAGTGACCCCGTCCTTTCCCGTCCTGTGCAAACGGGCGGCCGATCGGCTATCTTCTCCGATTCGGTGACAGTTGGATTTCTTCGTGATTCCAACTTGTTAAACATACCCCAGTTCGTGACTGAGACCGCGTTAGAGACTCGTCTTCAAGAGTTTGCAAAGACTCTTGAGGCGTCTATCCTCGATAAAGTCTACGCGCGTCTCGATGCGTCCACCATCGACAAAGGCAAAGGTGTGGCCTCGGAGACGCCACCACCAACTCAAAATGTGGACGCTGAAGCTGTTCTCTCCTCCATCTCCGCAAAGGAACTCTTCTACATCCTACGAGCAAGATTCGAGTCAATGGCGGAACTCGACGAGGAGGAACAGCAAATGAAGAGGATAATGACTCAATCGATGGCTTGCCGCACTCAAGGCGAGTCGAGCGGGATCAGGCGCGACGATCAAGACGACGATCAAGATCGCCGCGAGGGGGAGAATAGGCCGCAAGCCTCACAAACTCGAGAACCCATACAATCGACGCCGCCCTCCTCCTCAGCACCTGAAACGACGCCCGCAACAGAAACCTCACACCCCACTAGCCAAAAAGCCCACCCTATCAACCCCGAGTCACTAGCCAAATCACCCTCACCTCCACCTACTACCGTCTCCGAACCTCTAACTGTCACATCGGCATTAGAGACCACTACCACACCGTCTCCACCCACCATCTCAGAACCTCTAACTGTCACATCGACGTTAGAGGCCACCACCACATCTCCACCACCCGACACCCAAATCATCCTCGCCAAAACCATCACCACAACCGAGCCACCAGAATCTCCACCACAACCATCCCCACAATCCACAAACTCCTCCGACGCAACACCCTCGCCACCACACAGCCATACCCCTCTCAATACCGATTCCAATGTAGCTTCCGAGGATGTCTACTGCGCACAGAACGAGATCGAGGCCTACATCTTCAACGATGAATGGCTCTACACACCCGCCGATGCAGTAGCAGCCAGGAAGTTGGTGGAAAATGCTCGACGTCTGCTAAAAGAAGCTTCACTCACGCTGATCAACACTGCAGACAGCGAGAACGGAGAGGAATACGACGCTGAACCCGCCGAACTCGAGAACATCCTTCAATATCAAGCGCAGCACGCTGAGGCTTCTGCTGCTCAACCGAATGTGCCCACGGCGAATATACCAGAAGCACCGTGGGAAAATAAAAAGATCACCGCGCCATTTCAAGAAGAGATCAGGAAGAGGATCTGGCGGCACAAGGAGCAGATCATAACGGCCTTCGATGAATACGAGCTAATGAACATCCAGAACTGGAGCGAAGAAAAGAAGAAGCACTATCGATGGAGTCTTCTTTGCCACAAGTGCACAAAGAGGACGCTGTCCGATGAAGAAAACATTGCTCTGGAAATGAATCGGGCCCCCATCTGCAAAGTCACTGACCTCCGTCAAGAATCGAAAGGACGTGTTCACTATCCAGTGTTCACGGTGATGAGGCAGGACGAGAGCTGTTGTGAAGTAAGCGAGGCGGACTTCAAATTTCTGCGCTTAATTGATCTGTACAACATGCTGGAATCCATGAAGCAGTTCAGACTTGTCCTCAGAAGTTCGGGACATCTCGTACGGGCTGAACCGGTCACCATGGGCTACATAGCTCTCAAGCGCCATATGCTCCCACAGGTCAGATTCTTCGCCACCCATGATCTGCAAATGGCGGTGGAGCACAACCTGAAGAAGGTGAACCTAACTCGCCCATCTTTCAAGAATGCGGACGACTACCGAGAAGGCGATGTGATCGACGGAGATGATCCGGCTGTCGCCTACTCGAACTACAAGGGAAAGATGAGGCTGCTGCGCTGCTCCGAAGTGGGAAAATTCTCAGATGGGACGCTCACCATCATCCAAGACAAACTCATGAGGATTTGCCGCATCCTTTCGGAAGAAGATCCACACTGCCGATCCAAGTTCGCGAAGTTCATCGACGCTATAGCTGATCGAATGGTCCTTCGAAGGAATCTCCGCGCCTTCGAGTTCAAGCTAGGACTTCGCGAAACACTAACATGCTAATCCACCATCACAACGCCCAAGATCCAAGACTCCCAACAATTGACACAAAGGGGGAGATTGTTAGGATATTTAGTGATTGTGTCAGTAGTTTTTGTCTTGGGTTTAATATTGTAATTATCTTTGTAGCTTGGGCTTTGGACTAGAATGTAATTATTTAAATTTTTAGTGTTTGGGCCTTAATATACCTAGGGTTAATGTGGTATATAAGGTTTTACCAACACTATTTGAAAGGTAATCAAAGATCAAAAGGCTTATCCTATTTTTCACACAATACACACACTTGAAGGTGAGATTCTCTCCCTTTTCATTCCATTAAAGCCTCTTTGATTCCTTGTTTGGTGCAATCGGGACCAACACGACCGCTGCTCACCGACGCACATAGGTCGGGCTATCGGCGTCTATGTTATCCGACGCACATAGCTGAGGTATCGGCGACTGTTGTTAGCTAATAACAGTTGGCGGAATTAGCATGGACGACTGTTGTTGGATAACAACAGTCTCCAATAGCCAAGGTTTTGGCGAAAGTTTCAGCTTAAAAACAGTCGCCGAAAGTAAAAAACAATAAAAATACAAAAATGACATGGGAGACTGTTTTTGTCTGACAATGGTGGTCGATTCCGGATTTTTTTAATATTTTTTTTATTTTTTACTACCCCAAAAACCTGTATAAGCAGCCGACAATCCAAAAAAAATAATGTTCCAATGATACACGACACACATGAGAAAGTTCAACTCAATATAACCATTACCATAATCATCTCAATCGCGTAATTACAAAACAACATAAAGTCTCAAGTGAATTACAAAACGATATGCGAACTCTTCACCTGAAACGACGTGCTCTGTTGCAGACATCCATCAATGAAGTGCTTCGCCCACAACTCTCGAACTTCTTCATGTGTTTCTTTGACGTAGACGGCGTGTTCCAATACCTAAAACATTAACACGATTCGTAAAAGTTATAACTGAAGATATTTGATGATCTATGCTTCAAATTTATCATACTTTTGTCAGATTTTGCTGCTGGTAGCCAACATCTCTCGCAATGTCGTACATGTAGCACATGACGAAGTTTCCACATAGTTGACTATCACCCGGTTGGCGTGGCCACTAAGTTTAAACAAAGATCATATTATATATTTACCTATTATCGTTATAATTTCAATATAAATTGCTACAAAGAAATGCGAATCTTGCATGCTTTCCAAGTAGTAGAGGAAGACTTCCTCTTAACTAGAGACGCTCCAAACATTGTCGAGACCTTCATTCCACTGAAATTCAAAAGTATATAATTAGAAGCATCTCATATAAAATAAAAGTATACGTATTGTTTTTTATATTGCACTTACTTGTTCACGTGATCACGAATTCCAATCTTTCTGATCCCCACCTTAGGTGCTAACGAGTCGAAAACATATACAGTATTTGCGGCATAATCGATGACCAGAAGTAGCCAATGATCACCATAAATACAACAAAAAATACTATGTAAGAGAAAAACTTTTAATATAAAAAATAAAAAAAATCTTATACTTACCCTTCACAGTAAGGCGCGAAGAAGTATGTACAAACGTTATGTTAGGTCCCTAGATTATCAACTCTAAGATCCTATGCAGGAATTCTAAGGTAATCGATTAGAATTATGGAAATTGAATTTCGATCGAAAACCTTTCTAAGAACACGAGAGAGAATCATTTAGTGTGAGAAAGTGTTTGCTGTTTCTCTCTCTATAATTGAATTCGTCAGCCCTTCGGATCAAATTCTAAAACTTCTAGATTTCGAATGTGTACATAGTAGTTATACCAAACAAACTTGGTATAAATAACAAGTCCTAATCTAAGGACAAATACAATTAAAGCCCCAAGTTACAAGGACATCTAATTAAATCAAAATACCTAAGCTGTATTCTACACGTTGTACACATTTTTGAAAACCGTAGTCATGTACTCAACTTCCTTGGGGTCCTTTTTCATCAGGCTTAACCGAATAGGGTTGAAAAACACAATCTCCGACGCCAGTTCCAGCGAAGATGCCTACAATGAACGATAGCTAATAAAACTTAACATTTCATTTTAGAAATGAACCTACCTCAAGAAAAGTTGAATGACGCTGGAATCCAAACTCTTGCCCTTAAATAAGTGCTTAATATCCGTGGCGTCGATGGCGGCATCTAACGACTCTCCTCCCGGATTGTAGTAAACATATCTCATTGAGAGTACAAAAGAGCGCGAGAGGAAAGGACATCGAATAGATACCAACAATACTTGCCTTGACCCGCAACAAATCTCTCGTCTAGGTGTGCAATATCGTCTTCATTGCATTGAACATTACTGGACTCCAATGAAGAATTCCCTATTGTCGTCGTAGGAAGTGCCTACATAGGAAAATGCAAATTAATTTATTTAAATTATTGATCAATATTTATATATTTATTTACATATCACAATTGACGATAATGTCAAATCGTGGGGCCACTGTACGAAGCTGCCCAGTGCATATCCTAACGTCATAAGCTCCGAGGTTCGTACCGGAAGATATTCCCCCTCCCTCCGTGAGCTATGAGATCGACCGTGACTACGACGTTCGATTCGGACATGGACATGATGAACACTATCACGTCCCTCGATCACTGTCCCAAGAGTGACGACTTCTAAGGCCCCGTGGATTTTACGAATCGCTAGTCGGACCTTGGGATAATATACGATTTCAAATGAATAAAAGTTCAATACAAAATAAACCGATACGTTAAACAAAAAATGTTAAACATATAAGTCTTACTGATATTGGATTCGACGAGGGAAATGGATCAAGCGAGGCCGATCCGAAAGAACTCCGAACAGTATGAGCTGGGGCGCCGGTGCCGGTACTGGGATTTTGTTCCTGGTACGTATTTGGCATCGACATCTCCATTTGAGAGAATATCGCACTCATCCCGACCCTCACCTCCTCTCTCAATCTGGCCTCCACCTCGGCCTTCACCTCGTCTCTCAATCTAGCCTCCATCTCGGCCTTCAACTGATCCATCGAGAAAAAGCTACTAGAACTGCTCCGGCCCTTGGTAGGGTTTCCAAACACATATCGAATGGAGTATTGGAAGGGAAACCCGTAGGATGCCCGCCGTGATCGGGCTTTCCTAAAGCCTTCGTCAACGCATCGTTTTGCTTCGTGGGGACAAATTCTCCACGGCTCGCTTATTCTTTCGGCCGTGCCTGTCAATTTGTATCGTAGTTAAACACGATTCATTTCTTAAATGTATGCAACAATCGAATTAGAGTGTAAAACTTACGAGTTTCTCGGCTAGCTCCCGGCTCGCGTCACATGGAATATAAACGACCGATCTTCCTGTTAGGAATATACCCTCGAAGGCTATACGTGGATTAGATTGTATAGGGCATTAGCTTATTTATCATTCGACTTCTTATGTAATAATATATTTTCGTGTGTTTAGTGAAAGGCATTGTTCGTTTATTGGATATATGAGTTCTTTACTTAGCACCCGATAAAGCAATAAATGAACAAATCCAAATGTGTCGAGTTGAGTCACTGTTCTCGATGGGCATGAGAGAGGAAGGCATCAGTGGATTCTAACCTCGAACATTAAAAGTTCGTAAGCCTGAAGCTCCAATTGGGTGATGGATAACCGATCACGGGTTATTTGTCAATTACCTATCATGTGCCGATATGCTGCTTGGAAGCGAAGGTCATGAGTTGTGATACGAATCGAATCAATGAATTGAATCAGTTCATGGACACTGACTCATGGGTTATATGGTCGAACATGGCTTATTACTCAAGGAGTGTCAATGACCGACGACAACACTATAGTAGTCCACGTAAACCTTAGACTGAAAGGGGCTTTGACGGAGTTGACTTCGAAGTCTCGATTGTCACTGGTTCCCCTCGACCCGATTTGCTGCTGCATGGGTCAGCGGGCCAGATGCGGTCTTGATGACGATTTGTGATTACCAGGCTCAGACCGCCAAGTACGGATTCACAGTCTCGTAAGTAATCGAGACAAGTGTTCTATGTGGACGGTGATAAGAAATTACGAAATCCTTGGCCAAGGTATTGAACTAACTCATGTGAGACATGGAGGGCAGTTTGGTCTTTTGCCTCGTCTCCATTTTATCGTAGAATCGAGTTCAGTAAGTTTGACATAGACCATGGCTCTCTCTCGATTGGGACACGGCTGAAGGGTTTATACGTAGTACTATAATCTACAGTATGGTTCTGGAATAAGGATTGGGTCGAAATTCGCACTCGAATCGGGTTACAGTCTGGTGCTGCGAGATTGCAAGGTAACTACCGGACTCTTGGATTCCTCCCTTGCCGATTGAGTCAAACCTAGAGAGTCGGGCTTAAAAAGGATCATCGTGTACCGATATGGAGATAAAGTGTTTTGGGCCTTAAAGGGCATTGGGCCGTTGAGCCGCGCCTTATTGGGCCTCGGGCCATTTATCGGACCAAAGTTGGACTTCGTAAGAAACTAACTTTAAGACTTGGGCTTGGCTAAGTACTTAAGAGGCTTGTGGGTAAAACCGGAATTTCACCATAAGCTTGATTTCGAGATATGCCTAGGAGGGTACTTTCGAAATTTACATATTTGATGTGTCTAAATATGGAAATAAAAATATTCGAAATATTATTTATTTTAAACTGAAAATTCGAAATATATATGGCATAATTTTCGAATATTTAGTTCATATTTAAGATATTTGGAGAAAATATCTAAAGTTAGTAAGGGTAATTATGGATTGTTTCCTTAATTGATTTGGAATCAAAAGGAGAGAGATATTTATGGCAAAAAGATCTCACTTGATCATGGCTTAAAATTCGAAACTAAGGCTTGCTAATGGACCAAATCGTGCCTACCCTAATATAAAAGGGTGAAACCCTCGTCCAAAACTACAACAAATTACGCGCACGAAAACACACCGAAACGTACACAGCTTTCTCGCACGCGATTGATCAATTCCCTCTAGCCATCTTTAGAGAATTGAATCTGTGGTGCACCGCGAGGTCAGTGTGACGATCTAGTGCGATGCACCACCATCGACGGAGTGTTGAAGAAAACGACGAGGAGCTGCTACTCGCTTCAACTGGTAAATCTCTACTGGTTTGACCCGTGCTATACGTGCAATATGTGTTATTATTCTGATCCGAGCTACGAGGGCAATCGGGGAACCCGGAAAATTTTTGTTCCGAACCGTATCAGGGGACGTGGCATCTCCGGTATACATCGGGTAACCCAACACTTCCATTCTTACGGTTTGACTCCGAATGAAGTTTGCCCCTCTTACACTTCCCTCTTTCAACGGCACTATCAAGTCCGTGGGAAAATTAGCGAGGTTCGCAATCGGGTCCTCTTTTTCCCGATTGGCCATGTGGCCTCTATACCCGCACATGCCTTAATGGTGAGGATACATGTTGTGAGATTGATTTTGTAATGCCCCGTTTTCTTTTTTTTTACCGTATTTGCGGAGCTATTACATTTTTCATATAAATTTTTTTTCTTTTCTTTTCCTTTCACAACTTTTCTTTTTGGAACATACTCGGTGCGTACATCTAATCTATATCTCTTTCACTATAATGTACATATAAGTAGACAACATACTTAATTGACATTGTACAACTTACTATTGTATCTTAAACTATATGTACACAATGAACTATGGGGAGTAGGATAAGGGCGTAGTCGGTCAACCTTGAATACATGCTTTTGATATGATGCGCCTAAGTGGCCTGTTAAATATCTACAACACTGTGAAAACATATGACCGTAATGTGTTAAATCAATAGCAATAAACTATAACATGAAATAAGTCCATTCTATAAATGCCGCAAACCTTTCAATCAATCATTCCGTCACAAAATCATAACTCATATAATCGTTCGCATGCATTCTATATTCCCATTTATTTTGATACTCTCATTATAGACTTGCTAGACTCGTACCGTAGGCCCGGTGGGCGCCCGTGCATGGGACTCTGTAACCATTCTGTAATATCTTTTTGTGCATGTACAGGACTCTGTCATCCCCCGATTTGTAGGGAAGTAACTATCATCCCGATTTGTAGGGAAGTATGCCGTAGCATCCATATCACACCATCCATAGTCATAGCAATCATAACGGTTTCTCCTTTCATTTATTATTATATGCAATGCTGTAAATCAATCCTTATATCACATGAGTCATAACTCTATTAAGTCACATTTTTCAGATAAGAGCAGGATACTGCATATAAATCGAATCAATCCAAATAATACATATATTATTTAACCATAAATCATTTAATTCATATAGAACATCTAAACACATAAGACACATAAATACATGTTGCATATCATACTTACAAATTTCGTTTATAGTCCCGTTCGCCAACCAACCATGCCCTTGCCTTTATTGGGGTCCTGACATATACAGATATTATTTTTCGATAAATATGAGATCTCTAACATGATGCATATTTCGTGATATGCATGCTTTAATATGCTTGATTATGTCTTCAATCATACTTTTCGTTTTCCTTTCTGTTAATTTAATTGTTTCAATATATAAAACTTTCGGCCTAATAAGTCATATTCAATTAGTATCGAAATCTTTACTGGAAATCCTTGTTGTGGTGGGGTGGGCCCGATTAATCGACGCCGGCCCCCGAACAGCAAAACATGGCGTTAGCGGAAGCGCGTTTTGAACCGAGCGGCGTAGGGTGACGAATTTTCGATTTTCAACATCCAAATTCGACCTAGCACCCTTCGGCTTCTCCCAAGGGCCCAAGATATTGTCCTAAGCCTCAGGATCACGTCTAATTTGAATTTCCTAAATTCGAATTTAATACAAATTTATTCGAATTGATAATTTAATTCCAAACTAGTTCGAACAAAGCGACATCGGCCGTATTTCGACTATTTGGTGACCGAAACAATTTCCGATCGATACCGAATTTTCTGGAATAATTCTACACTTCCCGACGTTCGCACGAACTTAGCTTATTTATTTATCTTTTCTAGTTTACACCTAAGCTTATGAGGTGTCTTATTTTCCTTGTAGTAAAAATCCACTATGGTTATTTTATGATTTTTCTACAACACTTGTCATGCTATTGAATGAAACTTGCCACCTCGACCAATGTGGCATGAAATGGAATTGACACATGTTAAATGACCAAGTCAACATGCAAACCTTTTCAATTTATTCCATTTTTGGCCCATGAGGTTTTTAAATTCTCAATTTGGTCCCTCAATTTTACGTAATAAAACAATTAAATCCAATTTAATTATTTTAATTACATTCGAGCCTCACTTAGTTAATTAATTAAGCACTGAAGACAATCTTAAGTCATGATTATTTCCATGACCCTCATCGGAACTTAACTAAATCGTCGACACCTCGTATCAACTTTGCCACTACCTCAAAGAATCCCGTTCGTTAGGTTTTAGAGAAAAGCCCGCCGTTTTCATTCAAGGTCAATACCATTTTTAAGCGCGACCGTCTAGGTCCGTTTCAACTAGCACGGGAGGAATCCGCGAGTCCCTGTATTCACCTAGCCAATCCCGTGGTACCGGACAGATCTTAGTTGAGAACAAATTTTGATCTAATCGAAATTCGGGCGAACCGACTATAGTGTATACCTTTAAATACCTCTTACGCCGTTCACTTGCGTCCCGGTTAGTTGAGAGCCATGTAAAATGTCAAACTCACTGACCTAACTCTATATTATATTGAGACCCATCCGATCATTTAAACTCCGCTCGGTATCTAATACGAGTGAGCTTTCCAAGCTTCGGCCTATCTGAATATAGGCAGTGAATCCCGATAGCAGTAAAAGCCCGATAATCACCTCCGTAAAATCGGACACTTGCAGGCCTAGCCAACTAGCGACAAACCAAAATTGCGAAACCAAATCCGTCAGTGACCCTATCGATCTGAGGCTGCTATAGTCATTCGTTCAATCATTGAACTTTTTTTTCCCAACAATCACTTGCACATCGAAAACTTTCCTTTAACTTAGTCTTCATATCAAAATTACTCTATAACCCTAAAACTTTGTCAACTACGGTTAAATGTCGAAAACTCCTTCACTTAAACCTTATATCGAAAACTTTCTTTTTACCTTAAGCATCATATAGAAAATCTTCTTTACTTAAAATTCCTTTTTGAAAACTTCTTATTAATTAAGTTTATTTCAATTACTTATACTAATAACTTACCTTACTCAAATATCAATTTCATCTATACACATATCTATAAAAATTAGTTATGCAAATGAATTCATGTCAATGCGTGGAATTATGAGATGAGGTTTCGGTTCGTGACATATTTTGTCTAGCCTTCTCACTAATTTCCTGCAGTATGAATAAACACAAATTTAGATTGATATTAGTAAAACATAATAAAATAAATACATTACCTGAAATTCAGAGGTCTGCCTCTTGTTCCTCCACGCGGCCAATCATTCTTGTGAGATGCGTTGGTATTCGCTCGCCACACTCGGGCCCTTCTTCTTAAGACCTTTGCCTATAGCCGGATCGTCTGGCAACTTCCACGTAGTCTGTCGAATAAAAAATAGAGAATTAATTATATACCGAATCAAAATTATTCTAGTACGTTAATTATACCAATTAAATCACCTTAACATCGTGCCAAAGTCCCTCCTTGAGCCAGGGGTCGATCTGGCGCCAATCTGTGATGAAGTCCTCCACCTGCGCCCTCGCCACCCGACCGACGTAGTTGCTAAACTTCGCCCTCGCATCTTGGTCTGGGCCACTGACATTACCCTTCTCATCGAACTAGAGGATCCCTCCTCGGAGTTCGGATTTAATCGTCTTCTTAAGCACTTGCTGTTATATGGACCTCTCGTACGCTTAACCGTCTCACTCGACTCGTTACCATTCGAGGAAGATGTAGGAGGCTCTGAACAAATCTCGTCGTAAGGAATATGTACCCTGAAAAAAACAATCACAAAAGTAAGTAGTTAATTTCAACAAAATTTACACAAAAGGAGTAGAAAAGGGGACACGATCAAAAAAGTTTCACATACGTTTATCAACAATACATTCCTTCGTTGTGATCCGGAACAATATATCTATGAAACGTTGCATCATCATAAGCGATAGCGACGTCTTCCACATCGGTAGGAAACAGAAATGTTTCATCGCTCTCGTCATATTCTCTTTTATCGTCCGCATCAACGATACCGACAATGCCCTTCTTCCAGGACAATATGCCATCCAATATTAGCCGGATCTTGTACGTAGAATACTTGTTTAGGTTGCATTGCCAGAATGAAAGGATCGTCCATGTAACCCAATTTTTGCAAATCAACCATCGTAAATCCCAATTCGGGATCTATTCGAACGCCTCATCTATTATCAACCCATTTACATCGAACTAAAACAAATTTTACATTGTTTTTGTAGATGAGTTCCTAGATTTCTTCGATATAGCCATAATACGAACTTGCATTACTCGACACTTGGGCATCTTTCCCATGAGAAACTTCTCTTGACAGTGCAACTATTGTGACCCCATTGTTCTGCGACGCGCTTTTACCGTTTCGCTTCTTCGTGTAGAAAGTATACCCATTAATGTCGTACCCTTCGTATGTTGCGACATTCGATTTAGGTCCCCAAGCAAGCCACTTAATCAGTATCCGAAATGCCGATTAATGACACCTAGAAGGTGTTAATTAAGACGACATAACCTTAGATGTCGATGAGGGATGTTGAATAGGGACGAATCGGTGCCACATCAACAGGTGCCCACATAAGGTGCTCACATAAGTTGAGCACCATAAAATTCATCTAGGTTGGGTTACCCGGTGTATCCCAGAGACGCCACGTCCCCGGGTACGGTGCGGAACCTCGTAGCTCGGATCAGAATAGTAACACATTGACACGTAATAGGCGATGGTGGTGTATGGCACTAGATTGTCACGCCGACCTCGCAGTGCACCACAGATCCAATTGTCTAAAGATGGCTAGAGAGAATTAATCCCGTCGCTTAGGAGAAGATGTGTACATTTCGGTGTGTATGGTTGTGCATTTGTGATTTCGAAAATCTATCTTCAGATTTGGACTAGGGCTACCCTATTTATTTGTTGCTAGATTTTGAAAATTCCAAGATCTTCCCAAGATATTATTTTCGATTTTTTCCTCCTTAAGTGGAGAGATTTTTGCCATATCTTTCTCTCTTTTGAATTCCAAATTCAACCTTAAGGAAACTTGCTATTATTAGAAAACTAACTAAGATATTCAAATAAAATAAAATAACTTTAAATATGGATTGAAAAAATCGAAACTTATACCATATTAATTTTGAATTTTCAGTTTTCAATAAATAATATTCTGAATATTTTTTATTCCATATTTATTTATATCAAATATGCAAATTTCGAAAATACCCTCAAAGGCATATTTCAAAATTAGCTTAAGGTGAAAGTCCAATTTTACCCTCCATGTCTTACATGAGTTAGTTCAATAAATTGGCCGAGGATTTCGTAATTTACCATCGTCATCCACATAGGACACTTGTCTCGATTACTTACGAGACTGTGAATCTGTAGTTGGCGGTCTGAGCCCGGCAATCAGAAATCGTCATCAAGACCGCATCTGGTTCGCCGACCCATGCAACAGCAAATCGGGTCGAGGGGAACCAGTGACAGTCGAGACTTCGAAGTCAACTCCGTCAAAGCCCCTTTCGGTCTAAGGTCCAACCAGACTACTATAGTGTTGTCATCGATCATTGACACTCCTTGAGTAATAAGCCATGTTCGACCGTACGACCCGTGAGTCAGTGTCCATGAAACGATTCAATCCCTTGATTCGAGTCGTATTACAAGTCATGACCTCTGCATCCAAGCGGGATATCGGCAAGATAGGTCATTGACAAATAAGCCGTATGTCCAGCACCAAACTAGAGCGGTAGGCTTACGTACTTTTAATGTTCGAGGTTAAGAGTTCACTGGTGCCTTCCTCTGTCGTGCCCATCGGAAACTGACTCAACTCGATACATTTGGAATTGTTCATTCATTGCTTTACTGGATTCTAAGTAAAGAACTTATATATCCAATAAACGAACAATGCCTTTATTAACACACAAAAATATCTTATTACATAAGAAGACGAATGATAAATAAGCTAATGCCCTATACAATCTGATCATCGTATAGCATTCGAGGGCATATTCCTAACAATCTCCCACTTGCACTCAAGCCATGCGCTGTAGTATCTAATACCCATCTTTTCGAGATGTCTAGCTAGCACTGCCTGTGATAGAGGCTTGGTGAACGGGTTGGCCACGTTTTCTGCGGTCGCAATCTTCTGCACGGCTATGTAGCCATCCTCAACGATTCCACTTAACACGTGGTACTTTCTTTCTATATGTTTGGACCTGCTGTGAGATCTCGGTTCTTTCGCCTAGGCGATACCGCCAGTATTGTCACACCACAATGGCAAATCTGCTACAGAAACTGTTAGGTCCTCGATTAATCAACTCTACGATCCTATGCATGAATTCTAAGGCAATTGATTAGAATTGTATAAATTGTTTCAGTCGAAAACCTTTCTATGAAGAATACGAGAGCGAATCTTTTAGTGTGAGAAAGTCCTTTGCTGTTTCTCTCTCTAAAATTGAAAATGCAAGCCTTTCAGATCAAATTCAATAACTTTCTCTATTCATTTCGAATGTGTACATGAGTATTTATGCCAAACAGACTTGGTATAAATACAACTTAGTCTTAACCTATGGACTAATACAATAAAGCCCCTAATTACAAGGATAGCTAATAAAATCAAAGCATATTCTACCCCTTTGTGCTTCATTGCCCTTCTGCTCTGTTTGACGGACAAAGAACGACCTGCGCAACCTAGCGCATGCTCATAATGCCTAATAGTGTCCCTCAGCTCTATCAGCTCCTCAATGGCTTCAAGTATCTTAGTCAGATATGGTTTCTCTCTTATTCTTTCCGATCGGGTAGCCTGATATCTTCATTGATTTCTTCCAATCTCCTCTTGATGTTCCTCCTGATAAGCTTGAGCGTCCCATCGCATAATTTGTAAACCTCAGTCGTTAGCATCAGTATGGTCTTCTCAGCAACTGTGTTGTGGTAAATAATTGCTAAGACTGGGTCCAAGGACATGTGATTGACGGGAAGCCCTTCAATCTCAGGACCTTTCAAGTGCGGAGCTGTCATGCTGACCTTCTTCATGTTGCTCTCTATAGCCATCTGAAGGTCATGTGCGGCGACGTACTTGACTTGGCGCACCATGAACCTGTTGAGTCCCTCGAGCCCTTCTTTGTACTTTCCACGTACATCTAGAAAAGATGATAGATCTCGTGGGCTGGAAGGTACGTTAGATAGCTCTCGTCTCTCTCTTCTCGAGTTCTGTTTGTCCGCTCGATAATGTAAAATGGAGTTGAAAATTTCCTTGTGAATGGTAGACTCCGAGCAGCTGGTAGATTGGAGGTAGATTCTTGAAATGACCCCTCAGCTAACTTTTAAGAAGTCCCAGCCTCCAATCGGGTCCGAGTTGGGTCAGCTTGTATAGGTAGTCCATCAATCTTTGCTGATCCCAATGAGAAATACCTCTCAGCTTGAACTCGTTCACCTTGTGGTCAATGTCGGAGGGGCGTCCACTCGTTCTGTAATCAACTCTAAAAGCCTTTGGGGAATCTAAATTGTAGTCCTCGCCTTCCTAAGTTCTTCTTCTTCATGAGAACTAGGTCGACCGAAGCATGTCTTAGACAATGGCAAACAACCTTGAGCCTTTGTGTGGATCGACTTCACGTCTTTATGTCCCCGATTGGTCCGGAGCGGTTGAGCTTGAGGTTGCTACTGGTTCTTCTAGTGCCAAGAGCATTTCCGCATCTATTTCTTCTTATGGAAGCAGTGTGCTTGTGGTGGTCGTTTGTGGTGGTGTGGGCGGAGGTGTCCTTAAGGTAGGTGGTTTGAAGTGGGTTAGAGTTTGGGTGGGTGCGTGGTGGTTTTGGTTTGGGTTTGTGAGCGAATTATAGGTCGTGAGGTATCAGCAGCTCCGATACTTGTCTGTACCGAGCCCGAGCTTTGTCCTTGTTCGTGCCCTTGGCCACTTGTAGATGTCCTTGGCCTCTTCCCCCCCTCATGGAGATCCTAATCGTCAGGGTCGTCATGTCGACGTTTGGAGTGGGAGCCTTGACCGTGGAAAGTTTGTGTAGGTGGGTCAGGACGATCAATAAGACCCCTGGAGAGATCTTCTTCTTGAGGAGTCCGGTAGGGAAGTCCAAAGAGTCGGGCAACGAGAATTGTGTGGAGCTCGCTGATGGGTACGGTGTATGGGTTGATTAGTATGGGTGATTGGATGGGTGGGTCCGTGAGGATGGGTTGTGTGGGTGTGAGGTTAAGGTGTGAGGTTTGTCCGGACGAAGTTGCCTTAGAGACTGGTGCCTTCCCGTTATCCCGTCGGGAAGTCTCTATGGCAGCGTGAAATCTCACCATAAATCGTTCTTCAAACTGAGACAGTGTGGAGGAGAGAGCTGCTTGTAGTCGTGCGTCCGTCACGAACGGTGTGAACACCCCTAGTTGGCGTTCCACTGTCGCAACATCAGAGAGGGTCCCTAACGTGCCACCTTGACTACGACTTAGGATTGTAGGTCGACTGATGTCGCCAGTTGACAACCCAAGAGTGAACACCGTCTCACTGGGCTGGCTCGTCATAACTTGAGGTTGTGATGGTTCGAGACTTCCATCCAATCCTTGAATTGAAACTAAAAGATTTGCATCTATGGATGTTGTTGCAAGTAACGATGAACTTGTGTGTCAGACAGTTGTGATGGGCCGGTAGTAGTACGAATCTAAGTCTCGGACTCACTTGACACAAGAGTTTTCGTGCTGCGGCTCAAGATTGAGCGATAAAGGTCCTCGGCACGTGGAGTGAGAATCAGCGTCGCGTCTGACGTGGTGGTAACAACAGTAGTGTCGACGGGCTCAGTTGATAGGAGTCGTGCCTAGGGAACCCGTCTGATGCCGTGGCTTCGGAAGAGGTAGTCGTGTGATGAGATGGTTCGCATTCAGCTTCCTCACGGATTGGTGCTGTCGATGGAGGCTCGTCGAGTGTGATCATGGAGATAAGATGAGATGCCATTGCCTGTTGAAGGGGACTGTGCCTCGTTTTCGCTCCGAGCAGTCCTTCAGAACCTCGTCAATTGGCTCTTGAAGTATGCTTATAATTACGGGCTGTTCAATATCAAGTTCTTGGGTGACCTATTCAATCATTGGATGGTCAAGTCCTTGAGTTGAGTCCTCCACTTCGAGTTCCTCGGCTACTTCATCAATCAATGCAGCCTCGGGACTTTGATGTTGTTGAGGGCTAACGTTGAAGTCTGTCGGGGGCCCTTGGATCATCGCTTCTGTGAGATGATTCTCCCTACAGTACAGACTGTACACGTCTTCCGCGGGCAAGACGTAGTAGTTCTAATGGAATTGGCATTGGTTGGAGCTGGTGAGCTTCGGATGACGGGATAATTTGAGCTTGGGCGGTTGGTAGTTTACACTAGGAGGAAATCTTGGAATATCCTCGTGTATCTCCATGAAATGGGCAATGAGAACAGAAAAACCACCTAGCATACAACAGATTCTTCGACTTCTTGCCGGACCTGTTCAGCAAGATCATTCCAGATCAGCTGCGCTACAGCGTAGTTCCATGAGAACACGATGCCGTGGAATATACGAAGAATATTGCCGTTGCCCTTGTCAAGTCATGCATGATTCGGCGAGAGACACCTGTTGACGATCCCAAATAGTGTCTTCCATCGATGAGGGATACCGTTGCTCTGAACTTGTGCAAGTTTGATAAGCGGCTGTCGATGTAACATCCCGTCCCATATCGGGTGTCACTGTAGCATCGGTCCCTACCGGGACTAGTGGGGTTGGGGCCACCACACTCCGAATGATACTCTGGCCCCACTGTATAACCATTTAACCTTTCAGCGTGATTCGTGCACTTCCTCACACGCACCCTGAGAAACTTTCCAGGGGGTCCGCCATCCCTAGATTGCCCCAAGTCAAGCACGCTTAACTTCGGAGTTTATAGATCGACTCCCGAAAAGGTAGGTCGACCTTGGTGATATGAGTAGTACTATCAATTATCTTATACGATTCTTAGCCTGACACGCCCATACGTTGCTGGTCTCAGGATCCGCTCTCATTCGGGTGTCGGATAGGTTCGTTCATGTACCCCTTCGCCTAGAAGCCTGCCAGGAGCCGCTCCTTGTCCGTGCACCTCTCTAGCACCAGCGATCACTCCCCGCTCTCATCGTCCCCTGGCTTCACATGCCCACCAGCTTCCACCTAGTTCGTCCCCGAACCAACACCGTACTGCGAGAGGTTGTGCTTTGATACCACCAGTAACATCCCCTCGCATACCGGGTGTCACTGAAGCATCAGTCCCTACCGGGACCATGGGGTTGGGCTCACCACATTCCGACTGATAGTCTGGCCCCACTGTATCACCATTTAACCTTTCAGCATGCTTCGTCTACTAGCTCACACGCACCCTGAGAAACTTCCCAGGGGGTCATCCATCCCTAGATTGCCCCAAGTCAAGCACGATTAACTTCAGAGTTTCTATAGATGGACTTCCGAAAAGGTAGGTCGACCTTGGTGATATAAGCAGTCCTATCAATTCTCTTTTATGGTGACACGGCCATACGTTGCCAGTCTCAGGATCCCTTCTCATTCGGGTGTCGGATCGGCTGGTTCATGTACCCCTTCGCCTAGAAGCCCGCCAGGAGCCGCTCCTTGTCCGTGCACCTCTCTGGCACCGGCGATCACTCCCCACCCTCATCGGCCCCAGGTGTCACAGTCGATATCCCATTTGTAGAAAATCCCACACCATTTCAGCATTCGTAGGCATCGGGTCGTATTCGTGGCTAAAAGGTAGATCCAAGATCATTCCAAAATGGTTCTTGTTCAAACTGATATGTCTCATCCCGAGTATCGAGGTGAATTGGTTAGTCCTATTATCCACGTGACCTTGTATGTACCCCCAAAACTGCTGGAGATACACCATTGGCACCGACGCAGTCACTGTAAGTGCATGCCATAGGGGATGGCCTTGAAGTATGGACACGATGATCTCGTCTGGACGCCGAAAGGTTGTCAGATCGAGCTGATAATTGGTGTCCTGTAGGTCTTTGTATTGAGTTCGTTCATATATGTGATTGTAGGTCGGATAATGAGCCATCTGAAAAATAAGAAACAAGAAAAACTCATTACTTCAATTTTAAATTGGAGTTGAAAATTACTTTATCAAACCATAATATTCGAACAATTTATATTATGTTTGATAGAAATGTAAGATGAATTTTGCACATAGGACATACAAAGTGAACAAATATGATGGTATTTAATACATTTTCGAAAGTTGCATATGAGACATATAAGAGGTAAATTTTCTAAGTGTTGGACGCCAGTTTTCTAGGTATTCTAATTATTCTCTCCGTTGACTTTTTCGATCAAAAATTTAATTCACTGATTTTCCTCTACAGTGATAATGACTTAGAGAATTTTGTTGGGAATCCCCGAGGGTCCCCGAACCCATGTTCCTTGAACGGCGAAATTTTAAAATTTTACGGGGTTTCCCGCCAATCCAATATCGCTCGGTTACAAACATGAGAATTAATGACGTAAAGAAATAAGGGATCAGCCATGATACCTCGTCGTAACCTCTTGACGATGGCTAGCTTCGACCCTTTGAATCCCCGAGGCATAGTGCCCCTCTCCTACGCCAAAAGCACACGAACGAGACTCCTTCTTTGCACAAGATCGTCACGCCAGCACCTCACGAACGTCGCAGCTGTTCTTGCAAGTGTGTCTATGCCAAGAACGAGCTACTTGCTGCCCCCGAGAGAGAGTGGGAGAGAGAAAGTGATGGGAGGAGAAAACTCTTAGTTTTTCCTCTCTCGAACTCAAGTTTCGAAAATTAGATTCTTCTCTCCTTTAGGATCTCAAAAATCCTTAATTATACCACTTAGGATTGACCAAAAATTGGTTGAGGTGGTAGGAGAAAAATCCTCACACCTCCCCATTTTACCAAGTCTTAGTTTTACCAAGTAACGAATTCAAAATTGAAACTTTAAATTTAATTAATTAAATATCCAATATCTTAATTAATTAAAAAACCATATTTAGTATTTTAAATATATAATATCCAATATAAATATACTTAATAATTTTCGAAATTTTATATAACGAAATTCGAAACTTATATATATATCCGATATATATATTATTTAATTCCAAATTAAACGATATTATTTCTCTAAGACAATAATAAAGATTTAAATCTAATTTAAATCATGTACTAAATATTCAACCAATATTTTATTTCAAAAATATCTCGTGAGGTGAAAATATCATTTTACCCCTCACTAGTCAAACATAGTATTTTCGGCTGATCAGAGTTTTGGCCAAGCCCCAAACCCTAATATCTCAATATAGGACCTAGCCTTGTCTCTCTCCCTCTCTCTGATGATGACGTTGTGTCGGTTCCCCTTTTTAATCCCGACTCTCGTGGTTCGTCTCAACCGGCCTTGGAGGTATCTAGGAGATCGGTATTCACCTAGCCTGCCCCTGTGGTACCGAACAGATCGCAAGTTGAGTACGAATTTGATCTAGTCATAATCCACGAACCGACTTTAGATTTTCGTCATACGTATAAACCCTTTACGTTTGTCCCGATCGAGTGAAAGTCACGCATTGTCAAACTTACAGAACTCGACTCTATGTCGTTTATGTCGGTGAAAATACCCCAACTGCACTTGATCGCGTGCGTGTACGTTAATAAATTAAATAAAAGTTCGTGCAAGTACGTCAAGTAATAATTAAAACTAATATGTTATAACTAGCACCACGCGCAATTGGCTTGCCGAAGAATGTGAAAGTCCACGATGCTATATGGGTCATCGTTGACAGATTGACCATGTCTGTCAACTTTCTACCAATCAGCTCAACATTTTCCATGGAACGGTACGGAGAATTGTACATCCAAGAAATAGTACGACCATTTCCGACTGTGATTCGAGATTCTTATCCAAATTCTGGATGAGTTTAGAGAAGGCCATGGGAACCAAGTTGTCATTCAGTACTGCCTATCATCCTCAAACGGAGGGACAATCTGAACGAACCATCCAGACACTAGAAGACATGCTAAGAGCCTGCGTACTAGATTTCAAAGGAAATTGGAGCCGATACCTCCCTTTGATCGAATTCTCTTACAACAACAGTTACCACGCGACGATCGGAATGGCTCCGTACGAGGCTTTGTATGGGCGCAAATGCAGATCCCCAATCCATTGGGATGAAGTGGGAGAACGAGCGATACTAGGTCCCGATCTAGTGCAAGAAATGACCGAAGTCATTGCTCAGATATGAGAACGGATGAAAACAACTCAAAGTAGGCAGAAACGTTACGCAGATCAAAAGCGTACGCCCTTGGAATTTGCAGTAAATGAGTTTGTATATCTGAAGGTATCACCCATGAATTAAACGGTTCGGGAAGAAGGGCAAATTGAGCCCGCGATATATAGGACCATTTCGAATCCTTAGGAAAGTTGGCGAAGTGGCGTATCAACTTGAATTACCAGCTTCGCTAGCTGAAGTGCACGATGTCTTTCATATATCGACGTTGCGAAAGTACATTGCAGATACAAGCCACGTATTGAACAATGAGGTTCTACACCAACAACTCAAGCCAGATTTAAGCTATGAGGTGAGACCAGTAGATATTCTAATTTATGAGGTAAAGAAACTGCGAAATATAGAGGTTCCGTTAGTGAAAGTTCTATGGCAAAATTAGTCCACGGAGGAAGCTACATGGGAAGGAGAAGGCGATATGAGAAATCGCTACCCTGAATTATTTCCCCTGCCTGATTTCGGGGGCAAAATCCCTTTTAAGGGGGAGGATGTAATACCCCAGTCCCGCAAGTAAGCCGGCCAATAAATTTGCATACATATTACGTGATTAAATGACTGCATATTATGTGTCTACATGATTTCATACAGCGTGCTTTACAACTTGGTATGTGCAAATGTGTTAATTTATGTAGAAATATTAAAGCTTAGAAGAGTATAGGATAATGTTAAGCTGATTTGTAAACAAAAGGGGAATTCGACTAAGCCTTGGAAATTTTGTTAGCATAAATAAGGCCTAAAACGTGACTAGGAAAAGTGAAGCTAGGATTATGATAATTGGACCATGTTAAAGTTCCTATTTTAAAACCCAATTATTAGAGATAACTATTGGTGAGGTTACTTAGGTCCAAGGTAAGTTGCGTAACTTTATGTCCCATCAAATGTTTCTTTGATAACTTAGTACTTCACGAAAATTCATTAATAAGCTAAGATCATTCAATAAGAAACCCTAGGAGGAAAAGAACAGTTCGATCGAAGGCCGAGACAAAAGGGAACACTAACATAGCAATAGTCGAATCCAAGCTTAAGGAAGGTATATTTCTTACCCTAACAATTACGTTTTATGTATAAGTCGATAGTGCTAACACTTCAAGAACCTAGGGACTGAAGGCATAACAAGGAGATTTGGATTTACGACGTATCACTTTCCTAGTTAGGAATAGCTTTCAAATAGAATTATGATTTTTATGATAATTCTTAGTTTAGGGTTTCGAACATAATTATACTAACATGAGTTTTTTAGATTGATGAAAGTCATGGCCGGAAAGATTCGTATGATAGGAAAACAGATTATGAAGAAGAAGGCAGGTTGAACTAACGTTGATCGAGTGTAACAAATTTCATGAGTAATCGGGCAAATGGAAATAATGACCTAGGGTTTCGGCCGAAACTGGAAATCCAAATGATCAGATCGGCCGATTTGAGGAATTAAGTAAACTCGGCGATTTGACCTTTAAGACGCCTACAATCGGGCGATTCAACATCACCCAAAATAACTCACCGAAAGTGAGGTTTTTATACAAAGAATCGACCGATTTAAAGAATTAATGGAACTCGGCGATTTCTACTTCTAAGTACCCCAAATCGGGCGATTTGAGCATCCACCAATCAAATAACTTAGTGATGAGAAACTCGGCGATTTATCTCCAATCGGGCGAAGCTATCTAGCTATGCAACAAATCGGGAGATCTTGTTCCTTGGAGAAGTCGGGCAAAACTAGGTTAAAGGGAGAACAAGTCGAGTGATGAGGTGATGACGTAAATATGCGGCGAAAGTGGACTTCAATCGGTCGATTTGGAGGCCAGATGAAATCGGGCGATTATGCTTACAGAAACGGGCGAGTTGAAATAAAAAGCACAAGCCATGTTTAATCGGGCGAAGCCACATAACTCATACAATCGGGCGATCCTTCTTGAAGCCATGCGAGGGTTCGATCCAAATTTAAAACATAACTAATAAATGATTTGATAAAGATTAGATAACCCTAACCCCGACTTAACCTAGACTAGAAATTGGAACCTAGGATTGTAGCAATTAATTAGAGACAAAACAAATTAGTTCAACGTAAGTACCTAATTGAGACATGAAACTAACACTATGATATCTTTGTCTAAGGGTCGAGAAAGAAGGACGTTTCAAGGCAGTAAATTACGTAAGCTTGGACGACAGGTATGTGAAAGTCCCAACTACAACACATAACTGTATGTGCATGAAACTATGTGTTATGTGCTTCTATGATATTGTGTAACTTCCTACGTGAATTATTTACGTTACATGACATGATCATATACACGCACGTTTAGTACTAAAGGCAGGATATGAGAGCGTACATGATACACGATCGCCTGAGAACGATAAATATTCGCCGATATGGGCGTCTGATGTCGACTCACAGTTGAGTCACGGCTCCTCTATGCTACCATGGTGACGTTGTATGTCGCCGTCAAGGCATGACATGTTCAAGGCAAGACATGATTTTGGGCCTAATGCCCTCATGGCGAAACTTGGAACCTGGAGGAAGCGAGCTGAGGGAATAAGCGATACCGAGGGTACCTCTGGTGTTGGCAACCTCAGAATAGGCTACCAGTGTGAAACGTCCGCGTAGTGTATGAAACTACATTGGGACAGAAAAAGCGCCTTCGGTTTAGCTTCCCATGAGTGGGTATTGCCACTTATGTATTTATTTATCCCTTGTGGATCTGAGCTCCATAATGGTGCATAGCAAGATAGCCGAGGGCCCTACATGACAAGACAAGGCAAGGAAAAATATAAGGTCTAGGAGGCATTGGCACGGATGCCTATGCTAAGTAGGACACGTGCATGGCATGCATGACTTTCACTGACTAAGCTTTATAAGCTCATTCCACGTATTTATGTGTTGTAGGTTCACGGGATCACAGTACGTGAACTTTATGATGGCGAGGCCTATTTTTTAAGTTTTCGGAGGACTTTTGAGGTGGCGGTGTGTACATGGATGCGACCTGAGTGGCGGGCCGGTAGAGTAGTTTTGAACACGCATGCGCACTCACCTATCTATTTTTGTAATATACAGAACGCTTCCTTTATATAAAAGGAAAAATTTTGTACGCATTTTCGTAGTCATTACTTCCTTAAATCACATGCAGTCACTTAAATTAGTAGTAAGAATGGGTGGTAGAAGTCAGGGGCGCCACAGGTGGGTAGCGGCTTCAATTATAGGACCGGTTGCTCCTCGACCGAGCTCTTTTTCTTATCCTCTTTGCTGCTTTTTTCGACGGTCGTCGTGGGCTCGTCAAACTCCTCCTCGCACTCGTCGATCACCAATCCTCGTATCCCCCTCCACAAAAACCTGCGAGACCTTGCACAGAGAAGAGAAAATCGTGCTCAAAAGCATCTAGGTAATAACACTTATCATCATGCTCATTACTCTTCTTCATCGAATCAGCCATATTGAAAGTAGCTTTCTCGCCATCTACCGTCAAAGTCAACGTCACATTCCTAACATCTATCATAGTCTCGCACGTAGCTAAAAATTGTCTACCTAGAATCAATGGGGCATTGTCATCTTCCTCCATGTCTAAGATGACGAAATCAGCAGGAATCACGAACTTATCTACTTTAACTAGGACGTCCTCGATAACACCTAGAGGGTAGTTTAATGACATATCAGCTAATTGGAAGCTCATCCTAGTGGGTCGTGGTTCCCCTAAACCTAAATGCTTAAACATGGAATACGGCATCAAATTAATGCTAGCTCCTAGATCAGCTAAAGCACGTTCAACTACTAAATCACCTATACGATAGGGAATAGTAAAACTCTCTGGGTCCTTGAGTTTCTTCGGCATCTTGCTCTGGAGTATCGCCGAACACTCCCCTCGTAGGCATACTGTAGAGACGTGTTCGAGCTTCCTTCGATTCTTAAGCAAGTCCTCCAGGTACTTAGCGAAAGAGGGCATCTGCGTAATAGCTTCGGCAAACGGCTAGTCAATATGTAATTCTTTACACATATTCATAAATTTACAGAACTGCGCATAGTCTCACTACTTCTTCAATCAAGCTGGATAGGGTATCTTTGGCTGGTACGGCTTCATCGGTGGTCGCATAATCTCCTTAGATTTTTCTTTTTCAGGCTAGACCTTCTCCTCATCGACCTTCTCAACATCATCGCCTTTTATTTCCTTCACTTCTGGCTCGTCATGGCTCTCGAAATTGGCTTTCTCCTTCAATTTCATCTTGGTGGGCACTTCTTGAAATTCTCTCCCGTTGGTCAGCGTTACCGCCTTGCAATACTCCTTAGCGTTTGGCTCGGTCTAGCTTGTGGAGTGATTCCTGGTTTCGCCCCGCCAATTGCTTCGCCATCTGGCCCACTTGCTGCTCCAAAGGCATATGTGTTCTGAGAACGTATGTTGTTGGCTTCCATATACTCCTCCACCTTCGTCATTCGGCTCTCGTGAGCTGCGGTGGTGTTGTTGAAGTCCGTGAGGAGTGCCTTCATCATATCCTTCATCTCCCCCATGTCATTGGATCCCGACCCCGCGGATGCGTTCTGATACTGATGTGGTGCTCCGGCTTGGAAACCAGAAGGTCTGGGTTGAAATACTGGTGGCCCTTGCCCGTGGTGGTTTTGATTCCCATACGCCAGATTGGGATGCGCTCGAGGCTGGTAACTCTGCTGGCCTTGGTAATTCCCCATGTAGTCCACGTGCTCTAGTGAATATCCGACTTGGCACTCTGAGGTCTCATGAGCTGCGCCACAAATCTCGCACTGGGTATATATTGGTTACGCTGAGGTGGCGTGGTGGCTATAGATGTCATCACGGCATTCACGAGCTGTGTTTGTTCGACCTTTGGTAGTAGTGTGCTAATGACCGTCTGAAGTTTGGAATTGGTTGCCGCGATTTGTTGCTGGAGCGCCTCGAACTTGGCATTTGTGGCTGTCTCCTCGCTCACGCCAAACACTCCTGGAGTCTTGATCCTCATATTTCCTCTCATAAAGCTGTTCCTCGAATAATCGTCGATTAGGTTCCAGGTGTCTGTGGCATTAAGCTTCACGAGCCCTCCTCTTGCGGCTCCATCTAGCATATGAACGGTCTGATCATTGAGGCCCTCATGAAATCGGTTGATAATGGCGGCCTTCGACATCCCATGTTGCGGGCATTTCTTCAACAGTGACTTATATCTCTCCCACACCTCGTAAAGGTTCTCTAAGTCCTTCTATGGGAAAAGGGAGATCTTCGTCTTCAACCTTAGCACCTTCGACAGCGGGAAGTAATGACCGAAGAATGCAGCTCACAGTTCTTCCCACGTGGTGATCGATCTGGGCGGTAAAATATCCAGCTAGTCCTTCGCCCTAAACTTGAGAGAGAAGGGACAGCTTGATTGCATCACTCGAGACTCCATTTATGTTGATGGTGTCTGTCACTGTCAAGATGTCCTTCAAGTGTGAATGGTCATCGTCGGGGTTTCCCTCGAACTGGGCCATCTGAAAAATCATCTGAAGCCAAGAGTGCTTCAGCTCGAAGTTGTTGTTCTCGATTGGCGGAATAACGATCGCCGACTCTATACCGCCTATCGTGGCGCTCTTGAGCAGGTCTTGTAGAGATTGCTCCTGTTGGTCCCTATTTGATCCAACAACACTGACCTAGGACGATTTACCACGCTAATAATGAAAGTTTTAAAGATCGAACGTGGGGTGGGTTAGTGTAGACGATGGGTGCTTTGAAAATGCTTTGTTTTACTATTCAACACACACGCACTCACACATACTACACCAAAAGCACACACCCTAATGAATTAGGGTTTGGGGATATATATACCACATTAGTTGGTATATTATACCCCTAGTAACTAAGAACTAGAATATTACAAACTAGCCCAAAGTTAATTAAGTATAAACCAACTAAGATAAACATATTGAAATTGAACACTATAAAATATTCCTAACAATCTCCCCCTTAGTGTTCAATCTTCAATTCAGCTCGAGTTATCTTTGTTGGGCACATGGAGAATCTCTCGAGTCCTAACAATCTTCCCCTTGCTCCCCCTGCAAAGGCTATCTCCTCTTCTTGTGGAGGATTTGAATACACTTTCAGCTAGAACTCTCTTGTCTTGACGCTATACGTTGTAGATCGGATGTATGCTGTGATCCACGCCCCGATATTCGTTTCTTGATGATGTCGCAGATCTTTGAAATCTTGTTTGCATCTTGTCCGTGTCTTTTTCCGTATTTTGAAGTCGTCAAGTCTTCTCCAGTCTTCTTCTCGGTGCCAGATTCGTCTTCGTCGAAGGAAGTTGTCTGGTTCGGCCTCGAGGAAGCTTGTCTGGCTCCAGAAGAAGATATGCGTGGGGTGTCTTTTAACATGTGCCAAAGCTCCTTCCGAATGTATTGATGGTGAGCGTGGGATGTGTTATAAAATGTGCCAAGGCTCCTTCTGAATTGACGTTTGAGTGCAGGAGAGCCCGGCTTCATAGTGGTACGTGCGGCGGAAATTTACCGGGTGGTTCGACCTGTTTGTTTATACGTATCCCCTTCTCCCCCTCATGGCGATTCGTGTTAATGGATCGGCATGATTGTATAGGAGTTGAAGAAATACACAAACGACAGGTCGGTGCGAGTAATAACCAGACGGAGTCACTAAGGCAATCCGTCGACACGAATTCAGAGTTAAACTCGGAGACGCGGCCTGTGAGGACAGGACTTGATAAACCGGGGCCACTTGGACGTCCCGTTAACATCAATCTTGGAGTATAGCTCGCAGACGATGGCCTGATGCCGTTGTTGTTTTGATGTTGCAACGGTAGGACTTCCTTCCGATCATTGAAGCATGTCTTAGTATGACATGTCTACGGAAGTTCAGATCTGGTCACAAAGTCCAGATGAGAAAAGGTGTATGTGTCCTAAAAAATATAAAACTTTTAGGAAGTGAGGACACCTAGACTCGATGTGTTCAAGAAAGTTCAGTGGTGTGGGGCTAACTACCACTTAATTCAATATCTCCCGCTTCCAAGTGAAGCGGTGATAGCATACGTGGCTTCCCCGTGATTTGATGAAACATCGGTCTTTTGGGAGATCGATGAGTGGGTAAGGCTCGGTTGTGCATGCGCCATTGGACCAGATGAGGCGACTTCTACCCGGGAGCTGATAAAAATCAGCTCCTGCACCTATATGGGATGGCCCGAAAATTTTGTGAGGTGAGGATTTTTTGTATCTTCCGTTCTTCGGTATTGTCAAGAATTGCCAAATGGGAATGTGGCTTATGGACTATCTTCACTAACATTTGGCTACGTTCCGGGGTTAGGTTCAGTTTGGTCTGACTGAACCATGGGAACCTAGAATCCATGCGTCCGTCAATTTTGGTGAGTGCTGCTTCATCAGCAAGTCGGAGCAGGGTGGTGGAGATCATCTTTGTGTTTGTGTATGGATGTCATGCCTTTTGTAATTCTTGAACTCTCGAGGGTCGAGTTTTCAAGTGAGGTCCGTCTTGGGAGGTGGAAGCGTCTGAGAGGGTTTTTCTTTCTTTTCCCCCTTTCTTTTTGCCTTTTTTTTATAGGTATATATATATATATATATATATATATTATCGTAATAGTAGTAGATAAGTAGTATCATAGTAATAATAGATATGGGTATATGTATACGTATATGTATATGGGTTAAATGAAGTTTCTCCCCCTCAAATCTTGCACCTAAGATGTGCTCCCCCTAAAAATGTACTCTCCCCTCGTAAATATGGAGTGATACTCCCCTCAATGCATGCACGTTAAAACATATAAGTTCTCTCCCAATAAAATAAGCGTGAACGTATTTATCTATTTTCGGATCAGATGCAAAAAGAATTATTATTCTTTAAAAATTGCATATTAGAATGTACGTTTTTTCACTTTTTTATTGCTCCCAAAAAGTAGGTATTTTTGAGAATTCAGCTCATATGCATACGTGATTGTTTAAGCTTGAAAATTTTTAATATGTATGCATAATGAAAATGTACCTATGAGAGGGCATTAGACATTTCAGTTCATGTGCATGCTAAAATTTAACTTTTAAAGTTCTTTTAAATCATGCATGTACATAATGTACCCTATTATTTTCAAAGTAGGTATATTGTCTTTTCAGCTCAAGATGCATGCCAATTTTCTTATGGGATGCATATAGAATTTACCTACGTAGTTGCTCGCATCGCTTACCAGTCGTGTATGTGGAGCAACCCAAGATACCATACACGCTGGGATGTTTGGCTGCCCTCGTCGCATACCAGTCATGAGTGTAGAGCAGCTCTCTTAGTACCTACCCATGCTGGGAATCTGCAAAACTTATCGGGACTTTGGTACCCATTTTTGGATGGGTCCTCCCTTGTTAGCAGAAAACAAGTTAAGCACATTTGGTTCAGATATTGATCCTAAATCATCCTTTAAAGTCCAATTCAATTTGATTTGTGATTTAGGAATCCAAGTTTGGTGAACCTTAGAGGGAAATGACATATCAGTGCCAGTGAACGTGTGCCTAGGTCTAGAAGATCTAAAGATTTTCTCCCTAGCCAGTCGCAGAAGGTGTCTTTCAGACTTAATCTGAACTGGATATTGCATGTAAGAATACGAGCATAAAGCATTATAAGCATCAGTAACAGGAGAACTGGTATTCCTACGACAGTTACGCACGGCCTTCATATTATAATGATAAATGTGCGGGATTTGAGAAGTTCGTTTGCTTAAGCTTGGAACTTCTTCTTTGCACGCTTCCCTTTTGATAGGAATGGGAGAGGAAAAATCTTGAACATTTTCGACTTTAATTTTCGAAGATAATATTGATTTTCCTTTCTCCTTCCTAATCTTTATTTGTTCCTTAGCTATTTTTAGCGCTTTGCTTTTACTTAACGTTTCAGCTTCAGTCAAAATTGACTTAGAATGATTATTAAAAGCTTTCTCAGTTTTAGGAACAAGGATGCTTCTTTTAGTTTTTGTTTTATTTATCTGTTTCGAGGAAGATGTATCACTTGACAAATTATTGGAACCAGATAAAGACGGGGAATTTTGAGATATAAAATCTCCTTTAAAAGCCTTTCCTTTTCAGCGCCAAAACCTATCCTTTCAGAGTTCAAAGTATCTTGTAAATCTTTCAATTTACGAAGAGTCTCTGGAGTATCACATAGAGTAGGTTTTTGATCATGTAAAATATTTTCCCCGTTTGGAATTAACTTAGAAGGAGAGTTTTGACCCGCTTGACCTATATTCGAAACAACATTCTCTAATCGTTTAATCTTAGAGTAAAGCATAAGCTGTTCCTCTAAGACTGTCTCATATTTTGATGAGATTTCATTTCGCTCAGTTTCGCAAGAACGTAAATTTTTTGCCATCTCGCAGACCCTATATTCACTATCTTCTAACTTAGTTTCTAAGCTAATTATATTTGACTTTGCGTTTTTCAAATCTTCATTAGCATAAGCTAGGCTTTCTTGTTGCTTAAGCAACACAGAGTAATTATTAGCAAGTCTTGCTTCTAATTCCTCAATTTTCCTAGCTTGAGCATCCATTTTCATTAATATAATATTTAATTGAAAATAGAAATTGGCTTTTAAAATTTCAGTGACGAAAAGTTTGGCAGTATCGTGAAGTATCGAAGAAAGTCGGCGTCGAAAATGTTTGGCGTGCACCGAAAAATTTTGTGATGATTTCGAAAACTTCGAGAAAATGACCAAAACTTTTTCTATAATTTGCCATATTGTCCTAAGTAGATTATTGGATGATTGATCCTTGTCAAGTTTAGGGATTTGATTTCAAAAATTTGACAGAAAGGCAGTCTACACCGAAAATTTTTGGACTGGAAGGAAAATTATAAACGGGCGTTAGGACTGACTATGCCCGTTAGTGATTGAAAACGTTTATGTGTGATTTTGAAGAGTGAGTTTGGATCGCCAAATGAGTTTTGATCGATGCAGATGAGTTTCGGCCGATACTCAGTTTCGCCGAGTAAAGTTTTAATTTCAAAGAAATGCTCAGTTTCGATCGATTGTGGGTTTCGCGTGATTTGATGAGAAATCATTGAGTTTCGGGCGAAACACTATATATTGGATGAGTTTCGATCGAAACTGGTTTCGGGCGATTATCAGTTTCGCCGAGAAATGTATCGGGCGAAACTAGTAATTGGTACTGTAGCCTTTCGGGCGAAACTAGTAATTTTGGTACTGTAGATGATTTTAAATATTTGAATATTTCAGTTTCGATGGAAATGAGTTTCGAGCGAAAGTCAGTTCGCTGAGAGAATTATAAAAGGTACTAAAATGCAGTTTCGATCGAAACGTGCTCCGCGATTTATCAAATCAATTTGAAGGATTTAGGCAAAATTTTCAATTTCAATTGAACAGTTTCGATCGAAACGTACTTCGTGCGATTATCAAATCAATTTAAGGAAGTTCCGGCGATGATTAGTTTCGCCGTGTAAAATTAGAAATGCCTATTGAAAATGTAAGTTTCGATCAATGAAAATGAGTTTCGGGCGAAACTCAAATGTGGCGAAAATACAAAATCAAGTAAAATCAAATCCGGCGAAACTCAAATCAGCTGAAATTAAATGTTTACTACAGTGCACATTCGCCCGATTGTGTGTTTCAATCTGAAAGATTTCTGGGCAGAATGACGAACTTCAGACTCGATTTCCACCTAAAACTCACTGAAATCAACTAAGAAATGTTGGGTAAACACTTCAGATCACTCAAAATCAACCTATTTAGCTCTTGAGCTTGCAAAATCAGCAGAATCAACTCAAAAACTCAAGAGCAAGCTGAAATTCGACCAAGAAAAAAAATACCCAAAAATTTCAGAAATCTCACTCAAATCCGAACGTGTTTGCTCTGATACCTTGGTCCCTATTTGATCCAACAACACTGACCTAGGACGATTTACCACGCTAATAATGAAAGTTTTAAAGATCGAACGTGGGGTGGGTTAGTGTAGACGATGGGTGCTTTGAAAATGCTTTGTTTTACTATTCAACACACACGCACTCACACATACTACACCAAAAACACACACCCTAATGAATTAGGCTTTGGGGATATATATACCACATTAGTTGGTATATTATACCCCTAGTAACTAAGAACTAGAATATTACAAACTAGCCCAAAGTTAATTAAGTATAAACCAACTAAGATAAACATATTGAAATTGAACACTATAAAATATTCCTAACAGCTCCTCCTCTGAATTAGGGTGAATAGGCACTTTGCGATCTGCCATCTCCACTTCTGTCTCCGGACTATCTACGGACGTCTCTACTCGGGAATATTTTGCCGACTCCTAAGAGTTGTCCTCTGAGTAGCTAACTAGCGCTTCCTGAGAACTATTGCTAGCGCCTTCGGGATTAAATCTAAGCTGCCTTCATAACTTCGCTCGAAATCTGGATCTACTTCAACAATGGGACCCGATGGATGGCTTCGGCCATTCACTGTTGAATCGTACCTAGACTCGAAAAAGAAAAGTTAACAAAGCAGTAAACAAATAAGCAGAATAAATAAAGCAAAGAGATAATTACTCAGATGAAACGCAAACAAGTAAACAATGAGTGGATAACTAGCTAAACCCACTTAAACAAATAAAACACAAATAATTAAAATGATTAATAACAAATAAAAGTGGCTAAATTACCAAACTACGGTGTTTCTAATATCAATCTATTCCCCGGCAACGGCGCCAAAAACTTGATCGCGTGCGTGTACGTTAATAAATTAAATAAAAGTTCATGCAAGTACGTCAAGTAATAATTAAAACGAATATGTTATAACTAGCACGGCGCGCAATAGGTAGTGTACATATCGTTTGTAAAATAGCTATAGCGAATATTCGAGTATCGAACATGAGGAATAAATTGAGTACTAGTAATAACCTATCATTTGATATTTACCATAAATAAATATGTTTTTAGTTGTATTTTTATTTATAAAATATATTATAACAAATCCAAAAGCTTGAATGCAACTTAAATATTTAAAAATATAACTTTTATATAAAATAAATGTGCTCGGGATTTCGAATCCCGCTAGTATCATTGACGAGACCGTAAATTATCGTTAACACAAAAATAATGACTAAGTCACGGTAATTCCTACTCACGTCCGAAATTGCTGTCGCCCTAGACGGTTGTGAGAATATATATTTGTAACGAGCCTCACTTTTAATGTAAAAATGCTAGCGGATTTCCCGCAACGAAAATCGCGGAAGACCCAATTAATAAAAAAATTCCTCGCGAAATATAATATACTACAGCGGAATAAAAATATCTTACATGCGCACACGGTTCACACGTCATATCAGAAGTACACACTCAATTGAGTTTATTGACACACAAAACACACTAAAACCGCTCCACAGGTCACATCCATGTACCGCCTTGCCCTCAAAGACCATGGAGCACCGCCACCAGCCTCGTTAGTTTTGACATGTTTCCACGTCAGGCTCGTCGGTACCTACAAAACGTAAACTGAGCTCCTTGCCCAGTAGATGAAATAATGCATGATGTAATCGTGCACTCAATCCTAAACCCGATATCTCACATCTAATGTATGCTCTTTATTTTCTCACAGTAATCTGCCATTTCACAAATTAAGGCCCTAGGTTAGACTCGACACCTTGCATGCCAATCACAATAACGGTAGCCTACTCTGGAAGTTCACGCCAGGTCGCTTCTTTTGTATAATATATAAAACGGTCGCACCTCGGGAAGTTCACGCCCGGGTAGACAAGGCATTCGCATCTGTTTAGTTAACAGAACGCTCACACCTGTCTGTCGTCAGGTGCCATATTGAGTACTAACCTTGACTCTTCAACGAGTCACCAATCACAAAACCATCATCTACCCCACTTATCAAAGCGTTACTGTCTCCAATACGGTACACACGATATCAGTTCATTTCCGACCCACACGGTCTGAGCTTCCCTCATTCTAGATTGAAATGCACATGACAGATAAAATGCATGACATGCGTAATTGAATTACATCACATAAAAATATTCACATATTTCACGTAAAACATGCAAGCATGAAAACACATAAAAGCACATATTGTTTACGTGTCGTAGGTGAGTATTTCACCTACCTGTCGCCCTGAATTTCGTAAGCGATAAATCCTTAATACCTTGGACCTCTGGACACAAAACGATAGTTACATCAGTGCAAAACACGCTCTTGGACGAACTACAATAAATGATTTTATTTCGAAATTGTCACAGGCTCATAAATATACACGTTTCGAAAACCCTAAATACTAAATTCGACTTGCGACGAACATTTCTTTTAAAATATATTTTGCACGTTAGAAATCATCTAACCCAAGAATTTATTATTAAAAATCCCGGAAATTTTTAAAAAAAAACTGGAAAATTATTTAAAATGCCCGAAAGTTTGACTGTAACGAAAACAACGCCAAAAATCTTTTTCAAAAATAGTGCATGCCGAAAAAAAAATTTCCCAAAGTTTTACATTTTCGCAAAACAGAAAATTTCGAAAATATTCCTTGACCCGAAGATTTTTAAGAACGCCGAAAACCTTCTTCTCCCAAAACTTTCAAAGTCGCAAACTTTAATTTCCAAAAATATTTACACCCAACGTAAACCTCGCACGACCAAAATGCTCACACGCCTAAAACCAACTTCTACCATTCCAACACATGTTCAAAACCTTAGAACACTCAAAAATATCACAAGGTCAAAAATCTCATTTATCAACAATTAAATTTTCTTCCTTTCATGCCCATACTTCGAAAACTCAAGTCAATGCAAGTACTTCTCAAAAAAATAACTCATGTAATTCGGATAGGGTACATGAAATAACCAATTATGAGAACACCTTGAGAAACTCATATATTTCACATATCACAAGACATCACCTAAAAAAACATTTAAACACTACTACACAGCATGCAAACTAAGTTGTCGTATTGAAAGGGTTATTTCCATTTTCAAAAGCACACATCAATATTCGCCTCCAAGCACCTATTACATGCAATTCACAAATTTATTTTCGTATTGATGGTACAATCTATATTTTTCGAAAGCATATAAAACCTAGACAACCAATTAACGTTTTTGGGCAAATTATTCACCTCAAATCCGAAATTTCACATAAAAGGATTTACGTATTGTAGGTGAAATTGCCACCTACCTTTCCTCCAAGCTTGATCTTGCTAAGTTAGATTCCTAAGCTCCCCTTGATTATCACACGTTCTCCATTGAAATATTCTCTATTCTTCTTTCTCTTTAAATGATGTAAATGTATTTGGAGAATCTTTTCTTCATGTAGATATTATAGAAATCTAGTTTGGTGATAAGGCTTGCAATATTCTATAGATGGTAACATGAGATTCCCTCCCTCATTTTTTTTTCTTTCGTTAATATAATGAGTGGATGTACTTTTCTTTGTTGGCAAGATGTAAATCAAGCTATGAAAGATTCATTGTGTTTGTTTGTATTTACTTGGAATGGATGCTTAACGTGGGTTTGAGTTCCTAAATCTTGTTGTTATGTTTATTATTTTAAGTGTTAATTTAGTTATGTTTCGATGGTGATGAGAGTTAGACAAGTAGAACTACTCATTTCCACTTTTATTATTCAAGCAATTTGTCTCTCATGCACATGGTAAATCACAACTCATTTCTTCTTTTCTCACGTTGGCCCCGTTCATTTGTGCTTCTCTTTAAATATGTGCCTTTGTAGAATACCATTTGTAATTGTGCTTGATTTCATTAGTTGTCCTTGTAATTTGGGGCGTTTTGTATAGTAGTCCTTAGATTAGGACTAGTTTGATATTTATACCAAGTTTGTTTGGTATAAATACATGTAAATCAATTGAGCTGAATAGAGAAAGTTTTTAGAATTGATCCGAAGGGCCTGCAATTCGATTTCTAGAGAGAGAAACAACATTAACTTTCTCACTCTACTCAAATTCTCTCTCTTGTTCTTCATTTGAGTTTTTCGATCGAATTCAATTGTTTATCTAAACGATCAAATTACTATGAATTCTAGCCTAGGATCGTAGAGTTGTTAATCGTAGGACCTATTGGTATCAGAGCAGATTCGTTCTGTTTTGAATCGAAAATTGTTAGAATTAGATCGAGAATCATTTCCTAGATACCGTTCATCGAAGAACAGGTTTGGCGCGAAAACCTTTTTCGATCCAATAGCTTAATTTTGTGCTTAACTGACTTGACTTTGGTGTTTCTATGCTTGTGTAAGTGTTAGATCATCATTGTGATCAGTTCTGTAGCAGTTTGAACTTCAATTTTTAGGATTGAATTGCTTCTGCGTGTTACTGTTTGCGAAGAACATGAAGAACACGTTCTGATTTTGATCAAATTCGATATATTTTGCTTCATAACGTGTTTAATTGCTTGTTCGTGCGTGATTAGGACTTGATTGCGAGCAATTACCTCAAACTTCACTATCTGATTCTTTGTTTTTGCTCGAATTTGTGTTAATCGTATTCTGTGAATTTTTCTCGATTGCTCAAATTTTTCTCGCTAAGTTTTGCGATCGGATTAGTTTCTCGATCGATAAACTTAGCGCGAGAATTTTTCTCGGCCAGAATACGAAGTCAGCGCTAGAATCATCATCAGCAGAAACGATTTTAGTTAGAAATATTTCTCGAGCATTATACAGCGAAAAACGTTTCGAGAGAGACTTATTTTGACTTGGCATGCGTACAAACTTTCACTCGAAAAACTTTTTCAGTCAAACCTTTTAACGTTTGACCAGGCGAAAATATTTACACGCGAGAAATTTTTCTAGTCAACAGATTTATTTTGACTTGTCGAGAAACTTACTAACGTACTGTTTCTTTACGATCGAAATAAATTCACGATCAAGAAATTTTTCCCGATCGAATGATTTTGAGGAATTTATCCCGCTCGTAAAATATCACGCTGACAAAATTTCTCGCACGAGAACAGTACTTAGTACATTCTATCTCGACGGAATTAATTTCGATCAAACTTTAAACATTGAATCGAAAATAATTGTCGATCTAATTTTCGAATCAAACGCTACTAACGAATTTTGTCACTTGTGAAGCACATTACATCATCTTCAACCTTCAAAACTATTAACGAAGATCCTTCAACAACTCGACTACAATACAAACATGGATGCATACTCACTCGGAAATGACAACCGTCCGCCGATCTTGCAATGAGGCGAATACACAGTGCGGAGAAACCGCTTTCTGAATTTCATCGCTCTAAAGGATCAAGCCGAAAATCTACTGAAGTCCCTTGAAGAGGGACCAGCACAGTTCTGGGTTCATGTACCCGGGGACGAAACAGCTACTCCAGCAATTCCAGCTTCTAGGCGACTAAAGGAGCCTACAGAATACTCTCTGGAGGGAAGTGCTCGAGCTAAGGCTGATCTAGTAGCCATGAATACCATTATGCAGGGCATCCCCAACGATATATACAGACAAATCGACAGCCTTACATCGGCCAAAGGGATGTGGGATGAGCTGCATAGGATGATGCAAACGACGGAAGTTGGCATAAAGGCCAAGAAGGCGAACATTCTCACTGCTTACGACTCATTCAAAGCAAAGCCGGAGGAGAGTCTAAACGAGATCTACCAACGATACCTCACTCTTCTCAATGAAATGAGGAAGATAGAAATAACGAAGACAAATATCGAGACAAACATAAGATTTCTATCTTCTCTGCCCACGGAATGGAAGAAAAATATCCACTCAAATACGACAAAATAAAGATCTAGAGGAGTTGGATGTCCATGCCGTGTTCGATAATCTCGCTCAGCATGAGGAGGATATCCGCGAGATTACCAAAAAGCAGAAAGGAAAACAAACCGATGAAACGGTTGCCTTAGTCTCGGAGAAGAGGAGCACAAGATCAAGAAAGGAAAAGATTGTTATGCCACCTTCATCATCAGAGTCGGAAGATGAATCGGACTCCGACATCGAGTCGAACATGAAAGCCCTTGGAAAACAGTTAGCTCTCATTCGACAAATGATGAGCAAGAAGTATTTCAAGAAGAAGTCTTCAACCTCAGCTAATAGACTTCGGACTACAAGCTCCAAGAACAAAGAACGTGCTCCGGAGAGTTCCGATGTCAAGAATCCCAAAGAGACTAACAAATGCTTTAACTGTAGCAAAACAGGTCACTTCGCCAGAGAGTGCACTCTCCCGAAGAAAGAGATGCAAACTACTACTCCAGGAAGCTTCAATTGACAAAACAGAAAGAAGCTGGAGTAGCTCTCATGGCCGAACAGGACCAATGGCTCGAGGACACGTCGAGCTCCAAAGAAGAGAACTTAGCCCTCATGGCCCGTCTCGACAACGAATTGGACGCCGAAACATCCACTCGTACGGACGACGGCAACGCATCCACGTCTTCAAATGAGGTAGTCACTCCTTCCACACTATTGACCATGTTAGAATCATATCAAAAGCAATATGCTAACATGAAACGTGAGCAGAAAAGTATAAAGGAAGTAGAGAACGAACTTGAGAGAGCTCAGGAGAAGATAGATAGTCTCGAACAAAAACTTACGAGCTCTAGTGCAAAAATAGATGAACTTACTAAGAGCCTCCATTCTAGAGAGACTAGTCAACCTCAACTAGGACAACAGAGCGAAATGATTAAGGCTAGCAAATAACTACAATTGCTTGGTTAGAAATCTCAACGAGAAAGCCATTTTAAATTGTAGAATAACCGAAGCCACCTCTAAGATCACTAACTTAGAAGCCCAATTAGAAACATCGAATGCTAAGATTAGTGAGCTTAGTAAGGATTTCGATGCCTGTCAAGCCGCTAAACTAACCGTGGAAAATAATTATGCTCTCCTAGGTGAGGAACGCAAGAAACTATATGCCAAAGTAAAGAAATTAGACGATATAGTTACGCGTAGGGGACAATCCGAACAGACGATATTTTTGAACAAGCCCAAGGATATAGAGTTCTATAATCCTATAGAAGGCATAGGTTTCACTAACCCGTGTGTTTGACAAAAGAAAGAAATATACGATGTTAAACACATGGGCTTAAGAATAACCTCTCTTAGAAATTTTACTGAGTCGTCTTATGAAAATACTTTCGATTCATCCATTAGACAAGGTCCACATGGTCCAGAAATCCCCTTTGACTACAAAGAACTAAATGAAAGGGACAAAAATAGGAAAGAAACTCTAACACCTGTCTGCAATTTAGTTCAAATTCTACCTCCTGACTCTCGTACACACCACGAGGAAGTTAAAAACATTAATTATAAAAATTCTCTCTACAAACCCCATATCATAAAACAGATAGAGGAGTCACATGCAAAGTTAGAAAAAGAACGAGAGAATTTCGAAGCTGAAAAGAAAAAAATTCTTTAAGGAGATGGAAAATCTCAAGGCTTCCTCGTCCTCCCAAACTACCTCTCACGCTTATACAAAAAGCGTGAAAAATGAAAAATCGCCTTTGAAAGATAAATATTGTAAAAATAATTCTGTTAAAAGTGCTATGACTAATTCCACTTTACCTACGTCTACAGGGAGCGTAGCGTCAGCACTAAAAGCATAGGCGAGAGTGTCTAGAACTAAGATAAAGAATGAGCCATTAGATTTAAATGTTTCTGAGCATGCTACTCCTTCTGTTACAATAAAAGACACTCGTAGAAATAAAAGAGCTATTTCCACTTTTAAGATAGTTGCTTCTACTTATTCACTTCAGCCGATCACCTTTAGAAGCACCAACTTCGAAATAGGCTCTACTTCAAAAATTAATCATTCTGAAACAAATGCCACAAAGGAAAACTCATAGGATACAAGATCCAGCCATAAAGAAAGCTTATGGCGCCGTACATGAATGTACTCACCTAAGGTATCTCGTAGAAATTAAATCCCCCAAGCACCTTAGGAGACTATCACAAGAAAAGATCTTTTCCTCAGTCAAACCCTCCAAAGCATCTGTACGTGCTGAAATTAACCTTCCCTGTAAAGTTCAACCCAAATGGGTTCCTAATTCCGCCTAGGACGACAAAAGCCAAAAGGGCCAAGTCTCCTATAGAGGCAAGACCCAAACCCACTTTTTCAAAAGTGCAATGGGTTATTATGACTCTTCCAAAAATAGATTTAGGAGTCATATCTGAACTCAAAACTAAATCTGCTAATCCGAGAGGACCCATGTTTAAGTGGGTACCTAAAGCTCTCTAAATTGTTTTTGCAGATCCATCATGTGTGGTACCTCGACTTTGGTTGCTCCACACACATGACTGGTAATCAAGAGCTGCTGAGCAACTACAAAGACCGACCTAACGGCAAAGTCAGATTTGGGAACAACGATTCAGCCCCGATTCTACGACTTGGGGATATCATTCTGAAGAATCTGACCATCAAAGATGTCTCATACGTCGAAGGCCTCCGCCATAACTTGTTCAGCATAGGCCAATTCTGTGACAAAGGCTTCCAGGTGGTCTTCCGTGCTGACCGGTGCAGAATTTTGGATAGTCAGGACATAGAATTCCTTCAAGGACTTCGGAGATCCAATCTTTACACGATCAACCTGACGTCTGTGCGGCCCTCGACAGCTGTATGCCTCATTTCTCAGACTGATTTACAGAGGAACAGCTTATGGCATCAACGACTGTCTCATCTGAATATGAAAGCTCTCCAACGCCTTTCTACGAAAAAGTTGGTTCACGGTCTTCCAACTATACTACTACAAAAGGAGCATCACTGTTCGGCATGTCACCTAGGAAAAATGAAGCGAGCATCTCATCACGTCAAGCAAATTGCGTCTACTTCTCGACCATCGGAACTAATTCACATGGATCTCTGTGGTCCGATGCAGACTCGGAGTATCAATGGAAGAAAGTATGTCCTAGTGATTGTAGATGACTATTCTCGCTACACGTGGACAAAGTTCCTCCGAACGAAAGATGAGACTGGTGACCTGATTATCAATTTGGTGAACACAACTCAAAATCTGCTGCAACAGACTATTCAAGTTGTTCGAACAGCGGCACTGAGTTCAAGAACAATCACCTCAGTGAGTTTTATCAGAAACTTGGAATAAGTCAACAATTTTCAGCCGCCAAAACACTTCAACAAAATTGGGTCGTTGAAAGGAAAAGTCGAACACTAGTGGAAGCCGCTCGTACAATGCTGATCCAATCGGGATTCCACACTTTCTATGGGCTGAAGAAGCCAATAGCGCTTGGTTTACTCAAAACAGGACGGTGGTTCACAAACGGTTCAGCAAGACTCCGTACGAGATTGTGAATAATAGAGTGCCCAACATCTCTTTCCTTAAAGTCTTCGGGTGCAAGTGCTTTGTGGCGAACGACCGAGAGCAACGTGCAAAGTTCGACCCTAAAGCATTCGAAGCTACATTTGTCGGGTATTCTTCAACATCAAAAGCGTACCTAGTATACATCAAGTCCAACCGAACTATTAAGGAAAGCTTTAATGTCACTTCTCACGAAGTGGCAGATATGGCTTCTGGTCAATTTAGTCCAGGACCCGTGCCATTCAGTTCAGGACCCGTTCTCAACCCGTTGGCTTCTGAAGACAAAATTTTAGAACCCGTAATAACTGGTGTGTTGGCACAAAACCAACAGAAGATGGCAACAACTTCAGGATCAGTGTCAGACGAAGCAACGAGACTTGCAATAAACGACTTGGATTCTCTCTTGGAACCGGTATATTGGTCATACACGACGACACCAACAATGGATTCTCTATCGAACGAGACCGACGTACCAAGTTCATCTCACACCTCTACCCCACCCGATTCAGAATTGCCACAGAACACCGAAGAACCTACAGTGGTCATCGAGGAAGTATCACCAGAGACGATCAATCCAAGTGCAGTATTGGAACTTCCTCAGACAAATGATCAATCGGAGACTATAGGCAATCTAGATCCACAGATGGCTGACGCATCGACTTCAGCCTTGCCTCATGAGCGCAAGTGGACGAGAGGCCACTCGGTTGATCAGATAATTGGCGATCCTTCGATTGGTGTGAGGACACGTCGTCAACACAGTCTTTTCAGTTGCTTCCTGAGCCAAAACGAGCCTACCAAAGTAGCAGACGCACTTCGAGACCCGGATTGGACAATTGAAATGCAAGAGGAAATCAATCAATTCGAACGTCTTCAAGTGTTGACCTTGGTACCCCGTCCACATGGGAACTAAATGGGTTTTCAAGAATAAGAAGAATGAAGATGGTGAAGTGATCCGGAACAAAGCAAGGCTAGCTGCTAATGGATACAATCAACAGGAAGGCATCGACTATGACGAGACTTATGCCATGTTGCCCGTATCGAAGCTATTCGCCTCCTGCTGACTTATGCGGCTCACAAAGACTTCAAAGTCTATCAGATGGATGTAAAAACCGCCTTTCTCAATGGCGTGTTAAAAGAGGAAGTCTACGTCGCTCAGCCGGAAGGTTTCGTTGATCAAGAACATCCCGATCATGTCTATCGCTTGGACAAAGCTCTCTATGGACTAAAACAAGCCCCACGTGCTTGGTACGATGTCCTGAGTGATTTCCTCGTGAAGTCTGGATTCATACGAGGAACGATAGACACAACCCTCTTCATTAAATGGCATGACAAAGATCTGATGGTCATCCAAGTATACGTCGACGACATCATCTTCGGATCAACAAATCCTCGGCTCTGCAAGAAGTTTGGAGATCTCACGAGGAGCAAATTCGAGATGAGTCACATGGGAGAGATGCAATTTTTCTTAGGCCTTCAAGTCAGGCAGCTCAATGATGGAATTTTCATCAGTCAGACAAAATACATCAAGGATATTCTGAATAAGTTTCATCAAGACCAGAGCAAGCCTCTCGGCACTCCTATGTCACCAAGCTGCAAGTTGGATGTCGATCCCTCTGGTAAATCGGTCGACATCACACTGTATCGCAGTATTATTGGATCTCTTCTCTACCTCACTTCGAGTCGGCCGGATATCATGTTTGCCACCTGCTTGTGTGTTTTCAAGCCAATCCCAAAGAATCCCATATGCTCGCGGAAAAGAATTTTACGCTACCTTAAGGGCACCTCTACCCTTGGCCTATGGTATCCAAAGGGTACGAATTTTAAACTTATTGGCTACACTGACGCTGACTATGCAGGTTGCCGAATGGACAGGAAAAGCACGTCCGGTGGCGCTCAATTTTTAGGCGAAAAGCTGGTTTGCTGGTCATCCAAAAAGCAGAACTGTGTGTCCACTTCGAAGGCCGAAGCAGAATACGTAGTTGCCGCCAGCTGTTGCTCACAGATGCTGTGGATGCGGACAAAGCTTCGCGACTATGGGTACAATCTAAATAATATACCCATATATAGTGATAGTCTGAGTGCAATTGCCATAACTTGCAATCCTATTCATCATTCACGCACAAAATACATAGACATTATATATCATTTTATCAAAGATCACGTAGAAAAAGGCACGATATAGATGTACTTTGTGAACACGGAATTTCAACTAGCCGACATTTTCACCAAGGCCTTGGATGAGAAACGATTTCAATTCCTTGTCGGAAAATTAGGCATGTTGAATCTTCCGTAATATGTGCATTACCTGATCTTCTGTGGTATCACATGCTCTAATCCATGTGTTTTCTATGCTTATTTGTCCTTATCTTGCATGATAAAAATATATATATAATATATATTTCTATATATAATACAATGGGGTATGACGAAATACTTTAGGATGCTTTGTTCTAAAGTCACTTAGAATTTTACCCCGACATGCGATCAATTTAATTGCTTAAATTCTTGTGTCTAAAAGGTCATTTGATTGTTCCACTAGACACAAAGTCACTCTACATGCGTGAGGATTCAAGCCTTGTTCCTTTTTTCCTTTCTTTGAGTGAGGATCTACTTCTCGAGTGAGTCACACATAAATTACTTGTCTTACCTAGTGATTCTTGGTGTCATACTCATCTTGCGTTAGATCGTCAGGAAAATGATAAGGGAGTTTAGGATGTTCATCATACGGTCTTATATAAATTCCCCCACGTTAGCCCTTAGTCATCCACTTTGAGCTTTCTCAGATGTCTTTTTCTTCATTTGAAACCCATTCCTAGCCTTCAACCGAACTCTATACTCTTCGAATGGTTGTTCAAACGAGAAAATGAGGGGGAGATAACAAAAGAAAAAGTACGATGATGACAAAAGAAGGCATTGCTCAACGCGTAAAAATCAGACCAAAGGAACCGGCCTTCCGACTACCTTGTAAAAAGTGGCATGGTTCATGTTGTGAACTTCTCCAACGATAATCTCGTACGCTCGTCAGAACGGCTGGAAGAGGAGCACCACGAAGTGAACTTCTCCAACGAAATCCGGTCTTATATCGGGAAACGATAAGAGGAGTGCAGCCTCGGGTACGAATTTCATAACCGAGAACTTCTCAAAATTGATAATCTCTGAAACCTCTATAGGGATTAAGAGAAGAGGAGCCCGGTATCGGCCCGAGAACCAACAAAAAGAACTTCGCCTACGATAATCTCCTAGAGCCTCATGGAGAAGCGGAGCTTCAGCTTGAGCATAATATAAAAAGGCATAGTTCTTAAAAGAAAAGGAGGGGGAAAAGATTGAAAAGGAGAAAGACGCCGAAAAAAAAGGGAGACGGACGTAGAATTGGAAGACGATGAAGAGATAAGCTCACTTTCCTTTAAATTCCTTCCGTTTCTAAGTCCTAACCAAATTATAACCATTACAACCCTTGGATTCCACATAGACGGTCTCTCGCTTAGGTGAAATGATTAAAAATGCCTCGATCACGGGTAAATTGACTTAAAATTGCTTGTGTTGACTTGAGTGATAAAAATATAAAAATCCCAAGATAGCTAATTGAGAGCAAAAGCAAAACTAGTGAGAGTTGTCGAAATGGACCAGTCTATGAACTTAGGACTTTAGTTTGACGACATGACTGGACGGCATTTTCTTCTTTCAAATGTCTCGTAAAATTTTAGGCGTGACGATTGATCGCAACAAAATAATCTGACCCCATAAATGAAAAAATATATATATATACATATATATAATAATAAATAAATAATAAATAATAAAATTCGCACATTTTGACATATGTTATGTTTCATATGCGTTGAATTGAATAAATGCGAATTTCTTTAGTGTATCGCACATTCTAAATGCAATGTAAGATTGCATTGGTACTGAATTGTTTAAATGCAATAAATTTTTCATTGCTTCTACCCTCACACAATATTTTAAAGTACATGTTTTCGGGGACCATTTATACATGCTTACTTGGTAAATATGTGTGCTCGTGACTTGAATTGATTTCATATGCTTGCATAATTAATCAATTCTTGTGCATCATTTGAGGGGGAGCAAGAATAAGACTTGTAGATTAGCTCCAAATATTTTTGACCTTTTTTTAGCATTTCAGATCTTTCAAAATTAAGGAGTGAGACGTCGACACTACAAGGAAAGGAGCTAGTCACAGACCAAATTAACTCCATTATTTCTAACGTTTTTTCCAAGTGGTACAGATTTTTTAATCACTGCTAGGGAAGCTAGACGTTACTACACAGAAAATACAGGAAGTTAGTTCCATTTATTTTAACTCTCAGGGGGAGCTTTTAAATGTGATTTTATTTGAAATAGGGATCAATCTGAAAATTTTTAGAAGCATTTACAATCGAGAAATTGGATATAAGAATTAATTTGCTATCATAAGTTTCTCGATCGTAAGACAGTGTTGGGAACAATTGTTGATTAACCGCGATAATTTGCGATCGAGAAAATTGAATTGAAGATCAATTTTCGAATCGAAAATTTCTCGAGCGCAAATAGTAATGGGCCTGTCCATTTAATCGCAAAACGTCAAATCGAAACCCAACATTGAATTACAACGAGTAAATAAAAGTTCATCTTTGTGTCAGTCAAAAACCTTTTCCTCACGCAACCCTAAATCGCAAAAAAATTCTCTAACGAAAAACTTTCACAGACAGTTCAAATCACTCACAAATCTTTCCATTTTAACTCAAAATTGTCTGTTTAAGGTAGAAATGAGAATCTGTTGATAGTTGCGTGTGATTTAACGTCGTTAGCATCTGCTTTTTGAAGTTCTTCGCATGTTTAAGTTTAGATTTCCGTATGTTCTTCAAAACTGAGAAATCATATACTGTTTTATAGTGATTTAGGCTTGATTATGAGTGTTATCTGAGATTAATGCCTGCACTTAATACAGTTTCGATGTTCTTTATGAATCTAGTAGTATAAATCTTCGGTAAATCTGCATCTTCGACTGAGATTTGAGTTTCAATAAAACTGGGTTATTGAATGTTTAAAGGTATCGAAGAACTTTGTCGATCGCAAACAATCTTAATTGAATTCCGATTCAATTGAGATACTGTTTGTGTCAAATTAGTTCTCGATCGATAAAAATCTGACTTAGTCGTTAAGATAGATGATTTTAACCGAAAAACTACTTACCATCGAGAAATCTAATTAGGATTTTCTGTGTGCGAAAAACTTAAGCACTGAATAGATAATTTAGATGCAAATTTTATCGAGCGCAAAACTTACTATAGCAAAATAGAATTTTCGTGTTAATTGGATTTTGGTCGTAAAAATTTAGTAGCGAAAAAAATTATTTTTTTAACGCTTAATTTTTCGATCGTAAAATTCGCCGCTTCGGACTTAATTGATTGAAAAATTTCTCGACGGTTGACTTATTCTCTCGTTGATTAATTTCTCGATAGAATTATATCGCAGCAAAAAAAAACTTTTGTTACTTACAATCGAAAATTACATACCGCTCGACAAATATCAAATCGAAAATTTTATTCAGTCGAGGAAAATTTCTCGATAGTAAATTTACCTGAGAAAAAATTTCTCCATCGTAAATTTACATGGAATTTTTCTCGATCGTAAAATAGATCGACTACAGTCTCGATTTCAACTTCAACACTTAGAAAATTTTTCTAAGTCTTTTACTCTGTAGCGAACAGTAGCAAATAAAATTTTCTCGATCGAAAAATTAAACTGAGTCATTACAATTGAAATCAATGCATAGGAAATCATTTTCAAAATCAATTTTATCGAGCGAAAAATTTCTCGGCATGAACAGTGCCATTACTTGCGATTAAACACTTGGAAATTTTCAAACTCTTTATCACGCGATTAGGTGTTTAACTCAAAATTACCATCATGCCATTACATTTTTTTTTCAAAATCGAAATTCCTATATCCATATCATACGATTTCAACTCAAAATTCATCAAACATGTCATGACTTGATGCAATATTATAGTTTGATGAAATTAAATTCATTCTCGACTAGTATCAAAAATTATGAACTAAGGATTTGTTATATTTTTCAGATGATCGCTATCCAAGATATAATCACATATACGACCACAACCTGTATCTGAAGGTCTAGGATACAAATTTCCAGCTCGATCTGAGCACCTTTCGATGCCCGGACGAGATCATTGTCTCTATCCTGAGAGGCACCCCATCTGGCACGCATTGACGGTCACCGCCTCAGTGCCAATGGTCTATCTCCAGCAATTCTGGGGATGTATACAAGGAGTTGTAGCGAATGGGGCATTCTCCTTCACAAAAAGAATCGGGACGAAGCATATTCATATGAGCAAGAGCCAGTTCGGGATGATACTGGACTTGCCACACAGTGACAACTACGACCCGCTCCTGTCGGACGCAGAAATGATCCACGACTTCATGCCCATGGGATATCAACCGCAGCTCACCAAATTAGCTCATGTCCAGAGCAGCGGTATCCCTCACCCCTGGAAGACACTGTTCGGGATCGTGAACAAGTGTCTATAACCAAAGCATGCCGGTTTCGACAAGGGCAACGACAATATACTATGAATCTTTCACGGTCTTGCCTTCGCCAGAAACTACGACTTCGCACAGCTAATCTGGAATGATCTATCTGAACAGATCCGGGTGAAGGAAAACCGAAGGTCAAAGAACGTGCCCTATGCTCGATGGTTCAACGTGATCATCAGGGAGGTCATGGAGCTACATGCGGAGAACATCCCACAGCTGCCTCCTAGTGGAAACTATCAGCCGCCAAGGCTAAAGTTCTTCCACAATCGACGGCGCACGGACTTGGACCAACCGTCGATGCCAATTCCGCTCCAACTACTCAGGCTTGCGGACCCCGTGGGAGCTGAGTATCAAAGATTCTGCCGGGAACACCATTTAACGGAGCAAATGATCAGAGGGCCCCCGGCAGATTCCATGTGAGCCCTCCCCAACCGGAACACCAACCAAGCCCTGACGACGCGATGATAGATGTTGTCGCTCAGGAGCTTCAACAGGAGTCTCCCTTGATCGAAGAACCGATGCCCGACGTAGATGAGACCTTGATAGACGTCGTGGCTACCGAGATGGCGTTCGAGGTCCTGAACATGAATACCAAGTGGAAGTGCCCGTTCATGTTGGCGTGCTCGAAGAAACCATTGTGGAGGTTCTTCAACCAGTAGCACGGCCCGAAGTCGAAATGGGGCAAACTTCACTTCCACCGGTGACGGGTCAGGCACTGGAGGACGTCCATCGAGACCTCACTCCTCACACGGCCACCTCGTCTGACACGGAGTCTGACGAGGAAATAAGTCTGATAAGGAGGACTCCCAGGAGACTTAGCATTCAACTGGAGTCCCTCTTCCCAGCCATCACCAACGCACCAGATACTACGCTGACCACAACGACAAGTGTTGCCGGCACTTCTTCGCTCAATCTTGAGCCGCAACCAACTCACATAGTGTCTGGTTCGCAGGCACAACCAGAGCCTGCAACAACACCCATAGAGGCAAATCCTTCGGATTCGACTCGAGGATTGGGTGGAAGTCTCATACAGTCACAACCTCAAGTGACTGTGAGCCAACCCACAGAGTCGGCGTCTACTCAAGGGTTGATAACAGGCAACATCAGTCGTCCTGGTCCATATCAAGAGGCGTCCGCACCCTTCGTGACGAACGAGCAGTTCTAGGCCGCTCTCTCTGCCGCTGTACAGTCTATGGAAGACAAAATCACGGAGAGAGTACTCCAAGCATTCGAGGCATCCCAAAGAGATACCGGGAAAGCACCTGCCTCTGAAGGCCCTTTGTCACAAATCAACCCCACACCTCCACAATCCACACCCACCGACCCTCTAGCCACTTCCTCCATCCTCATCAATCCATACGCAATCCCCATCACCGAGCTCCATGACATTCTCCTCGCCCGTCTGATAGGCCTTTCCATCCGATCGCCGCAAGAAGAATCCCTCTATAGGCGATTGGTGGACCATCCTGAGCCACCGACTGACACCTGCCGAGGCCATAGCTCCCACTCACAGCGCAGACATGACGATCCTGACGATCAGGACCCTAATGAGGGGGAGAAGAGGCCAAGGACATCAACAAGTGGCCAAGGACAAGGCTCGGGCGCCACGCAGACAAGCACTGGAGCTGGTGAAACCCAAACACAAACCCACCAAACACCGCACCGCATCGCACCGCCCACATCGAACCACCAACATCTACCTACACCACGCACCGCACCGCCCTCATCGAACCACCAACCTTTCACCTCAGGACGCCTCCGTCCACACCACCGATCTACTCAAGCCCCTTGCTTCTGGAAGAAGAAGCAAGTACTGCGATGCTTGTAGCTCTAGCAGCTACCCAAGTCACTCCCTCAGCGCTCCAGACTAACCGGGACCCTGTGGACATGGCGTCAATCCACACGAGGCCCTAGACGAGTACATCTTCGAAGGACAGTGGATGACCCATTCCATGCCCGAGGAGCATCAAAGATGACGGCTTCACGACGTTCAGCGCTTTCTACAACAAGCCTCTATAGACCTCGTAATCATAGAAGACGACGAGCTTCAGGAAGGTGAAGACTACGGGCGAGATATCCCAAGGCTACCAGAGTTAATCGCTCAACAGGCGGTTCCCTCTCCAAGGCTAACGCCAGGACCGTCCGGATCCACACGCAATGGGAAAACATCCAAATAGAAATTCCCTTCCTAGAAGAAGTTCGTGAGAATATTTGGAGGTCTCCGAACAGAGTGAAGAAGCCGAACGAGTTCGAGCTTAGAGGGATCTCTCATTGGGATCGGCAGAAGAGGATGACCTACCTCTGGATGCTGACCAAAGTAGGACTTGCTGTTAGGCTGGGGATGACTAAGACACAAGCCAAGAGCCATTATAAGAGTCTCTCCCCAATAAGCCAACTACTCAGCGTCTACTGTGACAAAGGAGGACTTCCAACACCTCACTACATCATCGATCGAGTGGACAGGACTCGAGAGGAACTTAGCGAGAGCGACCTGCCGTACCTCCCCGACGATGAAGTCTACCGTCTTTATCAGCTATACGTGGAGAAGTACAAAGGTCCTCAGAGCTTCATCAAGAAAGAAGGCCTCGAAGGGCTCTACCGGTTCATGATGTGACAAGTCAAGTACTTCGCCGCTCACGACCTTCAAATGACGCTTGAGAGCAATATGAAGAAGGTCAACATGACCGCTCCGCTCAACAAAGGACCTGAGATCGAAGGGCTTCCCAACAATCACGTGCACATCAGCTCAGTCCTAGGCATCACCTACCACAATCCAATAGCAAAGAAGAATAGGTTGATGCTGAAGACTGAGATTCATAAGTTTTGCGATGGGACGTTCAAGGTCCTCAGAAAAACATCAAGCAGAGGTTGGAAGAAATCAATCGAGATACGATGCTGAGGATCCATAGGTTCGTGAGAGAACAGCCGCTCCTAATGGAACTATTAGAAGATATTGAGGAGCGACTGGAGCTAAGGATCACGCTGAGGAACTATGAGCATGCGCTGGGCTTGCGCAGATCATATTACGCCCGACGAGGACAAACGGCGCGGAGACGCAATCAAGCACAAAGGCGGAGATTGTAGAATACCATTTGTAATTGTGCTTGATTTCATTAGTTGTCCTTGTAACTTGGGGCGTTTTGTATAGTAGTCCTTAGATTAGGACTAGTTTGATATTTATACCAAGTTTGTTTGTATAAATACATGTAAATCAATTGAGCTGAATAGAGAAAGCTTTTAAAATTGATCCGAAGGGCTTGCAATTCGATTTCTAGAGAGAGAAACAACACTAACTTTCTCACTCTACTCAAATTCTCTCTCTTGTTCTTCATTTGAGTTTTTCGATCGAATTCAATTGTTTATCTAAACGATCGAATTACTATGAATTCTAACCAAGGATCGTAGAGTTGTTAATCGTAAGACCTAACAGCCTTATATTCAAATGTTACATTATGACAAATGGGTGACAAGGCACCACATGACCTTACTAATCAAATTGAAATATTCCCTTTTGATTCTCATTATTTTACTACAATACTAGCATGGTTTACTAACCTAACCAACGTGGTCTTACTTATACACATTGTAATATTCTCTTTTGATTCTCATTATTTTACTACTAAGAGACAAACCACTAACATGGCTTACTAAGCAATTTATAACCTTCTCACTATTTACTTAATAATATCAATAATAATTAATCATGACTTGGCCCTTTTTACTTACTTGAAATTCGTTTGGGCCATTGTCCAATTTTAGGTTTTATACTGTTTGGGATTTTAGTAAATCAACCCTTTACACTTGAATTTTATTTGGACTTGTTTGAAATAATATTAGTTATTGAATCTTTTATTGTAAATATTTACTCCATTAACTAATTTAATTTATTATTATTATTGTTAGACTTCCATAATTTATATTTTTCATCCAAACTTTTAGGTTAATATTTCGAAACTTCAAGTTAAAGATTTTACTCTGCTAAATTACATCAAAACCCCGTTTTAAATTTTACGGGTATTACAATATTAATTTACCTATGATCGATTATTTGCTGTCGCCCTATAATCGATCTCCTATCATTTTATGAAAGGTCTAATCGTTTTTCTAGTTATCGCCCTAAAACGATATTACCACGAAATCACATCAACACATAGACATATCGAAGTGATATTCAAATCCACACATAGACATATTAATTTGAAAAACAATATCATAAATGATAAATAGCCAATATCATAAATGATAAATAGCCATTATTTTACGTCCAATAACTCTACGTAGCGTTCATCTCATCCCAAGCACACGATAAACTTAGCTACTCATATTAACGACGGAATCAAGAGAATACGTAAATCGTGGTTCGCCGTCGCGGCGATATCGCGGCCGTCGCGGCCGCACCGGAGTGGGATCGGCCCTCCCCGCGCCCACGATACAGGTTGCTGCGGTCGCGGTTTCGTCTCGGGCGATTTATCGACGCCTCGGCGAGATCTCGGCCGATTCAGAGAGTCCCGGCAGAAATATCGGCGTCGCGGCCGATTTATCGGCGTCGCGGGCGATTTATCGGCGTCGCGGGCGATTTATCAAAAGAAAATAATTGAAGGCTAAAATTAGAAAAAATTAAGGGGAAGATGATACGGGAAGAAGATGATGACTGGATGAGGCGTGGCAGCATATACAAAACAATCTTAATTAGGGTTGCTTTTTTATTGGGTTTTTTCGTTGGACTTGTATTTTTTGGATATAATTTTAATGATAAAAACATGTATTTAGTAAGAGATGATAAGCCCAACACAATTTTAAATAATATTAAATACAAATGTCTACTCTTTTTTTAAATAATATTAAATACAAAATGTCTAGACTCTTTTATTAAGGCTCATTGTCTTGATTAAACTGTGCAATTTGGTATGTGAATTAAGTATTATAGAAAATTACTAATAAAATAAAAAGAAACCACCCACTAACATAACTTACTATTTTTTAGTTAAATATTACCTTTTAATTTTAGTTAATTATTAATTTTCTATCTTTAGTTAATTACTATTACCTTTATTTAATAATCTATGATGTCATAACTTACGCATTTGATTGTGCAAGAATACTAGTCTACAATTGTATCAAAATATATGCTAAATTAAATAATACAAGGTGAATTTATTCTATATTCCCAAATATTGGCTATAAAATCATATTTGACATCTATAAATAAATTATAAGTATTTTTTAATAAAAATTGCGTATCGCCCGCGACCGCGCCGCGATTTTGCAACGTATCCGTATCGCTCGTGTCCGCATCGACGTCCGCATCTGCGACAGCGAACCATGACGTAAATATCGACGATAAACTTCGCCCTCCTTCGTTGAGGAATTTGGTCGAACACGTGGTGGCCGGTGGGTAGTGCACTACGTTTATTACCTCGTAGCTCCTTTCTCACAGACTATGTACACCGACTGCCCTCCACTGCGTGGGTGTGCTGCGTAAGCTTCAGTTGCCCGCTGCCCTACATGCGCACGTCATTGAGTGATTTCGTCGAGCGGGTGGTGAGCGACCGAAGATGGCTACCGTTTCAACTCCTTCGGCTGTCCAGCGAGCAGCCCTCGGAGCAGTGAATTCGATTTCTCCTCAGCCGCGGAGTGCTCGTGAGTTACTTGAGAGCTGCGTGCTTTTTAGATAGGTCCTTGAGAGGTGTATGCTTCCGCTCTTTTCGGCAGTATGTTTGTGTAGGTGCTTTCCTTCTTCAACGTGGGTGTTTGCGAGGTGGCAGAGAGGTGGATTCTTGGTGCTGTGAGAGGTTCGACTCGTAGTTGCAGCTTTGTGACTTGAGATGGGTGCTTGAGAGGCTGGGGTGTGCACGTTTTGAGTGGAGAGGTGCTTGCTTGATTGAGGTGTTTCCTTAGGTGGGTGCTAGAGATGTTGTGGCGTACGTTGATGTGAATTTGAGTGGAGAGGTGATTGCAAGATGGTGAAGTTCGATACCCCTTGAGAGCATGGTTCGCCGTCGCGGATGCGGACGTCGATGCAGATACGAGCGATACGGATACGTTGCAAATCGCGGCGCGGTCGCGGGCGATACGCAATTTTTATTAAAAAATACCTATAATTTATTTATAGATGTCAAATATGATTTTATAGCCAATATTTGGGGAATATAGAATAAATTCACCTTGTATTATTTAATTTAGCATATATTTTGATATAATTGTAGACTAGTATTCTTGAACAATCAAATGCGTAAGTTATGACATCATAGATTATTAAATAAAGGTAATAATAATTAACTAAAGATAGAAAATTAATAATTAACTAAAATTAAAAGGTAATATTTAACTAAAAAATAGTAAGTTATGTTAGTGGGTGGTTTCTTTTTATGTTATTAGTAATTTTCTATAATACTTAATTCACAGACCAAATTGTACAGTTTAATCAAGACAATGAGCCTTAATAAAAGAGTCTAGACATTTTGTATTTAATATTATTTAAAAAAGAGTAGACATTTGTATTTAATATTATTTAAAATTGTGTTGGGCTTATCATCTCTTACTAAATACATGTTTTTATCATTAAAATTATATCCAAAAAATACAAGTCCAACGAAAAAACCCAATAAAAAGCAACCCTAATTAAGATCGTTTTGTATATGCTGCCACGCCTCATCCAGTCATCATCTTCTTCCCGTATCATCTTCCCCTTAATTTATTCTAATTTTAGCCTTCAATTATTTTCTTTTGATAAATCGCCCGTGACGCCGATAAATCGGCCGCGACGCCGATATTTCTGCCGCGACTCTCTGAATCGGCCGAGATCTCGCCGAGGCGTCGATAAATCGCCCGAGACGAAACCGCGACCGCAGCAACCTGTATCGTGGGCGCGGGGAGGGCCGATCCCGCTCCGGTGCGGCCGCGACGGCCGCGATATCGCCGCGACGGCGAACCATGCTTGAGAGCTGCGTGCTTGCCCCTTTTATTGGGCTGTAGTTGAATGTTAAAAAGTTCTTGGAGAGCTCGATGCTTAACGGAATTATGGCAGCAAAGGTGGGTCAATGTTGGCAACGAGTTGTGTCTTTTCCTTCATTTCTTTTTCTTGTCTTGAACCTTTGTGTTTCCTTGTTTCAAGGGAATAAATTTCACTCATTAAACTCCTCTGCCCATCGTGGCTTTCAAGAAAATGAAAAAGAATTGCATAATCCCCAAATTTTGTAGAGTTAGCAAATAAATCCTGATAAACTTTAAAACACCAATAATGTAAATTTTATCTGGCATATTAAAACATTAATACCAGTAATTAATTCAACATAATGCATGAAAGGTCATCGAATTATCGATGTATCAATGTCTATCAGCCCTCCACGACTATCGCGAGTCAGTTATATGCTCTGGCCAGAGACTTGGATAAATTCCCGCACATTAAACTTGCCATAGGACGTTAACCTCGAATTTAATCGAGACAGCAAATCCCGCTCCGCGGTTCAACCGACGATCGTTTAAAAAGTCAAGACCGTATTTCGCCGCTGACCCATGCCACCGACAAGACGGGCCTAGCAAACTAGTGACAAGTCAAGACCTCAAGACAAACCCCAAGTTAACCCTTTCGGTCTAAGGTTCACGCATACTACTACAGTCATCGATCGATCAAGGACAATCCAAGCGTGTGATCGTTCGATTACGAGTCAGTGTCCAAATACAGATAATCCCCTTATTCATCTTGTATCATTGTCACGGGTCCCATTTCCCAAGTGAACGGTTGGCACAACCGTATTGGACCCATCGACAAACAAGTCATACTTGTCGATTCTGTCACCCTACTAGAGACTTAGACTTGTGGACTAATTTTAATATTGCAGTATCTCACCCTACTAATTTATTCACCCAGACTGCAAGGAGAAATCTTTAGACTAATTAATAATGTGCCTTTTAATTTATTTATCGAATAATAAATTAGTTTTGAATAAAATCATTCCATTAATAGAAGTAATCAAGTTACATTACTAAACACTACACAATTACGAAATTGCCCTTGTACCCCCAGTCCTTGTACGACATCTAGGGCATATACCTCAACAATCTCCCTCTTGCACTAGTGCAACGCGCTATGATCTTTTAACCCTATTCTATCGAGGTTTCGATCAAGCACTGCCTGTGGTAGTGGCTTCATGAACGGGTCGGCTGAATTCTTTGCATAGGCGATTTTCTGCATGGCTATCGAGCCATTTTCAACAAACCCACGTCACACGTGGTATTTTCTCTCTAAGTGTTTGGACTTACTGTGAGTACGTGGTTCCTTAGCTTGTGCGATTGCCCAGCTGTTGTCGCACCACAATGGCAGTGGGCGATCCACTATGCTAGGTACCACTTGTAGTTCCTCCAAGAACTTGCATATCCAAACACCCTCCTTGCCAGCTTCTGAAACTGCGATGTACTCCGCCTCAGTGGTGGAAGCAGCAGTCGTGCTTTTCTTGGAACTTACGCCACCATTGAGCATAAAGACAAAACCCAAAGTAGACTTTCAGTAATCACATCTGATTGGAAGTTCGTATATGTATATCCATCTACATCTAATTCTCCTGGGCCGTAAATTAACATCAAGTCCATAGTCCGTCTAAGGTACTTCAGGACTGTCTTTACCGCCGCCCAATGATCCTTTCAAGAGTTAGCCCGAAACCTACTCACTACGCTCACAACGTATGCTACGTCTGGTCGCATGCAAAGCATCGCATACATCAGGCTACCCAGGGCTTAAGCATAGGGGACTCTACTCATCTCTTGTCGTTATACCTCATTTTGAGGGGACATAGCCTTTGAGAGATGAATCCCATGCCTAATAAGTAGGAACCCTTTATTAGAGTCGTCCATCTTAAACCTTTTAAGGACTTTATCTAAGTAAAGGGCCAGAGACAAGCCTATTGACCTTTTCGCCCTATCTCTAAATAGGCGAATTCCTAGAATACAGGTCGCTTTGCCAAGGTCTTTTATAGAGAATTCGGTCGAAAGCCAAGCTTTGACTTCTGAGAGCATTTCAATGTCGTTTCCTATCAAAAGGATACCATCTACGTACAATACTAGAAACGACACCTTACTCCCACTTGCCTTTTTGGAAACAGAGTCAAAGTGTGCTGCTATCGCAAGCATGATTCGAATGGACTTTATCATTGCGACATGTGCGAAGGTTTCCTCATAGTCAATTCCCTATTTCTTAATATACCCTTTCGCTACAATCCTAGCTCTATACGTCTCCACCTGTTCATCCGATCCAATCTTTTTCTTCTAGATCCATTTATTGCCAATTGGTCTAAAACCATTAGGCAGGTCTACAAGAGTCCAAACCAGGTTTATGTGCATCGAGTCCATTTCGGCCTACATAGCCTCAATCCACTTGAGGGAGTCTGTACCAACAATTGCCTGGTCGTAGGTGACGGGATTGTCCCCGATTCCTGAATCGCAGCATCCCCATGCTCCACTTAGGTGACGTGATCGTCCCCGACGCATCCCTCACTCGCAGCATCAAATGCTCGACGTGTACCATACCATATCTCTCAGACATATGAGATATCCTACTGGACCTGCGCAATTGCGGCTTAGCCGGGTTTTCTGGAACATCGTCCTAGCTGCTGTTTACCTAAGCTAGAGAAATAGGAGTCGATTCGTCCTCTAACTCTCTTAGAGTTATTTCTCGTCCTTTATCACCTCGCCTACGAATTCTTCCTAAGAAATTAGCGTATAAAGCGACAAACACCCTATGTTCGTCTGGGACGAACAAGTAATAACCCATTGAGTCCTCGGGGTATCCGACGAATCTCGCCATTAATGATCTTGATTCAAGCTTATCTGCCATCAAGTTTTTCACAAAGGCGGGGCAACCCATGGCCCTAATGTGAGTCAGACTCGCCTTACGATTATACCAAGCCTCGCAAGGAATGCTGTCGGCAGAACGGGTAGGTATCTTGTTGAGGATATAGGCCGCTGTTTTTAAGGCATATCCCCATATCGAAATGGGGAGATCTGTGTAACTCATCATCGACCGAACCATATCTAAAAGCGTTCGGTTTCTCCGTCCGGCCACGCCATTAATTGCGGCGTGCCTCGCGGGAAAATCGTATGATGATGCCATTTTCTCTAATAAATGCATCAAACTCAAGGCTCATGTACTCACTGCCTCGATCTGATCGAATGGTTTTAATGATCCAGTTTGCTTCTCCACTAACGTTTTATGCTCTTTGAACATTTCAAGAGCTCCGGACTTTAGTCTCATCAAATAGACATTCCCGTAACGGGAAAAAACATCCGTGAACGTTATGAAGTAGCAGCAACTACCTCCGCCCATTACTTTAAATAGTCCGCATACGTCAGTGTGGATCAAACCCAACACTTATGTGGCCCCAGTAAAAGTCCCTGTGAAGGGCGACTTGGTCATTTTCTCTAAGATGCAAGACTAACACGTAGGAATTGGGCCTGTTCACACTGTGCTAATTAGACCGTCCTTTTCCATCTGTTCAATCTTCGCTTCTGCTGCGTGACCTAGTCAGGTGCCCGATGTATCGATCGTTCGACCTAGTCGATGATTTGGTGATTGCATTTACAGTTTTTACATTGTCTTTTAAGTTGACGTTATATTAACCATTTATTAACGTCGCACTTCCAACATTTTTATTTCTAAAATAACTATGGCAAACATAATCGAAACTCATAAGCCAGTAAAGCAGGAATCGAAATAATGTTTTAAGCCCCTTGGGCAAAACCAAAATGTCAGAAAGCTCTAAACAATGTAATGACGATAAGACTAAGGTCTTCGATCCCACGTGTGTAGCTGGTACACTATGTCCACTACCTACGTTGATCGAGACCCGCTCGAAGCTTCCTACTTCGTTTTAGACCTTGGTTCAAAACACAAATGTGGGAACTAGCCCTTGAGTCAAGTGTCCACGAAGTAGAATACACAGAACAATTAGCTTCAAAAACTAATTGCTTTCCTGAGGCGTCAGAGGCCTCCAGCTTCAGACAGTCACGCTTCCAATGGGCCAACTGCTGGCAATGGAGGCACTTATCCGTGGGCTTTGTGCCGACCTTTCGACCTTCTTGGTCTCCGGCTTCTTGGCGACTCTACCCTTAGCCACGCCTGTCTTGTTCGCTTCTTCGATACCTTCGACTTAGAAGTCGCAACAAGCATGTAGGCGTGCACCTTTCCTAAAACTTCAATCCACTTATCCTAGAGTACTATCTCCTCATCAGTGGATTCAGCTGTGGGCGACTCTGGTTCCTAAATGTCCAAGACATAATCTAATTTCTCTAATTTGAGGACGATCCTCAAATTTTTCAGCCAGTCTACTTAGTTCGGTCCCACCGAACAATGTTCCTCCAAGAGTAATTAAAGGGTTTGTCATCGTAACAGATAGTTGGGATTTGTAGTGTTTAATCAGACTAAATTAGGACGATAAATTTTCGTCTAACTCCCACTATTTTTCTCGAAACCCTTTCTCCCGTTAGGTATTTCTGTTTTTTTTGAGTGGTTTCATAGTGGCGTTGAGTTCCCCGCGCTACAACAAACTAGCCTTAACTTAAAATCTTATTGGCTCGTTTGGTTAGCCGAGGTCGTGTCCCACACGTTTCTGTCACACAGGAGATTCAACGTCTTCTTCTCAGCCAGGGTCCCTCAGCCGTAATTCGGAACATGTTGGGAATGACTGTCCAAGTGCAAACTATCAACATCGTGCTCACCTTCCACTTTTCCGTGAACTTCATCCCCCCGAGGATAAGTCTTTGTTAGAGGGTGAAGAGTGGTCGGTGTGCGGCACTTATAATTGCATCCAAACCTGCTCACGCAAAGGCGAGGGTTTTGGCGTCGTAACTCGGTCAACCGCAACCGCACCAGTAACCGTAACATTTTTGGACTTGATAGAAGATAGGAGCCCAACCCTTTTAATCACTTGATATTAAAGGTCTAACCTCGGGAGAATCCTCACAGGTTCAACACGAGCACATTAAGCACATTATCACGTTCGAAACCAAAACGCACATAAAGGACTTTAATAGCAAACATAGTTTCAACATGTTAAAGATCGAGGATATTTCTTGTTCTATCCTAATTGTACAAAACAATAATACTCTACGTTTTCGAGCTTTGCTCGAACGGACGCCGTGGCTACCAGCTTGTTCATTCGGGTTCCTCCCGATCGATACTCGTACGGCCGTCATAACAAAACCACAATAGCCTATGACGGGGAATCTATCCCTAACAAAACCGCCCGTCTTATCTAATAAAAACTATAACGTACAACCGGGGGGGACTTGTCAGCCTTAACATATCACCCGGCAAAAAACAGAACCTAATCCCCAATCAATCACCACGTTATTCAAATAACATGCATCATGACAAATTTAACACATTTCCGAGCAGAAATTGAATTTTGGCTTTTAAATGGCCGGGCCTAGCCCTATGAATATTGGGCCGTAGGATGGGCTGGACCAGGCTTTTCGGGCCTTTGTCGGGGATGCTCTCGCCATGCGCGCTGCCAGCCCCGTGCTGCGCGCCCCATGCGGCCAGCCCCAATCCGCGCACGCTCTAAGCCTAGCGCTGTGCACAACCACACGCGCGATCATACCTACTTTCCGTGCATCCACGCGCGCTTTCCCCGAGCGCCGCATGTACCGACGTGCGGTCTTTCCTATGCGCCGCACGTCGCGCGCGGCCCGCCCGTCTTAAGTCGCGCACCGCCCGCGCCTTGCGCGCTGGCTGCCTGTGCATCGTGCCAACCATGCGCATGGCTAGGAGCAGGCCGCGCGCTGCGCAGCCCTTCCTGAGTCGCGCACCGCATGCGACTAGACGCAGCCGTGTGCCTCATATGCACCTAAGGCATTTGGGGTTTTCGTGGTATTTTTATCATAGTCCCGTGACTTTAACCACGCCTATGGCTCTGATACCACTGTTGGGAATCTCCGAGCATCCCCAGACCCACGTTCCCTGAACGGCGAAATCTTGAAATTTACGGGGTTCCCCGCCTGTCCAAGATCGCTCGGTTACAAACACAAGAAAGTAATGTTGTAAAGAAATAAGGGACCAGCCATGATACCTCGTCGAAACTTCTTGCGATGGCTAGCTTCGAACCCTTCGAATCCCCGAGGCGTAGTGCCCCTCTCCTACGCCAAAAGCACACGAACGGAACTCCTTCTTTGCACAAGATCGTCATGCCGGCACCTCACGAATGACGCAGCTGTTTTATTGCAAGTGCGGCTAGGCCAAGAACGAGCTGCTTGCTGGCCCCGAGAGAGAGAGTGTGAGAGAGAAAGTGATGAGAGGAGAAAACTCTTTTTCCTCTCTTGAACTCAAGTTTCGAGAATTAGATTCTTCTATCCTTTAGGATCTCGATAATCCTTATTTATACCACTTAGGATTGACCAAAAATATGTTGAGGTGGTAGGAGAAAAATCCTCACACCTCCCCCTTTTACCAAGTGTTCGTTTTGCCAAGTAACGAATTCAAAATTCAAACTTTAAATTTAATTAATTAAATATCCAATCTCTTAATTAATTAAACTACCATATTTAGTATTTTAATATACAATATCCAATATAAATATATTTAATAATTTTTGAAATTTTATCTAATAAAATTCCAAACTTATATATATCCGATATATATTATTTAATTCCAAATTATACAATATTATTTCTCTAAGACAATAATAAAGATTTAAATCTAATTTAAATCATGTACTAAATATTCAATATCCAATATTTTATTTCAAAAATATCTTGGGAGGTGAAAAGACCATTTCACCCCTCACTAGTCAAACTTAGTATTTTCGGCCGATCAGAGTTTTGGCCAAGCCCCAAAACCTAATGTCTCAATCTAGGACCTAACCTTGTCTCTCTCTCTCTCTCTCTCTCTCTCTCTCTCTCTCTCTCTCTCTCTCTCTCTCTCTCTCTCTCTCTCTCTCTCTCTCTCTCTCTCTCTCTCTCTCTCTCTCTCTCTCCCTCTCTCTCTGATTCTGACGTTGTGTCGGTTGCCCATTTTAAGCCCGACTCTCTTGGTTCGTCTCAACCGGCCTAGGAGGTATCTAGGAGTTCGATATTCACCTAGCCAGCCCCGTAGTACCGAACAGATCCCAAGTTGAGTATGAATTTGATTTAATCATAATCCATGAACCGACTGTAGATTTTCGTCATACGTATAAACCCTTTACGTTTGTCCCGGTCGAGTGAAAGTCACGCATTGTCAAACTTATGGAACTCGACTCTATGTCGTTTATGTCGGTGAAAATACCAAACTGCCCTCCACAACTATCGTGAATTAAACTTGCCATAGGACGTTAACCTCGAATTTGATCGAGACCGTAAATCCAGCTCCGCGGTTCAACCGGCGATCGCATCAAAAAGTCAAGACCGCATTTCGCAGCTGACCCATGCCATCGGCAAGACGGGCCTAGCAAATTAGTGAGAAGTCAAGACCTCAAGACCAACCCCAAGTTAGCCATTCCGGTCCAAGGTTCACGTATACTACTACAGTCATCGATCGATCAAGGACAATCCAAGTGTGTGATCGTTCGATTACGAGTCAGTGTCCAAATACAGATAATCCCCTTATTCATCTTATATTTTTCTCCCCCTCCTGTTCTCGGTTTGAACATCCCGCCGAAGGCTTAGATAGTCGGTTGAAGGCTCGAAGGGGTTTCAAATGAAGAAAAGATATTCGGAGAAGGCTCAAAATGGATGATTAAAGGCTATGTCAAATGATTGAATTTTACATATGGCCAAGTGAGGAATTTCCTAAGTGCCCTAATCATTTTCCTAACGATCTAATGCAAGGCGAGTATGAGGCCAAGAATCACTAGTTAAGACAAGCAATTGGTGTGTGACTCGCTCAAGAATAGATCCACAGAAAAAAAATAAGAAGGCTAGAATCCTCACTTATATGAAGTGGCTTTGTGTCTAGTGGAGCAGACTAATGACATTTAGACACAAGAATGCGACTTAGACTAACAAACTTAAGCAATTAACATGTTGCATGTCAGGGAAATCTATACGTGACCAGATCGAGCATCCTAAAGATAACATCATTCCCCTAATAATACAAGTATATGTATAACTTTTTTTAAAGTATCACACAAAATATATCATTTATGTGCGCAAAACTCATACAATAGAACATATGAAGGCGCATTAGAGCACGTAAAACACATATTACGGAAGATTCAACATGCCTAATTTTCCGACAAGAAATTGGAATAATTTTTCGTTCAATGTTAGCTAGTTGATACTCCGTGTTCACGAAGTACATATCAATTGTGCCTTTTTCTGCATGATTTTTTATAAATTGATATCTAATGTCTATGTGTTTCATGCGTGAGTGGTGAACAGGATTGCACGTTTTAGCAATGACACTCTGACTATCACTATAAATGGGTATATTATTTAAAATGTACCCATAATCGCGAAGCTGAGTCCTCATTCACAGCACTTGAGAGCAACAGCCGGCGGCCGCGGCGTATTCTGCCTCAGCCGTTGATGTTGACACGTTAATTCTGCTTCTTGGATGACCAGCAGACCAGTTTTTGGCCTAGAAATTGAGTGCCACCGGATGTGCTCTTTCTGTCCATTCGACAACCTACATAATCAGCATCAGTATAGCCATTTAATTTGAATATTGTGCCTTTAGGATACCATAGTTAGAAATTGGAGGTGCCCTTGAGGTAGCGCAAAATCCTCTTGATCGCGAGCATGTGGGATTCTTTGGGTCGGCTTGGAAACGGGCGCAGAGACATGTGGCAAACATGATGTCCGGCCGGCTTGAGGTGAGATAGAGAAGAGACTCTATGATGCTGCGATAGAGTGTGATGTCGACCGCTTTTCCAGTGGGATCGGCATCCAACTTGCAGCTTGTTGACATAGGCGTTGAGAGGCTTGCTCTGATCTTGATGCAATTTCTTCAGAATATCCTTGATATATTTCGTGTGACTGATGAATATCCCATCATCGAGCTACCTGACCTGAAGTCCTAAGAAGAACTCCATCTCTCCCATATGACTCATTTCAAACTTGCTTTTCATTAAATCTCCAAACCTCTTGCAAAGCCTTCTGGCTGAACGACATAGACGTCCTCTTTTAACACACCGTTGAGAAAGGCAGTCTTAACGTTCATTTGGTAGACTTTGAAGTCTTTATGGCTGCATAAGCCAAGAAAAAGGCGGATGGCTTCGATTCGGGCAACAAGAGCATACGTCTCGTCGTAGTCAATGCCTTCTTGTTGGTTATAGCCCTTTCGCAACCAGTCTTGCTTTATTCCGGATCGCTTCTCCATCTTCCTTCTTTTTGTTCTTAAACACTCATTTCGTCCCGATAATAGTTTTTCCATGCGGACGGGGTACTAATGTCCACACTTGGAGACGCTCGAATTGATTGATTTCGTCTTGCATTGCTATTACCCAATCCGGGTCTTTAAGTGCGTATGCTACCTTGGTTGGCTCATTTTGGCTTACGAAGCAGCTAAAGTGACTGTGCTTATGTCTTGTCCGTACTCCACTCGAAGGATCACCAATTATCCGATCAACTAGATGTGCTCGAGCCCACTTTCGCTCATGAGGTAAGGCCGAAGTTGACTCATCAGCTATATGTGGATCGAGATTTCCAATAATCTCAGGTTGATCATTAGAGTGAGGTAGTTCCAGTTCCGCACTTGAATTGAGCGACTCTGGTGATACTTTCTCAGCAACCATGGTAGGTACTTCAGTATTCTGAGGTAATTCTGAATCGGGTGAGGTGGGAACACTAGAGGAGCTTGGTACATCGGCCTCATTGAGGGGGGATCCACTAAGGGAATAATATTGATAGTGTCTGGCCGATATACGGGCTCAATGAGAGAGTCCAAATCTTCTAATGCGAGTCTCATAACTTCATCTGACGTTGAATCTTGAATTGTTGTTATCTTCAGTCGGTTTTGTACCAACACTGTGGCGACCCTACTTTTCTAATTAGAATTAGTGGCGGATTTCCGCAACGTAAGCCGCGGATGGCCCATCTAATTAAAACTTTTTCCTAAAATAATATACATTATTATAAACATACATCTACATTGTCATCTCTGTACACGACTGAAGCCGCAAAAATATCAAAAGAACAGAAGTCCTACAGACGCTCCACAGGTCTTCATCCATGTACCGCACAGCCTCAAAAGTCCGTGGAGCACCACCACCAACCGCCTCAGTCACGACACGTATCAGCATCGGACTCAGTACCTACAACACATAAACACTGAGCAATTTGCCCAGTAGGTGAATAAAATGCATGTATGCAAGTGTGCACTCAACCCGCAAACCCAATATCTCACAACATGATATAATGCACACTCTTCTTTCCCCACATACCTATTTCACACAACACAGGGCCCTAGGTTAGGCTCGACACCTTCGCGCGCAAAAGACTGCTGGGAGGCCACCCCAAGTCTCGCGGCAGCTTACCCTGGTAGTGCACTGGACGATCACGCCAATGGCCTCCTACTGGGTCGCTCCGCACCACAAGTATACACTGATAGTGTACTGGACGATCACGCCAATGGCCTTCTATCAGATCAAATCAATATCTCATCCGACGGTATGAACCTCGGGACGGTCACGCGCGAGTAGACAGATCGATCACGCCTGTCTCCGCCAGGTGCTCAGTGAGCCCAACCTCGACTCCTCTAAGAGTCACCAATCACAAGCATCTCATTCTACCCCGTACGTCAATATCTCATATCGTTACCGTCTCACTACGTGCAACACTCTTCCTGACGTGATATGCACGTGCCATGCATGTTCACAAACTCTCATGGAAGCATGATTTAAATAAAACGTACGTAGAACATGTAAACTCGTATATCATACAAGTCACGTAAATCATAGAATCACATGAAAACACATATATCACACATGTGTTTACGCATTGTAGATGGATGATCCACATACCTTTCCTCCCGCTATAGTCAAATACGAAGTCCGGTGTAGTCCCTATATATCGATCCTCTGAATATAATAATAAAAATTTTCATTTTAATTTACTAAGTTATATAAATTTCGAAAATGCTACAATTATCAAAACCCTAAAATTTATGAAAACCTAAAAATAATGAAATCCCTAAAAATAAATAAACCTTAAAATATCGAGAACCCTAGAATTAGCAAAGTTCTAAAATACCGAAAATTTATTAACTAAAACACAATGTCGACACCATCATATCTCGAGGTCATACAAATAAATAATGTCGAGATTTATTCCTTGAAAATGTCGAGACATAATAATAGGTAATAGGTAATATCGAGATTCTGAACCATGTCGAGAACTTTGTTTGCTAACTCTATAAGGTGTAAATGTCGAGATCTTCTACACATTGTAACATGTATATTTGGAGAAGCTTAGATATAAATGTCGAACTCTTTTCATGACACACCTCGAGTTCATGTGAAGCATCATCATATATCGAAATCTTTCTATAAAATACATCTCGAGGAACGAATTGTCGAGTTCTTCAAATAATGCCGAAATTTGGTGATGTCGAATTCCTATCAATATCGAGATCTTATAATATCGAATGCTTAAATCCCTTAAATTATTCGTTCTAGGTTTGTTTGTAAATGAGAGTTTTTCCAATAATGAGCTTCACTCACGTTATAGACTAGATAAACCTTCAAAGTGACATGACAACTTGGTTATCCTATTCCCTATGGCTTAAGTTTTAAGTAATGTTATTATTAAGATTTATCCTTGAGGGATTGGGCCAAAATCATATATCACGCATGGCCAACATATAAGTCCCTTAATTATTTTTATAAAACTTAGCCTATATTAAAGGTCTTTATATTATTATTTTTAGATGTTCTATGTATGAGTTTGAATATAAATTTGAATATCATAAAGATTTATATTTTCGTTCAAATTTTGCATTTTACTATTTCGATTTTATTTCATAAACATTAATTACATCAAAAATCCCGTATTAAATTTTTACGGGCATTACATCATTCCCCCCTTAAAAGAGTTTCGTCCCCGAAATTATGCCCATTGGAATAATTCGGGATAACGAGCTCTCATATCGTCCTCACGTTCCCAGGTGGCTTCCTCAATTGATTCATTCCGCCACGACACTTTAACTAACGGAATAGTTTTATTTCGGAGTTGCTTCATTTCGTACATCAAAATCTCTACAGGTCTCTCTTCGTAACTCAAGTCAGGCTTGAGCTGTTGATAAAGAAGCTCGTTCTGAATAACGTGGCTTGGGTCCGCGACGTACTTTCGGAACGTCGATGCGTGAAATACGTCGTGAACTTGCGATAGGGAAGCCGACAATTCTAACTGATACGCAACCTCGCCAACTCGTTTGACTATCTTGAAGGGGCCTATGTATTTGGGACTTAGCTTGCCCTTCTTTCCAAAACGCTTTACTCCTTTCATTGGGAGATCTTTAGAAATACTTGGTCAGCTTCTGCGAACTCCAAAGGTCGTCGTCGATGATCTGCATAACTCTTCTGTCGACTCTGAGACATTCGCATCCTTCCTCGTATTTTTGTTATCGCTTCTGTTGTTTCACGGATTATTTCTGCCCCCAACAAAGTCCTCGCTGATTTTGTCCCAATGGACTGGGGATCGACACTTGCGCCCATATAATGCCTCGTACGGCGCCATTCTGATTGTAGCGTGGAAACTGTTGTTGTGGGAGAATTCGATCAATGGCAAATATTTGCTCCAATTTCCCTTGAAGTCTAGCACGCAGGCTCGTAACATGTCCTGAAGGGTTTGGATCGTCCGTTCAGACTGCCCATCGGTCTGGGGATGATATGCAGTACAGAACGAGAGCTTAGTACCCATCGCTTTCTGTAAACTCTGCCAAAATTTGGATAGAAATCTCGAATCTCGATCCGAGACAATAGAGATTGGAATTCCATGGAGTCGAACAATTTCCTGAATATACAGTTCAGCGTAGCGTTCCATGGAAAAAGTAGAACTGATTGGAAGGAAATGGGCTGATTTCGTCTGGCTGTCTTCCACCACCCAGATAGCGTCATGGGCTTTCGTCGTCTTTGGTAAACCAACGACGAAATCCATAGTAATGTGATCCCACTTCCATTCGGGTATCGGTAAGGGCTGTAGAGTTCCAGCTGGTCGCTGGTGTTCCGCTTTAATTAGTTGGCATGTCATACATCTACTTACGAACGTCGCGATATCCTTCTTCATTCCCGACCATCAATACGTGATTTGCAAGTCTTGGTACATCTTGGTCGCGCCCGGGTGTACTGAGTACGTTGTTGTGTGGGCTTCTGTCATTATCGTTCGTCGTAGCTCCTCGTCATTGGGTACGTATAGTCAATTCTTGTATAACAAGGTTCCGTCTGCCCGGATTTCGAAGTCTTCGGGTAGTGTATCCTTTGCCTTTAGGTAAAATAATCCTCTTCTTGTGCTTTTCTGATTCGTTTTAGCAACGTAGGTTGTAGAGTCAGCGCTGCTAGTTTCGTCTCGACTTCACCTAAATTGACTATTTCCACTCCAAGCATGTGCAACTCCGTACTCATCGCCTTTCGACTAAGCGCGTCTGCGACTATGTTCGCTTTGCCCGGATGATAATTGATAACGCAGTCGTAGTCTTTTACATGTTCCAGCCATCGTCGTTGTCTCATATTTAACTCCTTATGAGTGAAGAAGTACTTCAAGCTTTTGTGGTCTGTGAAGATCTCACACCTTTCTCCGTAAAGGTAGTGTCTCCAGATTTTTAGCGCGGAAACCACAGCTGCTAATTCTAGCTCGTGGGTCGGGTAGTTCTTCTCGTACTCTTTAAGTTGTCGTGAGGCGTAAGCAATCACTTTACCGTTCTGCATCAATATGTATCCTAGTCCATTCTTCGAGGCGTCGCTATAGACTGAGAATCCTCCCGTTCCCGATGGAATTGTTAGAATGGGAGCAGAAGTGAGTCGTTTCTTTAGTTCCTGAAAGCTTTGTTCGCACGCTCCAGACCACTTGAAAGGCACGTTCTTCCTGGTCAAGTTCGTCAGAGTCGAGGCAATGCTAGAGAAGTAAGCTATGAACTTACGGTAGTATCCCGCAAGTCCTAGGAAACTTCGGACCTCGGTCGGAGTAGTCGGTCGTGGCCAACTGTTCACGGCCTCAATCTTACTATAGTCAAATACGAAGTCCGGTGTAGTCCCTATATATCGATCCTCTGAATATAATAATAAAAATTTTCATATTAATTTACTAAGTTATATAAATTTCGAAAATGCTACAATTATCAAAACCCTAAAATTTATGAAAACCTAAAAATAATGAAATCCCTAAAATAAATAAACCCTAAAATATCGAAAACCCTAGAATTAGCAAAGTTCTAAAATACCGAAAATTTATTAACTAAAACACAATGTCGACACCATCATATTTTGAGGTCTTACAAATAAATAATGTCGAGATTTATTCCTTGAAAATATCGAGACATAATAATAGGTAATATCGAGATTCTAAACCATGTCGAGAACTTTGTGTGCTAACTCTATAAGGTGTAAATGTCGAGATCTTCTACACATTGTAACATGTAAATTTCGAGAAGCTTAGATATAAATGTCGAACTCTTTCCATGACGCACGTCGAGATCTTTCATGTGAAGCATCATCATATATCGAAATCTTTCTATAAAATACATCTCGTGGAACGAATTGTCGAGTTCTTCAAACAATGTCGAAATTTGGTGATGTCGAATTCCTATCAATATCGAGATCTTATAATGTCGAGATCCATTACCTCTCGAGATCTAATAAATGCCGAATTCTTCACACAGTATCGAGAATTTCTGGAATTCATGATTCACTCAAAAACCCTAAAACATATATATTTAACATCAGCTTCAAGAATCACTTTCAACCCAGGAAATTGTACTCCTTAAACTATTGAATTATTAAGAACACAAATAACTCAAAATCGTCACAGCTCTTATCCCGTTACTTACACACACATGCTCGTAACCGAGATTTCAGAGTGCTTAGGTTTTCTAGACATGATAGAATTCGAACTCTACTATGATTATTAAGAACGTACATGTTAAAAATATATAAAGCATTGAGAGTATAGAATTCTTATCATACCTCTCCTTGAGAAAGAATCTCTCGTATGCTTAAATCCCTTCAAATTATTCGTTCTAGGTTTGTTTGTAAATGAGAGTTTTTCCAATAATGAGCTTCACACACGTTATAGACTAGATAAACCTTCAAAGTGACATGACAACTTGGTTATCCTATTCCCTATGGCTTAAGTTTTAAGTAATGTTATTATTAAGATTTATCCTTGAGGGATTGGGCCAAAATCATATATCACGCATGGCCAACATATAAGTCCCTTAATTATTTTTATAAAACTTAGCCTATATTATAGGTCTTTATATTATTATTTTTAGATGTTCTATGTATGAGTTTGAATATAAATTTGAATATCATAAAGATTTATATTTTCGTTCAAATTTTGCATTTTACTATTTCGATTTTATTTCATAAACATTGATTACATCAAAAATCCCGTATTAAATTTTTACGGGCATTACATCCTTCCCCCCTTAAAAGAGTTTCGTCCCCGAAATTATGCCCATTGGAATAATTTGGGATAACGAGCTCTCATATCGTCCTCACGTTCCCAGGTGGCTTCCTCAATTGATTCATTCCGCCACAACACTTTAACTAACGGAATAGTTTTATTCCGCAGTTGCTTCATTTCGTACATCAAAATCTCTACAGGCCTCTCTTCGTAACTCAAGTCAGGCTTGAGCTGTTGATAAAGAAGCTCGTTCTGAATAACGTGGCTTGGGTCCGCGACGTACTTTCGGAACGTCGATGCGTGAAATACGTCGTGAACTTGCGATAGGGAAGCCGACAATTCTAACTGATACGCAACCTCGCCAACTCGTTTGACTATCTTGAAGGGGCCTATGTATCTGGGACTTAGCTTGCCCTTCTTTCCAAAACGCTTTACTCCTTTCATTGGGGAGATCTTTAGAAATACTTGGTCACATTCTGCGAACTCCAAAGGTCGTCGTCGATGATCTGCATAACTCTTCTGTCGACTCTGAGACGTTCGCATCCTTTCTCGTATTTTTGTTATCGCTTCTGTTGTTTCACGGATTATTTCTGGTCCCAACAAAGTCCGCTCGCCGCTTTCGTCCCAACGAACTGGGGATCGGCACTTGCGCCCATATAATGCCTCGTACGACGCCATTCCGATTGTAGCGTGGAAACTAGTGTTGTAGGAGAATTCGATCAACGACAAATATTTGCTCCAATTTCCCTTGAAGTCTAGCACGCAGGCTTCTCAAGGGTTTGGATCGTCCGTTCAGACTGCCCATCGGTCTAGGGATGAGATGCAGTACTGAACGAGAGCTTAGTACCCATCGCTTTCTGTAAACTCTGCCAAAAGTTGGATAGAAATCTCGAATCTTGATCCGAGACAATAGAGATTGAAATTCCATGCAGTCGAATAATTTCCAAAATATACAGTTCAGCGTAGCGTTCCATGGAAAAAGTAGAACTGATTGGAAGGAAATGGGCTGATTTCGTCAGGCTGTAAGGATGTAATGCCCGTAAAAGTTTAATACGGAATTTTTGATGTAATTAATGTTTATGAAATAAGATCGAAATAGTAAAATGCAAATTTTGGAACGAAAATATAAATCTTTATGATATTCAAATTTATATTAAAACTCATACATACAACATCTAAAAATAATAATATATAGACCTATAATATAGGCTAGGTTTTATAAAAATAATGAAGGGACTTATATGTTGGGCCATGCGTGATATATGATTTTGGCCCAATCCCTCAAGGATAAATCTTAATAATAACATTACTTAAAACTTAAGCCATAGGGAATAGGATAACCAAGTTGTCATGTCACTTTGAAGGTTTATCTAGTCTATAACGTGTGTGAAGCTCATTATTGGAAAAACTCTCATTTACAAACAAACCTAGAACGAATAATTTGAAGGGATTTAAGCATACTAGAGTTTCTTTCTCAAGGAGAGGTATGATAAGAATTCTATACTCTCAATGCTTTATATATTTTTAACATGTACGTTCTTAATAATCATAGTAGAGTTCGAATTCTATCATGTCTAGAAAACCTAAACACTTTGAAATCTCGGTTACGAGCATGTGTGTGTAAGTAACGGGATAAGAGCTGTGACGATTTTGAGTTATTTGTGTTCTTAATAATTCGATAGTTTAAGGAGTACAATTTCCTGGGTTGAAAGTGATTCTTGAAGCTGATGTTAAAGATATATGTTTTAGGGTTTTTGAGTGAATCATGAATTCCAGAAATTCTCGATACTGTGTGAAGAATTCGGCATTTATTAGATCTCGAGAGGTAATGGATCTCGACATTATAAGATCTCGATATTGATAGGAATTCGACATCACCAAATTTCGACATTGTTTGAAGAACTCGACAATTCGTTCCTCGAGATGTATTTTATAGAAAGATTTCGATATATGATGATGCTTCACATGAAAAGATCTCGAGGTGTGTCATGAAAAGAGTTCGACATTTATATCTAAGCTTCTCGAAATATACATGTTACAATGTGTAGAAGATCTCGACATTTACACCTTATAGAGTTAGCAAACAAAGTTCTCGACATGGTTCAGAATCTCGATATTACCTATTATTATGTCTCGACATTTTCAAGGAATAAATCTCGACATTATTTATTTGTAAGACCTCGAAATATGATGGTGTCGACATTGTGTTTTAGTTAATAAATTTTCGGTATTTTAGAACTTTGCTAATTCTAGGGTTTTCGATATTTTAGGGTTTATTTAGTTTTAGGGATTTCATTATTTTTAGGTTTTCATAAATTTTAGGGTTTTGATAATTGTACCATTTTCGAAATTATATAACTTAGTAAATTAATATGAAAATTTTTATTATTATATTCAGAGGATTGATATATAGGGACTACACCGGACTTCGTATTTGACTATAGCGGGAGGAAAGGTAGGTGGATCATCCATCTACAATGCGTAAACACATGTGTGATATATGTGTTTTCATGTGATTCTATGATTTACGTGACTTGTATGATTTACGAGTTTACATGTTCTACATACGTTTTATTTAAATCATGCTTCCATGAGACTTTGTGAACATGCATGGCACGTGCATATCACGTCAGGAAGAGAGTGTTGTACGTAGTGAGACGATAACGATATGAGATATTGACGTACGGGGTAGAATGAGATGCTTGTGATTGGTGACTCTTAGAGGAGTCGAGGTTGGGCTCACTGGGCACCTGGCGGAGACAGGCGTGATCGATCTGTCTACTCGGGCATGACCGTCTCGAGGTGCATACCTGCCGGATGAGATATTGATTTGACCTGATATGAGTCCATTGGCGTGATCGTCCAGTGCACTATCAGTGTATACTTGTGGTGTGGAGCGACCCGGTAGGAGGCCATTGGCGTGATCGTCCATTGCACTACCAGGGTAAGCTACCGCGAGACTTGGGGGTGGCCTCCCAGTAGTCTTTTGCGCGCGAAGGTATCGATCCTAACCTAGGGCCCTGTGTTGTGTGAAATGGGTATGTGGGAAAAGAAGAGTGTGCAATATATCATGTTGTGAGATATTGGGTTTGGGGGTTGAGTGCACACTTGCATACATGCATTTTATTCACCTACTGGGCAAATTGCTCAGTGTTTACGTGTTGTAGGTACTGAGTCTGATGCCGATACGCGTCGTGACTGAGGCCGCTGGTGGCGGTGCTCCACGGACTTTTGAGGGCGGTGCGGTACACGGATGAAGACCTGTGGAGCGTCTGTAGGACTTTTGTTCTTTTGATAGTTCTGCGGCTTCAGCCGTGTACAAAGATGACAATGTAGATGTATGTTTATAATAATGTATATTATTTTAGGAAAAATTTTTAATTAGATGGGCCATCCACGGCTTACTTTCGGGAAATCCGCCACTAATTATAATTAGAAAAGTAGGGTCGCCACAAACACACCAGTGAAAACGGGATCCGAACTGTCGTATTCAGAAGCCATCTAGTTAGGCACGGGTCCTAAACTGAGGTGCTCAGGAGCCATCGGGTTGGGCACGGGTCATGGACTGATGTGCCCAGAAGCCAACTGTGCTACTTCATGAAAAGTAACTGTAGACCTTTTTGGTCCAAATGATTATGAGAGTTTTGATTATTCCAAGTAATTATGTATTATGGGGGTAAAATTTAGAAAACTCGATATGTATGACCTATGATGTTTAAGAATGTAAAAATATTCGATTAAGTGCTTAAATGTGATTAAATTGTTAAGATAATCGAATTTGTGTGATCTTGTGCTTAACTGGAATATTGATGTGATCAGCTGGATATGAACGTTTTCGTTTGAATGGAATCTCATTGTGTGCTATATATGGAAAATATATTATGTTGAGTGATATGTGAACTGTCTGCGAGAATAAGTTATTTTAGGAAAGAATATCGAAGTGATCACCTATGAACGACTGTATGCCATATATATGGAAAAAATATTCTGATTGAGCTGTACATGTGTTTTAGTTATTTTAGGAAAGAATATCATTGTGATCACCCGGATATGAATGCGTGCTATATATGGAAAAGATATTCTGCTTGAGTGCTTACATGTGATTGATTTATTTTAGGAAAGAATATCAATGATATATCCGTTTAAGTGCTTTCTTATTTGACTTTTAACAGTGCAAAAATGATCACGCTTTCCTTGTGCGACTTAGGATTTATATTTTGGAAAGTGATTAATTGATTGGGCTTATATGTGGTAAGATGCTGATTGAATCTATTTATGGAATGTGCTGAAATCAGATGAGATCACCATACATGGAAAGTATGCTTTGCATTATACTGAGTAAATCAAATCTTTCTCTGTGCGAATTGGGTATTATATTTTGGGAAAGAAATCAGTTGATAGAGCTTACCATTGATAATATGCTGAGTGGAATTATATATGGAATATGCTGACATACTGATGAGATTACAGTGGAATGAAAGTTAATCTGTGGTATTTATGGTAAATGATCATGTTTGACCGGTTGAGCTTAATTGGTTTATTCTTGGCATGATTCTTTGAGTTAATGCACGTGATTATTTAGCCTTTTCTTGCATATTCTGCGCTTAACTTTCCTTGTGAAGTGTAGAAGCGATTCTGAGGTCTATATAGAAGACAAACACTTCACTTTGAAGGGTACCAAATGAACACACAAGCGAACGAATCCTTTAGAGTGATTTAGCGTAAATTTGCGATTCATTCATAGTTTGTGTTGAGCTTTCATTTGCGAGTTTTGTACCCGTGAGCGATCTTTAGCAACACCCTACCCTAAACCCTTGTCTTCGGATTTGTTGAACGCACAAAGGAGCACGGTTGGAGTCTTCTGCACGTGGAGGGACGAATATGGTGGATTCGGTGGCCCTTCGGTAGCAAGCTGCATCCAGTGGGGGAATTGGTTTCTTAGGTAAACGACGTGGATCGAAACTTGGCATGTGGCAACCTAGGTGGAGGTCTAGTTTTCAAAGTGCTTCGGTTGTGTAAGGGTCGATCATTTAGTAACCATAACCGGTAAGACTCAGTGATGATTGGAACTCTGGGGGAGATTACACCCCAAGGATAGGATTAAACCCCAGTTGGGGATATAACTTGTATAAAAATCACGTCTCACTTTACTTTCTGCTATTTACTTTTATGTGAGACAAACTCGGAATGCCTGCAAATAACTTGGTAATGTCGTTGAAACGCTTTCTGAAAATAACGTGATATTTTGTGAAACAGGGTTAGGGAGATAACGTTGATACTCGTACTGATTTCTAGGGAATAACGTACTCTGCAAATATCTTCTTAAAGAAGAGTATTTTTCAAAGAAGAACAAGCCAATATTTTTTTATAGCCTAATTCACCCCCACCCTCTTAGGCATATTTTACACTTCACTAGGAATCAGAGTGGGTTACTCAATGAAAGGCCTAACACGCCTGAGTTAAGATCTAATGGCTTTTTCGAGTGTTGATGTATTTGCAGAGGGTCAATCCCACTCTAGGCCGCCTCTCTTTGATGGAACGAACTACACAGTGTGGAAGAATCGTATGATCGAGTTTCTGATCGCTGTCGACTACGATCTTTGGAAGGCAGTCATCAATGGACCATATACGGCTAACAAAACCGATGGAACCCCAAATGACGCTAAAGATTACACTGCTGATGACAAAAAAGGAAATCACGCGAAACGCAAAGGTGAAAAACATGCTCGCATGTGCACTCACACGGGAAGAATACATTCGGGTTAGTTCCTGCTCATCGGCAAAGGCTATGTGGGTTATGCTCCAAGTTACGCATGAAGGAACCCAACAAGTTGTACAAGAAAGACTGGCTCTGTTCACCCATCAGTACGAACTGTTCTCAATGGAATCCGACGAGAATATAAGCCAGATGTATGCCATTCAGGGGAATCATCAACCAAATGTTGTCTCTGGAAAAGAAGGTTCCCGATAGTGAGCAAGTCAGAAAGATACTGAGATCACTGCCACGAGAATGGAATGCCAAGGTTACTGCCATCTATGTTATCTCGTACGAAATGATTCAAACGTCAATGAATAAGAAGTCGCAGAACAAAAATCACAAGTCCATTGCATTCAAATCCGACCAAGAAGAATCTGATTCAAACGACGAAAAAGAAAGCTTGATGAACGACCTAGCCATGCTTACAAACAGATTCAAAAGATTCGAACAGAAAAAGAGATTCAAAGAGGACCACAGCAAATTCCAGAGCAAAAATAAGGGAATCTCCACACCCGGGAAAAAGTTCAGAAATGCTTCCGATGCAACAAACCAGGCCACTATGCACTTGAATGCCCTACAATCAACGATGAGAAACCAAGGAAGCCGAAGGCCGTGGTGACAGAATCTAACGATTCTGAAATGGAACAAAGCGAGGACGAGGATCACGCTTATATGGCTGACGAGGATCAGTTATCTCGTTCTTCTTCCATTGAGAAAATTCATATCCTAAACAGTTTATATAACAATGATTATGAAAGTGACTCGTCTATTTCTGATATAGAAGAAAGTAAGGAAGAATTATGTGTTTTACTTCAAAAAGCAGAGAGAAATATTAAATCACTAAATCCCTTGAATAAGGAACTGATAAAACAGCGAGATCACCTAGCTAAGGAAAAACATGAGGCTGATCTAAGATCTCACGTTTGAAAGGAGAGTTAGTTACTGCTAAGAAAGAGGGAATTCCATGTGACTGTGAGAAAACAGAGAAAAATAGTGACTTATCCAGAGATATCGTATAACTCAGGAACTCCTTAGATAGAGAAAAACAGAAAGTTGATAGACTCCTTAAGGGTAAGCAGAACCTAGAAATGTTGTTAAGTACTCCTAGGAACATTGGTAGGTCAGTGTTAGGTTATTCCACTGAAGGAAAGCATGCTAAACATTTTGTGCCTAAGCTTAAGTGTTTCTCTTGTGGTAGAAATGGTCATTATGCATACAACTGTCCTTTAAAGAAAGTTGATAAAACTAAGTATGTCTGGAGACCTAAGAAGTCACATGTAAATGTCATTGTTGTATCTGATTGTAACAGGAGATCGCCGTCTATGCAGATGATATCTCGTATGGTCCCCGCTAACATGTTAGGACCCAATAGAAATTGGGTACCTCAGAAGAGTACTTCTTTCTACAGGTACGAAGGAGGAATTCCAGCAAGAAAAGCAGGTGGTATCTCGACAGCGGGTGCTCCCGCGACATGACAGGTGATATAGGCAATTTTGTGTCGTTAAAGGCGGTTGATAGAGGATACGTTTCGTACGCTAACGACGCAAAAGCCAAAATCGTTGGAGTTGGTACTGTCGGTAACAATATAAATATCACTATAGATAACGTATAGTTTGTTAGGAACTTAGAGCATAATTTAATTAGCATTAGTCAACTATGTGATGATGGACATATCGTAGACTTCGTCAAAGACAAGTGCTTGGTCAAAAAGGATGATGAGATTGTGTTTAGTGCGTCTACGCATGGTAACATTTACTGCATCACTCTTGATGATATTGCTAACCAGAACGTCAAGTGTCTAGTAGTTACGCAGGATATCACATGGTTATGGCACAGACGGTTGGGGCATGCCAACATGGAACTGATGTCTCACATATCATGCAATGAATTGGTGAGAGGTATTCCAGATATGAGAGCCACCAAGGACAGAATTTGCAAAGCGTGCCAAATGGGGAAACAGACCAAGACGTCTTTCAAACCTAAGAATGTGATATCTACATCCAAACCACAGGAACTGCTGCATCTTGACCTTTTTGGTCCGCTATAGGTTATGTCATTGAAAGGTAAACGATATGCCTTTGTTGTCGTAGACGACTATACTAGGTACAAATGGGTCTTATTTCTTGCGCACAAAAGTGAGGCTTTAGATAACCTTGCACCACTAATTAAGAAGCTATAAAATGAGAAAGAGATGAAGGTCCGTAAGATTAGGATTGATAACGGTCTAGAAATTGATAGTAAATCGTTTGCATCTTTTTGTGATGAAATGGTTATAGTCATAGTTTTTCAGCCCGTATTATGCCTCAACAGAACGGAGTGGTCGAGAGGAAAAATAGAGTATTACAAGAAATGCCTAGGACTATGCTGAGGGAATTTAATACTCCAAAACATTTTTGGGCCGAAGCTGTTAATACGGCTTGTTATGTCTCGAATAGGATTTTCCTTAGACCGATTATTAAGAGAACTCCCTATGAAATTAGGAACTATAAAACCCGTAACATTGGATACTTCCATGTATTTGGCTGCAAATATTTCATTTTGAATGATAGGGATAAGAGAGGAAAATTCGATTCCAAGGTAGATGATGGGATAATCCTAGGTTACAGCCTTCATTCCAAAGCTTTTAGAGTGTTTAATAATAGGAAGAGGACTGTTCAAGAATCTGTGCACATTACATTTGATGAATTTCCTAACGCATATGCTACTGAGGAAGGTATAGTTGTGTCTCCTGCAGGTATACATGTTACTGACAAAGAAGTAGATGCAATTCCACTGGAACTAGATGATATGTCTGTAACGACCCGTCCCATACCGGGTGTCACTACAGCATCGGTCCCTACCGGGACAAGTGGGGTTGGGCCCACCACACTCCGACTGATAGTCTGGCCCCACTGTACCACCATTTAATCTTTTAGCGTGCTTCGTGCACTCGCTCACACGCACCCTGAGAAACTTCCCAGGGGGTCACCCATCCCTAGATTGCCCCAAGTCAATCACGCTTAACTTCGGAGTTTCTATAGATGGACTCGAGAAAAGGTAGGTCGACCTTGGTGATATGAGTAGTACTATCAATTCTCTTACACAATTCTTAGCCTGACACGCCCATACATTGTCAGTCTCAGGATCCCCTCTCATTCGGGTGTCGGATCGGTTAGTCCACGTACCCCTTCGCCTAGAAGCCTGCCAGGAGCCGCTCTTTGTTCGTGCACCTCTCTGGCACCGGCGATCACTCCCCGCCCTCATCGGCCACGGGCGTCACATGCCCACCAGCTTCCGCCTGGTTCGTCCCCGAACCAGCAACGTACTGCGAGAGGTTGTGCTCTGATACCACCTGTAACGACCCGTCCCATACCGGGTGTCACTACAGCATCGGTCCCTACCGGGACAAGTGGGGTTGGGCCCACCACACTCCGAATGATAGTCTGGCCCCACTGTACCACCATTTAATCTTTTAGCGTGCTTCGTGCACTCGCTCACACGCACCCTGAGAAACTTCCTAGGGGGTCACCCATCCCTAGATTGCCCCAAGTCAAGCACGCTTAACTTCGGAGTTTCTATAGATGGACTCCCGAAAAGGTAGGTCGACCTTGGTGATATGAGTAGTACTATCAATTCTCTTACACGATTCTTAGCCTGACACGCCCATACATTGTCAGTCTCAGGGTCCCCTCTCATTCGGGTGTCGGATCGGTTCGTCCACGTACCCCTTCGCCTAGAAGCCTGCCAGGAGCCGCTCTTTGTCCGTGCACCTCTCTGGCACCGCGATCACTCCCCGCCCTCATCGGCCCCGGGCGTCACATGCCCACCAGCTTCCGCCTGGTTCGTCTCCGAACCAGCACCGTACTGCGAGAGGTTGTGCTCTGATACCACCTGTAACGACCCGTCCCATACCGGGTGTCACTACAGCATCGGTCCCTACCGGGACAAGTGGGGTTGGGCCCACCACACTCCGACTGATAGTCTGGCCCCACTGTAACACCATTTAATCTTTTAGCGTGCTTCGTGCACTCGCTCACACGCACCCTGAGAAACTTCCCAGGGGGTCACCCATCCCTAGATTGCCCCAAGTCAAGCACGCTTAACTTCGGAGTTTCTATAGATGGACTCCCGAAAAGGTAGGTCGACCTTGGTGATATGAGTAGTACTATCAATTCTCTTACACGATTCTTAGCCTGACACGCCCATACATTGTCAGTCTCAGGGTCCCCTCTCATTCGGGTGTCGGATCAGTTCGTCCACGTACCCCTTCGCCTAGAAGCCTGCCAGGAGCCGCTCTTTGTCCGTGCACCTCTCTGGCACCGGCGATCACTCCCCGCCCTCATCGGCCCCGGGCGTCACATGCCCACCAGCTTCCGCCTGGTTCGTCCCCGAACCAGCACCGTACTGCGAGAGATTGTGCTCTGATACCACCTGTAACGACCCGTCCCATACCGGGTGTCACTACAGCATCGGTCCCTACCGGGACAAGTGGGGTTGGACCCACCACACTCCGACTGATAGTCTGGCCCCACTGTACCACCATTTAATCTTTTGGGTGCTTCGTGCACTCTCTCACACGCACCCTGAGAAACTTCCCAGGGGGTCACCCATCCCTAGATTGCCCCAAGTCAAGCACGCTTAACTTCGGAGTTTCTATAGATGGACTCCCGAAAAGGTAGGTCGACCTTGGTGATATGAGTAGTACTATCAATTCTCTTACACGATTCTTAGCCTGACACGCCCATACATTGTCAGTCTCAGGGTCCCCTCTCATTCGGGTGTCGGATCGGTTCATCCACGTACCCCTTCGCCTAGAAGCCTGCCAGGAGCCGCTCTTTGTCCGTGCACCACTCTGGCACTGGCGATCACTCCTCGCCCTCATCGGCCCCGGGCGTCACATGCCCACCAGCTTCCGCCTGGTTCGTCCCTGAACCAGCACCGTACTGCGAGAGGTTGTGCTCTGATACCACCTGTAACGACCCGTCCCATACCGGGTGTCACTACAGCTTCGGTCCCTACCGGGACAAGTGGGGTTGGGCCCACCACACTCCGACTGATAGTCTGGCCCCACTGTACCACCATTTAATCTTTTAGCGTGCTTCGTACACTCGCTCACACGCACCCTGAGAAACTTCCCAAGGGGTCACCCATCCCTAGATTGCCCCAAGTCAAGCACGCTTAACTTCGGAGTTTCTATAGATGAACTCCCGAAAAGGTAGGTCGACCTTGGTGATATCAGTAGTACTATCAATTCTCTTACACGATTCTTAGCCTGACACGCCCATACATTGTCAGTCTCAGGATCCCCTCTCATTCGGGTGTCGGATCGGTTCGTCCACGTACCCCTTCACCTAGAAGCCTGCCAGGAGCCGCTCTTTGTCCGTGCACCTCTCTGGCACCGGCGATCACTACCCGCCCTCATCGGCCCCGGGCGTCACATGAAGAGCGTAGGCTTTAGATTCTGAAGACTGTCCATGTACTGCCGCTCAAAAGCCTGGAGAACCAGCCTGGCCTGTAAGTTTAAAGACTGATTATGTGATTACGTGTTATTTGATATATGTGCTTTCTGTGAATAATTGTAGAAATAGTTAAGAAATGCCAAGGACACGTAGAGAAGCGGGTGAAACTAGTCGTAGGGCGGGTTCCGAATCCCCACCGAATGAGGACCGCTCCACCATTCATCAGTTAACTGATCTGATTCGGCGGCAGTCCGATCAGATTAATGATCTCATCCATCGTCAAAATTCCTCGGAACGCCACTCATCCCCTGCCTAGAACGTGCAGAAGCTGCCGAGGAGAGGTTCCGAAGATTAAATCCCCCTGCCTTCGAGGAAGCCGCTGATCCTACCTATGCGGTGGATTGGCTTAGAACCATAGAGAATATGTTTCGCGTTAGCCACCTACCCGATACTGAGAAGGTGACTTGTGCCACCTTCATGTTATGTGGGAACGCGGGCTACTGGTGGGATACCGTTCAGGTGCTCGAGGATCCCACTATGATGACCTGGGAGAGGTTTAAGGCCCTCTTCCGAGGAAAATACTTCACGGCGCCAGATCGAGCGCAGAAGCTGAACGAGTTCATCAATCTGAAACAAGGAAGGATGTCTGTAGCAGACTACATCCGCAAATTCGAGCAGTTGTCTAGGTTTGCGCCACATATCGTGGCCACTGACGAGCTGAAGATAGAACGTTTCTTGGAGGGTCTCAAACCCGAGATCTTCCGGAGCGTAAGCATGTACGATACGGAAGGGAAGACTTATGCCCGTATCGCTGAACGAGCAATCCTAGCTGAACAGGCGGAGAGCAGGGTCGCAAAAGCGCAGGATGCAACGCGGAGAACAGAAGGACAACAAGGAGGAGGGAACCAGAAACGCCAATTTTTCGGCAAAGGACCAAATTATCGCGGGAATCAACCGGGCCACCAGGACTGGAGACCAAGACCGAACCAAGAGCCATTTAACGCTGCGAACCGACCCTCAGGTGCTGCGACTCAATGCCGACAGTGTGTGCGTTTCCATTCTGGTCCGTGCTATGGACCAAGACCAAACCCGACCCCACAAAGCTTCCGATGTGGGAAAATAGGACGCTACGCTAGGAACTGCAACGAACATGTACCTCAAGTTCCGAACCGACCGTTGATTCGACCCCCTCCAGTGCCAGCACGGGTCTTTACTCTTAACGAATGAGGAGGCCGAAGCAAATCCTTCCGTAGTAACGGGTACGTTGACTATCTATGACGTGCCCACTTCTGTGTTAATTGACTCTGGGCTACACATTCGTTCGTGTCGGCCAAATATGTGGAAAAGGTGGGAGTTTCTCCTACCTTATATGAATGCAATTACATAGTTACCTTACCACACGGTGATCCGACGCGCACTAACCAAGTGCTGGAAGGATGCTCCGTTAACATTGAGGGTAGAGATCTGAGCGTCGACCTGATTGTGATCCCAATGAACGACTATAATGTTATTTTTGGGATGGATTGGCTTTCGAAATATGGAGCCATCATAGATTGTAACAAGAAGGTCGTAAAATTTCAACTGCCCGAAGAAGAGGTGTTCACTTTTTCGGGAAAACTACTTTAAATCGTATTCCGCAAATCTCTGCGTTGAAGGCTCAACGACTCTTGAGATCCGGTTGTGAGTCTTATCTCGTATATGCGATGAAGGCAGAGGAGTTACCTCAGCCAGAACTGAAAGACGTGCCGATAGTCAATGAATATGCCGATGTATCACCCGGGGTAAGGCCTCGGGTCACCCGGGGTTTCCCAACAGTGGTATCAGAGCCATAGGCTCGGTTCTAAGAAACGACATAAACGAGTCCGAAACGAACTCGGTTGTGCAAGTCACTAAGTTGCTCAAGTGTCAAAGCATGAGTTGTACTTAGTTCGAGTTTGTAAACCGAGCGCTCGCTTGGTCGGAGGTCGCTTAGTTGCGAGCTTTCCGACGTAGCGTAGCAACGTGGAGAGAAAACCCTAGTGGGAGTCTCGTCGCGGTTCGTAAATTGTGGGTCGGTAAGTCTAGGACTAGCCCAAATTTCGTTTCGGTTTCTTTGAGCGTTTTGTTGTCGTGAACATGTTTATGTTGTATGCATGTTTGTAAGACACGTATTAAGACGTCGGCGTGGACTTAGGCTCTATTTCCGGGTGATATGTTAAGGGTGACAAGGTCCCCCCCGGTTTGTATTTTATTCGTTAATATACGGGTTGTCTGGGACAGCTGATCCCCCCGTTTTGTATTTTAGTTAATATTTAGAAAAATTAATTTTTGTACGATGGCCGTACGAGTACGAAATGGATCCACGAGAAGGCCGTTCGAAGACTTGAAAGTCGTTCGAGAACATAGTGCGAAGCTGAAGAGCAGAGATGTAATTTTTTATAAATATATGTAATAGAGTAGAAATAGTCCACGCAGACAGTCTTATAGGCAAACTAGGTTTACCGCGAATACTTGCATGTTTGTTTGACGTTACGTGCGTGTTTAAGTGTTTATGTGAGTGAGACGTATTCTCCCGATTTGACTAAATACTAAGTGGGTAAAGGGACAGGGTTCCTGTCTTCTATCAAGCTCGAAATCATTGCGGCTTGAGTGTCGTGTGCGGTTTGTTCCGAGTTATCGGCGCCAATCATCTCGCTCTTGTCGTAGTTGGTCCGGGTGCGTTAAGACAATAAAGTCAAGCTCATTATTGAAACGACTTGAGTGTATGTGCGGTTTGTTCCGAGTTATCGGCGCCCAACATTTTACTCTTGACGTGGATATTTTGGGTGACTGTCTAAACGCTGCTCTCCGAAACATATTCACGCCTTATAAAGAGTTATCCTACAGGCGGGAATTTCTAAATGTTAGGATTGAGCCAGACGTTGATAGGTCACACTTAGACGGTTATTTCCCAATTATTCCTGTTAGGGTGAGGGTTCCTGACCGGAGACAAATTAGTTGAAACACTCATGAGATGGACTCGTGTAAGACATGGGTTCATCTATGGGTTCGTGTGGGACACGGCGCCGTCCGAGTAATGGGCCAACAAACTGTTAGGTTGAGGCTCATTTCTGCGGAGCGGGGAAATCAACTCCACTATGAAACCATCAACGAGGTTTCCGAAATCTCAATCGGGAGAATGAGGTTTTGAGAAAAATAGTGGGAGCCAAGCCAAATTGTTAAAGTCCTTATTTGTGCTTGTAGAATAATACGTTGACCCCTTCAATTCTTTATTTTCTGCAGATTGTTTTCTTTCTTGTTTGTATACAAAATGACGTCACCATTCAATTTACTGATCACGCAAAATCGTTTGGAGGGTCCAAACCTTGCGGACTGGCTCCGTAACTTGAGGATTGTCCTCACTCTGGAACCCCTAGAGTATGTCCTTGAGGGACCAATACCACTCGAACCCCAAGAGGGTGCGAGTGAAGCTGACAGGGAATATCATGCCAAATGGATGGCTGATAGTGCCCGTGTCAAGGCTTATATGTTGGCTGGGATGAATAATGATCTGCAGCGCCAGCATGAGGGTATGCAAATGCGCGAGATATTGATTCATCTGAAGGAGTTGTATGGCGAGCAGTCGAGATCGTCTCGATACCGTGCAGCTGACAATCTCTTTCATACCAAGATGTCTGAGGGCGCAGATGTGGCGGCACATGTGCGTATGCTCATTGGGTACATTGAGGAACTGAGTTCTCTCGGTTGTCCCATTCACAACGAGCTTCAGATTGACCTGATCCTTCAGTTACTCCCAGCTTCATTTGCTCAGTTTATTATAAACTATAATCTGAGCGATAGACGATTTTCCCTTCCTGAACTCATGAACACGCTGGTTCAGACTCAGCGTGAGCTAAAGAAAGGAAAGGGAAAAGAGGTTGCGCTTGTCCAAGCCTAATAAGCCAAAAGGAGGGATTAAGAAAAAGGGCAAAGCAAAAATGAACGTGCCTAAAGTTCCGAAGGCGAGTCATTGGAAAAGGGACTGCCCCAAGATTTTGGCAAGAACGATATCCGGTCGACTAGCAGTGAGGTACAGAAGAGAGCCTATTATCCCTCGGTATACGGTTTGGTCAACGGGAGCACCAGATGGGTCCGCGTCGGGTCGGCCAGAGGGTGACATAGGTGTAGCAGCAGTCTTAGCATCCTTCATGCCATATTTCTCGAGGATGTCATGGATGTATTTGGACTGGTTGATGAAGATTCCGTCGGGGAGTTGCTTTACTTGAAGACCAAGAAAGAAATTCAGCTCGCCCATCATACTCATTTCGAATTTCTCTTTCATCAATTCTGCGATTCACACATTTGTGGTTCAGTCGATCCAAAAATGATGTCATCGACATAAATCTGTACAATCATGATGTCCGGGCCACTCCGCTTGGTGAAGAGAGTTGTATCCAGAGATCCTTTCTTAAATCCAGACTGAACAAGGAAGTCTGAAAGGACGTCATACCAAGCTCGGAGAGCCTGTTTTAGTCCGTAGAGGGCCTTGTAGAGTTGATATACGTGATGAGGAAACTATTCGCTCAAGAACCCTTCAGGTTGATCAACGTACACTTCTTCTTTGGGAAATCCATTCAGAAATGCAGTCTTCACGTCCATTTGGTAGACTTTAAAGTTCTTGTGAGCAGCAAAGGAAAGAAAAATTCGTATGGCTTCGATCCTGGCAATTGGGGCGAAAGTTTCATCGTAGTCGATGCCTTCTTGTTGGTTGTACCCCTTAGCCACAAGTCTTGCTTTATTGCGGATGACAACACCGTCTTCATCCTTTTTGTTCTTGAAGATCCACTTTGTGCCGATAATGGATCTATTGCGAGGTCGTGGTACGAGTTCCCAAACTTGTAATCGTTCAAATTGATTTATTTCCTCCTGCATTGCAATCAGCCAATCAGGATCGTTGAGAGCTTCAGCTACTCGTGATGGTTCGGCTTGACTGAGATAGCAAGCAAACAGACTTTCATTCATTGTTGCCGAACGCGTCGAAACACCGGATGTGGGATCCCCAATAATCTGATCGGTAGGATGAGAGCGAGCCCAAAGTGGTACATTGGTCCGTGAGGAGCTGGCCGCATTTGTATCAATTGGAGACTCATTAGATTGGGGTCCGGTGTCCGAAGAAGAGATCTCAACCGTAGTAGATTGAGAAGGTTCAGCATCAGGATTAGCAATGTTCCCAGGGTTGGGTAAAATGTCGTCTTCGTTGAGATTGAGATCATCCAAGTTTGGCGGGACGACATCATCGCTGATGGCTGGTGGTGTAGGTGGGGTGGGTGCAGCGGTAGTTTGAGTGGTGGCACGGGAGTCTTGGGGACTGGATAGAAGTACTCGAAGAGTAGATCGAGATCCAGTTCACCAGAATAGCCCTCAGATGAGGAAGTTCCCGTCATTGAAGGTTGACCTTTTGTCAACGACTGTAGAGGAACTGTAGAGGACCTGGTTCTGGACTGATATGAGCAGAAGCCATGAGGTCGCCTTCGCTTTCGTCAAATGTGACATTTGTGCTCTCTATTACTGATCGTTTCTCCCTAAGATAGACTCTTTATGCCTTTGAGTTCAGCGAATATCCAACAAAGATTCCTTCAAGTGCTTTTGGATCAAGCTTCCCAAGATGTTGGCGATCATTGGCCACAAAACATCGCCAACCGAAGACCCTTAGATAAGATATATCTGGGATACGACGGTTATTCAGCATCTCGTATGGGGTGCGGTTGAATCTCTTGTGGATGGAAGCCCGGTTTTGCGTGTAACAGGCCGTTTGAATAGCTTCGCCCCAAAGAGAGTGAGGAAGTCCGGATTGGATGAGGAGAGTCCTAGCTGCTTCAACTAGTGTCCTATTCTTACGCTCAACGACACCATTCTGTTCTGGTGTCTTCACAGCTGAGAACTGCTGGGTGATGCCCTGAGTAGCATAGAAATCACCGAGCTTCTTGTTCTTAAACTCAGTTCCATTGTCAGTTCTGATAATCCGACCTTCTGTTGATGAAAAGTTTGGGACGTAACAACAAACTCGATGATTAAATCAGGAACTTCATCCTTTGTGCGAACGAGTTTCGTCCATGTATAGCGTGAGAAGTCGTCGACAATCACAAGAATATACCGTCTTCCTCCGAGTGTAGCCGTAGGCATTGGGCCACATAGATCCATGTGTAAGAGCTCAAGGATGAGCTTAGTGGACGGTGTTTCCTTAGAGACGTGTGATGATCGCTTCATCTTTCCCATATCACAGGCAGAGCAGAGGTGTTCCTTATGATATGACAGTTGGGGTAGACCGTTGACGAGTTTATTCTGACGCAGTTTGTTGATAGTCTTGAAATTGAGGTGTGAAAGACGCCGGTGCCATAGATCGTTCAACTTGGGTGCAGCATGGGAGAGAAGGCATATTGATCGAGAGGTCGTAAGATTGAGTATGTAAAGGTGAGACGTGCGCATTCCAGAAAGAAGAGGTTGTCCTGAGGCATCTATAATGCTGCAGATGTCAGATTCGAAAAGAACCTTGTATCCTTTGTCGCAGAAACGACCAATGCTGAAGAGATTGTAGCTCAAACCCTCGACATAAGAGATGCCCTTAATCGTCAGTTTGTCATGGACGAGATCACCAGTTCCGAGAATTGGCGCCATTTGACTTTTCCGAAGGAGACCCTTCCGAGATAGCGCTCGGAGAAGTTGCTCAACAGCTCCTTATTCCTCGTCATGTGTGTGGAGCAACCCGAGTCTAGATACCACACATGACAGACCTGCAATCATCAGCAAACGTTGGGTCCCCGTTTACGGACGGGACCATCTTGTAATACAAGTCAAATTTTCATACGCTTAACGGGAAATGAGGGGTCTAAATCAGGTTGTGTTGGATCTAATTTAGCTTTCCCTTTGTGATTTGTTTGAGGAGGTGGGATAATGGTTTTTCTAACCCATATTTGCCTAACTTGCGCTTGCACATACGTTGTCTTATTCGTGAATTGACGTGAAGGTTTTGGTTGTTGTTGTCGCCTTTTGGTTTTAGTCGTCTTCTGCTTGCGAGCAGTAGGTGACTTTGTATTCAGCGTTGGATGGCGTTTTCGCTTAACCGTGGGCGTAGATGAACTGGGAGAATGCAAGGGCATCGTAGAGGAGGTTTGCCTTTTTGGTCGGGGTGTTGCGTGTTCGTGTGCCTCATATTCATGAAAGCGTGGAAGAATGAAGTCATTGCAGCAACACATAGACATTAGTTTGGGAAAGGAAAGATAAGTTTTGGCAGCATAATTGTCTACGTCCTTAAGATGTTGGGAATCAGTACATAGATTGGAAATACAAATATAGGACGGTCTTTTCTTCTTGTCATCGAAGAGCGGGTCCTCCTTTACTTCAAATGAACTCCCTTCCGGAGACGTCGAACTCACATTCCCTGTATCCATAGGAATACGAGAGTTAGTGTTTGAACAAGTTTCAGTTTCAGGAGTCATCTTCGCCGTCCTCTTACATTTACATGTTTGAGAATCGGGTACTTGACTTGATGTAGAGGGATTGTTTGTACTGTGAAATTGTTCTAGTGTAGAGATTTTGCTAAGTAGTTCATCTCGCTCCTTTGCGAAGGTCTTCCGCTCTAATTCTAGTGTTCATTCTAGTTCTGCTATGAGCAGAAGTTTCTCTGGGATATAGGTGCGAGAGATCGCTTCTTCGAAAGCAATTTCCTGTTCTTTGGTTGGGAGTGGAGTTTCGACATCCTCCGAAAGTGAAGGTATCTTAGTCTTATCCCTAGCATTCATTTCTGTGTAGTCATACGCGATTTCCGCCCAATGAATGTTCTGTACCCTCTTTTCTTCCGAGATAACAATAGCGGATGATCTCACAAATGGCCTAAGTTGCGAGGGAGCACCATTTCTTGTTTGCAGGAACGCAGTGTTACACATGTTATACCTTTTAACTGTTAGTGGTGTTGATTTGCAATTGCTAGCCAGGCCGATTCCCCCCCGGGCGTTGTAGAATTCTGTTTCAACTGGTTGGTTCAATAGGCATAAGATGCGTGAGTTTTCGTTTCTAAGGTGAAGTTGCTCTTCGAGTTCTTTCACCTTTCGGTACAGCCTAACTCTTTCCTTTGTGAGCAGTTCGTATTGGGAAGCCGTCAGAAGACGAGATGTTTCGCATGAACTGATGGCTAGTGTGGTTTCCTTAACCCTAGTCTTACTTTGTTTATTCTTGCTTTGCAGACGTTTGACTAACGCTTCAGAGGCCATTAGACGTTCGTTTGCACAGGCGAGCTCTTCTACTTTTAAACTAAGTAAGGCATAGTTGTTTTCAAATTTTAGCTTAAGTTCATCATAATCCCTAGCGTCTATGGTGGGGTTCTTAATGGTGTGCCGGTGATTAAACACATCATCGAGTTGCGAAATTTGTACCTCAGCCTCGGTGTTAGTAGGCGTCTTAGCGGCATTCTCACCGGTGTTGACCATCTCCTCATACTCGTCATGTTCTACCAGCCTTGCCATGCAGCAATCTTCATCCTTAGGCTCCTCGTCTTCTGAAGTGTCGTTCAGCCATTCAGCTTCTTCAGTGAGAAGAACTTTCCCACTTTCCATTTTGCGGGTCATTCTGGCCTTACGGTCGTAGTAGCCAGAGTCCTTTATGCGTGTGGCGTGGCATTCCTTGGCAAAGTGACCTGTCTTTCCACACCGAAAGCACTTCACAGACCTTTGAGGTGCTGAGTCCTCCTCTTTCTTTATCGGCTTAGATTCTTCCGTGGGAGTGGTCTTTTTGGTGCCGCTAAAGGTTCTTTGGCGATTGAAGGAGGGTGAGGATTTTTTCCCTATCCTTTTTGAGACCATCTTTGTGGGCATTGCCAGTTGTTTGCGTAGATCACGAACATCTTCATCAGATTCTGTATCAACTTCGGATCCTGAAGAGGAGGCAGATATAGCAGCTGGTAGCTTCCCTTTGTTCTGTTTGGTCTTTGTGGCGGAAGATCGTTCATTGGTCTTGTTCGAGAGGAGGGCCAGTGGGTCGACTCGAGTGTTGGTGGACTGAGGTTGCACGTAAGGAGCATAGGCAGACAGACTGTCATAGAGAGCATGGATGGAAGTGTTGGAGAGGTCCTTACTCTGAATCATCATCACGATTGCATTGCCCCAGTGTGGTTTGAGGCTACCAAGGAAGCGGTTGTTGATATCGAATTTGTCCCTCGAGATCCTGGCTTTCTTGAGTTCATTGATGACCTTCAAGTATCGGAGGTATGTGTCACGCAATTCCTCTCCTTCATAAGCCTGGAAGTGTTCATACTGCGAGAGACATGCTGATTTCCTCCCTTGAGCACTCTCAGTTGTGCCTGCTATAATTTCCACGAGTTCATCCCATATTTCCTTAGCAGTTGTGCAGCACTCAATGTGAGCGTAGACCTCGTTTCCCATAGCCTGGAAGAGATATCCTTTGGCAGTCTCATCGGCCTGTAGGCGAGCCTGTTCATCCTCATTGATGGGACCTCTTGGAGTGCGGCGTTCATCCATGGGAGGGTTTGCGTTTGGCTGTGCAGGGATGATCGTCCAGAACTGTGCTGGACCAGTCAGAAGGTATTTAGAGAGTGGTGCGCCTTTGTTCCTGATGAACGTGAGGAATCGGTTTGTCCATATGCTGTAGTCGTCTTGTCGCAGCATCGGAGGCCTGGTGTCGGAGCCCACTGTTGAGATGTCATTCGTGGTAGACATGGTTGGTGCAGTCGAATCGTCCGTGGTTTTGATCTTGTATAGATAAGAGAGTTAGTAACGAACGAGATGAGAAATATGAGAAATATGAGTTTAACGTGTAGAGTTTTGAGAGAAAAAAAATTATTTAAAGAATTTCTTAGAACTAAGTGAGCGTATGTGATGGTCGATAATGTATGAAGGGAAAATATATCTTGAAATTAGGAGAAGTTCTAGAAATTTAAAAACGAGATTTGAGGCGACAAAAAAAATTTATGTCAAAAGTGGTCTAGGGTGATAGGACTAAAGTGTAAGGATCAAACCTTAAATAAGTTTGAGAAAGATTTAACCCGAGAAAATTTTAACTCGAGAAAAAACAAAAAAACCTTAACACGTCAGGAAAAGAAAATTCGCAGTTTGAAGAGACATGATTATATGAAGAATTATCCGAGAAATTATGTGTTGAGAAATTTCGGTGTTTGTGAGTTTTAAAGAGAAATTCTCGGAAGAAAAATTCTCAGTTGAAAATTTCTCGAATTTTAAATTTCGCATGTGAGAAAGATTCTTGATTTTGAATTTTTAACACCTACGCAAGAAATTTCGCATCGAGAGTTGAAGTGTGATTTTAGGAAGTTTTTCTCGGATTTGAAAGAATAGTGGTTTTGAAAAACTTTCTCGGATGGAATAAACTTTCTCGGCTGAAAATTTCTTGGATTAAAAAGTCGTGGTTTCTTTTTTTTAAAAAAAATTTCGCGAATTTGCAAACTTTCTCGGTTTTGAAAAATTTCTCGGATAAAAATTTCAAAAACAGTTCTTGGCTGAAAAATTTCGCGGCTCAGAGAAATTCGCGGAATAAGCTTTCTCAGGTACAAAGTTTCTCGGATATATGAAGAGTAAGCATATTCGCAGATGAAGGTTTCCGAGTGAGCAAATTTCGCATTTTTTTTTAGAAAAATTCTCGGAATCAAATTTCGCAGATGTAAGGTTTCTCGGATTTTGAAAATAGGCAGTTGCGAAAAAATGCTGTGAAAGTGAAATTTTTCGCGATTCTAGGTAAATTCTCGGAACCAAATTTCGCAGATGTGAAAATTTCGCGGACTTGAACGATTAAGCAAAAATTTTCGCGGTCAAGAACGAGCTTTCACTGTTCCATTGCTTTCATGCGTTTTGCCAGAAAATCGTCCAGTTCTTGCTCAAATCTCAACCAAAATCGCTCAAACTTGATCCTGAACTTCAGAAATTCTTCGCTAAACACATAATCGACCGATTTGTGGGCTAAAAATAACAAAAAATAGATCAAATCGACCAAAAACAGAGAATGGCCGAGATGTCCTTTTCTGAAGAGTTTTTGCTTCGATCTTGCTCAAAACTCGTTAAAACTGATCCAATAATGTTCTAAAAACATTTTAGGCATAGAATCGATCTGGGGGAAGGTTAAACACAAAAACGAGGCATTAAAACCCCAAAACGAGTTCAAAATGCCCGAAAGTGATTTTTGCCCAAAACACCTTTGATCTTTCTCGGAATCGAACGAAACTGAATTCAAATCAATGCAGATCGGTCCACGTTTGCTCTGATACCACTTGTTGGTCCCGATTGCACCAAACAAGGAATCAAAGAGGCTTTAATGGAATGAAAAGGGAGAGGATCTCACCTTCAAGTGTGTGTATTGTGTGAAAAATAGGATAAGCCTTTTGATCTTTGATTACCTTTCAAATAGTGTTGGTAAAACCTTATATACCACATTAACCCTAGGTATATTAAGGCCCAAACACTAAAAATTTAAATAATTACATTCTAGTCCAAAGCCCAAGCTACAAAGATAATTACAATATTAAACCCAAGACAAAAACCATTGACACAATCACTAAATATCCTAACAAACGTTTTTCGTCCAATGCTTTTGTAAACAAATCGGCTAGTTGAATCTCTGTATTGACAAAGTACATTTCTATTATGCCTCTTTCTACATGGTCCTTTATGAAGTGATATCGAATATCTATGTGCTTAGTGCGTGAATGATGAACAGGATTGCATGTAATCGCTAAGGCACTTTTGGTATCACAATAAATAGGAATTTTATTTAGATCAAACCCGTAGTCTCGCAGTTGAGTCCTGATCCAGAAAATTTGTGAGCAATAATTTGCGGCAGTGACGTATTCTGCTCCTGTCGTGGAAGTTGATACACAATTTTGTTTCTTAGAGGCCCAACATACGAGTTTATCACCAAGGAATTGGATGTGTCCTGATGTGCTTTTCCTGTCCCGTCTGCAGCCTGCAAAGTCTGCATCAGAATACCCTATTAGTTTCATACTTGAGTTCTTAGGATACCAAAGTGCGAGGTCTGGAGTGCCTTTCAGATACTTCAAAATTCTCTTGACAGCATGAAGATGCGACTCCTTGGGATTAGCTTGGAATCGAGCGCAGAGGCCTGTGGAGAATAAAATATCTGGTCGGCTGGCAGTGAGGTAGAGCAGAAATCCAATAATTCCTCTGTAATGGGTAACATCTACTGGTTCAGCCAAGTGATCTGCGTCGAGGGTGCATGAGGTCGACATTGGAGTGCTTGAGGATTTGCTCTTGTCGATCCCATATTTTTTGAGAATATCGTGGATGTACTTGGACTGATTGATAAATATCCCATCTTGAAGGTGCTTGATTTGCATCCAAGGAATAAAGACATTTCTCCCGTCATACACATTCACACCGTGACTTCACCAGAGTGCTGAATTCGTCACAGAGTTTAGGGTTGGTAGAGCCGAAGATGATGTCATCCACGTAGATTTGCACAAGCATTATATCAGAACCATCTTTCTTGACGAACAGTGTTGTATCAATTTTCCCTTTAGTGAAACCCGAGTTGAGAAGAAATTCAGATAGAACCTCGTACCAGGCTCTTGGAGCTTGCTTTAGCCCATATAGTGCTTTATCGAGTTTGTATACAAAGTCTGGATGATCTGTATTGAGAAATCCATCGGGCTGTGAGACAAACACTTCTTCTTTTAAAATCTCATTCAAGAAGGCTGTCTTTACATCCATTTGATAGACAAAAGTCTTTATGTGCTGCGTATGCTAAAAATAGTCTAATTTCTTCGATTCTTGCTACAGGGGCAAACGTTTCGTCGTAGTCGATTCCTTCTTGTTGATTGTACCCCTTAACAACAAGCCTAGCTTTGTTGCGGATTACGACACCATCCTCGTCTTTCTTGTTCTTAAATACCCATTTTGTTCCGATCACTGTCTTGCCTTTTGGACTAGGGACTAAGTTCCACACTTTGAGACACTCGAACTGATTGATTTCCTCTTGCATAGCTACTATCCAGTCAGGGTCACGTAGTGCGTCTATTACTCTTGTAGGTTATATTTGGCTCAAGAAACAAGTAAAATTACATTCATTTGATATCAAACCTCTAGTCTTTACTCATGTGGTGGGATCTCCTATTATTTGATCGGTAGGGTGACTTCTAATCCACTTTATTTCGTGCGGTAATGTAGCTTCATCCATTTCTGATCCCTCATTAAGTGGATACTCTATCTCAGAGGCAGTTGTGTTGCTAGCGGAAGCCAGTGAGTTCTCTGTTGATGTTGCAGGGACCAAGTTTCCCGTGTCTGAGGGTGGAAATGTTTGTTCAGGAATGGGTTCGGATTCAGAAGTTGATGAACTAGGACTTGGTTCAGTGGCAGGAAAGGAATCGATGGTTGCTTTGTCTATGTTAATAGATAAGTACATGTGTTCAAAAAGGTGATCCAGATCTATTTCCTCTTGAGTTTGTTGGCTGGAACACGTTGGTCTACTGTTTCTTGTGTCTTCAGCTGCTTGAGGGACGATTTCCTCTCTGGCAAAGTGTCCAGCTTTCCCATATTTGAAGCATTTTCCAGCTTGAGGGACGATTTCAGGGTTCTGTTCTTCATCATGACCCTTTCCCTTTGAATTAGAGGAAGTTCTTTGACGGTTGGATGAGGATCCAGGCTTCTTATAGTATTCTGTTAGGTCCTTTTTTATCCAACCTAGATCGCAATACGAAGAATCGGATAGTAAATCTGAAGAATTCGAAAACTTACGATTGAGATTTACCAACGTTGAGGTTTGAGAGAGAAACGACGTTGAAGAACACAAAGGCGCTTGAAATTTTCTCTCTAAAATTTCCAATTCTAATTTTTCGATCCGAAAACCCTACAAAGCGCACTCCTAATTTTCTTAGGAGTTCACTCATATATATACCACCCCGTGGTATATTTATACAAGTAGTCCTACAAAATGTCTAATTACAATTTAGCCCAAGACTACTAATTTGCATAGCAAGACTAAGACAACTATATTAATTGAATACAATTAAATAGTTCCAACAATCTCCCCCTTTGTATTCAATTTCCAATATAACGCGGGTTGTCTTCGTCTTGCAAGTGGAAAGAGTCCTCGAGTCCTCGAAATCTCCTCTTTAGAATGTCTTCAAGCTCTCCTGGTCTTCTAGGCATCGGCTTTTTCTTCGAATCTTCCTTTGAAGTTCTTCTCCTAAATGCCATAATATGTACGAAGTATTCTTGCCGGATTTAGAAAGTCTGCGTTCAATTTCTCCTGTTGAAAGCACACGAAACTCCCCCTATTTGGGTCAACCTTTTGTTGAGATCGGGGAGTCCGATGTGAGGTTTGGAGAGGTAGACACGATTTGCAACTTCGGTCGTTGATGCAGTGGACACCGTTGGCAACTTTGGTCCTTGATGCAGTGGACACGGTTGGCAACTTCAGTCCTTGTTATGCTTGAGTCACGTGTCGTTCGATCCTCAGTCCTTGCTTCTTCTTCCCGAAGCAGGGGCGTGAGAGAGTCGAGGAGGGGGCTCGGGATTTTAGCCATCTTCTCCATTACGCCAGATTCGTCTTCTCCGAATGGAAGTTGTCTGGTTCGGCCTCGAAGAAGCGTCTCTAGTTCCAGAAGAAGGTAGGCCGTCTCTTTCTTTGATTGTTTTAAATTGTACCGAGCTTCTTTTGAATGTGGCGTTGTGAGAGAGCCCGGTTTCAGAGTGGTAAGCGCGGTGGATATTGGTGGGTGGACCGACCGATTGTGTATGCATAACCCCTTCTCCCCCTCATGACGAATCGTGTTAACGACTTCGGCATGTTAATTTGGAGGTAGAAATAGGACAATACCAAAAGGTCGTTGACGGTAATAACCGGACGGAGCCACAAAGGCAAGCCGTCGAAATGAGTACCGGGTCCACATAGGCGTCCCGTTGACATCAACTAGGAGCAAAGCTCGTAGAAGATGGCCGAAACCGTTATTGCTTTGATGTTGCAACGGCCGGACTTCCTTCCGATCCTTGAAGCATGTCTTTTAAAAGAACATGTCTAAGGAAGTTCTAACGTAATCACAAAGATTAGGTGTATTAAAAGTGTATGTGTCCTAAAAATTTGAAAATTTTGGGGAGTGAGGACACACTAGACGCGAGTGAATCAATAAAAGCGTGGTACGGGGCGAAATACCACTTAGTTCAATATCTCCCGTTTCCGAGTGAAACGGTGATAGCATACGTGGCTCCCCGTGATTTATGAAACACCTATCTTTTGAGAGATAGACGAGTGGGTAAGGCTCGGTTGTGCATGCGCCGTTGGACCTAATGCGACGACTTCTACCCGGGAGCTAATTAAAATTAGCACCTGTACCTAATGGGGTTGGTCCGAAAATTATGTGAGATAAGGGAGTGATGTATCTTCAAAGACTTCCTAGGCATCATCGAAATAATCTTGATTGGTCTCAAATGCTTGAACACGTTCCGGGGTTAGGATCAAGTCGGATTAGACTGAACCATAGGAACATGAAATCCGTGCTTCCGGGGTACGTGAGAAGTGTTGCTCTAGTTGAATTAGCAAGCCGGAGCCGGTCGATGAAAATACGGAGCATTTGATCTTCACTTAGATCGTCGCCGTCGTCTTTGGAAAATTTTGTCTGTTTGAAAGCTCGAGATTCTTCGTGGTACCTCCATCTTTGGATGTGGGAGAATAAATCCGAGAACCATAGCGAAAAAATTTGATACTTTTTTTTTTGCTTTTTTTTTGTTTTTCTTTTTTTTTCTTTTCATTTCTTTTTTTTTTGTTTTTTCCTTTGCTTTTTTTTTTCGATCATCACCAACAATTGAGAAGAAAAAAAATAAAGATTGGGCTCACAAACTGAACTGTGTAGCTACACAATCTTGGGAAAACAACAAGGTGAAAGCATATAAATAATATGAGGCAATAATGTACTTTCCCTTTTTTTTCTTTTTGTTTTATCTCTTTTTTCATATTTTTTTTTTTTATCTCACTTTTTTTTTTCATATTTCCCCTTTTTTTTCATATCTCACTTTTTTTTTCATATTTCCCCTTTTTCTTGTGGATATATGTATATGTTATATATATATATATATATATATATATATATATGTACATTATTAATATAGTAGTATTATATTTATATCTCCCCAAAAACAATGTTTCGAAAATAAATTTTTCTCCCGCTAGAAATTTTTCGAAAATATAACAATCTCGTTCCCTTAAATCGCTCATCGTAAGTTTTCTCCCCCTCAAGAATAAATTTGTGCTTCTTTAAAAATATAAAGGTTGCTCCTCATTAAAATAATGAGTAGCTCCCCCTCAATTAAAGCTCATTTGAAAGTATTAATCGAAAAATGATATTTATCGTTTCCGTTCGTAATATGCATTTGAAAATTTTAAAACCATTTAAAGCGATGAAATGCATATCGAAAATGTATCATTTGAAAAGTTTTTAAAGGAAATAGGTATATATATTTTTTTTAACGAAACTCATATGCATATTTAAGTTTGAAATATACCTCGTTGAAACTTATTTGTAGTAGCTCACGCCTCATCCCTTTATCATGTACGTGGAGCCACTACGTCGAATTCCATACATGAGGGAAATCTGCAAAACTATCGGGACTTTGGTACCCATTGTTGTGTGGGTCCTCCCTTATTAGTAGATAATGATTTAAGCATAAAAGGTGTCAAATTTAAATGTTGTCCTAAATAATCCATTAATGCAACCTTTCAGTACCCAAATTTGTTTGGGACTATCTAAATTTTCTGAAGAAATAGGAACCCATGTGGGAGTGATTTGACACGGATAAGGCATTTCCGCTCGGGTGAAAGTGTTTTTCGGAGAAGGTTTAAAATTTTCTCCGAGGCCAAGCGCACAAGATGTTTCTTTGAATGAACCTTGACCGGATATTGCATGTAGGAATACGAGCATATAGAATGATAAGCATGTAAACCAGATGTATCATATTTCCTACGTGGAGAATGCACATTTTTCACATAATGATTATAAGAATTTCGAAAATTATTTTCAAGTTTAGGCTTTTTGAATGAAAAATTAGTAGGATCATTTGAAGCACACGATGAAGTTTGTGCGCTAGAACTTGAAATATTATCGTGAAAATTTTTCTTTTTGAGAGCGGAAGACCTTTGATCTCTATTATTCAGTCTTGGAGTTTTTCTGTTCTCTCGTTTCCGCGGGACTTGTTCCTTGAGTATAGAAAGTGCGGGACTTTTACTATGAATTTCAGCTTTGGTCAAGATTGACGTAGAATTAGTGAAGTCATGTCGATGATAGGAACGAGATCATCCGTTTGCGCCCTTGATCGTGTTTTGAAGACGATGAAGCTTTGAGACTAGATATCTCCGTTAGAAGTGTATTCTTTTCTGCTTCAAAATTCTTTCTTTCCGTTTCTAATGTAGAATTTAAATCCTCTATTTTCTTAAGAATAGAAGGTATATCGACGGATGAAGAATTTTCAGAATGATGAGATTGTGCTTCCTTGGTGTTAGAAATCGCAAGAAGATTTTCTAATTGATTAATCTTAGAATAGAGCGTCTCATGTTCTTCTCTTAAGAAAGCATAGTTATTTTGAGCAGTGCTCTTCTCGGCTTGACAGGTGTCTAGACTCTTAGTTAACTCACTTGTCTTAGAATTAGATATTTCTATTTGAGCTTCGAGACTAGTGACCTTTTTGTTCACACCCTCTAGTCTACTTTTAAGAAGACTTTTCTCGTCTAGATTTCTAAGTAGACATTTATGGTTGTTGTCTAGCCTGTCCTCTAATTCCTTAACTACCGAACTATGCTTCTCTAACAAAATATGCTTAGTCTCACTAGAATTCAAGCTCGTAGTTAATTCATCTATTTTCGCTCTAGAGCTCCTAAGGTTAGATTCGAGACTAGCTATTTGTTTCTGAGACTTAGATAATTTCTCTTCTTGCTCTTTTGTACTTGTCCGCTCATTTTTCATGTTAGCATACCCCGTTTGTAAGGATTCTAACAACTTAAACAATTTAGAGTTAGGAATCACAGCCTCCTGAGAGGATGTGTTAGTTTCTACTAGCTTCGCAATAATTTTCTCTAAAGAGATAACTCTAGTGTACCAGATATTGCGATATGTTAGGATAATCTCATATTGTTCAGTGACTTCATTCCACTGAGTTGATTTGAGTTCGAGACGATTTAGCTCAGTTACTTTGTCTTGTAATGTTTTTACTTCGTCTTGTAATTTATTTATAGTTGGATTCATAATATTTTTATTGTAGTTTAATTTTGGGTTGGATATTTTGATCGTTGACGTGTTTTATGGATTTGAATTTTTAATATCGATTAAAATATTTGGCTTTTAACATTTCAGTTTCGAAAAGGTTTTGGTTTATAAGATTTGATTTTAAAAATTTAATAGTATATACCAAAAGCTTTTTCTATAATGTGCCAATAGAAGGTTACTCTTTTCGATCAGAAAAATTGAATAAGTTTTCGTTTTTTTTTAAATGTCAATATAAGGTACTATTTTCGATCGAAAATAATTCTCGATTAAAAGTTTTACGAGTGAAGATGTAGAGCATTGTTTTCGATTGTAAAGTTTTTCGACGAGGTACTGTTTCTAAAAAAAATTTGAATTTCAAACAGTTAGATTTACGATCGTAAAAGTTTTGCGATTTGATAAAACGTCGTCATTTTGATATTTTAATATCTAAATCTTTAAAATCAAATTTTTCGATCGCAAAAAGTTTTGCGGGCGAAAAACAAGTTTTGCGATGACAACCTGCAACAGTAACTAGACAAAAATTTGCGATCGTAAAATCACGTAAATGAGTGAGAATTGAATAAAATTGAAATTTCTGGGGTTGAATTGAAAATTTAGGACTAGATCAGAACTTTTCAGGACTAAATCGAAAAGAATTAGGGATTAAAATGTAACTGCAGGGACTAACATAGTATGTTTGGGACTAGAAATGCAATTTGCCCTGCAAATGTTATGCAATTTGGCTATAGGTAATCAACGAAGACGATGAAACGCAGATTTCACGACCAAAAAAAATTCAGATCACGTTTTGCGATCGTTAAACCTTTCTCGATCATATATTCGAGCGTTGACCGAAGTTTTACGCGTTGACCGATTTCTCGAGCTTAAAACAGAACTTCCTTGCGATGGTCAGCGACGAACAAAGAACAATTTCTTGAGCGAAGAACAAGGTGTGGTCGAAGAAAAATTTCGATCGAAAAACAATTGCGACGAAGAGTTTTTGGATCGAAGAATCTGTCCAGCTCGGCGAAGAACAGATTGACTAAGGAAGAACAAAGACCGAACTTGAACAGACGAACATAGACACACAAGCTAACGCGAAGATGAAGCTTCAGATTTCTCAGTTGAAAAAAAAGGACGAATTTTCCGATCGAAAACCTTTCTCGAGTTGATTTTGCGAGCGTTGACCGAAGTTTCTTGCGTGGAACAGATTTCTCGAGCGAAATTTTTTTTTGATGATGACGAACGAAGAACAGAGTTGAAACGCGAAACCAGTCGCAAATGAAGAAACCAAAAAAACTCGATCCAAACACAAAATCGTTCAAATTCACTCTGGGTTATGGATCGAAACCACGCAATTAACAAGAACGAACATTGGATTTAGTGCAAACAGAGCAGAAGCAGTCGAATTTTTCCAGAATTTTGAAGAACAGTGCTAAGAGCAATGCGAAGAGCAGTTCGATCGATCAGCAAAACTTCGCAGAAAGGTTAGTTCGATCAATCAGAAATAAGCTCAGAGATGTTAGAAACACTCGATCGAACAACAAAAACAGCAAAATAGATCGAATTCTTTAAGAAACAGACTGAAATTTCTTTAAGATCAGTTCGAAGAATAATGTGGCTTAAATCTTCAAAATTCACTCAAAATCACGTTTCGATCAATCAAAATTCTGCTCAGACATGTATCAACTAATCATCAAAGCCTAAAAACATCATATTATATCAAGTATTGAAGAATCACACCTAATCCATTGATGAACAGTGCACGGAAATTGTAAAGCAGTTTGAAAATTCAATCTCAAATCCTAAAATTTAATCCAAATTCTAACACGTTTGGCTCTGATACCAATTGTTAGGTCCTTTTTTATCCAACCTAGATCGAAATACGAAGAATCGGATAGTAAATCTGAAGAATTCGAACACTTACGGTTGAGATTTACCAACGTTGAGGTTTGAGAGAGAAACGACGTTGAAGAACACAAAGGCGCTTGAAATTTTCTCTCTAAAATTTCCAATTCTAATTATTCGATCCAAAAACCCTACAAAGCGCACTCCTAATTTTCTTAGGAGTTCACTTATATATACCACCTCGTGGTATATTTACACAAGTAGTCCTACAAAATGTCTAATTACAATTTAGCCCAAGACTACTAATTTGCATAGCAAGACTAAGACAACTATATTAATTGAATACAATTAAATAGTTCCAACAATTTCTTTTGTACGAAGTTTGAGACCAAAGCGAGTTGTTTTGCAAGTTCCTTAAGTGTGATTTCCTTATCCCCATGTTTTGTGACAACCTGTTCTCCATCAGTGTCTGAATCTCCTCTTTCCTGAACTTGAGATGTCTGGATGATCTCCTTGCCCTTTGATTGCTTCCTTGATGATCGTTCAGTCATAAGTGCGAGTGTGTCGCTTCCCACTGGCCTAGCTTCCTCCCTTCTTTTCTCCACATAATTGGAGTGTTGGTTGAGATGGTCGAATAAGGTGTGGATACTAACTGTGGTCAAATCGGCATTTGTCTCATCATGATTGCTGTTGCTTCCTATTCTGGATGAAGTGATCCAAGGAACTTGATGTTGATCTTCATTACATTTTTCGTAATTCCATTCATTTTTAGTTCATTTAGAAGAACAAGAAATCAGTGGAAGGTTTCTTGAAGATTTCTCCTTTGTTTGCCCGAAAGCGATCGTAAGAGATGAAAGTATTTGCCATCATTGCCATTGTGTTCACCTCTGTTCCTTGCATCATGATCCGTAGGGCATCCCACATTCTTTTGCAGTTTCACCACATTCGAGTTGCATCAGGATGTCGTTGGGAATGGCTTGCATCATGTATGATTTTGCGACTTTATCGGCTTTAAGTCGCAGTTTTTCTTTGTCATTGCATTGGTCAACAGTCTTCAAGATACTCTATGCTTCTCTTGCAGGGGTGGTAGTGCTTGTGGCTGGGATAATGGTCCAGTACTGCTTAGGTCCATTGTAAATAGATTCAAGTAGGTTATCAGAAGTGTCCTTGCTTTCTATGAAGTTGATAAACCTTGTCTTCCAAACTGCATACTCTCCGTGTCGGATGATAGGGGGTCTAACATCATTACCCATGCTAAAGGAGTCCATTTCTTGTGTTTTGGATGTGATCGTTAACATGTAATGTGAGGAAAGATGTAGAATATCCATTTTAATTGTGCTTTAATTTATTAGCTGTCGTCTTACTTACGGGCTTTATTTGTGTTAGTCCTTAGATTAGGACTAGTTTGATATTTATACCAAGTTTGTTTGGTATAAATAGTTGTACAAACATTGAGCTTAATACAGAAAATTAGAGAATCAATCGAAAGGCTGTCGAATTCAATTCTAGAGAGAAACTCAGAAATCATTCTCTCACTAAAGGAATTCTCTCTCATGTTCTTCATTGAAGGTTTTCGATCGAATTTCAAGTTCAATAATTATAATCGATTTCCTTAGAATTCATGCCTAGGATTGACAGAGTTGACAAACGGGGACCTAACAATTGGTATCAGAGCAGATACGTTCTGTTTTGAAACGAAAATTGTTAGAATTTGATCGAAATTTTATTCTGTCACTGTTCCATCGAAGAACAGTTTTGGCGCAAAGTTGAATTTCGATCAAACAGTCTTAATTTTGTGCTTATTTGATCTGATTTTAATGTTCCTGTGCTCGCATAAGTAGTATTAACCAATTAGGATTAGATCGGTAGCAATCAGAATCATAATTTGAGTCGAAGTTTTCATTCTGTGAGATTACTGTTCGTGCGAAAACGGTATGAACATGTTTTGATTTTCGTCAAATTGATTATCATTTGCTTCAAAACATGTTTAATCTTCTGTTCGTGAGTACTCAGTAGCTTATTTCGAGCATATACCTGTAGTTTCATCGATTAATTTCCCGTATTTTCTTGAATCTGTGTTAAAATCATATTCTGTGCTTAAACTGTGAATTTCAATTTTTCTCGCTAAGTCTACGATCGAAATTAATTTCCTCGATCGAAAACCTCTGTGTGAGAAATTTTGCTCAATTAGAATACTGATTAGTTACTGAAGTCGTTGCTGTCAAGAACTGTTTAAAAGAAATTTACGAGCGTTAAAATTTTGACGAGAATTGACCCCCGCGCAAAATTTATTTTCTCTCGAAAATTTAGTCGGTCAGATGTATTTGATTTTCGTTCGTAAAATTTTTCGGTCAACCAATTAGATTTGACTCAGTGAGAAACTCCTTAGGGTACTGTTCTTCAACGACCAAAATCAATTAAAGAAACTTTACGCTCGAAAAAAACTGGTCAATCTTCGAGCCAACCTTTGATAAAATCTACATTGTGGATTCTGGTCAACAATATTTTTCGACGCTTAAAATTTTGGATCGCAAAACTTCACTCAATAATTTTACGATTGATTTCACTGTTTACATAACTTTTCAGCGTAAAATTACATTCAAGACGAAATAATTTACGCTCGAAAAGGTTTGAACAAGTACCTGACGCGCGAAAACCTTACCTCTTCTTCAAATCGAAGAAATTATTTTTGATCAAACTTTAAAGATTGAATCGAAATTAATTCTCGATCATTTTTGAATCAAACGCTAGTAACGAATTTGCTACTTGTGATGCACACAACATCATTCAAATCCATCAAAACAACAAACGAAGATCCTTCGTCAACAAAACAAAGGGAAGAATATATTGATGCATACTCACTAGGAAACGACAATCGTCCGCCGATCTTACAACGCGGTGAATATACAGTCTGGAGAAGCTGCTTCCCAAACTCCATAGCTCTGAAAAATCAAGCCGAAAACTTATTGCAGTCACTTGAAGAAGGACCTGCAAAGTTCTGGGTAAACGTAGCCGGTGATGACACGGTTACTTCTTCAATTCCCGCTACTAGGCGACTAAAGGAACCTAGGGAATACACAATTGAGGAAAGGGCCCGTGCTAAGGCAGATCTGATAGCCATGAACACACTCATGCAAGGCATCCCCAACGATATCTATAGACAGATAGACAGCCTCCCAACGGCTAAAGGAATGTGGGATGAGTTGCATAGGATGATGCAAAGGACGGAAGTAGGCATCAAGGCCAAAAAGGCGAATATTCTCACTGCTTATGACTCCTTCAGTCGGAGGAGAGCCTCTATGATGCATACCAAAGATACCTCACTCTTCTCAACGTGATGAGGAAGATAGAAATCTCGAAAACAAACATGGAACAAACATCAGATTTCTATCCTCTCTGCCCTCGGACTGGAAAAAGATATCCACTCAAACAAAGATCTGGAGGAGTTGGATATCCATGCAGTATTTGATAATCTCGCCCAACACGAGGAACATGTTTGCGAGACTCAGAGAGAGCAGAAGGGCACAGATTGAAAACACCGTTGCTCTAGTCTCAGATAAGCGTGGAACAAAGCCTCGCGAAGAGAAGATCGTTAGGCCTCCCTCACCATCCGAGTCAGAAGAAGATAAGATGCCGAGCCAACCATGAAAGCACTGGGGAAGCAGTTGGCCTTAATCGGAAAAATGATGAGTCATAAATACTTCAAAAAGAAGTCCTCATCCTCGGCCAATAGACTTCGGATGTCAAGCTCTAAGAATAAGGAACAAGCACCAGAGAGCCCCGAAGTCAAGAACACTAAAGAGCCCAACAAGTGCTTCAACTGTGGCAAGCCTGATCATTTTGCCAGAGAATGCCCCCTTCCCAAGAAAGAGATGCTATTTACTACTCCAAGAAGCTTCAACTCACGAAGCAGGTGTAGCCCTCATGGCAGAGCAGGACCACTGGCTTGAAGACACGTCTAGTTATGGAGACGAGAATCTTGCCCTTATAGCACGCCTTGATAACGACAGTGACGCCGAAACATCCAATCAGACTGACGAAGATGGCGCATCCACCTCATCACAAGAGGTAGACTCTTCTTCCACATTATTGACCATGTTAGAATCATATCAAAAACAATATGCTAACATGAAACGTGAGCAGGAAAGTATTAAGGAAGTAGAGGATAACCTTTCTAGGTCTCAGGAGAAGATAAATAGTCTCGAGTTAGAACTTATAAGCTCTAGTGGTAAAATAGAAGAACTTACTAAGAGCCTACACTCTAGCGAGACTAGTCAACCTCAAATAGGACAGCATAGCGAAAAGATTAAGGAGGTAGAAGATAGGCTAGCAAATAACTACAATTGCTTGGTTAGGAATCTCAATGAGAAAGCCACCCTAAATTGTAGGATAACCGAAGCTACCACTAAGATCACCAACTTAGAAGCTCAGTTAGAAATATCTAATACTAAGGTTAGTGAGCTTAGTAAAGATCTAGATGCCTGAAAGCCGCCAAAACTGACGGTAGAAAATAATTATGCTCTCCTAGGCGAGGAACGTAAGAAGTTATATGCGAAAATTAAGAAATTAGATGATCTTCTTACGCGTAGGGGACAATGTGAACAGACGATATTTCTAAACCAGCCCAAGGATATAGAGTTCTATAATCCCAATAGAAGTTCTTAAAAGAGATGGAAAATCTCAAAGCTTCGTCATCCTCCCAAACTACATCTCATGCTATTATGAAAAACGTGAAAATCGAAAAATCACCTTCGAAAGATCAAATTTGCATTGATAATTCTGTTAAGAGTGCTAAGACTAAATCTAGTTTACCTACGTCTACAGGAAGCGTAGAGCAAGCACTAGTACCGAAGGCGAGAGCATCTAGTATTAAGAATGAGCTAGTAGCTTTGAGTATGACTAAGAATGTTACTCTTTCTGTACAAATAAATAACACTCGAAAACATAAAAGAGCCATTTCTTCTTTTCGCATAATTGCTTCTACACCAAACGCACTACTCCGAAAATGATATGGGTTATTCATACTGCCTCAAGTAAAAATTTAGGAATCATATCTGAACCTAAAACTAAATCTGCTAATCTTAGAGGACCCATGCTTAAGTGGGTACCTAAAGCTCTCTAACTTGTTTTTACAGATCCATCATGTGTGGTACCTCGTCTCTGGTTGCTCCACACACATGACTGGAAAACAAGAGCTGCTGAGCAACTACAAAGACCGACCAAACGGCAAAGTCAGATTCGGAAACAATGACTCAGCTCCCATTCTTGGATGTGGGGTGGAAAATCTGACAATAAAAGATGTCTCTTATGTCGAAAGACTCCGCCATAACTTGTTCAGCATAGGCCAATTCTGCGATAAAGGATTTCAAGTGGTCTTTCACGCTGACCGGTGCAGAATTTTGGACAGTCAGGACACAGAACTCCTCTACGGACTTCGAAAATCAAATCTTTACACGATCAACCTGACGTCCGTGCGTCCATCGACAGTTGTATGCCTCATCTCTCAGACTGTGATTCAGTGGAACAGCTTATGGCATCAACGAATGTCTCATCTGAATATGAAAGCTCTCCAATGCCTCTCTACAAAAAAGTTGGTTCACGGTCTTCCAACTATACTACTATAAAAGGAGCATGAATGTTCGGCTTGTCAATTTGGAAAAATGAAGCGAGCAACTCATCATGTCAAGCAAATTTCGTCTACCTCACGACCATTGGAACTAATCCACATGGACCTCTGTGGGCCGATGCAGACACAGAGTATCCAGGGACGCAAGTACGTACTAGTGATCGTCGATGACTTCTCTCGCTACACTTGGACTAAGTTCCTCTGAACCAAAGATGAGATATGGGACTTGATTATTAACTTTGTGAACACAATTCAGAATCTGCCGCAACAGATTATTCAAGTTATTCGAACAGACAACGGCACTGAGTTCAAGAATAAATATCTCAGTGAGTTTTATCAGAAACTTGGAATTAGTCAACAATTTTCAGTCGCAAAAATACCTTAACAAAATGGGGTTGTTGAAAGGAAAAACAGAACCCTAGTGGAGGCCGCTCGTACAGTGTTTATCCATTCCGGCCTTCCACACTTTCTTTGGGTTGAAGCAGTAAATACCGCCTGTTTTACCCAAAACAGGACAGTGGTTCACAAACGGTTCAACAAGACTCCGTACGAGATTGTAAATAAGAGAGTACCCAACATCTCATTCTTTAAGGTCTTCGGGTGCAAGCGCTTTGTGGCGAATGACAGAGAGCACCGTGCAAAGTTCAACCCTAAAGCATTCGAAGCAACTTTCGTCGGGTATTCTTCAACATCAAAACCGTACCGAGTATACATCAAGTCCAACCGCACGATTAAGGAAAGCTAAAACGTCACTTTTCACGAAGTGAACGAGATGGCTTCTGAACAAAATAGTTCTGGACCCGTGCTCAACCCGATGGCTTCTGAACAAAACAGTTCAGGACCCGTGCTCAACCCGTTGGCTTCTGAATACAACATCTCAGAACCCGTTCACTGGTGTGTTGGCACAAAACCAACAGAAGATGGCAACAACTCAGCAATCACCGCCAGACGTAGCTCTAAGACTTGTGTTAAAAGACTTGGATCCCTATTTGAGCCTTTACATCAGCCAGTCATCGTCAACCCTACACCCGACGAGGCCGATGTACCAAGTTCTTCAACAGTACCGACTCAGATTTGCCACAGAACAATGAAGAACATGTATCTAGTCTAACATGATTAATTGCGTGTTATAATGATTGTTACCCGTATTGATTTGCATGATTACGTGATAAATCGATACAGGGTGCACTATTTGAGGGGGAGCATCTACAATGATTGAATGTTTTGAGCTCCAAATACTTTTGATGATCTTTCTTTAAGCATTGCAGAAATTCTCGGTTTGATTCTCTTTGGACAATGCTTAAATAAGGAGGACTTCACAAATTCTCATGAATGTCAGCTCAAGACATTGGTAAAACAAGTCAGGGGAAGCATTATTAGAACAATTACTTCTTAATTAACTCTAATATTCTCGACATTTTGCTCTAAGTATTGCAGATGTTTGAAGTTCAATTTTGGAGCCAGATGTCATTTCTTCGAAAACACAGGGAGTTAATTGCACTTTCGTTTACACTTAGAATGAGTAATTTTGTGGTTTATTCTTAAAATTTAGGATCAATATGAAATATTAAGGAATACTTACTATCGAGAAATTGGAGCTAAAATTGATTTGGGACCAAGTGGTAATTTAAGCTCTCAAAATTGACGAGCGAAAATTGAACAGGAACCAGAGGTAAATTTTCGATCGGATGTTGTCGAGTGAAAATTTTTCTCAATCGTAAGTTTCCCGATTGTAAATAGTAATGGGCTTAAATTCACTAAGTCTCGTAAAACGTCAAATCAGCCACCAATTAAGTGAAATCATTACTTGCAGTCGAAAATCCCTAAATGCTAAAACCATCGATCGCAAAAATCAACAGTCAAAATTCTCGAGCGAAAAACTTCTCTCAAAAGACGAACTTCAAAATCCTCAAAATCTTTCGATTTTCCATCTGATTTTCGTCTTTAGAAGGTAGATTTGACCTCTTCTAGGGATTTTCGTGTATTTAAACTACATTTGCATCTGTATTTTGGAATATTTCGCTTGATTCTGTGTTCATTTCTCGACTGTTCATATTCTGAGAACTCGAACTCGTGTTTGCAGTATTTTAAATCATCTCTAGGTATAATCTGGGTTACAAACTGCATAATAGGCTAGTTTCGATATCTCTTGATCATTTTCAGTGAATATAACTTCGATTTTCTGCGTTCTTAGCGTTCGATTTAAAGATAAGACTAAACTGGGTTTTAAACTTTTAAACGCGTCGAAGAACTTTCTCGCTCGCAAACAGTGAAAATTGAATCTCAATTTGATTGTCACTGTTTGCATCGTAAAAGATTTTCGATCGCTAACCTTTTGATTTAGTCATTAAGATTAATAACATAGAGCGAAAATTACTTACAATCGAGAAATACAATTTTGATTTTATGCGAGCGAAATATTAATGAGAGGAATAGATAAAATAGATGCAAACCTTTTAAATTTTCGGGCGCAAAACTTACAGTCGAAAATTTCGATTTCAATTTTGATCTCGGTCGAAAAATTTTAGCGGCGATAAAATTAATTTTCGACGATAAAATTTTCTCGATCGTAAAATTTTACAGAAAAAACCTCTTTAAAATTGAAATACTTTCTCGCTCGATTAACTTTCATAGCGAAAATTCTATTCACGCGCGAAAAATTTCTCGATCGTAAATTTACGTGGAGATCTAATTTCTCGATCGTAAATTTACACGGAAATTTTTCTTGATCGTAAATTTTCTCGGCTACAGTATCAGACATTATGTTCAAACACTTAGAAATTTTTCTAAGTCTTTTTTACTGTGGTTTACCTTAGCGAATAAATTTTATTTCGATCGCAAAATTAAACGGAGATTTGCCTTTCGAAATTGCACCTATACAATTGAGAATATCATTTCTCGCGCGATAAAAGCACGGAGTGAACAGTGTTTCAACACTTAGAAAAATTTAAACCAAAGTTTCATTGGACTTTCATGCTTATGATGAAATTTAATAATCTAGTCAATATTCACTTCGTATGATCCATGTGCAAAATTCTTGATTTCAATTATGAATTTTTTCAAATGTGCTATGATATATGATCCATGATTATGGTTTGATAAATTCCAAATTCGACTCAACTCAAAATTTCTGAACTAATGATTTACATTTCTTCTGTGTATTTCAGATGGATCATTATCCTACTTATAACCACATCTACGAGAAGGCTATGTACCTTAACGTACACGATACGAACTTCCAACTAGACCTGACCACCTTCCGGTGTCCAGACGACATAATCGTGTCAATACTGCAAGGCCATCCACTTTGGCATGCACTTACAGTGACGGCCTCAGTGCCGATGGTCTACCTCCAGCAGTTTTGGGGGATGATCAAGAGCCTCATCATGGATGGGATGTATCACTTTACTACAGTTGTAGGGACGAGGCACGTCTGTATGAGCAAGAACGACTTCAGACTACTCCTCGACCTCCCTCATAGCCAAAATTACGACCCCCTCCCATCAGATGCAGAACTGGTGCATGATTTCCTCCAGATGGGATACTGTCCGCCGCTCACCAAGCTAGCTCAGATGCAGAGCAACGGGATTCCCCATCCGTGGAAGACACGTTTTGGAATCATCAACAAGTGTTTGTCCCCGAAGCTCGCAGGCTTTGACAAAGGCAAAAGCCACATCCACCGGATATTTCACGGAGTCATGTTCTCGCGAAATTACGATTTCGCTCAACTGATCTGGAACGACCTCGCAGAACAGATCAGACAGAAAGACAACAAACGATCCAAAAATGTGCCATATGCGAGATAATTCTCTGTCATCATCCGTCAACAAATGGAGATACGAGCAGAATGTTCCTCGCTTGCCTCCGGGAGGAAACTATCAGCCACCCAGGCTCAAGTTCTTCCACAACCCGAAATTAACGGAATTGGACCAGCCATCAATGGCCATACCGTTCGAGTTGTTACGTCTCGCCGACCCCACGGGAGACATTTATAGAGCATACTGCCGGAAGAATCATATGACGGAACAGATGATTAGAGGGCCCCCGACAGACTTCGCAGTTAGCCCTCAACAACAACAACAACCTAGTCCTGAAGACAAGATGATTGATGAAGTGCCTTAGGAACTAGAGCTGGAGCCTCCAACTCACGAGCAAAGAGTACCAGATATTGACGCCATCCTAATCGATGCTGTGGCGGCAGAGTTGGAACAAGAGGCTCCAGCAGACACACTTCAAGTGGAAGTGCCCATTATTGTTGGCGTGCTCGAAGAGTCTATTGAGGAAGGTCTTCAAGTAGCACAGCCCGAGGCAAGAACGGGGCACATCTCTCCACCGCCGGCTACTACGCCAGAAACAGAGGCTCTAATATCAACGATACAACCTATCGAACCTCCGGTTACGGAACCAGCCAGTGAGGATGTAGCACGAGGACTCTCGCCTCACACGGCTACCCCATCAGACACCGAGTCAGATGAGGCGATTCAGTTGATTAGAAGGACTCCAAGACGATTGAGCGTATCATTTGAGTCCCTATTCAAAACCGTCACCGAACCATCAGACACAGCGCCGACCATCACTCCAAATGTTGCGGACCCTTCCTTGCTTAATCTTGAGCCACAGCACGTCACGGCGGGACCTGAAGCTCCAGTGTCTGATACGCAGGGACGATCAGAACCTGCCCTAACACCCATAGAGGAGAATCTCCAAGATTAGACTCAAGGATTGGGTGGAAGTCTCGAAGAGTCACAACCTCAAGTGACTCTGAGCCAACCTGAGGAGCTGGTGTTAGCTCTAGGGTTGATAATAGGCGACATCAGTCGTCCTGGACCATCCACAACGGAGGTGTACGCTCCGTATGTGATAGAAGATCGACTTCAGGCCGCTATCGCTAACGCGCTGAAGGATTTTGAAGACAAAATCATGGAGAGCGTGCGAAATGCCATCGAGACGTCCCGTCAAGATCGTGGGAAAGCACCCGTCTCGGAGCCGTCTTCGTCACAACCTATCCTCACCCACAACCTAATAAATCCTGCCACAGTACCCATAAGCGAACTCCATTGAATTATGGTCGCCAGGCTGTTGGAATTGACCACACGAACGCCGGAACAATAAGGTCTATTCCGCCGTCTCGTGGATCGTCCTGAGCCATCAGAAACGTGCCGCGGCCAAGGCTCCCACTCCAAATGCCGACATGACGACCCAGACGATCAGGGCCGTCCTGAGGGGGAGAAGAGGCTAAGGAGAATCACAAGGGGTCAGAGACAGAACCCTGGCGCGACTCAGACAAATCAAGGAGTCGCTGGAACCTCACGACCCACAACCCAAACAACCACCACCACCCCCGCACCACCCACTCTAACCCAAATCGACCCAAAAATCGACCCACCAACCTTTCAAATAAGGACGCCTCCACCCACACCACCAACCTTCACAAGCCCCTTGCTTCCGGAAGAAGAAGCAAGCACTGCCATGCTCGTCGCCCTAGCGCAGACTCAGGCGACTCCATCAATTTCTCCAGACCAACCGGGACCATCCGGACATGGCGTCAACCCACACGAGGTCCTTAGACAAATACATATTCGAAGGACAGTGGATGACCCATTCCATGCCCGAGGAGCATCAAAGACAACAGCTTCAGGACATTCGACACTTCTTACAACAAGCCTCGGTAACCTCGTACTCATAGAAGACGAAGAACTTCAGGAAGGTGTAGACCATGAACAAGATCCCACAGGGCTTTCAGAGCTGATCACGCAACGAGCTGTTTCACCCACAAGACAAATGCCAGGGACAGTTTGGATCGACACGCCGTGGGAGAATATTCGAATAGAGATACCTTTCCTTGAAGAAGTCCATGAAAATATTTAGAGGTCACCGGACAAAGTCAAGAAGCCGAACGAGTTCGAGCTCAGAGGGATATCTCACTAGGAACAGCAAAAGAGAATGACATATCTCTGGATGCTGACCCATCTTGGACCGGATGTGAGATTGGGGATGACTAAAAGCCAAGCCAAGAGCCATTACAAGAGCCTCTCTCCAATCTGTCAGCTACTCAGTGTCTACTGTGCTAAAGGAGGACTTCCAACACCGTACTATGTCATCGAGCGAGTAGATAGAACTCGAGAAGATCTAAGCGAGTGTGACCTACCGTACATCCCTGCTAATGAGGTGTACAACCTCTACAAGCTGTACGTGGAGAAGTACAAAGGTCCTCAAGGCTTCATAAAGAAAGAAGGTCTCGAGGGACTCTACCGGTTCATGATGCGCCAAGTCAAGTACTTCGCCGCACACGACCTTCAGATGGCTCTGGAGAGCAACACGAAGAAGGTCAACATGACCGCTCCGCTCAACAAAGGATCTGAGATCGAAGGGCTTCCTAACAATCACGTGCACATCAGCTCAGTCCTAGGTCGCCTACCACACTCCAATCGCTAAGAAGAATAGGTTGATGCTGAAGACTGAGATACACAAATTCTGTGATGGGACGCTCAAGATCATCAGGAAAAATATAGAGCGGAGGTTGGAAGATATCCACCGGTTCGTGAGAGAACAGCCACTCCTAATGGAATTGATAGAAGATATCGAGGAGCGTCTGGAGCTAAGGAACACGCTCAGGAACTTTGAGCATGCTCTGGGCTTGCGCAGATCGTACTACGCCCGACGAGGACATATAGCGCTGAAGAGAAATCAAGCACAAAGGAGGAGAATGTAGAATATCAATTTTAATTGTGCTTTGATTTATTAGTTGTCTTCGTACTTAGGGGCTTTATTTGTATTAGTCATTAGATTAGGACTAGTTTGATATTTATACCCAGTTTGTTTGGTATAAATAGTTGTACAAACATTGAGCTTAATACAGAAAATTAGAGAATCAATCCGAAAGGCTGTCGATCGAATTATAATCGGCAGTTTCAAGTTCAATAATTATAATCGATTTCCTTAGAATTCATGCCTAGGATTGATTAAGTTGACAAACGGGGACCTAACAAAAGGTTAATTGAAATCAAAAGTAGGGTCAACACTTAATTTTGAGAATTTGACTTTGACTTAAGGGTTTGGTTCACGAATTTGGACAGTAATATGAATTCGCAATTGGGAATTGGTTCAAGTTCGTGAGATGATAAGGGTTCGTGAAATTCAATCGAAGACATAGATTTTGCGAAGTGAAGGATTGCGAAGTGAGTTGAGAGGTTGATTGATGACCGAGTTCGCGAATTGGCTGGAGTTTGCGAATTGAAGGCTAAATTCGAGAAATTGTCCCGGTTCGCAAAATGAAGATGGATTCACCAAGTGACCTTGATTCGCGAAGTGGGCTAGTTCTTTGAGTTCGCAAACAGGTTGAGGTTCGTGAAGACGATTCGCGACTTGATCTAAAGTTCTGTCTCTTTCACTGGTTGGCGAACTGAATTCGCGAAGTAGTTTGATCGCGAATTTATCTGAAGGTTCGCGAACTTAAACTGTGACACAATTTTGCGAAGTGATGAGAGAATTCGCGAATTGCAATTCGTGAAGTTGACTCACGAAGTTGAGTGTTGACTTTCTGAGAACTCGTGAAATTCCAACCCGCGAAACTCTAATTTGCGAAGTTTGTGAACTCTAATCAGCGCGTAACCCTGGTTCGTGAAATGGTTGGATTCGCGAAGAATGTTGGAAACACTGATTCACGAGTTGACTTGATACCTTCAATTCACGTTCAACCCTTAGTCTGAAATCGTGAAAATCCCTAACAAGTGCACTGGATTCGTGACACTGGTTCGCAAACTGAGAATTGGTGAGCTTAAACCCAAACCAAGCGTCGTTCGCGAGTTCAAGAACAGACTGAATAACAGAGCTGTTCTTCAATTTTTTAGACAAAATTCCAACAAATTTCAGAACCGATAGCTGCACTTAAAACTGCCTTAACAAATCAGAACAGCCTCCGAAAGTAGTTTAAACCCACGAGTTTGAGCTTTGTAACGAAAGCTGAAAATCACAAGAACTCACAATGCCGATTCTTTAAAGCTTGAAATGAAGTTTCCTCACCTACACGCTTGCTCTGATACCACTTGTATTCCAGATTATGCAAGAACACTTCAATAGATTAAACCTTGGTAGAATGTGAATAGTATGCTTTCTAGGTTTAGTGTTGAATACGTGAGATTTTAGCAAATGGAAAACTTGGTTAAAAACTTGTTAGGGTTTAACCTTAAATACCTTGGAAGGTATTTAAGCCCATTGGGCCCCTAACAAGCCCATTACAACGATAACCCATCTACGTACAGTAAAGCGTATAAAATACATCAGAAAGAAATAGCAAGACTTAGAACAAATATATTGGACACTTCTAAAATATTCCTAACACCTCCAATGAACGATTTATGATCTCATCTCTCGTTCAATCCCGGTGTGGCATTTTTATTTCAAATTTTCACCCAAATCTTCCGAAGCAAAACTTTTGAACCAAATCGGTATTTGATTTGCTTTAGCATTTGATTTCTTACTTGATTAGGATTGTTAGTTCTAGACTTGAATTATTAGCTCTTGATTGCATTTTATGTTTAATTTGGGGGATTTTTAGGTTGTTGCTCGATTTCGGCTTTTTGAAGTTTAAGTTGGGTCTTTTCTTTTATTTTTCTGGTAGGTTTTCAACAAGATATTACGATTCTTATTTTTGATACGCTGTCAGTTTATTTTTGGTACATCTTGCTTACAATTTAGTAAAATAAATGCATCATAATGGTACGATGTGTTGTTGTAGATTGGACTGTATGTTTGAACAGAATGATAATTGAATTTGATTACTTAGCAATGGTAATTTATTTTGCAATAGTCATTTTCCGTTTATGCAGTAACATATTCTGATGTTTTTCTTATTTTATTTAATTGTGTATTTGTAATACTCGAGTCCCGCGAGTAAGTTGGCCAATAAATTTACATGGATATTATGTGCTTATGTGGCTGCATATTTTGTGTATATATAATTACGTGCTCACATTATAATTGACTTGTTGGGAAATATTGGGACTTAGAATATTTCGAAAGGATGAGAAGGTGTGATATGGGATTTTCGAAAGAATGATTTTCGAAATAGTAGACTTCCGAAAATAGAAATTGTGCAGTTGGAATTTTCGACAGTAATAGAGTATAAAAATTTCGAGAGACATGAGATTGCGAAAATTAGATCTTCGAAAGGTAGGATTTTCGAAGGAGTGTGAGTTGCAAAAACTAGATTATTAATGAGGGAGGTTTGCGATAGATAGTAGATTTTGAAAATTTAGATTTAAATGGGGAGATTTTTGCAACCTAAGAATTTTCGCAAAGGCTAGTATCGAAAACTTAGTTAAGGGGGAAACTATTTTAATAATAAAATAACATATGTTACATGAGATTAAGATAAACATTAATAAAGTAGGGGTCGATGTCATTTGTTTATCATACACGCAAACCATAGGATAAGAAAGAAGAAAAATTATTCATATCATTAGCAAAACTTTCGAAAACTCAAGTAGGGAGAAAACAAAGAACTTGAACAGTGACCATCCTTAAGCTTGGAGAAGGCATAATATTTTACCATGATTTTTCGTTTTAGTTCATGTTTTAACATGTTCTAAGTATTAGCATGCACGAAAATTTCAAAAGGTTCATGTTTAATATAAATTCTGGTTTTCGAAGGTTTGAACATATTTTGAAGTTCTTATGGTATTCATCGTGTTCTTGAGGAAATGATATTTTGATCGAAGGTTTTAAGATTTTTGAATGTTATGTTTTAGGAATTCAGATTTTCGGAAGATTAGGTTTAAGTTGGTTTGTGATAATTAATTTTCGGGTATGATAGCATAGTTTTCGAAATTGATAAAATTTTCGGGCATGTCACTGTTTACGGGAATTTAATTTTCGGATAGGTGTAAGTTTTCGGCAATTCAAGTTTTTGGGCTTTGTAAAGTTTTCGAGATTGTTGTAATTTTCAGGCATGGAATAAATTTTTCGATATTTGGTTTTCGAACAATTAAAGTTTTCGGGACTTTCGAAATTTTTCGGGTGTAAAGGAAGTTTTCGAAATTTTGGTCGATGCGGGCCAAAATGTTTTCGCATAAGTGATAGGGTTCGGGCCGAAAATAATTTTTGCGGGCTTAGGTATTTTCGCGGGCCGACCTGTGAGAGAGAAGGGCTAATTGCGGGCCAAAAGCAATTTAATCAGCCGATTTTCGAACAGAATTTCGTATGAAATTTCAAAATTTAGACTTTCGAAAGCTATTATTGAAACCTTGAGATTTTCGAAATATGGCTTGCGAAAATAATTTTCGAAACATCTAATTTTCACATATTTTCAAACTTGTCCAATTTTCGATACTGATTAATTTTCGAAACATATTCAGTTTTCGCAACATAGCCAGATTTTCGAATCAACCTGATTTTCGAAATAAATTCTCGAAACTTATTGTCGATCAAACATATTTTCTATACTAAGTATTTTCAAACCATATTTTCGAAGTCTGTCCGAATTTCGAACTTAGGTAATTCTCGAGCAAAATCTTCGATACTTAAATAGATTTCAAAATTTATTTATTTTCGGACAGATTCTCGAAACTTTCATATTTTCAACATCAAATTTTCAACTCAAGATTTTTGAGAAGTGCACTTCAAAAGTTCATATAGTCAGTTAACTTAGCTAATACAGTGACTTTATAACCTTTTCGTATCTAAGGGTCGAAATACTAGGAATTTTCACCAAATAATTAGCAAATACCTCCAGGACACCAGGTAACTGGGAATTTACTACAACACATAGTTAATTGCGTGTGATTGACTTACGTGACTACCTGTTTTGATGAATAATGTATGGTAAAAGCAATATCAATAAAAATCAATTAGCGTGAATCGATCGAGACAAAAGAAGCATGCACGAAACTTGCAACATAAAGCTCGCAGATAATAATTCGAGAAATAAGCTAAATCTGCATTGTTTCATTATTAATATAATAATTTTGTCGATTACTAAGACACGTGATCAAATTGAGTAGAATTCACATAATTCGTCAATTAGGGTCGAGATTTTACCCGTTTTCTGCGAGATTTATGAATCTTCATTCCATTAGAAACTTCAAAAATTTTCTTAGGAAGACCCATGAGAAATTGAGGTCGATTTAACCTTATTCGGTCATTAGCGTGAACAAAATAGTGGTTTCAACGATTTTTTGGTGTCGTTGGTGGTTTTCGAATGTGACAGAATATGTTACTTACAACAAATAAGTTGCAAGAAAAGTGTTACCCAGACATAAGGAAGTGTTATCCAAAAAGGATGAAGTGTTACCCAGCAAGCGTGTTAATGGCATACGCTTCAAACTTGGTTGCCATCAATATTATTCGATATTCCATTATTAACATTATTAATACCCGTCGATTACTAAGACCTATGATAAAATTGTGTCGTATACGCCTTATTCAGTCATTAAAGTCGGGGTATTCCATTAATTTATCCTTTATATTTTCCGAAGATTTAATTATGTTGATTTCCTTGAGTAACACATGCCATTGTATAGTAACCCTTAACTTTTTCCCAAACATTTTTAAAATTCCGTCTCAAATTTCAGGCAAATTTAGAAATCTGCCAAAATCAACTTAAAACTATACCAAATAGCGGACAAGAGGTAACACTTAAACCATTTTCGATACCCCATTAAAAAATATAGTTCTCCGTATTTCACATGGGATACCTCTTTTCGCTATGACAAAATGATTTGAAATTTGTACCACTTTAAGAAACATTTATTTAGGCCAAATTTTTCCGGCGATTTCATTTTCAGCTCCATTAACATTGAACGACGAACGATGGATCCGACATGGTGGCGCGGCATAATATCCAAGCTATGGGTCTCTCGAATTTATACACATTAGCTACATTTTTAGCCGAAAACGTGAATCGATTTATTATTTCTTTTTCGTATTTGCGTCAATAAAATTTGAAAGATTAATCAGCGCAAATCTTATATTTGACGACGTAATATCAAAATAAACTCTCGTGACACATTGAACTTGGTTTGGTGCAGCGGATGCTCATGAGTATGAATATATGAGATAATTCGATTGTCAAAAACTACATTTTATTCTGTTGATACCACTTATTAGCCATACAATAACACAATATTTGTGCCTAGTAGTACTTCATGTTATGTGATAACACTATCTTGCAATTTGATAACATAACAGGGGTGCTCGATACCACTTCTTATTAGTCTTTCATAAGGGTATTTTGGTCAGATCGAATTTTAGGTCCTTTAAGTTAATTAAAAATTGGGTCCCTAAATTATATTTTCTAACATGGGCCTGAAACCTAATTTCAAACTTTAGTAGGGCATGAATTCTGATCGCCACTAATCTTTACCCTCCAATGCAAGAACAAAGAATCAAAGATTTCAAGCACAACCCATTCTGTTGTAGATTAGATATACCCTTTTTAGATACGGTAGTTACATTGAAAACGCCTATAAAGAGGGCAAAAACCTAAAATTGCCCCAATGTTTACCCTCTGTACCAATTTAGTCTCGATGTTTCGCGATGACCAATTTAGTCCCCGATTTATCGAATTTGTGGTCCCCACCGTTAAATAGCCGTTAAGATGGAAAATTGACCCGTTTCGACATGTGATTGGTCAGACTTAAAAATTCATGATTAACATTAAAAAAGGGAAAAAAAATCCAAAAAAAGGAAAAAATCAAAACAAAAAAGAAACAAAACTAATAAATTAACATAAAAAAGAGAGAATTAAATAAAAACAGATAAACTAAATTCAATTAAAAATAAATGATAATGAAAATGTATTAAAATAACAAAATTAAAATATAGAAAAAATAAAAATTTTAAATAACTTAAGTAAAAAATAAACAAAAAAAAGAGAGAGAAAAAATGTTAAAACTAAAAAAATAATAAATAAGAAAAAATAAAAAGTAAAAAAATATATTTATTAAGACCTAAAAAAGAGTGAAAATAAAATAGGATAAAAATGTCACTGAAAGTTGACGAGAATTCCCGATCTCGTCTCTGTCCAGTTAACGCGGATGCAATTGTCCCACTATATTTGATAAAAATAATTCGAGAACTGGGACGATTATATCCTCACTAACTTGGCAGGGACGGTCTTCGTAAAACTTTTAGAGGTATTATTTGTCGTTAATTTTGTTTTTCTTTTTTATTTAGTTTTTAAAAAAATTAATATATTTTTATTTTTCTCTTTTTCTTTTTAAATCTTAAATTTTTATTTATATTTTTATTTAATATGCTCTCCCTATTTATTTTTTATTTTTCTCTTATATTTTTTCTTTGTTTAATTGTTATTTTTAATATTTTCATTCTCTCATTCTTTCTGTAGATACGCTTTTAGTTGTGTTTTGATTTTATTAAATGTCCTTGTAATTAGGGGCGTTTAGTGTATTTGTCCTAGGTTTAGGACTAGATTGTTATATATACCAAGTTTGTTTGGTATAAATAGAGTTGTAAACAATGTGCCTAATAGAGAAAGTTCTAGAATTTCATCCGAAGGCTGACGAATTCAATTCTAGAGAGAACACTTTCTCACATTAAAGGATTCTTTCTCGTGTTCTGCATAGAAAGGTTTTCGATCGAAATTCAATTTCCATAACTCTAATCAATTACCGTAGAATTCCTGCCTAGGATCTTAGAGTTGATAATCTAGGGACCTAACAATTGGTATCAGAGCAGATTCGTATCTGTTTTGAGGCTGAATTGTTAGATTTAGATCGAAATTCATTCTGAAAAGTTTTAGATCGCTCGAAGAACATTTTGGCGCGAAACTGACATTTCGATCTAATGGCTCAATTCTGTGCTTACATGATTTGATTTTGATGTCTGTGTGCTCGCTTAGGTTATAGAGTTCATTTGCTATTAGGTCGGTAGCAATAAGGAACTCGAATCAGCAGAATTGGTTAGATTTGAAAAGTTACTGTTCGCACGAAGAATATATAGAACACGTATTGATTTTTGCTTAAATTCGATATATTTTGCTTCATGACGTATTTAATTGTTCGTTCGTGCGTGTTCAGTAGCTGATTGCGAGCAAATACATGCAATTTCATTTCCTAATCTGTTTTTTGCTTGAATCAGTGCTAATTAGGGTTCTAAGACTGTTTGCGCGATTTTAATTTTTCTCGCTTAAGTCTTCGATCGAATTAATTTCCAGATCGAAACTCTACGCGAGAATGTTTCTCTTTCAGAACAGTAAGTCAGCGCTAAAGTCGCCGTCACTAGAAGCGATTTAGTTAGAAAAATTTCTCGAGCATTATTAAGCGAAAATCTTTTTCGAGGAGACTTACTTTGACTTTGCGAACGCAAAACTTTCTGTTAGGTCCTACAATTAACAACTCTACGATCCTAGGCTAGAATTCATAGTAATTCGATCGTTTAGATAAACAATTGAATTCGATCGAAAAACTCAAATGAAGAACAGGAGAGAGAATTTGAGTAGAGTGAGAAAGTTACTGTTGTTTTTCTCTCTAGAAATCGAATTGCAAGCCCTTCGGATCAATTCTAAGAACTTTCTCTATTCAGCTCAATTTATTTACATGTATTTATACCAAACAAACTTGGTATAATATCAAAGTAGTCCTAATCTAAGGACTACTATACAAAACGCCCCAAATTACAAGGACAACTAATGAAATCAAGCACAATTACAAATGGTATTCTACAATCTCCCCCTTTGTACTTGATTGCGTCTCCGCGCCGTTTGTCCTCGTCGGGCGTAATATGATCTGCGCAAGCCCAGCGCATGCTCGTATTTCTTCAGCGTGATCCTTAGCTCCAGTCGCTCCACAATATCTTCTAATAGTTCCATTAGGAGCGGCTGTTCTCTCACGAACCTATGGATCATCAGCATCGTATCTCGATTGATTTCTTCCAACCTCTGCTCGATGTTTTTCCTGACGACCTTGAGCGTCCCATCGCAAAACTTATGAATCTCAGTCTTCAGCATCAACCTATTCTTCTTTGCTATTGGATTGTGGTAGGTGATGCCTAGGACTGAGCTGATGTGCACGTGATTGTTGGGAAGCCCTTCGATCTCAGGTCCTTTGTTGAGCGGAGCGGTCATGTTGACCTTCTTCATATTGCTCTCAAGCGCCATTTGAAGGTCGTGAGCCGCGAAGTACTTGACTTGTCGCATCATGAATCGGTCGAGCCCTTCGAGGCCTTCTTTCTTGATGAAGCCCTGAGGACCTTTGTACTTCTCCACGTATAGCTGATAAAGACGGTACACTTCATCGGCGGGGAGGTACGGCAGGTCGCTCTCGTTCAGTTCCTCTCGGGTCCTGTCCACTCGATCGATGATGTAGTGAGGTGTTGGAAGTCCTCATTTGTCACATTAGACGCTGAGTAGTTGGCTTATTGGGGAGAGACTCTTATAATGGCTCTTGGCTTGTGTCTTAGTCATCCCCAGCCTAACATCAGGTCCTAGTTTGGTCAGCATCCAGAGGTAGGTCATCCTCTTCTGCTGATCCCAATGAGAGATCCCTCTAAGCTCGAACTCGTTCGGCTTCTTCACTCTGTCCGGAGACGCCCAAATATTCTCACGAACTTCTTCTAGGAAGGGAATTTCTATTTGGATGTTTTCCCATTGCGTGTCGATCCGGACGGTCCCTGGCATTAGCCTTGGAGAGGGAACCGCCTGTTGAGCGATTAACTCTGGTAGCCTTGGGATATCTCGCTCGTAGTCTTCACCTTCATGAAGCTCGTCGTCTTCTATGATTACGAGGTCTATAGACGCTTGTTGTAGAAAGCACCGAACGTCGTGAAGCCGTCGTCTTTGCTGCTCCTCGGGCATGGAATGGGTCATCCACTGTCCTTCGAAGATATACTTGTCTAGGGCCTCGTGTGGATTGACGCCATTTCCAGAGGGTCCCGGTTGGTCTGGAGCGACTGAGGGAGTGGCTTGGGTAGCTGCTAGAGCTACAAGCATCGCAGCACTTGCTTCTTCTTCCGGAAGCAAGGGGCTTGAGTAGATCGGTGGTGTGGACGGAGGCGTCCTGAGGTGAAAGGTTTGTGGTTCGATGTGGGCGGTGCGGTGCGTGGTATAGGTAGTTTGGGTGGTTTGTGTTTGGGTTTCACCAGCTCCAGCGTTTGTCTGCGTGGCGCCCGAGCCTTGTCCTTGGCCACTTGTTGATGTCCTTGGCCTCTTCTCCCCCTCATGATTGTCCTGATCGTCAGGATCGTCATGTCTGCACCGTGAGTGGAAGCTTTGGCCTCGACAGGTGTCAGTCGGTGGCTCATGATGGTCCACCAATTGCCTATAGAGGGATTCTTCTTGCGGCGATCGGATGGAAAGGCCTATCAGACGGGCGAGGAGAATGTCATGGAGCTCGGTGATGGGGATTGTGTATGGATTGATGAGGATGGAGGAAGTGGCTAGAGGGTCGGTGGGTGTGGGTTGTGGAGGTGTGGGGTTGATTTGTGACGAAGGGCCTTCAGAGGCAGGTGCTTTCCCGGTATCTCTTCGGGATGCCTCGAGTGCTTGGAGTACTCTCTCCGTGATTTTGTCTTCCATAGACTGTACAACGGCAGAGAGAGCGGCCTGGAACTGCTCGTTGGTCACGAAGGGTGCGGACGCCTCCTGAGATGGACCAGGACAACTGATGTCGCCTGTTATCAACCCTTGAGTAGACACCGACTCTGTGGGTTGGCTCACAGTCACTTGAGGTTGTGACTGTATGAGACTTCCACCCAAACCTCGAGTCGAATCTGGAGGATTCGTCTCTATGGGTGTTAAGGCAGGCTCAGGTTGCGCCTGCGAACCAGACACCACGTTGGTTGGTTGCGGCTCAAGAGCGAAGAAGTGCCGGCAAAACTTGTCGTTGTGGTCAGCGTAGTATCTGGTGCGTTGGTGACGGCTGGGAAGAGGGACTCCAGTTGAATGCTAAGTCTCCAGGGAGTCATCCTTATCAGACTTATTTCCTCGTCAGACTCCGTGTCAGACGAGGTGGCCGTGTGAGGAGTGAGGTCTCGATGGACGTCCTCCAGTGCCTGACCCGTCACCGGTGGAAGTGAAGTTTGCCCCATTTCGACTTCGGGCTATGCTACTGGTAGAAGAACCTCCTCAATGGTTTCTTCGAGCACGCCAACATGAACGGGCACTTCCACTTGGTATTCATGTTCAGGAGCCTCGAGCGCCATCTCGGTAGCCACGATGTCTATCAAGGTCTCATCTACGTCGGGCATCGGCTCTTCGATCAAGGGAGACTTCTGTTGAAGCTCCTGAGCGACAACATCTTTCATCGCGTCGTCAGGGCTTGGTTGCTGTTCCGGTTGGGGAGGGCTCACATGGTAATCTGCCGGGGGCCCTCTGCTCATTTGCTCCGTTAAATGGTGTTCCCGGCAGAATCTTTAATTCTCAGCTCCTGCGGGGTCGGCAAGCCTGAGTATTTGGAGCGGAATTGGCATCGACGGTGGATTGTGGAAGAACTTTAACCTTGGCGGCTCATAGTTTCCACCAGGAAGCAGCTGTGGGATGTTCTCCGCATGTAGCTCCATGACCTCCCTGATGATCAAGTTGAACCATCGAGCATAGGGCACGTTCTTTGACCTTCGGTTTTCCTTAAGCCGGATCTGTTCATCTAGATCATTCCAGATTAGCTGTGCGAAGTCGTAGTTTATGGCGAAGGCGAGACCGTGAAAGATTTGCAGTATATTGTCGTTGCCTTGTCAAATTCGGCATGCTTTGGTGATAGACACTTGTTCACGATCCCGAACAGTGTCTTCCAGGGGTGAGGGATACCGCTGCTCTGGACCTGAGCTAATTTGGTGAGCTGTGGTTGATATCCCATGTGCATGAAGTCATGGACCATTTCTGCGTCCGACGAGAGCGGGTCGTAGTTGTCGCTGTGTGGCAAGTCCAGTATCATCCCGAACTGGCTCTTGCTCATATGAATATGCCGCGTCCCGATTCTTGTTGTGAAGGAGAATGCCCCATTCGCTACAAGTCCTTGTATACATCCCCAGAATTGCAGGAGATAGACCATTGGCACTGAGGCGATGACCGTCAATGCGTGCCAGATGGGGTGACCTCTCAAGATACAGACAATGATCTCGTCCGGGCATCGAAAGGTGCTCAGATCGAGCTGGAAATTTGTATCCTGGACCTTCAGATACAGGTTGTGGTCGTATATGTGATTATATCTTGGATAGCGATCCATCTGAAAAATATAACAAATCATTAGTTCATAACTTTTGATACTAGTCGAGAATGAATTTAATTTCATCAAACTATGATATTGCATCAAGTCATGACATGTTTGATAAATTTGGAGTTGAAATCGTATGATATGCATATAGGAATTTCGATTTTGAAAAAAATGTAATGGCATGATGGTAATTTTGAGTTAAACACCTAATCGCGTGAAAAAGAGTTTGAAAAGTTTCCAAGTGTTTAATCGCAAGTAATGGCACTGTTCATGCCGAGAAATTTTTCGCTCGATAAAATTGATTTTGAAAATGATTTCCTATGCACTGATTTCAATTGTAATTAGGGGCGTTTTGTATAGTTGTCCTTAGTTTAGGACTTGTTTGTTATTTATACCAAGTTTGTTTGGTATAAATAGGATTGTACACATTGAGCTTAATAGAAAAAGTTTTGAAAATTGATCCGAAAGGCTTGCAATTCAATTTCTAGAGAGAGAAACAACAGTAACTTTCTCACTCTACTCGAAATCTCTCTCTCGTTCTTCATTAGAGTTTTTCGATCGAATCTTAATGCCAATCGTTATCATCGAATTACTTAGAATTCATGCCCAGGATCATAGAGTTGTTAATCGTAGGACCTAACAATTGGTATCAGAGCCAATTCGTTCTGTTTTGAATCAAAAATTATTAGATTCGGATCGAAAATTTAATTCTGCTCACTGTTCATCGAAGAACAGTTTGGCGCGAAATCTGTTTTCGATCCAATAGCATAATTCTGTGCCTAATTGACTTGAATTTGATGTTTCTGTGGTCGTTTAAGTATTAGATTATGATTGCGATCACTTCTATAGCTGTTTGAACTTCGATTTGAGGATTAAATCGATTCTGTGATTTACTGTTCACGAAGAACACGTTCTGATTTTGATCAAAATTCGACATACTTTGCTTCATAACGTGTTTAATTGCTTGTTCGTGCGTTGTTAGTTAATGATTGCGAGCAATTACCTGAAATTTCAATGTCTAATTCCTTGTTTTTGCTTGAATATGTGTTAACCGTATTCTGTTATTTTTCTCGTTCGTTCTAATTTTTCTCGCTAGGTTTTGCGAATGGATTAATTTCTCGATCGAAAAACTTGGCGCGATAATTTTTCTCGGTCAGAATACGACGTCGGTGCTAAAATCGTCAACACTAGAAACAATTTTAGTTAGAAATATTTCTCGAGCATTATTCAGCGAAAATCTTTTTCGAGGGAGACCAATTTTGACTTTGCACGCGTAAAAACTCTCTCTCGAGAAACATTTTCGGTCAAACATTTGAAGTTTGACCAAGCTAAAAATCATTTACACGCGAGAAACTTTTCTAGTCAACAGATTTATTTTGACTTGTCGAGTAACTTACCAACGTACTGTTTCTTTACGATCGAAATAAAGTCACGATCTGAAATTTCTCTTGACCGAACGATTTTGGGCAATTTATTTCGCTCGAAAAATATTTCGCTGACAGACTTTCTCGCACGAGAACAGTACACAGTACATTCTATTTCGACGAAATTATTTTCGATCAAACTTTAAAGATTGAATCGAAATTAATTCTCGAACTATTTTTCGAATCAAACGCTACTAACGAACTTTGTCACATGTGAAGCACATTACATCATCTTCAAAAGTTCAAAACACTTAACGAAGATCCTTCAACAACTCAACAAAATGGATGCATACTCACTCGGAAATGACAACCATCCACCGATTTTGCAACGAGGCGAATACACCGTTTGGAGAAGCCGCTTCCTAAATTTCATCGCTATAAAAGATCAGGCCGAGAATCTACTACAGTCACTCGAACAGGGACCAGCACAATTCTGGGTTCATGTACCCAGTGATGAAACGGCCACTCCTGCAATTCCTCCTACTAGGCGACTTAAGGAGCCTAGGGAGTATACAATCGAGGAGAGGGCTCGAGCTAAGGCTGATCTAGTAGCCATAAATTCCTCCTGCAGGGCACCCTCATCTAGTAGCCATAAACACCCTCAGAGGACGGAAAAGTCAGGTTTGGAAACAACGATTCAGCCCCCGATTCTAGGACGTGGATCATTCTGAAGAATCTGACTATAAAAGATGTCTCATACGTCGAAGGCTCCGCCATAACTTGTTCAGCATAGGCCAGTTCTGTGACAAAGGGTTCCTGGTGGTCTTTCATGCTGACCGGTGCAGAATTTTGGATAGTCAGGACACAGAACTCCTCTACAGACTTCGGAAATCCAATCTTTACACGATCAACCTGACATCCGTACGGCCCTCGACCGCTGTCTGCCTCATCTCTCAGACTGTAACTCAGAGGAACAGCTTATGGCATCAACGCATGTCTCATCTCAACCTCAAAGCTCTTCAACATCTCTCAAATAAAAAGTTGGTTCATGGTCTTCCAACTATACCTTTACAAAAAGATCATCAATGTTCGGCATGCCAATTGGGAAAAATGAAGCGAGCATCTCATCATATCAAACAAGTGGCCTCTACTTCACGTCCTCTGGAACTGCTACATATGGACCTCTGTGGCCCGATGATGGCACAGAGTATTAATGGATGCAAGTATCTACTGGTCATAGTCGATGACTACTCTCGCTACACTTGGACAAGGTTTTTCCGAACAAAAGATGAGACAGTGGACTTGATCATCAATTTCGTGAACACTACTCAAAAATTTGTTGCAGCAGACTATCCAAGTCATTCGAACAGACAATGGCACTGAGTTCAAGAAAAGATGTCTCAGTAATTTTTATCAGAAACTTGGGATAAGTTAACAATTTTCAGCCGCCAAGACTCCTCAACAGAATGGGGTAGTCGAACGAAAGAACAGAACACTAGTGGAAGTCGCGCGTACGATGCTCGTACATTCTGGACTTCCACATTTTCTTTGGGCAGAAGCAGTAAATACTGCCTGTTTCACTCAAAACAGGATGGTGATTCACAAGCGCTTCGACAAGACTCCGTACGAAATTATCAACAAACGAATACCCAACATTTCATTCTTTAAAGTCTTCGGGTGCAAATGCTTTGTGGCGAACGACCGAGTATTCGAAGCCACTTTCGTCGGGTATTCTTCAACCTCGAAAGCGTACCGAGTATACATCAAGTCCAACCACACAATCAAAGAAAGCTACAACGTCACTTTCCACGAAGTGGCGGAGATGGCTTCTGGTCAAGTCAGTCCAGGACCCATGCTTAACCCGATGGCTCCTGCACACCTCAGTTCAGGACCCATACTCAATCCGATAGCTTCCGAATATAACAGTTCAGAACATGTTTTCACTGGTGTGTTGGCACAAAACCAACAGAAGAAGTCAACGACACCGAATTCAACGTCAGAAGAAGCTATGAGACATGCATTAGACAATTTGGACTCTCTCTTCGAGCCAATATATCGGTCACAAAATGCTACACCTATAGTGGATTTTCCACCTGAAGAGGCCGATGTACCAAGCTCTTCAACTGTTCCTACTTGAACCGATTCAGACTTGCCTCAGATAATGAAGAAACTACCGTGGGTGTTGAGGAAGAATCATCAGAGTCGCTCTCTCCAAGTGCTGATTTGGAACTTCCTCACACAAATGAACAACCGGAGAACTTTACAAATCTAGACCCACAAGCGGCTGACGTATCGCCTTCAGCATTCCCAAATGAGCGCAAGTGGACTAGAGCTCACCCGGTTGATCAGATAATTGGCGAGCCCTCAAGCGGAGTAAGGACACGTCGTCAACACAGTCTCTTCAGCTGCTTCTTAAGCCAAAACGAACCTACCAAGGTAGCAGACGCACTTCAAGACCCGAATTGGGTAATAGCAATGCATGATGAAATTCATCAATTCGAACGTCTTAACTGTGGACCTTAGTACCACGTCCGCATGGGAAAACAATTGTCGGAACTAAATGGGTATTCAAAAACAAGAAAAATGAAGATGGTGAAGTGATCCGGAACAAATCAAGGCTAGTTGCGAAGGGATACAATCAACAGGAAGGCATCGACTACGACGAGACTTATGCTCCTGTTGCCCGAATCGAAGCTATTCGCCTTCTCCTGGCTTATGCGGTTCACAAAGATTTCAAAGTCTATCAGATGGATGTTAAGACCACCTTTCTCAACGGCGTGTTTAAAGAAGAAGTCTATGTAGCTCAGTCGGAAGGCTTCGTTGATCAAGAATTTCCCGATCACGTCTATCGATTGGACAAAGCTCTCTATGGCCTAAAACAAGCCCCTCGTGCTTGGTACGATGTCCTGAGTGAATTCCTCGTAATGTCTTGATTCATACGAGGAACAATAGACACAACCCTCTTCATCAAATGGCAAGACAAAGATCTGATGGTCGTCTAAGTTTACGTCGACGACATCATCTTCGGATCAACAAATCCTCGGCTCTGCACGAAGTTTGGAGACCTCATGAAAAGCAAATTCGAGATGAGTCACATGGGAGAGATACAGTTCTTCTTAGGACTTCAAGTCAGGCAGCTCGATGATGGGATTTTCATCAGTCAGACAAAATACATCAAGGATATTCTGAAGAAATTCCATCAAGATCAGAGCAAGCCTCTCAGCACTCCTATGTCACCAAGCTGCAAGTTGGATGCCAATCCCTCTGGTAATCAGTCGACATCACACTGTATCACAGCATCATTGGATCTCTTCTATACCTCACTTCGAGCCGGCCGGATATCATGTTTGCCACCTGCTTATGTGCCCGTTTTCAAGCCGATCCCAAAGAATCCCATATGCTCGCGATTAAAAGGATTCTGCGCTACCTTAAGGGCACCTCTACCCTTGGACTATGATATCCAAAGGGTACGAACTTCAAACTTATCGGCTATACTGACGCTGATTATGCAGGTTGCCGAATCGACAGGAAAAGCACGTCCGGTGGCGCTCAATTTCTAGGCGAAAAGCTGGTCTGCTGGTCATCCAAAAAGCAGAACTGTGTGGCAACTTCGACGGCCGAAGCGGAATGCGTGGCAGCCGCCAGTTGTTGCTCTCACATGCTGTGGATGCAGACTCAGCTTCGCGACTATGGGTACAATTTAAATAATATACCCATATATAGTGACAGTCAAAGTGCCATCGCTATTACTTGCAATCCTGTTCATCACTCACGCACCAAACACATAGACATTAGATATCACTTTATCAAAGATCATGTAGAAAAACGCACCATAGATATGTATTTCGTGAACACGGAGTACCAACTAACTGACATTTTCACCAAGGCATTGGATGAAAAACGGTTCCAATTCCTTGTCGGAAAATTAGGCATGTTGAATTTTCCGTAATATGTGCTTTACCTGATCTTCTGTGCTACTAAATGTTCTATGCTATGTGTTTCTTTGCTTATATGCTTTATCTTGCGTGAAATAAATAAAATTAAATAAATAAAATAAATAAAAACACTATAAATATATAATATTAGGGGAATGACGAAATCCTTTAGAATGCTTTGATCTAAAGTCACTTAGCATTTTGCCCCGATTAGCGATTGATTTAATTGCTTAATTTTGTCAGTCTAAGTCGCATTCTGTGTCTAACGGTCATTAGGTTGCTCCACTAGATACAAAGCCACTATATATAAGTGAGGATTCAAGCCTTGTTTTTTTCTTTCTTCGGATCTAGTTCTAGAGCGAGTCACACATCAATTACTTGTCTTAACTAGTCATTCTTGGCTTCATACTCACCTTGCCGTAGATCGTTAGGAAAATGATAAGGGCGCTTAGGTTATTCCTCACTCGGCCTCATAAAATCTTTTCCCCTCAAGTTAGCCCTTAGTAATCCACTTTGAGCCTTCTCCGATGTCCTTTTCTTCATTTGAATCCCACTCAAAGCCTTCAACCGTTTCTATACTCTTCGGATGGTTGTTGAAACAAGAAAATGAGGGGAAGAAAATAAAGAGGATGATGACAAAAGAAGGCATGCTCAACGCGCAAAAATCAGACAAAAGGAACCTGCCTTCCGACTATCTCTTAGAAGGTGGCATGGATCATGCTGTAAACTTCTCCATCGATAATCTCGTACGCTCGTCAGATCGACTGGAAAGAGGAGCACAACGAAGTGAAATTCTCCAACGATAATCCGGTCTTATATCGGGAAACGAGAAGAGGAGCGCAGCCTTGGGTACGAATTCCATAACCGTGAACTTTTCCCAAAATATAATCTCTGAAACCTCTCTAGGGATTAAGAGAAGAGGAGCATGGTATCGGCCCGAGAACCAAAGAACTTCGCCAACGATAATCTCCTATAGCCTCGTGGAGAAGCGGAGCTTTAGCTTGAGCATAGCATAAAAAGGGATAGTTCTTAAAAGAAAAAGAGGGAGAAAAATTGAAAAGAAGAAAGAAAAAAAGGGAGACGGACGTAAAAATGGAAGATGGCAAAGAGATAAGCTCACTTTCCTCCAAATTCCTTCCTTTCTAAGTCCTAGCCAAACTATAACCCTTAAAACCCTTTGATTCCAATCGACGGTCTCTCGCTTAGGTGAAATGATTAAAAATTCCTTGATCACAGGTAAATTGACTTATAATTGCTTGTGTTGACTTGAGTGATATAAATATAATAAAAAAATCCCAAGACAGAAAATTTGAGTGCAAGGGCGAACCTAGTAAGAGTTGTCGAAATGGACCAGTCTATGAACTTAGGACTATAGTTTGACGACATGACTTGACGGCATTTCATCTTTCAAATGTCCCGTTTTAGGTTTGACGATTGATCGAAGCAAAACAATCTGACCAGATACTATACTGTTAGTAATGTACACAAAAAAAACTTTCGCACATTCTGACATGAAATATTATGTTTCATATGCGTTGAATTGAATAATATGCGAATTTTTTTGATGTTATCGCACATTCTAAATGTAATTTTAGATTGCATTGATACTGAATTGTTTAAATGCGATAAATTTGTCATTGCTCTTACCCTCACGCAATATCTTAAGTACATGTTTTGGGGACCATGTATATGAGCTTACTAAATAAATTTGTGTGTTATATGCTTGTGACTTGAATTGATGTCATATGCTTGCATGTCTAGTCAATTCTTGCGCATTATTTGCGGGGGAGCAAATATAAAAATCGTGCATTAGCTCCCAATATTCTTGAAGTTTTTCTCTAAGTATTTCAGATTTCTTCAAACAAAATAAAGGAGTGAGACGTCGACAATACACGACAAGGAGCTATTGTCACAGACTAAATATTTCAAAGGAAAACATGCCAAAAATAATTGTTGATTAACTCTATTATTCTAACGTTTCTCTCTAAGTGGTACAGATTTTTTATTCTGCCAGGGGAGCTAGAAGTTACTACACAGAAAATCCAGCGAGTTAATTGCATGTTTAATTCTGAGGGGAAGCTTTACAAATGTGATCTTATTTGAATAGGGATCTATCTGAAAATTTTAGAAACACTTACTATCGAGAAACTGGATATATGAATTAATTCGCGATCATAAGTTTCTCGATCGTAAACAGTGTTGGGAACGACTTTGATTAGCCGCGATAATTTGTGATCGAGAAATTTGAATTGAAGAGCGATTTTCGAATCGAAAATTTCTCGAGCTCAAATAATAATGGGCCTGATCCATTGCATCGCAAAATGTCAAATCGTAAACCCATCATCAACTTACAGCGAGTAAATAAAAGTTCACTTATATGTCAGTCGAAAAACTTTTTCTCACGCAACCCTAAATCGCAAAAATTTCTCTCGCGAAAAACTTTCACAGACAGTTCAAATTTCTCAAAAACCTTTCGATTTTCAACACGAAATCGTCTGTTTAAGGTAGAAATGATAATCTGCTGACATTTGCGTGTGATTTAACTTCGTTAGCATCTGCATTTTGTAGTTTTTCGCATGATTTATATTAGTTTCTCGACTGTTCTTCAAAACTGAGAAAATCGTATACTATTTTATAGTGTTTTAGGCATGATTTTGAATCCTTATCTGAAGTTAATGTCTGCACTTAAGATAGTTTCGATGTTCTTGATGAATCTAGTAGTATAAATCTTCGAAAAATCTGCATCTTCGACTCTGATGAGTTTAGATAAAACTGGGCATTTGAATGTTTAAAGCCATCGAAGAACTTTGTCGATCGCAAACAGACTTAATAGAATTCCGATTCAATTGAGATACTGTTTGTGTCGAATTAGTTCCGATCGTAAAAATTTTGACTTAGTCGCTAAGATAGAAGATTTTGACCGAAAAATCACTTACCACCGAGAAATCTAATTAGGATTTTCTGCAAGCGAAAAACTTAGGCGCTGAATAGACAATTAAGATGCAACTTAGATCGAGCGCAAAACTTACTATCGCAAAATAGAATTTTCGATTTCATTTTATTTCGGTCGCAAAAAAAAAAAATTAGCAGCGAAAATTAATTTTTCAATGCTTAATTTTTCGATCGTAAAATTCGCCGCTAAGGATTTAATTGATTGAAAAATTTCTCGACGGTTGACTTAGTCTTTTGTTGACTAATTTCTCGATTGAAAAATATTGCAGCGAAAATTTTTACTTAGGATCGAAAATCACATATCGCTCGACATATTTCAAATCGAAAAATTTTATTCAGTTGAGGAAAATTTTTCGATAGTAAATTTATCTGAGATATAATTTCTCGATCGTAAACTTACGCCGAATTTTTCTCGATCGTAAAATTGATCGGCTACAGTCTCACGATTTCAATAACACTTAGAAGTTATTTTTCTAAGTCCTTTACACTGTAGCTAACATTAGCGAATAGAATTTTCTCGATCGCAAAATTAAACGGAGTTATTGCAATTGAAATCAATGCATAAGAAAATCAATTAGACACCAAAATTTCCGAGCGAAAAATTTCTCGGCATGAACAGTGTCTTTTTCACGATTCATCACTTAGAAAAATTTCGAACTCCTTTTCACGCATTACATGTTTAATTCGAAATTACAATCATGACATTACGTTTTTTTTAAAACAAGAATCCTATATGCATATCATACGATTTCAATTCAAAAGTCATCAAAACATGTCATGACTTGAAACAATATTATAGTTTGATGAAATTAATTTCATTTTCGACTAATATAAAAAATTATGAACTAATGATTTGTTATATTTCTTATTTTTTTTTCAGATGGATCGCTATCCAACATATAATCACATATACGAGAAGTCATTATAACTCAATGTCCACGACACGAACTTCCCAATTGGACCTGGCCACATTCCGGTGTCCAGACGACATTATCGTGTCTATCCTTCAAGGCCATCCACTATGGCATGGACTTACCGTGACGGCATCGGTGCCGATGGTCTACCTCCAGCAGTTTTGGGGGATGATCAAGAGCATCATCTTGGACGGGGGATATCATTTCACGACGGTTGTAGGGACGAGGCACATCTGCATGGGCAAGAACGAGTTCAGAGCTCTACTTGACCTCCCTCACAGCCAAAACTACGACCCCCTCCCATCTGATGAAGAACTGGTGGCTGATTTCCGTCTAATAGGTTACCGTCCGCCGCTCACCAAGCTCGCTCAGGTTCAGAGCAACGGTATCCCTCACCCATGGAAGACACTGTTCGGGATCGTGAACAAGTGTCTATCTCCGAAGCACGCCGGCTTCGACAAAGGCAACGGCCACCTACTCCGGATTTTTCACGGAGTCGTGTTCTCGCAAAATTACGATTTCGCCCAGCTGATCTGGAACGACCTTGCAGAACATATCAGACAAAAGGAGAACAAGAGGTCCAAGAACGTGCCGTACGCGAGATGGTTCTCCGTCATCATCCGCGACACATGGAGATGTACGCGCAGAACATTCCTCGCCTGCCACTGGGAGGAAACTATCAGCCGCCCCGGCTCAAATTCTTCCACAACCCAAGGCTGGTGGACCTTACACAGCCTTCAATGGCCATATCTCTCAACCTTCTTCGGCTCGCTGACCCCGCAGGAGCTGAATATCAGAGATACTGCCGGGAACATCACCTCACCTAGGAAATGATTAGAGGGCCCGCGGCAGATGTACACATGAGCCCTCCTCAATCGCAACATCACCAAAGCCCTGACGACGCGATGATAGATGTCGCCCAGGAGCTTCAACAGGAGTCTCCATTGGTCGAACAACCAATGCCCGACGTAGATGATACCTTGATAAACGTCGTGGCTACTGAGATGGCGCTCGAGGCTCCTGCACATGAATATCAAGTGGAAGTGCCCGTTCATGTTGGCATGCTCGAAGAAACCATTGAGGAGGTTCTTCAACCAGTAGTACAGCCCGAAGTCGAAATGGGGCAAAGCTCGCTTCCACCGGTGACGAATCAGGCACTAGAGGACGTCGATCGTGTCCTCACTCCTCACACGGCCACCCCGTCCGACACGGAGTCTGACGCGGAAATAAGCCTGATAAGGAGGACTCCAGGAGACTTAGCATTCAGCTGGAGTCCCTCTTCCCGGCCGTCACCAACACACCAGATACTACGCTGACACATCGACAAGTGTTGCTGGCGCTTCTTCGCTCAATCTTGAGCCGCAACCAATTCTCGTGGTGTCTGGTTCGTAGGCGCAACCTGAGTCTGCCACAACGCCCATAGAGCCGAATCTTCATGATTCGACACAAGGATTGGGTGGAAGTCTCATAAGTCACAACCTCAAGTGATTGTGAGCCAACCTGAAGAGTCGGTGTCTACTCAAGGGTTGATAATAGGCGACAGCAGTCGTCCTAGTCCATCCAAGGAGGCGTCCGCACCGTTTGTGATGAACGAGGAATTCCAAGCCGCTCTCTCCGCTGCTGTTCAATCGATTGAAGATAAAATAATGGAGAGAGTGTATACTGCCATAGAGACATCCCGCAGAGACACCGGGAAAGCATCTGTCTCCGAAGGCACCTCGTCACAACCCACCCTCACACCTCCACAACCCACACCCACCGACCCTTTAGCCAATTCATCCATCCTCATCAACCCATACACCATACCCATAACCGAGCTCCACGACATCCTACTCGCCCGACTGATCGGCCTCTCCAACCGGTCGCCTCAAGAAGAGTCTCTGTACAGGCGATTGGTGGATCATCCTGAGCCACCTACTGACTCTTGCCGAGGCCAAGACTCCCGCTCCAGACGCCGACATGACGACCCTGACGATCAAGATCCTCATGAGGGGGAGAAGAGGCTAAGGACATCCACAAGTGGCCAAGGACAAGGCCCGGGCGCTACACAAACCCAAACCCAATACAAACCACCCACACCACGCACCGCACCGCCCACATCGACCCACCAACCTTTCACCTCAAGACGCCACCGCTCACACCACCGATCTACTCAAGCCCCTTGCTTCCGGAAGAAGAAGCAAGTGCTGCGATGCTTGTAGCCCTAGCAGCTACCCAAGCTACTCCCTTAATCGCTCCAGACCAACAGGGACCATCAGGACGTGGCGTCAATCCACACGAAGTTCTAAACAGATACATCTTCGAAGGACAATGGAGGGACTGTGCGAGTGGATAGAACCCGAGAGGAACTGAGCGAGAGCGACCTACTGTACCTCCCTACTGATGAGGTGTACAACCTCTACGAGCTGTACGTGGAAAGTACAAAGGTCCTCAAGGCTTCATCAAGAAAGAAGGCCTCGATGGGCTCTACCGGTTCATGATGCGCCAAGTGAAGTACTTCGCCGCACACGACCTTCAGATGGCTCTGGAGAGCAACATGAAGAAGGTTAACATGGCCGAACCACTCAACAAAGGACCTGAGATCGAAGGGCTTCCAAGCAATCATGTGCACATCAGCTCGGCCATCGGCATCACCTACAACAATCCAATTGCCCATAAGACCAGGTTGATGCTGAAGACAGAGATTCATAAGTTTTGCGACGGAACGCTCAAGGTCATCAGACGGAATATCGAGCAGAGGTTGGAAGAAATCAACCGAGACACTATGCTGAGGATCCACAGGTTCGTGAGAGAACAGCTGCTCCTGATGGAATTGCTAGATGACATCGAGGAGCGTCTGAAGCTTAGGGAGACGATAAGGGATTATGAGCATGCGCTGGGCTTGCACAGATCATATTATGCCCGACGAGGACAAATAGCGTGGAGACACAATCAAGCACAAAGGGGGAATTGTAGAGTATACTTTTAGAATTGTGCTTGATTTAATTAGTTGTCCTTGTAATTAGGGGCGTTTTGTATAGTTGTACTTAGTTTAGGGCTTGTTTGTTATTTATACCAAGTTTGTTTGGTATAAATAGGATTGTACACATTGAGCGTAATAGAGAAAGTTTTGAAAATTGATCCGAAGGCTTGCAATTCAATTTCTAGAGAGAGAAACAACAGTAACTTTCTCACTCATACTCGAATTCTCTCTCGTTCTTCATTAGAGTTTTTCGATCGAATCTTAATGTCAATCGTTATCTTCGAATTACTTAGAATTCATACCTATGATCATAGAGTTGTTAATCGTAGTAACACTAAGAGCCCCAATATTAGCGAGACTAAGTATAGTCCCTTGGAGAAGCATAGTTTGATAGTAAAAGAATTAGAAGTCAGGCTAGAGAACAACTATAATTGCTTGGTTAGGAATCTCAAAGAGAAATCCAGCCTCAATTGTAGGTTAACAGATGCTGCTGGTAAGGTCACTAACTTAGAAGGCCAACTAGATAAATCCAATACCAAGGTTAGTGAACTAGTTAAAGAACTAGATGGCTGTAAAACCGCCAAAGTGACGGTAGAAAACAATTATGCTCTATTAGGCGAAGAACGTAAGAAGTTATATGCCAAAGAATTGGACGATCTTCTTACAAGAAGGGGACAGACCGAACAGACAAATTTTCTGAATCAGCCCAAGAATATAGAATTCCATAATACAATAAAAGGCTTCGGGTTCACCAACCCGTATGTACTAAAGAAGAAAGAAGCATACGATGTAAAAAACATGGGACTAGGCATAACCACTCTTATGAACTTTTCTAAAGCAGATAACCTAGGTGCTTTAGAAATAGCTAAGAGGAAAGCCAAACATCGGCAGATTCCCTTTGACTACAAGGAATTAAATGACAGTTACAAATCGAGGGAAATACCCTTGACGCGTGACTGTGACATAGTCAAACCTCCTGAGCCTCAACCTGAACACAGGAAGCCGAAGATCATTGATCGAGCGGATCGAGTAATAAACTAAAACGAATGTCGCAAACTATCTAAGCTCAACAGGCAAGTGTACCTTTCGAAAATAGTATAGAAATGGCAAGTATTCGGGTATCGAACCCAAATGAACCATATACTTTAGAAAACCGTCGTATAAATATCCTAGTGAATATTTTTGGTTAAAATACAAATAGCGATAAACTAAATAAACGGTAAACACAAAACTAGAAATCTGATAAAATAGTGATAGCGGGGTTGGGACGACTTTATGAAAGCGAACGTATTTGAGACTTCGAATCCCCCTAGCTCGATCGACGACAAACAAGCTATATATTTTAGCTAATTATTAGACCGTGGGGATTCCTATGGTACGTATACGGGTTTCTACGATTGGGCGAAACTGCGCTTACTCGCTTCGACTCGTAACAACTAATCTACGTCTTAAATAGTTGGGCAAGCTTCCTAACTTACTTAATCGCAAACCACAATAAATAACGATGAGTCTCACTATTAGATTTGACTCTAATCCGGCGGGATAGTTCAACCAATCTCTAGCGATGAGTTTATTCCGCTCGTGTGGTCTAATCGTCGCCCCTCTCTCGAGCGTAGCGTTCGATTTCTCAACAATTATTTCGACCACATAGACATAATCAAAATAATAGCATAAACCGTAACCGAGTCATAATAAAAGCTAAAACAATAATATTTTAACACACGTACGATATTGCTATGGTTCATCTAATCTCAAATTAAAACTAGCTACTCATGGCACATTTGAACACAACCAGGAATAATTTTAATAAAAAGGAAAAACATAATATCTTCCCTGAAGTTCGGCTCCGAGTTAATCCCTCTCTCTTCATTGAGTGCTTCGATCGAACATGTGGTGTGCGTCTGAGGACGAGCAGCCCTTTTCAGCTCCTTGTTGCAGCAGCCCTGCCTTTGACCTTGCTGTCGTGTGTCTACTTAAGAGGAGAAGAGCAGCTGCGTGAGGTGTCTTGCTTCTTGGAAGAGCTGCGTGAATTGAGAGCTGAGTGCTTCCGTTCTTTGCAGCGTTTGAGGGTTTCGATCGTTCAGCGGGGCTTCGTGGGTGCTTGAGAGGTGTTGAGAGGTGGATGCTTGATGGTGAAGTGTTCGATCCCTTGTTGTCCCCAAGCGTGAGCAGCCCGAGAACAACGTGCTCGATTACTCCTCAGCCGTTTCTCACGCATCTCCCTCAAAAGAAAATAAAGTTATGAAAAGAGTGAAGAAAGAAAAATTGCCTTCAAAAGATAAAAACCTAAGAAAAATATTTCGAAAAATATTATTTCTAATTCTGTATGTACTACGTCTATAGGGAGCGTAGTACCAGGGCATAAAGAGATGAAGGTGTGGGTGTCTACAATAAAAGTTAAAGACACTCATAGAAATAAAAGAGTCATTTCTCGTCTCAAAATCATTGCTTCTACATGCACTTTAACGCCTATCACCTTTAGAATCACTAACTTCGAAATAGGCTCAACATCGACAGTAATAATGAATCATTCTAAGACAAATGCCGAAGACTCGTAGGAAACAAGATTCAGCCATTAAGAAGGCTTATAGTGCTATTCATGCATGTTCTCACCTAAGGTACCGCGTAAAGATCCAATCCCCCAAACACCTTAGGAGACTATCTAATGAAAAGATCTTTGCCTCGATCAAGCCTACCAAAGAATTTGCCCGCGCTGAAATTCAACTTCCCTGCCAGGTTCAGTCAAAATGGATCCCTAAAACTTCGCCTAGGAAGATGAAAGCCAACAAGGCCAAATCTTCTACAAAGGCTAAACCCAAAGTTACTTCTTTGAAGTTAACTTGGGTCGCTAAAGCTCCCACTAGCAATAATTTAGGAATCGTATCAGAACCTAAGATTAAATCTTCTAATCCAAGAGGACCCATTTATAAGTGGGTACCTAAAGCTCTCTAATTTATCTTTGCAGATCATCATGTGTGGTACCTCGATTCCGGTTGCTCCACACGCATGACGGGAAATCAAGAGCTGCTGAACAACTACAAAGACCGATGAAATGGAAACGTTAGATTCCGGAACAACGACTCGGCTCCTATACTAGGATTCGTCAATATTATTCTGGAGAATCTGATCATCAAAGATGTCTCATACGTAGAAGGCGTCCGTAACTTGTTCAGCATAGACCAGTTCTGTGATAAAGGAATCCAGGTGGTCTTCCTTGCTGACCGGTGCAGAATTTTGGAAAGCCATGACAAAGAATTCCTACAAGGAATTTAATTGATACACGATCAACCTGACGCCGTGCGGCCTCCGACTGCTGTTTGCCTCATTTCTCAGACAAATATTCAGAGGAACAGCCTATGGCATAAAAAGGGTATCTCATCTTAACTTCAAAGGTCTACACTTCCTTTCCACCAAGAAGTTGGTTCACAATCTACCATCAAATTTTATGGCGCAAGAGCATCACTGTTCGGCGTGTCAGCTTGGAAAACTGAAGCGAGCTTCTCATCACGTCAAGACAGGTGCTTCTACTTCACATGGACCTCTGTGGACCTATGCAAACACAGAGTATCAACGGACGTAAGTATGTGTTGGTCATTGTTGACGACTTTTCTCGCTACATATGGACGAAGTTCCTCCGAACAAAGGATGAGACCGGGGACTTGATCGTAAATTTTGTGAACACGACTCAGAACCTCCTGCAGAAGACTATCCAAGTCATACGTACTGACAATGGCATTGAGTTCAAAAACAAGTCTCAGTGACTTCTACCAGAAACTTGGAATCATTCAGCAATTTTCAGCCGCAAAGACGCCTCAATAGAACGGGGTACTTGAAAGGAAGAACAGAACTCTAGTTGAAGCTGCACGGTAGTTTACAAGCGCTTCGTTAAAAATCCGTACGAGATAATCAACAAGCAATTTCCCAACATTTCTTTCTTTAAGGTCTTCGGGTGCAAGTGCTTTATTGGCGAACGATCGAGAGCAACCGGCTAAGTTCGACCCTAAAGCATTCGAAGCCACTTTCGTCGGGTATTCTTCAATTTCTAAGGCGTAAAGAGTATACATCATGTCCAACAGAACAATCAAGGAAAGCTACAAGTCACTTTCCAAGAAGTGGCAGAGACGGCTTCTGGGCACATTATTCCAGGACGTGTGCCCTACCCGATGGCTCCTGCACACCTCAGTTCAGGACCCATGCCTAACCAGATGGCTTTTGAATACGACAGTTCAAAATCCGTGCGGACAGGTGTGTTGGCAGAAGATCAACAGCTAATGGCAACAACTCAGGATTCAAAGTCAGAAGAAGCCGATGTACCGAGTACTTCAAATGTCCTCACCTCACCCGATTCAGAATCACCACAGAATGCTGTTACAGTAACCTTGGAAGATGAGGGAACATCATCATAGTCGCTCAACTCAAGTGCAGAAATGGAATTACCTCAACTCGATGAACAGCCTAAGATCAGTGGAGATCTCGCTCCACAAATGGTTGATGCTTCAGACTCGACATTGCCTTTGTTGAGGTATAGGCCCTACATTCCGTACGAGAACTAGGAGTACGAGGGCAATTTGGTAATTGTGTAGTGGTTAGGTATATAATTTGATTACTTCTATTAATGGAATGATTTTATTCATCATTAACTAATTATTGGAAAAATAAATTAAAAGTCAAATTATTAATTAGTCTAAATATTTCACCTTGTAGTCTGGGTGGATAAGACAAATTTATAAAACCCAAATATTGGCAGCTCAGTTACTGATTCTGTGGGGACAGAGTGGGGCACCAGTAAGCTGAGGTCCTGCAATGTTAAAATTAGTCCGCAAGTCTAAGTCTCCAATAGGGTGACTGCATCGACAAGTATGACTTGTTTGTCAATGGGTCCAAAACGGTTGGGCCAACTGTTCACTTGGGAAGTGGGAGCCCGTGACAATGATACAAGATGAATCACGGGATAATCTGTATTTGGACGCTGACTCGTAGTCGAATGATCACACGCTTGGATTGTCCTTGATCGATCGATTGACTGTAGTAGTATGTGTGAACCTTAGACCGAAAGGGTTGGGGTTGGTCTTGACTTGTCACTAGTTTGCTAGGCCCGTCTTGCCGGTGGCATGGGTCAACGGTAAAATGCGGTCATGACTTTTCGATGCGATTTTTGGTTGAACCGCGGAGCGGGATTACGGTCTCGAATAAATTCGAGGTTAACGTACTATGGCAAGTTAAATGTGCGGGAATTTATCCAAGTCTCTGGCCAGAGCATATAGGTGACTCGCGATAGTCGTGGAGGCGGTTTAGGTATTTTCACCGACATAAACGACATAGTGTCGAGTTCTGTAAGTTTGACCATGCGTGACTTTCACTTGGCCGGGACAAACGTAAAAGTTTATATGTATGACGGAAATCTACAGTCGGTTCGTGGATTATGATTAGATCAAATTCGTACTCAACTTCGGATCTGCTCGGTACCACGGGTCTGGCTAGGTGAATACCAAACTCCTACATACCTCCTAGGCCGGTTGAGACGAACCAAGAGAGTCCGGCTTAAAAAGGGCAACCGACATAACGTCATAATCAGAGAGAGAGACAAGGCTAGGTCCTAGATTGAGACACTAGGGTTTGGGGCTTGGCCAAAACCCTGATTGGCCGAAAGTACCAAGTTTGACTAGTGAGGGGTAAAATGATCTTTTCACCTCACGATATATTTTTGAAATAAAATATTTGATATTGAATATTTAGTATATGATTTAAATTATATTTAGATCTTTATTATTGTCTTAGAGAAATAAGATTATTTAATTTGGAATTAAATAATATATATTGGATATATATATAAGTTTCGAATTTTATTAGATAAAATTTCGAAAATTATTAAATATATTTATATTGGATATTATATATTTAATATATACTAAATCTAGTATTTTAATTAATTAAGATATTGAATATTTAATTATTTAAATTAATGTTTGAATTCGTTACCTGGTAAAACGAAGACTTGGTAAAAGGGGAGGTGTGAGGATTTTTTTCCCACCACCTCAGCCTATTTTTGGCCATTTCTAAGTTGTATTAATAAGGATTTTCGTGATCCTAAAGATGATAATAAGCACAATTTTCGAAATAAAAGCTAAAGAGAGGAAAAACTAAGAGTTTTCTCCTCTCACCACTTTCTCTCTCGCACTCTCTCTCTCTCGGGGACAGCAAGCAGCTCGTTCTTGGCCTTGCCGCACATGCAAGGACACCTGCTACGTTAGTGAGGTGCCGGCGTGACGATCTTTTGCAAAGAAGGCGTCCCGTTCGTGTGCTTTTGGCGTTGGACAGGGGCACTATGCCTCGGGGATTCGAAGGATTCGAAGGTAGCCATCATCGAGAGATTTCAACAAGGTATCATGGCTTATCCCTTATCTCTTTATGTCATTACGTTCTCGTGTTTGTTGCCGAGCGATCTTGAATAGACGGGAAACCCCGTAAAATTTTAAAATTCTGCCGTTCTAGGAACGTGGGTCTGGGGACCCTCGGGGATTTCCAACAGCCTCATGAGCGAAAGTGGACTCGAGCACATCCTGTTGATCAGATTATTGGTGATCCTTCTAGTGGCGTACGGACAAGACATTAGAAAGGATTTTTAGTTGCTTCTTAAGCCAAAATGAGCCAACCAAGGTAACAGACGCACTTAAGGACCCGGATTGGGTAATCGCTATGCAAGACGAAATCAACCAGTTCGAGCGTCTACAAGTGTGGACCTTAGTACCTCGTCCGCATGGGAAAACAATCATAGGGATGAAATGGGTATTCAAAAACAAGAAAAATGAAGATGGAGAAGTGATCATGAACAGAGCAAGATTAGTTGCTAAGGGCTATTGTAGAATACGATTTTAGTTGTGCTTTGATTTAATTATACCAAGTATGTTTGATATAAATAGATGTACAAACATTATGCTTAAGGAGAGAATTTTAGTCAATTGATCCAAAATGCTTGCAAATCAAATTCTAGAGAGAGAAAGTCAGAAATCATTGTCTTACTACACGAATTCTCTCTCAAGTTCTTCAAAGAAAGTTTTCCATCGAAATCTCATTTTACAATTCTAATCGATTTCCTTAGGATTTCAAGTCTAGGATCTAGGAGTTGATAATTGAGGACTTAACAATTGGTATCAGAGCAGATTCGTTCTGTTTTGAATCGAAAATTGTTAGAATTGGATCGAAATTTGAATTCTGGTACTGTTCTATCGAAGAACAGTTTCTGGCGAATTTCAATTTCGATCTAATAGCTCAATTCTGTGCTTAAATGGTTCGAATTTGATGTTTCTGTGCTCGTTTTAGTGATATACATTAATTGCGAGTAGATTCGTAGCTGTTTCTCGAGCATTACTCAGCGAAAATCTTTTTCAACGAAGACCAATATTGACCTTTGCGATCGCAAAACTTACGGTCGAAAAACATTTTCGGTCAAACTATTAAAGCTTGACCTAGCGAAAATCATTTACGTTTTTTCAGTCAACGGATTTATTTTGACCAAGCGAGAAACGTACTTGATGTACTGTTTCTTGTGTTCGAAATAAATTCACGATCCAATTTTTTTTCGATCGGAAGATTTTGAGCAATTTTCTTCGCTCGTAAAATTTTTTGCTGACAAACTTTTCTCGCACGAGAACAGTAACGAGTACATTTTATCTCGACAAAATTACTTCCGATCAAACTATAAAGGTTGAATCGAAAATAATTTTCGACCACTTTAGAATCAAACGCTACTAACTAATTTGCTACTTGTGAAGCACATAACATGAGTCCAAACTCTCAAAACAACAAACGAAGATCCTACATCAACTCAAGAAAACAAAATGGATGCTTACTCCCTTGGTAACCGTCCACCGATACTTAAAAGACGCGAATACACAGTATGGCAAAGCCGCTTTCTGAACTTCATTGAGCTGAAGGAACAGTCCGACATTCACTTGAGCAAGGTCCAGCTCAGTTCTGGGTAAATATACCCGGCGACAAAATCGTTAATCCTCCAAACATCGTTAATCCTCCAAAGGAATACGAGGACGAATATACCCGGCGACAACATCGTTAATCCTCCAATTCCCGCCCTTAGGGAATACAGTGAGGAGGAAAGAGTGAGAGCAAAGGCTGACCTGACAGCCAAGAATACTCTTATGCAAGGGATCCCAAACGACATCTATCGACAGATCGATAGCATTCCAACAGCTAAGGGAATGTGGGATGAGCTGCACAAGATGATGCAAAGAACAGAAGTTGGTATCAAGGCCAAGAAGGCAAATACTCTCACAGCTTACGACTTTTTCAGAGCTAAACCGAGTGCCTACATGATATCTGTCAAAGATATCTCACACTCTTGAATGACATGAGGAAAATATAAATCACTAAGACAAACATGGAAACCAACATCCGATTTCTTTCCTCTCTGCCCTCAGAATGAAAAAAGATATCCACTCAAATCCGACAGAATAAATGTAGAGACTATATTTAATTGTGCTTGATTTCATTAGTTGTCCTTGTAATTATGGGCTTTATTTGTATTAGTGCATAGATTAGGACTAGTTTGTTATTTATAACCAAGCTTGTTTTGTATAAATACTTGTACAGACGATTGAGCTGAATACAGAAAATTAGAGAATCGATCCGAAAGGTTTGCTAATTCAAATCTAGAGAGAGAAAATTAGAAATAATTCTCTCACTACAAAGTTTCTCTCTCGTGTTCTTCATTGGAAGGTTTTCGATCGAGATTCAATTTCTATCATTTTAATCGATTACCTTAGAATTCATGCCTAGGATTGTTTGAGTTGATAATCGAGGACCTAACATTGGTATCAGAGCAGATTCGTTCTGTTTTGAATCAAAATTGTTAGAAATCTGATCGAAATTTTAATTCTGGAACTGTTCCGTGCGAAGAACAGTTTATGCGCGAAAACTGGTTTCAATCTGATAGCCTTAATTCTGTGCTTATTTGATCTGATCTTGATGTTTCTGTGCTTGCATAAGTAGTTAGATCAATTGCGATTAGATCAATAGCAATCGGATTCAGGATTTAGACCGAATGTTTGATTCTGAGAATTTACTGTCGCGCGAAGAACAGTTTGAATATGTTCTAATTTATGCAAAATTGAATATCATTTGCTTCAAAACATGTTTAATCGTCTGTTCGTAAGGGTTAGGTAGCTAATTTCGAGCATATACGCAATTTTGCCGATCAATTCTCAGTATTGCTTGAATTCTGTGTTAAATCTGTATTCTGTGAACGGTTGAATAATTTCAATTTTTCTCGCTAAGTTCTTCGATCGGAATAAATTCTCGATAGGAAAACAACGTGTGAAAAATTTCTCAATTAGGATACGAATTAGGAACAGAAGTCGCTACTGCTAAGGACGATTCGAGTGTAAAAGGTTTACGAGCGTTATTTCAGCGAGAACCTTTTCTCGAGAGATTTATAATAGATTTTTGCGTGCGCAAATTTTTTTATCGAAAAACTTTCTCGACCAGACTCTCAAGGTTGACCAACCGAAAAATCTTTTAGAGTCGCAAAACTTTTTCGGTCAAACAATTTATTTTGACTTCGCGAGAAACACACTAACTGTGCTGATTCTTAACGATTGAAATAAATTCACACACTGAAAAAGTTTCTCGACCGAAAGACTTAAGGCTAATTTTTCTCGCCCGATAAACTTTTCACCAACAGTACCTGATGCGTGAAAACAGTATTATTACGTTAAAATCGACGAAATTATTTTTGATCAAACAGTAACGATTGAATCAAAAATAATTCTCGATCATTTTTTTTTTAAATCAAACGCTACTAACTAATTCGCTACTTGTGAAGCATATAACATCAAAATCCATTCATCAAAACTAACAAAGATCCTTCATCAACTCAACCATAAAAAAAGAAAAGATGGATGCATACTCACTCGGTAACGGCAACCGTCCGCCAATCTTGAACGCGGTGAATATACAGTCTGGAGAAGCAGCTTCCTAAATTTCATAGCCTTGAAAGATCAAGCCGAAAACCTACTAAAGTCGCTCAACGAGGGACCCGCACAGTTCTAGGTTAATGTAGCCGGTGATGATACGGTTACTCCTCAAATTCCCGCTACTAGGCGACTGAAGGAGCCTAGGGAATACACCATCGAGGAAAGGGCCCGCGCTAAGGCAGATCAGATAGACACGAACACACTCATGCAGGGCATCCCCAGCGACATCTATAGGCAGATAGACAGCCTCCCAACGGCTAAGGGGATGTGGGATGAACTACATAGAATGATGCAAAGGACGGAAATAGGCATCAAGACCAAGAAGGCAAATATTCTCACTGTTTATGACTCCTTCAAAGCAAAGCCGGAAGAGAGTCTACACGAAGTATATCAAAGATACCTCACCCTTCTTAATGAGATGAGGAAAATAGAAATCTCTAAGACAAATATGGAAACAAACATCAGATTTCTATCCTCCCTGCCCTCAAACTGAAAAAAGATATCCACTCAACTCAGGCAAAACTAGAGGAATAATGCAGTCTTTGATAATCTCGCCCAACACGAGGAAGATATCTGCGAGATTCAGAAGGAGCAAAAGGGTAGCAGATTGAAGACACCGTTGCCCTAGTCTCAGAGAAGCGTGTAACAAAGCCTCGAAAAGAGATCGTTAGGCCTCCCTCCCCATCAGAGTCAGAAGAAGATTCGAAGTCAGACGCTGAGCCAAGCATAAAGCACTGGGGAAACAGTTGGCTTTAGTCGGAAAATTGATGAATGAGCAAGACGTACTTCAAAAAGAAATCCTCATCTTCGGCCAACCGACTTCGGACCTCAAGCTCTAAGAATAAAGAACGTGCACCAGAGAGCTCCGAAATCAAGAACACCAATGAGACTAACAAATACTTCAACTATGGCAAGCCTGGTCATTTTGCCAGAGAATGCACTCTTCCCAAGAAGAGAGATGTTAATTACTACTCCAGAAAGCTTCAACTCTCAAAGTAGAAGGAAGCTGGAGTAGCCCTCATGGCAGAGCAGGATCACTGGCTTGAAGACACGTTGTCACGACCGCCACTTCCCTAACTGCCTATTCTAGCGCATTCCTATGTGCCTAGCGAGTTATGAGTAGTAAGGTACACTGAAAATGCGTATAAATTTTTTTCCTTTTTCCATTTACATCATGGAATGATGTTCTGTACAAGTCAAAAGAATACATATCGAACACTAAGTTCCAGACACGATCTAACTACGAGGACGATGGTGCGTCGGCACAGCAAAAGGCTCCTATGCGCCCGGCCTCACAGGTCGTCATCCATACACACACGTCCACCCCAAAAGCAGCGCGAAGCTTCAAAAGATTGGCCTTGTCATCTAATGCGATCACGTACCGTGCTCGCTGGCGCCTACAACACATAACATAAAAGAATGAGCCACCGAGGCTCAGTAAGCAGAAATCATGCATGTATGCACGTGTCCCTTTCCCCGCAAAGGCAAACCCTGCCGATGCATAAATTTCTAAGCAAGGGCAATCCGCGCCGATGCACCTAGCACTCGTACTAGCAAAACTCAGGGCCCTCGGCTAATCTCACTATGCACCACAAGAGCTCACGTCCCTCAAGGACAATACGACAGCGGTCCACGCCGGATGGCCGAACCCTAGGATGCACATCGTTCCCCTAGGTCGCCATATGAATCCGGTCGTCCCCGACTGTCCGGCGGTCGCTCACGCTGGTAGCCCACGCTGATGTCGCCTACACAAGGGTTCCACCCTGTGTCGCTTATACCCTCAGATCGCACCCTCCAGGTCGCACTTTACTGCCACGGGCCATGCCCAAATCCTTTCCACAGGATATCAATATATATCTACAATAATAGTACGACGACGCTAAAACGCCGCCCTGGTAGCATAGGAGACAGCCCCTGACTCAACTATGAGCCGACACACTTGCCCACATCGGCAAGTCCTCGTCGCGTACAAGCGACATATCACCATGCACACTCTATCCCATGACCCTTCCCCATGAGTTCGTGCGTGCACATGAGCATGCATATGCAAACAAATGCAACTTATGCTTACCATATGAAAGCGTAACGATTAATTCACGTAATCACGAAACCACGTAGGCATATAGTCACATACACATATAGCACACAAGTTATGTGTTGTAGTTGGATTTCTACTTACCTGGCGTCCGTAGATTTCTAGCTACTGGTTCGGTGAACTCCCCTAGTTCTTGACCTTACGAAACAAACAATGGTATCAGTACTTTGTCAAATTACTTGGCTAGTTAATTCGCTAATTTTTTTAATATTTCGAACTAATTTTCGGCTTATAGCTCGGGACACTTGTAAACCCGTGAATTCTACCTGACTCGTGAACTAATCCTAGCCTCATATGATTTGTGAACTAATATAGTTCACTAACTTGCTATTGACTCATGAGGTTATATCGCGAACTTATGTAGTTCGAGAGGCGTACGAATTTCGTCTTTAAACTTTTTGCTAGCCGGTCTAGTGAAATTCCTAAAATTACATCCTTTAAACTCGAACAGGCTATAAAGTTAGTCTATAAATTATATCAGTTAACTACGTAAATTTTCGTTCCAAAATTCTATCTAATTCAACGTCTACCTGTACCGAAAATTGACCCTGAGGACACCGATAGGCAAATTATGATCGGGCGTTGAAAGAGACTATGCTCATTGGAATCGGAATATTTTTACTAATATATATTTTTTTTTATAACTTGAAACGATTTTCGTCTAAGGGGTTCAATTCGCGACTTGTGTGAAGTTCGCGAACTATCCTACTTCGCGAATTCCTTATAACTAAGCTTGGATTCGTGATGTTCACAATTCGTGAAATATCCTATAAGTTCGCGAACTCTATCTAACCTCTCTCTCAATTCGCAAACAATTCTACTTCGCGAACTCTATCTTAATTTGCAAACTATTCTACTTCGCGAACCCTCATTTTCCTTACCAATTCGCAAATCATCCTAGTTCGCGAAATTCGCGAACCTCTCATGGTTCGCGAAGTGCATTATATGGCTTATGGTTCGCGACTTGTCGGACCCGCCAACCTTTATTTCGCGAATCCATGCACGTGAAATCGCTTGAGTTCGCGAACCTCGTGCCGCCTATGATTCGCGATTCCGAGTTCGCGAAATTCATACTTCACGAACTCAACCACCCAACACTTCCTAATTCGCGAAACACTATCTTTGAAGATCGAAGTGCTACTTTTCTCACCAACAAAACCGAAGCTCAGTATGAACTATGGAACCTTAAAGTCGAAGCCAGTCTAGAATGGGCTTAACATATTTTCGTGTCTAATAATCTTTAAAAATGTGTTAACGCAACATTAAAAACACTTAGACTAAAGTTCAACATGCCTTCGAGCCTTAAATCGCACAATCCTTAATACGTAATACTTATATTCATGGTTAAACCTCTAAGGTACCGTATTACTTAAACGAGGACATGAAAGTTAGGGTGAGATCTTATACCTAATTCGAGCTTAGTGATTTCCTACTCTGCTTCTCCTCCTTCCTCGCTTTGGGCTTCCTTTGTTCCTCCTTCTATGGGGTTCGTGAACTTGAAATGGGTTTTAGAAAATTTTCAAGTTGTGAGGGATGGCGATGGGACATAAGTGGCGTGGAACTCCCTAGTTTAAGGAAAATATCCAGCTCTAATGGTTTGGGCCAAGCTTAAGGTTCTTCTTGGGCCTATGTATTTAATTCTAGCCCAATGTCACTTCTAGTCCAGCTTTTATTTTTTTTTTTGGCTCAATTTCATATTTCTAATTTTCGAAAATCCCTAATTAAACAAGTCACACGGTACAATCTAAGTGTGCTTATTTCCACCCAATAAGTTTAGCACGCATTTATAACATGAAAATTTCACATAACTCACACGGGCACGGAATAATTGCGCGAAATACACATAATTTAATTAACATTCACGCAAATTTATTGGCCCTACTATTCACGAGGACCCCGCGTCCAAGTCTGAGGAGGAGAACTTAGCCCTTATGGCCCGTCTGGACAACTCCGCGGACACCGAAACCTCAAACCAGACGGACGATGACGACGCATCCACCTCATCACGAGAGGTAGTCTCTCCTTCCACATTATTGACCATGTTAGAATCATATAACATAAAATACACTAACATGAAACGTGAGCAGAAAAGTATAAAGGAAGTAGAGGACAAACTTTCTAAGTCTCAGGAGAAGATTATTAGTCTCGAATCAGAACTTAGAAGCTCTAGTACTAAAATAGAAGAACTCACTAAGAGCCCACATTCTAGGGAGACTAGTCAACCTCAAATGGGGCATCATAATGAAAAGATTAAAGAATTAGAAGATAGGCTAGCAAATAACTACAATTGCTTGGTTAGGAATCTCAATAAGAAAGCCACCCTCAATTGTAGGATAACCGAATCTACCACTAAGATCACTAACTTGTAAGCTGAATTAGGAATATCGAATGCAAAAATTAGTGAACTTAGTAAAGAACTTGATGCCTGTCAAACCACTAAACTGACGGTAGAAAATAATTATGCTCTCTTAGGCGAGGAAGGTAAGAAATTATATGCTAAAATCAAGAAATTAGAAGATCTCTTTGTGAAAAGGGCACACACTGATCAAACTATATTTTTGAATCAGCCAAAGGACTTGGAATTCTATGACTATAAGTATGGCTTGGGATATGAGAACCCACGTAACCTGAAGAAAGTTGACTGCAAACAACTTTATGATATCTCGTACTTGTGGCGACCCTACTTTTCTAACTAGGATTAGTGGCGGATTTTCGCAACGTAAGTCGCGGAAGACCCGTCTAATAAAAACTTTTTCCTAAAAGATAATATAATACAATAAAATATTAGTTTACATAGTAGTATCTGTACAACGGGCGTAGCCCCAAAAATGTCAAAAGAACAAAAACCCCTATTATCGCTCCACAGGTCTTCATCCATGTACCGCCCCGCCCTCAAAAGTCCGTGGAGCACCGCCACCAGCCGCCTCAGTCTTGACGCGCGTCGGCGTCAGACTCAGTACCTACAACACGTAAACACTGAGCGATTTGCCCAGTAGGTGAATAGAAATGCATGTATGCACGTGAACGCTCATTCCCGATCCCAATATCTCACATGCAATGTTCACTCTTTCTTTTCCATAATCCTGTCTCAAATCACACAACACAGGGCCCTAGGTCAGACTCGACACCTCGCGCGCCCATAATAATAATATACGGAAGCTTACACTAGCAGCGTTTTGACGATCACGCAACTGCCCTGCTAGGCCGCTCTTCCGTAAGCGGTAGCCTACGCCGACAGCGTTTTGACGATCACGCAACTGCCCTGTCAGGTCGCTCCCTCCGCTGAAAATATAATCACGACGGTTTTGCACCTCGGGACGCTCACGCCCGAGTAGACAGATCGATCACGCCTGTCTGCCGTCAGGTGTCATACGAGTACCAACCTCGACTCCTCAACGAGTCAACAACAAATATCACAACAACTAGAACTACCCCGCTCAGCGATACACCAAATCATCACCGTTTCAGTACGGTATAAGTACTTCTCACCTCTGTAATAGGATATGCATATGCTATGCATATAATCGTGATAATACATGAAACGTGCGGAAAACACATAAATCACGTAATCATCAAAGCACATAAAAGCACGTAATTTAATTAAGTGTTTACGCATTGTAGATGAATAATTCACCTACCTGCCCTCCTGCTATTGTCAATCAAGGGATATGGTGGAATCCGTAAATGTCGAACCTCTAAATAAATAAATATTATTAGTATATGTGCTAGTTCTTGAAAACCTTAAATTTTAAAAATAATGAAATTCTTAAAAATAACTAAATCCCAGAATATTAAAAACCCTATCGCAAATTCTAAAATACCAAAAATTTATTAAATGTGGAACATTGTTAAATTATTGAAATTATGTTAAGTGTCGAAATATTTAAACATTGTCGAAATCTATTTCTAAAGAATGTCGAGACATATAAAATGTCGAGCTCGAACAAAATATTGAGTCATATAAAAATGTTGAGCTCGAATTCTTAGCAATATCGAAATGTTACATTAAAGATGTCGACATCTTTAATTAAAAAGAATTGTCGACATTTTGTGTTGGGGAAAATAAAGTCGAAGTCATCATATCGACATTTTATAAATGTCGAGCCCCTTCATGTGTTTATCGAGATTTTTGAAAGATAATATCGAGATTTTTTTAGGAGCAAATGTCGAGACTTAGCTTGATAATTAATGTCGATACTTTGTAAATGTCGAAGTGTTTGTATCAGTTTTAAATGTCGAAATGTTTCAGTGAGCATGTCGAGATCAACTCCTACAAAATGTCGAACTATTCCTACCAAAATGTCGCATATAAAAGTCGAGACCTATTCTTACCAAAATGTCGAACTTTTCCATTATAAGGTCGAAATTTATTAATTCATAGTCTATCACGATTATTCATTAAAATATCGAAACCTTCTAAGGACAAATGTCGAAATCTTACTCTAAAGCATTTTCGAAACCTTGGTACTGTAGACCTCGAGATTTTATCAAATTCTCACTAATGTCGTAACCTGTTATATATATCAAAACCCTTATCAATGTCGAACCTTATAGAAAGGTTGAAAATCTAAAGATCGGGATTCATCTACCCTAATACACTAAGTTTTATAGAGCACGACATCCCTCAAAACACCTCATGCTGTAAAATCATTAAGACTTACATCATCTTAACACCTTATTATTACAAAGTGAATTCTTATGAATTAGGGTTTTCGATTTATGTTAGCTTTTGAGTGTCCATTATAATCGTGACCCAGCCCTATATATTCTTAAAATATCCAAACAAAAGAAATAACTCAATATATATTATGAAATTTCATACCTCAATCGTTGATTAGTTTCTCTTTTGAAGTTAAAAGTTTGGTGGCTTCCTATCGTTTTCTTCTCCTTGCTCACGCTCTCTCTCTTTAACACTTGTTCTTGTATATCTTTTTGTTAGTTGTACTACTTGAAGATAAGTATCATACTTTTGATTTAATAAATCTGAAATGACTAGGCGGTGATTGTTACTTCCTTCCCACTCAAGCAACGAAATTTTAATCTTATCGTATAAAATCGTTTGGGCCAAAGTCATGTATTTAAACCAAGCTTAATATCTCAAGTCTATATTATCGATTTACCCACTTAATTATTGTAAGTCTATTATTATTATTTCCAAAAGTTCTTTAATAAAGTTTCATTTTTAATTTGAAGTCCTCCAACATCTATATTTTCGATTTAAAGTTTTAATTAATTTATCTCATGCTTCGTCCACAAAGTCTCATAATTAATCATGTCAAAACCCCGTATTTTATATTTTACGGGTATTACATCCTCCCCCCCTTAAAAGAATTTCGTTCCCGAAATTACGCCGACTGGAATAATTCGGGATAACGAACTCTCATATCATCCTCACGTTCCCACGTGGCTTCCTCAACTGATTGATTTCGCCACAACACCTTAACTAACGGAATTGTCTTATTCCGTAGTCGTTTCGATTCGTACATCAGGATCTCCACAGGCTTCTCTTCGTAACTCAAGTCGGGCTTGAGCTGTTGATAAAGAAGCTCATTTTGGATAACATGGCTCGGGTCCGCGACGTATTTTCGTAATGTCGATACGTGAAATACGTCGTGAACTTGCGATAGTGAGGCCGGTAACTCTAGTTGATACGCGACTTCACCAACTCGTCTGATAATTCTGAACGGGCCTATGTATCTGGGGCTCAGCTTGCCCTTTCGTCCAAAGCGTTTTACTCCTTTCATCGGGGAGATCTTTAAAAATACTTGATCGTCTTCTGCGAATTCCAAAGATCGTCGTCGATGATCTGCGTAACTTTTCTGACGACTCTGTGCGGTTCGCATCCTTTCTCGAATTTTTGTGACAGCTTCTGTCATTCTCGAATCATATCCGGTCCTAATAGGGCTCGTTCGCCGATTTCGTCCCAATGGATTGGAGAACGGCACTTACGCCCGTATAAAGCCTCGTATGGCGCCATTCCGATTGTAGCATGAAAACTGTTGTTGTATGAAAATTCTATGAGCGGCAAATACTTACTCCAGTTTCCTTTGAAATCGAGCACACATGCCCGTAGCATATCCTCGAGAGTCTGAATCGTTCGTTCAGACTGCCCATCGGTCTGGGGATGGTAAGCAGTACTAAACGAGAGCTTGGTACCCATTGCTTTCTGCAGGCTCTGCCAAAAGTTCGACAAAAATCTCGAATCTCGATCCGAGACTATAGAAATTGGAATTCCATGGAGGCGGATGATTTCCTGAATATATAATTCCGCATAGCGTTCCATGGAAAAAGTGGAATTAATTGGAAGAAAATGAGCCGATTTGGTCAGGCGATCAACAATCACCCAAATAGCATCGTGGCCTTTCGTTGTTTTGGGTAAACCAACGACGAAATCCATCGTAATATGATCCCACTTCCATTCCGGAATGGGTAGAGGCTGTAGGGTTCCACCGGGTCGCTGGTGTTCCGCTTTAATCAATTGGCAGGTCATACATCGGTTTACAAACGCTGCGATGTCTTTCTTCATTCCTGGCCACCAGTATGTTGCTCGCAAGTCTTGATACATTTTCGTGGATCCTGGGTGTACCGAATATGTTGTCGCGTGTGCTTCCTTCATTATCGTTTGTCGTAACTCCTCGTTGTTAGGTACATAAAAACGGTTCTTGTATAGCAAAGCTCCATCCTCTCGGACGTTAAAATCTTCAGGTAGTGCCTCCTTCATTTTTAGGTAGAGTTCGTCTTCTTCTTGTGTCTTCCTGATCTGTTCTAGCAGCGTGGGTTGGAGAGTTAGCGCTGCTAGTCTTTCCTCAACTTCGCCCAAATTAACTACCTCTATTCCAAGCTGATGTAACTCTGCATTCACCGCTTTTCGACTTAGCGCATCTGCGACTACGTTTGCCTTACCCGGATGATAGCTGATGACGCACTCGTAGTCCTTGACGAGCTCCAGCCATCTTCGTTGTCGCATATTCAGTTCCTTCTGAGTGAAGAAATACTTCAAACTCTTATGGTCTGTGAAGATCTCACATTTCTCTCCGTAGAGATAATGTCTCCAGATCTTCAGAGCGAAGACCACTGCTGCTAATTCAAGGTCATGGGTTGGGTAGTTCTTCTCGTATTCCTTTAGTTGTCGCGAAGCATAGGCAATCACCTTTCCGTTCTGCATCAGCACGCCTCCCAAGCCATTCTTCGAAGTATCACTGTATACCGCAAATCCTCCGGTCCCTGATGGTACTGTCAATATTGGGGCAGAGGTAAGGCGTTTCTTCAATTCTTGAAAGCTCTGTTCGCATGCTTCGGTCCATTTGAACGGAACGTTCTTCCTCGTCAAATTGGTTAATGTAGAGGCAATACTAGAGAAGTCCGCTATAAACTTACGGTAGTATCCCGCAAGTCCCAGAAAACTTCGGACTTCGGTAGGAGTAGTAGGTCGTGGCCAGTTATTCACAGCTTCGATCTTACTCGGGTCCACAGAGATTCCATTCCCAGAAATAACGTGTCCCAAGAAGGCTACTTGCTCAAGCCAAAATTCACATTTCTTGAATTTGGCGTAGAGCTGTTTCTCTTGCAGGATTCCTAAGATGGTTCGTAGATGGCTTTCGTGTTCATCTCTTGTTTTAGAATAGATCAAAATATCGTCGATAAAGACGATAACGAACCGATCGAGGTAGTCTTTGAAGACTCGATTCATCAAGTCCATAAAAGCAGCTGGGGCGTTTGTCAGTCCAAAAGGCATGACCAGAAACTCGTAATGGCCGTACCTCGTACTGAACGCAGTTTCCGGAACGTCTGCCTCCCTGATCTTTAACTGATGGTATCCCGAACGGAGGTCGATTTTCGAGAATACCGAAGCTCCTTGCAATTGATCGAACAGATCATCGATCCTTGGTAAAGGGTATTTATTCTTGATCGTGATCTTATTCAACTCCCTGTAATCAATGCAGAGTCGCATCGACCCATCCTTCTTTCGTACAAAAAGAACGGGTGCGCCCCACGGCGAAAAACTCGGCTGGATAAACCTTTTAGATAGTAGGTCCTCCAGCTGTTCTTTCAACTCTTTTAACTCGTTCGGTGCTAAACGGTAAGGGGCTTTAGAAATTGGGGCTGATCCTGGCATCAGATCTATCTTGAACTGTATTTCTCGATCAGGGGGTAACCCCGGGAGATCGTCGGGAAATACATCAGAGTATTCGTTAACTACAGGTACATCTTTTAGTTCCGGCTGAGGTAAGTCCTCCGCCTTCACTGCATATACGAGATAAGACTCACAACCTGACCTCAAGAGTCGTTGAGCCTTCAGAGCCGATATTCTTGGAATACTATTCTTATCTGATTTACCCGAAAAAGTGAATGCTTCTTCTTCGGGCAGTTGAAATTTAACGACCTTCTTGTTGCAATCTATGATGGCTCCATATCTTGAAAGTCAATCCATTCCGAAGATGACATCGTAGTCGTTCATCGGGATTACAATCAGGTCGGCACTCAAGTTCCTACCCTCAATAACTACGACGCATCCTTTCAGTACTTGGTTGGTATGCGTCGGATCCCCGTGTGGTAGAGTAACTACATAGTTGCATTCAGATGAGGTAGGAGATATTCCTACCTTCGTCACATACTTAGCCGACACAAATGAATGTGTGGCTCCAGAGTCAATTAGCACCGAAGTGGGCACGTTATAGATAGTTAACGTACCCGTCACAACAGAAGGGTTCGCCTCGGCCTCCTCATTGGTAAGCGTGAAAACCCGTGCAGGAACCGGTGGAGGTCGAACTGGTGTTCGGGTCGGGTTCTGGGGCATGTTCGTGTTACAGTTCCTTGCATAGTGCCCCATTCTTCCGCATCTGAAACACTGTGGATTTGGGTTGGGTCTGGGTTGATAACAGGCGCCGAAGTGGTAACGGCCACACTGTTTGCATTGGGGTGCTGGGTTTGGAGGTTTGCTCTGAATATTTACGGGTCCCTGATTCAGCGTCGGGCGCCAGTTCTGTTGGCCCTGGCGATTTCCTTGGCTACCTTGACCTTTGTTGAAAAATTGGCGCTTGCGGTCACTTCCAGGTCCTTGCTGACTCTCCCTCCTCTTCTTCGCCTACTGAGCTTCGGAAATCTGAGCCTCAGCTTGCTCCGCTATCATGGCCCTTTCCGCTACTTGGGTAAATTCCATCTGTCGGGCCCCCGAGATACTTAAGTCACGATAAAGCTCAGGTTTGAGGCCCGTAATGAACCTCGTCACCTTGAGTAGATTTGTCGCCACCATGTGAGGAGCGAAACGGGACAACTCCTCGAATCGACGGATATATTGAGTTACAGGCATTCCTCCTTGCCTGAGATTCATAAATTCTAGCATCCGTCGTTCCTGTTCATGGGCAGTAAAATATTTGCCGTGGAACAATTCTCTAAATCTTTCCCACGACATATTCGTCGGATCTTCTAGGACTTTAACGGTATCCCACCAGAATCGGGCGTTTCCTATGAGCATAGAAACGGCGCACAAGACCTTTTCATTCTCAGGCACACGACTATATATGAACATATCTTCTATAGTACGCAGCCAATCTTCCGCCACTGCTGGGTCCGTAGCATCAGCAAAGGTTGGGGGATCCATTTTCCGAAATCGTTCCCCTATAATTTCTACACGCGCTGGCTGTGGGGAAGGACGATGTTCAGACGAGCTATGATGATGGAGTAGCTCGTCGATTTGACTCGACTGGCGATTGATATGTTCCGACTGACGTTGAAGTAAATCGGTCAATCGTAGAATAGTGGAGTCCCTTTCATTTGGAGGGGACTCCGGTTCTGCCCTACGGCTGGATTCAGCCACATGTTCACTACGGGTTCTTGGCATTTTTCAACTATTATCTACAATAATTCATATAAAGCACATATCAGATAACCCATAATCACATAATCAAGCATTTAACTTACAGGCCAGGCTGGTTCTCCAAGCTTTTGAGTGGCAATACATGGACAGTCTTCAGAATCTAAAGCCTAAGCTCTGATACCACCTGTGGCGACCCTACTTTTCTAACTAGGATTAGTGGCGGATTTTCGCAACGTAAGTCGCGGAAGACCCGTCTAATAAAAACTTTTTCCTAAAAGATAATATAATACAATAAAATATTAGTTTACATAGTAGTATCTGTACAACGGGCGTAGCCCCAAAAATGTCAAAAGAACAAAAACCCCTATTATCGCTCCACAGGTCTTCATCCATGTACCGCCCCGCCCTCAAAAGTCCGTGGAGCACCGCCACCAGCCGCCTCAGTCTTGACGCGCGTCGGCGTCAGACTCAGTACCTACAACACGTAAACACTGAGCGATTTGCCCAGTAGGTGAATAGAAATGCATGTATGCACGTGAACGCTCATTCCCGATCCCAATATCTCACATGCAATGTTCACTCTTTCTTTTCCATAATCCTGTCTCAAATCACACAACACAGGGCCCTAGGTCAGACTCGACACCTCGCGCGCCCATAATAATAATATACGGAAGCTTACACTAGCAGCGTTTTGACGATCACGCAACTGCCCTGCTAGGCCGCTCTTCCGTAAGCGGTAGCCTACGCCGACAGCGTTTTGACGATCACGCAACTGCCCTGTCAGGTCGCTCCCTCCGCTGAAAATATAATCACGACGGTTTTGCACCTCGGGACGCTCACGCCCGAGTAGACAGATCGATCACGCCTGTCTGCCGTCAGGTGTCATACGAGTACCAACCTCGACTCCTCAACGAGTCAACAACAAATATCACAACAACTAGAACTACCCCGCTCAGCGATACACCAAATCATCACCGTTTCAGTACGGTATAAGTACTTCTCACCTCTGTAATAGGATATGCATATGCTATGCATATAATCGTGATAATACATGAAACGTGCGGAAAACACATAAATCACGTAATCATCAAAGCACATAAAAGCACGTAATTTAATTAAGTGTTTACGCATTGTAGATGAATAATTCACCTACCTGCCCTCCTGCTATTGTCAATCAAGGGATATGGTGGAATCCGTAAATGTCGAACCTCTAAATAAATAAATATTATTAGTATATGTGCTAGTTCTTGAAAACCTTAAATTTTAAAAATAATGAAATTCTTAAAAATAACTAAATCCCAGAATATTAAAAACCCTATCGCAAATTCTAAAATACCAAAAATTTATTAAATGTGGAACATTGTTAAATTATTGAAATTATGTTAAGTGTCGAAATATTTAAACATTGTCGAAATCTATTTCTAAAGAATGTCGAGACATATAAAATGTCGAGCTCGAACAAAATATTGAGTCATATAAAAATGTTGAGCTCGAATTCTTAGCAATATCGAAATGTTACATTAAAGATGTCGACATCTTTAATTAAAAAGAATTGTCGACATTTTGTGTTGGGGAAAATAAAGTCGAAGTCATCATATCGACATTTTATAAATGTCGAGCCCCTTCATGTGTTTATCGAGATTTTTGAAAGATAATATCGAGATTTTTTTAGGAGCAAATGTCGAGACTTAGCTTGATAATTAATGTCGATACTTTGTAAATGTCGAAGTGTTTGTATCAGTTTTAAATGTCGAAATGTTTCAGTGAGCATGTCGAGATCAACTCCTACAAAATGTCGAACTATTCCTACCAAAATGTCGCATATAAAAGTCGAGACCTATTCTTACCAAAATGTCGAACTTTTCCATTATAAGGTCGAAATTTATTAATTCATAGTCTATCACGATTATTCATTAAAATATCGAAACCTTCTAAGGACAAATGTCGAAATCTTACTCTAAAGCATTTTCGAAACCTTGGTACTGTAGACCTCGAGATTTTATCAAATTCTCACTAATGTCGTAACCTGTTATATATATCAAAACCCTTATCAATGTCGAACCTTATAGAAAGGTTGAAAATCTAAAGATCGGGATTCATCTACCCTAATACACTAAGTTTTATAGAGCACGACATCCCTCAAAACACCTCATGCTGTAAAATCATTAAGACTTACATCATCTTAACACCTTATTATTACAAAGTGAATTCTTATGAATTAGGGTTTTCGATTTATGTTAGCTTTTGAGTGTCCATTATAATCGTGACCCAGCCCTATATATTCTTAAAATATCCAAACAAAAGAAATAACTCAATATATATTATGAAATTTCATACCTCAATCGTTGATTAGTTTCTCTTTTGAAGTTAAAAGTTTGGTGGCTTCCTATCGTTTTCTTCTCCTTGCTCACGCTCTCTCTCTTTAACACTTGTTCTTGTATATCTTTTTGTTAGTTGTACTACTTGAAGATAAGTATCATACTTTTGATTTAATAAATCTGAAATGACTAGGCGGTGATTGTTACTTCCTTCCCACTCAAGCAACGAAATTTTAATCTTATCGTATAAAATCGTTTGGGCCAAAGTCATGTATTTAAACCAAGCTTAATATCTCAAGTCTATATTATCGATTTACCCACTTAATTATTGTAAGTCTATTATTATTATTTCCAAAAGTTCTTTAATAAAGTTTCATTTTTAATTTGAAGTCCTCCAACATCTATATTTTCGATTTAAAGTTTTAATTAATTTATCTCATGCTTCGTCCACAAAGTCTCATAATTAATCATGTCAAAACCCCGTATTTTATATTTTACGGGTTACAGTACTTGGGTCTCGGACTAACTTCTCTCATGAAATTTACTAACGCAAAAGTAATCTATGAAGAAGAAGAAGCCAAGAGACAAGTGTAATACCCGTAAAAATTTAATACGGGATTATTTCAATAATTTTCGAAATTACAAATTTTATCTTCGAACAAGATCAAATTTCTTTTTGAATTGGGCCAAAAATTTACAATTCGGCCCAAATTTTTAAATGGGCTGAAAATGAGAAATTAAAGCCCAAATCTATAAAAAAAAATAAAAAAATAAAAATAAAAGAGGGAGGGAACGAAAATAATTGAGGTGGGTAGAAAGATTCTTTCATGATGACTAAGAACCCACATGGCATGTTCAATGTTTCCTCCATGCATGTGAGGTAGGGTCTCTTTGAAATAAACAAGTACTCTATAACAACTAATACACATGGAGCAAAATAAATAAATAAGAGAGAGTTGAAAAGAGAAGGGGAGGGTGGCCGAGAGAAAGAAGAGAAGAAAGAGAAAGAAAGAAAAAAAAAAAGAAAGGGAAGAAAGAAGGGGAAGAGGCCGAGAGAGAGAGAGGGAGAGAAGAAGAAGAAGAAGAAGAGAAAAGGAAGGAAAGGAAAAGGAGGAGGAGAAGAAAACTCTCCGAAAGCACGGGATCGAAGCTCTCGGGTCGGGATCACACGACACAACCCGTTACGTAGCTCTTTACGGATTAAGGTAGGTGAAGATCAACTACATACGTAAACAAAATAGGAGTTGTGAATTTTTACGTGATACATGATTTTTTGAATTGTTCACGTTTATATGCTAATAATTTATTTGTATGATCTTTTTGATATATGATTTACGTGTGATTTCGGCCATCTCTACAAAATTGAGAGGTTTAGGGAGATAAAATATATTAGGGTTAGAAAAGTAGAATAGAAATTTTAAGGGTGGATTTAATTAGATTTGGAGAATTTGAGTATTAGTGCAAATTAGGGTTTTCTAGGGTTTCTTTAAAATTTAAGAATCTAAAATAAATATTCTATCTATTGGTGTGATTGTGTAATTTTCGAAAGATATGGTGTCAAATAAACAATTAAATCTCGACTACGGGCCTCTATGTAATTTTCAAAATTTCCGAGGAGTTAAATAAATATTTTTAAAGTCGATTAGGGCCGCTTGTTACTATTTTAGGTGCGGTTGAGACCGAGATGGGGCCGTTACCACATGTCATTGTTATAGTTACGGTTGAGACCGAGATGGGGCCGTACTATCATGGTATTATATGTCGTTTATGCGTGGATTCCGAGTCTAGCCTAGGGCCCTGTTTTAGGAGTTGAGAGTTGTTGTAGGAACGAGCGTATGCTCGAAAGTTGTCGAGAGTGCATTGGTGAGGTGTCAGGTTTGGGATGTGAGAGCATTTGCATTCATGCATATTTTCATCTACTGGGCAAAAGCTCAGGGTTTACGTGTGTAGGTAAGGCGGCTGATGGCGGTGACTCCACGGACTTTTGAGGGCGGAGCAGTACATGTGACGCGACCTGTGGAGTGATTTAAATTATGTTTCATGTGTTTACATTTTTGGGCTTCGGCCCAATGAATAAATGTGGACCTCGTGAGAACAATATTGAACTCGTGTATATTTGTATTCATACGTTTTAAAAAGATTTAATTAAATGGGCTTTCCGCTGCTTACGTTGCATAAATCCGCCAAAATACGTATTTAGGAAGCCGGGTCGTTACAGTTGGTATCAGAGCCTTAGGTTATAGGTTCTGAAGACTGTCCATGTACTGCCGCTCAAAAGCCGGGAGGACCAGCCGCGTCTGTAAGTTTTACGCTATTATATGATTATATGTTAAATACTTATGTGCTTTCCTGCCTATGTTACGTGAATATAGATAACTAAGAAAATGGTTAGAGGACGAGGAAACAATCATCATGGAGAATCGAGTCGAAGGAGCAGATCTGAGTCCCCGACTAGGGAGCAACATACTATTGACCGTTTGACCGAGCTGATTCAACAACAAACTAATCAAATCCAGGACTTGATAAATCATCGGAGCTCATCTGAGCACCGTCCACCTCCACAGCCTGATCGTGTGGAGATTATTGGGGAACGATTTCGAAAACTCAATCCCCGACCTTTTCTGATGCTACTAATTCGGCGGAGGCGGAAGACTGGATTGGTACCATCGAAGACCTCTTTGTTTACAACCGAGTTCCGAACAACGAGAAAGCGTTATGCGCCGTTTCCCTACTTCGGGGAAACGCTCGTTTTTGGTGGAACACCGTCAAGGTGTTGGAGGATCCGGCTAACATGACATGGGAGCGCTTTCGGGAACTCTTCCATGATAAATATTTCACTGCTCACGACCAGGAGCAGAGGATGTATGAATTCATGAACCTAAAGCAGGGGAGTATGTCAGTGCCCGAGTACATCCGCAAATTCGAGGAGTTATCTCGGTTTGCTCCTCACCTCATAGCCACCAATGCTCTGAAGGTGACGCGTTTTCTTTGGGGGCTGAAACCCGAGTTCTATCGGGATCTAAGCGTGGCGGGAGTGCGCCAGTTAGAGTTTTGACAGGGGACGGAACGGGCATTGATTGCGGAGCAGGCGGAGGGAGTTGTGAGGGAGGCCCAGGAGTCTAGTCGGAAGAGGGAAGCTCCACAAGGAGGCGGAAGTTCCAAACGGCCATTCTTTGGAAGGAGTCCAAACAACAGCGGCAACCGACCCAATCAACAGAACTGGCGTCCGACGTTCAACCAAGGAGCGAATATGAGGCCACCAAATCCAGCACCACGATGCCCACAGTGTGGAAGAAATCATGTCGGAGTTTGTTTCGGACAACGATCGGTGCATTGCTACCAATGCGGGCAGCTCGGACATTACGCTCGAGATTGTCCCAGAACTCAACAGCTATTTCCGCACCCGCCACAGAACCAACCACAGAATCAAGTCCGACCACCGTTGGTGCCAGCTCGTGTCTTCGCACTTACGAACGAGGAGGCGGAGGCCTTACCGCCGGTGCCAGCTCGTGTCTTCACATTGACGAATGAGGAGCCGGAGACCAATCCGAACGTGGTCACGGGTATGCTGAACATATTTCATTCAACAATTTTATTTGACTCTGGGGCCACACACTCGTTCGTGTCGTCTAATTTTGTGGCTAGAGCGGGAATTTATCCCACTCGTTCTATGTGCAATTTCGTGGTGTCTCTACCCCACGGAGATCCGACAAGGACGAATCTAGTTGTGGAAGATTGTCCTGTTAGAATCGAGGGAAGAGATTTGAACGTAGATCTGATCGTAATCCCGATGAATGATTACGATATCATTTTCGGGATGGATTGGCTTTCTAGATATGGAGCTATTATCGACTGCTCGAAGAAAGTAGTCAAATTCTGCTTGCCCGAGGGAGAGGAATTTGAATTTTCGAGAAAGGCGAATGGTAATCCAATTCCTCAGATATCTTCTTTGAAGGCTCAGCGACTCGTAAATTCGGGTTGTGAAGCTTTCTTCGTCTTTGCGGTGAAAGCCGAAGAATCCTCTCAGCCGAAGCTTGAAGATGTTCCGATCGTAAATGAATATCCCGACGTGTTCCCCGATGACCTTCCAGGACTACCACCGAATCGAGAAATTGAATTCTCCATCGATCTCATGCCAGGAGCTGCCCCGATCTCTAAAGCTCCATATCGGTTAGCACCGAATGAATTACGAGAGCTCAAGGAGCAGCTTGACGAACTATTACAGAAGGGCTTCATTCGACCAAGCTTCTCACCATGGGGAGCTCCGGTATTGTTCGTACGGAAGAAAGATGGGTCAATGCGACTTTGTATCGATTATCGCAAACTTAACAAAATCACGATAAAGAACAATTATCCATTACCGAGGATCGATGATGTATTCGATCAGATACAAGGGGCTACAGTATTCTCGAAGATTGATTTGCGTTCCGGCTATCATCAGATAAAGATTCGTGAGGCAGATATTCCAAAAACAGCATTCAGCAGGAGGTACGGCCATTACGAATTCTTGGTCATGCCTTTCGGGCTAACGAATGCTCCAGCAGCTTTCATGGATCTAATGAATCGGGTCTTCAAAGAGTTTCTGGACCGATTTGTAATCGTATTTATTGACGATATTCTCATCTACTCGAAGACGAGAGAGGAACACGAAGAACATCTGAGGACGGTCCTTCAAATTCTTCGAGAAAAGCAGTTATTTGCCAAGTTCAAAAAGTGCGAATTTTGGTTGGAGCAAGTGGTCTTCTTGGGGCACATCATTTCAGGAAACGGACTTTCGGTGGATCCCAACAGGATAGAAGCCGTGAATAATTAGCCACGACCGACCACTCCTACGGAGATCAGGAGCTTTCTCGGGCTTGCTGGATACTATCGAAAGTTCATTAAGGATTTTTCCAGCATTGCCTCGACACTCACGAACCTGACGAAGAAGAATGTCCCATTCAGGTGGACGGAAGCTTGCGAGCAAAGCTTCCAGGAGTTGAAGAAGCGATTAACGACGGCTCCTGTTCTAACGATTCCCTCCGGTACCGAAGGCTTTTCGGTGTACAGTGATGCCTCAAAGAATGGCTTGGGGTGCGTATTGATGCAGAACGGGAAGGTAATCGCATATGCCTCCCGACAACTGAAACCGTACGAGAAGAACTACCCAACGCATGATCTAGAACTCGCAGCCGTGGTGTTTGCCCTAAAAATCTGGCGCCACTATTTATACGGGGAACGATGCGAAATCTTTACCGATCATAAAAGCCTAAAGTACTTCTTCACACAGAAGGAGTTAAACATGAGGCAAAGGCGATGGCTCGAGTTGGTGAAAGATTACGACTGCGTGATTAATTATCACCCAGGAAAGGCGAACGTAGTCGCAGATGCTCTGAGCCGTAAATCGGTGAATGCAGAATTGTGCCAACTCGAAGTTGAAGTGATCAACTTCGGGGAGATCGAAGCGAGACTGGCAGCATTAACCTTGAAGCCGACGTTGTTGGACCGAATTCTAGAGGCACAAAAAGATGACGAATTATATCTGAAGATCCGAGCGGAACAAGACAAAAGTGTTCAATCGGAGGTCGAATTTCGAGACGACGGAAGTTTACGGTTCCGAGGTCGTTTATATGTGCCACACGATGAAGAAATCCGACGAACCATACTGACAGAGTCGCATACGACGATCTATTCGATACATCCCGGTGCAACAAAAATGTATCGAGACCTGCAAAGAAATTACTGGTGGCCGGGAATGAAGAAAGATGTGGCCGCTTTCGTGCAACGATGCTTGACATGCCAGCAAATCAAGGCAGAACATCAAAGACCGGCGGGAACGTTGCAGCCCTTGATGAGTCCTGAGTGGAAGTGGGACCACATCACGATGGATTTCGTTGTGGGATTACCAAAGACGATGAAGGGCCACGATGCAATCTGGGTGATCGTGGACAGATTGACGAAATCGGCCATTTCCTGCCAATTAGTCAAACATACTCCATGGAGAAGTACGCCGAGCTGTACATACAGGAAATCGTAAGGCTCCATGGGATTCCAATTTCGATTGTCTGGGATCGGGATTCGAGATTTCTGTCTCAATTCTGGGTGGGTTTACAGAAAGCCATGGGAACCAAATTGTCCTTCAGCACGGCTTATCACCCGCAGACTGACGGGCAATCGGAGAGAACAATTCAGACACTTGAAGATATGTTGCGAGCATGCGTTCTGGATTTCCGAGGGAGCTGGAGCAAATACCTCCCGTTGATTGAATTTTCATACAACAACAGCCACCAAGCCACAATCGGAATGGCGCCTTACGAAGCCTTGTACGGACGCAAATGTCGGTCCCCAGTTCACTGGGATGAACTAGGCGAGAAGGCGTTGTTAGGTCCTGAGATGGTACGCGAAATGACCGAAGCTGTTGAAAAGATTCGGGAGAGGATGCAAACGGCCCAGACTCGTCAGAAAAGTTACGCTGATAAGAGACGGAGGCCGTTGGAGTTTGAAGAAGGCGACCGGGTCTTTTTGAAGATATCACCTATGAAAGGTGTGAAGCGTTTTGGGAAAAAAGGGAAACTCAGTCCGAGATATATCGGGCCATTCCCAATTTTGAAAAGAGTTGGAGAAGTAGCGTATCAACTCGGACTCCCTACATCGCTCGCTCAAGTCCATGATGTCTTCCATGTATCCACGCTACGGAAGTACGTCCCGGATCCAAGTCATGTTGTGCAGGGCGAATCGCTACATCAACAATTGAAGCCGGACTTGAGCTACGAAGAAAGGCCGGTGGAGATCTTGATGTACGAGGTAAAACGCCTTCGGAATAAAAACATTCCCCTTGTGAAGGTCTTGTGGCGGAACCAAGTATTGGAAGAAGCCACATGGGAACGAGAAGACGAGATGAGAGAAAGATACCCCGAGTTATTTTCCGTACTGTAATTTCGGGGACGAAATTCTTGTAAGGGGGGAAGGATGTAATACCCGTAAAAATTTAATACGGGATTATTTCAATAATTTTCGAAATTACAAACTTTATCTTCGAACAAGATCAAATTTCTTTTTGAATTGGGCCAAGAATTTACAATTCGGCCCAAATTTTTAAATGGGATGAAAATGAGAAATTAAAGCCCAAATCTATAAAAAAAAATAAAAAAAATAAAAAAGTAAAAATAAAAAGAGGGAGGGAACGAAAATAATTGAGGTGGGTAGAAAGATTCTTTCATGATGACTAAGAACCCACATGGCATGTTCAATATTTCCTCCATGCATGTGAGGTAGGGTCTCTTTGAAATAAACAAGTACTCTACAACAACTAATACACATGGAGCAAAATAAATAAATAAGAGAGAGTTGAAAAGAGAAGGGGAGGGTGGCCGAGAGAAAGAAGAGAAGAAAGAGAAAGAAAGAAAAAAAAAAGAAAGGGAAGAAAGAAGGGGAAGAGGCCGAGAGAGAGAGAGAGAGGGAGAGAAGAAGAAGAAGAAGAGAAAAGGAAGGAAAGGAAAAGGAGGAGGAGAAGAAAACTCTCCGAAAGCACGGGATCGAAGCTCTCGGGTCGGGATCACACGACACAACCCGTTACGTAGCTCTTTACGGATTAAGGTAGGTGAAGATCAACTACATACGTAAACAAAATAGGAGTTGTGAATTTTTACGTGATACATGATTTTTTGAATTGTTCACGTTTATATGCTAATAATTTATTTGTATGATCTTTTTGATATATGATTTACGTGTGATTTCGGCCATCTCTACAAAATTGAGAGGTTTAGGGAGATAAAATATATTAGGGTTAGAAAAGTAGAATAGAAATTTTAAGGGTGGATTTAATTAGATTTGGAGAATTTGAGTATTAGTGCAAATTAGGGTTTTCTAGGGTTTCTTTAAAATTTAAGAATCTAAAATAAATATTCTATCGATTGGTGTGATTGTGTATTTTTCGAAAGATATGGTGTCAAATAAACAATTAAATCTCGACTACGGGCCTCTATGTAATTTTCAAAATTTCCGTGGAGTTAAATAAATATTTTTAAAGTCGATTGGGGCCGCTTGTTAGTATTTTAGGTGCGGTTGAGACCGAGATGGGGCCGTTACCACATGTCATTGTTATAGTTACGGTTGAGACCGAGATGGGGCCATACTATCATGGTATTATATGTCATTTATGCGTGGATTCCGAGTCTAGCCTACGGCCCTGTTTTAGGAGTTGAGAGTTGTTGTAGGAACGAGCGTATGCTCGAAAGTTGTCGAGAGTGCATTGGTGAGGTGTCAGGTTTGGGATGTGAGAGCATTTGCATTCATGCATATTTTCATCTACTGGGCAAAAGCTCAGGGTTTACGTGTGTAGGTAAGGCGGCTGATGGCGGTGACTCCACGGACTTTTGAGGGCGGAGCAGTACATGTGACGCGACCTGTGGAGTGATTTAAATTATGTTTCATGTGTTTACATTTTTGGGCTTCGGCCCAATGAATAAATGTGGACCTCGTGAGAACAATATTGAACTCGTGTATATTTCTATTCATACGTTTTAAAAAGTTTTAATTAAATGGGCTTTCCGCTGCTTACGTTGCATAAATCCGCCAAAATACGTATTTAGGAAGTCGGGTCGTTACAACAAGCCAATATTAAGGCTGAGATTCCCTTTTCTTACATCGAACTGAATCAACGCGACAAAACTTGGGTACCTCCCAAGGGCTGGAGCCGAGTCGATTTACTTGAAGATCATTCGAAAATTGAGGAAGTTCAAACTCATCATTCTGAATATTATCTCTACAACCCTCCCATAGTTAAGAAAATAGAGGAGTTAAGAGTCAACTTAGTAAAAGAAAGAAAGGATTTTGAAGCGGAAAAGAAAAAATTCCGAAAAGAGATGGAAAATCTCAAAACTACCTCTATCTCAAAAGCCATTTCTCACGCATCTCCTACAGCTGAAAATATCATTCTGAAAAGCGTGAAGAAAGAAAAAGCGCTTTCAAAATATCAAAATATTAAAAATAATCAAAAAAATTCTAACTCTAATCATGCTTTGCTCACGTCTACAGGTAGCGTAGAGCCAGCACTAGAGTCGAAGGCGACTGTGTCTAGTCTAAAAATAGAGAAGGAGCTCGTAGATTTGACTGCTAATAAAAATTTATCTCCTCCTGTAAAAATAAAAGACACTCGTAGAAATAAAAGAGCTGTTTCCACTCTCAAAATAATTGCTTCTACCTGCTCTTTAAAGCCTATGTTAGGATAATTAATTGATTGTGTCAATAGTTTAAGTCTTGGGATTAATTTTGTAATTATCTTTAGCTTGGGCTTTAGACAAGATTGTAATTAATTAATATTTAGTGATTGGGCCTTAATATACCTAGGGTTAATGTGGTATATAAGGTGTTACCAACTCACTTTTGAAAGTAATCAAAGATCAAAGGCTTATCCAAATTTTTCACACACTACACACACTCAAAGGTGAGAATACTCCCTTTTCATTCCATTAAAGCCTCTTTGATTCCTTGTTTGGTGCATTCGGGACCAACAAGTGGTATCAGAGCAAACGTGGATCGATCTGCATTGATTTGAATCCAGTTTCGTTCGATTCCAAGAAAGATCAAAGGTGTTTTTGGGCAAAAAAATTATTTTCGGCATTTCGAGCTTGTTTTGGGGTTTTGATGCTTCGTTTTTGTGTTTAAAACCTTCCCCCAGATCGAGTATATGCCTAAAATGTTTTTAGAACACTTTTGGATCAGTTTTAACGAGTTTTGAGCAAGATTGAAGCAAAAACTTTTCAGAAAAGGACATCTCGGCCATTCTCTGTTTTTGGTCGATTTGACCTATTTTTTGGTGTTTTTAGCTCACAAATCGGTCGATTATGTGTTTAGGGAAGAATTTCTGAAGGTTAGGATCAAGTTTGAGCGATTTTGGTTGAGATTTGAGTGAAAACGGACGGTTTTCTGGGAAAGATTCGCGACAAGCAATGGAACAGTACTTCGGTGTTCTTGCCCGCGAAACTTTCTGAATCGTTCAAATCCGCGAAACTTTCTGAATCGTTCAAATCCGCGAAAGTTTCATATCCGCGAATTTAAATCCGAGAATTTTTAAACCGCAAAAATTCACTTTCACTGCATTTTTCGCAACGGCCTATGCTCAAATCCGAGAATTTTCAAAACCGCGAAAATTTTACGTTCACTGCATTTTTCGCAACGGCCTATGCTTAAAATCCGAGAAACTTTATATGCGAGAAAGACTATTCAAGAATTTTTCTAAGCCGCGAAACTTTCCAAAAATCTGAGAAATTTTCGCAGGTCGAGAAATTTTCAGCCGAGAATTTTTAAACCGCGAAAATTTCACTTAGACCCAATTTTTCTCAACTTCGTACTCTTTAAAATCCGAGAAACTTTATACCCTTGAAAGCTGATTCCGCGAATCTTTCTGAGCTGTGAAATTTTTCTTTCAAGACCGAGAAAATTTTGAACTTTGCGAAAATTTTTACATCCGAGAAAGTTTTCAAAGCCGAGAAAATTTATCTAATTTGAGAAAGTTTTTTTTTCAATACCACACCTCTTTCAAATCCGAGAAAATTTTCTAAGACCACACGTCAACTCTCGATGCGAATTTTTTTTTAACGTGCGAAATTCTCTTGTGAAGCTTTAAAACTCTCAACTGAGAATCATTCTCACATGCGAAATTTTAGAATCCGAGAAAATTTCGAACTGCGAATTTTTTTTGACGTGTTAAGACTTTTTCTCGTGTTAAAATCTCCTTGGGTTAAACTTTTCTCAAACTTATTTAAGATTTGATCCCAACACTTCAGTCCTAACACCCTAGACCACATTTGACATAAAATTTGTTTTTGCTCCTCAAGTCTCGATTTAAATTCCTAGAACTTCTCCTAATTTCAAGATTTATTTCTCTTCCACACATTATCGACCATCACACACGCTCACTTAGTTCTAGGAAATTCTTTAAACAGTTTTATTCTCAAAACTCTACTCATTCAACTCGTATTTCTCTTATCGTTCGTTACTAACTCTCTTATCTATACAAGATCAAAACCACGGACGATTCGACTGCACCAACCATGTCTACCACGAATGACATCTCCACAGTGGGCTCCGACACCAGGCCTCCGATGCTGCGACAAGGCGACTACAGCATATGGACAAACCGGTTCCTCACGTTCATCAGGAACAAAGGCGCACCACTCTCTCAATACCTTCTGGACTCCATATTCAACGGCCCAGCACAGTTCTGGACAATCATCCCTGCACAGCCAAACGCAAACCCTCCCATGGATGAACGCCGCACTCCAAGAGGTCCCATCAATGAGGATGAACTGGCTCGCGTACAGGCCGACGAGACTGCCAAAGGATACCTCTTCCAGGCTATGGGCAACGAAGTCTATGCTCACATCGAGTGCTGCACAACTGCTAAAGAAATATGGGATGAACTCGTAGAAATCATGGCAGGCACAACTGAAAGTGCTCAAGGGAGGAAATCAGCCTGTCTCTCACAGTATGAACACTTCCAAGCCTACGAAGGAGAGGAGCTGCGTGACACGTACCTCAGATACCTGAAGGTCATCAATGAACTCAAGAAAGCCAGGATCTCGAGGGACAAATTCGATATCAACAACCGCTTTCTTGGAAGCCTCAAACCACAGTGGGGCAATGCAATCGTGATGATGATGCAGAGTAAGGACCTCTCCAACACTTCCATCCATGCTCTTTACGACAGTCTGTCTGCCTATGCTCCATACGTGAAACCTCAGTCCACCAACACTCGAGTCGACCCACTGGCCCTCCTCTCGAACAAAACCAATGATCGATCTTCCACCACTAAGACCAAACAGAACAAAGGAAAGCTACCAGCTGTTGTATCTGACACTTCTTGAGGATCCGAAGCTGATACAGAATCAGACGAAGATGTTCGTGATATACGCAAGCAACTGGCAATGCTCACTAAGTTGGTCTCAAAGAAGATCGGGAAAAAATCCTCATCCTCTTCCAATCGCCAAAGAACCTATAGCGGCACCAAAAAGACCACTCCCACAGAGGAAGCCAAGCCAACAAAGAAAGAAGAGGACTCCACACCTCAAAAGTCTGTGAAGTGCTTTCGGTGTGGAAAGATAGGCCACTTTGCCAAAGAATGCCAGGCCCCACGCGTGAAGGACTCCGGCTACTACGACCGTAAGGCCAGAATGACCCGCAAGGTGGAAAGTGGGAAAGCTCTACTCACCGAGGAGGCTGAATGGGTGAATGACACTTCAGAAGACGAGGAGCCTAAGGATGAAGATTGCTGCATGGCAAGGCTGGTCGAACATGACGAGGACGAGGAGATGGATCACACCGGTGAAAACACAGCTAATACTCCTACCAACGCTGAGTCTGAGGTACGAATCTCACACCTCGATGATGTGTTTACTCACCGACACGCCATTAAGAAACCCACCGTAGACGCTAGGGATTATGATGAACTTAAGCTAAAATTTGAAAACAACTATGCCTTACTTAGTCTAAAAGTAGAAGAACTTGCCTGTGCAAACGAACGTCTAATGGCCTCTGAAGCTTTAGTCAAACGTCTGCAAAGCAAGAACAAACAAAGTGAGACTAAGGTTAAGGAAACTACACTAGCCATTAGTTCATGTGAAACTTCTCGCCTCCTGACGGCCTCCCAATATGAACTGCTTACGAAGGAAAGAGTTAGGCTATACCGCAAGGTGAAAGAACTTGAAGAGCAACTTCACCTTAGAAACGAAAACTCACGCATTTTATGCCTATTGAACCAACCAGTGGAAACAGAATTCTACAACGCACGGGGGGGGATCGGACGGTCTAGCAATTGCAATCCAACACCGCTAACAGTTAAAAGATACAACATGTGCAACACTGCATTCTTGCAAACAGGAAATGGTGCTCCCCCGCAGCTTAAGCCATTTGTGAGATCATCCTCCGCTGCCATCTCAGAAGAAACAAGAGAACAGAACATTCATTGGGCAGAAATCGCGTATGACTACACAGAGTTGAACAATAGAGATAAGACTAAGGTATCCTCACTCTCGGAGGATGTCGAAACCTTACTCCCAAACAAAGAACAGGAAGTTGCTTTTCAAGATGTGCTCTCTCGCACTTACATCCCAAAGAAACTACTACTCATAGCAGAACTAGAACGACAACTAGAAGTTGAAAGGAAGGCCTTTGCAAAAGAGCGAGATGAGCTACTTAGCAAAATATACACACTAGAAAAATTTCCCAATACGAACTATCCCTCCACATCGAGTCAAGTACCCGATTCTCAAACATGTAAATGTAAGAGGACGGCGAAAATGACTCCTGAAGCTGACATATGTTCTAACACTAACTCTAGTATTCTTATGGATACAGGGAATGTGAGTTCGACGTCTCTGGAGGGCAGTACGTATCAGACAAAGGCGAATCCACTCTTCGATGACAAGAAGAAAAAACCATCCTATATTCGTCCTTCCTCTCTATGTACTGAATCCCAATATCCTAAGGTCATAGACAATTATGTTGCCAAAACTTATCTTTCTTTTACCAAACTTATGTCTATGTGCTGTTGCAATGATTTTGTTCTCCCACGATTTCATGAATATGAAACACATGAACACGCAACACTCCGACCTCGCAAGCGAACCTTCTCTACGACGTCTTGGAATTCTCCCATCTCGCCAAAACCTAAGGTCAAGCGAAAACGTCTCTCGTCGTCAAACGCAAACTCACCTACTACTCGCAAGCCAAAGGCGACCAAAACCGAAGCACGAAACAACAACAACGTTACCCACGTCAATTCATGTATACGGCGCCAAACATGCAAGCACGAATTAGGAAAATATGGGTTAGGAAAACCACAATCCCGCCTAATCAAACAAACGACAAAGGGAAACCTAAATTAGAATCAACACAATCTGATTTAGAATCCACATTTCCCATTAAGCGCATGAAAATTTTACTTGTATCACAAGAATGCCCCGTCAGTAAACGGGGACCCAACATTTGCTAATGATTGCAGGTCTGTCATGTGTGGTATCTAGACTCGGGTTGCTCCACACACATGACGGGGAACAAGGAGCTGCTGAGCAACTTCTCCGAGCGCTATCTCGGAAGGGTCTCCTTCGGAAACAGTCAAATGGAGCCAATTCTCGGAACTGGTGATCTCGTCCATGACAAACTGACGATCAAGGGCATCTCTTACGTTGAGGGTTTGAGCTACAATCTCTTCAGCATTGGTCGTTTCTGCGACAAAGGATACAAGGTTCTCTTCGAATCTGACATCTGCAGCATTATAGATGCCTAGGGACTGCTCAATGAAGGTTCTCTCGACAGGAATATGTGCTCGTTTCCAGGCTACACCTAAGGAATCCCATCTCACTGCTGTCAAAAGGATTCTCCGCTATCTCAAAGGAACACCCAATCTGGGTTTGTGGTACCCCACTCGATCGGACTTCAAACTGGTTGGATTCTCTGACTCGGATTACGCAGGATGCAAGATGGATAGAAAAAGCACCTTTGGAGCTGCACACTTCTTGGGCGGTAAACTCGTGAGTTGGTCGTCTCGAAAACAAAACTGTGTCTCAACTTCGTCGACGGAGGCAGAATATGTCGCCGCCGCTAGTTGTTCACAGCTTTTGTGGATGAGAACCCAACTACGAGATTTTAATTTTCATGTTGATAAAATTCCCATTTATTGTGACTCAAAAAGTGCCATTGCGATGACCAGTAATCCGGTACATCACTCAAGAACAAAACACATAGATATTCGTCACCACTTCATCAAAGAACATGTTGAACAAGGGACGATTGAATTACACTACGTCACTACCGAAGATCAACTAGCCGACATTTTTACAAAACCGTTGGATGTCAAACGATTCCAACACCTTGTAACTATGTTGGGCATGTTGAATATTCAGCTGTGATCAATCGACCCTACATGAACTTTGATAAAGTGTACATATGTCCTCTCACTTTACTTCATTCTCTATGTGTCTTCTAAATTATGTCTTTTGAGGGGGAGTTTTCGATTAAGGGGGAGCTTCTGATTTTTCCATTATTTAAAAAGGGGAGTTTTCGATTAAAGGGGAGCTTCTGATTTTTCCATTTTTTTTAAAAAAAAAAAGGGGGGGTTGAAATTTTAAAGTTTGGTCAAACAGGGTCAAAATTGGACCAATTGAACTCCAATTGGACCCAATTTTGACCAAGTCCGCAAAAATCAGATCTGGATCCAATTTTGACCAAGCCCACGAATTTCGGCCCATTAACTCAAAATTTCGCATGAACAGTCACAAAACCCCTAAAACCCCAAAACCCTTAACGTTTTTCACAATCCTAAAAATTCCCGAAAAAAAAAATTCAAAAATTTCGCAACCCTTTTCAAAAATTTCTCAACTCCTCGCATCGTCGTCGTCGTCAAATCTGCATACAAAATCTGTTTCCTGCTAACTCCATTGTCGCAAATCAGCTTTTTGGTATTAATACACCTCAAATAAACCAATTTCCGTTCGTTTTATCTTGTTTTTGCCCCGTTTTGTTAAATCTGTTAGGTTAAAATTAATTTTTCTCGGCTTTAAATAGGACGCATGTTAGGTTTTTGGTGTTTAAAACCCCCAAATATGCATTGCCTGTCCAATTTCGAGTCGATTGAGTCCAGATTATTGCATTTTGGTTAAGATTTTGAGTAGGTCTAAGACAAAAAATCATTGCGTCGTTTCGCACGTTTTCGCACAGTGTTCTTCACCGAGAAAATTTTCAGAAAATGCTTTAAACGGTAGATTTCGCTGCTACAGTGAGCAAGGCCCCGCTAAATTTTTTTTTTCCGAGAAATTTCTTGCGCTACAGTGAGTGAGGTCCCGCGAAATTTTATCCGAGAAATCTCTAGCGTTAAAATTTTTCGCTGCTACAGTGACTAAGGTCCTGCGAAAATTTTCATCCGAGAATTTCCGTGTGTTAAAACTTCGCTGCTACAGCATGTGAAGCCCCGCGAAATTCTCATACACATCACTTCATATTACATATTTTCGCATCTTCACTATTTCGCAACTACAGTGACCCAAAATTTCAACCCCAGAATTTTTATCACTTAAGCAGATTTTCTTCAAAGTTCCATCACTCTGCGAAACTTCCATATCACTTGAGAAAATTCAAAACTTGCGAAATTTTTGCTAACTTGAAAACTCTGTCTACCTGCGAAAATTTAATACCGTTTTTAGAACAATTTTTCACCGCGAAATTTTTGGATTACATGCGAAAAAATTACACTAAATGCGAAAATTCTCACGACATGTCTATGTGCTATAACTTGCGAAAATTTTCCAATACATGCGAAAACCTACTCTATCTGCGAAAATTTTCTCGGCATGCCTAGACATTATAACCTGCGAAACATTACCACTACATGCGAAAATTTCCTCTGAATGCGAAATTTCCTTGCTATATGCGAAAACTTACTCTGAATGCGAAATTTCCTTGATATGCGAAAATTAACATTACGTGCGAAAATTATTGAACAACTTGTAAAAGTCCATAACCTGCGAAAATTTTCATACATGCGAAATGTTACTCTAAATGTGAATTTTCTCTCGACATGGCTATGTGTATAATCAGTGAATCTTCCCATTGCATGCGAAAATTTTGAACAACTTGCGAAATTTCTTAACGTGCGAAATTTTTTTTTTCCCATGCGAAATTCTACTACATGCGAAAATTGTCTTCGGCTAGCTCATTTACCAAACTTTTCGCATATCACATAAACACCTTCAATTCAGAAATTTTCTAAGTATTGAAAAATTTCGTTTTAAAAAAAATGTCGATGTTTTCGTTTACAATTTGAGGCTGCTTTCATTGTTTCATCCACGACTTACTTATGTCCATGTTCTCACGATTTAATCCGTACTAATCATATTACAATTACTGTCGACCACAGATATGACCAATAAGGATCAAGGTACACTTGAAGCACTTGAGGCGGCTGCAATCCAAAGGGACATCGCTCGTATCGAGCTCAACACGCTCACCTATGTCCCACCAATCGAGCAGGTCTTCCCAACAAGTCAATGGGCTGCCTTGATTCCCAACAATTACATGGTGGACTTGGACAGCTTTCGGTGCGATGCCCCCATTATTATAGAAATCCTCAAAGGGCACCCACTTCGCCACGCCCTCACTCATGGCGAGCCAGAAGCACAAGTGTATCTTCAACAATTCTGGCATACGTTGCAGATAGCTGGACCACTCCACCTTGCTAAAAACTTATCCGCCATAATTGATCAAGAAACGGTGGTCCTCACTCGCAAGATAGTCCAAGAAGTGTTTCAACTCCCTTTCTACTCACCATACGACCCGCTACCAACCCATGAACAACTCATCGAGGACATAGACAGACTGGGCTATCAACTAGAAAACAAGAAGAAGAAGGGCCCACTTGTCCTCAGTGAAGTCACCACCCGCAATCTACCTCAACCCTGGCGAACGCTGTACCTGCTGGTGAACAAATGCATGTCAGGGAAGCATGCTGGTCAGGACCGCGGAAACTTTCAAATCCTCACCATCCTAACCGGCATCGCCCACAACCGCAAGTACAACTACGCCGACATCATGTGGATGGATCTCATCTCCATGATCCAACGTCGCGACCGGGAAGTCGCCAAGGGAGTCACAAACCGCTTCGTCCCTTACATGCGGTGGCTCCCAGCTCTCATCAAAAATTTCCGCTTGCACTCCACCAACATTCGCATCCGCCCGGCAACGGAACACTTCCTAATCCCCACTGTCGAGAAGTTCGCCAAGAAAAACACTCCGGCGAAAGATCAACACGCAATGATAATCCCACACGACATTCTCGCCTATGCCGACCCGACCAACCTGCACGTCCGAGAATACCGTGCCTCCACAGCCTCTTTCCGCGAAAGCCCTCATCCACTATCCACTGTCCCTACGGCGCAGATCAACTCCACTGCTCCTAACCCCGGGACTAGCCAAAACCCCACCACCACCTCCAAAAAGTCATCGAGTCGCGCCGCATCCTCTTCCACCCGCGTTCCGAAAAAACGGTCGCGTGAGGATGACGTAAGCCACCGCACGGAGCGTCGATCGAAACAAAAACACGATCGACCTCCTCAGCCACAGATAAGCCGAGCCGAACCAATAGGTACAGGAGGTGATGTGTTCACCTCCCGAGTAGAAGACGTGGCATCTGGCTCAACCAAGCAAACGACCCCACCAATCCACTTATCTTCCTCTCTACAGGAAGATATTTCATTCCACGAGGAGCCACGTATGCCATCGACATCCCGCTTGGAGATAGTCGATGTTGAAACAAGCAGTCCCTCGCCTCAGACTGTATCCTCTTCATGCACATCGAGTATAGTGCCCTCACTCCCCATAATTTCTTACGTTTCTAGGACACATACACCTTTTACCGCACTACAGAGTCTTCGTGATTCTGTCAGAACGCTCGGTGATGTCTCTGTGACTGAGAGCGAAAGACCTAGCACGGCCAACACCACAACAACCGTGAGCCTAGGCCATCATTCGCTTGAGTCTGTCTCATCGATGATGCCAACGGGAAGTCTGAGTGACCCCGTCTTTTCCCGTCCTGTGCAAACGGGCGGCCGATCGGCTATCATCTCCGATTCGGTGACAGTTGGATTTCTTCGTGATTCCAACTTGTTAAACTTACCCCAGTTCGTGACTGAGACCGCGTTAGAGACTCGTCTTCAAGAGTTTGCAAAGACTCTTGAGGCGTCTATCCTCGATAAAGTCTACGCGCGTCTCGATGCGTCCACCATCGACAAAGGCAAAGGTGTGGCCCCGGAGACGCCACCACCAACTCAAAATGTGGACGCTGAAGCTGTTCTCTCCTCCATCTCCGCAAAGGAACTCTTCCACATCCTACGAGCAAGATTCGAGTCAATGGCGGAACTCGACGAGGAGGAAGAGCAAATGAAGAGGATAATGACTCAACCGATGGCTTGCCGCACTCAAGGCGAGTCGAGCGCGATCAGGCGCGACGATCAAGACGATGATCAAGATCGCCACGAGGGGGAGAATAGGCCGCAAGCCTCACAAACTCAAGGACCCATACAATCGACGCCGCCCTCCTCCTCTGCACCTGAAACGACGCCCGCAACAGAAACCTCACGCCCTACTAGCCAAAAAGCCCACCCTATCAACCCCGAGTCACTAGCCAAATCACCCTCACCTCCACCTACTACCGTCTCCGAACCTCTAACTGTCACATCGGCATTAGAGACCACTACCACACCGTCTCCACCCACCATCTCAAAACCTCTAACTGTCACATCGACGTTAGAGGCCACCACCACATCTCCACCACCCGACACCCAAATCATCCTCGCCAAAACCATCACCACAACCGAGCCACCAGAATCTCCACCACAACCATCCCCACAATCCACAAACTCCTCCGACGCAACACCCTCGCCACCACACAGCCATACCCCTCTCAATACCGATTCCAATGTAGCTTCCGAGGATGTCTACTGCGCACAGAACGAGATCGAGGCCTACATCTTCAACGATGAATGGCTCTACACACCCGCCAATGCAGTAGCAGCCAGGAAGTTGGTGGAAAATGCTCGACGTCTACTAAAAGAAGCTTCACTCACGTTGATCAACACTGCAGACAACGAGAACGGAGAGGAATACGGCGCTGAACCCGCCGAACTCGAGAACATCCTTCAATATCAAGCGCAGCACGCTGAGGCTTCTCCTGCTCAACCGGATGTGCCCACGGCGAATATACCAGAAGCACCGTGGGAAAACAAAGATCACCGCGCCATTTCAAGAAGAGATCAGGAAGAGGATCTGGCGGTGCAAGGAGCAGATCATAATGGCCTTCGATGAATACGAGCTAATGAACATCCAGAACTGGAGCGAAGAAAAGAAGAAGCACTATCGATGGAGTCTTCTTTGCCACAAGTGCACAAAGAGGACGCTGTCCAATGAAGAAAACATTGCTCTCGAAATGAATCGGGCCCCCATCTGCAAAGTCACTGACCTCCGTCAAGAATCGAAAGGACGTGTTCACTATCCAGTGTTCACGGTGATGAGGCAGGACGAGAGCTGCTGTGAAGTAAGCGAGGCAGACTTCAAATTTCTGTGCTTAGGTGATCTGTACAACATGCTGGAATCCATGAAGCAGTTCAGACTCGTCCTCAGAAGTTCGAGACATCTCGTACGGGCTGAACTGGTCACCATGGGCTACATAGCTCTCAAGCGCCATATGCTCCGACAGGTCAGATTCTTCGCCACCCATGATCTGCAAATGGCGGTGGAGCACAACCTGAAGAAGGTGAACCTAACTCGCCCATCTTTCAAGAACGCGGACGACTACCGAGAAGGCGATGTGATCGACGGAGATGATCCGGCTGTCGCCTACTCGAACTACAAGGGAAAGATGAGGCTGCTGCGCTGCTCCGAAGTGGCAAAATTCTCAGATGGGACGCTCACCATCATCCAAGACAAACTCATGAGGATTTGCCGCATCCTTTCGGAAGAAGATCGACACTGCCGATCCAAGTTCGCGAAGTTCATCGACGCTATAGCTGATCGAATGGTCCTTCGAAGGAATCTCCGCGCCTTCGAGTTCAAGCTAGGACTTCGCGAAACACTAACACGCTAATCCATCATCACAACGCCCAAGATCCAAGACTCCCAACAATTGACACAAAGGGGGAGATAGTTAGGATATTTAGTGATTGTGTCAATAGTTTTGTCTTGGGTTTAATATTGTAATTATCTTTGTAGCTTGGACTTTGGACTAGAATGTAATTATTTAAATTTTTAATGTTTGGGCCTTAATATACCTAGGGTTAATGTGGTATATAAGGTTTTACCAACACTATTTGAAAGGTAATCAAAGATCAAAAGGCTTATCCTATTTTTCACACAATACACACACTTGAAGGTGAGATCCTCTCCCTTTTCATTCCATTAAAGCCTCTTTGATTCCTTGTTTGGTGCAATCGGGACCAACAACGTTCCAATTCTTAGTTGCAAAGCTGGAATGTTGAATCTCAATCTCTAATTTCGATTATGCCTCCCTACGGTTCACTAATTGTCTATCTGCTCTATTTAATTTTTTCTTATTCTGTGTGTGTTTCTTAGTTAGTTAGAATTTTATTTTTGCTTTAGGTTTTACTTTCCTTTACAAATAAGTTTTTCTTCGATTCAAATCAGTCGATGTAGCGCCAATGCTGATGTCACTACATCGAGGGGGAGAAATGTTATATCCATGCATCGAGGGGGAGTAAGTGATTCGTTTATCTTTTAAGATACTCAATAGGCATTTTATTTAGGGGGAGTTTGGAAGATTCTGGTCCACTTGCGAATATTAAAGGGAGTCTTTATTTAAGAAATTCAAATATTGAGGGGGAGTTTTCAACGATTCATAAAATCTTCGAAATGCGAACAACCCTCTCAAACCCATAAGACTCTCAAAACACATAAAACACTCATAATACGCAAATTACTCTCAAAAGCTAGTATGCCCTGTTAAGACCCAAAACAGAATAGTGAGTAAAGCAACTAATAAGCACAAAAGAAGAAAAATCTCAAAGACCAGCATATCCAAATTATGCTCAAACTTACGCCTAAATTCTGCTTGTTCTTTGACTTCTTCTCTTCTTCATGCTTCTGCCAACTCATCTGTATGTGCGAAAACGAGAAAGTACGAGATGAGTAAGTTTTAGACCTAAGGTACTTAGGTGTGGTTTGAGCCATGTCTATTTATAAGCACGAAGTGAACTAACGTCATTTATTGTCCCGACATAAAGACGAATTTTGACCTGAAGAATCAACGCCGTAAAAGAAAACGATAATTTCTTCTTGGATTATCGGATCTTGCATCACGTAAATCGATTTTGAAAAACTCATAGATTTGATGTTATCTTTGTGATTGATCGTGTCAAATTGGTGGTATTAGGCTAATTATTAATTTTTGTGTTGTTGATTAGTTGAAAATTTTGCACATTAGATTAGTATTGATTTGCAAATCTACATTTACTCCTTTCAAAATTTAGATTGTGAATCAACACTTGTATTTCTCCAATTTCTTCGCTTCGGGAATAAATTCTGCCCTACACCCAATTCGCGAATCCTCCAAATTGGATCCGTCAAATTTTGTTATTCAATTCGCGAACTCAACTCAGTTTGCGAAGTCTCAATTCGCGAATCCTCTCAAACTTCGACTAGTCAACAACTATTTTGCGAACTCACAGCTTCCAATTCGCAAACTATCCGATATGCGAACTACACTGATTTCGCGAATCCTCTATGGGGCCTTAATCTCTATTTCGCGGCCCAAATTTCAATTCGCCGAAAAAAATCTCTCGGCCCGCGAAATTCACTGAACGTAATTCTAATTCGCTAAATACACATTTCTTTTCTGCGAACTCCGAACTCGTAAAATTTCCCAAAATTCTCACCGTCTCCTTCCCAAATCGATTCGCAACACTCATCGATCTTCCCAGCTTTCACACTAACTGTGCTTCATCATCCTTAAAACACTCTCACACACTCAACAACTTCGTAGGGGTAAGAATAACAATCTCTAACATTGATTTGCAATGTTCGGATTTTACAGGTTTGATTATTATGGCGAATAGGACTTCTCGTGCTGATTTTGGCAAAATTAGTTCATCTTTCTGTTTAGGGCATTCGATTCTTCAGTTATTCTTGAATATTGTCGTCATTGGTTACTTTAGATTTCAGTTCTTGGGTTTGTGTGCTTTAAGAGTGTGTTTCCGTGAAAAAGAAATTAGGTTTCTTAAGAAATTTACTTTTTGATCTTTCAAATCTTGTTTCGCGAATTGAAAATGTATTTTGTGAATCCAATTTGTCACTGACTTGTCAATTTGCGAATTGTTATTTTCGTGAATTACAATTTTTGACTTCTTTGACCTAGTCAGTTTCCCGAATTCTAGTCCGCGAATCTCCGTGTTTGCAAGATGGGATTCGCGAACTGAGGTTTAACGCTGGACAATTCGCAAATTATCGAGTTCGCAATATGTAATTCGCGAAACCTTTTAAAATAAAGCTCGCGAACCGAAAATATCACGATTTCAAATTGACTTAGTGAATTTGCGAACCGAGCTTACATTGTTTTCAAACCAATTCGCAAAACATAGTTAGTAAACATTTGAAAATTTGTTACAGACCCGCAAACCTTCGAGTTCCCAAATTTGTAATTCGTGAACTCCGTCGCAATCAAGTTTGCGAACTCTGTTAACTCAATTTTTCAAACAGATTCGCGAAACATACTTAGAAAATTTTCAAAGACCTCGTCAAAAACGTTATTGGGCGGAATAGTTTTGGGCTGAAACAAATGAGTATAAAATGAATTATCTTTTAAGCCCAAAATCTTCACATAAGTTTTATTCCTAATCTCATTTTCTTTCGTGTTGCAGTTTAAACAGGAATTCCCGGTGCTAAAAAAATGACGACACCGACAGACCTCGTTTACTCAACCTCAAAATGGATCGTGATCAGAGACAACAACTGCCAACTCGACTTAAACACTTTCAAGTGTCAAGAAGAGATCATCCCATCCATTTTGAGAAACCACTATCTTGGATACGCCTTCTCAGCATCAGTGCAAGTCCCTACTGTCTACCTTCAATAATTTTGGGGGACAACGACTACCAAAATTGCTCAGGACAACAACACCTACTATGAAGCTCAGATTGCAAACTAGACCGTCAGGATCACCAAGGAATTCATTCGACAAATCCTTCGGATGCCAAGTCAACCTGAATATGAACATGAGGCATCCGAGGATGAGCACATCGCCGATACGATCAGAATGGGTTACTACTGCTCTCTCGAGTTTGTTTCCCGTTTTCAGCAATCAATATCCCACATCCCTGGCGAACTCTTTTTGCAATTGTCAACAAGTGCTTCTCACCAAGCACTCAGGCTGGGACAGACGCAACCTCACGATCCTTCGAATCTTCCACAGGATCGTCTTCAGGAAAAATTACGACTATGCCAAGCTGATCACATCAGACCTAGACGATCAGCTTCACCAGAGATCGAAGTCCAAATCAAAGAAGCCACAGAACCTGCCCTATCCCCGGTGGTTCTCACTAATGATCCACCATTTTATGACCACAACACTGGGGATACCACCACTACCAGAAGAAGAAAACTACGGCCCGCCCAAACTAAAATTTCTTCAAAAGGGGAAGACAGACGAGAAGTACTCATGCACAACCATGCTAATTCCACAAGTCTTATTAACCCTAGCCAGCCCAGACAAAATCGAAGCCTACTGCCAGAAATACAACATCCCCAACCCCATGACTCAGGAAAACCCACCTGAGTCTGACCCAGGGGTTAGTGAGAGAGAGAGAGAGAGAGAGAGAGAGAGAGAGAGAGAGAGAGAGAGAGGAAAACAGTGAGAGCCTGAGAGAACCCTCAGAACAACAGATAGCACCTCAACAATCCCAACAGACTTCCCAACAAACCATCCCAGAACAACCACTCGAACAACCACCACTGCCTGAACAGATTGAACAACATCAAACAGTTGTTCCTGAAATATCAACGTCTGAAGCCCCTCAGTCAGAATAGGCCGGGTCAACCCATAGGATAGAAGACGTCGTACTCGACCCAACAGCGCACGAACAACCCCAACCCAACCATTCACTTGTCTCCCAACAGACAAGTGTCTCAACATACACAGAACTACCCCAAGCCCCAACCAGCTCGGTTCCTGTGTCCGAACCAGTCAAAGAGATAACTACCTCTCCGACACAGACCGAGTCTCAGCCTGACAAAAAGGCCTCAACGTCCATAGAAGCGCCCATAATTGAAGCACTTCAAGGATTGGACGGAAGTCTCGAGGATGATGACTTTAGCAACTCATCATCTGAGAGCCACCGTAGAGGACCTAGTCCTGTACGTGTGCTAACGGGAAGTGGCCCTGGTGAAAGCTCCACTCAAGCCCGTCTTCCTAACGAGGTCGTAACGACCCGAGCACCATCTTCTAAAGATGTGTCGCAAGGAGAGATCGGAAGACCCAACATTACTGAAGTCCACTCGACTTCAGTTGACGAGGGCCACCGTACAGAACCTAGTTCTGAACGTGTGATAACGGCTAACCCTAGTGGCGTCGGAGCACCCTCAGCAACTCTCCAAGCTGTGACAGCGGCCTACCTGGAGAATCGCCTATTTGAGTTCTTTGAATCCGTCACCTTACCAGGGGTTCAAGGACTCACTAGGGATGCCATGCAATCAGCCTCCAAAGACAAAGGAAAGGCCCCAATGGTAGAACAACCACCGTCACAGCCTCGCATTATCTCATTACCACCACCACGAGTAACCCGTGAACCCAATCCATATCATATGCCTCTATTTCAACTCTTCGACATCGGAATCTCTCGCCTTCTTGAACTCGACATCAGCGGACTCCATCAGAAGAAGAATTGTACCAAAAGCTGATTGCGGGTGGAGTCATGCCTCACCCGACTACCTGCCGTCAAGAGGCCCAAGTCAGAAGCGTTGTCATGACGATCCTGATGACCAAGATCATCCTGAGGGGGAGAAGAGGCCGAGAACCAAGTCTCCGGTCGTTCGCGGCGGACGAGTACGCGGAGTTCGAACTCGTGGAGGCGGTTCTTCCCAACCATCCAATCCACCACCACCACCAAGGTCCTCTAGAGGCAGACAAGCTACGCCATGGCCGAACCAGACAACTTCCTTTGGCGTAGTCGAGTCTGGCTCTTTGAGGACCTCCAGCCAGTCAGTCCAAACAACCACAACCCCAAATCCCCAAGCCTCAGTCACTATCGAAAATCCAACCATGCCAGTCGAAGAATTGTACAATCCACATGATGTAGTGGAGAAATACATCTTTGGCGAAGAATGGAGGACTCATCCGACAAATCCGACTATGGCCAGAAACTTAATGGACGATGTTATATACTTTCTTTCGAAGGCAAGCATTAGTCTTGTCCAAATTGAAGAAGAGGAGCTCAATGAAGGTGAAGATTATGAAGCAGAGATACCTGAACTTCCCGAGCTTCTCCGACACACGGTCATAGACGAAGATTGCCCCCCAGATAAGCACAAAGGAATAGACGAGCTGAAACTTCCATGGAAAAACGTGAAGGTGAATGCTCTATATCAAGAACAAATATGAAAGAAAATCTGGAGGAGGGAGGATAAGATCTTGAAGAAGGATGAGCTTGAACTCAGAGATCTAACGCATCCCCCACGATCAAAAGCTATTCAGTATCTGCTCTCTATCCGTCGAACACTAATTTTCAGAGGAAAAGGAACGAATGTGGAAGATCTTCGAAAACTAGAGGCAAAACGGCCCAGAATCAGAGAAATTCTGACAGTTCGAAAGGAGCGCTTCGGAGACATAGAATTCCCTATCTACTTAGTACCACGAGAAGATGAGTCAGTCGAAGAACTGAATGAAGGCGATCTCTCTTATCTCATAGGTGAAGATATTGATCAATTAGTAGGGGATTACAGGACGCTTGGGGTACTCAGAACTCCAGAATTAAGGATGTGTTATGCTTCATTGAAAAGATTCATGCTGCGCCAAGTCAAGTTTAACGCGACACATGACCTCCAAATGGCACTTGAGAGCAACATGAAAAAGGTGAATCTCACGTAGCCCTCCTTTGAAGCACCTAAGTCAGACAGCTATGAAAAAGGCCATAGATTTGTAGGAGAAGACCCTTCAGTGATCTACATAAACTACAAGGGAGATAAGAGACTGATGAGAACTTCAGAGATCCACAAGCTCAGCGATGGAACACTCCGTATTATTCGAGATAAGCTAAAAAGGATCACTGAGGAAATGAGAGAAGAAGAATATGAAGTGCAAGAGAAGTACCATAAAATGATAGAAACCATCTCTGCCGAAATTTCCTTTCGCAGAAGGTTGAGATAATATGAAATAAGACTTGGACTTAGAAGATCAGCCTACGAGCTTCTGGAACCTCGGCCTCCTCCTTGCTCAAAGAAAAAGAAGAAGAAGTGAAGACATAGAAGATAGGCTTATATGTAATTTGGACACTTAGGGGGGAGAATGTTAGGAATATTTTAGAAGTGTCCAATATATTTATTCGAAGTCTTGCTATTTCTTTATGATCTATTTTATACGCTTTATTGTACGTAGATCGGTTGTCGTTATAATGGGCTTGTTAGGGGCCCAACGGGCTTAAATACCTTCCAAGGTATTTAAGCTTAAACCCTAACAAGGTTTTAACCAAGTTTTCCATTTGCTAAAATCTCACGTATTCAACACTAAACCTAAAAAGCATACTATTCACATTCTACAAAGTTTTAATCTGTTGAAGTGTTCTTGGATAAACTGGAATTACAGGAGGTGACGATTTATCATGGGTGTTCGATTCGGGCATTCAATTCTAGAGATCTTTGTTCGATTTCGTCTTGGGTATTTTTATTCAGTGTGTATATTTGTTCATAACTATTGAAGTTTGGTTAATTTTTGTCCAATTGGTCCTTAAGTGCTAGACCTGTTGAACAAGACCATGTTGAACCAACATGACGCTCATCTTTAATCTCCATAGCGTGTGATCGTTCAATCCACCAAAGTTTTATGCTGAGTTTTGCTGACTGGAACATCTCAATAGCTCACAACACCAATTGTTGAATCATTAGATAATTTTATAATCAAACTTTGTCTTTTGAATATATGTTGCATATTAGGTATGACACTTTTTGGGTCATCCGTTACATATAAGTTCATTCGTCTTTGAATATTTTGATTACGAGCATTTTTTTGTAGTGATTGCCTATGTAAGTTTGCTAGGCATGTATTTTTTTGATACGATGATAAGTTAGGATTCTACGCTATTTTTATACGCCGTAAAAGCGTATTTTCGATCGTTACTTATTATAATATACTCGAATATTATACATTTGCATGCATACCTCTCGTTTGACAGATATCGAACAAATAATCGAAACGGAAAGATTCGAATGTCAGACGGGCCAATAAAATCAAGACCGGAAACCACGGAGTTCACACTTAATAAGTCAAGGAAGTAGCTCAAGCAAGCAAAGAATCACCGCGCGTTGTCATGCATATGCCTTTAGCACTTCGGGACCCTTTGTGTAATTTTCAGAAGTAATGTGGCGAATCTGCAATTTTACCACTTAATTCTATTTTGAAGAACCTATTGGCGTGGGAAGCAAGAGAATCAAGGAGGAGATTTGATTTAAAAAAAATCAAATCAGAAATGAGATTTTCTAGGGATAAATCAAGATACGAAAGGAAATCTTCTAATTTCTATTTAAAGGACCAAAACAGAATAGAAATGGGAGCTTTGGGATACGTCAGAGAAAAAGAAGCAGACTGGGGACGGCTTAAAAGAAAACCAGTGAATACAGCGAATAAAAAAGAGCTCTTGACGGCGAAAAGAAGAGTCGAGGGCTGAGAACGTACGGCTGCAAGAAAATACAAACGACGGCTAATAGTGAGACAAGTCGAGCACCGTAACGAGGGCGAATTTCTTACCTTTTAATATTTCATTTTCGACAATGTTCTCTTTTGATTCATTGTCGTTGTCGTTTATGAATATGCTAGCCTAGTTTCTTTGTGATTGAGGCCGCGTGAGGCCGAATTATGACTACGTATTAATGCTATTATTATCTTATTTAATCATATGATTTAAGTTATATGTTCTTATTTGAGTTTATTGACGTGTGTGTGATCGGCCACCGCGCACACGATTCTTGACCTAGTACGTGAGACTGGAAAGGTGATTAAAAAGGTTTTATCAAAATATCGAATATCACTACGTAAAATCGATCAGAGATGGAATTCGGTTTCGTATGTGTGGTTTCCGAGACCTTAGGCGTCGAAAGCGCCTAAACTCGGGAAATTTCAGGAAGATCAAATGCACGTGTAGGAACTACAGTCATATAGTAATATAGTTGATTGATTCGCTATTTACGTAGGGTTGCTAGTTACGTGAATAACGGGTAGCACATATATTAGAAAATTCCACCTTGACTTAATTCACGTTGATTAGATAGATGAGATTGCATGAAGACTTAGGAATAGTGCCGAGCACGTGTCTTGATCACGTTCGTCGTTAATTGCTCTATTCTCATTTATTTTATTTGCGTCTATTTTATTATTTGCACTTTTATCTCTTTTAACCAAATAATCAAAACTTATCCCTTAGTCTAAATTAGAATTAGAAAGATTATCTAGAATTAATCGAGTTGTCTTTGTGGATCGATACTCGGACTTCGTCCGTTTTAATACTTGCACGACCTAGTACACTTGCTAGTATTTGAGCGTGTCAAGTTTTTGGCAACAATGTAAAAGGGGTATAGGGTACAAGCTATAACAAATACAGACTAGAAGGTACGCTAAACATATTAAAATTATACGCTTACAGCCATATTATGAAATAAATACCAAAACTCAAGTCAACTATGATATATGACATCAATCTGACACAATAACAGTATCTGACATGTCAGTAAATAAATCTGAATAAATTATCATGTCAGAATAAGTATTATGTCAACTCATATCAAATTTAATTTTGGTACGGTAAAATACTCAACTCTGATACAATATATGTTGAAACAAAGATACCATCACAGTATGTTCAATGGTACATTATAAATGATACATTCGGTACATATTATTACAATAAGCATTTTTTTTTGTTGCAATTCGAATTGATTTTATTTTTGAAACTATATTTCTATGTGTATACAAGTGATATATTTCACTATATATCATATTTGATGGAGTAACCCCAAGACTCATGAAATTTATATTACAACGCCAAATTTATATATTAGAATAATTTACTACATCATAGTATAGATGATTGTTAAAATGAGGTGTTCAACTTATTAAAGTTGCTTTTGTTGAATATCCTAATTATTTTTTTATTTTAGGGCTTCAACTTATTAGTGGACGATCAGGACTCGTCATTTTAGAGATTATGTTGATCGATAAAAATTTATACACTAACTGTACTTATCTTGGTATGAAAGACTACTTAAATATGGTACATTAAGTCTCTATCGTCAGGTACAATCTTAAGTTGCAGATGTACGATTTATTCGCTAAAATCGATGAAAAATCACTTTAATATACGTAAATAAGTTATAAGTTTTATTTCATATCATATGCAGCGGATTAACCCTCAAAGTCGTGGGTTTGTAATTTAAATTCAAACTCCACTTGTAAGATGTTTACATGATCCTTCTCTTATTATGAAATTGGGATTTTGAATACAAAATTATGCAAGTACGTGTTAAACCATCAAATTCGATATCCGATGAAACATATCATTTATCTACATATAGAAATATTGTTTTTTTTTAAATTCGAATTGCCACGAAAAACGCATACCTAATAATATGCACAAACTAATCAACTTACATCCAACAAAATCAATTTATGCACAAACTAATCAACTTACATCCAACAATGATTAATATAGGCAATACGCTATATAGATACAACTTCTCTACAAGTACGATATATCCAATACTTAAGAAGGAAACTATTGCATCTTTCAGCGCCCGAAAGTACATGCACATTTTGGTTATATTTGATATTGCCTCGTCGACGTTTTATTGGTACTCATCAATGATCAAATGGGTTGGAATAGTTACCACACAATTCTTACGGATTTTCATTCACGCCCAATAAACAAAGCAATTCTTTAATCATTAACGTAGACTACGAGATCATAAAGATAAAATGAAACGTAGGTATGTAATGGAAAACTAAAGACTCATCGTACCATAATCTCATGTACTGTACCAACTTATATTATTTACGTTGTACCAGAATAATGCATAAGGTATAAAAATATGCACATAGCGTATTAAAAAGATACATATAGCGTACCAAAAATAAAAAATTTACAACACTAATTGATATTACAAACTGAAGCTTGAAACGGCTGAATTTAAATTTCAATAGGTCTAATCGAGCAACACCTAAGAAAGCCCCAAATTATACATAAATCCCCAATTTATACCTAAAAAGCCTCGAATTAAACATATGAAACCTTATCAAAACTTAATAATCAAAATTGAGACCTAAATACTCTAATCCGAGCAATTACTATATAAAAACACAAATTGCAGCACCATAACAGATTCGACGAAAAAAAAGTAAAAATAACAAACTTAAGGAAATGAGAAATTTTGACACCCGATGACGTAGACGATTTCCTTTAGAGTGCCTTCGTGGAAGCAATTTATTTTGTGTGTTTCGATTTAATGGTCGATGAGAGTGGAACTTTGAATTTGCATGCGGGTACTCTTTTAACTTCTGAAGATATCGATTGATTGATCTTTTTTCTGTTTTGTTTTTGTGTTTTAATTAAAAACCAGGTATAGTTGTAATATTATAAGTTCTGAGGGGTACTTTTGTCCTATTAGTACTTACGTGATAGCATAGTTTTGAACTGGTCCTTAGGTGATATTTTTTTCTTATAAGGGTGTCAACCGATAAAAAATTTGGTGAACATATATGCCTATATACAATTATTAAAAAAGAGGACTGAATTTATAATATTTTATATTCTTGAGTATTTAAGTATAGATAAACCTTTAAAATAGATATGGATGTGATTTCGAATCGTACATCGAAAAACTAATTTTGTATTTGTCTTTTATGGGTCAAAGAGAGGAGAAAGGTGAGGGTAAAAATTGAAACTGAAGGGGAAGTGGGAAGAGCTCAAAAACCCTAAATCGTATTATCGGTTCCGCAATTTAATTTCCTGAACAATCGTTGTCTAATGTCTGTTATGATAGTGACGAGCTTGGGCGATTTAGTGGTTGATCTCTTCACTGATCGTTGCCCCTTGACTTGCAAAAATTTTCTCAAGCTCTGCAAGTAATTTCTTATTCAAACCTCGTGAACTTATTATTGTTTTCCCAGGTTTTTGGTGAAGTTTTGATATGTTGATGGGTGTTTTAATTTTCAAATTTTCTATTCGTTACACTTTTCGATGCATCTACTCCCATTTCAAGATTTCTGCTAGGAGAATTGTGAAATTAGTTGAGTGAATTGTTTCTGTGACCTTTCTCCAGTGTTAATGAGCTATTTCTTTTTTCGCGAATTAATTCGATTATTGAATAATTTGGTAATAGTCCAAACCATGTAGGTTGTATTCCTGTTTGTGTAGCTGATAGTATAGTTTTCCTTGTGAATGTCTTCTTAATTTATGGTCATAAGTTGGAACTTGGAAGACGCTCGTAGAAAATCGTTGTGGATTGCGGATAATTTCTTTTGATTCTATATTGCTTATCACAGGATAAAATATTATAATGGATGCCTCTTCCACACAGTGCAGAAGGATTTTACAGCACAGACGGGGGACCCTACTGGGACTGGTACTGGTGGTGATTCTATCTACAAGTAAGAATTTTTTTTTTCTCTGTCAGCTTTTATTTAAAAGCTCTAACAGTTTGTACCACTGACGTGCTTGTTGCGATATAAGGATGGTTGGTTAAGGGAGGTTCTCATAGTTAGTGCCATATCTGATACTTAGGTCCTTTTTTTTTATCTATTTACTGCCGCTGTTGTATTTTTTTACGAGGATTTATTCCCAAAGATTCTCAGTCTTGGTCTCGAACTTTTCATTAATCTTCACGTTTTGGAACTTCATTTTTAGTTGATTGCTTTGCAACTTGTTATTTCAGATTCTTGTATGGCGACCAGGCTCGGTTTTTCAGTGATGAAATTCATTTGGACGTTAAGCATACAAAAATGGGGACCATAGCCATGGCTAGTGCTGGGGAGAATCTAAATGCTTCTCAGGTGTGACTTTGTTCTATTTATCATGTTGCAAAATGAAGTTTCGGTAATATATGGATGATTAACTATTTGAACTTCTTTAATTGGTACTTCTAAGTATGTTGTGTTCGTGTCGTTATCCAGTTTTATATCACTCTGCGTGATGATCTTGATTACCTCGACGGAAAACACACGGTGAGTTCTATGCCTTAGAAGTGTTTCGTATGTGAAGTTGTTTTTCCATTTGTTTAACTAATGCCTATTGCAGCTTTGTTGTTACAAGTAGAAAGTTACGATTTGATTCTTTTCTCTTCTTAGAATTGATAAGTAATCTATGGAGAATTAATTGTGATTTATTAAGATGGTATGTGATGCAAAGGGAAGGCTGAGATTAAATAAGTAAACATATTATGAATATGATGGAATGAACACGAATGCATTGAACCATTAAAAGCTACTATTTTAAACTTTTAAAGCTTATTCACATACTCTTATGGGGTAGGGGAAATACTAAATGTGGTTTTCCATGACTAGCCTTTTGTTGGGTTGAAGAAAACTTTGACTATTCTGCGATATTGGCAGTAAGATCTGCTTAACTACGAAGTACAAACGTAATCTGTGTGTCATTTGTTTCCGTAATTTTGGTTGCAAGGTGTTTGGAGAGGTTGCAGAGGGATTAGACACACTTACCAGAATAAATGAAGCTTACGTGGATGAGAACAACAAACCCTTCAAAAACATAAGGTCAGATTTTTCCCTTATTTGTTTTGCCAATGCCAACTGTGTTGATATTGGATGTAGGATTGATTTCTGAATTTTTTCTCTTCTAACGATATTGGCATTGCAGAATTAAACACACATACATCTTAGATGACCCTTTTGACGATCGACCGCAGCTAACGGATTTGATTCCTGGTGCGTCACCTGAAGGAAAGCCAAAAGATGAAGTAAGCAATTGCAACATCCCCTCTGTCCGATTTTAAAATGTTTGCATGTGCTTGATAACAAAGTTTTGCTTAGAAAAATGGCATGCCAAAGCAAGAAGGCTTTATAAGTTTCCTTTATCTTAAAGCTTGTAATAAACTAGTAAGTGATGTTTGATGTGAAGTTGGAAGTTGCATATTGATGACTTATTCTTATTGATGATGCACTTCTAGGTCTTCTCTTGCTGTTCTGTTATAATTATGGACCTTGAGATCATTTTAACTTCCATTTTCGATAGATACGCAATAGGCCAACAGTACATGTATTATGACATTTGTGCAAGATACAAATTAAGCTTGACACTTGATTGAAATTCTGTTGAGACGTATTTATTTATTCCGGCAAAAAATTTGAGTGATGGTGCTTTTGGAATAGTTATTGGCTGAGCAACATTCTGTTATGGCTGTAAATGAACTGTTATAGCAGTAGTCATGTTTTTTCTCATCATTGCTTTATCCTTTCATTTCAAGTGTTTCTGCAATTGGGAAAATCATGAGTTTGCCATTGATTGATCGTTTGCACATAGGTTGTGGATGATGTGCGATTGGAGGATGATTGGATCCCTATGGATGAGACGCTCAATCCACAAGAGCTTGAGGAAGTACTCCGGGCAAAGGATGCTCATTCTCGAGCTGTAGTATTGGAAACGGTGAAGTTCTTATCCATCAGAAATAGTTGGCTGTACTTTCCTTTAATCGCAGATGTCTTGAATACAAACTGACATGATAATTTTTTTTTTTTTTTATTTCATAGATTGGTGATATACCTGATGCTGAGGTTAAACCTCCGGATAATGTGCTGTTTGTATGCAAACTGAATCCTGTAACTGAGGTATGCGTCATTTCCTTCACCTCTTTCTTCCCCCTCAAATATGGACTCTTGTGTGTACTATTATGCTTTCTTAACGAGCAGTAAATACATTGTTTTTTTCACTGGATGAAATGACTCATTGATCTGCAGGACGAGGACTTGCACACAATTTTCTCCCGTTTTGGAATCGTGACATCGTCAGTACTTCAGTGATAGCACGTTGGCTTAATTATAAATACTTGATTGCCTTCAAATTCCTCATTGATAATAGTGTTTCCTTTTAGTGCTGAAATAATCCGAGATCACAAAACTGGGGACAGTTTATGCTACGCTTTTATCGGTACCGTTCTTCATACTGTATAATTTAAAATTAGTGGTCCATTACTTTGGTACAAAATGGTGTGCTTTTACCCTTTCTATCCTTGACGTTGCTTTGATAACATATATGTGTTTAAATATACTATCTGAACTCTGCTTCATCCTGTTACGCCTTTTGTCCATTCCGTATTAGATACATGTGTCAGGGGAAATAGAGATTGATCATATAATAAAAAACTGTCTTCATACATGCGACCTAATTTTATATCATCTAATATTTGATGGCTCTGGTGCAGAGTTGTGAATGATTCTTTTTTGATATATTAACGACTGCCTCGATAACTTTAGCATAGAATTTTCTCATGATTTATGTCTTTGTGATGTGCTTGATGTTAATGGTCTTGTAGCTAAGTTTCTACCACTGCCTTAGACTTAAAAAAGAAAGGGAAAAAAAGACCTCGTTGCTGTTGTGAGGTTTCACTAACCTTTGTAAAATTAAACATGTAGCACGGATAGGATTTTGCAAGATGTCAGCTTGTTTAATCTTTCTAATGTTGACATATATCATAATTTTATCATTTACATTTCCTCTTTCCTTTTATTTTTCCATGGCAGAGTTTGAAGATAAAGATGCCTGTGAACAAGCATATTTTAAGGTAAACTTAGCATCTTACTTCCCTTATTTAACAACCATTCTTTGATGGCGTAGTGTCTGTAACTGTCAGGTGGTGCTTGGATTCGTTTATTTAAATTGTTTTACGTTTGTTAAGATGGCGTAGTGTCCGTAACTGTGAGGTCGTGTTTGCATACGATTATTTTAAATGTTCTACTTTTGTTACATCATTGACTGATAAATCATTCTTTGGTAGCCACTAATAATCTAATAACTACATAGATTGGATTTGCAGCTCAGAATGCTGCAAATTTGTTTGCAAGAACTTAGTTCACTATACCACTTGAATTCTTCAATAAATTATCCAGTTCGGCGTTTGAATGTTCGTTTAATTGGCGATCAAGTCAGCCTGCAAATCATATATATGTTTTTTGTAGACTGACATTGGAATGATGGCCTGTTTTAATGTGAAGAATCTCGATAGTTTGAAGCCATCTGTCGGTTTACTATGCTGTGATTCAAGTGCATACACATCTGATTGCAAAGTAAATAGCCATATGTTTCATATTATATCATCATAATATGTTCTCTTCTACGTAAAGCTCGATCCACTGTGTGAAGTGAAACCTCATCTATTATTCATTCATGTAGTAAATATATTATTCATTTCCTTGCTCCGTTGGTAACGGCAGATGGACAATGCTCTGATTGATGATAGGAGGATTCATGTTGATTTTAGTCAGAGTGTTGCAAAGCTATGGTCCCAGTATAGACGCAAAGGTCGAATGGGATCAGGTTAGTATTTGAGCTTTATTAATACAAATACAAACGGACGATATATCTTCTTTTAACCAGAAAATTCCTGATTTTCTTCCCTTTTGATTTGAATTAATTTATTTAACTGTGTTTATTCCATCTAATTTTAGGAGGAGGTTGCTTCAAATGTGGCTCCCTTGACCATATTGCTAAGGACTGCAGCGAAGATTCAAACAAGTTGAAACAAAGATCCACGTACGAGCTGAAAGAGGACAACACTCAACGTGGTGGAGATGGAAACAAAAGGTATAGCAGTCGATGCATTGCGAAATAACTTCGTGTTGTTACTTATATTTGCTGAACTTCCTAATATTATTTCACTTTGATCCATCCAAGGTTTGATATGGTATTCGAGGAAGATAACAGCAGTCTGAGGGATACAAAGAGAAGAAAAGAACACAGAGACACGAATTCTAACGATAAACGTACTAGCATGAGACATCGTGATTCATATAATCCCAAAGATCGAAGAAGAGAAGCTCACGATCCTAAGAGAAGTGATCAATATGGACGGGATACTAAAAAGAATGATGCAGATGGTGGGGATTATGCCCGATATAGACATGGACGAGGTGAGAGAAAATACAAAAAGAGGTATAATATGGATAATATTGACCATAGAGAGAGGAAAAGGGATCAGGAGAGTAGACAGAGAAGCGACTATGAAGAGAGGAAACGTAAAGATAGACACAGTAATGAGGATGATGATTCTTTTTGTGTTACCGGACGAAGGAGTGAAGAAGATAGGTACTACGATGACAAGAGAAACTCTAAAGGTGGAGACGACGTTCGTGACCGCGGTAGAAGGCGTTGAGTTGGTACGTTTGTTCTTTATAATGTCTTAAGACTTCTTGAAACCGACCTAGGCTCGCTACTGAATGGATGTTGTTCATTGCACATCATTACATTGTTCCTTGCATGTTGAACTTCCTATTAACTTCTTAGGCATTCTTTAATGAAGGTTTATTAAGAACAACAAATTAACAATGGAATGGAATGATTTGCTATTTTCAACGTAGAACTACAGAGTGAATTTACGGGATAGCAACGATTTGAGGACGAGAAAATGTCGTGGCAATGATGGAAAGAGGGCGAATTATATTTTTACTTCCTAATGATTGGGTACCGGGTGTTTTTATCCTATTTTTTGATGTGCAACTTTGTCATCTCTAACCACATTGCATAGCTAAAAAAAATGGTAAATTTAATCCAACCGTACCCCAAATAAAATTCAAAATACGTTTCTTAGTTTCTCTTTCTTCATCCCAATTCATATATGGGTTCCTCCACTTATAAACTGTGATTGTATTTTAATATCTGCATATAAATCCATTCATTCATGGTAATTGTTAAATAACTCGTATAAAAATAAATAAATAACAAGTATATAGAAAGTTGTGCCTATAAATCCAAATAAATAAATTTGTGGTATAATTGCTATTTTAGTCCCTCTGTTATTACCCAAAATCACTTTTAGTCCCCCTAAAATACAGCACATCAAGTAACGGTCCCTCGGTTATTTTCCGTTAATCAGTGTTAGTCCATTCCGTCTTGTTTGACCCAATTGACCGTTACAATCTGACGGGATTGACTGTTAGTCCCAAATTGCAACGAGGTTATGGTTTTGCCCCCAAAAACCCTAAATTACACCCAAAAAATTAAAATCGCCTTCTACAAGAAAAAAGGCTTCAAAACCCAAAAACCAGTGGAAAAGAATTGACACAATACAACCGAGTGGAGTGATGGCGAGAAGACTATCAAATGCAGCGAGCGTTGCGCCCAGGTACGATGGAGCGGATGAAAAAACGTTTTCTAGTGTTAAGATTTTCCATGGTGGTGATATGAGAGTCTTCACTATTAGAAATTACATAGGAGTAGTGCGGATTAGTTCGATTATGTAGATTGGGATTTGATGGGTCTAATTGAGTTGAAGGATTTTGCGAAGCAATTAGGTTACGATGAGGAGAACGTTCTATTTTGGCATCAGTTTGGTCGTTGTTTACATTTCGGTAGCAGGGTGTTGAACACTGATTCTAATGTTTGTAGTATAGTAAACCTCATACCCAATGACAAATTGGTGGTTATGTACATTGAGCATCTTGATAAAGTTCCCAGTAGCCTCAATGATCAGACTAAATCTAGAGTTGAATATGTCATTGATGTGTCTTTCTCAGATGATGTTCTGGGTTATGAGGTTGGGTCTGGGGTTGAGCGAGGGGGTTGGTTTTGGAGTTGGGCCAGCGGATAGCCTTGGATTGATCCTGTGGTGGGGTACGATATGCAGTCTCATTATGATGAAAGAAGAATTATGTGATAGTGAGTATGATATGGAGGAGGATGATAGACTGTTTGAAGAGTTTGTTGATTTTGATTTAGAGTTTGATGGGTTAGGAAAGGGTAAGACAATTGCCACTGATGAAAACCTTCAGAATATTTCTGAGCAGGAAGATGATGAGGATAGTGATTCATTTGATAGTGTGGTAGGGTCTGATGATGAGCATGGGCCTAGGGTATTCCAAGTACAATCCTAAACTGAAGTAAAAATCCAGAATTGAAGTTAGGGCTTAAATTTAGCTCAAAGGAAGAGGCTAAATTTGCTATTGAGACACACTGTCTTAGAAGAGGAATGCAAAGTTTAACGGCTACATCATCTAATCATGCGGAAATTTTAGCTATTCATGAAGCTAGCCGATAATGTATTTCGTTGCGATATGTGATTCAGCATATACAACAAACTTGCTGGTTATTATCGAAAAAACTACTCCCGATAACATTATAATGCGGCATGCATTGCCCAATTAAGGACGGATATATCGAAGGTGATAGAACAAAACATATTTCACCAAAATTTTTCTTTACACACGATTTAGAGAAAATGGTGATATTGATGTACAACAAGTGCGATCTAGCGAAAATCTCGCATACGAAAGAACTTTCTCCTATAATTGTAGAAAATTGATACATTCAATTGGAGTTCGAAGACTTCGAGACTTGAATTAATGCCATCATCAATGGGAGAAAATACGCATTGCACTCTTTTTTTCCTTTATTGTGGTTTTTCCCATGTGGTTTTTTCAGTAAGGTTTCAAATGAGGCAACTAATAGTATTTACATGAAAAGATTCACATATTGGACATCCAAAGGGGAGTGTTACGAATAATGGATATCCAATAATGTATATCATTAATCATCTCCCCAACTACTTAATTTAATGTATTCAATAATGCAATGTATATTGTCTTTTGGAATCAAAAGTTGCCTACAAAAGGCTTGTCCCTTCGTTGTAATATTGTATAAGAATTAATAAAAGCTTGTTTACTCTATTTGCTTCACGCGCCAGTTCTCTATTGTTGACCTTTTTGGTCTTGCACTGTATTTGAGTTTTGATGATTCCATGTACTTAAGATGAGATAGGCACTACAAATTTAGCAATTCAAAATGTGTACGTATCCTGTACTTATATTTGAGTGAATTGCATCTTGACATTGTGATTCCATTACAACGTGACTTACGTGATACCATTGTGATCATTGATTCCACCTTCATCATATCATGTAACATATATTTGGAAAGTTTATGCATAAATAGAATGATGACTGACTGTGATCTTGAAACTATTTGTGGAAAATAACACGTGATTAATCCTAAATATGCTGTGATTGTGTTAATTAGAGTAAGGATCACTATGATATATTTGGTAAATATATTTCTGCTGGAACCTTCTTATATATGGAATGTGATTATGACTATATCATTGAATGTGCTAAATATGGATATTATATGTTAATGGTATATTTGCATAAATGCTTATCCGTTTAAAATGTGCTAAAATAGGAATTATATGATGCAGATACATTTTAATTCGTGCTTATCTGTTTAAGATCTCGCATTTGTGCTATATATGAAAATGATATGCGTTATACATGGAAAATGCATCATCCACTAGAACCTGTCTATTTTTAGGAAGAAATCATGCCCATATCACTGAGAATTGCATCTTAGATGTTTGAGTCATCATGAGTTCTTTCCCTAAGACTTTGGTATTTATTTGAATGGAAAGTTCGTGATTAATGTGCTACATATTAGATAAGATGCTGAGTGGAACTATTTATGGTATCTTCGTAAGTACCAACGTGCTAATATGGATGAGATTTACCGATATGGTATGGAAGAGGTATTTAGAGTAAGATTTCATGCCAATTAATGAATATGACCATTGTGATACTTGGAGCTTGATTTTGGCATGATGGAATGATGTGCTGAACTGTATTGTGATTAACATTCCATATGAAGTGTGTGATGCTAACAGGTTTATATAAGTCGACATTTTTACATCGAGTGCAATGAACGAACGAACAAACATACGAAACAGCAAGAAACAGAGATTTTAGAACGAGCGTGTTTTGCGAATTGTTGTATTCTCTGTTATTGCTTGAGCTTTCACTTGAGGAGTGCACTCTAAGTTGGAAAAACCAACATCCTAATCTGAGCGCGTGAGAACTACACAAGGAGACTAGAGTGAAGCGTGCCTTTCGTGAAGGGAGGATTTGATATCCAGCTGACCTTCGGAAGCGAGCTGTTTCCAGTCGGAGAACAGGTTTTCTCAGGGAACGACGTGGAACGGAACTCGGCGTTAGGCACCCTAGCTGAGGACTAGTGTTCGTGGTCTCGGTGTTGGGTTACCTGGTGCCTCCCGGAGACGTCACGTCCCCGGGTACGGAGCGGAACAAAAATTTTCCGGGTTTCCCGACTGCCCTCGTTGCTCGAATCAGAATAGTATCACATAGACATGTAATAGGGCGGGTCAAACCTGTAGAGAATTACCAGTTGAAGCGAGTGACAGCTCCTCGTCCTTTTCTTCAAGACTTCGTCGATGGTGGTGGAGGGCACTAGATCGTCACGCCAACCTCGCAGTGTACCATGTCGCCAGTTCTCTAAACATGGCTAGAGAGAACCGAGCCGTCGCGTGGGAGAAAAGTGTGTGCATTCGGTGTGTGTTTTGTGCCTTTAATTGATTTCGAAAATCACGTGCTTTCTCTTCATATGGAGCACGAAATTCTTAACCTATTTAAAGGCTTGGATTTCCATACTTAGTCCTTAAAGTGTGAGGTATTTTGCCAAATCTTACTCTCTTTTGAATTCTAAATCCAAACTTAAGGAAACTTGTTATTATTCGAGAACTAACTTAAATACCAAGTCAAACTAAGTATATTTAAATATGGTATGGAATTCGAAACTTAATCCAAGATTAATTTCGAATTTAATAAATAATATTCTAAATATTTTATTCCATATGTATTTATATCAAATATGCAAATTCCGAAAATACCCTCAAAGGCATTTTTCGAAATTAGCTTAAGGTGAAATCCAATTTTATCCTCAAGCCCATTTAGCACTTGGCCAAACCCAAATCTTAAAGTCAGTTTCATAAGAAGTCCAACTCCGATCCAATAAATGGCCCGACGTCCATTAAGGCGTGGCCCAACGGCCCAAGGCCCGTTAAGGCCCAAAACACTCTCTCCTTATCAGTACACGTTGATGATTCTTTTTAAGCCCGACTCTCTAGGTTCGACTCAATCGGCAAGGGAGGAATCCAAGAGTCCGGTAGTTACCTAGCCAATCCCGCAGTACCGGACCGTAACTCGATTCGAGTGCGAATTTCGACCTAGTCTTTATTCCAGAACCTCACTATAGATAACAATGCTACGTATAAACCCTTCAGCTGTGTCACAATCAAGTGAGAGCCATGGTCTATGTCAAACTCACTAAACTCGATTCTATGATAAAACGAAGACGAGGCAAATTACCAAACTACCCTCCATGTCTCACATGAGTTAGTTCAATACCTTGGCCAAGGATTTCGTAATTTCCCGTCGCCATCCTCATAGGACACTTATCTCGGTTACTTGCGAGATTGTGAATCCGTACTCGGTGGTCTAAGTCCGGCAATCACAAATCGTCATCAAGACCGCATCTGGCCCGTTGACCCATGCAATCTCGGGTCGAGGGGAACCAGTGACAGTCGAGACTTCGAAGTCAACTCCGTCAAAGCCCCTTTCAGTCTAAGGTTCACGTAGACTAGTATAGTGTTGTCGTCGGTCATTGACACTCCTTGAATAATAAGCCATGTTCGTCCGTAAGACCCGTGAGTCAGTGTCCATGAAACGAGTCAATCCCTTGATTCGATTCGTATCACAAGTCATGACCTCCGTTTCGAAGCGGGATATCGGCACATGATCGGTCATCGACAAATAACCCGTGATCAGTTATCCAGCACCCAACTGGAGCCTCATGCTTACGGACTTTTAATATTCGAGGTTAAGAGTCCACTGGTGCCTTCCTCTCTCGTACCCATCGAGAACAGTGACTCAACTCGACACGTTTGGATTTGTTCATTTATTTCTTTACCGAATGCTAAGTAAAGAACTCTTATATTCAATAAACGAACAATGCCTTTCATTAAACACACGAAAATTTCCTATTACACAAAAGGTCGAACCATAAATAATCTAATGCCCTACACAATCTAATCCTCGTATAGCATTCGATGGCATATTCCTAACATTCTCCCACTTGCACTCAATGGCATGCGCTGCAGTATCTAATACCCATCTTTTCGAGATGTCTAGCCAGCATTGCCTGTGATAGAGGCTTGGTGAACGGGTCGGCCATGTTTTCCGTGGTCGCAATCTTCTGCACGGCTATGTAGCCATTCTCAACGAATCCACGTAACACGTGGTACTTTCTTTCAATATGTTTGGACCTGCTGTGAGATCTCGGTTCTTTCGCCTGAGCAATAGCGCCGGTATTGTCACACGAAGTTCTTCCAAGAACTTTCTCATCCAAACACCTTCCTTAGCTGCCTCTGAGGCCGCTATAAACTCTGCTTCGCAGGTGGGATCTGCAGTAGTGCTCTGTTTGGAACTTTTCCAAGACATTGCTCCACCGTTGAGCGTAAAGACGAATCCTGAAGTGGATTTTCGGTAGTCCATGTCAGACTGGAAAATCCGAATCTGTATACCCTTCCAGTTCCAATTCTCCATTACCATAGACCAGCATCATATCCTTAGTCCGTTTGAGGTACTTGGGGATAGTATTAACTGTTGTCCATTGTTCCTTACCACGGTCAGCCTGAAACCGGCTGACTACGCTCACAGCGTACGCCAAGTCAGGTCGCGTGCAAAGCATCGCATACATCAAGCTACCCACTGCGGATGTATAGGGGATTCCATTCATCTCTTTCCCCTCCAACTCACTTTGAGGGCTCGTAGCCTTGGAAATGTGAATCCATGTCGCATAGGTAGGAACCCTTTCTTAGAGTTGTCCATATTATATCGCTTCAGGACCTTCTCTAAGTAAAGGGCCTGGGAGAGTCCTAACATACGATTCGCTCGATCTTTATAAAGGCGAATACCCAAGATGTAGGTAGCTTCTCCTAAGTCTTTCATGGAGAATTCGGTCGAAAGCCACGCTTTCGCCATCGAGAGCACTCCAATATCATTTCCTATCAAAAGGATGTCGTCCACATACAATACGAGGAAAGATATTTTGCTCCCACTGCTTTTCTTGTAGACGCAAGATTCGTCTTCGTTCTTCAAGAATCCGTGGCCCTTGAGCACTTCATCGAACCGAAGATTCCAGCTTCTCGAGGCTTGTTTGAGTTCATAAATGGACTTGTTCAATTTGCACACCTTATGAGCATCTCCTTGCGATGTAAAACCCTTGGGCTGCTCCATATATATTTCCTCCTTGAGGTATCCATTTAGGAACGCAGTTTTCACATCCATCTGCCAGATCTCATAGTCATAGTGCGCAGCTATCGCAAGCAATATTCGAATGGAATTCATCATAGCGACAAGTGAAAAAGTCTCCTCATAGTCAATGCCCTCTTTTTGACTGTACCCTTTCGCCACAAGCCTAGCTTTGTATGTGTCAACCAATCTGTCAGATCCAATCTTCCTCTTGTAGATCCATTTACACCCAATGGGTTTGAAACCATCTGGGAGGTCTACTGGAGTCCAGACTTGGTTTTCGTGCATAGAATCCATTTCGGCTTACATAGCTATAAGACATTTCTCCGAATCTTTATCCCTGATTGCCTTGTCATAGGTAATGGGATCTTCTCCGACGTTCCCTTCCATCGTAGCAGCCTCGTGCTCGATGTGGACCATCCCATATCCCTCAGGCTGGCGAGATACTCTACCAGACCTGCGCAACTCAGGTTGCGTCTCGGACTGCTCTACGATGTCATCTGACACTGGAGTCTGTGAAAGTGCTTCTGACGACTTTCCAAGAGTTACTTCGCGACCCACTCCACGTTCTCGAACGAACTCTTCTTCGAGAAAGTGAGCCTGAAGGGCTACATCGATTCTTTGATCGTCGTGGAAGTAAAATTGGTATCTCATGGAATCCTCAGGATACCCGACAAAATGCCCTTTCACAGCCTTCGATTCCAGTTTATCTGTCTTGAGCTTTTTCACGAATGCGGGGCAACCACAAACTCTAAGGTGATTCAAGCTCGGTCTTCGTCCTGTCCATGTCTGATACGAATACGATCGACAGACGGACATCAATTCAGAATGTGTGCCGCTGTAAACAGGGCGACCCCATAATGATATGGGTAGGTCTGCGTTTGGACACACCGTTCAACTACGGTGTTCCGGGCGATGTCAACTGTGAAATGATCCCTCTTTCAAGGACTCTTCAAACTCGAGGCTCATGTACTCGCCGCCTCGATCTGATCGAACGGCTTTGATGCTCTTTCCAGTATGATTTTCCACCAAAGCCTTGTACTCTTTGAACCATTCAAAAGTATCAGACTTGTGCTTCATGAGATACACCTTGCCGAAGCGAGAGTGATCATCATCGAAGGTAACGAAATAGTGGAAGTTACCGTAAGCCGCTACCTTGAACGGTCCGCAAACATCCGTGTGGATCAAACCGAGAAGTTCCGCTAGTTTTCGGATTCCAGATATCCATCCTAGTCACTATGGGCGTATTTGCCCAATTGACACATCTGAGGGAATCAATGTTGGCCTTATTGGATCCTTAGCATTTCATGCGAGGATGGGTCATTGGGGACCTTGGAAAACTGGAAATCATGTTCTCGGCGGTAAGGGAAGCACGGCTGGCCGTGCCTTATTCCTATCTTGACTTACTCATTCCTTTCCCCATTTGAAACACAGCTCATTGGTTAGGATCCTCCCCTTCCTTGCAAGCCTCAATGATTCCTGCGGCTCTCGCAAAAGTCCCTGTGAAGGGCGACTTGGTCATCTTTCCAAGGATACAAGATTCGCAAGTCGGATAGGGATCAAACCCAAGCGGCTTTATAATGTCGGTTTTCTAAAACCGAACTCGTAAACGTTTCCGCTCAAAATGGGAATAGAAACACCATTCTTAAGCCCTTGGGCAAAACTAAACAATCGGAAAGCAGTAAACTATGTCTAGTAGATAAAACGAGAGTTCTTGATCCAATGTGGGTCGCCGATACACTATGTTCGCTTCCTGCGTTGATCATGATTTCTCGATCCACCAGCTTCCTACTTCGTTCAGACCCTGATTCGAAACACAGATGTGAGCACTAGCTCCCGAGAGTAAGATCCACGAAGTGGAATATACTGTCATAGAACAATTAGTTTCTAATAGTTCTTTACCTGAGGTGGCTAGCTTTGGGCAATCGCGCTTTCAATGGCCAAGCTCATTGCAGTGAAGGCATTTGTCCGTCTGCTTGGTGACTTTGAACACGTTTTCTTGGCCTTGCCTTTCGAAATACGCCCTTTGGGCTTAGTGGACTTGTCTGACTTTTTCTTTCTACTCGACCCTCGAGTCTTAGCATTCGCGACAAGAACAACTTCTTTTCCTTTCACCTTCTTCATCTGAGTTTGCGCCGCCGACAACTGGTTCATCAACCCAGTCAACGTCATCTCGGCCTTGTTCAGATTAAAGTTCACAATGAACGAATTGAAGGAAGGTGGGAGCGACTGAATTATCAGATCGTTCTGGAGCTCATTATCCATGATAAAGTCCAGTGCCTCGACTCTTTCGATCCAATCGATCATCTTGAGCACATGCTCTCCGACGTCACTACCCTCAGCCATTTTGCAATGAAATAGTTGCTCCGTAAGGGAATAACAAGCACTCCTAGAATGTTCGCCAAAAAGCTCCTACAAATGAAGCAAAATGGCGCTGACTTCCATTTCCGAGTGAGTGCACTGCAACTCATTGCTCATGGAAAGAAGTATATAGCTCTTGACCTTTGGCTCGTCAATCTTCCACTTGGCATACACAGCCCGATCTTCGTCACTCGCATTAGCCCCTGGGACTTGCGGTACGGGGAAATCGAGAACATAAGTTAACGACTCCATACCTAGAACTATCCTCAGGTTATGGGTCCAATCCACGTAGTTTGGTCCCACCAAACAATTTCTCTCAAGCAGCATAGTAATAATGTCGTCATCGCATTAAATAGAAAGAAACGTAAAGCTGCAGAAAATAAAGATCTAACTAGGTTTATCTTATCATTCATCGAGCGCAAACAAGGACTTTTCGTTTTGCTTGACTCCCACTATTTTTCTCGAAAACACTATCCTCCCGAGAAGAGTTTCGGAAACCTCGTTGAAAGTTTCATAGTGGAGTTGATGTTCCCGACTCAACTAGATTCGCCTCAGCCTTTAACGCAATATTTGGCTTATCTAATTTTATCTAAGTCATGTCAAACGTGAACTTATCCAATAAGAGTTTCAACTATCTTTGTCTCAGTCTTTGACCCTCACGGCTAACGCTGCTTGTTGGGTATAACTGTGTGACCTATCAACTTATGCTCGAATCGCACAGAATGTACTACCCTTTGCTGCTATACGCTTCATGGGGAGGGGGGGAGGGGACTGGTATGACGAGCGGCGTCCAAGACGCACCCGAGACGCTAACATTGGGCCGGGATATACGACGCCAACTTACTCGGAACAAATCGCAAAACTCCCAAAGGCTAGACATCTCAAGTATGATTAGAAGACAGGAATCCAACTCCTTTACCCACTTAGTATTTATCAAACGGGAGAATAAACCACCCCACATAAGAGCTCATTGAACATGCATATCACTTCAAAAACCAACACGCATGTAGGTAGTAAATTAACCCTAGGAAAATAAACTGCAAGACAACACAAATGGGTTATTGCTAGTCTATCCCTATTACATGCGTATTCAAAAAAATCTGGTTGTCGCACGGGTCTTGAAGTCGTCAAACGTCCTTCGTCACTCAAACGGCCTCAAAGTCACCGAACGTCCACCACCTTGTCACCGCTGGGGGGGTTGTCTACCATCAAATGGGTCCTCGTGTTCGTATTTAAGCTAATCTAATAAAACTGTAAATTACAACACGAGGGGATCATAAGTCCCGAACAACCCGTACAAAACAAATATAACCTGGGGGGACGTGACCCTTAACAAATGACCCGGAAACCAAATTCCTAAACCCGCAAGTGCGCCTTAAATCACATTCACAACGAGCACGTTGACAATTACATGATTTTAAAAGAAACGAAAATTGGGCCTCAAACGGGCCAAGCCCATCAAAAGGCCCGTTAAGGCTTTGAGCGTGAAACCCTAACGCAGCTGCCGCTACTCAAATTACTCAGCCGTCAAAACATGTCGGAGGCCGGCGGGGAGTCCCGGGCTGAGCCGGAACAGCCGTGCCGCCGGCGATGACACGCCGCGCGCAATGCGCGCGTGTTCATCTCGTGGCAGTTTTCTGCCGCGACTCCTTTGTCGCCTCAGCCCTCCCTGCCGGAGCCTCGCTGGGAGAGATCACCGCCGCAGTGTTCCGGCCGAGCCGGAGGCGCTGCGGCTGTCTTGCGCAGCGGCACCGCGGGCGCAATCGCAGTCCGCGGCCAAAGCCGCGGACGATCCTTGCGGTGCCGCCGCCCGTTGCGGTGGCGATGCTCGGGGCTGGTGCCTAAGCCACCATGGCTGGCCCGGTCCGGAGCAGCCCGATCCCGCGGCTGCAGCATCGCTGCACCAGTCGCAGCTCGCGCGCAACGCGCGGCTGCCCATATCCCGCCGCCATGCGGGTTCCTGTCCGGTCCGTGGTTCCTCGTCGGTCCGTACCGCACGAGTAGATGGCCGTGGGTTGGCAAACGACGCATCGGACAGCCCAACAACGGTCGAACCGCGTCGGCATTTCGATAGTCTCCCACACGCCTCATTTCAATTTAAACACGTTATGATTCCGATCACGAGCGCCCGCTCTGGTACCACTGTTGGGTTACCCGGTGCCTTCCGGAGACGCCACTTTTCCGAGTACGGTGCGGAACAAAAGTTTTCCTTGTTTCCCGATTGTCCGCGTTGCTCGAATCAGAATAGTTTCACATGGACATGTAATAGGGCGGGTCAAACCCGTAGAGAATTACCAGTTGAAGCGAGTGGCAGCTCCTCATCCTTTTCTTCAAGACTTCGTTGATGGTGGTGGGGGGCATTAGATCGTCACGCTGACCTCGCAGTGTACGACGGCGTCAGTTCTCTAAAGATGGCTAGAGAGAACCGAGCCGTCGCGTGGAAGAAAAGTGTGTGCGTTCGGTGTGCGTTTTGTGCCTTTAGTTGATTTAGAAAATCCTTTGCTTTCTCTTCATATGGAGCACGAAATTCTTAGCCTATTTAAAGGCTTGGATTTCGATACTTAGTCCTTAAAGTGTGAGAGCTTTTTGCCAAATCTTACACTCTTTTGAATTCCAAATCCAAACTTAAGGAAACTTGCTATTATTCGAAAACTTACTTAAATACCAAGTCAAACTAAGTATATTTAAATATGGTATGGAATTCGAAACTTAATCCTGGATTAATTTCGAAATTTAAATAAATAATATTCTAAATATTTTATTCCATATTTATTTATATCAAATATGCAAATTCCGAAAATACCCTCAAAGGCATTTTTCGAAATTAGCTTAAGGTGAAATCCAATTTTATCCTCAAGCCCATTTAGCACTTGGCCAGGCCCAAGTCTTAAAGTCAGTTTCATAAGAAGTCCAAGTCAGATCCAATAAATGGCCCGAGGACCATTAAGGCGTGGCCCAACGGCCCAAGGCCCGTTAAGGCCCAAAACACTTTCTCTCCCTATCAGTACACGTTGATGATCCTTTAGAAGCCCGAATCTCTAGGTTCCACTCAATCGGCAAGGGAGGAATTTAAGAGTCCGGTAGTTACCTAGCCAATCCCGCAGTACCGGACCGTAACCCGATTCGAGTGCGAATTTTGAGCCAGTCTTTATTTCAGAACCTCACTAGAGATAACAGTGCTACGTATCAACCCTTCAGCTGTGTCACAATCAAGTGAGAGCCATGGTCTATGTCAAACTCACTAAACTCGATTCTATGATAAAACGGAGACGAGGCAAATTACCAAACTACTCTCCATGTCTCACATGAGTTAGTACAATACATAGGCCAACGATTTCGTAATTTTGTCGTCGCCGTCCTCATAGGACACTTATCTCGATTACTTGCGTGATTGTGAATCCGTACTCAGCGGTCTAAGCCCGGCAATCACAAATCGTCATCAAGATCGCATCCGGCCCACTCACCCATGCAATAGCAAATCGGGTCGAGGGGAACCAGTGACAGTCAAGATTCGAAGTCAACTCCGTCAAAGACCCTTTCGATCTAAGGTTCACGTAGACTACTATAGTGTTGTCGTCGGTCATTGACACTCCTTGAGTAATAAGTCATGTTCGACCGTACGACCCGTGAGTCAGTGTCCATGAAACGAGTCAATTCCTTGATTCGATTCGTATCACAAGTCATGACCTCCGCTTCCAAGCGGGATATCGGCACACGATCGGTCATCGACAAATAACCCGTGATCAGTTATCCAGCACCCAACTGGAGCCTCATGCTTACGGACTTTTAATGTTCGATGTTAAGAGTCCACTGGTGCCTTTCTCTCTCGTAGCCATCGAGAACAGTGACTCAACTCGACATATTTGGATTTGCTCAAAGAGTCGGGCGACGAGAATGGAACGGAGTTTACTGATTGGTACGAAGGCTGGATTAATAAGGTTAGGCGATTGAATGAGAGTGAGGGAGATGATGGGTTGTGTGTGTGTGAGGTTCAGTTGTGACGAAGAGGCCTCCGGGACGGGTGCTTTCCCTCTATCTTGGCGGAACGTCTCGATTGAAGTTTGCACTCTCTCCATCAATTTGCCTTCAAATGATCTAAGTGCTTCGGAAAGAGCGGCCTTTAGTCGAGCTTCGGTCACAAAATCATCTAACACCTCCGTGGTAGATGGACCAGGAAGACTGATGTCGCCTGTTGACAACCCTTGAGTGAACACCGTCTCATCGGGTTGGCTCGTCGTCGCTTGAGGTTGCAACATTTCGAGACTTCCATCCAATCCTTGAGTTGAATCAATAGGATTTGCATCTATGGATGTTGGGACAGATTCTAGAAGAATCTGTGTGTCAGACACTCAGGTGTCGAGGCCGGTAGTGGTCTGAAGCTGATCTCGGCCTCTATGGACGTAGTAATGTCGTTCTGCGGCTCAAGATTGAGCGAAGCAAGGTCCACAGTACTTGTAATTACTGGCGTCGTGTCTGACGTGTTAGCGACAACATGTAAGACGGGCTCGTCTGGTATGAGTTGACGTGTGGGAGGTCGTCTAATTAATTGAATCTCCTCATCTGACTTCGTATCGCACGATGTAGCCGTGTGAGGAGTTGGGTCACGTTCAGCTTCCTCATTGGGTTGTGCTGTCGGCTGAGGCTCTTCAGGTGTGACCATGGAGATCAAGGCCTCTGTCTCAGGCGTGGTAGCCTGTTGAATTGGGTTGTGCCCCAGTTCTGCTTCGGGTTGTGCTTCATGGCAATAAGCCTGGTTTTTACTTCATTTGAATTATGGATATTCTCAAGTGACCCTTGAAACATGTCTACATGGATGGGCACTTCGGCTCCTAGTTCATCAACTGGATCCTCGACTTCTAACTCTTGAGCCACTTCGTCAATCAGTGTGGCGTCAAGGTCCTGAGTAGAAGTCTCCACTTCAAGCTCCTGGGCCACTTGTTCAATTAGCTCGGCCTCAAGGCTTTGATGTTGTTGCTGAGGGCTCACAACGAAGTTTGTCAAGGGCTGTAATACCCGTAAAAATTAAATACGGGATTTGCTGTAATTATTTGTGTAATCCTTTTCCAGATTAGGAAATTTAATAACGAAATTTAAGTCATGCAACGAAAATATGAATTTTAATAGTTTAAGATCTATTTCGAAAATTAACCTAAAGAATTAAATACAATCTATACAATTTTTGGGGCAAATTAGTTGGGTTACATTTAAAGATTCGAAACTAAGGCCCAAGATTTACTAAGATAGACATTGAGAATGAAATTACTTTAGCTTGAAGAAAATGTCGTCACCTCCTAGTCTTTTCAACACAATTATCGAAACCATAATGTATATCTAATATGAGTTGAGATCATTAGTAAGGAATAATCTCACTTGAGCAAGGACGAATAACAAGAATAGAACCAGGAGTAATTTCGACTAAGCTCACTAACAAATCCAAAAGCTTTGAAGAAGAGGTATATAAAATTCTTCATGCTTATATGTTTAATCTATTTTTGATATGAATATACTCTCTTACATGACTATGTGATAACCATAGGAGACTTTCGAAGGTATTATGCTAGGGATCCTAGGACTTTCGAATTCTAGTCCATGATTATGAGTATTCATATGATAGAGTATGAGTTTTGATAATATTGTCGATACATGATATTATCATAAGGGTTCGAAATCTATCATGGGTAGAAAACTCTAACTTTAGCAGTCTAGTGAGGATCACATTGGTTTATCTGATGAAATAGAAGTGTTAGTAATTCTGGGTACATGAAATATTAAGGGGGATTGAGTTTAGACATACCATTTTCTGGAATCTGCATAGTTTTCAAGGGTGATCATAGTACTAGGGTTTGATGTTCTTAGTGTATGGGTTTAATGAACATCAGGCGATTTGGATAATTTACCCGTTTTGAAGAAATCGGGCGATTCGAAATTGTGGCAGTATCGACTGAAACTAGGGTTTTTCTTACCTTAATCCAATGATAAAACCAAACCCTAAGCAAACTCTTGGCGAAGCTGGAAATCGGGCGATGGAAATTACACTTGCAAATTCAAGATTCGGCGTTTGAGAGCCATGGAATCGAGCGACTCTAAACACTAGACAAGTCGGGCGATTCAATGATAAAACACGGCGAAACTAGATTTTAAGTGTAGCAATCGGCCGTTTTTTGAAAAGCATTTGACGTATCTCGCGACATGAAGACCACTCGATGAATTTAAATGTTGGAAGTGACAAATCGGACGAATGGAGGACCAAGTGATCGGGCGAAAGAAGCTTTCAAATTGTGGACTTTCCCCGCGTTGTATATGATGCTTAATTAACAAAGAATCGGGTGATTCCATGATAAAAGAGCATTCAGTCGTAACAAAGAAACAGTGGAAATTTTAACAAAGAATCGGGCGATTTGATGTTAAATAAGCACTCGACGAATTTAGGTTTAAACATGACAAATCGGGAGACACTACTTTTTCCGAGATTTTATGTGAATTAGGGTTGACCCGACTCTAACCAATGTCTTAATAAACTTTCGGGTGAATTATTTTGGAGTTTTTGCGAGCTGACTATCGACCTTTAGACTAATATTAAAATATAATTATTTTATACTTGTACAGTCCAAGATTTAATATAGATACTGATAATCTTATATGTTCAGAGGTCCCAGGTTTAGGCATTCCATCAGATATCACGACTGACTACATCAGAAGGACAGGTAGGTGAACTCTCTACGGCACATAACCCTTCTATGTGAATACATGTGCTAATATGAATCTTATGTGATTATGGGAATTCAGTGAATTATGTGACTTGGTAAATTACATGATTTACGTATATTATATTTGTTGCACGTCATATGTACACTTGTTGCACGTCATATGTTATTTGCACTGCACTTGTATTCCATGTCAGTGCGAGGGAATTGAGTACCGTGCGGTACGGTAACTTTTGGGGTGTCGAAAAGTGGTGTTGGTCTTGGCGTCGGGTAGAGGGAAACATGGGTGTATGCCGCTCTAAAGAGACCTGAGTAGGCAGCCCGTGCTTGGGTGCGTGCCACTCTAAAGAAACCTGAGTTGGCCGCCCGAGCGTGGGGATAGTAGATTGGGTGAGTGCCACTCTAAAGAGACCTGAGTTGGCCTCCCGAACGTTAGGTATAGAGGGGAAGAACCAGTACCACTCTAAGGAGACCAGAGTGGGCCGACCGAGTGCGAACCTCAACTCAGGAATGGGCGACTCTAAAGAGACCTGAGAAGCCTTCCCATTCTAAAGCGACCTTAGTGGGATACCTGAGGGTGTATAGTGTTGAGTGACGGGGAGTCGTGAGACGTGATATGTCATGATCAGGGTCGAGCGTGCATGTCGTGAGGTGTATGGGATGGGATCGAGCGCACGCTGCATTCATGCATATTTCACCTACTGGGCAAATAGCACAGGGTTTACGTGTTGTAGCTACCGAGCTCGTCGCTGATGCGCATCGCGGCTGAGGCCGGCTGACGGCGGTGCTCCAAGGACTTTTGAAGGCGGGGCTGTACATGGATGCGACCTGTGGAACGACTTTTGGATTTTGAGCGCTTTGATATTTTGGGGCTACGGCCCGTGTATAGTGATGACGATGTAGACGATATAATATGTAATATATTTTATTTTGGAAGGTTTTTGTCAGACGGGTCGAACACGACTTGCGTTGCGAAAATCCACCACAATTAGTATTAGAAAGCGAGGGTCGCCACATGGGCCCTCTAATCATAGCTTCTGTTAAATGATTTTCCCGACAGTATAACCGGTACACGTCTCTCGAGGGGTCGGCAAGACGGAGTAGCTCAAATGCAGTCGGCATTGATGGTTGATCCAGGTCCGTGAGCTTGGGTTTGTGGAAGAATTTGAGCTGGGGCGGCTGGTAGTTTCCACCTAGAGGCAGTCGAGGAATATTCTCGTGAAGCTTTATGAGTTAAGCAACGATCACAGAAAACCACCTTGCGTACGGCACATTCTTCGACCTCTTGTTCTCTATTTGCCTGATCTGTTCTGCAAGATAATTCCAGATCAGCTGAGCGAAATCGTAATTTCGTGAGAACATGATGCCGTGGAAAATGCGAAGGACGTTGCCGTTGCCCTTGTCAAATCCGACATGCTTTGGTGAGAGGCACTTATTGACAATCCCAAATAATGTCTTCCATGGCTGAGGGATGCTGTTGCTCTGAACTTGTGCAAATTTGGTGAGCGGCGGTCGGTATCCTATTTGGTGAAATCGTGTACCATCTCAGCATCTGTAGGCAGAGGATCGTAGTTGTGGCTGAATGGCAGGTCCAAGACGAGTCCAAAATATTCTTGCTGAAGCTGACGTGTCTTGTCCCGAGTACCGTGGTGAATTGGTAGGTGCCTTCAACTATGAGACTCTTTTTTCGTCCGTAAAACTGTCGGAGATAGACCATGTGCACTGCTGCCGTCACTGTGACTGTGTGCCAGAGGTGATGGCCTTGAAGTATGGGCACAATAATCTCGTCTGGACATCGAAATGTAGTCAGATCGAGCTGGAAATTAGTGCCCTGAACCTTGAGGTACAAATTGTGATCATATATATGGTTGTATGAAGGGTAACGATCCATCTGAAAAATAATGAATAGAAAACATTAGTCCAATATTAAATTGAGTCGAAAATTAATTTGATCAAACTATAATATCGAACAATTCAAAACATGTTTGATAACAATGGAACTTGTAAGATGATATTCGCACATATTCGCACATATGCAAAGTGAATGTGTGTGAAAGTGTGTAATTTCGAATTTTCCATATTAATCATTTAGAGGGCTATCGAAAATTTTTACTAAGTGTTGAAGTGTAATCACCAATGTTCGCTCCGCGATCGAGAAATAATTTCGAAAAATTTCCAAAGTGCTGAATTGTTTAATTGTTTGCTGCGTTCAATTTTGCGATCGAAAAAAATTTCATTCACTGACATAGGTCTATAGCGAAAAGGACTTAGGAAAATTTTACTAAGTGTTGAACTTTATACGTGTTACTATAGCCGAGAAATTTTACGACCGAGAAAAATTCGCGGTGTAAATTTACGGTCGAGAAAATTTTTCCCAGGTAAATTTACTGTCGAAAATTTTTTCTCGAGTGAATAAAATTTTCGTTTAATATTTCGAGCGAGAAATGATTTTCGATCCTAAATGAGGTTTTCGCTGCGAAGTTTATCGATCGAGAAAATAGTCAATGAAAAACTAAGTCAATCGTCGAGAAAATTTTCGATCGAGCAAAATCATCGCTGCGTATTTTGTGATCGAGAAAGTTAGCGTCGAAGAATTTATTTATCGCCACTAAAACTTATGATCGAAATAAACTGAAATCGAAAATTCTATTTGCGATGGCAAGTTTTGCGCTCGAGATAAATTTGCATATATTCTATCTACTCCCCTCTTTAATTTTTTTTCCGCTAGCATAAAATCAAAACTAGATTTAGCGTTCTCGAAGGTAATCTTCGGTCAACGTCTATCATCTTAGTGACTAATATAATTTTGGCGATCGAAAATCTAATTCGATGCAAACGGTATCTCAAACAAATTGAAATTCAATTGAGACTATTTACGATCGAGAAAGTTCTTCGACAACTTCAAAACTTCAAAAACACATAGAGCCGTCACTCCAGATTTGAACTCTAAGACGCAGAGGATCGTAAAACTAACTCATCAATCAGTGCGAAAACACAAAGACTATCAGAAATCAAGAAAATCAACCCAGATAATCACATAAACAAGTCTAAATTCCTGAGAAATAGCCTACGGCTTTCGAACAGTGAAACATTTGAAAAATCTAACATTGAATCATGCGACAAAATGTAGACGCAAACGGAGTTGAATCGCATGCAAACAGCAAATAAGTGTCATTTCTACCTTAAAAAGACAATTCCAGGTTAAGAATCGAAGGATTCAAGTGAAAATTAAATCGTCTTTTTAAGAATTTTTCGAGAGAGAAAGCGAAGAGACACTGTAGATTTCTCGATTATGTTTTGCGTGAGATATACTTCTCGACTGCGAAAAGTAGAAATGACATCTAGCCAGTTTCTCGATCGTATATTTTCCTATTTAAGAATCTCTATTTACGCTCGAGAAACTCGGGATCGAAAATCACTAATTCTGTCCAGTTTCTCGATCGTATATTTTCCTATGTTTTCAGATTGACCTCTATCTCAATTAAAAACCACACATTTGCTCCTCCTATGAATTAAAATAAATTCAATTAACTCCCTGTAACTCCAGACAATCACATCTGGCTCCTTAATCGATTTTGAAAATCTGCATTACTAAGAGTAAAAATGTCGAGGATGTTAGAATTAATTAAGAAGCAATTCTTCTAATCAGGCTCCCCCTGAATTTTTATACCAATGCCGTTAGCTCCATATCGTGAAAAATCGTGACGTCCTCCTCATTGTAGTGCCATTTGTATGGTTTTGAGATCGAAGAATTTCTGCAACACTTAGAGAAAGAACATCAAAAACATTTGGAGCTCAAAGCATAACATTTAGTAAATGCTCCCCCTCAAATAATGCACCTAAGTTGATTTATCAAGCAAACACATAAACCAATCCGAGTAACAATTATTAAAACACGCATTCAATCAATTTAGCCTAAATACATGGTCCCCTAAACATATATTCGAAATTTCGCGCCAGTGTGCGAGCATGAACAAATATTCACATTTTATTCTATTCAGTACCAATGCAAGCTAATCATGCATTTAGAAGGTGCGAATCAGACAAAATTATCGCATTTTAACAATTCATTGCAGATGCAAAATAAAATTGCATGACATAATGTGCGAATTCTTATTAAGTAAAATAAGAAAAGAATAAGAAACATAAAAAATAGAAAAACAAACTTATATATCTAAAATTTTTTATCTATTTTTATTTTCTTTTATATGTGTATATACAAATTTTATTAACAGTACGGGGTCAGATTATTTTGCTTCGATCAATGTCACGCCTAAAATTTTCACAAGACACGTGGAAAGATCCTATGCCGTCAAGTCACGTCGGCAAGCTGAAGTCCTAAGTTCAAAGTATGATCCATTCCGACAACTCTCATCGGGTTCACTCTAGCACTCAATTATTTTAACCTTGGGAATGTTATATGTATATCACTCAAGTCAACACAAGCAATATTAAGTCAATTTACCCGTGATCGATGCGCTTTTCTATCATTTCACCTATGCGAAAGAACGTTGATTTGGAATCAAAAGGACTTCGGTTTTAATTTGGCTATGACTTAGAAAGGAAGGAAAATTTGGGAAACGTGAGCTTCTTGTCGTCTTCCATTTCTTCGTCTTTCTCCTTCTTCGGCATATCATATTCATTTTTTTTTATCTTTTTCCTCCTTTAATTTTTTCCATTTCGTTTTTGCATTTGCTCAAGCTGAAGCTCCGCTTCTCTACGAGGCTGAGAGATTATCTAAGGCGAAGTTCTTCTTGTTGGTTCTCGGGCCGATACCGTGCTCCTCTTCTCTTAATCCCTAGAGAGGTTTCAGAGATTATCAATATGGAGAAGTTCACAGTTATGGAATTCGAACACAAGGCCGTGCTCCTCTTCTCGTTTCCCGATATAAGACCGGGTTATTGTTGGAGAAGTTAACTTCGTGTTGCTCCTCTATACGTCCTTGAGAAAGGCGGTTTTTATGTCCATTTGGTGGACTTTGAAGTCCTTGTGAGCTGCATAAGCCTGAAATAGTCTGATCGCTTCGATTCGAGCAACAGGAGCGTATGTCTCGTCGTAATCTATGCCTTCCTGTTGGTTGTATCCTTTGGCAACGAGCCGCACTTCGTTCCTGATAACTTCTCCATCTTCGTTTTTCTTGTTCTTGAATACCCATTTCGTCCCGATGATGGTTTTCCCATGCGGACGGGGTACTAATGTCCATACTTGCAGACGTTCGAATCGGTTGATTTCATCTTTCATAGCGATAACCCAATCCGTGTCCTTAAGTGCGTCTGCTACCTTCGTATGCTCATTTCGGCTTAAGAAGCAGCTGAAAAGTCCTTTCTGGTGTCTTGTCCGTATTCCACTCGAAGGATCACCGATGATCTGATCGACTGGATGTGCTCGAGTCCACTTACGCTCATGAGGTAAGGCTGAGGTTGAGGCATCAGCCATTTGTGGAGCGAGACTTCTAGAGATCTGAGGCTGCTCATGTGGTTGAGGTAATTCGATTTCTACACTTGAGTTGAGCGACTCTAATGATACTTCCTCAACGTCTACTGTAGAAGTTGCAGCACTCTGTGGTAATTCTGAATCGGATGGGGTGGGGACATTTGACGAACTTGGTATCTCGGTGTCGTCTAGTGGGGGTTCTACTGTAGGGGTGGTAACGGTGTTGTTCTGCCGATATACATGCTTAAAGAGCGAGTCCAAGTCTTCTAGAGCTAGTTGTAAAGCTTCTTCTGACGTTGAAGACTGTGTTGTTGTCGTTGGCTGTTGGTTTTGTGCCAACACACCAATGAACACGGTTTCTGAACTGTCGTATTCGAAGCCATCGGGTGAGGCACGAGTCCTGAACTGAGGTGCTCAAGAGCCATAGCTGTCATTTCTTGAAAAGTGACGTTGTAGATTTCTAAAATAGTACAGTTGGACTTTATGTATACTCGGTACGCCTTAGAAGTTGAAGAGTATCCCACAAAAGTAGCTTCGAATGCTTTAGGGTCGAACTTCGCACATTGCTCTCTATCATTTGCCACAAAGTACTTCCACCCGAAGACCTTGAAGAATGAGATGTTGGGTACTCATTTGTTAATTATCTCGTATGGAGTCTTATCGAAGTGCTTGCGAACAACCGTCCTATTTTGAGTAAAACATGCGGTATTTACTGCTTCAGCCCAAAGGAAGTGTGGGAACCGGAGTGAATCAGCATTGTACGCGCAGCTTCCACTAGAGTTCTATTCTTCCTTTCGACTACCTCATTCTTTTGAGGCGTCTTTGCAGCCGAAAACTGCTGACTAATCCCATGTCGCTGATAGATTCACTGAGATACTTATATTTAAACTCAGTTCCAATGTCTGTACGAATAACTTGGATAGACCGCTGCAGTAAATTCCGAGTTGAGTTCACAAAATTTATAATCAAGTCCTTAGTCTCATCTTTTTTTGGAGGAATTTCGTCCATGTGTAGCGAGAAAAATCGTCAAAGATGACCAGCACGTACTTGCGTCCATTGCTATTCTGTGTCTGCATAGGTCCACAGAGGTCCATGTGAAGTAGTTTAGGATGTGCAGTAGAGGCAACTGGCTTTTTGTGATGAGAGGCTCGCTTTATTTTTCCAAGTTGACACGCCGAACAGTGATGCTCTTTTTGTACCGTTATAGTCGGCAGAGTGTGAACCAACTTTTTCACTGAAAGACTTTGAAGAGCTTTAAGGTTGAGATGAGATATTCGTTGATGCCACAGGCTGTTCCTCTGAATTACTGTCTGAGAGATGAGGCAAACAGCTGTCAAAGGCCGCACGGGCGTCAGGTTGATCGTGTATAGATTTGATTTCCGAGTTCCTTGAAGGAGTTCTTTGTCCTGACTATCCATGATTCTGCATCAGTCACCAAGGAAGACAACCTGGAATCCTCTATCACAGAACTGGCCTATGCTGAATAAGTTATGGCAGAGACCTTCGACATATGATACATCCTTAATTGTAAGTTTGTCCAGAAGAATATCTCTGAATCCTAGAATTGGTGCTGAATCGTTGTTCCCAAATTTGACTTTTCCATTTAGACGGTCTTGGTAGTTGCTCAGTCGCTATTGATTTTCCGTCATGTGTGTGGAGCAACACGAGTCAAGGCACCACACATGATGGATGTGCAATAACATTAAAGAGCTTTAGGTACCCACTCATAAATGGGTCCTCTCATCAGCAGATTTAGTCTTTGGTTCTGATATTATTCCTAAATTATTGCTATTGGGAGCTTTAGCTACCCAAGTTGCTTTCGAAGAAGTAGCTTTGAGTTTAGCCTTTGTAGGAGACTTAGCCTTTTTGGTTTTGCATCTCCCTAGGTGGTGATTTAGGAACCCATTTCGGGTATCCTAAGGTATTTGGGGGATAGTATCCTAAGGTATTTGGGGGATTGGATCTTTACGGGATACATTAGGTGAGAACATGAGTGAATGGTGCCATAAGCTTTCTTAATGGCTTGATCTTGTTTCCTACGGGTCATCCTAGATGCATTTGTCATAGAGTGAGTGTTTTTTTAATTTCTCAGGCGTGACTTTGTTCTATTTATCATGTTGCAAAAATGAATTTTTGGTAATATATGGATGATTAACTATTTGAACTTCTTTCATTGGTACTTCTAAGTATGTTGTGTTCGTGTCGTTATCCAGTTTTATATCACTCTGCGTGATGATCTTGATTACCTCGACGGAAAACACACGGTGAGTTCTATGCCTTAGAAGTGTTTCGTGTGTGAACTTGTTTTTCCATTTGTTTAACTAATGCCTATTGCAGCTTTGTTGTTACAAGTTTTTAGAAAGTTACGATTTGATTCTTTTCTCTTCTTAGAATTGATAAGTAATCTATGGAGAATTAATTGTTATTTATTAAGATGGTATGTGATGCAAAGGGAAGGCTTAGATTAAATAAGTAAACATATTATGAATATGATGGATGAACACGAATGCATTGAACCATTAAAAGCTACTATTTTAAACTTTTAAAGCTTATTCACATACTCTTATGGGGTAGGGGAAATACTAAATGTGGTTTTCCATGACTAGCCTTTTGTTGGGTTGAAGCCAACTTTGACTATTCTGCGATATTGGCAGTAAGATCTGCTTAACTACGAAGTACAAACGTAATCTGTGTGTCATTTGTTTCCGTTTTGGTTGCAAGGTGTTTGGAGAGGTTGCAGATGGATTAGACACACTTACCAGAATAAATGAAGCTTACGTGGATGAGAACAACAAACCCTTCAAAAACATAAGGTCAGATTTTTCCCTTATTTGTTTTGCCAATGCCAACTGTGTTGATATTGGATGTAGGATTGATTTCTGAATTTTCTCTCTTCTAACGATATTGGCATTGCAGAATTAAACACACATACATCTTAGATGACCCTTTTGACGATCGACCGCAACTAACGGATTTGATTCCTGATGCGTCACCTGAGGGAAAGCCAAAAGATGAAGTAAGCAATTGCAACATCCCCTCTGTCCGATTTAAAATGTTTGCATGTGCTTGATAACAAAGTTTTGCTTAGAAAAATGGCATGCCAAAGCAACAAGGCTTTATAACTTTCCTTTATCTTAAAGCTTGTAATAAACTAGTAAGTGATGTTTGATGTGAAGTTGGAAGTTGCATATTGATGACTTATTCTTATTGTTGATGCACTTCTAGGTCTTCTCTTGCTGTTCTGTCATAATTATGGACCTTGAGATCATTTTAACTTCCATTTTTGATAGATACGCAATAGGCCAACAGTACATGTATTATGACATTTGTGCAAGATACAAATTAAGCTTGACACTTTATTGAAATTCTGTTGAGACGTATTTATTTATTCCGGCAAAAAATTTGAGTGATGGTGCTTTTGGAATAGTTATTGGCTGAGCAACATTCTGTTATGGCTGTAAATGAACTGTTATAGCAGTAGTCATGTTTTTTCTCATCATTGCTTTATCCTTTCATTTCAAGTGTTTCTGCAATTGGGAAAATCGTGAGTTTGCCATTGATTGATCGTTTGCACATAGGTTGTGGATGATGTGCGATTGGAGGATGATTGGATCCCTATGGATGAGACGCTCAATCCACAAGAGCTTGAGGAAGTACTCCGGGCAAAGGATGCTCATTCTCGAGCTGTAGTATTGGAAACGGTGAAGTTCTTATCCATCAGAAATAGTTGGCTGTACTTTCCTTTAATCGCAGATGTCTTGAATACAAACTGACATGATAATTTTTTTTTTTTTTTTTATTTCATAGATTGGTGATATACCTGATGCTGAGGTTAAACCTCCGGATAATGTGCTGTTTGTATGCAAACTGAATCCTGTAACTGAGGTATGCGTCATTTCCTTCACCTCTTTCTTCCCCCTCAAATATGGACTCTTGTGTGTACTATTATGCTTTCTTAACGAGCAGTAAATACATTGTTTTTCACTGGATGAAATGACTCATTGATCTGCAGGACGAGGACTTGCACACAATTTTCTCCCGTTTTGGAATTGTGACATCGTCAGTACTTCAGTGATAGCACGTTGGCTTAATTATAAATACTTGATTGCCTTCAAATTCCTCATTGATAATAGTGTTTCCTTTTAGTGCTGAAATAATCCGAGATCACAAAACTGGGGACAGTTTATGCTACGCTTTTATCGGTACCGTTCTTCATACTGTATAATTTAAAATAAGTGGTCCATTACTTTGGTACAAAATGGTGTGCTTTTACCCCCTTTCTATCCTTGACGTTGCTTTGATAACATATATGTGTTTAAATATACTATCTGAACTCTGCTTCATCCTGTTACGCCTTTTGTCCATTCCGTATTAGATACATGTGTCAGGGGAAATAGAGATTGATCATATAATAAAAAACTGTCTTCATACATGCGACCTAATTTTATATCATCTAATATTTGATGGCTCTGGTGCAGAGTTGTGAATGATTCTTTTTTGATATATTAACGACTGCCTCGATAACTTTAGCATAGAATTTTCTCATGATTTATGTCTTTGTGAGGTGCTTGATGTTAATGGTCTTGTAGCTAAGTTTCTACCACTGCCTTAGATTTAAAAAAGAAAGGGACAAAAAGACCTCGTTGCTGTTGTGAGGTTTCACTAACCTTTCTAAAATTAAACATGTAGCACGGATAGGATTTTGCAAGATGTCAGCTTGTTTAATCTTTCTAATGTTGACATATATCATAATTTTATCATTTACATTTCCTCTTTCCTTTTATTTTTCCATGGCAGAGTTTGAATACAAAGATGCCTGTGAACAAGCATATTTTAAGGTAAACTTAGCATCTTACTTCCCTTATTTAACAACCATTCTTTGATGGCGTAGTGTCTGTAACTGTCAGGTGGTGCTTGCATTCGTTTATTTAAATTGTTTTACGTTTGTTAATGGCGTAGTGTCCGTAACTGTCAGGTCGTGTTTGCATACGGTTATTTTAAATGTTCTACTTTTGTTACATCATTGGCTGATAAATCATTCTTTGGTAGCCTCTAATAATCTAATAACTACATAGAGTGGATTTGCAGCTCAGAATGCTGCAAATTTGTTTACAAGAACTTAGTTCACTATACCACTTGGAGTGTAAAATATGCCTAGAGAGGGGGGGGGGGGGGGGGGGGGGTGAATTAGGCTTTAAAAAGTTTTTGCTTTTTCTCCTTTGAAAACTACTTTTCTTTAAGAAGATATTGCAGAGCACGTTATTCCCTAGAGAGCAGTAAGATTGTCTATGTTATCTCCCTAACCCTGTTTACAGAATATCACGTTAGTCTCAGAAATCCTTTAAACGATCACCTAGTTATTTGCCAACGTTCCGGGTTTGTCTCACAGAAAAAGTAAATAGCAGAAAGTAAAGTGAGACGGAATTTTATACAGGTTATATCCCCAACTGAGGTTTAATCCTGTCCTTGGGGTGTGATCTCCCCAAGAGTTCCAAAATCACTAGGTATTACCGGTTACACTATGATTGACCCGTACACAACCGAAGCACTATGGACACTAGGCCTCGCTCTAGGCTGACGCACGCCAAGTTTCGATCCACAGGAAACCTATTCCTCGGCTGGATGCAGCTTGCTACCGAAGGGCCACCGAATCCACAAAATTCGTCCCTCCACGTGCGTAAGACTCCACTCGTGCGCTCAATGTGCCCGCAGACACAACACGTCCGAAGACAAGGTTTTTAGGGTTTGGAGTTTCTAAGGATCGCTCAAAGAGTACAGATTCTCAAATGAAAGCTCAATCACAAACTACGAATGAATCGCAAAGTAAAGCTCAGATCGTCTAAGGAATTCGATAGCTTGTGTGTTCGTTGTGTACCATTCAAAGTGAAGTGTTTGTCTTCTATATAGATCCACGAATAACTTCTACACTTCACAAGGAAAGTTAAGCACAGAATATGCAAGATAAAGCTCAATAATCACGTGCATTAACTCAAACAATCATGCCAATAATAAACCAATTAAGCTCAACGGTCTGCATGATCACTTACCATAAATACCACAGATTAACAATCATTCAAGGGTAATCTCATCCGTTAGTCAGCATATTCCATATATAATTCCACTCGGCATATTATCAATAGTAAGCTCAAACAACTGATTTCTTTCCAAAAATATGATAGTCAATCGCACATAGAAAGATTTGATCTACTGAGTATAATGCTGACCATATTTTCCATGTATAGTGATCTCATCCGATTTCAACACATTCCATAAATAGACTCAATCAGCATCTTACCACATATAAGCTCGATCAATTAATCACTTTCCAAATATAAATCCTAAGTCGCACAAGGAAAGCAGGATCATGATACACTGATTTAAGAGTCATTTAATATCACACTCAATGGATATATCATTCATATTCTTTCCTAAAATAGATCAATCATATGTAAGCACTTAATCAGAATATCCTTTCCATATATCCAGCATCGTCATTCATATCCGGGTGATCACATTGATACTCTTTCCTAAAATAACTCAATCACGTTTCAGCTCAATCAGAATATCTTTTCCATATATAACATACAGTCATTCATATCAGGGTGATCACAGCGATACTTTTTCCTAAAATAACTCAATCTCGCAGACGGTTTGCATATCACTCAACATGATATATTTTCCATATATAGCACGCAACGAGATTCCATTCATGCGAAGACGTTCATAACCATGTGATCACATGAATATTCCAGTTAAGCATATATCACACAAATTCGATTTTCTTAACAGTTTAATCACATTTAAGCGCTTAATCGAACATTTTCACATACTTAAACATCACACAACATGCATATCGAGTTTTCTAATTTGTATCTCCCAATTTACATAATTACTTGGAATAATCAAAACTCTCATAATCATTTGGACCAAAAAGGTCTACAATCTCCCCCTTTTTGATGATGACAAGTAATTAATGCCTATCTTAAGCATACGAGTACACTCAAGATGAAGCTATTTACGCACGTAGCATGTTTAAGTATCACAGCATGCGACATATGATCAGAGCAAATAATTTTATCAAATTTCGAAGCATGCCCCCTGTCTAATTGCTAGTATTCCCATGTAAAGCACAACAGCAAAAACATATAGCAATTACCAGGTCATATCAAATGAAATGTCACAAATCACCGTGGAATGTCACACATTTTCAGATCATATCATACGGAATGTCACAATACCATGGAATGTCGCAAGTTATCATTGAATGTCTCAAGCTATCACATCACATCAGTTTGCTGCCCCTGCCTATGTGCGGAATTCCTTAATCCTTAACAAATCATCAAACTCAAGAGAAGAGGATTAAGACATAAGCATATAAAAGCAAGCAAGCCGATTAGATTATAGCATTCTAAGATAACAAAATGAACGACCCAACACCGAACCAAAACACGGCATACCAGATCATGGAATTTATTTTTCTAAATTCTCCCCCTTTAGCATCAAAAAGGAGGAATCCAAAACACCACTAACTTACCAAAAACGTGCAACTTACTCAACTTACTAACCCAAAAACCAGCAAAGTAAAACAACTTAGTACTAAGCGCAGATGGGAATTAGGCATACCAGAGCTAGGAGATCACTGGGGATAGAAGTTCTAAGGGCTGGAATTATTATCAGATGAGGCAGATGAGAATTCAGTGACATTCAGAGCCGTAGAGATCCCTTCACGAACTTTTTTAACACTTTTAAAGTGCCATGAGATCTCATCGAACTTCTGTCTGCTATCATCCTTGATGCCTGTTAGGATATTTATGATTGTGTCAATAGTTTAAGTCTTGAGTTTAATATTGTAATTATCCTTTTAGCTTGGGCTTTAGACTAGAATGTAATTAGTTAATCTTTAGTGGTTGGGCCTTAATATACCTAGGGGTAATGTGGTATATATGGTATTACCCTCACTATTTTTAAAGTTAATCAAAGATCAAAAGGCTTATCCTATTTTTCACACAGTACACACACTTGAAGGTGAGAACCTCTCCCATTTTCATTCCATTAAAGCCTCTTTGATTCCTTGTTTGGTGCAATCGGGACCAACAAGTGGTATCAGAGCAAACGTGGATCGATCTGCATTGATTTGAATCCAGTTTCGTTCGATTCCGAGAAAGATCAAAGGTGTTTTGGGCAAAAAATCACTTTCGGCATTTTGAGCTTGGTTTGGGGTTTTAATGCTTCGTTTTTGTGTTTAAAACCTTTCCCCAGAACGATTCTATGCCTAAAATGTTTTTAGAACACTTTTGGATCAGTTTTAACGAGTTTTGAGCAAGATTGAAGCAAAAATCTTCACAAAAAGGTCATCTCGGCCATTTTCTATTTTTGGTCGATTTGATCCACTTTTTGTTGTTTTTAGCTCTCAAATTGGTCGAATATGTGTTTGGGGAAGAGTTTCTGAAGTTTTGGATCAAGTTTGAGTGATTTTGGTTGAGATTTGAGTGAAAACCGGACGATTTTCTGGTAAAACTCGCGACAGCAATGGAACAGTGAATTCATGTTCTTGGCCGCGAATTTTTGTTGTCACGTCGTTCAAGTCCGAGAAATTTTATATCCGAGAAATTACATTCCGAGAATCTATCTAAACCGCGAAACTTTCTCCGCTTCACCTCATTTTTTTTCTCAACTGCTCACTTTCAAAATCCGAGAAATTTTACACCCAAGAAAGTTTATTCCGAGAATTTATCTGAGCCGCGAAAATTTTCAAAAGCTGAGAAATATTTCTAAGTCGAGAAACTTTTAAAAGCCGAGAAAGTTTCTCTGTTTTACTTCATTTTTCTTTTCTCAACTTCTTACTTTCAAAATCTGAGAAATTTTATACCCGAGAAAGTTTATTCCTAGAATTCATCTAAACCGCGAAAAGTTTCAAAAGATGAGAAACGATCCTAAGTCGAGAAACTTTTCAAATCAGAGAAAGTTTTATACCTGCGAAAACTCTTTGAAACTGAGAAAGTTTGTCAAAACCAAGAAAGTTTCAACTGGGAAAGTTTTTCAAACCGAGAGAATTCTTCAAAACCATGGCTTGTCAAATCCGTGAAACTTTCTAAAACCTTACTTCAGCCCGCGAAAATCCTTCCAAACGAAAATTTTTCAACTTGAGAAATCTCAAAACTGAGAAACTTTCTCACATGCAAAATTTTAAAGCCTTTTAAAACCTCAGAAAATAGTCTTCAACTGATAATTGTTTTTCTGTCCGAGAATTTCTCTTTAAACTCACGTAAACACTGAAATTTCTCAACCAATAATTTCTCGGTAATTTATCTTGTAATGACGAACCATTTTGAAACGTCTCTTCAAACCGCAAATTTTTTCTCGTGATTAAATTTTTCTCGTGTTATTCTTTTTCGAACTTATTCAAGTCTTGATCCTTTACACTTTAGTCCTATCCCCCTAGACCACGTTTGACAAAAATTTACTCTTCCAATCTCGTTTTTAAATCTCTAGAACTACTCTGAATTCAAGATATATTTTCCCTTCATACATTTTCGACCATCACACACATTCACTTAGTTCTAAGAAATTTTTTAAACGATTTTCTCAAACTCTACTCGTTAAACTCATATTTCGCATCTCGTTCGTCACTAACCTTCTTATCTATACAAGATCAAAACCACGGACGATTCGACTGCACCAACCATGTCTACCACAAATGACATCTCAACAGTGGGCTCCGACACTAGGCCTCCGATGCTGCGACAAGGCGATTACAGCATATGGAGAAACAGGTTCCTCACGTTCATCAGGAACAAAGCGCACCACTCTCTCAATACTTACTGGACTCCATCTTCAACGGTCCAGCACAGTTCTGGACGATCATTCCTGTTCAACCAAACGCAAACCCTCCCATGGATGAACGCCGCACTCCAAGAGGTCCCATTAATGAGGATGAAGAGGCTCGCCTACAGGCCGATGAGACTGCCAAAGGATACCTCTTCCAGGCTATGGGCAAAGAAGTCTACGCACACATCGAGTGCTGCACAACTGCCAAGGAATGTGGGATGAACTCGTGGAAATTATGGCAGGCACAACGGAGAGTGCTCAGGGGAGGAAATCAGCCTGTCTCTCGCAGTATGAACACTTCCAGGCCTATGAAGGAGAGGAGCTGCGTGACACGTACCTCCGATACTTGAAGGTCATCAATAAACTCAAGAAAGCCAAGATCTTGAGGGACAAATTCGATATCAACAACCGCTTCCTTGGTAGCCTCAAACCACATTGGGGCAATGCAACCGTGATGATGATTCAGAGTAAGGACCTCTCCAACACTTCCATCCATGCCCTCTACGACAGCCTGTCAGCCTATGCTCCTTACGTGCAACCTCAGTCCACCAACACTCGAGTCGACCCGCTGGCTCTCCTCTCGAACAACACTACCGAACGCTTCCACCTCTAAGCCCAAACCGAACAAAGGGAAGCTACCAGTTGTTGCATCTGACACCTCTTCAGGATCCGAAGCTGATACAGAATCTGATGAAGATGTTCGTGATCTACGTAAGCAACTGGCAATGCTCACAAAGATGGTCTCAAAGAAGATCGCGAAAAAGTCCTCATCCTCCTCCAACCGTCAAAGAACCTTTAGCGGCACCAAAAAGACTACCCCTACGGAGGAAGCTAAGCCGATAAAGAAAGAGGAGGAATCCGCACCTCAAAAGTCTGTGAAGTGCTTTCGGTGTGGAAAGCTGGGCCACTTTGCCAAGGAATGCCACGCCCCACGCATGAAGGACTCTGGCTATTACGACTGTAAGGCCAGAATGACCCGCAAAATGAAAAGTGGAAAGTTCTCCTCACCGAAGAAGCTGAATGGGTGAACGACACTTCAGAAGACGAAGAGATTGTTGCATGGCAAGGCTGGTCGAACATGACGAGGACGAGGAGATGGTCAACAGCGGTGAGAATGCAGCTAAGACTCCTACCAACGCCGAGGCTGAGGTACGAATTTCACAACTCGATGATGTGTTTAATCACTGGCACACCATTAAGAAACCCACCGTAGACGCTAGGGATTATGATGAACTTAAGCTAAAATTTGAAAACAACTATGCCTTACTTAGTTTAAAAGTAGAAGAGCTCGCCTGTGCAAACGAACGTCTAATGGCCTCTGAAGCGTTGTCAAACGTCTGCAAAGCAAGAATAAACAAAGTGAGACTAGGGTTAAGGAAACCACACTGGCCATCAGTTCATGCGAAACATCTCGTCTTCTGACAGCATCCCAATACGAACTGCTTACAAAGGAAAGAGTTAGGCTGTATCGAAAGGTGAAAGAACTTGAAGAGCAACTTCACCTTAGAAACGAAAACGCACGCATCTTATGCCTATTGAACCAACCAGTTGAAACAGAATTCTACAACGCCCGCGAGGGAATCGGCCTGGCCAGCAATTGCAAACCAACACCGCTAACAGTTAAAAGGTATAACATGTGTAACACCACGTTCCTGCGAACAAGAAATGGTGCTCCCTCGCAACTTAGGCCATTTGTGAGATCATCCTCCGCTGTCATCTCAGAAGAAAAAAGAGTACAGAGCATTCATTGGGCAGAAATCGCGTATGACTACACAGAATTGAATGATAGTGATAAGACTAAGATACCTTCACTCTCGGAGGATGTCGAAACTCCACTCCCAACCAAAGAACAGGAAGTTGCTTTCCAAGAAGCGCTCTCTCGCACCTACATCCCAAAGAAACTTCTGCTCATAGCAGAACTAGAACGAACACTAGGATTAGAACGGAACGCCTTTGCAAAGGAGCGAGATGAACTACTTAGCAAAATCTTTACACTAGAACAATTTCACATTACGAACAATCCCTCTACATCGAGTCAAGTACCCGATTCTCAAACATGTAAATGTAAGAGGACGGCGAATATGACTCCTGAAGCTGAAACTTGTTCAAACACTAACTCTCGTATTCCCATGGATACAGGGAATGTGAGTTCGACGTCTCTGGAAGGGAGTTCATTTGAAATAGAGAAGAACCCGCTCTTCGATGACAAGAAGAAAAGACCATCCTATATTCATCTTTCCAATCTATGTACTGAATCCCAACATCTTAAGGACGTGGACAATTATGTTGCCAAAACTTATCTTTCATTTGCCAAACTAATGTCTATGTGTTGCTGCAATGACTTTATTCTTCCATGCTTTCATAATATGAGGCACACGAACACGCAACACTCCGACCAAAAAGGCAAAACTCCTCTACAACGCACTTGCATTCTCCCAGTTCATCTACGCCCACGGTTAAGCGAAAACGCCATCCAACGCTGAATACAAAGTCACCTACTGCTCGCAAGCAGAAGACGACTAAAACCGAAGGACGACAACAACCAAAACGCTCACGCCAATTCATGAATAAGACAACGTATATGCAAGCGCAAGTTAGGCAAATATGGGTTAGAAAAACCGTAATCCCGCCTCATCAAACAAATCACAAAGGGAAAGCTAAATTAGATCCAACACAACCTGATTTAGACCCCACTTTTCCCGTTAAGCGCATGAAAATTTTACTTGTATCACAAGAAGGTCCCGTCCGTAAACGGGAACCCAACGTTTGCTAATGATTGCAGGTCTGTCATGTGTGGTATCTAGACTCGGATTGCTCCACACACATGACGGAGAACAAGGAGCTGTTGAGCAACTTCTCCGAGCGCTATCTCGGAAGGGTCTCCTTCGAAAACAGTCAAATGGCGCCAATTCTCGGAACTGGTGATCTCGTCCATGACAAACTGACGATTAAGGGCATCTCTTACGTCGAGGGTTTGAGCTACAATCTTTTTAGCATTGGCCGTTTCTGCGACAAAGGATACAAGGTTCTCTTCGAATATGACATCTGCAGCATTATCGATGCCTCGGGACTACCTCTTCTCTCTGGAACACGCACGTCTCACCTCTATGTACTCAATCTTACGACCTCTCGACCAATTTGCCTTCTCTCCCGTGCTGCACCCAAGTTGAACGATCTATGGCACCGGCGTCTATCACACCTCAATTTCAAGACTATCAACAAACTGCGTCAGAATAAACTCGTCAACGGTCTACCCCAACTGTCATATCATATGGAACACCTCTGCTCTCCCTGTGAATTGGGGAAGATGAAGCGATCGTCTCACATCTCCAAGGAAACACCGTCCTCTAAGCTCATCCTTGAGCTCTTACACATGGATCTATGTGGCCCAATGCCTACGGCTACACTCGGAGGAAGACGGTATATTCTTGTGATTGTCGACGACTTCTCACGCTATACGTGGACGAAATCGTTCGCACAAAGGATCAAGTTCCTGATTTAATCATCGAGTTTGTTGTTACGTCCCAAACGCTTCATTAACAGAAGGTTCGGATTATCAGAACTGACAACGGAACTGAGTTTAAGAACCAGAAGCTCAGTAATTTCTATGCCACTCAGGGCATCACCCAGCAGTTCTCAGCTGTGAAGACATCGAAACAGAATGGTGTCGTTGAGCGTAAGAATAGGACACTAGTTGAAGCAGCTAGAACTCTCCTCATCCAATCCGGACTTCCTCACTCTCTGTGGGGCGAAGCTATTCAAACGGCTTGCTACACGCAGAACAGGGCTTCCATCCACAAGAGATTCAACCGCACCCCATACGAGATGCTGAATAATCGTCGTATCCCAGATATATCTTATCTAAGGGTCTTCGGTTACCGATGTTTCGTGGCCAATGATCGCCAACATCTTGGGAAGCTTGATCCAAAAGCACTTGAAGGCATCTTTGTTGGATATTCGCTGAATTCAAAGGCATACAGAGTCTATCTAAGGGAGAAACGATCAGTAATAGGGAGCACAAATGTCACCTTTGACGAAAGCGAAGGCAACCTCATGGAATTCTGCTCACATCAGTCCAGAACCAGGTCTTCTACAGTCGTTGACTAAAGGTCAACTTTCAACAACGGGAACTTCCTCATCTGAGGGCAATTCTGGTGACCTGGATCTCGATCTGCTGTTTGAGTACTTCTATCCAGTCCCCACTCCCGTCGCCACCACTCAAACTACCGCTGCACCCACCCCACCTACACCACCAACTATCGGCGATGATGTCGTCCCGCCAAACTTGGATGATCTCAATTTCAACGAAGACGACATCTTACCCAACCCTGGGAACATTGCTGATGCTGATGCTGAACCTTCTCAATCTACTACAATTGAGATCGCTTCTTCGGACAACGGACCCCAATCTAATGAACCTCCAATCGATACAAATACGGCTAGCTCCTCACAGACCAATGTACCACTTTGGGCTCGCTCTCATCCTACGGATCAGATTATTGGGGATCCCACATCCGGCGTTTCGATGCGTTCAACTACGATGAATGAAAGTCTGTTCGCTTGCTATCTCAGTCAAGCAGAACCATCACGAGTAGCTGAAGCTCTCAACGATCCTGATTGGCTGATTGCAATGCAGGAGGAAATAAATCAGTTTAAACGTTTACAAGTTTGGGAACTCGTACCACGCCCTCACAACAGATCCATTATTGGCACGAAGTGGATCTTCAAGAACAAAAGGATGAAGACGGTGTTGTCATTCGCAATAAAGCAAGACTTGTGGCTAAGGGGTACAACCAACAAGAAGGCATCGACTACAATGAAACTTTCGCCCCTGTTGCCAGGATCGAAGCAATTCGAATTTTACTTGCCTTTGCTGCTCACAAGAACTTTAAAGTCTACCAAATGGACGTGAAGACTGCCTTTCTGAATGGATTTCTCAAAGAAGAAGTGTACGTTGATCAACCTGAAGGATTCTTGAGCGAAGAGTTTCCTCATCACGTATATAGACTCTACAAGGCCCTCTACGGACTAAAACAGGCTCCCCGAGCTTGGTATGACGTCCTTTCAGACTTCCTTGTTCAGTCTGGGTTTAAGAAAGGATCTCTGGATACAACTCTCTTCACCAAGCGGAGTGGGCCGGGCATCATGATTGTACAGATTTATGTTGATGACATCATTTTTGGATCGACTAAACCACAACTGTGTGAAGACTTCGCATAATTGATGAAAGAAAAATTCGAAATGAGTATGATGGGCGAGCTGAATTTCTTTCTTGGTCTTCAAGTAAAGCGACTCCCCGACGGAATCTTCATCAACCAGTCCAAATACATCCATGACATCCTCGAGAAATATGGAATGAAGGATGCTAAGACTGCTGCTACACCTATGTCACCCTCTGGCCGACCCGACGCGGACCCATCTGGTGCTCCCGTTGACCAAACCGTCTATTGCGGGATAATAGGCTCTCTTCTGTACCTCACTGCTAGTCGACCTGATATCGTTCTCTCGACAGGAATCTGCGCTCGCTTTCAGGCTACATCGAAGGAATCACATTTCACTGCTGTCAAAAGGATTCTCCGCTATCTCAAAGGAACACCCAATCTGGGTTTGTGGTACCCCACTCGATCGGACTTCAAGCTGGTTGGATTCTCTGACTCGGATTATGCAGGATGCAAGATGGATCGAAAAAGCACCTCTCGAAAACAAAACTGTGTCTCAACTTCATCGACGGAGGCAGAATATGTCGCCGCCGCTAGTTGTTGCTCACAGCTTTTTTGGATGAGAACACAACTACGAGATTTTAATTTTCATATTGATAAAATTCCCATTTATTGTAACTCGAAGAGTGCGATTGCGATGACGAGTAATCCGGTACATCACTCAAGAACGAAACACATAGATATTCGTCACCACTTCATCAAAGAACATGTTGAACAAGGGACGATTGAATTGCACTATGTCACTACCGAAGATCAACTAGCCGACATTTTCACAAAACCATTGGATGTCAAACGCTTCCAACACCTTGTGACTATGTTGGGCATGTTGAATATTCAGTTGTGATCAATCGACCCTACATGAACTTTGATAAAGTGTACATATGTCTTTTCACTTCACTTCATTCTCTATGTGTCTTCTAAATTATATCTCTCAAGGGGGAGTTTTCGATTAAGGGGGAGTTTCTGCTTTTTCCGTTATTTAAAAAAGGAATTTTCAGATTAAGGGGGAGTTTCCGATTTTGCCTATTTAAAAATAAAAAAGGGGGGTTGAAATTTAATTTAAATTTTTGGTCAAAATGGGTCAAAATTGGACCAATTTAAATCCAATTGGACACAATTTTGACCAAGCCCGCGAAATTCGGCCCAGGATCCAATTTAGAACAAGCCCGAGAATTTCGGCCCATTTTACTCAAAATCTCGCATGAACAGGCACAAAACCCCAAAAATGTAATTCTTTTCACAATACTTCCGAATTCCCGAGAAAAATTTAAAACTTTCGCACCTTCCTTCTTCGAAATTTCTCAATCCCTCGCAATCGTCATCTTCCTCAAATCCGTATTTAAACTCCGTTTTTCTGCATTCTCCATCATCAAAATCATCTTTTCGGTATGAATACATCGCAAATAAACTGCTTCTCGTTCGTTTTGCTTTATGTATGCCCCGTTCTGTTAATTTTTTTTAGGTTTAATAGTATTTTATCGGCTTTAATTAGGACGCATGCTAGGCTTTAGGTGTTTAAAACCCCCAAATATGTATTGCCCGTCCAATTTCGAGTCGATCGAGTCCAGTTTATTGCATTTTGGTTAAGATTTGAGAAGGTCTAAGGCAAACATCACAGCGTCATTTTGTACGATTTCGCCCAGTGTTCTTCACCGAGAAAATTTTCTGGAAAAATACCTTGACGATAGATTTTCGCTGCTACAGTGAGTAAGGTTCCGCGAAAATTTTATCCGAGAAATTTCTTGTGTTAAAATTTTCGCTGCTACAGTGTGTAAAGTCCCGCGAAAGTTTTCATCCGAGAAGTTTCTTACGATTAAAACTTTTGCTGCCACACTGAGTCAAGCCCCGCGAAACTTTCATACACCTCACGTCATATTATATTTTTTTCGCATCTTCATTATTTCGCAACTACAGTAACCAAAATATTCTCAATCCGCAAACTTAAATTTTCTCGGACCCATGCCAATCAATACTTTCGCAGCTACAGTGGTTCAATAATTTCTCAATCCTTACATGCATCATCTTTTCGCGGATTACGAAACTTTCTCAATCTGCCAAATTTTATCCGAGAAATTCCTTCTCACTTGTCAAAACTAAGAAGTTTCAACCCGAGAAATTTTATCACTTGAGCATATATTTCTTCAACCCGCGAAACTTACATTTCCCTTGAGAAAAATTCAAAACTTGCGAAAGTTTGCTAAATTGAAAACTTTCTCTCTTGCGAAAATTTTACTCTATCTGCGAAAATTTCTCTCGACTTGTCTATGTGTGATAATTTGCGAAAATTTTCCTTATATGCAAACATTCAAGGATAGTCTGAATGCGAAAATTAACACTATATGCGAAATTTTACTCTGAATGCGAAATATCTTTAACATGCGAAAATTTTCCTTATATGAGAAAATTCATGGATAGACTGAATGCGAAATTTCTTTCACGTGCGAAAATTAGCACGACATGCGAAATTTTATGCTATATGCGAAAATTTTTTCGGCATGTCTATGTGTTATAATCAGCAAAATTTTCCATTACATGAGAAAAGTTTTGGATAACTTACGAAATTCCATAACTTGCGATAATTTCTCTACATACGAAAGTTTACACTACATGCGATTTCTACAACTTCTGCGAAAATTTCTCTCGACATGCTTGTGTGTTATATTCAGCTAAATTTCTCATTACATGCGAAAATTTTGGACAACTTGCTAGATGGCTTAACTTGCGAAAATTTCTCTTGGCTTGCTTATGTGATTTTTTTGCCCACGCCTTAATTTCATCCTTGTTCTCGCAATATTATCCATACTAATCATGTTATAATTACTGTCGAGCACATAAATGACTAGCAAAAATCAAGATACAATTGAAGCACTTGAGGCGGCAGCACTCCAAAGGGACATCGCTCGCATAGAACTCAATACGCTAACACCTATGTCCCACCGGTCGAGCAGGTCTTCCCAACAAGTCAATGGGCTGCCTTGATACCCCACATGGTGGACTTAGACAATTTTCGGTGCGATGCTCCCATTATCATAGAGATCCTCAAAGGGCATCCTCTCCCACACGCCCTCTCTCATGGCGAGCCAGAAGCTCAAGTCTACCTCCAACAGTTCTGGCACACCTTGCAGATAGCTGGACCACACCACCTTGCTAAGACAATGTCCGCTCAAATCGATCAAGAAACTGTGGTCCTCACTCGCAAGATTGTCTAAGAAGTGCTTCAACTACCTGTCTATTTACCATACGACCCACTACCAACTCACGAACAGCTCATCGAGGACATAGACAGATTAGGCTATCAACCTGAGAACACGAAGAAGAAAGGTCCACTCGTTCTCAGTGAAGTCACCACTCGCAACCTACCACAACCCTGGCGAACGTTATATCTCCTAATAAACAAGTGCATGTCAGGGAAGCATGCAGGCCAGGACCGTGGGAACCACCAAATCCTCACCATCCTAACCGGCATCGCCCACAACCACAAATACAACTACGCCGACATCATATGGATGGATCTCGTCTCCATGATTCAACGACGAGATCGGGAAGTCGCCAAGGGAGTCACAAACCGCTTCGTACCCTACATGCGGTGGCTCCCAATGCTTATCAAACACTTCCGCATTTTCTCCACTAGCATCCGCATCCGCCCGGCGAGCGAGCACTTCCTCATTCCCGTTGTCGAGAAGTTCGCCAAGAAAAATACTCCGGCAAAGATCGACACGCCATGATCATCCCAGACGAAGTCCTTGCATATGCCGACCCAACAAACCCACATGTTCAAGCCTATCGCGCCTCCACAGCCTCATTCCGCGAGAGTGCCCGTCCATTGTCCCTACGGAGCAGACCAACCCTGCTGCTCCTAACCCCGGGACTAGCCAAAATCCCACCTCCACTACTAAAAAATCGTCGAGTCACGCCGCATCCTCTTCCCCCCGCGTACCGAAAAAACGATCGCGTGAGGATGACGTAGGCCTCCCCACGGAGCGTCGATCGAAACAAAAACACGATCGACCTCCTCAGTCACATACAAGCCGAGCCCAACCCGTAGGTGCAGGAGGTGATGTGTTCACCTCCCGAGTAGAAGACGTGGCATTTGGCTCAACCACGCAAACAACCCCACCAAGCCACTTATCTTCCTCTCTACAGGAAGATATTTCATTCCACGAGCAGCTACGTATGCCATCGACATCCCACTTGGAGATAGTCGATGTTGAAACAAACAGTCCTTCGCCTCAGACTGCATCCTCTTCAATCACATCCAGTCTAGTGCCCTCTCTCCCCATAATTTCATACGTTTCTAGGACACATACACCTGTTACAGCACTACAAAGTCTTAGTGATTCTGTCAGAATGCTCGGTGATGTCTCTGTGACTGAGAGCGGAAGACCTAGCACGGCCAACATAACAACAACCGTGATCCTAGGCCATCAATCGTTCGAGTCTGTCTCATTGATGATGCCAAGGGGAAGTCTTAGTGACCCCGTCTTTTCCCGTCCTGTGCAAACGGGCGGCCGATCGGCTATCTTCTCCGATTCGGTGACAGTTGGATTTATCCGTGATTCCAACTTGTTAAACTTACCCCAGTTCGTCACCGAGACCGCCTTAGAGACTCGTCTTCAAGAGTTTGCAAAGTCTCTTGAGACGTCCATCCTCGACAAAGTCTATGCGCGTCTCGATGCGTCCACCATCGACAAAGGCAAAGGTGTGGCCCCGGAGACGCCACCACCAACGCTAAATGTGGACGCAGAAGCTGTTCTCTCCTCTATTTCCGCAAAGGAGCTCTTATACATCCTACGCGCAAGATTCGAGTCAATGACGGAACTCGACAAGGAGGAACAGGAAATGAAGAAAATGATGACCCAACCCATGACTTGCCGCACTCAAGGCGAGTCTAGCGGGATCAGGCGCAACGATCAAGACGATGATCAAGATCACCGCGAGGGGGAGAATAGGCAGCAAGCCTCAAAAACTCAAGGACCCGTACAATCGACGCCGCCTTCCTCCTCTGTACCTGAAACGACGCCCGCAACAGAAACCTCACACCCCACTAGCCAAAAAGCCCACCCTATTAACCCCGAGTCACTAGCCAAATCAACCCTCACCACCACCTACTACCGTCTCCGAACATCTAACCGTCACATCGGCGTTAGAGACCACCACCACACCGTCTCCACCCACCATCTCAGAACCTCTAACTGTCACATCGACGTTAGAGGCCACCACCACATCTCCACCACCCGACACCCAAATCATCCTCGCCAAAACCATCACCACAACCGAGCCACCAGAATCTCCACCACAACCATCCCCACAATCCACAAACTCCTCCGACGCAACACCCTCGCCACCACACAGCCATACCCCTCTTAATACCGATTCCAACGTGGCTTCCGAGGACGTCTACTGCGCACAAAACGAGATCGAGGCCTACATCTCTAACGATGAATGGCTGTACACACCTGCCGATGCAGTAGTAGCCAGGAAGTTGGTGGAAAACGCTCGACGTCTGCTAAAAGAAGCTTCACTAACGCTGATCAACACTGCAGACAACGAGAACGGAGAGGAATACGACGCTGAACCCACCGAACTCGAGAACATCCTTCAATTTCAAGCGCAGCACGCTGAGGCTTCTGCTGCTCAACTGGATGTGCCCACGGCGAATATACCAGAAGCACCGTGGGAAAACAAAAAGATCACCGCGCCATTTCAAGAAGAGATCAGGAAGAGGATCTGGCGGCGCAAGGAGCAGATCATAACGGCCTTCGATGAATACGAGCTGATGAACATCCAAAACTGGAGCGAAGAAAAGAAGAAGCGCTATCGATGTAGCCTTCTTTGCCACAAGTGCACAAAGAGGACGCTGTCCGATGAAGAAAACATCGCTCTGGAAATAAATCGGGCCCCCATCTGCAAAGTCACTGACCTCCGCCAAGAGTCGAAAGGACGTGTTCACTATCTAGTGTTCACGGTAATGAGGCAGGATGAGAGCTACAGTGAAGTCAGTGAGGCGGACTTCAAGTTTCTGCGCTTGGGTGACCTGTACAGCATGCTGGAATCCATGAAGCAGTTCGGACTCGTCCTCAGAAGTTCTGGACATCTCGTACGGGCTGAACTGGTCACCATGGGCTACATAGCTCTCAAGCGCCATATGCTCCGACAGGTCAGATTCTTCGCCACCCACGATCTGCAGATGGCGGTGGAGCACAACCTAAAGAAGGTGAACCTAACTCGCCCATCTTTCAAGAACGCGGATGACTACCGAGAAGCGATGTGATCGACGGAGATGATCCGGCGGTCGCCTACTCGAACTACAAGGGAAAGATGAGGCTGCTGCGCTGCTCCGAAGTGGCAAAGTTCTCAGATGGGACGCTCACCATCATCCAAGACAAACTCATGAGGATTTGCCGCATCCTTTCGGAAGAAGATCCACACTGCCGATCCAAGTTCGCGAAGTTCATCGACGCTATAGCTGATCGAATGGTCCTTCGAAGGAATCTCCGCGCCTTCGAGTTCAAGCTAGGACTTCGCGAAACATACACTCGCTGATCCACCATCACAACGCCCAAGTTCCAAGACTCCCAACAATTGACACAAAGGAGGAGATTGTTAGGATATTTATAGATTGTGTCAATAGTTTAAGTCTTGGGTTTAATATTGTAATTATCCTTTTAGCTTGGGCTTTAGACTAGAATGTAATTAGTTAATCTTTAGTGCTTGGGCCTTAATATACCTAGGGTTAATGTGGTATATAAGGTATTACCCTCACTATTTTTAAAGTTAATCAAAGATCAAAAGGCTTATCCCATTTTTCACACAATACACACACTTGAAGGTACCTCTCCTTTTTTCATTCCATTAAAGCCTCTTTGATTCCTTGTTTGGTGCAATCGGGACCAACAATGCCTTTGATACTCCGTCTCAAATCAGCTATGGTTCCATGCTCTTCGTCGCTCTCTAGATCCTTTTTCTTCCTGATTTCGAACGAGTGGCTTTCGGAGAGATTGGGATTTGATCAGAGCAGCCTTTCGCTTCTTGTCAGAGACAGATCCGGCGCCTTTGGTTTTCGTCACGATTGAGATCGAAGGATTGAGGAGCGAAATAATGAAGTGAAAGACTTAGGGTTGAATGAATTGAATAAAGAAGAGATTGGATGGTTAGAAAGGCCGAAAACTTCTTGGATAAGAATGAAAAGGATTTTGGAGAGATGTGATAACGATTTGACGTGAGACAGATAAGGAAAAGATTTCAAAATTTGAATTCCAAAGATCATGGCTGGATAAGGAAACTGCCCATTAGATGGAATTAAATGAAGATCAGAGGATATCTCGCGGAGATTAAGGAAGGAAATAAGTAAAGATCAGAGTTCAAAGAAAATATTGGCTGAAAATAGATTTTGATATAAATGCCGAAGAAAGTCAAAAAATAATCTCCCCCTGAATGGAAAAGATCTTAATAGATAAGAAAGATAGAAATAAGGAAAAAATATTAATAGAATCAAGGAATAAAATCGAGGAGATCCTAAAGGATAAGATCAAGGAAATACTAAGGGCTAACATATTTAGTCACCTTTCCTATTTGAGCTCAGTAATTCCTAATCGGTCACGGATATCACAGAATATACTCTCAATAAGGGTTTCGTGAAGATATCAGCCAACTGATCATTAGTTCCTACGAAGTTCATGCTGATATTCCCTTTCTGAACATGATCTCGAATAAAATGATGTTTCACCTCTATATGCTTAGTTCGAGAGTGGTGTACGGGATTCTTAGTGATACTAATGGCACTAGTACTATCACAAAAAATAGGAATTTTGTCGTACCTTAAACCGTAATCACTCAAGGTCTGTTTCATCCAAAGGATTTGCTGAGAACAACTTCCTAAGGCCATATATTCGGCTTCGGTTGTGGATAGGGCCACGACATTTTGTTTCCGACTGGACCAAGTTACAAGGGAATTTCCTAGTATTTGGCAAGTACCACTAGTGCTTTTCCTATCTTCCCTAGAACCGGCGTAATCCGCATCCGAGTATCCCATTAATGGAAATTCCTTGGGATTTGGATATCATATACCATGATTGATTGTTCCCTTCAAATATCTAAGTATTCGCTTGACTGCTGTCAAGTGAGATTCCCTAGGACTCGACTGATATCTAGAACATAGACCAGTAGCAAACATAATCGGGTCTGCTTGCCGCAAGGTATAGCAAACTTCCGATCATACCTCTATACTTAGTTCGGTCAAAGGGTGTACCTTGTTCATCACTATCAATTTTAGCGGTCTGGTGCATAGGAGTGGGAAGTACCTTGGAATCAGCCATTCCGAATTTTTCAAGTAGTTCCTTCGTGTACTTCGTTTGAGATATGAATGTTCCCGTATCCAATTGCTTGATTTGTAATCCAAGGAAGTACGTGAGTTCTCCCATTAGGCTCATCTCAAATTCCTGTTGCATGGACTTAGAAAAATGCTCGCAAAGGGCGATGTCAGTGCTACCAAATATGATATAATCAACGTATATCTGCACAAGTAATATGTGATTCCCTTCGCACTTGATAAACAGTGTGTTATCTATTGTTCCTGTTATAAATCTCATGTATAGTAAAAACCTACTCAATCTTTCATACCATGCCCTAGGGGCCTGTTCTAAACCATATAAAGCTTTGTTTAATTTAAAAACGTGATTTGAAAATTCCTCTTTTTCAAAACCGGGAGGTTGCTCAACAAAGACTTCCTCATTTATAAAACCATTTAAAAATGCACTTTTTACGTCCATTTGGAAAAGCTTAAATCTTTTAAAAGATGCATATGCAAGTAAAATGCGTATTGACTCAAGCCTAGCTACGGGTGCAAAGGTTTCTTGAAAATTTAACCTTCAATAACCTTTGGCGGCTAACCTGACCTTATTTCGTGTTACATTACCGTTCTCATCCAGTTTGTTGCGAAACACCCACTTCGTGCCTATTATGGACTTATCGTTCGGTCTTTCCACAAGAGTCCACACCTGGCTCTTTTCGAATTGTGCCAGCTCTTCTTCCATGCCAATCACCCACGATTCATCGTCAAGTGCTTCATTCACTGTCTTAGGTTCCATGGTTGACACGTCATGTGATTCCTCAGCAATATCGTTTCGTGCAGTTGCTCTCGTTTTGATCCCTGAAGTGATATTCCCTATGACTTGTTCAGTGGGATGGCTGGAAGCATGCTTGAATTTTCTGCGCTATTGTTCGTCTGAAGCTTCAGGTTCCTCTGACATATCATCTAGTTCCAATGGAATTGCGATCTGCAGGAGACACAACTATACCTTCCTCAGTAGCATCTGCGTTAGGAAATTCATCAAACGTAACATGCACAGATTCTTGAACAGTCTTCTTCCTATTATTAAACACTCTAAAAGCTTTGGAATGAAGGCTGTAACCTAGGAATATCCCTTCATCTACCTTGGAATCGAATTTCCCTCTTTTATCCCTATCATTCAAAATGAAACATTTGCAACCAAATACATGAAAATATCCTATGTTAGGGGTTTTGTCGTTCCAAAGTTCATAGGGAGTTCTCTTAATAATCGGTCTAAGGAAAATCCTATTCGAGACATAACATGCCGTACTAACAGCTTCGGCCCAAAAATGTTTTGGAGTATTATATTCGCTCAACATAGTCCTAGCCATTTCTTGTAATACTCTATTTTTCCTCTCGACCACTCCGTTCTGTTGAGGCGTAATAGGGGCTGAAAAATTATGACTATAACCATTCTCATCACAAAAAGATGCAAAGGATTTGCTATCAAATTCTAGACCGTTATCACTCCTATTCTTACGGACTTTCATTTCTTTCTCATTTTCTAGCTTCTTAATCAGTGGCGCAAGATTATCTAAAGCCTCACTTTGTGCGCAAGAAATAAGACCCATGTGTACCTAGTATAGTCGTCTACGATCACAAAGGCATATCGTTTACCTTTCAATGACATAACCTGTACCGGACCAAAAAGGTCAAGATGCAGCAGTTCCAGTGGTCTGGACGTAGAGATCACATTCTTAGGCTTAAAGGACGTCTTGGTCTGTTTCCCCATTTGGCACGCTTTTACAGATTCTGTCCTTGGTGGCTTTCATATCTGGAATACCTCTCACAACTCATTGCATGATATGTGAGACATTAGTTCCATGTTAGCATGTCCCAGACGTCTATGCCATAACCATGTGATATCCTGCGTAACTGCTAGACACTTGACGTTTTGGTTAGCAATATCATCAAGAGTGATGCAATAAATGTTACCATCCCTAGATGCACTAAACACAATCTCATCATTCTTTTTATCAAGTCATTTATCTTTGGCGAAAACTACAGTATGTCCATCATCATATAATTGGCTAATACTTATTAAATTATGTTCTAAGTTCCTAACGAACCATACGTTATCTATGGTGATATTTAAATTGTTACCGACAGTACCAACTCCCACGATTTTGGCTTTTGCGTCGTTGGCGTATGAAACATATCCTCCATCTACCACCTTCAACGACACAAAATTACCTACTTTTCTTACTGGGATTCTTCCTTCGTACCTGTAGAAAGAATTATTCATCTGAGGTCCCCAATTTCTTTTGGGTCCTAATACGTTAGCGGGAAAATAACTTTTGTTAACATGTGTGATATCATTCTGCATAGATGGTGATCTCCTGTTAGAATCAGATATAACAGTGGCATCTACAGGTGACTTCTTAGGTCTCCAAACATACTTAGCTTTATCAACTTTCTTTAACGGACAGTTGTTTGCATAATGACCATTTCTACCACAGCAGAAACACTTAAACTTAGGCACAGAATGTTTAACAGGCTTTTCATCAATGGGATAACCTATCGCTGACCTACCAATGTTGCTAGGAGTATTCAGCAGCATGTCTAGGTTCTGCCTACCCTCAAGGAGTCTATCAACTTTCTGTTTTTCCCTCTCTAAGGCGTTATTAATTTCTACAATCTCTCTGGATAAGTCACTGTTTTTCTTTTCTGTTTTCTCACAGTCACAGGGAATTTCCTCATTCTTAGCAGTAACTAACTCTCCTTTCAAACGTGAGATCTCTAGATCAGCCTCATATTTTTCCTTAGCTAGTTCATCTCGCTGCCTTATCAGTTCCTTATTCAAGGAATTTAGTGACTTGATCTTTTTCTCTGGTTTTTGAAGTAAACTACACAAATCTTCCTTACTTTCTTCTATATCAGAAACAGATGAGTCACTTTCATAACCATAGAAACTGTTTAGGATATGAATTTTCTCAATGGAGGAAGAGCGAGATACCTGATCCTCGTCAGCCATGTAAGCGTGATCCTCGTCCTCACTTTGTTCCAGTTCAGAGTCATTTGATTCCATCACCATAGCTTTCTGCTTCCTTGATTTCTCATTGCTAGTTGCAGGGCATTCATGTCCATAGTGGCCTGGTTTGTTGCATCGGAAACACTTCTGAACTTTCTTCCCAGATGTGGATATTCCCTTGCTCTTGTTCTGGAGTTTGTTGAAGTTCCCTTTGAATTTCTTTTTCTGCTGGAACCTTTCAATTCTTTTTGTGAGCATTGCCAGATCGTTCATCAAGTCCTCTTCTTCGTCATCAGAATCAGATTCTTCTTGGTTGGATTTGAATGCAATGGACTTCTGATTTTTGTTCTGCGACTTCTCATTCATTGATGTTTGAATCATCTCATAGGATATAAGAGATCCAATCAGCTCGGAGATGCTAAGTGCTTCTAGATCCTTTGCTTCGTAGATGGCAGTAACCTTGGCATTCCATTCTCGTGGCAGTGATCTCAGTATTTTTCTCACTTGTTCACTGTCGGGAACCTTCTTGCCGAGAGAGAACATTTGGTTGATGATTCCCATGAATCTGGCGTACATCTGGCTTATATTTTCGTCAGATTCCATTGAGAACAGTTCATACTGATGATTGAGTAGAGCCAGTCTTTCTTGCACGACTCGTTGGGTTCCTTCGTGAGTGACTTGGAGCATATCCCACATGGCCTTCGCTGATGAGCAGGAACTAACCCGAATGTATTCTTCCCGTGTGAGTGCACATGCGAGCATGTTTTTCGCCTTTGCGTTTTGCGTGATTCCCCTTTTGTCATCAGCAGTGTAATCATTAGTATCCTTAGGAGTTCCATCGGATTTCGCAGCTGTGTACGTTCCGTTGATGATTGTCTCCCAAAGCTCGTAGTCGACAGCGATCAAAAATTCGATCATACGATTCTTCCATACCGCGTAGTTCGTACCGTCGAAGAGAGGAGGCCTGGAGAGGGATTGACCCTCTGCAAAAATATTACTCGAAAAAGCCATTAGATCTCAACTCAGGCGTGTTAGGCCTTTCGTTGAGTAACCTTGCTCTGATACCAAATGAAGTGTAAAATATGCCTAAGAGGGGGGTGAATTAGGCTTTAAAAAAGTTTTTGCTTTTTCTCCTTTGAAAACTACTTTTCTTTAAGAAGATATTGCAGAGCACGTTATTCCCTAGAGAGCAGTAAGATTGTCTATGTTATCTCCCTAACTCTGTTTACAGAATATCACGTTAGTCTCAGAAATCCTTTAAACGATATCACCTAGTTATTTGCCAACGTTCCGGGTTTGTCTCACAGAAAAAGTAAATAGCAGAAAGTAAAGTGAGACGGAATTTTTATACAGGTTATATCCCCAACTGGGGTTTAATCCTATCCTTGGGGTGTGATCTCCCCAAGAGTTCCAATCAATCACTAGGTATTACCGGTTATACTATGATTGACCCGTACACAACCGAAGCACTATGGACACTAGGCCTCGCTCTAGGCTGACGCACGCCAAGTTTCGATCCACGCCGTTTACGCAGGAAACCTATTCCTCGGCTGGATGCAGCTTGCTACCGAAGGGCCACCGAATCCACAAAATTCGTCCCTCCACGTGCGTAAGACTCCACTCGTGCGCTCAATGTGCCCGCAGACAAAACACGTCCGAAGACAAGGTTTTTAGGGTTTGGAGTTTCTAAGGATCGCTCAAAGAGTACAGATTCGCGAATGAAAGCTCAATCACAAACTACGAATGAATCGCAAAGTAAAGCTCAGATCGTCTAAGGAATTCGATAGCTTGTGTGTTCGTTGTGTACCCTTCAAAGTGAAGCGTTTGTCTTCTATATAGACCCACGAATAGCTTCTACACTTCACAAGGAAAGTTAAGCACAGAATATGCAAGATAAAGCTCAATAATCACGTGCATTAACTCAAACAATCATGCCAAGAATAAACCAATTAAGCTCAACGGTCTGCATGATCACTTACCATAAATACCACAGATTAACAAGCATTCCAGGGTAATCTCATCCGTTAGTCAGCATATTCCATATATAATTCCACTCGGCATGTTATCAATGGTAAGCTCAAACAAATGATTTCTTTCACAAAATATGATAGCCAATCGCACATAGAAAGATTTGATCTACTGAGTATAATGCAGACCATATTTTCCATGTATGGTGATCTCATCCGATTTCAGCACATTCCATAAATAGAGTCAATCAGCATCTTACCACATATAAGCTCAATCAATTAATCACTTTCCAAAATATAAATCCTAAGTCGCACAAGGAAAGCAGGATCATGATTCACTGATTTAAGAGTCATTTAATATCACACTCAACGGATATATCATTCATATTCTTTCCTAAAATAGATCAATCATATGTAAGCACTTAATCAGAATATCCTTTCCATATATACAGCATAGTCATTCATATCCGGGTGATCACATCGATATTCTTTCCTAAAATAACTCAATCACATTTCAGCTCAATCAGAATATCTTTTCCATATATAACATATAGTCATTCATATCAGGGTGATCACAGCAATACTCTTTCCTAAAATAACTCAATATCGCAGACGGTTTGCATATCACTCAACATGATATATTTTCCATATATAGCACGCAACGAGATTCCATTCATGCGAAGACGTTCATAACCATGTGATCACATGAATATTCCAGTTAAGCATAAGATCACACAAATTCGATTTTCTTAACAGTTTAATCACATTTAAGCGCTTAATCGAACATTTTCACATACTTAAACATCACACAACATGCATATCGAGTTTTCTAATTTGTATCCCTCAATTTACATAATTACTTGGAATAATCAAAACTCTCATAATCATTTGGACAAAAAAGGTCTACACCACTTGAATTCTTCAATAAATTATCCAGTTCGGCGTTTGAATGTTCGTTTAATTGGCTATCAAGTCAGCCTGCAAATCATATGTATGTTTTTTGTAGACTGACATTGGAATGATGGCCTGTTTTAATGTGAAGAATCTTGATATTTTGAAGCCATCTGTCGGTTTACTATGCTGTGATTCAAGTTCATACACATCTGATTACGAAGTAAATAGCCATATGTTTCATATTATATCATCATAATATGTTCTCTTCTACGTAAAGCTCGATCCACTGCGTGAAGTGAAACCTCATCTATTATTCATTCATGTAGTAAATATATTATTCATTTCCTTGCTCCGTTGGTAACGGCAGATGGACAATGCTCTGATTGATGATAGGAGGATTCATGTTGATTTTAGTCAGAGTGTTGCAAAGCTATGGTCCCAGTATAGACGCAAAGGTCGAATGGGATCAGGTTAGTATTTTGAGCTTTATTAATACAAATACAAACGGACGATATATCTTCTTTTAACCAGAAAATTCCTTATTTTCTTCCATTTTGATTTGAATTAATTTATTTAACTGTGTTTATTCCATCTAATTTTAGGCGGAGGTTGCTTCAAATTGTGGCTCCCTTGACCATATTGCTAAGGACTGCAGCAAAGATTCAAACAAGTTGAAACAAAGATCCACGTACGCGCTGAAAGAGGACAACACTCAACGTGGTGGAGATGGAAACAAAAGGTAAGCAGTCGATGCATTGCGAAATAACTTCGTGTTGTTACTTATATTTGCAGAACTTCCTAATATTATTTCACTTTGATCCATCCAAGGTTTGATATGGTATTCGAGGAAGATAACAGCAGTCTGAGGGATACAAAGAGAAGAAAAGAACACAGAGACACGAATTCTAAGGATAAACGTACTAGCATGAGACATCGTGATTCATATAATCCCAAAGATCGCGAAGATCGAAGAAGAGAAGCTCACGATCCTAAGAGAAGTGATCAATATGGACGGGATACTAAAAAGAATGATGCAGATGGTGGGGATTATGCCCGATATAGACATGGACGAGGTGAGAGAAAATACAAAAGAGGTATAATATGGATAATATTGACCATAGAGAGAGGAAAAGGGATCAGGAGAGTAGACAGAGAAGCGACTATGAAGAGAGGAGACGTAAAGATAGACACAGTAATGAGGATGATGATTCTTTTTGTGGTACCGGACGAAGGAGTGAAGAAGATAGGTACTACGATGACAAGAGAAACTCTAAAGGTGGAGACGACATTCGTGACCGCGGTAGAAGGCGTTGAGTTGGTACGTTTGTTCGTTATAATGTCTTAAGACTTCTTGAAAACGACCTAGGCTCGCTACTGAATTTATCTTTATGCTAGTTCAGGATGTTGTTCATTGCACATCATTACATTGTTCCTTGCATGTTGAACTTCCTATTAACTTCTTATGCATTCTTTAATGAAGGTTTGTTAAGAACAACAAACTAACGATGGAATGGAATGATTTGCTATTTTCAACGTAGAACTACAGAGTGAATTTACGGGATAGCAACGATTTGAGGACGAGAAAATGTCGTGGCAATGATGGAAAGAGGGCGAATTATATTTTTACTTCCTAATGATTGGGTACCGGGTGTTTTTATCCTATTTTTTGATGTGCAACTTTGTCATCTCTAACCACATTGCATAGCTAAAAAAAATGGTAAATTTAATCCAACCGTAACCCCAAATAAAATCCAAAATACGTTTCTTAATTTCTCTTTCTTCATCCCAATCCATATATGGGTTCCTCCACTCATAAACTGTGATTGTATTTTAATATCTGCATATAAATCCACTCATTCATGGTAATTGTTAAATAACTCGTATAAAAATAAATAAATAACAAGTATATAGAAAGTTGTGTCTATAAATCCAAATAAATAAATTTTTGGTATAATTGCTATTTTAGTCTCTCTGTTATTACCCAAAATCACTTTTAGTCCCCCTAAAATACAGCACGTCTGTAACGGTCCCTCGGTTATTTTCCTTTAATCAGTGTTAGTCCATTCCGTCTTGTTTGACCCAATTGACCGTTACAATCTGACGGGATTGACCGCTAGTCCCAAATTGCAACGAGGTTATGGTTTTGCCCCCAAAAACCCTAAATTACACCCAAAAAATTAAAATCGCCTTCTACAAGAAAAAATTCAAAACCCAAAAACCAGTGGAAAAGAATTGACACAATACAACTGAGTGGAGTGATGGCGAGAAGACTATCAAATGCAGCGAGCGTTGCGCCCAGGTACGATGGAGCGGATGAAAAACGTTTTCCAGTGTTAAGATTTTCCATGGTGGTGATATGAGAACCTTCACTATTAGAAATTACATAGGGTAGTGCAGATTAGTTCGATTATGTAGATTGGGATTTGATGGGTCTAATTGAGTTGAAGGATTTTGCGAAGCAATTAGGTTACGATGAGGAGAACGTTCTATTTTGGCATCAGTTTGGTCGTTGTTTACATTTCGGTAGCAGGGTGTTGAACACTGATTCTAATGTTTGTAGTATAGTAAATCTCATACCCAGTGACAAATTGGTGGTTATGTACATTGAGCATCTTGATAAAGTTCCCGGTAGCCTCAATGATCAGACTAAATCTAGAGTTGAATATGTCATTGATGTGTCTTTCTCAGATGATGTTCTGGGTTATGAGGTTGGGTCAGGGGTTGAGCGAGGGGTTGGTTTTGGAGTTGAGCCAAGGGATAGCCTTGGGGTTGATCCTGCGGTGGGGTCTGATATGCAGTCTGATTATGATGAAAGAAGAATTATGTGATAGTGAGTATGATATGGAGGAGGATGATAGACTGTTTGAAGAGTTTGTTGATTTTGATTTAGAGTTTGATGGGTTAGGAAACGGTAAGACAATTGCCACTGATGAAAACCTTCAGAATATTTCTGAGCAGGAAGATGATGAGGATATTCATTTGGTAGTGTGGTAGGGTCTGATGATGAGCATGGGCCTAGGTATCCCAATTACAATCCTAAACTGAGAGTAAAAATCCAGAATTGAAGTTAGGGCTTAAATTTAGCTCAAAGGAAGAGGCTAAATTTGCTATTGGGACACACTGTCTTAGAAGAGGAATGCAGATGCTGGATATCTATCCAATCCACGTAATGCTCGATCGCAAACCGGTTATTTATTTACGAACGGTGGAACTGCCATTTCATGGCGATCAATTTAAGCAAAGTTTAACGGCTACATCATCTAATCATGCGGAAATTTTAGCTATTCATGAAGCTAGCCGATAATGTTTTTCGTTGTGATATGTGTAGCATATACAACAAACTTGCGGGTTATTGTCGAAGAAACTACTCCCGATAACATTATACGAAGATAATGCGGCATGCATCGTCCAACTAAGGACGGATGTATCGAAGGTGATAGAACAGAACATATTTCACCAAAATTTTTCTTTACACACGATTTAGAGAAAAATGGTGATATTGATGTACAACAAGTGCGATCTAGCGAAAATCTCGCATACGAAAGAACTTTCTCCTATAACTCTTAGAAAATTGATACATTTAATTGGAGTTCGAATACTTCGAGACTTGAATTAATGCCATCATCAATGGGAGAAAATACGCGTTGCACTCTTTTTTCCTTTATTGTGGTTTTTCCCATGTGGTTTTTTCAGTAAGGTTTCAAATGAGGCAACTAATAGTATTTACATTAAAAGATTCACATATTGGACATCCAAAGGGGAGTGTTACGAATAATGGATATCCAATAATGTATATCATTAATCATCTCCCCAACTACTTAATTTAATGTATTCAATAATGCAATGTATATTGTCTTTTGGAATCAAAAGTTGCCTACAAAAGGCTTGTCCCTTCGTTGTAATATTGTATAAGAATTAATAAAAGCTTGTTTACCCTACTTGCTTCACGCGCCAGTTCTCTATTGTTGACCTTTTTGGTCTTGCACTGTATTTGAGTTTTGATGATTCCATGTACTTAAGATGAGATAGGCACTACAAATTTAGCAATCAAAATGTGTACGTATCCTGTACTTATATTTGAGTGAATTGCATCTTGACATTGTGATTCCATTACAACGTGACTTACGTGATACCATTGTGATCATTGATTCCACCGTCATGAATGTAACATATATTTGGAAAGTTTATGCATAAATGGAATGATGACTGAATGTGATCTTGAAGCTATTTGTGGAAAATAACACGTGATTAATCCTAAATATGCCGTGATTGTGTTAATTAGTGTAAGGATCACTATGATATATTTGGTAAATATATTTCTGGTGGAAACCTTCTTATATATGGAATGTGATTATGACTATATCATTGAATGTGCTAAATATGGATATTATATGTTAATGGTATATTTGCATAAATGCTTATCCGTTTAAAATGTGCTAAAATAGGAATTATATGATGCAGATACATTTTAATTCGTGCTTATCTGTTTAAGATCTCGCATTTGTGCTATATATGAGAAGGATATGCGCTATACATGGAAAATGCATCATCCACTAGAACCTGTCTATTTTTAGGAATAAATCATGCCCATATCACTGAGAATTGCATCTTAAATGTTTGAGTCAACATGAATTCTTTCCCTATGACTTTGGTATTTATTTGAATGGAAAGTTCGTGATTAATGTGCTACATATTAGATAAGATGCTGAGTGGAACTATTTATGGTATCTTCGTAAGTACCAACATGCTAATATGGATGAGATTTACCGATCTGGTATGGAAGAGGTATTTCGAGTAAGATTTCATGCCATTTAATGAATATGACCATTGTGATACTTGGAGCTTGATTTTGGCATGATGGAATGATGTGCTGAACTGGTAGTGTGATTAACATTCCACATGAAGTGTGTGATGCTAACAGGTTTATATAAGTCGACATTTCTACATCGAGTGCAATGAACGAACGAACAAACATATGAAACAGCAAGAAACAGAGATTTTAGAATGAGCGTGTTGATTTGCGAATTGTTGTATTCTCTGTTATTGCTTGAGCTTTCACTTGAGATAGTTGAGTGCACTCTAAGTTGGAAAAACCACCATCCTAATCTGAGTGCGTGAGAACTACACAAGGAGACGAGAGTGAAGCGTGTCTTTCGTGAAGGGAGGATTTGATATCCAGGTGACCTTCGGAAGCGAGCTGTTTCCAGTCGGAGAACATGTTTTCTCAGGGAACGACGTGGAACGGAACTCGGCGTTAGGCACCCTAGCTGAGGACTAGTGTTCGTCTTGGTCTCGGTGTTGGGTTACCTGGTGCCTCCCGGAGACGTCACGTCCCCGGGTACGGAGCGGAACAAAAATTTTCCGGGTTTCCCAACTGCCCTCGTTGCTCGAATCAGAATAGTATCACATAGACATGTAATAGGGCGGGTCAAACCCGTAGAGAATTACCAGTTGAAGCGAGTGACAGCTCCTCGTCCTTTTCTTCAAGACTTCGTCGATGGTGGTGGAGGGCACTAGATCGTCACGCCGACCTCGCAGTGTACCATGTCATCAGTTCTCTAAACATGGCTAGAGAGAACCGAGCCGTCGCGTGGGAGAATAGTCCTTAAAGTGTGAGTTATTTCGAAAATCACTTGCTTTCTCTTCATATGGAGCACGAAATTCTTAGCCTATTTAAAGGCTTGGATTTCGATACTTAGTCCTTAAAGTGTGAGTTATTTTGCCAAATCTTACTCTCTTTTGAATTCCAAATCCAAACTTAAGGAAACTTGTTATTATTCGAGAACTAACTTAAATACCAAGTCAAACTAAGTATATTTAAATATGGTATGGAATTCGAAACTTAATCCTAGATTAATTTCGAATTTAATAAATAATATTCTAAATATTTTATTCCATATGTATTTATAACAAATATGCAAATTCCGAAAATACCCTCAAAGGCATTTTTTGAAATTAGCTTAAGGTGAAATCCAATTTTATCCTCAAGCCCATTTAGCACTTGGCCAAACCCAAATCTTAAAGTCAGTTTCATAAGAAGTCCAACTCCAATGCAATAAATGGCCCGACGTCCATTAAGGTGTGGCCCAACGGCCCAAGGCCCGTTAAGGCCCAAAACACTCTCTCCTTATCAGTACACGTTGATGATCCTTTTTAAGCCCGACTCTCTAGGTTCGACTGAATCGGCAAGGGAGGAATCCAAGAGTCCGGTAGTTGCCTAGCCAATCCGGTAGTACCGGACCATAACCCGATTCGAGTGCGAATTTCGACCTAGTCTTTATTCCAGAACCTCACTATAGATAACAGTGCTACGTATAAACCCTTCAGCTGTGTCACAATCAAGTGAGAGCCATGTCTATGTCAAACTCACTAAACTCGATTCTATGATAAAACGGAGACGAGGCAAATTACCAAACTACCCTCCATGTCTCACATGAGTTAGTTCAATACCTTGGCCAAGGATTTCGTAATTTCCCGTCGCCGTCCTCATAGGACACTTATCTCGGTTACTTGCGAGACTGTGAATCCGTACTCGGCGGTCTAAGTCCGGCAATCACAAATCATCATCAAGACCGCATCTGGACCGCTGACCCATGCAATCTCGGGTCGAGGGGAACTAGTGACAGTCGAGACTTCGAAGTCAACTCTGTCAAAGCCCCTTTCAGTCTAAGGTTCACGTAGACTAGTAAGTGTTGTCATCGGTCATTGACACTCCTTGAGTAATAAGCCATGTTCGTCCGTACGACCCGTGAGTCAGTGTCCATGAAACGAGTCAATCCCTTGATTCGATTCGTATCACAAGTCATGACCTCCGTTTCGAAGCGAGATATCGGCACACGATAGGTCATCGACAAATAACCCGTGATCAGTTATCCAGCACCCAACTGGAGCCTCATGCTTACGGACTTTTAATGTTCGAGGTTAAGAGTCCACTGGTGCCTTCCTCTCTCGTACCCATCGAGAATAGTGACTCAACTCGACACGTTTGGATTTGTTCATTTATTCCATTCATCTCGTTTCGCTTCAACTCACTTTGAGGGCTTGTAGCCTTGGGAGTGTGAATCCATGTCGCATAGGTAGGAACCCTTTCTTAGAGTTGTCCATATTATATCGCTTCAGGACCTTCTCTAAGTAAAGGGCCTGGGAGAGTCCTAACATACGATTCGCTCGATCTTTATAAAGGCGAATACCCAAGATGTAGGTAGCTTCTCCCAAGCCTTTCATGGAGAATTCGGTCGAAAGCCACGCTTTCGCCATCGAGAGCACTCCAATATCATTTCCTATCAAAAGGATGTCGTCCACATACAATACGAGGAAAGATATTTTGCTCCCACTGCTTTTCTTGTAGACGCAAGATTCGTCTTCATTCTTCAAGAATCTGTGGCCCCTGAGCACTTCATCGAACCGAAGATTCCAGCTTCTCGAGGCTTGTTTTAGTTCATAAATGGATTTGTTCAATTTGCACACCTTATGAGCATCTCCTTGCGATGTAAAACCCTTGGGCTGCACCATATATATTTCCTCCTTGAGGTATCCATTTAGGAACGCAGTTTTCACATCCGTCTGCCAGATCTCATGGTCATAGTGTGCAGCTATCGCAAGCATTGTTCGAATGGACTTCATCATAGCGACAGGTGAAAATTCTCCTCATAGTCAATGCCCTCTTTTTGACTGTATCCTTTCGCCACAAGCCTAGCTTTGTATGTGTCAACCAATCCGTCAGATCCAATCTTCCTCTTGTAGATCCATTTACACCCAATGGCTCTGCAACCATCTGGGAGGTCTACTAGAGTCCAGACCTGGTTTTCGTGCATAGAATCCATTTCGGCTTGCAAAGCTATAAGCCATATCTCCGAATCTTTATCCCTGATTGCCTTGTCATAGGTAGTGGGATATTCTCCGACGTTCCCTTCCATGGCAGCAGCCTCGTGCTCGATGTGGACCATCCCATATCTCTCAGGCTGGCGAGATACTCTACCAGACCTGCGCAACTCAGATTGCATCTCGGAGTGCTCTACGGTGTCATCTGACAGTGGAGTATGTGAAAGCGCTTCTGACGACTCTCCAAGAGTTACTTCGCGACCCACTCCACCTTCTCGAATGAACTCTTCTTCGAGAAAGTGAGCCTGAAGGGCTACAACGATTCTTTGATCGTCGTGGAAGTAAAATTGGTATCCCATGGAATCCTCAGGATACCCGACAAAACGTCCTTTCACAGCCTTCGGTTCCAGTTTATCTGTCTTGAGCTTTTTCGCGAATGCGGGGCAACCACAAACTCTAATGTGATTCAAGCTCGGTCTTCGTCCTGTCCATATCTGATACGAATACGATCGACAGACGGACATCTATTCAGAATGTGTGCCGCTGTAAACAGGGCATGACCCCATAATGATATGGGTAGGTCGGCGTTCGGACACACCGTTCAACTATGGTGCTCCGGGCGATGTCAACTGTGAATGATCCCATTCTCTTTCAAGAACTCGTCAAACTCGAGGCTCATGTACTCGTCACCTCGATCTGATCGAACGGCTTTGATGCTCTTTCCAGTCTGATTTTCAACCAAAGCATTGTACTCTTTGAACCATTCAAATGTATCAGACTTGTGCTTCATGAGATACACCTTACCGAAGCGAGAGTGATCATCATCGAAGGTAACGAAATAGTGGAAGTTACCGCAAGCCGCTACCTCGAACGGTCCGCAAACATCCGTGTGGATCAAACCGAGAAGTTCCGCTGGTTTTCGAATCCGAGATATCCATCCTAGTCACTATGGGCGTATTTGCCCAATTGACACATATGAGGGAATCAATGTTGGCCTTATTGGATCCTTAGCAATTCATGAGAGGATGGGTCATTGGGGACCTTGGAAAACTGGAAATCAAGTTCTCGGCGGTAAGGGAAGCACGGCTGGCAGTGCCTTATTCCAATCTTGACTTACTCCTTCCTTTCCCCATTTGAAACACAGCTCATTGGTTAGGATCCTCCCCTTCCTTACAAGCCTCAATGATTCCTGTGGCTCTCGCAAAAGTCCCCGTGAAGGGCGACAGTCATCTTTCCAGGGATACAAGATTCGCAAGTCGGATAGGGATCAGACCCAAGCGGCTTTATAATGCCAGTTTTCTCCAGCGTGACCGAGTCGAAGATGCCATAGTAGTCTCGACTTCGACTCCAATTCGTTTGTTGGTGATTGCATTCACAGTTTTTGTTTTATCTTCCACATTTAGATAATATAACCCATTCAGTAAACTTGTACTTCCGACGCAATTATTTCCAAAATAAATATTGTATATATTATTATTAAAAATAGAACTCGTAACCGTTTCCGCTCAAAACGGGAATAGAAACAATATTCTTAAGCCCCTCGGGCAAAACTAAACAATCGGAAAGCAGTAAACTATGTCTAGTAGATAAAACGAGAGTTCTTGATCCAATGTGGGTCGTCGGTACACTATGTTCGCTTCCTAAGTTGATCATGATGTCTCTATCTGCCAGCTTTCTACTTCGTTCAGACCCTGGTTCGAAACACAGATGTGAGCACTAGCTCCCGAGAGTAAGATCCACGAAGTGGAATATACTGTAATAGAACAATTAGTTTCTAATAGTTCTTTACTTGAGGTGGCTAGCTTTGGGCAATCGCGCTTTCAATGGACAAGCTCATTGCAGTGAAGACATTTGTCCGCCTGCTTGGTGCCTTTGAACACGTTCTTCTTGGCCTTGCCTTTCGAAATACGCCGTTTGGGCTTAGTCGACTTGTCTGACTTTTTCTTTCTACTCGACCCTCGAGCCTTAGCATTCGCGATAAGAACAACTTCTTTTCCTTTCACCTTCTTCATCTGAGTTTGCGCCGCCGACAACTGGTTCAACCCAGTCAACGTCATCTCGGCCTTGTTCAGATTAAAGTTCACAATGAACGAATTGAAGGAAGGTGGGAGCGACTGAAGTATCAGATCGTTCTGGAGCTCATTATGCATGATAAAGTCCAGTGCCTCGAGTCTTTCGATCCAATCGATCATCTTGAGCACATGCTCTCTGACGTCACTACCCTCAGCCATTTTGCAATCGAATAGTTGCTCCGTAAGGGAATAGCAAGCACTCCTAGAATGTTCGCCAAAAAGCTCCTTCAAATGAAGCAAAATGGCGCTCACTTCCATTTCCGAGTGAGTGCACTGCAACTCATTGCTCATGGAAAAATGTATATAGCTCTTGACCTTTGGCTCGTCAATCTGCCACTTCGCGTACACAGCCCGATCTCGCATTAGCCCTGGGACTTGCGGTACGGGGAAATCGAGAACATAAGTTAACGACTCCATGCCTAGAACTATCCTCAGGTTACGGAGCCAATCCACGTTGTTTGGTCGCACCAAACAATTTCTCTCAAGCAGCATAGTAATAATGTCGTCATCCCATTAAATAGAAAGAAACGTAAAGCTGCAGAAAATAAAGATCTAACTAGGTTTATCTTATCATTCATCGAGCGCAAACAAGGACTTTTCGTTTTGCTTGACTCCAACTATTTTTCTCGAAAACACTATCCTCCCGAGAAGAGTTTGGAAACCTCATTGAAAGTTTCATAGTGGAGTTGATGTTCCCGACTCAACTAGATTCGCCTCAGCCTTTAACGCAATATTTGGCTTATCTAATTTTATCGAAGTCACGTCAAACGTGAACTTATCCAATAAGATTTTCAACTATCTTTGTCTCAGTCTTTCACCCTCACGGCTAATGCTGCTTGTCGGGTATAACTGCCTAAGTGTGACCTATCAACTTATGCTCAAATCGCACAGAGTGTACCGCCCTTCCTGCTATACGCTTCGTGGGGGGGGGGGAGGGAGGGGACTGGTATGACGAGCGGCACCCGAGACGCTAACATTGGGCCGGGATATACGACGCCAACTTACTCGGAACAAATCGCAAAACTCCCCATCGTTAGACATCTCAAGCATGATTAGAAGACAGGAATCCAACTCCTTTACCCACTTAGTATTTATCAAACGGGAGAATAAACCATCCCAAATAAGAGCGCATTGAACATGCATATCACTACAAAAACCAACACGCATGTAGGTAGTAAATTAACCCTAGGAAAATAAACTGCAAGACAACACAAATGGGTTATTGCTAGTCTAACCCTATTACATGCGTATTCATAAAAATCGGGTTGTCGCACGGGTCTTGTAGTCGTCAAACGTCCTTCGTCACTCAAACGGCCTCAAAGTCACCTAACGTCCACCACCTTGTCACCGCCGGGGGGTTGTCTACCATCAAATGGGTCCTCGTGTTCGTATTTAAGCTAATCTAATAAAACTGTAAATTACAACACGAGGGGATCATAGGTCCCGAACAACCCGTACAAAACAAATATAACCCGGGGGGACGTGACCCTTAACAAATGACCCGGAACCAAATTCCTAAACCCTCAAGTGCGCCTTAAATCACATTCATAACGAGCATGTTGACAATTACGTGATTTTAAAAGAAATGAAAATTGGGCCTCAAACGGGCCAAGCCCATTAAAAGGCCCGTTAAGGCTTTGGGCGTGAAACCCTAACGCAGCCGCCGCGACTCAAATCACTCAGCCGTCAAAACATGCCGGAGAGCCATGATGAAGAATGCCGCTGACGGGGAGTCCCGGGCTGAGCCGGAACAGCCGTGCCGCCGGCGATGACAGGCCGCGCGCAACACGCGCTTGTTCATCTCGCAGCAGTTTTCTGCTGCGACTCCTTTGTCGCCTCAGCCCACCCTGCCAGAGCCTTGCTGGGAGAGATCACCGCCGCAGTGTTCCGGCCAAGCCGGAGTCGCTGCGGCTGTCTTGCGCAGCGCGCACCGCGCGCGCCATCGCAGTCCGCGGCCAAAGCCGCGGACGATCCTTGCGGTGCCGCCGCCCGTTGCGGCGGCGATGCCCAGGGCCGGTGCCTACGCCACCATGGCTGGCCCCGTCCCGGAGTACGAGGCGGATCGGGCCTGCTCGAACAGCCCGATCCTGCGGCTGCAGCGTCGCTGCACAGCTCGCAGCTCGTGCGCAACGCGCGGCTGCCCATATACCGCCGCCGTGCGGGTCCCTGTCCGGTCCGTGGTTCCTCGTCGGTACGTACCGCATGCGTGGATGGCCGTGGGTTGGCAAACGACGCATCGGACAGCCCAACAACGGTCGAACCGCGTCGGCGTTTCGATAGTCTCCCACACGCCTCGTTTCAATTTAAACACGTTATGATTTCGATCACGAGCGCCTGCTCTGATACCACTGTTGGGTTACCCGGTGCCTCCCGGAGACGCCACTTTTTCGGGTACGGTGCGGAATAAAAATTTTTCGGGTTCCCCGATTGTCCTCGTTGCTCGAATTTGAATAGTACACATGGACATGTAATAGGGCGGGTCAAACCCGTAGAGAATTACCAGTTGAAGCGAGTGGCAGCTCCTCATCCTTTTCTTCAAGACTTCGTCGATGGTGGTGGAGGGCATTAGATCGTCACGCCGACCTCACAGTGTACCACGACGTCAGTTCTCTAAAGATGGCTAGAGAGAATCGAGCCGTCGCGTGGGAGAAAAGTGTGTGCGTTCGGTGTGCGTTTTGTGCCTTTAGTTGATTTAGAAAATCATTTGCTTTCTCTTCATATGGAGCACGAAATTCTTAGCCTATTTAAAGGCTTGGATTTCGATACTTAGTCCTTAAAGTGTGAGAGTGCCAAATCTTACACTTTTTTGAATTCCAAATCCAATCTTAAGGAAACTTGCTATTATTCGAAAACTTACTTAAATACCAAGTCAAACTAAGTATATTTAAATATGGTATGGTATTCGAATATTAATCCTAGATTAATTTTGAAATTTAAATAAATAATATTCTAAATATTTTATTCCATATTTATTTATATTAAATATGCAAATTCCGAAAATACCATCGAAGGCATTTTTCGAAATTATCTTAAGGTGAAATCCAATTTTATCCTCAAGCCCATTTAGCACTTGGCCAGGCCCAAGTCTTAAAGTCAGTTTCATAAGAAGTCGAAGTCCGATCCAATAAATGGCCCGAGGACCATTAAGGCGTGGCCCAACGGCCCAAGGCCAGTTAAGGCCCAAAACATTTTCTCTCCCTATCAGTACACGTTGATGATCCTTTTGAAGCCCGACTCTCTAGGTTCCACTCAATCGTCAAGGGAGGAATTTAAGAGTCCGATAGTTACCTAGCCAATCCCGCAGTACCGGACCCCGATTCGAGTGCGAATTTTGACCCAGTCTTTATTTCAGAACCTCACTAGATATAACAGTGCTACGTATCAACCCTTCAGCTGTGTCCCAATCAAGTGAGAGCCATGGTCTATGTCAAACTCACTAAACTCGATTCTATGATAAAACGGAGACGAGGCAAATTACCAAACTACCCTCCATGTCTCACATGAGTTAGTTCAATACATAGGCGAACGATTTTGTAATTTCTCGTCGCCGTCCTCATAGGACACTTATCTCGATTACTTGCGAGACTGTGAAATCGTCATCAAGACCGCATCCGGCCCACTCACCCATGCAATAGCAAACCGGGTCGATCTAAGGTTCACGTAGACTACTATAGTGTTGTCGGCGGTCATTGACACTCCTTTAGTAATAAGCCATGTTCGACCGTACGACCCGTGAGTCAGTGTCCATGAAACGAGTCAATCCCTTGATTCGATTCGTATCACAAGTCATGACCTCCGCTTCCAAGCGGGATATCGGCACACAATAGGTCATCGACAAATAAGCCGTGATCGGTTATCCAGCACCCAACTGGAGCCTCATGCTTACGGACTTTTAATGTTCGAGGTTAAGAGTCCACCGGTGCCTTTCTCTCTCGTACCCATCGAGAACAGTGACTCGACATATTTGGATTTGTTCATTTATTGCTTTACCGAATACTAAGTAAAGAACTCTTATATTCTACGAACAATGCCTTTCATTAAACACACGAAACTATCCTATTACACAAAAGGTCGAACGATGAATAATCTAATGCCCTGTACAATCTAATCCTCGTATAGCATTCGAGTGCATATTCCTAACACTCGGTTGTGTAAGGGCGATCGATCACTTCTGTAACCAACTACAGTAACATTATAGTGGATTGATCAAACTCTTTAGGAGCAAACCTCAAGGAGAGGACTAAACCCCACTAGGGGATATAACCTCTATAAATCCTGGTGTTCTTTACTTTTCAGTTCAGTTGCACGCACAAGGTTCCACTCGATTACTTTTAAAAACCAGGAAACTGCTTTTAAGGGAATATCCATCAAAATGTTTTAATTCCACTGTTCTCATTTTAAAGATACTTTTTATCAAAGAAGCAAAAAGTTTTTGATAGCCTAGTTCACCTCACCTCCCTCTTGGCACATATTTTACTTCAATTGGTATCAGAGCGAGGTTGTTAGGTCCCTAGATTATCAACTATACGATCCTAGGCAAGAATTCTAAGATAATCGATTAGAATTGTTGAAATTGAATTTCGATCTAAAACCTTTCTATGAAGAGCACGAGAGAGAATCTTCTACTCTGAGAAAGTGTTTGTTGTTTCTCTCTCTAGTTGAATTTATCGGCCCTTCCGATCAAATTCTAAAACTTTCTCTATTAAGCTCAATGATTACAATGCTATTTAGAACAAACAAACTTGGTATAAATATCAAACGAGTCCTAAACTATGGACTAATACAATAAAAACCCCAATCATCGAAGACATCTAATAAAATCAAAGCACAATTATATCTTATATTCTACATTCTCCCCCTTTGTGCTTGATTGCCATTCCGGCTATCTGTCCTCGTAGGGCATAGAACGACCTGTGCAAGCCCGGCGCATGCTCGTAGTTTCTGATGGTGTTTCTCAGCTCTATTCGCTCCTCAACAGCTTCAAGTAGTTCCATCAGAAGTGGTTGTTCTCTCACAAACATGTGAAGATGCAGCATGGTATCTTTATTGATCTCTTCCAATCTCTTCTCTATATTATTCCTGATTACTTTGAGCCAGGATTTATTGACTTTAGTCTTCAGCATCAACCTATTCTTTTTAACAATTGGATTGTGGTAGGTGATTGCTAAGACTGAGCTTATGTGTACGTGATTGTTGGGAAGCCCTTCAACCTCAGGTCCTTTATTATGTGGAGCGGTCATGTCGACCATCTTCATGTTGCTCTCCAGATCCATCTGAAGGTCGTGTGCGGCAAAGAACTTGACTTGGCGCACCATGAACCTATAGAGTCCCTCGAGCCCTTCCTTCTTGATAAAGCATTGAGGATCCTTGTACTTCCCTACATATAGTTGGTAGAGATGGTAGATCTTCTCGGCAGGAAGGTATGGTGGATCACTATCGGTTAGCTCTTCTTGAGTTTGTCTATCCGCTCTATCTGGTAGATTGGAGTTGGAATACCGCCTTTGCATAGTAGACACCTAATAGCTGGCATCTTGGACATAAATCTCTGAAGTGGCTCTTCAGCTAATTCTTCGAAATCCCCGGTCTTCGATCAGGTCCATGTTGGGTTAGCATCCGAAGATAGGTCATCCTTTTCTGCTTTTCCCAGTGAGAGATACCTCTGAGCTTGAACTCATTCAACTGCTTAATTTTGTCCGGTGACCTCCATATCTGTTGACGAACTTCTTATAGGAACGGGATTTCTATCCTTATGTCTCTCATGGCGTGTCGAATCGAATGGTCCCTGGAGTTAGAGTTGGAGGGGCGTCCGCTCGTTGAGCAATCAACTCTAGAAGCCATGGGGGATCCACCTCGTGATCTTCGCCTTCCTGAAGTTCTTCATCTTCTATTAGAACTAGGTCTACCGAAGCTTGTCGTAGGAAGTGTTGGACTTCCTTGAGTCTTTGACTTTGAATCGTGCCGGGCATACTGTGGGTCATCCAATGTCCGTCGAAAATATACTTATCGAGGACTTTGTGTGGGTCGACTCCACGTCTTGATGTTTCCGACTGGTCTGGAGAAGTTGAGCATGACGGTGCTTGAGTTTCAGCTAACGCTAAGAGCATATCGACACTTACTTCTTCTTCCGGAAGCAATGGGCTTGTCATAGGTGTATGAAGTGGTGTGGGGGGAGGTGTACTTAAGGTGGGTAGTTCGTTTTGGGTTAGAGTTTGGGTGCAGTGCGTGGTGGTGGTTGTTTTGGTTTGGGTTTGTGAGCGGGTTTTGGTCGTGAGGTTTCAGCGGCTCCTGTACTTGTCTGCGCCATGCCCGAGCTTTGTCCTTGATAGCTCGGAGAGTTCCTAGGACTCTTCTCCCCCTCATGATGATCCTGATCGTCAGGGTCATCATGTCGGAATTTGGAGTTTGACTTCGGCACGATTGTGTAATCGGGTCAGAATGATCCACTAGACGTCTGAAGAGATCTTATTCCTTAGGCGTTCGGTTGGGTATCTCAAAGAGTCGGGCGACGAGAATGGAACGGAGTTTACTGATTGGTACGGTGGCTGGATTAATAAGGTTAGGTGATTGAATGAGAGTGAGGGAGATGATGGGTTGTGTGGGTGTGTGGTTCAGTTGTGACGAAGGGGCATCTGTGACGGGTGCTTTCCCTCTATCTTGGCGGAACGTCTCGATTGAAGTTTGCCCTCTCTCCATCAATTTGTCTTCAAGTGATCTAGGTGCTTCGGAAAGAGCGGCCTTTAGTCGAGCTTCGGTCACAAAATCATCGAACACCTCCGTGGTAGATGGATCAGGACGACTGATGTCGCCTGTTGACAACCCTTGAGTGAACACCGTCTCATCGGGCTGGCTCGTCGTCGCTTGAGGTTGCAACATTTCGAGACTTCCATCCAATCCTTGAGTTGAATCAATAGGATTTGCATCAATGGATGTTGGTACAGATTCTAGAAGAATCTGTGTGTCAGACACTCGGGTGTCGAGGCCGGTAGTGGTCTGAAGCTGATCTCGGCCTCAATGGACGTAGGAATGTCGTTCTGCGGCTTAAGATTGAGCGAAGCAAGGTCCAAAGTACTTGTAGTAATTATTGGCGTCGTGTCTGACGTGGTAGCGACAACATGTAAGACGGGAGCGTCTGGTATGAGTTGACGTGTGGGAGGCCGTCTAATTAATTGAATCTCCTCATCTGACTCCGTATCGGACGATGTAGCCGTGTGAGGAGTTGGGTCACGTCCAGCTTCCTGATTGGGTTGTGCTGTCGGCTGAGGCTCTTCAGGTGTGACCATGGAGATCAAGGCCTCTGTCTCAGGCGTGGTAGCCTGTTGAATTGGGTTGTGCCCCAGTTCTGCTTCGGGTTGTGCTTCATGGCAATAAGCCTGGTTTTTACTTCATTTGAATTATGGATATTCTCAAGTGACCCTTGAAACATGTCTACATGGATGGGCACTTCAGCTCCTAGTTCATCAACTGGATCCTCGACTTCTAACTCTTGAGCCACTTCGTCAATCAGTGTGGCGTCAAGGTCCTGAGTAGAAGTCTCCACTTCAAGCTCCTGGGCCACTTGTTCAATTAGCTCGGCCTCAAGGCTTTGATGTTGTTGCTGAGGGCTCACAACGAAGTTTGTCGGGGGCTGTAATACCCGTAAAAATTAAATACGGGATTGCTGTAATTATTTGTGTAATCCTTTTCCAGATTAGGAAATTTAATAACGAAATTTAAGTCATGCAACGAAAATATGAATTTTAATAGTTTAAGATCTATTTCGAAAATTAACCTAAAGAATTAAATACAATCTATACAATTTTTGGGGCAAATTGGTTGAGTTACATTTAAAGATTCGAAACTAAGGCCCAAGATTTACTAAGATAGACATTGAGAATGAAATTACTTAGCTTGAAGAAAATGTCGTCACCTCCTAGTCTTTTCAACACAATTATCGAAACCTTAATGTATATCTAATATGAGTTGAGATCATTAGTAAGGAATAATCTCATTTGAGCAAGGACAAATAACAAGAATAGAACCAGGAGTAATTTCGACTAACCTCACTAACAAATCCAAAAGCTTTGAAGAAGAGGTATATAAAATTCTTCATGCTTATATGTTAATCTATTTTTGATATGAATATACTCTCATACATGACTATGTGATATAGAAGACTTGCTAGGGGACTTTCGAATTCTAGTCCATGATTATGAGTATTCATATGATAGAGTATGAGTTTTGATAATATTGTCGATACATGATATTATCATAAGGGTTCGAAATCTATCATGGGTAGAAAACTCTAACTTTAGCAGTCTAGTGAGGATCACATTGGTTTATCTGATGAAATACAAGTGTTAGTAATTCTGGGTACATGAAATATTAAGGGCGAATGAGTTTAGACGTACCATTTTCTGGAATCTGCATAGTTTTCAAAGGTGATCATAGTACTAATAATTTTTATAATTTTAGGGTTTGATGTTCTTAGTGTATCGGTTTAATGAACATCGGGCGATTTGGATAATTTACCCGTTTTGAAGAAATCGGGCGATTCGAAATTGTGGGAGTATCGACCGAAACTAGGGTTTTTCTAACCTTAATCCAACCTTGAACAAACCCTAAGCAAACTCTTGGCGAATCTAGAAATCGGGCGATGGAAATTACACTTGCAAATTCAAGATTTGGCGTTTGAGAGCCATGGAATCGGGCGACTCTAAACACTAGACAAGTCGGGCGATTCAATGATAAAACATGGCGAAACTACATTTTAAGTGTAGCAATCGGCCGTTTTTTGAAAAGCATTTGAAGTATCGGGCGACATGAAGACCACTCGATGAATTTAAACGTTGGAAGTGACAAATCGGACGAATGGAGGACCAAGTGATCGGGCGAAAGAAGCTTTCAAATTGTGAACTTTCGCCGCGTTGTATATGATGCTTAATTAACAACGAATCGTGTGATTCCATGATAAAAGAGCATTGAGTCGTAACAAAGAAACAATGGCAATTTTAACAAAGAATCGGGCGACTTGATGTTAAATAAGCACTCGATGAATTTAGGTTTAAACATGACAAATCGGGAGACACTACTTTTGCCGAGATTTTATGTGAATTAGGGTTGACCCGACTCTGACCAATGTCTTAACAAACTTTCGGGTGAATTATTTTGGGGTTTTTGCGAGCTGACTATCGACCTTTGGACTAATATTAAAATATAATTATTTTATACTAGTACAGTCCAAGATTTAATATAGATACTGATAATCTTAAATGTTCAGAGGTCCCAGGTTTAGGCATTCCATCAGATATCACGACAGACTACATCAGAAGGACAAGTAGGTGAACTCTTCCTCTACGGCACGTAACCCTTCTATGTGAATACATGTGCTAATATGAATCTTATGTGATTGGGAATTCGGTGAATTATGTGACTTGGTAAATTACATGATTTATCTATATTATATTTGTTGCACGTCATATGTACACTTGTCGCACGTCATATGTTATTTGCACTGCACTTGCATTCCATGTCAGTGCGAGGGAACTGAGTACCGTGCGGAACGGTAACTTTTGGGGTGTCGAAAAGTGGTGTTGGTCTTGGCGTCGGGTAGAGGGAAACATGGGTGTATACCGCTCTAAAGAGACCTGAGTAGGCAGCCCGTGCTTGGGTGCGTGCCACTCTAAAGAAACCTGAGTTGGCCGCCCGAGCGTGGGGATAGTAAATTGGGTGAGTGCCACTCTAAAGAGACCTGAGTTGGCCTCCCGAACGTTAGGTATAGAGGGGAAGAACCAGTACGTACCACTCTAAGGAGACCTGAGTGGGCCGACCGAGTGCGAACCTCAACTCGGGAATGGGCGACTCTAAAGAGATCTGAGAAGCCTTCCCATTCTAAAGCGACCTGAGTGGGATACCCGAGGGTGTATAGTGTTGAGTCACGGGGAGTCGTGAGACGTGATATGTCATGATCAGGGTCGAGCGTGCATGTCGTGAGGTGTATGGGATGGGATCGAGCGCACGCTGCATTCACGCATATTTTACCTACTGGGCAAATAGCTCAGGGTTTACGTGTTGTAGCTACCGACCCGACGCTGATGCGCGTCGCGGCTGAGGCGGGCTGACGGCGGTGCTCCATGGACTTTTGAGGGCGGGGCTGTACATGGATGCGACCTGTGGAGCGACTTTAGGATTTTGAGCGCTTTGATATTTTGGGGCTACGGCCCGTGTATAGTGATGACGATGTAGACGATATAATATGTAATATATTTTATTTTGGAAAAGGTTTTTGTCAGACGGATCGTCCGCGACTTGCGTTGCAAAAATCCGCCACAATTAGTATTAGAAAGCGGGGGTCGCCACATGGGCCCTCTAATTATAGCTTCTGTTAAATGATTTTGCCGACAGTATAATCGGTACACGTCTCTCGAGGGGTCGGCGAGACGGAGTAGCTCAAATGCAATCGGCATTGATGGTTGATCCAGGTCCGTGAGCTTGGGTTTGTGGAAGAATTTGAGTTGGGGCGGCTGGTAGTTTCCACCTGGAGGCAGTCGATGAATATTTCTCGTGAAGCTCTATGAGTTAAGCAATGATCACAGAAAACCACCTTGCGTACGGCACATTTTCGACCTCTTGTTCTCTTTTTGCCTGATCTGTTCTGCAAGATCGTTCCAGATCAGCTGAGCGAAATCGTAATTTCGTGAGAACATGATGCCGTGGAAAATGCGAAGGATGTTGTCGTCGCCCTTGTCAAATCCAACACGCTTTGGTGAGAGGCAATTATTGACAATTCCAAATAATGTCTTCCATGGGTGAGGGATGCTGTTGCTCTGAACTTGTGCAAATTTGGTGAGCGGCGGTCGGTATTCCATTTGGTGAAAGTCGTGTACCATCTCAGCATCTGTAGGCAGAGGGTCGTAGTTGTGGCTGAATGGCAGGTCCAAGACGAGGCCAAAATCATTCTTGCTGAAGCTGACGTGTCTTGTCCCGAGTACCGTGGTGAATTGGTAGGTGCCTTCAACTATGAGACTCTTTTTTCGTCCGTAAAACTGTCGGAGATAGACCATGTGCACTGCTGCCGTCACTGTGACTGTGTGCCAGAGGGGATGGCCTTGATGTATGGGCACAATAATCTCGTCTGGACATCGAAATGTAGTCAGATCGAGCTAGAAATTAGTGCCCTGAACCTTGAGGTACGAGTTGTGATCATATATATGGTTGTATGAAGGGTAACGATCCATCTGAAAATTAATGAATAGAAAACATTAGTCCAATATTAAATTGAGTCGAAAATTAATTTTATCAAACTATAATATCGAACAATTCAAAACATGTTTGATAACAATGAAACTTGTAAGATGATATTCGCACATATGCAAAGTGAATGTGTGTGAAAGTGTGTAATTTCAAATTTTCCATATTAATCATTTAGAGGGCTATCGAAAATTTTTACTAAGTGTTGAAGTGTAATCACCACTGTTCGCTCCGCGATCGAGAAATAATTTCGAAAATTTTCCAAAGTGCTGAATTGTTTAATTGTTTGCTGCGTTCAATTTTGCGATCGAAAAAAATTTCATTCACTGACATAGGTCTATAGCGAAAAGGACTTAGGAAAATTTTACTAAGTGTTGAACTTTATACGTGTTACTATAGCCGAGAAATTTTACGACCGAGAAAAATTCGCGGTGTAAATTTACGCTCGAGAAAATTTTTCCCAGGTAAATTTACTGTCGAAAATTTTTTCTCGAGTGAATAAAATTTTCGTTTTAAAATTTTTCGAGCGAGAAATGATTTTCGATCCTAAATGAGGTTTTCGCTACGAAGTTTATCGATCGAGAAAATAGTCAATGAAAAACTAAGTCAATCGTCGAGAAAATTTTCGATCGAGCAAAATCATCGTTGCGTATTTTGTGATCGAGAAAGTTAGCGTCGAAGAATTTATTTATCGCCACTAAAACTTATGATCGAAATAAACTGAAATCGCAAATTCTATTTGCGATGGCAAGTTTTGCGCTCGAGATAAATTTGCATCTATTCTATCTACTCCGCTCTTTAATTTTTTTTCCGCTAGTATAAAATCAAAATTAGATTTAGCGTTCTCGAAGGTAAGTAATTTCTTAGGTCAACGTCTTTCATCTTAGTGACTAATATAATTTTGGCGATCGAAAATCTAATTCGATGCAAGCGGTATCTCAAACAAATTGAAATTCAATTGAGACTATTTACGATCGAGAAAGTTCTTCGACAACTTCAAAACTTCAAAAACACATAGAGTCGTCACTCCAGATTTGAACTCTAAGACGCAGAGGATCGTAATACTAACTCATCAATCGGTGCGAAAAAACAAAGACTATTAGAAATCAAGAAAATCAACCCAGATAATAACATAAACAAGTCTAAATTCCTGAGAAATAGCCTTCGGCTTTCGAACAGTGAAACATTTGAAAAATCTAGCATTGAATCATGCGATAAAATGTAGACGCAAACGGAGTTGAATCGTATGCGAACAGCAAATAAGTGTCATTTATACCTTAAAAAGACAATTCCAGGTTAAGAATCGAAGGATTCAAGGGAAAATTAAATCGTCTTTTTAAGAATTTTTCGAGAGAGAAAGCGAAGAGACATTGTAGATTTCTCAATTATGTTTTGCGTGAGATACTTTCTCGACTGCGAAAAGTAGAAATGACATCTGGCCAGTTTCTCGATCGTATATTTTCGCACTTAAGAATCTCTATTTACGCTCAAGAAGCTTGGGATCGAAAATCACTAATTCTGTCCAGTTTCTCGATCGTATATTTTCCTATGTTTTCAGATTGATCTCTATTTCAATTAAAAACCACACATTTGCTCCTCCTATGAATTAAAATAAATTCAATTAACTCCCTGTAACTCCGGACAATGACATCTGGCTCCTTAATCGATTTTGAAAATCTGCATTACTAAGAGTAAAAATGTCGAGGATTTTAGAATTAACTAAGAAGCAATTCTTCTAATCAGGCTCCCCCTGAATTTTTATACCAATGCCGTTAGCTCCATATCGTGAAAAATCGTGAAAAATCGTGACGTCCTCCTCATTGTAGTGAGATTTGTATGGTTTTGAGATCGAAGAATTTCTGTAACACTTAGAGAAAGAACATCAAAAATATTTGGAGCTCAAAGCATAACATTTAGTAAATGCTCCCCCTCAAATAATGCACCTAAGTTGATTTATCAAGCAAACACATAAACCAATCCAAGTAACAATTATTAAAACACGCATTCAATCAATTTAGCCTAAATACATGGTCCCCTAAACATATATTCGAAATTTCGCGCCAGTGTGCGAGCATGAACAATATTCAAATTTTATTCAATTAAGTACCAACGCAAGCTAATCATGCATTTAGAAGGTGCGAATCAGACAAAATTATCGCATTTTAACAATTCAATGCAGATGCAAAATAAAATTGCATGACATAATGTGCGAATTCTTACTAAGTAAAATAAGAAAAGAATAAGAAACATAAAAAATAGAAAAACAAACTTATCTATCTAAAATTTTTTATCTATTTTTATTTTCTTTTATATGTGTATATACAAATTTTATTAATAGTATGTGGTTAGATTATTTTGCTTCGATCAATCTCACGCCTAAAATTTTTGCAAGACACGTGGAAAGATCTTATGCCGTCAAGTCACGTCGGCAAGCTAAAGTCCTAAGTTCAAAGTATGATCCATTCCGACAACTCTCATCGGGTTCTCACTGGCACTCAATTATTTTAACCTCTGGAATGTTATATGTATATCACTCAAGTCAACACAAGCAATATTAAGTTATGGCAGAGGCATTCGACGTATGAGACACCCTGGAAGGAGTTCTTTGTCCTGACTATCCATGATTCTGCATCAGTCACCAAGGAGGACCACCTGGAATCCTCTATCACAGAACTGGCCTATGCTGAATAAGTTATGGCAGAGGCCTTCGACGTATGAGACATCCTTAATTGTAAGGTTGTCCAGAAGAATATCTCTGAATCCTAGAATTGGTGCTGAATCGTTGTTCCCAAATTTGACTTTTTCATTTAGACGGTCTTGGTAGTTGCTCAGTCGCTATTGATTTCCCGTCATGTGTGTGGAGCAACACGAGTCAAGGCACCACACATGATGGATCTGCAAAAACATTAAAGGGCTTTAGGTACACACTCATAAATGGGTCCTCTCAGATTAGCAGATTTAGTCTTTGGTTTGATATTATTCCTAAATTATTGCTATTCGGAGCTTTAGCGACCCAAGTTGCTTTCGAAGAAGTAGCTTTGGGTTTAGCCTTTGTAGGAGACTTAGCCTTTTTGGTTTGCGTCTCCCTAGGTGGTGATTTAGGAACCCATTTCGGTTGAACCTGGCAGGGAAGTTGAATTCCAGCACGGGCAAATGCTTTGGTAGGCTTAATTGAGGAAAGGATCTTTTCATTAGATAGTCTCCTAAGGTATTTGGGGGATTGGATCTTTACGGGATACCTTAGGTGAGAACATGAGTGAATGGTGCCATAAGCTTTCTTAATGGCTTGATCTTGTTTCCTACGGGTCATCCTAGATGCATTTGTCATAGAGTGAGCGTTTTTAATTTCTGAGGTGGAGCCTATTTCGAATTGTATACTATATTTAAATATGCTTAGTTTGTCTTGGTATTTAAGTGGTTTTCTAACAATAGCAAGTTTCCTTAAGTTTGGATTGGGAATTCAAAAGAGAGTAAGATATGGCAAAAGAATCCTCCACTTAAGGAGTAAAATTCGAAAATCATATCTTTGAGATATTCATGGTATTTTCGATTCTAGCTTAGAATAAATAGGGGCAGCCCTATTTCATATTTTATAAGAGCATTTCGTGCCCCATATGATAATTTTCGTTCATCACAAGGAACAAAACATACACACCGAACGCACACACATTTCTCCCACGCGACGGCTCAGTTCTCTCTAGCCATCACTAGAGAACTGATTCGTGGTACATTGCGAGGTTGGCGTGACGATCTAGTGCCATCCACCATCGACGAAGTCTTGAAGAAAGGACGAGGAGCTGCCACTCGCTTCAATTGGTAATTCTCTACGGGTCTGACCCGTCCTATTACGTGTCTAAGTGTTACTATTCTGATCCGAGCTACGAGGGCAATCGGAGAACCCGGAAAATTTTTATTCGGCACCGTACCCGCGGACGTGGCATCTTCGGAAGACACCGGGTAACCCAAAAGTGGTATCAGAGAGGGTGCTCGTGATCGGAATCATAACGTGTTTAAATTGAAATGAGGCGCGTGGGAGACGATCGAAAGCCAACCCGGCTTGATCGGCGTGGGGATGATTGATGCGTCGTTTACCATCCCACGGCCACCACCTCGTGCGGCATGGCCGATGAGGCAGCCACCGCCAAGATTGGAATGCGGGCAGCCCTGGACGGCGGTGCAATCCGACCGCGGCTACGCGTTGCACGTGGATGCGTCCTCGTACCATCGGGCTGCTCGGAACAGGACCGATCAGACGTGACCTCTAGGTCCGGCACAGGCCATGGTGGCTCCGGCGCCGTTCCAGGGTGGTGCCGCCGCCCCGAGCGACAGCGATGGCAATAGATCATCCGCAGCAAAATTCTGCACGGGCTAAAATGGCGTGTGGCGCGTGGCGCATAGTTGCCGCCGTCGGCGGTTCCTGATTCGGCCGGGGCTCCATGGCGGCGGCATGCTCCATCATGGCTCTCAGGCATGTTTTGACGGCTGAGCGATTTGAGTCGGGCAGCTGCATTAGCGCTTCACGCTCAAAGCCTTAATGGACCTTTTGATGTGCTTGGCCCATTTAAGGCCCAATTTTTGTTTCTTTTTTTTAATCTTATAATTGTCAACGTGCTCGTTATGAATGTGATTTAAGGCGCACTTGCGGGTTTAGGAATTTGGTTTCCGGGTCATTTATCAAGGGTTACGTCCCCCCGGGTTGTATTTGTTTTATACGGGTTGTTCGGGACTACCCCCGTGTTGTAATTTTCCGTTGTATGAGATTAGCTTAAATACGAACGAGGGCCCATTTGATGGAAGGCAACCCCCCGGCGGTGACAAGGTGGTGGACGTTCGGTGACTTTGAGGCCGTTCGAGTGACGAGGGACGTTTCATGACTTCAAGACTCGTGCAACGACCCAAGGTCTTTTGGAGACGCATGTAATAGAGATAAACTAGAAATAACTCGCTTGTGTTGCCTTGTAGTTTATTTTCCTAGGGTTAATGTACTACCTTCGTGCGTGTTGGTTTTTGAAATGATATGCATGTTCTATGTGCTCTTATACGAGGTGGTTTATTCCCTCGTTTGATAAATACTAAGTGGGTAAAGAAATAAGATTCCTGTCTTCTATCATGCTCGAGATGTCTAGTGTTGGGGAGTTTTGCGATTTGATCCGAGTAAGTTGGCGTCGTAAATCCCGCCCCAGTGGTAGCGTCTCAAGTGCGTCTTGGACGCCGCTCGTCATACCGCTCCGCCCCCCACGAAGCGTATAGAAGCAAGGGGTGGTACATTCTGTGCGATATGAGCATAAGTTGAAGGTCACACTTAGGCAGTTATACCCAACAAGTAGGGGTAGCCGTGAGGGTCAATGACTTAGATAAAGACAGTTGAAACTCTTATTGGATAAGTTCACGTTTGACGTGACTTCGATAAGATTAGATGATCCAAATATTGCGTTAAAGGCTGATGCGAGTCTAGTCGAGTCGAAGACATCAACTAAACTATGAAACTTTCAACGATGTTTCCGAAACTCTTCTCGGGAGGATAGTGTTTTCGAGAAAAATAGTGGGAGTCAAGCGGAACGAAAAGTCCTTGTTTGTGCTAATGATAAGATAACCTAATTAGATCGTTATTTTCTACAGCTTTACGTTTCTTTCTATTTACTGCGACGACGAACATTATTACTATGCTGCTTGAGAGAAACTGTTTGGTGGGACCAAACTACGTGGACTGGCTGCGTAACCTGAGGATAGTCATAGGTATGGAGTCGCTAACTTATGTCCTCGATTCCGCCGTACCGCAGGTCCCAGGGGCTGATGCGAGTGACGAAGACCGGGATGCGTATGCCAAGTGGCAGATAGACGAGTCAAAAGTCAAGGGCTGCATATTTCTTTCCATGAGCAATGAGTTGCAGCGCACTCAGTCGGAAATGGAAGTTGGAGCCATTTTGCTTCATTTGAAGGGGCTTTTGGCGAACATTCCAAGAGTGCTCGCTATTCCCTCACGAAGCAATTATTCCATTGCAAAATGGCCGAGGATAGTGACGTTTGAGAGCATGTGCTCAAGATGATCGATTGGATCGAAAGACTCGAGGCACTGGACTTTATTATGGATAACGAGCTCCAGAACGATCTCATACTTCAGTCTCTCCCACCTTCCTTCAATTCGTTCATTGTGAACTTTAATCTGAATAAGGCCAAGATGACATTGACTGGGTCGATGAACCAGTTGTCGGTGGCGCAAACTCCGATGAAGAAGGTGAAAGGAAAGGAAGTTGTTCTTGTCGCGAATGCTAAGACTCGAGGGTCAAGTAGAAAAGAAAAAGTCGGACAAGCCCACAAAGTCCAAAGGATGAATTTCGAAAGGCATGGCCAAGAAGAACGTGTTCAAAGGCGCCAAGCCGATGGACAAATTCCTTCACTGCAATGAGCTTGGCCATTGGAAGCGTGATTGCCCAAAGCTAGCCGCCTCAGGTAAAGAACTTTATGTTTTAGATACTAATTGTTCTATGACGGTATATTCAGCTTCGTGGATCTTAGACTCGGGAGCTATTTCTCATCTGTGTTTCGGACCAAGTCTGGAACGAAGTCGGAAGCTGGCGGACCGAGAGATCATGATTAACGTAGGGAGCGGACATAGTGTACCGGCGATCCACATTGGACCAGGAACTCTCCTTTTATCTACTAGACATAGTTTACTACTTTCCAATTGTTTACTTTTGCCCAAGGGGCTTAAGAATATTGTTTCTATTCCCGTTTTGAGCGGAAACGATTACGAGTTCTATTTTAGTAATAATATATGCAATGATTATTTTGGAAATAATTACGTCGGAAGTGCAAGTTTACTGAATGGATTGTATTATCTAAATGTCGAAGATAAAACAAGAACTGTGAATTCAATCACCAACAAACAAAATTGGAGTCGAACTCGAGACAGCTGTGGCATCTTCGACTAGGTCATGCTGGAGAACAGAAGATTCTCGATTGGAGAAAATAGGCATTATAAAGCCGCTTGGGTCTGATCCTTCTTGCGAATCTTGTATCCTTGGAAAGATGACCAAGTCGCTCTTCACAGGGACTTTCACAAGAGCCGCAGAACTTCTCGGTTTGATCCACACGGATGATTGCGGACCGTTCGGGGTAGCGGCCAGCTGTAACTTCCATTATTTCGTTACCTTCACTCATGATCACTCTCGCTTCGGCAAGGTGTATCTCATGAAGCACAAGTCTGATACTTTTGAATGGTTCAAAGAGTACAAGGCTTTGGTGAAAAATCAGACTAGAAAGAGCAGTAAATTTGTTTGATCAGATCGAGGCGACGAGTACATGATCCTCGAGTTTGACGAGTTCTTGAAAGAGAACGGGATTATTTCACAGATGACACCGCCTGGAACACTGCCGTTGAATGGTGTGTCCGAACGCAGAAATCGAACTCTGTTGGATAAGGTTCGATCTATGTTAAGCTATACAGACCTGCCCATATCATTGTGGGGTCATGCCCTGTTGACAGCGGCACACATTTTTAATAGATGTCCTACAAAAAATGTCGATCGTGTAACGTATTAGATATGGACAGGACGAAAACCGAGCTTGAATCACATTAGAATTTGGGGTTGCCCCGCATTTGCGAAAAAGCTCAAGACATTTAAACTGGAATCGAAGGCTGTGAAAGGACATTTTGTTGGGTATCCTGAGGATTCTATAGGACACCAGTTTTACTTCCACGACGGTCAGAGGATCGATGTAGCCATTCAAGCTCACTTTCTCGAAGAAAGTTCGTTCGAGAAGGTGGAGCGTGTCGCGAAGTAACTCTTGGAGAGTCGTCAAAAGCGCTTTCACAGACTCCAGTGTCGGATGACACCGTAGAGCAGTCCGAGATGCAACCTGAGTTGCACAGGTTGGGTAGAGTATCTCGCCAGCCTGAGAGATACGGGGTGGTCCACATCGAGCACGAGGTTGCTGCGATAGAAGGGAACGTCGGAGACGATCCCACTACCTATGAGCAGGCAATCAGGGATAGAGATTTGGAGAAATGGCTTATAGCTATGCAAGCCGAAATGGATTCTATGCACGAAAACCAATTTTGGACTCTAGTAGACCTCCCAGATGGTTTTAGACCCATTGGGTGTAAATGGATCTACAGAGAAAGATTGCATCTGACGGATTGATTGACACGTACAAAGCTAGGCTTGTGGCAAAAGAGTACAGCAAAAAGAGGGCGTTGACTATAAGGACCTTTTTGCCTGTCGTTATGATGAAGTCCCTTCGAACATTGCTTGCGATAGCCGCGCACTTTGACTATGAGATCCGGCAGATGGATGTGAAAACTGCTTTCCTAAATGGATACCTCAAGGAGGAAATATATATGGAGCAGCCCAAGGGTTTTACATTACAAGGAGATGCTCATAAGGTGTGCAAACTGAACAAGTCCATTTATGGACTGAAACAAGCCTTCAGAAGATGGAATCTTCGGTTCGATGAAGTGGTCAAGGGCCACGGATTCTTAAAGAACGAAGACGAACCTTGTGTCTATAAGAAAAGCAGTGGGAGCAAAATATCTTTCCTCGTACTGTACGTGGACGACATCCTTTTAATAGGAAATGGACTTGGGAGAGCATGGCTTTCAATCGAATTCTCCATGAAAGACTTGGGAGAAGCTACCTACATCTTGGGTATTCGCCTTTATAGAGATCGAGCGAATCGTATGTTAGGACTCTCCCAGGCCCTTTACCTAGAGAAGGTCCTAAAGCGATATAATATGGACAACACTAAGAAAGGGTTCCTGCCTATGCGACATGAGATTCACCTTTTAAGGCTATGAGCCCTAAAAGTGAGTTGGAGCGGAAAGAGATGAATTGAATCCCCTATGCATCCGTAGTTGGTAGCTTAATGTACGCGGTGTTGCACGCGACCTGACTTGGCGTACTCTGTGAGCATAGTCAGTCGGTTTCAGGATGACCCTGGTAAGAACATTGGCCAACAGTCAAGGCTATCCTCAAGTACCTCAGATGGGCTAAGGATACGATGATGGTCTATGGTAATGGAGAATTGGAAGTGGAAGGGTATACGGATTCGGATTTCCAGTCTGACGTGGACGACCGAATATGCATTTCAGGATTCGTCTTTACGCTCATCGGTGGAGCAGTGTCTTGGAAATGTTCCAAACAGAGCACTACTACAGATTCCACCTGCGAAGCAGAGTATAATAGCAGCCTCATGGGCAGCTAAGGAAGGTGTTTGGATGAGAAAGTTCTTGGAAGAACTTGGTGTCGTTCCTGTAGCAGATAGGCCATTGCCATTGTGTTGTGACCATAGTGGCACTATTGCTCAGGCGAAAGAACCAAGGTCTCACAGCAAGTCCAAACATATAGAAAGAAAGTACCACATGTTACGTGTATTCGTTGAGAATGGCTACATAGCCGTGAAGAAGATCGCGACCGCGGAAAATGTGGCCGACCCATTCACCAAGCCTCTATCACAAACAGTGCTGGCTAGACATCTCGAAAAGATGGATATTAGATATTGCAGAGCATGGCATTGAGTGCAAGTGGGAGATTGTTAGTGAAGTAAAGTATGTGCCTAAGAGGGGGGTGAATTAGGCTACTAAAAACTTTTTGCTTCTTTGATCAAATGTATCTTTTAAAATGAGAACAGCGAAATTAAGATGTTATGATGGTTATTCCCTTAACTGTTGGTCGAGTGAATCTGCGTGAGTGCAAGTTAACAGAAAAGTAAATATCACCTGGATTTATAGAGGTTATATCCCCAAGTGGAGTTTAGTCCACTCCTTGAGGTTTGCTCTTCAACAATTTGATCAATTCACTATGTTACTGTAGCTGGTTACAGAAGTGGCCGATCGCCCTTACACAACCAAGACCAAGATGAACACTAGTCCGCAGCTAGGGTGCCTAATGCCGAGTTTCGTTCCACGTCGTTTCCTAAGAATCACTATTCTCCGACTGGAAACAGCTCGCTCCCGAAGGTCAGCTGGACCTCAAATCCCCCCTTCACGAAAGGCACGCTTCACTCTTGTCTTCTTGCGAGGCTCACTCACGCTCAGATTGGGATGGTAGTTTTTCTAGCTTAGGGTGCACTCAATAATCGCAAACTGAAAGCACAAAACAGAGAGTAATAATTCGCAAATCAACCGCTCTAATTCAGATCTCTGTTCTTGCTATCTCGTGTGTGTTCGTTTGTTCGTTCGTTTGTTGTCTGCACCCGATGTTGAAGTTTTGACTTATATAACCCTGTTAGTATCACACACTTCATATGGAATGTCAATCGCAATCACCAGTTCCGCACATCATTCCATTATCATGCCAAATTAAGCTCTAAGCATCACAACGGTCATATTCATTAATTTGCATGAAATCTTACTCTAAATACCTTTTCCTTACTATATAGGCAGATCTTAACCATATTTGCACGGTGGTACTTACGAAGATACCATACATGATTCCACTCAGCATCTTATCAATTATGTAGCACATAAATCACGAACTTCCATTCAAATAAATACCATGTTCGCACTGGGAAAGAATTCGTTTGACTCTAACATTTTAGATGCAATTGCTAATGATATCTGCATGATTTCTTCCTAAAGATAGACAAATTTCAGTGGATGACGTGTTTTCCATGTATAGCATATATCCTTTCCATGTATAGCACAAGTGTAATAACTTAAACAAATAAGCTCGAATTAAATGCATCCATATCATATAATCCCTATTTCAGCATAGCTTAAAAACGGATAACATTCATGCAATTATATCATCGGTATATAATATCCATAATTAGCACATTCAAGGATATAGACGATCTCATTCCATATATAGACAGATTCCAGCAGTAATATCATTACCATGTATATCATATTTACCATTTATCAAATTAACGCATAATCCTTACTCTAATTGCATAGCACAGCACATCAAGCATTAATCACGTCATTTTACACAAAGATCAGAGTCACTTATCATTCGATTTAATCATACTTTCCAAAATTACGTAACAATGATATCATGACGGTGGAATCAATGATCACAGTGGTATCACAGAAGTCATGTTGCAATGGAATCACAGTGTCAAGATGTAATTCGCTCAAATACAAGCACATGATACACATTTCGAATTGCTAAATTTGTAGTGCCTATCTCATCTTAAGTACATGGAATCATCAAAACTCAAATACAGTGCACGACCAAAAAGATCAACAGTTAGGAATATGCCCTCGAATGCTATACGAGGATTAGATTGTATAGGGCATTAGCTTATTTATCGTTCGGCTTTTGTGTAATAAAATATTTCGTGTGTTTATGGAAAGGCATTGTTCGTTTATCGATATATGAGTTCTTTACTTAGCATCCGATAAAGCAATAAATGAACAAATCCAAATGTGTCGAATTGAGTCACTGTTCTCGATGGACACGGGAGAGGAAGGCACCAGTGGACTCTTAACCTCGAACATTAAAAGTCTGTATGCCTGAGGCTCCATCTGGTTGCTGGATAACCGATCACGGCTTACTTGTCGATGACCTATCATGTGTCGATATCCCGCTTGGAAGCGGAGGTCACGACTTGCAATACGAATCGAATCAAGGGATTGAATCGTTTCATGGACTTTGACTCACGGGTCGTACGGTCGAACATGGCTTATTACTCAAGGAGTGTCAATAACCGACGACAACACTATAGTAGTCTACGTGAACCTTAGACCGAAAGGTGCTTTGACGGAGTTGACTTCGAAGTCTCGACTGTCACTGGTTCCCCTCGACCCGATTTGCTGTTGCATGGGTCAGCAGGCCAGATGCGGTCTTGATGACGATTCGTGACTGCCGGGCTAAGACCGCCGAGTACGGATTCACAGTCTCGCAAGTAATCGAGATAAGTGTCCTGTGAGGACGGGGTCGGGAAATAACGAAATCCATGGCCAAGGTATTGAACTAACACATGTTAGACATGGAGGGTAGTTCGTGTAATGCCCATAAAATTTAATTACGGGATTTACGATTTCATTAGCAGTGAATTAGAAATTTCGTTGGTCTAATTAAAGAAGCTAGGACTACCAGAAAATTGATACGTAAATAAATTTGCATACACATTATATGTTAACGTGATTGCATATTATATGTTTAATTGATTTTGGGTTAGGGTGAATTTTTAACTTTGATAGAGAAATTGATTTGGGACTTAGGAAGAATTCCAAAAGAATTGAGACTAGTTTGAAAATATAGGTTATCGAAATATAGAACCTAGTAAACATAAGCTTCGATGAAGGAAAATAATAAGCTGAAATATATGATTACTTATTGTGTCGATTACTTAATTGGAAGGGAAACCTATATAATAATAATATTATACTATCACTTGAAATTAGGATAGACCTGATTAAAATCAACGTCATTTGTTGATTATGACACGCAAAGGTGTAGTGAGGATAAGAAAGAACATAGTTTTACATATCATAAGCAAGAACTCACGAAAACTTGGTGAAGAAAGGAAGCACTTGGCTAAACATAGATCGAATTGAGCCTCAGACAAAAAGGGGCATAACTTCTTATTATAACTATGTGTTTTACTTACATGTCTTAGAGAATACTAGCCTCGAGAAGTTTCAACTATATTTAGGGTTTGTACGGGTTTAATGTTTAGGGTTTCGCAAATATTTGGGATTTCTATAATCACGTTTTATGAAGTTTGGAATAGCTACTACCGCAATTTTATGTGTTTTTAGTTAAGTTGTAATATGCTTTAAGAACCTTAGGCACGAAAGAATGAGTTGTTTAGGTGTTATATAAATTAATTTTCAAAGGTTTAAGAATAGTTGAAGTTAACACCATATTCAAACAGTTCTTGACAAGAGTAGACTTTTGATCGAAAGTGTTAGAATGTCTAGTGTTAAGAGTGTGATGTCGAGATTCACGCTAAGGTCTATCTTAAATGTTGGTATCGAATCTTTAGTTATAACTTCGAATCTTTAGGTGAAATCTCGAGATCAAACTCGAGATTTATATTAATAGCATTTCAGTTAAAGCTCGAGATTTATACAATACAATGTCGAGATTTATTTTTATCGAGATCTATTTAATACAATGAATATCGAGATCTTGGTGCATTGTTTATTAAATGTCGAGATTCATTTTCTTTGCAATGTCTTGAAATCATTATTCCAATGTCGACACATGTCTCGAGATTTATGCATACACCATGTCGAGAATTACTTTGTGCCGAGATCTCTATGTAGTGTTTAAATGTCGGAATTTATTTTAATATTGATATCGAGATTTATCTTGAAATATCGAGTTCTAATACACACTTTTATTCGAGATCCATCTAATAAGGCATATCGAGATCTTTACATGCACATATCGAAATCATTTCATGCTTTATGTCGAGATCTTATTCCGTTAGCAAGCTCGAAATCATAATCTATATCGAGATCCATTTTTTTAGAAACATGCTGAGATTTATATCAATAACATTTCACAATTCCACTCGAGATCTATCTCTGAAATGGTATTTCTCAGTTTAAGTTAAAATTATAAATTTTAGAGTTCGAAATTTATAAAAGTTAAAAATTAGGGTTTCCTAAATTAAGCCATTTTAGTAAAACTGTAATTAGACTAACAAAACCCTAATTTTATATGTTCCTATACTTAGGGTTTGAAGGTTAACAATTTACAAGTACGATAAGCTAAGTAGCTAAGGATACCAGGTAAGTGGAAATCGCAACTACAACACATAATTTTTATGTGCATAAAATTATGTGTTATATGCTTTTATGATTTTATGTGACGTGTCTATGTGCTTATATGATTTTATGTGAGTTCTTACGTGATTTAATTACGTTATATGATGATATGACACGCATACTCATGGCATGAGCATGTGTACGCACGACTAGTATGAGAGTCAGGGAAATAGCGTGCATGAGTATATCGCTTGAGAGCGATGTATATTTGCCGATATAGGCATTTGTGTCGACTCAATGATGAGTCACGGCTCTTCTATGCTACCACGGCGATTCACGAAGCCGAATTACCTGATTCACGAAAAATACTCGGAAAATATGTATTCCGCACAGTACCCGGGGAGTGGCGTCTCCGGGACACCGGGTAACCTAACAGGTATAACGAACTTACCCTCGTTGTGAAGATCCTTAGCTCCCATAGCTCACGAACAGTGCCGAAGCGAGTCATATCGACACCGTGACGTGCCACGGACTTCAGCTCCCCAATGATGGCTAGATGAAGTGAAGAATAGTTGTGTAAAGATAGTATGTGTGTGTGATTTCTAAAACTCACAAACACTTAGGGTTTTCTCAAGAACAGCCCCAAATGCTCTAGCTTCTCTCTAAAATATCTAAGATAGTGTGAGAAAGACGTCAATTGTTATGGACGAATTTTCTCCAAGAAATATTAATAAATGTCCATTTTCAACTTAGAAAATGACTCTAAGCTCAATCAAATGAGATCATGTGCTACATGACTCATCTTTGCATTATTTCTTTGGAATTATATCATCTAATAACTAGATATTGTCCCACAATAATAACAAAAGAACAACAAAAGAAATTGGGTTAGGTTTGGCCAAGAAAATGACATTTTGATGTGCGTTCACGGCCTCGCCCGGCCTGTCACGGCCATGAATCATCATTGGCCATCTTCTGCCGTTCGTCACGGCCACTGTCATGGCCGTGACTATAGCCTGTAGGCTTTCACGGCCTCGGCTATAAGTATCACGGCCGTGACACTGTCGGGCAGCCTATGGCTCGCCCACAGCCGGTCGTCACGGCCACGTGCAAGACGTTCACGGCCGTGACGCCTTTGACAGCATTGCGACAGTTTTGTATTTTTCTCAGATTGAGGGTAAACGATGTCCGATTGCCCTGAAATGTTAGCCATATAGTAAAGACTCACCAGTATTGATTAGAATTAAAGGGATTCTCAATCCGAGTTCTAGATTGTGAGATATCAATTTTTGAAGCTGCTGCTTCTTTGCAGACAGGCTTCATGACCGTGACGAGCGTTGTTCGTCATTGTGAACCCTATTTATGACTCATTCTTCATCACTTCGTTCCGTGACTTTACGTCCATATAAATGCAGTTTCTAAAACTTGTATTCAATGTTTTTATTAACGTCTCTAAGACCGTTAAATCAATTTACATCTCATATTAGTTATGCACTATCACAGTGATCATTTTTAAGCCTGACTCTCTTGGTTTGTCTCAACCCGGCAAGGGAGGAATCCAAGAATTCAGTAAGCGCCTTGCCAATCCCACAGTACCGAATAGATCCCGTGTTGAGTACGATCTTCGATCTATGAACCGACTATTGATTATCATCGTACGTATAGACCCTTCACAAATGTGCCGGTCGATTAAGAGTCGTGGTTACGTCAAACTTACTAAACTCGACTCTATGATGAATTCGTGACTAGCAAAATTACTAAACTGCCCTCCACGTCCCACGTGGGTCAGTTTATAGCTTCGGCCGAAGACTTCGTAATTTCTCGTCCCCAAATACGCATAGGACACACATCCCGATTATGAACGAGACAGTGAATCCCTCGCGATAGTCTAAGCACGGCAGTTACCCTTCGTTGTCAAGACCGCATATCGCCCGCCGACTCATGTCGTGTTCGAACAAGGCGGGCCTAGCAAACTTGTGACAAGTCAAGACACCGAAGTCAACTCCATCAAAGACCCTTTGGTCTAAGGTCCACGCACACTACTATAGTCAATCGATCGATCATTGACGCTACCTAAACTAACAATAAGGCCCATGTGATCGTCGATTATGAGTTGTGTCCAAGTACAAGTTCATTCATTGATTCAACTTATACCAATGTCACGACCTCCCGCTTCCCAAGCGAATGGTGGCACAACCATATTAGAGTCGTTAACAAATAAGTCATGATCGACACTCAATCACTCTACTGAGGTCTAAGACTTATGGACTAATTTATTATCGAAGGATAATAGCTCACCGGTGCCCCTCTCTCATCCCATGAGAATCGGTGACTAAACTCACGATATATGGGATTTATTTATCTACCGTCACATCCCCAACAGAAGAAGCTTTGAGATTTTCTATCTCCTTTAGGAATTTTTTTTCCGCTTCAAAATCCTCTCTTTCTTTTTCTAATGTAGCTTGTAATTCCTCTATCTATTTCACGATAGGAGGTTTGTAGAGAGAATTTTCAGAATGTAACTGTTTGCTTCCGTAGTTTCAAGTTGAGGATCAGGAGGTTTGACTATATAACAGTCACGCATCAAGGCTATTTTGCTAGATTTGTAACTATCATTTAAGTCTTTGTAAATCTGGGCCCTAAGTGTGGCTCCTCTCTTAGCTAATTCTAAAGCACCTAAGTCGTCTGCTATAGTAACGTTCATAAGAGATGTTACGCCTAAACCCATGTATTTTACATTGTATGCTTCTTTCTTCTTCAGCACGCATAGTGAAACCTAAGCCTCTATTGGATAGAATTCTATATCCTTGGGTTGATTTAGAAACATAGTCTGTTCAGTTTGTCCCCATCTCGTAAGAAGATCGTCTACTTTCTAATTTTGGCATATAACTTATTACGTTCTTCGCCTAAGAGAGCATAGTTATTTTCCACCGTCAGGTTGGCGGTTTTACAGGTATCAATTCATTAGCAAGTTCACTAACTTTATTATTGGATTTATCTAGTTGGGCTTCTAAGTTAGTGACGTTAGCAGTAGCATCTGTTAATCTACAATTGTGGCTAGCTTTCTCGTTGAGATTCCTAACCAAGCAATTATAGTTATTCTCTAGCCTGTCTTCTAGTTTCTTAACTTTTAAACTATGTTGCTCTATCGGAGGATTCGTTGTCTCACTAATTTTCAAGCTCTTAGTTAGTTCTTCTATTTTTGCACTAGAGCTTCTAAGTTCTAGCTCGAGACTAGCTATTCTCTCTAGAGACTTAGATAGTTTCTTCTTTACTTCCTTTACACTTTTCTGCTCACGTTCATGTTAGCGCAATTTGATTGATACGATTCTAACATGGTCAATAATGTGGACGGAGAGACTACCTCCTGTGAAGATTCAGATGCTTGGTCATCGTCCGTCTGGTTGGAGGTTTCGGCATCTTAGTTCTAGTCAGGCGGGCCATTAGGTCGTGATTCTCCTCGTCAGAACTAGACGTATCCTCGAGCCAGTGGTCTTGTTCAGCCATAAGGGCTACTCCAACTTCCTTTTGCTTAGTGAGTTGAAGCTTCTTGGAGTAGTAGTTGGCATCCATCTTCTTCGGGGGAGTGCACTCTCGGGCGTAGTGACCGGGCTTGCCGCAGTTAAAGCATTTGTTTGGCTCTTTGGTATTCTTGACTTCGAAAGTCTCGGGTGCACGTTCTTTGTTCTTTGATCTTGAGTCCGAAGTCGTTTGGCCAATGATGAGGATTTCTTCTTGAAGTACTGCTTGCTCATCATCTTTCTAAATAGAGCTAACTGCTTTCCCAGCGCTTTGTTATTTGGCTCGACATCTGAGTTAGATTCGTCTTCCGACTCTAAAGGGGTAGGAGGCCTAATGAATTTTTCTTTACGTGATCTCCGCTTCTCTGACACTAGGGCAACTGTATCTTCGATCTGTTTCCCCTTCTGCTCCTTCTGTATCTCGCTTAGATCTTCCTCGTGTTGTGCAAGGTCTTTGTTTTGTCTGATTTGAGTGGATATCTTTTTCCATTCCGAGTGCAGAGAGGATAGAAAACGAATGTTGGTCCCCATGTTTATCTTGGAGATTTCTATTTTTCTCATCTCATTGAGAAGTGTGAGATATCTCTGATAGAGATCATGTAAGCTATTCTCTTATTTTTCTCTAAATGAGTCGTAGGCCGTAAGAATGTTAGTAGCGTTTGATTCGACAATGATCGAGAATTGTTTTTGATTCAATCTTTAAAGTTTGATAAAAAATAATCTTCGAAGTAAATGTGCAACTATTTTCGTGTGATGAGTAGCGGAAAAATTTTCGAGCGAAAATAATTGCTACAAATCTTTCGGTCGGGAAATTTTTTCAGTGCATGGATTTATCTCGAACGTTAAGAGACAGTACTGTTAGTAAGTTTCTCACCGAGTCAAAATAAATTGATTGATCGAAAAAGTTTTACGAGCTCAAATGATTTTTCGCTTGGTCAAACAGAAAATGTTTTTCGAGAGAAAAAATGTACGCACGTAAAATCAAAATGACTCTCGTTGAAAAAGATTCTCGCTAAAATAATGCTCGAGAAATTTTCGGCGTTAATCGCTCTTTACAGCAGCGACTTTAGTACCTAATTCGTATTCTAACTAAAAATTTTTCGCACGGAGTTTTCGATCGAGAAATTAAATCCGATTGAAAGTCTAGCGAGAAAAATTGAAAATAAGCAATGAAATACAGAATACGATTTTAACACAGATTCAAGCAAAAACAGCAAATTAGTCAGTGAAATTGCAGGTAATAGCTCGAATCTATCAGCTAATCACACGCGAACAGACGATTAAAAATGTTATGAAGCAAAGTATGGCCAATTTGAGCAAAATCAGTACGAGTTCATAATATTCAATCGCAAACAGTAATTTCTAACCGAATCTAAATTCAGTCAAATTTGAATTGAAATCTGATACCGATCGAATCACAAGTGATTTCTAACACTATTGCGAGCACATAGAGATCAAAATCAAATCACATAATCATAGAATTGAGCCTTTAGACCGAAATTTTGGTTTCGCGCCAAAAAGTTCTTCGAGCGATCGAAAACTTTTCAGAATTGAATTTCGATCTAAATCTAACAATTCAGATCAAATTGTTAGTTCCCAAGATTATCAACTCTACGATCCTAGGTAAGAATTCTAAGATAATCTATTAGAATTGTTGAATTGAATTTCGATAGAAAACCTTTCTATGAAGAACACGAGAGAGAATCTTCTAGTGTGAGAAAGTGTTTGTTATTTCTCTCTCTAGGATTGAGTTCGTCGGCCCTTCAGATCAAATTCTAAAACTTTCTCTATTAAGCCCAATGATTACAATGCTATTTATACCAAACAGACTTGGTATATATATCAAACTAGTCCTAAACTATGGACTAATACAATAAAAGCCCCAAACATTGAAGACAACTAATAAAATCAAAGCACAATTACATCTTATAGTCTACAGAGGTTACTCATACGATGGGCCTGACAAGCCTGAGTAAAAGACTAATGGCTTCTTTGAGTTTTGATGTGTTTGCAGAAGGTCGGTCACATACCAGGCCCCTACTGTTCGATGGTACCAACTACGCTATCTGGAAGAATAGGATGGAAGAGTTCTTAATCGCTGTTGACTACGACCTCTGGGAGTGGTCAGGACTAGACCCTACAGTCCCCCGGCAAAAACTGATGGGACCACCGAAATTCCTACTGAGTACACTACTATTGAGAAACAAGGTCTCTCTCGAACTGCAAAAGCAGAGAACTTGATCGCATGTGCACTAAAAAAGAAGAGTACAACCGCATCAGCTCTTGTGAGACTGCAAAAGATATGTGGAACATGCTGCAAGTAACCCACGAAGGCACTACCAGAGTGGTACATGAGAGAATCGCTCTTCTCACCTACAAGTATGAGTTGTTCTCTATGGAACCCGCTGAGACGATCAGCCAGATGTACGCCAGATTCATGGGTATCATCAACCAGATGTTCTCTCTGGGGAAAACGATAATAGAAATTGAAAAAGTGTAATACCCGAGTCCCGTTAGTAAGCCGGCCAATAAATTCGCATGCATATTATGTGTTTACATGACTGCATATTACGTATTTATTTGATTATGTGCTAATAAGATAATTGAGTCGATACTTAGAAAAAAACTTATTTGAAATATGAAATAGGAACATATTTTTAGACTTAGAGACTTATATATGTGAATGCGAATTGTTATAATAGTATTATAAGAATTTAGCAAGTATATATGACCATCGAAACTTAGAATTAGACATGAATTTTGATAGCTTAACGAAGAGGGAAATCTATATAATATTATTATAATAGTGTTACATGGAGCTAGGATATAGTATTATCATAGAGTTCGATTTCTTAGCTATAAGGAAATGTATGTAGTACAATAATAAAATAATAAGTGTTACTTAAGGTAAGATAAGAACTAAGCAAAAAGGGGTTGATGTCATTTATATTATCACACCCAAACACCAAGTGGGATAAGAAGAAGAATTTACATATCATTAAGAAAGAACTAACGAAAACACAAATAGAAAGAAAGGAAGAAGTCTTACAGAGATCCCAACCAAGGCTTAGAATAGGTATAATTTTCTTCCTATAACTTCATTTTTTTATTTTTATATTAACAAAGTCTACGAATCATAGGGTACGAAAGTCTGAATATAATTAGAGATAAGTTAGTCCACGAGGGTTTTTGAAATAATTAGAGTATAATCCAGTTTTATTACGTTTGAATTTCAGTAGAATAAAACATAGATCAATTTTATGAAGCTCTTAAAATATTCAACCGGTTCTTGAAGGGTTTGAAAAATATTCAAAGTTCATAGGATGTTCAAATTGTTCTTGAGGAAAATGGGGTTTTTGATCGAAAGTGCTAGAGTGTCTAGTGTTTAATCCTGATTGGGTCGAGAAGAGAACTTTACAAATTGGAAGTTTCACGAGTCAATAAGGTATCTTACTTTGCGAATTGCGAGGAGAACAGCACCACGTGGCTAAGTGAGTGTGTGAATTAATCTAACTTCACAATTATAAATCATGCAAGGAATTGCAAAATGTGAGCTTTACGAATGATATAGGTTAGCTAATTGAGAGTGAACATGCTAGAATATTGAGAACTTGGCGAATTGATAGGGGCGGTAAGTGGCGAATTGTCAGGGGTATTTACTTGGCGAATTAGGTGCACTTTACAAATCCTGTAATGAGCTTCACGAATTAAGACAATTCACGAATCTATAAATAAGGGTTAATGAATTCGCGAAAATAGAAAGGGGTAGAATTTGCAAAGTGTGGGAATAAAATAATAATATTATGCATTATGTGGACTTGGCGAATTAAGATAGAGCTAGTGAAATATTAATCTCACGAATTGAGCTAAGCTAAACTATTAGGATTTAAATTATTTCACGGGTTTGACTTAACTTAGGGAATTCCTTTAAGACGACTATTTATGTAATACGGTTCCAAACCCGATATTTCAATATTTAGGAAATACGAGAGCTAGATATTCAAATAATTTAGGTAGTATACTGACATGGTAACTTTTGTTTAAAGGATCGAGAAATAGGAATTTCATCAATCCAGTAGCAAATAATCTACGGAGTACAGGTAAGTGGAAATCCCAACTACAACACATAAAATTGTATGTGCATGAACTATATGTCTACGTGCTTCTGTAACTATACGTGATTTTACGATACGTAATAACATGACATGCACATTTACGACATAATCATATGCACGCAAGATTAGCATGAATCACAGGACATGAGAGCGTGCATGATATAAGATCGCCTTAGAGCGATGCATATTTGCGATTATTGGCATCTGATGTCGACTCACGGTTGAGTCACGGCTCTTTTATGCTACCATAGTGACTTCTATGTCGCCGATTTGAAGAAATGACATGTTCATGGCAAGACATGATATTTGGGCGAATGCCCTCGAGGCGGAACGCAAAACCTGGAGGATGCGAGCAGAGGGAATAAGCGACACCAAGGGTAACTCTGGTATTGGCAACCTCGGAATCGGCTACCAGTGTGAAGCGTCCGCGTGACGTATGAAACCACCTCGGGATTGAAATGTGGCGACCCTACCTCCTAATTAAATAATTTGGTTGATCTTCGCAACGTAAGTCGCGTAAGACCCGTTCGACAAAAACTTTTAAAGAATTATTACACATGTATATTGTAATATCGGGTTTACTAAACAACGTCACATAAACACATCAGGTCGATGCCCCAAAGATCAAACCCGACTCCACTATACTACGCCATTCCACAGGTCGCGTCCCATGTACTGCGCCGCCCTCAAAAGCCCGTGAAGTCACCGCCGCCAGCCAGCCTAAAGGTCACCTGACACCCATCGCATCGGTGTCGGGCTCAGTCTCACCTGAAAAGTAAAACCCTAAACAATTGCCCAGTAGGTGGTAGTAAAAACATGAAATGTGTGCGTGCACTCAACCCAATCCCAAATCCTCACCTCAAAATAAAATGCAGGCTCAAACCTATGACACATCTCAACATATCAGGACCCTAGGCTAGACTCAGCACCCACACGCGGAATGGCAAAGTACTCCATAAACCATGTGGTAGCCCACGCCGGCCGTGCCGGGTCGCTCCTTCCGCACACAATCTCAACCCGACGGTGTAAAGCCTCGAGTAGTGTATCACTAAACCCGAGTAGACAGGAATCTCACATCTGTCTGCCGTCACTGAGCCAAATATATATCCGGTAGTATACACCTCGGGTGGCTCAATCCCGAGTAGACAGGTGTCTTTAACCCTATCTCCCACCAGGTGCTCAATTGAGTCTAACCAGGACGACCAATAACGGTCACTCTGCCCCACTCGTCCGACACCATAAGGCATCTCTGTATTTATACAATATCATCACCTCTCACGTGCATGTCGTGAAGTGCACACATAACTCATTCACAAGTAACACGTATCACATAACATGTACGACTATCAACCTAGGCCGAACCTTTTAAATCCCAAAAATAATCTTAAATATAAAAATATGGGTTGACCCGAAAATCCTAGTCAAATTATGAAACTATTTTAATTTAAAACTGATTTGGGCTGAAAATAATTTTATATAAAATATTTGGGCCTAAAATAGGGCAAATGACCAAAATTAAAACTGTTGGTCAAAGTCCAAATCTAATTCGCGAAAAACCCAATTTGAAATGTTGGTCAACCCGAGAAACTTTCGAGCCATCGCTCGAATTCGCGAAAGACTTTCGCCGCATTCGCGAAGTTGCCTGATCCGCGAAGCCCGATTTAAGCTCTCGAGAAACCTGACACCACTCACATGAATCACCCCCGAAAGTGAGGTCAGCCCGCGAGAACTCAAAGTCGGCCCGGCGCTATCTCATGACTCGCAAATCGTTCCAGCCCGCGAAGCGCCTGTTTACTCACAGATCGAAAACCTTTGGGCCCGCGACAAACTATCGCGACCCTAAATCAATTCGGCCGATTCATATTCTTTTGAAAATTCTACTTCAAACATAACTCGCAACTTAAAACGATCCGTGAACTTAAAATCGATCGAAACTCAAAATCGCCCGAAAACTATAATTGCCCGAAACCTAACTGTTCATACCTCGTATTTTCAAACTTCATAAATGCTACAGTTCTTTCGAAAACATATGTTTCATATAATCATCACCACGAAACACATCAATATAACATAATCACTCAAGAACTCATATATTGAGTTCCGATACACATTAAAGTACGTTAAGAGCATCACGAAAGTACCAAAAATTCATGAGAAAATATTTCTTAAATCCGGAAGACTTTTCTTCCGAATTCTAACATTTTTCGGGACTCAAAAACGGGTTGTAGGGGTTAAAAACCACCTACCTAACCTCCTTAGCTAAATTTGGAGTAGATCTTCTATGTTGAAAATCGGGTAAGCTCGTTGTCCTTCACGGCTCTTTACTTCTTCCTTTGCCTCCTTTGTTGCACTTAAACGAACTATGGTGTTGAGCTTGCCGAAATTCTACGTCTCTTGTTTCGTCCGCCACCTATTTTGCTCCAACTTCCACCAAACCACGTCAAGCACTAAACACCTAAGCTTATAAAAGTTTTAAGTAGAATTCTCACCTCCTAAGCTCGACCCTTCTTTCTTTGGCTTTGATTTTCTTCCTTATCTTCTTGTGCTTTTCACGTTGAGTTTATGACTTGTAAAACTGAGGGTTTTCTTTTTCTTTAGGTTTCGTTGGTTTCATGTCGTCAAAATGGGGTTTTACTTATGAAGCAACTTATAATTGATTCTAAGTGACAAGGTGGTGACAAGTTGTCACGTGTATTACCCTCCCACTAAGTGACCTCTCTTTTTTTTACTTGGCTTTTATATTCCTTTTTCTAGTTTTTTTTTCTTTCTTCCCTATTCATTTTTTTTTTTGCGTTGTGGTTTATTATTGGTATTCGTTACTTGGGGTTAGGAAATGATAGCTTTCATATATGGATTTCAAGGTGGTGAGGTACCACTCACGTTGCTTTCCTTAGCCATTAAGCAAGTTCATTCTTATCCTATCCTATTTGGGCCAACATAAAATTCCTACATGGGTCATATTAATTCACTAACTATTATTTGTTATGGACTTGAACATATTTATTTATTTGGATCATTTCTCATTTTGGCCATCCTTAACAATTTCGGGCTTTGCTATTTCTTCTTTGGCCCAAAATATTTTATTTGGCTCTTGGGCCCAATTAATATTTTCGGCTCGCTTTCGAAAAATCGGGTTTGTCCAAAAATTAACTTCATTAATTTCGAACATTACAAAAATAATTAGGCACTAATCCCATATTAAATTTACGGGTATTAAATCCTCCCCTCTTAAAAGAAATTTCGACCCCGAAATTTAAGTTGTCTGAAACTACTGGGGTATTTCTCGCGCATTTCGTCTTCTAGTTCCCAAGTGGCTTCTTCCATCGTCTGGTTCCGCCACAAGATCTTCACTAGGGGGATATTTTTATTCCTGAGTCGCTTCACCTCGTACATTAGAATCTCTTCCGGTCTTTCTTCGTAACTTAAGTCCGGTTTCAATTGCTGGTGAAGTGCTTCACTTCGTAGCACATGGTTCGGGTCCGACACGTATTTTCGTAACGTAGACACGTGGAAGACGTCATGGAGTTGTGCTAATGATGTCGGCAGTTCTAGTGATACGTCACTTCGTCGACTCTTTTCAAAATCTTGAAGGGTCCTATATATCTCGGACTTAGCTTCCCTTTTCGTCTCGAAACGTCCTATATACCTTTAGAAAAACTTGATCACCCTCCTCAATTCCAATGGTCTTCTTCTTTTATCTGCATAACTCTTCTGACGACTTTGGGTCATTTGCATCCTCTCCCGAATTTTACTAACAGCTTTAGTAATTTCACGAACCATTCCGGGTCCTAACATCGCCTTTTCCCCGATTTCATCCCAATGAATTGGGGGTCGACATCTATGCCCATACAAGGCTTCGTAAGGCGCCATCCCAATCGTCGCTTGATAGCTGTTGTTGTAAGAAAATTCGATCAGTGGAAGGTATTTACTCCAGCTTCCTCGGAAATCCAAAACACACGCCCTCAACATGTCCTCGAGCATCTGGATCGTTCTTTCCGACTGTCCGTCAGTCTGGGGATGATAAGCTGAGCTAAAAAGGCAGTTTAGTCCCCAAAGCCTTCTGTAAGCTCACCCAAAACTGGGAAAGAAATCTCGAATCCCGATCTGAGACAATTGACATCGGGATCCCATGGAGTCTCACTATTTCTTGGATATACAACTCTGCGTACTTCTCATGGAATAGGTTTGATTGATAGACATAAAATGGGCAGACTTAGCCAGTCTGTCGACAATTACCGAAATTGCATCGTGGCCTTTTACGGTCTTCGGTAATCCGATGACGAAATCCATTGTTATATGGTCGCACTTCCACTCGGGTGTTGTCAAAGGTTGAAAAATTCCTGCCGGCCTTTGATGTTCTGTCTTGATCTGTTGACAGGTCAGGCATCGGTTTATGAAAGTAACAACATCCTTCTTCATTCCTGGCCACCAATAGTTCATTCGCAAATCTCGATACATCTTCGTTGCACCGAGATGCACTGAGTAGATCATCGTATGTGCCTCCATCATTAGGGTTCGACGGATTTCTTCATCTTTCGGCACATATAAGTGACCTCTGAATCGCAAGCTTCCGTCTTCTCGAACTCCGATGAGACATCTCCTTCTCGTTCATTTCGAACCTTCCAATACAACTCATCTTCTTTTTGCGCTTCAAGAATTCGGTCTAACATCGTCGGCTTAAGTGTCAGCGCTGCCAATTTTGCTTTAATTTCCCCAAAATTGATTACCTCAACTCCGAGCTGACTCAATTCAACATTTACGACTTTTCGGCTCAGAGCGTCTGCGACCACGTTAGCTTTCCCTAGGTGATAATTTATCACGTAGTCGTAGTCCTTTACTAGTTCGAGCCATCTACTTTGCCACATATTCAACTCCTTCTGCCTGAAGAAGTACTTCAGACTCTTGTGATCCGTAAAGATCTCGCACCTTTCTCCGTAGAGATAGTGTCGCTAGATTTTTAGGGCAAGCACCACTATAACGAGTTCGAGATCATGGGTGGGGTAATTATTCTCGTTCGGTTTCATCTGTCGGGAGGCATAAGCCATTACCTTCCCATTTTGCATTAACACGCACCCCAAGCCATTCTTTGAGGCATCACTATACACCGAAAATCCTCCAGCACTCGAAGGTATCGTTAGAACTGGAGCAGTCGTCAGCTGTTACTTTAGCTCCTGAAAACTCCGCTCACATTCTTCTGTCCACTAGAATGGGACATTTTTCTTCGTCAAATTGGTAAGCGTCGAGGCTATGCTAGAAAAGTCCTTAATGAACTTCCGATAATATCCAGCAAGCCCGAGAAAACTTCGAACTTCAGTGGGAGTGGTCGGTCGTGGCCAATTTTCTATTGCTTCAATCTTGTTGGGATCCACCGATATTCCGCTTTCCGAAATGATATGCCCCAGAAAAGCCACTTGTTCCAACCAAAATTCGCATTTCATGAATTTGGCATACAGCTGTTTCTCTCGAAGAATTCCAAAAATCGTTCTCAGGTGTTCCTCGTGTTCCTCCTTCGTCTTAGAATATACGAGGATATCGTCTATAAAGACGATAACAAAGCGGTCAAGAAATTCCTTAAACACTCGGTTCATCAGATCTGTTGGTCCCGATTTCACCAAACAAGGAATCAAAGAGGCTTTGATGGAATGAAAAAGGGAGAGGTTCTCACCTTCAAGTGTGTGTATTGTGTGAAAAATAGGATAAGCCTTTTGATCTTTGACTAACTTTAAAAATAGTGAGGGTAATACCTTATATACCACATTAACCCTAGGTATATTAAGGCCCAAGCACTAAAGATTAAATAATTACAATATTAAACCCAAGACTTAAACTATTGACACAATCTATAAATATCCTAACAATCTCCCCCTTTGTGTGTTGGGAGTCTTGGAACTTGGGCGTTGTGATGGTGGATTAGCGAGTGAGTGTTTCGCGAAGTCCTAGCTTGAACTCGAAGGCGCGGAGATTTCTTCGAAGGACCATTCGATCAGCTATAGCGTCGATGAACTTCGCGAACTTGGATCGGCAGTGTGGATCTTCTTCCGAAAGGATGCGACAAATCCTCATGAGTTTGTCTTGGATGATGGTGAGCGTCCCATCTGAGAACTTTGCCACTTCGGAGCAGCGCAGCAGCCTCATCTTTCCCTTGTAGTTCGAGTAGGCGACCGCCGGATCATCTCCGTCGATCACATCGCCTTCTCGATAGTCGTCCGCGTTCTTGAAAGATGGGCGAGTTAGGTTCACCTTCTTCAGGTTGTGCTCCACCGCCATCTGTAGATCGTGGGTGGCGAAGAATTTGACCTGTCGGAGCATGTGGCGCTTGAGAGCTATGTAGCCCATGGTGACCGGTTGAGCCCGTACGAGATGTCCAGAACTTCTGAGGACGAGTCTGAACTGCTTCATGGATTCCAGCATGCTGTACAGGTCACCCAGGCGCAGAAACTTGAAGTCCGCCTCACTGACTTCACTGTAGCTCTCATCTGCCTCATTACCGTGAACACTGGATAGTGGACCCGTCCTTTCTACTCTTGGCGAAGATTAGTGACTTTGCAGATGGGGGCCCGATTCATTTCCAGAGCGATGTTTTCTTCATCCGACAGCGTTCTCTTTGTGCACTTGTGGCAAAGAAGGCTCCATCGATAGAGCTTCTTCTTTTCTTCGCTCCAGTTTTGGATGTTCATCAGCTCGTATTCATCGAAGGCCGTTATGATCTGCTCCTTGCGCCGCCAGATCCTCTTCCTGATCTCTTCTTGAAATGGCGCGGTGATCTTTTTGTTTTCCCACGGTGCTTCTGGTATATTCGCCGTGGGCACATCCGGTTGAGCAGCAGAAGCCTCAGCGTGCTGCGCTTGAAATTGTAGGATGTTCTCGAGCTCGGCGGTTCAGCGTCGTACTCCTCCCCGTTTTCGTTGTCTGCAGTGTTGATCAGCGTCAGCGATGCTTCCTTTAGCAGACGTCGAGCATTCTCCACCAATTTTCTGGCTGCTAGTGCATCGGCGGGTGTGTAGAGCCATTCATCGTTGAAGATGTAGGCCTCGATCTCGTTCTGTGCGCAGTAGACGTCCTCGGAAGCCACGTTGGAATCGGTATTGAGAGGGTATGGTTGTGTGGTGGCGAGGGTTTTGCGTCGGAGGAGTTTGTGGATTGTGGGGATGGTTGTGGTGGAGATTCTGGTGGCTCGGTTGTGGTGATGGTTTTGGCGAGGATGATTTGGGTGTCGGGAGGTGGAGATGTGGTGGTGGCCTCTAACGTCGATATGACAGTTAGAGGTTCTGAGATTGTGGGTGGAGACGGTGTGGTGGTGGTCTCGATGTGGCAGTTAGAGGTTCGGAGACGGTAGTAGTTGGTGGTGAGGGTGATTTGGCTAGTGACTCGGGGTTGATTGGGTGGGCTTTTTGGCTAGTAGGGCGTGAGGTTTCTGTTGCGGGCGTCGTTTCAGGTCCAGAGGAGGAAGGCGGCATCGATTGTATGGGTCCTTGAGTTTGTGAGGCTTGCTGCCTATTCTCCCCCTCGCGGTGATCTTGATCATCGTCTTGATCGTCGCGCCTGATCCTGCTAGACTCGCCTTGAGTGCGGCAAGTCATGGGTTGAGTCAAGGAAATTTCGCATTCAGAGGAAATTTTCGGCCCCGTCGGGAATGGAGGCTTCTAAACCTTGCCTTTTCCATCGCAAACTAACCTAAGTCGCACTACTGGGTATCTCTCTTGATACTCTGCCAGGCGTTGACCAGCTTGTGGCCCTACCGCGGGTGGTGAACCGGATCGAAGAATGACCGTAGATCAAATTGAGCTTCAAAATAGAAAGAGTACAGCACCCTAACTGAAACAGAACTCTTGGGGTAGGCTAGCTACTAGTCGTCCTAAAAGAGAGATCTTTGTTTTGCTTTAGCAAGAGGCCTATTGTTCGCAGACACCTACTTCTATTAGATATTAGAAGTGACATAAAAGACAAAGATTCTTTGTTGTTTCTGAGAAAGAGTTCGAGATCAGAGAGGGCAGACCGGCCACAACGTCTGGCATAGTGGGAAATGGTGCCCTTGGCTCAGTCCTGCCAGCAGTAGTTCTTTCGATGCTATTACTATTGGGCAGAGCGCTAACCGAGTCTGAGTCTTGTGTCTCAACTTTATATTATAGTCGAGTGAGCTCGCTTACTCTGATCCTACTGCGTAGACGTCGTCTAATAGGCTACAGCACCAGATCATCATCAGCAAGAAAACGTGTATGCGCTAACGCTATATGACTGATGGGGGTTCACGCTCGGACATTACTTGTTGGGTACGCTAGACCGGTGAATTGGGACCGGAACTTTTCAACAGCAAGAGAAAGTCTAACTGATACAAAGTAAGAGTCTCGTCTACGGCAATCATCAAACTCCATAGCAAATTCGAGCCTTTTAAGACTAGTGGGATCCGCTTACCAATAGCCAGACGGAACTAAAACAGCAACAGAGAGTACAATGGAGCAAGAAAACGGCATAGCAGCTACTTACAACAACAATCTTTGGACAAAGAACGACAGGCGTACCGGCACTCACCTATAGCTCCAATCACTTACAACAGAAAGAGCTTGGGCATTAGAAAGGATTCAACTATTACCATTACCAGAAAGAGACAAGGGGTTTACCAAGAGACCTGCTACCTTCCCTTAGAAGGGCAGTCAAAAGCTGGTGCTTTGGTTAATGGCTTCCGAAGTGACTAATCGTAGCCAACTTATTCAAGATGTATGCTTTCTCTTATTATATCTAATATGTATGTGATTGCTTTATATAATATAGGAGATGAAATAATATTTTAGGCTAGTACAGAGACAGAGTTCAGTCAAAATAAGTCTCATCGTATGGAGTGGAATCATTATTGAGACAAGGTGCACCTATATATACCGTACATGATCATTTTATAACTACTCCGCCTTACGTAAGAATTGTACCTGATATATATAAGAAAGTGCCTGTCAACTGGAAAGGAAGAGTTGACTTTTATACCAACTGATGGGGAGGCCCGACGCTTCTGCAAAGTCTGAGAGTCATTATGAAATTCCAAGGGCTGAATGTAGACTAGCTTCAGCAAAGAAAATTAGATCGTCGGAAGTGAGAGATCGGATTTCGATCCCGGGGGAGCTTTCTAAAACAATTTGAATTGCCTCTCTTGAATAAGAGCCTTCCATCGCAATACAATACAGAAGAGCAGAAGGAGAAATAGGGTCTCGTTGGCGAATACCCTTTCCACTGCCATCGAAGTAGAGGGTATACTGGTTCTAAGCCTACCTTTTTTCAGAACTTCAGCCCGCTGTCCTCTTTCGATAGTTCAATTACGAGAATCCTATTGCCCTGACGTGCTTTCTGAACTTCTCTTGAGTGCCTTAGACTAGGAACTCTATGTTTACCATTGGTAGGTTAGTGATGCTCGGGGAGTAGCACAACCTTCTTAGAGATAGAGAGAGCACTCTCGAAGAGATAACCAAGGGAACGCTAAGTGGTTCTATGTGAAAGCAATACAATATCCTTCTCATTCCTTTCGTCTTTCATTTGTTGAATTAGCTCTGGGTTTTGACAGCTATACGAAATGAAATCCCAGTGACAGGGAATCCAATCCTCCTCGGATGGTACCATTGCCTCTGCCAAAGGAGTCTTTCTCTCTAGTAGCCCTTCCGACAACATCATGGTGCAGCACTAACAGCGATCTAATGCTGGAGCGATGGGAAGACTACATCCGGCCTCAACCCGCCTTTCCCTACCTTGCCATTAAGCCTTCCTTGCTTTCCATGAGGGTTGGAAGCGTGGCACCTCACACCTTTGTACACGTAACAACTACTCCTGTTATCCTTGAACGTCTCCCTATGATACTCAATATTGACACAACGTGGAATCTTGATGATGTTGAAACACGAACGGCAAGGGAACCTCCTTCTACCGATAAGGCGAACCGCTGGCCAATTCAATTAAGAAATATAAGTTACAGAAGTTCCCGATAAGGTAAGTCAGTCAAAGGCCTTTCGAGTTGTTGTAGCAATTGAACTCTTCAAGCAATGATCTTATTTATTCAACCGCTTGCTGAGCTGCTTGTTTAGTTGCTATAGCCGAATGACCTTCCATCACATCAACTATAAGAAGAAGAGTTTCGGAAGAATACGCTTCAGGGACAAATTTATCTTCTATCCCTTCCTGACTCTGCTGACATCCCGCCTTAATCTTTCTTAGGGTTGAAAGAATCAATGAGATGCCTTCTTCCTTTTTCTATACATATAGTAGCGCCTGCTGGCCAGTCATAGATAGTAGTAACTTATTGAATTCTGGCTTCCTCTCTTTTTGAGAGATCAGGTTCAAACTACTAAAGCTCGTAGGAAGAGTCAAAGTTCGTCAAAAATGTTAGAATACCGCCTTCCTGAGAGTAGACAGGCAAGTCTGACGTGCTAGCTCAATCTTTTTCATTCTTTGCTAAAGAAATGTTCTCAGTACTTTTGCCTGGGTGGAACATTAGGTTCCCTTTCTCGTTTTCAGGTTAGGAAATAGCTTCTACGGCCTATGTATGAACAGAAAAACTGGTGTAAATTGACTCGCTAACCAAGTCTAAATAATCTTGATAGGCTTGGCAGGATTGGCCAAAGAGAAGAAGGGCTACTAGAAGCTCTTTCTCTGATTCCATTGATCCTGGCTACTGCTACTGAGACGATTTCTCTGGCACCTCCAGCGTTCCCAACACATTGAAGTCGACTCATCTACTACCTTTGAAGATAGCAAGGCATTGAAGCAATACCTGTCTACGGGGACCAATCATTAAGACAAGTAAGTCAAAGCGTGGTGTGCCGTGCACTAAGACTTGTGTATGCCATTAGCGTGTCCCAAGACTTAGACTGAGGGCAGGCAAATCGAATATCTAATTGATACTAGCTGGTTTGAACTGGAAAACCACTTTACTGCCTTCTTGCTTTTACTTTTCCGCCCTAGCTATTACTATTCCATTTGAAGGGAAATCTTCTCTATTACTATATCTGAATCTCGTACCAAGGCTGAACCGAGATGAACCAGAAGTAGGGGGGTCCTACTCATCTCTTCATTGCCAGCTAGCGCAGACTAGCGGTTAGACGCTTCGTTTGTATGGCCTTTCCCTGCATTATATACCACGTTTCATTTTCATAGCCCCACCCACAAGAACTTCCACTTCTGTTTTCCTTCCTAAAGGTAGCCCTCCACTTCAGGCGATTACGCTCTTCACGGGTTGGATTTCATCATCCCTAGATGTCGCGAGCCAAGTAGAGTGTAGAACATTGACAGGGAACCGCGAGGTCTTCTACTGCCTACCTTGATTCATGGGGCAGGGAGCCAACATGGTTGATAGCAATTGAACCCTGATCTACGGCTGTCAAGCTTTCCCATTCGCATGCCTTAGGCGGGGGGTCACCGCTCTATCTTTCTTTCTTCAGAACGAGGTCCGAAGAGGGAATAAGGGCTCCTTAAGGTAGCCAAGCGAGCTTCGCGGATTTCATAGTTTCATCGTCATGAGTTTAGTTAGCATGAAACGGGCGGGGCCATCTTAGGAAGCGGATCTTCGTCGACGGGTGAGAGTTGGCTATTTGACACTTCTGCTATAGCTTAGTGCTTCTTTTGACCATAATGCTCTTCCTTCTCCGTTTTGTTCGTACACGAGTGACCAGCGACACCATTTTTCCGTGCCGATGGCTGAATAACTACGATAGGATTCACCAGATGAACCGGATGATCCAGCACAAAAGGCTTTGTTTGACCTTTATGGCGGGAACCTGGGTCTGCAGATACCTGGACTCGTACTCAAATATGGCTTCTCATCGATAGAAAGAGGAAGTCAGTTCGCTAAGGGGCATAGTCAATCTATCTTCCCTAGCATTTTATCACATCAGCAACAGCTCGCCTTCTTTCCACACTGCTGCACCCTGTGGTAGGACGTGCCCTGTAAGAAGGAAAGTTAGAAAGGTAACCGCTTTCGTAGCAGCTCTTACCCTATCTGCTCTTGGTCTTCTAACCCGGTATGAGAGGCAAGAGTTTTGACTTCCTAAAAGGGTAACAACCTGGGATGTCTATAGAACTTATCCTCGATTAGCTACAGAAAGAGCGTCAGAGTTGTTTCGTTCTGTCCGGTGTACCGCGTAAGACGGTATCCTATTTCCTTCAGGCTGAAGGTCAAGTTTCTTTTGAGTTACTAAAGTACTGTAGTCAGGTAATCGTCCTACACAGCCAACAAATAGCCAACTATCGATAGAGTGAATGCTATACTCCCCTATGTCATAGGCTTTAAAGCTCGGTATAAAAATGGTCAAAGAATTGATAACTCGAGAAAAACACTAAAATACAAAAGGTATTCCTTCTCAAGTGCGGGAACTTCTATTAGGCTTAAAGCCACAAAAGATAGGATCGAATCCGAAACATAGCAAGAGAGGTTCTTTCTACCAGAAGTTTGCAAGTGAGGGGGTTGCCTTTTGGAAATGGTGACTCTTCTACAGGTAGAGAAGAGGACAGCCAGTGATGGCTCGAAAGCCTTCCATATAATTTCCGCCAACGTTCCACGAATATAGGAAATTAGGAAAGAGCAAATGGGTTCTCCCCTTTATTATTGAATAGAATATGTTTATCCTAATTATACCATTTTGTGCGTAAGGTTCTCAGGCAGCAAGTAGTTAGAGTGAGGGTTGCGTTGAAGTAATTCTCAATATCCTATGATAAAGAAAGAATAGATGGAGCAAACCGGCAAACAGCCTTGGAGGAGTACCAGCTATAGCCCCACTGGTCTACCTTTTTCGTCCGGTTGATTCATCAGCCGAGTCTTTCCCAGTTTCCTATTTTCTAGTGAAAACTATAGCATCTATTATATACTAATAGCATGAGTCGTTACCCATATTCCGCGCTGTTCGTGATAGCGATATTCCAGTCAGACCCCACCAATTCAAAAGAAAAAAAGCCACTCGCGGGGGTCCCGTGCCCGCCGCAAGAAGAGAAAATAACCCGGCCGATCTGATCTGATTTCCTATGGTACGCCTGATATTGGCCCCGATCGTCTGACCTTTACTGAATCCGATCCTTCTATTGGCACAACTAACGCTCAGATGTCACGTGGTTGTTTTTGACTCCTTTTCGCTTCTTTCGAGACATTGACCATTTCCTATACCTGATAGCTTACCTACTAGCCAAGTATATCTATTAAAGCCGATCTAGCTTCCTTGCTGTTTCCCTGGAAGTAGTGAATAAAAGAACAAGATGGATCAGTAGTATCAGTAGTGGATGCTTCGGTAGGAAGTTCCTCTGAAGTCAGTATTCTTTTTCCCTACACTTTCATAAGGTAGACTCTTTCATTCAGCTACTTTGGAAGTCAAGTGATAGACAGATTTCATTTCTTTTCTTTTGGAATCCAGGAAAGAAGCTGGACAAAGCTATGCCCATTGCTTTAGGAACCGTGGATAGCCTACTCATAGTTTGGGGTCAGGGAGCTAGGACGAGCCTAAGCCTACTTCTACTCTTCGGGCTAGACAACCCGTGCTCACCGAATGGGGTTGGCACTCTGGATGATTCTGGAAGAGTAATTAAAGTACTGCTTACAGGTGAGTAGTACTAATGGCCCCTCTACACTCGTTAGACATGAGCTTTTCTCATTTATGCTTCCGCTGGAAAATAGTTCAGCTCGGAGGGTTCAGTGAATAGGTAAATTAGGTTAGTCTTATTCCCTAGCTGAGTGAATAGGCCGATCGAAGGAAACCCCTCCTAGTCCATTTCTTTTGTACGGGGGCATGATTCGGAATCGAAAGGTGTTTACGAAGGTAGGCTAGGTCGAGATCAATGTCCAGGTTCTAAACGAGTAAATAAGCGTTGAAAAGTGGGTCCATAATCTTCTCAGTGAGTGAGATTTTGAAATAGGGTCTTCTTTCAGGGAAGTGATCTAATCTCCTAAGGGGCAAATCCTTATTTCAAGTAGCAGTAAAGAGGCTCTTGGCTTACGAGTAAGGAAGGGAATAAATCTTATCTCGCTGGATCCCTTCCTTCTTGTTGAATAGTTTGCCAGTAAACGGTAGCTAGATCAAATAAAAGAGAAGGACTACAATGTTCCAAGAGCAGACTGGACGTAGGAATCAAAATCGAGTACTGAAGTTGCTGAGCTTCTGGCTTTGCTAAAGCTACGAAAAAGCGGTAGAATAAGAACTAAGGAGCTGCTGAATGCACAGAGAAGGCCGGGTTCTTTGACATCGACTCGGGTTCTAGGAAGAATCCGGGCTTCAAGCCAATAGAACTAGTGGAACTTTCCCTCTAGTGTACCGAACTTGTGAAAAGCATGATTGAAGATATGCACGGACAAAAGTAGCAGCTTAGGTTGCATATAGTTGAATAGGAATCAAATCCACAGCAATTAATGCACCTCGAAGAGTCTTAGTCTACTATAGATATGTTGACGTAAACCTTATTGATGGATCTTTCGGGGCTCTTTCTTAATGCTGGAATAAAGTCCTACAACAATAGAAATCTAGTACCACTAGTATCCATACTCATTTATCACATAAAAAAGCCGAAGATGAACTTCATCAGGCATAATATGATCCACTTGCTTTAGCAGAATATCATCAGTTGCCCACCAGTCATACCAAAGCAGAATTTGAGACCCATCACTTATTCTTCACTTGAAGCCATTCTGGATAGCAGCAAGACCCTTGATAATTGACTTCATATATGGGGGGAAGCATGCCCAGGAGCTGGTAATTTGACCTTATTACTTCTCATCTATCTACCCCGCTGCACTTCTACTCAACACTTATCCGACCCTTGTTTGAGATCCCATCGAAGTTTGCCGATGAGAGAGACATTCTTATCTCTTGCTTTTCGAATTCCTAGACCACCCTCTTTTTTTGGTTTTGTCATAGCTTCCCCTTTTTTTTTTGAGTTCTCGAAATTACCTTTCTTTAGAGCCAACGCGAGTGAGTTTATCTTGTGTCTGAAGTGATGGGTCTTATTCTCGAGTTAGTGAACTTTTTCTAGGGAGTGAGTCTGAGACCCAATCTTCTCTCTCTTCGACTTCTTTCGCTACTCGGAACCGAAACCGGCACGGAGATTCTTTCGAACACAACTATACGATATTCAAGGTCTCAAGGTAAAAGACTTCCTGCTTCAAGGCTGGCTCGAGGAAAGGACCTAGCTAACATCACTTCGCGGGGCCTTACCCTATAGATTTCTTTAGTCAGGAATAGACTAAGGCCGGCCTTAGTCTGTTACAGTTCAGTAAAGGACTGCTACTCAGGCTCAAGCTAGTAGAGCAGTGTTGACAGCTAGTTACAGAAGGGTTAGAGTCTCTTCTCTATCTTATCCCCCTTTCCAATACCGTGAAAACAAGCCCTTCTATTCAAATCATTCTCTATGGAAGTTCCTTGCGCATCTTGTCTTTGGCACTCATCCTTGGCTTGGGCTAACTGTCAGAGGTTGACTTCTATTTGAACTAATCCGAATCTTTCACTTTCTTTCATCTGTAAGAAATACTGGATCTAAGTAGCATTCCTGAGGCATGACAGCGAGAAGTTCTTTTTCGGGATTTCGGTCCTAAGCGCCTTTCCTCCGAAGGGAGAGATTGATTGGAGGAATCATTAATATTTACTCTAAGGATGTTCAATAATTATCAAAACCCTTACATGCCTTTTTGTTCCCCAACTTCATATAATTTATAATTTGTCTAACTTTCCACACTATAGTCTTCAATCGGTCGATTCTACTCTAGTTAATATCTAATATTATTTGTTTCCAATTCATTCCATAGCAATCGGTCGATTCTCTAAGCTTCAATTCGTCCGATTTAGATCCGCTATAATTAATTCTAAAATACATCACAATCGCCCGATCGAACCTCGTATTAGTTCAGCTATTTTAATAATCACATACGAATGAGTCGGTCGAATCCTATCCTCACAAGAATCGATCAATAGAAGTCCTTATATGATTGATCTAAACCTACTTCCATGTTGCCCAAATTTCCTACCTTGGAATCCATCGACCTTGGTCTAAGTTAATTAATTAAGGACCACGTCATGACCACCCGATTGGAACCTTATTATTTATATGATCGGCGAAAATAGTTATCTATAGGGCTTGGAATCGATCGATTCTTGAGTTATGAATAGCTTGGCGATTCCTTATCATTTGCAGTCCTTCAAGTCGGTCGATTCTTATGCTTTACTACTATTAATCGAACTTAATCCATACTATCTCATAGTCGCCGAGTCTTCTCCAACTCCTCAACTTTATATAAATGTTATCCAATTTTTCTTAGTCTTAATACCACATAAGTCATAAATCATATATCACATAATGATATTATAAATCACATAACATAAAATCATGTAGACATATAATGTAATTCATATAACCATATAATATACAATAAATTCACAAACTATTATGTTACGAAATTTCGGGGTATTACAACTGAAAGCGATTTTAGATGAGAAAATTTCTCGAACATTATTCAGCGAAAATCTTTTTCGACTAGACTTATTTTGACTTTGCGTGCGTAGAGTTTTCTCTCGAAAAACATTTTCGGTCAGGCTATTAGTTTGACCTAGCGAAAATCATTTCGCTCGAAAAACTTATCCGGTCAATCGATTTATTTTGACACAGCGAGAAACTTACTAATCGTACTATTTCTTTACGATCGAAATAAATTTACACATCGGAAATTTTTCTCGACCAAAAGATCTTGAGCAATTTATTTCGCTCGAAAAATTTTTCGCTGACAGAGTTTTACGCACGAGAACAATAACAATACATTTTCTTTCGACGATATTATTTTTTATCAAACTTTAAAGATTGAATAAAAAATAATTCTCGACTGCTTTCGAATCAAACACTACTAACAGATTTGTCACTTGTGAAGCACATTACATCATTTCAAATCATCAAAACAATCAATGAAGATCCTTAATCAACGCATAAAAAATGAATGCTTATGCGCTTGGAAACGACAACCGTCCTCCAATCCTTAAAAGAGGCGAATACACAGTTTGGCGTAGTAGGTTCTTGAATTTCATAAGCTCAAGGATTAGCCTGAAAATCTTTCTAGCATCACTCGAAGAGGGACCCACACAATTTTGGGTTACTCAAGACGGTGATAACTCGAACAATCGCTCGTCGAACCTTCTAGGCGACTGAAGACTCCTAGTGAGTACGATGAGGTGGGGAAACAAAGAGCGAAGGCTGATCTAATATCCAAAAATACTTTGATGCAAGGAATTCCCAACGATATCTACAGACAGATAGACAGCCTCCCAACGGCTAAAGGGATGTGGGATGAACTTAATCGAATGATGCAAAGAACCGAAGTAGGCGTCAAGGCTAAGAAGGCTAACATACTCACAACGTATGATTCCTTCAAAGAAAAGAATGAGGAAAGCTTACATAGGTCTAGGACTAACTGCTCCAAATAGCCACGTTAGAAGAAGCCAAGAGAAACGCCAAGACTAGGGTTGAAATTCCCTTTTTCTACACCGAATTGAACAAGAGTCACAAAACTAGGGAAATTCCAAAGGAATGTGACTCTGAGTCAATCTATCTTCCAGAAGATCGTTCTACATCCGAGGAAGCACAAACTCATCATTCTGAAAATTCTCTCTACATACCCCCTATTGTTAAGAAAATAGAGGAATTAAGAGTTTCATTAGAAAAGGAACGAGAGAATTTTGAAGCGGAAAAGAAAATTCTTAGAAGAGATAGAAAATCTCAAAGGTTCCTCCGTCTCAAAAACCGTTTCTCACGCATCTCCCTCAAAAGATAATATCATTATGAAAAGCGTGAAGAAATCGAAATCGCCTTCAAATGATCCAAAACTAAAATTAATATTGCCAAAAATAACATTCCTAATTCCGTTTCTACGTCTACAGGGAGCGTAGAGAAAAGAAAGCAGCCGACTTCATCTTCGAAGAGGAAATCTTCTTTTGAATATTTGAACTATTCTTTAATTATTTTCCTTAATTAGCGTGATTCTTGGCAAAAAGAGATAATATCTCCACTTAGCCCTTCACGTCACATGGGCTGCCAAAAGTAGGAAAATCTGGCATCTTGCAGGGCTGCCCCAAATAAAGTAGAAAATTGTAAGAAGGTTCCCTACGATTCAAATCATTCAAAAAGTGCCCTTATTTTCCTTTTGTCAATCTCGTTTGCTCTGATATCTGTCCAAAATAAATCTGAACATAAATATAGGATATCGAGGAAATTTTAGGTAAATAACGATCGAAAACACGCTTTTACGGGGTATAAAAATAATATAATTTCCTAACTTATCAACAACCCCCAAAACTAGCTTCGATCGTCCTCGATCATAAAAGCAGAATAAAACCAAATCAAGTTAGGATTATAGAACATCTATCAATGAAATTCTCCTGTTTTATCTCAGAAAACATAAAAGCATATAAAGTCAAGATAATCATCAACTAATGAACGATCTAGTCAAAACACGAGGCATGAGGTAATAAGTCGCAATCTTATCATAGCATGAAAGACATTTCTAGAATTATACCACGCATCAATCCACAACTCTCACAAGGATCGCTCAAGTCGCTCGGGATGTTTTCAAATGGATCTGTAATTAAAATGCTTAATTCACGGCATGAAAATTTACTCTATGTTTGCAAATATATCATATCATAGTCACAAAGTAGAAATCATGCACGAAACAAAGGGTCTTTCATCAAAGGTTGTAATGGGGCTCGAGTTTTAAAAGGTGCATCATATAGGAAAGTGAGCTAAAAGTATGAAACGTGTCAATCATCGAATCGCTCTTCTCACCACTTATTTCGCTCTTCTAACGCCGTCTCTATTTTTCACTTGACTCATGCTTTCACCTTTTCTAACTCTTCTCGCTTCCTTTTTTTCGCTTCTTTTTTTTTCTCTTTTTATCTTTTTTTTTTCGAACCAGCCCCTCCTATCTTTTTTTTTGTACGTCTTATCGAAGGGAGAGGTTTGTAGTCCTCTGCAATATTACGACGAGAGATGTATATCATAGGACGAGTTTATAAGTAACATGCATCGACGATTAGCTCCTTCTCAACCAACAAGTCACTATTCACGATATTGGTAAATTAACACGTTGATACGGGGGTCGTATAGGCTAAATTGAGGCAGTTAGACTAAATATCTGGGCTCCAAGTCAACAAATAAGTCAAATAAGGCTCAAAGGGGCTCACTAAGTGGTAAATACGTAAGGTAGGGAAATATTTAGGTCAATGACTCAATCCTAGTGCCCTTCTCATTTTCGCACATAAAAATCCACGTAGTAACCATTGACATGCATAACAGAGCAAGTTCGAAAATATTCAGTCCAAGCGTGCCACACAAGAATAAACACCGAGCATAATGAGTTGCTCTGAATTTTTCTGAAGGCTCAAGAACTCACATATATAACTGGATTTGTGCTACATGATATGCAAAGCAGTCAATATAGCCAAATAATCATGTTAATATCACGACAATGCAACATGTGAGACTATCACACTCAATTCATCGAATCATATCCCGACACAGTAAAATTTTAAAATTTTTCATGATTGACATGAGATTCCACAGATGACGTTCAAATCGCAACCTTCATCAGTTATACCCACTAAAAAGACCGAAACGCATCGACACCAAAATATGTAAGCATATTAAATCTAGCATGTGTCACATCCCACCCCCAAACAAAATAACACATTGTCCTCAATGTGTAAATTAAAGCAAGGAAAGAGTGGAAGTGACACTGCCCTGAATTTTACGTCGATAGATGTAGAAGACTTTGTTGATTCGCAGTAAGCAAGCAACCACCGCGAACAGGCAACCCCCAAACTAGTTATGAGCCTGCGAAGCAAACATGACTAGGCGCACCGTGAAAACGAGTTTTATTAGACCAAAAAAAAGTTTATATTACTTAGAATAATAGGACTAAATATAATATACATATATATATATAGATGCAAGCGTTATCCGGAATGATTGGGCGTAAAGCGTCTGTAGGTGGCTTTTTAAGTCCGCCGTCAAATCCCAGGGCTCAACCCTGGACAGGCGGTGGAAACTACCAAGCTAGAGTACGGTAGGGGCAGAGGGAATTTCCGGTGGAGCGGTGAAATGCGTAGAGATCGGAAAGAACACCAACGGCGAAAGCACTCTGCTGGGCCGACACTGACACTGAGAGACGAAAGCTAGGGGAGCGAATGGGATTAGATACCCCAGTAGTCCTAGCCGTAAACGATGGATACTAGGCGCTGTGTGTGTATATATATATATATATATATATATATATATATATGCATCGATAATACTTGGGTTGCCTCCCAAGAAGCGCTGTTTTTAAAGTCGTTAGCTCGACTCTCGAGACGATCGGGGTGGCTTGGTGTCTAGGTTTGCTTTGGTGTTCTGGAGGTCCTTCAGCTCGCTGGTATTCTCTCCAGACGAGGTGTCCCTGAAAGGCACAGAACAACGTAAAGCAAGAATATTAGTAGCACTAGGTTCTTCAAGGGATACCAAGTTCGCTTTGCCAATTTCCCCATCGTCGTAGAGTTTCAAGCGCTGCCCATTAATTGTGTGTTTGTCCTTTCCATTGATAAGGATTTTTATGGCCCCAGATGGAAATACTTTCTGCACTATATAGGGGCCAACCCACTTACTCTTTAACTTCCCTCGAAAGAGATGTAGCCTTGAGTTGAATAGCAAGACGCGGACTTTGAACTCCCTTTTTATGATCTTCTTGTCATGCCACTTCTTTGTTCGCTCCTTATATAACTTGGCATTCTCGTACGATTGTTGACGAAACTCGTCCATCTCGTTCAACTGGAGCAACCTACCTGCTTTAGACAAATCAAAGTTTAGCTTTAATAGCCCAATATGCACGGTGTTCTAATTCTACGGGTAAAAGGCATGCGTTTCCAAAAACAGGAAGAAACGGCGAAGTCCCTATCGGAGTTTTATATGCGGTGCGGTACGCCTGTAGCGCATCATCTAGCTTCAGCGACCAATCTTTCCTTGAGGCGTTCACCGTCTTTTCCAAGATCTGCTTCATTTCCCTATTCGAAACCTCTACCTGTCCACTAGTCTGGGGATGGTATGTGGTAGACACTTTATGCTTCACACCATACTTAGACAACAAATTAACGAATAAATTATTGCAGAAATGAGTACCGCCATCGCTAATTATTGCCCTAGGTGTACCAAAACGAGTAAAAATATGCTTCTTAATAAATCGAATGACTACGCGTGCATATTGGTCCCACATGCCTCTGCCTCTACCCATTTAGACACATAATCTACTGCTACAAATATATACTTATTTGAACATGAACTAGGAAAAGGCCCCATAAAATCAATGCCCCACACATCAAACAGTTCAATTTCTAACATGATAGTCAATGGCATTTCATGCTTTCGAGACATAGCACCCGTACGCTGACAACGATCATATAAGGCAACATAAGCATGCGCATCCTTAAACAAAGTAGGCCAAAACAAACCCGATTGTAATACTTTAAATGCAGTCCTAGTGGACCCATGGTGTCCACCCATCAAACCCGCATGACAACGAGATAAAACAGAGCTCACCTCTTCGACAGGTATACATCGCCGGATTACCTGATAAGAGCAAATCTTGTATAGGAATGGATCGTCCCACAGGTAGTGTTTCGCATCAGAGAGAAATTTCTTCTTCTGATGAAAACTCAAGCCTGTGGGATTCTCACCTGTAGCAGCATAATTTGCAAAATCCGCGAACCAAGGAAATGATGTATCGATCAAAGCAAATAATTGTTCGTCAGAATATTCGTCAATAGGTAACGACTTATCTTGCTCATGCGAGTTATCTAACCTAGATAAATGATCAGCTATCACATTCTCAACACCTTTTTTATCACGAATCTCTAAGTCATACTCCTGAAGTAGTATAATCCAGCGAATCAACCTAGGCTAGCATCTTTCTTAGCAAATAAGTATCTAAGTGCAGCATGATCAGTGTAGATGATTACCTTATTCAATACTAGGTAAGAATGAAATTTATCTACTGCAAATACCACGGCTAGTAACTCTTTTTCAGTAGTAGCATAATTCCTCTGTGTATCGTCCAGAGTTTTACTAGCGAGTAAATGACCTGAAATACCTTATCCTTGCGTTGTCCTAGAACTGCACCTACAGCACCATCGCTAGCATCGCACATCAATATAAATAGGGTGTCCAGTTGGTGCGACCATCAATGGGGCGATAGTGAGTTTCTCCTTTAAGGTTCGAAAAGCCTGCAGACAATCATCAGTGAAGTTAAAAATAGCATCTTTAACAAGTAAATTAGATAATGGCTTAGCTATTTTCGAAAAATCCTTTATGAAGTTTCGGTAGAATCCTTCGTGTCCCAAGAAGCTTCGAACACCCTTCACTGACGTGGGTGGTGGCAATTGCTCAATCGCGTCAACCTTGGCTTGATGCACTTCAATTCCTTTGTGCGATACCTTGTGCCCGAGAACTATACATTCTTGTACCATAAAATGATACTTCTCCCAATTTAAGACAAGGTTAGTCTCTTCACATCGTGATAGAACAGATGCTAAATTATCAAGACAAGTATCAAACGTAGACCCAAATACAGAAAAATCATCCATAAATATATCATAAATATCCCAACTATGTCATGAAAAATAGCGAGCATGCATCTCTGAAAAGTAGCTGGAGCATTACATAATCCAAATGGCATGCATCTATATACAAAAGTACAATAAGAACAAGTAAAAGTCGTCTTTTCCTGATCCTCGGGTGCTATAGAAATCTGATTATAACCTGAGTAACCATCTAGAAAGCAGTAAACACATGTCCAGCTAGTCTTTCTAACATCTGATCAATAAAGGGGAGGGGAAAATGATCCTTACGAGTGGCATCATTCTATTTCCTATAATCTATGCATACACCCCACCCCGTAACAATCCTAGTGGGAATCAACTCATTAGAGCCATTCTTTATAACGACCATACCTCCCTTTTTAGGAACAACCTGGGTCGGACTAACCCAAGCGCTATCAGAGATAGGGTAGATGATACCTGCGTCCAAAAGCTTAATTACCTCCTTTTTGACCACTTCTTGCATCGATGGGTTTAGGCGTCTCTGTGGTTGTGCGACCGGCTTGTAAGAATCTTCCATCAAAATCTTGTGCATGCAAACGGTCGGGCTTACTCCCTTGATGTCAGCAACCTTCCATGCGAACGCTCGTTTGTGTTCTCTTAGCACCCTCACTAGCTTTTCTTCCATTAGATCTGTCAAAGTGGAAGAAATAATCACGGGTAAAGTATCAAGAGCACCCAGATAAACATATTTGAGGTGACTAGGTAAAGGTTTAAGTTCTAAAATCGGAGGGTCCTCTATTGATGGTCGAGGTTGTGTGGCTAATGATCGAGTCGAGAGGCTCCACTTTTGGCTTGGCTGACCTTCGATGAAATTACAAAAATAGTTTAAATTATTTTGGACACTTTAAAATATTCCTAATAATCTCCCACTAAGTGTCCAAATTACAATAAAGCACTATCGTCTAAGTCTACATTTCTTTTTCTTCTTCTTCGAGCAAGGAGGAAGGTTCCCTGTGGGTAAAGTTCAGCTTCCTGAATCTTATTGCAAATTCAAAGTGTCTTATGTCGTTCCTGAGATCTAGTCGGCCTTGAATTGCTTCGATGATTTGCTTTATAAGAGGTCATTCGTTGACTCTTCGCTTTCAAGTTCAGCATTAGCAGAAAGCGTTTCCAGTTTTATACTTAGTCGGTTGAGGATTATCTTCAACGTTCTATCAGAGAACTTGGCGACTTCTAACACTTGAGAGCTTGCATCAAATTGCTCTTTCTTTGGAGGTAAGTAACTGCAAGCTCTGGTTGCAGGAAGATAAAATCCTCTTCGTAATCTACTAAGACTTCACAGGTGTTTCGAGGCGGGGCCAGATTGACTGTCCTCATGTTTCTCTCCGAGCCATTTGGAAATCGTGAGCAGCGTGGTACTGGACTTGACTCAGTAGGTATCACTTGATCCCCTCAAATCCCTGTTTAGTGTTGAGGGTAAACTTGCGATACATGCCGAATATCTGGATCACTTTGCCCATTAGAAGGTAGAGGAGGTCGCCTTCTGAGAATGTCTCGCCCAAAGAGCAATAAAGAAGACAACTCAGGCTTCAAAAACCTGTTTTTGACATTAAACCCTCAACAAGAAGCTTCGATGATATATTTGTCGATTTAAGGGTAGGGGTGGTGGATAAGAGAAGTTGTAGTTGTTTGGACTGAGTGGGCGGCAGACTCGTCATTGCCGAAGGAAATTGTCTCGTTTGGCCTTGGCGAAGCTTGTCTGGCTCCGAAAGTTTGTGCTGGTTGGGATGAAGGTGTTTTTGGTGGTGGGTTGGTTGATGAGGCACGAGCTTCACAACTTGGTGTTTTTCCGCGTCCTCGTCCGCATCCGCCTGCTTTGGTCTTCTGCCTTTTCTCCTCCTCAGGACGATCCTGATCGTCAGGGTTGTCATGACGTCATTTGGGGCGGTTGCCTTCTTCGCGGCAGGTATTTCTTGGGGGCGAGTCAGGACACTCGATCGGCTTCTTGTGTAATTTTTCTTCGGTTGGGGTTCGTTGTTCGAGATCGAAGAGGCGGGAAACTAGGATGTCGTTAAGCTCGGTGATTGGCATGGTGTATGAGTTTGGTGGCTGTGAGGCTTGTAGTGGTGAAAGGTGTGGTCGGGATGTATTTATAGTGACTTGTCCGTCACAAGTTTTGCCCTTGTCCCGGACGACTGATTCGATCATCGTACACACTTGACCAAGGAGATTGTCTTGGAGGGTGGGGACAAGTGCTTCGATGGCCTTTTTGACTTCTTGGGACAAGGCCTCCTTCGTGACGAACGGGGGTGAGAACCTATCGAAATCTTCACGAAGACGTTTCTTATCACAACCTCGGAGTAGGTAGCGAGGTGTGACCCGTTACGGTGTTGGTATTGAAGTAGCAGCGGGGGGTCTTCCCTTTAGACTTTGAACAACATCCATAATGGATGTGTCGATAGAGGTTCCAGCTAGATCACGAAGACTGGTTGAAATCCTCTGTCCCATTTATCCTGTCCCATTTCCTGTCTCACTCCTTTAAAATTGATTTTTATTTTTATCGGAAAATATTGATATGGATATCAAATCGATTATCATAAAACAAGGAATAAAATGGATGTGTTTATTTATTTTTATCATATAAATCTCATGAAATAACAACGATTTTATGATTTGGTGGACTATGAGATTAAATAATTAATAAATAAAAACGAAAATTTGTGAACCGTCGGATTTAAATTTTAACGGATCTGATCATTTTGGGACATAGAGTGGGACATGTTTTTGAGACAGATGATTTCGTGCGCACGAAGACCTAGACTGCTCATTGTATGTTTCCTAAGTGGGTGGAAAATAAAGGCATGGTGGGCACATGACATATTGTGGGCAAAAATGGGGTGGTGGTCAGGGGCTGCGAACCGCCTATGGCTACATCGACCGCCTTAAAAGGAGGCGGTGATGGTTGACTTGGTTCCCCTTGTGATATTGGGACATCCTTCTGTTGGAAAACGGATGAATGGATTGGTGGGGTTGACTCATGTAACACCCGTAATTTTAAATACGGGATTAGGACGTATTTAATTTTGTACAAGTTCGAAATTAATGAATTTGATGTTCGAGCGAATAGGGAGTCGAGTAAGAAATTCGGTCCAAATCCTATATATACAATTAAATCTAGGTTTACTGTACTTGTGCCACGTGTCCTATCTCCCATTAAATATCTTTAATAAAAAAATAATATCCACATCGCATTCAAAACCAACCCCTTCTCACAATTTATTCCACCCACTACGTTTGAAACCGTTCGATCAATTGTATGAATTTCCATACGAATTATTCTTCAATGTAGACAATTTTTGGTTCATGTGGTCCTTCGAATCCAACCTATGTAAGAGACGGCAGATTCGTCGCTGGATTCCGATTCTAAGCGCCTCTTCTATAAGGACGGACTTGTCGATTTCCACTGAAAGGTTGAAGAATCGCTTGCTCGAGGGACGAATCGATGAACGGCTGGTTAGAGATTGCGAGCAGATAATGCTCTCGAGTTCTCCGGCGTGCAAGGGCAGTTTCCAGATCTGTATAAGGAGCGATCTGATTTGTTGGATACTTTTAGGCAATTGGAGGTGAGACTTTTGCAGTTAATCTGTTCGATAAAATGATTGTTTGAACTCTCTCTTAAAGCAGGGTTTCTAATTTTCTGTCGTGTATTGGCCATTTTTCTCCAGGCTTCAAATACTGAAGCTGAAGGTTCTGGTCTGGTGGGATTAATGGTGAGTATCGGTGCACAAATCTTGCCCGAGGAATACATCGTTAAATACCCGTTAACCTTTTTAATTTACATTTGAACAATTGAGGATTTTTATTGGGCTTTTACGGTAGTTTATCAATTGAATATCTGGTTTAGCAATTTGGAATTTCACGTTATCGTTTCGTAAGGCAAGCTCAAATGTTGAGCTCAAAAGCTTCCATTTCTACAGAATTTAGCGCTACAGAATCATCCGATGATATTGAAAGACAAGAGCTCGATGAAGCATCTGATAAAGATGAGCCTCAGTTCTTCGATACAAACGAGTTTGTCTGCCCGTGTACTTTACTGAGCCAATATCATCTCTACAAAAATGCATTGAGGAATTGGGGCATTCCCATCTCTTGGATGAGGCGCTATCAAAACCAACCCCCTCTGACAATTTATTCCACCCACGACTTTTGAAACCGTTCGATCAATTCTATGAATTTCCAATCAGATTATTCTTCAATCTATACCTTATTTGGTTCATGTGTTCCTCCGGATCCAAGCTATGTAAGAGATGGCAGATTCGTCGCTGGATTCCTATTCTAAGCGACTCTTCTATGGAGGAGAACAGATACTAGCGGGTCCTCGAATACAAGATTTCAAGTTTCCCTAATTCTTTGGGTAGTGTTCGTGGTTTCCTATAATTTTTCCTGTTCCTTTTGTACATTTCGAGATGAAGTTTTTTTTGATTTCATACCCTATTGTTAATTGCTAATGGTTTTCTGTGTTTCTCTCTTTTACAGAATCGTTAGCTCTGCGTCGACAATTACCTAAAAGCTTGCAATTACCTTGATTGTGTTGTTTGACATATCCACAATTCCCTAATTGATATCAGGTAATGGTTTTTCAGGGGATTTGGCTTCATCATTTCCTATCATATCATCTGTAAGTTGTTCAGTACCATGGGTTTTAGTGTGGACCTTACAAGTTGTGTTCTACGGTTACTTTGTCTAGAAGCTCTATGCCATATATTGGTTGATTGCTTATTTTTTTTAGGTATATCATGTAACCTTGACTGACACCCACTACATGTCTCACTCGAAAATGTTGTTGATATTCAACTTGTGATGGCGATTGATTGTACTGAAGCAACGTTAGCTATAAAAAGAAGACTTGCGTATGAGATGGTTAAATCATGCAGCATGGTTTTCTTTGGATAACTTGAAGTTACTTATATCTTGTATTGTAATTAATGGATGCTTCTCCTTTTGCACATGTAGGTTGAAGATAATATCCTGAATATAAACAACCCAGAGCCAAATCGTTTGGGTAAGAAGCAAGGCGCTTTGTGAAGTGGAAATATATCTACTCGACGCTATGGTAACTTTTTAACCGCATATGATTCACAAATTAATAATGATCCCCCCTTATTATTTATTGTTTTAAAACGTTGTAGCTGCTCTGCAAGTGGCATATGAGTATATTAAAGAGAGCAAGAAGCATGCGAAGTTTCAACGCACAAATCCCGTTTCAAGGATATTCTTTCGACCTATATCTTTTCCACTGTGACATACAAGATCAGAGTATACATTATGTTATCCACGAGCTATAAATATGAGATATCATGAAGTAAGTTGATATTATTTTCATGGTGCAGAATTCATCCTATTGGGAAGTATGAACTTTGACGTACGAATCGGGGATTATTCCCAAGGATATGTCTAGCAAATTTCGAATCAACCGGGTTTTTTTTACTCCTCTGACAAGTAAGGCAGTTTTAAATTTTTCTTATAGAATCTGATTTTGCATGAATATGGGTTCACATCGAAGACTACTTTGATGTTGGAAAAAAATCAAAGTGTTAGCTATATTTTAGAAGTGTCCAAAATATTTATTCTAAGTCTTGTAATTTCTTTACAATGTATTTTATAGATGTTTTACTTTATGTTATTGGGTTGTATTTGTAATGGGCTTGTTAGGGGCCCAATGGGCTTAAATACCTCACAAGGTATTTAAGCTTAAACCCTAACACTCATTAATCTAAGTTTCCATTTGCACAATCTCACGTATTCAACACTAAACCTCTAAAGTACACTATTTACATTCTAAGAAGGTTTAATCCGTTGAAGTGTTCTTGGATAATCTGGAGTTACAAGTGGTATCAGAGCAAGCGTGTAGGTGAGGAAACTTCATTTCAAGCTTTTAAGTATTAAGCAGTTTGAGCTCTTGCGTGGTAGTCATCCTCGGTCACAAAGCTCAGACTCATGTGTATAAGCCATTCTCGGAGATACTCTGTTTGTTAAGGCAAGTTTGTGTACTATCAGTTCTGAGTCGTCAAATTGGTCTTCGTGGAGGTTGTATCAGATTTGTTGGATTTCTGTCTAAAACATTTGAAGCACAGCCCTGTCCTTCAGTCTGTTCTTGAGTTTGCGAACAGAATTATTTTTGGGAACTAGGTTAGCAAACTCAAGGATTCCTTTTGATTTCGCGGCTCATTCATCTCACAAGACTACTTTGCGATTCTAAGTTTCCATACTTGGTTTGCTGGTTTTCAAGTTTGTGCATCGACACTTCGCAAAGTTCTACTTTGCGGGTTCGACGTTACCAAGCCGACAGATTTTCGAAGATCAACGTCTCAGGTTCTTCGTCACTTCACGGATTTAATTATCAACTAGCAAAATCAGGTTTTTGCGAACTCTTGTCTACTTCGCGAATCCAAAACACTTTGCGACCTCTTAACTCATTGCGAACTTGCTACTACTTCGCGGATTCAGGTCAATTTGCGAACTCAGATAGCACTTTGCAAACTCTTGTCTACTTCGCAAATCCGAAACACTTTGCGACCTCTTGACTCATTGCGAACTTGCTACTACTTCGCGGATTCAGGTCAATTTGCGAACTCAAATAGCACTTTGCAAACTCTGCTCACTTCGCGAATCAAGATAGTTTGCGAATCTTCTCATTAACCCGTGAAGCGATAACTTTTCGAACTCACACATCAATTCGCAAAGTAACAAATCACTTCCTCAATTCGCAAACTCTTAGTACTATCCACTCTTGCGAAACATACCCATATATTTCAAAATCAATTCTAAATTTGATATTGACCAAAATTCACAATTCAATTCCAACTTTCCTCACATTACACGTTAACGATCATATCCAAAACACAAGCAATGGACTCTTTCAGCATGGGAAATGATGTTAGACCTCCCATCATCCGACATGGAGAATACGTAGTCTGGAAGAGAAGATTCATCAACTTCATAGAAAGCAATGACAATTATGAGAACCTGCTGGAATTTATTTACAATGGACCTACACAGTATTGGACCATAATTCCTGCCACTACTGACACCACTTCTGCAAGAGAGGAACAGAGGATCTTCAAAACTGCTGATCAATGCAGTGATGAAGAAAAACTGCGACTAAAGGCAGACAAAGTGGCGAAATCATACATGATGCAAGCCATTCCCAATGAAATTTTGATGCAACTCGAATGTGGTGATAGCGCAAAAGAAATGTGGGATGCTCTTCGAATTATGATGTAGGGGATAGAAGCCAATACAATGGCAAGAATGGCGAACACACTCATCTCATATGACCGCTTTCATGCTAACAAAGGAGAAACTCTCCAAGAAACCTTTCATCGATTTCTTGTTCTTCTAAACGAGCTAAAGATGAATGGAGTCACAAAAAGCGTAATGGAGATCAATATCAAATTCTTAGGATCACTTCATCCACAATGGGAGGCTACTGCAATTATGATTAGACAAATGAACGACCTAACCAAAGTTAGCATTCATACATTATTTGACTACCTCAATCAACATTCCAATCACGTGGAGAAACGAAGGGAGGAAATCAAATCAATAGGAAGCGACTCACTGGCTCTTATGACTGAACGATCATCAAGAAAACAATCCAAGGACAAAGAAATTATCCAGTCATCACAAGTTAAGGAGGGAGGAGACTCTGATTCTGATGACGAATCCAAGGATCTTACTAAACATGGAGACCAGGAGATTACCCTCAAGGATCTTGCTAAGCAACTCGCTCTGGTCTCGAATTTTGTGCAGAAGAAAGAACCTCCTCCAACTCTAAAGAAAAGACTCAAGATGAGGAAAACAACTCTGAAACTCCCCATCAAGGCGGCAAATGCTTCAACTGCGGAAAGAATGGACACTTTGCTAAAGAGTGCAGAATGCCCAAGAAAAAGGATGTTAACTATTACCGCGGACAAGTTCAATTAGCTGAACAAAAAGAAAAAGGACTGGTCTTAATGGCAGAAGAGGACCATTGGCTTGAAGATACCTCAGACAGCGAGAATGAGAACGTGGCACTGATGGCCAAGCTGGATGACGAAGAAGATGGAGCTGGAGCTGAAGGAAGCGAGTCAGGCAGGGAAACCTCTAACAGTTCAGACATGGTGGAGGTAAGTGAAGCAGATTATGATTCTTTACTTAAGATGAAAAATGAATTTTTATCCTTATATAAATCTAACAAATTGGGGAAAAGGAAAATCAAGGAACTAGAAGCTAACTTAGAGAAGAGTAGTATTGGATAAGTTTAGATGATTATGCATGTGAGAAGAATCGTGTAATTGTAGCAAATGAAAAAATTGCTAAGCTGGAAATACAAGTGCAAAAATCCGAAGCTAAAGCCAAGGATTTAGAAAAGGAAATGAAATCTCATAGAGATCAGGCAATGGACGCTACAATTAAATATGACTTACTAAGTAAAGAACGGGAAAAACTGTACTCCAAAATAAAAAAATTGGAGGACCTTTTAACCCGACGAGATCAGTCAGAACAAACGATCTTCTTGAACAAACCAGCTAACATTGATTTTTATAATCCCTATAAAGGACTAGGTTTTGAAAACCCATATAAGTTAAAACAAGGCATATCAAGTTCACCATATCTATATGATCTCAAATTTATGCAGACAGGTTGCCTGGCAAATCTCATGCCTTTCGTCAGTGAAAATGAGACATCAACACACAGTAAAACTCAAACATCTTTTAACTACACAGAACTAAATGATAGTTATAAGGAGAGAAGTTGTCCAGCAATAACTGAATTTGAGTCAGATATTTCTCGTCCAAATGAAGGAGAAACCCCAGGTGTTTCGGAAAATATGGCACCGATGGTTACATATGCAATAGGATATATGCCTGATTGCATAAAGAAAATCAGTGACTTTCACTCCACTATCGAAAGCGAGAGGAAGTCATTTGATAAAGAAAGGCAGAAACTTCTTCAGGAAATATCTTCACTTAAAGAAAAACTAAGATTACACACAAATAACAAAATTTCCTGCACTAATACATTGAAATTTTCAAGACCCACAAAAGAGCCATTGAAGGGGCAAGTATGGGTTAAAAAGGAAGATTTCTTGAAGGAGAATAGTGATCTCAATACACCTTTTGTCATTGAGTATTTTCCTTCCAAAACTTTTGTACCTTCTTTATTTTGCCATGTACCGAAAAAACTATCTTCAAAGTTTTCCGTGCATGATCATGTCACCAAGCAAACTCACAAAACAATTCCTAAAAACAATATTACAAAGCCAAGAGACGAATCAAAACTAAAAGCTATCAAAGAACCTGTCAGACCTGCTAAAACAAAAAAAAACATGTCTAAACTTAAGACAAAGAGACCCTTAATAGAGCACAAATGGGTTCCAAAGCTTTGGACTGCAGGAAAACAAACCCCAACCCTAGAAACAATTAGTGACTCTGTGTCATCCACTAACAATGGCAAATCAAGGGAATCTAAACGGACTAATAAACATAATAGAGGTGGACCCATATTTCAATGGGTACCTAAAACCCTCTAGTTTTATTTTGCAGGCCCTTCATGTGTGGTACTTAGATTCTGGTTGCTCCACACACATGACTGGGACAAAGGAACTATTGAGCAACTACGTTGATAGACCAGGAGGACTGGTACACTTTGGTAATAGCAATGGAGCCTGAATCCTTGGTTATGGCGATCTCATATGCAATCGACTCACAATTAAACAAGTCTCGTATGTTGAAGGACTGACACACAACCTCTTATCAATAGGACAGTTCAGTGATTTAGGACACCAAGTTGTGTTTCTAAAGAAAACTTGCAAAATTCTCAATGTCAATGGCGAAGAACTTCTTATTGGAACTCGCAAGACAAATCTTTACACCATTGATATTAGAACTGTCAAACCAAAGACTGATATCTGCCTAATCTCCAAAGCAAATTCAACTCAAAATGACTTATGGCACCAGCGGTTATCTCATCTTAACTTCAAGACCCTCAACAAGCTGTCAACCAACAACTTGGCTATTGGACTACCATCACTGAAGTACCAAAAAGAGCATATGTGCTCTGCTTGTGAGAAAGGAAAAATGAAGAGAGCTTCACATCCTACAAAACACACAGCATCCACTCAACATCCTCTAGAGCTCTTACACATGGATCTGTGTGGCCCGATGAGAAACTGAAAGCATAAGTGGAAAGCGGTATATGCTGGTTATCGTCGACGACTTTTCCAGATATACTTGGGTACGCTTCTTACGAACTAAATCAGAGACAGTCGAACATATTCCAAATCTAATCAGAACAACACAGAACCTACTCCAGAGTAGTGTTAAAATAGTTAAATCAGACAATGGAATAGAATTCAAGAATCAACAGCTCAGTGACTTCTACGAATCCATAGGGATTACTCAACAGTTTTCTGCTATACACCTCAACAAAATGGGGTTGTCGAAGGCGAAATCGAACACTCGTAGAGGCTGCCCGAACAATGATCATCCAGTCATCACTACCTCATTTCCTTTGGGCTGAGGCAATGAATACTGCTTGCTATACGCAGAATCGCACAAACATTCATCTAAGATTTGGTAAGACGCCCTATGAACTTATAAACGGAAGACTGCCCAACGTTGCCCATTTTCGAATTTTTGGATGCAAGTGCTTCATCGCCAACGACCGCGAAGACAAGTCCAAGCTTGATCCAAAAGCAACTGAAGGAATCTTCGTAAGCTACTCTGCACTGTCTAAGGCGTACAGGATATTTCTCAGAGACTGAAGGATGACCATTGAAATCATAAATGTCACCTTTGATGAAGGACTCGAATTTTCTACTGAACATAGCAGTTTGTGACAAGTATCTAGAACACCACACTTTATTCACTCTCATACAGAAGAAGGAGAGTGTTCGAGAGATGCCTCTGAACGGAATTCTTCAGAACCGAGATCGGACAAAGGAAGTTTGAAGCCAGATCAACAAGCAACTGACAATTCTAGACAAAGCAACCCCACGTGCTTCACTCAACGAGCTCAAGAGGAACTGGATCTGGATCTCCTTTTTGAACATATATATATCTCTCAAAATCAGACAAGACCATCCATCGATCCTTTTCCGAATACTGAATCCAGTCCTAGTTCGTCAACTCGTGATCCTGAACCTATTCCTAACCAGACAATTCCTCCCTCAGATGCAGAAGCCTCGACCCCAGCAACTTTGACGACAACGCAGACAGAGGCCTCCTCTTCAACTTCAGCAAGCAACACTACCGCATCTGCAATCGACTATCCACTAAGTGAGGAATCCTAAATAGACGAAACGACCTTACCCCACGAAATGAAATGGGTCCGACATCATCCTACAGATCAAATAATAGGAGATCCCAATACAGGAGTAACGACTAGATCACATTCAAATGAATGTAATTTCACATGTTTCTTGAGCCAAACAGAACCTAAACGAGTAGTTGACGCACTACGGGATCCTCACTGGATAGTGGCTATGCAAGAAGAGATTAATTAATTCGAACTCTCAAAGTATGGAACTTAGTTCCTCGTCCAAAAGGGAAGACTGTGATCGGAACAAAGTGGGTATTTAAAAACAAAAAGGATGAAGATGGTGTTGTAGTTCGAAACAAAGCCAGGTTCGTTGCTAAGGGATATAATCAACAGGAAGGAATTGATTACGATGAAACGTTTGCCCCTGTAGCCAGAATCGAAGCTATTAGATTATTTCTTGCATACGCATCACACAAAGACTGTCTATCAAATGGACGTAAAAACAGCCTTCTTGAACGGAATTCTGAAAGAAGAAGTGTATGTGTCACAGCCAGACGGATTTCTCAATGCTGACCATCCCGACTTTGTTTACAAACTCGACAAATCATTGTACGGACTTAAACAAGCTCCAAGGGCCTGGTATGATGTGCTATCCGACTTCTTATCTCCTCAGGTTTCACGAAAGGGAAAATTGACACTACTTTGTTCGTAAAGAAAGATGGTTCTGATATCATGCTTGTGCAAATCTACGTGGATGATATTATTTTTGGCTCTACTAATCCTAAACTTTGTGAAGAATTTAGCATTCTGATGCAATCACAATTTGAAATGAGTATGATGGGAGAAATGTCATTCTTCCTCGGATTACAAATCAAACAACTTCAGGATGGGATTTTTATTAATCAATCAAAGTACATCCACGATATTCTCAGAAAATATGGGATCGACAAGAGCAAATCATCAAGCACTCCAATGTCCACCTCATGCTCCCTCGATGCAGAACACTTAGGTGAACCTATCGATGTTACTCATTTAGAGGGATCATTGGATCACTGCTTTACCTTACAGCCAGTCGACCAGACATCTTATTCTCTACATGCCTCTGCGCTCGATTTCAAGCTAACCCCAAGGAGTCGCATCTTCATGCTGTCAAAAGAATCTTGAAATATCTGAAAGGAACACCAGACCTTGGACTGTGGTATCCTAAGAACTCAAATATGAAACTAATAGGGTATTCTGACGCAGACTTTGCAGGTTGCAGACTAGACAGAAGAAGCACTTCTGGACACATCCAATTCCTAGGTGACAAGCTTGTATGTTGGGCCTCGAAGAAACAAAATTGTGTGTCAACTTCCACGGCGGAAGCAGAATACGTTGCTGCAGCAAGTTGCTGCTCCCAAATTTTGTGGATCAGAACTCAACTACGGGACTACGGGTTTGATCTAAATAGAATTCCTATTTACTGTGATTCCAAGAGTGCTATCGCAATTACATGTAACCCTGACTCACGCACTAAGCACATAGATCTTCGATATCACTTCATAAAGGACCACGTAGAAAGAGGCATAATAGAAATGTATTTTGTCAATACAGAGATTCAACTAGCCGATTTGCTTACAAAAGCATTGGATGAAAAACGCTTCCAATTCTTAGTTGCAAAGTTGGGAATGTTGAACCTCAATTTTTAATTTCGATTATGCCTTCCTACAGTTCACTATTTATCTATTTGCTATGTTTTTCCTTCTCTCTTATTCTGTGCGTGTTTATTATGTTAATTAGTTAATAAGATCTCTATTTTTTTTCTCCTTTTTAATTACTTTCTGTCTTTCAATAAATTTTTCTGTGTTCAATAAGTCGATGTAGCGCCAATGCTGATGGCACTACATCGAGGGGGAGAAAAATACTATATCCATGCATCGAGGGGGAGTTAGTGAATTCATTCAATCATTTTTTTAGATGCTCGATAGGCATTGTATCTAGGGGGAGTTTTTCAACAAATACTTATTCAAGAAACAACAACTCTCTCAAACACGTAAAACATTCATAATACGCAGATAACTCTCAAAAACTCGTATGCCCTATTAAGACCCAAAGCAGAATAGCAAGTAAAACAACGAATAAGCTCAAAGAAAGAAAAATTTCAAAAACCAGCATATTCAAGTTATGCTCAAAGTCACGTCTTAACTCTGCCTGTTCCTTGAGCTTCTTCTCTTCTTCCTGCTTCTGCCAATTCATTTGTAAACGAGAAAATAAGAAATAAGTTAGTTCTTAGATGTAAGGTACTTCAATCAGACTTGAGACATATCTATTTATAAACTAGATGACAGAAACTTAAGTCATTTATTGTCCCGACATTAAGACGAATTTTTGACTAAGACGACGATTTTTCTTCTCCAATAAGGATATTGTATCATGAAAATCGATCTTGAAAAACCCATAGATTTGATGTTATCCTTGTGATTGATAGCGTCAAATTGGTAGTATTCGGGTCATTACTAGATTACTTGATATCATTGGTAAGTTGAAAATCTCGTACATTCATTGTTTCTTCCTAGGTCAATTTCTAAAATTCCATTGCAAATCAATTATTAGAATTAAGATTCGCAAACTATACTCGTTTGCGAATCAAAAGCTCAATTCGCGAAATCATAATTCGCTAAACTCTTAGTGAACAATTCGTGAAATTGTCAAACTAAAAATTTACTATGCGGTTGAAAACAACAAGCTCGCAAAGTTCTCTCTTTCAGCTTAGAATTCGCAAACTAAAACTCATTTTGACAACTGTTATTCGCAAACCATCTCCAATTTGACCAGTCAATGAGTAAAATTGCGAACTCACAGCTCTCAAATCGCAAACTGATCGATTCGCAAACTACCGTGACTTTGCAATCTTAAGTGGGCCTTTATCTCAAAAGTTTACAGTCTAGCTCTAAACTAGGGTTCATACTTTAGGCCCGCGAAGTTTTTATGTTAACCAATTCGCTGAACTCGCAAAACAAAAAAAAAATCCTAAATCATAAACCCCTCCTTTGCGAATCCCGTTCATCAAATCTTCCATCGTCGCTTGCATTTTCTGTGGTTTGCTTGCTCAAATCGTTACCGTCACATACTCGCGTCTTCTCTGTGGTATGAATGAAAAGTTGCTCTAACTTTTCCTGTTTTTTTTATTATTTTATTTTAACGATTGATTTTCTTAAATTACAGGAGTGATTTCTCGAAGAACAGGTGTTTTGCAGTTGAATCCTGTAGAAATTTTGTTGTTTTTAGTGATAACACGAGCTTATCTGTTTGATTTATGTACTGAAATCAAGTTTATCTTCTCAAATCTGGTTTTTCAAATCGGTGGATTTCAAATTGGGTTCGAAATTTTTTTTTAAAAAAAAGGGGGTACCTTTTGATTCTTCATAATGGAACTTTGCGGGTCCAAAAGTGTTTATTTTTCTCAAACTCGCAAATCACTCACTTTGCGGGTCCTTCACTTTGCGGCTTTGACCGTCTGACTGCCTACTTCGCGAATTCGAAGATCGCTTATCTTGGGATTCGCAAATTTGATTCTGCAAATTGGTGCGTTGCGATTCCTTGATTGACCTGGTCAATTTGCGAATCCTGAGGTTGCAATACAGAATACGCAAAGTTATTTTCAACCAACCCGCAAACCTCTCAAATTGCAAGATAAACTTCACAAAGTTCTTTTTAATAAACCCGCAAACCTTTGAGTTCGCAAAATACGATTTGCCAAGATGAAACTAAGTACTTTAAAGTGAACCCGCAAATCATACTTAGGAAAGTTTCGACAAAATTTTCTCAAATGGGGCAAAGTATTGGGCCAAGATTTTTTTCATAAAACGAATTTCTTTTTCCCAACCCATCACTACTCATAACAACTATCATGGCATATCTAATCATATTTATCTTCTGTGTTGCAGTTTCAGCAGCACTTCCCGGTGTCAAAAAAAAAAGACGACACCTACGGATATGGTTTACCCAACCTCAAAATGGATAACGATCAAGGACAATAATTTCCAACTTGACCTTCACACATTCAAGTGCAACGAAGAAATTATATTATCCATTCTGAGAAACCACCACTTTGGGTATGCTTTTTCGGCCTCGGCTCAAGTCCCTACAGTCTACCTTCAACAATTCTGGGGGACGATGAAGACCAAAATTTCTCAGGATAACAGTATATACTACGAGGCCCAAATCGCAAATGAGACTGTCAGCATCACAAGAGATCTCCTTCGGAGTATTCTCAGATTGCCAAGTCAATCTCACTACGAACCTGAGGCTTCCGAGAATGAGCTTCTAGAGGACATGATGAAGATGGGATATTACACGCCTATCAAGTTTGTCTCCCATTTTCAGAACTCCATGATCCCGCATCCTTGGCGAACACTCTTTGCATTTGTCAATAAGTGCTTCTCACCCAAGCACTCAGGATGGGATAGATGCAATATCACAATTCTTCGCATCTTCCATCGGATCGTGTTTCGAAGAAATTAAGTCTTTGTCAAGCTTATCATCGCTGATCTCGACGACCAACTTCACCAACGAACAAAGTCCAAAAAGCCACAGAATCTGCCATATCCCCGGTGGTTCTCACTTATCATCCATCATTTTCTGACCACAACACCTGGAATACCATCACGACCCGTAGAAGGAAACTTCACCCCACCCAAACTGTGCTACCTTCAAAAAGGAAAGACTGATGAGAAATACTCGCGCACCGCAATGCCAATCCCTCACGAGTTACTCATTCTTGCAAACCCCGACCATATCGATGCCTACTGCCAAAAATACAAAGTTCCCCACCCCACGACATAGGATAGCCCACCTGAGTCTAACCCAGGGGTTAGTGAGACTGAGAGAGCTGAAATGAGCGAGAGAGAAAGAGAGAGTGAGATCCTGAGAGAAACCACGGAAACCGAATTTATCCCACACGCACCACAGACTACATCTCAAGAAGCAATCCCTGACCAACCACCACCATCCTCTGAACAAACAATACCTGAACAACCGCTCGAGGAACAACCATATGCCGAACGACTCGAACAACCACTAATAGATGTTCCCGAGACGATCACGACTGCACTAGCTCAGTCAGAAAAAGACGGGTCAATCCCTAGGATAGAAGACGTCGTAATCGACCCAACGACGCATGAGCGAACCCCACCTGACCATTCACTTGTCTCTCAACAGACAAGTGTCTCAACGCAACACGAACCACCCCACACCTCCAGCAGCTCGGTTCCTGTGTCTGAACCAATTCGGGAAATACCCATTTCTGTAACACAGGCAGAGCCTCCGCCTGATATTCAGGTCTCAACGTTCATAGAAGAGCCCCAAATAGAGGCTCTTCAAGGATTGGACGGAAGTCTCTCGGATGTTGATGATTTCAGCAGCTCACCATCCGCGAGCCACCGTACAGAACCTAGTTCTGGACGCATGCTAACGGGACGCCTTGGCGATCCCGGCGATAGCTCCACCCAAGCCCGTCACACTGACGTGGCCACAACGACCCGAGCACCATCCCCGAGAGATGTGTCGCAAGGAGAGGTCGGAAGACCCAAGAACCCCGAAGTTCCACGAACTTCGGGTGACGAGGGCCACGTACAGAACCTCATTCTGAACGTGTGCCAACGGCTACCTCTAGTGGTGCCGGATCTATACCAACCCAGGTGACGACTGCCTACTTGGAGAATCGGCTGTTCGAGTTCTTCGAAACCGTAACCCTACCAAGGGTCAAAGGACTTATTAAGGAGGCGGTCCAAGCAACTTCCACCGACAAGGGAAGGCTCCCATATCTGACCAACCTCCTCCTCAACAGCCGGTACTTCCCCGTCTTCTCACCCTGCCACCACGCAACCCGTCGACACCTAACTTGTACACCGTGCCTCTGCTTGAGCTCTTTGACGTTGGTATTGCCCGCATAATAGATCTCGACAACAACCGAAGCATTGAAGAAGAAGACCTATACCGAAAGCTGGTCGCAGGTGGCGTCATCCCACCTCCTAATGCGAGCATACCGACTGACACATGCCGCCAAGAAGGACCGAGTCAGAAACGTCGTCATGACGATCCAGACGACCAAGATCGTCCTGAGGGGGAGATTAGCAAGAGACCGAGAACCAAGTCTCCAGTTATTCACGGCGGAAGAGGCAGAGGACGCGGAGTTCAGACGCGTGGAGGCAGTTCTTCACGACCACCCAATCCACCACCAAGGTCCTCCAGAGGCAGACAAGCTACACCAGGGCCAAACCAGACAACTTCCCTTGGTGAAGTCGAGTCTGCTCCCTCGAGGATCTCCACCCAACCAGTCCAAGCAACTACAACCCCTCGTCCAAAGGATCCTCAAGGCTACATTGACAATTATATCTTAGACGAGGAATGGACGACGAGAACAGAGACAGCAGAAGAGTCCCGCCTCAGGATTGAAAATGTTCGTAATTTATTAAAGGCGACAGCAGCTGACTTCTGCTTCATTGAGCAAGAGGAAGAGGAGCAAGGAGAAAATCCTGAGGCAGATCTTCCAGAACTTCCAGAACTCCTTCAACATCAGGTGCCCGAGGAACCGACACCAGGCTACGAGTTCATAGAAACTCGTTGGAGAAACGCGAAGATCAAGGCACCGTTTCTTGAGGATCTTTATCCAAAGATCTGGAGGAAGGAAGAAGATATAAAAGGAGTCAACGAGCTGAATCTTCGAGCCTTGAGCACCTAAGAGGGACGTATAGGGGACTTAGCCATCAGATTATGCTCTGGGAAGTCACGGCCAGGAAAGGAACGAGTAGGGATCAATACAGTAAGTACATGAGAGATCAATCGGCCATCTGTGATATTGTGGACGTAGAATGGGCGGTAGGAAGATATGTAGGCCCTGTCTTTGTTATTGATCGTTATGACAGGAAAATTGTAAAATATTCAGAAGCAGATCTTCACTACCTTCCACTGGGCGAACTCAACAAGCTCTACAACATTTATCGCAATAAGTTTCCCCTTGACACTCACACAAGACGAGATGGTTACCGGGCTATGAAAGAGTGTATGCTGAGGCAGGTCAAGTATTTCGCTGCTCATGACTTCCAAATGGCCTTGGAAAGCAATATGAGCAAGGTCAACCTGACACGTCCAAACAACAGATATAAGGATCTCGAAAAGTATGAAGAGGGATTTATCTTCCTTGAACCACAACCTGGGGTCACTTACCTACAAGCTCAGAAGAAAGTGAAGCAGGTGCTACTTCTGTCAGAGATCTCCAAATTCTCAGATGGAACATTGAAGATTATCCTTAACCAACTTCGGGCTAAGAAGAAGACAGTTTCCGAAGATGACAAGCTAGAAGGAACAGAACTGGAAGAGAAAGATGTTCTACGAAAACTCGTCGAGAAGATCAGATATCGAATCGTTCTTCGGAACGACATCAGACAGTTCGAGACTGCCCTAGGATTCAGGAAGACCTACTTGGCCCATAGAGAACCACCACCTCCTCCTCGCTCGAAGAAAAAGAATTGAAGACTTAGTTAATAAGCTCGACTGTAATTTGGACACTTAGGGGGAGAATGTTAGGAATATTTTAGAAGTGTCCAAAATATTTATTCTAAGTCTTGTAATTTCTTTACAATGTATTTTATAGATGTTTTACTTTATATTATTGGGTTGTATTTGTAATGGGCTTGTTAGGGGCCCAATGGGCTTAAATACCTCACAAGGTATTTAAACCTAAACCCTAACACTCATTAATCTAAGTTTCCATTTGCAAAATCTCACGTATTCAACACTAAACCTCTAAAGTACACTATTCACATTCTACGAAGGTTTAATCCGTTGAAGTGTTCTTGGATAATCTGGAGTTACACAAAGCCTACTTGGATGAATCTTATCCTATATATACTTACAAATTTAGTATCCTAATAAATAAAATTAATTTTTTTTTGTTAAAGAAGATAATAATTATGTAAAAAAACAACCCTGAGATGAAATCTCACAAACATATATCCTGAGTTTACCTTAATATCTTTTTGTTATCATAGGTCAAGTTGTTTGATTGCCCGTTTTGGCCTGATGATGGATCGTACGAGCCGCTTGAGGGGTTGCAGCATTTGTGAAATCCAGAGGATGACATGGATCATATTGTAGATGATCAAGCTTTCAAAGACATGGTCGAAGTTGACAATCCATGGACCAATGACTATAACACATACAATGATGCGTATGTACTAGCTTTTTTTTTGGTTCAGATTTGCTGATTTTTCCTCATTTTATTTTATGCCTAGCATTCTCCTTTCAGCTATTTCATATTAATCTATATTTGATCCATGTCTCCAATTAGAACGCTTAACTTTAATTAAGGCCCCATACATGACTAGATCTGTTTTTCTCAAGTAATACGACAAAATAAAGTTTTATTTTGGGACACTAAGCGTAACAATATCATATTTTTAGTCTATCATCAGACCTCTATGAGCAACGATCGTAACCTTTGACTGTCTATCATATATGCTGCATGTGTTTGAATAATCTTTAGTCAATCAATAATGATTGTTGCCTTCATTTTCTCGGTGTTTAGGTTGTTTCAACATTGACAACAAAGATTGAATACCTTCAAATTGCGTGCTGATGTTGATAATCATTTTCATATGCTTCTCACATTTTAGATGTTAATGCTACAGTCCCTGAGTTCTGCTATATCAGTTGAATGCACCTAGAACATCACAGGTTAACGTACTACGATATTAGTTGTGTCAAATGAGTCGTACATTCTATTATCCATACATGGTCCTGAGTTTCCATCAAATTTGTTATTGCAGAATACATGAAATTCACGCTCTGTATAAACGAAGGAAATGCTTCGCTGATGTGGTACGGTGATCCCTTTTCTCCTCATATTTCAGCATCTCGCCTAACCATGGTGATTACCATATGAATATTCTAAAATAATTATTTGAGCTTTTACAAATTAAGCTATCTTATTAAACTATAAATATATTTATTTAAGACCCGTGCAGTGCAATGTAAAGGACACTATGGAAGATGTAATGGATTTTATTCTTCAATTCGAGCCAGCGGATATGGTAGTTATGTAAGACAGAGAAATCGAAGAGCGTGTAATGAGTAACCCAGGGAATGGGGACGAGTCGCTACGGGAAGATAGTTGTTAATTTAAAAAATTTCGCTGTTGCATACAAAAAGCAAAGATAACAGTTGAGGGAACTATATGGGTTTGTCCAATTTCGACACTCATTTTTCTGAATCTCAAATCTCAACACTTCAATGGGGACATAACATGAACTTTCCATAATTTTGGCATAGATCGAAGCGGCATTGTACATATCAAATTGAAGATTATGGTTCGAGTTATATACATATTTATATGAATATGGTAAGCTGGAGATGAATAATTACATGTTTGTAGAAATTAGTTTAGACTCGTGCATTGCACGGGCAAAAGACTAGTAATATCCGATCTAAATGGTTGGTCCCAAGCTAATACAATTCAATAACATTTCCCCAAATTATATTAAAGCCCAAGTAGAAATTACTAAGTAATAAAAGAAGGACCCAACTAAAACTTAAAAGCGGCAAGTCGATTTTTAATGTTGGCCCAAAATAACATATTACTTAATTAAAGTAGCCCAAATTAATGGGAATCCAACAATTAATAAATGCTAGAATGACAAGGCCCAAATAGAGTTTTCTTTCTTTGACCCAGAAAAACTTAAGGATAAATTCTTCCCTAAGACAAGGGAACTTACGTGAGAGCCATGCCTCTCACCTCTACTTAGCCTATAGCAATTTCTATTAGAAAAAAGGAAGAAAACAAAAGAGAGAGAAATGAGAGATAGAAGAAAAGAAAGAAGGAAGGAGCAAAGGAGACGAACGTGAAACAAGGAAACTTTGGCGAAGATCATCACACCCAAATCATTCAATCAAAGCTTAAGGAAGTGAGGTAGGTGGATTCTTCACCTACAACACATAAAGTATGTTCAAGGTTTCGAACTAGGGTGTTTTCAGCCATCTAAGTTTGAAATGATGAACTTTCGATTTTATGAATTTGACGTTTGATATTTGCTTGGTGCTATGTGTTATGTTCGAACGCAATTTATGAGTTTTTCTGGTGAATGTACATGTGTTGCATCTTATATGCTTAGGAAATAATTTGGGGATAGGAATAAGTTCGATAGGCTACAATCAGGCGAGTGTGTTTCTCAAATCGGACGATGTTGAATTTTAGTGAGCTTTGTGGTTATTTCGGGCGATTTAGGGTATATTTACTACTTTTCTACGATATGATAAGAATTATAGCACTTTCGGCCGATTTATGAATTCGCCAAGTGTTGCTAAGATCGGGTAATTCTGTAAAATTCAAATCGGGCGAATGCCCTTTCTCCAAAATTGGACAAACCTAGTAGAAAGAGGAATCGGGCGAAAATGAAATCGCTGAGCTGTCTTCGCAAAATCTGGCGATTCTAGTCAAATTCAAATCAGGCGAATGCCCTTTCCCCCAAATCGGGCGATTCTAACCAAATTCAAATCGGGCGAATGCGCTTTCCCCAAATCGGGCGATTCTAGCCAAATTCAAATCGGGCGAATTCCTCTCAATGACCACAAATCACCGAGCTCAACTCTCACGTTGGTGGTGACACACCCTATAGTTCTTTTCTTTCTAAGAGGTGGAATAGAATAACCCGGGGTTGTTTGACGGGGTAGAATGAGATGATTTTGAGAATGAGGTTAGATTCGCCGGGCACCTGGTGGGAGACAGACGTGATCGATCTGTCTACTCGGGTGTGAGCAGCCCGAGGTGCAAACCACCTATTGTTTGCTCAGAAGCGGGAGACAGACGTGATCGATCTGTCTACTCGGGTGTGAGCACCCCGAGGTGCAAATCGCCGGATATATATTGCTCAGGACGGCAGACATACATGATCGATCTGTCTACGCTTGGAGAGCGTGGTAGCGCAATCCGGGGTGCAAAACCGTCGGATGGGATTTTGGTTTTGGTGCGGAGCGACCTGGTAGGAGGCCATTGGCGTGATCATTCAGTACACTACCAGCATAGGCTGCTGCGAGACTTGGGAGTAGCTACCCAGTAGTCTATTGCGCGCGGTGGTGCCGAGTCTAGCCTAGGGCCCTGATATTGAGATAGAGTAGGGTGTGGAAACGAGCGTGCATTGCATTATATCATGCGGTGAGGTGTCAGGATTGGGATTGAGTGCACGCTGCATTTGCATGAATTCACCTACTGAGCGTATCACTCAGACCTTTATGTGTTATAGGTAATGACGAGTCCGATGTCGATGGACTCAGGACTAGGTAGCGGCTGGTGGCGGTGACTCCACGGGCTTTTGAGGGCGGGAAAGGTACATGGATGCGACCTGTGGAGCGACTTAGTATATTAGATTTTCTTTTGGGGCTTCGGCCCACGTGTATAGACCGTATATAGTAAAACATTATTCTTTTGACATGTATAATATAATTATGTTTTATTTTAAAAGTTTTCGTAAATTGGGCTTTTCGCGTCTTTTGTTGCGCAAATCCGCCAAACTTATCAAAAAGGAAATTAGGGTCGTTACAACTCATGCGCCAGTGGGCTAGATGTGGCGACTTCTACTCGGACGTTGAACAAATCAACGTTTGAACCTAAGGGTTAAGCTCGACTTGTCGTGACGAGGGAGGCATATAGGGAGGGTATGGGTGACGTAGCAGGTTCTTCGTGTGTTTGTTTTTGTCTCTGCTCGCGTGGGGCGCCCATTTTTTCGTATCCGATATGTTTTTCATCCTCAGATTCAGTGGCTTCTGAGGATTCCCTGGCCGTTTCACTCACTGGACCCTGACTTTCTTTCAGGGGTGCTTCTGGGTTGGGCTCGACTGGGTCTGTTGATTTCCAGAGGATACTTGACCACGGCATCGTCTGTTTGATCGGCATTGGTTGATTATTGCTGGTGCTGTTCTTCGCCTTGTGGAAATTCAGGGATTTCGGCACAGGTACGGGGTAGCTCTTCACACTTGGAAGGCGGGGAATGTCTTGGTGGTCGTTCATCCTTTCGAGGTTGCCCTAGAACTGAATGGCGGGGAATTTACAACAATTCTGGGGACCTTCTGAGTTCTGAATGACGAATAGAAACCACCTGATGAATGGGACGACCTGGGGCTTATTTGTTTTGTGCTTGCTATTGACTTGGTCCACCGGGTCGTTCCAGAAGAGTTGAGCGTAGTCGATATTCTTGTTGAAGATTATTCTATGGTAGACCATTAGAACATTGGTGTTGCACCTGTCGAACCCAGTTCGGGTGACATGTGCTTGTTGACAACTCCAAAAAGTGTTCTCCATGGACGTGGAATTCCCCCAAATTGTAGCTTGATAATTTCTGGTGGTCTAGTATGTGTCTGCCTCTCCTGAGGTCTTGAAGCAAGTCGTAATCCAGATGAATAATTATGATATCATTTTCGGGATGGACTGGCTCTCAAAATTCGGGGTCATGATCGATTGTTCTACGAAGATTGTGAGGTTCCAATTACTCGAGGGGGATGAGTTTGTATTATCTGGAAAATAAAGCAGAAATAAAGCCACTCAGATATCAGCCCTTAAGGCTCAGCGACTCTTGAATACGGGTTGCGAGTCTTTCCTAGTGCTCGCTGTAAAAGCAAAGGAATCATCTTCACCAAAACTCGAAGAAGTCCCAATAGTCAATGAGTACCCCGATGTGTTCCCTGATGACCTTCCCGGTTTATCCCCCGATCGAGCAATCGAGTTTACGATCGTGCCTGGGACGGCCCCAATATCTAAAGCCCGTTATTGATTAGCGCCAAACGAATTGCGGGAGCTAAAAGAACAGTTAGAGGAACTTCTCGAGAAGGGATTCATTCAACCAAGCTTCTCACCTTGGGGAGCGCCTGTGTTGTTCGTACGGAAGAAGGACGGATTGATGAGACTGTGCATCGATTATCGTGAACTGAATAAGATCACGATTAAGAAAAAATATCCGTTGCCTAGGATCGATGGCCTGTTTGATCAACTGCAAGGGGCGACGGTAATCTCAAAGATCGACCTGCGTTTTGGATACCACCAACTGAAATTCCGTAAGGAGGACGTACTGATGACAGCATTCAGCACAAGGTACGGCCATTACGAATTCTTGGTCATGCCTTTTGGGCTGACAAATGCATCGGCTGCCTTCATGGACTTAATGAATAAGGTAAATAAGAAATTCTTGGACCGATTCATCATCGTCTTTATAGACGACATTCTCATTTACTCTAAGACAAAGGAGGAACACGAAGAGCATTTGAGAACTGTCCTAGGGATTGTACGGGAGAAACAGTTGTTCGCAAAATTCAAGAAATGCGAATTTTGGTTGGAGAAAGTGGCATTTCTGGGTCACATCGTATCTGGGAACATAGTATCAGTGGACCCTAGCAAGATCGAGGCGATAGAGAATTGGCCACGACCAACCACTCCCACTGAAGTACGGACCTTCCTCGGGCTTGCTGGGTATTATCGAAAATCATCAAAGATTTTTCCAGCATTGCCTCAACACTCACCAACCTGACGAAGAAGAACGTTCCATTCAAGTGGACTGAATCATGTGAGCAAAGCTTTCAGGAACTGAAGAAAAGACTGACGACTGCTCCGGTGTTAACCATACCAAGCGGAAACGGAGGATTCTCAGTCTATAGTGATGCCTCGAAGAATGGCTTGGGATGTGTACTCATGCAGAATGGGAATGTCATTGCGTATGCCTCCCGATAGTTGAAGGAATACGAGAAGAATTATCCTACGCACGATATGGAACTTGCTGCTGTGGTGTTCGCACTAAAAATATGGCGACACTACCTCTATGGAGAAAGGTGTGAGATTTACACAGATCACATAAGCCTAAAATATTTCTTCACACAGAAGGAATTAAAGAGGCAGCGGCGATGGCTCGAACTCGTGAAGGACTACGACTGCGTAATCAACTACCACCCGGGTAAAGCCAACGTAGTCGCAGACGCACTGAGTCGTAAGGCCGTGAATGTGGAATTGTGCGAGCTCGGAGTGGAAGTACTCAACCATGGGGAAGTCGAAGCGAAAATGGCCGCGTTAACCCTCAAACCAACGCTACTAGATCAGATAGCAAAAGTTCAAAGGACCGGCGAACTATATCTGAAGATTCGAGGAGACAGAATGAAGATGTCCCCTCCGATTTCAAAATCCGAGGGGATGGAAGTTTAAGGTATAGAGATCGACTTTATGTGCCCAACAACGAGGAATTACGCCGAATTGTGATGGTAGAAGCACATGCTACAAACTATTCGGTGCACCCTGGTGCGACGAAAAGATACCGAGATTTACGAAATACTTATTGGTGGCCGAGAATGAAGAAAGACATTGCTGCTTTTGTGAATCAATGTCTGACCTGCCAGCAAGTTAGGCAGAACACCAACGACCGGCGGGAATGTTGCAGCCGTTGACAACCCCCGAGTGGAAATGGGACCACATCACAATGGACTTTGTAGTCGGTCTTCCGAAAACCATAAGGGGACACGATGCCATTTGGGTAATTGTAGATCGGCTAACTAAGTCTGCTCATTTCCTACCAATTAGCGTAACATTCACCATGGAGAGGTATGCTGAACTCTATATCCAAGAGATAGTTCAACTCCATGGGATCCCGATTTCGATCGTTTCAGATCGGGATTCGAGATTTCTGTCCAACTTCTGGATGGGCTTAAAGAAAGCCATGGGAATGAAACTGCCTTTTAGCACGGCCTACCAATCCCAAACGGACGGACAATCTGAAAGAACGATCCAGACACTCGAAACATGTTGTGAGCATGTGTGCTGGACTTTAAAGGAAATTGGAGCAAATACCTTCCGTTAATTGAATTCTCTTACAATAATAATAGCTATCAGGCTACTATCTGGATGGCACCGTATGAAGCACTGTATGGACTTAAATGTCGATCCCCAGTGTTGGGATGAAATCGGTAAGAGAGCGTTGTTAGGTCCCGAAATGATTCGAGAGATGACGGAGGCTGTTGAGAAAATTCGACGAAGGATGCAAGCTGTCCAGAGCCATCAGAAACGCTACGCTGATAAAAGACGAAGGCCATTAGAATTTACGGAAGATGATTGGGTGTTTTTGAAGATATTACCCATGAAAGGCGTGAAGAGATTTGGAAGGAAAGGAAAGATGAGTCCGAGGTATATTGGGCCTTTCAAAATTTTGAAACGAGTCGGCGAAGTTGCATACCAACTAGAACTGTGGCGTCCTTGGAACAAGTCCACGACGTCTTCCACGTGTCAACACTTCGGAAATACGTTGCGGAGCCGAATCACGTGTTAAGACGTGAAGGGCTTCACCAACAGTTGAAACCGGATTTGAGCTACGACGAACAACCAGTTGAGATCTTAATGCGAGAAGTGAAGCGACTCCGGAATAAAGATATTCCGCAAGTCAAAGTGCTAGGGCAAAACCAATCGGTCGAAGAAGCCACGTGGGAGCAAGAGGATGATATGAAGAATCGATACCCCGAGTTGTTCCCGACGACCTAAATTTCGAGGATGAAATTTCTATAAGGGGGAGGATGTAACACCCGTAATTTTAAATACGGGATTAGGACGTAATTAATTTTGTACAAGTTCGAAATTAATGAATTTGATGTTCGAGCGAATCGGGAGTCGAGTAAGAAATTCGGTCCAAATAATCTCCGATCTAAATGGTTGGACCCAAGCTAATAGAATTTAATAACACTTCCCCAAATTATATTAAAGCCCAAGTAGAAATGACTAAGTAATAAAAGAAGGACCCAACTAAAACTTAAAAGGGGCAAGTCAATTTTTGATGTTGGCCCCAAATAACATATTACTTAATAAAAGTAGCCCAAATTAATGGGAATCCAATAATTAATAAATGCTAGAATGACAAGGCCCAAATATATTTTTCTTTCTTTGATCCAAAGAAATTTAAGGATAATATCTTCCCTAAACCAAGGGAACTTACGTGAGAGCCATGCCTCTCACCTCTACTTAGCCTAAAACAATTTCTATTAGAAAAAGGGAAGAAAACGAAAGAGAGAGAAAGGAGAGATAGAAGAAAAGAAAGAAGAAGGAAGGAGCGAAGGAGACGAACGTGAAACAAGAAAATTTTGGCAAAGATCATCACACCCAAATCATTCGATCAAACTTAAGGAAGTGAGGTAGGTGGATTCTCACCTACAACACATAATGTATGTTCAAGGTTTCGAACTTGGGTGTTTTCGGCCATCTAAGTTTGAAATGATGAACTTTCGATTTTACGAATTTGACGTTCGATATTTGCTTGGTGCTATGTGTTATGTTCGAACCCAAATATATGAGTTTTGGAGTGAATATACATCTGTTGCATGTTTATACGCTTAGGAAATAATTTGGGGATAGGAATAAGTTCGATAGGCTACAATCGGCCGAGTGTGTTTCTCAAATCGGAGATGTTGAATTTTAGTGACCTTTGTGGGCATTTCGGGCGATTTAGGGTATATTGAATTTTAGAAGGTTATATTTACTACTTTCGTGCGATTTGATAAGAATTATAGCACTGTCGGCCGATTTATGAATTCGCCGAGTGTTGCAAGATCGGGTAAATTGAGTAAATTTCAAATCGGGCGAATGCCCTTTCTCCAAAATCGGGCGAACCTAGTAGAAAGAGGAATCGGGTAAAAATGAAATCGCTGAGCTGTCTTCACAAAATCGGACGATTCTAGTCAAATTCAAATAGGGCGAATGCCCTTTCTCCAAATCGAGCTATTCTAACCAAATTCAAATCGGGCGAATGCGCTTTCCCCAAATCGGGCGATTCTAGCCAAATTCAAATCGGGCGAATTCCTCTCAATGACCACAAATCGCCGAGCTCAAATCCGGGCGAGTTTTCCCCTTACAAATAGAATTCGAGCAAATTCCTTTCCTTGACTAATTAGACGCATTGTCTCAGAATTAAAACTTAGTTGGGCTTTAGTTCAATTTAGGCCCATTTCTTCACTTAGTCCATTTTGGGCAATAGAGCTAGCAGACTTTTGAACTTCAAGGCGACACGAACAATAGTCATAATTGTTATGTTATTGTATTTTGTATGCATTGCACATCACGGCATGGCACGACATTTTGGGAGATGATGTTAGACACGCAGGCCACCTAATGGGAGACAGACGTGATCGATCTGTCTACTCGGGTGTGAGTAGCCCGAGGTGCAAACCACCTATTATTTGCTCAGGAGCGGGAGACAGACGTGATCGATCTGTCTACTCGGCTGTGAGCAGCCCGAGGTGCAAACCGCCGGATATATAATGCTCAGGACAGCAGACAGACATGATCGATCTGTCTACGCGGGGAGAGCGTGGTAGCGCAACCCGGGGTGCAAACCGTCGGATGGGATTTTGGTTTTGGTGCGGAGCGACCTGGTAGGAGGCCATTGGCGTGATCATTCAGTACACTACCAACATAGGCTGCTGCGAGTCTTGGGAGTAGCTACCCAGTACTCTATTGCGCGGTGGTGCGGAGTCTAGCCTAGGGCCCTGATATTGAGATAGAGTAGGGTGTGGAAACGAGCGTGCATTGCATTATATCATGCGGTGAGGTGTCATGATTGGGATTGAGTGCACGCCGCATTTGCATGAATTCACCTACTGAGCGTATCGCTCAGACCTTTATGTGTTGTCGGTAATGACGAGTACGACGTCGATGGACGTCAGGACTAGGTAGCGGCTGGTGGCGGTGACTCCACGAGCTTTTGAGGGCGGGAACGGTACATGGATGCGACCTGTGGAGCGACTTAGTATATTAGATTTTCTTTTGGGGCTTCGGCCCGTGTATAGACCGTATATAGTAAAACATTATTCTTTTGACATGTATAAAATAATTACGTTTTATTTTAAAAGTTTTCGTAAATTGGGCTTTCCGCGTCTTTTGTTGCGGAAATCCGCCAAACATATCACTTAGGAAATTAGGGTCGTTACAACTCATGCGCCATTGGGCGAGATGTGGCGACTTCTACTCGGACGTTGAACAAATCAACGTCTGAATCTAAGGGTTAAGCTCGACTTGTCGTGACGAGGGAGGCGTATAGGGAGGGTACGAGCGACGTAGCAGGTTCTTCGTGTGTTCGTTTTTGTCTCTGCTCGCGTGGGGCGCCTGTTTTGTCGTATCTGATATGTTTTTCATCCTCAGATTCAGTGGCTTCTGAGGATTCCCTGGCCGTTTCACTCACTGGACCCTGACTTTCTTTCAGGGGTGCTTCTGGGTTGGGCTCGACTGGGTCTGTTGATTTCCAGAGGATACTTGACCACGGCATCGTCTGTTTGATCGGCATTGGTTGATTATTGCTGGTGCCGTCCTTTGCCTTGTGGAAATTCAGGGATTTCGGCGCCGGTACGAGGTAGCTCTTCACACTTGGAAGGCGGGGAATGTCTTGGTGGTCGTTCATCCTTTCGAGGTTGCCCTAGAATTGAATGGCGGGGAATGTACAACAATTCTGGGGACCTTCTGAGTTCTTAATGACGAATAGAAACCACCTGATGAATGGGACGACCTGGGGCTTATTTGTTTTGTGCTTGCTATTGACTTGGTCCACCGGGTCGTTCCAGAAGAGTTGAGCGTAGTCGATATTCTTGTTGAAGATTATTCTATGGTAGACCATTAGAACATTGGTGTTGCACCTGTCGAACCCAGTTCGGGTGACATGTGCTTGTTGACAACTCCAAAAAGTGTTCTCCATGGACGTGGAATTCCCCCAAATTGTAGCTTGATAATTTCTGGTGGTCTAGTATGTGTCCGACTCTCCTGAGGTCTTGAAGCAAGTCGTTTTCTGAGTGGAATGGTTCATAGTTTGGCAGAAATGGAATTTGAAGGGCACGTCCTAGGATTTGTCTTTGTAAGGATCACGTTACTTTTAGCCTTGAGTTTGAAACTCATCTAGCGTTCATCCTTTCGAGGTGCCCCAGAATTGTTGTATTGTCGCATTATATGTTGCAGATGGGATATTCGAATGCAATGATTGATCCAAAATTTTCTAAGTATTGAAAGGAGTTGTGATGGAATCCAAGACATGAGTTCGAAAGATCACATGACACAAGAAGAAAACATCCGAGACATTATTCCACTGAATGCGCTCGAAGGGATGGCCGGCCTATTGACTAGATTAAGGAAGAAGAGGATGAATGAGGCCTTGTGCAAACTCATAATAGAAGCCCAAGATAATGAGTGATCGACACGTGGTGTGTCAATGAAAAGTGCGACAAGTAATAATTAAAACGAATACTAAATTACTGTCACCGATGTGCGATAGGCAGTGGACCTATCGTTTGTAGTGTAGTAAAATGAGTAAACGAGTATCGAACACGAGGAATAAATCAAGTACTAGTAATGACCTATCGACTCGATATTTAACCTAAATAAAATACGCAAATTGTTTGACGACTTAACCTAACAGATCGCTCCTAATCAACTAGAAATTCAAGGAACACGCTTAGAACTGATATGAAGTTTCAGATGATAAAGATGTGCTCGGGATTCGAATCCCGCTAGGTGTGATCGCTTAAGACAATGAAATATCGTGCCTACGTGATTCTTGACTAAATCGCAGTAATTTTTCTACCCACTCGCGAATTCGCTGTCGCCCTAAACGCTCGTGGGGATCTAAAATTCAGTAATTACTAATAGAGAGGATCGAGTATTTGCTTTCGCCCTATACTCGAATCCTATCTTCTACGAACGGCCTAATCGTTGTTTAGCTGTCGCCCTAAACGATTTTCCACACATTCACTTTAACACATAGACATATTAAAGCGAAGAAGCAATTTCATAGAACAATAAATAGTCAGAATACGCAAATCACGATAAACATGTCTTAAGTACGACTAATCCTAGCGTTCATCTAATCCCAAACACAAAAGGGATTTAGCTACGCATGATAGACGAGAAAACAACGAAAGAAATAAAGGATAAAGGCGTAGAATTCATGTTCTTGATATATGGATGATCTGCGATGGGAGCGTTGAAGATTCTTCGTTCTTCGTTAAATTGGGCGTGATTTCGTCGATGATCCGTCTCTTGCCCTCCGGGATGCAAATCTGCGTTCTTTTGTGCTAATTTCGTCTCTATAGTGATTAGGGTTAATCTCTGGTAAGTTCCCCTTTCTGGGTCGAATTTGGGCTTTTTATAGTGAAATTCGACACTGTCACGGCCTGGGACAAGATAGGTCACGGCCGTGACACTCTCTGGGCAAAAATTGGGCTCACTGCCGCTCGTCACGGCCTGGTGCAGTAGAGTCACGGCCGTGACCCTCTCAACAGCTTTGCGGCAGTTTCGTATTTCTCTCGGATGGAGGGGCCTCTTTACCATATCTGTACAGATGTCCAATTGATCTGAAATTTTAATCATAGATAGAAGACTTGCCAATCTTCATTTTGACCAAAGGGATTCTCAATCCGAGGTCTAAATTGATAGATATGAATTTTCTAATCTTGTTGCTGCTATGGGTCACGGCCTGGTGCAATAAGTGTCACGGCCGTGACCATCTTCATTGCAACTCTCTGCCCAACGTCACGGCCTAGTGCACCACGTGTCACGGCCGTGACCTTCACCAGTTTTCATCGTCTTCGCGCCGTTTTGCCTCGTTTTCGCTTCTTTTCGCCCAAAACTCGTCCTAGAGCCTTATAATACCAAAATAAGTAGAAATGGGGTTAATAAGTGCATAAAATGACTTCGAAAACTCTATTATGAGCCAATTAACTAGTACGATAAACGTCCTACAATACGTTTATCAATGAGGCTAATTCACATAAATACAGGCCTAAAGCTATCAACTATTAGATGTGACCAATTTCGGTTGTTGACTCGTGGTGGAGTCTGGGGTAGTATTAGTGCACCTGACAATTGTATTATTGTCTAGACCACTTTCATATGAGCTTTGAGAGTGTTTGTTTGGCGGGAGGCGAGTTGGTAGAGTTAGCTCAGGGAGATCGCTACCAGCGTGGGCATCGCCGGGGCAAGGAGACGTCTCGGAAAGTTTAGACCTGTGAGACAGCTTATATGCTACCCGAGAATCGATCTCCTGACCCCTTCCTTAAGTGGTTACGCGAGGTGCCCAGTCTAGCCTGGGGGCCCTGTGGTTGAGATGAGATCTAATGGTAGGATGAGCGTGCATTACACGGTGAGGTGAGACTACTTTCATATGAGATATGAAAGTGTCGGTATCGGGGTCGAGTGCACGTTGCATATCATGCATTTTATTTCACCTAATGGGCAAATCGCTCAGCGTTTACGTGTTGTAGGTACTGAGTCCGACGTCGAGGTACGTCGCGACTAAGGCAGGCTTGTGGCGGTGACTCCACGGACTTTTGAGGGCGAGGCGGTACATGGATGAAGACCTGTGGAGCGGCGTTAGGGATTTTGTTGTTTTGACTTTTGGGGAACGGCCGATATATAGAATCGACTGTGTAAAGTATTATTTTTGTCGTAATGTATTTATTTTAGGAAAAAGTTTTTGTTAGACGTGCCTTACGCGGCTTACGTTGCGGATATCCGCCACTAATCCTAATTAGAAAATGAGGGTCGTCACACCGATTATTAATGCTCATGCGGAAATCAATGTTTATGCATCGTGAGCCATCGAGTTCCGAGGATAAAAATCCTCACAAAGTAAAAGGAGAAAACAATAAGAGTGGTCCAATCGGGGTTCTATCGAGTAAAGAAGAGTCGATCGACATAAATGATATGAGAATAAAACTCATGTACCTGAAAATCTTATAATAATGATAATGAAGAGATCTCGTTTAAAATCTTCGAGCAGGAGCTCGCTTCTTCCCTTGCGGAAGATTTTATTACCCTTTATTGGCCTCGTCCTTTTTAATGGGGCTTTTTATCCTTTTGGGGGCTTTGCATTCTTTTTAAATCACATGTACACTATTGAAAAATTTCATTTCATGGTGATCGCGAGGAGTTCCTTTGGATATTTGACGTTTTTCGAGAAATTAAAGATCCAATCCAAGCGGCACATTCTCCAACCAACACGTAGCTACTCATTGGTGTTCATTATTCTTTCGGTAAAAATCGCATAGTAGAAGTTCACGTTCTTATTGTCGAATATGCGTGTGGTCTTGTGCTTGTGATTAGATTTGATGTTTTGCTTGGTTGTTTGCTCAGGTGGTCCTTTATGTTTACCGATTTGTTCACTGTTGTTGAAAAATCTCTAAAATTGCTTAATTTATGTGCTTAACTTTTTGATAAATGAGATAGCAATATACCGTTGGTATAATAAAAAATGAAAAATTAAGTTGAATTAGTGCGTAATTATTTCCACTTTACGTTCCATTAGTTAAAGATTTAACACTAGTATCAAAAGAAAACCCCTCAAAAACCCTATCTTTGTTGTCTGCGAAGACCGGCCCACACAATCCACCATCGAACAGCTTCGCCGTCACAGCTCCAGCCCTCCGCCGTGCTCCTTTCGATCACCTTCACCACAGTCGGTGCCGCAATTTCGCGCCCAATCCCGCTCCTCCATTAGCGCTTAATGCCCTTTCGTCTCGAATAGCCCGGTGAGTGGCTGAAAAGCCGGGTTAAGAGAGAATTAGGTAACAAGAGTTGAAGATTTCGTCGCTTTGGTAAAAATTGTTTCATGTGTTGTCTACTTGTGGAATTCCCCCTTTTACTGAGTTTTTTCTCAAGGCGCTGCTTAACGCCAATTACAAGTTAGTTTGTGGCGTTTGTGATGCACGGGAGTTCTGGAATTTTGTAAAAGAACACCGCTTTTGTGGGTTTGATGGGATTTGTTCAGCACACGCTAATAGCCTCTGCATCTTCTTCTTGTTGCTGCCGTCGATTAAGCATGGTTTGTTCTTATTTTCTTCCTGACTAATAAACATACTTGCCTTTCTTTTTGTCCCATTTCTAAAGTACTTGTGTTGCTCGCCCTATATTGTACTGAAGAAGTGTTTCGGGAAACAATATTGGTGCTACGAAAAATAATTCAGTGTGTCTCATATTTTCTCGTGATGCCTGTTATTATTTTTGTTACGAATGTCCTTCTTAATGAAGTCTTAAGCTTTTTAGTCTCAGCTTATTATGTACATTTATGATAGGTGTGTTCGGTAGAAAAAAGTGCATTTTTAACAATGTCTCCCTATATAAGATTTGTTGTTCAGTCCTTTTGCCATCGAAAGAAAATTGCTAATTCAGTGTTATTTCGAAGTATTTGCTTTACCCCTGTGGCTTAATACTTATATGTAATGGGATTTTGCTGTAAAACTGTCCTTTTACTGTGGTAAATGGAAAACTCCTACCAAAAAAAAAAAGGATTTGTTGTCTCTAATATGATGGTGCTTTCTTTGGTTTCAAGGGTTCTAAACTTCCTTTGCTGCAAAATGATGGTCATTTTATCTTCTCAGATCTGTTATTTGATGTTGATTATTTATTTCAATAATTATTTGTAGTTGCAGAATCGGGTGTTGCCAAGGAGTTCGTCTGTCTCTACAACTTGGTCATCATCTTCGAATGTTGATCAATTAAAAAATTTTCCCCTTAGAGTTGGAGTAACCTTTCCGCTCACTAGCATTCGGCCAAAAGTTCTTAGAACCTCAAGAGATAAGAAGACTCCTACCTTAAAAACTTATGGAGATGCTCGTGGCTTCTTGTCTGACTTTGGCAATAGGTCATATTTCGGACACGGGTTATCTTCCATAACTCAACTTCCCATGAATATTGCCAGTTATTGGTCAGCCGGTGGACAAACCTCAAACTTTCCGGATCCCTTTGTCAGATATTTCTCGCAGATCCCGAGAGCTGGGACTCGTAGTTCAATTGTTAAAACGGAGGGCAATAACAGTTATCCATTTAAGAGTTTCAACAAGCGTAAATGGCCAAAAGCATTTGCTCATAAAAAGAATGCAACAACATCCAATTTGGATTCCACGAGCGATGCAGTTCCTGGAGATGTCAATTTGTCTACCACAAAGGACAGCAAAGTTCCTGAAATTAGTGAGACGAGCAAAAGAGAACAAACAAAGGGAAAACAGAAACCGAAGCAACAATCTAGAAGCAAGAAAAAACAACCGGACAAATTATCTGATGATGCCGAACTTGCTGAACAACCGATGAAATCTGGAAAAAGTTCTCCATCGATCAAGGCCACAAAGAAGCCAACCAAACAGTCACCCAAACCAGTATGGATTTTTACTTCAACGCTGTCATTTATCATCTTTCTGCATATCCATTATCATTTTGTGTTTTCCTCACGTTTATACTTGTGTAATCTCTTGTGTCATCAGACAATCTCATTATTGATATTAATTAATCTGTCAGATCAATTCTTCCTCAAATACTACAGCAGAAGCGATGGATGAAAAGAGTTCAACAAAGAAGTCGACTAAAAGCTCCAATAAAAAGGGAAAAACTGCTAAGGAAGCATCGCCTGTTCCTAATTCAGGTGAGAAGCTTGTGTTACCTATCAGTGGTAAGGCATCTCAGAGCCAAAGTTCAAGCTTGGTTGACAAAAGTAAGTCAAAAGCTCAAAGGACATGGCCTCAACTTTATCCACCAACTAGTAAATCTGTTTTGGTGGTTGAATCTATGACAAAGGCTAAAGTAATTCAAGTATATCTTGGAGAAATGTTTGAGGTCCTACCCAGTTATGGCCATGTCCGGGATTTGGCTGCACGATCGGGATCCGTGAGACCAGATGATGACTTCAGTATGGTCTGGGAAGTCCCGTCCGCAGCTTGGTCTCATCTTAAGAGTATAAAGGTTGCACTAAGCGGGTATGTCGCTTTTCCAATATCTTCATACGTCAACCGTATTTATTTTGACTCTTTATTTGAGCTGTTTAATTGGTTGGTTTGATCCCTATACTAATTGGTGTTACAGTTAAGTGCAGTGGTCTCTTGTATGTATATAATGACCCTAGTTGGTTATATTTGAGGCTTTCACCTTACAACAATTGGTCTTATGGGAGTTTCATCTTGCATCATATACATAGGGAAGCGAATTGGTATAGTTTCAGAATTCAGATGTAGGAGCCATGTTGATTTGGACTTGTGCTGTCTGAAATCTGGCATAATATTCTAAATCTGGGTTTTTGTGGATGCACTTTACGATATTTTTTTCTACTTTTTTGCCCTATTATTCTCTTGCAAATCCTGGTTTTGTGTTTTTCCTCATTCTTTTTTTCTCGTTCTTCAGAGCAAAAAATCTTATCCTTGCCTCAGACCCTGACCGGGAAGGAGAGGCCATTGCGTGGCACATCATCGAGATGCTACATCAGCAGGATGCTTTGCATGAAGATATTACTGTTGCAAGAGTTGTTTTTAATGAGATAACCGAATCATCTATTAAAAGTGCACTAGAAGCACCTCGTGAAATAGACTCTGATTTGGTGCATGCTTATCTTGCAAGGCGTGCTCTTGATTACTTGATTGGGTTCAATGTTTCTCCTCTTTTATGGAGGAAATTACCGGGCTGCCAATCTGCTGGTCGAGTCCAGTCAGCTGCATTGGCTCTAATATGTGACCGGGAAAAGGAAATTGATGAATTTAGAGCTCAAGAGTATTGGACAGTCAACGCTCAGTTCCACAGAAACAATATCAGTTCGTCTAACCGCATCAACATATCATCCCATCTGACCCATTTTGATTCCAAGAAGCTGAACCAACTCTCTATCAGCTCAAGTGAAGAGGCGAAGCAGATTGAAGAAAAGTCAAGAACAACCAAGTTTGAGGTCATAGGCTCTAAAACCAGTAAAGTTCGTAGAAACCCGCCCGCACCATATATTACATCGACTCTGCAGCAAGATGCTGCGAACAAACTGAACTTCACAGCATCCTATACAATGAAAGTCGCACAAAAGCTGTACGAGGGAGTGGAATTGTCCAATGGGAAAGCTACTGGGCTAATAACTTACATGAGAACTGATGGATTGCATTTATCAGGCGAAGCTGCCAAGGGTATACAAGCTTTTGTGACAGAAAGATATGGCCCAAATTTTGTATCGGATACTACGAGGAAATATTTCAAGAAAGTTAAAAATGCTCAAGAGGCCCATGAGGCCATTAGGCCCACTGACATTCGTAGACTACCATCTACACTTGCGGGAATACTCGATGAAGACTCCATGAAATTATATATGCTGATATGGTCTCGTGCTGTCGCCTGCCAAATGGAACCCGCTTTCATTAAGCAGATACAAATCGATATTGGGGGTTCTAACCTGTCCACTATGTTCCATTCGACGTGTTCGAATATAGAATTCCTTGGCTTTAAGGCAGTTAATGAGGACAGAGAAACCATTGGCATCAGAAACAGTGAAAATGAAGAGATTGATAGACGAGAACTATTTGAGTTTTTAAGCAGTTTGAAATGCGGTGAGCAACTGTCCTTGATTAAGGTTGAATCTGAGCAACACTTCACACAGCCTCCACCACGTTACACTGAGGGTTCTCTTGTTAAAAAGCTCGAGGAACTTGGCATAGGGAGGCCTTCGACTTATGCAACCACCATAAAGACGCTCAAAGATAGGAATTACATAACGGTGAAAAGCAGAACGCTCTATCCTGAGTTTCGTGGCCGCATGGTTTCGGCTTTCCTCTCGCACTATTTCTCTGAGGTGACTGATTACAGTTTTACTGCTGACATGGAGACTGAGCTTGATAATGTCTCTGGTGGTATGACTGAGTGGAAAGGCCTTTTGAAAGATTACTGGGGTAGGTTTAGTCAGTATTGCAAACAAGCTGGTAACGTTGACATACGTCAGGTGGAAAAGATGTTAGAGAAAACATTCGGTCACTTTTTATTTTCGAGCCTTCGTGATGGAAATAGAACGTGCCCGAGTTGTATGGAGGGGACATTGGTTTTCAAGGTTAGTAGGTTTGGTGCTGGGTACTTTATCGGCTGTGATCAACACCCCAAGTGCAAGTAAGTTTGTTTTCTTTCTTTTTTTCAGCATGCATGTCAAGAAACAAAGATAATTTCTTGCTGTGCAACTGTGTTACAGGTATATTGCTAAAACCCTGTATGGTGAGGAAGATGATGATAATAACACTTCTGAGAACCAAAAGAGCAATATTCAGGAGCCCAAGCAGCTTGGTCTCAATCCGGGAACTGATGAGAAGGTTTTATAGCTATTCCCCAATCAATGTTTATTATTGCCTGTAAATTACCTTGTATTCTCTCCGTATATTAGGTGCTTTTGAAGTGTGGGCCATACGGATACTATGTGCAACTTGGTGAAGACAGAAAAGGATACCTACCCAAGCGAGCTTCCGTATCTAATGTATATCTGCATATCTGCATTTTGATAGACGAATCTCTCTCTCTCTCTCTCTCTCTCTCTGTGTGTGTGTGTATAATTTCATTATCTTTCTGCCAAACATATATACTTACTTTGTCTCCATATGAAGATCAAGGATGTGGACTCCATCACATTGGAACAAGCACTTGAGCTGCTGAAATATCCAGTGATACTGGTTCGTAAAAGAAACTTTCCATGCCATTGTGTTTTCTTTCTCATATATTCCGTTGCAATATAATCAGACGTCGCTATTGTAATCCAGGGAAACCACCCTGACGATGGCCAACCAGTGGTGTTGAAGCTTGCAAAGGTTGGATTTTCCATTAGGCACAGACGTACCATAGCTTCTCTTCCCAAGGCAAGACTCGTTTTCTTTCAACATCTTATAAGTGATAACATTACAGAATTTGACTGAACGATTGGTTTGTTAAAGCAGAATTTGAAGCCAAATGAGATAACGATAGAGAAGGCTTTGGAACTGCTAAAGGGTAAAGACGTAAGGAGATGTGGTCGGCCAAAACGCACCAAACCACCACAGGTCGAAGAAGAAGAGCCACTTGAGGCTGCTATGTAAGTAAAGCCAGAAAGAAAGAAAGCAAGCAATAAAAGCAAAAGCTACTACACGTGAGTTCTGTGTTTGTATATATCAATTCCCATTTCTGTGCATCTTATATTATTTTCCGAAAGTCCTCAAGGACCAATTTCATCACCACCCATCGAATAGGAACAATTGTAGAATATAACAGGGTTAGTGTTTATCCTCGACTTCATTTTCGGTCAATTGGCAAACTCTTCGTATTTTGTATTTATTATGCTAGAGGACTTGAACAAAGTGATGTCCCTTTTGATAAATTGATGATGCGTTAGGGTATTTGGCTCATGGGAATTAATTACATGGTTCCTTTACAAGTTAACAATAAGCTTCTCTTAAGACTGTACCGCATAAGCTTTGATGTTCAGCTCCAATTGCAATCTCGAGTTTGATAAAGAAAAACCATTTCTGGTAAATAAACACAACTTCTGTAAAGGTTTCATCTCAATCATTGTTACCGGTTGGTTATGCATGTGTCAACCGTTCTTCAATGTCTTTTACGCGTCGTCGGCACTTCTTCAAGGCTATTTTCAGAACTAAAGCATTTCTTAATCCATCATACGCTTTTCCGTCACACTCCAATTTTCATACGGAACGAGTTCATGATTGTTTACTTGGTTTCTACAAATCCCTAGTTTAAGTAGATGAACTCATAAACAAAGGCTGTCTTGAAGTCGATATGCTTTAATTCTAAGATCATACATGAATATGCCATACGAGACAATTTTTAAAGTCTGTCTGTAGCAAAAATTTCATGCTGAGGAAAACCCCCTAGCTTTGAATCCAACCAAACTTTCTTTCTCAATTTATATATATATATATATATATATATATATATATATATATATATATATATATATATATATATATATATATACCAAATGATGTTTTGATTTGTAGGATTCTTTTCAACTTCTCAAATCTAAATTTGTTAGGGACTTCATTTCTTCTATCTTGCGTAGCTGTCACATGTTGCAAATTTCATTTTGCTTGGTCCCAATTAATGCATAAGAATAAAAGGGAAAATTAACAAACCTCCAACTTGATCTTTTGGTTCCGTAAATTTCTCCACCTTAAATCAGTAATACTTTTATCTTCCTCTGGGCTTTAGCCCGGATCGGCTAGTTCACCGTTTCTAAAACACCGATCAAATCCAAGCAATGCTTGAACTTGAAAACTGAAAGATTATTGGTAAACACATCTACATAATTATCCTTCGTGTTTATAACACCTTATATGCAATGACATCACGACTTAAATTATACTTAACATCAATATGCTTAGTCCTTTCATGATACATCCGATCCTTAGTCAAATGAATCCCACTTTGACTATCAAAATAAATAGTAATAACTCTCAGTTGCTGAGTTAATTCGTTGAAAAACTCCTCTCACCATAAAGCTTATTTGATTGCATCAGTGATGGTCATGTATTCTGCTACAGTAGTAAATAACGCCACTACATGTTGTTGAGTAACTTTCGAGGTAACTTCACAACCTCTAATAGAAAATACATACATGTAAGAGATCGTTGTTTATCGATATCATCGACGTATCGGCGTAGTGTGAATCAACGAAGCCAACCAGAATATCATTGTTTTGCCAAACTCTAAACAGGCACTTAGACTACCCTAAAAATATATGAAGATCCACTTCACTATTGAAAGTGTTCTGTCCTTGAAATAGCCATACACCTGCTAACAACGCTAATAGCTTGTGAAATATCAGGACATTTGCATACATAGTACTGCCGATTACATTAAAGCAAGGCATCTGAAAAATCTTTGTTGATCTCGAGCTCCAGCTCGTTCTGTATGGTATCCTCCTTCCTATTATTAGAAGATTCTTTGCAAGATATATTTGGCAAAAGTAACATCTCTGCTAATTACAAAATTGGATGACTTGGGCCAGGATTATATAGTTTATATTCTTTCACCCTAAAGCGTAACAAAACAAATGCACCTCTTAGCTCTAGGCTATAACGTTTACGTGCATATAAACTGCCACCAATATTAAATTGGAGTAATCCTTAGGAGTACCTAACCATGCTTCCTCATGAATATTGAAATTGATCGGAAACACGGTGAGCAGTTGACAATATAACATGCTACTACGATAGCTTCAGCCCAAAAGTCATTTGTCACACCAACATGATAACACACTAAGCTCACTCTAAAAGCATATGGTTCATGCACACGACACCAGTGTTAGGGATGAGCACTTGGAATGTCATTCGAGGATGAAACGAATATGGCACGTATTTAATCGATGTATTATTTGCTGTGTATATGAATATTGTATTTGAATACTTATTTATGGAATAAATAGTTTGTAATACCCGTAAAATTTAATACGGGGTTATCAATATAATTTAACGGAGTGAATATCTAAATTAGAAATTTGCTAGGTATTAATCCGAAAAGATTAGATAGGTAAGTAGAATAGTTTGGGCTTCAAAATAAATCTTGAGCGAAAAAAGCTAAAGTTTTAGTGGGATATGCCTTAGGGTGAAGCAAAGTTTTCGATGGTATAGATATAACTAGAGAAGTAGTAAGTTGTCGTGGAAGAACTATTTAGTTTTCGATGCTATAAATACACACAATTAGATTAGATATAGTATGTCTATATACAAGCGTAATATGCATAAAATAATATTAACCTATTAGAAAAGTTAAAGTACACATGGTAATCAATTAGTGTTGATGAGTATGACTCATATCACATTTCTTATTCAGAAAGGAATGCTCATGTTTGACTAACGTGGCTATCTACAAGTCATTGGATAAAATCCTCAATTGGAAAGAAAAGAGCGAGGAACGATAATAAAAACTAGGAAAATGAGAGAGATTTCAGTAAGCATAAAAATCTTAATTAGTTCAAAGGAGTCGAAGTGACGAAGGTAAAAGGATCCTGTTTTCTTTCACAACTTACGTGTACTTAATATATATATATATATATATATATATATAATATTTATATGTTTCATTAATTAGCGTGATTTAGGTGGTGTTAAAGAATTTATGTGACCTTAGTATATGGTTAGAATAAATCATGTGATCTTTCCATGACTTAATATGTTGGAATGAATCTCCTGAGTTTTTATTTAACATTGTTAAAGCACGTTGATATGTACGGAGGTAGTTTTCGATATTAGAACAGTAATTAAAACCTCTAAAGACTTGTAGGATGGACTGTTTTTGGGATAAAAATTATTTTAGTTATACGAGTAGCTTCGTGGATTTGAGATAAAGCTTGATATATATTTATATACTTATCTATGATTTAATGTTTTGATACCCTAGGAGGTGATAACCTTAGTTTTTGGCATTAGAGGAATGATTAGTTGAAGTTTTCGTCATTTTAAGATTGATATCACAAGTGTTAAGCTTGCATGAACGTTTTCGTTGTTTCATATTTAGACAAATGTTTTCAGTATTATCATTATAAAGTTTTTGGCATTTATATTAAGAAGTCTTCAATATTCATTATCAAATTTTGGTGCTCCGCTAAGTTTTCGGCACGAGAGCTATATTATTGAAATGATTTCGACATGCTCAGTACGAAAATTCTCGATATTATTACGTTAGAGATTATTTTTAGCGTAAAGAGTTTTCGGCTCTAATGAGAAATGTTTTCGGCATTTTTGAAGATTTCGGCATTTTAGGATTTTTGGTATATCTAGGGTTTTCGATATTTATTTAGGGTTATTCTAGATATACCTGACTGACTTAGCATGTATATTTATGTGATAATATTTTCATGCTCAGGGGTTCGACACGTTAGGGAACTCACCAGACATTTAAACTGATTTTTATCTGGAGGACAGATAGGTAAAATCCACCTACGACACGTAAACAATTATGTGATACGTATGTGCTTACCTGACTTACGTGGTTTACATGTGCTAATATGATCCGTATGTGCATTCGGTGAATTATGTGATTTGATAAATTACGCATTTTACATGTATTAAATATTTTGTACATTATAAATATGTTTTGAACACTACACTTGCATACCACGTCAGCGCGAGGAAGTTGGGTACCGTGTGGAATGGTAACGTATGGGGTGTCATCGAGGTGAGAGGATTGACGGTGGTAACTGTAGAATACCATTTGTAATTGTGCTTGATTCATTAGTTGTCCTTGTAATTAGGGGCATTTTGTATAGTAGTCCTTAGATTAGGACTAGTTTGATATTTATACCAAGTTTGTTTGGTATAAATACATGTAAATCAATTGAGCTGAATAGAGAAAGTTTAGAGAATTGATCTGAAGGGCTTGCAATTCGATTTATAGAGAGAGAAACAATAGTAACTTTCTCACTCTACTCGAATTCTCTCTCTTTTTCTTCATTTGAGTTTTTCGATCGAATTTAATTGTTTATCTAAACGATCGAATTACTATGAATTCTAGCCTAAGATCGTAGAGTTGTTAATCGTAGGACCTAACAATTGGTATCAGAGCAGATTCGTTCTGTTTTGAATCGTAAATTGTTAGAATTGGATCGAAAATCATTTTCTAGATACTGTTCATCGAAGAACAGGTTTGGCGCGAAAACCTTTTTCGATCCAATAGCTTAATTCTGTGCTTAATTGACTTGAATATGGTGTTTCTGTGCTTGTTTAAGTGTTAGATCATCACTGCGATCAGTTCTGTAGCAGTTTGAACTTCGATTTTTAGGATTGAATTGCTTCTGCGTGTTACTGTTTGCGAAGAACATGAAGAACACGTTCTGATTTTGATCAAATTCGATATATTTTGCTTCATAACGTGTTTAATTGCCTGTTCGTGCGTGATTAGTACTTGATTGCGAGCAATTACCTCAAACTTCACTATCTGATTCTTTGTTTTTGCTCGAATTTGTGTTAATCGTATTCTGTGAATTTTTCTCGCTAAGTTTTGCGATCGGATTAGTTTCTCTATCGATAAACTTAGCGCGAGAATTTTTCTCGGTCAGAATACGAAGCCAGCGCTAGAATCGTCATCAGCAGAAACGATTTTAGTTAGAAATATTTCTCGAGCATTATACAGCGAAAAACTTTTTTCGAGAGAGACTTATTTTGACTTTGCATGCGTAAAAACTTTCACTGGAAAAACTTTTTCAGTCACACCTTTAACGTTGGACCTGGCGAAAATCATTTACACGCGAGAAATTTTTCTAGTCAACAAATTTATTTTGAGTTGTCGAGAAACTTACTAACGTACTGTTTCTTTACGATCGAAATAAATTCACGATCAAGAAATTTTTCTCGACCGAATGATTTTGAGCAATTTATCTCGCTCGAAAAATATCACGCTGACAAAATTTCTCGCACGAGAACAGTACTCAGTACATTCTATCTCGACGAAATCAATTTCGATCAAACTTTAAAGATTGAATCGAAAATAATTGTCGATCTAATTTTCGAATCAAATGCTACTAACGAATTTTGTCACTTGTGAAGCACATTACATCATCTTCAACCTTCAAAACAATTAACGAAGACCTTCAACAACTCGACTACAATACAAAAATGGATGCATACTCTCTTGGAAATGACAACCGTCCGCCGATCTTGCAAAGAGGCGAATACACAGTGTGGAGAAGCCGCTTTCTAAATTTCATCGCTCTAAAGGACCAAGCCGAAAATCTACTGAAGTCCCTTGAAGAGGGACCGGCACAGTTCTGGGTTCATGTACCCGGGGACGAAACAGCTACTCCAGCAATTCCAGCTTCTAGGCGACTAAAGGAGCCTAGAGAATACTCTCTGGAGGAAAGAGCTCGAGCTAAGGCTGATCTAGTAGCCATGAATACCCTTACGCAGGGCATCCCCAACGATATATACAGACAAATCGACAGCCTTACATCGGCCAAAGGGATGTGGGATGAGCTGCATAGGATGATACAAAGGACGGAAGTTGGCATAAAAGCAAAGAAGGCGAACATTCTCACTACTTACTACGCATTCAAAAAGCAAAGCCGGAGGAGAGTCTAAACGAGATCTACCAACGATACCTCACTCTTCTCAATGAAATTAGGAAGATAGAAATAACGAAGACAAACATGGAGACAAACATAAGATTTCTATCTTCTCTGCCCACGGAATGGAAGAAAATATCCACTCCAATACGACAAAATAAAGATCTAGAGGAGTTGGATGTCCATGCCGTGTTCGATAATCTTGCTCAGCATGAGGAGGATATCCACGAGATTACCAAAGAGCAGCAAGGCAAACAAACCGATGACACGGTTGCCTTAGTCTCGGAGAAGAGGAGCACAAGATTAATAAAGGATAAGATCGTTAGGCCACCTTCATCATCAGAGTCGGAAGATGAATCGGACTCCGACATCGAGCCGAACATGAAAGCCCTTGGAAAACTGTTAGCTCTCATTGGACAAATGATGAGCAAGAAGTACTTCAAGAAGAAGTCTTCAACCTCAGCCAATAGACTTCGGACTACAAGCTCCAAGAACAAAGAACGTGCTCCGGAGAGTTCCGAGGTCAAGAATCCCAAAGAGACTAACAAATGCTTTAACTGTGGCAAAGCAGGTCACTTCGCCAGAGAGTGCACTCTCCCGAAGAAAAGAGATGCAAACTACTACTCCAGGAAGCTTCAATTGACAAAACAGAAAGAAGCTGGAGTAGCACTCGTGGCCGAACAGGACCAATGGCTCGAGGACACGTCGAGCTCCGAAGAAGAGAACTTAGCCCTCATGGCCCGTCTCAACAACGAATTGGACGCCGAAACATCCACTCGTACGGACGATGACAACGCATCCACGTCTTCAATTGAGGTAGTCATCCTTCCACATTATTGACCATGTTAGAATCATATCAAATGCAATATGCTAACATGAAACGTGAGCAGAAAAGTATAAAGGAAGTAGAGAACGAACTTGAGAGAGCTCAGGAGAAGATAGCTAGTCTCGAACAAGAACTTAGGAGCTCTAGAGCAAAAATAGATGAGCTTACTAAGAGCCTACAGTCTAGAGAGACTAGTCAACCTCAACTAGGACAACAGAGCGAAAAAATTAAGGAATTAGAATAGGCTAGCAAATAAATACAATTGCTTGTGTTAGGTCCTACGATTAACAACTCTACGATCCTAGGCTAGAATTCGTAGTAATTCGATCGTTATGATAAGCAATTGAATTCGATCGAAAAACTCAAATGAAGAACAAGAGAGAGAATTCGAGTAGAGTGAGAAAGTTACTATTGTTTCTCTCTCTAGAAATCGAATTGCAAGCCTTTCGGATCAATTCTAAAAACTTTCTCTATTCAGCTCAATTGATTTACATGTATTTATACCAAACAAACTTGGTATAAATATCAAACTAGTCCTAATCTAAGGACTACTATACAAAACGCCCCTAATTATAAGGACAACTAATGAAACCAAGCACAATTACAAATGATATTCTACAATCTCCCCGTTTGTGCTTGATTGCGTCTCTGCGCCGTTTGTCCTCGTCGGGCATAATACGATCTGCGCAAGCCCAGCGCATGCTCGTAGTTCCTCAGAGTGATCCTAAGCTCCAGTCGCTCCTCGATATCTTCAAGCAATTCCATTAGGAGCGGCTGTTCTCTCACGAACCTGTGGATCCTCAGCATAGTGTCTCTGTTGATTTCTTCCAACCTCTGCTCGATGTTTTTCCTGACGACCTTGAGCGTCCCATCGCAAAACTTATGAATCTCAGTCTTCCGCATCAACCTATTCTTCTTTGCTATTGGATTGTGGTAGGTGACGCCTAGGACTGAGCTGATGTGCACGTGATTGTTGGGAAGCCCTTCGATCTCAGGTCCTTTGTTGAGTGGAGCGGTCATGTTGACCTTCTTCATAATGCTCTCCAGAGCCATCTGAAGGTCGTGTGCAGCATAGTACTTGACTTGGCGCATCATGAACCGGTAGAGCCCTTCGAGGCCTTCTTTCTTGATGAAGCCATGAGGACCTTTGTACTTCTCCACATATAGCTGATAAAGACGGTACACTTCATCGGCGGGGAGGTACGGCAGGTCGCTCTCGCTCAGTTCCTCTCGGGTCCTGTCCACTCGATCGATGATGTAGTGAGGTGTTGGAAGTCCTCCTTTGTCACAGTAGACGCTGAGTAGTTGGCTTATTGGGGAGAGACTCTTATAATGGCTCTTGGCTTGTATCTTAGTCATCCCCAGCCTAACATCAGGTCCTAGTTTGGTCAGCATCCAGAGGTATGTCATCCTCTTCTGCTGATCCCAATGAGAGATCCCTCTCAGCTCGAACTCGTTCGGCTTCTTCACTCTGTCCGGAGATCTCCAAATATTCTCAAGAACTTCTTCGAGGAAGGGAATTTCTATTTGGATGTTTTCCCATTGCGTGTCTATCCGGACGGTCCCTGGCGTTAGCCTTGGAGTGGGAACCGCCTGTTGAGCTATTAACTCTGGTAGTCTTGGGATAACTCGCTCGTAGTCTTCACCTTCCTGAAGCTCGTCGTCTTCTATGATTACGAGATCTATAGACGCTTGTTGTAGAAAGCGCCGAACGTCGTGAAGCCGTTGTCTTTGATGCTCCTCGAGCATGGAGTGGGTCATCCACTATCCTTCGAAGATGTACTTGTCTAGGGCTTCGTGTGGATTGACATCATGTCCAGAGGGTCCCAGTTGGTCTGGAGCGGCTGAGGGAGTGGCTTGGGTAGCTGCTAGAGCTACAAGCATTGCAGCACTTGCTTCTTCTTCCGAAAGCAAGGGGCTTGAGTAGATCGGTGATGTGGACGGAGGCGTGCGTGGTGTGGGTAGTTTGAGTTTGGTGGGTGGTTTGTGTTTGGGTTCGGTGGGTCTGTGTTTGGGTATGGTGGGTTTGTGTTTGGGTTATTAGGGTTTCACCAGCTCCAGCGCTTGTCTGCGTAGCGCCCGAGCCTTGTCCTTGGCCACTTGTTGATGTCCTTGGCCTCTTCTCCCCCTCATGAGGGTCCTGATCGTCAGGATCGTCATGTCTGCGCGGTGAGTGGGAGCTTTGGCCTCGGTAGGTGTCAGTCGGTGGCTCAGGATGGTCCACCAATCGCCTATAGAGGGATTCTTCTTACGGCGATCGGATGGAAAGGCCTATCAGACGGGCGAGGAGAATGTCATGGAGCTCGGTGATGGGGTTTGTGTATGGGTTGATGAGGATGGAGGAAGTGGCTAGAGGGTCGGTGGGTGTGGGTTGTGGAGTTGTGGGGTTGGTTCGTGACGAAGGGCCTTCAGAGGCAGGTGCTTTCCTGGTATCTCTTCGGGATGCCTCGAGTGCTTGGAGTACTCTCTCTGTGATCTTTTCTTCCATTGATGCGGCAGAGAGAGCAGCCTAGAACTGTTCGGTCGTCACGAAGGATGCGGACGCCTCCTGAGATGGACCAGGACGACTGATGTTGCCTGTTATCAACCCTTGAGTAGACACCGACTCTGTGGGTTGGCTCTCAGTCACTTGAGGTTGTGATTGCATGAGACTTCCACCCAATCCTCGAGTCGAATCTAGAGGATTCGTCTCTATGGTGTTAAGGCAGGCTCAGGTTGCGCCTGCGAACCAGACACCACATGAGTTGGTTGCGGCTCAAGATTGAGCGAAGAAGTGCCGGCAACACTTGTCGTTGTGGTCAGCGTGATATCTGGTGCATCGGTGACGGCCGGGAAGAGGGACTCCAGTTGAATACTGAGTCGTCTGGGAGTCCGTCTTATCAGGCTAATCTCCTCATCTGACTCCGTGTCGGATGGTGTAGCTGTGTGAGAAGTGGGATCACGTTCAACATCCTTGGAGCCTGATCCGTCACCAGTGGAAGCGAGCTCTGCCCAATTTCTGTCTCGGGCTGTACTTCTTGTAGATGAACCTCCTCAATGGTTTCTTCGAGCACGCCTACATGTAAGGGCACTTCCACTTGAAGCATTTCTGGTGGAGCCTCTTGTTCCATCTCCGTAGCCACGTCTATCAGCGTATCATCGACGTCGGGCATTATCTCTTCGACCAATGGTGGCTCCTGAGCGACATCATCAATCATCGCGTCCTCAGGGCTTAGCTGTTGTTGTGGTTGAGGAGGGCTCATGTGTACATCTGCCGGGGGCCCTCTAATCATTTCCTCGGTGAGGTGATGTTCCCGGAAGTATCTCTGATATTCAGCTCCTGTGGGGTGCGAGCCGAAGAAGGTTGAGAGGTATGGCCATTGAAGGCTGTGTAAGGTCCACCAGCCTTGGGTTGTGGAAGAATTTGAGCCGGGGCGGCTGATAGTTTCCGCCCGGTGGCAGGCGAGGAATGTTCTGCGCGTATATCTCCATGTGTTGGCGGATGATGACGGAGAACCATCTCGTGTATGGCACGTTCTTGGACCGGTTGTTCTCCTTTTTTCTGATCTGTTCTGTAAGGTCGTTCCAGATCAGCTGGGCGAAATCATAATTTCGCGAGAAAAACACGAGTCCCTGAAAAATCCGGAGGCCGTTGCCCTTGTCGAAGCCGGCGTGCTTCGGCGATAGACACTTGTTCACGATCCCGAACAGTGTCTTCCATGGGTGAGGGATACCGTTGCTCTGAACCTGAGCGAGCTCGGTGAGCGGCGGACGGTAACCCATTTGAAGGAAATCAGCCACCAGTTCTTCATCTGATGGGAGGGGGTCGTAGTTTTGGCTGTGAGGGAGGTCGAGTAGAGCTCTGAACTCGTTCTTGCCCATGCAAATGTGCCTCGTCCCTACAACCGTCGTGAAATGATATCCCACATCCAAGATGATGCTCTTGATCATCCCCCAAAACTGCTGCAAGTAGATCATCGGCACTGATGCCTTCACGGTAAGTCCATGCCATAGGGGATGGCCTTGAAGGATTGATACGATGATGTCGTCTGGACACCGGAAGGTGGCCAGGTCCAGTTGGAAGTTCGTGTCGTGGACATTGAGATATAGGGATTTCTCGTATATGTGATTATATGTTGGATAGCGATCCATCTGAAAAATAAGATATATAAAAGTTTATTAGTTCAATTTTATTTTCAGTCGAAGTATGAATAAATTTCATCAAACTATAGTAATATCGCAAGTAATAGCATGTTCGATGAATTTTGAATTGAAATCATATCGAATACATAGTTTATGCTCAATTTTGAAAAATCGTAATGGCATGATGGTAATTTCGAATGAAGTGTAAATCGCGTGAAAAATAGTTCGAAATTTTTGTTGAATCGTGAAAAAAAGGACACTGTTCATGCCGAGAAAATTTTCGCTCGATAAAATTGTTTCTGAAAATGATTTCCTATGCATTGATTTCAATTGTAATGACTCAGTTCGATTTTTCGATCGAGAAAGTTTTATTCGCAAAGGTCCGCTACAGAGTAAAAGACTTAGTAAAATTTTCTAAGTATTGAAGTTGAAATCGGTACTGTAGTCGGTCTATTTTACGATCGAGAAAAATTCCGTGTAAATTTACGATCGAGAAATTATTTCTCAGGTAAATTTACTATCGAGAATTTTTCTTCGATCAAATAAAATTCTCGATTTGAAATTTGTCGAGCGGTATGTGATTTTCGATTGTATGTAAAATAACTTTCGCTGCGATATAATTTTATCGAGAAATTAGTCAACAAAAGACTAAGTCAATCGTCGAGAAATTTTCCAATCGATTAGATCCCAAGCGGCGAATTTTGCGATCGAAAAATTACGTGTTGAAAGTTAATTTCTCGCTACTAAATTTTTCCAATCGAATTGAAATTGAATCGAAAATTCTATTTTGCGATAGTAAGTTTTACGCTCGATAAAATTTGCATCTAAATTGTCTAATCAGTGGTAAGTTTTTCGCTCACAAAAATTCTAATTAGATTTCTCGATGTTAAAATTTCCGGTCAAAATCTTCTATCTTAGCGACTAAATCAGAATTTTACCGATCGAGAAACTAATTCGACATAAACAGTATCTTAATTAAATCGGAATTCAATTATGACTGTTTGCGATCGACAAAGTTCTTCGATGGCTTTAAACATTCAAATACCCAGTTTCATCAAAAACTCAGATTACAGTCGAAGATGCAGATTTTACGATGATCCATTCTACCAGATTCATAGTGAATATCGAAACTATCTTAAGTGCAGGCATTAAACTCAGAAAACACTCATAATCAAGCCTAAAACACTATGAAATAGTATACGATTTTCTCAGTTTTGAAGAACAGTCGAGAAACTTATATAAATCATGCGAAAAACAACACAATGCAGATGCTAACGAAGTTAATCACACGCAAATGTTAAAAGTATCTCATTTCTACCTTAAACAGACAGTTTGGTGTTGAAAATCGAAAGATTTTTGAGGATTTTAAGCTGTCTGTGAAAGTTTTTCGCTAGAGAGATTTTTTGCGATTAGGGTTGCGTGAGAAAAAGTTTTTCGACTGACAAAAGTTAAACTTTTATTAACTATCATTAAGTTCAATGTTGGGTTTGCGATTGGACGTTTTGCGATTAAATGGATCAGGCCCATCACAATTTGCGCTAGAGAAATTTTTGATTTGAAAATTTCCTCTCAATTCAAATTTTTCGATCGCAAATTATCGCAGCCAATCAAAATTGTTTCCAACACTGTCTACGATCGAGAAACTTATGATCGTGTAGCTAATCTTTTCCTATTAAAGGCTTTCGAAAGGAATAGTATCTAGTTTCTCGATGATGAGTACTTCTAAAATTTCAGATTGACCCCTATTTCAAAATAAAACCCTTTGTAAGACTCCCCCTTAGTATTTAAAATAAATGCAATTAACTCCATGTATTTTCCATGTACTAACGTCTAGCTGCCCTGGCAGAAATTTAAAAATTTGTACCACTTAGAGATAAGCGTTAGTAATAATGGAGTTAATCAACAATTATTTTTGGCAGTTTTATCTTTGAAATATTTGGTCTTGTGTCTAGCTCCTCTCTTTGTAGTGTTGACTTATCGCTTCTTAATTTTGAAAGATCTGAAATACTCAGAGAAAAAAGTCAAAAATATTTGGAGCTAATCTACAAGTCCTATACTTGCTCCCCCTCAAATGATGCACACTAATTGATTAATTATGCAAGCATATGAAATCAATTCAAGTCACGAGCACACAAATTTACCAAGTAAGCATGTGTACATGGTCCCCGAAAACATGTACTTTAGAAATATTGTGTGAGGGTAGAAGCAGTGAAAAATTTATCGCATTTAAACAATTCAGTACCAATGCAATCTATAATTGCATTTAGAATGTGCGATACACTAAAGAAATTCGCATTTATTCAATTCAACGCATATGAAACATAATATTTCATGTCAAAATGTGCGAAATTTTTATTTTTATTTATTTATTTATTATTATGTATATGTATATATATTATTATTATTTTTTAATATGGGGTCTGATTATTTTGCTTCGATCAATCGTCACGCCTAAAATTTTATGAGACATTTGAAAGAAGAAAATGCCGTCAAGTCATGTCGTCAAACTAAAGTCCTAAGTTCATAGACTGGTCCATGTCGACAACTCTCACCAGGTTCGCTCTTGCTCTCAATTAGCTATCTTGGGATTTTTATATTTTTATCACTCAAGTCAACACAAGCAATTTTATGTCAATTTACATGTGATCGAGGCATTTTTAATTATTTCACCTAAGCGAGAGACCATCTATGTGGAATCAAAGGGTTGTAAGGGTTATAATTTGGCTAGGACTTATAACGGAAGGAATTTAAAGGAAAATGAGCTTATCTCTTCACCGTCTTCCAATCCTACGTCCGTCTCTTTTTTTTTCGGCGTCTTTCTTCTTTTCAATCTTTTCTCCCTCTTTTTCTTTTAAGAACTATCCCTTTTTATGTTATGCTCAAGCTGAAGCTCCGCTTCTCCATGAGGCTCTAGGAGATTATCGTAGGCGAAGTTCTTCTTGTTGGTTCTCGGGCCGATACCGTACTCCTCTTCTCTTAATGCCTAGAGAGGTTTCAGAGATTATCTTTTTGGAAAAGTTCACGGTTATGGAATTCGTACCCGAGGCTGCACTCCTCTTCTCGTTTCCCGAGATAAGACCGGATTATCGTTGGAGAAGTTCACTCGTGGTGCTCCTCTTCCAGCCGTTCTGACGAGCGTACGAGATTATCGTTGGAGAAGTTCACAGCAGGATCCATGCCACTTTCTACAAAGTAGTCGGAAGGCCGGTTCCTTTGGTCTGTTTGTTGCGCGTTGAATGCTTTCTTTTGTCATCATCTTACTTTTTCTTTTGTTATCTCCCCCTCCTTTTCTCGTTTGAATAACCATTCGAAGAGTATAGAGTTCGGTTGAAGGTTGAGAATGGGTTTCAAATGAAGAAAAAGGACATCGGAGAAGGCTCAAAGTGGATGACTAAGGGCTATCGTGGGGAAATTAATATAAGGCCGAATGAGGAATATCCTAAACTCCCTTATCATTTTCCTGACGATCTAACGCAGGATGAGTATGAAGCCAAGTGTATCTAGTTAAGACAAGCAAATGATGTGTGACTCACTCGAGAAAAAGATCCGAAGAAAGAAAAATAAAACAAGGCTTGGATCCTCACATTTATTGTGGCTTTGTCTCTAGTGGAGCAACCTAGTGACCTTTAGACACAAGAATGCGACTTAGACTGACAAAATTAAGCAATTAAACCAATCGCACGTCGAGGTAAAATTCTAAGTGACTTTAGATCAAAGCATCCTAAAGTGATTTCGTCATACCCCTTTATATTATATATAGAAATATATATATTATTATTTTATTTATATTTATTTTTATCACGCAAGATAAGAACAAAAGCATAGAAATAGAATAGAGCATGTGATAGCACAGAAGATCAGGTAATGCATATATTACGGAAGATTCAACATGCCTAATTTTCCGACAAGGAATTGAAATCGTTTCTCATCCAATGCCTTGGTGAAAATGTCGGCTAGTTGAAACTCAGTGTTCACAAAGTACATCTCTATCATGCCTTTTTCTACGTGATCTTTGATGAAATGATATCTAATGTCTATGTGTTTTGTGCGTGAATGATGAACAGGATTGCAAGTAATGGCGATTGCACTCTGACTATCACTATATATGGGTATATTATTAGATTGTACCCATAGTCGCGAAGCTGTGTCCGCATCCACAGCATCTGTGAGTAACAGCTGGCGGCAGCTACGTATTCTGCTTCGGCCGTCGAAGTTGACACGCAGTTCTGCTTTTTGGATGACCGGCAAACCAGCTTTTCGCCTAAAAATTGAGCGCTACCGGACGTGCTTTTCTTGTCCATTCGGCAACCTGCATAGTCAGCGTCAGTGTAGCCGATGAGTTTAAAATTCGTACCCTTTGGATACCATAGGCCAAGGGTAGAGGTGCCCTTAAGGTAGCGTAAAATTCTTTTGACCGCGAGCATATGGGATTCTTTGGGATCGGCTTGAAAACGGGCACACAAGCACGTGGCGAACATGATGTCCGGCCGGCTCGAAGTGAGGTAGAGAAGAGATCCAATGATACTGCGATACAGTGTGATGTCGACCGACTTGCCAGAGGGATCGGCATCCAACTTACAGCTTGGTAACATAGGAGTAATGAGAGTCTTGCTCTGGTCTTGATGATTCTTCAGAATATCCTTGATGTATTTTGTCTGACTGATGAAGATTCCATCATAGAGCTGCCTGACTTGGAGTCCTAAGAAAAATTGCATCTCTCCCATGTGACTCATCTCGAATTTGCTCTTCATGAGATCTCCAAACTTCTTGCAGAGCCGAGGATTTGTTGATCCGAAGATGACGTCGTCGACGTATACTTGGACGACCATCAGATCATTGTCATGCCATTTAATGAAGAGGGTTGTGTCTATCGTTCCTCGTATGAATCCAGACTTCACGAGGAAATCACCCAGGACATCGTACCAAGCACGTGGGACTTGTTTTAGTCCATAGAGAGCTTTGTCCAAGCGATAGACATGATCGGGATGTTCTTGATCAACGAAACCTTCCGGCTGAGCGACGTAGACTTCTTCTTTTAACACGCCGTTGAGAAAAGGCAGTTTTAACATCCATCTGATAGACTTTGAAGTCTTTGTGAGCCGCATAAGCCAGCAGGAGGCGGATAGCTTCGATACGAGCAACAGGAGCATAAGTCTCGTCGTAGTCGATGCTTCCTGTTGATTGTATCCCTTAGCAATTAGCCTAGCTTTGTTCCGGATCACTTCACCATCTTTATTTTTCTTATTCTTGAAAACCCATTTAGTTCCGATCACTGTTTTCCCATGTGGACGGGGTACCAAGGTCCATACTTGAAGACGTTCGAATTGATTGATCTCCTCTTGCATTGCAATTGTCCAATCCAGGTCTCGAAGTGCGTCTGCTACTTTGGTAGGCTCGTTTTGGCTCAAGAAGCAACTGAAAAGACTGTGTTGACGACGTGTCCTCACACCAACAAAGGGATCGCCAATTATCTGACCAACCGAGTGGCCTCTCGTCCACTTGCGCTCATGAGGCATGGCTGAAATCGATGCGTCAGCCATCTGTGGATCTAGATTGCCTATAGTCTCAGATTGATCATTTGTCTGAGGAAGTTCCAATACTGCACTTGGATTGATCGTCTCAGATGATACTTCCTCGATGACCACGGTAGGTTCTTCGGTGTTGTGGCAATTCTGAATAGGGTGGGGTAGAGGTGTGAGATGAACTTGGTACGTCGGTCTCGTTTGGTAGATAATTCATTGTTGGTGTAGGCGTGTATGACCGATATACCGGTTCGAAGAGAGAATCCAAGTCGTCTATTGCAAGTCTCGTTGCTTCGTCTGACACTGATCCTGAAGTTGTTGCCATCTTCTGTTGTGCCAACACACCAGTGATTACGGGTTCTGAAATGTTGTCATTAGAAGCCAACGGGTTAGGCACGGGTCTTGGACTGAATTGACCAGAAGCCATTTCTGCCACTTCGTGGAAAGTGACATTATAGCTTTCCTTAATAGTTCGGTTGGACTTGATGTATACTCGGTATGCTTTTGATGTTGAAGAATACCCGAAAAATGTGGCTTCGAATGCTTTAGGGTCGAACTTTGCACGTTGCTCTCGATCGTTCGCCACAAAGCACTTGCACCCGAAGACTTTAAGGAAAGAGATGTTGGGCACTCTATTATTCACAATCTCATACGGAGTCTTGTTGAACCGTTTGTGAACCACCGTCCTATTTTGAGTAAAACAAGCGGTATTGACTGCTTCAGCCCAGAGAAAGTGTGGAAGTCCCGATTGGATCAGCATTGTACGAGCGGCCTCCACTAGTGTTCGATTTTTCCTTTCAACGACCCCGTTTTGTTGAGGTGTTTTGGCGGTGAAAATTGTTGACTTATTCCAAGTTTCTGATAAAACTCACTGAGGTTATTGTTCTTGAACTCAGTGCCATTATCTGTTCGAACAACTTGAATAGTCTGTTGCAGCAGATTTTGAGTTGTGTTCACAAATTGATGATCAAGTCACCAGTCTCATCTTTCGTTCGGAGGAACTTAGTCCACTTGTAGCGAGAATAGTCATCCACAATCACTAGGACATACTTTCTTCCATTGATACTCTAAGTCTGCATCGGACTACAGAGATCCATGTGAATTAGTTCCATTGGTCGAGAAGTAGACGCAATTTGCTTGACGTGATGAGATGCTCGCTTCATTTTTCCTAATTGACATGTCGACAGTGATGCTCCCTTTGTAGTTGCATAGTTGGAAGACCGTGAACCAACTTTTTCGTAGAAAGACGTTGTAGAGCTTTCATATTCAGATGAGACAGTCGTTGACGACATAAGCTGTTCCTCTGTAAATCAGTCTAAGAAATGAGGCATACAGCCGAGGGCCGCACAGATGTCAGGTTGATCGTGTAAAGATTGGATCTCCAAAGTCCTTGAAGGAGTTTTGTGTCCTGACTATCCAAAATTCTGCACCGGTCAGCATGGAAGACCACCTGGAAGCCTTTGTCATAGAATTGGCCTATGCTGAACAAGTTATGGCGGAGGCCTTCGACGTACGAGACATCTTTGATGGTCAGATTTTTCAGAGTGATATCCCCAAGTCCTAGAATCGGGGCTGAATCGTTGTTCCCAAATCTGACTTTGCCGTTTGGTTGGTCTTTGTAGTTGCTATTTAACTACCAGTCATGTGTGTGGAGCAACCAGAGTCGAGGTACCACACATGATGGATCTGCAAAAACAATTTAGAGAGCTTTAGGTACCCACTTAAACATGGGTCCTCTCGGATTAGCAGATTTAGTTTTGGGTTCAAATATGACTCCTAAATCTATTTTTGGAAGAGTCTTAATAACCCATTGCACTTTTGAAAAAGTGGGTTTGGGTTTTGCCTCTATAGGAGACTTGGCTCTTTTGGCTTTTGTCGTCCTAGGCAGAGATTTAGGAACCCATTTGGGTTGAACCTTACAGGGAAGGTTAATTTTAGCACGTACAAATGCTTTCGAGGGTTTGACTGAGGAAAAGATCTTTTCTTGTGATAGTCTCCTAAGGTGCTTGGGGGATTTAATTTCTACGGGATACCTTAGGTGAGTACATTCATGTACGGTGCCATAAGCTTTCTTTATGGCTGGATCTTGTTTCCTACTTGTCTTCCTAGTGGCATTTGTTTCGGAATGAATAATTTTTGACGTAGAGCCTATTTCGAAGTTGGTGCTTCTAAAAGTGATCGGCTGAAGTGAATAAGTAGAAGCAACTATCTTAAAAGTGGAAATAGCTCTTTTATTTCTACGAATGTCTTTTATTGTAACAGAAGGAGTAGCATGCTCAGAAAAATTTAAATCTAATGGCTCCTTCTTTATCTTAGTGCTAGACACTCTCGCCTTTATTTTTAGTGCTGACGCTGCTACGCTCCCCGTAGACGTAGGTAAAGTGAAATTAGTCATAGCACTTTTAACAAAATTATTTTTACAAGATTTATCTTTCAAAGGCGATTTTTCATTTTTCACGCTTTTTGTAATAGCGTGAGAGGTAGCTTGGGAGGACGAGGAAGCCTTGAGATTTTCCATCTCCTTAAAGAATTTTTTTTTTCAGCTTCGAAATTCTCTCGTTCTTTCTCTAACTTTGCCTGTGACTCCTCTATCTGTTTTATGATAGGGGGTTTGTAGAGAGATTTTTTATGATTAATGGTTTTAACTTCCTCGTGGTGTGTTCGAGAATCATGAGGTAGAATTTGAACTAAATTGCAGACAAGTTATAGTTTCTTTCCTATTTTTGTCCCTTTCATTTAGTTCATTGTAGTCAAAGGGGATTTCTAGACCATGTGGACCTTGTCTAATGGATGAATCGAAAGTATTTTCATAAGACGATTCAGTAAAATTTCTGAGAGAGGTTATTCCTAAGCGCCCGTGTTTAACATCATATATTTCTTTCTTTTGTAAAACACATGGGTTAGTGAAACCTATGTCTTCTATAGGATTATAGAACTCTATATCCTTGGGCTTGTTCAAAAATATCGTCTGTTCGGATTGTCCCATACGCGTAACTATATCATCTAATTTCTTTACTTTGGCATATAGTTTCTTGCGTTCCTCACCTAGGAGAGCATTCCACGGTTAGTTTCGCGGCTTGACAGGCATCGAAATCCTTACTAAGCTCACTAATCTTAGCATTCGATGTTTCTAATTGAGCTTCTAAGTTAGTGATCTTAGAGGTCGCTTCGGTTATCCTACAATTAAAATGGCTTTCTCGTTGAGATTTCTAACCAAGCAATTGTGGTTATTTGCTAGTCTATCTTCTAATTCCTTAATCTTTTCGCTCTGTTGTCAGGTTGACTAGTCTCTCTAGACTGTAGGCTCTTAGTAAGTTCATCTATTTTTGCACTAGAGCTCCTTTGTTCAAGACTATCTATCTTCTCCTGAGCTCTCTCAAGTTCGTTCTCTACTTCCTTTATACTTTTCTGCTCACGTTTCATGTTAGCATATTGCTTTTGATATGATTCTAACATGGTCAATAATGTGGAAGGGGTGACTACCTCATTTGAAGACGAGGATGCGTTGTCGTCGTCCGTACGAGTGGATGTTTCGGCGTCCAATTCGTTGTCGAGACGGGCCATAAGGGCTAAGTTCTCTTCTTCGGAGCTCGACGTGTCCTCGGTCATTGGTCCTGTTCGGCCATGATAGCTACTCCAGCTTCTTTCTGTTTTGTCAATTGAAGCTTCCAGGAGTAGTAGTTTGCATCTCTTTTCTTCGGGAGAGTGCACTCTCTGGCGAAGTGACCTGCTTTGCCATAGTTAAAACATTTATTAGTCTCTTTGGGATTCTTAACCTCGGAACTCTCCGGAGCACGTTCTTTGTTCTTGGAGCTTGTAGTCCGAAGTCTATTGGCTGAGGTTGAAGACTTCTTCTTGAAGTACTTCTTGCTCATCATTTGTCCAATGAGAGCTAGCTGTTTTCCAAGGGCTTTCATGTTCGGCTCGATGTCGGAGTCCGATTTCTCTTCCGACTCTGATGATGAAGGTGGCCTAACGATCGTATCCTTTCTTGATCTTGTGCTCCTCTTCTCCGAGATAAGGCAACCGTGCATCGGTTTGTTTGCCTTTCTGCTCTTTGGTGATCTCGCGGATATCCTCCTCATGGTGGGCGAGATTGTCGAACACGGCATGGACGTCCAACTCCTCTAGATCTTTGTTTTGTCGTATTTGAGTGGATATTTTCTTCCATTCCGTGGGCAGAGAAGATAGAAATCTTATGTTTGTCTCCATGTTTGTCTTCGTTATTTCTATCTTCCTCATCTCATTGAGAAGAGTGAGGTGTCGTTGGTAGATCTCGTTTAGACTCTCGTCCGGCTTTGCTTTGAATGAGTCGTAAGCGGTGAGAATGTTCGCCTTCTTGGCCTTTATACCAACTTCCGTCCTTTGCATCATTCTATGCAGCTCATCCCACATCCCTTTGGCCGATGTAAGGCTGTCGATTTGTCTGTATATATCGTTGGGGATGCCCTGCATAAGGGTATTCATGGCTACTAGATCAGCCTTACTCGAGCTCTTTCCTGCAGAGAGTATTCTCTAGGGTCATTTAGTCACCTAGAAGCTGGAATTGCTGGAGTAGCTGTTTCGTCCCTGGGTACATGAACCCAGAACTGTGCCGGTCCCTCTTCAAGGGACTTCAGTAGATTTTCAGCTTGATCCTTTAGAGCGATGAAATTCAGAAAGCGGCTTCTCCACACTGTGTATTCGCCTCTTTGCAAGATCAGTGGACGGTTGTCATTCCCGAGTGAGTATGCATCCATGTTTGTATTGTAGTCGAGTTGTTAAAGGATCTTCGTTAATTGTTTTGAAGGTTGAAGATGATGTAATGTGCTTCACAAGTGAAGAAATTCGTTAGTAGCGTTTGATTCGAGAATTAGATCGAGAATTATTTTCGATTCATTCTTTAAAGTTTGATCGAAATTAATTCCGTCGAGATAGAATGTACTGGGTACTGTTTTCGTGCGAGAGATTTTGTCAGCGTTATATTTTACGAGCGAGATAAATTGCTCAAATCATTCGGTCGAGAAAAATTTCTTGATCGTGAATTTGTTTCGATCGTAAAGAAACACTACGTTAGTAAGTTTCTCGACAAGTCAAAATAATCTGTTGACTAGAGAGATTTCTCGCGTGTAAATGATTTTCGCCTGGTCAAACGTTAAAAGGTTTGACTGAAAAAGTTTTTCGAGTGAAAGTTTTTTACGCATGCAAAGTCAAAATAAGTCTCTCTCGAAAAAGTTTTTCGCTGTATAATGCTCGAGAAATATTTCTAACTAAAATCGTTTCTGCTGATGACGATTCTAGCGCTGACTTCGTATTCTGACCGAGAAAAATTTTCGCGCTAAGTTTATCGATCGAGAAACTAATCCGATCGCAAAACTTAGCGAGAAAAATTTGAGCAATCAAGAAAAAATCACAGAATACGATTAACAGAAATTCGAGCAACAACAAAGAATCAGATAGTGAAATTTGAGGTAATTGCTCGCAATCAAGTACTAATCACGCACGAACAAGCAATTAAACACGTTATGAAGCAAAATATATCATATTTGATCAAAATCAGAACGTGTTCTTCATGTTCGTCGCAAACAGTAACACAAAGAGGCAATTCAATCCTAAAAATTGAAGTTTAAACTGCTACAGAACTGATCGAAATGATGATCTAACACTTAAACAAGCACAGAAACACCAAATTCAAGTCAATTAAGCACATAATTAAGATATTGGATTGAAAAAGTCGCGCCAAACTGTTCTACGATGAACAGTATCCAGAAAATGATTTTCGATCCAATTCTAACAATTTTCGATTCAAAACAGAACGAATCTGCTCTGATACCAATTGTTAGATCCTACGATTAACAATTCTACGATCCTAGGCTAGAATTCATAGTAATTCGATCGTTATGATAAGCAATTGAATTCGATCGAAAAACTCAAATGAAGAACAAGAGAGAGAATTCTAGTAGAGTAAGAAAGTTACTGTTGTTTCTCTCTCTAGAAATCGAATTGCAAGCCTTTCAGATCAATTCTAAAAACTTTCTCTATTCAGCTCAATTGATTTACATGTATTTATACCAAATAAACTTGGTATAAATATCAAACTAGTCCTAATCTAAGGACTACTATACAAAACACCCCTAATTACAAGGACAACTAATGAAATCAAGCACAATTACAAATGGTATTCTACAGCTTGGTTAGAAATCTCGACGAGAAAGCCATTTTAAATTGTATGATAACCGAAGCTACCTCTAAGATCACTAACTTAGAAGCTCAATGAGAAACATCGAATGCTAAGATTAGTGAGCTTAGTAAGGATTTCGATGCCTGTCAAGCCGCTAAACTAACCGTGGAAAATAATTATGCTCTCCTAGGTGAGGAACGCAAGAAACTGTATGCCAAAGTAAGGAAATTACACGATATAGTTACGCGTAGGGGACAATCCGAACAGACGATATTTTTGAACAAGCCCAAGGATATAGAGTTCTATAATCCTATAGAAGGCATAAGTTTCACTAACCCGTGTGTTTTACAAAAGAAATATACGATGTTAAACACATGAGCTTAGGAATAACCTCTCTTAGAAAATTTACTGAATCGCTGAATATACTTTCGATTCATCCCCTTTGACTACAAAGAACTAAATGAAAGGGACAAAATAGGAAAGAAACTCTAACACCTGTCAGCAATTTAGTTCAAATTCTACCTCCTGACTCTCGAACACACCACGAGGAAGTTAAAACCATTAATTATAAAAATTCTCTCTACAAACCCCCTATCATAAAACAGATAGAGGAGTCACAGGCAAAGTTAGAAAACGAACGAGAGAATTTCGAAGCTGAAAAGAAAAAATTCTTTAAGGAGATGGAAAATCTCAAGGCTTCCTCGTCCTCCCAAACAACCTCTCACGCTATTACAAAAAGCGTGAAAAATGAAAAATCGCCTTTGAAAGATAAATATTGTAAAAATAATTCTGTTAAAAGTGCTATGACTAATTTCACTTTACCTACGTCTACAGGGAGCGTAGCGTCAGCACTAAAAACAAAGGCGAGAGTGTCTAGCACTAAGATAAAGAAGGAGCCATTAGATTTAAATGTTTCTGAGCATGCTACTCCTTCTGTTACAATAAAAGACACTCGTAGAAATAAAAGAGCTATTTCCACTTTTAAGATAGTTGGTTCTACATATTCACTTCAGCCGATCACCTTTAGAAGCACCAACTTCGAAATAGGCTCTACGTCAAACATTAATCATTCTGAAACAAATGCCACAAGAAACACACGTAGGAAACAAGATACAGCCATAAAAAAAGCTTACGGCGCCATACACGACTAACTCACCTAAGGTATCCCGTAGAAATTAAATCCCCCAAGCACCTTAGGAGATTATCACAAGAAAATATCTTTTCCTCAGTCAAACCCTCCAAAGCATTTGTACGTGCTGAAATTAATCTTCCCTGTAAGGTTCAACCCAAATGGGTTCCTAAATCTCCGCCTAGGACGACGAAAGCCAAAAGGGCCAAGTCTCGTATAGAGGCAAAACCCAAACCCACTTTTTCAAAATTGCAATGGGTTATTAAGACTTTTCCAAAAATAGATTTAGGAGTCATATCTGAACCCAAAACTAAATCTGCCAATCCGAGAGGACCCATGTTTAAGTGGGTACCTAAAGCTCTCTAAATTGTTTTTGCAGATCCATCATGTGTGGTATCTCGACTCTGGTTGCTCCACACACATGACTGGTAATCAAGAGCTGCTGAGCAACTACAAAGACCGACCAAACGGCAAAGTCAGATTTGGGAACAACGATTCAGCACCGATTATAGGACTTGGGGATATCATTCTGAAGAATCTGACCATCAAAGATGTCTCATATGTCGAAGGCCTCCGCCATAACTTGTTCAGCATAGGCCAATTCTGTGACAAAGGCTTCCAGGTGGTCTTCCATGCTGACCGGTGCAGAATTTTGGATAGTCAGGACACAGAACTCCTTCAAGGACTTCGGAGATCCAATCTTTACACGATCCACCTGACGTCTGTGCGGCCCTCGACAGCTGTATGCCTCATTTCTCAGACTGATTTACAGAGGAACAGCTTATGGCATCAACGACTGTATCATCTGAATATGAAAGCTCTCCAACGCCTTTCTACGAAAAAGTTGGTTCACGGTCTTCCAACTATACTACTACAAAAGGAGCATCACTGTTCGGCATGTCACCTAGGAAAAATGAAGCGAGCGTCCCGTCAACAAATTGCGTCTACTTCTCGACCATTGGAACTCATTCACATGGATCTCTGTGGTCCGATGCAGACTCAGAGTATCAATGGAAGAAAGTATGTCTTAGTGATTGTGGATGACTATTCTCGCTACACGTGGACTAAGTTCCTCCGAACCAAAGATGAGACTGGTGACTTGATTATCAATTTTGCGAACACAACTCAAAATCTGCTGCAACAGACTATTCAAGTTGTTCGAACAGACAACGGCACTGAGTTCTAGAACAATCACCTCAGTGAGTTTTATCAGAAACTTGGAATAAGTCAACAATTTTCAGCCGCCAAAACACCTCAACAAAATGGGGTTATTGAAAGGAAAAATTGAACACTAGTGGAAGCCGCTCGTACAATGCTGATCCAATCGGGACTTCCACACTTTCTATGGGCTGAAGCAGTCAACACCGCTTGTTTTACTCAAAACAGGACGGTGGTTCACAAACTGTTCAACAAGACTCCTTACGAGATTGTGAATAATAGAGTGCCCAACATCTCTTTCCTTAAAGTCTTCGGGTGCAAGTGCTTTGTGGCTAACGACCGAGAGCAACGTGCAAAGTTCGACCCTAAAGCATTCGAAGCTACGTTTGTCTGGTATTCTTCAACATCAAAAGCGTACCGAGTATACATCAAGCCCAACCGAACTATTAAGGAAAGCTATAATGTCACTTTCCACGAAGTGGCAGATATAGCTTCTGGTCAATTCAGTCCAGGACCCGTGCCTAACCCGTTGGCTTCTGACGACAACATTTCAGAACCCGTAATCACTGGTGTGTTGGCACAAAACCAACAAAAGATGGCAACAACTTCATGATCAGTGTCTGACGAAGCAACGAGACTTGAAATAGACGAGTTGGATTCTCTCTTCGAACCGGTATATCGGTCATACACGCCTTCACCAACAATGGATTATCTACCGAACGAGACCGACATACCAAGTTCATCTCACACCTCTACCCCACCCGATTCAGAATTGCCACAGAACACCGAAGAACCTACAGTGGTCATCGAGGAAGTATCATCTGAGACGATCAATCCAAGTGCAGTATTGGAACTTCCTCAGACAAATGATCAATCGGAGACTATAGGTAATCTAGATCCACAGATGGCTGACGCATCGACTTCAGCCTTGCCTCATGAGCGCAAGTGGACGAGAGGCCACTCGGTTGATCAGATAATTGGCGATCCCTCGGTTGGTGTGAGGACACGTCGTCAACACAATCTTTTCAGTTGCTTCCTGATCCAAAAGGAGCCTACCAAAGTAGCAGACAAACTTCGAGACCCGGATTGGACAATTGCAATGCAAGAGGAAATCAATCAATTCGAACGTCTTCAAGTGTGGACCTTGGTACCCCGTCCACATGGGAAAACAGTGGTCGGAACTAAATGGGTTTTCAAGAATAAGAAAAATGAAGATGGTGAAGTGATCCGGAACAAAGCAAGGCTAGTTGCTAAGGGATACAATCAACAGGAAGGCATCGACTACGACGAGACTTATGCTCCTGTTGCTCGTATCGAAGCTATCCGCCTCCTGCTGGCTTATGCGGCTCACAAAGACTTCAAAGTCTATCAGATGGATGTTAAAACCGCCTTTCTCAACGGCGTGTTAAAAGAAGAAGTCTACGTCGCTCAGCCGGAAGGTTTCGTTGATCAAGAACATCCCGATCATGTCTATCGCTTGGACAAAGCTCTCTATGGACTAAAACAAGCCACACGTGCTTGGTACGATGTCCTGAGTGATTTCCTCGTGAAGTCTGGATTCATACGAGGAACGATAGACACAACCCTCTTCATTAAATGGCATGACAAAGATCTGATGGTCGTCCAAGTATACGTCGACGACATCATCTTCGGATCAACAAATCCTTGGCTCTGCAAGAAGTTTAGAGATCTCATGAAGAGCAAATTCAAGATGAGTCACATGGGAGCGATGTAATTTTTCTTAGGACTTCAAGTCAGGCAGCTCAATGATGGAATTTTCATCAGTTAGACAAAATACATCAAGGATATTCTGAAGAAATTCCATCAAGACCAGAGCAAGCCTCTCAGCACTCCTATGTCACCAAGCTGCAGGTTGGATGCCGATCCCTCTGGTAAATCGGTCGACATCACACTGTATCGCAGTATCATTGGATCTCTTCTCTACCTTACTTCGAGCCGGCCGGACATCATGTTTGCCACGTGCTTGTGTGCCCGTTTTCAAGCCGATCCCAAAGAATCCCATATGCTCGCGGTCAAAAGAATTTTACGCTACCTAAAGGGCACTTCTACCCTTGGCCTACGGTATCCAAAAGGTACGAATTTTAAACTTATCGGCTACACTGACGCTGACTATACAGATTTCCGAATGGACAGGAAAAGCACGTCCGGTGGCGCTCAATTTTAGGCGAAAAGCTGGTTTGCTGGTCATCCAAAAAGCAGAAATGTGTGTCGACTTCGACGGCCGAAGCAGAATACGTAGCTGCCGCCAGCTGTTGCTCACTGATGCTGTGGATGCGAACACAGCTTCGCGACTATGGGTACAATCTAAATAATATACCCATAAATAGTGATTGTCAGAGTGCAATCGCCTTTACTTGCAATCTTGTTCATCATTCACGCAAAAAACACATAGACATTAGATATCATTTTATCAAAGATCACGTAGAAAAAGGCACGATAGAGATGTACTTTGTGAACACGGAGTTTCAACTAGCCGACATTTTCACCAAGGCCTTGGATGAGAAATGATTTCAATTCCTTGTCGGAAAATTAGGCATGTTGAATCTTCCGTAATATGTGCATTACCTGATCTTCTGTGCTATCACATGCTCTATTCTATGTGTTTTCTATGCTCATTTGTCCTTATCCTGCGTGATAAAAATAATATAAAAATAATAATATATATTTCTATATATAATATAAATGGATATGACGAAATTCTTTAGGATGCTTTGATTTAAAGTCACTTAGAATTTTACCTCGACATTTGATTGATTTAATTGCTTAATTTTGTCAGTCTAAGTCACATTCTTGTGTCTAAAGGTCATTAGGTTGCTCCACTAGACACAAAGCCACTATAAATGTTAGGATTCAAGCCTTGTTATATTTTTCTTTCTTTGGATCTATTTCTCGAGTGAGTCACACATCAATTGCTTGTCTTAACTAGTGATACTTGGCTTCATACTCATCTTGCGTTAGATCGTCAGGAAAATGATAAGGGAGTTTAGGATATTCCTCATACGGCCTTATATAAATTCCCCTACGTTAGCCCTTAGTCATCCACTTTGAGCCTTCTCCGATGTCCTTTTCTTCATTTGAAACCCATTCTCAGCCTTCAACCGAACTCTATACTCTTCGAATGGTTGTTCAAATGAGAAAAGGAGGGGAGATAACGAAAGAGAGTAAGATGATGACAAAAGAAGGCATTGCTCAACGCGCAACAAACAGACCAAAGGAACCGGCCTTCCGACTACCTTGTAGAAAGTGGCATGGTTCCTGCTGTGAACTTCTCCAACGATAATCTCGTACGCTCGTCAGAACGGCTGGAAGAGGAGCACCACGAAGTGAACTTCTCCAACGATAATCCGGTCTTATATCGGGAAACGAGAAGAGGAGTGCAGCATCGGGTACGAATTCCATAACCGAGAACTTCTCCAAATTGATAATCTCTGAAACCTCAATAGGGATTAAGAGAAGAGGAGCTCAGTATCGGCCCGAGAACCAACAAGAAGAACTTTGCCTACGATAATCTCCTAGAGCCTCATGGAGAAGCGGAGCTTTAGCTTGAGCATAACATAAAAAAGGAATAGTTCTTAAAAGAAAAAGAGGGAGAAAAGATTGAAAAGAAGAACGACGCCGAAAAAAAAGGAGACGGACGTAGAATTGGAAGACGATGAAGGGATAAGCTCACTTTTCTTTAAATTCCTTCCGTTTTAAGTCCTAGACAAATTATAACCCTTACAACCCTTTGATTCCACATAGACGGTCTCTCGCTTACGTGAAATGATTAAAAATGCCTCGATCACAGGTAAATTGACTTAAAATTGCTTGTGTTGACTTGAGTGATAAAAATATAAAAATCCCGAGATAGCCATAATTGAGAGCAAGAGCGAACCTAGTGAGAGTTGTCGAAATGGACCAGTCTATGAACTTAGGACTTTAGTTTGACGACATGACTTGACGGCATTTTCTTCTTTCAAATGTCTCGTAAAATTTTAGGCGTGACATTTGATCGGAGCAAAATAATCTGACCCCGTATTACAAAAAAATAATATATATATATATATACATATATATAATAATAAATAATAAATAATAAAATTCGCACATTTTGACATGAAATGTTATGTTTCATATGCGTTGACTTGAATAAATGCAAATTTCTTTAGTGTATCGCACATTCTATAATGCAATTTTAGATTGCATTGGTGCTGAATTGTTTAAATGCGATAAATTTTTCATTGCTTCTACCCTCACACAATATTTTAAAGTACATGTTTTCGGGGACCATGTATACATGCTTACTTGGTAAATTTGTGTGCTCGTGACGATTGATTTCATATGCTTGCATAATTAGTCAATTCTTGTGCATCATTTGAGGGGGAGCCAGTATAAGACTTGTAGATTAGCTCCAAATATTTTTGACGTTTTTTCTCTGGGTATTTCAGATCTTTCAAAATTAAGGAGCGAGACGTCGACACATCAAAGAGAGGAGCTAGACACAAGACCAAATATTTCAAGATAAAATTGCCAAAAATAATTGTTGATTAACTCCATTATTACTAACGCTTATCTCTAAGTGGTAGAGATTTTTTATTCTACCAGGGGAGCTAGACGTTACTACACAGAAAATCCAGGGAGTTAATTGCATTTATTTTAATTCTGAGGGGGAGCTTTACAAATGTGATCTTATTTGAATAGGGATCAATCTAAAAATTTTAGAAACACTTACCATCGAGAAACTGCGATCATAAGTTTCTCGATCGTAAACACTGTTGGGAACGATTTTGATTAGCCGCGATAATTTGCGATCGAGAAAATTGAATTGAAGAGCAATTTTCGAAGCAAAAATTTCTCGAGCGCAAATAGTAATGGGCCTGTTTCATTGAATCGCAAAATGTAAAATCGTAAACCCGTCATCGACTTACAGCGAGTAAATAAAAGTTCACTTTTATGTCCGTCGAAAAACTTTTTCAACGCAATCCTAAATCGCAAAAAATTTCTCTCGCGAAAACTTTCACAGACAGTTCAAATTTCTCAAAAATCTTTCGATTTCAACACGAAATTGTCTGTTTAAGGTAGAAATGAGAATCTGTTGCCATTTGCGTGTGATTTAACTTCGTTAGCATCTGCATTTTGTAGTTTCTCGCATGATTTATATTAGTTTCTCGACTGTTCTTCAAAGCTGAGAAAATCGTATACTATTTCATAGTGTTTTAGGCTTGATTTTTAACTTTATCTGAGTTTAATGCCTGCACTTAAGATAGTTTCGATATTCTCTATGAATCTGGTAGAATGAATCATCGGAAAATCCGTATCTTCGACTGTAATTTGAGTTTTGATGAAACTGGTTATTTGAATGTTTAAAGCCATCGAAGAACTTTGTCGATCGCAAATAGTCTTAATTGAATTCCGATTTAATTGAGATACTGTTTGTGTCGAATTAGTTTTTTCGTTCGGTAAAATTCTGATTTAGTCGCTAAGATAGAAGATTTTGACCGAAAAAAAATTACTTAACATCGAGAAATCTAATTAGGATTTTTTTTGTGAGCGAAAAACATACGCACTGATTAGACAATTTAGATGCAAATTTTATCGAGCGTAAAACTTACTATCGCAAAATAGAATTTTCGATTTAATCTCAATTTGGTCGCAAAAATTTAGCAGCGAAATATTAATTTTTCAACACTTAATTTTTCGATCGTAAAATTCGCCGCTTAGGACCTAATGGATCGGTAAATTTCTCGACGGTTGACTTAGTTTCGTTGACTAATTTCTCGATCGAAAATATTGCAATTAAAATTTTTACTTAGGATCGAAAATCACATTTCGCTCGACAAATTTCAAATCGAAAAATTTTATTCAATTGAGGAAAATTTTTTGATAGTAGATTTACCTGAGATATAATTTCTCGATCGTAAATTTACGCGGAATTTTTCTCGATCGTAAAATTGATCGGATACAGTCTCACGATTTCAATTTCAACACTTAGAAGTCTTTTTTTACTAAGTCCTTTACACTGTAGCGAACATTAGCGAATAGAATTTTCTCGATCACAAAATTAAACGGAGTTATTGCAATTGAAATCAATGCATAAGGAAATCAATTTGACACCAAAATTTTCGAGCGAAAAAATTCTCGGCATGAACAGTGTCCTTTTCACGATTCAACACTTAGAAAAATTTCGAACTCCTTTTCACGCATTACATGTTTAATTCGAAATTACAAGCATGCCATTACTTTTTTTAGAAACAAGAATCCTATATGCATATCATACGGTTTCAATTCAAAATTCATTAAAACATGTCATGACTTGAAACAATATTATAGTTTGATGAACCTAATTCATTTTCGACTAATATCAAAAATTATGAACTAATGATTTGTTATATCTCTTTTTTTTTTCAGATGGATCGCTATCCAACATATAATCACATATACGAGAAATCCTTATACCTCAATGTCCATGACACGAACTTCCAATTGGACCTGGCCACCTTCCGGTGTCCAGACGACATTATCGTGTCAATCCTTCAAGGCCATCCACTATGGCATGGACTTCCCGTGACGGCATCAGTGCCGATGGTCTACCTCCAGCAGTTTTGGGGGATGATCAAGAGCATCATCTTGGACGGGGGATACCATTTCACGACGGTTGTAGGGACGAGGCACATCTGCATGGGCAAGAACGAGTTCAGAACTCTACTTGACCTCCCTCACAGCCAAAACTACGACCCTCTCACATCAGATGAAGAACTGGTGGCTGATTTCCTTCAAATGGGTTACCGTCCGCCGCTCACCAAGCTCGCTCAGGTTCAGAGCAACGGTATCCCTCACCCATGGAAGACACTGTTCGGGATCGTGAATGTGTCTATCTCTGAAGCACGCCGGCTTCGACAAGGGCAACAGCCACATCCTCCTGATTTTTAACGGAGTCGTGTTCTTGCGAAATTACTATTTCGCCCAGCTGATCTGGAACGACCTTGCAGAACAGATCAGACAAAAGGAGAACAACCGGTCCAAGAACGTGCCGTACGCGAGATGGTTCTCCGTCATCATCCGCCAAAACATGGAGATGTACGCGCAGAACATTCCTCGCCTGCCACTGGGAGGAAACTATCAGCCGCCCCGGCTCAAATTCTTCCACAACCCATGGATGGTGGCCCTTACACAGCCTTCAATAGCCATATCTCTCAACCTTCTTCGGCTCGCTGACCCCGCAGTAGCTGAATATCAGAGATACTGCCGGGAACATCACCTCACCGAGGAAATGGAGGGCCCGCGGCAGATGTACACATGAGCCCTCCCCAACCGCAACAACACCAAAGCCCAGAGGCCAATTGATGAAGTGGCCCTGGAGCTCGAGCAGGAGCCTCCAACTCAGGACGATGCCACCTTGATAGATGTTGTGGCCGCTGAGTTGGAACAAGAGGCTCCAACAAAAATGCTTCAAGTGGAAGTGCCCGTACATGTAGGCGTGCTCGAAGAAACCATTGAGGAGGTTCTTCAACAAGAAGCACAGCCCGAGACAGAAATTGGGCAGAGGTCGCTTCCACTGGTGACGGATCAGGCTCTAAGGGATGTTGAACGTGATCCCACTCCTCACACAGCTACACCATCCGACACGGAGTCAGATGAGGAGATTAGCCTGATAAGACGGACTCCCAGACGACTTAGTATTCAACTGGAGTCCCTCTTCTCGGCCGTCACCAACGCACCAGATACTACGCTGACCACAACGACAAGTGTTGCCGGCACTTCTTTGCTCAATCTTGAGACGCAACCAACCAACGTGGTGTCTGGTTCCAAGGTGCAACCTGAGCCTGCCTTAACACCCATAGAGACGAATCCTCAAGATTCGACTCGAGGATTGGGTGGAAGTCTCATACACTCACAACCTCAAGTGACTGTGAGCCAACCCACAGTATCGGTGTCTACTCAAGGGTTGATAACAGGCGACATCAGTCGTCCTGGTCCATCTCAGGAGGCGTCCGCACCCTTTCGTGACGAACGAGCAGTTCCAGGCTGCTCTCTCTGTCGTTGTACAGTCTATGTAAGACAAAATTACGAAGAGAGTACTCCAAGCACTCGAGGCATCCCGAAGAGATACCGGGAAAGCACCTGCCTCTGAAGGCACTTCGTCACGAATCAACCCCACACCTCCACAACCCACACCCACCGACCCTCTAGCCACTTCCTCCATCCTCATCAATCCATACACAATCCCCATCACCGAGCTCCACGACATTCTCCTCGCCCGTCTGATAGGCCTTTCCATCCGATCGCTGCAAGAAGAATCCCTCTGTAGGCGATTGGTGGACCATCCAGAGCCACCGACTGACACCTGCCGAGGCGAAAGCTCCCACTCACGGCGCAGACATGACGATCCTGACAATCAGGACCCTCATGAGGGGGAGAAGAGGCCAAGGACATCAACGAGTGGCCAAAGACAAGGCTCGGGCGCTACGCAGACAAGCGCTGGAGCTGGTGAAACCCAAACACAAACCCACCAAACACAAACCACCCAAACTACCTACACCACGCACCGCACCGCCCACATCGAACCACCAACCTTTCACCTCAGGACGCCTCCGTCCACACCACCGATCTACTCATGCCCCTTGCTTTCGGAAGAAGAAGCAAGTGCTGCGATGCTTGTAGCTCTAGCAGCTACCCAAGCCACTCCCTCGGTCGCTCTAGAACAACCTGGAACCTCTGGACATGGCGTCAATCCACACGAGGCCCTAGACAAGTACATCTTCGAAGGACAGTGGATGACCCATTCCAAGCCCGAGGAGCATCAAAGACGACGGCTTCACGACGTTCGGCGCTTTCTTCAACAAGCGTCTATAGCGCTCGTAATCATGACGATGAGCTTCAGGAAGGTGAAGACTACGAGCGAGTTATCCCAAGGCTACCAGAGTTAATCGCTCAACAGGCGGTTCCCTCTCTAAGGCTAACGCCAGGGACCGTCCGGATCGACACAAAATGGGAAAACATCCAAATAGAAATTCCCTTCCTAGAAGAAGTTCGTGAGAATATTTGGAGGTCTCCGGACTGAGTGAAGAAGCCGAACGAGTTCGAGCTTAGAGGGATCTCTCATTGGGATCAGCAGAAGAGGATGACCTACCTCTGGATGCTGACCAAATTAGGACCTGATGTTAGGCTGGGGATGACTAAGGCACAAGCCAAGAGCCATTATAAGAGTCTCTCCCCAATAAGCCAACTACTCAGCGTATACTGTGACAAAGGAGGACTTTCAACACCTCACTACATCATCGAACGAGTGGACAGGACCCCGAGAGGAACTGAGCGAGAGCGACCTGCCGTACTTCCCCGCCGATGAAGTGTACCGTCTTTATCAGCTATACGTGGAGAAGTACAAAGGTCCTTAGGGCTTCATCAAGAAAGAAGGCCTCGAAGGGCTCTACCGGTTCATGATGCGACAAGTTAAGTACTTCGCCACTCACGACCTTCGAATGGCGCTTGAGAGCAATATGAAGAAGGTCAACATGACCGCTCCGCTCAACAAAGGACCTGAGATCGAAGGGCTTCCCAACAATCACGTGCACATCAGCTTAGTCCTACTACCACAATCCAATAGCAAAGAAGAATAGGTTGATGCAGAAGACTGAGATTCATAAGTTTTGCGATGGGACGCTCAAGGTCGTCAGAAAAAACATCGAACAGAGGTTGGAAGAAATCAATCGAGATACGATGCTGAGGATCCATAGGTTCGTGAGAGAACAGCCGCTCCTAATGGAACTATTAGAAGATATTGAGGAGCGACTGGAGCTGAGGATCACGCTGAGGAACTACGAGCATGCGCTGGGCTTGCGCAGATCGTATTACGCCCGACGAGGACAAACGGCGCGGAGACGCAATCAAGCACAAAGGGGGAGATTGTAGAATACCATTTGTAATTGTGCTTGATTTCATTAGTTGTCCTTGTAATTAGGAGCGTTTTGTATAGTAGTCCTTAGATTAGGACTAGTTTGATATTTATACCAAATTTGTTTGGTATAAATACATGTAAATCAATTGAGCTGAGTAGAGAAAGTTTAGAGAATTGATCCGAAGGGCTTGCAATTTGATTTCTAGAGAGAGAAACAATAGTAACTTTCTCACTATACTCGAGTTCTCTCTCTTGTTCTTCATTTGAGTTTTTCGATCGAATTTAATTGTTTATCTAAACGATCGAATTACTATGAATTCTACCCTAAGATCGTAGAGTTGTTAATCGTAGGACCTAACAGTAACACAGTGGCACTTACGGTGCGAGCGAGTGGGACATGTTGTGCTGATATTGGCAGTCGACTCGTAGTGGAGTCTGAGCATAGTCTAGTGCACCTGACAGTTATACTGTCAAGACTTCTCTTTAGAGGGTCTTTAGGCGGAAGAGCGACCTGGTAGAGTTTGCTTAGGGAGGACGCTACCAGCGTTGGCATCGCCGGGGCAGGTAAATGTCTTGGGAGAGAGCCGGGGGCTGCCCGAGATCTGATCTCCTGACTCCTTCCTTAAATGGGTTGCACGAGGTGCCTAGTCTATGCCTGTGGGCCCAGTGGTTGAGGTGAGACATGTAGTTGAGATGAGATCTAGGTTGAGACGAGGTCTAATGGTAGGACGACCGTGCATTTCATAGTGAGGTGAGAACGATATCGTATGAGATATGAAAGTGTTGGTATCGGGGTTTAGTCAGGGTTGAGTGCATGTTGCATACATGCATATTTCACCTATTGAGCATGGGCTCAGGGTTTTACGTGTTGTAGGTACCGAACCCGACGTTGATGCGCGTCGTCGCTGAGGCGGGCTGATGGCGGTGCTCCACGGACTTTTGAGGGCGGGACTCTACATGGATGCGACCTGTGGAGCGATTAGGGTTTTGAGGATTTTGACATTTTGGGGCAACGGCTCGTGTATAGTGATGACACTGCAGACGGATATTAGTCGTAATATATTTTATTTAGGAAAACGTTTTTGTTAGACGGGTCTTCCGCGACTTACGTTGCGAAAATCCGCCACTAATTATGATTAGAAAGTGAGGGTCGCTACATTGTTAGGATCGGTTACGTGTTTAGAGGGGGTGCGTAAACACTCGCTTGTTTTTCGGTTCTTAACGGGTTAAGGTTAGATACCGGTGCTCGATATTCTAAGTGCAGCTTGTGCGGAAGTGATACCGATCAGTTTTGAACCAAGACCGGTCGTGCGATGTGATGTGCGTGTGTGTTTTCTTGTAAAGAACACAGAGTTTGTTTCTGGAAGTTCGGAGCAAAGACTCCTAGTCTCCCCTTTCTTCCCTGCAAGGAAGGTATCACTAGAAGAATCGACTTTTACAACCCTCGTTGTACGACCTCCTTAGCTACATTCACACAGTATCCCCTACTATACTCAGCTAACTAAACTCCTAGACACCACTAGACACTTTTTTACAGTCCATCTCTTTCAAGAGCTTTTTACAGTCCCTTGAGAAAGACTCACTTACGAACTGCAGTGGTTAAGTATAGTGACGATAACACCTAATTCTTTTCTTGCTAAAGAACTTTGACGCTTGAGCTAATTCTCTTGTTGTAAGAGTTCGTCGTGGGTGACGTGCGGTCTTCAGCCTGCTTCTCTTCTATTTATAGCTGGCCATGATGAAGAAGATCGTTGTGAGATAGCTCTGTGTACCAGACAATGCATTTAATGTCTCTTCGCAAAATGGGTCTGTTCGGTCTTTGCTGCAATTCGCGCTGTGCCATTTGCTTTATTTCTTTTTAAGCTTGGCTTGACTTCAACTTGGCTCCTGCTGGCAGCCTTGAATTAAATGTTTGTTAGAAGTCTTCAACTTGCTGCGCCTTAAATAATTTGAATCTTTGACCATGTGGCACTTTCGGAATCAGTAGTCCGGTCTTCAGTGTACTTCCGGTTGCGGTTTTGATCTCGGTCTCTAGCAGCGCTGACTGTTATCCGATTTTTCTAGGCTTAATCAATATACTTATTAAGTTAGGTACAATCACCAAAACTGTTAATCTGAATTTTTTAATTTCACGATATCTACCGATTTTCCCCTTTCCGGAGATTGAAAAACTTAATGAAACAGAAGGACTTCCATTCTTATCAAACGTACTTTGATACAAACTACCGATCAATTATAACCAGTCTAGCTAGCCTATCTAGTCCTTAGATTTGGCTAGCTCTTGAATCTCCTTCATCGTTCTGACATTCCTGTAAGCTGCTCGCTTAAGGTCCACCATTCTGATCAGATCAGCTGCCTGTTCTTTAGTGAGATTGCAAACAATACGTCTTAGTTACTAGAGGGCCTCGAGTGGTCCAACTTCAGATACCGGCGTTGGTCTTGGATTGACTAGTTGATCGTCTGGTATGACTAGCTGCTCTAGCCTTAGTCTTCTAGGATCCTGTTGGCTGAAGCTGAGAGTGGAGAGATGTGGAGATTGCGAGAGGATAGTTGGTTGATTGGTAGTTTGGGCTTGTCTGTTTGACCTGGCCTTCTTCTTCCCCCAGTTCCCCCGGTACTGCTTGTTCCAGCACCTGCAGTTCTTTCTTTCCCCTTTTTGTCATTAACCGATCCGGTCTGGGGGTCCCCTATTTTGCCAGCAGTTGGACGATCTCAGCCAACTGGGCCTTGACCGCAGATAGTTCTCCTTTTACAACATGCTCACTTCCTCTGATGTCAGTTCGGATGTGGTTGAGGCTCTCTCTCAAGTTGTGGAACTGTTCACTGGCCTTCTCCCTGTGGATGCCAGTTGTCTTTTCAATTAGCATGATATAGCGATGCATGGCTTTTACCATGGATATTTCCGTTTCGCTGGCAATTATGTCTGTGGGAATGGGACTTGGGGTTCTGACGGGAAAACCGGCACACTTCGTTGTGGTGGCGATGGCATCGAAGGTTTTGGTTCATGTACCGATCTGGAGGCTAAATCGGAAGCTGATGTAGTTTTCGGTTTGTTGTTCCTGAGTTAGGACCCGAGGTGAAAGCTGCATTTGGTAAGTGGAGGTCTGCATCAGGTCCCTTCGAACTCCACTGAGACTCCAACTTCTTCAAAAGTGAGGAGCAGTTGTTGTGGTTGTTTCTGACGGGGAATCTAAGTTTCATCAGTCTGGACCGGAATTTCCTCCTCGGTGTGTTGGACTTCCACTGAGACTCTTTCCATGTTTGTTGTTGCCTCTTTCGGAATAGATTTTCCGATTCCATCGGCAGAAATTGGTATTTCCCCCTCAGTCTCGTGCAGTCCGGTCACAACTAACACATTTGCCAGTTCACGCAATTTCGGTGAAAGTTGGACTTGATGGAGTGTTAGTCGCCATGGCTGAGGGACTTGAAAAACTGGAGAGAATGTGATTTGCTGAGATACATGGACCGGTACGGAGAGGATTGGTTGTACTGACGTCGTAACCGGTCCTATCTGAGTAATTTCGTTGGGGACAACAGCATACCGATGTTCCATGCTCAGTTTTCACGCCCCAGTATGTCTATTACTTCTAGATCATAATGTGCACTTCTTGATTCTGGCTGGAAATGTTGTATTCTCTCATTGATGTAACGTTTCAGAGTAGTCATCTTGAGAAGCAGGTAGTAGATTTCTGTAGACTGGAGAAGTTCCTTTATTGACTTGATGCCAAGGCATTTAACCTTGGCTTTCAGTCTTTTTGGCCCTTATCATCCGGTCTGCTGACACCTTGCGACTGTAAGGTGTGTACCGGACTGCAACCCAATCGTTAAAATCCTGACTTGATCAGCGATTTCCTCCTCAATCTCTTCGCTGGTTAGGCTCCATGTGGTTTCATCGATGCTCTGTGGAGACTGAGTGATTGGAAGCCTTCCCTTTGCCTTTGTCAGTGGGCGCTGACTGGATGGCCTCTGGTTCCTTGATCACCACGCTGCTCTTTTCCTTAGAGACAGCTTGAACCCTTGGTTCAATCGATGAGGTAACTGGGACTTCATCGGGTTTTGATACTTTAATCTGAGTTGTCTCCGATTTGTCATATGTGACCATAACCTCAGCCTCTCCACTAGTTGCTTGTTCCAAAATAGCGACTATTGGCTGTTCAGAGTGTGCCATAGGGCCCTTCTTAGTGGCTGTCTTTGACCACTTCTTCTTGGCCACCACCTGGTTGAAGGGTATATCTGATTCTGAACTTGATGATGTCAGAACTAGCTTTTTCCGGCCGGTTTGGGTTGCCTAGACTTCTCCACCGCCTTTTTCTTGCCAGGCTTCGACGCATACGGTTGATCTGAAGCCTTTTTTTTTGCCGGTTCCTTGGCCGGTTCCTTTGCTGGTGCTTTAGCAGTATCTTTTGGAGAGGTGGTCATGGCAGATTGGCTTATGTAAGCGGCCGTGACCAATTGACTGGGAGTGAGAGGCTTCACTAGCCCCAAGTTTTGGACTTTCTGATAAAGCAGGTAAGAGATCTGAGGAGCATAATTTTTGAGCTGCATGTTCTGGTTCGGCCTCATGGCAGCCAAGGTATTAAAGGTGATATCTCCCCAGTTGATCTTTTCCCCGGTGAGAACTGTGGCCATTGCATGAACCTTCTCGGTGGTCAGCTTATCAAACGAACCTGCCTTGCCCAACACTTAAAAACCGTCCGCACCGCCTGCACCACACTGTACACGTCAATTAACCGTTTAAACCGTGGTGTAATTTTATGTAGTAAACTGCACCGTAATAATGGCTCAGTGTGGATTTTTGGTACAAACTGCATCGAACCAAACCGCACTACTAGTGCATTAATAATTTTTCGTATAATTATATATAATTTTTATGCTATTTATATATTTACTATTTACTATATATAAACTCCATTTTTCGATTAATAAATATTTATTTTAGGAATGACAACCCAAATATATAAGGGTTAAAATAAGTACGACTCAAAGACTAATAAAAAATTCGAGCCACTATTTATATTTCAAAGTCAAATAAGCTCATAAGTTATGATTTAATATTGTTTCAATATTTTCGTTCTAATATAGTAGTATGTCTTTGTTGATTCTTCGTTTTACTTAAGTAATGGACGTATTGTTTACTAAAATATAAGTAATTTATTTCAATAAGTGAAAAACTGCAAACCCCACCGCAACCGTCCAAACCGCTCAAAACCGCACATGTGGATTGGTTTTTAAAAACCTCAATTCAAGAATCTTTTTTCGGAAAACCGCAAATTGCGGTTTGGTGTGAAATTGGCAAAAACCATCCAAAACCGCACCACGCACACCCCTAGTCGGTGATGATAGCAGAGTCGAAGAACTCTCATAGAGCATCTGGATATATCTCATATGAGCTCCCGAGAAACTTCTGAAGCTCAGTTTGCTTCAGAGCTTGAAGAACATGAAAGAAATTGGTGTCTTGATCTCTCGTTGCGTCTTCGAAGTTGATCTGGACGATAGTCCTGGTCATCTCTTGCTTGTGTGGAGCCATTGAATGAGGTATGAGTGATTTAGTAGATGTTTGGCTGGAATTTGGTTTGTGACTGTGAGGCTTTTGCTAACTCATGTTTGGGAATTTTTGGGACTTAGAAGATCTCTGAGAATGATAGGATTTAAAACGAAGAAGACGACGTATTAAACCCTTTCAAATTCATCTAAGAGATGTTGGGCTTGAAAGTGGGCTTATTGGGCTTAGGTGGGCTTCACCTTTACATTTAATGTGACAGTGCTTTACGTACACTGTCAGAGCATTAAATGCTTTACGTACACTGTCAGAGCATTAAATGCGGTACCACATTTAGCACTCATTCTCTGCGGATAATCCTCAGACCGTTGCCAGTTTACCTAAAAACATGTTAAGAATAACATGTAATGTTATTGTGTTTGACAAAGCTCGCTCGTATTAGATACGTTGCGGAGTTTAAATAATCGGTTGGGTCTCAATTATAACATAGTGTTGGGTTAGTGAGTTTGACATTTACATGGCTCTCACTTACCGGGACGCAAGTGAAAGGCGTAAGAGTTATTTAAATGTATACACTATAGTCGGTTCGCCGGAATTTCGATAAGATCAAAATTCGTTCTCAACTGGGATCTGTCCGGTACCGCGGGATAGGCTAGGCGAATACCGCGACTCGTGGATTTCTCCCATGCCAGTTGAGACGGACCTAGAGAGTCGCGCTTAAAATGGTAATGAACTTGAACGAAAATGGTGGTCTTTTCTTTAGAACCTAAGGAATGAGATTCATTGAGGTAGTGGCAAAGTTGACACGGGTGTCGATGATTTAGTTAAATTCCGAGACGGTCACGGAAATAATTACGACTTAAGATTGTCTTAAGTGCTTAATTAATTAACTAAATGAGGCTCAATTGTAAATAAATAATTAGATTGGATTTAAATATTTTGTTACTTAAAATTGAGGAACTAAATTAAGAATTTAGAAACCTCGGGAGCCAAATTGGAATTACTTGAAATTTTGCATGGTCTTGGACATGTGGAGAATTCCATGACTTGCCACATAGGTTGAGATGAGGTGGCAAGTGACTCACTTTGAAGGTGCATGCCAAGTGTTACAGAAATATTATAAACAAACCTTAGTGGAATTTTACTACAAACGAGAGCATGCAAAAATGAGAACAAATATATACAACGTGAGGGGTTTCTGAGACTATGTACTTGGTACTTTACTCTCAACAAATATCTAGAGAAAAGAAAGAAGATAACGTGGTTGAGGTTTTGGAAATTTTTAAGCTACGTAATTCTAGCCACGGGATCGTTAGACGAAGCCCGACGCCTGAACCGAGCTGTGTCTAGCTATCAGGAGCAGTCTCTCGATCAAGGACATACCAGCATGACAATCTAGCCCGGAGGCCCCGGGAATCAGACGAGGTGCTACGACGCTCATACGAGGTGTAATCACGTACGACGAAGGTATATTTTAAACCCTACAGATTTGATTTTACGAAAAGTACCAAACGACATTGGAATGATTCAAAACCCCTCATCGCGATCGTTGGGAAGTGTAGAATCAATCTGGAAAGTCTGGTATTGATTGGAAGTCATTTCGGTTGTCAAACTGTCGAAAGACGGCAGACTGCCGCTTTAGTCAAATTGATAATTTCGAACCATTGATTTGATTTTGCGCTAAATATCAAACAACATCAGAATGATTCAAAAGACCCCTCGTTGCGATCGCTGGGAAGTGTAGAATCATTCTTGAAAATTTGGTATCAATCGGAAATCGTTTTGGTTGCCAAATAGTCGAAAAGCTGTCGGATGCCGCTTTATTCGAACTAGTTTGGAACGAAATTATTAATTCGAATAAATTTGTATTAATTTCGATTTGGGAAATTCGAATTAGACGTGGTCTCCTGAGGCTCAGGGCAGTATCTTGGACCCTCGGGAGAAGCGAACGGCGCTAGGTCGAGTTTAGATGTTGAAAATCGAAAATTCGGCACCCTACGCCGCTCGGTTCAAAACGCGCTTCCCACTATTGCCACGTTGCGCTGTTTCGGGGGCCGGCGTCGATTAATCGGGCCCACCCCAACAGTGGTATCAGAACTACGGCTCATGCATGGTTCGACCGAAGGCCTCGAAAGCCGATTTGGCGAACGAACGGTCGACATAGTTTGGAGACTATTGTCGCTCGTGACGTCGGTCGGGCACCCGACGTCAAAATTCTGTGTTGCATGTTTATGTGGGACATTTACGCAGGCTTAGGTTCTAACCGGGTTATTTTTTTTAAGGGCCGTTTGCTGCCCCGCGGTATTGTTAGGTCCTACGATTAACAACTCTACGATCCTAGGCTAGAATTCATAGTAATTCGATCGTTTAGATAAACAATTAAATTCGATCGAAAAACTCAAATGAAGAACAAGAGAGAGAATTCGAGTAGAGTGAGAAAGTTACTATTGTTTCTCTCTCTAGAAATCGAATTGCAAGCCCTTCGGATCAATTCTCTAAACTTTCTCTATTCAGCTCAATTGATTTACATGTATTTATACCAAACAAACTTGGTATAAATATCAAACTAGTCCTAATCTAAGGACTACTATACAAAACGCCCCTAATTACAAGGACAACTAATGAAATCAAGCACAATTACAAATGGTATTCTACAATCTCCCCCTTTGTGCTTGATTGCGTCTCCGCGCCGTTTGTCCTCGTCGGGCGTAATACGATCTGCGCAAGCCCGGCGCATGCTCGTAGTTCCTCAGCGTGATCCTCAGCTCCAGTCGCTCCTCAATATCTTCTAATAGTTCCATTAGGAGCGGCTGTTCTCTCACGAACCTATGGATCCTCAGCATCGTATCTCGATTGATTTCTTCCAACCTCTGTTCGATGTTTTTTCTGACGACCTTGAGCGTCCCATCGCAAAACTTATGAATCTCAGTCTTCTGCATCAACCTATTCTTCTTTGCTATTGGATTGTGGTAGTAGGACTAAGCTGATGTGCACGTGATTGTTGGGAAGCCCTTCGATCTCAGGTCCTTTGTTGAGCGGAGCGGTCATGTTGACCTTCTTCATATTGCTCTCAAGCGCCATTCGAAGGTCGTGAGTGGCGAAGTACTTAACTTGTCGCATCATGAACCGATAGAGCCCTTCGAGGCCTTCTTTCTTGATGAAGCCCTGAGGACCTTTGTACTTCTCCACGTATAGCTGATAAAGACGGTACACTTCATCGGCGGGGAGGTACGGCAGGTCGCTCTCGCTCAGTTCCTCTCGGGTCCTGTCCACTCGTTCGATGATGTAGTGAGGTGTTGGAAGTCCTCCTTTGTCACAGTATACGCTGAGTAGTTGGCTTATTCGGAAGAGACTCTTATAATGGCTCTTGGCTTATTCGGGAGAGACTCTTATAATGGCTCTTATACGCTGAGTAGTCATCCCCAGCCTAACATCAGGTCCTAATTTGGTCATCATCCAGAGGTAGGTCATCCTCTTCTGCTGATCCCAATGAGAGATCCCTCTAAGCTCGAACTCGTTCGGCTTCTTCACTCAGTCCGGAGACCTCCAAATATTCTCACGAACTTCTTCTAGGAAGGGAATTTCTATTTGGATGTTTTCCCATTGCGTGTCGATCCGGACGGTCCTCGGAGAACTCGCTCGTAGTCTTCACCTTCTTGAAGCTCGTCGTCTTCTATGATTACGAGGTCTATAGACGCTTGTTGAAGAAAGCTCCGAACGTCGTGAAGCCGTCGTCTTTGATGCTCCTCGGGCATGGAATGTGTCATCCACTGTCCTTCGAAGATGTACTTGTCTAGGGCCTCGTGTGGATTGACGCCATGTCCAGAGGTTCTCGATTGGTTTGGAGCGAATGAGGAAGTGGCTTGGGTAGCTGCTAGAGCTACAAGCATCGCAGCACTTGATTCTTCTTCCAGAAGCAAGGGGCTTGAGTAGATCGGTGGTGTGGACGGAGGCGTCCTGAGGTGAAAGGTTGGTGGTTCGATATGGGCGGTGCGGTGCGTGGTGTAGGTAGTTTGGGTGGTTTGTGTTTGGTGGGTTTGTGTTTGGGTTTCACCAGCTCCAGCGCTTGTCTACGTAGCGCTCGAGCCTTGTCTTTGGCCACTTGTTGATGTCCTTGACCTCTTCTCCCCCTCATGAGGGTCCTGATTGTCAGGATCGTCGTGTCTGCGCCGTGAGTGGGAGCTTTGGCCTCGGCAGGTGTCAGTCGGTGGCTCAGGATGGTCCACCAATCGCTTATAGAGGGATTCTTCTTGCGGCGATCGGATGGAAAGGCCTATCAGACGGGCGAGGAGAATGTCGTGGAGCTCGGTGACGGGGATTGTGTATGGATTGATGAGGATGGAGGAAGTGGCTAGAGGGTCGGTGGGTGTGGGTTGTGGAGGTGTGGGGTTGATACGTGACGAAGTGCCTTCAGAGGCAGGTGCTTTCTCGGTATCTCTTCGGGATGCCTCGAGTGCTTGGAGTACTCTCTTCGTAATTTTGTCTTCCATAGAATGTACAGCGGCAGAGAGAGCAGCCTGGAACTGCTCGTTCGTCAGGAAAGGGTGCCGACGCCTCCTGTTATCAACCCTTGAATAGACACCGACTCTGTGGTTGGCTCACAGTTACTTGAGGTTGTGACTGTATGAGACTTCCACCCAATCCTCGAGTCAAATCTTGAGGATTCGTCTCTATGGGTGTTAAGGCGGGCTCAGGTTGCGCCTGCGAACCAGACACCACGTTGGTTGGTTGCGGCTCAAGATTGAGCGAAGAAGTGCCGGCAACACTTGTCGTTGTGGTCAGCGTAGTATCTGGTGCGTTGGTGACGGCCGGGAAGAGGGACTCCAGTTGAATACTAAGTCGTTTGGGAGTCCGTCTTATCAGGCTAATCTCCTCATCTGACTCCGTATCGGATGGTGTAGCTGTGCGAGGAGTGGGATCACGTTCAACATCCCCTAGAGCCTGATCCGTCACGAGTGGAAGCGAGCTCTGCCCAATTTCTGTCTCGGGCTGTGCTTCTGTTGAAGAACCTCCTCAATGGTTTCTTCTGTTGGAGCCTCTTGTTCCAACTCAGCGGCCACAACATCTATCAAGGTGACATCGTCCTGAGTTGAAGGCTCCTGCTCGAGCTCCAGGGCGACTTCATCACTCAACATGGCCTCTGGGCTTTGGTGTTGTTGCGGTTGGGGAGGGCTCATGTGTACATCTGCTGGAGGCCCTCTTATCATTTCCTTGGTGAGGTGATGTTCTCGGCAGTATCTCTGATATTCAGCGCCTGCGGGGTCAGCGAGCCGAAGAAGGTTGAGAGATATGGCTATTGAAGGCTGTGTAAGGTCCACCAGCCTTGGGTTATGGAAGAATTTGAGCTGGGGCGGCTGATAGTTTCCTCCCGATGGCAGGCGAGGAATGTTCTGCGCGTACATCTCCATGTGTTGGCGGATGATGACGGAGAACCATCTCGCGTACGGCACGTTCTTGGACTGGTTGTTCTCCTTTTGTCTGATCTGTTCTGCAAGGTCGTTCCAGATCAGCTGGGCGAAATCGTAATTTCGCGAGAACACGACTCCGTGAAAAATCCAGAGGATGTGGCCGTTGCCCTTGTCGAAGCCGGCGTGCTTCGGAGATAGACACTTGTTCACGATCCCGAACAGTGTCTTCCATGGGTGAGGGATACCGTTGCTTTGAACCTGAGCGAGCTTGGTGAGCGGCGGACGGTAACCCATTTGAAGGAAATCCCACCAGTTCTTCATCTGATGGGAGGGGGTCGCAGTTTTGGCTGTGAGGGAGGTCAAGTAGAGTTCTGAACTCGTTCTTGCCCATGCAGATGTACCTCGTCCCTACAACCGTCGTGAAATGGTATCTCCCGTCCAAGATGATGCTCTTGATCATCCCCCAAAACTGCTGGAGGTAGACCATCGGCACTGATGCCGTCACGGGAAGTCCATGCCATAGTGGATGGCCTTGAAGGATTGACACGATAATGTCGTCTGGACACCGGAAGGTGGCCAGGTCCAATTGGAAGTTCGTGTCATGGACATTGAGGTATAAGGATTTCTCGTATATGTGATTATATGTTGGATAGCGATCCATCTGAAAAAAAAATAAGAGATATAACAAATCATTAGTTCATAATTTTTGATATTAGTCGAAAATGAATTAGGTTCATCAAACTAAAATAGTGTTTCAAGTCATGACATGTTTAGATGAATTTTGAATTGAAATCGTATGATATGCATATAGGATTATTATTTTAAAAAAACGTAATGGCATGCTTGTAATTTCGAATTAAACATGTAATGCGTGAAAAAGAGTTCGTAATTTTTCTAGGTGTTGAATCGTGAAAAGGACACGCCGAGAAATTTTTCGCTCGAAAATTTTGGTGTCAAATTGATTTCCTTATGCATTGATTTCAATTGCAATAACTCCGTTTAATTTTATGATCGAGAAAATTCTATTCACTAATGACAGTGTAAAAGGACTTAGTAAAAAAAGACTTCTAAGTGTTGAAATTGAAATCGTGAGACTGTAGCCGATCAATTTTACGATCGAGAAAAATTCCGCGTAAATTTACGATCGAGAAATTATATCTTAGGTATATTTACTATCAAGAAATTTTCCTCAATTGAATAAAATTTTTCGATTTGAAATTTGTCGAGCGAAATGTGATTTTCGATCCTAAGTAAAAATTTTCGCTGCAATATTTTTCGATCGAGAAATTAGTCAACGAAAGACTAAGTCAACCGTCGAGAAATTTACCGATCAATTAGGTCCTAAGCGGTGAAATTTACGATCGAAAAATTAATTGTTGAAAAATTAATTTTTCGCTGCTAAATTTTTGCGACCAAATTGAGATTAAATCGAAAGTTCTATTTTGCGATAGTAAGTTTTACGCTCGATAAAATTTGCATCTAGATTATCTAATCAGTGCGTAAGTTTTCGCTCACAAAAAAATCCTAATTAGATTTCTCGATGTTAAGTAATTTTTTTTTTCGGTCAAAATCTTCTATCTTAGCGACTAAATCAAAATTTTACCAATCGAAAAAACTAATTCGACACAAACAGTATCTCAATTAAACCGGAATTCAATTAAGACTCTTTGCGATCGACAAAGTTCTTCGATGGCTTTAAACATTCAAATACCCAGTTTCATCAAAACTCAAATTACAGTCGAAGTTGCAGATTTTCCGATGATTCATTCTACCAGATTCATAGAGAATATCGAAACTATCTTAAGTGCAGGCATTAAACTCAGATAAAGTTCAAAATCAAGCCTAAAACACTACGAAATAGTATACGATTTTCTCAGTTTTGAAGAACAGTCGAGAAACTAATTTAAATCATGCGAAAAACTACAAAATGCAGATGCTAACGAAGTTAAATCACACGCAAATGGCAACAGATTCTCATTTCTACCTTAAACAGACAATTTCGTGTTGAAAATCGAAAGATTTTTGAGAAATTTGAACTGTCTGTGAAAGTTTTTCGCGAGAGAAATTTTATGCGATTTAGGGTTGCGTGAGAAAACGTTTTTCGACTGACATAAAAGTGAACTTTTATTTACTCGCTGTAAGTCGATGATGGGTTTACGATTTAACATTTTGCGATTCAATGAAACAGGCCCATTACTATTTGCGCTCGAGAAATTTTCGATTCGAAAATTGCTCTTCAATTCAATTTTCTCGATCGCAAATTATCGCGGCTAATCAAAATCGTTCCCAACACTGTTTACGATCGAGAAACTTATGATCGCGAATTAATTCTTATATCCAGTTTCTCGATGGTAAGTGTTTCTAAAATTTTTAGATTGATCCCTATTCAAATAAGATCACATTTGTAAAGCTCCCCCCAGAATTAAAATAAATGCAATTAACTCCCTGGATCTTTTGTGTAGTAACGTCTAGCTCCCCTGGTAGATTAAAAAATATGTACCACTTAGAGATAAGCGTTAGTAATAATGGAGTTAATCAACAATTATTTTTGGCAAGTTTATCTTTGAAATTTTTGGTCTTGTGTCTAGCTCCTCTCTTTATAGTTTCGACGTCTCGCTCCTTAATTTTGAAAGATCTGAAATACTCAGAGAAAAAACGTCAAAAATATTTGGAGCTAATCTACAAGTCTTATACTTGCTCCCCCTCAAATGATGCACAAGAATTGACTAATTATGCAAGCATATGAAATCAATTCAAGTCACGAGCACACAAATTTACCAAGTAAGCATGTATACATGGTCCCCAAAAACATGTACTTTAAAATATTGTGTGAGGGTAGAAGCAATGAAAAATTTATCACATTTAAACAATTCAGCGCCAACGCAATCTAAAATTGCATTTTAGAATGTGCGATACACTAAAGAAATTCGCATTTATCCAATTCAACGCATATGAAACATAACATTTCATGTCAAAATGTGCGAATGTATTATTTATTATTTATTTATTATTATATATATGTGTATATATATATATATATATATTATTTTTTTTATTATTTTTTTTAATATGGGGTCAGATTATTTTGCTTCGATCAATCGTCACGCCTAATATTTTACGAGACATTTGAAAGAAGAAAATGCCGTCAAGTCATGTCGCCAAACTAAAGTCCTAAGTTCATAGACTGGTCCATTTCGACAACTCTCACTAGGTTCGCTCTTGCTCTCAATTATGGCTATCTCGGGATTTTTATATTTTTATCACTCAAGTCAACACAAGCAATTTTAAGTCAATTTATCTACGATCGAGGCATTTTTAATCATTTCACCCAAGCGAGAGACCGTCTATGTGGAATCAAAGGGTTGTAAGGGTTATAATTTGGCTAGGACTTAGAACGGAAGGAATTTAAAGGAAAGTGAGTTTATCTCTTCATCCTCTTCCAATTCTACGTCCGTCTCCTTTTTTTCGGCGTCTTTCTTCTTTTCAATCTTTTCTCCATCTTTTTCTTTTAAGAACTATCCCTTTTTTATGTTATGCTCAAGCTGAAGCTCCGCTTCTCCATGAGGCTCTAGGAGATTATCGTAGGCAAAGTTCTTCTTGTTGGTTCTCGGGCCGATACTGAGCTCCTCTTCTCTTAATCCCTATTGAGGTTTCAGAGATTATCAATTTGGAGAAGTTCTCGGTTATGGAATTCGTACCCGATGCTGCACTCCTCTTCTCGTTTCCCGATATAAGGTCGGATTATCGTTTTAGAAGTTCACTTCGTGGTGCTCCTCTTCCAGCCGTTCTGACGAGCGTACGAGATTATCATTGGAGAAGTTCACAGCAGGAACCATGCCACTTTCTACAAGGTAGTCGGAAGGCCGGTTCCTTTGGTCTGTTTGTTGCGCGTTGAGCAATGCCTTCTTTTGTCATCATCTTAATTTTTCTTTCGTTATCTCTCCCTCCTTTTCTCGTTTGAACAACCATTCCAAGAGTATGGAGTTCGGTTGAAGGCTGAGAATGGGTTTCAAATGAAGAAAAGGACATCGAAGAAGGCTCAAAGTGGATGACTAAGGGCTAACGTGGGGGAATTTATATAAGGCCGTATGAGGAATATCCTAAACTCCCTTATCATTTTCCTGACGATCTAACGCAAAATGAGTATGAAGCCAAGTATCACTAGTTAAGACAAGCACTTGATGTGTGACTCACTCGAGAAATAGATCCAAAGAAAGAAAATATAACAAGGCTTGAATCCTCACATTTATAGTGGCTTTGTGTCTAGTGGAGCAACCTAATGACCTTTAGACACAACAATATGACTTAGACTGACAAAATTAAGCAATTAAATCAATCGCATGTCGAGGTAAAATTCTAAGTGACTTTAGATAGCATCCTAAAGGATTTCGTCATATCCCTTTATATTATATATAGAAATATATATTGTTACTAGTATTATTTTTATATTATTTTTATCACGCAAGATAAGGACAAATAAGCATAGAAAACACATAGAATAGAGTATGTGATAGCACAGAAGATCAGGTAATGCACATATTACGGAAGATTCAACATGCCTAATTTTCCGACAAGGAATTGAAATCGTTTCTCATTCAAGGCCTTGGTGAAAATGTCGGCTAGTTGAAACTCCGTGTTCACAAAGTACATCTCTATCGTGCCTTTTTCTACGTGATCTTTGATAAAATGATATCTAATTTCTATGTGTTTTGTGCATGAATGATGAACAGGATTGCAAGTAATGGCGATTGCACTCTGACTATCACTATATATGGGTATATTATTTAGATTGTACCCATAGTCGCGAAGCTGTGTCCGCATCCACAGTATCTGTGAGCAACAGCTGGCGGCAGCTACGTATTCTGCTTCGGCCGTCGAAGTGGACACACAGTTCTGCTTTTTGGATGACCAGCAAACCAGCTTTTCGCCTAAAAATTGAGCGCCACCGGACGTGCTTTTCCTGTCCATTCAGCAACCTACATAGTCAGCGTCAGTGTAGCCGATAAGTTTAAAATTCTTACCCTTTGGATACCATAGGCCAAGGGTAGAAGTGCCCTTTAGGTAGCGTAAAATTCTTTTGACCGCGAGCATATGGGATTCTTTGGAATCGGCTTGAAAACAGGCACACAAGCACGTGGCAAACATGATGTCCGGCCGGCTCGAAGTAAGGTAGAGGAGATCCAATGATACTGCGATACAGTGTGATGTCGACCGAATTACCAGAGGGATCGGCATCCAACTTGCAGCTTGGTGACATAGGAGTGCTGAGTGGCTTGCTCTTGTCTTGATGGAATTTCTTCATAATATCCTTGATGTATTTTGTCTGACTGATGAAAATTCCATCATTGAGCTGCCTAACTTGAAGTCCTAAGAAAAATTGCATCTCTCCCATGTGACTCATCTTGAATTTGCTCTTCATGAGATCTCCAAACTTCTTGCAGAGCCGAGGATTTGTTCCGAAGATGATGTCATCGACGTATACCTGGACGACCATCAGATCTTTGTCATGCCATTTAATGAACAGGGTTGTGTCTATCGTTCCTCGTATGAATCCAGACTTCACGAGGAAATCACTCAGGACATCGTACCAAGCATGTGGGCTTGTTTTAGTCCATATAGAGCTTTGTCCAAGCGATAGACATGATCGGGATGTTCTTCATCAACGAAACCTTCCGGTTGAGCGACGTAGACTTCTTCTTTTAACACGCCGTTGAGAAAGGCGGTTTTAACATCCATCTGATAGACTTTGAAGTCTTTGTGAGCCGCATAAGCCAGCAGGAGGCGGATAGCTTCGATACGAGCAACAGGAGCATAAGTCTCGTCGTAGTCGATGCCTTCCTGTTGATTGTATCCCTTAGCAACTAGCCTTGCTTTGTTCCGGATCACTTCACCATCTTCATTTTTCTTATTCTTGAAAACCAATTTAGTTCCGACCACTGTTTTCCCATGTGGACGGGGTACCAAGGTCCACACTTGAAGACATTCAATTTGATTGATTTCCTCTTGCATTGCAATTGTCCAATCCGGGTCTCGAAGTGCGTCTGCTACTTTGGTAGGCTCGTTTTGGCTCAGGAAGCAACTGAAAAGACTGTGTTGACGACGTGTCCTCACACCAACCGAGGGATCGTCAATTATTTGATCAACTGAGTGGCCTCTTGTCCAGTTGCGCTCATGAGGCATGGCTGAAGTCGATGCGTCAGCCATCTGTGGATCTAGATTGCCTATAGTCTCCGATTGATCATTTGTCTGAGGAAGTTCCAATACTGCACTTGGATTGATCGTCTCAGACGATACTTCCTAGATGACCACTGTAGGTTCTTCGGTATTCTGTGGCAACTCTGAATCGGGTGGGGTAGAGGTGTGAGATGAACATGGTACGTCGGTCTTGTTCGGTAGATAATTCATTGTTGGTGTAGGCGTGTATGACCGATATACTGGTTCGAAGAGAGAATCCATGTCGTCTATTGCAAGTCTCGTTGCTTCGTCTGACACTGATCCTGAAGTTGTTGCCATCTTCTGTTGGTTTTGTGCCAACACACCAGTGATTACGGGTTCTGAAATGTTGTCGTCAGAAGCCAACGTGTTAGGCACGGGTCCTGGACTGAATTGACTAGAAGCTATATCTGCCACTTCGTGGAAAGTGACATTTTAGCTTTCCTTAATAGTTCGGTTGGACTTGATGTATACTCGGTACGCTTTTGATGTTGAAGAATACCCGACAAACGTAGCTTCGAATGCTTTAGGGTCGAACTTTGCACGTTGCTCTCGGTCGTTCGCCACAAAGCACTTGCCCCCGAAGATTTTAAGGAAAGAGATGTTGGGCACTCTATTATTCACAATCTCGGACGGAGTCTTGTTGAACCGTTTGTGAACCACCGTCCTGTTTTGAGTAAAACAAGCGGTGTTGACTGCTTCAGCCCATAGAAAGTGTGGAAGTCCCCATTGGATCAACATTGTACGAGCGGGTTCCACTAGTGTTCAATTTTTCCTTTCAACAACCCCATTTTGTTGAGGTGTTTTGGCGGCTGAAAATTGTTGACTTATTCCAAGTTTCTGATAAAACTCATTGAGGTGATTGTTCTTGAACTCAGTGCCGTTGTCTGTTCGAACAACTTGAATAGTCTGTTGCAGCAGATTTTGAGTTGTGTTCACAAAATTGATAATCAAGTCACATGTCTCATCTTTCGTTCGGAGGAACTTAGTCCACGTGTAGCGAGAATAGTCATCCACAATCACTAAGACATACTTTCTTCCATTGATACTCTGAGTCTGCATCGGACCACAGAGATCCATGTGAATGAGTTCCAATGGTCGAGAAGTAGACGCAATTTGCTTGATGAGATGCTCGCTTCATTTTTTCTAGGTGACATGCCAAACAGTGATGCTCCTTTTGTAGTAGTATAGTTGGAAGACCGTGAACCAACTTTTTCGTAGAAAAGCTTTGGAGAGCTTTCATATTCAGATGAGACAGTCGTTGATGCGATAAGCTGTTCCTCTGTAAATCAGTCTGAGAAATGAGGCATACAGCTGTCGAGGGCCGCACAGACGTCAGGTTGATCGTGTAAAGATTGGATCTCCGAAGTCCTTGAAGGAGTTCTGTGTCCTGACTATCCAAAATTCTGCACCGGTCAGCATGGAAGACCACCTGGAAGCCTTTGTCACAGAATTGGCCTATGCTGAACAAGTTATGGCGGAGGCATTAGACGTATGAGACATTTTTGATGGTCAGATTCTTCAGAATTATATCCCAAGTCCTAGAATCGGGGCTGAATCGTTGTTCCCAAATCTGACTTTGCCGTTTGGTCGGTCTTTGTAGTTGCTCAGCAGCTATTGATTACCAGTCATGTGTGTGGAGCAACCAGAGTCGAGATACCACACATGATGGATCTGCAAAAACAATTTAGAGAGCTTTAGGTACCCACTTAAACATGGGTCCTCTCGGATTGGCAGATTTAGTTTTGGGTTCAGATATGACTCCTAAATCTATTTTTGGAAGAGTCTTAATAACCCATTGCAATTTTGAAAACGTGGGTTTGAGTTTTGCCTCTATAGGAGACTTGGCCCTTTTGGCTTTCGTCGTCCTAGGCGGAGATTTAGGAACCCATTTGGGTTGAACCTTACAGGGAAGATTAATTTCAGCACGTACAAATGCTTTGGAGGGTTTGACTGAGGAAAAGATATTTTCTTGTGATAATCTCCTAAGGTGCTTGGGGGATTTAATTTCTACGGGATACCTTAGGTGAGTTAGTCGTGTATGGCGCCGTAAGCTTTCTTTATGGCTGGATCTTGTTTCCTACGTGTGTTTCTTGTGGCATTTGTTTCAGAATGATTAATGTTTGACGTAGAGCCTATTTCGAAGTTGGTGCTTCTAAAGGTGATCGGCTGAAGTGAATACGTAGAAGCAACTATCTTAAAAGTGGAAATAGCTCTTTTATTTCTACGAGTGTCTTTTATTGTAACAGCAGGAGTAGCATGCTCAGAAACATTTAAATCTAATGGCTCCTTCTTTATCTTAGTGCCAGACACTCTCGCCTTTGTTTTTAGTGCTGACGCTACGCTCCCTGTAGACGTAGGAAAGTGAAATTAGTCATAGCACTTTTAACAGAATTATTTTTACAATATTTATCTTTCAAAGGCGATTTTTCATTTTTCACACTTTTTGTAATAGCGTAAGAGGAAGTTTGGGAGGACGAGGAAGCCTTGAGATTTTCCATCTCCTTAAAGAATTTTTTCTTTTCAGCTTCGAAATTCACTCGTTCTTTTTCTAACTTTGCCTGTTACTCCTCTATCTGTTTTATGATAGGGGGTTTGTAGAGAGAATTTTTATAATTAATGGTTTTAACTTCCTCGTGGTGTGTTCGAGAGTCAGGAGGTAGAATTTGAACTAAATTGCTGACAGGTGTTAGAGTTTCTTTCCTATTTTTGTCCCTTTCATTTAGTTCTTTGTAGTCAAAGGGGATTTCTGGACCATGTGGACCTTGTCTAATGGATGAATCGAAAGTATTTTCATAAGACGATTCAGTATTTCTTTCTTTTGTAAAACACACGGGTTAGTGAAACCTATGCCTTCTATAGGATTATAGAACTCTATATCCTTGGGCTTGTTCAAAAATATCGTCTGTTCGGATTGTCCCCTACGCGTAACTATATCGTCTAATTTCTTTACTTTGGCATATAGTTTCTTGCGGTCCTCACCTAGGAGAGCATAATTATTTTCCACGGTTAGTTTAGTGGCTTGACAGGCATCGAAATCCTTACTAAGCTCACTAATCTTAGCATTCGATGTTTCTAATTGAGCTTCTAAGTTAGTGTCTTAGAGGTAGCTTCGGTTATCCTACAATTTAAAATGGCTTTCTCGTTGAGATTTCTAACCAAGCAATTTTAGTTATTTGCTAGCCTATCTTCTAATTCCTTAATCTTTTCGCTCTGTTGTCCTAGTTGAGGTTGACTAGTCTCTCTAGACTGCAGGCTCTTAGTAAGTTCATCTATTTTTGCACTAGAGCTCCTAAGTTCTTGTTCGAGACTATCAATCTTCTCCTGAGCTCTCTCAAGTTCGTTCTCTACTTCCTTTATACTTTTCTGCTCACGTTTCATGTTAGCATATTGCTTTTGATATGATTCTAACATGGTCAATAATGTGGAATGAGTGCTACCTCATTTGAAGACGTGGATGCATTGTCGTCGTCCGTAGGAGTGGATGTTTCGGCGTCCAATTCGTTGTTGAGACGGGCCATGAGGGCTAAGTTCTCTTCTTCGGAGCTCGACGTGTCCTCGAGCCATTGGTCCTGTTCGGCCATGAGAGCTACTCCAGCTTCTTTCTGTTTTGTCAATTTAAGCTTCCTGGAGTAGTAGTTTGCATCTCTTTTCTTCGGGAGAGTGCACTCTCTAGCGAAGTGACCTGTTTGCCACAGTTAAAGCATTTGTTAGTCTCTTTGGGATTCTTGACCTCGGAACTCTCCGGAGCACGTTCTTTGTTCTTGGAGCTTGTAGTCCGAAGTCTATTGGCTGAGGTTGAAGACTTCTTCGTGAAGTACTTCTTGCTCATCATTTGTCCAATGAGAGCTAATTGTTTTCCAAGGGCTTTCATGTTCGACTCGATGTCGGAGTCCGATTCATCTTCCGACTCTGATGACGAAGGTGGCCTAACGATCTTATCCTTTTTTGATCTTGTGCTCCTCTTCTCTGAGACTAAGGCAACCGTGTTATCATTTTGTTTGCCTTTCTGCTCCTTGCTAATCTCACGGATATCCTCCTCATGCTGAGCGAGATTATCGAACACTGCATGGACATCCAACTCCTCTAGATTTTTGTTTTGTCGTATTTGAGTAGATATTTTCTTCCATTCCGTGGATAGAGAAGATAGAAATCTTATGTTTGTGTCCATGTTTGTCTTCGTTATTTCTATCTTCCTCATTTCATTGAGAAGAGTGAGGTATCGTTGGTAGATCTCGTTTAGACTCTCCTCCGGCTTTGCTTTGAATGAGTCGTAAGCAGTGAGAATGTTCGCCTTCTTTGCCTTTATTCCAACTTCCGTCCTTTGCATCATCCTATGCAGCTCATCCCACATCCCTTTGGCCGATGTAAGGCTGTCGATTTGTCTGTATATATCGTTGGGGATGCCCTGCATAAGAGTATTCATGGCTACTAGATCAGCCTTAGCTCGAGCTCTTTCCTCCAGAGAGTATTCTCTAGGCTCCTTTAGTCGCCTAGAAGCTGGAATTGCTGGAGTAGCTGTTTCGTCCCCGGGTACATGAACCCAGAACTGTGTCGGTCCCTCTTCAAGGGACTTCAGTAGATTTTCGGCTTGATCCTTTAGAGCGATGAAATTCAGAAAGCGGCTTCTCCACACTGTGTATTCGCCTCTTTGCAAGATCGGTGGACGGTTGTCATTTCCAAGTGAGTATGCATCCATGTTTGTATTGTAGTCGAGTTGTTGAAGGATCTTCGTTAATTGTTTTGAAGGTTGAAGATGATGTAATGTGCTTCACAAGTGACAAAAGTCGTTAGTAGCGTTTGATTCGAAAATTAGATCGACAATTATTTTCGATTCAATCTTTAAAGTTTGATCGAAATTAATTTCGTCGAGATAGAATGTACTGAGTACTGTTCTCGGGCGAGAAATTTTGTCAGCGTGATATTTTTCGAGCGAGATAAATTGCTCAAAATCATTCGATCGAGAAAAATTTCTTGATCGTGAATTTATTTCGATCGTAAAGAAACAGTACGTTAGTAAGTTTCTCGACAAGTCAAAAGAAATCTATTGACTAGAAAAATTTCTCGCGTGTAAATGATTTTCGCCTGGTCAAACGTTAAAAGGTTTGACTGAAAAAGTTTTTCGAGTTAAAGTTTTTACGCATGCAAAGTCAAAATAAGTCTCTCTCGAAAAAGTTTTTCGCTGTATAATGGTCGAGAAATATTTCTAACTAAAATCGTTTCTGCTGATGACGATTCTAGCGCTGACTTCGTATTCTGAGCAAGAACAATTCTCGCGCTAAGTTTATCGATCGAGAAACTAATCCGATCGCAAAACTTAGCGAGAAAAGTTTGAGCAATCGAGAAAAATTCACAGAATACGATTAACACAAATTCGAGCAAAAACAAAGAATCAGATAGTGAAGTTTGAGGCAATTGCTCGCAATCAGTACTAATCACGCACGAACAGGCAATTAAACACGTTATGAAGCAAAATATATCGAATTTGATCAAAATCAGAACGTGTTCTTCATGTTCTTCGCAAACAGTAACACGCAGAAGCAATTCAATCATAAAAATCGAAGTTCAAACTGCTACAGAACTGATCGCAATGATGATCTAACACTTAAACAAGCACAGAAACACCAAATTCAAGTCAATTAAGCACAGAATTAAGCTATTGGATCGAAAAAGGCTTTCGCGCCAAACCTGTTCTTCGATGAACAGTATCTAGAAAATGATTTTCGATCCTTTCTAACAATTTACGATTCGAAACAGAACGAATCTTCTCTGATACCAATTGTTAGGTCCTACGATTAACAACTCTACGATCCTAGGCTAGAATTTATAGTAATTCGATCGTTTAGATAAACACTTAAATTCGATCGAAAAACTCAAATGAAGAACAATAGAGAGAATTCGAGTAACGTGAGAAAGTTACTATTGTTTCTCTCTCTAGAAGTCGAATTGCAAGCCATTCGGACCAATTCTCTAAACTTTCTCTATTCAGCTCAAATGATTACATGTATTTATACCAAACAAACTTGGTATAAATATCAAACTAGTCCTAATCTAAGGACTACTATACAAAACGCCCCTAATTACAAGGACAACTAATGAAATCAAGCACAATTACAAATGGTATTTTACAGGTATTTACATGGATTACGGGTTGTTCGGGAAATAATTCCCCCCGTGTTGTATTTTATCGCTTTATTAGATAAGCTAGATAAAATGACGGCCGTTCGACGCATGGTGCAATTGGAGGGTTCGACGACCATAGTGGCTTGACGCGACGTTGGATGGGATCGAAATTCCGACTTAATAAGAGGGACCACGGTCGTGAGCTTTTATGTCACACCCGTGATTGATTATACATCCGTAAGTCCCCGAACTCCGGCCCCATAGCCGAGAGTCTAACAGCCGGTGACCATGAATCCCACATTGTGGATTGCCTAGTCGCGGCTTGAGCTGTTCGGAGTCGTAATGTTCGTGACGATGAGTCGACGTTTGAAGATCGAAGACCCCGGTCGTTTTACGACGCATGTAATAGGACCTGATTCGAAATAGCCCGCATATTTGTCCATTTAAATTGCTTTCCTAGGGTTAAGAATTTAACTAACGCATTTATGTGCTCGTGCTTAATTTTTTATTTGCTATGAGAACACAAACTCCCATAAAATACTAAGTGAGTAAAGGGATTAGTTGTTACGAAACCTAAGTGCAAGGTTTGGTTCCGGGTATGCCGGCACCTTGCATTTGCTTTCGTTTCGGCTAATTCGTGTGCGTTAGCGCCGCTCGCGAAGACCACACTGTGCGGTAATACGTACGGTTCAAGTGTGCGGTTTTGAGCAAAGTTGATAGGTCGCACTTAGACAGTCACACCGCCTTGTTCCGGGTTTGCCGGCGGGAGTCCCTGACTCAGACAAAGATAGTTGAGACATTCGACGAGGTCGAATTCATGCGGAGCACGACTTTGTCGGCCGCTGCAAACCAATAAAAGACAGAGGTTGAGGTTTGCATCCGCCCACGGGGACATCAACTCCACTATCGAAGTTATCAACAAAACTTCCAAAATATCCAGTAGGAGAAAATGGAGTTTATGAAAAGATATTGAGAGTCAAACGGAATAGAGGTCCTTGTTCGCGTTTGATGATCTATACAAACGACTTAATATGCCTTTTATTTTCTGCAGCTTTTTCTCTCAGTGTTAATTATGTCTACCGCTTTAAACATACTTCTCAAGGAGAATAGGTTGACTGGGTCGAACTATTCAGACTGGCTTCGCAACCTGAGGATTTTCCTTCAGATTGAGAACCTAGTGTATATCCTTGACTCCGAGTTGCCGCCGGCCCCAGGGAAGCAGGCAATCGAGCAGGCTCGTGCCGCTTATGACAAGCGACTACGCGACGAGCAGCTCGTAAAGGCTCATGTCCTCAGATCGATGACTAACACGCTGCAGCGTAGCCATGAGGGTATGGCTGACGCTCGAGCGATGGTTCAGCATCTGAAGAGCTTTATGGTGAGACGTCGAGGACAGCTCGCTATGCGGCTTCATCGCAGCTCTTCCGATCGAGGATGTCTGAGGGTGAGAACGTCGGTGAACATGTTATGAACATGATCACCATGATTGAGAGGTTGGAAACTCTTAATTTTCGATTTGATCGGGAATTACAAAACGATCTCATCTTGCAGTCTCTCCCCTTTGTCCTTCAATGCGTTCATTGTGAACTATCATCTGAACGGCATGACGCTGACGCTTCCTGATCTGATGAATCAGTTAGCAACAGCGCAAGGCCATATGAAGAGGAAGAAGAAGGCTGCACTTGTCGCCACCTCTTCGAAGCCCCAGAAAGGCAAATAGAAGATGGGCAACAAGCTCAAGCCGACAGGGAAGGTTTCTAAGAAGAAAAAAATCTTCTGGGAAATCAAAGCAGACCGGTGTAAAGCCGACGGTTAGGTGTCTGCATTGCGGTGCGCTTGGCCACTGGAAGCGAGACTGTCCGAAGATCAAAGGTACGCAGGCTGTGTCAGGTAAGGAACTTAATGTTTTAGAAACAGTTTGTTCTACATCTGTGTACTCTAATTCCTGGATATTGGATTCTGGAGCTAGTACTCACATTTGTGTGTCCACGCAGGGTCTGGGACCAAGTATAGCGCTGTGGAGCGGGAGATCGAGGTCAGAGTGGGTAGTGGGGACTGTCTCATGGCAAGCCACGTCGGATCGAGATCTCTTACTCTGTTATCTGGGCATGTGTTGCGTTTGTACGATTGTCTTTTACTCACGAGGGGTTTTAAGAACATCGTCTCCTTTCCTGTTCTGAGCAAGAATGGTCATGTATTTAACTTTAATAAAAATACATGCCATATTATGTATCGAAACAAAAATGTTGGCAACGCGACACTTTTTAATGGTTTGTACTATTTAAATACCCAGAACGACGTATCTATGAATACTATCACAAACAAACGAAAGTCGGGAATAAATGCGAGGTACCTGTGGCATCTTCGATTAGGGCATACTGGAGAACGCAAGATCCACGGGTAGAGAAAAACGGGATTTTGAAACCGTTGAAATCAGATCCCTATCCGACTTGTGAGTCGTGCCTCCAAGGTAAAATGACTCGATCACCCTTCACAGGGACATTTAATAGAGCCATGGAAATTCTCGGTTTGATTCACACGCACGTTTGTGGGCCATTCGATGTGAAGACTCGAGGTGACTTCCACTATTTTATTACCTTCACGGATGATCACAGTCATTACGGACTCGTGTATCTGATGAGGTATAAAGCTGATGCTCTTGAAAAGTTCAAGGAGTATAAGGCATTGGTGGAAAACCAAACGTCGAAACTCATGAAAGCCATTCGATCGGATCGAGGCGGCAAGTACATGAGTGTCGAGTTTGACCAGTTCTTGAAGGAGAATGGTATATTATCACAGATGACTCCGCCTGGCATGCCACAGTTGAATGGCATGTCCGAACGTAGAAATCGAACTTTATTAGATATGGTTCGTTCTATGTTAAGCTATACAGATTTACCAATGTCATTATGGGGATACGTGTTTTTGACAGCGGCGTATACCATAAACCGATGTCCCTCAAAGCCTGTTAACGGCATTCCGTATGAGATATGGACTGGTCGTTTGCCCAGCTTATCACATATTAGGATTTGTGGTTGCCCCGCCTATGTGAAAAAGTTGAAAACAGACAAACTTGAGTCTAGGTCAATGAAAGGACGTTTCGTAGGTTACCCCGAAGACTCAATGGGGTACCTATGCTATTTTCACGATGATCAGAGGATCGTTGTGGGCCTACACGCACACTTTCTCGAGGAAGAGTTCATTCGAGATTGTGGAGTTGGCCGAGTGGTCACTCTCGAGGAGCAGTGGACTGAAACCCCCTCACAGGAATTGGAATCGGATGGTCCGAGCGAACCAGTCTTGCGACGATTAGAAAGGGTGCCACGCCAACCCCAGCGGTATGGCATGTCACATGTCGAATACGATTATGTTGCGACTAGGGGACTTCTAAGAGAAGATCCCGCTACTTTCGATCAAGTTATATCCGATGTTGACTCAACGAGATGGGTTGAGGCTATGCGGGCTGAGATGGACTCAATGTACTCCAACAAAGTCTGGACTCTTATAGACCTACCGAGTGGTTTTAGACCAATTGGTTGTAAATGGATATACATTGGATCTGACGGACAAGTTGAGACGTACAAGGCCAGGTTGGTTGCCAAGGGCTATAACCAAAAAGAGGGAGTCGACTATGAGGAGACTTTTTCGCCTGTAGCCATGATCAAGTCTATCCGCATAACGCTCACAATAGCTGCGCACTTTGATTATGAGATTTGGCAGATGGACGTCAAAACGGCGTTCCTTAATGGATTCCTCAAGGAGGAGATCTATATCGAGCAGCCAAAAGGTTTTGAGTCAAGTGCAGATGCTCACAAAGTGTGAAACTGAATCGGTCCATTTACGGACTGAAAAAGGCCTCGTAGCTGGAACCCACGTTTCGATGAAGCAGTTCGGAACTTCGGACTCGAGAAAAAGTAGAAGAGCCATGTGTCTACAGAAAGAGCAGTGGGAGTATGGTGTTGTTCCTTGTATTGTACGTGGATGATATCCTTTTGACAGGAAACGACATCGGGATGCTCTCGTCGGTGAAAGCATGGCTTTCAACCGAATTCTACATGAAAGATCTGGGAGAAGCGACGTATATACTCGGTATTCGCTTATTCAGGGATGGAGCGAACAAAACGATCGGCTTATCTCATGCCCTTTACTTAGAGCAAATCCTAAAGAAATTCAGAATGGATGACTCTAAGAGAGGGTTTTTACCTATGCGACATGGGATCCATTAGTCGAAATCAATGTCACCTCAAAGTGAGGAAGACCGACGACGGATGAGTGGGATACCCTATGCGTCGGCAGTGGATAGTCTGATGTACGCGATGTTGTGTACACGACCGGACATTGCCTACGCTGTGAGCGTGGTTAGTCGGTTTCAGGCAAACCCAAGTGAAGGACACTGGACAACCGTTAAGAATATTTTTAAGTACCTTAGACGGACTAAAGACTTAACGCTTGTCTATGGAGGAGCGGGACTAGAAGTAGAATGTTATACCGATTCGGACTTCTAGTTGGACGTGGATGACCGAAAATCTACTTCAGGTTTTGTATTCGTGCTCAATGGTGGGGCAGTGTCTTGGAGAAGCTCCAAGCAAAGCACGACTGCCGATTCCACGTGTGAGGCAGAATACATAGCAGCCTCAGAGGCAGCTAAAGGAGCTGTTTGGATGAAAAAGTTTTTGGAGGAACTTACTGTGGTACCAGTTCCGGATAGACCGCTTACACTTTGGTGAGATAATAGCGGTGCAGTCACGCAGGCAAAGGAACCACGATCTCATAGCAAGTCCAAACATATTGAGAGAGAATATCACGTACTACGTGAGTTCGTTGAAATCGGGATGGTTGTCGTGCAGAAAATCGCCACTGCGGAAAACGTGGCGGACCCGCTCACGAAGCCCTTGTCCCAGGCAGTTATGGAACAACATATGGACAAGATGGGGCTACAATACCATTGTGACTGGCATTAGGTGCAGCACATGGCATTCGAGTGCAAGTGGGAGGCTGTTAGGGAGTGTCCCCTCGGAATGCCATACGAGGACTAGGAATAGTATAGGACGCACAATGATGTATAGGTCGATAGACAGTTTTATTGTATATACTGTCAAAATAAAGTAGGGAATATTATTTTCATTATAACAATGGCGTTAATTAATCGAATTTAAAGTCTGCTTGGCATCTGGCGGTGCGATAAATAAATAACACCCGAATGTTTGAGTTGGACGTCTGATTCTCGTGGAGACGAGGGAGGAGACAGCAGACGGTCCTTAATCTTAGCATTAAATAAAGCGTCCGTAAGTATAAGAATTTTAGGTGGGTGACTAGATATCCGAATATGACTTATCCATTGACGGCCACATAGTATCGGTAGTGTCACCGATTACCTGAGAGGTTGTGGGTCGTGATGGAGATATTGGTGATCGGAGAGATCGCGTATTCGGACATTCGGCTCGTATTCGACTCGATCACATGACTAGGATATTGTCAATGATTGAACGAATGACTATAGCAGCCTCAGACTGATAGGGTCATTGACGGATTTGCTTTCGCAATTTTGGTTTGTCGCTAGTTGGCTAGGCTTGCAAGTGTTCGGAAATGGAACACGGGCCAGCGGCGAAACGCAACCGACTTTACGGAGGTGATTGCCGGGCTTTAACTGCTATCGGGATTCACTGCCTATATTCGTATAGGTTAACATCTTATGACGTAATTGGAGAACGATGATTGTAAATCCTTCGGCCGAAGCTTGGAAAGCTCGCTCGTATTAGATACGTTGCGGAGTTTAAATAATCGGTTGGGTCTCAATTATAACATAGTGTTGGGTTTAGTGAGTTTGTCATTTACATGGCTCTCACCTAACCGGGTCGCAAGTGAAAGGCGTAAGAGTTATTTAAATGTATACACTATAGTCGGTGCGCCCGAATTTCGATTAGATCAAAATTCGTTCTCAACTGGGATCTGTCCGGTACCGCGGGATAGGGCTAGGTTGAGACGGCGGGCTTTTCTCTAGAACCTAAGGAATGGATTCATTGAGGTAGTGGCAAAGTTGACACGAGGTGTCGATGATTTAGTTAAATTCCGAGACGGTCACGGAAATAATTAGGATTTACGAGTGCTTAATTAATTAACTAAATGAGGCTCAATTGTAAATAAATAATTAGATTGGATTTAATTATATTATTACTTAAAATTGAGGGATTAAATTAAGAATTTAGAAACCTCGGGAGGCAAATTGGAATTACTTGAAATTTTGCATGGTCTTGGACATGTGGAGAATTCCATGGCTTGCCACATATCTTGAGGTGGCAAGTGACTCACTTTGAAGGTGCATGACAAGTGTTATAGAAATATTATAAACAAACCTTAGTGGAATTTTACTATAAATGAGAGCATGCAAAAATGAGAACAAATATATCCAACGTGAGGGCTTTCTAAGCCTATGTACTTGGTACTTTACTCTCAACAAATATCTAGAGAAAAGAAAGAAGATAACGTGGTTGAGGTTTTGGAAATTCTTAAGCTACGTAATTCTAGCCACGGGATCGTTAGACGAAGTCCGACGCCCGAACCGAGCTGCGTGTAGCCACCGCGAGCAGTCTCGGAGGTTTGATCAAGGACATACCAGCGTGACAATCTAGCCTGGAGGCCCCGGGAATCAGACGAGGTGCTACGACGCTCATCCGAGGTGTAATCACATACGTCGAAGGTAAATTTCAAACCCTACAGATTTGATTTTACGAAAAATACCAAACGACATCGGAATCATTCAAAACCCCTCATCACGATCTTCGGGGAATGTAGAATCAATATGGAAAGTTTGGTATTGATTGGAAATCATTTCGGTTCTCAAACTGTCGAAAGACGGCAGACTGCCGCTTTAGTCGAATCGATAATTTCGAACCACTGATTTGATTTTGCGAAAAATATCAAACTACATTGGAATGATTCGAACCCTCGTTGCGATCGTTGGGAAGTGTAGAATCATTCTAGAAAATTTGGAATTAATCGGAAATCGTTTCGGTTGCCAAATAGTCAAAAAGCTGTCGGCTGCCGCTTTATTCGAACTAGAACGAAATTATTAATTCGAATAAATTTGTACTAAATTCAATTTGGGAAATTCGAATTAGACGTGGTCTCCTGAGACTTAGGGCAGTATCTTGGAACATCGAGAGAAGCCGAAGGGCGCTAGGTCGAATTTAGATGTTGAAAATCGAAAATTCGGCACCCTACGCCGCTCGGTACAAAACGCGCTTCCACTGTCGCCACGTTGTGCTGTTCGGGGGCCGGCACCGATTAATCGGGCCCACCCCAACATGCACTGACGAAGTGAATTTATTGAAAACGTATTCGGTCTTCACCGGCTGGTATAAAGTATATATATATATACACTGCATAAATCCCTGCAAAAACAAGTTGATTCCTTGGTATCCAGTTTATTCTAGGTCCGGTCAGGCGTTAGATTCTTAGGAATCCAGATTTGGACGATCCTGTCATATTTACCGGTGTTTGGGTCTTTAATATTTATAATTTTTATTTTTATTTTAGTGTATCTTAGGGGCTCCGGTCTTGAGTTATGTGGCTGGTATCTCTGATTTTGATTTCTCAGAGGTTCCGGTCTTGGTCTGCTATTATTATTTTTATAAAAGGGGTTCCCTCTAAGTTGTTTAGGTCTTTCCCTACCCTCTAGGACATGATTTATGGCTATTTATTTTCATATAAGTATTCCCCCTTACCGGTTGCGGTATTGTTTTTCTCTGTGGGACAGGGGTTATAGTATTATTATTATTATTATTATTATTATTATTATTATTATTATTATTATTATTATTTTACCCAAGTCCAGTCCTCCTTGGGTTCGTTTCAGCTTGAATCGGACTTGATGTATAGTCTGTTGGTCGGACAAACCTTATTTCATTTGTTGGAGCAGGCGGTTGATATGATGTTGACGCCTCTTCTTCATTAGTCTGCCCAACATACCCAAGATCGGTACGATAATTGGTATTCTTCATTGCCCCTTGAAGGTAGTCTAACGTCCTCGATGATTCAGTCCATGACTGGACTAGTGTTACCAGCTTCTAGTTCTCTGAGGCCCTCTGTTTAGCGACCTACTTCAAACTGTCATTTTCTTCCTCTAATTGAGTGATTTCCATCAACTCCTCGTAGCTGAACTCGGGGATCAATGGGTCTCCATCTTGAGTAGAGTCTTCTGCCATGAGGCATGCGAGCTCCGTTTCGCCTTCATGCTCTCTTAGCTCCTCATCTGAGCTTGACTTCTCTGAGTCGGTATCATCCCATTTGAGCTGGTTCTTTGCAGCTACAAAAGCGCGGGGTCTTTCTGTTACTTTTGAACCAGACTGCCTCCTTTGATTTTTCTCTATCTTTCTTTTTTTGGGGCAGTCAGCGATGAAGTGTCCAGTCTTGCCACAATTAAAACATGAGTCAGAGTCTTACTCTCTATTTACATACTTACCTCGTGGTGTCCTGTTCGGATTCCTTTCATGAACCTCCTGAACTTCTTTATGAAGAGGGCCGTCGCCTCTTCGCTCATCTCCTCAGCGTTCCTTGAGGTAGATGTCTTTGCCACGATCAACGCTTTGACCGGTCGGACCGGTATCGCCTCCAGTCTTATCTAGAGCTCGAATTCATACGCTTTTAAATCTGCAAATAAATTATGAAGCATTATTTTGCTTAAGTCCTTGGATTCGCGTATGGCCATCGTTTTTACATCCCATTCTCTGGGAAGTGCCTTCATGAATTTTATCGCTACGTCTCTGTTTTCGTGCTTTCTGCCTAGAGCCAAGAGATCGTTGACGATTGAGCAAAAGAGTTCTTCAAAGTTGGTCATGGTCACCCCTGGTTTCATCTTCACGGAGTCGTATTTTTGAATGGCGACGATGAGCTTATTTTCTCTCGTCTGGTCATCGCCTTCGCATATTTTGTAGAGCTTGGCCCATACCTCCTTTGAGGTTTGGCATGTCATGACCTACCTGAATATTCCCATGTCCAATGTCTTGGACAGGGTGTCTTTGGCAATATTGTCGAGGTTTGCCTTCCTCCTTTCGGCTGTGGTCATCTCGCTTATTTCCTTATGAATTTCTTGCAGCTATTTGGGATGCACTGCGTGTCTTGAACTTACCGTCATGGTCATAATTGGTCCAGTGGTTATCACTTCTTCCATTTCATCGTCTTGTGCAGAGAGATGTGTCATCATTCTGATCTTCCATCCGAGGAAGTTTTCCCTGCTAAACATAGGAACCTTATTTGATGAATTCATCGTTAGAATATGGTGAATATCAAGTAAACCCGCTCTGATACCACTTGTTAGGATTGGTACGTGTTTAGAGGGGGGGGGGGGGGGTGGAGTAAACACTCGCTCATTTTTTGGTTCTTAATCAGTTAAGGTTAGATACCGGTGCTCAATATCCTAAGTGTGGCTTGTGCCGGAAGTGATACCTGTCGGTTTTGAACCAACACCGAGCGTGCGATGTGATGTGTGTGTGTGCTTTTTTGTAAAGAACACAGAGTTTGTTTCTGGAAGTTCTGAGCAAAGTCTCATACGTCTCCCCTTCTTCCCCGCAAGGAAGGTATCACCAGAAGATTCGGCTTTTACATCCCCGTTGTACAACCTCCTTAGCAAGACTCACACAGTACAACCCCCCGGGTATACTCAGCTAACTAAACGCCTAGAGACCACTAGACAGTTTTTTACAGTCCATCTCTTTCAAGAGCTTTTTACAGCCTCTTGAGAACTAACTTACTAACCGCACTGGTTAAGTACAATGAGGACAACACCTAATTCTTTTCTTGCTAAAGAACTTTGACGCTTGAGTTAATTCTCTTGTTGTAAGAGTTCGTCGTGGTGAAGTACGGTCTTCAACCTGCTTCTCTTCTATTTATAACTGGCCTTGATGAAGAAGACCGTTGTGAGATAGCTCTGTGTATCGGACAGTGCATTTAATGTCTCTTTCCAAAATGAGTCTGTTTGGTCTTTGCTGAAGAAGGCCATTTGTTTTATTCCTTTTTAAGCTTGGCTTGACTTCAACTTGGCTCCTACTGGCAGCCTTGAATTATATGTTTGTCAGAAGTCTTCAACTTGCAGCGCCTCAAATAATTTGAATCTTTGTCCATGTGGCATTTCCGGAATCAGTAGTCCGGTCTTCAGTGTACTTCCGGTTGCGGTCTTGATCCCGATCTCTGGTAGCGCTGACTGTTATCCGATTTTTCCTAGGCTTAACCGGTATATTTATTAAGTTAGGTACAATCACCAAAACTGTTAATCGGAGTTCTTTAAATTCACGATTTCTAACATACATGTTTTACAATTTATTCCTTAATAGGGATATTATTTATTTACCATCAGTTCTTACTTGACATCCAGTTAAACGGTAAATAAATAAAACCCAAATATACGAGTTTAGTCACAGATTCTCATGGGATGAGAGAGGGTGCACCAATGAGCTATTATTCTCGGATATTAAATACGTCCAAAGGTCTTAGACTTTAGTAGGGTAACTAAATGTCAATCACGACTTATTTGTTGACGACTCTTAAATGTTGTGCCAACCATTCACTTGGGAAGTGCGAGGTCGTAACATTGATATATGTTGAATCAGGGATTAACTTGTATTTGTACACGACTCGTAATCGACGATCATATGTCCTATTTCTCTGGAAAGCGTCATTGATCGATCGATTAACTATAGTAGTGTAAGTGGACCTTAGACGAAAGGGTATTTGATGGAGTTGACTTTGGGGTCTTGATTTGTCACTAGTTTGCTAGGCTCGCTTTGTTCAGGTCGAACATGGGTCAACGGGGACATGCGATCTTGACAACAAAGGGTAACTGTCGGCATTGACAGTCGTGGGGGATTCACAGTCTCGTTAGTAATCGAGATATATGTCCTATTCGAGGATAAAAAATTACACCTCTGGCCAGAGCAATAAACTGACTCATGTGGGACGTGTAGTGCAGTTTAGTAATTTCGTCCGTCACGAATCAACATAGAGTCGAGTTAGTGAGGTTGAAGTTGTTGGGTTACCCGGTGTGTCCGGAGACGCCACGTCCCCAGATACTGTGTGGAACATAAATTTTCCGGGTTCCCCGATTGCCCTCATAGCTCGGATCAGAATAGTAACACATTGACACGTAATAGGGAGGGTCAAACCCGTAGAGAATTACTAGTTGAAGCGAGTGGCAGCTCCTCGTCTTCAACTACGGCGATTGTGGTCGATGGCACTAGATTATCACGCTGACCTCGCGGTGCACCACATATTCAATTCTCTAAAGATGGCTAGAGAGAATTGATCCGTCGCGTGAGAGAAAGCTGTGTGCGTTTTGGTGTGTTTTCGTGCGCGTAACTTGTTGTAGTTTTGGACGAGGGTTTCACCCTTCTTATATTGGGGTAGGGCACGAAATTTTGGCCCATTAGCAAGCCATAATTTTGAATTTTAAGCCATGATCAAATGAGATCTTTTTGCCATAAATATCTCTTTCCTTTTGATTCCAAATCAATTAAGAAACAATTCATAATTACCCTTACTAACTTTAGATATTTACTCCAAATAAAATATCTTAAACATGGATTGAAATATTTGAAAATAATACCATATATATGTATATATATATTTCGAATTTTCACTTTAACATAAATAATATTCCGAATATTTTATTTCCATATTTATACACATCAAATATGTAAATTTCGAAAAAAAAATTTTACGAAGTCAAACTTTGGTCCAATAAATGGCCCGATGCCCATTAAGGCGCGGCCCAACGGCCCAGGGCCTGTTAAGGCCAAAAACACTTCTCTCCTTCTCGGTACACGCCGATGATCCATTTCAAGCCTGACTCTCTAGGTTAGACTCATTCGGCAAGGGAGGAATCAATGAGTCCGGTATATACCTAGCCAATCTCGCAGTACCGGACCGTAACCTTATTCGAGTGCGAATTTCGACCCAGTCTTTATTCCAGAACCTCACTATAGATTATAGTGCTACGTATAAACCCTTCAACTGTGTCCTAATCGAGTGAGAGCCATGGACTATGTCAAACTCACTCAACTCGATTCTATGATAAAACGGAGAGAGGCAAATTACCAAACTACCCTCCAGATCTAACATGTGTTAGTTCAATACCTTGGCCAAGGATTTCGTAATTTCTCATTGCCGTCCACATCGGACAACTTGTCTCGATAACTTACGAGACTGTGAATCCGTAGTCTGCGGTCTGAGCCCGACAATCACAAAATGTTATCAAGACGCATCTGGCCCGCTGACCCATGCAACAGCAAATTGGGTCGAGGGGAACTAGTGACAGTCGAGACTTTGAAGTCAACTCCGTAAAAGTCCCTTTCGGTCTAAGGTTCACGCAGACTACTACAGTGTTGTCGTTGGTCATTGACACTCCTTGAGTAATAAGCCATGTTCGACCGTACAACCTGCGAGTCATGTCCATGAAACGACTCAATCCCTTGATTCGATTCAGATCACAGTCTTGACCTCCGCTTCCAAGCGAGATATCGGCACACGATATTTCATCGACAAATAAGCCGTGATCGGTTATCCAGCACCCAACTGGAGCCTTAGGCTTACGGACTTTTAATGTTCGAGGTTAAGAGTCCACTGGTGCCTTCCTCTCTCGTGCCCATCGAGAACAGTAACTCAACTTGGATTTGTTCATTCATTGATTTACCGATGCTAAGTAATGAACTCATATATCCAAAAACGAACAATGCCTTTCAATAAACACACGAAAATTTCTTATTACATAAGAAGTCGAATGATAAATAAGCTAATGCTCTATAAAATCTTTAGTCGGTTCGATAATACGACGAAGATCGTAATCAACACAGGATTGGGTGGGTGCTTACCGATTTCTTGGATTTTTCCCTTGCCGGATTGAGACGAACCAAGAGAGTCGGGCTTAATAAGGATCACTGATACAATGTTAAATAAATAAGAGATGTATATTTCTTAAACATACTTGGAGACGTTCATAAAATGTTAAATATGAGTTTTAAAAACTATATTTACATGGACTAAGATTCTCGGAACGAAAACGACGAAAACCAGATAAAAAACGTAGCTCACGGGCTGGAGGGAGCCTCGCCAGGGCCTGCTACAGGCCGTGGCAGAGGCCATGGGAGTCTGGCTGGGGCTGGCCAAGCCCACTGCCTGGCCTCCACGACCGTGGGGCCTGATGCAGAGACCGTGGGAGGCTGGTAGGGGCTGGCCAAACCCACCGCCCTGCTCCCACGACCGTGGGGCTTGGGCCAGAGGCCGTGGGGCCTGGCTGCCCAGTTGGGGGATCAAGGTCCTAGGCCGTGGACCGACAGTTTCAAGGTTGTGGACCGACGGTCTTTTGGTCAAATTTGATCCAAACTTGATCCAAATGCATTCCTTGTTCTTTTGTGAGACATATATGACGTAGTCTATCATTTGATGACTTAATATAAGGGAATCAAAGAAGAATTATGTAATGTGGGACATGATTTAATTTAATTATGATTAAATTCAATTTCAATGGTTGAAAGTTGGTTCTTATTAATAAGACTTGAGCAGTTTCGTGGCTAATTCTTAGAGGTCCATATTCTCACTCTAAAACAAGTTCTAGAGAGAGTTGAGAGCAAAAAATGTTCGATCACTGAGATAAATCTTTAGCGAGTTTGAGTTTTTAGCAAATCAAACACTCACACATATCTCTACAAATCATTCTATACCCTCTCTAGCCATCATTGGAAGGGTCTTGGTTTGTGGCACGTCTCGGGGTCGGTGTGACTCTGTTCGGCGTTGCTCGTGGAAGCTTGGAACGGTTTACTACAACCGGGAGCTCGGGATCTTTGCTACGAGGGTAAAACTCTATACCCTTTTATGTGTCATACGTGCTAGTTTCTTTACTTACCGAGTGATCCAGAGCTAACCTTACGGGGTTCGCCGATGAGGCTTGGCTCTACTGGTTAAGCTGAGGCGCTTAGGGTCATGTTGGGAGAGGTCCTGGGTTCGAATCTCATCCCTGTGACATTTCCCTAGGCCTGCCCACATGGGCCCAGACATGTGCGATTCACCTGGTCGGCCTGCTTAGCAGGTAGTGGGTCGGCCCCGGGGTTTCACCATCGGCTTTCCCCGGTTACCCAAAAAAAAAAACCTTACGGGGTTCCTCGGAAAAATTTTAAACTTCCGCTGTGCACGGAATTCGATCTCGGGACACCCAGGGTTCCCCAACAACCACCATTTTGTTGAAAGCCATTCGAACGGTGTGATATAGAACTATTCCTTCATTGTTACATAATTCGTCGAACTCGTTTCCACAAATCTAAGCCATCATCTGCTGCAACAGCTTGATTTTTCACTCAACGCTTTCCATTGTGTAAATGCTAGGAATTTTTTGTTTAGAATATAGACCTAGACTTCTCTTGTCTTCTACCACCTTTGGACGGAACACGAGACAGACCCATATGTCAGAATGAATATAGTCCAAAGTACATTTTCTCTTGTGCATCTAGTGATTCGAAGCTGACTCATTTCTGCTTTTCAAAAATACAATGTTCGCAAAAGTTTATCTTTCTTGTACTTTGATCGGAAGGTAGGCCCACTTGCTTAATATCGATCAAGCCCTTTTTCCCATGTCGAAGTCTCATATTTCATAATCTTCTGGTATCAAACTTCGGAGATGTCGAAATTTAGCGGAACCTATAACAGTAGTTCCCAGCAAAATATATAAATTTCCAGACCCGTAGGCTTTCTTAACGACAAGGCACCCCGAGCAATCTTAATGCAAGTCGCACTTGAAGCGAAGAACAAGCTTGGATTTATCGATGGATCTTGCCGACAGCCCAAGAAGGATGATGCTATGATTGGACAGTGGAGAAGGTGCAATGCTTTGTTTCGATCATGGATTCATCGCTCACTGTCACGGGAATTAATTCAAGGCGTAATCTATTGTGAACCGGCACAGTCAATTTGGAAGGACCTGAAAGAGCAATTCGACAAAATAAATGGTGCCAGACTTTATTCCTTACTTCGCCAGATCAACACAATACGCAGACCAATTCCGTCACAGATTACTATTCCAAATTGAAGCAACTGTGGGATGTAATACCCGTAAAATTTAATACGAGGTTATCAATATAAGTTAGTAGTGTGAATATCTAAATTAGAAATTTGTGAAATATTAATCCGAAAACTTTGCGAAGATTTCCGAATAATAGATATCGAAGTCTCGAAAATTAAATAGGAATAAAATCTTAATAAAAGTTTTCGAGGTCTCTTAACTTGAAATTTTCAATATAGAGCATTACAAGATTTGAGTGAAGTCAAGTTGTTGAACTTCAAGAATACTTTCGTACACACATATGCTTGCATACACACATAAGTACACGTGGCCATGTAAATAGATAGATATACACATTCAAGCATATTAACAATTAAAAGGACACGTTGAGGCTATTAATATCATTAGTTAGTATAACTAATTAAAAGTCTTCGATGTAGGCATTAGGTAAGGTGGATCCTAAGTTTTCACATGTACAATGTACTTTTGACAAGTTTTCGATTGTATGTAGCATATATGTGTATTATATTGCTACTCATGTAATTGATAAAGATGATCATGAGTGAACTAACTTTTCGGCAAGAAGTTCTGTGAGAGGAATATCGAAGATAAAATAAAAACTGTGATCAATATTTCCACTGATTAGAGGACCAATTAACTAAGTCTAAGGAGGAAACAGCTTGAAAAAACACCATCAGTAGGTGCGATTTACACACAGTTGGCGAGTTTTTAAATTTCTTCTTTCCCCCGCGCACTTGCCGCTTGATCGCCGTCGTATCTGGTCAAACTTGGTCGACCGGTGATTGCGGTACCCTTCTCCACCGATTTAGGTGGGGGAGGTTCTAATTGTGGGGAGAGTCGATTGGTTGCGTGGTTTTCTAAGATTAGGGTTTCCTGATTGCGTGGTGTGGATGGCGTCTGAATCAGACGGCAACGGCAATCGGATGGCAGCGATGGGTCTGCAAGGGGCGGTGGGGATTGAAGGGCGATGGGGTGATCTTCGAATTGGATCAGAGGTAGTGGATCATAGGGTGCTTCATGACCGGAACGACGGGACGCACGAATCAGTGGAGATTTCAGATCAAACGGCGATTCCTCCTCTACCCAATCTGGCGGCGTTGGCAGCAGCATACCCGGCTTTCGCGGTGGCCTTCGATGCTGAAACATTTAGGGCTTTGTTTGGACGCCTTAATGGGCCGCGGTCTGAGAGAGGCACCCGGGTATTATCGCGACGCCGAATGGGTAGCAGCGCCGATCAGTGTAATCCAGGGCATCATGTATCGGCGGCTCAGGCCCGTGCGAACGGTGGGTCTGATGTGAATGATAGGGCCGCTACGGTGGACAGGGGCCTGATCGAAGATCATAGGGCTAGTCTACGGCCTGCTCTCAAAAAGCCGTTTGGACGGCCTGGAACACCTCCGCCAGAGGCTGCTCGCCTTAAGGATGGCTGAGGATGGGGATGACGAAACCTGCGAAGAACCGGAGATGGCGATGGCTATGGGGGCTTCCCGGCTTTCATCAATTAGGGTTTCCGATGGGCCTGGCCCATTGCTGCCTCATCGCTCAACTGATATTAGGCCGGTAGCACCCTCTACTTCGTCAACGGGAGATGCGGGTAGGGTTTCTATGACGTCGCTAGCTATGGACCCGGCGGGGCCTACCTCGAAGATGACGAAGGCTGCTAGGGTTTCGGCGAATGATGGTATTTTCCCGCGTTTAGGGTCGGTGTTCGCGAGACTTGGACCTGCTATGATGAACGCTGGAGAGCAGCTCAAGCCGGTGTCATTCACGGCGGCCGTTACTGGGACAAGGGGAGATCAAACACGGGTGCCTGCGAAATCACGAACAATGTCGTTAACATACACGGCACCCGCAATCGTCGATGGGGTTGCTGTGGTGAGAGCACCAGTGGAGGTGGCGCGGCGAGCACGCTAACAGTGGCAGAACACTCTTGTTGGTTATTTCCTTGGGCGAAAACCATATTTCCCCTTTGTTGAGCGGCATTTCGGGTCTGTGTGGAAGGGACTTACTGACATACGTACCACGACCAACGGGTTTTCAACTTCAGCTTTGAGTCGGACGAAGCACGGGTTGAGGTCTTAGAGGGTGGCCCATGGCTCATGCAAGGCCAGCCATTATTTCTCGAACCATGGAGACCGCGTATCTCATTTGCGCGGAAGGAGTTGGTCGAGGTGCCTCTCTGGGTCAAATTGTGGGATTTGCCATGTGATCTCTGGACCCAGGAAGGCCTCGGGCTGGTTGCGAGTGCAGTGGGGCGTCCATTGTATGCGGATGGAATAACGGCAGCTGGGGACCGTATTGATTATGCCCGTATTTGCGTCATGAAGCAGCTGACTGAGCCTTTTATTGAATCATTTAATGTGCTACTTCAAGGCGAGGAAGGGGAGGACGACATCACTGTCCCTATAAGGGTGGAGTATGATTGGAAGCCCTCTAAATGTGCTCACTGCGACTCCTGGGCGCATGGGGCAGCCCACTGTCCAAAGAGACCGACTAAGCAGCCGGGGATGGCTCCACCTCGGCAGCAGATGGATACACCGGCGAACAAGGATAGGGAACCGGGGGGGTCGATAGTCGCGAAATGCATGGTCAAAGGCCAGGACGAGTCCGCAATCGATCTCGCAATCGTTCAGGCCCTCGTGGTAGGATGGAGCGCCGGGGAACATGATAGCCAGATAGAGTGGGGGGTTCACGGGTAATCTTATCTCGGCCGCAGGAGGACTGGAGGCAGGTGGGAGCCAAAGGCAAGGCCATTTGGTACGGACCGAGGCAGATGGAGGTGGCCGCCAACATGGCAGATTGGGCCCGAGAGATGCGACCACGTCGAGATCCCCCGAGATTGATGCGTCTTTGTCGCTGGAAGAGCAGAATCGATTTCTTGTACTTCGGGACATGCCCGAAGCAAATGACCATAACCTTCATACGGGCCCTAAAACAAATGCAGCCCGTGATGGGGTGCCTTTATGTTAGCAATGGGAGCGTGGAACGTGCGCGGTCTTAATAAGCAAGACCACAGGAGGGCGGTGGTGGAGTTGATTTCGCGAGAGGGATTATGTATGATAGGGCTGTTAGAGACAAGGGTGGCGGTGTCTAATGCGGGGTTTATACAGGGGGACTTAGACCTGATTGGAGATGGTTTTTTGATTATGATGATGGACCATCGTCACGCATATGGGTTGGTTGGGACCCATCTGTTATGACAGTTGTTGTCCTTGGGTTCCCAACCCAAGCTATTCATTGTCGAGTGGAGATGGCCACGACGGGGGAGACAGTGTTCGTTTCTTTTGCATATGGGAGCTCCAGAAGGGAGGCGAGGAAGCCCTTATGGGGGGAGTTGATTAGTATGTCTGCGGAACGTGTGGCGGATGCATGGATAGTCATGGGGACTTCAATGCTATATTGCACACGACTGAGGGGCGTGGTGGGTCGCCTGCTAGGTATGATATGCAGGATTTCCAGGCGTGTTTGGTTAGTGCTGATTTGTTGACGATACCTACGATGGGCCAGGTATATACGTGGTATAACCAACGCATGCTCAAGCGGTGGTTTGGCGTAGACTTGATCATATACTAGGAAACACTCAGTGGTTTGCCCGGTTTCCTGTGCTCTTTTGTAGGTGTGCCCTACCAGCTACATCAGATCACTCGCCTGTACTGTTGGGAGCTATGGTGATGAGACACTATAAGGCAACCTTTCGGTTTGACAACTTTCTGACGAAAGACCCGGCATTCTTGGGCATTGTTCAGAATGTCTGGAACACGGCTTTGCATGGCTATCCTATGTTCGTCTTGGTGAGGAGGCTGAAGATGCTGAAGTCTTCCCTGCTGAGCTTGCGACGATCGAAGGGAGACTTGCGGCGAATGTCATAGAGGCGAAACAATCCATATTGCACAGAATTTTGCGTCACGTTTCCCTGAGGAGGAATTTCTATGAGCTGGAAAGGCTGTGTCGGGCGCTTTATGCCAAAGCGGTGGAGGTGGAGCACTCGGCGTTATCGCGGCGGGCCAAGCTTGCATGGGTGAAGGATGGGGACCAGTGCTCATTCAATTTCTTTCGTAGGGTCGCCACACGCCGAGCTGCTAACCGCATCTGGTCCCTTGAGACTGCCAATGGTGACCTTCTCGAAGAACTGGATCAGGTGAAGGGAGAGTTGATTGGGTTCTACCAGGACTTATTGGGGCAGTCTGCTCACAGTTCGCCGATCCTTCCTGCTGATGTGCGGCGAGCTGTGATGCGAATGCTTTCCCCAGCGGACGCTGCATCCATGATCATTGGGGTGACTGCCACGGAAGTTCGTGAGGCACTTTTCTCTATGGGGGATGAGAAAGCGCCTGGACCAGATGGATATACGGTCACATTCTTTCGAGCTGCATGGGGGATAGTTGGAGATGACGTGGTGAAGGCCGTCCAAGATTTCTTCGATACGGGCAGACTGCTTAAGGGACTCAATAGCACCCTCATTACATTGATCCCGAAGCGAGATACACCTTGACGTGCAATGGATTTAAGACCCATTTCCTGTTGCAACGTTGTACACAAGGTGATATCTAATATCTTGGCTAATCGGCTAAAGCGGCACCTCGCTACACTGGTCCATGGCTCACAGACAGCGTTTATCCCAGGGCGACGGATCAGCGACAATGTGTTATTGGCGCATGAGCTATGTCTTGGGTACAAGGCTAAGGGCCGTCCGCCGCGTGCTATGTTCAAGATTGATCTGGCCAAGGCATACGACAAGGTTGAGTGGGAGTTTCTACTTTCTGTCTCGGATGCAATGGGGTTTCATCCTACGTACATTGGCTGGACTCGGGCATGCTTGACAACGACAGCCTTTTCATTGAATCTGAATGGTCAGGTAGTTGGCTTTTTCCAAGGCAAGAGGGGTATTCGACAGGGGGACCCCATTTCCCCTATCTATGTACACTGGTGATGGAGGTCCTTCATGGGCTTCTCAATGTCTTCATCATGGAGGAACCGAGCTTCAAATATCATTGGCGCTGCGAGACGCTGAGCTTGGTATCGTTAGCGTTTGCGGATGACCTCCTGCTTTTCAGCCATGCTAACGTCACTTCGGTCGGCGCTCTGAAGAAGGCGTTGGGGGAGTTTGCACGGTTGTCAGGGTTGCTACCTAACCCAGACAAGAGTGAGATGTATCTTTCGAGGCGGGCTGAAGGGTTGACTGCACAGATACATGCACTCATGGGATATCGAGTGGGCCAGCTCCCGGTGTGATACTTAGGCGTGCCCCTCATTACTACTCGCTTGACGATTGGCGACTGTGCCCCTCTGTTGCAGAAAGTGGATCAGCGATTGGGATCACGGCTCAATCGCTCTCTATCGTATGCTGGCCGACTACAGCTTGTTAAGTCGGTTTTACAGGCGCTCCATACTTACTGGTCAGGTATATTCCTATTGCCTAAGGGTGTTGTCCAAGCTTTCGAAAAGCGCTTTAGAAAGTTATTGTGTGGAGACACATCAGCTAAGGTGGCATGGGAGGTTTTATGTCTACCTGTAGCTGAAGGGGGATTGGGGATGCAATCTATAGCTGTCGACGACAAGACCCTATTGCTGAAGCACTTGTGGAGTGTACTTACCAGGACACCGGATTTGATTTGGGTCGAATGGCTCTATAGGACGCGACTGCATTCTCGATCGCTATGGGACCTACCGGCCTCGGCGAATGATCCTTGGAGCTGGAGGAAGCTGCTGCAGTTGCGCCCTTTGATCAGATCTATGATTATGTTTCGTATTGGTGATGGTTTGATTTGGCTGTGGAAGGATCCCTGGTTGTTGCCCACGTCCCTTTCGGAACAATTTCCAAGGGGCCCTATTGCGATGGGGCTGCCTATTGATTCACGCTTGAGTGTGGTTCTTGACGCGCAAGGCTGGCGGCCAGGGCAGGGTGTAGTCGAATATCTTGAGATTAGCCGCCTTCTACCCAATGAGCTTCGAGGGGACCAGGATGGCGTACGGTGGGCGGGATCGCCAGATGGCTCTATGACGGCGTCTTTGGCCCGTGATGCGATGCGCTACAGGAGGGACCCTGTGGGTTGGGCGGTGTTGTTTGGAGGGCCATTGAAAATTCCGCGACACGAGTTTATTTTATATCTGGCCTTGCAGGATAGTCTCTCGACTAGGGACAAGCCGTGGATTGCTCAGAGGTCGGGGACTCCAGCTTGTGTGCTCTGCGAGGAGCTGCATTACGAGACTGCCCAACACCTCTTCTTTGATTGCTCTTTCTCACGCCACTGTCTTCGACTCCTGCGATAGCGTACTCGATGGATCTGGCCTTATCGGGGTTGGAATGCGGGCTTTCGGTGGACGGCTGCCCGTTGGCAAGGGAAGCACCTTCTTCATATAGCATATCGACATATTCTGGCATCCCTGGTCTATCATATTTGGCAGGCAAGGAATAGGCGTTGGAAAGATGGGACCATCACGACTCCACACAGGCTCGTGGGGTGTGTTGTTGCCTTGGCTATCATGCGTATTAGTGATACATCCATGAAATACGAGCTTCAGCGGGCGGCCATACGCCGACTATGGCGTGTTGCTTGGTAGTATTGCTCTTTGATGGTTGATTGGTTTATTGGTGATTGGCTTATTCCTTTCTTGTGTGCCCAGTAGTATGTTACTGGTAGGTTGCGGAGTATAACTCCTGCTCATCTGTACATATCTTTTCCGCTATATATATACATGTGACATTACACCAAAAAAAAATAAATAAATAAAAATAAAAATAAAAACTGTGAATACAGTCACCAACAAACGAAAATTGGAGTCGAACTCAAGACTGCTATGGCATCTTCGACTCGGTCACGCTGGAGAACAGAAGATTCTTGAGTTGGAGAAAATCGGCGTTATAAAGCCGCTTGGGTCTGATCCCTATCCAACTTGTGAATCTTGTATCCTTGGAAAGATGACCAAGTCGCCCTTCACAGGGACTTTCACGAGAGCCGCAGAAGTTCTCGGTTTGATCCACACGGATGTTTGCGGACCGTTCGGGGTAGCGGCTCGCGGTAACTTCCATTATTTCGTTACCTTCACTGATGATCACTCTTGCTTTGGCAAGGTGTATCTCATGAAGAATAAGTCTGATACTTTTGAATGGTTCAAAGAGTACAAGGCTTTGGTGGAAAATCAGACTGGAAAGAGCATTAAAGCCGTTCGATCAGATCGAGACGGCGAGTACATGAGCCTCGAGTTTGACGAGTTCTTGAAAGAGAACGGCATAATTTCACGGAAGACACCGTCCGAAACACAGCAGTTGACGGTGTGTCCGAACGCAGAAATCGAACTCTGTTGGATAAGGTTCGATCTATGCTAAGCTATACAGACCTGCCCCTATCGTTGTGGGGTCATGCCCTGTTGACAGCGGCACACATTCTGAATAGATGTCCTACAAAGTCTGTCAATCGTATTCGGTATCAGATATGGACAGGACGAAAACATAGCTTGAATCTCATTAGAATTTGGGGTTGCCCCGCGTTTGTGAAAAAGCTCAAGACAGATAAACTGGAATCGAAGGCTGTGAAAGGATGTTTTGTCGGGTATCCTGAGGATTCCATGGGATACCAGTTTTACTTCTACGACGACCAGAGAATCGTTGTAGCCCTTCAGGCTCACTTTCTCGAAGAAGATTTCGTTCGAGAAGGTGGAGCGGGTCGCGAAGTAACTCTTGGAGAGTATTCAGAAGCGCTTTCACAAACTCCAGTGTCGGATGACACCGTAGAGCAGTCCGAGACACAACCTGACTTGCGCAGGTCGGGTAGAGTATCTCGCCAGCCTGAGAGATACGGAATGGTCCACATCGAGTACGAGGTTGCTGCGATGGAAGCGCACGTCGGAGACGATCCCACTACCTATGACCAGGCAATCAGGGATAAAGATCCAGAGAAATGGCTTATAGCTATGCAAGCCGAAATGGATTCTATGCACGGAAACCAAGTCTGGACTCTAGTAGACCTCCCAGATGGTTTTAGACCGATTGGGTGTAAATGGATCTACAAGAGAAAGATAAGATCTGACGGATTGGTTGATACATACAAAGGTAAGCTTTGGCGAAAGGGTACAATCAAAAAGAGGGCATTGACTATGAGGAGACCATTTCGCCTGTTGCTATGATGAAGTCCATTCGAACATTGCTTGCAATAGCTGCGCACTATGACTATGAGATCTGGCAGATGGATGTGAAAACTGCGTTCCTAAATGGATACCTCAAGGAGGAAATATATATGGAGCAGCCCAAGGGTTTTACATCGTAAGGAGATGCTCATAAGGTGTGCAAACTGGACAAGTCCATTTATGGACTGAAACAAGCCCCCAGAAGCTGGAATCTTCGGTTCGATGAAGTGGTCAAGGGCCATGGATTCTTAAAGAACGAAGACAAACCTTGCGTCTACAAGTAAAGCAGTGGGAGCAAAATACGTTTCCTCGTATTGTACGTGGACGACATCCTTTTGATAGGAAATGATATTGGAATGCTCTCGATGGTGAAAGCGTGGCTTTCGACCGAATTCTCCATGAAAGACTTGGGAGAAGCTACCTACATCTTGGGGATTTGCCTTTATAGAGATCGAGCAAATCGTATGTTAGGACTCTCTCAAGCCCTTTACTTAGAGAAGGTCCTGAAGCAATATAATATGGACAACTCTACGAAAGGGTTCCTGCCTATGCGGCATGGGATTCACCTTTCCAAGGCTATGAGCCATCAAAGTGAGTTTGAGCGGAAAGAGATGAATGGAATCCCCTATGCATCCGCTGTGGGTAGCTTGATGTACGCGATGCTTTGCACGCGACCGGACTTGACGCTGTGAGCGTAGTCAGTCGGTTTCAGGCTGACCCCGGTAAGGAACATTGGACAGCAGTCAGGACTATCCTCAAGTACCTCAGACGGACTAAGGATATGATGCTGGTCTACGGTAATGGAGAATTGGAAGTCGAAGGGTATAATGATTCGGATTTCCAGTCTGACGTGGACGACCGAAAATCCACTTCAGGATTCGTCTTTACGCTCAACGGTGGAGCGGTGTCTTGGAAAAGTTCCAAACAGAGCACTACTGCAGATTCCACCTGCGAAGCAGAGTATATAGCGGCCTCAGAGGCAGCGAAGGAAGGTGTTTGGATGAGAAAGTTGTTGGAAGAACTTGGTGTCGTTCCTGTAGCAGATAGGCCATTACCATTGTGGTGTGAAAATACTGGCGCTATTGCTCAGGCAAAAGAACCGAGGTCTCACAGCAGGTCCAAACATATAGAAAGAAAGTACCACGTGCTATGTGGATTTGTTGAGAATGGCTACGTTGCAATGCAGAAGATTGCGACCGCGAAAAACGTGGCCGACCCGTTCACCAAGCCTCTATCACAGACAGTGCTGGCTAGACATCTCGAAAAGATGGGTATTAGATACTGCAGCGCATGACATTGAGTGCAAGTGGGAGATTGTTAGGAATATGCCCTCGAATGCTATACAGGGATTAGATTATATAGGACATTAGCTTATTTATCATTCGACTTTTTATGTAATAAGATATTTTCTGTGTGTTTATTAAAATGCGTTGTTCGTTTATTGGATATAAGAGTACTTTACTAAGCATCCGGTAAAGCAATAAATGAACAAATCCAAATGTGTCGAGTTGAGTCACAATTCTTGATGAGTACGAGAGAGGAAGGCACTAGTGGACACTTAACCTCGAGCATAAAAGTCCGTAAGCCTTAGGCTCCAGTTGCGTGCTGGATAAGCGATAACGGCTTATTTGTCGATGACCTATCGAGTGCCGATACCCCCTTGGAAGCAGAGGTCATGACTTGTGATGCGAGTCGAATCAAGGGATTGAATCGTTTCATGGACACTGACTCACGGGTCGTACGGTCGAACATGGCTTATTACTTAAGGAGTGCCAATGACCGACGACAACACTATAGTAGTTTACGTGAACCTTAACCGAAAGGGGCTTTGGCGGAGTTGACTTTGAAGTCTCGACTGTCACTGGTTCCCCTCGATCCGATTTGCTGTTGCATGGGTCAGCGGGCCAGATGCAGTCCTGATGATGATTTGTGATTGCCGGGCTTAGACCGCCGAGTACGGATTCACAGTCTCGCAAGTAATCGAGATAAGTGTCCTATGAGGACGGCGACGGGAAATTACGAAATCCTTGGCCAAGGTATTGAACTAACTCATGTTAGACATGGAGGGTAGTTTGGTAATTTGCCTCGTCCCCGTTTTATCATAGAATCGAGTATAGTGAGTTTGACATAGACCATGGCTCTCAGTCGATTGGAACACAGCTGAAGGGTTTATACGTAGTACTATAATCTATAGTGAGGTTCTCGAATAAAGACTGGGTCGAAATTCGCACTCGAATCGGGTTACGGTCCGGTACTACGGGATTGGCTAGGTAAGTGCCGGACTCTTGGATTCCTCCCTTGCCGATTGAGTCGAACCTAGTGAGTCGGACTTAAAAAAGATCATCAAGGTGTACTGATAAGGAGAGAAAGTGTTTTTGGGCCTTAACGGGCCTTGGTCTGTTGGGCCGCGCCTTAGTGGGCCTCGGGCCATTTAATGGATCGAAGTTGGACTTCGTATGAAACTAACTTTGAGACTTGGACTCGGGCTTAAAGAAGATCATAAAGGTAAAATTGCAATTGGACCCTAAGCTAATTTTTGAATTATGCCTTGGGAATTAATTTCGAAAATTAAATATAAATATAGAAATAATATATTAGGAATATTATTTATTTTAAGGTGAAAATTTGGAAATTAATCTTGGATTAAGTTTCGAATTTTATACCATATTTACATATACTTAGTTTGACTTAGTATTTAAGTTAGTTGTCTAATTATGGTAAGTATCCTTATATGAATTTTGAATTAAATAAGGGAGAGAAAAATATGGCAAAATCTCTCCACTTAAGGAGCAAAATTGAAAACCATATCTTTGAGATATTCTAGGGATTTCCAAATATATCATAGTATAAATAGGGCAGCCCTATTTCATAATTTGGAGTGAAAATTTCGTCCATAACAAAGGCACAAACAAAACACACACAAAAAAACACTTTTTCCCCACGCGACGGCTCGGTTCTCTCTAGACATCTTTAGAGAATTGATTCCGTGGTACACTGTGAGGTCGGCGTGATGATCTAGTGCCATCCACCACCATTGACGAAGTCTTGAAGAAAAGGACGAGGAGTTGCCACTCGCTACTGGTAATTCTCTACGGGTTTACCCGCCCTATTACATGTCTATGTGTTACTATTCTGATCCGAGCAACGAGGGCAATAAGGGAACCCGACAAATTTTTGTTCCGCACCGTACCCGGGGACGTGATGTCTCTAGGAGACACCGGGTAACCCAACTAGGTTAAATTCCACTTTTACCCTCAAGCCTTTTAAGAACTTGGCCATGTTCAAGTCTTAAAGTTAGTTTCATACGAAGTCCAACTTCGGTCCATTAACGGCCCGAGGCCCACTAATGCGTGGCCCAACGGCACAAGGCCCGTTAAGGCCAAAACACTTTCTCTCCTTATCAGTACACCTTGACGATCCTTTTTAAGCCCGACTCCCTAGGTTCGACTCAATCGGTAAGGGAGGAATCCAAGGGTCTCGTAGTTACCTAGCCAATACCACAGTACCGGACAGTAACCCGATTCGAGTGAGAACTTCGACCCAGTCTTTATTCCAGAACCTCACTATAGATAATAGTGCTACATATAAACCCTTCAGCTGTGTCCCAATCTAGTGAGAGCCATGGTCTATATCAAACTCACTAAACTCGATTCTATGATAAAACGGAGACGAGACAAATTACCAGACTACCCTCCATGTCTCACATGAGTTAGTTCAATACCTTGGCCAAGGATTTTTTAATTTCCCATCGCCGTCCACATAGGATACTTGTCTCGATTACTTACGAGACTGGGAATCCGTACTTGGCGGTCTGAGCCAGGCAGTCACAAATTGTTATCAAGATCGTATCTGGCCCCCTGACCCAAGCAACAGCAAATCTGGTCGAGGGGAACCTGTGACAGTCGAGACTTCGAAGTCAACTCCATCAAAGCCCATTTCGGTCGTCGGTCATTGACACTCCTTGAGTAATAAGCCATGTTCGACCGTACGACCCGTGAGTCATAGTCCATGAAATGATTCAATCCCTTGATTCGATTTGTATCACAAGTCATGACCTCCGCTTCCAAGAGAGATATCGGCACACGATAGGTCATCGACAAATAAGCCGTGATCGGTTATCCAGCACCCAACTGGAACCTAAGGCTTACGGACTTTTAATGTTCGAGGTTAAGAGTCCAATGATGCCTTTCTTCCTCTCTCGTGCCCATCGAGAATAGTGACTAAACTCGACACATTGGATTTATTCATTTATTGCTTTACCGAATGCTAAGTACATAACTTATATATCCAATAAACGAACAACGCCTTTATTAAACACATGAAAAATCATATTATATAAGAAGTCAAATGATAAACAAGCTAATGCCCTATACAATCTAATCCTCGTATAGCATTTGAGGGCATATCCCTAACACAAAGCGAGGATTGGATGGAAGTCTCGAACCGTCACAACCTCAAGTGACAATGAGCCAGCCCTATGAGCTGGTGTTTACTCAACGGTTGACAAAAGGCGACATCAGTCGCCCTGGTCCATCGAGTTCGGAGGCATCCGAACCACTTGTGATCGAAGCTTGCCTAAAAGCCGCTCTCTCCGAAGCGCTCAAATCATTTGAAGACAAATTGATCGAGAGAGTGCACTGCAATGGCTCAGAAGCATCTTCGTCACATCTGAACCTCACACCCACACAGCGCATACACACCGACCCACCTATCCAATCACCCACCTTAATCAACCCATACATCGTACCAATGTGCGACCTCCACTTCATTCTCGTCACCCGACTATTTGAGCTAACCAATGGGAGGCCAGAAGAAGAAAAGATCTCTTCAGTGGATTGTCCTGACCCACCTACTCAATCATCCCAAGGTCACAGCTCCCACTCAAAACGCCGACATGACGACCCTGACGATCAGGATCGTCATGAGGGGGAGAAGAGGCCTAGGACTCTAAGAGCTGTCAAGGACAAGGCTCGAGCGCGACGCAGACAAGTACATGAGCCGCTGAAACCTCACGACCCACAACACGCTCACAAACCCAAACCACGCACTCGCACCGCACCCATACTCTCGAACCACCCACCTTACGGATGCCTCCGCCCACACCACCACCTACGACTTTCACAAGCCCCTTGTTTCCGGAAAAAGAAGCAAGTGCCGAACTACTTATAGCTTTAGCAGAAATGCAAGGACCCTCAAACTCATCCGCTGAGACATCAAGACGTGGAGTAGACCCACATGAAGTGCTCGATCGATATATCTTCGAAAATCAGTGGTTGAACCACAGCTTACCCTCCGACATGGCTCAGAGAAGTGCTAAGGACGTTGACACTTTCTACGATTAGCTTCCGTCGACCTGGTCCTAACAGAAGACGAAAACTTCAGGAAGGCGAGGATTCTGAAGTTGATCCCCCTTTCAGAGTTGATTGCACAACAAGCGGACACCCCTCCGATATTGACTTCAGGGACCGTTCCAATCTATGTCATCGAGCGAAGAGATAGAACTCGAGAAGAGCTAACAAAAAGCGATCTGCCATACCTTTTCGACGAAGAGATCTACACTCTCTACCAGCTGTATGTAGAGAAGTACAAAGATCATCAAGGATTCGTCAAGAAGGAAAGACTCGAGGGAATCTACAGACTCATGGTGCGCCAGGTCAAGTACTATGCCGCACATGACCTTCAGATGGCTCTGGAGAGCAACATGACTGCTCCGCGCTTGAAAGAACCTGAATTCGAAGGGCTTCCCAATAATCACATCTACTTAGGCCCAGCCGTAGGAATCATCTACCACAATCCAATTTCCAACAAGATTAGGTTGATTGACTGAGGTCAACAAATTCTGCGACGGGACGCTAAGGACCATCAGGCGGAACATCACAAGAAAATTAGATGAAATCGACAAGACAACCAGGATCGGAGTTCGAAAGATAAGAGAACAACCACCTCTGACAAGAATCCTCGAAGCCATTGAAAAACGGATAGAGCTGAGGAACAATATCAGAAACTACGAGCATCGCTGGGCTTGCGCAAGTCATTCTATGCCAGACGAGGACAGATAGTGCAGAAGGCAATCAAGCACAAAGGGGGAGAATGTAGAATACACTTTGTAATTGTGCATTGATTTTATTAGCTGTCTTCGTAATTAAGGGCTTTTATTGTATTTGTCCTTAGTTTAGGACTAACTTAGATTTATACCAAGTTTGTTTGATACTAATGTACACATTTGTGCTTAATAGAGAAAATTATTGAATTGATTCGAAGGATTCGCAAATCTAATTCTACATTTAACTGAAAATCTTTTTCTCACTAACCGAAATTCTCTCGATACTATTCCATTGGTTTTTTTTTATCGAATCCCTTTTTCTCTCGGCGGAGATGCCGTGCTATGGCTAAGAAGAAGAGGACAACATGATTGGCTGATTCTACTCCACCTGTTGAGGTGGCGAACTCACATATTGGGGAGACTGATGCTGCCCCAACCTCACGAACACCTCCCAACAAAAAATCCCATAATCTGAACGATGCAACTAAAATCACTGTCAATCCCCACGATGATGCGATGTTAACTCGACCTGTGAAGGAAATGGAGCAAACTCGAGGCCAGATGATAGGGGAAAGGTCGAACAGACAATAGAAAATCCTCAATCGGTCTGGGCAAATTTGACATATCAAAGCTACAAAATGTTGGTACGAAGCTAGAATATAACCTATGAAGGAAGAGGACCAGGAAATTGCGTGAATTATCATGGATGATGTTGCTGATGAGGTGAAATACTTGAAATCAGCGCTTATATGATGCGTGTTGGGGTCTAATCCCCCCTTTGCTGTAATGAGTGGCTTCCTGAATCGTGTCTGGAAAAAGCACGGGCTGCAGAAAGTGACGCAAGTCCGAGCGGGCTTATTCCTGGCAAAGTATGAAACTAAGGAAATAAGGGATACGATATTTCAATTGCTTCAGTTTGATAAAAAGCCGGTGATACTTGCTCCTTGGACAGACAACACACAATTCAAGAAGGAAGACATTGATAAGGTCCCTATTTGGGTGCAGTTTCCCCATCTGGAACTAAAATACTGGGGGATGAAGGGGCTTATCAAGATTGCTAGCCTTGTAGGAACTCCTACAATGGCAGATGAAGTCACCATGAGGAAGGACAGGGTCCAATATGCTCGGGTGCTGATTGAAGTAGACCTTAAAAAAGAAGTAAGGGATAAGGTCACATTCCTAGATGAATATAATCAATTGGTTGAACAAGAGGTATCCTATGAGTGGAAACATGAAAAATTCGGTGTCTGTGGCAAATATGGACATTCCATGACAATATGTACGAAGGCTATAAGGAAGGAATGGCAGCCTGTCAACAATGAGGCATCTCCAATCCCAGAACAGCAAACAGACCCCATCGAAGCAAAGATGCCTGATAAAGAGGAAGGATGGATCACCCAAGGTAGAAGGAAATTGAGGATGAATAGCACTACCATACCACCCCAGACTGCCAGTGTGCAGAGATCTTCTCCTGAACAGGCTAGTGGAGGTCTTGGACAAGAGCATGTCAAGTTTACCCATCAAGAGCAGATTGTGATAGAACTGGGCCGCAGGCAGGCACAACAGGGGGTTTGCTGCTTCCTAATGGATATAGCCCTCATCTGGAATATACGGGGTATGAATACCCCGAATAAACAACCAGAGATTAGGATGAGGTGTGGGAGACTTCAGACTAATCTGGTGTGCCTGGTTGAAACTAAACTAAAGAAGGAAAGTGTGCATATAGCCATGAACTAAAGAAGGAAAGTATGCATATAGCCATGAACCTTTGTTTCAAAGGGTTGGACTTTGTACATAACCTCAATAATCACACCTGATAGTGGTGACCTTCTATCTAGCATTCCTTCTGACCTGACAACCCACAAAGAACAGAGTAGGAGGTTGGGTCCGAAGGAGACAAGGACTAGGTACGAGGTTCGACAAGAACAAAGTACGAAGGTGACATCTAGAGGAGTTGGAAAGATATTCCAGAGAGCTACGGAGCTATTTGAAAGGGCCAAAGGAAGTGCTCGGGAGAGCTAAGGAAGCGCCCGGGAGACCTGACGAGGAGAAGCAGTACCAAACCCTAGATGCGCCAACAAGTATAAATAAGGGCACTTATCCATTCTACATCATCTTACACACCCCCACACACATTAACACACCAAAAACACACAAAGATACTCTCTCTCCCTATCTTTATCATCTCTTCACCATTTAGTGCCTGGAATCACTTGTAAATATGAGAGAATGCAAGATTGAGTGTGTAATCTTATCCCCTTAATAGTGAATATTCTCCGGCGGCCCGTGGACGTAGGATTCACCCGTATTCGAACCACGTAAATCTCTGCCCCTTTACCTTTTATGTCCTTCTTCTTATATTTCCACAACGATTTCATCCGTTTCGGTCCTCACCTTCATTTCCCGGACCACAAATCTTGTTGATCGGGGTCGCACCCACATCAAATGGCGGCGTCTGTGGAAACGAGGGTTTGGACGTGAGATATGGAGTCATGGCTTGGATTCAATGACCTTTTTGGATGATTTCTGGGCTGCTGTTCTTGGGAGTTTCTTCTATGGCATTTCCTCGAACACCTGCCGGACGGAAGTTTGTCTCGCCCTAAGCCTGGCCACCGCCCATCTCGGCCTCATCGTCAACGACCAGATCGCCACCAAAGCACCATCGGCGAGGCGACAGTGGCCGCCCATTCCAATCTGCTATCACAAGGGTGGAAAATGCTTCGGTGCAATCGTTGTGCGAGCTCGTTTCGTCGCGGTATGCCTCGGCCCAACGGCGACCACCGACGAAGCCGCGACCACCAACGGACCAGCTGGGAAACGCTCTATCCGTGCGCATGCCTCCCGCGGCCAATGACCAACCATGGCGAGCACAATCGGTCGTCGAATCCGTGGCGGCGCTCACAATACCCTAACCAAGAAATTTCGGCAAAAGCGCAAAATCGACAATAATTCCTTAAAATCAAAGGTGCATTGGTTGTTGACCACCCATTTCGCTTCCTCACCGGTCAGACCGTCGTTGCCGGGGTTGAATCGGTGGTGACGACAGTGAAGAAGACGAGAGAAGAACGATTACGTCGAGCTCAGATTTCGTACCCTGTCGAGCTCGAACAGTCGAAGCCACGACCGTCGTGCCTTGAGGTAGAGCTGCCGTGGTCGCTGCTCCAGCCGCCGGCGACATCCCCGCCGAAAATCACGTTCCGGGACCCGGTTGTAAGTATTCTAACTTTCGGGTGCTAAGTTGAATTAAAGAAATAATGGGGTAAATTATGTTGTTTTCTCTGGGGCCAAATGTTGCGAAATCTAAAATTTAGGGGCAAAAGGAGAACTCTAATAATATTCGGGGCACTGTAGTTATTTTGACTAGGGTTTCTAACGGGCTTGGACCTTTAAATCTGAATGTATTATATTTCGGGCTATAGGATTAATTTGTTTGTTTGCTCTAATTAATTAAAAGTTTGGGCTCTTACGCCTGCTAGACTTTTATTTTGGGTTACTAGTATTATTTTATTGGGCTGCATGGTATATTTCTGTGGGCTACATGAATTAATTCTTTTCAATTACTGAAAATATTTTAGTTAGTTTCTGAAAATAACTATTTTGTGATTATTTAAATTAATTATCATAGTAGCTAGAATTAATTATTTCGGGTTGCTAAAATAAATTAAGTGTGGGATTTTGAGTCGGGGGACCTAAATGAATTGGGCTTGACTTATTTTTATTAGGCTCTCAAATTAATTATTTGGGCAAGAATATTTGGATTACTGGAATTACTGTCATTGGATCACTGGCCCAGTAGGTCTCCATCAGGACTCCCAAAAGGTACAGCTTAGGACAGACATTTACAGGCGTACTATTATCCGAACTTACATGCCCTCTGTCTGACCATAATATTCCCCAGTCTACACCCTATTTGTGTCCCCTGGTCGACTGTAAATAGTCCGTCCTTTTTCAACACCTCGATGTCAGGATTAGCTTGGATTATGTATCTCCCCGTACACTACCTTTTATCTCCACTTTCTTACTTGGCTATTGATCTCCAGATTTCCTACTTAGCTACTGATCTCCAGCTTTCCTATTTAGCTATTGACCGCCAGCTTTCTCACTTAACTACCCCATATCTCGAAATCTGACCTCTCTAGATCACCGGATTAGGAGGAATACTGCGATAGGCGCGAAAATTTATTTGTCTAGGCTTACTTCTAACCTGTCGTAACACACTGTTTCCACTATGCAGTTACTAAATGATATCTTATCATTATTTTTATCTCACGACGCTCATTGCATCTCGTGCGTTGGAGTTGCCTGTGGTTGTGGCTTTGCAGATTTGGCAGGTATGGCGGTCCAGCTCTCCGCTGGCAACAGAAGCTCGTAAGCCCTTGCCTAAACCCAGACTGGAAGCGAAACCCCGTAAGCCCTGGCTTAAATCCAGGATGGAAGCAAAACCCCGTAAGCCCTAGCTTAAATCCAAGTTGGAAGCGAAACCCCATAAGCCCTGGCTTAAATCCAGGCTGGCAGCTTAGCCCGTAAGCCCTGGATTAGACCCAGGCTGGACACAAAGCTTCTAAGCTCCGATGTAGCTCCAAATGGAAAAGGAGGCCATAAGCCCCAGCTTCGGTCCTAGGCTGAAAAAGAAACTTATAAGCCCTGGCTTAGATCCAGGCTTGAAAAGAAGTATCTAAGCCATGGCTTAGATCCAGGCTGAAAGAAATGCGCCCAGGTTTCGGATTACTCCGGACTAGGATGCCTGTTGGCGCTTGAAGTGAAAAATATGCCCAATGATTACTCCGGACTAGGATGCCTGTTGGCGCTTGAAGTGAAAAATATGCCCAGGTTTCGGATTACTCTGGACTAGGATGCCTGTTGGTGCTGAAATGAAAAATATGCCCAGGTTTCAGATTACTCCGGACTAAGATGCCTGTTGGCGCTTGAAACGAAAACTCCGGACTAGGATGCCTATTGGCACCAGCCAATGCTGGCCAAGAGCTCCTAAGTTCCAACTCAACCCGAAATGGGATAGAACCAGCCAGGCTGAGAGCTCCTAAGCTCCGACTGAACCCGAAAAGGGAAAGAACCAGCCAATGCTGGATGAGGCTCTGATCCAAACCGAAATGGGATATAACCAAGCCAATGCTTGAGGGCTGCGCAGATGGCGCTCCTGCGCAGATTGCGCTCGCACGAATGTGCCCATGCTCCAGGTTACCCGGGATGAACTCCTGATGAACCCAGATTGGGATATGCCCAAGCCAATGCTTGAGGGCTACGCGAAGCACGCCTGCGCAGAATGCACCCACACAGATGTGCTCAGGCTCCAGATTACCCTGGATCAACGCTTTATGCCCGGAACGGGATACAACCCCCGCCCCAGATTACTCTGGGTTGAATATTGGCTAGCTTTATGAAAAAACGCCTCTCGGCCCCGGCTATCTCGGGTAAACCTCGCTGGCCCTGGATCATTCCATGTACGAAGGAGAGCTCCTAAGCTCCGACTCAACCCCGAATGAAAGAAAGACCCAGCCAGTGCTGGCCCCCACAAGGTGGAATGGATTTATCGGTATTCTACGGACCTGATAAAAAATGAAAACGAGGGCTGTCGAATCCAACATAGCCAGGAGCTCCCCAGGTACACGTTTAGAGGGAAAATTTGAAGGCAAACGCAACAAGATATTGGAAGGAGAACGCATAGGGGGCAAACGTCCCTAGCCGGCAAACATCCAGGGTGTTGTTGTTTCCAAAGAAGGTCTGACACGGACTACTAAGGGAGTAACGGCGGGAAAAGCCGAGGTTGGCAAATCAGGAGGAACACTCTTCACGTACTTCGAATGTGTTGATGAACACCAGCAGACTCGAAGTAGGGGGAGTGGTGAGTGGTAGTAGTACAGCTTCCCACATTGACAGAGAGGCGGACCACAAATACTTAAGGGAAAAAACGTTCATGGGATAAAGACAGGCTCCGGGTGGAAAGCTTACCTGGTAGCATGCCGACCTGGCGATAACGAGACCCCAATTTATAATAATGAGAGCAAGGAGCGCTGATTCAGCCTATAAAAATATCTCCCGGGTACATGTTTAAATATGCCCTTAACCTTCCAGATGAAAGTGTTGGGTGCGAATGTAGTAGGATATTGAGAGGAAAGCACGAGAGGCAGAAATGTCGCCCATAAGTAAACATCCAGAGTGCTGCAATCTGTCGAGACGAATCAGCGTGGGTACTCAAAATGCAGCTTGCAAGGGAAGGATTGCGGTCGGAAAATGAGGAGCCATACTCCCCACTTACTTTGAATGCGCTGACAAGCATCAGCACAATTCGAAGTAGGGGGAGTAGAGAGTGGTAGTAGTACAGGTTCGGACATTAATAGTAAAGCTCACCTAGAATACTTAAGAAGAAAATTTCCTCCGAAAGGAGATAAGGGCATGAACAAAATACAAAGAAAACATGCCACGAAGCCTCCAGGCCTTGACTCAGCTCCCATAATGAAAACAATGACCAAGGGCCCTAGCCTATTTCCAGGTTGGAGCCTCCCCAGTCAGTTTGCAGACCTTGTGATGACCGACATCCAACCCACGGAAAGCTATGGCTGTCGTGTCCGACACTGGATATCGTTCAGGTACATGTTAAATCCACAACTAACTTTTTATATGAATGTTTGCATGTGAGGGCAGCATGATGTTAGGAGGAGTGTGTGTAAGAAGGAATGCTGCCTGTAAGTAAGCGTCTAGAACATGCCATGGAACCTTACGCATCAAGGAACACGAATGGTCCAAAAGGGGAAGGATACGAACACTCCAAAAAGAAAAACAATTAATAGTTCAAGGAGGTGGAACGTGGATCCACCGAAGCTGGAACCAGAAGCGACAGACAGCTCTTGTTATTCCAACCCGGAAAGCTACTCCATGAGAATCTCGGGCGAGATCTCCAGCAAAGCAAGAGAGCAGCAGGGCACTTCGATGAGCCAAAACCTGAAATGAGGAGCCGCCTCATGATCCACTTTAAGGACCAGAGGAACACTCATAGCCGCAATAGCCCCTTCCAGAGCAGAAGTGGGCTCCCGCCTGGCAGCGAAACCTCCCAGGGCACTTTGAGGTCGATGAGTTGTTGTTGCTCCTCTACGAGCCGGTTCAAAGTAGCTCCGAGGTCATTCCCCTGGGCAACTGGAACGGCTGCATTATGCTCCTCCAACTGGTGCAACTTTTACGGGGCTAGGTCCTCAAGATGGGAAGCGTAGTGAAGACTTTGTGAATAACATACGGACCTGGTGAAGACGAGTCCCCAACTCGTGGAAACGAAAGCAATAAGCGCCACGTCTAGCCCCGATGGACATCTTATAGGTACACGTTTAAATATGCCAATGACCTTTCAGACGAATGTTTGCACGTGATTGCATCAGGACGTCCGTAGGAAAGTGCATGAGGATGGGATGTCGCTCAGGCTGGAAACGAATATCATAAGCCCTGGCCTTGCCTAGGCTTCGGATATGCCGAGTCTCAAGACTATAAACGAAGGCAGTAAGCCCTAGCCTGTTAAGGTAATCTAACTTCCTGGATGTTTCGGCTAGCCTTCTAGTGCAGGTTTACGAATCAGCCGGCATGGATTCCAGACGTCCAATGGCGAGTCCCTGATCTAGAAGTCGAAGAATCATGTTTGGAGCAAAAGATGAATCAAAGCTACAGTGGAAATTCGAAGTATGGTGTCTGCAATACGAGATCCGAAAGCTTACGCCCCTCAATCAGACGTGGGTTTCACATCAAACGGAATGAGATAAAGCACCAGATAGAGCTGCTTCAGGAGCGCGATGCCAGTACCACTAGTGCTGCTTGACAGACAAAGACCCGACCTATCTGGTCGGTATATCTAAGTTCAGCTCCGCGCTGGCGCATGAAGGCCCGAACTATATGTTTGGGATATCTAAACCCACACGTAAAGGCCCAAACTATCTGTTTGGTATATCTAAGTCCATCTCCGGCCTGGCACATGAAAGCCTGTCTATCTGCTCGGGACATATAAGTCCAATCTTGCTCCGACGTCTAAGAGCCGACCTACTTCATCGGGATATTTACTAAGTCCGGCTCTAATCTGGCGGGCAACGCTCGACCCAGCATTCTTGAAGCATCGGTCTGACCCGTTCGCTGAGTTTGGGCACAAAAAAGCTGGCTCAAGAAAGCTTCAAGGCTAGCCCGGATAGGAAGGGACCCCGGATAGCTAGGATTTAGGATCATAAGGTGTGTCGGGATTTCCCGCAAATGATGACGGATAGCTACACCATATTGTCGGCCAATAAATTACGTGTACGACTTATGTGACTTTACGTTAATTTCGTATATGATATATGCGTATGAGATGTCATGAATTTTACGCGTGTGAATTATACGTGAATTACACGCAATTAAGTGCCAAAGGAAATATCTAATGATAAGTTGGACTAGGATTCAACTAAATATGGGCTAGAAATCCACCTCTAGGCCCAATTGTGGGAGAAACCCAAAAATGGGAGACAAGCTTCCCTAAATTAAGGGAAACCCACGCCCACCCATGCTCTACCCAACAAATGCAAGAAAATATCTAAATTAGCAAACCATCTAAACACTTTAACCCTCAAGAGAACCAACGAAACTAGAAAGAAAGAAGAAGGGAAAGGAGCCGAGAAGACTTAGCACAAAACGCCCCAAATAGCTCAAACATCGAAGTTGGTGAGCGAAATTTCTACCCCAAGCTATATCGAATTTATTTACTTAGATTATTTGATTTAAAGTGCATTAAGGATTAAGGAAAAATTCGAGGGATTCTTTAGGATATTGTCAAATTTCGATTAACCAAGCACGTCTTAGGGTTCACAACCTCAAAGTGAGATGAGCTTAACCTAGTATTGAATGACATTGGGTAGAAGAGAAACCATAGAACTTAGAGTTTCGGGAAGATGATTGAAGGTACGATTTAATCAGGGAGAACCTAAGAGATTTCGGGCGATTTGGTTTTAGACTAGTGAAACCTAACATAATCGTGCGAATAGGAAAACCCTAAGAAATCGGGCGACTCTTATTTAAGTGATGGAATCGAGCGATTTAATTTAAGGGTACCAATTTCCACTAAAACCTTAAAAATCGGGCGATTGGCCACCAACCAAAGGACTAGGCGATTTCCACCTTTGGAAAACCTCAAATCGACCAAATTGCCTTGAGCACCCCATGATGAAATCGGATGACTTAAGTGGATATTCCACGTGGCGTTAGGAGAACAATCGCCGAGGAAATAAGCACAACAAACCCTAAATCGGGCGACTTGGAAGCTGTAAGAGAACTCAGCCATTTCCATCCTTTGAAGACCCCAAATCGGGCGAAATGCCTTAAGTACTCCATGCACGGAATCGAACAAATCAAATTAACTGAAGACAAATCGGGCGAAACTCCCATGGCATGCATGGTTTCGGGCTGATATCATGATGATGAAAGAACACGGCGATTTCCAAATCGACCGAAACTAAGCTTAGATAGAATTCTCGTGGTGATGTAAGCGTATGCTTTATGAGAATCGGGCGAGTTCAATTGCCATGCAAGCCTCACGAATCGGGCGAATAGAGTTTCTCGAGGAGTTACCGGGACTACCACCCGAAAGGGAAATAGAGTTTGCTATAGATCTGGTACCTGGAGCGGCACCAGTATCCAAAACCCCATATCGGCTAGCACCGACAGAAATGAAGGAGTTAAAGGATCAACTCGACGAGCTCATGCAGAAGGAGTTCATACAGCCGAGTTTCTCTCCCTGGGGAGCGCCGGTGCTATTCGTGAAGAAGAAGGATGGATCCATGCGGTTATGCATAGACTACAGGGAGTTGAATAAGTTGACAATCAAGAACAAGTACCCACTCCCTAGGATAGACGATCTGTTCGATCAACTGCAAGGTGCAACGGTTTTCTCCAAGATCGATTTAAGGTCGGGCTATCATCAATTGAGGATCCGGAAGGAAGACGTTCCGAAGACGGCCTTTAGCACCCGTTATAGCCATTACGAGTTCCTAGTGATGCCATTCGGGCTAACTAATGCGCCCGCAGCTTTTATGGACTTAATGAACCGGGTGTTCAAAACCTATCTAGATAGATTTGTCATCGTCTTCATAGACGACATCCTAATCTACTCAAGGACGAAAGAGGAGCAGGAAGAACACCTGAGAATAGTTCTGAGCACCTTACGGGACAAGCAACTGTATGCCAAGTTCAAGAAGTGCGAATTCTGGCTTGACCAAGTTGCCTTCTTGGGGCATATAGTGTCCGGAGCAGGAATCTCCGTAGACCCGAGCAAGATAGACGCAATTAGCAACTGGCCCAGACCGACGAATGTGACGGAAGTACGAAGTTTCCTCGGTCTGGCAGGGTACTATAGGAAGTTCATAAAGGACTTCTCGAAAATAGCGTCTACACTGACGAGGCTGACTAAGAAGAATACACCGTTCCAGTTGACCGCGGAATGTGAATGGAGTTTCCAGGAACTGAAAGAAAAGCTTACGACGGCCCCAGTTCTCACAATACCATCGGGAATTGGAGGGTTTACCGTTTACAGCGATGCGTCGAAGGACGGGTTAGGGTGTGTGCTAATGCAGAACGGAAATGTAGTAGGATACGCCTCTCGTCAACTGAAGGAGTACGAGAAGAATTACCCGACGCGCGACCTAGAGTTGGCAGCAGTGGTCTTTGCTCTCAAGATCTGGAGGCATTACCTCTATGGAGAGCGGTGTGAGATATACACTGACCATAAGAGCCTCAAGTACTTCTTTACCCAAAAGGAGCTGAATATGAGGCAGAGGAGGTGGTTAGAACTAGTCAAAGATTACGATTGCGTAATCAACTACCACCCAGTCAAGGCGAACATAGTAGCCGATTCCTTAAGCCGAAAAGCACTGAGCACGGAACTGCAGCTACTGGAAGTTGAGGTCGTACGACTAGGCGAAGTCGAGGCGCAAATAGCAGCTTTGACCCTGCAGCCTACGCTGTTAGAGCGAATTAAGACAGCGCAAGCCGCCGACGAGCTTTATATGAAGATCAAAGAAGTGCAACAGGAACAACCGGCGGGAGATCTCATAATACGGGAAGACGGACTGATGTACTTCAAGAACCGATTGTACGTGTCAGACGACGCCGAACTAAGAAGGACTATAATGACGGAAGCACACGCCACGGCGTACTCTGTACATTCAGGAGCAACGAAGATGTACAGAGGCTTAAAGGAAAACTATTGGTGGCCAGGAATGAAGAAGGACATAGCAACATTAGTGAGCCAATGCCTGACGTGCCAGCAGATAAAAGCCGAGCATCAAAGGCCGGCGGGAACTCTGCAACCGTTACCCATTCCGGAATGGAAATGGGATAACATTACCATGGACTTCGTAGTAGGACTGCCAAGGAATACGAAAGGGCACGACGCAATTTGGGTTATCGTCGACAGACTAACGAAGTCTGCCCATTTCCTACCAATTAGCATGACGTACTCCATGGAACGATACGCGGAGCTTTATCTTCAGGAAATAGTGCGACTGCACGGCGTTCCATCATCGATAGTCTCGGATCGCGACTCCAGATTTCTATCGAAATTCTGGACGAGCTTGCAAAAAGCGATGGGAACGAAGTTATCCTTTAGTACTGCCTACCATCCGCAGACGGACGGTCAATCCGAGCGGACAATACAGACGTTGGAGGACATGCTCCGAGCATGCTACTCGATTTCAAAGGGAATTGGAGTAGGTACCTCCCACTAATCGAGTTCTCGTACAACAATAGCTACCACGTCACCATCGGGATGGCACCATACAAAGCGCTATACGGGCGTAGATGCAGATCCCCAGTACATTGGGACGAGGTTGGTGAACGAGCAATGTTAGGCCCGGACATCGTACGAGAAATGACAGAGGCTATTGCTACAATACGCGAACGTATGAGAACTGCACAGAGCCGACAGAAAAGCTACGCAGATCGAAGGCATCGACCACTAGAATTCGAAGAAGGCGATATGGTGTTCGTAAAATTATCGCCGATGAAGGGCGTAAAAAGATTCGGGAGGTAAGGGAAACTAAGCCCTAGGTACATTGGTCCTTTTCGAATAGTAAAGCGGGTTGGTGAGGTAGCCTATCAACTAGAGCTGCCAGCATCGCTATCGCAAGTACATGACGTGTTCCACGTCTCGACCCTACGGAAGTACATAGCTGATCCGAATCACGTTCTAGGAAACGAGTCCCTACATCAGCAATTGAAGCCGGATCTGAGTTACGAAGAGATTCCGGTGGAGATATTGATGTACGAGACTAAGAGACTTAGGAATAAGGATATTCCCTTAGTGAAAGTACTGTGGCGGAACCAATCTACGGAAGAAGCCACATGGGAACGGGAGTACGAAATGAGAATTCGTTACCCCGAGTTGTTTCACACGGGCTGATTTCGGGGGCGAAATCTTCCTTAAGGGGGGAGGATGTAGGACCCCGGTCCCCGCAATTTAGGTCGGCCAATAAATTACGTGTACGACTTATGTGACTTTACGTTAATTTCGTATATGATATATGCGTATGAGATGTCATGAATTTTATGCGTGTGAATTATACGTGAATTACACGCAATTAAGTGCCAATGGAAATATCTAATGATAAGTTGGACTAGGATTCAACTAAATATGGGCTAGAAATCCACCTCTAGGCCCAATTGTGGGAGAAACCCAAAAATGGGAGACAAGCTTCCCTAAATTAAGGGAAACCCACGCCCACCCATGCTCTACCCAACAAATGCAAGAAAATATCTAAATTAGCAAACCATCTAAACACTTTAACCCTCAAGAGAACCAACGAAACTAGAAAGAAAGAAGAAGGGAAAGGAGCCGAGAAGACTTAGCACAAAATGCCCCAAATAGCTCAAACATCGAAGTTGGTGAGCGAAATTTCTACCCCAAGCTATAACGAATTTATTTACTTAGATTATTTGATTTAAAGTGCATTAAGGATTAAGGAAAAATTGGAGGGATTCTTTAGGATATTGTCAAATTTCGATTAACCAAGCACGTCTTAGGGCTCACAACCTCAAAGTGAGATGAGCTTAACCTAGTATTGAATGACATTGGGTAGAAGAGAAACCTTAGAACTTAGAGTTTCGGGAAGATGATTGAAGGTACGATTTAATCAAGGAGAACCTAAGAGATTTCGGGCGATTTGGTTTTAGACTAGTGAAACCTAACATAATCGTGCGAATAGGAAAACCCTAAGAAATCGGGCGACTCTTATTTAAGTGATGGAATCGAGCGATTTAATTTAAGGGTACCAATTTCCACTAAAACCTTAAAAATCGGGCGATTGGCCACCAACCAAAGGACTAGGCGATTTCCACCTTTGGAAAACCTCAAATCGACCAAATTGCCTTGAGCACCCCATGATGAAATCGGATGACTTAAGTGGATATTCCACGTGGCGTTAGGAGAACAAATCGCCGAGGAAATAAGCACAACAAACCCTAAATCGGGCGACTTGGAAGCTGTAAGAGAACTCAGCCATTTCCATCCTTTGAAGACCCCAAATCGGGCGAAATGCCTTAAGTACTCCATGCACGGAATCGAACAAATCAAATTAACTGAACACAAATCGGGCGAAACTCCCATGGCATGCATGGTTTCGGGCTGATATCATGATGATGAAAGAACACGGCGATTTCCAAATCGACCGAAACTAAGCTTAGATAGAATTCTCGTGGTCATGTAAGCGTATGCTTTATGAGAATCGGGCGAATTCAATTGCCATGCAAGCCTCACGAATCGGGCGAATTAAGCTAATGGTGATGTAACCATGTGGCGACTCACAAATCGGCCGATGGAAATTCCATGCGAAGGGAATCGGGCGAAATCACGTCATGCACCTTACCAAATCGACGAAGTAAGGTCTCTTGGAATCGGACGATTCCAAGCTTCACAATCGACTGAATAGAGCAAACACTTAGATTTAGCCGAACTCCTTAGGATAGAATTTAATGCTAACATAACTTAGAAATTAGTTGGCCAGGGGAATTAACCTAGACTCGAAGCTAGCGAAATTAATGAAGTTAGATAATTTCGTTCGACCTAATTAATTTGTGAGGGCATAGTACTGATACGATGATGTTTACATCTGAAGGTCGTACGTTAGGAGCAAACGAGGAGAACACTAATTGCGCTTGGACGACAGGTAAGTAGAAATTCAACTACGACACGTAACTTGCCTGCGTACAATTATGTGAATTACGTGCTCGTGAATTTTGTATGAAATGTGTACGTATGATACGATTAAATTATGTGCATGATGGCATGATTAGAATACGTACATGAGCATAGCATGAGCATTTGCACGCATACGTAGTGTATAAGACGCGAGGTATAAGCGTGCGTAAGATCGCCTGTGTGCGACGTATACTCGCCGATATTGGCGTTTGTGTCGACTCGAATGAAGAGTCACGGCTTCCCCTATGCAGCCAGTAAGGCGAATGAAGCTATAAGGCCTGTATAAGAGGCTGGGGGAAATACCCCGTATGCAGGAGATGCAACCTGAAGGATGCGGCCCGGGGCACACGCTGAGTAAGGGAAGATTCCTTCGGGTGACCTTCTAGCGTGTAAAGCACTACTCGGAGGGAAGATTCCTTCGGGTGACCTCCATGGTTAGTGGCCTCGGTGTTGGCTACCAGTGAGAAGCGCTCGCGTGGAGGCCACACTGAGTAAGGGAAGATTCCTTCGGATGACCTTCTAGTGTGTGAACCTCCACACTTGAGATCTCTATAAGATGGCGTATAGTGGGATTGAAAGCCGAGGGCCCGTATGAAGTAAGAGTATGAGAAAAAGAGTATGAGTCGAGGAAAGAGTACGAGTATAAGGAAAAGAGTATGAGCATTAGAAAACGACGGCGTGGATTGTCAATCGTTAGGACACGTGCATACATGCATAATTTCTGCTTACTGAGCCTCGGTGGCTCATTATTTACGTTACGTGTTGTAGGTACTGACGATCACGGTATGTGATCCGACTTTTAGGCGAGGCCGATCTTTTGAAGCTATCCGGCTGCTTTTGAGGTGGGAGTGTGTGTATGGATGACGACCTGTGAAGGCCGGGCGCATAGGAAGCTTTTGGCTGCACACACACACACTTGTCTTATGTATAGACATGACTACGAGGAATTGTAGAACGATTTGCGAACATTCTTTTGACATGTGTATAAGACTTCCGCACGTAGTTTAAAAGAAGAAGAAAAATTTTATTCGCATTTTTACGCTTTTGCGCGATAATAAAGCATTAGATACTTAGGATTAGAACGGAATTACGAGGTCGGACGACAGGTCCTGACACATCTTGACTTCATTCAGGATGAAATCCGGATCCCTCCCAGCAGCAGAGTCTCTGTGCCTCTTCTCTCATTCTCGGTTCGAGTGCTCCACATGGCTTTTTGGTCCTTCGCCGACAGATTTGCAGCCTTACGCTTGATGAGCTGCTCTTGTTCTGCCGCAAGCTTGCTAGCTCATCCTTCAACCGCCTGATCGCGACATCTCTATGCTTCAGCCGCTCGACTAGCTCCAACAGAGTGGACATCCATCTTATCAAGGGAGATGGGAAAGGTCCACAGCATTGTAACCCGGTTCCCGCGCTAAGGTACGAAGACGTCGCTTTTGGAGCAGGAGTTCTACATCAACTATCCGACGACAAAGAAACATGATCTAGTCGATCAGGAGTCCAGCTTCGGGTGGTCTATCTCATCAGGATTCCCGGGATCCGGGTCAATTCTCGAACACAAGTGGCACAACGATCAGCAACGTGGCTTCGCCCTGGTGAGGGAGAACCTGATCTTTTCAACCCTGATTTACAAAGTCCAGTTCACTGCTGGCCGGAGAAGACCCAATAAATCTATTTGGGATTTCTAAGCCGACTTTGTGTTGGCATGTAAGGAGCCTATTCATTTAGTCGAGGTTCCTAAGTCTGGCTCCAGGCTAGCAAGCAAAGAGCTTACGCACCCCGTCTGGATGTTTTAAATCCAGATCTAACTGAGAGGCAGAAACGTGGGTTATCTAATCCAATTCTCTGAAGTCAGCTCTCTGCCGACTCATAAAGTCCAGATCTATACGATCAGAATTAATGTCCAGCTCCCTGCTAGTGAAGGGACCTGACCTCTCTGATCAGAATTTCAAAGATCAGCTTTCCAGCAACATGTAAGGCCTGGCCTACCTGATAAAGGAAGAGTCGGTCCGTATAATCAGGATACACGATAAGGCATTGGCCGTCGAATGTCCAAGTCATCTAGTAAAGATTGCTGAGTACATCTCCGTGCATACATGTGATGTCCTGAGCTGCTTGGGACTTCCTGGGCAACGGGAGAAAATGGCGGAAGAGATTTAAGGACACAAGAGGAGGAATGCTTTCTTAATAATACTCCGAGATGCAATACTTAGCATATTGCAACTCAGAGTAGGGGGATGATAGTGGTAACCTTCGATTCAGCATTCCTCCTAACCTGACAACCCACAAAGAACAGAGTAGGAGATTGGGTCCGAAGGAGACAAGGACTAGGTACGAGGTTCGACAAGGATAAAGTACGAAGGTGACATCTAGAGGAGCTCGGGAGATATTCCAGAGAGCTACGGAGCTATTCGAAAGGGCCAAAAGAAGTGTTCGGGAGAGCTAAGGAAGCGTCTGGGAGACCTGACGAGGAGAAGCAGTACCAAACCCTAGACGCGCCCATAAGTATATATAAGGGCTCTTATCCATTCTACAGCATCTTACACACGCCCCACACACACTAGCACACCAAGAACACACATAGATACTCTCTCTCCCTATCTTTATCTTATTTTCACCATTTAGTGCTTGGAATCACTTGTAAATATGAGAGAATGAAAGCTTGAGTGTGTAATCTTATCCCCTTAATAGTGAATATTCTCTGGCGGTCCGTGGACGTAGGGTTCACCCGAATCCGAACCACGTAAATCTCTGTCCCTTTACCTTTTATGTCCTTTTTCTTATATTTCCACCACGATTTCATCCATTTTGGTCCTCACCTTTATTTCCCGGACCACAAATCTTGTTGATCGGGGTCGTACCCGCATCAACCCCAATGGGAGGATTCTTGTCCTGTTGACTACCTAATGGAGAGTCACCATCATGCATCAGACTGACCAACTAATTCACCTTAAAGTGGAGAAACAGTGCGAGAGGTTCCACATGACCTGCGTCTATGGTCATAATAACAATGCAAAGAGAATAGAACTATGGGATGGGCTCAGGTTTCTAATCAATCTGCTCACATGGCTTGTTTGGGGAGATTTCAACAATGTGCTTTTACATGCAGATCGACTAGGGGGAGCACATGTTCAACCATCTAAATATGAGGCCTTTTGGACCTGCCTAAGGGACTGTGGCTTTCAGGAAATAAGGAGGAAAGGTCAGCACTACACACTGTCCAATAAACAATGAGCTGATTCCAGAATTTACAGCAAAATTAACTGGGCCTTTGGAAACCTTGCTTGGATTCAGAGGTACATGGATATTGAGGCACACTTCTTGCCTGAAGGATTATCAGACCACTCTCCTATACTACTAAAGAGTTGTAGGGCCCACATTCATGCTAGGAAAGAGTTCAAATTCTTTAAAATGTGGGTGGACTCCCCTAACTTCCTATCTGTGGTTGGGGATAACTGGACTAAGGGCTCCTTGATGGAATCTATAGGAAGGCACCTTGTGCAACAGCTGGGGAAGCTTAAAGGCCATTTGAAGAAACTTAACCAGTTTGCCAACACTGTTCATAAAACTGAGGAGGTCGGGCTGAAACTGGAAGATGCTCAAGAAACACTCAATGTTGATCCATTGAATTCAATTCTAGTAGCATATGAGAAAACTGTTGCTGAAGAGTTCCATTTCATCAGCAAAGCCTGCACCAGATTTTTGGCTCAGAAAGCCAATGCTGCGTGGCTTAAGGAGGGGGACAAGAATACAAAGTACTTCGATGCACTCATCAAGCAGAGGGTGTATAGGAACAGAATAACCTCAGTTGAGAATGATGAAGGGCTGGTTTCGGAGGACCAAGCTGCCATAGTCTCCTATCCAGTTGTAGAACCGGAGCCCCGTTAGCTAAATGACCACTAAATCTGAAACATATTTTAGGAGGATGTGAAGATTTCGTGTATTAAATTATGCTTATGTGAATTATATGAATTTCGTGCTTACGTGACTATGTGGATTTTGTGCTCATTAAATATGTAATTATGTCATGACTAACTTAGGGATTTTCGGAAACATGGAATAACGATAAAATTAAGGTAATAATGTTAGTAAGAATAGAGATTTGGGATATAGCTGTGATTTGGGCTAGATGTTAAACTTCGCCCAAATGTTAAGGGTAAAATATGGAGACAAAAACTCCCTAAATTATGGGATATTTACGTTACCATAGTCCCATCACCATACCTCTTTTGTAAAATATCTATCCAAAAACCATTTCCTTATGATTAAGCCTAACGTGAGAAAAAAAAAAGAAAATAAAAAGTTGCTTCTCACACTACAAATCGAAGCTAGAAAGAGGGAGGAGAAAATCGAACTTTAGCATTGAAGAAGGTATGAATCTCTATGCTATTTCATTTTTTTTGGTAGATAGTTATCTTTTACCCTTTGGATTGTTCACCAGTAACTTGTTACTGGTTGCCTGTGTCGAGTTACACTCGCACCCATTCTGTATACTTTCACCATCATATATATAAAACACCGGGACCTATTCCAAAAAAAAAAAGAGGTGGTGTGTGCATGGATGACGACCTGTGAGCCGGGCGCATAGGATTCTTTTGTAATGCATGTATACGCTTCCATGTAATTGGAATTAGGAAACATTCTTTTGACATGTAAAGCAACGTTCTCCATTACATAAATGGAAAAATGCATACGCAATTCTGCATGCCTTTTAAGTTAATACATTGTTAGGCACGTAGGATAACGTTAGAATAAGTAGCGAGAACCGGGTCCTGACACCGGATGGTTATAGTAGTGAATTCTTTAAGGCGGCCTGGCTGTAATTGAGGATGATTTAACTGCTGCTGTCCTGGAGTTCTTTAAGTCTAGGAGGCTCCACAGATCCCTGAATACTACAACCATAACTCTTGTGCCTAAAACTGATCTGCCAAGAACTTGCAGGGATTACAGAAGTATTGCTTGCTGCAATACAGTTTATAAGTGCACATCAAAGCTCCTATGTGCAAGGCTGAGAGCAGCTCTACCCAGACTAGTACATGATAACCAGGGGGCCTTTGTGCCTGGCCGATCTATTGCCCATAACATTATGCTGAGCCAAGAACTACTCAGGTTATACAAGAGAGGGAAAGTGTCAGCTAGGTGTATGATGAAGATCGACCTTCGGAAAGCCTATGACGCAGTTGAATGGGAATTCCTACTGTGCCTGCTCATGCATCTCAGATTTCCTGTTATGTTTGTGGAATGGGGGAATGCATCACTACTGCCACTTACAAACTGGCTATTAATGGGACACTGCAGGGTAATATTAAGGGAGCTAGAGGACTGAGGCAGGGAGACCCAATCTCTCCCTTGCTGTTTGTGTGGATCATGGAGTACCTAACTAGGAGGCTAAGACTGGCTTGGAAGCCAACTCATTAAAGTCCAGCATTTAAATTGCAGGGACTACTCAGACTGTGAAGCAGAGCATTCTCGGACTAACTGGTTTTCCTGAGGGGTCCTTTCCAATGCAGTATCTTGGTGTGCCAATCTCACCAACCAAATGGAGCAAGAGTGACTGTGAGATCTCGGTGGGAAGAATAACCAAGAGAATCATTTGTTGGACATCAAGAAACCTCTCCTATGCTGGTAGATGTTTCCTCATTAACTCTGTGCTGATGGCATTACACAGTTATTGGAGCTCCATATTTCTGCTCCCTGCGAGTATAGTGAAAAGAATTGATCAAATCTGCCGGGAGTTCCTTTGGGGCAGAGGTGTTGGGGATAAGATGAAGGCATTGGTGGCATGGGACAGTGTCTATCTGAAGAAGAGCTGTGGGGGGTCTAGATATCAAAGACTGTGGCACATGGAATTTGGCAAGCATAGGGAAACAAGTTTGGGATATATCGAGGAAAAAAGACAACCTTTGGATCAAACGGCTACATTGCTACTACTTAAAGGACACCAATTTCTAGGACTATCAGAGAGCAGGGGTTAGTAGTTGGCAATGGAACCAAATCATAAGGTTAAGGGATATGCTCCGGGAGGGATACACGAAACCAAAACATGCATTCATAATGTGGCTTATCATGCATAAGAAACTGCTCACGAGGGACGGACTAGCTCAATGTTGAATACCTATTACTGATGTGAGCTGTGTGTTATGCCAACAGGCTGGGGAATGTTTGGTACATTTGTTGTTCGGTTGTGAGTATAGCAGAGTACTAGTGGATGTGGCTAGCAGGTAGTTACAGACTGAAATCCCCAATTTTTTTGATGGCTGGACTCACAAGCTAGCTCCAATGGCAACGCACAAGAACGTCATATTGAAGATACAAATTTCGCGCGTGGTAGCCATTGTGTATATCTTGTGGAAGGAGCGGAATGTGAGAACTCACGGCTGGGGTGAAAGGAATGGTTTGGAGCTGTTCCAGATTTTCAAGAAGAGCTTCAAGGATCAAGTGCGTGGAATGCGGTTTGCGAAACCAACACGAAGAGGCATGGAGTACATGAATGAGTTATATTGTACTTAGTTAGTTGGTCTGGTTAGTTAGGCTAGTTTTGTATGCCTTAATGTCACGATCATTGGATCCCTACGTGGTAATGAAAGTTTTCTTACAAAAAAAAGAACTGCATTTCTCTTATGTGACTCATTTCAAACTTGGTAGATCCGAATTTCTGGCATAGCCTGGGATTAGTAGATCCGAAGATGATGTCGTCGATGTATACTTGGACGACCATCAAATCTTTGTCGTGCCATTTGATGAAGAGAGTCGTATCGATGGTTCCTCGGATAAATTCAGACTTCACGATGAAATCGCTCAGGACGTTACCAAGCGCAGGGGGCTTGTTTTAGTCCGTAGAGTGCTTTATCCAATCAGTAGACGTAATTTGGATGTTCTTGATCGACGAAGCCTTCTGGCTGAGCGACGTAGATTTCTTCTTTTAACACGCTGTTGAGAAAGGCGGTTTTGACGTCCATTTGGTAGATTTTGAAGTCCTTATGAGCCGCGTAGGCGAAGAATAGGCGGATGGCTTCGATTCAAGCAACAGGAGCGTTATGTTTCGTCGTAGTCGATGCCTTCATGTTGGTTGTATCCATTTACAACTAATCTGGCTTTGTTCCTAATCAGTGATCACTTCTCCATCTTCGTTTTTCTTGTGCTTGAATACCCATTTCGTTCCTATGATGGTTTTCCCATGCAGTCGGGGTACTCCTCACATGGAGACGTTCGAATCGGTTGATTTCATCTTGCGTCTACTACCTTGGTTGGCTCGTTTTAGCTTAAGAAGCAGCTGAAAAGTCCGCTCTAATTTCTTGTCCGTACTCCCCACGAAGGATTACCGATGATCTGATCGACTGGATGTGCTCGAGTCCACTTGCGCTCATGAGGCAAAGCCGAGCCTGAAGCATCAGCCATTTGTGGGGCGAGATCTCCAGTGATCTTAAGCTGTTCATCTAGTCGAGATAATTCCATGTCTGCACTTGAGTTGAGCGACTATGATGATGTTACCTTAGCATTCTTGTTTGGAGTAGTACCACTATGTGGTAATACTGAATCAGGTGAGGTGGCGACATTTGAAGTATTCGGTATATCACCTTCGTCTCGTGGGAGTTCCAAAGTAGGTGTATTAATTTGGTTGTTCGGGCGATATAGATGCTCGAAGAGCGAGTCCAAGTCTTCTAGAGCTAATTGTAAAGCTTCTTCTGATGATGAAGGCTGTGTTGTTGCCGTTTTCTGTTGGTCTTGTGCCATCACACCAGTAAGCACGGGTTCTGAACTGTCGTATTTAGAAGCCATCTGGTTAGGCATGGGTCTTGATGAGGTGTGCAAAAGCCATTGGGTTAGGCACGGGTCCTGAACTGATGTGCCCAGAAGCCATTTCTGCCACTTCTTGGAAAGTGACATTGTAGCTTTCCTTAATTATTCGGTTGGACTTGATGTATACTCTGTACACCTTAGAGGTTGAAGAATACCCGATGAAAGTGGCTTCGAATGCTTTAGGATCGAACTAAGCACGCTGCTCTCTATCGTTCGCCACAAAGCGCTTGCACCCGAAGACCTTGAAGAATGAAATATTGGGTACTGGCTGGTTAATGATCTTGTACGGAGTCTTATCGAAGCGCTTGTAAACAACCGTGCTGTTCTGAGTGAAACATGCGGTATTTACTGCAAAAGCCCAAAGGAAGTGTGGGAGGCCGGTGGATCAGCATCGTACGCGCAGCTTCCACTAGGGTTCTGTTCTTCCGTTAAACAACCCCATTCTGTTGAGCTGTCTTTGCGGCTGAGAATTGCCGACTAATCCCACGTTTCTGATAGAGATCACTGAGAAATCACTTGGATAGTCTGCTGCAGTAGGTTCTGCGTTGAGTTCACAAAATTGACGAGCAAGTCCCCTGCCTCATCCTTAGTTTGGAGGAACTTCGTCCATGTGTAACGAGAAAAGTCATCAACTATGACCAGCACATACTTGCGTCCATTAATACTCTGTAGGTCCACAGAGGTCCATGTGAAAGTAATTTCAAAGGACGTGAAGTAGAGGCAACTAGCTTGACGTGATGAAATGCTCGTTTCATTTTTCCAAATTTTGAAATAAATAATTACGAAAAATCAAATTTTTGAAATTTATAATATAAAGTAGAATTCTCAAATATATATATATATATATATATATATTGCGAGAATTATATTCTCGACAGAAAGAAATTTGCGAGAAATTACAGGATTTCGAGAAGTGAAGTTCTCGAAAGATAGGTGTTGTGAGAAATCCAATTCTCGATATAAGAATTCGAAGTAAGGGATTTTCGAGTGATTGTTGATTTTGGAAATGATAGTATATAAGTTAGAATTTCAGAAAAGGAGAAATAATATTAAAGTATGACTAAAAGAGAAGTTCGAAACCCTTTAGTATCGTTTCGAAATTCTTTGAATAAAGGTTTCGAAATTTGTTCAATAAAGGTTTCGAAATTCCTCAATCAAGGATTTCGAGATTCTTGAATATAGGGATTGCAAGAACTTTGGTTCTCGATATGAAATATGTGGCAATTTAAAACAATTCCTAAAGCTAGATATCGAAAACTTAGTCATGAGGAAGTTATTTAATAAATAAAATGGATAGACATTATTAATAAAACTATCGATGTCATTTGGTTATTATAACACGCTAACATAAAATAAAGAAGAAGAGAGGATAATTCGTGAATTTAAGAACAGAGAAACCAAGAACTCGATTCCAAGTAAGCTAAGGAAGGGTATGAATTTTCCATCTCTTTTAAGAGAGTTTTCTTTTCCGCTTCAAAATTCTCACATTCTTTTTCTAAAGAAATTCCTCTGTTTTCCTAACAATAGGCGGTATGTAGAGAGAATTTTCAGAATGATGAATTTGTGCTTCATCGGATGTAGAACGATCTTCTGGAAGATAGATTGACTCAGAGTCGCATCCCTTGGGAATTTTCCTAGTTTTGTCACTCTTGGTCAATTCGGTGTGGGAAAAGGGAATTTTAACCCTAGTCTTGGCTTTTATCTTGGCTTCTTCTAACGTGGCTATTTCTTTTGCGTTAGTAAAAATCATAAGAGCAGTTAGTCCTAGACCCATGTACTTGACATCATAAAGTTGCTAACAATCAACTTTCTTCAAGTACCGTGGATTCTCAAAACCTAAGCCAAACTTATAATCTTAGAATTCTATGTCCATGGGTTGGTTTAAGAATATTGTCTGATCATTTTGGCCCCTTTTTACAACATCTTCTAATTTCTTTATCTTAGTGTAGAGCTTCTTATGTTCATTGTCTAAGGTAGCATAATTAATTAGGGAAGTGTTCTTCTCGGCTTGACAAGTATCTATACTCTTTCTTAATTCACTAATCTTTGAATTTGACTTAGCTAATTCATCTTCAAGACTAGTGACCTTCTTCAGCTTCAAGTCTACATTTAAAGTGACTTTTCTCGTCTAAGTTTCTGAGTAGACATTCGTGGTTGTTGTCTAGCCTGTCTTCTAATTCTTTAAGAGCTATGCTTTTCTAATGGAATATGCTTAGTCTCATAGGATTGGAGTCTCTTAGTTAGTTTTTCTATTTTGAGATTGCTCCTAAGATTTTCTTCAAGACTAGCTATTGTTTCTCTAGACCTAAGAAGCTTTTTCTCTACCATTATATCTCGTTGCTGCTCATGTACATTGGCATACCTAATTCTAATCCAGTCAATAGGTCAAAATGTGTAGAGTCAGGGGTTACTACCTCCTGAGATGAAGCGGATGCGTAGACTTCGTCAGTCCTAGCGGAAGTTCCATCTTCCAGATCATCCTCGAGGCGCGCCATGAGAGCGTGGTTATCGGCGCCAGAATCCTCTAGCCAGTGGTCCTGTTCAGCAATAAGAGCTACTTCAGTTTCTTCTGTTTGGTTAGTTGAAGCTTCCTGGAGTAGTAGTTGGCATCCTTCTTCTTTGGAAGGGTGCACTCTCGGGCAAAGTGACCGACTTTCCAACAATTGAAGCGTTTCAGTGGGTCTTTTGAAGTTGTGGCTTCTGAAGACTCAGTTGGTTTCTCTTTGTTCTTCGAGCTTGTAGTTCAAAGTCTGTTAGCGGAGGATGATGACTTCTTCTTGAAGTACTGTTGCGTCATCATTTTTGCAATTAAAGCCAACTGTTTCCCAAATTCCTTGACTTCAGGAGGAAGTTCTGAATCCGATGGTTCCTCATCCTCTGAAGACTGAGAAGTTTGACATGCTTCCTTGCGAGAGCGGGAGCTCCTCTTCTCTGAAACTATAGATATAGAGTCTTCGGCCTATTTGCCTTTTTGCTCTTTCTGAATCTCGCTGATGTCTTCTTCGTGTTCTGCAAGATTGTCAAAAACAACGTGAATATCCATCTCATCCAAGTCTTTGTTTTGTCTGAGTTGAATGGATATCTCCTTCCAGTCGGGGGGCAAAGAGGACAAGAACCGAATGTTCATTTCCATACTAGTCTCGTGAATCCCAATATTCCTTATTTCATTGAGAAAGGGTGATGTACCGCTGATAAAGATAATGTAAGCTTTCCTCATTCTTTGCTTTGAAGGAATCATACGCTGTGAGTATGTTACCCTTCTTAGCCTCGACGCCTTCTTCGGTTCTTTGCATCATTCGATGAAGTTCATCCCACATTCCCTTGGTCGTTGGGAGGCTGTCTATCTGCCTGCATATATCATTGGGAATTCCTTGCATCAAAGTATTTTTGGCTATTAGATCAGCCTTTGCTCTTTGTTTCTCCACCTCATCATACTCGCTAGGAATCTTCAGTCGCCTAGTAGGTTCGACCGGTGAGCTGTTCGCGTTATGACCTTCTTGAGTAACCCAGAATTGTGTGGGTCCCTCTTCGAGTGATGCTAGTAGATTTTCAGCCTGATCTTTGAGCTCTATGAAGTTTAAGAACCTACTTCGCCACACTGTGAATTCGCCTCTTTTAAGGATTGGAGGACGGTTGTCGTTTCCAAGCGCATAAGCATCCATGTTTGATGAGTTGATTAAGGATTTTCATTGGTTGTTTTGATGATTTGTAATGATGTAATGTGCTTCACAAGTGTGACGCCCCTGACTTCCACCACCCATTCTTACTACTATTTTATGTGACTACTATTAATGTAAAGGAATAATTCAAAGAAAATGCGTACAAAATTTTTCTTTTATATAAAGGAATCATATTGTACAACACAAAATTAACTTAGGATCCTAAATACAAGGTAGAGTGCGCATGCATAACAAAAGAATTTCTATAGGCCCGCCACTCAGGTCGCATCCATGTATACACTGCCACATCAAGAGCTCTCCGGTAGCTTCAAAATAAGGCCTCGCCATCACAAAGATCACGTAGCATGATCCCGTGAACCTACAACACATAAATACATGGAATGAGCTTATAAAGCTCAGTAAGTGAAAGTCATGTATGCCATGCACGTGTCCTAAATTCGCAGAGGCATCCGCGCCAATGCTCCTTAGACCTCTTGTATTGTCTTGTCATGTAGGGCCATTGGCTATCTTGCTATGCACTATCATGGAGCTCAAATCCACAAGGGATAAATAAATATATAAGTGACAATACCCACTCATGGGAGGCTAACCCTAGGGCGCCTTTTCTGTCCCAAGGTGGTTTCATACGTCACACGGACACTTCACACTGGTAGCCTTCTGAGGTTGCCAACACCAGAGGTACCTCGGAGTCGCTTATCCCTCAGCTCACATCCTCCAGGTTCCACGTTCCGCCATGAGGGCATTCGCCCTAAAACCATGTCTTGCCTTGAACATGTCATGTCTTGAAAGTGGCGATATAAGACGTCACCATGGTTGTATAGAAGAGCGGTGACTCAACTGTGAGTCGACATCGACACCCATGTCGGCGAATATTTATCGCTCTCAGGCGATCTTGTATCATGCACGCACTCGTATCCTATCTTTAATACAAATCGTGCGTGCATATGAACATGTCGTGAATATGCACATCATGTCATCATACATGTAAATAAATCACGTAAGTATTCACGTAAATTCATGGAAGCACGAAGCACATAAACACATAATTCCTACACATACAATTATGTGTTGTAGTTGGGACTTATACATACCGTCGTCCAAGCGTGTGGAAACTTACTATCTTTGAACGTTGTCACCTCTCGACCCTTAGATAAAGTATTAAAATATCAGTATTATACTTAAATTAGGTACCTATGTCGAAATAATTCATTTTAGCAATACTAAGTTATTAAAACCCTAAGTCCCAACTTATAATCTAAGTCAAGTTAGTATTTAACTATAACAAATAGGGCTCGGCGAAATTGGCTTTTTATAAAGTTAGAATCGCCCGATTGGTTCTTATTTAATTTAGTTTCGGTCGATTTCTCCTAACTTCCAAATCGTCCGACTTCATGCCTTGGAAACCTCACTTTCGCTGAGAGTTTATTAGTCACCATTTCGCCCGATCATTGAGCCTTCAAATCGGCCGATTCATCATGCATTGGAAGCTAGTTTCGCCTGGTGTCTCCCTATCATCAAATCGCTCGATTCCTCTCATGCATGCACTAGTTTCGCCCGATTCATCTTCAAGTTCCTCGCCATGCCTTACATCTCTCAAAGTCGCCCAATTTGGCTATGCATTATCTTACTTTCGCCGAGATTTATTACCCTTCATGGATTCGCCCGATTTGTCACAATTTTCGCCGAGGGTTTGTTCAAAGACCAAATCGCCCGATTTGTTGGAGAGTAAACCTAGGTTTCGCCCGATTTGAGGTGTAAACTATCCAAGAATCGCCGAGTTTTTCTTTCCCCAAGAATCGCCCGATTCCATGCTTGGAATTTCTACTTTCACCGAGTGATCAATTCTCTCGGTTGCTTATATAGTCCAATCTTTTCGATCGAAAGCTACTTGAAGCTGCCTTCTTCTCCTTAATTAAAATTCCTATCATACAAATCTTTCCATCCATAACATATATCAATCTAGGCAACCATGTTAGTATGATTAATGTTCGAAACCCTAGAATTACCAACTATCATAATAATCGTGATCCTTTCTGAAAAAGGAACTAATCTCTGAAGGTAATACATCTAAATTCTTTCTTCTAGCCTTAAGTTCACGTTAAGTACTAAATATAAATGTCTAAAACTGGTTTATAAACCATAGATAGCATTATACCTTTTTAATTGGGAGTTCTTTTCCTTGATATACACTTTCTTTTCTAAAGCTTGCACCCAAGTCGTGTATGAGCTCTCCTACGTTCTTAGTTTTCTTTTGAGCAGTTTTTATTTATTTAGGGTTTTCTTACTCAATATTTTATGCTATTAACGAGTTTTGTTAAGCATCAGATATGTGATGGACATAAAGCAACGTGAATTTCCCTATCTCTTAAGTAATCTTTCCTTCAAATCTTTATCGACAGTTCTTGTGCCTACTTCGAATATTTAGATAGGGCCCAAACTTAACCATTCTAACTCTACATGCATTGCTATTGGTCGAATTTTCTTCGTCTTTTCTCCCTAATCGTCCGATTTGAATACTTACTAGGTTAGTTAGAATTTATTCTCTTCTAATCGGCCGATTCTATCTAATGGTATACCTTCTTTTGGTCGATCGTTCTTATAGTTTCAACTATCTATATATAATCATTATCCGTGCTTTTCCTAAGTCCTAATGTTATTACCTAAATCATGCATAGCACATAAAGTTGTGTAGCACATAATATATAATTTTATAATCATATAAACACATATAAAGTTGTAAAGCATGTATCATGCAGTCATGTAAGTCATATAATATGCATGTATTTTTCATTGGCCGGCTTACCTACGGGACTCGGGTATTACATCCTCCCCCCTTAAAAGGGATTTCGCCCCCGAAATTAGATGGGGAGAAATAACTCAGGATAGTGGTCTCTCATGTCATCTTCACGTTCCCATGTAGCTTCGTCCGTGGACTAATTTGCCATAAAACTTTCACTAATGGAATCTCCTTATTCCGTAATCGTTTCACGTCATACGTCAGAATTTCTATGGGTCTTTCCTGGTAACTTAGGTCTGGGTGGAGATTTTGGTGTAGAACTTTATTATTCAACACATGACTGGGATCTGCGATGTATTTTTGCAATGTCGATACGTGAAAGACATCATGGACTTGAGTAGCCTTGACCACTTCGCTACACCATCGGGACTAAGAGCCAATGAAGCGAAGAGCCAGTGTTCCTATCTAAGAGGGCTGCTCGTTTGGCACCTCTTCTTAGCTCTACAACTGGATTTCAAGTGGGCCAACTCCCTATCCGTTACCTTGGCGTCCCATTAATCACATCGAAGCTCACGATCGCCGACTGCTCACCGCTACTCCACAACGTCGACGTCCGATTGGGATCGTGGCTCCATAGATCGCTATCGTATGCCGGTCATGTGCAACTCCTCAAATCAGTCCAAAGCGTGATCCACATTTATTGGACTGGCGTGTTCCTGCTGCCCAAAGGCGTCATCCGAGCTCTCGAGACAAAATTTCGGAAATTCTTGTTGGGAGACTCGACTGCGAAAGTAACTTGGGCGGATATTTGCGTACCAAAAAATGAAGGGGGGCTGGGAATTCTCTCATATATGACACTAATCGGGTGCTGCTGATGAAGCACCTTGGAGCCTCCTTGTACGCGACCCGCAATCTATTTGGGTAACTTGGCTATACTAGACAAGGCTGCGGCGTAACTCAATTTGGACGCTGCAACCAATCGGTGCGTGTGCGTGGAGCTGGAAACAGATCCTTAAATTTAGACCAGAAATGCTGGCCGGGCTTACGGACATGGCCGATTAACCCGAATTTGGCTTGACCCTGGCTGCATGGAAGCCGCTCATTGATAGCTTCCTGCGTGCGCCTTTAGCTATGGGCATCCCTACCGACGCTTATCTGAGCACGGTCATTGACGAGAATGGCTGGAATTGGCCGGCGCGGACCACGACGGAATACCTTGCTATTCAGCCATCCCTACCAAATGTTAACCCGCACGAAGAGGACATGGTGCGATGGATGAGAACCATGGATGGAAGATTCTCGACTGCCTCGGCCCGTGAGATGGTTCGCTATAGAAGGCCACGTGTGGAATGTGACCGGCTCTTTGACGCATCGTCTGTATTCCAAAACACGAGTTCATTCTTTGGCTAGCAATTCGGGACCGGCTGGCGACGAGGGACAAGCCATGGATTGCGAGCAGAGCGAACGGGGCTACGTGCCTCCTCTGCCCTAATGGAGCTGAGTAGCGAAATCACCTTTTCTTCGAATGCAGATTTACGACGCGTTGTCTACGTATCTTGCAGGTGAAGCTTCGATTAAAATGGTCGTATATAGAGTGGAATACTTTGATCACATGGGCAGCAAGGAAATGGAGAGGCAAACATCTCCACCACTTGGTGAACAAACACCTTCTTGCATCGATTATCTACCATACCTGCCGAGAGCGAAACAGAAGATGGAAAGAGGGAGCCCGACGGACTATGGGGCAGATCGTGGATGAAATTTTGGATACACTTCGAATGAGGTTGGCGACATTGTCACCAAAATATGGACTGCAGCTGAGAGCACTCCGTCGATTATGGCGGGTTGCATGGTAGGAATGCTAGGCGTCGGGCTTGTTCGGGCCGTCCCAACGCTTGCATTTGTTTAGTTTCCTTTTTGGTTTCGGTTCCTTTTTGGCTACATGAGCCCGGTTGTTTGCTTTCCGGTTTGGTGTGGCGAGACCACTTCTTCCTTGTATCTTTATTATTTATATGTAATAGTGAACGCTTCCAAAAAAAAAGTTAGCGAAGCTGGTAATTCGAGTGGTATGCTACTTCGCCAACTTCTCTAAGGATTCGCAATGGTCCTATATACTGCGGGCTCAACTTGCTTTCCTCCCGAACCGTTTAACGCCTTTCATAGGGGATACTTTCAGGAATACATAATCGTCTACTCGGAACTCCAATTGTCAACGCTTTTGGTCCGCGTAGCTTTTCTGTCTGCTCTGGGCCGTTGCATCCTTTCTCGTACCTTCAATATAGCTTTCGTCATTTCTTGTACTAGGTCAGGCCCTAGTATTGCCCGTTCTCCAACTTCATCCCAATGGATTGGAGATCTGCATTTGCGTCCGTATAGTGCTCCGTATGGAGCCATGCCAATTGTTGCGTGACAACTTTTGTTGTAGGAGAATTCAATTAAAGGGAGATATCGGCTCTAATTTCCTTTAAAATCGAGCACACGGGCTCTTAGCATGTCTTTTAATGTCTGGGTCCGTTCTGACTGCCCGTCCGTTTGGGGATGGTAGGCAGTACTGAATGACAACTTGGTTCCCATGGCCTTCTACAGAGTCATCCAGAATTTGGATAAGAATCTCGCACGGTCGGAAATAATCGAGATTGGGACTCCGTGAAGTCGTACTATTTCTTGGATGTACATTTGTGCGTATCGTTCCATGGAAAATGTTGAGCTGACCGACATGAAGTGAGCAGACTTGGTCAGTCAATCAACGATGACCCATATAGCATCGTGGCCCTTTACTATCTTCGGCAAGCCGACAACGAAGTCCATTGTAATGTGATCCCACTTCCATTCAGGTACGGGCAGGGATTGTAAAGTCCCCGCCTGTCATTGGTGTTCTGCTTTTACTTGCTGACACGTCAGGCATTGGCTTACAAAGGTTGCGATCTCTCTTTTCATCCCTAGCCACCAATAGTTACATCGTAAGGCTCTATACATCTTCGTCGCTCCAGGATGAATTGAATTGGCCGTGGCATGTGCTTCCTTCATAATTGTCTTTCGAAGCTTTTTGTCACTAGGGACAAATAGTCGATTTCTATAGTGCAGACTTCCATCTTATCGTACCTGGCAGTCAGATGGTCTATGTTCGAGTTGCATTTCCTTGATCGTCAAATACAGTTCATCATTTTCTTGTGCTTTCGTGATTTGCTCCATTAAGGTGTGTCGGAGAGTTAGTGCTGCTAGTCTTGTTTTGATTTCACCCATCGGTATTATTTCCACTTCGAACCTTGGTAATTCCGCGCTCATCGTCTTACGACTCAATGCATCTGCGACTACGTTCGCCTTCCCCGGGTGGTAGCTGATTACACAGTCGTAATCCTAGACCAATTCGAGCCATCTCCGTTGTCGCAACTACTTCTGAGTGAAGAAGTATTTCAAGCTTTTATGGTCTGTGAAAATCTTGCATCGCTCGCCGTATAAGTAATGCCTCCAGATTTTGAGAGCTAAACTACCGCCGCCAATTCTAAGTCGTGAGTTGGGTAATTCTTCTCATATTTCTTGAGTGCTAAGCCAAGGAAACTCCTGACTTCCGTTACGTTCGTCAGTTGAGACCAATTACTAATAGCCTCAATTTTACTGGGATCTACAGATATTCGAGCTCCTGATATCACATGCCCAAGAAATGCGACCTGATCGATCCAGCATTCGCATTTCTTGAATTTTCCGTACAGTTGTTTCTCTCGTAATATTTCCAGGACAGTCCTCAAGTGTTGCTCGTGCTCCTCTTGTGACTTTGAATAAATGAGGATGTCATCGATAAATACGATGATGCATTTGTCCAAGAACGGCTTGAACACGCGGTTCATCAGGTCCATGAACGCTGCTGGCGCATTGGTCAGTCCAAAAGGCATGCCAGGAATTCGTAATGCCCGTATCGAGTGCTGAAGGCCTTCTTCGGAATACCTTCGTCTCGGATCTTCAGTTGGTGATATCCTGACCTTAGATCAATTTTGGAAAATACTGTTGCTCCTTGCAGTTGATCGAATAGGTCATCAATTCGTGGGGGAGGATAATTGTTTTTTTATCGTGATCTTATTCATATTCTTATCATATCAAACGCACCTTAATGTATATCCATACATTAACTATGGAAAGCTTTATAAATAAGTCAAGGAGTAAGAATAATTTTAGGAGAGAAAAACCGAGAGAAAGAAAGAAAAATAACGGAGGAAAAGGAAAATCAAGCAAAGAACAATTTGGTTAAACAAACCGTTTCTTAGGTGAGGATATTAGTCAATGTTTTGATAATTCACGTATGTACACATATAGGTTAAATAAGCTATTATTAAGGGTAGTTGGAAGATTTTCGTAGCTTTACTAGGGTTTTCCTAGATCGTTGAAAGGATATCATATTTGCATATTGAACAATTTCGGTACTAGAACAAGTTAAAGTTTAAGAGTATTCGAATTCTTTTAAAATAAGTATGTTCTAACAGTTTTAAGTATCTTTGGTTGAGTAAATAGTTTCGATGTATAAACATTTTTAACACTTTAAGAATTAAGTGCTTAGTGTATTTGGCAACTTTGTTTCGGTATTAATATGGATTTGATGTTAGCATTAAAGCTTTCAGCACTTAGGGTTAAAAGTTTTAGAGTTTGATTTGGAAGTTTTCATTGAAACTTCGATATATAAATATATGTTAGGGTTTAAGAATTGTTTTCTACATGATAAGATTCAAGGATTTCGGTAAAAGGTCCTTATAACAAGGATTTTTGCTATTATTTTAATTTACAAAGTTTTCGGCGTTGTTATAGCATAAAGTTTTCGGTACAGGTCTAAGAGTTTTCGGCACCCTTTATAAAGTTTTCGGTATTGCTTAATATAGAAAGTTTACGTTATGAGTTTATAAAAGTTTTCGGATTCACCTCAAACCATGGAAGAAACTTTTCGGCAATCTACTTCAGCTTACAAAGATTTCGGCAATTGCCACAAGCTTTCGATACCAAGTCTTCAAAGAAAGTTTCCGGCACTTAACCTTAATTCACAAAGTTTTCGGTATGGGTTAGAAAAGTGTTCGGCATTGCTAGTTTAATAAGTTTTTGGTATTATACAATTTTTGAGAATTAATAGGTTTCAATATTTTAGGGTTTTCGATGCAATAAAGGTTCGGGTTTTCAGTAAAGTTTCCGGTACAGTATAATTACTAGTTTCTTTTAATGCAGGTTCCGATACTGATTAAAAATATAACCTCTAAGATAAGAGTCTAATATATTATAACTAATACACAGAAAAGTAAAGACTACAGATTGGAAGGATCGTGCATGTTAAGCATACATATCACAGCATGTGCATTTTATTAGAGATCTCATATTTACCGAACATAATACTTCTATAGGTTAGGATCACGACCAAGGCAAGGACAAAGTCGAATAGCGAACAAGAATAAAAGCGAAATCTGTGAGTATAATATGCAACATGTATATTATGTGCTTATGTGGCTTCTATATATACGTGTTACATAAAGTATTTGTATAGCATTGCATACACATAAAAAGAACGGAGAAACCGTTACGACTGCTACGACTACGAATGATAAGATACGGATGCTACAGCATACGTGTGATGCCCCGCCTTTCAAATACTATTGTTGGTTGATTTTCGCAAAGTAAGTCGCGGAAGACCCGTCTAACAAAAACTTTTTCCTAAGATATGATATTTTACGACAAAAGGTAACCTACATCGTCGTAATTATACAAAGGCCGAAGCCCCAAAAATATATATCATATCAAACACCCTAACATCGCTCCACATGTCGTCATCCATGTACAGTCTTGCCCTCAAAAGACCCTGGAGTACCGCTGTCAGCCTGCCTTAGCCGTGACATTTCTCAACGTCCCATTTTATCGTACCTACAACACATAAAACGTGGAATGATCTTATAAAGCTCAGTAAGTGGAAACCATGCATGCAATGCACGTGACCTAAGTAGTGAAGGCATCCACGCCGATGCTAGCTACTTCCCACATCTTTCTTATTCTCTCCATTCATATTGGGCCCTCGGCTTTCCATCTTACTATGCACCAGTCATAGAGCTTAGACCCCTAAAGGTATAAATAAATGGCAGTACATACACTGAGAGGCTAAACCTGAGTACGCAATCTGTGCTTTACCATATGGTGCCTTTCCATCCCAATGTTATCCACACTGAGAGGCTAATAGTGCCTTTATATCCCATTGCGGTCCCATTGAGAGGCTACCCGAGCACACATATAGCGTTTAACCATAAGGCGCCTTCCCATCCCAATGCGGTCTGACACGCGGGCGCCTCTCACTGGTAGCCTACAACGAGGTTGCCAACACCCGAGGTTCCCTCGGTGCCGCTTATTCCCTCGAGTCGCGTCCTCCAGGTTGCATCTCCCGCTACGGGGTATTCACCTACCTATCGTGAACCAGGAATTGGCATCATGAATTGACATGGTGTATTTCCCCTACCTTTCGTGAATCAGGTAATTCGGCATCGTGAATCTCATTGGTAGCATAGAAGAGCCGTGACTCGTCATTGAGTCGACACAAATGCCTATATCTGCAAATATACATCGCTCTCACGCGATCTTATACTCATGCACGCTCTCTTTCCCTAACTCTTATACTAGTCGTGCGTGCATATGCTCATGTCATGAACATGCGTGTCATGTCATCGTATAACGTAAATAAATCACGTAGGAACTCACATAAAATCATAGAAGCATATAGACACATAATTCACACACATATAATTATGTGTTGTAGTTGGGACTTCCACTTACCTATCGTCCGTAGAATACTAGCTCGTAGTTCTGTGAAATTCTTAATCCCTTACTGTAAGCATAAAATGATAATGTCAGTGTACTATTTAATTTATTATACTGTCTAATTTCTTGAAATCCCTAAGTGTTAAAAGACATTTATTTTAAAAGGACCGTATTAAGTTAAATCAATTACAACATGTGAATTTCCTAAACCCTAATTTGTGAAATACACTAATTCGCGAAGTTTACTAATTTTGCGATATATCTCACGCGTGCATACACTTTGCGAACTTCTCCCTGATTCATTTTTTTTTCCGAAGCTTGCATTAATAACAAAGTTACATGGCTAAATAGCCCAAGGGGTCTGACCGGTACATCATCAACCGGGAGAACAGAGGCTCACGAAAGAGCACCAAACAATCCCACAAAGGGAAACAAACACTCCCACATGGGGAGAAAAGGGTTCACAAAGGACAAAAACCGACAGAAAACATAACACCATTATCTAAAACCAGGAACTAAAGAACCTATAACAGAAAAAGCGATTAGGCTAAATCTACGATACTCTCCACTTTAACCTGGTCTTCGACTTCTGGGTTTTGTCTTCATCGGACTGATGGCTCCACGAGGGAGAAAAGACTCCCGGCTCCCGACCCGAGTCGGGAGAGACGAAATCCCACAGCGGGGAAACTCGAGGGTGGGACGGCAGAGGGGGATGCGGGGCGGTCGGCAGAGGTGGGCGACAGTGAGCCGGCTGATGTGGGCGATGGGGAGGCCGACGAAGATGCTGGTGTGGGGAAGGTCGGAGGCGGTGGCGGCGGAACGGCGGTGGCGCCGGAACCACAGCGGCTGCTGCGAGCAGCAGCGAAGACGGTGGCGGCGGAACGGTTGTGGCTGCGGCGAGCAGTAGCGAAGGCGGTGGTGGTGAGGCAGTGACGGCGAGACAGGCGGCTAGCGGCGGCGGTGGCGGCAAGGCAAAAAGAAAGGAAAAAAAAAGACAAAAAATAAAATAAAAATTGTGCCGCTCCCCGTCCTCACACTAGAGGACGGGGAGCACGGTGTTGGCGCCTGCGAGAGAGCTGTGTGTCGGTGGTAATTTTGGGTTGGGGAGAGGTGGTGGTGATGAAGAACGGATCAGTGATGGGGGCGGCTGGGACGAGTTACTAGGGTTTTCAAAGAAGAGAGAGGATGGAGCGTTTTAGAGAGAGATAAGGGTCACTCATGACGTCTTCGCAAAGCTCTAATTTGTGAAGTCTAACGTCTCATAACTTGATTCGCGAAGTCTTCTTTTAATGGCCCGCGAAGCTTTTATTTTATCATTTTAAGGTTTACTTAATTCGCTAAATTCACGCGTTTCGTGAAGTCCTAGGTAACTCATAGTATTATTTTATTCTTTTAAACTTCGTGAAGCTCCACTTTGCCTACTCATAATTCGTGACATGCCCTTGTTATATTATTAATAATTCGCCAACCTATATATATAATTCGTAAAGTGTCATTCCTTGCATGACTCACAATTCGTGAAGTTAATTCGCATACTCAATTAGGAACTTGGTATTATTCTCCTAGTAATTCGTGAAGTTCCCTATGTATAATATTTTTCTATTCCTTAAGCCTCGTGAAGTCCGACTCACAATTCGTACAATTCTATCATATACATTTGTGAAGAGCATATGCTATATTATTTTTCTATTCCCAAGTGAAGTCTTATCTAGCTTATATTATTTCTTCATTCCATTGTACTTCGTGACTTTTCCATAGTGCTAGTCTCAATTTGTCAAATGCTCATTGGTTTGTGAAATGGCTAACGAATGAATTGTTGGGGTTGAACGGTAATATTCGCGCCCAGCGGAAGGTTGATTTTTGGACTCGCGACTATTTTGTTTGGACAATATAAAACCGAAATGACGCCGATAGAGCACGAGATTTTTACGTGGTTCGACCAATACCGCCTGCCTCCACGGAGAGCACCAGCTTTACTATATTGAGAATATTACACCGTACAAAATAACGCTCGTGTTTAAACCCAAACCCGAGACCCTTTACCCACCCGGGTAATGTTTTTGTACCTATTCCCAACTACCGCAATAAAACTAAAACCCGCTCTCACCCTTATCCACCCGGACAAGATTTTTTTTTCTCTCTCTCTCTCTCCTCTCTCTCTCTCTCTTTCTTTCTCTCTCTCTCTCGTTGGTTTGGGGTGTCCATTACATTGAGCACCTAAGCCTATTTATAGGCATTTAGGAAGCACAATACGTAAGTGCTTAGATCATAGGAGATCAAATTCAATTTGATCTCCTTCTTCTACATGTTGAAAAAATCAACAATTCTCCCCCTTTTCAACATCTGCGCCTTCTTTAGAGAGCATTCCAGCGAACCCAAGAATAAGAGTAACCTATTCGTAATTACCACGAACGTCCATTGGCCTTCCTTGTACCAGCTACACATAACCGAATCAAGAATTCAGGTCCTACCAGCGTGATTCACCCGCGGCCAATCCTATGTGCAGCTGCCGAACCGACTCTACCCGTCGATTCTGAAGAGGGACTTCGACGCAACCCCTTCTCCAGCAGGACTTTCCTTCTCACGATCGTCTGCCTTTCCACCACGCGCGCGTGATTTTCGTGAACCCATCGAAGTCAGAGTGTTCTGTACCACACTCCCGTCCAGACGATATAAACCTCCACGCTCTTCTCCCTTTAGTAGGACTTTTTCGCCATGTGTGATTTTACAGACTCCCCCTGCTATGAAACTCCCATAGCCCTTGGAATCTAACCGGCTCAAGGATATTAAATTCTTCCGTAACTCTGGGACAAAGATCACACCACCCAAAGCTCGAACCGCTCCGTCAGTCATTTTGATCTTCACAGTTCCGACACCACGAACCGCCTGACGGTATCCATCAGCCATGGAAACCGAACCTCTTCGTATCTTCTGGAACGTATCAATTTCGGAGCAAATATGGTACTTCGACCCCGAATCAAATATCCATTCATCCTGAGAATGAGCGTCATCGTTGTAGACTGTGAGAACATCTACAACATCATCCGTATCCTGTGCTATCATGGTTGTGGAATTTTTCTCGCCGTTCTTGTCCTTCCTCCAAGTCGGACAATTCCTCTTGATGTGTCCCGGCTCACCACACTTGTAGCACACGATGCCCTTCCAGCCATCCTTTGATTTGGACCTGCTGCTACCTCCAAATTCTCTGGCATGAAACCTTCCTCTACGATTCTCCCCATGAATAGCCAACGCTGAATTTTGGCTATCTCCATAATTTGATCGTCTCCGCTTTTCATGCGCCAAAAGAGTTGACTGCACATCCACCATCTTCACCGTCGTCTTTCCGTACAAGATGGTTGTGACCAAATTATCATAAGAATCAGGAAGCGAGGTAAGAAGTAAAAGGGCTTTATCTTCTTCCTCCAACTTTACATCAACTTTTATAAGTTGATCCACAAGTCCGTTGAACACGCTAATGTGATCCATGAGATTCCCACCTTCCTCCATCTTCAGCCGGTACAGCTCTCGCTTCAGATCTAACTTTGTGGTTAAGTTCTTCCCGAGATGCAACTCCTCCAACTTCGCCCACAAGTCTGGTGCAGAATCCTCATTCACAACATTATTAATAATGTTATCCGCAATGTACAGACGGATTGTGCTGACACATCTTGATCCCAAATCCTCCCAGTCTTCTTTCGTCATTTTCTCCGGCTTTCCCTTTTCCCCTTTCAAAGCCTTTGCCAAACCTTGATGAACAAGGATATCCTTCACTCGTCTCTGCCACAGAGTGAAACTCCCCGTACCATCAAATTGCCGCACTTTGAAATTGTTTTCCGTCGCCATTATCCTTGCAGAGATTCAACAGCTTCGCCCGACACTGGCTCCCCCGTTACGATAAACCTTTTTGATATCTTTTCTGATGTGGAAGATCAGACAAAGCTGCAACCACAGAGCATACTCAGAATATCAATTAGGCTTGGCTCTGATACCACTTGTTGGGGTTGAACGGTAATATTTCGGGCCCAGCGGAAGGTTGATTTTTGGACTCGCGACTATTTTGTTTGGACAATATAAAACCGAAATGACGCCGATAGAGAACACGAGATTTTTACGTGGTTCGGCCAATACCGCCTACCTCCACGGAGAGCACCAGCTTTACTATATTGAGAATATTACACCGTACAAAATAACGCTCGTGTTTAAACCCAAACCCGAGACCCCTTACCCACCCGGGTAATGTTTTTGTACCTATTCCCAACTACCCCAGTAAAACTAAAACCCGCTCTCACCCTTATCCACCCGGACAAGATTTTTTTTCTCTCTCTCTCTCCTCTCTCTCTCTCTTTCTTTCTCTCTCTCTCTCATTGGTTTGGGGTGTCCATTACATTGAGCACCTAAGCCTATTTATAGGCATTTAGGAAGCACAATACGTAAGTGCTTAGATCATAGGAGATCAAATTCAATTTGATCTCCTTCTTCTACATGTTGAAAAAATCAACATGAATCACCTTTCACTAACCTAATTATGTCATGATTTCATTGGTTCACAGAGTCCCTAATAACTCTCCAAATCCAGTTCGTCAAATAGGTTTGCTAAGTAAGGTTCGTCAAGTAGCTAATTCGCCAACTAGTTTCAATTCGCAAAACTCTTCATCCCACGAATGGTTCGCGAACCTCTCATGGTTTGCGAATCCTACACATCACGATTCTCAATAACGTTTATAACACTAACAATTTAAAACTTGAGGGTTTTCGATCAAAACCTTGCAGTTTGAAGGCTATAAGAACTTAAGTTATTTTTAAACCCTCCGAAACAAAGTTTGTACAAACCGTAATCATATGCGCCTAATAATATGTAGTACCAACTAAATCATGCTATAATATAACTTTAAACATAAAGTTTGGATAGGAAATTATACCCTCGTCAATTAAGTTGGTACAAAACCTAATCATTTTCAGATTTTCATACCTAATAATGTCCTAAACATTTTAAAAGCCTAAAACTCTCTAAAATTCTTTCTTACATAACCGTATATTAGCATGTTAATAAAAAGAAAAAGAGTTAATACTAAAGGTAAGAAGGGATTATACCTTTCGAACACTATCTCACTCCTTATATTATTTGTTGCTCAATCGTTGTTAGAAGGTTACCTTATTATTCAGCGTTTCCTTCCTTTTTTTTCCTTAAGTTTCATGATCTTATATTATTAAAGAGTTCTTGATAAACATTAAACCATCGAAGGTTTTCTATGATGGGACATGTGATGACGTTATTTTCCTACGGCTTAAGTAACTTAATGTTTATCTTCTAAACTTGGGCTTTGCATCACGTACTATACATGGCCCAATATCGTAAGTCTCTCTATTATTATTTTATTAAGCATAGCCTAACATTTAAGTCCTTATATTATTATTATTATCGGTTTCCCTAAGTTCTAATATCTTTCACATAAATCATAATTCACATGACATATATAACATGTAATTAACATGTAATCATATAAACACACATAAGCCACTTAAAGGTAAGAAAGCATGAAAGCATCGTATCACACATCGAGCTTAAAGTAATTATGCATTATAAACGAATTTTCTATCCAAAGTCCTAACTCTTTATTCAATTAATTCAATAAAGTTTCTAATTAAACATTTTCACCGCTCATTAAATCGTAAACCCCGTAATTAAATTTTACGGGTATTACATCCTTCCCCCTTAAAATGAATTTCGCCTCCAAAATTCCGTCGGCTGGAATAATTCTGGGTAACGGTCGATAGGGAATTGACTTGGCTTGGTTAGGTGATAGAAAATCACCTATTGCCCTTAAAGGAAATCCTACAAAGAAACTTATTGTAGCAAAATAATCTTAATTCCCGACTTCGTATTACTTGCATTCAAAAACTTTCGATTGTCCTAGGATCACATCGGATAATAAATACGGAAGTCATAAGCGACAAGGTTGTTATAAATCAAGGGATTCAGCGAAACGGTATCCCTATCCTGACTTATCCCTCTCTTGTAGTTTTTTCGTCATGCAAGCTTTCATCGAAAATTTCTATAAACTTCTAATGCATTAATTGCAGGGTACATCCTTGTCCTGAATCTTAACAGTCGTCGTATTTTTCAGTACGAAAAGAGAAATCCTACTAGTCCATAATCTACTCTCCCCCCTTAAAAGATTTACCTAATCTCCATTCCTAGAAGTTTTGGAAATAACTGTTTCATATGATACTGACGGGGGTTCAAGAAATAAAAACATTCCATTGAAGGAAATGAAGGAACACGAGTTCATAAAGAATCGAGGTAGGGTCTCTCTTATCGTCTCGGATTCTGACCATCAATTCTTAATAGAACACGTATAACGTTCACCTAAGTTGGTCTGGCCCGTATCGCCTTGAGATTGAGCTAACACAAATAGTTATAGTTCTGATTGATACGAGAATCTAGAAATCATGAGCATCCACCACGCTTTGCTGCGCCGAGGCTTGTCAATGGGGCGGGGATTCTCCGTCCCCGCGGGGATCCGCCCCGAACGGGGCGGGGAATCCCCGCGGGGCGGGGATGGGGAATAATCTATCCCCGTTGGCGGGGACGGGGCGGGGACGGGGATTATAGTCCCCGCCCCGCGGGGATCCCCGCCCCGTTCCCCGCCAAATATAATATCTAAATAAATAAAATTATACCTAAAACAAATATTAAATAATATATTTTATACAAATTTTATATTATTATAATACAAAATAAAATTTAAGTAATACTTTTTTTTACCAAAACTGTATTATATTTACAAAAATACTAATTAAAATATAATTTAAATAATTTACAATTTATATATATTATAAATATAATTTTTTTTAAGACAGTCGCGTGGACGGGGAATCCCCGCGGGGGCGGGGACCCGGCGGGGACGGGGATGGGGACGAAATTTTCCCCGTTGAATTCGCGGGGACGGGGACGGGGATTCCCCGTCGACGCGGGGACGGGGATGGGGATCTAATCCCCGCCCCCGCCCCGCGCCGTTGACAAGCCTAGCTGCGCCACTGTAATTATCAAGGATGTATGTAAGAACAGAACGGTTGGGCATAGGATCATACTCTGGCATTATTTCGGCTAAAACTAAGATAATTTCTCCGTTTTCCGTTTTCCTTTCTGATTTTGGAAAATCTGGGTTTCTTTCCTAATAGGATTAGCAACATTCGCAATTAAGGACCTACGGGGTTCGGATGATATTTGGTCATTGATGAGCTTATGAATCAAGTCCTTGCATTCACCGACTTGACCTTTAAACTCACTAATCTGATCCGATTGCCATTGGATCAATTCTATAAGATGTGACAGTGTTGAGTCTCGTTCATTTATAGGGGACTTAGGTGTAACCCCACGACTCGACTCACAAGTAAATTCTCTATGTCCGCTAGTCATTCTACAATTTAGTCAAACAAATAGGCATGTCATCGTAAGCACATAATCATATCAAACATAACTTACAGGCAAGGCTGATCCTCCAGTCTTTTCAGCGGCCGTACATGGACAGTCTACAGAACCTATAACCTAAGCTCTGATACCACCTGTGACACCCTGCCTTTCAAATACTACTGTTGGCGGATTTTCGCAACGTAAGTCGCGAAAGACCCTGTGCGCTTCGCGCCTTTCCTGACTTCGGCCAACTGCCCTGCTGGCACTTCATCTGGTGCCAGGAACCCGTCTGCTGGTTGCGGTTTTCGACACCTACCTTCTTGCCTTTTCGTTTCGCATTTGCTATTGCGCTGAGGTCCTGTAGGGACCTGTAGGTTGTCTGGGCTGTTTTGGTTTTTCGATGTGCTGTCTGGTCGTTTGAACATTGCCGTTTGGTGCGTCATGAGCGATATCATGCACGCTGTACCTGTCCTCCTGTCTCTTTCGTTTAGTGAACTCTTACCAAAAAAAAGTCGCGAAAGACCCGTCTAACAAAAACTTTTTCCTAAGATATGATATATTACGACAAAAGATAACCTATATCGTCGTAATTATCAAAGGCCGAAGCCCCAAAAATATATATCATATCAAACACCCTAACATCGCTCCACAAGTCGTCATCCATGTACAGCCTTGCCCTCAAAAGACCTCGGAGTACCGCCGTCAGCCTGCCTTAGCCGTGACGTTTCTCAACGTCCGATTTTATCGTACCTACAACACATAAAACGTGGAATAAGCCTATAAAGCTCAGTAAGTGGAAACCATTCATGCAATGCACGTGACCTAAGTAGCGAAGGCATCCGCGCCGACGCTAGCTACTTCCCACATCTTTCTTATTCTCTCCATTCATATTGGGCCCTCGGCGTTCCATCTTACTATGCAACATTCATAGAGCTTAGACCTCTAAGGGTATAAATAAGTGGCATTACACACACTGAGAGGCTAAACCCGAGTACGCAATCTGTGCTTAACCCTATGGTGCCTTTCCATCCCAATGTGGTCCAGTCCTTATATTATTTGTTGCTCAATCGTTGTTAGAAGGTTACCTTATTATTCAGCGTTTCCTTCCCTTTTTTTCCTTAAGGTTTCATGATCTTATATTATTAAAGAGTTCTTGATAAACATTAAACCATCGAAGGTTTTCTATGATGGGACATGTGATGACGTTATTTTCCTACGGCTTAAGTAACTTAATGTTTATCTTCTAAACTTGGGCTTTGCATCACGTACTATACATGGCCCAATATCGTAAGTCTCTCTATTATTGTTTTATTAAGCATAGCCTAACATTTAAGTCCTTATATTATTATTATTATTATTTTACTTTCCCTAAGTTCTAATATCTTTCACATAAATCATAATTCACATGACATATATATATATATATATATATATATATATATATATCATGTAATCATATAAACACACATAAGCCACTTAAAGGTAAGAAAGCATGAAAGCATCGTATCACACATCGAGCTTAAAGTAATTATGCATTATAAATGAATTTTCCATCCAAAGTCCTAACTCTTTATTCAATTAATTCAATAAAGTTTCTAATTAAACATTTTCACTGCTCATTAAATCGTAAACCCCGTAATTAAATTTTACGGGTATTACAATACGTCCCTACAAATCAGGGAATATTACAGAGTCATATACAGGCACGCATATATCCCTACAAAATGGGGGATTACGGAATGGTACAGAGTCCCATGCATGGACACCGACTGGGCTTACAGTACACTCTAGCAAGTCTATAACGGGAGTATCAAAATAAATGGGCGTATAGAATGGGCATGTGATCTACGGATCTTATGAATGATAGCTATGGGAACGATGATTACGTGATTTGAATGGTTACCACATGTACGGAAATGGATGGATTACTGATTATTTTATTATTCGTATTTTATGGATTAACATGTTGCGATTATACTCTAAATAGTTGTATTCGCAGTTGTGTAGATAACTAGCAGGCAACGTAAACATATCCTCATACAGACCATGGATTCAAGGTTGGCCGGCTACGCTCTCCTCCCACTCCCCTCTGTTCATCGTTAGCATATAGACTAGAAATAGTCCAGATGTACGTACCCATTTTGTTGATGAAATAGTTATGAAAAACGAAAAATTTTATATGAATATTTTATAGATGCGTAAAAGGGAATAAGAAACAGGGAGCTACAGAAAGGTTTCTTGGAGTCGTTCATGTTATTGATACTTCGGCTCACGCATTGAATATACTATTGGTGATTTCTTTGCAAAGAATGGATTTTCAGTTTGTAGTCTTAGAGGCCAAGGCTACGATGGGGAGTCAAACATGCATGGAGAATTTAATGGGTTAAAATCGCTTATCTGAAGGAAAATAAGCACATACATTACATCCATTGTTTCGCTCATCGACTTCAATTAGTTGTTGTTGCAACGGCAACAAACATACGATGATCAATATTGAAGATGGTGAAGCTTTGACGGGTAAGGGGAAGAATCAGGACGCAATATATGATGAAAGAAAAGATGTTCTTCGACAGAAGCAATATGATAATCTTGTGAAAAATATTGAAGATGGTGAAGCTTTGACGGGTAAGGGGAAGAATCAAGACGCAAGTTTAGCTAAAACGAGTTATACACGTTGGGGTTCTCACTTTAAAATAGTTATAAGACTGTTTTACTTGTGGAATCCAGTGAAAGTGCTTGAGATTGTAATGGAGGATGGACATGGATGGAAAAAGTCGAGGCCTTGCTACAGGATTGCTCGATAAAATGGAAAGTTTCGAATTTGTATTATTTTGTCATTTAATGGAGCATATTTTGGGAATGACTAATGCGTTATCAGAAGTTTTACAAGAGATGACTCGAACATTGCTACTGCTATCAAATTGATCAAAACATTGAAAAACCACATGAAAAAATTCAGAGATGATGCTTGGATGATTTGTTAAGAGAAATCATGTGTCGGGTGAGCTAGAAAGACAGTTGATGGCCAACAAAAGACATATATGGATTACTATCAAGTAGTTATCTTCTTACAGGTATTTAATTTATTTTAATTTCATATTCATAAGATTTCCTTTCTCACCAAATGATTGATTATTCTTTACTATTTAAATGATAGGTGGTAGATCTTATTTCTGAATAACAATCGCTTTACCGAAACTAATTCGGAGTTGCTTATATGTCTAGACTAGAAATTCATTCTCTAGCTTTGATCATGGTCGATTACTTCGTCTTGCTGAATTATATCTTGAAGACTTTACTTCTCGTGACCTATCTTCGTTGAATCACGAAGTCAAGACAACTATTTCTCAAGTGAGATCAAAAGTGGCGTTTTCTGCGACTAAAGAGATTGGAGATCTTTCAAAAACATTGGTTGAGATGAAGCTTCATGATTCATCTCCCTTGGTTTATCGACTTATTAATTGGCATTGGTCTTGCCTGTCGCAAGAACAACCGTTGAATGATCTTTCTCTGAAATGAAAATTATCAAGACGGACTTGCGCGATAAAATGAGGGACGACTTTCTCACAGATTGCCGAGTTCGTTATGTTGAGAAGGGAATATTCGTAAACGTTGAAATTGAAGCTATATCGCAAGAGTTTCAGAGCATGAGGTCTCAAAGGATACAACTGCCACCACTTTGTCGTTCTCGTAGTGTTTCGGCCGGGCAAACTTAGTTTTAATAGTCATGACATCAAATGTATTGTAAAACATTATTTTTAAAATTTATTATATGTTGTTTTGTTTTTGCAATATGTTAAAATAATGTTGAGCCCCTGCAGTGTTGGATTCCTGGGTCCGTCACAGATCGTAACGGTGGCTAAAATAAATCGGTAAGTTGACTCTGATTAGGATATCAAAATCCCGATAATATCCACAAAATGATTATAGTTTATAAAAGGAAGAAAAATAATTTGGATAGGGAACACAAGAACTTCTTTATCGATGTGGAGATATTATAGACAAGTACACCTATAAGGATGAAATGTAGAAAGACAGCTACAACGACTGCTAGTAAATAGTGGTATATCACGTTGACAAGTGTAGTGTTCTCAACAGCAAATATCTGGAACTCCTCACAGGAACGAGAAATCAAATTTATACACTATGAATTTGACAATAGTGCGTCCTTCGACAGGTGTTTGCCTCATTCTTAGACTTCTCTCCAACGGCACAGTCTGTGGCATCAGCGAATGTCTCAATACAAGGCGCTCCATAAGTTATCATCTAAAAAGTTTGTCATCGGTCTGCCAACCTTGACTCTACAAAAGGAGCACCGCTGTCCGGCTTGTCAACTTAGTAAAGTGAATCGAGCGTTACATAAACTCAAACAAGTAGCTTCCACGTCTCGACCTCTGAAATTACTTCACATGGACCTTTGTGGACCGATGGGGACCTAGAGTATCAACGGTTGCAAGTACGTGCTAGTGATCGTGGAAAACTACTCTCGTTACACTTGGACGAGATTTCTCCGAACAAAAGATGAGACAGACAATTTGATATTAATTTTGTGAATTCGACTCACAATCTTTACAACAAACAATCAAGTGATATGAACTGACAATGAAACTAAGTTCAAGAATAAGTTACTCAATGATTTATATCAGTCACTTGGAATCAGTCAATAGTTTTCAGCTGCTAAGACACATCAACAGAACGGGGTAGTTGAGAGCAAGAATCGAACCCTAATCGAATCCGCTAGGACGATGCTCAATCACTCCAATATTCCTCACTTTCTTTGGGCTGAAGTATTGAGTACAACTTGCTTTATGCAAAACACAAGTATTCAAAAGCTATTCGAGAAGACTTCGCGAGATAATTAATCAATGAATACCAAATATCTCTTTCTTCAAAGTCTTCGGATGCAAGTACTTTGTGGCGAATGATCGAGAGAACAGAAGTAAGTTCGACCCTAAAGCATTCGAAGCCGATCGTGTATTCCTCGACGTCCCTATAGGTCCACATCAAGTAGTCACGAACCATCATGGAAAGCTATGATGTAACCTTTAGAAGTGACAGAATTGGCTTTTGAACATGACAGCTCAGAACCCGGGCTTATTGGCGTGTCGGAACAAGGTCAACAAATTTCGACAATGTCTACCTCAACGTCTGAAGAAGCTATACTTGTTCACTTATTGGACTCGCTCTTTGAGCACTTTTTTCAGAACAAGTCTCAGTCGTCTGCTTCATCACAATTTGTGTTAAGCGGTGCACCTTCCACATTAATAGAGGACCCCCAAAATGTGACTACTAACCACCAAGGTCTTATCAATGTCCTAGATCCTCAAGAGTCTAAATCACCAACAAGCTTTAGCTTCGAATTTCTTAGATTTACGATTCGATTCTTCGTAAGATCGATATAGGATGGATAATAGGGTTCTAACAATTGGTATCAGAGCTGAGGATAATTTGCTGAAATTTTGATCGAAAAGTTGCTAAAATTTTTTGAAGAACTCGCACGGGTGAAATTTTTTTCTCTTGATAGATTCTGATAAAACTGACCATGATTTACAATTTTTAGGCTTCAATCTAGTGTTCTAAACATGTCGGAGCTGAATTTTGATTGGTCGCAACACAAATTTAGCGAATTTTGAAGATCAGATAAATTGTGTTCTTCGTGCTCTTCGTGCTCTTCGTGAAATTAATCCGATTTCTGAAAAATTTGATATGTTTTGCTATTTTCTGGTTTAATTCTGTGTTACAAATTATCATTCTATGTTTTTCGATCAATAACCCATGCTTAATCTCCATTATGTTTTTGATTGAATTCTGTTTATGCATGAGTTTGTATTGCTACAGTGTTTTTTCCCATCGCAAGAGTCACATTTGAATTCATGATAGATATAGTGATCCATCGAAAATAGTAAATGATCGAAAAAGTATGATCGAATAAGTCGAGTAAATACATGATCGAGAAAGTGCTAATGATAAGACATGATCGAAAAAGTCAATTCGCTAACGATCGAAAAACATTTCCCCTTAGGCACATGATCGAAAAACATTTCCGATAATGCACGTACATGATCGAAAAACTATGCAAAATGACAAAATAAAGTCATCGAAAACCACATTCCTTTGTCATACATGATCGAAAATAAGTTAGCTCATTAGTTGCTGATCGAAAATGTCATTCATGATCGAAAATAAGATAGCTCATTAGTTGCCGATCGAAAAACCACACTCATTTGTCGTGCATGATCAAAACTAGAAATCATTGCAAAGAGAATTTTTTTGGGGGGAATTTTATGTCAGGCCCCACTAATTTTCAGTTTACTTGTCAGGCCCTATTACAGAAATAATAAGTTTAAAGGACCTACTTTATGTAAAATTCGAGCGAAAGGACAAAAAACTATGATTTGACAAAAATACCCTTACTAAAATGCTCTTTTTATGTTACTCACTTACAGTATATTGTTACTATAGGAAACAGACACGTTATTTTTCGATAATATTATGTTACTCAGTTACAGAATATTGTTACTTTAGGAAACAAACACGTTATTTTCAATAATATTGTGTTACTCAGTTGCAGAATATTTTTCTTACACTGAAACGAGCACAAAATATTGGAATGCCCCATCCAACCGATTATGTCATGTTAGATTCACTGCGATATTGACGACGCACGAGGTAGAATTTGCTTATCTAATTAGGGTGCAAATTCGAGAATATAATGGTAAATCGAATCTAGATTTCGACATAAATTGCAAGTAATCGGTATAAATTCGAGGTACGAATGACAAATTGAGGTCTATTTTACATTATTGAGTCAATAACGACGTGATTTATGCACTTTTCATCTGTTTTTTAGTGTCGTTTGTGATTTTCGTTCTTTTCTCCCGATCCACTGGTTGTATACAGAATGTGTTATTTACGACAGACAAGGTGTTATTACCTTTAAGCGACGTGTTAGTTCTAAGTCAACATTTGTTATTAACCATAAAACATTTTTTATTTTTTGCTATGTTATAAGTATTTCTTTTTACACGATTTAGGGAAAATATAATATTTGTTTCTTGCAACTAATCGGTATAAATTCGAGGTACCCATGAGAAATTGAGGTCTATTTTACCTTAATAAGTCAATAACGACGAGATTTATGCAGTTTTCATCCGATTTTTTTTAGTGTCGTTGTGATTTTCGTTCTTTTTCTCCCGATCCATTGGTTCTATATAGAATGCGTTATTTACGACAAACAAGGTGTTATTACCTTTCAGCGACGTGGTACTTCTAAGACATCATTTGTTATTAACCATAAGACATTTGTTATTTTTTACTATGTTATAAGTATTTCTTTTTTACACGATTTAGGGAAAACATAATATTTGTTTCTCGCAACTAATCGGTATAAATTCGAGGTACCCATGAGAAATTAAGATCTATTTTACCTTATTGAGTCAATAACGACGAGATTTATGCAGTTTTCATATGTTTTTTAGTGTCGTTGTGGTTTTCGTTCTTTTTTCTCCCGATCCATTGGTTTTATACAGAATGTGTTATTTACGACAAACAAGGCGTTATTACCTTTCAGCGACATGTTACTTATCAGTCAACATTTGTTATTAACCATAAGACATTTGTTATTTTTCGCTATGTTATAAGTATTTCTTTTTACACGATTAGGGAAATCTAATATCCATTTCTTGCAAATAATCGGTATAAATTCGAGGTACCCATGAGAAATTGAAGTCTATTTTACATTAATGAGTCAATAACGACGTGATTTATGCAGTTTTTATCTGTTTTTTAGTCGTTTGTGATTTTCGTTCTTTTTCTCCCAATCCATTGGTTGTATACAGACTGTGTTATTACGATTGAAGCGCATTGAAAAACTTTTTGCTTTCATACCATTCGAAAACTACTTTCTAAAGCCATCGAAAACCGTGCTTTATATTGACACTCAGAAAAATTTTTACTCGAAAATTATTTACGATTGAAAATCGTACTTTATATTTTCACTCGAGAAACAAAAAACTTCACTTTGATACCAAAATTTTTCGATCGTAACAAATTTTCGATACCAAATCTCTAGGCATTGAATTTTTAAAAGCCAACAATATTTTGGATGACACATTTTACTAAAAGCTTTTGGTTTATACTATAAAGTTTTCGATCACTAAAGCTTTTCGGTACATACATTTTAAAAGCCATTTCGAATATTTCAAAGGAAAATAATTCTCGATACATCTTTGGCTTCTGCAATTTAAAACTTTTCGGTTAACACCCAAAGTTTCCGATAATCACAATTTTTGATACTTGACAAAACGTTTTCGACAAAACCAAAACTTTTCGAAACTGAAATTTTGAAAACCAAATATTTTAATCAATATAAAAAAATCAATCAAATCCATAAAACACGTTAATGATCAAAATATCCAACCATAAATCATGCAAAAATGGATTCCTAAGTTGGACATCAAGTCACATAGTCCAAATAAAAAAATGGATTGCTAAGACTACTTCTTCGACCGACTTAGAGCACAATCCAAATTTTACACGTTTTGAGCCTAACTTGGTTTCTGCTAATAACGGATGAGCTACACAACAATGGGTATCAAAGTCCCGATAGTTTTCCAGATATTCCTCATGTATGGTACTTCGGTGATAATTCCTCCACATACATGATAAAGGGCGAGCGGAAGAGCAACTTCAACAATTCCGTACCTACCGAAAAACTCGGTGACAAAATTCCTTACTCATTTTTTTCTAAAAAGTACTGAAATTTTAGGATAAGTCACAATTTATTTTTTAGGGTTTGCAATTTGGTATATTATGCATCTGAGCTTAAATGTTAAATGCCAAAATTTTGTTTTTCAAACATTTATCATGCATTTTACACATATAGCTATAAAAAAATAAAAAATCTCTTCATGCATTTTTTCACTTTTTATTCTCATGCATCTTCATTTTTGGAAAATTAAAAAAATAATAAAAATAATAAAAATAAAAAATTCATGCATGTATTATTTCTTTTATCATATCCATATTACGTTCACGCATTGGTTTTGATTTTTTTTTTCCGTTTTCATTTAAAAAAACAAACAGAAAAACCCTAAATATAACAAAAACCAAAAAAATATACATACAAAAATTAATAATAATAATAATAATAATAATAATAATAACAATGAAAACAAAAAACACACACACACACACAAAGTTTTTTTTCTTTTCATGCATTGTTGTTAGGTCCTCTGTTATCAACTCAATCAATCGTAGGCATGACTTCTAAGGAAATCAATTAGAATGATTTAAATAGTAATTCGATTGAAAACCTTCGATGAAGAACAAGAGAGAGACTTCCTCTAGTGAGATGATGTTTTCTGAGTTTCTCTCTCTAGAAATGAATTCGACAGCCTTTCGGATTGATTCTCTAATTTCCTCTATTAATCTCAATGTTTGTACAACTATTTATACCAAACAAACTTGGTATAAATATCTAACTAGTCCTAATCTATGGACTAATACAAATAAAGTTCCTAATTACAAGGACAACTAATTAAATCAAGCACAATCTAAAATGTATACTCTACAATCTCCCACTTTGTGGTTGATTGCGTCTCCGCGATGTTTGTCCTCGTCGTGCATAGTATGATCTGCGCAAGCCCAGCGCATGCTCAAAGTTCCTGAGCGTGTTCCTCAGCTCCAGTCGCTCCTCGATATCTTCTAGTAGTTCCATAAGGAGCGGCTGTTCTCTCACGAACCGGTGGATCCTCAGCATTGTCTCTCGGTTGATTTCTTCCAACCTCTGCTCTATATTTTTCCTGATGACCTTGAGCGTCCCATCACAGAATTTGTGTATCTCAGTCTTCAACATCATCCTAGCCTTCTTCGCGATCGGATTGTGGTAGGAGATGCCTAAGACTGACCTGATGTGCACGTGATTGTTGGGAAGCCCTTCGATCTCAGGTCCTTTTGTTGAGCGGAGCGGTCATGTTGACCTTCTTCATGTTGCTCGCCAGAGCCATCTGAAGGTCGTGTGCGGCGAAGTACTTGACTGGCGCATCATGAACCGGTAGAGACCCTCGAGTCCTTTTTTCTTGATGAAGCCTTGATGACCTTTGTACTTCTCCACGTACAGCTTGTAGAGGTTGTACACCTCATCATCAGGGATGTACGGTAGGTCACTCTCGCTTAGATCTCCTCGAGTTCTATCTACTCGCTCGATGACATAGTACGGTGTTGGGAGTCCTCATTTAGCACAGTAGACGCTGAGTAGTTGACAGATTGGAGAGAGACTCTTGTAATGACTCTTGGCTTGGCTTTTAGTCATCCCCAATCTCACATCCGGTCCAAGATGGGTCAGCATCCAGAGATACGTCATTCGCTTTTGCTGTTCCCAGTGAGAGAACTCAGCTCGAACTTGTTCGGCTTCTTAACTCTGTTCGGTGACCTCCAAATGTTTTTGCGAACTTCTTCAAGGAAAGGGATTTCTATTCGGATGTTCTCCCACGGCGTGTCGATCCGAACGGTCCCTGACATTTGTCTTGTGGGGGAAACCGCTCGTTGCGTGATCAGCTCTGAAAGCCCTGTGGGATCTTGTTCATGGTCTACACCTTCCTGAAGTTCTTTGTCTTCCATGAGCACGAGGTCTACCGAGGCTTGTTGTAAGAAGTGTCGAATGTCCTGAAGCCGTTGTCTTTGATGCTCCTCGGGCATGGAATGGGTCATCCACTGTCCTTCGAATATGTATTTGTCTAGGACCTCGTGTCGGTTGACGCCATGTCCGGATGGTCCCGGTTGGTCTGGAGCAATTGCGGGAGTCGACTGAGTCTGCGCTAGGGCAACGAGCATGGCAGCGCTTGCTTCTTCTTCCTGAAGCAAGGGGCTTGTGAAGGTCGGTTGTGTGGGCGTCCTTATATGAAAGGTGTTGGTCGATTTGTGAGTCGAATTGGGTTAGAGTGGTGCGGCGGGTGGTGGTGGTTGTTTGGGTAGTGGGTTGTGAGGTTCCAGCGACTCCTTGACTTGTCTGAGTCGCGCCAGGGTTCTGTCTCTGACCCCTTGTGATTATTCTTAGCCTCTTCTTCCGGCGTTCGTGTGGTCAATTGATGGTTACTGTGGCAGTATTTATTAGGTTGTGAGTGAGGATGGGTGTTGGTGTTTGTGTGAATATTATGGGTTGAGTGGGTGTGAGGATGGGTTGTGACGAAGACGGCTCCGAGACGGGTGCTTTCCACGATCTTGGCGGGACGGCTCGATGGCATTTCCAACGATCTCCATGATTTTGTCTTCAAAATCCTTCAGCGCATTAGCGAGAGCGGCCTGAAGTCGATCTTCTGTCACATACGGAGCGGACGCCTCCGTTGTGGATGGTCCATGATGACTGATGTCGCCTGTTATCAACCCTAGAGCTAACACCGGCTCCTCAGGTTGGCTAAAATTCACTTGAGGTTGTGACTCTTCGAGACTTCCACCCAATCCTTGAGTCGAATCTTGAAAATTCTCCTTTATGGGTGTTTCCGCAGGCTCGGGTTGGGCCTGCGAACCAGACATCGGTAGGCTGTGTTGCGGCTCAAGATTGAGAGATGAAGGGTCCGCAACACTTTTAGTGATGGTTTGCGCTGTGTCTGATGGTTCAGTGACGGTGGGTAAAAGGGACTCGAGTTGTATGCTAAGTCGTCTGGGAGTCCGCCCTATCAATCTGATCTCCTCATCGGACTCCGTGTTTGATGAGGTGGCTGTGTGAGGAGAAGGTTCTCGCTCAATGTCCTCACGAACCTGTTCCGTCACCTGTGGAAGAGAGCTTTGCCCCATTTCTGCCTCGGACTGTGCTTCTTGTAGATGAACCTCCTCGATAGGCTCTTCAAGCACGCCAACATGTATGGGCACTTCCACTTGAAGCGTTTCTGCTGGAGCCTCTTGTTCCAACTCTGTCGCCACAGCAGCGATCAGCGTGGCATCTAAGTCAGGCATTGGCTCCTCGTGAGTTGGAGGCTCCAGCTCTAGTTCCTGATCCACTTCATCAATCATCGTGTCTTCAGGACTAGGCTGTTGTTGTTAAGGGCTAACAGCGAAGTCTGTCGGGGGCCCTCTAATCATCTGTTCCGTCAAATGATTCTCCCGCCAGTATGCTCTATAAATGTCTCCCGTGGGGTTGGCGAGACGTAGCAAATCGAACGGTATGGCCATTGATGGCTGGTCCAATTCCGTTAGCTTCGGGTTGTGGAAGAACTTGAGCCTGGGCGGCTGATAGTTTCCTCCCGGAGGCAAGCGAGGAACATTCTGCACGTAATCTCCATTTGTTGGCGGATGATAACGAAGAACCATCTCGCATACGGCATGTTCTTGGACCTTTTGTTGTCTTTTTGTCTGATCTGCTCTGCAAGGTCGTTCCAGATCAGTTGAGCGAAATCGTAATTCTGCGAGAACACAACTCCGTGAAATATCCGGAGGATGTGGCCGTTGCCTTTGTCGAAGCCGGCGTGCTTCGGGAACAGACACTTGTTGATAATCCCGAATAGTGTCTTCCATGGATGGGGAATCCCGTTGCTCTGCATCTGAGCTAGCTTGGTGAGCGGCGGACGGTACCCCATCTGGAGGAAATCATTCACCAGTTCTGCATCTGATGGGAGGGGGTCATAGTTTTGGCTGTGAGGGAGGTCGAGGAGAACTCTGAACTCGTTCTTGCCCATGCAGATGTGCCTCGTCCCTACAACCGTTATAAAGTGGAGGTAGACCACTGGCACTGATGCCGTCACTGTTAGTGCATGCCATAGTGGATGGCCTTGCAGGATGGACACGATAATGTCATCTGGACACCTAAAGGTGGTCAGGTCTAATTGGAAGTTCGTGTCATGGACGTTGAGATATAAGGCCTTCTCGTAGATGTGATTATATGTTGGGTAGTGATCCATCTGAAATCCACATAAGAAATGTAAATCATTAGTTCAAAAATTTGAGTCGAAATTAATTTGAAGAATGTATGGATTGGCACATAAGTATACGAGAGTGAAAAAAAATGATATTTCGACCTATGAATAGGAGTCATACGAAAGTTCTGTCGAAAATTTTCTAAGTGTTTAGAGCCACTGTTCACTCCGTGAAATTTTTCGCACGTAAAATTGACATTTCAATTTAATATCCCAAGTGCTGATTTTAAATCAAGATATCCGATTATTTTAGCGATCGAAAATTTTATTCGCTATTGAAAGCTACAGTGGAAAGTAAGGACTTAAAAAATTTCTAAGTGTTTGAACTCAAGATGCGAAATAGTAGCCGAGAAATTTTACGATCGAGAAAAATTTCCGTGTAAATTTACGACCGAGAAATTAGATTTCCATGTAAATGTACAATTGAGAAATTTTTCCACGCGTGAATAAAATTTTTCGCTATGAAAATTAACGAGCGAGAAAGTATTTCGATTCTCAAAAGGTTTTTCGCTGTGAAATTTTATGATCGAGACAATTTTATCGTTGAAAAATTAATTTTATCGCCGCTAAAATTTTCGACCGAGAACAAAATTGAGATCGAATTTTTCGAATGTAAGTTTTGCGCTCGAAATTTTTAAAGACATTGCATCTATTTTATCTATTCCTCTCAGAGTAATGTTTCGCTCAAATAAAATCAAAATTGTGTTTCTCGATAGTAAATATTTTTCAATCAGCGTTATTTATCGTAGTGACTAACTTGAAACTATTTGCGATCGAAGATTTTTACGATTCAAATAGTGACTTAATCAAATCGAATTTCAATTTTCACTGTTTGCGAGCGAGAAAGTTCTTCGATGGATTTAAATCTTTAAACTCCAGTTCAGTCCTAACTTTCAATCGAACACTAATAACGCAGAAAATCAAAGTTCTCTAAATGATAACGAAACATCGAAACTAGCCAATTATGCAGTTTTTTAACCAAGATTATACTTAGAATAAGGTCTGATATACTGGTAACGAGGGTTTCGAGTTCTCAGAGTATGAACAGTCGAGAAATAATCAAAGAATCATACGAAATATTCCAGAATACAGACGCAAATCTAGTTTAAATACACGAAAAAACCCTAAAGAAAATCAAATCTACCTTCAAAAGACGAAACTAGTTGAAAAATCGACGGATTTTGAGGATTTTACTTTCGTCTTTTGAGAGAAAAAGTTTTTCGCGAGAAAATTTGACTGTTGAATTTTGCGATCGAGGGTTTTGCGTGTATTTAGGGATTTTCGATTGCAAACTAATGATTTCATTTACTTTGAGCTGATTAGACGTTTACAATACTTGGAGAATTAAGCCTGTTACTGTTTATGATCGAGAAACTTACGATCGAGAATTTTGATTTGGCTACTGTTCAATTTTCGCTCGACAATTCCGATCGAAAATCTTTTTGGTTCCTGTTTAATTTTCGCTCGACAATATGAAGGCAAAAATTACAATTTGGTCCCAAATTAATTTGCGCTCGAGAAACTGCGATTGAAAATTGCAAATTCGCCCGTATTTCTCGATAGTAAGTTTACCTTAATATTTCAGATTGATCCTAAATTTTAAGAATAAACCACATAATTAATGTTCGATAATCTGCATTACTTAGAGCAAAATGTCAAGAATATTAGAGTTAATCAAGAAGTAATGATCTACTAAGGCTCTCCCTGTATTGTTTTATCAATGTCTTGAACTCATCGTGAAATTTTGTGAGGTCCTCCTTATTTAAGCATTGACCAAAGCAATTCTAGAATGAAAATTTCTGCAACACTTAAAAAAATGAACATCAAAAATATTTGGAGCTCAAAACATGGAATCATTGTAAATGCTCCCCCTCAAATAGTGCACATGTATCGATTTATCACGTAATCAAACAAATCAATACAAGTAACAATCATTATTATACGCAATTTAGGCAATTTCACGTGGATACATGGTTCCCAAATCATGTATTCAAAATGTTGCGGGAGGGTATGAGCATAAGCAAGTAAAGTCGCATTTTAATCAATTCCGTACCAATGCAAGTTAAACATGCATTCAAAATGTGCGATTTATATATATATATATAATTTTTTTATTTATTTTATTTTTTTTATTATTATTATTATTATATATATTTTTAAATTGTCTATATTAATAGAATTATTAGTATGGGGTCAGATTATTTGGCTACGATCATCGTCACACCTAAAATTTCACAAGACATTTGAAAGGATCACATACCGTCGAGTCATGTCGTCAAACCTAAAGAGTCCTAAGTTCATAGAATGATCAATTTCGACAATTCTCACTGGGTTCACTCTAGCACTCAATTATTTTTGCCTTGGGATGATTATATATATCACTCAAGTTAACACAAGCAATCTTAAGTCAATTTACCTGTGATCGAGGCGTTTTTAATCATTTCACCTTTGCGAGAGATCGTCGATGTGGAATCATAGAGACTGTGAAAGGTTTTATTTTGGCTCTGACTAAGAAGGGAAGGATAGTTTTGGGATTGTGGACTAAGGATCTTTTTCCTTCTTCGTCGTTCTCATTCGTTTAGGCATTTTTCCATTAATTGTTCGTTGTTCTTATCCTTTCTTTGTCTCATTCTGCACTTGCTCAAGCTGAAGCTCCGCTTCTCTACGAGGCTGAGAAATTATCTAAGGCGAAGTTCTTCTTGTTCGTTCTTGGGCCGATACTGCGCTCCTTTTCTCTTAATCCCTAGTGAGGTTTCAGAGATTATCAATTTGAAGAAGTTCGCAGTTATGGAATTCGAACCCAAGGCTGCGCTCCTCTTCTCGTTGTCTTGATATAAGACCAGATTATCGTTGGAGAAGTTCACTTCGTGGTGCTCCTCTTTCCAGCCGTTCTGACGAGTGTACGAGATTATCGATGGAGAAGTTCGCAACAAGATCCATATCCCCTTCTAATGATATGAGATTGTGATAGTCGAGGGATAGGTTCTTTTGGACTGCTTTTCGTGCGTTGAGCATTCCTCCCGTGCGTTTTCCACCTTCTTTTGTCATTTCTTTCTTTGTCGTCTCTTTTTCTCCCCCTTCTTTTCTCGATTGAATATCCCATCGAAGACTTAGGTGTCGGTTGAAGGCTCAAAGAATTTTCAAGTGAAGAAAAGAATATTGGAGAAGGCTCAAAATGGATGATTAAAGGCTGTATGAAAGGATTGAGATTTTCTATATTTAAGGCCAAGTGAGGAATTTCCTAAGTGCTCAAATCATTTTCCTAAGGATCTAACGAAAGACGAGTATCAAGTCAAGAATCACTAGTTAAGACAAGCAATTGATGTGTGACTCGCTCAAGTGGAGCAAACTATCTGAGATTTGGACACAAGAATGCGACTTAAACTGACAAAATTAAGTAAGCAATCAGTCGCATGCGAGGGAAATCTAATTGCGACGTAGATCGAGCATCCTAAAGATTTCGTCATTCCCCTATATAGGTATATGTATAGTATTTTATTATATATAATTTTTTTTATATTCACGCAAGATAAAACATGTAAGCATAGAAAACACATAGAATAGAGCATCTAATAGCACAAAAGATCAGGTAATGCACACATCACGGGAGATTCAACATGCCTAATTTTCCGACAAGGAATTGAAATTGTTTTTCATCCAATGCCTTGGTGAAAATGTCGGCTAGTTGATATTCCGTGTTCACAAAGTACATTTCAATTGTGCCTTTTTCTACGTGATCTTTAATAAAGTGATATCTAATGTCTATGTGTTTCGTGCGTGAATGGTGAACGGGATTGCACGTAATCGCAATGGCACTTTGACTATCACTATATATGGGTATATTATTTAAATTATACCCATAATCGTGAAGCTGAGTCCGCATCCATAGCATCTGAGAGCAACATCTGGCGGCTGCGACGTATTCAGCTTCAGCCGTCGAAGTTGAGACACAGTTTTGCTTTTTGGATGACCAGCAGACTAGCTTTTCGCCTAGAAATTGAGCGCCACCGGAGGTGCTTTTCCTGTCCATTCCTGCATAATATGCGTCAGTATAGCCGATAAGGTTCGTACCTTTAAGATACCATAGTCCTAGGGTAGTTGTGCCCTTAAGGTAGCGAAGTATACGCTTCACCCCGAGCATGTGGGATTCTTTGGGATCGGCTTGAAATCGGGCACAGAGACAAGTGGCAAACACGATATCCGGCCGACTAGAAGTGAGGTAGAGAAGAGATCCAATTATACTGCGATAGAGTGTAATGCCGACCGATTTTTCTATGGGATCGGCATCCAACTTGCAGCTTGTGGACATGGGAGTGCTGAGAGGCTTGCTCTGATCTTGATGGAACCTTTTCAAGATGTCCTTAATGTATTTTGTTTGACTGATAAATATACCATCTTTGAGCTGCCTGACTTGAAGTCCTAGGACGAATTGCATCTCTACCATGTGGCTCATTTCGAACTTACTCTCATGAGATCTCCAAACTTCTTGCAAAGCCGTGGATTTGTTGAACCGAAAATGATGTCGTCGACGAAGACTTGAACGACCATCAAATCCATGTTTTGCCATTTGATGAAGAGCGTCGTATCGATTGTTCCTCGAATAAATCCAGATTTTACGAGGAAGTCACTCAAGACATCACACCAAGCACGTCGGGCTTGTTTTAGTCTGTAAAGAGCTTTATCCAATCGATAGACGTGATCGGGATGTTCTTGATCAACGTAGCTGTCTGGCTGAGCGACATAGACTTCTTCTTTAAGTACGCCATTGAGGAAGGCGGTTTTAACGTCCATTTGATAGACCTTGAAGTCCTTGTGAGCCGCGTAAGCCAATAAGAGACGAATGGCTTCAATTCGGGCAACAGGAGCATATGTTTCGTCATAGTTAAACCTTCCTGTTGATTGTATCCCTTTGCAATTAATCGTGCCTTGTTCCTAATCACTTCGCCATCTTCATTCTTTTTGTTCTTGAATATCCATTTTGTTCCGGTGATAGTTTCCCGTGCGGGCGGGGTACTAATTTCCATACTTGAAGACGTTCGAATTGGTTAATTTCCTCTTGCATTGCAATTATCCAATCGGGTCTTGAAGTGCGTCTGCTACCTTAGTAGGCTCGTTTTGGCTTAAGAAGAAGCTGAAAAGACTGTGTTGATGCCTTGTCCTTACTCCGCTCGAAAGATTGCCAATTATCTGATCAACCGGGTGGGCTCTAGTCCACTTGCGCTCATGTGGCAAGGCTGAAGAAGATGCATCAGCCATTTGTGGGTCTAGTTTCCAATGATCTCCGATTGTTCATTTGTGTGAGGAACTTCTAAATCAGCGTTTGGAGGGAGCGACTCTGATGATTCTTCCTCAACACTCATGATAGGTTCTTCATTATTCTGCGGCAAATCTGAATCGGGTGAGGTAGGGACAGCTGAAGAACTTGGTACATCGGCCTCGTCGGGTGTATAGTTGACGTTAACTGGCGGATGTAATGGCTCAAAGAGGGAATCCAAGTCTTCTAACACAAGTCTCAGATCTTCGTCTGGCGGTGATTGCTGATTTGTTGCCATCTTCTATTGGTTTTGTGCCAACACACCTGTGAATACGGGTTCTGAGATGTTATCTTCAGAAGCCAACGGGTTGAGCACGGGTCCTGAACTGTTGTGTTCAGAAGCCATTTCTGCCACTTCGTGGAAAGTGACATTATAGCTTTCCTTAATTATTCGGTTGGACTTGATGTATACTCGGTACGCTTTTGATGTTGTAGAATACCCAACGAAAGTTGCCTCGAATGCTTTAGGGTCGAACTTAGCACGGTGCTCTCTGTCGTTCGCCACAAAGCACTTGCACCTGAAGACTTTAAGGAATGAGATGTTGGGCACTATGTTATTCACAATCTCATACGGAGTCTTGTTGAAACGTTTGTGAACCACCGTCCTGTTTTGGGTAAAACAGGCGGTATTAACTGCCTCAGCCCAAAGAAAGTGTGGAATTTCGGAATGGATCAGCATTGTACGAGCGGCTTCCACTGGGTTTTGTTTTTCCTTTCAACGACCCCATTTTGTTGAGGCGTTTTTGCGGCCTTGTTGACTAATTCCAAGCTTCTGATAAAACTCACTGAGATTTTTATTCTTGAACTCAATGCCGTTGTCTGTTCGAATAACTTGAATAGTATGTTGCAGCAGATTTTGAGTAGTGTTCACAAAGTTGAAGTGTAGCGAGAGTCCTCTGTCTCATCTTTGGTTCGGAGGAACATTGTCCAATTGTAGCGAGAGAAATCATCGACGATCACTAGCACGTACTTGCGTCCATTGATACTCTGTGTTTGCATTGGCCCACAGAGGTCCATGTGCATTGGTTCCAACGGTCGAGAAGTAGACGTAATTATCTTGACATGATCAGATGCTCGCTTCATCTTTCCTAATTGACATGCCAAACATTGATGCTCCTTTTGTAGTAGTATAGTTGGAAGACCGTGAACCAACTTTTTCGTAGAAAGGCGTTGGAGAGCTTTTATATTCAGATGACACAGTCGTTGATGCCATAAGCTGTTCCTCTGTAAATCAATCTGAGAGACGAGGCATACAACTGTTGAGGGCCGCACGGACGTCAGGTTGATCGTGTAAAGGTTGGATTTCCGAAGTCCATAGAGGAGTTCTGTGTCCTGACTGTCCCAAATTCTGCACCGGTCAGCGTGAAAGACCACTTAAAATCCCTTACCACAGAATTGGCCTAATGCCGAACAAGTTATGGCGGAGGCCTTCAACATAAGAGACATCTTTTATTGTCAGATTGTCCAAAATAATGTCCCCACATCCAAGAATGGGAGCTGAGTCATTGTTTCCAAATCTGACTTTGCCGTTTGTCGGTGTTTGTAGTTGCTCGGCAGCTCTTATTTTCCAGTCATGTGTGTGAAGCAAGCAGAGTGGAGATTCCACACATGATGGATCTGCAAAAACAAGTTAGAGACCTTTAGGTACCCATTTAAGAATGGGTCCTCTCAAATTAGCAGATTTAATTTTAGGTTCAGATATGATTCCTAAATTATTACTTGAGGGAGTTCTAATAACCCATACACTTTCATAAAAGTGGTTTTCGGTGTTGCCTCTTAAGGTGACTTGACGTTTTGGCTTTTGTCGTCCTAGACGGAGATTTAGGAACCCATTTGGGTTGAACCTTACAGGGAAGAGTACATTAGGTGAGTACATGCATGTACAGCGCCATAAGCTTTCCTTATGGCTGGATCTTGTTTTCTTCGGGTCTTCCTAGTGAGGTAGCGCCTATTTCGTAGTTGGTGCTCCTAAAGGTGATGGGCTGAAGAGTACATGTAGAAGTAATTATTCCAAGCGAAGAAATGGATCTTTTATTTCTACGAGTGTCATTTATTCGTACAGAAGGAGTAACATTTTTAAGCAACTTGCTCCTTCTTAAGACTAGACACTCTCGCCTTCGAATCTAGTGCTTGCCATACGCTCCCTGTAGACGTAGGTAAAGTAACTTTAGTCTTAGCACTTTTAACAGAATTATTAATACACTTTTGATCTTTCGAAGGTGATTTTTTGATTTTCACGATTTGCAGTATAGCGTGAGAGGTAGTTTGGGAGGATGAGGAAGCTTTGGGATTTTTCATCTCTTTTAAGAACCTTTTCTTTTCAGCTTCGAAATTCTCTCTTTCTTTGTCTAATTTAGCTTGATTCCTTTATCTGTTTTATTATAGGAAATATGTAGAGAGAATTGTTATAATGAACGTCTTTGGCTTCCTCTAGGACTGTTGAGGGTCAGGAAATTGAAATAGGTGAGAGACAGGTGTTAATGACGGTTTCATATTTCTGGCTCTTTCATTTAGCGCAGTGTAGTCAAAGGGGATCTCCGGCCCATGTGAGGCTTTTCTCATAGATGAATCAAAATTATTTTGGTACGTCGATTCAGTAAATTCTCTAAGAGATGTTACTCCTAAACCCATGTCCTTAATATCATATATTTTCTTTTTCCGTAGAACTCGCGGATTACTGAAACCTATGCCTTCCTAGGATTATAGAACTCTACATCCTTGGGCTTGTTAAAAAATATCGTCTGTTCGGATTGTCCCCTACGCGTAACTATATCATCTAATTTCTTAATTTTAGCATATAGTTTCTTGCGTTCCTCACCTAGGAGAGCATAATTATTTTCTACCGTCAGTTTGGCGGCTTGACAGGCATCTAGTTCTTTACTAAGCTCACTAACCTTAGCATTTGATATTTCTAATTGAGCTTCTAAGTGATCGTAGTGGTAGCTTCGGTTATCCTACAATTCAAGGTGGCTTTCTCGTTGAGATTCCTAACCAAGCAATTTAGCCTATCTTCTAATTCCTTAATCTTTTCGCCATGCTGTCCTAATTGAGGTTGACTAGTCTCTCTAGAATGTAGGCTCTAAGTAAGTTCTTTTATTTTGGCACTAGAGCTCTTAAGTTCTAATTCGAGACTATTTAACCTTTCCTGAGACCTAGAAAGTTTATCCTCTAATTCCTTAATACTTTGCATGCTCACGTTTCATGTTAGCATATTGTTTTTGATATGAATCTAAGATGGTCAATAATGTAGAAGAAGTGTCGACCTCTTGTGATGAGTGGATGCGCCATCTTCGTCCATCTGATTGGATGTTTCGGCGTCAATGTCTTTATCAAGGCGTGCCATGAGGGCAAGATTCTCTTCTCCAGAACTAGATGTGTCTTCGAGCCAGTGATCCTACTCTGCCATGAGGGCCACTCCTACTTCCTTCTGCTTCGTGAGTTGAAGCTTCTTGGAGTAGTAATTAGCATTTCTTTTCTTGGGAAGAGTGCATTCTCGGGCAAAATGACCAGGCTTGCCACAGTTGAAGCACTTGTTGGGCTCTTTAGTGTTATTGACTTCGGAGCTCTCTGGTGCATGTTCCTTGTTCTTAGAGCTTGAGGTCCGAAGTCGGTTGGCCGAGGATGATGACTTTTTCTTGAAGTATTTCTTGCTCATCATCTTTCCGATTAAAGCCAACTGCTTCCCCAGTGCTTTCTGTTTGGCTCGGTATCTGATTCTGAATCTTCTTCTGACTCGGATGATGAGGGAGGCTTCACGATCTTCTCTTTGCGAGGCTTTGTTCCACGCTTCTCTGAGACTAGAGCAACAGTGTTGTCAACCTGCTTGCCCTTCTGCTCTCTCTGAGTCTCGCAAATATCTTCCTCGTGTTGGGCGAGATTATCAAATACTGCATGGATATCCAACTCCTCCAGATCTTTGTGTTGTCTAAGTTGAGTGTATATCTTTTTCTAGTCCGAGGGCAGAGAGAATAGAAATCTCATATTTGTTTCCATGTTTATCTTCGCGATTTCTATCTTCCTCATCTCTTTGAGAAGAGTGAGGTATCTTTGATATGCATCGTAGAGTCTCTCCTCTGGCTTTGCTTTGAAGGAGTCATAAGCAGTGAGAATATTCGCCTTTTTGGCCTTGATGCCAACTTCCTTCCTCTGCATCATCCTATGCAATTCATCCCACATTCCTTTAGCCGTTGGGAGGCTGTCTATCTGTCTATAGATGTCGTTGGGAATGCCCTGTATAAGTGTGTTCATAGCCGTTAGATCTGCCTTTGCACGGGCCCTTTCCTCGATGGTGTATTCCCTAGGTTCCTTTAGTCGCCTAGTCGCGGGAATTTGAGGAGTGTCATCACCGGCAACGTTAACCCAGAACTGTGTGGGTCCCTCTTCGAGTGACTTTAGCAGATTTTCGGCTTGATCTTTTAGAGCTATGAAGTTTAGGAAACGGCTTCGCCATACTGTGTATTCGCCGCGTTGCAAGATTGGTGGATGATTGTCATTTCCTAGCGAGTAAGCATCCATCCTTCTTCTCGAATTTTATTTTTAATTTTTGTGGAGTTGATGTAGGATCTTCGTTAGTTTTGATGAGTGAACTTTGATGTAGTAAGCTTCACAAGTATCAAATTTGTTAGTAGCGTGTTATTCAAAAAATGATCGAGATTTAATTTTGATTCAATCTTTAAAGTTTGATCGAAAATAATTTCTTCGATTTGAAAAGATGGTACTGTTTTCGCGCGTCAGGCACTGTTCAAAAATGTTCGAGCAGAAAATATTTCGACTTGAACGTAATTTTACGCTGAGAAATTGTGCAAGCAGTGAGATCAATCGTAAAATTATTGAGTGAAGTTTTGCGATCGGAAATTTTAAGCGTCGAAAAATTTTGTTGACCAGAATCCACAATGTAGAGACTCGAAAGATTGACCAGAATTTTCGAGCGTAAAATTTCTTTAATTGATTTTGGTCGTTGAGGTACAGTACCCTAAGGAGTTTCTCGGTGAGTCAAATCTAAATGGTTGACCGAAAAAGTTTACGGGCGAGAATCAAATATGTGTGAACGACTAAGTCTCCGAGTGAAAAAGTTTTGCGCGGGGGTCAAAATAGTCAATTCTCGTCGAAATTTTATCGCTTGTAAATTTTTCTAAACACGTTCTTGACAACAGTGACTTCAGTAACTAATCCGTATTCTAATTGAGCAAAATTTCTCGCACAGAGGTGTTCGATCGAAGACTTAGCGAGAAAAATTAAAATTCACAGTCTAAACGCTGAATACGATTTTAACACAGATTCAAGCAAATACTGGAAATTAATCGATGAAACTACAGATATATGCTCGGAATCAGCTACTGAGTATGCACGAACAGAAGATTAAACATGTTTTGAAGCAAATAATGTTCAATTTGACGAAAATCAAAACACGTTCATACTGTTTTCGCACGAACAGTAATCTCACAGAATCAAAAATTCGACTCAAATCATGATTCTGATTGCTACTGATCCAATCCTGATTGATTAATGCTACTTATGCGAGCACTTAAACATCAAAATTAGATCAAATAAGCACAGAATTAGGCACTTCAGATCGAAAAGCTTTTTCGCGCAAAACTGTTCTTCGTGTGAAAAGTTCCAGAAAATAAAATTCGATCCGAATTCTAACAATTTCGATTCAAAACAGAATGAATCTGCTCTGATACCAATTGTTAGGTCATCTGTTATCAACTCAATCAATCCTAGGAATGAATTCTAAGGAAATCGATTAGAATGATTTAAATTGTAATTCGATCGAAAACCTTCGATGAAGAACACGAGAGAGAATTCCTCTAGTGAGATGATGTTTTCTGAGTTTCTCTCTCTAGAAATGAATTCGAAAGCCTTTCGGATTGATTCTCTAATTTTCTGTATTAAGCTCAATGTTTGTACAACTATTTATACCAAACAAACTTGGTATAAATATCTAACTAGTCCTAATCTATGGACTAATACAAATAAAGTCCCTAATTACAGGACAACTAATGAAATCAAGTATATTTAAAATGTATACTCTTTGTTTTGAAAAACAAAATTAGAGAAAAACAAAAAAACAAAAAAATGGGGAATGACGATTACTCAATCTACTTTGATTTGCTTACAAAAATATTTCGGTGATATATGATTGATTCTTTGCTTAATTGTCTAGTTACATTTTTTTGTGTAAAGTGATTAGAATGTACCACTAGACACAGGCACTAGTACAGAAACGGTAATAGGCTACCGCACTATGGGCGTCCGTTGTGGAAAACGGACGCCTATAGTACCCGCGAGCCATTTTTAATTTTTTTATTTCTTGAAACTATCGGCGATGTTACGGTCCAAGAACAGACGCCGAAAGTTTTTATTTTTTTTATTATTTTAACCTTCGACGACTGTTACGCTTACAACAGTCGCCCATGATTTTTCTGTTTTTATTTGTTTTTATGACTGTTAAGCGCACAACAGTCGCCCATGATTTTTCCCTTTTATTTGTTTCTATCATTTTTCACCTTTGGCGACTGTTACGCTCCACAATAGTCGCCGATGATTTTTCCGTTATTATTTTTTTATTATTTTTGACCTTCGGCGACTGTTTGTCGTACAACGGTCGCCCATGATTTATCAGTTTTCATTTTTTTAATTATTTGTTATACATTTAGCGACTGTTCGCTACACAACAGTTGCCCATGATTTTTACTTTTCTATTTTTTTTTATCATTTTAACCTTTGGCGACTGTAGCGCTTTACAACAGTCGCCGAGGAGGTTTAAAAACCCTTCCCTCTCCCCTCTGTTATTTTGCTTCACGCAAGACAAAAGCACACCAAAAGCACACTGGCGACTTTCCCGACCGACAACCACCATAAAAGCATACCGGCGACCACCTTGAGCTTGAATATGACAGCGACGACGACCGAACTTGAATACGACGGCGAGCGAAGCTAAGCAAAACGAATTCAAGGTTGTGCTGATTCTGCTGCAAGTTAATCGGGTAAGCGATTCTTCCCTTGTTTATGTGACTCGTTGATGATTTCTTCGCTTTTTATTGGTTGGATTTTGCTCTAAGGTGACGACTGTTTGAGGTTATGATTTTGAGCAGGTGCTTGATTCGATCGATTTTGAGAAATTTGATATAGGTACGCCTTTGAATTTGTGGGTCTCTCTGGTCTGTTTGAGTATTGGAGCCCGATTTGGTTAGTTTCGTTTTTTTAGTCGAAGTTGATTGGGGCTGAACTTTTTTCTATCTTGTGTGTTTGGAGTTTTTCCAACGTCATGATTGCTGTTTCTAGTCTGGATTTACCTGGGCAATAGTTTAGAACTATCACCTATCGTGATTCGTAAAAAAAATTATAAATAGGATTTTAGGAGTCACAATGTTTTGGAATTTGTCTGAATCTGTCCATGGACCGACGACCACCATAAATCCGCGTGTGAGCTTGAATACGACGGAGCTAAGCCACTTGACATTGCTATTTAGGTTAATTTCGAATTTGAGTATTTTGGTTATTGATTTTTCGTCCATTTTTGTTTTCATTCAAGGTTATGACAAATAAGGGCGACCTTTCGTCTTCGGCGAGCTTGATTCTGATCTTATGATTCATTGTTTTTTTAATAGTATCAGTCGCACGAGTTCTTTATCTTAATTTGTGGGTCGTTCATTTCTTCTCTTTTGTTTCATATTCCATTTATTGATTGATTGCTTTGGAAAGCTGAGCTGATTCACAAATTAGGTTTTTTGTCTATATTTTGTTATCGCTTTGGGAAGTAAAAATTTATTTGTTATCTACCTTAGGTGGTTGGAAAGGATCGGGGTTGAATGTCTAGTAAGGGAACAACGGCTGAGAATTTGAACGGTGTAGAAGAGTTTATGAATTGTGCAAAGCAAAATCGTGGAAAAAAGATTCAATCCAAGATTTCATGTCCTTGTCCTAATTGTTTTTGTTAGGAATATTTTATTGTGTTCAATTAATTATTTTATTTAAGCCTTGTAATTTTATTTAAGTAAAATGGGCTTTTATTTGTAAAGCCTAGTGAGCTTATTTGTAATGGGCTTACAAGGGCCCAAGTACAATATACCAACATGTGGTATAAGTACTAAAACCCTAACACATAGTTAAGTGTCTTGTGTGTGTGAGAAATACAAATAAAATAATTTTTGTGAGAGAAGCTCCAAACCCCTTTCAAGAACACGCACGCACGCCCCCACGATAAGTTAAATTCTTCCCATTATTTTCGTGGTTAAAATGCTAGAAATGTGTTTTAGTTGGATAGATTAGGACCAACAAGTGGTATCAGAGCAAACACGTTAGGATTTGAGCAAGTTTTTGAATTTTTTTTTGGGTATTTTTTTTAGTTCGAATTTCTGCCTCGTTCTTGAGTTTTTTTGAGTTGATTTTACTGATTTTACAAGCTCAAGAACTAATTAGGGTGAGTTTTGGGTAGAATCGGATCTGTTTTTCGTCAGTTTTCAATCCAGAATCGGGTAGATGAACAAGTCGCCCGATTTCGGATTTCTGTAGCAAATCACTGTAGCGCCCGATTTGAATTGGTCACTGTAGCAACAAGTCGCGCGATTACTGTAGCAACAAGTGCCCGATTCACTGTAGCATCAAGTCGCGCGTTACTATAGCAACTTGTCCGATTGCAAACGAGTTTCACAAAAATCACTGTAGCAATTCGCACGATTTACTGTAGCAAATTCGCTGGTTACTGTAGCAAATCGCCCGATTTCACTGTAGGGATTTCATATTTCGCCCGATTACTGTAGCAATTCGCCCGATTACTGTAGCAAATCATCCATTTCACTGTAGCGATTTCAAATTTCACCGATTACTGTAGCAATTCGCCCGATTACTGTAGCAATTTCAAATCGGACGATTGCACTGTAGCAAATTCGCCCGATTTCACTGTAGCAATTTCAATCGGACGATTCACTGTAGCAAATAGCAAAATCGCCCGATTTCACTATAGCAAAGTTTACTTTAGCGCCCGATTACTGTAGCGATTTCACTGTAGCTAATCAACTGTAGCGAATTCAATTCCACGCACTAAATCGCACGATTTTAATAAATAGTTCACTTGTTCCTCATAGAGCAAATCGGCCGATTTCAGTAAATTCATTGTAGGAATACGAATCGCTGAATCACACGATTTGGTACTGTAGCTAGAATTTGCAAATCACCCGATTTTGAGACTCTCGGCGAATTTCAGTCCTTTGACAAACAATCGCCCGATTCTGATCCTCTTTGAACAGCAATTCGCCCGAATTAAATTCGGTGAATCTTCACTTTGCAAATTCGCCCAATTTTTGCTATCGATTTCAGAACTTATAATTTTAGTAAAAAAAAAAAAAGAAATCTTCATCATTCAAAAAAAAATTTAATCGGGAAATCCAATTCTCACTAAATCATCCTTTGAAATTCACACTTAAACACTCTTGATCACAAAAAAAAAAAATAATAATAATAAGTAAAATAAAATAAAAATAAAAATAAAAAAAAGGAAAATTGAACCCAACAGTTACAGTCTGTTTTAGGCCTTTTTTCGAAAATTTTCATAATATATTTTCCAGGTCCAAATTTATCGGTGAAACGACGTCCTTGTAAAATTTTGAAAGCAAATCCACAAACGTGTCAACGATCACATATCCAACGATCTACTTAGAACATTCAAGCATATTATAGAAAAAGACTTGACATTTTCTCGAAGTTTCGAAATCATCACACAGTCTTCGGGTGTAGACAAAAAAAAAAAAAAAAGAATTCAACGCGTAAATTCTTAAAACTTCGAATCAATCAATGGCACCCTTCCACAACTCCCGTAGTAAGAAAGGCGCCGAGCCAATCAAATGCTATAACTGCAGCAAACCTGGGCACACGGCTATAGACTGCTTCCTACCCAAAAAGAAGGGTGAAGAGTACTACTCTAGAAAATTACGACAGATTAAAACAGAAGATGGACTGGGCTTGATGGGAGAACAAGACAGCTGGCTCGATGAAACATCTGAAAGCGAGCAAGAGAGTATAGCCAAAATAACCCTGGTGAAAGGAGATAAATTGGAGCCGAATGACATGGAAGCAGTCGATGGTGGTAAAAACGAGGAAGCGTCTTCAGAAAGGGAGGTAGAATCTATTGACCCCCTTTTGTATTTCGAACTCCAAGAAACATTTACGGCTCTTCATAGCAAGTTTAGGTCAGTAGAAAATGAACTAGCTAAGACTATAGTCGATCTAGATATGACACGTGAAAAAGTAGATAGACTAGAAACTAGCTTAGCTAATTCCGAAGCCAATTTAGCTGAATCAGCGTCAAAAGTCATTGACTTAACTAACAAAGTCTCAAACTACGAGCAAACAACAAGCAAATGTGTTGATCACGAGATGATAATCAACGACTTGCAAGCTCGGTTTGATAACAATTATCAATGTCTGCTCAGGCAGCTTCAAGAGATGAGTAATCTTGATTGCCTGCTGGAAGTAGCGCAATCAAAAATTGACAGTCGCGATGCTGAAATAGTAAAGTTGAAGACACAGGTTAGCGAGCTAAACGCTAAATTGACAACTTGCATCGACGAGCGAATCAATAAAACATGCGAGTTCGATCTCCTGAATAAAGAACGTGTAAAACTGTATGCTAGGATTAAAAAGCTAGAGGACCTCCTAACAAAAAGAGGACAAACAGATAGAACAATATTCTTGAATAAGCCTAGAGACATAGAGTTTTATAATCCACGAGAAGGATTAGGATTTAATCCAAACTCCATTCCGGTTATTAAAAAACCTCTACCTCTGTATGACGTCAGCTTCCTAGGATTAAATATGCCTAGACTTATGCCCTTTACTAACTCATCTGCATCCGATGCATTAGAGAAGAAGAAGAGACATAGAGAGGACAGGGCGGAAATTTCTTTTGACTATGATGAACTGAATAACAGTGACAAGACAAGGGAAATACCTTTGTCTGATGACTATTTAGATGCTCTTATTCCCCCTTCAACACCAATCACTGCCGACAACACGTCCCGTGACTTAGCACAATCCAGGCCCTCTAGTGCATATATACCAGCAGTTATTAAGGAAATCTATGACTTACGCTCGACCCTAGAGTTCGAAAAAATTGTTTTTCAGTTAGAAAATGACGTGCTATTGACAGTAATTTCCTCGCTCGAAAAACAAATCAATAACATTATAGCTTCAGCGTCTCCACAAATGTCTCTAGCTGAGTCTAAAATAGAAAATCTAACCAACCCTAGGACATTAAGGAAGCAGAATGCATCGAGAAAATCAATGCGTACCAACTTATCATCGCATGCACCTATAGGTAAACTTTTAAACAGAATGAAATGAAAGGAGATAGCCACAGGAGACGACCTATTATTTAAAAATTGTGCCCCTTCTTCTAAAAATGAGCCAATTAAATTTAGAGCATCAAGTTCAAATTCGCATAGTATGCATCTGTCACAAGCTAAATCTAAAATTGCCACATCTCCATCGATTTCATTTTCTGAACATGTACGGACATCTATTCTCTCTAACTTCCACTATTCTTATGATGATGCACTTGCCTTAAATTCTCGTTTTAGATTAGCAAATGCACATACAATCAAGAACGACGAACGCTTCTTTGCTAAGTCAGGCTCACAAACTCAAAAGGAGAAGATTCAAACGAACAGAAAGACAAAGCATTCTCATTCGTCTCCCAAGTCCAGTTCTAAACTTGACAAACGAGAAGATCACAAAAGGATCCAGTCAAAGCACCCTAAGACTGAAGCTAAAGCTAAAGTTTTGGGAATTAAGAAAATCTGGATTACAAAACAAGAACTTAGGGCAAGCACCAACCTTTGTTATCCCTTAGGAATTAGAAAGATTTGGGTTCCTAAATCAACAATTAACGCTATAGATAAACCTAAAGTTGACTTAGGACATAAATCTACGAAAGACGCATGCATAAACTCTAGATCTAATACGAAAGGACCCATTCTTAGATGGGTACCAGAATCTGCTTGAGATGTTTTGCAGTTTCCAGCATGGGTAGGTACATAGAGATGGTTACTCCACACCTGTGATTGGTTGGCGACGCGAGTAACCACGATTATCCCTCACGTATGGTACCTGAAGCAGCCCCACATACGTGATTAAGGAATGGGATGCGGACAGCTAAAACCACACTGACAAATTTGATAAATTCTAAATATGCATAAAATTACTTGTTCGTAGTTCACTGTATTTTCAATATGCATATGTGCTCAAATGAATAACATACCTACTTTGTTAGTAAAATCTAGGAAGAACTGCATTTTATTCTGAAAAACATTTTCAATCCTAGTTTACATGATTAAGTAATTTACAAAATCAATTAATTTAGGGGGAGGTTGAAATATTTCGTCAATTTTACCTTTATAAAATTTTGAACTGAAATTTCAAATTAATTTATGTTTTTCTCGGAGAACTAAGAATCGCTCGGAACTGCTTTGGATTTTATTTTTAATTAATTGACCGAGCCTATGAATCGCCCGAAACTGATCATCGCTCGAAACTTCCTTTGCAACTTTTGAATCGCCCGAACTTAAGAATCGGGGAAATATTTTATTTATTAAAATATTTCTTTGCTTTAAGTTTTTATCTTTGAGGTTCAAATTCCCAAAACTTCAAATATTGAGGGGGAGTAGATGTGTTTCGCGAACTAGTCTTTAAACGATTCGTACATCCTTTCAAAAAAAAAAAAAAGAAAAAAAAACGCTTACCAACTCAAATACGCAAAACACCTTCAAAATGCGAAAACCACTTTCATCACACAAATCATGAAAATTACATCACCAAAATACATATCATTCTCAAAAGCCAGTACGCTTTGTAAGGACCCAAAACAGAACAGCCATTAAAGCAACAGATAAACACGAAAGAAGAAAGAGCTCGAGCACCAACATATCTAAATTGCGTTTAAAACGACGCCTTAACTCCGCATGTTCCTCGTTCTCTTCATCGTCTTGCTTCTGATTCCAGTTCATTTCCGTCAGCTAGATTTTTTTGTTATGGCATTACTGTGCTGCTCGAATCGTGTCTATTTATAGGCGTAAATCGACCAACGAAATCATAATAGTCCCGACAAACATGATAAATGATATCGACGGATCTTTGACTTGAGAGCTCAGCGCCGCGAGTGAAAGTGATGCTTTCGTCGTTGCTTATTGGATTTTGTGTCACATAAATCGACTTTGAAAAACTGAGTTGATTTGACATTTAATTTAAAAAAAAAAAATTTTGAACTTTGTGTTACATATTAATTGAAAATCTCGCATATGTCAGTGTTAGGGTGATTTTACTCAGATTTTCTTTAATTGATTTTTTTTGAGTCAAAGTCTTTTATAAAAAATAAAAGTTTGATCATTCTCAAAATCGCCCGATTTCAACTTAATCTCTCGGCGATTTCAACTACTTCTAAATATTCTCAGCGATTCTTCAAATCGTCCGATTCCTCAGTTCGCTCGATTTCTCAATCGATTCAATTCATCTGATCTATCAAAATTACCTGACACAATCACTTTCCATCAAATACTAGGATCGACCGAATTGTCAAATCGCCCGATTCTTCAAAATCGCCCGATTCAAATCGCTGGATTCTTCCAATCACCTGATTCCTCAATCGATCGAACGTGCTACAGTGCATCTTATATATATATATATATATATATACCAAATTCGCCCGATTTTCACTTTTCCCAAAATCGTGTACACGAATCATACCCATAACGTCATCAAGCTTCGCGGGTCATCTTAAGAACTAGAGTTTCGCAAGTTCAGTTCCCGTGTCATTAAAATTCAAGTTTCACGAACCCTCCTCAGTTCGAGAACCATAGCTCAATTCGCGGGCCAAGCCAAATTCCAGTTTGCGACTCAAAGACTTCAAATTCTCTTGAAGACATACATCTTAGAAAATCATTTTCGCATACGGGATTTTTGGCACAACACTTTGAGATCCTCGAAACTAACAGCACCACACATCTTCGAACTCATAATTTTATAAACTCGGTATTCTACTTTGAAAATTCTTCAAAAATACCTAGTGAACAACCAAACCTCCCAGCGTGTATGGTATCTCGGGCTGCTGCATAGACTGGTTAGGATGCGAGCAACCCAACGTAGGTAAATTTTATATACATCCTTTTGTAAGTTATGCATGCATATCATGTTAAAACTTCAAATTGCCTATCTTGAAAATAATAGGGTACATTATAGTTACGCATGCTTCAAAGACTTTAAATTTCAAATTTTTGCATGCAAACATGAGCTGAAATGCATAAATACCCTATAATAGGATATTTTCATTATGCATACAACTTACAGAATTTTCAAGCTTAACTTTTACGTATGCATATACGCTGAATTGATAAATGCCTATATCTTTTAAATGGTATGCATGTTCTTGCAAGATTTTGAAATAGACAACGCATATTCCGTGGCCAACTTATAAATACCATTTTTTTAATTGAGCTAAATTTGATGGGGGAAACTCTTTATGTTTAAAGAGAAGCAACTCCTATTGTGTTAAGGGAGAGATAATTAAATTTTTGAGGGGGAGCGAACTTAAATACTTGAACTTAAGGAAAGAGATTCGAAAGATAAATTTGATAAGTTTTTTTTTGTTGCATCTATTGAGGGAGAGTTATTAAGTTTTAAGACGCATGGTTTGAAAAAAAAAATATATATATATACATATATACGTAGTATAATATATAATATACTATTACATTATTAATACGATAATACATACATACATATATTATATATATATATATATATATATATATATATATAAAGAGGAAAAGAAACGCAAAAAAAAGGTGGAAAAAAAAAGGAAAAAAAAAAGACGAAGAAGAACAAAGAAAGAAACTGCCCCCTCAAGCACTTCGATCTCCAAGACGGACTCCAACCAAAAACAAGCAACTCTCGAGAGTTCAAGAAATCCAAAGGCGACGGTGGCTTCTAGTGCTAACTCGAGAATAACCTCAACCGACCTGCCCCGAACTGCTGACCAAAATCAAGCAGCACACATCATTTTTTACCGGACGTATGGATTTCATGTTCCCATGGTTCAGTCAGACCAAACTGAACCTAACCCTGGAACACAGCTCAGTGTTACTGACGATCTCAAGCTCATAAAGCTACCCATATGTGGAAAATCTTGACAAGACTGAAGAGAGGAAGATACAAAATTCCCTTAGCTCACAAATTACTCGGACCAACCCCCATCGGTACCGGTGCTAATTTTATTAGCTCACGGATAGCAGTCGCCTCATTTGGTCCAATGGCGCATGCACAACCAAGCCTTACCCACTCATCGGTCTCCCATAAGACCAATGTTTCATCAAATCACGGGGAGCCACATATGCTATCACCGCTTCACTTGGAAGCGGGAGATATTGAATTTAGTGGTAGTTACCCCAGACCACTGAACTTTCTTGAACACATCGAGTCTAGGTGTCTGCACTATCTAAATGTTTTATATATTTTTAGGACACATACACCTTTTTCTCATCTTGACTTCGTGACCAGATCTGAACTTCCGTAGATATGTCATTGCAAGACATGCTTCGATGATCGGAAGGAAGTCCTGCCGTGGCACCATCAAAACAACTACGGAATTAGGCCATCATCTACGAGCTACGCTCCTAGATAGATGTTAACGGGATGCCTAAGTGGCCCCGGTTATCAAGCCCTATCCTCAGGCCGCGTCTCAGAGTTTAACTCTGAACTCGTGTCGACGGATAGCCTTAGTGGCTCCGTCTGGTTATTACCCGTACCGACCTGTCGTGTGTGTCCTCCTTCGCCTCCTATACAAGCATGTCGATCTCGTTGACACGAATCGCCATGAGGGGGAGAAGGGGATACGTATAAACAAATAGGTCGGACCACCCACCAAATTTCCGCCGAGCGTACCACTCTGAAGCGGGGCACTGCTGCACCCAAACGTTACATTCCAAAGGAGCATTGTCACAACTTAAAACACACCCTACGTACAGCTTCTTTGGGAGCCAGACGAGCTTCGCCGAGGCCGGACCAGACAACTTACTTCGGCGATGACGAATCTGGTGTCGTGAAGAAGAAGATTCACCATGTTTCAACTGCAGTGAAGGAGAAGACTAACCTGAGTACCTACTATTTTTGCCACGCCAACCACTCTGAAGCCGGGCTCTCATGCATTTGAATGGATAATCTCAAGGTGCCCAAACACATTGTCAGAGAACACACTCCACGCCTACCTTCTTTTGGAGCCAGATAAGCTTCTTCGAGGCCGAACCAGACAACTTCCTTCGAAGATGACGAATCTGACACCGAGAATTAGAGTAATCGTGACCACCAATCAACTCCATTATCTTGTCCCAACAACGCGATCTTCTTACCAAAGATGACGCCCCATATCTACCCATCACATGATGATCTCCCCAGCTCGATCTTCAGAGGGAGGGCTACGAAAGCAAAATGGGAGCAACACCACGACTCAAGAGCAAGATAGATCAGAAAATGCTAAATCTCAAGCGTCGTCAAAGAATCCAGCGAAGACCACAGATTCCAAAGACTGAAGTTGCCACCTCAAGTACATCTCATCGACTTTAGAGAACTCCCCAATCCCAATGCAAGGTTGAGCAAATGTAGGGGAGTTGTGCCACTACCAAACGCAGAGATCAGACTCAAATGACAAGATACGACCAACAACTTCAGCACGGACTTCAGAGATTAAAGCTGCTGATTCGTGTATAGCTCTTCAGTTTAAAGAAAACTCCCAATATCAGCACAAGGTTGAAAGTAAGGGGAGTTGCGACAAGTGAAGGGAGAGCTGGAACACCTAAAGAGAATATTCGACTCGTGTTTGCCTCTCCAAATTTAAAGAGAAATCCACAACCCAAAGCTTGATCGAATGCAGGGGAAGTGGTGACTATCAAAGGGAGAGTTCGAACACAAAAAAGTGATGATCCAGCAAGCAGCTTTCAACACTTAAGAGAAGGGAAGTTCAAGAGACAATGAGCTTAAAGATCTTTTAAAGAAGGGTCACATGACAAGACAAATGAGGATGTGATTGAAGAAGAACACGCATGCAAATGGTTTCTCGTACGTAACTCTGATACGTGTTCTTTGAGGAGTCAGGACGATTACAAGACGAAGATAACCAGCGCTGAATTGCAAATTAAACACAAAGGGGGAGATTGTTAGGAATATTTTATTGTGTTCAATTAATTATTTTATCTAAGCCTTGTAATTTTATTTAAGTAAAATGGGCTTTTATTTGTAAGGCCTAGTGAGCTTATTTGTAATGGGCTTACAAGGGCCCAAGTACAATATACCAACATGTGGTATAAGTACTAAAACCCTAACACATAGTTAAGTGTCTTGTGTGTGTGAGAAATACAAATAAAATAATTTTTGTGAGAGAAGCTCCAAACCCCTCTCAAGAACACGCACGCACGCCCCCACGATAAGTTAAATTCTTCCCATTATTTTCGTGGTTAAAATGCTAGAAATGTGTTTTAGTTGGATAGATTAGGACCAACAGTTTTAACCTAAAGTGGTGGAATAGTGAGATTGTTAGGGAACATCTGATTGTCTCCGGTTTTAAACTTGGTTATACAAATTGGATATGGCACGGTGAACCTATAGCTAGTCGTGTGGGTGAAGGATCTAGTACAAATGGGATATACCCGTTCGGGGATTTAAGCAGCCGTGACAGTACATGGCCGGTGGTTCTTTGTATATACAACCTCCCGCCATGGCTTTCGATGAAAAGAAAGCATACCATGCTTTCGTGTCTAATATCTGGTCCGAAACAACTTGGTAATGACATTGACATATACTTGACTGTGGCGCCCGGCCTTCCACCACTACTTTCTTAACTAGTCTACGCGACTAATGTCCTAATAACGAAACAGATCGTGCAAAATTTCGTATAAAGTTTTTCCTTTTATAAAAAGGAATCGTAAGGTTTCGTACAAAATCATCATGGGTCCTATTTACATAGGAAAGTGCGCATGCGGGTCAAAATAAATCTATCTACTGGGCCTCCACGAGGTCGCATCCATGCACACACTTCCATCTCAAAGCCTTCGGAAGTTTAAAAAATTGGCCTCGCCGTGAAAATGATCACGTACCATGATCGCGGGGTCCTACAACACATAAATCGTGGAATGAGCTTATAAGCTCAGTAAGTGAAAACCATGCATGCAATGCACGTGACCTAAATAGCGAAGGCATTCGCGCCAATGCTATTGACTTCTCACATCCTTCTCGTTCTTTTCATTTCATATTTGGGCCCATTCGGCTTTCAATCTTACTATGCACCATATAGAGCTCAAACCCCTAAGGGTATAAATAAGTGACAGTACACACACTGAGAGGTTAAACCCGAGTACTCAATCTGTGCCTAATCCTATGGTGCCTTTCAATCCCATTGTGGTCCACATCGAGAGGCTAATAGTGCCTTTCAATCCCAATGCAGTCCCATTGAGAGGCTAACACGGGCATACAAATTTCCTTTAACCCTAGGACGCCATTCCATCCTAATGCGGTCTGACACGCGGGTGCTTCTCACTGGTAGCTTACTACGAGGTCGCCAACACTCGAGGTTCCCTCGGTGCCGCTTATCCCTCGAGTCGCATCCTCCAGGTTGCATCTCCCGCTACGGGGTATCCACCTGCCTCTCGTGAATCAGGCAATTAATATTTGGCCTCGTGAATCGCCATGGTGTATTTCCCCTACCTCTCGTGAATCAGGTAATTTGGCCTCGTGAATCGCCGTGGTAGCATAGAAGAGCCGTGACTCATCATTGAGTCGACACAAATGCCTATATCGGCAAATATACATCGCTCTCACGCGATCTTATACTCATGCACGCTCTCTTTCCCTAGCTCTTATACTAGTCTTGAGTGCATATGCTCTTGCCATGAACATGCATGTCATGTTATCATATAAATAAATCACGTAAGAACTCACATAAAATCATAAAAGCACGTAGCACATAATTTCATGCACATGAAAATTATGTGTTGTAGTTGCGACTTCCACTTACCTGGTATCCTTAGCTATTTCGTACGGTAAATCGCTAACCTTCGAACCCTAAGCATTGAAACATATAAAATTAGGGTTTATTAGTCTAATTACAGTTATACGAAAGTGGCTTAGTTTAAAAACCCTAGTTTTGACTTTTATGAATTTCGAAACCCTAAAGTACCGAACTTTGACACCATTTCGAAAGTTATAAGGACTTCGAAGTTCATTTCCCACCTATCTCGAGATTCTTAGACATAATTTCTCGAGATGTATTGCAAGATAAATCTCGACATGGATCTTAAGCTTTACCGTGGGATTTCGAAGTATGTTTTAAAGATGGATCTTAACATAGAATGAATCTCGACATGGTTAGACTTCTAGAGATAAATCTCGAGTTTGGTTAAATGAATCTCGAACTTGGTTAAATGAAATTTCGAAGTAGCATATAAGATGTCGAGATTGATTAATCAAAGTTCTCGACATGGTTTTCAAGATCTCGAGCTTGATCTCGAGATCCCTTACTAATTTCGAAGTTCATTCCATCATGGATCTCGACATGAATCTCGAAATCCTACACAAAGTTTCAAAGTTAAATCTCGACATGAATTTCGAGCTTCATCTCGAGATTGTATCTCGAGTTTTGTTTCGACATTTTTCCTATCTTCATTTTCGATCTCGAGATCATTCCTGCAACACTAATATGGCTTCGAAATTTATTAAACTGAAAATCATACTGCTCGAAAACATATTCTAATATGGAATTCATCTAAACTCCGATCGAAATCCATTCCTCTCACGAACAGTCTATATACATCGCATAAGTGTGGAATATTCTTAACCCTAAAATAAGTAATTAAAACCCTAGTTTAAAACTTAAATTTACGAAAACATGAATTTAAAGTAAGTAATTATACCTTCTTGTGGTTTTTAAGGATGAATGCTTGTTCCAGTTTTTTTTTTCGTTTCCTCTTGTTAGGTCCTACAATTAACAACTCTACGATCCTAGGCTAGAATTCATAGTAATTCGATCGTTTAGATAAACAATTGAATTCGATCGAAAAACTCAAATGAAGAACAAGAGAGAGAATTTGAGTAGAGTGAGAAAGTTATTGTTGTTTTTCTCTCTAGAAATCGAATTGCAAGCCTTTCGGATCAATTCTAAAAACTTTCTCTATTCAGCTCAGTTGATTTACATGTATTTATACCAAACAAACTTGGTATAAATATCAAACTAGTCCTAATCTAAGGACTACTATACAAAATGCCCCAAATTACAAGGACAACTAATGAAATCAAGCACAATTACAAATGGTATTCTACAATCTCCCCCTTTGTGCTTGATTGCGTCTCCGCGCCGTTTGTCCTCGTCGGGCGTAATATGATCTGCGCAAGCCCAGCGCATGCTCGTAATTCCTCAGCGTGATCCTTAGCTCCAGTCGCTCCTCAATATCTTCTAATAGTTCCATTAGGAGCGGCTGTTCTCTCACGAACCTATGGATCCTTAGCATCGTATCTCGATTGATTTATTCCAACCTCTGCTCGATGTTTTTCTGATGACCTTGAGCGACCCATCGCAAAACTTATGAATCTCAGTGTTCAGCATCAACCTAGGCTTCTTTGCTATTGGATTGTGGTAGGTGATGCCTAGGACTGAGCAGATGTGCACGTGATTGTTGGGAAGCCCTTCGATCTCAGATCCTTTGTTGAGCGGAGCGGTCATGTTGACCTTCTTCATATTGCTCTCAAGTTCCATTTGAAGGTCGTGAGCGGCGAAGTACTTGACTTGTTGCGTCATGAACCGGTAGAGCCCTTCGAGGCTTTCTTTCTTGATGAAGCCCTGAGGACCTTTGTACGTCTCCACGTATAGCTGATAAGGACGGTACACTTCATCGGCGGGGAGGTACGACAGGTCGCTCTCGCTCAGTTCCTCTCGGGTCATGTCCACTCGATCGATGATGTAGTGAGGTGTTGGAAGTCCTCCTTTGTCACAGTAGACGCTGAGTAGTTGGCTTATTGGGGAGAGACTCTTATAATGGCTCTTGGCTTGTGTCTTAGTCATCCCCAGCCTAACATCAGGTCCTAGTTTGGTCAGCATCCAGAGGTAGGTCATCCTCTTCTGCTGATCCCAATGAGATATCCCTCTAAGCTCGAACTCGTTCGGCTTCTTCACTCTGTCCGGAGACCTCCAAATATTCTCACGAACTTCTTCTAGGAAGGGAATTTCTATTTGGATGTTTTCCCATTGCGTGTCGATCTGGACGGTCCATTGTTTTCTTTTGTTTTACTTGGAGAGGGAACCGCCTGTTGAGCGATTAACTCTGGTAGCCTTCGGATATCTCGCTCGTAGTCTTCACCTTCCTGAAGCTCGTCGTCATCTATGATTACGAGGTCTATAGACGCTTGTTGTAGAAAGCGCCGAACGTCGTGAAGCCGTCGTCTTTGATGCTCCTCGGACATGGAATGGGTCATTCACTGTCCTTCGAAGATGTACTTGTCTAGGGCCTCGTGTGGATTGACGCCATGTCCAGAGGGTCCCGGTTGGTTTGGAGCGACTGAGGGATTGGCTTGGGTAGTTGCTAGAGCTACAAGCATCGCAGCACTTGCTTCTTCTTCAGGAAGCAAGGGGCTTGAGTAGTCGGTGGTGTGGATGGAGGCGTCCTGAGGTGAAAGGTTGGTGGTTCGATGTGGGCCGTGCGGTGCATGGTGTAGGTAGTTTGGGTGGTTTGTGTTTGGTGGTTTTGTGTTTGGGTTTCACCAGCTCCAGCGCTTGTCTGCGTGGCGCCCGAGCCTTGTCCTTGGCCACTTGTTGATGTCCTTGGCCTCTTCTCCCCCTCATGAAGGTCCTGATCGTCAGGATCGTCATGTCTGCGCTGTGAGTGGGAGCTTTGGCCTCGGCAGTTGTTAGTCGGTGGCTCAGGATGGTCCACCAATCGCCTATAGAGGGATTCTTCTTGCGGCGATCGGATGGAAAGGCCTATCAGACGGGCGAGGAGAATGTCATGGAGCTCGGTGATGGGGATTGTGTATGGATTGATGAGGATGGAGAAGTGGCTAGAGGGCCGGTGGGTGTGGGTTGTGGAGGTGTGGGGTTGATTTGTGACGAAGGGCCTTAAGAGGCAGGTGCTTTCCTAGTATCTCTTCGGGATGCCTCGAGTGCTTGGAGTACTCTCTCCGTGATTTTGTCTTCCATAGACTGTATATCGGCAGAGAGAGTGGCCTGGAACTGCTCGTTCGTCACGAAGTGTGCGGAGGCCTCCTGAGATGGACCAGGACGACTGATGTCTCCTGTTATCAACCCTTGAGTAGACACCGACTCTGTGGGTTGGCTCACAGTCACTTGAGGTTGTGACTGTATGAGACTTCCACCCAATCCTCGAGTCGAATCTAGAGGATTCGTCTCTATGGGTGTTAAGGCAGACTGAGGTTGCGCCTGCAAACCAGACACCACGTTGGTTGGTTGCGGCTCAAGATTGAGCGAAGAAGTGCCAGCAACACTTGTCGTTGTGGTCAGCGTAGTATCTGGTGCGTTGGTGACGGCTGGGAAGAGGGACTCCAGTTGAATGCTAAGTCTCCTGGGAGTCCTCCTTATCAGACTTATTTCCTCGTCAGACTCCGTGTCAGACGAGGTGGCCGTGTGAGGAGTGAGGTCTCGATGGACGTCCTCCAGTGCATGACCCATCACCGGTGGAAGTGAAGTTTGCCCCATTTCGACTTCGGGCTGTGCCACTGATAGAAGAACCTCCTCAATGGTTTCTTCGAGCACGCCAACATGAACGGGCACTTCCACTTGGTATCATGTTCAGGAGCCTCGAGCGCCATCTCGGTAGCCACGACGTCTATCAAGGTCTCATCTACGTCGGGCATCGGCTCTTCGATCAAGGGAGACTCCTGTTGAAGCTCCTGAGCGACAACATCTATCATCGCGTCGTCAAGGCTTGGTTGGTGTTCCGGTTGGGGAGGGCTCACATGGTAATCTGCTGGGGGCCCTCTGATCATTTGCTCCGTTAAATGGTGTTCCCGGCAGAATCTTTGATACTCAGCTCCCGCGGGGCCGGCAAGCCTGAGTAGTTGGAGCGGAATCGGCATCGACGGTCGGTCCAAGTCCGTGAGCCGTGGATTGTGGAAGAACTTTAGCCTTAGCGGCTGATAGTTTCCACCAGGAGGCAGCTGTGGGATGTTCTCCGCATGTAGCTCCATGACCTCCCTGATGATCACCTTGAACCATCGAGCATAGGGCACGTTCTTTGACCTTCGGTTTTCCTTCTGCCGGATCTGTTCAGCTAGATCATTCCAGATTAGCTGTGCGAAGTCGTAGTTTCTGGCGAAGGCGAGACCGTGAAAGATTCGCAGTATATTGCCGTTGCCCTTGTCGAAACCGGCATGCTTTGGTGATAGACACTTGTTCACGATCCCGAACAGTGTCTTCCAGGGGTGAGGGATACCGCTGCTCTGGACCTGAGCTAATTTGGTGAGCTGCGGTTGATATCCCATGTGCATGAAGTCATGGACCATTTCTGCGTCCGACGGGAGCGGGTCGTAGTTGTCGCTGTGTGGCAAGTCCAGTATCATCCCGAACTGGCTCTTGCTCATATGAATATGTCGCGTCCCGATTCTTGTTGTGAAGGAGAATGCCCCATTCGCTACAACTCCTTGTATACATCCCCAGAATTGCTGGAGATAGACCATTGGCACTGAGGCGGTGACCGTCAATGCGTGCCAGATGGGGTGACCTCTCAGGATAGAGACAATGATCTCGTCCGGGCATCGAAAGGTGCTCAGATCGAGCTGGAAATTTGTATCCTGGACCTTCAGATACAGGTTGTGGTCTTTTATGTGATTATATCTTGGATAGCGATCCATCTGAAAAATATAACAAATCATTAGTTCATAATTTTTGATACTAGTCGAGAATGAATTTAATTTCATTAAACTATAATATTGCATCAAGTCATGACATGTTTGATAAATTTTGAGTTGAAATCGTATGATATGCATATAGGAATTTCGATTTTGAAAAAGTGTAATGGCATGATGGTAATTTTGAGTTAAACACCTAATCGCGTGAAAAAGAGTTTGAAAATTTTCCAAGTGTTTAATCGCAAGTAATGGCACTGTTCATGCCGAGAAATTTTCGCTCGGTAAAATTGATTTTGAAAATGATTTCCTATGCATTGATTTCAATTGTAATGACTCAGTTTAATTTTTCGATCGAGAAAATTTTATTCGCTAATGTTCGCTACAGAGTAAAATACTTAGAAAGATTTTCTAAGTGTTGAAGTTGAAATCGAGACTGTAGTCGATCTATTTTACGATCGAGAAAAATTCCGTGTAAATCTACGATTGAGAAATTATTTCTCAGGTAAATTTACTATCGAGAAATTTTCCTCGATTGAATAAAATTTTCGATTTGAAATTTGTCGAGCGGTATGTGATTTTCGATTGTAAGTAACAAAGTTTTTTTTCGCTGCGATATAATTCTATCGAGAAATTAATCAACGAGAGAATATGTCAACCGTTGAGAAATTTTTCAAAATTAAGTCCGAAGCGGCGAATTTTACGATCGAAAAATTAAGCGTTGAAAAATTAATTTTTTTTTCGCTGCTAAATTTTTACGACCAAAATCCAATTAATACGAAAATTCTATATTGCGATAGTAAGTTTTGCGCTCGATAAAATTTGCATCTAAATTATCTATTCAGTGCTTAAGTTTTTCGCACACAGAAAATCCTAATTAGATTTCTCGATGGTAAGTAATTTTTCGGTCAAAATCATCTATCTTAACGACTAAGTCAGATTTTTATCGATCGAGAACTAATTTGACACAAACAGCATCTCAATTGAATAGGAATTCAATTAAGATTGTTTGCGATCGACAAAGTTCATCGATACCTTTAAACATTCAAAAACCCAGTTTTATTGAAACTCAAATCTCAGTCGAAGATGTATTAAGTGCAGGCATTAATCTCAGATAACACTCATAATCAAGCCTAAATCACTATAAAACAGTATACGATTTCTCAGTTTTGAAGAACAGACGGAAATCTAAACTTAAACATGCGAAGAACTTCAAAAAGCAGATGCCAACGACGTTAAATCACACGCAACTATCAACAGATTCTCATTTCTACCTTAAAAAGACAATTTTGAGTTAAAATGGAAAGATTTATGAGTGATTTGAACAGTCTGTGAATGTTTTTCGCCAGGGAATTTTTTTTGCGATTTAGGGTTGCGTGAGAAAAAGTTTTTCGACTGACACAAAGATGAACTTTTATTTACTCGCTGTAATTCAATGTTGGGTTTCCAATTTGACGTTTTGCGATAAAATGGACAGGCCCATTACTATTTGCGCTCGAGAAATTTTCGATTCGAAAATTGATCTTCAATTCAATTTTCTCGATCGCAAATCATCGCGGTTAATCAACAATTGTTCCCAACACTGTCTTACGATCGAGAAACTTATGATAGCGAATTAATTCTTATATCCAATTTCTCGATTGTAAATGCTTCTAAAAATTTCAGATTGATCCCTATTTCAAATAAAATCACATTGTAAAGCTCCCCCTGAGAGTTTAAAATAAATGCAATTAACTCCCTGTATATTCTGTGTAGTAACGTCTAGCTTCCCTGGCAGTGATTAAAAAATCTGTACCACTTAGAAAAAAACGTTAGAAATAATGGAGTTAATTTGGTCTGTGACTAGCTCCTATCCTTGTAGTGTCGACGTCTCACTCCTTAATTTTGAAAGATCTGAAATGCTAAAAAAACGTCAAAAATATTTGGAGCTAATCAACAAGTCTTATACTTGCTCCCTCTCAAATGATGCACAAGAATTGATTAATTATGCAAGCATATTGTAATACCCGCAAAATTTATACGGGATTACTTCAAAAAAATATTCAAAATGGGCGAAATAAAGTTTCGAACAAGAAAAGATTTCTTTACGAATCGGGCCAAAATTTACAATTGGGCCCGAAAAAGTTAAATGGGCCGAAAGAAATAAATGAAAGCCCAAATAAAAAAATAAATAAGTAAATAAATAAAGTTATAAATGGACCGAAAAATTAATTATGGGCCAAATAAAGAAAATAATGGCCTAGGTTTATGAGATGAATAAAAGGTTGGGATTTTGCCCAATAAAAAAAAATAGAAAATAATAATAATAATAATAATAATAATAATAATAATAATAATAATAATAATAATAATAATAATAAAATTAATTAAAAAAAAGAGGACGAAAACAAAATAAAAAATAATAATAATGACACCTCCATGTGAGTATGGTAGAATAAAAATAAATAAGAACAATAAAAAAAATATAACCACTAACAAATTAAAGAAAAAAAAGAGAGGACAAGAAAACACCTAATACAACCAAAAACCAAATGTGCGTTATGAAATAAAAACAAAAGACTACACCTAATACACATCTCATAAAGACACAATAATAATAAATAAAGTAAAGAAAGAGTGAGGAAAAAAGAAAGAAAAAGAAAAGAAACAAAGAGAGAGAGGGAGAAGACGTGAGGGAGAGAAGAGAGGAAAGAAGGAAAAAGAGAGAAAAAAAAAAGAAAAAAAAAAGAGGGAGAAGGAAAGAAAGGAGAAAAAGAAAAAAAGAAAGAAAAAGGAGGGAAGAAGAGAAGAAAAGAAAGGGAGGAGAAAAACCTTAGGAAAGATCGGGATCAAAACTCTAGGGTCTCGGGATTAAGGAAATGAGGTAGGGAAGATCAACTCACGCGTAAACCCGTCTTTTTGAGTCCGTGATTTTACGTGTTGCATGATTTCTTTTCGATCCATACGTATTATGTGTGTTTATTGCATGATTGTCGTACACGTACTTACGTGTTTTATTTCGTAAATTTGGATTCTTGAGGGACTTAAGAAGTTAGGGTAGAAAGTAGAATAAGGAGTTTTTGAGGACAAGATTGATTAGATTTGGAAAGATTTAGATATTATTGCGAATTAAGGGTTTTTTATTTCTAGGGTTTTCTTGATCCATTTCGGACAAGAGGTTCAAAAATTCGTATCGCACAATCCAGAACTCGGATTTAAAATCCCTTTGGAAATATTTAAGATTTGCGGGTGAGTTAGCTGTGGTTAACATTTCAGGTCCATCGGACATCGTTTACCCCGTGATTATTGAGAAATACGAAACTGTCGCAAATAACCGTATAATATAGTTTTCTTTAAAAATTTTGTGACTTAATCGAAATTTCACAAAACCGGGGAGTCTGTGTTGTAAAATCCGACAAGGAAGATATTTATAAAGAAATATAATGCTTTTGGGGCAATTGGGGTCCTCTGTGGAATTTTCAAAAATTCGGGGACTAGATTGAAAAGTTTTAAAAACCCAGGTCTGAAATGTGAAATTCTAACAGAGGAGATTTCTAAAGAAATTTACAACTCTTGGGGCGGATTTGAAACTCGGAAAATCATTTGGGTCATAAATGCAATTTTTCTAAAGTTTAGGGACACAGTTGAAATTTTACAAAATCTGGGGGAAGGGGGGGCGAGATGTAAATTCGGGCAGAGAGATATTTTTGAAGAAATTTCACTGTTGGGGCAGATTTAAAAACCTCGGAAAAGTATTCGGGTCATAAAAATAATTTTTCTAAAGTTTAGGGACTTAATAGAAATATTACAAAACCTGGGGGCTGAGATGTAAAATTTGGGCAGGGAAATACTTTTAAAGAAATTTCAACACTGTTGGGCAGATTTAAAATTATGAAAAATTTTGGAAGTGTTTTTAACCCGGAGCACATCTGTAAAATTGAGAAAGTTTTTGGGTCTTAAGCGAAATTTTAAAATTTGGGATTTTTAAATGGAAGTTCGGAAAAATATTTTTAAATAAGGAATTCAAGTGATATTTTGAAACTCAGGTGTTAGTGTTTTAAAATGCAAATTTAAATTAGGGACCAATTATGAAATTTGGGTTTTTAAAGTGAAAGAAATTAAATTTTGGAACTCTTAGTGTAATTTAGAGGGGAGTTCGGTGGTTGAAGTTTCGGGCCGATCATATCGGAACGGGGGCTCCAGGCCCGAATTATTTGGTGTGTGAGGCTTTTCGAGATCGGGCCGAGCTAATACCTCGGGCCGATACGTTGCATTATAATTGTTACGCTGTGATATGTTGCATTTTATTTGCACGACATATGCATACACGTGGTTCTGGGAGAGAGGACTGTCCGGAGTCACGGTGACATTGTATAGTGTCGACGATGGGGTAGTTGTGACCGATTGATGGTCGTCGAATTGTAAGAGTATTGGGGTTAGGACTAAGGCGCACTATATGATTTATGTGGGGAGTAGGGCCTCCCGAGCTACGGACCCTTGTGATTGTGTTGTGGGGAGTAGGGCCTCCCGAGCTACGGACCCTTGTGATTGTGATTGTGGGGAGTGGGGCCTCCCGAGCTACTGACCCCTGCGCGCGTGTAGCCTTTAGTCCTAGCCTAGGGCCCTGTTGTGATAGGTTGAGATGAGATGACATGAGACGAGATACGAGAAAAGTGTCGAGCGTACATTTTGTGAGATGTGCCGGGATGGGGATATGAGAGCACGTGCATTCATGCATATTTTCACCTACTGGCAATAGCTCAGGGTTTACGTGTGTAGGTATTGACGAGTCGAACGTCGAGACACGTCGCGACTAGGCAGCTGACGGCGGTGCCTCCACGGACTTTTGAGGGCGGCGCAGTACATGGGACGAGACCTGTGGAGCGACTTAGCTTACGATTCGGGTTTTTATTTTTTGGGCTTCGGCCCATTGACTTGGATTTTTACGTTTGGGGCTTCGGCTCAACTAATAAGAGTGTGTTTCGTAAAATCGTCAATTTAGTTTATATGTTCAGATTTAGACTTTTGGGCTTCGGCCCTATGAATAATTGTGTTTAAAAAAAAATTAATTAAATGGGCTTTCCGCTGCTTACGCTGCGAAAATCCGCCAAAATACGTAGTTAGAAAGTCGGGTTGTTACACATATGAAATCAATTCAAGTCACGAGCACATAAATTTACCAAGTAAGCATGTATACATGGTCCCCGAAAACATGTACTTTAAAATATTGTGTGAGGGTGGAAGCAATGAAAAATTTATCGCATTTAAACAATTCAGTACCAACGCAATCTAACATTGCATTTAGAATGTGCGATACACTAAAGAAATTCGCATTTATTCAATTCAGCGCATATGAAACATAACATTTCATGTCAAAATGTGCAAATTTTATTATTTATTATTTATTTATTATTATATATATGTATATATATTTTTTTCATTTATGGGTCAGATTATTTTGCTTCGATCAATCGTCACGCCTAAAATTTTACGAGACATTTGACAGAAGTAAATGCCGTCAAGTCATGTCGTCAAACTAAAGTCATAAGTTCGTAGACTGGTCCATTTCGACAACTCTCACTAGGTTCCCTCTTGCTCTCAATTAGCTATCTTGGGATTTTTATATTTTTATCACTCAAGTCAACACAAGCAATTTTAAGTCAATTTACCTGTGATCAAGGCATTTTTAATCATTTCACCTAAGCGAGAGACCGTCTATGTGGAATCAAAGGGTTGTAAGGGTTATAATTTGGCGGACTTAGAACGGAAGGAATTTAAAGGGAAGTGAGCTTATCTCTTCATCGTCTTCCAATTCTACGTCCGTCTCCCTTTTTTTTCGGCGTCTTTCTTCTTTTCAATCTTTTCTCCCTCCTTTTCTTTTAAGAACTATCCCTTTTTATATTATGCTCAAGCTGAAGCTCCCCTTCTCCATAAGGCTCTAGGAGATTATCGTAGGCGAAGTTCTTTTTGTTGGTTCTCGGGCCGATACCGTACTCCTCTTCTCTTAATCCCTATAGAGGTTTCAGAGATTATCAATTTGGAGAAGTTCTCGGTTATGGAATTCGTACCCGAGGTTGCACTCCTCTTCTCGTTTCCCGATATAAGACCGGATTATCGTTGGAGAAGTTCACTTCGTGGTGCTCCTCTTCCAGCCGTTCTGACGAGCATACGAGATTATCGTTGGAGAAGTTCACAGCAGGAACCATGCCACTTTCTACAAGGTAGGCGGAAGGCTGGTTCCTTTGGTCTGATTTTTGCGCGTTGAGCAATGCCTTCTTTTGTCATCATCTTACTTTTTCTTTTGTTATCTCCCCCTCCTTTTCTCGTTTGAACAACCATTCGAAGAGTATAGAGTTCGGTTGAAGGCTGGGAATGGGTTTTAAATGAAGAAAAGGACATCGGAGAAGGCTCAAAGTGGATAACTAGGGGATAACGTGGGGGAATTTATATAAGGCGTATGAGGAATATCCTAACCTCCCTTATCATTTTCCTGACAATCTAACGCAAGATGAGTATGACACCAAGAATCACTAGGTAAGACAAGTAATTTATGTGTGACACTCGAGAAGTAGATCCAAAGAAAGGAAAAAGGAACAAGGCTTGAATCCTCAAGCATGTAGAATGACTTTGTGTCTAGTGGAACAATCAAATGACCTTTTAGACACAAGAATGCGACTTAGACTGACAAAATTTTAGCAATTAAATCGATCGCATGTCGGGGTAAAATTCTAACTGACTTTAGAACAAAGCATCCTAAAGGATTTCATCATACCCCATTATATTATATATAGAAATATATATATATATATATATATATATATATTTTATCATGCAAGATAAGGACAAATAAGCATAGAAAACACATGGATTAGAGTATGTGATAGCACAGAAGATCAGGTAATGCACATATTACGGAAGATTCAACATGCCTAATTTTCCGACAAGGTATTGAAATCGTTTCTCATCCAAGGCCTTGGTGGAAATGTCTGCTACTTGAAATTCCGTGTTCACAAAGTACATCTTTATCGTGCCTTTTTCTACGTGATCTTTGATAAAATGATATCTAATGTCTATGTGTTTTGTGCGTGAATGATGAACAGGATTGCAAGTTATGGCAATTGCACTCTGACTATCACTATATATGGGTATATTATTTAGATTGTACCCATAGTCGCGAAGCTGTGTCCGCATCCACAGCATCTGTGAGCAACAGCTGGCGGCAGCTACGTATTCTGCTTCGGCCGTCGAAGTGGACACACAGTTCTGCTTTTTGGATGACCAGCAAACCAACTTTTCGCCTAAAAATTGAGCGCCACCGGACGGGCTTTTCCTGTCCATTTGGCAACCTGCATAGTCAGCGTCAGTGTAGCCGATAAGTTTAAAATTCGTACCTTTTGGATACCATAGGCCAAGGGTAGAGGTACCCTTAAGGTAGCGTAAAATTCTTTTAACCGCGAGCATATGGGATTCTTTGGGATTGGCTTGAAAACGGGCACACAAGCAGGTGGCAAACATGATATCCGGCCGACTCGAAGTGAGGTAGAGAAGAGATCCAATAATACTACGATACAGTGTGATGTCGACCGATTTACCAGAGGGATCGGCCTCCAACTTGCAGCTTGGTGACATAAGTGCCGAGAGACTTGCTCTGGTCTTGATGAAACTTCTTCAGAATATCCTTGATGTATTTTGTCTGACTGATGAAAATTCCATCATTGAGCTGCCTGACTTGAAGGCCTAAGAAAAATTGCATCTCTCCCATCATCTCGAATTTGCTCTTCATGAGATCTCCAAACTTCTTGCAGAGCCGAGGATTTGTTGATTAGAAGATGATGTCGTCGACGTATACTTGGACGACCATCAGATCTTTGTCATGCCATTTAATGAAGAGGGTAGTGTCTATCGTTCCTCGTATGAATCCAGACTTCACGAGGAACTCACTCAGGACATCGTACCAAGCACGTGGGTCTTGTTTTAGTCCATAGAGAGCTTTGTCCAAGCGATAGACATGATTGAGATGCCGTTGAGAAAGGCGGTTTTAACATCCATCCGATAGACTTTGAAGTCTTTGTGAGCCGCATAAGCCAGTAGGAGGCGGATAGCTTCGATACGAGCAACAGGAGCATAAGTCTCGTCGTAGTCGATGCCTTCCTGTTGATTGTATCCCTTAGCAACTAGCCTTGCTTTGTTCCGGATCACTTCACCATCTTCATTCTTCTTATTCTTGAAAACCCATTTAGTTCCGACCACTATTTTCCCATGTGGATGGGGTACCAAGGTCCACACTTGAAGACATTCGAATTGATTGATTTCCTCTTGCATTGCAATTGTCCAATCCGGGTCTCGAAGTGCGTCTGCTACTTTGGTAGGCTCGTTTTGGCTCATGAAGCAACTGAAAAGACTGTGTTGACGACGTGTCCTCACACCAACCGAAGGATCACCAATTATCTGATCAACCGAGTGGCCTCTCGTCCACTTGCGCTCATGAGGCAAGGCTGAAGTCGATGCATCAGCCATCTGTGGATCTAGATTGCCTATAGTCTCCGATTGATCATTTGTCTGAGGAAGTTCCAATACTGCACTTGGATTGATCGTCTATGATGATACTTCCTCGATGACCACTGTAGGTTCTTCGGTGTTCTGTGGGAATTCTGAATTGGGTGGGGTAGAGGTGTGAGATGAACTTGGTACGTCGGTCTCGTTCGGTAGAGAATCCATTGTTGGTGTCGTCGTGTATGACCGATATACAGGTTCGAAGAGAGAATCCAACACACCAGTGATTACGGGTTCTGAAATGTTGTCTTTAGAAGCCAACGGGTTGAGAACGGGTCCTGAACTAAATTGAGCAGGAACCAACGGGTTAGGCACGGGTCCTGGATTGAATTTACCAAAAGCCATATCTGCCACTTCGTGAAAAGTGACATTAAAGCTTTCCTTAATAGTTCGGTTGGACTTGATGTATACTCGGTACGCTTTTGATGTTGAAGAATACCCGACAAAGATCCATGTGAATTAGTTCCAATGGTCGAGAAGTAGACGCAATTTGCTTGACGTGATGAGATGCTCGCTTCATTTTTCCCTAGGTGACATGCCGAACAGTGATGCTCCTTTTTGTAGTAGTATAGTTGGAAGACCGTGAACCAACTTTTTCGTAGAAAGGCGTTGGAGAGCTTTCATATTCAGATGAGACAGTCGTTGATGCCATAAGTTGTTCCTCTGTAAATCAGTCTGATAAATGAGGCATACAGCTGTCGAGGGCCGCACAGACGTCAGGTTGATCGTGTAAATATTGGATCTCCGAAGTCCTTGTAGGAGTTCTGTGTCCTGACTATCCAAAATTCTGCACCGTCAGCATGGAAGACCACCTGGAAGCCTTTGTCACAGAATTGGCCTATGCAGAACAAGTTATGGCGGAGGCCTTCGACGTATGAGACAGCTTTGATGGTCAGATTCTTCAGAATGATATCACCAAGTCCTAGAATGGGGGCTGAATCGTTGTTCCCAAATCTGACTTTGCCGTTAGGTCGGTCTTTGTAGTTGCTCAGCAGCTCTTGATTATCAGTCATGTGCGTGGAGCAACCAGAGTCGAGATACCACACATGATGGATCTGCAAAAACAATTTAGAGAGCTTTAGGTACTCACTTAAACATGAATCCTCTAAGATTAGAAGATTTAGTTTTGGGTTCAGATATGACTCTTAAATCTATTTTTGGAAAAGTCTTAATAACCCATTGCACTTTTGAAAAAGTGGGTTTGGGTTTTGCCTCTATAGGAGACTTGGCCCTTTTGGCTTTTGTCGTCCTAAGCGGAGATTTAGGAACCCATTTGGGTTGAACCTTACAGGGAAGGTTAATTTAAGCACGTACAAATGCTTTGGAGGGTTTGACTGAGGAAAAGATCTTTTCTTGTGATAGTCTCCTAAGGTGCTTGGGGGATTTAATTTATACGGGATACCTTAGGTGAGTACATTCATGTACGGTGCCATAAGCTTTCTTTATGGCTGGATCTTGTTTCGTATGAGTCTTCCTTGTGGCATTTGTTTCAGAATGATTAATTTTGACGTAGAGCCGATTTCGAAGTTGGTGCTTCTAAAGGTGATCGGCTGAAGTGAATAAGTAGAAGCAACTATCTTAAAAGTGGAAATAGCTCTTTTATATCTACGAGTGTCTTTTATTGTAACAGAAGGAGTAGCATGCTCAGAAACATTTAAATCTAATGACTCCTTCTTTATCTTAGTGCTAGACACTCTCGCCTTTGTTTTTAGTGCTGACGCTACGCTCCCTGTAGAAGTAGGTAAAGTGAAATTAGTCATAGCACTTTTAACAGAATTATTTTTACAGTATTTATCTTTCAAAGGCGATTTTTCATTTTTCACGCTTTTTGTAATAGCCTGAGAGGTAGTTTGGGAGGACGAGGAAGCCTTGAGATTTTCCATCTCCTTAAAGAATTTTTTCTTTTCAGCTTCGAAATTCTCTCGTTCTTTTTCTAACTTTGCCTTTGACTCCTCTATCTGTTTATGATAGGGGGTTTGTAGAAAGAATTTTTATAATTAATGGTTTTAACTTTCTTCGTGGTGTGTTCGAGAGTCAGGAGGTAGAATTTGAACTAAATTGCAGACAGGTGTTAGAGTTTCTTTCCTATTTTTGTCCCTTTCATTTAGTTCTTGTAGTCAAAGGGGATTTCTGGACCATGTGGACCTTGTCTAATGGATGAATCGAAAGTATTTTCATAAGACGATTCAGTAAAATTTCTAAGAGAGGTTATTCCTAAGCCCATGTGCTTAACATCGTATATTTCTTTCTTTTGTAAAACACACGGGTTAGTGAAACCTATGCCTTCTATAGGATTATAGAACTTTATATCCTTGGGCTTATTCAAAAATATCGTCTGTTCGGATTGTCCCCTACGCGTAACTATATCGTCTAATTTCTTTACTTTGGCATATAGTTTCTTGCGTTCCTCACCTAGAAGAGCATAATTATTTTCCGGTTAGTTTAGCGGCTTGACAGACATCGAAATCTTTACTAAGCTCACTAGTCTTAGCATTCGATGTTTCTAATTGAGCTTCTAAGTTAGTGATTTTAGAGGTAGCTTCGGTTATCCTACAATTTAAAATGGCTTTCTCGTTGAGATTTCTAACCAAACAATTGTAGTTATTTGCTAGCATATCTTCTAATTCCTTAATCTTTTCGCTCTGTTGTCCTAGTTGAGGTTGACTAGTAGGCTCTTAGTAAGTTCATCTATTTTTGCACTAGAGCTCCTAAGTTCTTGTTCGAGACTATTTATCTTCTCGTGAGCTTTCTCAAGTTCGTTCGCTACTTCCTTTATACTTTTCTGCTCACGTTTCATGTTAGCATATTGCTTTTGATATAATGCTAACATGGTCAATAATGTGGAAGGAGTGACTACCCCATTTGAAGACGTGGATGCGTTGTCGTCGTCCGTACGAGTGGATGTTTCGGCGTCCAATTCGTTGTCGACACGGGCCATGAGGGCTAAGTTCTCTTCTTCGGAGCTCGACGTGTCATCGAGCCATTGGTCCTATTCGGCCATGAGAGCTACTCCATCTTCTTTCTGTTTTGTCAATTGAAGCTTCCTGGAGTAGTAGTTTGCATCTCTTTTCTTCGGGAGAGTGCACTCTCTGGCGAAGTGACCTGCTTTGCCACAGCTAAAGCATTTGTTAGTCTCTTTGGGATTCTTGACCTCGCAACTCTCCGGAGCACGTTCTTTGTTCTTCGAGCTTGTAGTCCGAAGTCTATTGGCTGAGGTTGAAGACTTCTTCTTGAAGTACTTCTTGCTCATCATTTGTCCAATGAGAGCTAACTGTTTTCCAAGGGCTTTCATGTTCGGCTCGATGTCGGAGTCCGATTCATCTTCCGACTCTGATGATGAAGGTGGCCTAACGACCTTTTCCTTTCTTGATCTCGTGCTCCTCTTCTCCGAGACTAAGGCAACCGTGTCATCGGTTTGTTTGCCTTCTTTGGTAATCTCGCGGATATCCTCCTCATGCTGAGCGAGATTATCGAACACGGCATGGACATCCAACTCCTCTAGATCTTTATTTTGTCGTATTTGAGTGGATATTTTCTTCCATTCCGTGGGCAGAGAAGATAGAAATCTTATGTTTGTCTCCATGTTTGTCTTCCTTATTTCTATCTTCCTCATTTCATTGAGAAGAGTGAGGTATCGTTGGTAGATCTCGTTTAGACTCTCCTCCGGCTTTGCTTTGAATGAGTCGTAAGCAGTGAGAATGTTCGCCTTCTTGGCCTTTATGCCAACTTCCGTCCTTTGCATCATCCTATGCAGCTCATCACACACCCCTTTGGCCGATGTAAGGCTGTCGATTTGTCTGTATATATCGTTGGGGATGCCCTGCATAAGGGTATTCATGGCTACTAGATCAGCCTTAGCTCGAGCTCTTTCCTCCTGAGAGTATTCTCTAGGCTCCTTTAGTCGCCTAGAAGCTGGAATTGCTGGAGTAGCTGTTTCGTCCCCGGGTACATGAACCCAGAACTGTGCCGGTCCCTCTTCAAGGGACTTCAGTAGATTTTCGGCTTGATCCTTTAGAGCGATGAAATTTAGAAAGCGGCTTCTCCACATTGTGTATTCGCCTCTTTGCAAGATTGGCGGACGGTTGTCATTTCCGAGTGAGTATGCATCCATGTTTGTATTGCAGTCGATTGTTGAAGGATCTTCGTTAATAGTTTTGAAGGTTGAAGATGATGTAATGTGCTTAACAAGTGACAAAATTCGTTAGTAGCGTTTGATTCGATAATTAGATCGACAATTATTTTCGATTCAATCTTTAAAGTTTGATCGAAATTAATTCCATCGAGATAGAATGTACTGAGTACTGTTCTCGTGCGAGAAATTTTGTCAGCGTGATATTTTACGAGCGAGATAAATTGCTCGAAGTCATTCGGTCGAGAAAAATTTCTTGATCGTGAATTTATTTCGATCGTAAAGAAACAGTACGTTAGTAAGTTTCTCGACAAGTCAAAATAAATCCGTTGACTAGAAAAATTTCTCACGTGTAAATGATTTTCGCCTGGTCAACCGTTAAAAGGTTTGACTGATAAAGTTTTTCGAGTGAAAGTTTTTACGCATGCAAAGTCAAAATAAGTCTCTCTCGAAAAAGTTTTTCGCTGTATAATGCTCGAGAAATATTTCTAACTAAAATCGTTTCTGCTGATGACGATTCTAGCGCTGACTTCGTATTCTGACCGAGAAAAATTCTCGCTCTAAGTTTATCGATCGAGAAACTAATCCGATCGCAAAACTTAGCGAGAAAAGTTTGAGCAATCAAGAAAAATTCACAGAATACGATTAACACAAATTCGAGCAAAAACAAAGAATCAGATAGTGAAGTTTGAGGTAATTGCTCGCAATCAAGTACTAATCACGCACGAACAAGCAATTAAACACGTTATGAAGCAAAATATATCGAATTTGATCAAAATCAGAACGTGTTCTTCATGTTCTTCGCAAACAGTAACACGCAGAAGCAATTCAATCCTAAAACTGATCGCAATGATGATCTAACACTTAAACAAGCACAGAAACACCAAATTCAAGTCAATTAAGCACAGAATTAAGCAATTGGATCGAAAAGGTTTTCGCGCCAAACCTGTTCTTCGAGGAACAGTATCTAGAAAATGATTTTCGATCTAATTCTAACAATTTTCGATTCAAAACAGACCGAATCTGCTCTGATACCAATTGTTAGGTCCTACGATTAACAACTCTACGATCCTAGGCTAGAATTCATAGTAATTGGATCGTTTAGATAAGCAATTGAATTCGATCGAAAAACTCAAATGAAGAACAAGAGAGAGAATTTGAGTAGAGTGAGAAAGTTACTGTTGTTTCTCTTTCTAGAAATCGAATTGCAAGCCCTTCGGATCAATTCTAAAAACTTTCTCTATTCAGCTCAATTGATTTACATGTATTTATACCAAACAAATTTGGTATAAATATCAAACTAGTCCTAATCTAAGGACTACTATACAAAACGCCCCAAATTACAAGGACAACTAATGAAATCAAACACAATTACAAATGGTATTCTACACCTTTCTACTTTATGGTTTTCGATAGTTTGTAAATGAAATATGTTAAATCCTTTCTAATTCTTTATCTATGTTTTGCGTATGATATTAGATAAATGACATCGACATTTAGTCGATCCTTATCTTATGTAACATGCATTATTTATTATTACTTTAATTTCTTTCTTCATAACTAAGAAATCGATACCTATCCCAATCATTAATATTTTCTTTCGGCACTACTATCTCGACATTTTTCCCAACATTATTTGATTTCCAGAATTAAAGATTTCGGCTTCTAAGATTTCGAGCTTAGAAATTTCGAAACCTAAAGATCTCGAGATTGACATGTATCGAAATTCTTTCTTAGCTAAGTTATCGAGATTGTTGGTTTTGAAAATCCTCTACTCGACATTTCCCAAAATTTCGACATTTATGCTACAAATTTAGAATTCGACTTCCTCTTGAAAATTATAAATCTCGAGATTTCAAGATTTCGATATCCAAAGATCTCGATATCTATTGTTTCAAAATTGTTCTCTTTATCTCATATGAAACCCTAATGTTTCATAAACTCCTCTTGTCTAATTTCAGTTCCTACCCATGTAAATGTAAATGTTAATTACTTTCCTAAGTTAGAATCCTTCATAGCACGTAATTAATTCATCATTTAAAATTTTCTAAATCCTACGTTCATCACTTAAGTCATAATTCGTAATACACACATATGAATTATAATCACACAACATGAAATCATATAGACACATAAGTCACTTAAAGGTAGGAGAATATGAAGGCATCGTATCATCAAAAATTCTAATTAATCTAATAAAGTTATTAATTACTACTTTCATCGCTAATTAAATCGTAAATCCCACAATTATATTTTACGGATATTACATTGACTCTATTGATTGAGGATTTGAAAACACTATGGTCCGAAGGCGTCGAGGTGTACGATGCAAATGCAAAATTAAGATTTACGCTTCGGGCTATGATATTTTGTACCATCAATGATTTTTCGGCTTCGGCAATCTGTCTGGCTATTGTGTGAAGGGCAAGAAAGCATGTCCGGGTTTGTGGGGATAGTACAAATAGCCAATGGTTGAACAACTGCAGGATACACATTTACATGGGCCATCGGAAATTCCTGTCGTGTACCCACAAATATCGAACGAAGAAAAAGCTGCTACCGTTGTTTAACGGAGAGAGCGAGCTTTCAAGGGCTACATTACCATTGAAAGGCACAGACGTGAGTGATATCGTCTCAAACATTAATGTTCAGTTGGGTAAGAAGTGCAAATCATCAAAAGACGGTAGTGTCCGGAAAAAGCGGTCAATATTTTGGATTGGAAAAACCTCGATGTGAGACATGGCATCGATGTGAAGCATGTGGAGAAAAATGTTTGCGATAGTATCGTGAGAACTCTTTTGAATATGCCAGATAAGACGAAAGACGGACTTAAAGCCAGACGAGATATGGTTGAACTTCGAATGAGGCTTGAACTATCACCGATAGAACAAGGAAAGAGGACTTTTCTTCCATCGGCTTGCTTTACGCTGAGCAAGGATGAGAAGTTAAGTTTCTTCGAATGTCTTAAAGGTATTAAAGTTCCCACTGGATATGCTAGCAACATACGGAGATATGCCTCTTTGAAGGATCTGAAGTTAGTCGGATACAAGTCTCATGACTGTCATGTACTGATGCAACATTTGTTGCCAATCGCAATTCATGGTATAATGCCGAAGCACTTTTGTCAATGCATATCAAAATTGTGTTCCTTTTTCAGTGCTATATGCAACAAAGTTCTGATCGCGAGGGCTAGATGAGTTGCAGGCTGATGTGGTAGTGACATTGTGTTAGTTCGAAATGTTCTTTCCGCCGTCAAGACATGTGGACCAGTGAACATGAAATATATGTATCCTTTTGAATGGTATATCAAGATTCTCAAAGGATATGTTCGAAATCGGTATCGACCTGAAGGTAGCATGGTTGAAGGGTACACAATAGAGAAGTGCATTGAGTTTTGCACTTCCTACTTGTCAAATGTTAAATCGATAGGATTGCCAACTTTTCACCACGATGGACGAGTAGGAGGAAAGCCATTGTCGAAACCGCAGTTCATTACGGTTTCAAGAGATTTATGGGAGTCAGCACAGTTTTTCGTCTTACGACATATTCCTGGTGTGCATCCTTTCATGGAGGAACACATGGCTACATTACGACGAGAATATCGTAATAGAACCGAAATCTGGTACATAAAGGAGCATAATTGATCTTTTCTAGGTTGGTTCAGAACGAGGACGATCTCCGCAGAATATGGTTCAGATTGCAGTCAAATGATTAAGTGGCTTGCTTGGGGACCTGAGTGGAGCGTCGCAACATACGAAGGGTACGACATTAATGGGTATTACACGAAGAAGCGAGACGATAAAAGCGCGTCGCAGAACAGTGGGTCAAACTAGTTGCATTGTCAAGAGAAGTTTCTCGTGGGAAAGATGCCCAAGTGTCGAGTAATGCAAGTTCGTACTATGAGTTTATCGAAGAAATCTGGGAACTCGTCCACAAAAACAATGTAAAATTTGTTTTACTTCGATGTAAATGGGTTGATAATAGACGAGGCGTTCGAACAAGTATTCTACGTACAAGTCCGGCCAATACTGGATGGCATATTGTCCTTCAAAGGATGAAGAGTATTGTTGGTATCGTTGATGCGGACGATGAAAGGGAAGACGAGAGCGATGAAACATTTCCATTTCCTACCGGTGTGGAACACGTCGCTATCTCTGATGATGATGCAAATTTTCATAGATATATTGTTGCGGATCATAACGAAGGAAGGTATTGTTGATAAACGTATGTGAAATGTTTTTCATCGTGTCATTTTCTCTACAAATTTGGTGTAGTTTTTGTTGAAATTAACTAAATCATTTTTTTTGTGATTGTTGTTTTTTCAGGGTACATATTCTTTACGACGAGATGTCTTTAGAGCATCCTACATCTTCCTCGACTGGTAACGAGTTGAGCGAGTCGGTTAAGCGTATGAGTGGTCTATATAACAGCAAGGGCTTAAGAAGACGATTAAATCCGGACTCCGAGGAGTGCATCCTCTAGTTCGATGAGAAGGGTAATGTCATTGGCCTAGACCAAGATGCGAGGGCGAAGTTTAGCAACTACGTCGGTCGGGGCTCAAGGAGGTGCTTTGGCAAGATGTTTAGGTGATTTAATTGGTATAATTAATGTACTAGAATAATTGTGATTCGGTATATAATTAATTCTATATTTAATATTCGACAGACTACGTGGAAGTTGCCAGACGATCCGGCTATCAAGGCGAAGGTCCTTGAGAAAGTCGGATCATTACGAAAAAATTGGAAGCACAAGTATAGTGCGAAGGAAAAGAAGAAGGCCCGAGTGTGGCGAGCGAATACCTACACATCTCCCAATAAGGATTGGTCGCGTGGAGGAACAAGAGGGAGACCTCTGAATTTCAGGTAAAAATAATGATTTTATTCTGTTTTTACTAATATCGATCTAATTTGTGTTTATTTGTATTGCATGAAATTAGTGAGAAGGCTAGACAAAATCAATCTCACAACATGTATCTCACCATCTCGGCACGTGGGGGTATAGAGGCAACATGGCCAATTGGAAAATTGAGGACCCGATTTCGAATCTCCCTAATTTCCCACGAACTTGATAGTGCACAACCCGATCGACAAGTATAACTTTTTTGTCGATGGGTCCAATACGGTTGTGCCAACCGTTCGCTTGGGAAGTGGGAGCCCGTGACAATGATACAAGATGAGTCAGGGGATTTTCTGTATTTGGATGCTGACTCGTAATCAAACGATCACACGCTTGGATTGTCCTTGATCGATCGATCGATTGTTGTAGTCTGCGTGAACCTTAGACCGAAAGGGTTAACTTAGGGTTGGTCTTGAGGTCTTGACTTGTCACTAGTTTGCTAGGCCCGCCTTGCCGGTGGCATAGGTCAGCGGCGAAATGCGTTCTTGACTTTTTGGCGCGATTGCCGGTTGAACCGCAGAGCGGGATTTACGGTCTCGATTAAATTCGAGGTTGACGTCCTATGGCAAGTTTAATATGCGGGAATTTATGCAAGTCTCTGGCCAGAGAATAGAACTAACTCGCAACAGTTGTAGAGGGCAATTTATGTATTTTCACCGACATAAATGACATAGGGTCGAGTTCTGTAAGTTTGACAATGCGTGACTTTCGCTCGACCGGGAAAAACGTAAAGGGTTTATACGTATGACGAAAATCTACAGTCGGTGTGTATTATGATTAGATCAAATTCGTACTCAACTTGGAATCTTTTCGGTACCACGGGGCTGGCTAGGTGAATATCGAACCCCTAGATACCTCCTAGGCCGGTTGAGACGAACCAAGAGAGTCGGGCTTAAAAGGGCAACCGACACAACGTCATCATCAGAGAGAGAGACAAGGCTAGGTCCTACATGGAGACATTAGGCTTGGGGCTTGGCCAAAACCCTGATTTGCCAAAAATACTAAGATTGTCTAGTGATGGGTCAAATGGTCTTTTCACCTCACGATATATTTTTGAAAAATATATTTGATATTGAATATTGTATATGATTTAAAATAGATATAGATCTTTATTATTGTCTTAGAGAAATAATATCATTTAATTTGAATTAAATAATATGTATATCGGATATATATATATATATATATATATATAAGTTTCGATTTTTATTAGAGTAAAATTTCGAAAATATTAAATATTTATTGGATATTATTTATTTAAAACACTAAATATGGTATTTTAATTAATTAAGATATTGGATATTTAATTAATTAAATTTAAAGTTTGAATTTTGTATTCGTTACTTGGTAAAACGAAAACTTGGCTTGTTGCATTTGAAGCATTTCTGCACATTGTTCCCGAATAATGATATTTCCATGTTTCTTGGCTGGAACTTGGAGTTTCCTTTGAATTTTCTTCTCAGCCGAGATTTTTCAAATTTTCTGGTCAGCATTGCGATCTGCTCCAGTATGTCTTCCTCAGTTTCGTCTTCGCCCTCAGAGTCATTTTCTTGTTCAGTGTTGAAGGCAATGTTTGGTTGATTTCTGACTTGGGGTTTTTCTTTGATGGAGATCTGAGTCATCTCGTACGTGGTTAGAGATCCGATCAGTTCCGAGACAGAGATTCCGTCTAAGTTCTTTGCTTCGTAGATGGCAGTTACTTTGGGATTCCATTCTATTGGAAGAGATATCAGGATTTTCGCACCGTCTCACCGTCTGGTATTTTCTTTCCCAACCAGAACATTTGATTGACGATGTTCATGAATTCTGCATACATGTGGCTTATAGTCTCGTTACCTCCATTTTTAACAGTTCGTATTAGTGAGTCAAGAGAGCTATTCTTTCTTGTACAACTCGAGTGGTTCCCTCATGTGTGACTTGAAGCATGTCCTACATATATTTAGCAGATTTACATGAGCTCCACGATTGTATTCTTCTCTTGTAAGCGCGCAGGCAATCATGTTATTTGCTTTGGCATTCAGGGAGATTCCTCACTTGTCTGTTGCATCGTATTCGACACCTTTCTTTGGAGTTCCATCCGTCTTTTTAGGATTGTATAGTCCAGTAGTGATGATATCCCACAGATCATAGTCAGCACCAAGCAGGAATTCCTTCATACTGTTTTCCGTATGGCGTAGTTAGTTCCATCGAAGAGTGGTGGCCTGAAATGGGATTGTCCCTCTGCAAAAACATCAAAACTCGAAGAAGCCATTAGATCTTTAACTCAGGCTTGTTAGGCCCATTAATGAGTAACCCGCTCTGATACCAAATGAAGATACAAACGTTCCTAAGAGGGGGTGAATTAGGCTCATGAATCTCTTAATAATGTCTCTGCTCAAAACTCTCATAGTCGTATGTTCGCAAATTCTAAGTGTCACAAAATTATGAACTGTTGCTCATATATAAACCTTTTCATTCAACACTTTACATGAAAAATCAGATCAAGATATTAATCACCAAATCAAGCATATAGTCTATGTAATTTTCGATAATCAACATGCCATATAAATCATGCTTATCATAAATCATCACAACGGTCATAAGCTCCAAATAGCATGATTATAATCCACATAAAAGCTCAATTTCGTATACACGGCATATTTAATTAATTCGAGTGATAATTTCCATAACAGCATTTTCATAGCGATTCGTAAAATCCAAGGGGCCTTAGAAGTCGTCACTCTTGGGATAGTAATCGAGGGACGTGATAGTGTTCATCATGTCCCAATGTCCGAATCGATCGTCGTGTCATGGTCGATCTCATAGCTCACGAAAGGGAGGGACAATATCTTCTTGTACGAACCTCGGAGCTTATGACGTTAGGAGATGCACTAAGCAGCTTCGTATAGTGGCCCCATGATTTGACATTATTCAAATGTGGTATGTAAATAAATAAATATATATATTTAAATATATTGATCAATAATTTGAATAAATTAATTTGTATTTTCCTATGTAGGCACGTCCTACGCTGACAAAAGGGAATTCTTCATTTGAGTCCAGGAACGTTCAATGCAATGATGACAATATCGCACACCTAGATTGTTGGGGTGGGCCCGATCGATGCCGGCCCTCGAACAGCGCAACGTGGTGATAGCGGAAGCACGTTTCGAACCGAGTGACGTAGGGTGACAAATTTTTGATTTTCAATATCTAAATTCGACCTACGCCCTTCGGCTTCTCCCGAGGGCCCAAGATACTGCCCTAAGCCTCAGGAGACCACGTTTAATTCGAATTTCCTAAATTCGACTTTAACACAAATTTATTCGAATTGATAATTTAATTCCAAACTAGTTCGAACAAAGCGGCAGCCGACAACGTTCCAACTATTTGGTGACCGAAACGATTTCCGATCAATACCAAATTTTCCAATTTGATTCTACACTTCCCGGAGATCGTAACGAGGGGTCTTTCAAATCATTCCGATATCGTTTGGTATTTTTCGTAAAATCAAATCAGTAGGGTTCGAAACATACCGTCGATGAACTTGATTTCACCTCGGATGGACGTCGCTGCGCCTCGTCTGGTTTCCGGGGCCTCCGAGCTAGATTGTCACGCCGGTATGACCTTGATCGAACCTCCGAGACTGCTTCCGATGGCTAGCGCAATTCGGTTCGGGCGTCGGGACTCGTCAAACGATCCCGTAGCGTGACGTGGCTTGAGAAGTTCTAACTTCAACTCACTTTGTTTCTTTTCTCTCTAGTTTATTTATTAAACCATGTACCAAGTACATAAGCCCCTCATTTCTTCGCTTCTCACGATGGCTTTTCTATTCTTTTATGCATGTGTCTTTTTAGTTTTCAACACCTAAGCTCATGAGGTGTCACATTGTGCTTGTAGTATAATTCCACTAACATTGTTTATTATTTTTCTACACCACATGTCATGCTCATAAAAGTGTGACTCACATGCCACCTCAACTTATGTGGCAAGCTATAAATTATACACATGTCCAAGACCAAGTCAACATGCAAATATTCAATTTTGGCCCTTTAGGTTTCAAATTCTCAATTTACTCCCTCAATTTTAAGAAATAAAATAATTAAATCCAATCTAATTATTTTAATTACAATTGAGCCTCACTTAGTTAATTAATTAAGCACTTAAGACAATCTTAAGTCCTAACCATTTCCGTGACCCTCATCAGAATTTAACTAAATCGTTGACACCTCGTATCAACTCTGCCACTACCTCAACGAATCCCATTCATTATGTTCCAGAGAAAAGCCCGCTGTTTCGTTCGAGTTCATTACCATTTTTAAGCGCGACTCTCTAGGTCCGTCTCAACTGGCACGGGAGGAATCCGCGAGTCTCGGTATTCGCCTAGCCAATCCCGCGGTACCGGACAGATCCCAGTTGAGAACGAATTTTGATCTAATCAAAATTCGGGCGAACCGACTATAGTGTATACATTTAAATACCTCTTACGCCTTTCACTCGCGTCCCGATTAGGTGAGAGCCATCTAAATGTCAAACTCACTGACCTAACTCTATGTTATAATCGAGACCCAACCGATTATTTAAACTCTGCTCCGTATCTAATACGAGCGAGCTTTCTAAGCTTCGGCCGAAGGCTTTATAATCGTCTTTCTCCGATTACCTCATAGGACGTTAACCTATACGAATATAGGCAGTGAATCCCGATAGCAGTCAAAGCCCGACAATCACCTCTGCAAAGTCGGTTGCTTCGCTGCTGGCCCGTGTCCCATTTCCGTAACGACCCTCACTATCTAATACTAATTATGGCGGATATTCGCAACGTAAGTCGCAGAAGACCCGTCTAATAAAAACTTTTCTAAAAAATATAATATTTTACATCAACGCACACATCTTGCAAAGTTATATTTTATAATATACACACCACTCGCACACGTCTTATCGTACAAAAGTCGTAGCTCATTATTTATATTTTCAAAGACCACGATACGATACCAACATAACTCTAAAGTCGCTCCACAGGTCGCATTCATGTATAGCCTCGCCCTCAAAAGTCCGTGGAGCACCGCCGTCAGCCCGCCTAGTCGCGACGCACATCAGCGTCGGGCTCGGTACCTACAACACGTAAACTGAGCTCCTTGCCCAATAGGTGAAACATGCATGTATGCAACGTGCGCTCGATCCCAACCCATACATCTCACGACATGCACACTCGACCCTCATCTCAACCCATCACATCTCACGACATGCACGCTCGACCCTCATCTCAACCCACCACATCTCACGACTCCCCGCAACTCAACACCATACACCCTCGGGTATCCCATTCAGGTCACTTTAGAATGGGAAGGCTTCTCAGGTCTCTTTAGAGTCGCCCATTTAGAGTGGTACGTACTTGAACCTTACCCTCTATACCTATCGCTCGCTCGGCCCACTTAGCTCTCTTTAGAGTGGTACGTACTAGAGCACGGGCAGCCCACTCAGGTCTCTTTAGAGCGGCATACACCCAACCACTAACGTCCCAACACTCGGGCGGCCAACTCAGGTCACTTTAGAGTGCACGCACCCAAGCACCATCCTATCGCTCGGTCAGCCCACTGAGGTCACTTTAGAGTTTGAGCTTTACAGTTTGAGAACTAATATATATACTAATATAATATTATTTGATGCTCATAGTTCCAAAATACTAGGAGGTTACCAGTTGCTAATCTGAGGACGACAGGTAGGTGAAATACACCTACGGCACGTAAACGGTTATGTGTATTATTACGTGGTATTTATGTGCTTACATGATTTTGTGTGAATTTTATAAGTTGAACTATCACTTAGTAGACATATCATACAAAGCTCAAAACTCATTACTTAATACTCACGATCATAAGTTGAACTTTTAAGACTAAGTTTTATTAAACATAGCAAACTTCGAACTCCCCCATGATTATCATGTAACCGAACTTACGGGTTTTGCAAACATGATTTCGTCACCTAACTATGAAAGAAGTGAAACTATATAATAATCCCAGAAATATCATATACATCAAACTCGTTAGTTCATGAATTCGAAAACCCTAGAATTTCTAATACCTTTTGAAACATGAAAATTCAGCTTCACACGGTTTAATTCCCAATCACGTAGATGAGAGCTTTATTAATCATATAAAGCACTTGAAACATATATTCGTATGGTTAGCATAAGATCGTGTACTGTACTGATATGTTTATATCGAAAGAAAACTAAATAGATTAAGCTTGAAAAATATTATATTCAAATGAACCTTACCTATCGAAAATTTTCTCTGCTCTATTTTTCCTTCTCCTCATCTTAGCTCCTTAGTTCCATCAAGTTCATGAAATGAATTAATTCCTTCTTTTCGTTTGAGTGGGTGTTATCATTCTCTCTCTTCGTTTTTTTTTCTTTTTCATTTTGTGTTGTGTTTCTTTACTTAATGATTGCTAGATATTTATTGAAGTTGTGTTTCTTTCTACTTAATGATTGCTAGATATTTATTAGTGGTTTTTGATAAATATTAAACTATAAAAGGTTTCCATGATAGAATTATATGATAACGTTAATTCCCTCACTCCTAGGTCACTTAATTTTTTATTTCTATTATTTGAGCCTAATTTAAATGTAGCCCCACGTATCATGCTCCTTTAATCAAAATTTTGGTATTAATAATATCCACTTTAACTAATTCAACTATGGCCCAATTTCAGTTTATACAATTCTTATTACCAATGTTTATTTCTAATAACTTGGCCTAAGTTAGAAATTAAATATATCCTTACATTCTATGCTCACTAATACTATTATTTTTACTTAATTCCTTGATTAAATTCCGGAATATCGATGAGACTATTTTATTAGTTAGTTTCATCCAAATATTTATTAGGAATTTTATTCCTAATATTTTCTTCACTAATTATATTGAAATTTCCTACCGTAGTCCCATTTTAATTTTACGGGTATTACATTCTCCCCTCCTTAAAAAAAATTTCGCCCCCGAAACTCGCCGACTGATGAACTTCGGGGTAACGATTTTCCTTATTTACTGATATGTCTGTATCCTATTAAGGTAGAATTTATCATTACCTTCACCATGGGATTTAAGCGACACATTTAACTGTGTGCCTCATATTCAGTTTCTGAGGATCAAAAATTTCTCTACATTCTCAAGACATAACTATTCCTATTTTCACCACGCTTCCGCTGCGCAAATATGATACTAAGCATTTTTTTTAAACTGTGGTACATGTTGTACTTAATAGAGCAAGAATCATTTTTATTTTCACTTATTCGACCCGAATAAATAGGTGACTTTAGAATCAACTAATTAGGAGTGGGTATGCTTATAAGCGGTGCAACATACCTGTTATCATCAGTGGGTTCGATTCTTCTTCCTTGCTTGTTAGAGTATATACCTGGGCTGGTGCCAGCGGAGGTCGTACTGGCGCTTGAATTGGGTTTCTGGGACGATATTCTTGACAGTCTTTGACAACATGCCCAAGCTTTCCACACTTGAAACATGGCGGGTTGTAATTGGGTCCAGCTCCGAAGCAACGCCGATATGGTATCGGCCGCATTGTGGACATTGCGGATTTATATTTGGGGGTCGAAACGAAAAATGAGTTGCCCCTGGGTTTGGTTTGGCCGCCAGTTTTGCTGTCCCTGACGATTATTCTGATTGCTACTAGGGTCTACCTCATAATACTGTCGTTTTCGATTATTTTCGTTGTTGATGGTTATCCATCTTTTTCTTTGCCTCCTGAGCTGCCAAGATTTGGAATTATGCCTGCTCTGCAATCATTGCTTGTTCCGCCACTTGAGTAAACGTTACTCCTCGTGTTCCAGCCATGCTAACGTCTCTATAGATCTCAGGTTTGAGACCTATCTGGAATCGTTCTATCTTTAAAGCATCGTTCGCCACCATATGCGGGGCAAAGCGGGATAGTTCCTCGAACTTGCGGATATATTCCGCGATGGATTTTTCGCCTTGTTTGAGGTTGATAAATTCGTTCATCTTGCGGGTTCGATCGTAAGTCGTGAAATACTTGTTGCAGAATAGTTCTTTAAATCTTTCCCACGTCATAGTCATCGAGTCCTCCAAGATTTTGACGGTGTCCCCACCAAAACCTTGCATTCCCACGCAACATAGAGACAGCGCATAATACTTTCTCGTTTCCGGGGATTCTGCTGTAGAGGAACATGTCCTCAACAGTTCGTAGCCAATCCTCAGACACTGTAGGATCGATAGCATCCTCGAAAATAGGAGGATTCAATTTCTGAAACCGTTCCCCTATGATCTCTATACGTTCAGGCTGAGGAGACGGTTGGTTTGTGGAGGAAACATGGTGCTGAATAAGATTATTAATCTGATCCGATTGTCGCTGGATCCTTTCAGTAAGTCTCATAATCGTCGAGTCGTGTTCATGCACCGGCGACTCAGGTTCGTCCCGTCGACTCGAACTGCCTACGTGCTCTCTACGTGTTCTCCTCATTTTATCACTATCATATACAAATAACCACATAAGCAAACATATTATTTAAGCAAATAATCACATCGTACCGTAAAACATATAGGCAAGGCTGGTCCTCCAGACTTTTGAGCGGCCGTACATGGACAGTCTACAGAATCTATAACCTAAGCTCCGATACCACCTGTAACGACCTGTCCCATACCGGGTGTCACTATAGCATCGGTCCCTACCGGGACGAGTGGGGTTGGGCCCACCACACTCCGATTGATAGTCTGGCCCCACTGTACCACCGTTTAACCTTTTAGCGTGCTTCGTGCACTCGCTCACACGCACCCTGAGAAACTTCCTAGGGGGTCACCTATCCCTAGATTGCCCCAAGTCAAGCACGCTTAACTTCGGAGTTTCTATAGATGGACTCCCGAAAAGGTAGGTCGACCTTGGTGATATGAGTAGTACTATCAATTCCCTTATACGATTCTTAGCCTGACACGCCCATATATTGTCAGTCTCAGGATCCCCTCTCATTCGGATGTCGGATCGGTTCGTTCACGTACCCCTTCGCCTAGAAGCCTGCCAGGAGCCGCTCCTTGTCCGTGCACCTCTCTGGCACCGGCGATACTGCCCTCATCGGCCCCGGGCGTCATCACTTTCGAACACTTGCAGGCCTAGCCAACTAGCGACAAACCTAAATTGCGAAAGCAAATCCGTCAGTGACCCTATCAGTCTGAGGCTGCTATAGTCATTCGTTAAATCATTGACAACATCCTAGTTATGTGATTGAGACGAATACGAGCCGAATGTCCGAATACGCGATCTATCCGATCACCAATATCTCCATCACGACCCACAACCTCTCAGGTAATCAGTGACACTACCGATACTATGTGGTCGTTAATGAATAAGTCATATCAGGATATCTAGTCACCCTCCTAGAATCCTTAGACTTACGGACTTTTATTTAATGATGAGATTAAGGACCGTCCGCTGTCTCCTCCCTCGTCCCACGAGAATCAGACGTCCAACTCAAACATTTGGGTGTTATTTATTTATCGCACCGCCAGATGCCAAGCAGACTTTAAATTCGATAAATAAAAAATAATGCCATTATTATAATGAAAATAATATTACTACTTTATTCCGACAGTATATACAATAAAACTGTCTATCGACCTATACATCATTGTGCGCCCTATACTATTCCTAGTCCTCGTATGCCATTCCGAGGGCACACTCCCTAACAGCCTCCCACTTGCACTCGAATGCCATGTGCTGCACGTAATGCAGTCAAAATGGTATCGTAGCCCCATCTTGTCCAGAGTGTTCCATAACTGCCTGGGACAAGGGCTTCGTGAGCAGGTCCGCCACGTTTTCTGCGGTGGTGATTTTCTGCACGGCGACCATCCCGTTTTCAACGAACTCACGTAGTACGTGATATTTTCTCTCAATAAGTTTGGACTGGCTATGAGATCGCGGTTCCTTGACTTGCGCGACTGCACCGCTATTATCGCACCAAAGTGTAAGCAGTCTGTCCGCAACTGGTACCACAGACAGGCATTAAGTCTTTAGTCCGTCTAAGGTACTTAAAGATATTCTTAACGGCAGCCCAGTGTCCTTCCCCTGGGTTTGCCTGAAACAGACTAACCACGCTCACAGCGTAGGCAATGTCCGGCCATCGCGTATATCAGACTACCCACTACAGACGCATAGGGTATCCCACTCATCCGTCGTCGGTCTTCATCACTTTGAGGTGACATTGATTTCGACAAATGGACCCCATGTCGCATAGGTAAGAACCCTCTATAGAGTCATCCATTCTGAATTTCTTCAGGATTTTCTCTAAGTAAAGGGCCTGAGATAAGCCGACCGTTCTGTTCGCTCGATCCCTGAACAAGTGAATACTGAGTATATACGTGGCTTCTCCCAGGTCTTTCATGGAGAATTCGGTCGAATGCCACGCTTTCACCGATGAGAGCATCCCAATGTCGTTTCCTATCAAAAGGTTATCATCCACGTACAATACAAGGAATGACACCATACTCCCACTGCTCTTTCTGTAGACACATGGCTCGTCTACATTTTTCTCGAATTCGAAGTTCCGAACTGCTTCAGCGAAACGTAGGTTCCAGCTACGAGAGGCCTGTTTCAGTCCGTAAATGGACCGATTCAGTTTGCACACTTTGTGAGCATCTGCATGCGACTCAAAACCTTTTGACTGCTCCATATAAATCTCCTCCTTGAGGAATCCATTAAGGAACGCCGTTTTGACGTCCATCTGCCAAATCTCATAATCATAGTGTGCAGCTATTGCGAGCATTATGCGGATAGACTAGATCATGGCTACAGGCGAAAAAGTCTCCTCATAGTCGACTCCCTCTTTTTTGGTTATAGCCTTTGGCAGCCAACATGGCTTGTACGCCTCAACTTGTCCGTCAGCTCCAATCTTTCTCTTGTATATCCATTTACAACTGATTGGTTTAAAACCGCTTGGTAGGTCTACATGAGTCCAGACTTTGTTGGAGTACATTGAGTCCATCTCAGCCAGCATAGCTTCAACACATCTCTTTGAGTCAACATCGGATATAGATTGATCGAAAGTAGCGGGATCTTCTCTTAGAAGTCCCCTAGTCGCAACATAATTTTGTTCGACGTGCCACATGCCATACAGCTGGGGTTGGTGTGGCACACTTTTTGATCGTCGCAAGACTGGTTCGCTCGGACCATCCGATTTCAAATTCTGTGAGGGCGTTTCGGTCGACTGCTCCTCGAGAGTGACCTTTCGGCCAACGCCACAATCTCGAATGAACTCTTCCTCGAGAAAGTGTGCATGCTGGCCCACAACGATCCTCTGATCATCGTGAAGATCGACACCAGCCCCCGAACAGTGCAACGTGGCGATAGCGTCATCGCGCTTCGAACCGAGCGACGTAGGGTGATGAATTTTCAAATTTCAATATCTAAATTCGCTTACGCCCTTCGGCTTCTCCCGAGGGCCCAAGATACTGCCCTAAGCCTCAGGAGGCCACGTCTAATTCGAATTTCCTAAATTCGACTTTAACACAAAATTATTCGAATTGATAATTTAATTCCAGACTAGTTCGAACAAAGCGGCAGCCGACAATGTTTTGACCATTTGGCGACCGAAACGATTTCCGATCAATACCAAATTTTCCAGATTGATTCTACACTTCCCGAAAATCGTAACGAGGGGTCTTTCGAATCATCCCGATATCGTTTGGTATTTTTCGTAAAATCAAATTAGTAGGGTTCGAAACATACCGTCGGTGAACGTGGTTTCATCTCGGATGGACGTCGCTGCGCCTCGTCTGGTTTCCGAGGCCTCCGGGCTAGATTGTCACGCCGGTATGACATTGATCGAACCTCCGAGACTGCTCCCGATGGCTAGCGCAGTTTGGTTTGGGCGTCGGGACTCGTCAAACGATCCCGTAGCTTGACGTGGCTTGAGAAGTTCTAACTTCAACTCACTTTGTTTCTTTTCTCTCTAGTTTATTTGTAAACCAAGTACCAAGTACATAAGCCCCTCATTTCATCACTTCTCACGTTGGCCTTTCTATTCTTTTATGCATGTGTCTTTTTAGTTTTCAACACGTAAGCTCATGAAGTGTCACATTGTGCTTGTAGTATAATTCCACTAACATTGTTTATTCTACACCACATGTCATGCTCATAAAAGTGTGATTCACATGCCACCTCAACTTATGTGGCAAGCTATAAATTATACACATGTCCAAGACCAAGTCAACATGCAAATATTCCATTTTGGCCCTTTAGGTTTCAAAATTCTCAATTTAGTCCCTCAATTTTAAGAAATAAAATAATTAAATCCAATCTAACTATTTTAATTACAATTGAGCCTCACTTAGTTAATTAATTAAGCACTTAAGACAATCTTAAGTCCTAATCATTTCCGTGACCCTCATCATAATTTAACTAAATCGTCGACACCTCATATCAACTATGCCACTACCTCAACGAATTCCATTCATTAGGTTCCAGAGAAAAGCCCACCGTTTCGTTCGAGTTCATTACCATTTTTAAGCGCGACTCTCTAGGTCCGTCTCAACTGGCATGGGAGGAATCCGCGAGTCCCGGTATTCGCCTAGCCAATCCTGCGGTACCGGACAGATCCCTGTTGAGAACGAATTTTAATCTAATCGAAATTCGGGCGAACCTACTATAGTGTATACGTTTAAATACCTCTTACGCCTTTCACTCGCGTCCCGATTAGGTGAGAGCCATGTAAATGTCAAACTCACTGACCTAACTCTATGTTATAATCGAGAGCCAACCGGTTTTTTAAACTCCGCTCCGTATCTAATACGAGCGAGCTTTCCAAGCTTCGGCCGAAGGCTTTATAATCATCGTTCTCCGATTACCTCATAGGACGTTAACCTATACGAATATAGGGAATGCATCCTGATAGCAGTCAAAGCCCGGCAATCACCTCCGCAAAGTTGGTTGCGTTTCGCTGCTGGCCCGTGTCCCATTGAGGCCTAGCCAACTACAGATAAACCTAAATTACGAAAGCAAATCCGTCAGTGACCCTATCGGTCTGAGGCTGCTATAGCATTCGTTCAATCATTGACAACATCCTAGTCATGTGATTGAGACGAATACGAGCCGAATGTCCGAATACGCGATCTCTCTGATCACCAATATCTCCATCACAACCCACAACCTCTCAGGTAATCGGTGACACTACCGATACTATGTGGTCGTCAATGAATAAGTCATATATGGATATATAGACACCCTCCTAGAATCCTTAGACTTACGGACTTTTATTTAATGCTGAAATTAAGGACCGTCCGATGTCTCCTCCCTCATCCCCGCGAGAATCAGACGTCCAACTCAAACATTTGGGTGTTATTTATTTATCGCACCGCCAGATGCCAAGCAGACTTTATATTCGATAAATGAATAATAATTCCATTATTATAATGAAAATAATATTCACTACTTTATTTTGACAGTATATACAATAAAACTGTCTATCGACATATACATCATTGTGCGCCCTATACTATTCCTAGTCCTCGTATGGCATTCCGATGGCACACTCCCTAACATAGACGAGAGAGAGTGGTTGCGGGTCTAGGCAAGTGTTGTCGGTATCTAGTTGATGTCATCTCCTCTCGGATTGAGCGCTCTTTTGTATTCTCTATGACCGATGTTTACAACAATCCGGGAGGAGAGTCATTAGATGCCGGCATCGACGTCCCGGATATTAGTCATTTATTTAAGGGCGAGAGTTCGGATTCCAGCATCATTCAACTTTTCTTGATGTAGGTTCATTGCTTTTGACTTTAAATTTAATGTTATTGACTATCGTTCATTGTAGTTATCTTCGTCCGGAACTGGCATCGGAGATTGTGTGCTTCAACCCTAATCGGTTAAGCCTAATGACAAAAGACCCGACGGAAACTGAGTACATGACTATGGTTTTCAAAAAAATTCGTATAGAGCATGTACATACTTCTTCGCGCCTTACTGTGAAGGGAAAGTATAAGATTTGTTTTATTATTTTATATTAAAAGTTATTCTCTTACATAGTTTTTTTTGTTTTATTTATAGTGATCATTGGATACTGCTGGTCGTCGATTATGGCGCCAACACTGTATATGTTTTCGACCCGTTGGCACCTAAGGTGGGGATCAGAAAGATTGGAATTAGTGATCAAGTGAACAAGTAAGTGTAATATAAAAAACAGTATGTATACTTTTATTTTATATGATGCTTCTAATTATATACTTTTGAAATTCAGTGCATTAAAGGTCTCGACAATGTTTGGAGCGTCAATGTCTTCCTCTACTACTTGGAAAGCATGCAAGGTTCGCATTTCTTTAGAGCGATTTCTATTGAAATTATAACGATAATAGGTAAATATATAATATGATCTTTGTTTAAACTTAGTGCCCACGCCAACCGGGTGATAGTCAACTATGTGGAAACTTCGTCATGCGCTACATGTACGACATTGTGAGAGACGTCGGCTACCAGCGGCAAAGACAAAGGTATGACAAATTTAGAGCATCGATCATCAAATATCTTCAGTTATAACTCTTACGAATCGAGTAATTGTTTTAGGTATTGGAACATGTAGCGACCCTCATTTTCTAATTACTATTAGTGGCGGATTTCCGCAATGTAAGCCGCGGAAGGCCCGTTTACCAAAAACTTTTTAACTAAAATACTTTACATGGCATAAAGCGTAATTTTACAAAACAATCTCTATAAATGGGCTGAAGCCCCAAAAATATTCTAACCCACTACGCCACTCCATAGTCGCATCCATGTACCGCTCTCGCCCTCAAAAGCCCGTGCAGTCACCGCCATCAGCCGCTAACCTAGCCTTGATGTTCATCGACCTCGGGCTCGTCCATACCTAAAACACGTAAAAGTCTGAGCTATTGCCGAGTAGGTGAACATGCAATGCAGCGTGCACTTCCCAATCCCAATTCTCACAACATGATATATAATGCACGCTCAATCCCGCATTTCTATTGTATCTCAATATCAGGGCCCTAGGCTGGACTCGGCACCTCGCGCGCAATAAAATAAAATATCATCTGGTCGCTAACGCCAGACTAGCGGTGCCCACGCCGATAGTGCGCTAATCGATCACGTCAACGTCCTCCTATCAGGTCGCCCTTCCGCTACACAACTCATCCGACGGTTTGCACATCGGGTCGCTCACGCTCGAGTAGACAGATCGCTCACGTCGGTCTCCCATCGGGTGCCCCACGAGTCTAACCTCAACTCCACTACGAGTTTGACTGCCACAATCGGCACACTCTACCCCGCTCAATCGACACCTTAAGGTGTCACCACCAATGTGGTCATCATTCCTCACAATGTCGTGACTATGCCATGCATACCCGTGATAATATATGAATGATGCGACATGAAATATACGTAAAACACGTAAATCATCGAATAACATAATCACATAGTAGCAGGTAAGCATTTACGTATCGTAGATGAATCATTCACCTACATGTCCTCCAATCACAGTCAGTCAAAAAATCTGATAATTTTCCTAACGGGTCGAACCTCTGGACAATAAAGTATTATTATATTAGTATACTTGCTAAATTGCGTAAGTTTCGAGGCTCCCAAAACCTAAAATACCAAAAACCCTAAAATAGTGAAAAAGCCTAGAAATCCTATAACCCTAAAAATATCCAAATATTAATAATTGTCGAAAACTTATGACTATGCCGAAAAGTTCTATTGAAGGCCAAAAACTTGAGACCCAATTGCGAAAACTTTCATGGAATAACCAGTGATGCCGAAAACTGTGATGATGCCGAAACTTCATGTATTTAATATCGAAAACTCCATTGAATGAATACCGAAAACCCATATGAAAAGTACCGAAAACCTTATTGGATGTATTTTATCAAGGCGCCGAAAACTTTATCTTCTATATCGAAAACTTTGTTGCTTAAATTGAACTTTGGTGTACAAGTCTTATGCGAAAACTTTGATGGACTTAACAACATTAACATGTCGAAAACTTTGATATGTCCTAGGGTGCCGAAAACTTCCCTCAAAATCGTTCAAAAACACCAAACTAATCTACTATTAAAATCATCTTAGGAAAGTATACTAATTCTAGAAAATAGTACACCTTATAATCACCGATTTCTTATGAATCTTTCAGCCGTATAACTACTCATGAACATGATCTGCAATTCGAAAACCCTAACACTCTTAAACCTTATAAACTTCGAAATTTTCTAAAGCCTTCATATAGCAATGTAATAGCATATTGATACCAAAATAAATTAAACACTAAAAACCAAGAGATTATACCTTCGGAAAGTATCACTATCTAACTCCTTATGACGTTAAATCTTAATTTTTGTTGGAGAGCCCCTCCATTGTTCGTTGTTCTTTATTTTTTCTTAGGGTTTCTTAACTATTAAATCTCTACCTTTCGTGATATACTTAGGGTGTACATGGGTTGGTTCCTTTTTCCCAAATTGGTGGTCAAATACCTTAGCATTAAGAAAGAGTTAATTGTATTTCAGGCCCACTTAACATATTTTCATTAGATTTTAAGACCCAATAACGTTTGAAAAAGAAATAAGGATCTATTTGAAGTTTGTTCTTAGAGTTAAGGACCAATTCTGAGAAAAATGACGCATGTGCACCTGTGTGCGAAAATTACACAAAATTGCCATCGCCTTCTTCAACCATGAAGAAGTGGTATACACTGTACATGAAGTGGTACTGTAGAACCATGGAGTGGTACGGATGAACAGGGAAGTGGTACTGTAGACCCATAAAGTGGTACTGATGAAAAGTGAAGTGGTACGGTAGATCCATGAAATGGTACTGATGAACAGAGAAGTGGTACAACATTTGTAGACCCATGAAGTGGTACTGTTGACCAGAGAAGAACTGGTACGGGAGACCCATGAAGTGGTACTCTTGACACAGAGAAGTGGTACAACATTTTTGTAGACCTATGAAGTGGTATTGTTGAACGGAGAAGTGGTACAGCAGAATTCTTAAGTGTTTCTGCAGAAATCGGGTAAATATTTGCACAAGAAACACATAAGAGTTCTTTTGTACCACTTCTCCGTTCAACACTACCACTTCATGGGTCTACAAAATGTTGTACCAATTCTCTGTGTCAACAGTACTACTTCATGGGTCTCCTGTACCAGTTCTTCTCTGGTCAACAGTACCACTTCATGGGTCTACAAATGTTGTACCACTTCTCTGTTCATCAGTACCACTTCATGGATCTACCCTACCACTTCACTGTTCACCAGTACCACTTCATGGGTCTACAATACCACTTCACTGTTCACCCGTACCACTTCATGGGTCTACAGTACCACTTCATGGTTCATCAGTAACACTTGCTGTTATGTTGCAATTTGATAATAGAACATGGGCGTTGGATACCACTTCATAACTATTCTTATGAGGGTATTTTCGTCACTCATCCTTTATTCTATGTTAAATTTTGAATTGGGTCCTTAAAACTATATTATTTTCTGATAGGGGCCTGAATCCTATTTGCAAAATCTATGGGGGGCCTGAATTAAAATCGTCCCATTAAGAAATTGGTTATTAGTCATACTTAGAAGTAACATGTATAGTTAACACGTGTATCTCTAATTCTTAGATGGGTCAACATTACTATACATGTATATACATGTATGTAGGTTGGCATCGAAAACTTCTTAAAATATAATATTGCCATTGCCAAAACTTAACCCTTATACCACGAAAACTTTAAATCTTATACTTCGTAAATATGCCACGAAAACTTGCCCATAATTATATATGTAACGAAAACTTCCTAACTCAAGGAATAGTCCTTACACATCCACGAAAACTTTAATGATTTATATCATACCACGAGAATGTAGGTTTGATCTTTACGAAAACTTCTTATTCATACTATACTTATGCGGAAGCTTACACTCCTACGAAAACCTTAATGAACTTTATATTATACTACGAAAATTTCTAAATTAAATACTTATTATACTAATTCACACCGAAAACCCTGTATTTAATATTACGGGTATTACATAACACGCGGTCTACGTCAAAGCGGCACATCATGAAGTTCGAGAGTTGTGGGCGAAGCACTTCATTGAAGTATGTGCAAGAGAGCACATCGTTTTAAGTGAAGACTTTGCATATCGTTTTGTAATTCACTTGACACTTTAGGTTGTTTTGTAATTATGCAATTGAGATATTTATGGTTGATGGTTATATTGAGTTGAACTTTCTCATGTGTTGTGTATCATTGAAACATTGTTTTTTCTTTGGATTATCGAGCTGCTTATACAGGTTTTTGGGCTAGTAAAGTTAAAAAGAAATGAAAAAAAAATCCTGAATCGGCCACCGTTGTTAGCTAACAACGGTCCCCCATGCTCGTTTTCTATATTTTATTTTTTTATCACTTTCAGCGACTGTTCTCGTTACGAAACAGTCGCCCATACCTCGGTTATTGCCGACTGTTGTTTGCTAATAACAGTCGCCCATGCCTTTTTATTTATTTTTTTATTTGGGCGACCGTTGTTAGCTGACAACGGTCGCCAATAGCCAGGGTATATGCGCCGGATAACAACCGACGCCTATGTCCCGGCGTATGTGCATCGGTGCTCTCGGCGTCGGTGACCAACGGTAGCCCATTACCTATAGTAACGGTCGCCAAAGGTGGATACTGTACTAGTGAAGCCATGTTACATGTGGGAAAATTTGAGCCTTATTGTTTTTTAAACGGATTTGTTAGGTCCCGATTTATCAAGTCTATAATCATAGGCTCGAATTCATAAGTTTGAGATCAGAATTGTTCAACTTTACCTCACGATAGAAAACTTACTCTTGAGAGCTCGAGAGAGAACTTCGTCTAGTGTGAGAAGATTTCTTGTGTTTCTCTCTCTAGAAATTGAATTGCAAGTAGGGGTGTTCAAATGTCGGTTAACCGACCGAACCGAATAGAAACCGAAGTTTTGGTTCGTACCGAATACCGAACCGAAGAGTTTCGGTTCGGTTTTCGGTTTGTATTTTGATAACCGAAAAAAATTCGGTTCGGTTTCGGTTTTCTACCTCGTAAACCGAACCAAACCGAATAACCGAATTCTTTTTTTTAATTTTAATACATATATATTACATATAAAATATATAATGATATATTTTTATATGTCTTATTTAATATATAATGATATATTAATTAGGTAAATCATAAATTTATTCAAATATATATATATATATATATATATATATAAGATAAATATAAATAAAATTAATATATTTACCAAAATATGGAAAATATGGGGTAAATGAAAATTTTATACAAATAAAAATATGATAATAAAAATATATAATTAGAATCAAATTAGTATTATTGTTTTTTTATTTGTTATTAAAAATTCGGTTTTTGGTCGGTTAACCGAACCGAACCAAAAAAATTCGGTAAAAACCGAAACCGAACCGAATTGTTTCGGTTCGGTTTTCGGTTTATGAAATTCTTGAACCAAACTTTCGGTTAACCGAAAGTTCGGTTCGGTTCGGTTATTACCGAATGAACACCCCTAATTGCAAGCCTTTCGGATCAATTTTCTAAATCTTCTTATTAATCACAATGTTAGTACATGTATTTATACCAAACATACTTGGTATAAATAGCAAGTAGTCCTAAACTAAGGACAAATACAATAAAGTCCCAATCTACGAAGACAGGTAATAAATCAAAGCACAATTAGAAATAGGATTCTACATTCTTCCCCTTTGTACTTGATTTCTCTTCCGTGCTGTCTGTCCTAGTCGGGCATAGTACAATCTGCGCAAGCCCAGCGCATGCTCATAATTTCTGAGTGTATTCCTCAGCTCCAGGCTCCCCTCGATATCTTCTAGTAATTCCATCAGGAGCGGCTGTTCTCTCACTAACTGATGAATCCTCAGCATCTTCTCTCGGTTGATTTCTTCCAACCTTTGCTCTATACTCTTCATGATAACCTTGAGCGTCCCATCACAGAACTTGTGGATTTCAGTCTTTAGCATCAACCTGGTCTTCTCAGCAATTGGATTGTGGTAGGAGATGCCTAAGACTTAACTGATGTGCACGTGGTTGTTGGGAAGCCCTTCGATCTCAGGTCCTTTGTTGAGTGGGGCGGTCATGTTGACCTTCTTCATGTTGCTCTCCAGATCCATCTGAAGGTCATGTGCAGCGAAGTACTTGACTTGTCGCATCATGAACCGGTAGAGTCTCTCTAGTCCTTCTTTCCTGATGAAGCCTTGAGGACCTTTGTATTTCTCTACATACAGCTTGTAGAGATTGTATACATCCTCGGCGGAGAGATAGAGCAGGTCGCTCTCGCTTAGTTGTTCTCGAGTTCTGTCTACTCGCTCGATGGCGTAGTAAGGTGTTGGAAGTCCTCCTTTAGGACAGAAGACATTGAGTAACTGACAGATTGGGGAGAGACTCTTATAATGACTCTTGGCTTGTCCGTTAGTCATCACCATTCTCACATCCGGTCCAAGGTGGGTCAGCATCCAAAGGTACGTCATTCTCTTCTGCTGACCCCAGTGGGAGATCCCTCTAAGATCAAACTCATTCGGCTTCTTGACCTTGTCCGGTGACCTCCACATGTGTTCTCGAACCTCTTCAAGGAAAGGAATTTCGATCGTGATGTTTTCCCATAGCGTGTTGATCCGAACGAATCCTGGCATTTGTCTCGTCGGAGAACTCGCTCGTTGTGCCATCATCTTTGGAAGACTTGGGTGATCTTGTTCATGATTTTCCCCTTCCTGAAGTTCTTCGTCTTCTATCAGCACGAGGTCCACCGAAGCTTGTTGTAGGAAGTGTCGAATGTCCTTAAGCCGATGTCTCTGATGCTCATCGGGCATGGAATGGGTCATCCACTGTCCTTTGAAGATGTACTTGTCGAGGAACTCGTGTGAGTTGACACCATGTCCTGACGGTCCCGGTTGATCTTGAGCAGCTGAGGGAGTAGCTTGGGTTTGAGCCAGGGCCACAAGCATGGCGGCACTTGCTTCTTCTTCCGGAAGCAAGGGACTTGTCAGAGTCGTTGGTGTGGGTGGAGGCGTCCTTATGTGGAAGGTTGGTGAGTCAATTTGGGTTGTATGAGTGGTGCGGTGCGTGGTGGTTGTTTGGGTAATAGTGTGAGGTTTCAGCGGCTCCAGCGCTTGTCTGTGTCGCGCCCGAGCTTCGTCCTTGACTTCTAGTCATTATCCTAAGTCTTAACCACGACAAGTGTCCTTGATCGTCGGGGTCGTCATGTCTGCATTTGGAGCGGGAGCCTTAGCCACGACAAGTGTCGGTCGGGCCAGGACGATCGACGAGATGGCGGAAGAGGTTTTCTTCTTCCGGCGCTCGAGTCGTCAGCTCTAGTAGACGGGCGACTAGGATGGAGTGGAGGTCACTGATAGGTATGGTGGCTGGGTTTATGAGATTGTGTGTGAGGATCAGCGTGGCGGTGGGGAAGGGTTGTGTGTGTTGAGTGGGTGTGAGGATAAGATGTGAGGAAGACGACTCTGAGACGGGTGCTTTCCCACGATTTTGGCGGGACGTCTCAATGGCTGTATGCACGCTCTCCGTAAGTTTTTCTTCAAATGACTCTAAAGCTTCTGAGAGAGCTGCCTAAAGTCGGTCTTCGGTCACGAACTGGACGGACGCCTCCGTCGTTGAAGGACCAGACGACAGATGTCGCCTGTTGACAACCCTTGAGCAGACACCGGCTCATCACGCTGGCTCGTAGTCACTTGAGGTTGTGACTGTTCGAGACTTCTACCCAATCCTAGAGGCAAATCACGAGGATTCTCCTCTATGGGTGTTGCGGCAGGTTTTGTTTGAACCTGCGAACTAGACAAGGGAAGATCGTGCTGTGGCTTAGGATTGAGCGATGAAGTGTCCTCAGCACTTTGAATGATAAGTGGCATCGTGTCTGATGTGGTGGTGATGGTTGTGAAGAGAGACTCTAGTTGTATGCTAAGTCTTCGTGGAGTCCGTCTTATCAGTTGAATCTCCTCACCGGACTCTGTTTCGGATGAGGTGGTTGTGTGAGGTGAAGGTTCAAGGTCAACGTCGTCACGAGCCTATTCCATCACCGATGGAAGTGAGCTTTGCCCAGTTTCTGCCTCGGGCTCTGCTTCTTGTTGAAGAACCTCCTCAAAGGGCTCTTCGAGCATGCCTACATGGATGGGCACTTCCACTTGGAGCTCCTAATTTTGTTCTTCAGCTTCCATTTCTAGAGCCACCTCGTCGATCATAGTGATATCGAGGTCTGGCAGCCGAGTTTCTTGGACTAGAGGCTCCTGTTCAAGCTCCTGGGCCACTACCTCGATCATCGTGTCCTCAGGGCTCTGTTGTTTGTTGAGGGCTGACTGCGAAATCTACTGGGGGCCCTCTGATCATCTGTTCCGTTAGATGATTCTCCCGGTAGTATCTTTGCTATTCGGCTCCCGAGGGGTCGGCAAGCGTCAGCAGCTCGAGCGGAATGGCCATGGATGGCTGATCGAAATTCGTTAGCTTCGGGTTGTGGAAGAACTTGAGTCGTTGTGGTTGGTAATTCCCTCCCGGAGGTAGACGATGGATGTTCCGCTCGTACATCTCCATATTTTGTCTAATGACGACGGAGAACCACCGAGCATACGGCACAATCTTTGAGCGTTTGTTTTCCTTCTGTCTGATGTGCTCTGCTAGATCATTCCAGATCAGTTGAGCGAAATCGTAATTCCGCGAGAAGGCGATTCCGTGGAAGATAGGGAGAATGTTGTCGTTGGCTTTGCCGAAGCCGGCGTGCTTTGGTGATAGACACTTGTTGGTGATGCCAAAAAGTGTCTTCCAAGGATGTAGAATTCCGTTGCTCTGAACTTGAGCTAGTTTGGTCGACGGAGGACGGCATACCGTATGAAGAAAGTCTTGCACCAGCTCCGCATCAGTGGGAAGGGGGTCGTAATTTTGCTGACAGGAGGTCGAGGAGAAGCCTGAAGTCATTCTTGTTCATGCAGATGTCCCTCGTCCCTACAACCGTCGTGAAATTGTACATCCCGTCCGTGATGAGGCTATTGATCATCCCCCAAAACTGTTGCAGTTAAACCACCGGCACCGAGGCCGTTACCGTTAGAGCATGCCACAGGGGATGGCCTTGTAGTATTGACACCATGATCTCGTCCGGACACCTGAAGGTGGTCAGGTCGAGTTGGTAATTGGTGTCGTGGACGTTGAGGTACATGGCCTTCTCATATATGTGGTACGTTGAATAATGATCCATCTGAAATACAATTAGAAAGAGCAAATCATTAGTTCTGAATTTAATTTGAGACGAAATTTAATTTCATCAAACCATAATAATCTATCATAACATAGCATGTTTGATGAATTTAGATTTAAAATATATAATGTGCACATAGGACATGCGAAGTGAATATTCAAGACATTAAAATATTCCGACGTTTAAGTATAAGGCATATGTAAGTTCAGTCGAGAAAAATTCTAAGTGTTTAACTCCACTATTCACTCCGTGAAGTTTGTCGTGCGAGAAATGAAATTCTCAATTTAATCTCCTAAGTGCAAATTTCCAAATCAAATCTCCGTTTAATTTTGCGATCGAAAGTTTTATTTACTAAGTTTCGCTACAGTAGAAAAGACTTAGAGAAATTTTTCTAAGTGTTAAAACGTAAGACGTGATACTGTAGCCGAGAAATTTTACGATCGAGAAAAATTTTCGTGTAAATTTACGATCGAGAAAATTAATTTCTGTGTAAATTTACCATCGAGAAATTTTCCGCGCGTTAATAAAATTTTCGTCGTGAAAGTTGTCGAGCGAGAAAGTATTTCGATTTTAAAATGGTTTTTCGCTGCAAAATTTTACGATCGAGAAAATTGACAACGAGAAACTAGGTGACTAGCGGAGAAAATTTTCGATCGATTAAAATCATCGCTACGCACTTTTGCGATCGAGAAACTTTATCATCGAAAATTAATTTTATCGCCGCTAAAATTTACGACCGAGTACAAAATTGAAATTGAAATTACTGTTTTCGTTTGTAAGTTTTGCGATTTAACTAAATTGCATCTATTCTATCTATTCCGCTCAGTAATCTTTTCGCTCGTACAAAATCCAAATTCAATTTTTCGATTGTAATTATTTTTCGATCAACGTTATCTATCTTAACGACTAAGTCAAAAGTTTAGCAATTGAAAAACTTTTACACTACAAACAGTAGATCAATTGAAATTCAATTGATACTATTTGTGAGCGAGAAAGTTCTTCGACGCCTTTAAACGTTAAAACCCAGTTCGGTCGAACTTTAAAAACGCAGATAGTCGAAGTAATACACTCCTATAATAATCAGAAAACACCGAAACTGTCTTTAGTGCAGAATTTAACCCAGATTACTCACAGAAATCGGTCATAAAAACTGCAAACTAGCATTCGAGTTTTCCTATCTTGAATAGATGAAAATATAACGCTAAATCATGCGAAAGATCACATAATACATATGCACACGGAGTTCAAACACACAAAAATCCCTAAAGGATGTCGAATCTACCTGTTGAAGACGAAGATTAGTGAAAGTATGTAAGATTTTGTACGATTTTGACTTTCGTCTTTGCGGAAAAAGTTTTTCGCGAGAAAAAAATTATCGACTGTTGAGTTTTGCGATTAAGGGTTTTGCATGTATTTGGGGATTTTCGACTGCAAGCATTAATTTCGTTAAATGGGCTGATCAGACGTTTTCGATACTTAACAATTTCTAGGCCCATTACCGTTGCCGATCGAGAAACTTACGATCGAGAAATTTCTTTGGGTTACTATTGAATTTTCGCTCGACAAATTCTGATCGAGAATTTTCATTTGGTTCCTGTTTAATTTTCGCTCGTCAATATGAAAGCAAAAATTACAACTTGGTCCCAAATCAATTTACGTTCGAGAAGCTGTGGATGAAAATTACGAAATTCGCGCAAATTTCTCGATAGTAAGTTTTTTTAAGTTTTCAGATTGACCCTGAGAAAAAAATAAAACAACATAGTTGCTCCTCCTATATATATGTAGATAAAAGCATTTAACTCCCTGTAATTCAGATTAGTGACATCTAGCGCCCTCTTCAAATTTTGCAAATCTGCAATACTTAGAGCAAAAGATGTCGAGATGATTAGAGTTAATTTTTGAAGCAATTTTTCTATTTCGGCTCCCCTTGACTTATTATACCAATGTCGTGAGCTCCAAAATGCGAAGATTCGTAAAGTCCTTCTCTGAAGTGCGTTGTTCAAGGAAAATCAAATTGGAATTTTCTGCAATACTTAGAGAAAGATCATCAAAATTACTTGGAGTTCAAGGCATAAATGTAGTAAACTCCCCCTCAAATAGTGCACTTCAATTGATTTAACAAGTAAGTACATAAATCAATCTAAGTAACAATTATTAAGAACATGCAATTTATCAAGATTAGCCTAGATACATGGTCCCCTAAACATGTACCTGTACTTTTGAACGAGGGTATGAGCAAATGTAGAATATAATTTCTAATTGTGCTTTGTTTTATTAGCTGTCTTTTTAATTTGGGGCATTTCATGTATTTGTCCTTAATTTAGGACTAGTTTGATATTTATACTAAGTATGTTTGGTATAAATAGATGTACAAACATTGAGCTTTGTTAGGTCCTACGATTAACAACTCTATGATCCTAGGCTAGAATTCATAGTAATTCGATCGTTTAGATATGCAATTGAATTCGATCGAAAAACTCAAATGAAGAACAAGAGAGAGAATTCGAGTAGAGTGAGAAAGTTACTATTGTTTCTCTCTCTAGAAATCGAATTGCAAGCCCTTCGGATCAATTCTCAAAACTTTCTCTATTCAGCTCAATTGATGTACATGTATCTATACCAAACAAACTTGGTATAAATATCAATCTAGTTCTAATCTAATGACTGCTACACAAAAGCCCCTAATTACAAGGACAACTAATGAAATCAAGCACAATTACAAATAGTATTCTACAATCTCCCCCTTTGTTCTTGATTGCGTGTCCGCGCCGTTTGTCTTTGTCGGGCGTAATACGATCTGCGCAAGCCCAGCGCATGCTCGTAGTTCCTCAGAGTGATCCTAAGCTCCAGTCGCTCCTCGATATCTTCAAGCAATTCCATTAGGAGCGGCTGTTCTCTCACGAACCTGTGGATCCTCAGCATAGTGTCTCTGCTGATTTCTTCCAACCTCTGCTCGATGTTTTTCCTGATGACCTTGAGCGTCCCATCGCAAAACTTGTGAATCTCAGTCTTCAGCATCAACCTATTCTTCTTTGCTATTGGATTATGGTAGGTGATGCCTAGGACTGAGCTGATGTGCACGTGATTGTTGGGAAGCCCTTCGATCTCAGGTCCTTTGTTGAGTGGAGCGGTGATGTTGACCTTCTTCATATTGCTCTCCAGAGCCATCTGAATGTCGTGTGTGGCATAGTACTTGACCTGGCGCAACATGAACTGGTAGAGCCCTTCGAGGCCTTCTGTCTTGATGAAGCCCTGAGGACCTTTGTACTTCTCCACGTATAGCTGATAAAGACAGTACACTTCATCGGCGGGGAGGTACGGCAGGTCGCTCTTGCTCAGTTCCTCTCGGGTCCTGTCCACTCGTTCGATGATGTAGTGAGGTGTTGGAAGTCTTCCTGTGTCACATTAGACGCTGAGAAGTTGGCTTATTGGGGAGAGACTCTTATAATGGCTCTTGGCTTGTGTCTTAGTCATCCCCAGCCTAACATCAGGTCTTAGTTTGGTCAGCATCCAGAGGTAGGTCATCCTCTTCTGCTGATCCCAATGAGAGATCCCTCTCAGCTCGAACTCGTTCGGCTTCTTCACTCTGTCCGGAGACCTCCAAATATTCTCACGAACTTCTTCGAGGAAGGGAATTTCAATTTGAATGTTTTCCCATTACGTGTCGATCCGGACGGTCCCTGGAGTTAGCCTTGGAGAGGGAACCTCCTGTTGAGCTATTAACTCTGGTAGTCTTTGGATAACTCGCTCGTAGTATTCACCTAACTGATGCTCGTCGTCTTCTATGATTACGAGATCTATGGATGCTTGTTGTAGAAAGCGCCGGACGTCGTGAAGCCGTTGTCTTTGATGCTCCTCGGTCATGGAATGGGTCATCCACTGGCCTTCGAAGATGTACTTGTCTAGGGCCTCGTGTGGATTGACGCCATGTCCAGAGGGCGGTTGGTCTGGAGCGACAGAGGGAGTGGCTTGGGTAGCTGCTAGAGCTACAAGCATCGCAGCACTTGCTTCTTCTTCCGGAAGCAAGGGGCTTGAGTAGATCAGTGGTGTGGGCGGAGGCGTCCTCAGGTGAAAGGTTGGTGGGTCGATGTGGGCGGTGCGGTGCGTGGTGTGGGTAGTTTGGGCTTGCTGGGTGGTTTGTGTTTGGGTTCGGTGGGGTTGTGTTTGGGTTTGTGTTTGGGTTGTTTGGGTTTGTGTTTGGGTTGTTTGGATTTCACCAGCTCCAGTGCTTGTCTGTGTAGCGCCCGAGCCTTGTCCTTGGCCACTTGTAGATGTCCTCGGCCTCTTCTCCCCCTCATGAGGGTCCTGATTGTCAGGATCGTCATGTCTGCGCCGTGAGTGGGAGCTTTGGCCGCGGCAGGTGTCGGTCGGTGGCTCAGGATGACCCACCAATCGCCGATAGAGGGATTCTTCTTGAGGTGATCTGAACAGGCCTATCAAATGGGCGAGGAGTATGTCGTGGAGCTCGGTGATTGGGATTGTGTCTGGGTTGATGAGGATGGAAGAAGTGGCTAGAGGGTCGGTGGGTGTGGGTTGTGGCGGTGTGGGGTAGGTTCGTGACGAAGGGCCTTCAGAGGCAGGTGCTTTCCCGGTATCTCTTCGGGATGCCTCGAGTGCTTGAAGTACTCTCTCTGTGATCTTTTCTTCCATTGACTGTACAGCGGCAGAGAGAGCGGCCTGGAATTGTTCGTTCGTTCGTCACGAAGGGAGTGGACGCCTCCTTAGAAGGACCAAGACGACTGACGTCGCCTGTTATCAACCCGTGAGTAGACACCGACTCTGTGGGTTAGCTCACAGTCACTTGATGTTGTGACTGTATGAGACTTCCACCCAATCCTCGAGTCGAATCCTAAGGATTCGTCTCTATGGGTATTGTTGCAGGCTCGGGTTGCGCCTGCGAACCAGATACTACAGGAGTTGGTTGCGGCTCAAGATTGAGCGATGAAGTGCCAGCAACACTTGTCGTTGTGGGCAACAGAGTATCTGGTGCGACGGTGACGGCCGGAAAGAGAGACTCCAGTTGAATCCTCAGTCTTCTGGGAGTCCTCCTGATCAGACTGATTTCCTCGTCAGACTCTGTGTCAGACCGGGTGGCCGTGTGAGGAGGTCACGGTAGACGTCCTCCAGTGCCTGATCCGCCACCGGTGGAAGAGAGCTTTGCCCCATTTCCGTTTCGCGCTGTGCCTCTTGTTGAAGAACTTCCTCAGAAGTATCTTCGAGCACGCCAACATGTAAGGGCTCTTCCGCTTGTAATTCAAGGTCAGGAGCCTCGAGTTCCATCTCCGTAGCCACGACTTCTATCAATGTATCATCGACGTCGGACATTGGCTCTTCGACCAATGGTGGCTCCTGAGCTAGCTCCTGAGCGACATCATCAATCATCGCATCCTCAGGGCTTAGCTGTTGTTGTGGTTGGGGAGGGCTCATGTGTTCAGCTGCCGGGGGCCCTCTAATCATTTCCTCGGTGAGGTGATGTTCCCGGCAGTATCTCTGATATTCAGCTCCTGCGGGGTCAGCGAGCCGAAGAAGGTTGAGAGGTATGGCCATTGAAGGCTGTATAAGGTCCACTAGCCTTGGGTTGTGGAAGAATTTGAGCCGGGGCGGCTGATAGTTTCCACCCGGTGGCAGGCGAGGAATGTTCTGCGCGTACATCTCCATGTGTTGTCGGATGATGACGGAGAACCATCTCGCGTGAGGCACGTTCTTGGACCGGTTGTTCTCCTTTTGTCTGATCTGTTCTGCAAGGTCGTTCGAGATCAGCTGGGCGAAATCATAATTTCGCGAGAACACGACTCCGTGAATTCGGAGGATGTGGCCGTTGCCCTTGTCGAAGCCGGCGTGCTTCGGCGATAGACACTTGTTCACGATCCCGAACAGTGTCTTCCATGGGTGAGGGATACCGTTGCTCTGAACCTGAGCGAGCTTGGTGAGCGGCGGACGGTAACCCATTTGAAAGAAATCAGCCACCATTTCTTCATCTGATGGGAGGGGGTCGTAGTTTTGGCTGTGAGGGAGGTCGAGTAGAGCTCTGAACTCGTTCTTGCCCATGCAAATGTGCCTCGTCCCTACAACCGTCGTGAAATGATATCCCCCGTCCAAGATGATTCTCTTGATCATCCCCCAAAACTGCTGGAGGTAGACCATCGGCACTGATGCCGTCACGGTAAGTCCATGCCATAGGGGATGGCCTTGAAGGATTGACACGATGATGCCGTCTGGACACCGGAGGTGGCCAGATCCAGTTGGAAGTTCGTGTCGTTGACGTTTATATATAGGAATTTCTCGTATATGTGATTATAGGTTGGGTTGCGATCCATCTGAAAAATAAGATATATAAAAGTTTATTAGTTCAATTTTATTTTCAGTCGAAGTATGAATAAATTTCATCAAACTATAATGATATCGCAAGTAATAGCATGTTCGATGAATTTTAAATTGAAATCATGTCGAATGCATAGTGTATGTTTAATTTCAAAAATCGTGATGGCATTATTGTAATTTCGAATGAAGTTTAAATCGCGTGAGAAATAGTTCGAAATTTTTCTAAGTGTTGAATCGTGAAAAGAACACTGTTCATGCCGAGAAAATTTTCGCTCGATAAAATTGATTTTGAAAATGATATCCTATGCATTGATTTCAATTGTAATGACTCAGTTCGATTTTTCGATCGAGAAAATTTTATACGCAAAGGTCCTCTACAGAGTAAAAGACTTACTAAAATTTTCAGTATTGAAGTTGAAATCGAGACTGTAGTCGACCTATTTTACGATCGAGAAAAATTCCGTGTAAATTTACGATCGAGAAATTATTTCTCAGGTAAATTTACTATCGAGAAATTTTCCTCGATTGAATAAAATTTCCGATTTTGAAATTTGTCGAGCGAAATGTGATTTTCGATCCTAAGTAAAAATTGTCGCTTCAATATTATCGAGAAATTGGTTAACGAAAGACTAAGCACTCCGTCGAGAAATTTTATGATCGAAAAATTAAGTGTTGAAAAATTAATTTTTCACTGTTAAAATTTTTCTGACCAAATTGAAATTAAATCGAAAATTCTATTTTGCGATAGTAAGTTTTACGCTTGATAAAATTTGCATCTTAAATTGTCTAGTCAGTGCATAAGTTTTTCGCTCGCTGAAAATTATAATTGGATTTCTCGATGGTAAGTGTAACGGTTAAAATCTTTTATCGTGATGACTAAGTCAAAATTTTGCGATCGAAAACTAAATCGACACAAATAGGTTCTCAATTCAATTAAGTCTATTTGCGATCGACAAAGTTCTCGACAGCTTCAAAACTTCAAAGTACCCAGTTTCATCGAAACTCATTTTATCATCACAGATGGAAATTTTCCAACTATTTACGCTATCTGTTTCATCAAAAACCTCGAATCTGTGTAAATAACAGGCATTTAACTCAGAAAATCCAAGAAGCATGCCTAGATTTAGTGAAACAGTATACGTTTAGATGGTTTTTGAAGAACAGTCGAAAAATCTTAACTAAATATGCAAAAAACTACAGAATGGAAATGCAAATCAAGTTATAACATTCGCAATAGTTAACCAAATCGAATTTCTACCTTAATCAGACGATTTGAAGTGAAAAATTGAAAGATTTTTGAAGGATTGTGTATCGACTGAGAAAGTTTTGCGAGAGAGAATTTTTTTTTTGATTAGGTTTTGCGTGAGAAAAAGTTTTTCGACTGACAAAAGTTAACTTTTATTAACTAGCATTAATTCAATGTTGGGTTTGCGATTGGACGTTTTGCGATTAAATGGATCAGGCCCATTACTATTTGCGTTCTAGAAATTTTTGAAATCGAAAATTGCTCTCAATTCAAATTTTTCGATCGCAAATTATCGCGGCCAATCAAAATTGTTCCCAACACTGTTTACGATTGAGAAACTTATGATCGCGAATTAGGTCTTCTACTAGTTTCTCGATAGTAAGTACTTCTAAACTTTTTCAGATTGACCCCTATTTCAAAATAAAACCTTTTGTAAGTCTCCCCCTTAGTAATTAAAATAAATGCAATTAACTCCCTGTATTTTCCGTCTAGTAACGTCCAGCTCCCTGGCAGAAATTTAAAAATCTGTACCACTCAGAGATAAGCGTTAGTAATGATGGAGTTAATCAACAATTATTTTTGGCAATTTTATCTTTGAAATATTTGGTCTGCTCCTTTCTTTGTAGTGTAGACGTCTTGCTCCTTAATTTTGAAAGATCTGAAATACTCAAAGAAAAACGTCAAAAATATTTGGAGCTAATCTGCAAGTCCTATACTTGCTCCCCCTCAAATGATGCGCACGAATTGATTAATTATGCAAGCATATGAAATCAATTCAAGTCACGAGCACACAAATTTACCAAGTGAACATGTGTACATGGTCCCCGAAAACATGTACTTTTAAAAATATTGTGTGAGGGTAGAAGCAGTGAAAAATTTATCGCATTTAAACAATTCAGTACCAATGCAATCTAAAATTGCATTTAGAATGTGCGATACACTAAAGAAATTCGCATTTATTCAATTCAACGCATATGAAACATAATATTTCATGTCAAAATGTGCGAATTTTTTATTTATTATTTATTTCTAAGTATATATATATATATATATATACATATATATATTTTATTTTTTTAAATATGGGGTTTTCGATCAATCGTCACGCCTAAAATTTTCGAGACATTTGAAAGAAGAAAATGCCGTCAAGTCATGTCGTCAAACTAAAGTCCTAAGTTCATAGACTGGTCCATCTCGACAACTCTCACCAGGTTCGCTCTTGCTCTCAATTAGCTATCTTGGGATTTTTATATTTTTATCACTCAAGTCAACACAAGCAATTTTAAGTCAATTTACCTGTGATCGAGGCATTTTTAATCATTTCACCTAAGCGAGACACCGTCTATGTGGAATCAAAGGGTTGTAAGGGTTATAATTAGGCTAGGACTTAGAACGGAAGGAATTTAAAGGAAAATGAACTTATCTCTTCACTGCCTTCCAATCCTACGTCCGTCTCCCTTTTTTTTCGGCGTCTTTCTTCTTTTCAATCTTTTCTCCCTCTTTTTCCTTTAAGAACTATCCCTTTTTTTTTTATGTTATGCGCAAGCTGAAGTTCCGCTTCTCCATGAGGCTCTAGGAGATTATTGTAGGCGAAGTTCTTCTTGTTGGTTCTCGGGCCGATACTGAGCTCATCTTCTCTTAATCCCTATTGAGGTTTCAGAGATTATCAATTTGGAGAAGTTCTCGGTTATGGAATTCGTACCCGAGGCTGCACTCCTCTTCTCGTTTCCCGATTAAGACCGGATTATCGTTGGAGAAGTTCACTTCGTGGTGCTCCTCTTCCAGCCGTTCTGACGAGCGTACGAGATTATCGTTGGAGAAGTTCACAGCAGAATCCATGCCACTTTCTACAAGGTAGTCGGAAGGCCGGTTCCTTTGGTCTGTTTGTTGCGCGTTGAGCAATGCCTTCTTTTGTCATCATCGTACTTTTTCTTTCGTATCTCCCCCTCCTTTTCTCATTTGAACAACCGTTCGAAGAGTATAAAGTTCGGTTGAGGGCTGGGAATGGGTTTAAATAAAGAAAAGGACGTCGGAGAATGCTAAAAGTGGATGACTAAGGGCTAATGTGGGGAAATTCATATAAGGCCGAATGAGGAATATCCTAAACACCCTTATCATTTTCCTAACGATCTAACGCAAGATGAGTATGAAGCCAAGTATCACTAGTTAAGACAAGCAATTGATGTGTGACTCACTCGAGAAATAGATCCAAAGAAAGAAGAATAGAACAAGGCTTGAATCCTCACATTTATAGTGGCTTTGTGTCTAGTGGAGTAACCTAATGACCTTTAGACACAAGAATGCGACTTAGACTGACAAAATTAAGCAATTAAATCAATCGCATGTCGGGGTAAAATTCTAAGTGACTTTAGATCAAAGCATCCTAAAGGATTTCGTCATACCCCTTTATATTATATATAGAAATATATTTATTATTATATTTTTAATTATTTTTATCACGGAAGATAGGAACAAATAAGCATAGAAAACACAAAGAATAGAGCACGTGATAGCACAGAAGATCAGGTAATGCACATATTACGGAAGATTCAACATGCCTAATTTTTCGACAAGGAATTGAAATCGTTTCTCATGCAATGCCTTGGTGAAAATGTCGGCTAGTTGAAACTCCGTGTTCACAAAGTACATCTCTATCGTGCCTTTTTCTACGTGATCTTTGATGAAATGATATCTAATGTCTATGTGTTTTGTGCGTGAATGATGAACAGGATTGCAAGTAATGGCGATTGCACTCTGCTATCAATATATATGGGTATATTATTCAGATTGTATCCATAGTCGTGAAGCTGTGTCCGCATCCACAGCATCTGTGAGCAACAGCTGGCGGCATCTACGTATTCTGCTTCGGCCGTCGAAGTTGACACGCAGTTCTGCTTTTTGGATGACCAGCAAACCAGCTTTTCGCCTAAAAATTGAGCGCCACCGGACGTGCTTTTCCTGTCCATTCGGAAACCTGCATAGTCAGCGTCAGTGTAGCCGATGAGTTTAAAATTCGTACCCTTTGGATACCATAAGCCAAGCGTAGAGGTGCCCTTAAGGTAGCGTAAAATTCTTTTGACTGCGAGCATATGGGATTCTTTGGGATCGGCTTGAAAACGGGCACACAAGCATGTGGAAAACATGATGTCCAGCCGGCTCGAAGTAAGGTAGAGAAGAGATCCAATGATACTGCGATACAGTGTGATGTCGATCGACTTGCCAGCGGGATCGGCATCCAACTTGCAGCTTGGTGACATAGGAGTGCTGAGAGGCTTGCTCTGGTCTTGATGAAATATCTTCAGAGTATCCTTGATGTATTTTGTCTGACTGATGAAAATTCCATCATCGAGCTGCCTGACTTGGAGTCCTAGGAAAAACTGCATCTCTCCCATGTGACTCTTCTCGAATTTGCTCTTCATGAGATCTCCAAATGAAGATATAAATGTGCCTAAGAGGGGGGGGGGTGAATTAGGCTTATAAAATTTTATGCTTCTTTTCACAAATGCTAAGTATGGTGACTTAGGTATGCCTACTGATATTTGTGACTAGTATGCCTGATATATCCTAGTAACGTCGGATGTGCGTCGGGTCTGTCTCACAGTGATAACGAAATAACTGAAACGTAAATGAGAGACAGGATTTTTATAGAGGTTATATCTCCAACTGGAGTTTACTCCTCTCCTTGGGATTTGCTTCCCAAGAGTTTAACCAATCACTATAATGCACCGTAGCTGGATACAAAACTGATTGGTTAGCCCAATACACAACCGAAACAAGTCAAACACTAGCTACAACTAGGTTACCACACGCCGAGTTTCGTTCCTCGGAATCTCCTTGATCCCGACAGACACAGCTCGCTACCGAAGGGCCCCCGGACTTGTCCTTCCCTTCACGTGTGCGTAAACGTTGACCTTGCCTCCTTGGTATTGCTCACGTCCGAAGACAACACGTCCGTAGACAGAATATGTGGCAGGTTATGATGTAATATCGGATGAATCACTCGATCAGTGATGGATATGCCGGTTAACGCTCAGGTAGGCAGAAAGCTATCACAACTGGGAACTCAGGAATCTCTCAGTATGTTTCTGCTCAAGAATCTCTCGTAGACTTATATTCGCAAATTCTTAGTTACTCGAAGGTCTCAAGTGCAGCTCATATATAATCCTTTTCAAATATCACTTCACATGGAAAGTTATATCAAGCAATAATCACCAAATCAAGCATAGTTTCCATGTAGCTTTCGATTCAATCATACCATATAAAACATGCTCTTAATAACTCATCACAACGGTCATATAGCACATTTAAAGCATAATTATTTTCCATATCAAGACTCAATTTCGTTCTCAAGCTCATTCAACCATTTCGCATATATTTTCCATTTCAGGACTTTCCATAAGTGATTGATTCCCTGCTGTCAGTTTCTAGTAACGAATCAATCCAGATTTACTTTCCAAGTATAACACATAAGATAGCATCACATCAGCACGTTTTCATGTATGATTCATAGTATAATTACCATGTTTAGCACACAAATCAGATCAGAGAATACTTAATACGATTTATCAATCATGGTCAACCTTTCCTTATTTCAGAGATCACATCCGTTTATATCATATAACACCTTATCCAAAAAATCAATCAAATCACATCTTTCCTAAATATAATATTCCAATCAACACAAGGAAAGATATCAATTTAAGCACATTAAATTCAGTGTAAATCATGCAAAGAATCGCATAAGTGATTTTCGTCCAGGAATAAACTAGTATCAACGGATATATCACTTTCCATATATAAACAGCATATTTTCCATATATAGCTCAGTAGGATATCTCATGCATTATTTCCATATATAGCACAGTACGATATATCCTATGTCATGGACTGTCTATAACATGCGATCATCTAGTTCCATCAAATCATCACAGAATCACACGCAATTCAAATATTCAACACTTAATCGATTTTATAGCTCATAAACAATGCATGGTTGAATATTATCATGAACTTAGACATTTTATTTGTCCCAAATCGAATTGCTTATTTTATAGACCTAATGTCATTACAGTTACATCGTTCATCAAAACTCTCTAACATATACGGACCAAAAAGGTCAACACCAAACTTCTTGCAGAGCCGAGGATTTGTTGATCCGAAGATGATGTCGTCGACGTATACTTGGACGACCATCAGATCTTTGTCATGCCATTTAATGAAGAGGGTTGTGTCTATCGTTCCTCGTATGAATCCAGACTTCACGAGGAAATCACTCGGGACATCGTACCAAGCACGAGGGGCTTGTTTTAGTCCATAGAGAGCTTTGTCCAAGCGATAGACATGATCGGGATGTTCTTGATCAACGAAACCTTCCGGCTGAGCGACGTAGACTTCTTCTTTTAACACGCCGTTGAGAAAGGCGGTTTTAACATCCATCTATAGACTTTGAAGTCTTTGTGAGCCGCATAAGCCAGCAGGAGACGGATAGCTTCGATACGGGCAACAGGAGCATAAGTCTCGTCGTAGTCGATGCCTTCCTATTGATTGTATCCCTTAGCAACTAGCCTTGCTTTGTTCCGGATCACTTCACCATCTTTATTTTTCTTATTCTTGAAAACCCATTTAGTTCCGACCACTGTTTTCCCATGTGGACGGGGTACCAAGGTCCACACTTGAAGACGTTCGAATTGATTGATCCTCTTGCATTGCAATTGTCCAATTCGGGTCTCGAAGTGCGTCTGCTACTTTGGTAGGCTCGTTTTGGCTCAGGAAGCAAGAAAAGACTGTGTTGACGACGTGTCCTCACACCAACCGATGGATCGTCAATTATCTGATCAACCGAGTGGCCTCTCGTCTTGCGCTCATGAGGCAAGGCTGAAGTCGATGCGTCAGCCATCTGTGGATCTAGATTGCCTATAGTCTCAGATTGATCATTTGTCTGAGGAAGTTCCAATACTGCACTTGGATTGATCGTCTCAGATGATACTTCCTCGATGACCACTGTAGGTTCTTCGGTGTTCGTGGCAATTCTGAATCGGGTGGGGTAGAGGTGTGAGATGAACTTGGTATGTCGGTCTCGTTCGGTTGATAATCAGGCGTGTATGACTGATATACCGGTTCGAAGAGAGAATCCAAGTCGTCTATTGCAAGTCTCATTGCTTCGTTTGACACTGATCCTAAAGTTGTTGCCATCTTCTGTTGGTTTTGTGCCAACACACCAGTGATTACGGGTTCTGAAATGTTGTCTTCAGAAGCCAACGGGTTAGGCACGGGTCCTGGACTGAATTGGCCAGAAGCCATTTCTGCCACTTCGTGGAAAGTGACATTATAGCTTTCCTTAATAGTTCGGTTGGACTTGATGTATACTCGGTATGCTTTTGATGTCGAAAAGTACCCGACAAATGTGGCTTCGAATGCTTTAGTGTCGAACTTTGCACGTTGCTCTCGGTCGTTCGCCACACACCCGAAGACTTTAAGGAAAGAGATGTTGGGCACTCTATTGTTCACAATCTCATACGGAGTCTTGTTGAACTGTTTGTGAACACCGTCTTGTTTTGAGTAAAACAAGCGGTATTGACTGCTTCAGCCCATAGAAAGTGTGGAAGTCCCGATTGGATCAGCATTGTACGAGCGGCTTCCACTAGTGTTCGATTTTTCCTTTCAACGACCCCGTTTTGTTGAGGTGTTTTGGCGGCTGAAAATTGTTGACTTATTCCAAGTTTCTGATAAAACTCACTGAGGTGATTGTTCTTGAACTCAGTGCCGTTGTCTGTTCGAACGACTTGAATAGTCTGTTGCAGCAGATTTTAAGTTGTGCTCACAAAATTGATGATCAAGTCACCAGTCCCATCTTTCGTTCGGAGGAACTTAGTCCACTTGTAGCGAGAATAGTCATCCACAATCACTAGGACATACTTTCTTCCATTGATACTCTGAGTCTGCATCGGACCACAGAGATCCATGTGAATTAGTTCCAATGGTCGAGAGACGCAATTTGCTTGACGTGATGAGATGCTCGCTTCATTTGTCCTAATTGACATGCCGAACAGTGATGCTCCCTTTGTAGTTGTATAGTTGGAAGACAGTGAACCAACTTTTTCGTAGAAAGACGTTGGAGAGCTTTCATATTCAGATGAGACAGTCGTTGATGCCATAAGCTGTTCCTCTGTAAATCATCCTGAGAAATGAGGCATACAACTGTCGAGGGCCGCACAGACGTCAGGTTGATCGTGTAAAGATTGGATCTCCGAAGTCCTTGAAGGAGTTCTGTGTCCTGACTATCCAAAATTCTGCACCGGTCAGCATGGAAGACCACCTGGAAGCCTTTGTCACAGAATTGGCCTATGCTGAACAAGTTATGGCGGAGGCCTTCGACGTACGAGACATCTTTGATGGTCAGATTCTTCAGACTGATATCCCCAAGCCCTAGTATCGGGGCCGAATCGTTGTTCTCAAATCTGACTTTTCCGTTTGGTCGGTCTTTGTAGTTGCTCAGCAGCTCTTGACTACCAGTCATGTGTGTGGAGCAACCAGAGTCGAGGTACCACACATGATGGATCTACATAAACAATTTAGAGAGCTTTAGGTACCCACTTAAACATGGGTCCTCTCGGATTAGCAGATTTAATTTTGGGTTCAGATATGACTCCTAAATCTACTTTTGGAAGAGTCTTAATAACCCATTGCACTTTTGAAAAAGTGGGTTTGGGTTTTGCCTCTATAGGAGATTTGGCCCTTTTGGCTTTTGTCGTCCTAAGCGGAGATTTAGGAACCCATTTGGGTTGAACCTTACAGGGAAGGTTAATTTCAGCACGTACAAATGCTTTGGAGGGTTTGACTGAGGAAAAGATCTTTTCTTGTGATAATCTCCTAAGGTGCTTGGGGGATTTAATTTCTACGGGATACCTTAGGTGAGCACATTCATGAATAGCACCATAAGCTTTCTTTATGGCTGGATCTTGTTTCCTACGTGTCTTTCTTGTGGCATTTGTTTCAGAATTATTATTTTTTGACGTAGAGCCTATTTCGAAGTTGGTGCTTCTAAAGGTGATCGGCTGAAGTGAATAAGTAGAAGCAATTATCTTACAAGTGGAAATAGCTCTTTTATTTCTACGAGTGTCTTTTATTGTAACAGAAGGATTAGCATGCTCAAAAACATTTTAATCTAATGGCTCCTTCTTTATCTTAGTGCTAGACACTCTCGCCTTTGTTTTTAGTGTTGACGCTACGCTCCCTGTAGACGTAGGTAAAGTGAAATTAGTCATAGCACTTTCAACAAAATTATTATTACAATATTTATTTTTCAAAGGCGATTTTTCATTTTTCACGCTTTTTGTAATAGCGTGAGATGTAGCTTGGGAGGACGAGAAAGCCTTGAGATTTTCCATCTCCTTAAAGAATTTTTTCTTTTCAGCTTCGAAATTCTCTCGTTCTTTTTCTAACTTAGCATGTGACTCCTCTATCTGTTTTGTGATAGGAGGTTTGTAGAGATAATTTTTATAATTAATGGCTTTAACTTCCTCATGGTGTGTTTGAGAATCAGGAGGTAGAATTTGAACTAAATTGCAGACAGGTGTTAGAGTTTCTTTCCTATTCTTGTCCCTTTCATTTAGTTCTTTGTAGTCAAAGGGGATTTCTGGACCATGTGGACCTTGTCTAATGGACGAATCGAAAGTATTTGCATAAGACGATTCAGTAAAATTTCTAAGAGAGGTTATTCCTAAGCGCATGTGTTTAACATCATATATTTATTTCTTTTGTAAAACACACGGGTTAGCGAAACCTATGCCTTCTATAGGATTATAGAACTCTATATCCTTGGGCTTGTTCAAAAATATCGTCTGTTCGGACTGTCCCCCTACGCGTAACTATATCTTCTAATTTCTTTACTTTGGCATATAGTTTCTTGCGTTCCTCACCTAGGAGAGCATAATTATTTTCCACGGTTAGTTTCGCGGCTTGACAGGCATCGAAATCCTTACTAAGCGAACTAATCTTAGCATTCGATGTTTCTATTTGAGCTTCTAAGTTAGTGATCTTAGAGGTAGCTTCGGTTATCCTACAATTTAAAATGGCTTTCTCGTTGAGATTTCTAACCAAGCAATTGTAATTATTTGCTAGCCTATCTTCTAATTCCTTAATCTTTTCTCTCTGTTGTCCTAGTTGAGGTTGACTAGTCTCTCTAGACTGGAGGCTCTTGGTAAGTTCATCTATTTTTTTCCACTAGAGCTCCTAAGTTCTTGTTCGAGACTATCTATCTTCTCCTGAGCTCTCTCAAGTTCGTTCTCTACTTCCTTTATACTTTTCTGCTCACGTTTCATGTTAGCATATTGCTTTGATATGATTCTAACATGGTCAATAATGTGGAAGGAGTGCCTACCTCATTTGAAGACGTGGATGCATTGTCGTCGTCCGTACGAGTGGATGTTTCGGCATCCAATTCGTTGTCGAGACGGGCCATGAGGGCTAAGTTTTCTTCTTCGGAGCTCGACGTGTCCTCGAGCCATTGGTCCTGTTCGGCCATGAGAGCTACTCCAGCTTCCTTTTGTTTTGTCAATTGAAGTTTCTTGGAGTAGTAGTTTGCATCTCTTTTCTTCGGGAGAGTGCACTCTCTGGCGAAGTGACCTGCTTTGCCACAATTAAAACATTTGTTAGTCTCTTTGGGATTCTTGACTTCGGAACTCTCCGGGCACGTTCTTTGTTCTTTGTTCTTAGCTGTATTCTCACCGGTGTTAACCATCTCCTCGTCCTCGTCATGTTCGACCAGCCTTGCCATGCAGCAATCTTGATCCTTAGGCTCCTCGTCTTCTGAAGTATCGTTCACCCATTCAGCTTCTTCGGTGAGTAGAACTTTCCCACTTTCCATTTTGCGGGTCATTCTGGCCTTACGGTCATAGTAGCCAGAGTCCTTCACGCGCGGGGAATCGCATTCCTTGGCAAAGTGGCCTGACTTTCCACACCGAAAGCACTTCACAGACTTTTGAGGTGCGGAATCCTCCTCTTTCTTTATGGGCTTAGATTCCTCCGTGGGAGTGGTCTTGCTAAAGGTTCTTTGGTGATTGGAGGAGGATGAGGATTTTTTCCCGATCTTCTTTGAGACCATCTTTGTGAGCATTGCCAGTTGCTTGCCTAGATCACGAACATCTTCATCAGATTCTGTATCAGCTTCGGATCCTTAAGAGGTGTCAGATACTAAAGCTGGTAGCGTCCCTTTGTTCTGTTTGGTCTTAGACGCGGAAGATCGTTCGGTAGTCTTGTTCGAGAGGAGAGCCAGTGGGTCGACTCGAGTGTTGGTGGACTGAGGTTGCACTTAAGGAGCATAGGCAGACAGACTGTCGTAGAGAGCATGGATGGAGGTGTTAGAGAGGTCCTTACTCTGAATCATCATCACGATTGCATTGCCCCAATGTGGTTTGAGGCTACCAAGGAAGTGGTTGTTGATATCGAATTTGTCCCTTGAGATCTTGGCTTTCTTGAGTTCATTGATGACCTTCAAGTATCGGAGGTATGTGTCACGCAGCTCCTCTCCTTCATAGGCCTGGAAGAGTTCATACTGCGAGAGACATGCTGATTTCCTTCCCTGAGCACTCTCAGTTGTGCCTGCCATAATTTCCATGAGTTCATCCCATATTTCCTTAGCAGTTGTGCAGCACTCGATGTGAGCATAGACTTCGTTGCCCATAGCCTAGAAGAGGTATCCTTTGGAAGTCTCATCGGCCTGTAGACGAGCCTCTTCATCCTCATTAATGGGGCCTCTTGAAGTGCGGCGTTCATCCATGGGAGGGTTTGCATTTGGTTGAGCAGGGATGATTGTCCAGAACTGTGCTGGACCGTTGAAGATGGAGTCCAGTAGGTATTGAGAGAGTGGTGCGCCTTTGTTCCTGATGAACGTGAGGAACCTGTTTGTCCATATGCTGTAATCGCCTTGTCGCAGCATCGGGGGTCTGGTGTCGGAGCCCACTGTTGAGATGTCATTTGTGGCAGACATGTTGGTGCAGTCGAATCGTCCGTGGTTTTGATCTTGTATAGATAAAAGGGTTAGTAACGAACGAGATGAGAAATATGATTTTAACGAGTAGAGTTTGAGAAAAATCTTTTAAAGAATTTCTTAGAACTAAGTGAACGTGTGTGATGGTCGAAACGTATGAAGGGAAAATATATCTTGAAGTTCGGAGAAGTTCTAGAAATTTAAAAACGAGATTTGAGGAGTAAATTTTGTCAAAAGTGGTCTAGGGGGATAGGATTAAAGTGTAAGGGATCAAGACTTGAATGAGTTTGAGGAAAAATTTCAACACGAGAAAGAATTTAACACGAGAAAAAAAATTGCGGATTGAGAAGATGTTCGTGATTACAAGATAAAGTACCCAAGAAATTTTGGTTGAGAAATTTTCGTGTTCGTGTGAGTTAATGAAAGATTCTCGGACAGAAAAAGGAAAAACAAATTCTCTGTTGAAAATTATTTTCTCGGATTTTAAAACTTGTCAGGTGAGAAGGCTTCTCAGTTGAGGATTTTAAAACTTCGCAAGAAATTTCGCATCGAGAAAGTTTCTCGGATTTGAAAAATCGTGGTTTTGAAAAATTTTCTCGGAGGAAATAAACTTTCTCGGCTGAAAATTTCTTGGATTTGACAAACTTTCTCAGTTTCAAAGAATTTATGCGGATTTGCAAACTTTCTCGGTTTTTAAGAAATTTCTCTACTTAGATAAGTTCTAGGAATAGACTTTCTCGGGTATAGAATTTCTCAGATTTTGAAAGTGAGCAGTTGAGAAAAGATGAAGTGACACAGTGGTATTTTCGCGATTTAGATAAATTGTCGGAATGAAATTTCTCGCATATAAAGTTTCTCGAATTTTGAAGAGTAAGCAGTTGAGAAAAAAAAGAAGTGACAGTGAGGTGAAACAGAGAAATTTTCGCGGTTTTAGAAAGATTCTTGGAATGAAATTTCTCGGATATAAAAGTTTCTCGGATTTGGACAAGCTAGGCAGTTGAGAAAAATGGACTGAAAGTGAAATTTTCGCGATTTTAGAAAGATTCTCAGAATGAAAGTTCTCGAATATGAAAATTTCGCGGACTTGAACGACACAGCAAGAAATTTCGCGGCCAAGAACACTAAGTTACTGTTCAATTTGCTTGTCGCGAGTTTTACCAGAAAATCGTCCGTTTTCACTCAAACTCAACCAAAATCACTCAAACTTGAACCAAAACTTCAGCAATTCTTCCCTAAACACATATTCGACCGATTTGTGAGCTAAAAACAACAAAACGCGTATCAAATCGACAAAAAACAGAGAGAGGCCGAGATGACTTTTTCTGAGGAATTTTTGCTTCGATCTTGCTCAAAACTCATTAAAACTGATCCAAAAGTGTTCTAAAAACATTTTAGGCATAGAATCGATCTGGGGAAAGGTTTTAAACACAAAAACGAAGTATTATAACCCCATAACGAGCTCAAAATGCTCGAAAGTGATTTTGCCCAAAACACCTTTGATCTTTCTCGGAATCGAACGAAACTGGATTCAAATCTATGCAGATCGATCCACGTTTGCTCTGATACCACTTGTTGGTCCCGATTGCACCAAACAAGGAATCAAAGAGGCTTAGATGGGATGAAAAGGGAGAGGTTCTCACCTTCAAGTTTGTGTGTTGTGTGAAAAGTAGGGATAGCCTTTTGATCTTTGATTAACTTTAAAAATAGTGAAGGTAAAACCTTATATACCACATTAACCCTAGGTATATTAAGGCCCAAACACTAAAGATTAACTAATTACATTCTAGTCCAAAGCCCAAGCTAAAAGGATAATTACAATATTAATCCCAAGACTTAAACTATTGACACAATCTATAAATATCCTAACACTTATGTGAACTTTTGTGTTGCATAATTTATTTGCCATAGGACTATCAGGATAGATAAGGAACGATGGTTAGAACTAGAGGAGAGAGCAGCGGAGGTGATAATCAGAACAGGGGAAACGCAACCCCTAGTGACAATCGTGATGTGACCGTTCTCCAACTCACGGAGTTGGTACGCCAACAGTCCACCCAGATTCAGCAGCTGATTCAGCAGAACAACACAAACGCTGGATCCACTCTGGCTGACAGGACAGAGATAGTCGGGGAAAGATTCCGAAGGCTGAACCTGCCAACATTCGAGGATACAGCCGACCCAACGGCAGCTGAAGACTGGATCAGGACCTTGGAGAGCATGTTCGTCTATAGCCGCGTCCCTGAGGCAGAGAAAGCCCTATGCGCGTTCTTGCTGAGGGGAAGCGCGGGCATTGGTGGGACACGATCATGGTGCTCGAAAACCCCGCGACCATGAGTTGGGAAAGATTTAAAGAACTATTTAGAGACAAGTACCTTACGGCCCCAGTGAGAGCTCAGCGCCTGAATGAGTTCATCAACTTCAGACAGGGGTCAATGACCATAGCTGAATACATCAGGAAATTTAAGCAGCTGTCGAGGTTCGCTGCCCACATGGTGAGCACAGAGGCTTTGAAGATTGAATGTTTCCTTGAAGGCCTGAAGCCTGAACTGTATCGGGACGTAAGTATGGCTGGACTTCAGGGAGCCACCTATGCACAAGTGGCAGAAAGGGCCATGGTGGCGGAGCAGGCCGAGGCCAGGATCGTTCGTGCCCAGGAGGCTAAGAGGAAATTTGCACAAGTACAAGGGCCACAGTGGAGCGGGGCAAAACAGAAACGACAATTTGTGCCCAAAGGCGGGAAGCCAAATTTTCAAAACAAACCATCACAACGCCCACAGGGGATGCCAAACCGACCGACGAACCCGAATCAATGAGGGTTTCCAGCGCCTATCCCGGACTGCCTGACGTGCAGAAAGAGACACACTGGAAACTGCTACACCCAAACCAACAACTGCTTCAGATGTGGGAAGCCGGGGCATTTTTCTAGAAACTGCCCGGAAGGGAGCCAAACCGGGAGTCAGGCAAGACCACCGGCCGTGCCAACCAGAGTATACACCATCACCTCAGAGGAAGCAGAGGAAAACTCGTCCATGGTGACAGGTATCCTATCTATCCACCAAACTCCCACGTGCATACTAGTAGACTCAGGAGCCACGCACTCTTTTCCATCCATGAAATATGTGACCAGACTCGGGGTTACGCCTCGTCAGTCTGAGTGCGAATATAATGTAGTAATGCCGCATGGGAATCCGACTAGAAGTAAACAGATACTGAGGGACAGCCCGGTGTTAGTTGGCAATAAGGAACTGCCTGTAGATTTAATAGTCATTCCAATGAATGATTACGAGGTCATTCTTGGGATGGACTGGTTGTCGAAGTACGGAGCTGTGATCGACTGTAACCGTAAAGTAGTCACGTTCAACATAGAAGGAAGTGAGCCTTTTACTTTCGTGGGGGTAGTAAAGGAAAGGAGTGTATCGAGAATATCGGCGTTAAAGGCCCAACGATTAATCCTAGCGGGATGTGAAGCATATTTCATTTTGCGATGAAGTCGGAAGAGAGTTCATCCCCGAAATTGGAAGAAGTACCTGTGATTCGAGATTTCTCAGACGTTTTTCCCGAAGACTTACCAGGGTTGCCACCTAACAGGGAAATTGAGTTCACCATAGACCTAGTGCCTGGAGCAGCACCTATATCCAAGGCGCCTTATCGGTTAGCACCGAGAGAATTGAAGGAGCTCAAGGAGCAATTAGATGAACTACTACAAAAAGGATTTATTCAGCCGAGTTTCTCTCCCTGGGGAGCGCCAGTCCTGTTCGTAAGAAAGAAAGACGGAACCATGCGACTGTGTATTGACTACAGGGAGTTGAACAAAATAACGATCAAGAACAAGTATCACCAGCCCAAGGATCGACGATCTATTTGATCAACTACAATGCGCTACAGTGTTCTCAAAGATCGACCAACGATCCGGATATCACCAGCTAAGGATTCGAGAGGAAGATATCCCTAAGACTGCCTTCAGTACGCGCTATGGACACTACGAGTTCCTAGTCATGCCTTTCGGGCTGACTCACGCGCCGACAGCTATCTGATGCCGAGTGTTCAAACAGTTTTTGGATAAGTTCGTCATAGTGTTCATAGACGACATTCTGATCTATTCAAAGACAAAGGACGAACATGAACAGCACCTGCGGATAGTCCTTGGAGTATTACGAGGAAAGCAGTTGTACGCCAAATTTAAGAAGTGCGAGTTTTGGCTAGACCAAGTAGCCTTCTTGGGACATATTATCTCCGGGGCGGGAATTCAGTAGATCCCAGCAAAGTCGAAGCCATCAGCAACTGGCCTCCACCAACAAATGTGACCGGGTACGGAGTTTCCTCGGCTTGGCAGGCTATTACAGGAAGTTCAGCAAAGACTTCTCGAAGATCGCCTCAGCGCTGACGAAGTTAACTAGGAAGAACACGCCGTTTCAATGGAGCGAGGAATGTGAGCAGAGCTTTCAAGAACTGAAAAGGCGACTGACTACGGCCCCGGTTCTCACGTTACCATCAGGAACCGGGGGATTCTCAGTATACAGTGACGCTTCGAAGAACGGATTAGGATGTGTGCTAATGCAGAACGGGAATGTAGTGGCCTACGCCTCACGTCAATTGAAGGAATACGAGAAAAACTATCTGACGCATGACCTGGAATTGGCAGCAGTGGTCTTTGCCCTGAAGATTTGGAGGCACTACCTATCGGAGAAAGGTGCGAAATCTACACGGACCACAAGAGTCTGAAGTATTTCTTCACGCAAAAATAGTTGAACATGAGGCAGAGGCGATGGCTGGAACTCGTGAAAGATTACGATTGCAAAATCAACTACCACCCAGGCAAAGCGAATGTGGTAGCAGATGCACTAAGCCGAAAGACAGTAAGCACAGAGTTACAATTGCTTGAACTGGAGGTTGTAGCATTAGGCGAAGTCGAAGCCAGATTGGCAGCCTTAACCCTCCAACCTACCTTACTGGAACAGATCAGAAGGGCGCAAGAAAAGGATGAACTTTACATGAAAATCAAAGGAGCGCGGAGAGAACAGTCGATAACAGACTATGCGTTCCGAGAGGATGGGAGTTTGTACTGCAAGGACCGGTTGTATGTACCCGATAATGCAGAGCTCCGACGAACCATAATGGCGGAAGCTCATACCACATCGTACTCAGTACATCCCGGAGCTACAAAATTGTACAGAGACTTACGGGCGAACTACTGGTGGCCAGGAATGAAGAAAGATGTAGCCGAATTCGTGAGTCAGTGCCTTATTTGCCAGCAAATTAAGGCAGAACATCAACGGCCAGCAGGAACGCTGCAGCCTTTGCCAATCCCGGAATGGAAATAGGACAATATAACGATGGATTTCGTGAGCGGATTGTAGACCACTTACGAAATCTGCCCATTTTCTGCCAATAAGTACGACATTCTCCATGGAGCGGTACGCGGAGCTGTACATCCAAGAAATAGTGAGACTCCATGGAATACGATTGTCGATAGTTTCAGACCGTGACTCAAGGTTCCTATCCAAGTTTTGGACGAGCTTGCAAAAGGAGATGGGAACAAAATTATCCTTTAGCACTGCCTACCATCCGCAAACGGATGGTCAATCCGAGCGGACCATCCAGACTTTGGAGGATATGCTACGAGCCTGTGCGCTCGATTTCAAAGGCAACTGGAGCAAGTACGTTCCACTCGTGGAATTCTCGTACAACAATAGTTACCAAGCCACGATTGGAATGGGCCCTTACGAAGCCTTATATCGGCGTAAGTGCAGATCCCCAGTACATTGGGACGAGTCGGTGAACGGGCGATGATAGGCCCAGGAATGGTACGAGAAATGACGGAAATCATAACGAAGATACGAGAAAGAATGCCCACGGCGCAATGTAGACAAAAGAGCTACGCCGACCGATGACGTCGACCACTGGAGTTCGAAATCGACGATTGGGTTTTCGTAAAGGTATCGTCGATGAAAGGCGTTAAGAGGTTCGGGAAGAAGGGGAAGTTAAGCCCGAGGTATATTGGTCCATTCAAGATGGCGAAAAGAGTGGGCGAAGTAGCGTATCAATTGGAACTACCAGAATCGTTGTCGCAAGTACACGATGTATTTCATATCTCGACCCTACGAAAATATATAGCTGATTCGAATCATGTACTGAGGAACGAATCTCTGCACCAACAGTTGAAGCCGGATCTGAGTTACGAGGAAGTACCAGTGGAAACATTGATGTACGAAACGAAAAGACTTAGGAATAAAGAGATCCCCCTAGTAAAATTGTTATGGCGGAATCAGTCGATAGAGGAAGCGACTTGGGAGCGTGAGGATGAAATGAGAGTCCGTTATCCTAAGTTGTTCCAAACAGGCTGATTTCGGGGGCGAAATCCTCTTTAAGGGGGGAGGATGTAGCACCCGGCTTCTCGTAAGCGATTAGGGCCAATAAATTTGCACAAATATGGAATGCAATCAAGTGCCTTTCGTGCGTTAATTTCGTACTTATGTGACTTACGTGAGATTTTGTGTAGGAAATTATGTGTTTAGGCGACTTATAAATGTTTTTTTGTGAACATGAGAATTTTGTGTACTAATTATATGCTTAGGTGAGTTATGAGTTACGTGCTCAAGAAATTGTATGAATTTTATGTTTAGGTGATTTTATGAAGTATATGCCTAGCAATTCGGGGAGACATGTGTATTTAAAATTTTGTGTCTTTGATAACATCTAACTTAATTGGGGAATTTCAAAATTAAGGATGAGGGAAAAAGAACTAATAATATTATTGGTAGAAATAAGAGTTTGGGTAAATGTCTTGATTATAGACTATAAAATAGTTATTTGGGCTAGGACTTATTTCGGAAAAATTGGCCCAATCTAAACTAGTCAAACTTTGGAAATAAATATCCCTCAAATCAAGGAAACTCACGTCATATCCCCTCACTCATAAGATTAAAACATCTACCTAAAGTATCTCTAGAACTCATTTGAGATATGAACATCGAAAAGTAAAGTGGAAAGAAGGAAAGAAGCGGACTAAGAAAAAGCTTGGGAAAGGTATGAAATCGCTATAACTGTTGTATGTTGTGGCTTATGAATTTAAAAGTAAGTTCAGATTTTAATCACTTAAAGTAGTGGCACACGAAAATACCCACGTGATAGGGTTGGTGCAATTTTAATCTTCGGAAGAATATTTTCCCACCTCGATTCGGTGTTTTAATTCTATAATAACATGTCTAGGAGTGATTAAGGCACGAAAATTAGGGCTAAGCTTACATACTTATTGAGCTCGAATTTTAGGGTTTTTGACTTCATAGGAGATTCAAAGTGTTCTTGAAAAAAAAAGGGTACTTTTCTCGATCTTTAAAGCTGATATATCGCGAACTAAAAGTTGTTTGTGAGACTGGATTCGCAAACGAGGGATCGCGGGTTTCATTTGGCGAACTCCAAACTTGCGAACTCGGCGAGAGAAAGGATTGCGAACTGGAATTTTGCGGGCTCAAGGTTTAGCGGGTCGTTTTGCGAATTGGAAGAAATTTGGCGACTCCGTTTGCGAGCTCGGCTATTCTGCGAACCCATTCAGCGAGTCCACACAAGCCACGAGGTTAAGAAGCCGCAAAACCTACCTTGCGGAATAGAAGACAATTTGGCAAATTTAGGGTTTCGCGAATTGAGTCCACTTGGCGAATCCGCGGTTAGGGTGCACTCTGCGAACCGGCTTTGGCAAACTGAGATTCGCGAATCCAAGCGAAGTTGGCCGGCGGCATTTTGCAAATCCATCCCAGTTTGGCGAATCAAGGTTCAGCGGGCCCAATCACGAATTCATTTCACGGGTTCAATCCTCCGCGAATCCACGTGCTCGACAATTCGCGAATCGAGCGGATGGGGAACTGATCAACATCGCGAACCAACAATTTGCGAATTCAAGCAAGTTCTGCGAATCCATCAAGGTTTGCGGGTTATGTTTTGCGGACTCCTCAAGTGCGAACTCGACCTCTCCGAATTCGGCAAACTTGACCACGGCTCATTTGGCGAATCCATTCCGCGAACCCAAAATGGAGAATTGCGAACCCGATTGGCGAATTTAGGGATTTTGCGAATTGGCTTCGCAAATTAGGACGCTTAGCGAACCTTGGTTCCTTAGAAATATACATCGCGAACTTAGGACTAGGGTAACTTCGTGAATTATATAGTGCAATAACATAGGTTTCGCGAACCCTAGAAAATTATAAGTGCAATTCGCAAAACACACTTGGAACAATTACGGAACTTCACGAGTCATGCGAGAATTTCGAATCCAATTAGAGTTCTCAAATATAATTAATCCACGGGGCAGTTAGCTAGAAACCATCGGGCGACAGGTAAGTGAAAATCCAACTACAACACATAGCATGCGTGTATGTGCCTAAATTATGTGATTACGTGATAAGGTGCTTACGTGTTTACGTGAACTTGTATGATATGGTTGCATGCTTTCGGTAAGCGTTATGGCGTTAATGCATTATGCATATGCACGAGCATGCACGACACATTTGGGGGTAATAAAGTGGTGAGCGTGCATGATTATGTCGCAAATAGCGAAAAATAGATGACGAGGTGGGCAATGATGTCATGAGCTAAGTTAGTGGGCGGCTTCCGGGGCACCGAGACGGCGTTGATGCGCCGTCGGCGACGTTGATGCGTCACCAGTATACGAACGACGTTGATGCGTCGGGGGATACCATGGTTGGGTTGATGCCCTCATGATCGGGTTGATGCCCTTATTTCCCTGATTAGCGTGGTTGGGTTGATGCCCTCATGCTTTAGTATGGTTGGGTTGATGCCCTCATACTTTCGGCTGATGCCCATGGTTGGATAGAGCTCTTTACGGTGTACGCCTGGGTAAAAGCCTGCCAAGGGCCCTAAGATAAAAGATATGAGATTTAGTTCGATCTATAAGACGTAAGATGCACTGGCGTGGATTGCCTATGCGGGGTTTTATCACGTGCACGTCATGCATGATTTCTACTTACTGAGCATATCGCTCACCCCTTACGTTATGTGTTGTAGGTGCGAGCGACCACGGTACGTGATCACTTAGATGGCAAGGCGAATCTTTTGACGTTTCCAGCAGCTTTTGGGGTGGAAGTGTGTGCATGGATGACGACCTGTGAGGCCGGGCGCATAGGAATTCTTTTGCTCCATATGTAGACACTTCCCGTGTAATTAAGTTTTACATGTAGTTGGGAATTGGAAGCATTATTTTGACATGCAAGGAACAATGTTCCATTACATAAATGGAAAAATTTCATACGCATTTCCGCATGACTTTCAAACAAATCATCACTAGGCACCTAGGATAACGATAGAATAGGTAGTCGGGACAGCGGGTCCGGACACGATCCCACCAGGCGAATAAAATTACCAAGTGAGTACGATGAAGTGAGATCTGATAGCTAAGAACACACTGATGCAGGCATCACGAATGATATCTATAAACAAATAGATAGCATCCCAACTTGTTAGGAATATTTTGTAACATCCTTCAATTTATGTAATCTTGGGCTTATATGTTTTTATTTAACGGGTTGTTGTAGTTTGGTATGACTTATGATATATTGTAGAAGTTTGGGACTAGGCTTTAATATACCAAATACTCGTGGTATATAAAGCCCCAACTTGCCCTAATTAGGGTTTATCAAAAGAAATCAAAAAGGTAAGCCACCTTGTACTTTTTCATAGAAATACACACACTAACACGTACTCATTGTGTTCTTCACGGTTTAATCATTCAATCCTTTCTTTTGATCATTGTTTGGTAATAAAGGGCAAGCAAGTGGTATCAGAGCCTAACGCGGATTAATATCTTCGATTTGAATCCAGTTTCGCTCGCGTGATTTGAAGGAGTTTTTGCTTGGAAACTCATTTTCGATTTTTTTTCACTGTTTTGGGTGTTTTCAAATCATTTTTAGTGACTTCTTTCCTTTAAGACGTTAGAAAACTGATAATGAGTACATTTATGGTCTTTCATGTCGATTTCCGTCAAGTTTGAGTAGGATTTAAGCAAAAACGAGTCTGAAAATCTGGTTTTTTACTGAACTGTTCATCACTTTCGGGTAGCGGATAGAACAGTACCATTGAATTTGAAGGTTTCGACCGAAACCCACTGTGAGGAGTTTCGATCGATTTGAGTCTCGGCGAATCTTAGCTAATTTCACAGTTTCGTGAGGAGTTTCGATCGATTTGAGTTTCGGCGATAGCTAATTTCACAGTTTCGGCCGACGCTTGAATCGCCCGAAATGCTACAGTACCAAAATTACTAGTTTCGCCCGATACATTTCTCGGCGATTGTCAATCCATTTTAACTGTATTGCCCGACACTCAACTACCCGATAAGCCACATCCAATTTTAGTCAATCGAAAGGAAATTTATTTGGACCAAATTCGCCCGAAACTCCTTCATTTCTATTGATCGAAACAAAATATTCCAAATTGAAATCACTCCATCGCCCGAAACAAACCTTTTTTGCAAACTCTTTCGCCCGATTCACATTCTGTCGCCCGATTAAAGCCTTTAGGATCTATCTTGTACGATTTGTACTGTCGCCCGATTCTAGAACTCTAAATTGAAATTTTCATTGCCCGATTTTAAAATCTTATAATTTCAATCGCCCGATTCTCAGCACTAGGATCAATTGCCGAAATTAGAATCGATCAAGCACTAAAATTTGGGTAGACCAAACTTTTAACTTCGCATAACTCCAACCGTCCGATCCTCAAGGCCTACACAAAAATCATCAAATTTTAAAATACGACAGAATTCATTAAGTGAATATACTTACTTTGACTCAACACTAGAAATTATTCAAACTTGACTATTTCTCATACCATTTCACTTCGCAGATCTATTTCGCGTTAACGATCATTACCAAACAAAAACATGGACGGTCTTGCTATTGGATCTTACAACCGTGCACCACTACTAAGATGGGGAGAGTTCGGCATATGGAAGAAACGATTCATCAACTTTATAGAAATCAAAGATGTAGACCTCGCAAACGACATGCTTTCCTCCATTTTTAAGGGACCCGCTCAATTTTGGACAATCATCCCTGCTCAACCCGATGCGGTTCCACCCATTCCAGAGAGGAGAACTCCTAAGGACCCTAGTCGATACAATGACACTGAGAGAGCACGAGCCAGCGCGGACAAGCTTGCTCAACACTACGTACTTCAGGTCCTACTAAATGATGTCTACAAGCAAGTCGACGCAATGGTCACTGCAAAGGAAATCTAGGATGAAGTATACAAAATGGTGGTTGAGACAGAAGTTATCAATCTATCTAAGAAGTCCAGCATCCTCACTGCCTATGACTCCTTCAAAGCTAAGGATGGGGAAGAACTTCGAGATGTATACCTTGGTTTCCTGACCATCATCAACGAGATGAGAAAGATCAACATCCAACGCTCCAATCTCGAACACAGCATCAAGTTCCTTTCCGCACTTCAACCTGATTGGGGATGGATTGCAGTTCTGGTTAAGCAACAATACAAAGATTTGGATGCTATGGACATCCACTTCTTACACGATAACCTCTCACAATACTCCAGTATGCCAAAGAAATCAAGAACGAAGGAAAAACAAATGTCGACATGAAACCAATTGCACTCGTGTCCTCAAAATCAAGCAACAGGAGCTCGAGAACTTCTAAAGGAAAGCAGGCCGTACAATCTGACACTTCAGATAACTCCGAATCTGAACAAGAATCTGAGGACGAACTCGAATCAATCAGAAAGAAACTGGCTATGATCTCAGAGACGGTCAATAAGATGAGCGCCAAGAAATCATCATCTTCCTTCAACAAACAACGTACCTCGGGCGGGAAACAGAAGTTCGTTGCCCCTGAAGAGACTGAAACTAAGAAATCTAAAGTATTAAAGAAGTGCTTCAACTGTGGCAAACCAGGTCACTTTGCTTCTGAATGCTTCAGACCTAAGAAGAAAAACACAGAATACTACAGGAAAAAATTTCAGCTCTCACAACGCAAGGAGGCGGGAATTGTCTTGGTTGCTGAGGAAGAGGAATGGCTGGAGGATACATCTGACGAGGAGGAAGATGAAATGGCATTCATGGTGAAAAGCAATGATGATGATTCCGACGAGGACGGGCCAGCCATAGGGTCAGACAGGACGGATGTCTCTTCATCCGACCTGGAGGTATACACTTCATCTGTAAATGATTTTGTCAAACTTGAACGTAGGATAGCCGAACTCTCCATGCATCGTAAAGATCACTCAGAACTCCAAGGCAATTTTTAAAAAAATTATGCCCTATTAAACAAACAACAGGAAGAGATAGCTATTCTTCGAGAATCCTTAACCATGTCTGAAACTAAAGTGAGGACTTTAGAAGACCTTATAGAAAGCAAGGAAAAACAAATTAGCGATATTTGCAGAGACTTAAAAGACAACGAAGAAGGAGTAAATGTATTGTCTCAATATGAACTAATCACCAACGAACGTGTTCGTCTATACAAGAAAGTCAATGAGTTAGAGGACATTATCGCCAAAAGAGGTCAATCTGAACGAGAACCCTCTTTCTTAGCCAACCTAAAGATGTAGAATTCTATGATCCTCGCCAAGGATTGGGATTTCAACCCACCACTAACCCAGAAAAAGATAAAGTACTCTCTCTGTACAGCACTAAACGTTTTGGGTTGAGCCCTGAACAACTAAGGCCCTTCGTAGGATCAAGTGAGGTCACTGAATCTGACGAACAGAAACGGAGGAATAAAGACTGGGTCCAGATCGTGTGTGATTATACAGAACTCAATGATAACTACAAAACTAGAGAGATAACACTATCTGATGATTACATGTCACCATTTGGACCCGAAATTCAGGAAAGCACTGACGAGCAGGCTAAATCCATTTATTCATCTATCTATATTCCAGAGATTATTCACAAAATAGGAGCCTTGACAGCCTCCTTAGAATCAGAAAAGAAAGCCCACAAAGAAGAAAAAACTATTTTGTTAAGCAAAATTTATACTCTTGAAAACTTTCCTGACTCTTTGAAACCCTCCACCTCCCGTCCTGTTCCAGAATCCTCTACATATAAATGCAAGCAAACTACGAGGAAAATTCCTTTATCTCGCACTAACTCTGTATCACATGTACCCACAGACAAAGGCGTGAGATCTGAGGAAGCGAAGAAGGTTCGATCTAGCTCAGCAAAGAAGACAACAGTCCCTGATAAGAAGAAGAGACCAGTCTCAAACCTTTCTTCTCATGTTTCCAAATCTTTTGCATTTCCAAAAGTGAATTCTTGTAATGTCGCAGATCGTGTTTCGTTATTTTATGCCCAGAAATCAAAATATTGTCATGTAAACAATGATGTATTTTCCCATCCTCATGACGATCATTTCAGCAAAAATGCTTCCACTTCACATGGCACTCATTCTAAGGGCATATCTCCCACGCTAACCAATCTTACTATCAAATATAAGATAAAGAAACACACCACCTCCGAGACCAAGAAGAACAAGAAATTAAGTCAAAAACAAATTTGGATTCCGAAATCCCAACTGCATCCATAGGAAATTGTCATGCTTGGGTTCTTAAACCAGTTGTCCAACAATCCAGCAAAGAATTCAATCTAGCAACAAATACGTTAGCTTCTACACCTGCTATCAAAGAAGGGCCCATCTATAAATGGGTACCTAAGCTTACTTGATTCTTTTTTGCAGGTCCCTCATGTGTGGTACTTAGATTCAGGTTGCTCCTCACATATGACTGGAAACAAAGAGCTGTTGAGTAACTTCTCTGAGGGATTTCTAGGAAAGGTCTACTTCGGAAACGGTCAATCAGCACCCATGTTAGGAACAGGTGATCTCATCCATGACAGGCTGACCATCAAAGGGGTATCCTACGTCGAAGGACTGAGCTACAATTTATTCAGCACTGGACGTTTCTGTGACAAAGGCTACAAGGTGAACTTCGAGACCAACAAATCGTCACAGATAACAATGGAAGAGAGCTACTCACTGGCCACAGAAAGACGAATCTCTACTCCTCAAAACTGTCCGACCGACGTGCCTCATCTCCCGCGCCTCTCTACATCAGAACGATCTCTGGCATCAGCGACTCTCTAATCTCAATTTCAAAGACCTTAACAAATTGCGATTAGAAAACTTGGTCAAAGGACTTCCCTCGTTCAGATATCACAAAGAGCATCTCTGCTCGGCGTGTGAAACTGGAAAGATAAGGAAAGCATCTCACCGGACAAAACATATAGGCTCAACTAAGTGTCCAAATCATCAGAATTGACAATGGGACAGAATTCAAGAACAAAAAACTCAGTGACTTCTACGCATCACTTGGAATCACCAAACAGTTCGCAACAGCAAAAACACCTCAACAAACGGTGTAGTTGAGCGCAAGAACGGAACCTTAGTTGAAGCAACTCGTACACTCCTCATTCACTCTGGACTACCTCACTACTTGTGGGGCGAAGCAATGAACACAGCCTGTTTTACTCAAAATCGTGGCTCCCTTCACAAGAGGTTCAATAGAACTCCCTACGAGTTGATAAATTGCAGAGTGTCAGACGTCTCCTTCCTGAGAGTCTTTGGATGCAAGTGCTACGTAGCAAACGATAGTGAAGATAGAGGCAAACTCGACCCGAAAGCATTGGAATGAATATTGTGGGATACTCGACAACTTCCAAAGCCTATCGAGTATACCTCAAGGAGAAAAGATCGGCTATGGAAAGTATTAACGTACCGTTTGATGAAGTAGACCGAGTAGCTTCTGCACAAATCAGTCCAGAACCCAGACTTCTACGAGAGTTGACAAAGGATCAACCAAGCACCTCCTCCGTGGGCGAACCTTCAAAATCCAACACATTGAGCGACTTGGAACTCGATCTCTTATTCGAGGATCTCTTCTCTAAGCCGTCGCCACCACTGCTCCAACAACTTACGTAGCACCAGGAAATAATGATTCTGCAGAGACTAGCAATGACAATTCCCTTCCCACGATGAAAAATTCAATCAGTTTGAAAGGTTGAAAGTCTGGAACCTAGTACCTAGACCAGCTGGGAAAACTATCATGAGGGACTAAATGGGTGTTTAAGAACAAAAAGGACGAGCAAGGAGTTGTTATCCGAAATAAAGCCAGGCTAGTTGCAAAAGGATACAATCAACAGGAAGGACTCGACTATGATGAGACATATGCTCCAGTTGCAAGAATTGAAGCCATCAGGATCTTCTTAGCTTTCGCTGCACATAGGAACTTCACAGTCTACCAGATGGATGTCAAAACTGCATTCCTCAACGGAATTCTGAAGGAAGAAGTTTTTGTATCTCAGCCTGAAGGTTTTGTGAGCGAAAAACTCCCAGACCACGTCTACAGACTCGATAAAGCTCTCTATGGACTTAAACAAGCTCCCAGAGCCTGATACGAGGTCCTCTCGAATTTTCTCATCTCCTCCGGCTTCACAAAAGGGAAGATCGATACTACTCTTGTTAGGTCCCCGTTTGTCAACTCAATCAATCCTAGGCATGAATTCTAAGGAAATCGATTAGAATTATTGAACTTGAAATTCGATCGAAAACCTTCAGTGAAGAACACGAGAGAGAAATCCTTTAGTGAGAGAATGATTTCTGAGTTTCTGTCTCTAGAACTGAATTCGACAGCCTTTCGGATTGATTCTCTAATTTTCTGTATTAAGCTCAATGTTTGTATAACTATTTATACCAAACAAACTTGGTATAAATATCAAACTAGTCCTAATCTAAGGACTAATACAAATAAAGCCCCTAAGTACAAAGACAACTAATAAATCAAAGCACAATTAAAATTGATATTCTACATTCTCCCCCTTTGTGCTTGATTTCTCTTCCGCGCTATCTGTCCTCGTCGGGCGTAGTACGATCTGCGCAAGCCCAGCGCATGCTCAAAGTTACTGAGCGTGTTCCTTAGCTCCAGACGCTACTCGATATCTTCTAATAATTCCATTAGGAGCTGCTGTTCTCTCACGAACCGGTGGATATTCAGCATCGTCTCTCGGTTGATTTCTTCCAACCTCTGCTCTATATTTCTCCTGATGATCTTGAGCGTCCCATCACAGAATTTGTGTATCTCAGTCTTCAGCATCAACCTATTCTTCTTAGCGATTGGATTGTGGTAGGCGATACCTAGGACTGAGCTGATGTGAACGTGATTGTTGGGAAGCCCTTCGATCTCAGATCCTTTGTTGAGCAGAGCGGTCATGTTGACCTTCTTCATGTTGCTCTCGAGAGCAATCTGAAGGTCGTGTGCGGCGAAGTACTTGACTTGGCGCATCATGAACCAGTAGAGTCCCTCGAGACCTTCTTTCTTGATGAAGCCTTGAGGACCTTTGTACTTCTCCACGTACAGCTGGTAGAGGTTGTACACCTCATCAGCAAGGATGTGCGGTAGGTCACTCTCGCTTAGATCTTCTCGAGTTCTATCTAGTTGCTCGATGACATAGTACAGTGTTGGAAGTCCTCCTTTAGCACAGTAGACGCTGAGTAGCTGACAGATTGGAGAGAGACTCTTGTAATGACTCTTGGCTTAGCTTTTAGTCATCCCCAATCTCACATCCGGTCCAAGATGGGTCAACATCCAGAGATACGTTATTCTCTTCTACTGTTCCCAGTGAGAGATCCCTCTGAGCTCGAACTCGTTCGGCTTCTTGACTTTGTCCGGTGACCTCCAAATATTTTCACGAACTTCGTCAAGGAAGGGTATCTCTATTAAAATATTCTCCAACGGCTTGTCGTACCGAACGGTCCCTGGCATTTGTCTTGTGGGGGAAACCGCTCGTTGCGTGATCGGCTCTGAACCCTGTGGGATCTTGTTCATGGTCTACACTTTCCTGAAGTTCTTCGTCTTCTATGAGTATGAAGTCTACCGAGGCTTGTTGTAAGAAGTGTCGAATGTTCTGAAGTCGTTGTCTTTGACGCTCCTCGGGCATGGAATGGGTCATCCACTGTCGTTCGAATATGTATTTGTCTAGGACCTCGTGTGGGTTGACGCCATGTCCGGATGGTCCCGGTTGGTCTGGAGCAATTGAGGGAGTCGCCTGAGTCAGCGCTAGGGCGACGAGCATGGCAGCGCTTGCTTCTTCTTTCGGAAGCAAGGGGCTGGTGATGGTCGGTGGTGTGGGCGGAGGCTTCCTTATTTGAAAGGTCCTTGAAGTTCTTCGTCTTCTATGAGTACGAGGTCTACCGAGGCTTGTTGTAAGAAGTGTCGAATGTTCTGAAGCCATTGTCTTTGATGCTCCTCGGGCATGGAATGTGTCATCCACTGTCCTTCGAATATGTATTTGTCTAGGACCTCGTGTGGGTTGACGCCTTGTCCGGATGGTCCCGGTTGGTCTGGAGCAATTGAGGGAGTCGCCTAAGTTTGCGCTAGGTCGACGAGCATGGCAACGCTTGCTTCTTCTTCCGGAAGCAAGTGGCTTGTGAAGGTCGGTGGTGTGGGTGGAGGCGTCTTTATTTGAAAGGTTGGTGGGTCGATTTGTGGGTCGATTTGGGTTAGAGTGGTGCGGCGGGTGGTGGTGGTTGTTTGGGTAGTGGGTCGTGGGGTTCCAGCGACTCCTTGACTTGTCTGAGTTGCGCCAGGGTTCTATCTCTGACCCCTTGTGATTATCCTTAGCCTCTTCTCCCCCTCAGGACGGTCCTGATTGTCTGGGTCGTCATGTCGGCGTTTGGAGTGGGAGCCTTGGCTGCGGCACATTTCTGATGGGTCAGGACGATCCACGAGACAGCGGAATAGATCTTCTTGTTCCGGCGTTCGTGTGGTCAATTCCAACAGCCTGGCGACCATAATTGAATGGAGTTCGCTGATGGGTACTGTGGCAGGATTTATTAGGTTGTGGGAGAGGATGGGTGTTGGTGTTTGTGTGGATATTATGGGTTGAGTGGGTGTGAGGATGGATTGTGACGAAGACGGCTCCGAGACGGGTGCTTTCCCATGATCTTTACGGGACGTCTCGATGACATTGCGCACGCTCTCCATAATTTTGTCTTCAAAATCCTTCGGTGTGTTAGCGAGAGCGGCCTGAAGTCGATCTTCTGTCACATACGGAGCGGACGCCTCCGTTGTGGATGGTCCAGGACGACTGATGTCGCCTGTTATCAACCCTTGAGCTAACACCGGCTCCTCAGGTTGGATCAGAGTCACTTGAGGTTGTGGCTCTTCGAGACTTCCACCCAATCCTTGAGTCGAATCTTGGAGAGTCTCCTCTATGGGTGTTAGGGCAGGTTCTGATCGTCCCTGCGTATCAGACACTGGAGCTTCTGGTTCCGCAGTAACGTGTTGCGGCTCAAGATTAAGCAAGGAAGGGTCTGCAACATTTGGAGTGATGGTCGGCGCTATGTCTGATGGTTCGGTGACGGTTTCGAAGAAGGACTCGAATGTACGCTCTATCGTCTTGGAGTCCTTCTAATCAACTGAATCTCCTCATCTGACTCCGTGTCTGATGGGGTAGCCGTGTGAGGCGAGAGTCCTCGTGCTACATCCTCACTGGCTGGTTCCGTCACCGGAGGCTCGATAGGTTGTATCGTTGATATTAGAGCCTCTATTTTTGGCATAGTAGCCGGCGGTGGAGAGAAGTGCCCCGTTCCTGCCTCGGGCTGTCCAACTTGAAGACCTTCCTCAGTAGGTTCTTCGAGCACGCCAACAATTATGGGCACTTCCACTTGTAGTGTGTCTGCTGGATCCTCTTGTTCCAACTCTGCCGCCACAGCATCGATTAGGATGGCGTCAATATCTGGTACTGTTTCCTCGTGAGTTGAAGGCTCCAGCTCTAGTTCCAGAGCCACTTCATCAATCGTCGTGTCTTCAGGACTAAGTTGTTGTTGAGGGCTAACAGCGAAGTTTGTCGGGGGCCCTCTAATCATCTGTTCCGTGAGATGATTCTCCCGGCAGTATGCTCTATAAATGTCTCCCGTGTGGTCGGCGAAACGTAGCAACTCGAACGGTATGGCCATTGATGGCTGGTCCAATTCGTTAGTTTCGGGTTGTGGAAGAATTTGAGCCTGGGTGGCTGATAGTTTCCTCCCAGAGGCAAGCAAGGAACATTCTGCACGTACATCTCCATTTGTTGACAGATGATGACGGAGAACCATCTCGCATATGGCACATTTTTCGACCATTTGTTCTCTTTCTGTCTGATCTGTTCTGTGAGGTCGTTCCAGATCAGTTGAGCGAAATCGTAATTCCGCGAGAACATGACTCCGTGAAATATCCGTAGGATGTGGCCATTGCATTTGTCGAAGCCTCCGTGCTTCGGGGACAAACACTTGTTTATGATTCCAAAAAGTGTCTTCCACGGATGTGGAATCCCGTTGCTCTGCATCTGAGCTAGCTTGGTGAGCGGCCGACGGTATCCCATCTGGAGGAAATCATGCACCAGTTTTGCATCTGATGGAAGGGGGTCGTAATTTTGGCAGTGAGGGAGGTCGAGGAGTAGTCTGAAGTCGTTCTTGCTCGTACAGCTGTGCCTCGTCCCTACAATTGTAATAAAGTGATACTTCCCGTCAACGATGAGGCTCTTGATCATCCCCCAAAACTGCTGGAGGTAGACCATCGGCACTGAGGCCGTCATGTAAGTGCATGCCAAAGTGGATGGCCTTGCAGTATGGACACGATTATGTCGTCTGGACACCGGAAGGTGGTCAGGTCTAGTTGGAATTCGTGTCGTGTACGTTAAGGTACATAGCCTTCTTGTAGATGTGGTTATAAGTAGGATAATGATCCATCTGAAATACACAGAAGAAATGTAACATTAGTTCAGAAATTTTGAGTTGAATCGAATTTGAATTTGTCAAACCATAATCATGGATCATATATCATAGCACATTTGAATAAATTCATAATTGAAATCAAGAATTTTGCACATGGATCATACGAAGTGAATATTGACTAGATTATTAAATTTCATCATAAGCATGTAAGTCCAATGAAACTTTGGTTGAAAATTTTTATAAGTGTTGAAACACTGTTCACTCCGTGCTTTTTATCGCGCGAGAAATGAGATTCTCAATTGTATTGTCTAAGTGCAATTTCGAAATTCAAATCTCCGTTTAATTTTGCGATCGAAAAAAATTTATTCGCTAAGCTAAACCACAGTAAAAAAGACTTAGAAAAATTTCTAAGTGTTTGAACATAACGTCTGATACTGTAGCCGAGAAAATTTACGATCGAGAAACATTTCCGTGTAAATTTACGATCGAGAAATTAAATCTCCACGTAAATTACGATCGAGAAATTTTTCGCGCGTGAATAGAATTTTCGCTATGAAAGTTAATCGAGCGAGAAAGTATTTCAATTTTAAAGAGGTTTTTCGATGTAAAATTTTACGATCGAGAAAATTTTATCGTCGAAAAATTAATTTTACCGCCGCTAAAATTTTTCGACCGAGATCAAAATTGAAATCGAAATTTTCGACTGTAAGTTTTGCGCTCGAAAATTTAAAAGGTTTGCATCTATTTTATCTATTCCTCTGATTAATATTTCGCTCGCATAAAATCAAAATTGTGTTTCTCGATTGTAAGTAATTTTTTATCTACGTTATTAATCTTAATGACTAAATCAAAAGGTTACGATCGAAAATCTTTTACGATGCAAACAGTGACTTAATCAAATTGTGATTCAATTTTCACTGTTTGCGAGCGAGAAAGTTCTTCGACGCGTTTAAAAGTTTGAAACCCAGTTTAGTCTTATCTTTAAATCGAACACTAATAACTCATAAAATCGAAGTTATATTCACTCAAAATGATCAAGAGACATCGAAACTAGCCTATTATGCAGTTTCTAACCCAGATTATACCTAGAGATTATTTAAAATACTGCAAACAAGAGTTCGAGTTCTCAGAATATGAACAGTCGAGAAATGAACACAGAATCAAGCGAAATATTCCAAAATACAGTAGCAAATGTAGTTTAAATACACGATAATCCCTAGAAGAGGTCAAATCTACCTTCTAAAGACGAAAATCAGATGAAAAATCGAAAGATTTTGGGGATTTTGAAGTCCGTCTTTTGAGAGAAGTTTTTCGCTCGAGAATTTTGGCTGTTGATTTTTGCGATCGAGGGTTTTAGTATTTAGGGATTTTCGACTGCAAGTAATGATTTCACTTAATTGGGCTGATTTGATGTTTTACGAGACTTAGTGTGTTTAAGCCCATTACTATTTACGATCGGGAAACTTACGATCGAGAAAAATTTTCGCTCGACAACATCCGATCGAAAATTTACCTTTGGTTCCTGTTTCATTTCCGCTCGTCAATTTTGAGAGCGTAAATTACCACTTGGTCCCAAATCAATTTTCGCTCGAATTTCTCGATAGTAAGTATTCCTTAATATTTCAGATTGATCCTAAATTTTAAGAGTAAACCACGAAATTACTCCTTCTAAGTGTAAACGAGTGCAATTAACTCCCTGTATTTTCGAAGGAAAGACATCTGGCTCCAGCATTGATCTTCGAACATCTGCAATACTTATAGCAAAATGTCGAGAATATTAGAGTTAATTAAGAAGTAATTGTTCTACAAAGGCTTCCCCTGACTTGTTTTACCAATGTCTTGAGCTACATTCATGAGAATTTGTGAAGTCCTCCTTATTTAAGAATTGTCCAAAGAGAATCAAAACGGGAATTTCTACAATGCTTAAAGAAAGATCATCAAAAGTATTTGGAGCTCAAAACATGGAATCATTGTAAATGCTCCCCCTCAAATAGTGCACTTTGTATTGATTTATCACGTAATCATGCAAATCAATATGAGTAACAATCATTATAACACGCAATTAATCATTTTAGACTAGATACACTTTCCCCTAAACATGTAATAAAGATTTGCGAAGAGGGTATGAGCAAAGTCAAATATTCCCATTTTGATCACTTCAATACCAATGCAAGTTAAATTTGCATTCAAAATGTGCGAAGATTTTTTTTAGATTTTTTTTTAAATATCGAGAAGAAAAATTATCATATATATGTATATATATAGAACTTTCATATGCATATTAATGTTATTACTAGTATGGGGTCAGATTATTTTGCTACGATCATTGTCACGCCTAAAATTTCACAAGACACTTGAAAAGATCACATACTGTCAAGTCATGTCGTCAAACTAAAGAGTCCTAAGTTCATTGAATGATCCATTTCGACAACTCTCACTGGGTTCACTCTAGCACTCAATTATTTTTGCCTTGGGATGATTATATTTATATCACTCAAGTCAACAGAAACAATCTTAAGTCAATTTACCTGTGATCGAGGCATTTTTAATCATTTCACCTTTGCGAGAGATCGTCGATGTGGAATCATAGAGATTGTGAAATGTTTTTAGTTTGGCTCTGACTTTAGAAGGGAAGGATAGTTTTGGTATTGTGGACTAGGGATCTTCTTCCTTTTCTTCATCGTTCTCCTCCTATTTGCCGTTTTTCTTTTTGTTGTTTATCATTTTCATCCTTTAATGATTTTTCTTTGATTCAGTCTGCACTTGCTCAAGCTGAAGCTCCGCTTCTCTACGAGGCTGAGGATTATCTAAGGCGAAGATCTTCTTGTTCGTTCTTGGGCCGATACCGCGCTCTTTTTCTCTTAATCCCGAGTGAGGTTTCAGAGATTATCGACTTGAAGAAGTTCACAGTTGTGGAATTCGAACCCAAGGCCGCGCTCCTCTTCTCGTTGTCTCGATATAAGACCGGATTATCGTTGGAGAAGTTCACTTCGTGGTGCTCCTCTTTCCAGCCGTTCTGACGAGTGTACGAGATTATCGATGGAAAAGTTCACAGCAAGATCCATACCCCCTTCTAATGATATGCATTTTGATAGTCGAGAGGCAGGTTCTTTTGGACTACTTTTTGTGCGTTGAGCATTCCTCATGTGCGTTTTCCACCTTCTTTTGTTATCTTTTTCTTTGTCGTCTCGTTTCTCCCCCTCCTTTTCTCGATTGAGTATTCCATCTAAGACTTAGGTGTACGGTTGAAGGCTCAAAGGATTTTCAAGTGAAGAAAAGGATATCGGAGAAAGCTCAAAAATGGATGACTAAAGGCTGTATTAAAGGATTGAAATTTTATATATGTAAGGCCAAGTGAGGAATTCTCTAAGTGCGCTAATCATTTTCCTAAGGATCTAATCGAAAGGCGAGTATGAAGCCAAGAATCACTAGTTAAGACAAGCAATTGGTGTGTGACTCGCTCAAGAATAAATCAATAGAAAGGAAAAATAACAGGCCAGAATCCACACTCATTTAAAGTGGCTTTGTGTCTAGTGGAGCAAACGAAATGAGCTTTAGACACAAGAAAACGACTTAGACTGACAAAATTAAGTAAGCAATCAGTCGCATGCCAGGGAAATCTAATTGTGACGTAGATCGCGCATCCTAAAGAGTTCTTCATTCCCCTATATGTATAGTGTATTATTATATATATATATATATTATTTATATTTTATTTATTATTATTATTTTTATTATTATTTAGGTAATTTTATTATAACGCAAAGATAAGACAAATGAGCATGGAAAACACATAGAATAGAGCATATAATAGCACAGAGATCAGGTAATGCACATATTACGGGAGATTCAACATGCCTAATTTTCCGACAAGGAATTGAAATCGTTTTTCATCCAAAGCCTTGGTAAAAATGTCAGCAAATTGATATTCCGTGTTCACAAAGTACATGTCAATGGTGCCTTTTTCTACGTGATCTTTGATAAAGTGATATATAATGTCTATGTGTTTCGTGCGTGAATAGTGAACAGGATTGCACGTAATCGCAATGGCACTTTGGCTATCACTATATATGGGTATATTATCTAACTTGTACCCATAATCACGAAGCTGAGTCCGCAACCATAGCATCTAGGAGCAACAGCTGGCGGCTGCGACGTATTCAGCTTCAGCCGTCGAAGTTGAGACGCAATTTTGCTTTTTGGATGACCAGCAGACTAGCTTTTCGCCTAGAAATTGAGCGCCACCGGAGGTGCTTTTCCTGTCCATTCGGCAACCTGCGTAATCAGCGTCAGTATAGCCGATAAGTTTGAAGTTCGTACCTTTAGGATACCATGCCCTTAAGCGAAGAATACGCTTCACCGCGAGCATATGGGATTCTTTGGGATCGGCTTGGAAACGGGCACAAAGACAGGTGGCACACATGATATCCAGCCAACTAGAAGTGAGGTAGAGAAGAGATCCAATCATTCTGCAATAAAGAGTGATGTCGACCGATTTTCCTGTGGGATTGGCATCCAACTTGCAGCTTGTTGACATGGGAGTGCTGAAAGGCTTGCTCTGATCTTGATGGAACTGTTTCAGGATGTCCTTAATGTATTTGGTTTGACTGATAAATATCCAATCATTAGCTGCCTGACTTGTAGTCCTATGAAGAATTGCATCTCTCCCATGTGGCTCATTTAGAATTTACTCTTCATGAGATCTCCAAACTTTTTGCAAAGCCATGGATTTGTTGAACCGAAAATGATGTCGTCAACGTAAACTTGAACGACCATGAGATCCTTGTCTTGCCATTTGATGAAGAGGGTCGTATCGATTGTTGTTCGAATAAATCCACATTACGAGGAAGTCATTCAAGACATCATACCAAGCACGCGGGGCTTGTTTTAGTCCGTATAGAGCTTTATCCAATCGATAGACGTAATCGGGATGTTCTTGATCAACGAAGTCGTCTAGCTGAGCGACATGGACTTCTTCTTTAAGTACGCCATTGAGAAATGCGGTTTTAACGTCCATTTGATAGACCTTGAAGACGAATGGCTTCAATTCGGGCAACAGGAGCATATGTTTCGTCGATCAATGCCTTCCTGTTGGTTGTATCCCTTTGCAACTAATCGTCCTTTGTTCCGGATCGCTTCACCATCTTTATTCTTTTTATTTTTGAATACCCATTTTGTCCCGATGATAGTTTTCCCATGCGGACGGGGAACTAATTTCCACACTTGAAGACGTTCGAATTGGTTGATTTCCTCTTGCATTGCAATTATCCAATCCGAATCTCGTAGTGCGTCTGCTACCTTAGTAGGCTCGTTTTGGCTTAAAAAGCAACTGAAAAGACTGTGTTGATGTCGTGTCCTTATTCCGCTCAAAGGATCGCCAATTATCTGATCAACCGGGTGAGCTCTAGTCCACCTGCGCTAATACGGCAAAGCTGTATATGATGAATCAGCCATTTGTGGGTCTAGATTTCCAACGATCTCCGATTGTTCATTTGTTAAGAAGTTCCAAATCTGCATTGGGAGGGAGCAACTCTGATGATTCTTCCTCAACACCCATGGGAGGTTCTTCATTGTTCTGTGGCAAATCTGAGTCGAGTGAGTTAAGGACTGTTGAAGAACTTGGTATATCGGCCTCGTCGGGTGTAGGCGTGACGGTGCTGGCGGATGTAGTGGCTCAAAGAGGGAATCCAAGTCTTCTAATACAAGTCTTAGAGCTTCGTCTGGCGGTGATTGCTGAGTTGTTGCCATCTTCTGTTGGTTTTGTGCCAACAGACCAGTGAGAACGGGTTCTGAAATGTTGTCTTCAGAAGCCAACGGGTTGAGCACGGGTCCTGAACTGTTTTGTTCAGAAGCCATCGGGTTGAGCACGGATCCTGAACTTTTTTGTTCAGAAGCCATCGGGTTGAGCACTGGCCCTGAACTATTTTGTTTAGAAGCCATTGGGTTGAGCACGGGTCCTGAACTGTTTTGTTCAGAAGCCATCGGGTTGAGCACGAGTCCTTAACTGTTTTGTTCAGAATCCATCTCATTCACTCCGTGAAAAGTGACGTTATAGCTTTCCTTAATCGTGCGGTTGGACTTGATGTATACTCGGTACGCTTTTGATGTTGAAGAATACCCGACGAAAGTTGCTTCGAATGCTTTAGGGTCGAACTTTGCACGTTGCTCTCTTTCATTCGCCACAAAGCACTTGCACCCGAAGACCTTGAAGAATGAGATGTTGGGTACTCTATTATTTACAATCTCGTACGGAGTCATGTTGAACCGTTTGTGAACCACCGTCATGTTTTGGGTAAAACAGGCGGTATTTACTGCTTCAGTCCAAAGAAAATGCGGAAGGCCGGAATGGATCAGCATTTTACGAGCGGCCTCCACTAGGGTTGTGTTTTCCCTTTCATCAACCCCATTTTTTTGAGGTGTTTTTGCGGCTGAAAATTGTTAACTAATTCCAAGTTTCTGATAAAACACACTGAGATATTTATTCTTGAACTCAGTGCCGTTGTCTGTTCGAATAACTTGAATAGTCTGTTGCAGCAGATTCTGAATTGTGTTCACAAATTTAATAATCAAGTCCCCTGTCTCATCTTTGGTTCGGAGGAACTTAGTCCAAGAGTAGCAAGAGAATTCATCGACGATCACTAGTACGTACTTGGGTCCCTGGATACTCTGTGTGTGCATCGGCCCACAGAGGTCCATGTGGATTAGTTCCAATGGTCGAGAGGTAGACGCAATTTGCTTGACATAATGAGTTGCTCGCTTCATTTTTCCTAATTAACAAGCCGAACATTGATGCTCCTTTTGTAGTAGTATAGTTGGAAGACCGTGAACAAAATTTTTTGTAGAGAGGCATTGGAGAGCTTTCATATTCAGATGAGACATTCGTTGATGCCATAAGCTGTTCTGCTGAATCACAGTCTGAGAGATGAGGCATGCAGCTGTCGAGGGACGCACGGACGTCAGGTTGATCGTGTAAAGATTTGATTTTCGAAGTCCGTAGAGGAGTTCTGTGTCCTGAATGTCCAAAATTCTGCACCAGTCAATGTGAAATACCACTTGAAATCCTTTATCGCAGAATTGGCCTATGCTGAACAAGTTATGGCGGAGTCCTTCGACGTAAGAGACATATTTTATCGTAAGATTTTCCAAAATGATATTCCCACATCCAAGAATGGGAGCTGAGTCATTGTTTCCGAATCTGACTTTGCTGTTTGGTCGGTCTTTGTAGTTGCTCAGCAGCTCTTGTTTTCCAGTCATGTGTGTGGAGCAACCAGAGTGGAGGTACCACACATGATGGATTTTGCAAGAACAAGTTAGAGAGCTTTAGGTACCCACTTAAGCATGGGTCCTCTCAGATTAGCAGATTTAGTTTTAGGTTCAGATATGATTCCTAAAATTTTACTTGAGGGAGTTTTAGTAACCCATATCACTTTCGCAGAAGTGCGTTGGTGTTGCCTCTTTAGGTGACTTGGCCTTTTCGGCTTTTGTCGTCCGCGGAAATTTAGGAACCCATTTGGGTTGAACCTTGCAGGGAAGGTCAATTTGAGCACGTACAAATGCTTTGATAGGCTTGTCTGAGGAAAAGATTCTTTTGATAATCTCCTAAGGTGCTTGGGGGACTCAATCTTTACGGGATACCTTAGGTGAGTACATGCATGTATAGCGCCATAAGCTTTCTTTATGGCTGGATCCTGTTTCCTACGGGCTTTCCTAGTGGCATTTGTTTCAGAATGATTATCTTTAATTTGTGAGGTAGAGCATATTTCGTAGTTGTTGCTCCTAAAGGTAATAGGCTGAAGAGTACATGTAGAAGCAATTACGCGAAGAGAAGAAATGGCTCCTTTATGTTTTCGAGTGTCATTTATTTGTACAGAAGGAGTAACATTCTTAGTCATACTCAAATCTACTAGCTCCTTCTTAATACTGGCCACTCTCGCCTTCGGTACTAGTGCTTGCTCTACGCTCCCTGTAGACGTAGGTAAACTAGATTTAGTCTTAGCACTCTTAACAGAATTATCAATGCACTTTTGATCTTTCGAAGGTGATTTTTCGATTTTCACGCTTTTCATAATAGCATGAGAGGTAGTTTGGGAGGATGAGGAAGCTTTGAGATTTTCCATCTCTTTTAAGAACTTCTTCTTTTCAGCTTCGAAATTCTCTCTTTATTTATCTAGTTTTGCTTGAGATTCCTCTATCTGTTTTACTATAGGAGTTTTATAGAAAGAATTTTTATAATGAACGTCTTTGACTTCCTCGTAGTGTGTTTGAGATTCAGGAGGTAGAACTTGAACTAAATCACAGACAGATGTTAAGGATGGTTTCATATTTCTGTCTCATTCATTTAGTTCTGTGTAGTCGTAAGGGAATTGAGGCCCATGTGAGGCTCTTCTCTTGGATGATTCTAAAGTACTTTGTTTTGTCGCTTCAACAAAGTCTCTAAGAGATGTTACTCCTAAACCCATGGTCTTAATATCATATACTTCCTTTTTCCGTAGAACACGTGGGTTAGTGAAACCTATGCCTTCTATTTGATTATAGAACTCTATATCCTTGGGTTGGTTTAGAAATATCGTCTGTCCAGATTGTCCCCTATGCATAAGAAGATCATCTAATTTATTAATTTTCGCATATAACTTCTTACGTTCCTCGCCTAAGAGAGTATAATTATTTGCTACCGTCAGTTTGGCGGCTTGACAGGCATCTAGATCTTTACTAGCTCACTATTAGATATTTCTAACTGAGCTTCTAGGTTGGTGATTTTAGTGGTACCTTCGGTTATCCTACAATTTAGGGTGGCTTTCTCATTGAGATTCCTAACCAAGCAATTGTAGTTATATGCTAGCCTATCTTCTAACTCCTTAATCTTTTCGGTGTGCTGTCGTATTTGAGGTTGACTAGTCTCGCGAGAGTGTAGGCTCTTAGTAAGTTCTTCTATTTTAGCACAAGAGCTTCTAAGTTATAACTCGAGACTATTTATCTTCTCTGAGACCTAGAAAGTTTATCCTCTACTTCCTTAATACTTTTCTGCTCACGTTTCATGTTAGCATATTGTTTTTGATATGATTCTAACATGGTCAATAATGTGGAAGAATAGTCTATCTCCTGTGATAAGGTGGATGCACCATATACGTCAGTCTGATTGGATGTTTCGGCGTCACTGTCGTTATCAAGGCGTGCCATGAGGGCAAGATTCTCATCTCCAGAACTAGCGTGTCATCAAGCCAGTGGTCCTGCTCTGCCATGAGGGCTACACCTGCTTCCATCTGCTTCGTGAGTTGAAGCTCTTGGAGTAGTAATTAGCATCTCTTTTCTTGGGAAGAGTGCATTCTCTAGCAAAATGACCAGGCTTGCCACAATTGAAACACCTGTTGGGCTCTTTAGTGTTCTTGACTTCGGAGCTCTCTAGTGCATTTTCCTTGTTCTTAGAGCTTGAGATCCGAAGTCTGTTGGCCGAGGATGAGGACTTCTTCTTGAAGTATTTCTTGCTCATCATTTTTTCGATTAAAGCCAACTGCTTCCCCAGTGCTTTCATGGTTGCTCGGCGTCTAATTCTGAATTTTCTTCTGACTCGGATGATGGGGGAGGCCTAACGATCTTCTCTTTGCGAGGCTTTGTTCCACGCTTCTCTGAGACTAGAGCAACGGTGTCGTCAACCTGCTTGCCCTTCTGCTCTCTCTGAGTCTCGCAAACATCTTCCTCGTGTTGGGCGAGATTATCAAATACTGCATGGATATATCCAACTCCTCCAGATCTTTGTTTTGTCTAATTTGAGCGGATATCTTTTTCCAGTACGAAGGCAGAGAGGTAGAAATCCGATATTTGTTTCCATGTTTGTTTTCGAGATTTCTATCTTCCTCATCTCATTGAGAAGAGTGCGGTATCTTTGGTATGCATCATAGAGGCTCTCCTCCGGCTTAGCTTTGAAGGAGTCATAAGCACTGAGAATATTCGCCTTTTTGGCCTTGATGCCTACTTCCGTCCTGCACCATCCTATGCAACTCATCCCACATTCCCTTAGCCGTTGGGAGGCTGTCTATCTGTCTATAGATGTCGTTGGGGATGCCTTGCATGAGTGTGTTCATGGCTATCAGATCTGCCTTAGCACGGGCGCTTTCCTCAATGGTGTATTCCCTAGGTTCCTAGTCGCCTAGTAGCGGGAATTGAAGGAGTAACCGTGTCATCACCGGCTACGTTGACCCAGAACTTTGCAGGTCCTTCTTCAAGTGACTGCAATAAGTTTTCGGCTTGACCTTTCAGAACTACGAAGTTTAGGAAGCGGCTTCTCCAGACTGTATATTCACCGCATTGTAAGATTGGCGGACGATTGTCGTTTCCTAGTGAGTATGCATCCATCTCTTCTTTTTTCTTTTTTTGTTGACGAAGGATCTTCGTTTGTTGTTTTGATGGATTTGAATGATGTTGTGTGCTTCACAAGTAGCAAATTCGTGAGTAGAGTTTGATTCAAAAATGATCGAGAATTTCGATTCAATCTTTAAAGTTTGATCGAAAATAATTTCTTCGATTTGAAGAGGAGGTAAGGTTTTCACGCGTCAGATACTGTTCAAAAATTTTAGAGCGTAAATTATTTCGACTTGAATGTAATTTTACGCTGAAAATTTATGCAAACAGTGAAATCAATCATAAAATTATTGACTGAAGTTTTGCCATCGAAAATTTTAAGCGTCGAAAAATATTTTTGACCAGAATCCACAGTGTAGATTTTTTCAAAGGTTGACTCGAAAGATTGACCAGTGTTTTCGAGCGCAAAGTTTCTTTAATTAATTTTGGTCGTGAAGAACAGTACCCTATGGAGTTTCTCGCTGAGTCAAATCTAATTGGTTAACCGAAAAATTTTACGAACGAAAATCAAATACATCTGACCGACTAAATTTTCGAGAGAATAAATTTTGCGTGGGGTCAAAATAGTCAATTCTCGTCAAACTTTCAACGCTCGTAAATTTCTTTTAAAACACGTTCTTGACAGCACCGACTTCAGTAACTGATCAGTATTCTAATTGAGCAAAATTTCTCGCACAGAGGTTTTCGATCGAAAAATTAATTTCGATCTAAGACTTAGCGAGAAAAACTGAAATTCACTGTTTAAGCACAAAATATGATTTTAACACAGAGTCAAGCAAATAAGGGAAATTAATCGATGAAACTACAGGTATATGCTCGAAATAAGCTACTGCGTACTCACGAACAGAAGATTAAACATGTTTTGAAGCAAATGATAATCAATCTGACGAAAATTAAAACACGTTCATACCATTTTCGCACGAACAGTAATCTCACAGAATCAAAATTCGACTCAAATCATGATTTTGATTGCTACCGATCTAATCCTAAAAGATTAATACTACTTATGCGAGCACAGAAACATTAAAAACAGATCAAATAAGCACAGAATTAAGACTGTTTGATCGAAATTCAACTTCGCGCCAAAACTGTTCTTCGATGGAACAGTGACAGAATAAAATTTCGATCAAATTCTAATAATTTTCGTTTCAAAACTGAACGAATCTGCTCTGATATCAATTGTTAGGTCCCTCAACTCAATCAATCCTAGGCATGAATTCTAAGGAAATCGATTAGAATTATTGAACTTGAAATTCGATCGAAAACCTTCAATGAAGAACACGAGAGAGAATTCATTTAGTGAGAGAATGATTTCTGAGTTTCTCTCTCTAGAATTGAATTCGACAGCCTTTCGGATTGATTCTCTAATTTTCTGTATTAAGCTCAATGATTGTACAACTATTTATAAATATCAAACTAGTCATAATATAAGGACTAATACAAATAAAGCCCCTAAGTACGAAGACAGCTAATACAATTAAAATTTATATTCTACAACTCTCTTTATCAAGAAGGATGGCTCTGACATTATGCTCGTACAAATCTACATCGACGACATCATCTTCGGCTCGACGGACTCAAGAATGTGCAGGAACTTTGGAGACCTAATGAAGCAGAAATTTGAAATGAGTATGATGGGCGAACTAAGCTTCTTCTTAGGTCTCCAGGTTAAGCAGCTTCACGATGGAATCTTCATCAGTCAATCCAAATACATTCACGACATACTCAAGAAGTACAACTTGGACAACTCAAATGCTGCCAACACTCCCATGTCCACCTCATGCAAACTTGATGTCATCAGGAAATCTTTTAACCAAACGATTTATCGAGGCATGATAAGACCCTTGCTTTATCTCACGTCCAGTCGACCTGACATCATGTTCGCCACGTGTCTCTGCGCTTGCTTTCAAGCTAATCCAAAGGAGTCTCACATGCTCGCCGTCAAGAGAATTTTCAAATACCTCAAGGGAACTCCGAATCTAGGTCTATGGTACCAATGGAGTCAAACTTCGAACTCGTAGGATACACAGAGGCCGATTACGCGGGATGCAAGCTGGACAGAAAGAGCACCTCCGGAGCCGCTCAATTTCTCGGGGGTAAAACTCGTAAGCTGGTCGTCTCGAAAACAAAATTGTGTCTCAACTTCGATAGCAGATGCAGAATATGTCGCTGCTGCGAGTTGCTGTTCACAAATTTTGTGGATGAGAACCCAGCTACGAGATTTTGGCATAACGTTAAATCATATTCCCATTTTTAGTGACTCAAAAAGTGCTATAGCTATAACAAGTAACCCAGTACATCACTCACGCACAAAACATATAGACATTAGATATCACTTTATCAAGGAATATTCAAGGTACAATCGAAATGCATTTTGTTCACACAGATCTTCAACTTGCTGACTTTTTCACTAAGGCATTGGATGAAAAGCGATTACGATTCTTGGTATCTAGGTTAGGCATGTTGAACCGTAAGACATGATCGATTGTCCCTACATGAACCTGATATTGTGTAAATAGGTCACTTAATTTTTCTCATGTTTTCAAGTGTATGTTGAAAATCCTACTATCATATCTAGGGGTAGTCTTATAAAAAATTTATGCACGGATTTAGGGGGAGTATTGAAAAATTATGCACTAATCTAGGGGGAGTCTTTGAACACCTTGCACAAATTAAGGTGGATTTTCTATGATTTTTCATCAAATTTTCCTTCAAATCGAATTGTAGGGTAAAATCTTGATATAGTCATTTCTATTTATCTTAAGTCAAAATTTTTTCTCGGCGAAACTCAGAATTCGATCGAAACTAAAATACACAAAATTAAAATCTTTTCTCGGCGAAACTGACTATCGCCCGAAACTCATGTAAATTCGATCGAAATTGAATATTCAAGTATTTAAAATCTTTTCTCGGCGAAACTGAGTATCGCCCGAAACTCATTTAAATCCGATCGAAACTAAATATTCAAATATTTAAGATCGTTTCTCGGCGAAACTGACTATCGCCCGAAATGCGTTTCGATCGAAATGAAAGTTTTAAATTCCTTTATAATTTTACACGGCGACACAAATCATCGCCCGAAACTAATTCAATTCGATCGAAACTCAAAATTTTAACACCATTGTATTTTTACTCGGTGAAACTGAGACTCGCCCGAAACCACTCTTGATCGAAACTCATACTATAGTATTTCGCCCGAAACTCAGTCTTTCTTCATCGATTCTCCCAAATTCACTTTCAAAATTTCTCTGCAATCACACGCAACTCTCGTCACCGTCACTAACACACTCTGTTTTTCCTATTATATCTCCAAACTCACTATTGGTACGGAAAAACGTGTAATCTACTGTTTTTAACTGATATTATTCTCGTTTTCGCATGATTCACAAATTAGGGTTTGCGTGAGCTCACTCGAATCGCTTTCAAATTGCGTTTCGATTCAGCTTACATTCGCCCGAAACTCACCCCAGATTCAATTTCGCAATACAATCGGCCGATACTGTCCTTTTAACTATCCTGTGATTAAAATCGAGCGATTCAGTACTTTCGGCCGAAACTGGCTTTTATAATTTTACTATGATTTAAATCGTCCGTTTTAGACTTTCGGCCGAAACTATCTTTTAATTAGAACATGATTTAAATCATACTATTCTGCGTTTCGATCACCAAAGTATAAAAGAACTATGATTGGAATCGCACGATTGCACACTCTTGCCGAAACACAATAACACTGTGATTTGAATTGCAAATTGAATCTCGGCCGAAACTGATTTACACTGTAGCCGATTGATTGACTCAATTTCAATATTTCTTCCTATCGGCGAACATTATTCAAAATTTTATCAAAATTTCTCTAAGTCCTAACATATTACAACTTTTAACTTTGACTCACATTTCTTATCTTTCAAGCGTTGTAATGGTTGGTTCCTACTAATCCTTTGATCTTGTCCTACAGACATATTAAAATGGTGCGACAGATTGATGAGATTTATGCTTGAAAGAAAGGACTGGGCACAGAGAACACCCAACAACCTCCAACTAGACTTTGACAACATCTCGTTCCTAGATCCTATCATTGTCAAACTTCTAGCAAACCACCCTCTGAAAATAGCCCTAAATATCACCGAGTGTGTCCCAAAAGTCTACGTACAACAATTCTGGCCCACTCTTCAGAACCCAACCAATAACCCAAAAACAACTCGCCTCTCCGCTAGATCGACAACACCATTGTCGTCTTTACCCCAACCATTAAACCTACCATACTCACTACTGTATGATCCTCATCCCTCTAACGATGACCTGATCAGTGACTTTCTATTAATGGGCCACAAACCAAACGCCCAAAAGACATCCGAAGCATTCCGGGTCTGACACTCTTTCTGATCGTCAACAAGTGCCTCTCTCCGAAGCATTCCGGGTCTGACAAATGCAACCGCAACATCATGCTGATCTTCCATGGGATCGCCTTCAACAAAAATTATAATGTCGCACAACTGCTCTGGACGGACATCCTTTTTCAATTACGAAGGCGAGGTCTCGGTTCCACGAAGCCAGTACTTCCTTACCTACGGTGGCTCCCTGTCATCGTCCAACACTTCGTGGATCTTCATCCCGAAATAGAGGACCGACCCAGGACCGAGGACTATCAAACTCCGAAACTCATCAAAATACAATCAACAAAGAGCAAAATCGATCAGGAGGCCATGATCCTACCAGATTATCTACTCCGACTCCTTGATCAAACAGACCCGGAGCTCCTAAAATACCTCCGAGCCAACAACCTCGATGATATTCCCATGGTTCAACACATCCCAGTTGAACCTAACCCAGGGACAAGCCAACCCTCAAAGCCAAAAATAGGTCTATGAAGCTCTTCATCCCAAAGCCAAAACAAAAGAGAAAATCCAAAGGGGATGACAGAAGCAGTCAACAGGAACGGCGTAGAAAACACAAACACGACCGTACTCCGCAGTCCACTAGTCCACAAATAAGCCGGACCGAGCCAATAAGTGCAGGGGATGACTTTGTCTTCCCCCGAGTAGAAGTCGCGACATCGGGTCCAATCGAGCACACTACCCTCCCTAGCCACTCAATCATCTCCCAACAGATGATTGTTTCACATACACACGAGGTGCCACGTCATCCATCACCACCTCGCTCGGAGGGGGTAGATGTATCAAGTAGTCCTCAGCCTCAGACTGCACTTTCCTTAGTCACGACTAGTCTAGTGCCCTCACCATCCATAATTTTTCCATTTTCTAGGACACTTACTCTGGTTTCTGCACCTCTAGATCTTAGTGATCTAGATAGAACGCTCCACAATGTCTCCGTACTAGAGTCAATATCACAGCAGCTACGGACTTGGGCCATCAATCTGAGTCTGTCTCAGCATTGATGTCAACGGTGAACCTAGGTGGCCTCAGTTCTTCAAGTCCCGTGCAAACAGGCTGAACGGTCGCCTAGCTGAGTTTGCAAAAGATCTCAAGGACTCCATCATGACCCAAGTGTACAGCGCAATTGGTACATCCTCTCGAGACAAAGGCAAAGCCCCCGTCGCCGAAGAAGCACCTTCTCATCCCGATCCATCTCCTGACTCAGACGGCGGCCCGTGGAATGTCCCAGTCATGGAACTCGTTGACGTCTTGATAGCCAGACTCCGCACTGCACTGAAGCTCACTGATTATAAAGCGAAGCTCCTTAGACGTCTCGAGCTTCCGTTCACATGCCGAGGCGAGGCCCAGACATCACATCAACCACGTGACGACCCAGGAGATGAGGGTCGTCCCGAGGGGGAGAAGACACGAGACACAGGGCCTCAACCTCAACAGACGCAGCCTAGAGTTATCCAAACACCTACTAGAACAAAATCACCTACACCCACACCAACACAAAAATCTACCCGAACTACTACCAAAACAACCCAACAGCCCTCCTCACCAGCTATGAGCCTTTCACTTCCTCTTTCCACAAGCCAAAGAACCTCCTCCGATCCTCCATCCTTACCTACTCTATCTCTTCAGTCAAATGAACCAATCATATCTCTAGAAACACTTTACAATCCACCCACAACGGTAGAAAAATATATCTTCAACGACGACTGGTTAACAAAGCCGATGCACCCAGCCTTGGCCAATGGTTTCCTGGATAATGATGATGAACTCGAGGAAGGTGAAGACTACGAAGCTGACATTCCAGAACTTTTCGAGCTTCTCAAACACGCCGTCGTCGATGAGGAGTGCCCCCTCGAAGTCGAAGATAGGAGAATAACAGAAGCCAACATGGGAAAATGTCAAAGTGATTGCCCCATATCAAGAAGGGATACGAAGGAGAATTTGGAGGAAGGAAGATAGGATCAAGAAGTTAGACGAGCTTGATCTGAGAGGCCTAACTCATCTCCCGAGACCAACCTTCGTACGATACCTGCTCTCTCTTCGTAGAGGGCTTGTATGGAGAGGAAAAGGAACTAATGTTGATACTCTTAGAAGAGAAAGAAGAAAAAAGCCAGAATCAGCACAGTCCTGGGAGTACGACGAGGTCGTCTTGATTTCTATGAATATCCTATCTACAAAGTGCGGCGAGAAGATGGAACCGTCGAGGAACTGACTGAAGGCGATCTCTCCTACATCAGAGGTGAAAGACGTTGATCAGATATTGGGAAGCTTCAGATTCCTTGGAACACTTCAGAATCCGGACTTAAAGGTGGGATACGTCGCTCTTAAGCGATTCATGATGCGCCAAATCAAATTCAATACGACTCACGACCTTCAAATGGTGGTGGAAAGCAACATGAAGAAGGTGAATCTCACAAAGCCATCCTTCGAAGTCCCCGACCCAAGTCTAGGTGAAGGCCACATAATCAATGAAGACGACGATCCATCAGTGGTCTATGTAGAATACTATTTGTAATTGTGCTTGATTTCATTAGTTGTCCTTGTAATTAGGGGCGTTTTGTATAGTAGTCCTTAGATTAGGACTAGATTGATATTTATACCAAGTTTGTTTGGTATAAATACTTGTAAATCAATTGAGCTGAGTAGAGAAAGTTTTAGAATTGATCCGAAGTGCTTGCAATTTGATTTCTAGAGAGAGAAACAACAGTAACTTTCTCACTCTACTCGAATTCTCTCTCTTATTCTTCTTTTGAGTTTTTCGATCGAATTCAATTGCGTGTCGTAACGATCGAATTACTATGAATTCTAGCCTAGGATCGTAGAGTTGTTAATCGTAGGACCTAATAATTGGTATCAGAGCAGATTCGTTCTGTTTTGAATCGTAAATTGTTAGAATTGGATCGAAAATCATTTTCTGGATATTGTTCATCGAAGAACAGTTTGGCGCGAAAACCTTTTTCGATCCAATAGCTTAATTCTGTGCTTAATTACTTGAATTTGGTGTTTCTGTGCTCGTTTAAGTGATAGATCATCATTGCGATCAGTTCTGTAGCCGTTTGAACTTCGACTTCTAGGATTGAATTGCTTTTGTGTGTTACTGTTTGCGAAGAACATGAAGAACACGTTCTGATTTTGATCAAATTCGATATATTTTGCTTCATAACGTGTTTAATTGCTTGTTCGTGCGTGATTAGTACTTAATTGCGAGCAACTGCCTCAAATTTCACAATCTGATTCTTTGTTTTTGCTCGAATTAGTGTAAATAATTCTGTTAATTTTTCTCGACTGCTCAAATTTTTCTCGCTAAGTGTTGCGATCGGATTAGTTTCTCGATCGATAAACTTAGCGCGAGAATTTTTCTCGATCAGAATACGAAGTCAGCGCTAGAATCGTCATCAGTAGAAACGATTTTAGTTAGAAATATTTCTAGAGCATTATACAGCGAAAAACTTTTTCGAGAGAGACTTATTTTGACTTTGCATGCGTAAAAACTTTCACTCGAAAAACTTTTTCAGTCAAACCTTTTAACGTTTGACCAGGCGAAAATCATTTATACGCGAGAAACTTTTCTAGTCAACAGATTTATTTTGACTTGTCGAGAAACTTACTAACGTACCGATTCTTTACGATCGAAATAAATTCACGATCAAGAAATTTTTCTCGACCGAATGATTTTGAGCAATTTATCTCGCTCGTAAAATATCTCGCTGACAAAATTTCTCGCACGAGAACAGTACCCAGTACACTCTATCTCAACGGAATTAATTTCGATCAAACTTTAAAGATTGAATCGAAAATCATTCTCGATCTAATTTTCGAATCAAACGCTACTAACGAATTTCTTCACTTGTGAAGATCATCTTCAACCTTCAAAACAATTAACGAAGATCCTTCAACAACTCGACTGCAATACAAACATGGATGCGTACTCACTCGGAAATGACAACCGTCCACCGATCTTGCAAAGAGGCGAATACACAGTGTGGAGAAGCCGCTTTCTGAATTTCATTGCTCTAAAGGATCAAGCCAAAAATCTACTGAAGTCCCTTGAAGAGGAACTGGCACAGTTCTGGGTCCATGTACCCGGGGACGAAACAGCTACTCCAGCAATTCCAGCTTCTAGGCGACTAAAGGAGCCTAGAGAATACTCTCTGGAGGAAAGAGCTCGAGCTAAGGCTGATCTAGTAGCCATGAATACCCTTATGCAGGGCATCCCCAACGATATATACAGACAAATCTACAGCCTTACATCGGCCAAAGGGATGTGGGATGAGCTGCATAGGATGATGAAAAGGACGAAAGTTGGTATAAAGGCCAAGAAGGCGAACATTCTCACCGCTTACGACTCATTCAAAGCGAAGCCGGAGGAGAGTCTAAACGAGATCTACCAACGATACCTCACTCTTCTCAATGAGATGAGGAAGATAGAAATAACGAAGACAAACATGGAGACAAACATAAGATTTCTATCTTCCCTGCCACGGAATGGAAGAAAATATCCACTCAAATACTACAAAACAAAGATCTAGAGGAGCTGGATGTCCATGCCGTGTTCGACAATCTCACTCAGCATGAGGAAGATATCCGCGAGATCACCAAAGAGCAGAAAGGCAAACAAACCGATGACACGGTTGCCTTAGTCTCGGTAAAGAGGAGCACAAGATCAAGAAAGGATAAGATCGTTAGGCCACCTTCATCATCAGAGTCGGAAGAGGAGTCGGACTCCGACATCGAGCCGAACATGAAAGCCCTTGGAAAACAGCTAGCTCTCATTGGACAAATGATGAGCATGTACTTCACGAAGAAGTCTTCAACCTCAGCCAATAGACTTCGGACTACAAGCTCCAAGAACAAAGAACGTGCTCCGGAGAGTTCCGAGGTCAAGAATCCCAAAGAGACTAATAAATGTTTTAATTGTGGCAAAGCAGGTCACTTCGCCAAAGAGTGCACTCTCCCGAAGAAAAGAGATGCAAACTACTACTCCGGGAAGCTTCAATTGACAAAATAGAAAGAGGCTGGAGTAGCTCTCATGGCCGAACAGGACCAATGGCTCGAGGACACGTGGAGCTCCGAAGAAGAGAACTTAGCCCTCATGGCCCGTCTCGACAACGAATTGGACGCCGAAACATCCACTCGTACGGACGACGACAACGCATCCACGTCTTCAAATGAGGTATATACTCCTTCCACATTATTGACCATGTTAGAATCATATCAAAAGCAATGCTAACATGAAATGTGAGCAGAAAAGTATAAAGGAAGTAGAGAACAAACTTGAGAGAGCTCAGGAGAATAGATAGTCTCGAACAAGAACTTAGGAGCTCTAGTGCAAAAATAGATGAACTACAACAGCGCGAAAAGATTAAGGATTAGAAGATAGGCTAGTAAATAACTACAATTGCTTGGTTAGAAATCTCAACGAGAAAGCCATTTTAAATTGTAGGATAACCGAAGCTACCTCTAAGATCACTAACTTAGAAGCTCAATTAGAAACATCGAATGCTAAGATTAGTGAGCTTAGTAAGGATTTCAATGCCTGTCAAGCCGCGAAACTAACCGTGGAAAATAATTACGCTCTCCTAGGTGAGGAACGCAAGAAACTATACGCCAAAGTAAAGAAATTAGACGATATAGTTACGCGTAGGGACAGTCCGAACAGACGATATTTTTGAACAAGCCCAGGGATATAGAGTTCTATAATACTATAGAAGGCATAGGTTTTCACTAATCCATGTGTTTTACAAAAGAAAGAAATATATGATGTTAAACACATGCGTTTAGGAATAACCTCTCTCAGAAATTTTACTGAATCGTCTTATGAAAATACTTTCGATTCATCCATTAGACAAGGTCCACGTGGTCCAAAAATCCCCTTTGCCTACACAGAACTAAATGAAAGGGACAAAAATAGGACTAATTTTGTAAGATAATATTACAAAAAGCGTGAAAATGAAAAATCGCCTTTGAAAGATAAATATTGTAAAGATAATTTTGTTAAAAGTGCTATGACTAATTACACTTTACCTACGTCTACAGGGAGTGTAGCGTCAGCACTAAAAACAAAGGCGAGAGTGTCTAGCACTAAGATAAAGAAGGAGCCATTAGATTTAAATGTTTCTGAGCATGCTACTCCTTCTGTTACAATAAAAGGCATTCATAGAAATAAAAGAGCTATTTCCACTTTTAAGATAGTTGCTTCTACTTATTCACTTCAACCGATCACTTTTAGAAGCACCAACTTCGAAATAGGCTCCACGTCAAAGTTAATCATTCTGAACAAATGCCACAAGGAAGTCACGTAGGAAACAAGATCCAGCTATAAAGAAAGCTTATGGCGCCGTACATGAATGTACTCACCTAAGGTATCCCGTAGATATTAAATCCCCCAAGCACCTTAGGAGACTATCACAAGAAAAGATCTTTTCCTCAGTCAAAGCCTCCAAAGCATTTGTACGTGCTGAAATTAACCTTCAAATGGAGGTTCAACCCAAATGGATTCTTCAATCTCCGCCTAGGACGACAAAAGCCAAAAGGGCCAAGTCTCCTATAGAGGCAAAACCCAAACCCACTTTTTCAAAAGTACAATGGGTTATTAAGACTCGTCCAGAAATAGATTTAGGAGTCATATCTGAACGCAAAATTAAATCTGCTAATCCGAGAGGACCCATGTTTAAGTGGGTACGTAAAGCTCTTTAAATTGTTTTTGCAGATCCATCATGTGTGGTACCTCGATCTGGTTGCTCCACACACATGACTGGTAGTCAAGAGCTGCTGAGCAACTACAAAGACCGACCAAACGGAAAAGTCAGATTTGGGAACAACGATTCAGCCCCGATTCTAGGACTTGGGGATATCACTCTGAAGGATCTGACCATCAAAGATGTCTCGTACGTCGAAGGCCTCCGCCATAACTTGTTCAGCATAGGCCAATTATGTGACAAAGGCTTCCAGGTGGTCTTCCATGCTGACCGGTGCAGAATTTTGGATAGTCAGGACACAGAACTCCTTCAAGGACTTCGGAGATCCAATCTTTACACGATCAACCTGACGTCTGTGCGGCCCTCGACAGCTGTATGCCTCATTTCTCAGACTGATTTACAGAGGAACAGCTTATGGCATCAACGACTGTCTCATCTGAATATGAAAGCTCTCCAACGTCTTTCTACGAAAAAGTTGGTTCACGGTCTTCCAACTATACAACTACAAAGGGAGCATCACCGTTCGGCATGTCAATTAGGAAAAATGAAGCGAGTATCTCATCACGTCAAGCAAATCGCGTCTACTTCTCGACCATTGGAACTAATCACATGGATCTTTGTGGTCTGATGCAGACTCAGAGTATCAATGGAAGAAAGTATGTCCTAGTGATTGTGGATGACTATTCTCGCTACATGTGGACTAAGTTCCTCCGAACGAAAGATGAGACCAGTGACTTGATTATCAATTTTGTGAACACAACTCAAAATCTGCTGCAACAGACTATTCAAGTCGTTCGAACAGACAACGGCACTGAGTTCAAGAACAGTCACCTCAGTGAGTTTTATCAGAAACTTGGAATAAGTCAACAATTTTCAGCCGCCAAAACACCTCAACAAAATGGGGTTGTTGAAAGGAAAAATCGAACACTAGTGGAAGCCGCTCGTACGATGCTGATCCAATCGAAACTTCCACACATTCTATGGGCTGAAGCAGTCAATACCGCTTGTTTTACTCAAAACAGGACGGTGGTTCACAAACGGTTCAACAAGACTCCGTATGAGATTGTGAACAATCGAGTGCCCAACATCTCTTTCCTTAAAGTCTTTGGGTGCAAGTGCTTTGTGGCGAACGACCGAGAGCAACGTGCAAAGTTCGACCCTAAAGCATTCGAAGCCACATTTGTCGGGTATTCTTCAACATCAAAAGCATACCGAGTATACATCAAGTCCAACCGAACTATTAAGGAAAGCTATAATGTCACTTTCCACGAAGTGGCAGATATGGTTTCTGGTCAATTCAGTCCAGGACCCGTGCCTAATCCGTTGGCTTCTGAAGACAACATTTCAGAACCCGTAATCACTGGTGTGTTGGAACAAAACCAACAGAAGATGGCAACAACTTCAAGATCAGTGTCAGACGAAGCACCGAACCTTGCAATAGACGACTTGGATTCTCTCTTCGAACCGGTATATCGGTCAAACACGACGACACCAACAATGGATTCTCTACCAAACGGGACAGACGTACCAAGTTCATCTCACACCTCTACCCCACCCGACTTAGAATTGCCACAGAACACCGAAGAACCTACAGTGATCATCGAGGAAGTATCATCTGAGACGATCAATCCAAGTGCAGTATTGGAACTTCCTCAGACAAATGATCAATCTGATACTATAGGCAATCTAGATCCACAGATGGCTGACGCATCGACTTCAGCCTTGCCTCATGAGCGCAAGTGGACGAGAGGTCACTCGGTTGATCAGATAATTGGCGATCCTTCGGTTGGTGTGAGGACACGTTTTCAACACAGTCTTTTCAGTTGCTTCCTGAGCCAAAACAAGCCTACCAAAGTAGCAAACGCACTTCGAGACTCGGATTGGACAATTGCAATGCAAGAGGAGATCAATCAATTCGAACGTCTTCAAGTGTGGACCTTGATACTTCAAGAACTGAAGCTTCAAGTGTGGACCTTGGTACTTCAAGACCAATTCGGATTGGTCTACGTTGCTCAGCCGGAAGGTTTCGTTGATCAAGAACATCCCGATCATGTCTATGGCTTGGACAAAGCTCTCTATGGACTAAAACAAGCCCCTCGTGCTTGGTACGATGTCCTGAGTGATTTCCTCGTGAAGTCTGGATTCATACGAGGAACGATAGACACAACCCTCTTCATTAAATTGCATGACAAAGATCTGATGGTCGTCCAAGTATACGTCGACGACATCATCATCGGATCAACAAATCCTCGGCTCTGCAAGAAATTTGGAGATCTCATGAAGAGCAAATTCGAGATGAGTCACATGGGAGAGATGCAGTTTTTCCTAGGACTCCAAGTCAGGCAGCTCGATGATGGAATTTTCATTAGTCAGACAAAATACATCAAGGATATTCTGAAGAAATTTCATCAGGACCAGAGCAAGCCTCTCAGCACTCCTATGTCACCAAGCTGCATGCCGATCCCTCTGGCAAGTCGGTCGACATCACACTGTATCGCAGTATCATTGGATCTCTTCTCTACCTTACTTCGAGCCGGCCGGACATCATGTTTGCCACATGCTTGTGTGCCCATTTTCAAGCCGATCCCAAATAGTCCCATATGCTCGCGGTCAAAAGAATTTTACGCTACCTTAAGGGCACCTCTACCCTTGGCCTATGGTATCCAAAGGGTACGAATTTTAAACTCATCGGCTACACTAACGCTGACTATGCAGGTTGCCGAATGGACAGGAAAAGCACGTCCGGTGGCGCTCAATTTTTAGGCGAAAAGCTGGTTTGCTGGTCATCCAAAAAGCAGAACTGCGTGTCAACTTCGACGGCCGAAGCAGAATACGTAGCTGCCGTCAGCTATTGCTCACACATGCTATGGATGCGGACACAGCTTCGCGACTATGGGTACAATCTAAATAATATACCCATATATAGTGATAGTCAGAGTGCAATCGCCATTACTTGCAATCCTGTTCATCATTCACGCACAAAACACATAGACATTAGATATCATTTCATCAAAGATCACGTAGAAAAAGACACGATAGAGATGTACTTTGTGAACACTGAGTTTCAACTAGCCGACATTTTTACCAAGGCATTGGATGAGAAACAATTTCAATTCCTTGTCGGAAAACTAGGCATGTTGAATCTTCCGTAATATGTGCATTACCTGATCTTCTGTGCTATCACATGCTCTATTCTATGTGTTTTCTATGCTTATTTGTTCTTATCTTGCGTGATAAAGATAAATACAAATATGATAATAATATATATTTCTATATATAATATAAAGGGGTATGACAAAATCCTTTAGGATGCTTTGCTCTAAAGTCACTTAGAATTTTACCCGCACATGCGATTGATTTAATTGCTTAATTTTGTCAGTCTAAGTCGCATTCTTGTGTCTAAAGGTCATTAGGTTGCTCCACTAGACACAAAGCCACTATAAATGTGAGGATTCAAGCCTTGTTCTATTTTTCTCTCTTCGGATCTATTTCTCGAGTGAGTCACACATCAATTGCTTGTCTTAACTAGTGATACTTGGATTCATACTCATCTTGCGTTAGATCGTTAGGAAAATGATAAGGGAGTTTAGGATATTCCTCATTCGGCCTTATATTAATTTCCCCACGTTAGCCCGTAGTCATCCACTTTGAGCCTTCTCCGATGTCCTTTTCTTCATTTGAAACGCATTCCCAGCCTTCAACCGAACTTTATACTCTTTGAATGGTTGTTCAAACGAGAAAAGGAGGGGGAGATAACAAAAGAAAAAGTAAAATGATGACAAAAGAAGGCATTGCTCAACGCGCAACAAACAGACCAAAGGAACCGGCCTTCCGACTAACTTGTAGAAAGTGGCATGGATCCTGCTGTGAACTTCTCCAACGATAATCTCGTACGCTCGTGAGAAGGCTGGAAGAGGAGCACCTCGAAGTGAACTTCTTCAACGATAATCCGGTCTTATATCGGGAAACGAGAAGAGGAGTGCAGCATTGGGTACGAATTCCATAACCTAGAACTTCTCCAAATTGATAATCTCTGAAACCTCAATAGGGATTAAAAGAAGAGGAGCTCAGTAATCGGCCCGAGAACCAACAAGAAGAACTTTGCCTACGATAATCTCCTAGAGCCTCATGGAGAAACGGAGCTTCAGCTTGAGCATAACATAAAAAGTGATAGTTCTTAAAAGAAAAAGAGCGAGAAAAGATTGAAAAGAAGAAAGACGCCGAAAAAAAGGGAGACGGACGTAGGATTGGAAGATGGTGAAGAGATAAGCTCATTTTCCTTTAAATTCCTTCCATTCTAAGTCCTAGCCAAACTATAACCCTTACAACCCTTTGATTCCACATAGACGGTCTCTCGCTTATGTGAAATGATTAAAAATGCCTCGATCACAGGTAAATTGACTTAAAATTGCTTGTGTTGACTTGAGTGATAAAAATATAAAAATCCCAAGATAGCTAAATGAGAGCAAGAGCGAACCTGGTGAGAGTTGTCGAAATGGACCAGTCTATGGACTTAGGACTTTAGTTTGACGACATGACTTGACAGCATTTTCTTCCTTCAAATGTCTCGTAAAATTTTAGGCGTGACGATTGATCGAAGCAAAATAATCTCACCCCATACTAAAAAAAAATAAAAAAATAAAAAAAAATTCGCACATTTTGACATGAAATATTATGTTTCATATGCGTTGAATTGAATAAATGCGAATTTCTTTAGGGTATCGCACATTCTAAATGCAATTTTAGATTGCATTGGTACTGAATTTTTTAAATGCGATAATTTTTCACTGCTTCTACCCTCACACAAAACTTTAAAGTACATGTTTTCGGGGACCATGTAAACATGCTTACTTGGTAAATTTGTGTGCTCGTGACTTGAGTTGATTTCATATGCTTGCATAATTAATCAATTCGTGTGCATTATTTGAGGGGGAGCAAGTATAGGACTTGTAGATTAGCTCTAAATATTTTTGACGTTTTTCTCTGAGTATTTCAGATCTTTCAAAATTAAGGAGCGAGACGTCGACACTACAAAGAGAGGAGCTAGACACAAGACCAAATATTTCAAAGATAAAACTGCCAAAAATAATTGTTGATTAACTCCATTATTACTAACGCTTATCAGATTTTTAAATTTCTGCCAGGGGAGCTAGACGTTACTACACGGAAAATACAGGGAGTTAATTGCATTTATTTTAAATACTAAGGGGGAGTCTTACAAAGGGTTTTATTTTGAAATAGTGGTCAATCTGAAAAATTTTGGAAGTACTTACTATCGAGAAACTATATAGAAGACTTAATTCACGATCATAAGTTTCTCGATCGTAAACAGTGTTGGGAACAATTTTGATTGGCCGCGATAATTTGTCATCGAAAAATTTGAATTGAGAGGAAATTTTCAAATAAAAAATTTCTCGAGCGCAAATAGTAATGGGCCTGATCCATTTAATCGCAAAACGTCCAATCGCATACCCAACATTTGACTTAATGATAGTTAAAAAAAGTTTAACTTTTGTCGGTCGAAAAACTTTTTCTCACGCAACCCTAAATCGCAAAAATTTCTCTCGCGAAAAACTTTCACAGACAGTTCAAACTTCTCAAAAATCTTTCGATCTTCAACACGAAATTGTCTGTTTAAGGTAGAAATGAGTGTTGCCATTTTGCGTGTGATTTAACTTCGTTAGCATCTGCATTTTGTAGTTTTTCGCATGATTTATGTTAGTTTCTCGACTGTTCTTCAAAACTGAGAAAATCGCATACAATTTCATAGTGTTTTAGGCTTGATTTTGAACTTTATCTGACTTTAATGCCTGCACTGATAGTTTCGATATTCTCTATGAATCTGATAGAATAGATCATCGGAAATCTGCATCTTCGACTGTAATCTGAGTTTTGATGAAACTGGGTATTTGAGTTTTTAAAGCCATCGAAGAACTTTGTCGTTTGCAAACAGTCTTAATTGAATTCCGATTTAATTGAGATACTGTTTGTGTAGAATTACTTTTTCGATCGGTGAAATTTTAATTTAGTCGCCACGATAGAAGATTTTGATCGAAAAATTTACTTACCATCGAGAAATCTAATTCGGATTTTTATGAGCGAAATACTTACGCTTTGATTAGACAATTTAGATGCTAATTTTATCGAGCGTAAAACTTACTATCGCAAAATAGAAATTTTCGATTCAATTTCAATTTGATCGCAAAAATTTAGCAGCGAGAAATTAATTTTTCAACACTTAATTTTTCGATCGCAAAATTCGCCGCCTGAGATCTAATTGATTGAAAATTTCTCGACGATTGACTTAGTCTCTCGTTGACTAATTTCTCGATTAAAATATATCGCAGCGAAAATTATTTTACTTACAATCGAAAATCACATTCGGCTCGACAAATTTCAAATCGAAAATTTTATTCAATCGAGGAAAATTTCTCGATAGTAAATTTACCTGAGAAATAATTTCTCGATCGTAAATTTACACGGAATTTTTCTCGATCGTAAAATAGGTCGACTACAGTATCAATTTTAACTTCAATACTTAGAAAATTTTACTGTCTTTTACTCTGTAGCGGACCTTTGCGAATAAAATTTTCTCGATCGAAAAATCGAACTGAGTCATTACAATTGAAATCAATGCATATGAAATCATTTTCAAAATCAATTTTATCGAGCGAAAATTTTCTCGGCATGAACAGTGTTCTTTTCACTATTCAACACTTAGAAAAATTTCGAACTATTTTTCACGCGATTCATACTTCATTCGAAATTACATTCATGCCATTACGATTTTTCAAAATTGAGCATATACTGTGCATTCGATATGATTTCAAATTCAAAATTCATCGAACATGCTATTACTTGCGATATTACTATAGTTTGATGAAATTTATTCATACTTCGACTAAAAATAAAATTGAACTAATAAACTTTTATGTATCTTATTTTTTCAGATGGATCGCTATCCAAGATACAATCACATATATGACCACAACCTGTATCTGAAGGTCCAGGATACAAATTTTCAGCTCGATCTGAGCACTTTCGATGCCCGGACGAGATTATTGTCTCTATCCTGAGAGGTCACCCCATCTGGCATGCCTTAACGGCAAACCGCATCAGTGCCGATGGTATATCTCCAGCAGTTCTGGGGCTGCATACAAGGAGAAGTGGACAATGGAGCTTTCCGGTTCTCAACAAGGATCGGGACGCGGCACATCAGCATGGACAAGAACCAGTTCGGCATGTTACTGGACTTGCCCCACAGCACTAATTACGACCCGCTCCCATCCGAGGCCGAGATGATTCAAGACTTTTTGCACATGGGATACCAACCGCCGCTCACAAGATTAGCTCAGGTCCAGAGCAGCGGAATCCCACACCCGTGGAAGACACTATTCGGAATAGTGAATAAGTGCCTGTCGCCCAAGCACGCAGGATTTGATAAGGGCAACAGCAACATTTTGAGGATCTTCCATGCCATCGCCTTCGCAAGAAATTACGACTACACTCAACTGATCTGGAACGACCTCGCAGACCAGATTCGGCAAAAGGAAAACCGGCGATCGAAGGACGTGCCTTATGCTCGGTGGTTCAGCATCGGGAGATCATGGCACTGCACCAGACCATCCCTACTCTGCCTCCTGGCGGAAATTACCAACCACCAAGGCTCAAGTTCTTCCACAACACACGGCTCACGGACCTGGACCAACCGTTGATGCCGATCCCATTCGAGCTCCTTCGTCTCGCGGACCCCAACGAAGACGTCTACAAGCTATACTGTCGGGACAGAAATCTCACCGAGGAAATGATTCGAGGGCCCCCGACAGTGCTTGGAGCTAGCCCTCACCAACCACAACAACAGCTAAGCACTGAGGACGCGATGATTGATGACGTCGCTCAGGAGCTGGCTCAGGAGCCACCATTGGTCGAAGAGCCAATGCCCGACGTCAATGATACGCTGATAGACGTCGTGGCCACGGAGATGGAACTCGAGGCTCCTGACCTTGAATTACAAGTAGAAGCACCCGTACATGTAGGCGTGCTCGAAGATACCTTTGAGGAAGTTCTTCAACAAGATGCACAGCCCGAAACGGAAATGGGGCAAAGCTCTCTTCTACCGGTGACGGATCGGGCACTGGAGGACGTCTATCGTGACCTCACTCCTCACACGGCCACCCCGTCTGACACAGAGTCTGACGCGGAAATCAGTCTGATCAGGAGGACTCCCAGAAGACTGAGCATTCAACTGGAGTCTCTCTTTCCGGCCGTCACCGTCGCACCAGATACTCTGCTGCCCACAACGACAAGTGTTGCTGGCATTTCATCTCTCATTCTTGAGCCGCAACCAACTCACATAGTGTCTGGTTCGCAGGCACATCCAGAGTCTGCCTCAACACCCATAGAGGCGAATCCTTCGGATTCGACTCGAAGATTGGGTGGAAGTCTCATACAGTCACAACCTCAAGTGACTGTGAGCCAACCCCAAGAGTCAGTGTCTACTCAAGGGTTGATAACAGGCGACATCAGTCGTCCTGGTCCATCCATGGAGGCGTCCGCACCCTTCGTGACGAACGAACAGTTCCAGGCCGCTCTCTCTGCCGCTGTCCAGTCAATGGAAGAAAAGATCATAGAGAGAGTACTCCAAGCACTCGAGGCATCCCGAAGAGATACCGGGAAAGCACCTGCCTTTGAAGGCCCTTCGTCACGAACCAACCCCACACCTCCACAACCCACACCCACCGACCCTCTAGCCACTTCCTCCATCCTCATCAACCCATACACAATCCCCATCACCGAGCTCTATGACATTCTCCTAGCCCGTCTGATAGGCATTTCCATCCGATCGCCGCAAGAAGAATCCCTTTATAGCGATTGGTGGACCATCCTGAGCCACTGACTGACACCTGCCGAGGCCAAAGCTCCCACTCACGGCGCAGACATGACGATCCTGACGATTAGGACCCTCATGATGGGGAGAAGAGGCCTAAGACATCATCAAGTGGCCAAGGACAAGGCTCAGGCGCCACACAGACAAGCGCTGGAGCTGGTGAAACCCAAACAATGTAACAACCCGTCCCATACCGGGTGTCACTATAGCTTCGGTCCCTACCGGGACTAGTGGGGTTGGGCCCACCACACTCCGACTGATAGTCTGGCCCCACTGTACCACCATTTAACCATTTAGCGTGCTTCGTGCACTCACACGCACCCTGAGAAACTTCCCAGGGGGTCACCCATCCCTAGATTGCCCCAAGTCAAGCACGCTTAACTTCGGAGTTTCTATAGATGGACTCCCGAAAAGGTAGGTCGACCTTGGTGATATGAGTAGTACTATCAAGTCTTTTATACGATTCTTAGCCTGACACGCCCATACATTGTCAGTCTCAGGATCCCCTCTCATTCTGGTGTTGGATCAGTTCGTTCATGTACCCCTTCGCCTAGAAGCCTGCCAGGAGCCGCTCATTGTCCGTGCACCCTGGCACCGGCGATCACTCCCCGCCCTCTTCGGCCCCGGGCGTCACAAATCATATCTTGCGTGAAATATCTTATATTAATAGAATTTACTAATATAATAAAAATCCAAAAATATTATACATATAAGTATAATATTAGGGGAATGACGATATCTTTAGAATGGTCGATCTAAGTCATGTATAAATTTCCCTGACATGCGACTCAGTATTTGCTTAGTTTTGTTAGTCTAAGTCGCATTCTAGTGTCTAACAGTTATTTCGTAGACTCCACTAGACACAAAGCCACTTTATATGAGTGAGATTTCTAGCCTTTTTTTACCGGATCTATCCTTGAGCGAGTCACACAATCATTGCTTGTCTTAACTAGTGATTCTTGGTCTCATACTCACCTTGCATTAGAACGTTAGGAACATGATTAGGGCACTTAGGAAATTCCTCACTCGGCCAAATATACATATTTTTCATTCCTTTAACATTGCCTTTAATCATCCATTTTGGGCCTTCTCCAAATTCTTTTTCTTCGAATAAAAACCCTTTGAGCCTTCAACCGACCATCTAAACTTTCGGCGGGATGTTCAATCGAGAAAAGGACGGGGAGAAAACCGAAGGCGTAAAAGAAAAAGATGACAAAAGAAGGTGGAAAACGCACACGAGGAATGCTCAACGCACAAAAAACAGACCAAAAGAACCTGACTCTTCATTATCTCAAATTCAACCCCACATTTAAGAAAGGGGCATGGATCTTGCTGTGAACTTCTCCTTTGATAATCTCGCACACTCGTCAGAACGACTGGAAAGAGGAGCACCACGAAGTGAACTTCTCCAACGATAATCCGGTCTTATATCGAGACAACGAGAAGAGGAGCACGGCCTTGGATTCGAATTCCATAACTGTGAACTTCTTCAAATCGATAATCTCTGAAACCCCTCTAGGGATTAAGAGAAAAGGAACACGGTATCGATCCGAGAACCAACAAGAAGAACTTCGCCTTAGATAATCTCTCAGCCTCGTAGAGAAGCGGAGCTTCAGCTTGAGCAAGTGCAGAAAATTTACAAGAGATAAAAAGGATGAAAAAGACAAAAAGCCGAAAGAGAAAAAATGCCGGAGAAAAGGAGAACGACAAAAGAATGTTAGAAGACATAAAGCTCGTTTTTCCCAATAAGTTCCCTTCCCTTCTTAGTCATAACCAAATTTAAGCCTTCAAAGTCCCTTTAATTCCAAAACGACGGTCTCTCGCTCGGTGAAATGATTAAAAGCATCTCGATGACAGGTAAATTGACTTAATATGACTTGTGTTGACTTGAGTGATATAAATATAAAAATCCCTAGTTAAAAATAAATGAGTGCTAGAGCGAACCTAGTAAGAGTTGTCGAAATGGATATACTGTGAACTTAGGACTTCAGTATGCTGACATGACTAGACGGCATAAAAATCTTTCAACTGTCCTATGAATTTTTAAGTGTGAAAATGATCGTAGAAAAATAATCTGACCCCATATTATTAATAAAATTAGTATATACATATATAATATAATAATAATCATAATAATAGAATTCTTATATATAAAAATAGTCTTAGTCGCACATTTTGATATGCAATATTAATTTGCATTTAAACGGAATTGATTAAATGCGATATACTGTTCATGCTCATACCCTCGTGCGAAAATATAGATTACATATTTAGGGGACCATGTATCTAGGCTAATCATGAAAAATCGCATGATTTTAATAATTGTTACTTAGATTGATTTATGTACTTGTTTGATAAATCAATTGAGGTGCACTATTTGAGGGGGAGCATTTACAAAAGTTATGCCTTGAACTCCAAATTATTTTGATGATCTTTCTCAAAGTGTTCCAGAAACAATGAGGAAAGCTTCACGAGGTTATCTCGATTTGGAGTACACGGCAATGGTTCAAATGTTGGTTGGTTAATATTTGGATCGTCAACGTGTTTTATGAATTTGAATTTAACCAATTTTCTCAAAAATAGTTTTCAAGGGGAATCAAATACAAAAATTGCTTCCAAAATTAACTCTAATATTTTCGACATCTGTTGCTTTAAGCCTTGCAGATTTATAAAATGTGAAGACAGAGCCAGATGTCATCAACCGGAATTACAGGGAGTTAATTGTATTTATTTTCATACATAGGGGGGAGCAATTATGTGATTTACTCGTAAACCTATGATCAATCTGAAAAACAATAGAAAAACTTCCAATCGAGAAATTCGGGCGAATTTTGCAATTTTCATTCGTAGATTCTCGAGTGAAAATTGATTTTGGACCAAGGTGTAATTTTCGCCTTCACACTGACGAGCGAAAATTAAATAGGAACCAAATGATTCTCGATCGGAATCATCGAGCGAATATTAAATAGTAACCAAAGTAAAATTCTCAATCGTAAGTTTCTCGATCATAATCATAATGGGGTTAAATTCACTATGTCACGAAAAAGTCAAATCAGCCCAATTAAACGAAATCATTACTTGCAGTGGAACATCCCTAAATACACGCTAAAACCCTCAATCGCAAAATTTAACAGTCAAATTCTCGTCCGAAAAACTTTTTCTCTCAAAAGACGAACGTCAAAACCCTTCAAATCCTTCGATTTTTCCTCTGATTTTCTTTTTTAGAAGGTGGATTTGACTTCTTTTAGAGATTATCATGTGTTTAAACTTCGTGTGCATCTGTATTTTGAAAAATTTCGCTTGATTCTGTGTTCATTTCTCGATTGTTCATATTCTGAGAACTCGAATGCTTGTTTGCAGTAATTTAGGCCAATATCTAAGTATAATCTATGTTAAAAACTGCATATTCAGATAGTTTCGAAGTCTCTTGATCGTTTTATGGTAGATTGTGTTGATTCTCTGCGTTATTTGAGTTCGACTGAAAGAACGACTAAAACTAAAATTTTACCATTTGAAGGCGTCGAAGAACTTTTTCGCTCGCCAACATTGTCAATTGAATTTTAATTGTCCTACTGTTTGCACTGTAAAAGTTTTTCGATCGATAAACTTTTTGACTTAGTTGTTAAGAAAGATAACGTAGATTGAAAAATAATTACAACCGATAATTTTAATTTGGATTTTATGCGAGCGAAAAGATTACTGAACAAAATAGATCTAATAGGTGCAAAATAAGTTTCGAGCGCAAAACTTACAATCGCAAATAGTACTTTCGATTTCAATTTCATTTTCGATCGAAAATTTTAGCAGCGATAAATTAATTTTTCGATGATAAAATTTCTCGATCGCAAACACGCACAGTGATGATTTTTATCGCTCAAAAATTTTCTCGGCGAGTCACCAAGTTTCTCGCTGTCAATTTTCTCGATCGTAAGATTCCATAGCGAAAAACTATTTTAAAATCGAAATACTTTCTCGCTCGATAACTTTCACTGCGAAAAATTTTATTCATGTGCGGATAAATTTCTCGATCGTAAATTTACGCGGAAATCTAATTTCTCGATCGTAAATTTACACGGAAATTTTTCTCGATCGTAATCTCTCCGCTACAGTACCACGCGTATAACGTTCAGCACTTAGTAAAATCTTCTAAGTCTTTTTCCACTGTAGCAGACTTAGAGAATAAAATTTTTCGATCGCAAATTAACACGGAGAATTCATTCAAAATTGTACTTCGAAAAGTTAATTGAGAATTTCAATTTTCGCGCGAGAAAGAGCACGGAGTGAACAGTGCTTCATCACTTCGAAAAATTTCAACTAAAATTTCATCGAACTTACATTGCTTATGTTGAAATTGTATTATTTCTTCAATATTCACTTCCTATGATCTACGTGCAAATTTCATGATTTCAATTACGAATTTATTCAAACATGCACATGATCCATTATTGTGGTTTGATGATTCTAATTTCGACTCAATTTAAAATCTTGAACTAATGGTTTACATTACTGATTTGTATTTCAGATGGATCATTATCCTACATACAATCACATCTATGAGAAGGCCATGTACCTCAACGTTCACGAAACCAATTACCAACTCGACCTGAGCACCTTCAGGTGTCCGGACGAGATTGTGGTGTCAATACTACATGGCCATCCCCTGTGACATCCTCTAACAGTGACGGCCTCTGTGCCAATGGTCTACCTCCATCGGTTTTGGGGGATGATCAAGAGCCACGTCATTGAAGGGGCGTACAGCTTCACAACGGTGATAGGGACGAGGCACATAAATATGAACAAGAATGACTTCGGTCTTATCCTCGACCTCCCCTACAACCCAAATTACGACCCTCCTCCAACTGACGCGGAGCTCGTGCGTGACTTCCTTCAGATGGGATACCGTCCGCCGCTCACCAAACTCGCACAAATGCAGAGCAATGGGATTCCTCATCCGTGGATGACATTGTCTGGAATCATCAACAAATGTCTATCGCCAAAGCACACCGGCTTCGACAAAGGCAACGACAACATTCTGAGGATTTTCCATGGAATCGCCTTCTCGCAAAATTACGATTTTGCTTAACTGATCTGGAATGATCTACCTGAGCAGATCAGGCAGAAGGAAAATAAACGCTCGAAGAATGTGCCGTATGCTCGGTGGTTCTCCGTAATTATTAGACAATACATGGAGATGACGAGCAGAACATCCCTCGTCTACCTCCTGGAGGGAATTATCAACCACCGCGGCTGAAATTTTTCCACAACCCAAAACTAACGGACTTGGACCAGCCGTCAACGGCCATACCGTTTGAGTTGCTACGTCTCGCCGACCCCACGTGAGACATTATAGAGCATACTGCCGGGAGAAACATATGACGGAACAGATGATCAGATGGCCCCCGACAGATTTCGTAGTCAACACTCACCAACAACAAAGCCCTGAGGACACGATGATTGATGCAGTGGCCCAGGAGCTTGAGCAGGAGCCCCCAGTGCAAGAAACACAGCAACCAGATCTTGAGGTCACGATGATTGATGAAGTGGCCCTTGAAATGGAAGCCGAAGAACAGAATCAGGAGCTCCAAGTGGAAGTGCCCGTCCATGTAGGTGTGCTCGAAGAGCCCATTGAGGAGGTTCTTCAACAAGTAGCACAGCCCGAGGCAGAAATGGGGCGAAGCTCACTTCCACTGGTGACGGAACAGGCTCGTGAGGACGTTGAACATGAACCATCCTTTCACAGCGCCACCTCATCCGACACGGATTCCGATGAGGAGATCAGACTAATAAGACGGACTCCCAGAAGACTAAGCATACAACTCGAGTCCCTCTTTCCACCATCACCACCGCATCAGATACCTCGCGGATCATCTCATCAAGTGTTGCGGCCACTTCTTCGCTCAATCTTGAGCCGCAACACAACCTATCGGTGTCTGGTTCGCAGGTTCAAACCGAACCTGCCGAAACACCTATAGAGGAGAATCTTCAAGATTCGACTCAAGGATTGGGTGGAAGTCTCCAACAGTCACAACCTCAGGTGAGTGCGAGCCAACCTGAGGAGCCAGTGTCTGCTCAAGGGTTGCTAACAGGCGACATCAGTCGACCTGGCCCATCTTCGACGGAGGCGTCCGTCCAGTTCGTGACCGAAGACCGACTTCAGGCATTTCTCTCAGAAGCTTTAAAGTCATTTGAAGAAAAAATTACGGAGAGCGTGCGTACAGCTATTGAGACGTCCCGCCAAGATCCTGCGAAAGCACCCGCCTCAGAGCCGTCTTCTTCACGACTGATTCTCACTCCACCTCAACCCACACAACCCACACCATTCGCAACACCGATCCTCACACACAACCTCATAAACCCAGCCATCATACCAATCAGCGACCTCCATTCCATCCTAGTCGCCCGCCTACTTGAGCTGACTACTCGAACGTCGGAAGAAGAAAACCTCTTCCGCCGTCTCGTCGATCGTCCTGGCCCGACCGACACATGTCGTGGTCAAGGCTCCCGCTCCAAATGCAGACATGACGACCCCGATGATCAAGGACGTCATGAGGGGGAGAGGACACCGAGGATAATGACTAGAAGTCAAGGACGAAGCTCGGGCGCGACACAGCTGGAGCCGCTGAAACCTCACAACCTACTACCCAAACAACCACCACGCACTGCACTACTCATACAACCCAAATCAACTCACCAACCTTCCACATAAGGACGCCCCCCCCACACCAACGACTCTGACAAGCCCCTTGCTTCCGGAAGAAGAAGCAAGTGCCGCCATGCTCGTGGCCGTGGCTCAAACCCAAGCTACTCCCTCAGTTGCTCAAGACCAACCGGGACCGTCAGTTCATGGTATCAACCCACACGAGCTCCTCGACAAGTACATCTTTGAAGGATAGTGGATGACCCATTCCATGCCCGATGAGCATCAAAGACAACGGCTTAAGGACGTTCGACACTTCCTACAACAAGCTCCGGTGGACCTCGTGCTGATAGAAGACGAAGAACTTCAAGAAGGTGAAAATCATGAACAAGATCCCCCAAGGCTTCCAAAATTGATTGCGCAACGAGTGAATTCTCCAACGAGACAAATGCCAGGATTCGTTCGGATCGACACGCCGTGGGAAAATATTTGTATTGAAATTCCTTTCCTTGAAGAAGTTCGTAAACACATTTGGAGGTCACTGGACAAAGTTAAGAAGCCGAATGAGTTCGAGCTTAGAGGGATCTCTCATTGGGATCACCAGAAGAGAATGACGTACCTTTGGATGCTGACCCACCTTGGACCGGACGTGAGAATGGGGATGACTAAGGGACAAGCCAAGAGTCATTACAAGATTCTCTCCCCAATCTATCAGCTACTCAGCATCTACTATGCTAAAGGAGGACTTCAAACACCTCACTACGCCTTGAGCGAGTAGACAGAACTCGAGAAGAACTAAGCGAGAGTGACCTACCGTATCTCCCTGCCGAGGAGGTGTATAACCTCTACAAGCTATATGTAGAGAAAGAAGGACTCGAGGGAATCTACCGGTTCATGATGCGCCAAGTCAAGTACTTTGCCGCGCACGACCTTCAGATGGCTCCGGAGAGCAACATGAAGAAGGTCAACATGATCGACCGGCTCAACAAAGGACCTGAGATCGATGGCTTCCCAACAATCACATGCACATCAGCTCAGTCTTAGGCATCTCCTACCACAATCCGATCGCGAAGAAGACTAGGATGATGCTGAATACTGAGATACACAAATTCAGTGATGGGACGCTCAAGGTCATCAGGAGAAATATAGAGCAAAAGTTGGAAAACTCAACCGAGAGACGATGCTGAGGATCCACCGGTTCGTGAGAGAACAGCTGCTCTTGATGGAATTGCTTGAAGATATCGAGGAGCGACTGGAGCTGAGGAATACGCTCAGGAATTTCGAGCATGCGCTGGGCTTGCGCAGATCGTACTATGCCCGACGAGGACAGACAACGGGGAAGCGAAATCAAGTACAAAGGGGGAGAATATAGAATATCATTTCTAATTGTGCTTTGATTTATCAGTTGTCCTTGTAATTTGGGGTGTTTCATGTTTGTCCTTAATTTAGGACTAGTTTGATATTTATACCAAGTATATTTGGTATAAATAGATGTACAAACATTGAGCTAATAGAGAAGTTTTAGAAAATTGATCCAAAAGGCTTGCAATTCAATTTCTAGAGAGAGAAACAGCAAATATCTTGTCTCACTACAAGGATTCTCTCTCGTGTTCTTCTAAAGAGGTTTTCGATCGAAATTCAATTCTATTCAATTCTAATCAATACTTAGAACTCATGTCTAGGTTCATAGAGTTGATAAACTAGGACCTAACAGCAAGAACAGATATTCGCATTTAATCAATTCAGCTCAAATGCATAGTAGTATTGCATATTAGAATGTGCGATCTACTTTTCTTTATTTTCATTATTTATTTTATTTTATTATTTTTTAATCAAAGAATAAAAAAAATAAGAGAGAAAAATCAAGAAACTTATTATTATTATATATATATTTTTTAATTTTCTTATGAATATTAATATTATTAATAGTATGGGGCCAGATTATTTTGCTTTGATCAATCGTCACGCCTAAAATTTTGCAAGACATTAGAAAGATCATATGTCGTCAGGTCAAGTCAACAATCTAAAGTCATAAGTCCATAGAGCATTCCATTTCGACAACTCTCACTAGGTTTCACTCTAGCACTCCATTTATGTCAACACAAGCAATATTACGTCAATTTACCTGTGATCGAGACGCTTTTAATCATTTCACCTAAGTGAAAGATCATTGATGTGGAATCAAAGGGACATAAAAAGGTTTCAATTTGGCGATGACTAAGAAGGGAAGGAACATTTTGGAAAATATGGGCTTTTTGTCGTCTTCCATTTCTTCGTCATTCTTCTCCACCGGCATTTGTATTGTCTATTTTCATCCTTTTTCCTTCTTCCTTTTTTTTATTATTATTCCCTTATATGCTCCAGCTGAAGCTCCGCTTTTCCACGAGGCTATAGGAGATTATCGTAGGCGAAGTTCTTCTTGTTGGTTCTCGGGCCGATACCGTGCTCTTCTTCTCTTATTCTCTAGAGAGGTTTCAGAGATTATCGATTTGGAGAAGTCCACAGTTATAGAATTCGAACCCGAGGTTGTGCTCCTCTTCTCGTTTCCCGATATATGACCGGATTATCGTTGGAGAAGTTCACTTCGAGGTGCTCCTCTTTCCAGCCGTTCTGACGAGCGTACGAGATTATCGACGGAGAAGTTCACAGCATGCCACCTTCTAAGAATTTGTGATATAGATAGTCGGACGGCAGGTTCCTTTGGACTGCTTTTTGTGCGTTGAGCAATGCCTTCTTTTGTCATCTTTTTCTTTGTCGTATTTCCTCCTCCTCCTTTTCTCGATTGAACAACCCGCCGTAAACTTAGACAGTTGGTTGAAGGCTCAAAAGGTTTCAAAAGAAGAAAAGGAAATTGGAGAAGGCACAAAGTGGATGACTAGGGGTTAATGTAAGGATAAAAGATTCACAGAGCCGAGTGAGGAATTACCTAGAAGCCCTTATCACCTTCCTAACAATCTAATGCTAGGCGAGTATGAAGCCAAGAATCACTAGTTAAGACAAGCAATTGATTGTGCGACTCGCTCGAGAATAGATCCAGAACAAAATTAAAAGGCTAGAATCCTCACATGTGTAACGTGACTTTGTGTCTACTGGCGCAAACTAAAGACTTTTAGACACAAGAAAGAGACTTTGACTGACAAAATTAAGCAATTAATCAGTCGATTGTCAGGGAAACTTATTTGTGTCTAAGATCAAAGCATCCTAAGGATATCTCCATTCCCCTAATATTATAAGTATATGTATAATATTAAATATTTTATTTATTCTAGTATATTATATTATTATTAAATTTGCACACAAGATATGACATTAAAGATAGGAAACACATAGCATAGAGCATATTAAAACACAGAAAATCAGGTAGAGCACATATAACGGAAGGTTCAACATTCCTAATTTTCCGACAAGAAATTGGAATCGTTTTTCATCCAATGCCTTGGTGAAAATGTCAGCTAGTTGATACTCCGTGTTACATGTCAATCGTGCCTTTTTCTACATGATCTTTTTATAAAGTGATATCTAACGTCTATGTGTTTGTGCGTGAGTGGTGAACAGGATTACACGTAATCGCAATGGCACATTGGCTATTACTATAAATGGGTATATTGTTTAGATTGTACCCATAATCGCGAAGCTGAGTCCTCATCTACAGCATTTGAGAGCAACAACTGGCGGCAGCGACATATTCTGCCTCGGCCGTCGATGTTGATATGCAGTTCTGCTTCTTGGATGACCAACAAACCAGCTTTTCGCCTAGAAATTGAGCGCCACCGGATGTGCTCTTCATGTCTATTCGCCAACCTGTATAATCAGCGTCAGTATAGCCAATTAATGTGAAATTTGTTCCTTTAGGATACCATAGTCCTAAAGTGGAGGTGCCCTTGAGATAGCGCGGAATTTGCTTCACCGCAAGCATGTGAGATCGGCATCCAACTTGCAGCTTGTTGACATAGTAGTGCTGAGAGGCTTGCTCTGATCTTGATGGAACTTCTTCAGAATGTCTTTGATGTATTTCGTCTGACTTATGAAGATGCCATCTTTGAGCTGTCTGACTTGGAGTCCTAAGAAGAATTGCATATATCGCATGTGACTCATTTCAAACTTGCTCTTCATTAAATCTCCAAATTTCTTGCACAGCCGTGGATTAGTTGACCCAAAGATGATGTCGTCTACGTAAACTTGGACGACCGTCAAGTCTTTGTCTACGAGGGACCAGAAGTCTTTTATACCAATCAAGAAGGTGATAGCTCGAATAACCCTCCAGTCGAACCCAATACGCGAGTGAACCTACCTAGCGAGTACGAGGATGCGGAGAAAAGAAGAGCAAAGGCAGATCTAATAGCCAAGAATACACTTATGCAGGGCATCCCCAATGATATCTATAGATAGATAGATAGCCTCCCAACGGCTAAAGAAATGTGGGATGAACTAGAGAGAATGATGCAAAGAACCGAAGTAGGTGTCAAGGCTAATAAGGCGAATGTACTCACGGCGTATGATTCCTTCAAAGCTAAAAATGAGGAGAGCTTACATGATCTTTATCAGTGTTACCTCACTCTTCTCAATGAAATGAGAAAAATTGATATCAAGAAGACAAATATGGAGCAGAAATATTCGGTTTCTGTCCTCACTACCCAATTCACTAGGCTTTACAAATAAAAGCCCAATTCACTTAAATAAAATTACAAGGCTAAGATAAAATAAATAATTGAACACAGTAAATAATTCCTAACAATCTCCCCCTTTGTGTTCAATTTTCAATTTAGCGCTATTTATCTTCGTCTTGTAATCGTCCTGAGCCCTCAAAGAACACGTATCAGAGTTGTGTTCGCAAAAGCGTTTGCATGCATGTTCGTCTTCAATCACATCCTCATTTGTCTCGTATCTGACCTCTTCTTCAAAGATCATCAAGCTCACGTCTCGTGAACTTCTTTTCTTTTAAGTGTTCAAAGCTGCTTGTTGCGTATCTTTTTGTGTTCAATCTCTCCATTGGATAGTCACCACTCCCCCTACGCTTATTCAGCCTTTAGTTGGGATTGAGGATTTCTCTTTAAGCTTAGAGAGACGTACACGAGTCGAATCTTCTCGTTAGGTATTCCAGCTCTACCTTCACTTGTCGCAACTCCCCTATATTTGCTCCACCTTGTGTTGGGATTGGGAGTTTTCATTAAACTCGAAGAGCTGTACACGAGTCGGCAGCTTTGATGCTTGAAGTCCATGATTAAGTTGTTGGTTGTATCCTAAATTTTCGTGTCTGATCTCTCCCTACAACACTGGTACAACTCACCTTCATTTGTTCAACCTTTACGTTGTGATTGGGGTGTTTTCCTTAATATCGGAGAGTCGTACTTGAGGTGACAACTTCAATCGTTGGACTATGTGGTCTCGGCTTGATTCTTTGACAACGCTTGGGATTTGGCATTTTCTGATCTATATTGCACTTTCGTCGTGATGTTGCCCCCCTTTTGCTTTAGTATTCCTTTCCCCCAAGAACATCGAGCTGGGGAAATCTTCATGGGAAAAAAAGGGACATCATCCTTGGCAAGAAGATCGCATTGTCGGGACAAGATAATGGAGTTGATTGGTAGTCACGATTACTCCACTTCTCGGTGTCAGATTCGTCGTCTTCGAAGGAAGTTGTCTGGTTCGGCCTCGAAGAAGTTTATCTGGTTCCGAAAGAAGGCAGGTGTGAGGTGTACTTTCCGCAAATGTGTTTGGGCTCCTTATGATTATTCATTGGCGCAGCAGAAATGGTGGATACTCAGGTTAATCTTCTCCTTCAATGGAGTTGAAACATGGTCAATCTTCTTCTTCGTGGCTCCAGATTCTTCATCGCCGAAGGAAGTTGTCTGGTTCGTCCTCGGCGAAGCTTATCTGTTTTTCGAAGAAGGTGTACGTGGGGTGTGTCCTAAGTTGTGCCGAGGCTCCTTTGGAATATATATATTTTAAGTGTTGTAGAGCCTGACTTCAGAGTGGTACGCTCGACGGAAATTGATGGTGGTCCGACCTGTTTGTTTATACGTAGTCCCTTCTCCCCCTCATGGCGATTCGTGTTAACAAAATCGGCATGCCTGTATCGGAGACCAAGAAGGACACAAACGACAGGTCGGTAAAGGTAATAACCAGACGGAAACACTAAGGCAATCCGTCAACACTGCTTCAGAGACAAACTCTGAGACGTGGCCTAAAATGACAGGGCTTGAGAAACCGAAGCCACATAGGCATTTCGTCTGCATCGCTATTGAGACTAGCTCGAAGAACGATGGCCTAAAAACGTTGTTGTTTTGACCTTGCAACGGTAGGACTTCCTTTAGATCATCGAAGCATGTCGTAGTAGGACATGTCTACGAAAGTTCTAATCTGGTCACAAAGTCCAGATAAAGAAAAGTGTATGTGTCCTAGAAAAATATAAAACATTTAGATAGTGAGGACACCTAGACTCGATGTGTTCAAGAGCGTTCAGTGGTGTGGGGCTAAGTATACCACTTAATTCAATATCTCTCGCTTCCAAGTGAAGCAGTGATAGCATACGTGGCTCCCCGTGATTTAATGAAATATCGGTCTGTTGTGCAAGCGCCGTTGGACCTAATGCGGCGACTTCTACCCGGGAGCTAATAAAATTAGCACCTGTACCTAGGGCTTGGTCCGACAATTTGTGAGGTAAGAAAATTTTGTATCCACCATTTTTCGGTCTTGTCAAGATTTTCAAATATGGGTAGCTATATGAGTTTGAGATCGTCGCTAACACTCGGCTGTGTTCCGGGGTTAGGTTCATTTTGGTTTGGTCTGACTGAACCATGGGAACTTGAAATCCATACATCCGGTACAAAGTGATGTGTGCTGCTTGATTTGGTCATCAGTTCCGAGCAGATCGGTTGAGGTTATTCTCGAGTTAGCACTAGAAGCCACCATCGCCTTTTGGATTTCTTGAACTCTCGAGAGTTGCTTGTTTTTTTTGTTGGAGTCCATCTTGGAGATCGAAGTGCTTGAGGGGGCAGTTTCTTTCTTTGTTCTTCTTCGTCTTCTTTTTTTTCGTATTTCTTTTCCCTCTTTTTTTCTCTTTATATATATATATATTTATATATATATATATATATATATATATATAGATATAGATATATATATACACATATATATATGTAGTATAATATATAATATTCTATTACATTATTAATACGATAATACATATATATATATCTATATATATATATATATATTTTTGGACCATGCGTCTTAAAACTGAATACCTCCCCCTCAATAGATGCACCAAAAGACGGATCAAACTTATCTTTCGAATCCTTTTCCTCAAGTTCAAGTATTTAAGTTCGCTCCCCATAAAAAATTTAATAATTGCTCCATTGAACACAAATATGGGAGTGCTTCCCTCTTTTTATTTAAAAAAAAAAATTGCTTCCCCTCAAATTTAGCTCAATTTGAATAAAATGGTATCTACCAGTTTACCATGGAATATGCCTAATCAATTTCAAAATCTTGCAAGAATTCAAAATGTACAATTTAAAAGATACAGGCATTTATCAATTCAGCTCAGATGCATACGTAAAACTTTAAGCTAAAAAAAAATTCTTTAAGATGCATGCATAAAGAAAATATACCTTGGGTATTTATGCATTTCAGCTCATGTATGCATGTGAAAATTTGGACTTTAAAGTCTTTTTGAAGCATGCATAAAATGGGTGCTTGGGTTCGCGAAAAAATCTTGATTCGTAAAATAGAGCTGGATTTGAGAAGTTAGATCGCGAACTGGACTGGAATTTGGATTCGCAAAATGGATGGGTTCGCATGATTCACAAATTCGAACTGGTTCGCGAAGCTGGAGAAGGTTCGCAAAACGTGAGTTTTAATGAAAAGTGAACTAAATTCGCGAAACTCGGAGTTCTTAATCTGACTCGCGAAACTTGATGACATCAAGAGACTGATTCACGAAACTGAATGTGCCAACTTGATTATACAAAAGAAATTCTCCTAGATGAAAGAAGTAAATGCAGGTTTCGCGAATCAGGACAAATGTGATGTGCAAAATTTTCCAACTGATCAAACGCACAAAATTTAAAAATAACCGACAACATCAATTTGACCAGATCAACCAACCTAATAAATACCAAATCGACGAGTTTCTCAAGGTCGATCTTTGCGTAAATAAGGTTTCAGAAAATCTTGCAAGAATTTCAAAAGCCCATTTGCGAAGTGTTTTTCGAAGTGCCCAAATCAGACATGTTTTTTCTAAAATGATGCGGAACTTTATAAATAGCTAAGAAAATCAGAAGAAAAAAATCCTTGCCCCAAAAATTCGATAGATGCTCTCTTCTCTTGAGTGAGACTTTGCCAAAATTCGCAATTCACAAAAATTAACTAATTTGATAACCATTATGTCTGGCAAGAAATTTCTCCCCGCCAATTTGAGAGACATAGCTTACAAATAAAGGCTAGAGAAATCGCGAATTAGGTTAATTTGATGAGCTTCGCTGGCCGAAAGATTGAAATTCTGATTGAACTTGGGCCGCAAAATTTGAGATGTAGGCCCACAGAGAATTCGCGAATTGAATGATTACTATTTCACGAAGTAAAGTTCAAGGATCAGTTTTGCGAATTGGTTGATAGTGAGTGTTGACGGGTCAACCTTTGAGGGGATTCGCGAATTTAGACTTCGCAACCTTAGTTGAGTTCGCGAATTAGGGATTTTATCCCGGAAGTGTATTTTGCAAACTAGTTTTTATTTGGCGAAAAGCTAGACAGGCAATGGGAACTTTGCGGGCCTATAGATTGGGGCCGCAGAGTGAATTTGAAAGATAGGCGCATTAGGGATTCGCAATGTGAAAGTTCAAAGGCTCATGACTTGAGTTCACGAACTGGAGCTGAAAAAGTGAACGTTCACGAACTAAGACATAGAAAGCATCGCTTTCTTTCGCGGCGATGAGCCCTAAAGTCAAGATTTCATCCGTACTGTTGATGCGATGAGCCCTAAAGTCAAGATTTCGCGGCGATGAGCCCTAAAGTTCACGGGACTCGACTCAAATCACAATCAATCTTTACCATTTGCTCATCGTACATTCTCATAGTTTTATCACTTCTGCACATACCAATGAACTGGATGCATCCGGATCAAGAGAATGAGACTGAAGAACATGCAGAGTTCAGACATAATTTTGAACACAACTTGGATATGCTGGCGTTTGAGCTTTTCCTTCTGTTGTGCTTATTCGCTGCTTTTCTAGCTGTTATGTTCTGGGGTCTCACTGGGCGTGTAAGCTTTTGAGATTGTTTCGAGTAATTTATGAGTCTTTTGTGAGCTAATCCTGCTTGTATTACATATTTTGAGATTGTTTTTTGCATTTTGGAGTGGTTCTTGTAACTTTGAAAGATCAGTTTGCGAAGAACACTTACTCCCCCTCAGTGTTTGGAAATTTGGAATAAACTCCCTCAAATAAGATGCATATCGAGAGTCTTAAAACATTTGATAAATCACTTACTCAAACTCGATTAAACGCCTAACAACAACATTTAAAGTCGATTAAACATGAGCAAAAATATGAAATCACCATTTTGGTGATTTAAATTAAAGTTGCGAAAATTTGTCGATAGTCGACTAACATTTGTGAAATATGTAAAGGTTGAAAATCTGTTTTGCGCGAGAGAATTTGGCGAGTTCGATACATTAAGTGGGCAGTTCGCAAATTAGAGTAGATTAAACTATTGAACTCCGCGGGTCGAATAAAGAATAAATGAGATTGAAACAGGGCTGTGAAAGTTTTGAATGACAAGCCTAATGGGGTTCGCGAATTGATTTCATGTCGACTTCATGAAATATAGTTTTCGGATCAGATGATTGAAAATTGAAGTATTGGTTCGCGAACTAAATGTTAGCGAGTCAAAATTGCTGAATTGAATCTCAATTGGATTCGCGAAACTAGATGTTGAAAGAGTGAAAAAGTTAATTCGCGAAAAGATAAGATTTATTTAACGATCAGTCGCGAATTTTAAGAGTTTGGGCTCACGTTGGGCTTTCAATATTCCCCCTTGTTTCTCTAAAGAAAGGTCCCTCTGATTATAATTATTTACGATTTTTTTTTGGAACCTTATTTTAGCATGTCTACTAGGCTGAGGAAAGCGGGAACTAAGTGCAGTTCATCCTAGATATCACCAACGTATTAGGTATGTTATTCATTTGAGCACGTATGCATATTGAATAGATCATGAAATTTTATGCATATTTAGAATTTTACCAATTTGTTAGCGTGAATTTAGTTGCTCGCGTCTCATCCCTTGATCATGTATGTGGAGCAGCTTCGTGTACCGTACATAAAGGAATTGCAAAATCAAACTAAAGGGTTTTAGGTACCCATTTAAAAATGGGTCCACCTCTGTTGTACTTGTTAGTCCATAAAGACTCTCTACCTAGCCTAAATTTATCATAGTCAACGGAAGACTTACTATCACGCACAGAGTCATTAAGTGTTTCTAGGGCTTGAATTTGGGTTTCCTCCGTCTTAAGCTTTGGAACCCATTTTGTAGGAGTGGATCTCTCATTGTTTTAGCTTTAGAGACGCATTTTGGAGTTTTTTCTTGTTTTGTGGGTTCCTTAGATGTTTTTATTTTTGATTGTTTCTTTTTCTTTAAAGACGTGTCTTTTGAAGTAGTTTTGTGAGCTGGTTTGTAGAAATGGTTATACGTGGGAGAGTGATTTTTGGAATGAAAGGATGAGTTTTGCGATACGTAAGGAAATAAAAACGGTACAGAAATTTTTGGAGGGAAACAATAACAAAAGACTCGTTGAAATAGCTGGTCTCCTTCAAAATATCTTCCTTTTTAACCCAGACTTGACTTTTCAGTGACTCTTTTATGGCTCGTGAAAATTTCAAAGTATTTGTGCAAAAGATTTAGTCATGCGAAGTAAAGGTATAAGAAAGTGAGTGTAATCGTAATTTTTCTTTTAGTGAAGATATTTCCTCTAGAGGTTTCTGTCTTTCTTCATTGAAGGACTTTCTCTCTCTTTCGAGAGTGGAATGTAGATCACTAATTTTCTTTATGCAGTCAGGCATATACCCTGCTGCATACTTAGTCATCGGTGCCTCACTCGTTGAATCTTCTGAGGTGTTTCCTTCACTTGGACGTGGGATATCGGACTCAAATTCTGTTATTGCTGGACAATTTCGATCTTTATAACTGTCATTTAACTCTGTATAATCAAATGATGTTTGAGTTTTACTGTGTGTTGGTGTCTCATCTTTACTTACGAAAGACATGAGATTTGCCAGGCAACCTGTCTGCATGAATTTGAGATCATATAGATAAGGTGCACTTGATATGCCCTGTTTTAACTTACATGGGTTTTCAAAACCTAGTCCCTTATAAGGATTGTAGAAATCTACATTGGTTGGTTTGTTCAAGAAGATCGTTTGTTCTGACTGATCTCGTCGGGTTAAGATGTCCTCTAATTTTTTGATTTTGGAGTACAATCTTTCCCGTTCTTTACAGAGTAAGTCATATTTTATCGTAGCGTCCATTGCCTGATCTCTATGAGATTTCATTTCTTTTTCCAAATCCTTGGCTTTAGCTTCGGATTTTTGCACTTGTACTTCTAGATTAGCAACCTTTTCATTTGCTACAATTACACGATTTTTCTCACATGCATAATCATATCTAAATTTATCTAATACCACTAAATTCTTTTCTAGGTTAGCTTCTAGTTCCTTGATTTTTCTTTTTTCTTGTTTGTTAGATTTATATAAAGATAAAAATTCATTTTTCATCTTAAGTAAGGAGTCATAATCTGCTTCGCTTACCTCAACTATATCAGAGTTGCTGGCGATCTCCCTTTCTGAGTCACTTTCTTCAGCTTCAGCTGCATCTTCTTCGTCGTCCAACCTAGCAATCAGTGCCATATTCTCTTCCTCACTGTATGAGGTGTCCTCAAGCCAATAATCCTTTTCACCCATCCAGACCATTCCCTTCTCCTTCCTGTTTTTCTTCAGTTCCTTGGAAGTATTATGCTTAAGGCTTTTACTTATCGTTTCCTTTTGGGACTCCATGGACTTTAAAGTCGTCACATATGACTTAGAATGAGTATTAGCCTTTTGAGGTTTGGGAACAAGATCGTTTGTTTGAATACTCTTATCCTGTCTAGAGAAAGATATTCTATAGCACGATCATTTGGAACATGTAAGGGCTGGGAGTTTTTGAGATTTGAAATTTCCTCTAAAAGTTTTTCCTTTTCCGCTTGAAAACCTACTCTTTCCGATTCCAGGGTTGCGTTTAATTCGGAAATTTTACTAGCAACCATCGGAATTTCCAACCATGAGATAGGTTTATTACGATATAAATTGTTTTTCCCATCAAGCGCTGAGAAAGAATTTTGGTTGACTAGTTTCGCAATAATTTTCTCTAAAGGGATAGCTCTAGTGTAACAGTTATTGCGGTAATCTAGGCTAATCTCATATTGTTCAGTGTTTGCATTCCACACAGTTGCTTTGAGTTCAAGATGATTTAGCTCATTTATTTTATGCTTTAATTCCTCAATTTCCTTAGCTTGAGCATCCATAATAAATTATTAATCTAAGTTAATTATTTTCTTCAAAAATGACTTTTGAACATTCAATTCCTAAAAAAATTTGTTTTGTCAAAAGATAGCTTGAAGTTTTTGTGTGCACTGAAAAATTTGAGATAATTTCGACAATTGCGTGAAGATTACTAAAGCTTCTCTAAATTTGCCAATAATGTCCTTAGTTGATTGTTGGATACGTGATCGTTGACACGCTTTGTGGATTTGAGGAATATTTTTTTTAATTAGTACAAAAAGGATTTAGTGTTATACTTAATTTTTTTATTACATATATAAATATATGTATCTATATTTAATATATTTCGTGAATTGCTACAGTAGCTTCATGAGCTACAGTGACTTCGCGATCAATAGTGCCTTTGTGACTTGTGAGCTATTAATTAATTTAATAATTAATTATTTTTAATTATTATATTTTTTTATTAATTTTTTTACTTATATATCTTACCTTTTTTTTTTAAATAATTTGACGAATCACAATTTGCGAGCTACAGTAAGTTCGTGAACTGGAATTTTTGAACTGCGACAGTAACTGTGTTTCAAAGGTTTCGCAAACTCGTACAGTGATTACGAATTGCTACGCAAAACTGCTTCAGTGAATTCGCAAAACTGCTATGCATTCGCAAAACTGCTACAGTGAATTCGCGAGCTACAGCGTCTGCTACAGTTCCTACCCGCAAAACTGCTACAGTGTCTGCTACGGTGCCGACCCGCAAAACTTTTACAGCGGGATAAACTTCGCAAGCTACAGTGTCAGCGAATTGCTACAGTGTGAAAATTGCTAAAGTGCTAAATTGCTACAGTGAATTCGCAAGAACTGCTATAGTGAATTCGCAAAGTTGCTAAGTGAATTCGCAAAGTGCATTCCCAGACCTTTTATTTTTTTATTTATTTTTTTTCCAAACTGCTACAGTTCGCGAATTGCTACAGGAATTCGCAAAAAATGCTACAGTACATTCGCAAAGTGAATTTGCAAAGTGAATTCGCAAACCTTTTATTATTAATTTTTTCTTTAATTGCTTACAGTTCGCGAATTGCTACAGTAATCGCGAACTGCTTTCTCACGCACAAATATCAGAAAACCGATATCCAAACCCAGAAAATTGTTCAAGAAAGGTTTAGAAATGATCTTTAACACTTATATCTTCAATCCTAAACACTCAAGCATCATCCAAAACACCAAAACATATCAAAATTTTCGAAATAAGTGAAGAACTCGAAGAGCACACAAAAAAAGGACTTTCAAAAATTTTCTCAAATCCGAGCGCGTTTGGCTCTGATACCAATTGTAATTCCTAGTTTATCCAACAATACAAAGATTAAGAGAGTTTACCACGATTTTGAGATGGAAGAACTGAATCCGTGGGGTGTTGCGTGCGTTTGTTCTTGATAGGGTTGAGAGCATTCTTAAAATTTTCTCTTTCTATAATAATTTCACACACAAGACACACTTAATGTGTGTTAGGGTTTTCGTACATATACCACATGTTGGTATATTGTACATGGGCTTCATGAAAGCCCATTACAAATAAGTTTACTATGCTTTACAAATAAAAGCCCAATTCACTTAAATAAAAATACAAGGCTAAGATAAATTAAATAATTGAACACAATAAATAATTCCTAACAGTAAGCCCATTTTGTTTGTTGAGTTGACGAAGGATCTTCGTTTGTTGTTTTGATTATTTTGGACTGATGTTACGTGTTCACAAGTAGCAGACTAGTTAGTAGCGTTTGGTATTGAAGCAGTCGAGAATTATCTTTGATTAAATCTTTAAAGTTTGATCGAAAATAATTGTGTCGAGATAAAATGTATTGAATATTGTTCTCGTGCGAGAAAGTCGTAGTCAGCGAAAAATTTTACGAGCGAAAAATAATGTTCGAAATCTTTTGGTCGAGAAAAATCTCTTAATCGTGAATTTATTTCGATCGCAAAGAAACAATACGTTTAGTAAGTTTCTCACTAAGTCAAAATAAATTCGTTGACTGGAAAAGTTTCTCGAATGCAAATGATTTACGCGTAGTCAAACTTAGAAAGTCTGACCGAAAAAGTTTTTCGACGGAAAGTTTTGCGCGCGCAAACGTCAAAATTGGTCTTCGTCGAAAAAGATTTTCGCCAAATAATGCTCGAGAAATTTTTCTACTAAAGTCGTTCTTGGTAAAGACGACTTTAGGTCTGACTTTGTATTCTGACCAAGAAAAATTTTCGCGCAGAGTTTTTCGATCGAGAAATTAACCTGATCGAAGAACTTACCGAGAAAAATTGAAGTTATCGAAAAAAATCACAGAATACAATTAACACTGATTCAGGCAAAAACGATGAATATTAGACTATGAAATTACAGGTAATTGCTTGTAATCAGATGATGAATACGCACGAACACACAATTAGACACATTAGAAGCAAAACATGTCAAATTTGATCAAAATCAGAATGTGTTCTAAATAGTTCTTCGCGCGAACAGTAATCACTCAAATCCGATCGACTCTGCTAAATCGAAGTTCAAACAGCTATGAATCTAATCGCAGTCATTGTATATTACTAACACGAGCACAGAAACATATTTATTTGGAATATTATTTATTTTAGGGTGAAAATTTCAAAATTAATCTTGGATTAAGTTTCGAATTTTATACCATATTTACATATACTTAGTTTGACTTAGTATTTAAGTTAGTTGTCTAATTATGGTAAGTATCCTTACATGAATTTTGAATTAAATAAGGGAGAGAAAGATATGGTAAAATCTCTCCACTTAAGGAGCAAAATCGAAAACCATATCTTTGAGATATCCTAGGGATTTCCAAGTATATCATAGTATAAATAGGGCAGCCCTATTTCATAATTTGGAGTGAAAATTTCGTCCATAACAAAGGCACAAAACACACACCGAAAAAAACCACTTTTCTCCCAGGCGACGGCTCGGTTCTCTCTAGCCATCTTTAGAGAACTGATTCCGTGGTACACTGCGAAGTCGGCGTGACGATCTAGTACCATCCACCACCATCGACGAAGTCTTGAAGAAAAGGACGAGGAGCTGCCACTCGCTTCAACTGGTAATTCTCTACGGGTTTGACCTGCCCTATTACATGTCTATGTGTTACTATTCTGATCCGAGCAACGAGGGCAATAAGGGAACCCGAAAAATTTTTGTTCCGCACCGTACCCGGGGACGTGGCGTCTCCGGGAGACACCGGGTAACCCAACAAAAGGAGGAAGTCTATATCGCTCAAACTGAAGGGTTTGTGGACAAAGACCACCCTGTATCGGTTGGACAAAGCCCTCCACCAACTAAAACAAGCCCCTCGAGCTTGGTATGAAATCATGAGTGAACTTTTGGTGAACTTAGGCTTCGTACGAGGGACAATCGACACAATATTGTTCATCAGAAAGCAAGGTAAGAACTTTATGGTCGTCAAAGTCGACGTCGACGACATCATATTTGGCTCAACAAATCCACGAATATGTCATAAATTCGGTGATCTGATGAAGACTGAGTTCGAGATGAGCTTGATGTGCGAAATACAGTTTTGTCTTGGATTACAAGTCAATCAACTCGACAATGGGATATTCATCAGTCACAGCAAACATAAAAGGGATATTCTGAAGAGCTATAATCATGATAAAAGCACACCGATGAGTACTCCCATGTCAACAAACTGTAAATTGGACGCCACTGGAAAAACAATCAACATCACGATCTATCGGAGCCTTAGTTGATCTCTTCTCACCTGATGTCTAGTCGACCGATATTATGTCCGCCACTTGCTTTTGTGCCCGGTTTCAAGCTGACCCAAAGGAATCTCACATGCTAGCGGTCAGGAGGACTCTATGCTACCTCAATGGGGCTCCTACATTAGGTTTATAGTATCCAAAAGGCACGGATTTCAAATATATACTAACGGTGAATCAGGTTGTCGCATGGACAGGAAAAGCACATAGGCGGAGCACAATTTCTGGGCGAAAAGTTGGTCTAGTGGTCCTCGAAGCAGCAGATTGCGTTCTAAATTTTATGGCCGACGCGGAGTACATCGCGACTGCCAGTTGCTGCTCACAATTTTGGTGGATGGAGACATGTTGAATCCCAATATTGTTTCACAAGTGTTTCACATGCTTTATTTTTGTGGTATTCTATGTGATTCTTGATTATATGAGCTAAACCTTTCGTGGTTTATTTTATTTTTTTATCATGCTTTTTTTGTTTCTCGCATACATCATGCATTTTACTACATTTAGGTTTTACAATAATAATAAACAAACATAAATTGTAAAAGATTTTCATGCATATTTCTTAAGATTTTCTCTACATTTTTTAGAATACTCATGCATTTTCATGATTTTTCGTTCATCTTTGAAATAGGAATAAAATGATTAATAATTAAAAATTAATAAATAAAAATATAATAATAAGTATAATTTATTAGCATCGTTACCTTCATTTTCTTAAAATTGTCGTGCAATCTTTTGAAAACCAACATTAAACATTAAAAAAAATATATATAAAGGGAAATTATAACTTTCTTACTCTGATTTGCTCACAAGAACATTTTTGTGATACATGCTTTGATTATTTGCTTAATTTTCTAGTCCCTTTCTTTTAGTTAAAGAGTCTAGAATGTCTCACTAGACACAAAGTCACATCATATATGTGAGAATTTGAGCATCAACATTCTTCCGAAGGATTCATCTTGAGCATGTCGCACTCCGATTTCTTATCTTGTGCATTGTGCGTTGTGCCATTATTCTCGATTTGTGGTTTTCCGTCATGACTATGATTAGGGCACTTAGGATTTTCCACACTTGGCCATATTATAATGCTATAGTTTGATTTCCTCTAGTAATCCCCTTTGAGCCTCACTATCCTTTTCATTGAAACCCGCTTAAGCCTTCAACACTACTTCCTATACTTCCGGGTTGCTCAAATGAGAAAAGAAGGGGGAGAAAAAGAGATGGAAATAAGACGCACTCGAGGAATGCTCAGCGCGCACTTTACACATCTCATTAAAGAACTGAACTTCTCCCTCGACAATATTACCGATATTTGAAAAACTTTAAAAGTCATGAGAAGAGGAGCATGGACCTTGCTATGAACTTCTCCATCGATAATCTTGGTATCTCACAAAACGGCAAGAAGAGGACCACGGGTCACACAGTGAACTTTTCCACTGATAATCTTGTTCATTCACGGAAACGACAAGAAGAGGAGCATGGCCTCGGCGTTAGAATTCCATAACTGCGTACTTCTCCTTTTATAATCTTACAATCATTCCCAGGACCAATAAGAAGAAGAGCACGGGTTCGACCTAAGTTATTAGAAGAACTTCCCCTTAGACTATCTCTTATCCTCAAAGAGAAGGAAAGCCTCAGCCTGAGCGAAGTGCAAACACGAGAAGGAAAGATGTGGAAAAGACAAAAAGAGCCCATGAAATGGGAGTATACAAGCTCACTTATTCCAAATATTTTATCTAGGGATGTCAACGGGGCGGGGCGGGGCCGGGGATTAGGTCCCCATCCCCGTCCCCGTGTCGACGGGGAATCCCCATCCCCGTCCCCGCGAACTTAACGGGGAAAAATTCGTCCCCATCCCCGTCCCCGTCGGGTCCCCGCCCCCGCGGGGATTCCCCGTCCCCATGATTTTTTTAAAAAAAATTGTATTTTTATTATAATATAAATTGGAAATATTATTTATATTATTTTTTAAATAATATTTATATTATAATCATAAAAAAACGAGTAAAAAAAATTATTTTAAACTATAATTATATAAACTATGTACAAAAAATATTATTTAGATATTAATTTAAGATATAAAATATTTTATTTAAATATTATTAATGGCGGGGACGGGGCGGGGATCCCCGCGGGGCGGGGACTATGATCCCCGTCCCCGCCCCGTCCCCGCCTACGGGGACAAAAGATTCCCCATCCCCGCCCCGCGGGGATTAAAATTCCGGGATTCCCCGCCCCGTTCGGGGCGGATCCCCGCGGGGACGGGGAATCCCCGCCCCATTGACAAGCCTAATTTTATCCTTCCCTCCTAAATTAGAGCGAAATATAATTCCTTAAAAATCCATTTGATTCAACTCGACGGACTCCGTTTGGTGATTTTGATGCGATAACAGCTTATTTGATAAAATATCGTCGTGTTTACATGAGTGAAATATATGCGAATAATCTCTCATATTAAAAATAATTGAGCGCTACGAGCGAATCTTGCGATAGTTGTCAAAGTGACTCATGCTATGATCTTAGGAGGATAGTTTAGTGACATGATTTGATGGCCAATTATTGGTTTATATGTCATGTGAAATATTTGCGTAAAAATGATCAAAGTGACATATTCTGACCCCAAAATAAACAAAAAATCTTCTATAAAAAATAAAAAATAAATATATATATATATATATATATATAATAAAGAATTAATTCCCTTCGATAGTCGATATATAGTTTTTGTTGAATTTTATATTTCACTTGCGTATTTGCTTCGCATATTTTTTCGTGAATTTGATTTTTCACTTTGCATACTTTCATTTGCATATTTTTGAATTTTATCTCTCTTTTTCAAAATGCATATAAGTTAGCAACATTTTCAAATGCATTAGTACGTGCATTGGTACGGAATTGACAAATGCTAAATCTTACTAACTTATATGTTGAGGCAAATTTTCATACGCAGACTTGGGGAATCATGTATCTAGACTAAAGTGATTATATGTGTTACTATTACCCGTGTCATATGTGTAAAATTCTCATACACATCACAGGATTATGGGTATCCATGCAAAATTGGCAAACATTATATGTGCACTATTTGAGGGGGGGCTTACTTACCAATTTGCAATTACTTCTTGATGCTTTCTTTGCATGCTTTTCTTTAAGTGATTATTCTACACATAATGCATGAAGTATACCACAGGAGCCAACCGTTGAACTTCACTATAACAGGGAGTTAATTGCATTAATTTTAGAAATTTAGTGGGAGCTTTTCAATAATTCCTTTTAGAATTTAAGGGTCAAAGAGTAATTTTGTTGTGCTGAAGTGTAGCAAAAAGTCATTTACATGTGGACCTTTTATTTTAGGCCCAAACTCATTTTATCCGCTGGTAATTACTTATGTGATTTCACGGCCGAAAACCTATTCACACGCAAACCTCACCACTCAAAAATCTTTTTCGCTATTCTCTGATTTCAAAAGACGATTCAACAATCTAAAAACTTGTCAATCATTAAATCGTCAATCGTCTATTCTAACGTATCACATTATTGTTAATGTTTCAGTTCATAAAGTCGTACATCGCATCTGCATTTCAAACTTTTCGTGCGTTTTCGAAATCTTTTTTGACAGTTTTTAGTTTTTTATATTCGTTTTGCGAGAGATTAAGCCTCAAATGTGTTTGAACTGAGTAATATCGTCGTTTGCGACTGAAATGCAAATGTTTTGAGTCAAAAATCAGTCCCGATATAAAACAATGTGCCGATTTCAGTTAAAAAATACGATTTTCGTCGAAATCTCGACTGGTTTGTTCGCTAAACAATAGGCTCAAAAATCTCTTGGTCGCAAATAGTATCTGTCAAATACGTTTCTGTTTGCAAAACCTTTATACGAAGCTTTTTGGATCGAAAACCTAATTGTGCCGAAAACAGTAAAGTTTTTGCATTGTATTAGCATTCGATAATCTTTTCATATCAAATCGACGTTTCCCAAAAACCTTAGCCTCGAAATAATCTTATTTCTTGACAGATTATTATTCAATCGTAAAACTCAGCGCTGAAAAAAGTATGTGGTCGCCGCATTTTTATTCGAATACTATCTCGATCGAAAAATAATGCGTCGCAAACAGTAACTCTTCAAATGATTTTTTTGACGAAACTTTAAATTTCGACAGCTTTATTTTATTATCGAAAAAATTAGCGTCGAAAAACTTATTTTTCGACAAGATTTAATTTGATCGAAAAACTCAGCGCCGAAAAGAGTACGTTTTTGCCACAATTTTCTTCAAATACTATCTCGATCGAAAATAACGCGCCGCAAACAGTTCCTTAGCGAAATTTTTCTAAGTCTTTTCTCAAGTTATACAGTACAAAGTGAAAATTTTTCTAAGTCTTTAGGTTTGCGCGTCACTCATTTGAAACACATTACCTATGTCATAATTATATATGCTGACCATTAGCCTTATGATCTAAGAATTTCTTATATGCATTTTAGATATGATCATCAAGAGTTTCACACATCCACCCGTCCGAGACTTGGTATACTGTCCATGATGACAATTATCAACTGGAACTTTCCACCTTCAGATGCCCGGGCGACATAATTGTTTCAATCTTGAAACGCCACTCTCTATGGCCAACTCTCACATTGACGGCCAATGTCCCAATGGTATATCTTCAACAATTTTGGGGACTTATGAAGGCCGAATCTTTACGAAATAATGTATGCTTCATGAGCGTAATCAACAGAAGACATGTAATCAATCATGAAAGATATTATCCAGATTGTCCTCGATCTCCCACATCACGAGGCCTACGACCCTCTGCCTTCAGATGAAATAATAGCCGACACGCTTTGGATGGGATAAAACCATCATTAGTCAAGCTCGCCAACTTTTTCAAAACAACGTAATCCCACATCCATGGAAGGCAGGGTTCGGGATTGTCAACAAGTGTCAATCCCCAAAGCATTCAGGCTTCGGCAAAGCCAACGGGAATATTCTCTATATATTCCAGGGCTAATCTTCTCCAAAAAATTACGATGGGGCCCAATGATTTGGCGGACTAGGTGCATCTACGGGAGAAGAGTCTAAGTCCAAACCAGTTCCATATGCTCGGTGGTTTCCACCGATGATATAGACTACACCGCTAACTGCTATACCCCAAACGACATAGACTGCCTCGCTCGCCCACAACACAGGTTCTTTCCGAACCTGTCACAACTTTCATAGAAGTGATTCCTTCGGTTTCATCGCAAGGATGATGGAAGTTCAATTACACCACCGACATCACTTGAAGAAATGATGGGCAACCCACAGATTGGTGACTCCTGGGGTTGATAACGAGAAGCCTAAGTGGTCATGGTCTTCCAAGTCCTATTCCAGACGGCACATCGGCAATCTACATGTTGCAACAGCGGAATGCCAAAGTGGCCCCACTTCGGTGGTGTCACCATTCATGACGGAGGACATGTATGCTCTCTCAGCTGCACTTCCTCTTTTGAGGAACGTCTAATGGAGAGAGTTCACCAGACAATTTGAGACGTCCTAGCGAGATACCGGGAAAGAAACCGTCTCCTAGGCCACTCCATCCGCACCAATCCCCTCACCACCCTGAACCACCACAATCACACCAACCCAATCTATAGTCACCACCCTACCCTTGCCATATATCAACCCATACGCCGTACCTATACCCGAGCTCCGAGATATCCTCTTATTTCGACTCCTCAAGAATCCATCCTCGACTCGGAGCTAACCGACCTCCTCCACTATTTACAAAATTCTCCCACCCCATCTTACAAACCTACCGACCGTCCCCAACAGCGTTGACATAACGACCCTGATTCGGATCGTCATGAGGGGACCGGAAAAAGACAATGCCGAAGCAAGTTGGAACCACATCCATCACCAAAACACCCACACGACCACCCATTACCCGCTCACAAACAACCACCACACCACGCATCCACACCCTACCAAACCTTTCGCCTCTGACACCTCCGATTTCCTAATGTCCAGTGAAATCGACCTCAGACTCTGACTCAACCCCCATGTTCCAAGATCAACCAGAAGCTTCAGCAGTCAACAACCCTCACTCAATTGTGGATGAGTACATGTTTTAAGAAAAAATGGTGGAGTCATTGGGAACCTAAGGAAGCCGTCAAAGCACACTTGGTCCAACGTTAGATACGTCTTACAACAAGCTTCAATTGATCTCGTCCTGCTCGAAGCGAAGAATTTCAAGAAGGAGAGAACTACGACACCGTACTCCCGGTGCTACCAGAGCTAATAAGGCATCGAGCAGACACTCCTCCAAGATTATCAAAGGGGACCATCCGAATTGAAACTCAATGGGAGAATGTTAAGATGGAACCGCCCTTCCTCAAAGAAATAAGGAAGCGATTTGGAGATTGCCGAACAAGGTCAAGAAGCTGGACGAACTGAAGGTCAAGAAGCTGGGAAGAGCAGAAACATATCGATAATCTATTCATGCTCACCCACTGAGGTCCAAATCGTGGTGGTGTCTCGAGAGAACAATTCAAATGAGACATGAGGGATAAGCCATACCAACTCTTGGGAGTCTCACATACAATCGGTCGCCATCCAGCTCCTATCTACACAATCGAGCCGACTGACTACACTCGAGAAGATATCAATGAAAGCTATCTACCCTACCTTCCAGAAGACGAGGTGTACCACCTATTCCAAATGTACAAGGCACAAATCAAGCAACAAGGGTACATCAAGAAAGAAGGACTCGAAGGGCTAAAGAGGTTCATGGTGTGGCCAATCAAATACCATATCACACACGACCGCCAGATCGCATTAGAGAACATGGTCAACATGGACTCTCCTCTCATGAAAGAATTCCCGCTCAAAGACTTCCCAGAGAACTACACCTTTGAGAACCAGGCCTCGCCATCACCTATCACAACCACGCTGTTGGAAAGACCATGGTGACGATGAAGTCTGAAGTCCAAAAGTTCTGCCACTGGACGTTGAAGCTAATAAAGAAAACCATACAAAGGAGATTGGAAGAGATCGATAGGACTACCATAGTTCATGTCAGACAATTCAGATTTGGGTGTTTGAGTGGACTGTTATTACAAGCTAGACGATCCTGAATATTGATACAGTCAGTAAATCTATTAAACCTATATTTCATTATCTAGGACTACCCCACTACTTCACGAGCTCTTTGAAGCCATCAAAGACAGGTTAGATGAAGTCATTCTGTGCTCGACAAGGATAAACAGAGCTGAAGAGCTATCGAGCATAACAATGGAGGTTGAAGAAGACTTTTAGTACTGCTCAATTATTAGATATCCTTGTAATTAGGGGCGTTTCTTTTATAAATGATAGTATAGGTTATGCTTGTATTATACCGAGTAGATAGGTATAATTACTATTGTTCTCTACTGAGTTCAACGATTGAAAAAAATCCGAAAAGCTTGCAATTTACTATCTAGAGAGAGAAACACAAAGATACTTTCTCACACTACAACTTTCTCCCACGGTTGTTGATTGGAGATATTCGGCCATGGGTGAGATTCATAGATTTAGTATCGAAAATCTCAAAATTCTTGCTAGGATTGAATATAGTTGATATGGGTGACCTAATAGCTTATGTGGGACAAAGTTTAGTCATGTTAAAATGAATACTTAGGAAAAATGATACTTCAAATAATTTGTGAAGCTAACAATTGTGAAAGGGAATGTTTTGGGACATCCCGTATCATTATTAGGTCCCGAGAAAATGAAGCTTTTACAAAAGAGTCAGAGGCTAGAAAGATGTTAGAAAAAGGAGAACATGCTATCGCTACGTGGCTGTTGGAGATTGAGCCATGCATCTGACCAAAAGCTGTTCTTGTTCAGTGGTTGCTGCAGGACCATTGTGACGACCCTCGCTTTCTAATACTAATTAGTGGCGGATTTTCGCAACGTAAGTCGCGGAACACCCGTCTAACAAAAACTTTTTTCTAAAATAATAAATATTACATCAAAATATTCGTATACATAGCCGTTACTGTACATGGGTCGCAGCCCCAAAATATCAAAATATTAGAAATCCTAACATCGTTCCACAGGTCGCATCCATGTACAGCCTCGCCCTCAAAAGTCCGTGGAGCACCGCCGTCAGCCCGCCTCATCCTCGACGTGTATCGGCATCATGTTCGGTACCTACAACACGTAAACCCTGAGCTATTGCACAGTAGGTGAAAATATGCGTTAATTCAGTGCGCACTCTCACTCGAATCCCGTGCCAAAATACCTCACAAGAAATGCATGCTCATCCTCATCCCAATCTATCAGATCTCACAATCTCATATCATATCATGTCCACTCTCAGATAATACATACCGGTAGCAATTTCTGGTCGTTTACGCCAGGCTGCCCTACCAAACCGCCGGTAGCACATACTGGTCATTAACGCCAGGCTGACCTACCGGTCTCAATCACAAAATCTCAAACATCACATCACCTCACATCGCATCCGGGTCCACACTGGTAGCAAATACTGGTCGCTTACGCCAGGCTACCCTACCAGACCACTGGTAGCATATACTGGTCGCTTACGCCAGGCAGACCTACCAGGTCCCTCACCTATACTGGTAGCAAATACTGGTCGCTTACGCCCGGCGGACCTACCACATCGATGGTAGCATATACTGGTCGCATGCGCCAGGCTGACCCACCAGTACTGGTCACGAACTCTTTCTACCCCGCTCGTCAATACGTCACAACGTCCCCGTTTCATACGGTGTTCAATTCTCGCACTAATATGGTATGGTATGGTGCAATGCAGTGCAATAAGATGCAATATTGTAAATAAATATATTCCCCTCGAAAATATTCCAGTTTCCCCAAAGTTCACTAAAGGCCTAAACAATATTTTCCTCGAAAATATTCTAACCTCACCCAAAACCCACGAAAATTATTTCTTTGTGGTTTCCTAAAATAATTCCCCGAAGTTCCCTAAAATTTATTTCCAAATAAATTCTAGTCCTGTTTGAAATAGACTAAAAATAATACATTGAAAATTCTAACTATGCTCGAAATATAAGTTCACAGCCCGAAAGTCAACTCAGTCTAATATTTGGTCAACCGTAAAATTGCTATACTGAAAAGTTTGTGTTAAAATCATACAAATATCAAACAATTAAGTTATTAAGAAAACCCTAGTATGCCGAAAACATACATTGCCGAAAACCTCCAAATTTTTGCAAACAAAAATAATTCAAACTTAGTAATATACAAATGCCAAAACTTGGGAGTGTAAATAAAGCCTATAGCTTCCCCATCAAACTGAATAGTTTAGGTCACCGAAAACTTCCTAGGATTACAACTACTTAATATCCTCGGTTAATTCAAGTTGTATCGAGAACATCCTCCACATGCCAAAAATATTCGAATACTCCTATGTTCCTCTACCAAAAATTCTAACACATTAAAATATCTACCTACCGTAGCGTTATAAACATCTAATTAGAACATGGTTATAGGTCTGAACATAAATTAAAACCTGAAATTCCAACTTAACGACATAACATTCACATCGAAAACTTTCACAGCATCACATATATCACATAAAAAGCACAAGACATAATTTTACGAAAATATTTACGTGTTGTTGACGAAGTTTCACCTACCTCACGTCCCAAAATTCGATTTATCTAGCTTGCCGAATTTGTCCTTGATCGAAATCACCTTCCTCTCTTAGCCTCCTTTCTGTTTTTGTTCGTCCGTCTCAAGGGTTTTCCATTTTCTCCTTACTGTTTTTGATATATATATATATGCTTAGAACTTTGTGTACGAATGGACTAGTAGATGACTTATCGTTTTCCTCCTTGATTAAGCAAAGCAATCGGCCCTATGTAATATTTTATAAGTTTTATTTGTCATCCTTATCCTATAACATGTAATTAGTAATAACAAAATATACTAAGGTGTGTGATACGAAAAGTTTGGTGTGAGAATAAGATAACGAAAACTTTGTAATTGATATCGACAACTTTGATGAGATGGTAATGAAGGATTATAATTAGTATTAAAATATTTATATAAGGTATCGAAAACTTCAAGCCCTAATGTTTATCTCTTTTCTTTGTTGGCAAAAACTTCACCTCACTCACTAAGTTATTTTATATCTATATCTATATATATATTTATATATATAATACAAAACCTTTCTCACCACTAATCATTTACTTTAAAAAATATTCTACTTGGTTATTTTATATTTTGGGTATCTCTTGTATTAAAATTCGAATCCTAATTTATTTCTATCTAATTTCAAGACTCCTAATATCCGAAAGTCTCATAAAATTTTTGGATTATTTCAAAATTTCTAATTTAGATACTCACACTGCTAAATTATATCGATGACCCCGTATTAAATTTACGGGTATTACATCATCCCCCTCTTAAAAAGAATTTCGTCCCCAAAATTCGTCGACTGGTGTAATTCCGGGTAACGATTGGTGAGAAATGAGTTGGCTTAGTTAGGTGATCGACAATCACCCAAACTGTCTTATTTTCTATCATGGAAAGCATCGTAGAAATTCTAGGCCGAATTAGGATTTGTGAAATTAATGAATGTAAAACCTCGGCTGTTCTAGTACGAAAGTCGAACGGCAAGTATAGAAGGTCATAAGCAGCAAGCAAGATTATCAGGAGCTAGGTTACGCGAAGTAGAATCTCTGTCGTAATTTCTACCCTTGTCATTTTCTGATATTCAAAATCCCTTTAAGACTTCCACGAGCTCCTAACAAGGCAAACGTAGGGTATCTTCTTGATCTAAACATGTATCCGCCACGCTTCCGTTGTGCCACTCCGATACCGAACGCTTGCGTGCACGATTGATAAAATGAATCAAAAGATGGTGGCACAGGATCATACTTCGGCACTATAGGATTTAGAATTTGTTGCGCTGGAAGAAGTGAAGCGTGACTTCGTCATCATAATCCGAAGAAAGAAAGAGCATTTAACGAAGAAAGAATATGTCTCTCATTGTGAATCGATCAAGGGAAAATCTCGGGAAATTATTTGAAAGCACATTGACGATTTCGATAATCCCTAGTACATTTTTCCGGTTCCGACCGAGGTAATTCCTCCGTCTTCACCACATATACAAGAAAAGACTCACGACTTACTCTCAAAGTCGTTTGAGTTTTTAGGGCAGAATTCTGGGAATTCTATTTTAGCTCGCATTACCCGAAAGATGAATACTCTTCTCTTGGGTAATTGAAACCTAACGATTTCTCTCGTAAACAAACGAATATGGCTCCATATTTTGGAAGCCTATCCATTATAATCATGGTTCAAATCGTTCAGGTTACTATTCTCAACAATAGCTAAGCATCTCTCGAACACTTGATTAGTTCGTGTTGGATCTTTGTGTGGAAGGATTACTACGTCACTACCCTAGGAAAGGTAGGAGATATTCCATCTTCTTCACACAACTCCAGCAACACATCCAAATATGTGACTTAATTTCTAAGAACAACTAACATGGTTATGGGTATATCGTAAACTAATAACGTACCGATACGTCCGCTGGATTCCTTTCCGCATTTTCATTTGTCAGTGTGAATACTTGAACTTGAGTTGATGGGGGTCGTATAGGTGTTTGAACTTGATTTTGGGGTCGATTTGTTGGACATGACTTGGCAAAATGCCCTCGCTTTCCACACCGGAAGCATTGAGGATTTGGAATAGGCCCTTGTTAGGAATATTTTAGAAGTGTCCAAAATATTATTTCTATGTCTTGTAATTTCTTTTCTATGCATTTTATAGATGTTTTATTTTTGTACTAGGGTTGTATTTGTAATGGGCTTGTTAGGGGCCCAATGGGCTTAAATACCTCACAAGGTATTTAAGCTTAAACCCTAACAAGCATTAATCAAGTTTTCTATTTGCAAAACCCTCACGTATTCAACAGTAAACCTATATAGCACACTATTCAAATATTACGAAGGTTAAATCTGTTGAAGTGTTCTTGGATAATCTGGAATTACAAGTGGTATCAGATCAAGCGTGTAGGTGAGGAAACTTCATTTCAAGCCTTAAAGATTTTAGCAGGGTGAGTTCTTGTGTGGTAGTTTATCTGTCGCAAAGCTCAGACTCATCTATATCAACTATTCTCGAAGATATTCTATTTTTGTTAAGGCGAGTTTGTGGAACTATTAGTTCTGAGCTATCAAATTGGTTTCCGTGAAGGCTGTGTCAGATTTGTTGGATTTCTATCTAAAACACTTGAAGAACAGCCCTGTTTCTCAGACTGTTCTTGAGTTTGCGCACGGAATTTCTTTTGGGAACTAGGTTTGCGAACTCAAGGATTTCTTTCGCTTTGCGGCTCCTTCATTTCACTTGGTTGGCCTTTTTAAGTTTGCGCATCGACACTTCGCAAAGTTCTACTTTGAGAGTTCAAAGTTCCCGAACCGTTAGATTTTCAAAGATCAATGCATCAGGTTCTTTCTCACTTCACGAATCCAGTTATCAATTCGCAAAATCAGAACTTTGCGACCTCTTGATTACTTTGCGAACTTGGACCACTTTGCGAATCTCAAGATTACTTTGCGAACTTGGACCACTTTGCGAATCTCAAGATTACTTTGCGAACTTGGACCACTTTGCGAACTCATTTGAACTAGATCACTTTGCGAACTCAGACTACTTTGCGTTCTTCGCTCACTTTGCGAACTCCAGTTTACTTCGCGAATTCAACACACTTTGCGATCTCTTGACACTTTGCGAACTCACAACTGCTTTGCGAACTTTACTCACTTTGCGTACCGTGTGAACCTTGCAAACTTTACTCACTTTGCGAACCGTGTGAACTTTGCTAACATAACTCACTTTGCGAACCTGGTCAACCTTGCGAACCCACATATCTGTTCGCAAAGTAACACGTTACTTCTTCAATTCGCAAAATTCAATTCCAACTTTCCTCACAATACACGTCAACGATCATATCCAAAACACAGGCAATGGACTCTTTCAGCATGGGAAATGATGTTAGACCTCCCATCATCCGACATGGAGAGTACGCAGTCTGGAAGAGAAGATTCATCAACTTCATAGAAAGCAAGGACAATTCTGAGAATCTACTAGAATCTATTTACAATGGACCTACACAGTATTGGACAATAATTCCCGCCACTACTGACACCACCCCTGCAAGAGAGGAACAGAGAATCTTGAAAACTACTGATCAATGCAATGATGAAGAAAAACTGCGACTAAAGGCAGATAAAGTGGCGAAATCATACATGATGCAAGTCATTCCCAATGACATTTTGATGCAACTCGAATGTGGTGAGAGTGCAAAAGAAATGTGGGATGCTCTTCGAATTATGATGCAGGGGACAGAAGTCAATACAATGGCAAGAATGGCAAACACACTCATCTCGTATGACCGTTTTCATGCTAACAAAGGGGAAACTCTCCAAGAAACCTTCCATCGATTTCTTGTTCTTTTAAATGAGCTAAAAATGAATGGAGTCACAAAAAGTGTAATGGAAATCAATATCAAATTTTTAGGATCACTTCATCCAGAATGGGAGGCTACTACAATTATGATAAGACAGATGAACGACCTAACTAAAGTTAGCATTCATACATTATTCGACTACCTCAATCAACATTCCAATCATGTGGAGAAACGAAGGGAGGAAATCAAACCAATAGGAAGCGAATCGCTTGCTCTTATGACTGAACGATCATCAAGAAAACAATTCAAGGACAAGGAAATTATCCAGTCATCACAAGTTAAGGAGGGAGAAGACTCTGGTTCTGATGACGAATTCAAGGATCTTACCAAACATGCAGACCAGGAAATCACCCTCAAAGATCTTGCTAAGCAACTTGCTCTTGTCTCGAATTTCGTGCAGAGGAAATATTATAAGAAGACTGGTTCCTCCTCCAATCGTCAAAGAACTTCCTCCAACTCTAAAGGAAAGACTCAGGATGAGGACAACAACTCTGAAACTCCTCAACAAGGTGGCAAATGCTTCAACTGCGGCAAGAATGGACACTTTGCCAGAGAGTGCAGAATGCCCAAGAAAAAGGACGTTAACTATTATCGCAGAAAAGTTCAATTAGCTGAACAAAAAGAAAAGGGGCTGGTCTTAATGGCAGAAGAGGATCATTGGCTTGAAGATACCTCAGACAGCGAGAATGAGAACGCGGCACTGATGGCCAAGCTGGATGACGAAGGAGTTGGAGCTGGAGCTGAAGGAGGCGAGTCAGACACGGAAACCTCTCACAATTCAGAAATGGTGGAGGTAAGTGAAGCAGATTATGATTCTTTACTTAAGATGAAAAATGAATTTTTATCCTTATACAAATCTAACAAACTAGGTAAAAGAAAAATCAAGGAACTAGAAGCTAACTTAGAGAAAAATTTAGCAGTATTAGATAAGTTTAGATATGATTATGCATGTGAGAAGAATCGTGTAATTGTAGCAAATGAAAAAATTGCTAAGCTGGAGATACAAGTGCAAAAAACCGAAGTTAAAGCCACGGATTTAGAAAAGGAAATGAAATCTCACAGAGATCAGGCAATGGACGCTACAATTAAATATGACCTACTAAGTAAAGAACGGGAAAAACTGTACTCCAAAATAAAAAAATTGGAGGACCTTTTAACTCGACGAGATCAATCAGAACAAACAATCTTCTTAAACAAACCAGCTAACATTGATTTTTACTATCCCCATAAAGGACTAGGTTTTGAAAATCCACATAAGTTAAAACAAGGCATATCAAGTTCACCTTATCTATATGATCTCAAATTTATGCAGACAGGTTGCCTGACGAATCTCATGTCTTTCGTCAGTGAAAATGAAAATGAGACATCAACACACAGTACAACTCAAATACCTTTTAACTACACAGAATTAAATGATAGTTATAAAGAAAGAAGTTGTCCAGCAATAACTGAATTTGAGACAGATATTTCTCATCTAAACGAAGAAGAAACCTCAGGTGCTTCGGAAAGTATGGCACAGATGGTTACATATGCAACTGGATATATGCCTGATTGCATAAAGAAAATCAGTGATCTTCACTCCACTCTCGAAAGCGAGAGAAAGTCATTTGATGAAGAAAGGCAAAAACTTCTTCATGAAATATCTTCACTTAAAGAAAAATTAAGATTACACACAATTTCATACACCTTAATTTCAAATGACAAAATTTCCTGCACTAATACATTAAAATTTTCAGGACCCACAAAAGAGCCATTGAAGGGTCAAGTATGGGTTAAAAAGGAAGATATCTTGAAGGAGAATCGCGATCTCAATGTCCCTTTTGTTATTGAATATTTTCCTTCCAAAACCTTTGTACCATCTTTGTTTTGTCATGTATCGAAAAAACTATCTTCCTCAACAAAAACAAAGCTTTCCATGCGTGATCATGTCACCAAACAAACTCACAAAACAATTCCTAAAAACAAAACTACAACGTCAAAACAAGAATCAAAATCAAAAGCTATCAACGAACCTGTCAAACTTACAAAAATCAAAAAACTCAAGTCTAAACCTAAGACAAAAAGACCCTCACTAGAGCACAAATGGATTCCCAAGCTTCAACCTGCAGGAACACAAATTCCTATCCTAGAAATAGGTAGTGACTCTGGGTCATCCCTTAACAAAGGAAAATCTAGGGAGTCTAAACGGACTAACAAAATTAATAGAGGTGGACCCATATTTCAATGGGTACCTAAAACCCTCTAGTTCTCTTTTTGCAGGCCTCTCATGTGTGGTACTTAGATTCTGGTTGCTCCACACACATGACTGGGACAAAGGAACTGTTGAGCAACTACGTTGATAGACCTGGAGGACTGGTACGCTTTGGTAATAGCAATGGAGCCAAAATCCTTGGCTATGGCGATCTCATATGCAATCGACTCACAATTAAACAAGTCTCGTATGTTGAAGGACTGACACACAACCTCTTATCAATAGGACAGTTCAGTGATTTTGGACTCCAAGTTGTATTTCTAAAGAAAACTTGCAAAATTCTCAATACCAATGGTGAAGAACTTCTCACTGGAACTCGCAAGACAAATCTTTACACCATTGATATTAGAACTGTCAAACCAAAGACCGATATCTGCCTAATCTCCAAGGCAACTTCAACTCAAAATGACTTATGGCACCAGCGATTATCTCATCTTAACTTCAAGACCCTCAACAAGCTGTCAACCAACAAATTGACTATTGGACTACCACCACTTAAGTATCAAAAAGAGCATTTATGCTCTGCTTGAGAGAAAGGAAAAATGAAGAAAGCTTCACATCCTACAAAACACACTGCATCCACTCAACATCCTCTAGAGCTTTTACACATGGATCTGTGTGGCCCAATGCGAACTGAAAGCATAAGTGGAAAGCGGTATATGCTGGTTATCGTCGACGACTATTCCCGATATACTTGGGTACGTTTCTTACGAACTAAATCAGAGACAGTAGAACATATTCCAAATCTAATCAGAACAACACAGAACCTACTTCAGAGAAATGTTCAAATAGTTAGATCAGACAATGGAACAGAATTCAAGAATCAACAGCTCAGTGACTTCTACGAATCCATAGGAATTACTCATCAGTTTTCTGCTATCTCACCTCAACAAAATGGGGTTGTTGAAAGGCGAAATCGAACACTCGTAGAGGCTGCCCGAACAATGATCATTCAATCATCACTACCTCATTTCCTTTGGGCGGAAGCAATGAATACTGCTTGCTATACACAGAATCGCACAAACATTCATCTAAGATTTGGTAAGACGCCCTATGAACTTATAAATGGAAGACTGCCCAACATTGCCCATTTTCGAATTTTTGGATGCAAGTGCTTCGTCGCCAACGACCGCGAAGACAAGTCCAAGCTCGATCCAAAAGCTACTGAAGGAATCTTCGTGGGCTACTCTGCGCAATCTAAGGCATACAGGATTTTTCTCAGGAACAGAAGGATGATCATTGAAAGTATAAATGTCACCTTTGATGAGGGACTCGAACCATCTACTGGACATAGCAGTTTGGAACGAGTAACTAGCACACCACACCTTATTCATTCTCATACAGAAGAAGGAGAGTGTTCGAGAGATGCCTCTGAACGGAACCTTTCAAAACCGGGTTCGGACAAAGGGAGTTTGACGCCAGATCAACAATCAACTGATAATTCTAAACAAAGCAACCCCACACGCTTCACTCAACGAGCTCAAGAGGAACTGGATCTGGATCTACTTTTTGAGCATATTTATATATCTAAAAATCAGACAAGACCATCCACCGATCCCATTCCAAATAATGAATCCAGTCCTTGTTCGTCAACTCATGACTCAGAACCTACTCCTAACCAGACAATTCCTCCCTCAGATTCAGAAGCCTCACCCCCAACAACTGTGACAACAACGCAGACAGAGACCTCCTCTCAACTTCAACCGGCAACATTACCGGGTCTGCAATCGACTATCCACTCAGTGAGGAATCCCAAATAGACGAAACGACATTACCCCACGAAAAGAAATGGATCCGACATCATCCTACAGATCAAATAATAGGAGATCCCAATACAGGAGTAACGACTAGAAGAACACATTCAAATGAATGTAATTTCACCTGTTTCTTGAGCCAAACGGAACCTAAACGTGTAGTTGATGCACTACAGGATCCCAACTGGATAGTGGCTATGCAAGAGGAGATTAATCAATTCGAACGTCTCAAAGTATGGAACTTAGTTCCTCGTCCAAAAGGGAAGACTGTGATCGGAACAAAGTGGGTATTTAAAAACAAAAAGGATGAAGATGGTGTTGTAATTCGAAACAAAGCCAGGCTCGTTGCTAAGGGATATAATCAACAGGAAGGAATTGATTACGATGAAACGTTTGCCCCTGTAGCCAGAATCGAAGCTATTCGATTATTCCTTGCATACGCCGCAAACAAAGATTTTACAGTCTATCAAATGGACGTAAAAACAGCCTTCTTGAACGGAATTCTGAAAGAAGAAGTGTATGTGTCACAGCCAGACGGATTTCTCAATGCTGATCATCCCGACTTTGTTTACAAACTCGACAAATCACTGTACGGACTTAAACAAGCTCCAAGGGCCTGGTATGAGGTGCTCTCCGACTTTCTTATCTCTTCAGGCTTCACTAAAGGAAAAATTGACACTACACTGTTCGTAAAGAAAAATGATTCTGATATTATGCTTGTGCAAATCTACGTGGATGATATCATTTTTGGCTCTACTAATCCTAAACTTTGTGAAGAATTTAGCTTTCTGATGCAATCGCAATTTGAAATGAGTATGATGGGAGAAATGTCATTCTTCCTCGGACTACAAATCAAACAACTTCAGGATGGGATCTTCATCAATCAGTCAAAGTACATCCATGATATTCTCAGAAAATATGGGATCGACAAGAGCAAATCATCGAGCACACCTATGTCCACCTCATGCTCACTGGATGCAGATCACCTTGGTGAACCTGTAGATGTTACTCATTATAGAGGGATCATTGGATCACTGCTCTACCTCACTGCCAGTCGACCAGATATCTTATTCTCTACATGTCTATGTGCACGATTTCAAGCTAATCCCAAGGAGTCGCACCTTCATGCTGTCAAAAGAATCTTGAAGTATTTAAAAGGAACACCAGACCTTGGACTGTGGTATCCTAAAAACTCAAGTATGACACTAATAGGCTATTCTGACGCAGATTTTGCAGGATGCAGACTGGACAGGAAAAGCACTTCTGGACATATGCAATTCCTAGGCGATAAACTTGTATGTTGGGCCTCAAAGAAACAAAATTGTGTGTCAACTTCCACGGCGGAAGCAGAATACGTCGCTGCAGCAAGTTGCTGCTCACAAATTTTGTGGATCAGATCTCAGCTACGGGACTACGGGTTTGATCTAAATAAAATTCCTATTTACTGTGATTCCAAGAGTGCTATCGCTATTACCTGTAATCCTGTACATCACTCACGCACTAAGCACATAGATCTTCGCTATCACTTCATAAAGGATCATGTAGAAAGAGGCATAATAGAAATGTACTTTGTCAATACAGAGCTTCAACTAGCCGATTTGCTTACAAAAGCATTGGATGAAAAACGCTTTCAATTCTTAGTTGCAAAATTAGGCATGTTGAACCTCAATTTTTAATCTCGATTCTGCCTTCCTACAGTTCATTATTTATCTATTTGCTATGTTTCACTTCTCTTATTCTGTGTGTGTTATGTTAACCATTTATTTAGGACTTTAGTTTTTTTTTTAGTTTTTAATTTTCAATAAATCTTTTTGTGTCCAATAAGTCGATGTAGCGCCAATGCTGATGGCGTAATACATCGAGGGGGAGAAATGCTATATCTATGCATCGAGGGGGAGTAAGTGAACTCATCAATAGTTTTTTTTTTAAGATACTCGATAGGCATTATCAATCATTTAATGTTTAAGATAATCGATAGGCATTGCATCTAGGGGGAGTTTTTCTACAAAAACGTAAAATTTGTTCAAAACATGAACAACTCTCTCAAACACATAATACGCAGATAACTCTTATAAATTCTTCAAAACACGAACAACTCTCTCAAACACATAATACGCAGATAACTCTTAAAAACTCATATGCCCGATGAAGACCCAAAGCAGAACAGCAAGTAAAACAACGAATAAGCTCAAAAGAAGGCAAATCTCAATAACCAGCATATCCAAATTATGCTCAAAGTTACGTCTTAACTCTGCATGTTCCTCGAGCTTCTTCTTTTCTTCCTGCTTCTGCCAATTCATCTATTAACGCGAAAAATAAGAGATGAGTTAGTTCTTAGATGTAAGGTACTTCAATGAGATTAGAGACCTATCTATTTATAAACACGAAGGAAACTTACGTCATTTATTGTCCCGACATTAAGACGAATTTTTGACTAAGGTGACGTTTCTTTTCCTTCTCCAATAAGGATACCGTATCATGAAAATCGATCTTAAAAATCCATAGATTTGATATTATCCTTGTGATTGATTTGGGTCATTTCTAGATTACTTGATTTGATCCTTGTGATTGAATTGGGTCATTTCTAAAATTTTATTGCAAATCAAGTATTAGGATTAAGATTCGCAAACTGTACTCATTTGAGAATCAAAAGCTCAATTCGCGAATCATCTCCAATTTTGACCAGTCAATGAGTAAAATTGCGAACTCACAGCTCTCAAATCGCGAACTGATCTATTCGCAAACCATCGCGACTTTGCAATCTACTTTGAATTCGCAATCTACTTCGAATTCGCAATCTAGTGGGCCTTTACTTCAAAAATTTACAGCCCAGCTCTAAACTAGGGTTCACACTTTAGGCCCGCGAAGTTTTTTTTATTATTTTATTATTTTATCAATTCGCAAACTGAACTCGCAAAACACAAATCCCAAATCACAAACCCCTTCTTCGCGAATCCCGTTCATCAAATCTTCCATTATAGCTTGCATTTTCTGTGGTTGAGTGCTCAAATTGTTACTGTCGCATACTCGCGTCTTCTCTGTGGTATGTCTGCAACGTTGCTTTAACTCTCTCTTTCTTTTCCTTGTTTAACGATTGTTTTTCTTAAATCACAGGATTGATTTCTCGAAGAACAGGTGGTTTGCAGTTGGTTCCTGTAGAAATGTTGTAGTTTTTAGTGATAACTTGCGTTTGTTTATTTGATTTATGTACTGAAATCGAGTTTATCTTCTCAAATCGGGTTTTTCAAATCGAGGTTTTCTTTTTTTTCTGGGTTCGAAATCTTTTTAATAAAAAGAGGGGGTATCTTTTTTTGATTCTTCAAAATGGAACTTTGCGGGTCCAAAAGTGTTTATTTTCAAACTATCTTATTACTCACTTTGCGGCTTTGACCGTCTGACTACATAATTCGCAAATTCAAAGATCGCGAATTACTCACTTTGCGGCTTTGCGATCCCTTTGTTTGACCTGGTCAATTTGCGAATCTTGTCGGAATCGCAAACTTTCTGCTTTGTAAAGTTCAAACTGACTTGACTTAGTCAAACCCGCAAACCGCTCTACTTTGCGAATTTAAATTTTCTTTACATTGCGAATTCTAGGTATACGAATTCAAATATTCGCAAGACACACTTTGCGTATTGGCGTTCGCAACACTCAATTCGCAAAGTCTCTTTCAACTTAACCCGTAGTCCAGTCTTTTTCAACTCAACCCGCAAACCTTTGAGCTCGCATTTCAGAATTCGCAAAAGTGTTCATTTTCAAACTTCTCGCAGAATTCGCAATATATAATCCGCAAACTCGCAAAATCACCAACTTCCTTTGATCAACCCGCAATCCATACTTAAAAAATTTTTCGGACAAAATATTTCGTTAAACATAAATGGGCCCAACAGGAATAGGCCAAATCTTTTCTAAACGGATTTTTTTTAAAAAAAAAAAAGCCCTTACTTAAACAACATTCTCTATTGATATTCAATTGTTATAATATCACGTCTCTAACCTCTTTTGTTCTTCTTCTTGCAGTCTCAGCAGCACTTCCCGGTGTTAAAAATTAAAAAAAAAAAAAAAAGGATGACGACACCTACGGATATGACCTACCCACCTACGGATCTAGTCTACCCAACTTCGAAATGGATAACAACCAAAGATAATAATTTCCAACTCGACCTGCATACATTCAAGTGCAAGGACGAAATCATCATATCCATTCTGAGGAATCACCATCTTGGGTATGCCTTCTCCGCCTCGGTCCAAGTTCCTACCGTTTACCTTCAACAATTCTGGGGGACAATGAAGACCAAAATTGCCCAAGATAATAGCATCTACTACGAGGCCCAAATCGCATCTGAGACTGTCACCATCACAAAGGAACTCATTCGTAGTATTCTAAGAATGCCAAGTCAACCTCAATACGAACCTGAGGCTTCCGAAAATGAGCTCCTGGAGGACATGATGAGGATGGGATACTACACGCCGATCAAGTTTGTCTCCCATTTTCAGAATTCCATGATCCCGCATCCGTGGCGAACGCTCTTCGCATTTGTCAATAAGTGCTTCTCACCCAAGCACTCAGGATGGGATAGATGCAATATCACAATTCTTCGGATCTTCCATGGGATCGTGTTTCGAAGAAATTACGACTTTGCCAAACTTATCACCACAGATCTCGACGACCAACTTTACCAACGAACTAAGTCCAAAAAGCCACAGAATTTGCCATATCCCCGGTGGTTCTCACTTATCATCCATCATTTTCTGACTACAACACCGGGAATACCATCACGACCAGTAGAAGAAAATTTCACCCCACCCAAACTGCGCTACCTTCAGAAGGGAAAGACTGATGAGAAATATTCGCGCAAGGCAATGCCAATCCCTCACGAGTTACTCGTTCTTGCAAACCCCGACCATATCGATGCCTATTGCAGAAATTACAAAGTTCCTCACCCCACGACACAGGACAACCCACCTGAGTCTAACCCAGGGGTTAGTGAAACAGAGAGAGCTGAAATGAGCGAGAGAGAAAGAGAGAGTGAGATCTTGAGAGAAACCACAGAAACTGAATCTATCCCACACCCACAACAGACTACATCTCAAGAAGCAATCCCTGACCAACCACCACCATCCTCTGAACAAACCATACCTGAACAATCACTCGAGGAACAACCACATGCCGAACAAATTGAACAACCACTAATGGATGTTCCAGAGATCACTACTACTGCACTACCTCAGTCAGAAAAAGCCGGGTCAATCCCTAGGATAGAAGACGTCGAATCGACCCAACGACGCATGAGCAAACCCCACCAAACCATTCACTTGTCTCCCAACAGACAAGTGTCTCAACGCAACACGAACCACCCCAAACCTCCCGCAGCTCGGTTCCTGTGTCTGTACCAACTCGAGAAATTCCCATTTCCGTGACACGGACCGAGCCTCTGCCTGATCCTCAGGCCTCAACGTTCATAGAAGAGCCCCAAATAGAGGCTCTTCAAGGATTGGACGGAAGTCTCTCAGATGGTGATGATTTCAGCAGCTCACCATCCGCGAGCCACCGTACAGAACCTAGTTTTGGACGCGTGCTAACGGGACGCCTTGGCGATCCCGGAGATAGCTCCACCCAAGCCCGTCACACTGACGAGGCCATAACGACCCGAGCACCATCTCCAAAAGATGTGTCGCAAGGAGAGGTCGGAAGACCCAAGGACCCCGAAGTTCCACGAACTTCGGGTGACGAGGGCCGCCGTCCAGAACCTCGTTCTGAACGTGTGCCAACGGCTACCTCTAGTGGTGCCGGATCAATTCCAACACAGGTGACGACTGCCTACTTGGAGAATCGGCTGTTCGAATTCTTCGAGACTGTAACCCTACCAAGGGTCAAAGGTCTTATTAAGGAGGCGGTTCAAGCAACTTCCACCGACAAAGGGAAGGCTCCCATATCTGACCAACCTCCTCCTCAACAGCCGGTACTTCCTCGTCTTCTCACCCTGCCACCACGCAACCCGACGATACCTAACTTGTACACAGTGCCTCTGCTTGAACTCTTTGACGTTGGCATTGCTCGCATAATAGAACTCGACAGCAGACGAAGCATTGAAGAAGAAGACCTCTACAGGAAGCTGATCGCAGGTGGCATCATCCCACCTCATGATGCGAGCATACCGACTGACACATGCCGCCAAGAAGGCCCCAGTCAGAAACGTCGTCACGACGATCCAGACGACCAGGATCGTCCTGAGGGGGAGAGTAGCAAGAGACCGAGAACCAACTTATTCGCGGCGGAAGAAGCAGAGGACGCGGGGTTCAAACGCGTGGAGGCAGTTCGTCACGACCACCTAATCGACCACCAAGGTCCTCCAGTGGCAGACAAGCTACACCAGGGCCGAACCAGACAACCTCCCTTGGTGAAGTCGAGTCTGCTCCCTCGAGGATCTCCACCCAACCAGTCCAAGCAACTACAACCCCTCGTCAAAAGGATCCTCAAGACTACATTGACAGATATATCTTAGACGAGGAATGGATGACGAGAACAGAGACAGCAGAAGAGTCCCGCCTAAGGATTGAAAGCGTTCGTAATTTATTAAAGGCGGCAGCAGCAGACTTCTGCTTCATCGAGCGAGAGGAAGAGGAGCAAGGAGAAAATCCTGAGGCAGATCTTCCAGAACTTCCAGAACTCCTTCAGCATCAGGTGCCCGAGGAACCAACACCAGGCTATGAGTTCATAGAAACTCGTTGGAGAAATGCGAAGATCAAGGCACCTTTTCTTGAGGATCTATATCCAAAGATCTGGAGGAAGGAAGAAGAAATAAAGGGAGTCAACAAGCTGAATCTTCGAGGCCTTGAGCACCTAAGAGGGACGTATAGGGGACTTAGCCATCAGATTATGCTCTGGGAAGTCACGGCCAAGAAAGGAATTAATAGAGATCAATACAGGAAGTACATGAGAGATCAATCGGCCATCTGTGATGTTGTGGATGTCGAATGGGCGGTAGGTAGATATGTAGGCCCTGTCTTTGTTATTGATCGATATGACAGGAAAATTGTAAAATATTCAGAAGCAGATCTTCCCTATCTTCCACTGGGCGAACTCAACAAGCTCTACAATATTTATCGCAATAAGTTTCCCCTTGACACTCACACAAGGCGAGATGGTTATAGAGCTATCAAAGAGTGTATGCTGAGACAGGTCAAGTATTTTGCTGCTCATGACTTCCAAATGGCCTTAGAAAGCAATATGAGCAAGGTCAACCTGACACGTCCAGACAACAGATATAAGGATCTCGAAAAGTATGAAGAGGGATTTATCTTCCTTGAACCACAACCAGGGGTCACTTACCTTCAAGCTCAGAAGAAAGTGAAGCAGGTGCTACTTCTGTCAGAGATCTCCAAATTCTCAGATGGAACATTGAAGATTATCCTCAACCAACTTCGGGCTAAGAAGAAGACAGTTTCCGAAGATGACAAGCTAGAAGGAACAGAACTGGAAGAGAAAGATGTCCTACGGAAACTCATCGAGAAGATCAGATATCGGATCGTTCTTCGGAACGACAACAGTTCGAGACTGCCTTAGGATTCAGGAAGACCTACTTGGCTCATAGAGAACCTCCACCTCCACCTCGCTCGAAGAAAAAGAAATGAAGACTTAGTTTATTTGCTTGATTGTAATTTGGACACTTAGGGGGAGAATGTTAGGAATATTTTAGAAGTGTCCAAAATATTATTTCTATGTCTTGTAATTTCTTTTCTATGCATTTTATAGATGTTTTATTTTTGTACTAGGGTTGTATTTGTAATGGGCTTGTTAGGGGCCCAATGGGCTTAAATACCTCACAAGGTATTTAAGCTTAAACCCTAACAAGCATTAATCAAGTTTTCTATTTGCAAAACCCTCACGTATTCAACAGTAAACCTATATAGCACACTATTCAAATATTACGAAGGTTAAATCTGTTGAAGTGTTCTTGGATAATCTGGAATTACAGCCCTGGGCCATAACAAAAGCCCACATGGTAGCGCCCGCATTGTTGGCATTGTGGGATGATTTTCGATGTCTGGATTGGAGGATTAGTCATTCCCTGATCTGGCCTCGGCCGCCAATTCTGTCGCCCCTGAAGATTGTTCTGATTATTATTTGGGCCCATTTCAAATATTTGTCGTTGTTCTCGACTTGGCTGGTTCTCCGCCTTCCTCTTCGCCATTCGCGCTTCTATAATTTGGGCCTCCGCCTGTTCCGCGATAAGCGCTCGTTCTGCTACTTGAGCGAACGTCACGTCTCGTATTCCCGCCATGCTAACGTCTCGGTAGATCTCAGGTTTGAGACCTACATGGAATCGCTCTATCTTCAAAACATCGGTGTCACCATGTGGGGGGCGAAACGGGATAATTCCTCAAACTTACGAATGTACTCCGCAATAGATTTCTCGCTTTGTTTGAGGTTTATGAACTCGTTCATCTTCCGAGTTCGAGCATAGGTCATGAAGTACTTGTCGTGGAATAATTTCGTAAATCTCTCCCACAGCATAGTCATCGGGTCTTCCAAGATTTTGATGGTATCCCACCAAAGCCTCGCATTCCCTCGAAGCATTGAAATAGCACATAATTTACATTTTCGGGGACTCGGCTATACAGGAACATGTCCTCAACCGTTCGCAACCAATCCTCGGCCATAGTAGGGTCGGTTGCGTCAGAGAATGTTGGGGGGTTCATTTTCCTAAACCGCTCTCCTATAATTTCCACGCGCTCTGGTTGTGGAGTCGGACGAGGTTCAAGCAAACTTCGAGTCTGAATGAGTTCGCTGATTTGATCCGAATGGCGATTGATCTGATTCGATTGTCGTTGGATCAGCTCGACTAGTCGCACGATTGTTGAGTCTCGTTCAGTTGTAGGGGAGTCGGGTTCAGCTCTACGACTAGATTCGCCATATTCTCTACGTCCTCTTGGCATTTTCTTACTACAATCAGTCACATAGACAAGCATAATATTATAATCACATAAATTTGTTAAACATAAAACTTACAGGCAAGGCTGATCCTCCACGCTTTTGAGCGACCGTGCATGGACAGTCTACAGAATCTATATCCTAAGCTCTGATACCACCTGTGACGACCCTCGCTTTCTGATACTAATTAGTGGCGGATTTTCGCAATGTAAGTCGCGGAAGACCCGTCTAACAAAACTTTTTCCTAAAATAATATATATTACATCAAAATATTTGTCTACATTGCCGCTACTGTACATGGGTCGCAGCCCCAAAACATCAAAATATTACTAATCCTAACATCGTTCCACAGGTCGCATCCATGTACAGCCTCGCCCTCAAAAGTATGTGGAGCACCGCCGTCAGCCCGCCTCATCCGCGACGTGTATCGGCATCGTGTTCGGTACCTACAACACGTAAACCCTGAGCTATTACTCAGTAGGTGAAAATATGCGTGAATTTAGTGCGCACTCTCACTCGAATCCCGTCCCAAAATACCTCACAAGAAATGCATGCTCATCCTCATCCCAATCTATCAGATCTCACAATCTCATATCGTATCATGGTCCACGCTCAGATAATACATACTGGTAGCAATTTCTGGTCGTTTACGCCAGGCTGCCCTACTAGACCGCTGGTAGCATATACTGGTCGTTAACGCCAGGCTGACCTACCAGTCTCAATCACAAACTCTCAAACATCACATCACCTCACATCGCATCCGGGTCCACACTGGTAGCAAATACTGGTCGCTTACGCCAGGCTGCCCTACCAGACCACTGGTAGCATATACTGGTCGCTTACGCCAGGCAGACCTCCTATACTGGTAGCAAATACTGGTCGGTTACGCCAGGTGGACCTACCACATCGATGGTAGCATATACTGATCGCATGAGCCAGGTAGACCACCAGTATTGGTCACAAACTCTTTCTACCCCGCTCCTCAATACGTCACAACGTCCCCGTTTCATACGGTGTTCAATTTTCTCGCACTAATATGGTATGGTATGCAAGTGCAATGCAGTGCAATAAGATGCAATATTGTAAATAAATATATTCCCCTCGAAAATATTCCAGTTTCCCCAAAGTTCACTAAAGGCCTAGACAATATTTTCCTCGAAAATATTCTAACTCACCCAAAACCCACGAAAAATATTTCTTTGTAGTTTCCTAAAATAATTCCCTGAAATTCCCTAAACTTTATTTCCAAATAAATTCTAGTCCTGTTTGAAATACACTAAAAATAATCCATTGAAAATTCTAACTATGCTCGAAATATAAGTTCACAGCACGAAAGTCAACTCAGTCTAATATTTGGTCAACCGTAAAATTACTATACTGAAAAGTTGTGTTAAAATAATACAAATATCAAACAATTAAGTTATTAAGAAAACCCTAGTTTGCCGAAAACATAGCATTGCCGAAAACCTCCAAATTTTTGCAAACAAAATTAATTCAAACTTAGTAATATACAAATGCCAAAACTTGGGAGTGTAAATAAAGCCTATAGCTTCCCCATCAAACTGAATAGTTTAGGTCACCGAAAACTTTCTAGGATTACAACTACTTAATATCCTCGGTTAATTCAAGTTGTATCGAGAACATCCTCCACATGCCAAAAATATTCGAATACTCCTATGTTCCTCTACCAAAAATTCTAACACATTAAAATATCTACCTACCGTAGCTTTATAAACATCTAATTAGAACATGGTTATAGGTCTGAACATAAATTAAAACCTGAAATTCCAACTTAACGACATAACATTCACATCGAAAACTTTCACAGCATCACATATGTCACATAAAAAGCACAAGACATAATTTTACGAAAATATTTACGTGTTGTGGATGAAGTTTCACCTACCTCACGTCCCAAAATTCGATTTATCTAGCTTGCCGAATTTGTCCTTGATCGAAATCACCTTCCTCTCTTAGCCTCCTTTCTGTTTTTGTTCGTCCTTCTCAAGGGTTTTCTATTTTCTCCTTACTGTTTTTGCATATATATATATATATATATATATATATATATATATATATATATATATATGCAAGCTTAGAACTTTGTGTACGAATGGACTGGTAGATGACTTATCGTTTTCCTCCTTATTAAGCAAAGCAATCGGCCCCTATGTAATATTTTATAAGTTTTATTTGTCATCCTTATCCTATAACATGTAATTAGTAATAACAAAATATACTAAGGTGTCTGATGCGAAAAGTTTGGTGTGAGAATAAGATAACGAAAACTTTGTAATTGATATCGACAACTTTGATGAGATGGTAATGAAGGATTATAATTAGTATTAAAATATTTATATAAGGTATCGAAAACTTCAAGCCCTAATGTTTATCTCTTTTCTTTTTTGGCAAAAAATTCACCTCACTCACTAAGTTATTTTATATCTGTATATATATATATATATATAATACAAAACCGTTCTCACCACTAAACATTTACTTTATTCTACTTGGTTAATTTATATTTCGGGTATCTCTTGTATCCGAAAGTCTCATAAAATTTTTGGATTAATATTTCAAAATTTCTAATTTAGATACTCACACTGCTAAATTATATCGATGACCCCGTATTAAATTAACGGGTATTACAACCATTTATTCATGATAAAAGAGATTCATTAGATAATAACCACATCGCTAAATAGCAAAAAATACGTAGTTCAAAGCACTTCAACAGCTTATATTTCCGTGATCATCATTTGTAGAAAAGAGAGTTCCGAGTGCGTAAATGTGTTCCCTGGACATAGGATTGAAACGAATCTGAACCACGTTTCGTATTCTCATTATGTCCAGCCCAGGCAAGTTCAAACAGATATTGCGTTTTCGCTGAATGAATTACAGTTAAGTTTATTCCCGGACCTAAATATTCGTTGATTGGGAACGCCTTGTATCAATATATATATATATATATATATATATATATATATATATATATACATACATACAATGCAAAATATACATCATTCCATTTATAGATACTTAGGTTGATGCTTTACTGAAAAACAGAGCCGCGAGGCCAGTGAAAACTTCTTGCACTTCACTTGAGTTCTTGCTAGTTTTTTCATGTATTATCTTATGCAATATCTTGAATGAAAGAAACGAGAATAGGTTTCTATTTTTAGTGTGGTCCCATTTGTGAGTAATACTTTTGGGCAAACACTTCACAAAGTATATCATGAATTAGAAGCACTATGAACTTGTTCATCTTGACAATTTATATATTTCATTACATGCTATGCTAAAGTGTTTCGTTATCTAACGTTTTTTCTCTTTGAAACTATAATGACGTTCCTATTTATAGATGGGCAGTCCCTTTTGGACTGGAAAGTGTTGGATGGTGAGGGCCTTCCCTTGAAGAACTTTCAAATGACCCGGTTATTTTGGTGAGAATTCATTTCTTCTACCTATTTAACTGAATTATTCTTTAATACTAGCACAGTGTAGCCACACGTTGTGCGGCAACGAGGAATTTGTAACCGGGAATGACGTGTACAAAGGATTCACACAAACATAAAGCGCAAGTTGAAAAACATACTTCTCGCACCCTGAAAAGTTGTAAAAAAGTCTAAGGATAGTTATATGTCAGTACCTCAAAAATTGATATGTAACAGGTAGAGTAACATCATTTCACCGTTGATAATTTGGTCGGTGCAATAGTTCACATAAGTATTAACAATCGGCGGCACAGCCTCCACGAGTCAGACAATCCTAAACGGGAGGATACAAATAATGACTCTTGAGAGCTGTAATAAAGGTTTGCACCATTCACATGAGGCGAACTGGCAATATAAGAATTGCCATCATGTTGAATCTTGATCGTCGTCTTTGCTCTTGATCGTTGATGACCCGAACCCAACTTGCATCAACTAGACATCGTCACGGGCTTTTCTCTCTTGTGATAATCGTTACACAACAGTTTCAAAAGTAGGGGTAGAACCTCGAGTGTTGTGGGTAACTTCAAAGGGCGTTGTCTATCTGTTAACTCTTTTCTCGGTTGGTTCGAGCTTCTTGTCTATGATCGCTAAGTTTGTAAGCTCCTCTGTCTCCCTCTATTTTTGTTTCGGTACGAAAATAACATAGAATCATCGAAACCATTTCAAGAAACAACTCTCATAATGTATATATTGATATAAGAAGCAACGTTATCGATGTTTTTCTTTAGCAACTGCAATCTACTTTTTTGCTCTCTTCTTACACAACGTCGAGGATCTTGTTCACAATATTATATGTTTTGCAGAATTAGAAAGTAATCGTGGTGTTATAAACATGTGTTTTATGTGGATGTCCACTCATATTCTATTCAACTTATAACCTCCCCATTATCAACCCATGATCTCCATACTTAACCCATAACCTCCTCATGTTTATGGCCTCTTAATTGTATTTATTTACATTATGTAACATGAAATGTGAAGGCTACCTCAAGCCTATAAATAGAGGTGTTTGTGAAGTGAATGTATATCTCTCTCTTATGCTCTCTAGTCATTTGCGATAATTTAATAGCACGTTATCAGCATGAGACTCTAACCGACGCCGACGTTTATTTCATCTTGAGTAAGTTTGGTTCTTTGTACTTTACGTGTTTTCTACTACGCTTTTTCGTTATGGCTAACCTTGCAAAACTTGAGTTCGTCGCTCTTGATATCACGGGGAAAAATTACTTGTCATGGGTTCTAGATGCTGAAATCCATCTAGATGCTAATGGTCTTGGTGAGACCATAAAAGCCGGAAATGAAGCCACTAATCAAGAAAAGCCAAAGCAATGATATTTCTTCGTCACCATCTTGATGAGGGGCTGAAAAGTGAGTACCTGACTGTCAAAGATCCACTTGTCTTGTGTGGACAAGCTTGAAGGAAAGGTACGAACATCGAAAGACGGTTACTCTTCCACGAGCTCGTTACGATTGGATACACTTGCGTCTGCAAGATTTCAAAATCGTAAGTGAGTATAATTCAGTAATCTTTAGAATTCACAGTTGCAACTATGTAACGAGAAAGTGACTGATGAAGACATGCTGGAGAAAACTTTCTCCACTTTTCACGCTTCGAATGTTCTCCTGCAGCAGCAATATCATGAAAAGGGATTTTAAAAAATATTTCTGAATTGATCTCTTGTCTTCTTGTTGCAGAACAAAATGAGCTTTGGTTGAAAAATCACAAGGCCCGTCCAACTGGTGTTGCATCGTTTCCTGAAGTAAACGCGTCAGCCGTGCAACATGATTATAAGCAAGTTAGAGGACGTGGTCATGGTCGTGGTCGTGGACGTGGAAGGAACCATTATAATCGTGGTGGTTATACCAAAAATGCAACTCACCACCAGAAGTGGAAGGTTAAGAACGATGAAAAAGATGGTGATCAAGGTAAAAGAAAGTGGAAAATGAATGCCACCGTTGCAGCTTGAAAGGTCATTGGTCTCGTACGTGTCGTACGCCAAAGCATTCCGTCGACCTCTATGCGGCATTGTTGAAGAAAAAGGAGAAAAATATCGAGACAAACTTTGTAACGCCCCGTTTTTCTATTACCGTATTGGCGCCACATTTTTCACATAAAATTTTTCGCTTTCCATAACCATTCTAACATAACGGGGCGTACATCTGGTCTATTCACTTTCGTAATGCACATACGATCACACGTAATTATTTTAGCATCGTACCAAAAATTACTAATGTTCCTTAAACTATATGCATATGATGAACTCTTGGAAGTAGGATGAGAGCGTAGCCGACCGACCTTGAATTCATGCTTAATGCGAGCATGTGCTATACGATGCCTGCTAATTATCTACAGCAACTCTAAAACAACTTCACTGGTATGAGCGCAACATGTTATTCCATGATAGCATAATAATAAAACTGAAAACTCATAGTAATTGATGTTCACTTAATAAAACATTAACAAATAAACACTTCCCTTTCACGTAAACAATTTTATCATAATCATCGTAGCAAATAATCAGTTCTTTTCATCAATGTTTATTTAAACAATCACATCATATAAGCGTTGTTCATAAAATCAGTAAATTAAATAGTATAAATAAAACCGTAACAAATATTTAACTCTTTCCCTGGAATATTCATATAAGTATATATTATTTCATCAGTATTCACAAAATCAAATAATCATCGTTCATTAGCCATTCTATAACCATCGTTCGAAACCGTAGGTCAAGTACAACAAATAATTTTGTGACCAACAAAAATTTCTTTTCCATTTATTTTCACGTAAACAATTTCATAAACTGTAATTATCAATCAATCCATTTTCATGAACAACGTAACATTCCAATCACATGAACACTCCTTTTCATCAAAGTTCATATAAACTTCTCATTTTCAATTTCATTCCAATCACAAATTCACATAACCTTTGCTTATAAAACATCCCAATCACATGACATTGTCCGTAGAATCCGTATGAAATTCTATACTACGTGCACGTAGACAATTCCATCATAACCATCATTCCATCGTAACCATAATCATTTCGTTCACTTAGATCCGCGGATCATATGCAATACTATATGCTCGTGTACACTTCATACTCCCGTTATGAACCGGCTCGTACTACTGACCCTGTAGGCCACATGCATGGGACTCTGTAAGCGTAGATATAACCCCCAATTTGTAGGGATGTAACCGTAGATATCCCCGATTTGTAGGGATTAGAATATAGTCCAAAGCCTTAGTAGCCATAATGGTTTCTCCTTTCATTTCATGTATGAATGCAATACTATACGTGCAACCTTGTATGAAACGTATATCATATATCCATCGAGCCACATATATCACATAAAGACACGTTGTAGCCATACAATTCAAGTCACATATATCATATAAAAACACTTCAATTCCATATAGAACGTAAATAACAAATCGATCATTCAACTAATATTACTACTTTAATGTTTACAAGTATGCATTGCTATACTCACATCTTTATTTCACATATTTCGTAAATCTATCAAACCACCTTTCTCACACGAGAGCATGTTACAGCACATAAATCCAATCCATTCATATAACACATATATCGTAAAATTATAAATCAATAAATTCATATAATCATATAAGCACATAAAACACATAGAAACGGAACACATGTTGCATATCATACTCACAGTATAACTTATAGCCCCGTTCGTTACTCGACTTTATCCTTGCTCCTTATCGGAATATGGACCTATGAACATATTATGTTCGATGAGTATAAGGTCCTTAAAATGCTGTATATGTCGTGATATGCATGCATGATCAAATCCCTATTTATAATCCCTGTCTTTCTTACTTTTAATCGCCATATTTCACTTAGTATCGAGAATTTGCTAATTTAGTCGACTGGATATACTTTCGAATTTAGTAAGTGTTGGAAAGTTCATGTTTCGAAATACAGTACCCTTACTATAGACGTTCGAGATCAGCTAAGTGTCTTAAAACTCCGTTCGAGGTTCTCTTTCGAAATGTGCTTTCGGAATTTCGTTCGCAATTTCTTCGAAATTGCTTCGCGATTCCTTTCGATATTTCACTTCGAAATTTCTTTTGCAAATTCCCTCCAAAATTCTCCTTCAGAAATCTCTTTTGTAAAATCACCTCTTTGGCAATTTCATTCGAAATTCCTTTCGAAAATTCGAAATTCCGTTCGAAATTTCTTTCGAAATTTCTCTTGTTCATTTCGACAATCACATTATTACTATTAAAAATATTAGAAAATAACATAATATAGTTTTGAATTGCTTAGACAAAGACTTGTTTCGAACTTATTGATTCGAACTTTTTGTTCGAATTTTCTTATTCTAATTCAACATGTAATAGTTACCAGTGATTATGACTCTTACCTTATATTAATATCATTTGTTATCATTTTCTATTAATTTCTTAACCTTAATTAAAATTGTTCAAAACTAATTTCGAACTTGATGTTCGAAACTTGTTTCAAACTTCTTGTTCAAACATCTTCCGAACCAGACCTATAACAAAACTTTTCGGAAACCACCCCTAATCCAATTCTTTCGAAAATCTTACATAACAAAATATATTCCTTTTTCAAGAGCATAATACTCCTCATGATCAACATCTTTCAAAAGTTAACATTGGGAAGACCCTAATCCTTCGGAAATACTTTCAGCTACCATGTAAGAAATTAAATCTTGCAAAGAAAATCATGATTCACGTAAACACCTCCGTAACTTTCAAACTTCCTAGCTTTTGAACATCTACCTTACCAAGGTTTCAAATTATATCATTTCCTAGGTTTCGAAATACCCCATTCACCTAAACTGAATTTCGAAATACTTATATGCTTAGGTATCGAACTCTTACATTCATCAATTCCGAAATACTCCATCTTCCCTAAATTAACTACTTATATACTTAGGTTTCGAACTCTTCCATGTTGGAAATAATAAGCTCAAGCCACATCATAAGAATGTTCTAGGATGAACTTAGGTGGATTTGTGAGGTGTCATAAGGTGCAATCATTAAGACATAATAGAGATGAGTCATGAGATGAGTCATTGTGTCTAGATTAGTTTATGAGTACTATAAAGAGTCCATGTAAACTTGTGTAAATAAGGAGACTTCAATAAACGTATTAAGCTACCTCTTGGTCTCTAGTCTCACATATCAAATTACTCAATACAAAACCACTATCATCATACTATAATCATCACGTGGTATCAGAGCTCATGGCTAACATCGGAGGAGCGGCCGGAGGAATTCCTCACGTACCAAGCTTGCGTCTTTCAAAGGACAACTACGGCAATTGGTGCATACAAATGAAGGCGTTATTAGGATCGCAAGATGCCTGGGAAGTTGTCAAGAGTGGGTATACCGAACACGAAACTCTTGCGTGTTTGACGAACAATCATGTGAAAGAGCTAAAGGAATATCGAAAGAAAGACAAGACCGCGTTATACATGCTTTACCAAGCAGTTGACGAGTCGGCTTTTGAAAAGATAGCCGGAGCAAAGAATTCTAATGAAGCCTGGACGATCCTAGAAAATGCATACAAAGGCGCAGATCGCGTTAAGCAAATACGCTTGCAAACGCTTCGCAATGAGTTCGAGACGATCAAGATGAAAGACGCGGAGATGGTTCGGCATACATCACAAGGGTCGAGGTGATTGTGAACCAGCTAAAAAGAAACGGTGAGGATGTGCCCGAAAATCGTGTCATCGAGAAGATTCTCAGATCCTTGACGGAGGAATATGAGAATGTCGTATGTGCCATAGAGGAAGCTAGAGACCTCGAAAAAATGTCCGTGAATGAACTTACAAGTTCATTAGAAGCCCACGAGCATCGAAAGAATCGAAAGAGGGTGGAGACTTTGGAGGATGTTTTACAAGCCAAAGTCTCGTTTAAGGAAGAACAATCACACTACGGCGATCGTGGAAGGCGTGGCCGAGGTCGAGGAAGCTATAGAGGCCGTGGTCGCGGAAGAGGAAGAGGCCATGGACAAGAAGAAAAAGAAGAAAGGGGAAATTACACCAACACACGAGGCGCAAGAGGTGGCCGAGAACGAGGCAATCGATCAAACCGGTTCAACATCGAATGCTATAATTGTGGAAAGTATGGTCATTTTGCAAGAGAATGCTATGCTGAAAAAAAGGTGGATGAAAAGGTGAACATCGCCGAGAAGAAAACTGAAAACGAAGAAGAGATCTTATTGCTTGCATGCAAAGAGTCGGATAGCGGCAACGACCATACGTGGTACTTAGATACGGGTGCGAGCAACCACGTGTCCGGTGATAGAAAGCTGTTCATGGACCTAGAAGAAGACGTGGGAGGTAAAGTGACGTTTGGTGACGCGTCTACGGTGAAAGTAGCAGGTAAAGGAAAGATCTTGATTCAATGCAAAGATGGTACAAATCGCTACATAGCTGACGTTTTTTACGTACCAAGTATGAGAAGTAATATTATTACTCTCGGACAACTCTTAGAACGAGGATATACTGTACTAATGAAGGGTCAGATCATGACTCTAAGAGATCGTGACGCTCAAGTTATTGCTCAAGTTCAAATGAGCAATAATCGTCTGTTTAAGCTCAACATTGCAGCGGCGACTGACAGATGCCTAAACGCAAATGTCGAAATATCGAGCTCCGCAAGGTTGTGGCATCAGCGGTTCGGACACTTGAACTACGACAGCCTGAAAAAACTAGCGGACAGAAACATGGTTCGAGGACTTAACAAAGTCGAGGGTGAACATCGAATATGCGAAGAATGCATCATGGAAAAGGGCACAAGAAAATCATTTCCAAAAGGCTCGCTCACACGGTCGAGTAAAGCTCGAGCTCATTCATACTGATATATGCAGTCCCATCACTCCGGCCTCAATCGGAAATCGCAGTCGAGATGTACAGGTTGATGAAGATGCTAGCTGGAGTTGGGAATCGATACTAAAGCCTGAGGATGAAAGAACGAAGGTTGCGGACATATCCATTCCAAGCGGTGAAGAGCCCGAATTAGAATCGCAACCCTCTGAGTCTGTGACTATCACGACAGATGGTGAATCTGAACCCGAGACCATCCGGACGCGCAGCCTAGGAGAGCTCTATAACTCCACTGAACGAATGAACCTCGTATGTCTCATGGCGGATGTGAGGACATCACCTTTGAAGAAGCTGTCAAAGATGAGAGATGGCGAGAGGTGATGTATGAAGAAATAAAATCAATCGAAAAGAACAATACGTGGCAGTTGAGCTCGTTGCCGCCCGAACACAAAGCGGTAGGAGTAAAGTGGGTGTACAAGAAAAAACTGAACTCCGAAGGTAATATAGTAAAATACAAAGCGAGGCTAGTCGCAAAGGGCTACAGTCAAAAGTACGGCATAGACTACGAAGAGGTTTTCGCCCCAGTAGCAAGAATGGAGACCGTGCGTTTATTGCTATCGTTAGTTGCAAGCAAAAAATGGAGCATTTACCAAATGGACGTTAAATCGGCATTTTTGAACGGAAGGCTCGAAGAAGAAGTTTACATTTTTCAGCCACCGGGCTTCAAACAAGGAAAGGAGGATCAAGTTTTAAGACTGAAAAGGGCATTACACGGTTTGAAACAGGCACCAAGAACGTGGAATGCACGCATCGATGCATATTTTAAAGATCGAGGATTTGAACAATGTCCCTACGAGCATGCCCTTTACATTAGGGTATGGGGTAATGATATACTTTATGTTGCATTATATGTTGATGACCTAATTTTTGCTAGCAACAACAACAACATGGTTGAAGAGTTCAAACGAGATATGAAAAACGAGTTTGACATGATCGATCTCGGACTCATGTCATATTTCTTGGGGCTAGACATCAAACAAAAGGAGTCAGGTATTTTCGTATCTCAACAGACGTACGCAAAGATGTTGTTGGAAAGGTTCAATATGAGTGAGTGCAATTACGCTAAAACGCTGGTGGAGCGAGGCATTAAGTTAACGAGGCATGGTGAAGGGAAGCCGGTTGATCCGAAGCTTTATAGAAGCGCTGTTGGGAGCTTGCATTATCTCACGAATACCAGGCCAGACATTGCATATGGTGTAGGACTCGTGAGTCGATACATGGAGAGTCCAAGATCAACTCACTGGAACGCCGTAAAGCGGATATATATCAAAGGAACAATTTCATACGGATTATTTTACGGTTGCACTAACAATCCTGATGTTATTGCTTATTCAGACAGTGATTGGAGTGGTGACTTGGACGAAAGAAAGAGCACTACAGGTTTTATCTTCTTGGTAGGTGGCACGGCTTTCACTTGGACGTCGAAAAAACAGCCAATAGTGACACTCTCTACGTGTGAAGCTGAATATATCGCAGCATCGACTTGTGTAAGTCATGCGATGTGGATTAGAATGCTGCTTAAAGAAATGAAATTTACACAAACAACAGCAACTGAAATACGGGTCGACAATAAGTCAGCAATTGAGCTCGCGAAGAACCAGGTACAACATGAACGAAGCAAGCATATAGACGTGCGATATCATTTCATACGAGAACAAATAAAGAAAGGCGAAGTCGGTTTAATTCATGTAACAAGCAGAGCAAGTAGCAGATATATTTACCAAGCCACTACCGTTGGAAGCGTTCGAAAGGATTAGGAAGATGCTCGGTATGTGGGAAGGCGACAACTGAGCTTAGGAGAGAATGTTGGAAATAATAAGCTCAAGCCACATCATAAGAATGTTCGAGGATGAACTTAGGTGGATTTGTGAGGTGTCATAAGGTGCAATCATTAAGACATAATAGAGATGAGTCATTTGATGAGTCATTGTGTCTAGATTAGTTTAGGAGTAATAAAGAGTCCATGTAAACTTGTGTAAATAAGGAGACTTCAATAACGTATTAAGCTACCTCTTGGTCTCTAGTCTCACATATCAAATTACTCAATACAAAACCACTATCATCATACTATAATCATCATTCCATACATCCATTTCGAAATTATCTCTTACTAACCTCAGTAATTTCAAACTTCTCTTATTCAAATTTCTTTCATGATAGTTCATCGAAACATCCTCCAAGGAAAACCCTAGAAATACTTAATCCTCGAATTATCAAAAGTGTTCATATACCGAAACTTCCAAAACAGTTATACCACCCAAAGACCTTAAACTTTTAGATCAAATATCATAATTCTGAAAGAACACAATAATATCCTAAGCACCTCAAGCACGTTCAAACCTTAAAAGTCACAATCGATATAAAACATGGGTTATAAAACTCTTCGTGATGACAAATACCTCAAAACGCGATAAACCATAACTAAAAACATAACCTCAAAATAAGAATTCATACCCCTTCCCAAAGCCAATTTGTGATCACCAGCTAAGCTCTTCGTTTTCTCTCTTCTCTTCTCTTCGAAAGTAGTCAAACTGATATTTCTTTCTCTTTGTTCTTATCGTTATATTAAGCAAATGATATTGATGTTTAATATCTATTCTATTCTTGAGCAATCATTCATGTATGTTAGCTAAAGTCTATCTTAGAGTTTCAACGTAATTAGAATAATTCTCCCTACTCTTTTGTTCTTATCCCATAATTGTTCCTATTAAGACAAGCAAGTGACATCAATAATTTCCTAATGTTTGTCCTAAACTTAGTGTCATTCATTCACATTGTTATTAATTCACATTGTTATTATTACTTTATTTATTTTCCCTCATATAAGGTTTTCGTTAAGTCTATGATTCAATTATTTCATTCTTTTCTTTTCTATTAATTCAAAGCATGAGAAGGACCTTTCGAAAGTTTGTCCCCCCACTAGTGATATTATATTCATAATTATTATTATTTTAGCTTAAAGTTGTTTTCTATCTTGACCAAATTTTCAAGAGTTTCGTTCCCATCCATGCTTAAGTGTGTTATTTTCCAAATGACATGTTATTTTCTAGCTTGACCAAGTTTCACAAGTTTCATATGATCGCAATGAGATATTATGACATATTTGTCCTTAAGCTAAATAATTGTTATTATTTTAGCTTAGGGTTATTTTCTGCCTTAGACTTAATTTCCAAGAGGTTTATATTTGTCTCATATTTAACGTGATAATGACGAGCACCTAATGTTGCAAGTGTTAGCCATTTTTTTTATCTAATGTTAATCCTCACTTAAAAATTTCGAAACTCACCATTATAGAATTTCGAAAAACTAGGTTTCGAAATTCCAATGTATTTCGAAATTCCCCTTTCAATTTCGAAACTTTACCAAAGTTTCGAAATTCTTTTCATAAGTTTCGAAATTCTCCATTCCAACCCATACTTTCGAAATTCACCCCTATCAATATCACTAATTTCGAAATTATCATGTTTCGAAATTTCTTTCCTCAAAATCAAAGTTTCGAAATCTTACTTATCCAAACCATATTCCCTTTCGACTACATTCAATAACATAATTTTCGAAGGTTTCTATTTTTCAAAAATCTAAGACTACAACACCTTAATCAAATATTCCATATATATATATATATATATATATATATATATATATATACTATATATATCAGAAAATTATCATGCAGATGCATGAATTCGTATAAATGCATGAACTAGTTACAATTGTTATGACATGAGGTTTTCGGTTCCTGACAATTCTCCCCCCTTTTAAAAAATTCCGTCCCCGAAATTTCGTACCGTACCCTTAAATAACCATGGGTACTACGTTTCATATTTTCCATCCTTCCTCAAGTAACTTTTCTATCATACTTTTACCATCGGAATTGTTTTATTCCACTATTGTTTGTCAATATATTCAAACAATACTTACTAACTTCTCATCCTTGAACTGGTTTATTTAATTCGATCCATTATAGTTGGACGAATCACGATCGAAGTACAAATAGCACCAATATCATTTACCTCTATTTCTATATTCATTTTCCTCAGTAACGACATTACATTTCGGCTAAGTTGTATTTACTATGACTAATTCACCGTTGGCAGTCAAACATATAAGTCATTTGTTATACGGGTACTAGCTAATATTATCATGAGTTACGTGTATCTACGTAATGATTTCGTCGGCCCCTATGATTTCTCGATGAGGAAAACAAATTAGTTTTCTCCACCTCACGTGGCGCTGAATTCATAAGTCATGAATCTGCCTCATTAATGAGGGAGATGAGCTGTGTTGATTGATAGGTGTTGTCGTTTTATCACGAAAACACCTATAAATGGAAATCGTTCGTTGAGACTAAAGGGATATCATAGCATTCTCGATACAAACAGCATCCCTTGTTTGAACATTTTCGTTTTTCCCTTTTTGGCTTATCGATGGATAATCTCGACAAGCTTAAGCTCGAGCTAGCGATTTACGGCGGTTTACTAGGAATAGCCATAGCGATCTTCGTATATTGAGTCGTTACTAGGTGTACCTGCTCCATATATTAAGGAACTATACTTCTTAACTTATGGATGTTTACCTCAGTTCACTCCTCTTTTGTCTTTCGTTACTATGAGCTGGGTTATATGTACTTTTCTTTGATGAACTATGTACAATATAAGGAAATAATAATTTATATATAATATTCTACTCCAAGCGTCCGAACACTATACTTTCTTCGTCTCCTCTTATGGCATTTCTCGATCCTACGATTATCGGAAAGAAGAAATCTAGTGACAGTCCAATTGCAATTTATCCCACCTAAATAAATAAATCCTAATATGAAGAATAAAAATTTATCGCACTGTGTGGGAGGAATAGTGCGGAAATTGAAGATGCAAAGTGTATAGCAACCGCATCGTATAGTAGTGACTCAAAAGAGATTCAACTGTATTTGAGTCATAACTACCAAACACCCGAGTAATTTGATGTTCTGGACAGGTGGAAGATGAATGCTAAGCTTTACCCGACTCTAACGATAATGACACGATATCTTCTACTCTTGCAAGCTTCGAGTGTCGCTTCGGAGTCCGCATTCTCGACTTCGGGTCGAATTATTGGAGATCGACGAACGAGCCTTTATCCGAATTCACATACTATGCTCACTCTATTGAAGGATTGGTTTTTGGCCGAATCGAAGAATCGGAAGGAGAATGCGATCGACGAATTCCAAGCATCAACCTCCGACTCCGACGAAGAAGCGAGTAAAATTAATCACGATTTTGTAGTGTAGCCGTAGCTCTTCAAAATATAATTTTTTTTAATTCTTTTCAATTTGTTTTTTTTTCTTTTCACTATATTTTTTTTACTCTATTGTAAGACTTCTCTATATTTCTAATTCTATATTCCTTTATTTCTTTCGAATTAGTTAATTAGTGTCATCAGATACTAAAAATAAAAAATAAAAAAAATTAAAAAAAGGGTTCGAGACTGCCCAACTTGCCCGAAACCGCCTAGAACCGCGGTGTCATTTTACGGTTCTGGGACGCTTCCAGGAAATATTCCTGGAATCGGAACCGCGGGCCACGGCGGAACCACCGGGCCCCAAACTGCCCGAACCAGCCCGGAACCGGCCCGCGAACCCTTTGGCCAAGTCTAATAACTGCAAAGGTTGTAGGAAGAAGTGCATGATGGGTTGTAAGAAGAAGTGCATTATGCCTGAAGAACATTGAGGCAGTTGTGGCTGTTCTCTAATGAGGCGTGTTTCAGCTGCTGCTACAAGAATCATTTCGGTTGTGAGTTTTATTCTTGTATAATATAATCTTGCTGTGGATTTCTTTATAGGAGATGTCATTTTTGTATTCGACAATGAACTGAAAAAGAAAAAAGGGAATTCTAGCAAGAGTACATACAGAACATAGTACGTTTAGTGCAATAAAAAACAGCTTTGGTTAGAGAACTCTGCCGTCCATACCATCGAGAAGTCCAGACCACAACCCTTTGACCGGCGGTAATTGAACCGTAAAGGCCTTCCATGGAGGGTAACCAACTCCGCTTCCTCGTACTCTTCCATCCATCCGCAGAGACAAATACCTTCGTTACAAAATAAACAGCTCAATCTATCTATGTTTCACTGTTCAGCTTAATACGTTTGGACACAAAATCCTAAAGAAAGATTCAAGAAACATCCTTATTGTACCAGACATACACTAACTCGTGATGATTTGCTTCCATAAGCCTGATAAGTATATTTTCTTGTATGATTATTGCTAGTGAGGATTCCAACCTAATAATAGCCCTAGAGATCTGACTCTCATTCCATGTATTTTTATAGAACCACTTCAAATCCAAGAGACCTTATTTAAATTTTTACTGATCATAATAAGCGAAACACTCACACTGGAGAGTCGAAAGACACATTAGCCATCTTCTTCTGCTCATCCAACCACCTGTTTGGTCAATCAAAACACAAAACGAAAATCTTACGTCATCAGTCTCTCATTTCAGTTTTGCCAGGTTAAGACAATCGACAACTCACTTTGCCCATTCGGCAGCATAAACCGGCGCCAGCTTCCAAAGCCGCTTTCTTCTTCTAACATCCTCCGCCTCTCGAAATTCAAACCTCGGAAGATTACCTTGGGTAACAAAAGGCACCACAAGCACCCCTCTCTCTAACAAACACTCCGTGTAAGGTTCGCTCCTCTTAAAGCACTCCTCGATAAAATCTTTGGGGCCGGCCAAGATGACGAGGCGGGCGATCCCTCTGAAATCGCTCAGTGGAAGGACCCTCTTTTCATCGACAAGAAGCTTGAGATTGGACAAGCTTTCCTCCCTCGACAGCCTGGCGATTTGGGCGTTCTTGGCATTGTTCTCTCGGTAATAAAGGAAAGCGAATACCGAGACTGCTCCTATATCTATTGCTAGGCCTTTGAGGATGTCCGAAACCTGAGATGCCCTCGACGGATTCGACAATGCGCCAATCAGCTGTGAGGTTGCTATGAGCCCTCCCAAGGAACCGCTCGCGATGAAGGCCGTGTAGAAGAACATTCGAACTGAGCGGAAAGGGGAGAGTACTTCGCTTCTGATTTTTGCCGTGGAACTGTTGGGTGCACACACATAATTAGGGAATCCAAAGGAAAAAGGAAGTGATGACCAATTGCAAAATTCAGACAATTCTTGTAAATAATGTCCAAGAACAGCAGACGAAAAAGGCACAAGTTAAAGAAAGGGATTTTTATTCAATGGACCTGATAGCATCGGAAGAAGATGGTTGTTCGTTGGAAGCGAAGCAAGTGATCATCGAGCAAGAGTGGTGTTGAGTCATACGGCGTCGTATGGAGAAGTCGCTGCTGGTGCATTTAGGAACTCTGATTTGGGTTGAAAATAATCTTATGTTGGGGTTATTGCAGTTGGTTGCTGTCATTGCAAAGCAAAGCCGAGGCGTCACGGCCATGGTTACGCCGTCGAGAGTGGCGGTGAATGGTTTATTTCAGTTACGAAGCCACGTGTGAATTTGTTTTGAGGTCCTCAAGTAGTTATGATGTCTGTGATATATATGTTGCCACGCAGGGGAATATGGTGGGCGATTGCTAACAATTTACTCGAGACATTCTATTCTATTGTTTGTTCTCCGCAACCACTTGTTTCTCGTTTGAAGGACTATATATCGTTTCACACGGAATTGATACTTTACATTTGGACTTCAGATTAAAGTATCGTTCAAAAGCAGTACTGTCAAAACGGGCCGGCGGGGCGGGCCGTGCCGTAGCCCGCCAAAAGGCCGCCACTGGTGGGGCGGGGGCGGGTAAGCCTGCCTACTGGCGGGCCTGGGAAATGAAGGCCCGCCCCGCCTGCAGGCGGGTAGCGGGCCCGGCGGGCTTAGCCCGCCAGTTATAAAAAAAATAAAATAGGAAAAATTATTTAAAATAGGAAAAAGTAAAAAAAAAATAATTAAAAATAGAAAAAAAATAATATAAAAATTGGAAAAAAATACGAAAATGAAGGAAAATATATCTAATTTAATAAAGTTTTTTAATATTAATCTATTTATGTTATTAATTACCTATTATTATTATTATATATTTGTAATATTATATAATAAATAATTTTTTTAAAATATTCTGGCGGGCTACCCGCGGGTAAGCCCGTCCCGCCCCGCCAAAGCCCGCACCCGCCGCAAGCTTACCCGCCCAGGCCCGCCTCTAGGTGGGCCTAAAATTTCAGAGCCCGCGGGCCCAAGCCCATTTTGACAGCTCTATTCAAAAGAGACATAATATCATCATAATACGAAAAGTTCTGGGTTTTTAGTACATGTAGTTTATAGCTTTAGGCCCCGTTTAGTTTGTTCCACAAGATAAAAGGAAAACAAGACAACAAACCAGATAATAACCGTATTTTGCCTGTTATTGACTTGTTCGCCTACCACTACATGTATATGCCAATTTGATAAACTTAATCATCATTTACTTATAAAAGTTGGATATGAGCTTCCAATCTAGGCCTATATGAAGTAGAATTACAAATTGCCATCCCCTATAGCCAATCGCTATGTGATACATCAGCTTTGAAAAATAATGACCAGTATAGGAAAAAAGTAAGATATGGACTTCCAATTTAGGCCTGTATGAAGTTCATTTACGAATTGCCATCCCCCTATAGCCAATAGATATGTGACACTTCAGCTTTTAAATGACCATTTTCGATTTATATTCGAGTGGAATTACATGGGTGGCATAATTTATTACAGGGAAAAAATTGAACAGTCTTACCAAAATTTATTTAATATAAGAAGCTCAACAGTGTTGCAAAATTAGGTCTCTGACAAACTCTTGGCCTTATCTTTTAAAGACATCACGACAGAGAAAAATAGCAGCTTGATTTTCTTGATGTCCAGAAGACGACGTGGATGAAACCGGCGGAGGGTAGTAATAGTGTAAGGAAAATGGCTGCGGCGGCGACGATCCGGCAATGAATGAAGGAGACGGCGGCGGAGGTTTGTAAGGCGGCGGTGGAGAATTGTAGTAGTAGCCGTTTGGCGGTGCTGGTGGGCAGTAGGCGGTGGGCGAGGGAGGCGGCGGCGGCGGCGGTGATGGGGTGTTGCAAGTGTTGTCACACCCTGAGCACATGGCGCATTCTATTTGGTACTTCGATCCTTCCCAGTTTTGACTACTGACGTTGTCTTTCTCAGCCGTTGTTAGAAGTCTTTCCTCACTTGACGATGATGATGACGAAGCTAATGCTAGCGTAGATGAGGCTAGAAGAAGATAAGTGACAAGAATTTGAGCTTATTGTCAGTGGTCACTCACCTCCCCATGTGAATATGATAGTTCAACTACTGAATTGATACTTTGCCAATTTCTTCACATGTCAATTGATGCGGGCCACGGCGGATTTTCGTTCCGTTTTTCACTTTGATGGAATGGGTCGCTAGAGATATCAGCTTGAATATAGCATGGGTGTGAAATTGTGTGTGAATTTAGCATGATATTGACCATAGAAAGTTTCGATCTTCTTTTCTAGGTGAATGGGAACAATGATAACGGTTCATGGAAAGCAATTGGTTATTGTGGGCGTGATCCTGATCATAAGTTCGATACTGCACGCCAAGTGTATGATGAAATGTCGAAGAGGAAACAAGAAGAAAAAGAACAGAGCAGAGGGGAGCTCTTCCGACCCCTATACAAAGGCATCATCAACCCGAACCTCTTCTGATGCAGGTCGTAACATTACCATAGCCTCTTTTCAATGTTCAATCATTGAGTGCATTCTCCAGTAAAAAGCTCTTATTGGTTTTATCGTATTGTTTCATGCAGACTCGTGGCGTAAGAGTTGGGCCATGACAACTAGGTTTTAAGAATGGAATGAGATGTCTTGAGGTCTCATCTTTTCAGATTCAATTTGCCTGATTATCTGCTCATGGGAGGATTGGATTGTGGACGATGATGCAAACATTGCTGAAGACGAAAGAAACTCAATGTCTTGGTTTGAAAGACGAATGGCGCGGTTTCCAAATCCTGGAGATGATTTAGGCGAAGAAATTGGCGATTTATTTTCTGGGAGGGGATTGGTTAATGATAGAATAATAATTTATATCCGTAAATGTGTGTTATCAGATGTTATTTATCCGAATTTGCTCGAGTATCTTACACTTACGCGCGTATTTCTTGATTTATAGATATTCGAGGAAAATGATTCAGAAATGAGTTTTTGGACATTAATAAATACCACACGATGTTTTCTTTCACTTGTATCAAGCCAACTATATACAGTAATTAAAGAAAGCTAAGGGACACTCACATGTTGGTTCTGCGTGTTTGCATACCATAGTGCTTTGACAAATAATACTTGGACAATAAAGTAAAGCAGACAAAAGCATCCTTGTGCTGAGCGACATTCAAGCAGACATCCAACCAAGAAAATACCTTTGTGGAAAAAGAAAATGAACGGGAATTCACCTTCCCATGTTTCGAGTGTGAAAGAAAAAAAGACACAACTATGAAGAACTGGAGTTGGTTTTTACATTCCGTGGGAAGATTCATCTATATATACAAGCGTACACACCTCAACGAAAAAAAGAAGAAAAAAGACGAACAGAACTTGAAAAAAAAGAGAGCTCACTATCATCTCCCAAATATCCAAAAGAGGAGGGGGACGAGCCACATCCAGTACTTCATTCACCCCTCCCAGACCGAAGCAGACCAAACCACGGACGGAAGCTGCGACGCTTAGCAGATTTGAGCCAAGGTACAGCCGTGACGGAACGAGGCAGAGCTGTGACGGGCAGCCACGTTATATTGGGTTTGGGTTGAAATTATATCCCGACGGACTAAAACGAGCAAGGACGTGAAGCATACAATTGAACCTTAGTCGCTCACCAGCTGTTCGACGAAAATACCCAACGAAGCATAAGGCTGAAGCTGGGGCGAGGATCATACACGGAGCAACGCTGTTGCAGTTCGTTTACGTTCGTACGGTTGTAAGCTAAGTCGATTCCTTTCTATATATAATTCTGTTGCTATATGTTTTAATTGGTATCTTAAGTTTATTATAGTTGAAGTTTTATTCAAAACCATGATTTATAATATTGTGAGATTATTGTGCTTATTCGTGGACGCATGAGTATTCGTTTAAACTTGAATTTATTTTAGTTGATGAACTTATTTTGATTAGATAGTTGCAAATGTTTAATTAATCTAGGTGAGTCCATCGTTAATTAGAACAACAAATCCGTAATTGTTTGTATGTTCTAATACGTAGCAAACAATATTCAACTTCTCTACCTTAGGTAAGTGTAAGTTATATTGTAGTTTACGCGATTTGATTCTAACGGACCAGCGTCGTTTCTCGAGAGAGCGTCGTCCGAGCGAGTTAGTCAATAATCGGGTCTCCTTCATTTTTAATGCTGTCAGAATCTTAAACTTTGCAGGGCGTCCCGGAGGTTATTTTTCGATTAGGGAAGTAATTATAGAGCGTCTCTTAATTATCGAGAAACTAAGAAGAGATTGGTTGTTAGGCGTTCGTCGACAAATATAACCGATTATGCTTATGTATACACGTTATTTAGGAATCTATGATCGATTATATAAATCAAGGTGGCGAACGATTACTTCACTATTATTTTCTAGTCGTTAGTTTCTATATTTTCCTTCGTCTGTTCTTAGTTTAATTTCGTTTCTATATCAGTCTATTTTCAAAAATATATTTTCGTTTATTATTGCTTTAGTTTTGATTTCTGTTTGAAAAAGTAAAAAAACCCCCTTTATTATTATTATTATTACTACTACTACTACTATATATTATTATAATATATTATTATTATTATTATTATTATTATTATTATTATTATTATTATATAGAACTAAATTAACCATCTTCCCTGTGGAGACGATCCTTACTTTCGCTATACTCTTATTAGTAAGGTTATAAATTTTATTTTTGGCCGTTCACGACACGACCAAATTTTGGCGCCATTGCCCGGGAAGGTGGTGTCTAAATTGATTTACTTGTACTTCTAATCCGATTTTCCTTGTATAGTCTCGATCTTCTCGACAGGTATGCTAATGTTTGATATATGAGACGAGAAGACGAAAGCGGAAAATTGAAAGGCGGGACATGACTTTTCGTTAAGCGACATGGAGAAAAACGAACAACAACTACCATTCCATGTTACGTTGAGGGCGCATTATGATTTTCTCCTTGAAATTTTTCCGGATTATGTCTAACTAAAAGACGTTAAAGAAAAGCGCTTCTTGGTAGGCAACCCAAGTACTATCGATGCATTTATATATAAAGAAAATATCACTTTTATTTTCATATCTTTCGCTATGACGTGCCGTTTAGCTATGATTATCTACAGGTTATAAGGTCGATCGGGTGAGATCCGTGCGTAAAGAGCTTACATGTCCACATGTCGCAACGAATCAAGTCCTAAGTGTTGGGAAAAGGTTTTTACGAAGCATGCACATCGGTCAATTCGGGGAAGTTCGCCAAACTATTATTATTTTCTTCTTCCATGAGTTACATGATTATTACGTGTGAGGACAATGTAAATTTAAGTGTGGGGGGAGGGAATTGCGCGATGCGGACATTGCTATATGTGCATGATTTGTTGAATTACATGAAGAAAAGGGTAAAATATTTCAAAATTATGTTTCTTATCATGGATAGATTGATTTTATGTAAGATTAATGTGAGTAATTAGGATACACATGCGTAGTCGATGTTTTTCTTGCATGATGAACTTGGCGATACCTGAAAGATTCGTACGCATAACCCAATTTTTGTGAGATTTTTGAGCCTACGAGCTTTTTGCTCATTTTTTTTAGTTGTGTGAATCATGCTTAATTTATTTCTCTCTAGAACTTGCTTGCGTTTTACGTTTTGAAATCATAGCCAAAGTTCCTGACCACGACTGATCACCGTAGTTAGCCACTTTGAGTCTAAGCCTTTTTCTTTATGATAAAAAAAACAAAAAAAAACATCCGACCAGAATAAGCCTTCAGAAATAAATCCAGCCGAATAAATAGTAGAAGTGGAGGTTGAATGCTGGAGTTGAAAAGCGCAGCCGGACCTATATCAAAGTTGAGCGCGAAAAGAAGTTAAGAACTCGTCCATTGATAATCTCTCACTCGCAAAGAGGCCGAGAGAAGGGGAGCTTAGCACCGTCGAAATCCTTCCTTCGATAATCTTTCAATTTCTCAAATAAAAAGTATATGTGATCCTAAGAATGAAAGAAGAAGGGCTTAGTGAAATAACGACGAAGTCAAAAGGAGAACTAAGAAAAAAAAGAGAAAGAAAAGCAGAACATTCGGTGCGTTCAAAACGATGGCGTGATCCCGACATGACTACTGCTCATATCCTTTTTGCTGTTTATTTTTTGCCTACTTCACATACTTTAACCCTGCCATACTCAGAAAACACCTTCTGATTCACGCTTTATCATTTAAAGTGGTAGATTTACGAATCGTTTGCAAGCTTATGATACAGATTAGATTAATGCACAAGTCGAGAGAATTCACCGACATTTTACCTATACACCGAGTGATTTGAGTGAATCTTTGTAAGGTATGAATCTTGTTGGTATTACTAAGGTAGTCGTGTAGAAAATAGTTGATCTCGTATGTGTTTTCCGACTTTGCTTACATGATCTCCATAAGTATTATCATTCTTAAGTGATGAGTTGCATGATTTATATTTATTTGGGTTTAATATAATTTGCTTGAGAACAAGCAAAGCTTAAGTGTGGGGGAATTTGATAGAATAATAATTTGCATCCGTACATGTGTGTTACCAGTGTTGGGTTACCCGGTGTCTCCTGGAGATGCCACGTCCCGGGGTACAGTGCGGAACAAATTTTTTCGAGTTTCCCAATTGCCCTCGTTGCTCGGATCAGAATAGTAACACATAGACATGTAATAAGGCGGGTCAAACCCGTAGAGAATTACCAATTGAAGCGAGTGTCAGCTCCTCGTCCTTTTCTTCAAGACTTCGTCGATGGTGGTGGATGACACTAGAACGTCACGCCGACCTCGCAGTGTACCACGGAATCAGTTCTCTAAAGATGGCTAGAGAGAATCGAGCCGTCGCGTGGGAGAAAAGTGTGTGCATTCGGTGTTTGTTTTGTGGCTTTAGTTGATTTCGAAAATCACTTATTTTCTCTACCTATGGAGCACGAAATTTAGCCTATTTAAGGGCTTGGATTTCGATTTCTAAGTCCTTAAAGTGTGAGAGATTTTTGCCAAATCTTACTCTATTTTGAATTCCAAATCCAAACTTAAGGAAACTTGCTATTATTAGAAAACTAACTTAAATACCAAGTCAAACTAAGTATATTTAAATATGGTATAGAATTCGAAACTTAATCCTAGATTAATTTCGAAATTTAAATAAATAATATTCCAAATATTTTATTCCATATTTAGTTATATTAAATATGCAAATTCCGAAATTACCCTCAAAGACATATTTCGAAATTAGCTTAAGGTGAAATCCAGTTTTATCCTCAAGCCCATTAAGCACTTGGCTACCCAAGTCTTAAAGTTAGTTTCATAAGAAGTTCAACTTCGATCCAATAAATGGCCCGAGGCCCATTAAGGCGTGGCCCAATGGCCCAAGGCCCGTTAAAGCCCAAAACACTTTCTCTGCTTATCGGTACACGTTGATGATCCTTTCTTAAGCCCGTCTCTCTAGGTTCGACTCAATCGGCAATGGAGAATCCAAGAGTCCGGTAGTTACCTAGCCAATCCCGCAGTACCGGACCATAACCCGATTCGAGTGCGAATTTCGACCCAGTCTTTATTCCAGAACCTCACTATAGATAACAGTGCTACGTATAAACCCTTCAGCTGTGTCCCAATCAAGTGAGAGCCATGGTCTATGTGAAACTCACTAAACTCGATTCTATGATAAAACGGAGACGAGGCAAATTACCAAACTACCCTCCATGTCTCACATGTCAGTTCAATACCTTGGCCAAGGATTTCGTAATTTCCCATCGCCGTCCCCATAGGACACTTATATCGATTACTTGCAGGACTGTGAATCCGTACTCGGCGATCTAAGCTCGGCAATCACAAATCGTCATCAAGACCGCATCTGGCCCGCTGACCATGCAACAGCAAATCGGGTTGAGGGGAACCAGTGACAGTTGAGACTTCGAAGTCAACTCCGTCAAAGCCCCTTCGGTCTAAGGTAACGTAGACTACTATAGTGTTGTCGTCGGTCATTGACACTCCTTGAGCAATAAGCCATGTTCGACCGTACGACCCGTGAGTCAGTGTCCATGAAACGATTCAATCCCTTGATTCGATTCGTATCACAAGTCATGACCTCCGCTTCCAAGTGGGATATCGGCACACGATAGGTCATCGACAAATAACCGTGATCGGTTATCCAGCACCCAACTGGAGCCTCAGGCTTACGGACTTTTAATGTTCGAGGTTACGAGTCCACTGGTGCCTTTCTCTCTCGCACCCATCGAGAACAGTGACTCAACTCGACACATTTGGATTTGTTCATTTATTGCTTTACCGGATGCTAAGTAAAGAACACTTAAATCCAATAAACGAACAATGCCTTTCATTAAACATACGAAAATATCTAATTACACGAAAGGTCGAATGATAAATAATCTAATGCCCTATACAATCTAATCCTAGTATAGCATTCAAGGGCATATTCCTAACAATCAGATGTTATTTATCCTAATTTGCTCAAGTATCTTACACTTACGCGTGTATTTCTTGATTTATAGATATTCGAGGAGAATGGTTTAGAAATGAGTTTTTGGACATATTAATAAATACCACACGATGTTTTCTTTCACTTGTATCAAGCTTATATACAACAATTAAAGAAAGCTACGGGACCCTCACATGTTGGTTGTGCGTGTTTGCATACCATAGTGCTTTGACAAATAATACTTGGACAATAAAGTAAAGCAGACAAAAGCATCCTTGTGCTGAGCGACATTCAAGCAGACATCCAACCAATACCTTTGTGGAAAAAGAAAAGGAACGGGAATTCAACTTCCAATGTTTCGAGTGTGAAAGAAAAAAAAGATCAAGGCACAACTATATAGAACTAGAGTTGGTGTTTTACATTCCGTCTGAAGATTCATCTATATATACAAGCATACGCAGCTCAACGAAAAAAAAGGAAAAAAAGACGAACAGAACTTTTAAAAAAAGAGAGCTCACTATCATCTCCCAAATATCCAAAAGAGGAGGGGGACGAGCCACATCCAGTACTTCATTCACCCCTCGCAGACCGAAGCAGACCAAACCACGGACGGAAGCTGCGACGCTTAGCAGATTTGAGCCAAGGTACAGCCGTGACGGAACGAGGCAGAGCTGTGACGGGCAGCAACGTTATATTGTGTTTAGGTTGAAATTATATCACGACGGACTAAAACGAACAAGGACGTGAAGCATACAATTGAACCTTAGTCGCTCACCAGCTGTTCGACGAAAATACCCAACGAAGCATAAGGCTGAAGCTGAGGTGAGGATCATACACGGAGCAACGGTGCTGCAGTTCGTTTACGTTCGTACGGTTGTAAGCTAAGTCGATTCCTATCTATATATAATTATGTTGCTATATGTTTAACTGGTATGTTAAGTTTATTATAGTTGAAGTATTATTCAACACCTTTATTTATAATATTGTGAGATTATTGTGCTTATTCGTGGACGCGTCAGTATTCGTCTAAACTTGAATTTATTTTAGTTGATAAACTTGATTAAATAGTTGCAAATGTTTAATTAATCTAGGTGAGTCCATCGTTAATTAGAACAACAAATCCGTAATTGTTTGTATGTTATAATAAGTAGCAAATAATATTCAACTTCTCTACCTTAGGTAAGTGTAAGTTATATTGTATTTTACGCGATTTGATTTTAACGGACCAGTGTCGTTTCTCGAGAGAGCGTCGTCCGAGCGAGTTAGTTAATAATCGGGGTCTCTTTCATTTTTAATGCTGTCGGAATCTTAAACCTTGCAGGGCGTCCTGAAGGTTATTTTCGATTAGGGAAGTAATTATAGCATCTCATAATTGTCGAGTAATTAAGAAGAGATTGGTTGTTAGGCGTTCGTCGACAACTATAACCGATTATGCTTATGTATACACGTTATTTAGGAATCTATGATCGATTATATAAATTGGCGAACGACTACTACTACTACTACTACTACTACTACTACTACTACTACTACTACTACTACTACTACTACTACTACTACTACTACTACTACTACTACTACTACTACTACTACTACTACTACTACTACTACTACTACTACTACTACTACTACTACTACTACTACTACTATAGTTACTACTATTATTATTATTATTATTATTAATGATTACTATTATTATTATTAATGATTACTATTATTATTATTACTATTATTATTATCGTAATTTTGATATAATAGTAAATCAACCATCTTTTCTGTGGAGACGATCCTTACTTTCGCTATACTCATATTAGTAAGGTTATTGTGACGCCCGGGGCCGATGAGGGCGGGGAGTGATCGCCGGTGCCAGAGAGGTGCACGGACAAGGAGCGGCTCCTGGCAGGCTTCTAGGCGAAGGGGTACGTGAACGAACCGATCCGACACCCGAATGAGAGGGGATCCTGAGACTGACAATGTATGGGCGTGTCAGGCTAAGAATCGTATAAGGGAATTGATAGTACTACTCATATCACCAAGATCGACCTATCTTTTTGGGAGTCCATCTATAGAAACTCCGAAGTTAAGCGTGTTTGACTTGGGGCAATCTAGGGATGGGTGACCCCTGGGAAGTTTCTCAGGGTGCGTGTGAGCGAGTGCACGAAGCACGCTAAAAGGTTAAATAGTGGTACAGTGGGGCCAGACTATCAGGCGGAGTGTGGTGGGCCCAACCCCACTTGTCCCGGTAGGGACCAATGCTATAGTGACACCCGGTATGGGACAGGTCGTTACAGTTATAAATTTTATTTTTGGCCGTTTACGACGCGACCAGTTAAGTCTGTGAGGGATGCTGTCTTGGACGAGATGACAATGATGATATATTGTACGAAGATAGGGTCTTTCGCTATGCATCTTCGCTAAAATTTTATAATATACTTGCTGGTATTTGGTAATTTTCTGCAAGTGCAGTTTTAAAATTTTACGATATTGTATCGTCAGGGCCAGATAATGATACATATATCTTCCATTGAATTCGTTTGGTAGTGTTGATCATTGTTCCTTGGTGTCTCGATTTCTTGAGTTTTAGGATACTCCTCCGATACGAAAATAATTATGCATCATGCGCATACCGATAGCAGCTTCGAATAGGTCATATATCAATTCTCGTTCTCGAAAAATATAGAAGAAAGGGGTCTGTGCCCCAATATCTGCCATAAAAGGACCGAGCCATAACAAATGGGAAGCGATACGACTCAATTCCAACATAATAGTTCTTATATAGCTAGCCCTTTTAGGTACTTGAATATTGCCTAGCTGTTCGGGTCCATTTACGGTTATATTTCTGCATTTATCGATTGGAAAGAATAAAAAAATCTGTCATGTTTGTGTGTTTATGGTCTTAGCTATTAAGAATTTGGGCCAAGTCTTGGTTGATCAAAAGGATAAAGAAGCTGATGAATGGAGGTCTAGAGAGATCGCCAAAGATGTTTGTAATACCGGAGTCCCGTAAGTAAGTCGGCCAATAAATTTGCATACATGTTATATGACTTACGTGACTGCATGAGACATGTTTTACGATTTTATGTGTCAACATGATTTCAAATTAGGTGCTATTAGGGTTACTAACCAAGTAGAAGAATTAAGTGAATTTAGATTGGTTATTGATTTTAGGGTTTCTAGTACATGACATGCTAACCTAGAAAATTTAATTTAGTATAATTAAGTGTTAATACCACATTTTAAGGAACACGAATTAGTAAGAATAGATTTCAAACAGGTTAGATAGAGACTTTGATATATTAGGGTTTCGGAACTAGGAATCTCGAGATCTTGGGATCTCGAAATCCTTGAAGCTTGAAATATTAAATTTCTAAATGAGTAAATGTCGAAATTATAAGGTATTGAAATGATGATATTGATAAAAATATCGAAACCTTGAATGTCATGCTCGAGATTTATAAATTGTCGAAACCCTTAAAACTCGCTAAAGAAGATACTAAAATAAGTTCGATTACTTGGTCATATGGTAAAGTAATAAAATAATATACATTAGTTCATTAAGATAAGGATTAGTATAGGATTGACGTCAATTGTTTCAATATACACGCCAACTTTGGGGATAAAAAGAAAGATTTTCATCCAATAAGACACACAAACTAAACTCTCAAAAACTTAGAACTAGAAGGAACTAAAAGTCGAAGAGGAGAACGAGACTTAAGCAAAGCTGGGAAGGTATGAACTATTATTTTGAGGTTTTTTCTGTTTCATTCGTATATTATTATGTGCAGGAGATAGTTAGAATAACAATTTGGACAATACTTAGGGTTTTATATAACTCCAACTAACGAAAGTGTTACAGCTGTGAAACCCTAAATAAAATTCCAACTGTTCTTGAAGAAGATTAAGTTAGATCGAAGGTTTAGATGATTCTTATACCAAAAAGATGTTTTCAAGTGATATAATTTCCAGTTGATGAATTTCGAAGTTGTATTAGGTTAAGGGAATGATTTCGAGCTTGAAAAGAAGATGAGAGAATGTCGAGACCGAACTTAAGATCTATATTGAGATGGTTAAAATTGAAATGTCGAAAGGTATATAGAATATCGAGATTTATGCCAAACTAATGTCGAGATTTATATTGACAAGCATGTCGAAATCCTTAGGCATTGTTTAATATCGAACCTTTGTTAAATCATGTCGAGATCCATTGTATAATATATATCAAAATCCATGTTTAACCTATGTCGAAATCATTCCATATTTTATGTCGAGATCTATTTCTGAAATTGTATTTCTTAGTTTAGGTTAAGTTCTAAATTTTAGGGTTTTGAAATTATAAAAGTCGAAACTAGGGTTTTCAAATTAAGCCAATTTCGTAGTATAACTAGACTAATAAACCCCAATTTTATATGTTTGTATACTTAGGGTTCGAAGGTTAGCGACATACCGTACGATAAATTTAATAGCTAAGGATATCAGGTAAGTGGAAGTCCCAACTACAACACATAATTATATGTGCATGAAAATTATATGTTATGTGTTCTATGATTTTATGTGACTTCCTACTTGAATTATTTGCGTTATATTATGACACGCAGGATTTATTTACATAATATGATGGCATGATACGCATATTCATGACATGAGCATATGCACGCACGTTTAGTACAAAAGGCATGAAATGAGAGCGTGCATAATATACGATCGCCTGAGAGCGATAAAGATTCGCCGATATGGGCGTTTGATGCCGACTCACAGATGAGTCACGGCTCTTCGATGCTACCATGGTGACGTCGTATGGTGCTACCGTTAAGACATGACATGTACAAGGCAAGACATGATTTTAGGGCTAATGCCCTTATGGCGGGTCGTGAAACCTGGAGGATGCGAGCTGAGAGAGTACGCAACACCGAGGGTACCTCTGGTGTTGACTACTTCAGATTAGGCTACCAGTGTGAAGCGTCCGCGTGGCGTATGAAACCACCTTGGGACAGAAAAGGCGCCCTTGGGTTAGCCTCCCTTTGAGTGGGTATTGCCACTTATATATGTGTTATAGGTTCACGGGATCACGGTAGGTGATCTTTTCGAAGGCAAGGCCAATTTTTGAAGCTTTCGGAGGACTTTTGAGGTGGCAGTGTGTACATGGATGCGACCTGAGTGGCGGGCCGAAAGATTGTTTTGAACACGCATGCGCACTCATCTATGTATTTATGTCCTAGGAATATTTTGTACTGTACAGAAGAGTTTCCTTTATAAAAGGAAAAATTTTGTACGCATTTTCGTATATAGATTTCATTTATATTACATGCAGTCACACAAAATAGTAGTAAGAATGGGCGGTAGGAGTCAGGGGCGCCGCAATGTTGCTCAAAAAAGGGGTACGAATTTTTCTCCTCACGAATAAGGGATCGGCGTTCATCTTCCTACACTTCTTGGAAATAGGTATTAGCTTTAGTTTTACGGTTTTATTTTGTTTATGGTCTTAGTGATTAAGAATTTGGGTCAGGTCTTGGTTGATCAAAAGGATAAAGAAGATGATGAATGGAGGTCTAGAGAGATCGCCAAAGATGTTTAAAAAAGTGTAGGACTTTTTCTCCTCACGAATAAGGGATCATCGTTCATTTTCATACACTTCTTGACGGGTATTAGTTGTATATTTGAGTTTTAGGGATTTATTTATTTATCGTGTGGAAAGAATAAAAAAATTTGTCCTTTTTGTGTGTTTTATGGTCTTAGTGATTAAGAATTTGCATCAGGTCTTGGTTGATCAAAAGGATAAAGCTGATGAATGGAGGTTGTTAGGATCGATTACGCGTTTAGAGTGGGTGAATAAACACTTGGACGTTTTTCGGTTCTTAACCGGTTAAGGCTAGATACCGGTGCTTGATACTCGTGTATGCGACTTTGTGCGGAAGCAAACCGGTCAGTTATGAACTGAGACCGGGTGTACGATGTGAAGTGCGTGTGTGAGTTTGTAAAGGACACATAGTTTGTTTCTGGAAGTTTGGAGCAAAATCTCCTACGTCTCCACTTTTCCCCGCAAGGAAGGTACCACTAGAACTCGGTTTTCTACAACCCCCGTTGTACAACCTCCTTAGCTAGACTAACTCAGTACAACCCCACGGCTATACTCAGCTAACTTAACTCCTAGTCACCACTAGACAGCATTTTACAGTCCGTCTCTTTCATGAGCTTTCTACAGTCCCTTGAGAAAAACCCACTTACTAACCGTTCCGGTATCGTACAGTGAGACAACACTTAAGATATCTTCTTCGCTTTGAGCTTTCTCTCGTTCTGGATTTTTGTAATCAGTGTCATAAAAACAATCTTCAGCTTGCTTTCCCTCTATTTATATGTGCGATGATGTAGGAGACCGTTGTGAGATAGCTCTATGTACCAGACAGTGCATTTAATGACTTTACCCAAAATGGGTCTGTCCGATCTTCACTGCAGTTCGCGCTGTGCCATTAGCTTTATTCCTTATTCAGCTTGGCTGGACTTCGACTTCTCTTTAGCTGGCAGCCTTGAATTAATTTCTTGTCAGAAGTCTTCAACTTGCCACTCCTTGAACAAATTTGAATCTTTGTCCATGTGTCACTTCCGGTATCCCGTAGTCCGATCTTCAATGTTAGCAGTCTTGATCCGGTTTCTGTATGCGCTGTTGTACTGTTGTTTGTTCCCGATTTCTACTATGTTTAATCGTTTTACTCATTAAATTGGTCAAATCACCAAAACTATTAATCTGAATATTTAAATTCACGATTTCTCACGATGAAGATTGTGCTTTTTTTGAAGGCGATGTAGAAAATGAATGAATGTTAGCAAACGAGGTGTTATACTCAAGCTTTATGACTGAGTACTCTGCTCATTTTATAAGACACACAAAAGTTTGCAAGTAGAAGAGATGAAGGAAATACCAAAGCTTAGAGCAAAAGAAGAGAAGAGAAGACCGAAAGGTAACATCCACATATGAACAATCTTGCAATTGATACATCAAATAATAACAGGATAGATAAACAGTTTTAAGTTTATCCATTTGGGCAGGCGAGGAAGCTGTCACAGGAGCTTATGCGATTCTCTTGGTGCAGCCATGGCTGTGCAGGCTCGGGTTTGAGGAAGCACGAAGCGGGTTCTGGTGGAAGCTTCGAGTCGGCCCATTACTCGAGACAGGCGCCTGCAGCGAGCTCAGCTTAATCGGACGATCATGTGCGCACATGGCGTTGTTTGAGGTATCTCAGTAACAATAGCAAGAGTTATAACAGGGTCGAGGCTTGAACCAAATTCAGCGAAAACTTCTAAAAGCTGGCAAAATATGGATATCATCACCGCGCAGATTTCAAGCGATGCATAGGTTCGTTCGTTTAATCAATTAAATATTTTTCTTTGAAAAAATAATGGGAAGATATTCTGAAGATGTCTATCCTTATGTGGTCATGAATTGCATTTATGCGCATGGATGAGAGGTCAAAGGAGTTTGCCTTGGAAGTATTCGATGCATAAGTATGGGAAGAAGGCTAAAAGTTGATAGCTTAGCAGAGAAGAGTTCCATGAATTTTGGACACAGGTTACAGATCAAAGCTTCGATTCAAGGCTTCCAATCTTCTTCGACATGTACGTACGACGCTTAATCATTTTCTTATATTATGTGAAAGACAGGAACTCAGAGTTTAGGCGCATATCAAGCTCATTATTCTCCAATAACCCTAATCATCATCATCATCAAGCAACATCGAAACATCAATTCTTGCAAGAAACAGAGAAAGGGCAAGTTTTCATGTGAGGAATTAACACATCACCTGCAAGAAATCTCATTCAAGAAAACCAACATGAGGTAAGAACTGTAATATTTTTCGAACTTACGATCTTGCAGTGTATATCGCTTAATATATGTAATGTTTGTATGCCTATTAGCTTCTCACATCAAAAGATCAGCTCTTGCAAGAAGCAGAGAGAGGGCAAAGTTTTCAGTTGGTATCATGAGGGTACTTTAGCCTTCAAACCCACATATAAATATGATGTCGGGACAAGCGACTATGACACAAGCCACAAGGTAATAATAATGAAAACTTTTATTTCATAATATACTTTTGATTAGATTGAATATTTCTTAATATTTTCAGTCGATTTGAGGGCAAATTTTATTATTTCTTTGTGTTGACAGGAAAGGGTACCAGCTTGGACGATCGAATATTGTACAGTGTGAGTTTGATGGTAGTTTTTTGCCTAATCTTGATCGTTCCTTTTCTTTTTATATTACGATTTTATAGTGTCAGTCGTTGTATACTGGTGAGGACATTAAACCTATGGTGAAGATGGATATTGGTCCATTATGTAAGTATGTAAGTATGTATGAATTATAGGGTTGACAAGAACGAAGATGGACAAATCACTGAAAATGAAGTTATTGAGGTAGTATCATTAATATTAGTTAATATATAATTTTAACCGAAAATAATTCTAGGATTGGTTTATGGGATAGAAATATTGATAGAGAACAAAATTCGATGGGTGAGATTCACAAAACGAATGGATTGGCTGACTTTTGTGTATGCGTGTTTGGGCGTCTTTCTAATTGTAATACCCGAGAAGTAGGCCGGCCAATAAGTTTGTGTGCCTAGTATGTGTTTTATGTGACTATATGAACTCCATGGATTAATTACTTGCCCGCATGATTTCACGAATTTTGTGCGCATAATAATGTGCTTATGCGATTTTGAATCGTTGTGCATTAATTATGTGCTTACGTGATTTTATTTATTGTGCGTATATAATTATATGCCTAGATAATATCTAGCTTAGTGGGAATCTTCGAAAAAATATATAATGAGGGGAAATATAATGAGGGGAAAATTAAGGTAATTATATAGGTGAGATTAGAAGATTGGGCCAAAATTTTAATTGGGCTAGGATTAAATTCAAACCTAAAAGCCAAAACATTAGAGATAATCCTTAGGAAACAAGTTTCCTTAAATCAAGGGCAAATCATGTTACACCTAGGCCTCATTCACCATACATTTGGGGGGTGTTTGTTTTGGGGGATCTTCCAAAACATCACCGTGATCCTCTCGTTTAGCACTTATCACTGTGTTTGTTTAATCTAGGTGATGAATCATCACCGGAATGATGGATCACCTAGGTGATGAAAATGGGGTGATATTTCATATTTCAGATCACCCCAAAAACCTAGGTGATCCACATCACGGTGATGAGGTGATCTATCTAACTTTTTAATGGATGATAATACCCCTCATATTTTAACATTATCGCTTTATATGCCATAATAAATATAATTACATGTTAACATAATTAAATCTCAGTTATTTAAAAATAGTAAAACTTATATTTAGAAAAAGTACAAATATAAATAATGCTTATAAATTAAATGTATATTTTAATATATTAATGATTATCACATAAAATATCACCTTAAAAAAACCCCCTTTGTAGCAAAATATCTAAACCTTCACTTTTGTAGACCAAAGCTTGAGATATTTTCTCACACTAAGGACGTGAAGTATAGAGAGAAGGAAGAGAAGTCGATCTTCAGTATTTGTAAGGGTATGAAATCTTACTAAGCTTTTTACGTATTTAGCTTGAGATTTAGGATCTAAGTTCTAATTTTGCACGTCTAAGGATGATAACGCACGAAAAACTCACACCAGCTCATAATCTATGTTAAACTCGGTGTTAGGGTTTCGATGTTCAAATAATTTTCAACGTGTTCTTGAGAAAAAGCGATGTTTAGATCGAAATTATAGGTTTGCGAAGTCAGAAAGTGTTATATGGTTGGGGTCGTAAAGTATGAACTTCACAGACTCGGGATCGCGAACCATAGGTGGCGCGAGGTTCGTGAACTCAACAAATTTCACTTGGATGGATTCGCGAAACCAGGGTTCACGGGTCCAATAACTTGCGAACCATTAAGAATAAAACTTCACGAAATTAGGCAAGACATGGTAGAGTTCGCGAAGCGTGTGGGTAGATCATTTTGCGAACTAAAACTAGGTTCGCGGATTGAAGGAAGTCTGCGAAGTGAGCAAGGGTTCCGCGGGTTGTGTCCACTTGGCGAATCCATGGAGCTTGGCGAATTGAGAAACAATAGAGAGGTTGGCGAACTCCATAAGTCACGTACCCAAAAGTTTTACGTGCATGAATTCGCGAAGTTATAGTTTGCGAACCTACACGAACTTCGCGGGTTGATCGAGCTTGGCGAATCGGTGGGCACTTTGCGAATTGGGAGCACTTCGTGGGCCATGAGAGGTTCACGGGTCATAAGGAGTTCGCGAAGTTGGCACTTGGCGAATTGCAAAAAGTCACGAACACACTTCGCGAATCCTTAGCATAGTGAACTTTGCGAATTTTTAATCACTTAAAGCTACTTCGCGAACCTTAGTACTTGGTGAACTAAGTGAGAGTTCGCGAACTATAGGAGCCTTATTTGGCGAACTCATAGATTCTGCGAACTAGGAAACGATTCGTGAACTAGGAATCAAGAACTCCATTTCGCGAATCGTGCGAGTGTTTGGCGAATTGTGTGTGCGTGTAGAGTAGAGCATTTCGCGAATCAAGATGAAAGGTAGGTACAGTTTGCAAAACATTTATGTGCTATGTGTTTCACGAATTAAGCTAGGTTGACGAACTCATAGGGATTCAATTTCACGAATTGAGCTAGTTGGCGACTAGGTTTCACGAAGTAGGTGTTACGGCATTTCACGAGCTTAGCAAGATTAACTTCACGAACCCTAGAGTCTCGCGAACTCGAGAGGAAAAGTGAGACTTCGCGAATTGAGACGAACTTGGCGAACTAAGGCAGATTTCGAACTAGAGTAGGCGATTCGCGAATCGAGAGAAACGTATGAGCAAGATTGTAGAATATCAATTTTAATTGTGCTTTGATTCATTAGTTGTCTTCGTAGATTGGGACTTTTATTGTATTTGTCCTTAGTTTAGGACTTATTTGTTATTTATACCAAGCTTGTTTGGTATAAATACATTTGTAAACATTGAGCTTAATAGAGAAGATTTTAGAATTTGATCCGAAAGGCTTGCAATTCGATTTCTAGAGAGAGAAGCAAAAATATCTTCTCTCACTACTCGAGATTCTCTCAAAAGCACTCCAAGAAGGTTTTCGATCGAAATCTCAACCTACGCAATTCTTATCGATTCCTTTAGAATTCATTTCTAGGATGATAGAGTTGATTAATTAGGACCTAACAATTGGTATCAGAGAAGATTCGTTCTGTTTTTAATCGAAAATTGTTAGAATTGGATCGAAATTTTAATTCTGACACTGTTCCATCGAAGAACAGTTTTGGCGCAAAATTCAATTTCGATCTAATAGCTTTATTCTGTGCTTATTTGGCTTGAATTTGATGATTCTGTGCTCGTCTTAGTGATATAAGTTGATTGCGATTAGATCTGTAGCTGTTTGAACTTCGATTTAGCAGATCTGATTTGATTCGAGAAGTTACTGTTCGCGCGAAGAACAGTTTGAACATGTTCTGATTTTGCTCAAATTCGACATATTTTGCTTCATGACGTGTTTAATTGCCTGTTTGTGCGTAGTCAGTAGTTGATTTCGAGTAGATAGGTGTAATTTCACGGTCTAATTCATCATTTTTGCTTGAATCAGTGGTAATTGTATTCTGTGATTTCTGGCGATCATCTTAATTTTTCTCGCTAGATTCTTCGATCAGATTAATTTCTCGATCGAAAAACTCTACGCGAGAATTTTTCTCGATCATAATACGAAGTCAGACCTAAAGTCATCTCTGCCAAGAACGACTTTAGTAGAAAAATTTCTCGAGCATTAATTAGCGAAAAACGTTTTCGACAAAGACCAATTTTGACTTTGCGTGCGTAAAACTTACTGTCGAAAAACTTTTTCATTCAGACTCCTCAGTTTGACTAAGCGAAAACCTTTTGCGTCCGAGAAACTTTTTCAGTCAACGAATTTATTTTGACCCAGCGAGAAACTTATTAAACAATACTGTTTCTCCGCGCTCGAAATAAATTCGCGATCCAAATTTTTTTATCGACCAAAAGATTTTGAGCAATTATTCTCGCTCGTAAAATTTTCGCTGACATACTCTCTCGTACGAGAACAGTAACAGTGACAATTTTTCATGACAAATTAATTTTTGATCAAACTTTAAAGATTGAGTCAAAAATAATTCTCGAATCTAATCTAGAATCAAACGCTACTAACTAATCGGCTATTTGTGAAGCACATCACATAAGTTCAAGACATCAAAACAACAAATGAAGATCCTACATCAACTCGAAGAAGACTAGATGCTTACTCACTAGGAAATGATAATCGTCCTCCAATTCTCAAGAGAGGCGAATATACAGTCTGGAGAAGCCGATTTCTAAATTTCATAGAGCTAAAGGAACAGGCAGAAGACCTTCTCTAATCAATTGAGCAAGGTCCAGCTCAGTTCTGGGTAGATGTTCCCGGGGACAACGCTGCCATCCCTCCAATTCCTGCCTCTAGGCGACTGAAAGAGCCTAAAGAATATACTGCGGAGGAAAGAGTGAGAGCAAAAGCAGATCTAATAGCCAAGAACACGCTTATGCAAGGAATCCTAAATGATATCTATCGACAGATCGATAGTATTCCAACCGCTAAGGGAATGTGGAATGAGCTGCACAAGATGATGCAACGAACAGAAGTCGGTATCAAAGCCAAGAAGGCTAATATTCTCACAGCCTAGGATTCATTCAGAGCTAAACCAGAGGAGTGCTTACATGATCTATACCAGAGATATCTCACCCTCTTAAATGAGATGAGGAAAATTGAAATCTCTAAGACAAACATGGAAACCAACATCAGATTTCTTTCCTCCCTGCCCTCAGAATGGAAAAGATATCCACTCAGATAGGACAGAATAATGACCTTGAGGTGCTGGATATCCATGCCATGTTTGACAATCTTGCATAGCACGAGGAAGACATGAGCGAAATTCAGAAGGAGCAGAAGGGCAAACTTATCGACGACTCAGTTGCCCTAGTCTCAGACAGGAGGAGCGCAAAATTGCGAAAAGAAAAGATCGTCAAGCCTCCTACCCCCTCAGATCTGAAGACGAATTAGATTCAGACATGGAGCCTAACATGAAAATAATGGGAAATCAGTTCGCGCTAATTGGGAAAATGATGAACAAACAGTACTTCAAAAAGAAGTCCTCATCATCAGCCAATCGACTTAGGACCTCAAGCTCGAAGAACAAAGAACCTGCACCTGAGACTTCTGAGGTCAAGACTATCAAAGAACCGACCAAATGCTTTAACTGCGGAAAACCTGGTCATTACGCCTGAGAATGTACTCTCCCGAAGAAGAGAGACACTAATTACTACTCCAGGAAGCTTCAACTTACGAAACAAAAGGAAGCTGGAGTAGCTCTAATGGCTGAACAATACCACTGGCTCGAGGACACGTCTAGCTCAGAGGAAGAGAATCTAGCTCTAATGGCCCGCCAAGACAAACAATCAGACGCCGAAGACTCAAACTCGACGGACGAGGACCAAGCATCCGATTCTCCACATAAGCTAATCTCTCCTTCCACATTATTGACTATGTTAGAATCATATCAATTAGCATACACTAACATGCAACGTGAGCAGAAAAGCGTAAAGGAAGTAGAGGAAGAAACTAGCTAAGTCTGAGGAGAAAATAGCTAGTCTCGAATTAGAACTTAGGAGCTCTAGTGCGAAAATAAACTAACTAAGAGCTCAAACCTTAGCGAGACTAAGCATATTTCGTTAGAGAAGCATAGCTCGAAAGTGAAGGAATTAGAAGACAGGCTAGAAAAACTATAATTACTTGATTAGAAATCTCAATGAGAAAGCTAATCTCAAATGTGAAGGACCTAGATGCCTGTCAAGCCGCCAAGGAAACGGTGGAGAATAACTTTGCTCTCTTAGGAGATGAGCGTAAGAAACTACATACTAAAATCAAGAAGTTAGAAGATCTTATTGTAAAAAGGGCACATACTGATCAAACTATATTCTTGAATCAGCCCAAGGACTTAGAATTCTATGCCTATAAGTATGGCTAGGCTATGAGAACCCACATAACGTGAAGAAAGTTGATTGCAAACAACTTTATGATATCTCGTACATGGGTCTCAGACTAACTTCTATGATGAACTTTACCAACTCAAAAATCATATTTGAGGAAGAAGAAGCCAAGAGACAAGCCATTACAAGGGCTGAAATACCCTTTTCATACATCGAACTGAATCAACGCGACAAAACTTGGGTATCTCCCAAGGGCTGGAGCCTTGAAACTATTAATTTCTTGAAGATCATTCTAAAAATGAGGAAGTTCAAACTCATCATTCTAAAAATTCTCTCTACATCCTCATATAGTTAAGAAAATAGAGGAATTACGAATTGCCTTAGATAAAGAAAGAAAGAATTTTGAAGCCGAAAAGACTAAATTCCAAAAAGAGATGGAAAATCTCAGAGGTTCCTCTATCTCAAGCACCATTTCTCACGCATCTCCTCCAAAAGAAAATATCATTCTGAAAAGCGTGAAGAAAGAAAAATCGTCTTCAAAAGATCATAAGTCTAAAAAATAAAAATGTTAAAAATACAAACTCTAACTTTGTATCTACTACGTCGACAGGGAGCGTAGTACTTGAGCTAGAGAAACCGAAGGAGAAAGTGTCCAGCCTAGATATTAAAAAGGAGCCCATAGATGTTAAAGTTACAAGCTTATCTTCTCATTCTGTAAAAATAAAAGACACTCGTAGAAATAAAAGAGCTATTTCATCTCTCCAATTAATTGCTTCTACTTGTTCTTTAAAACCTATCATCTTTAGAAGCACCAACTTGGAAATAGGCTCTTCATCTACGAAACCAAACATCCATTCTAAGACAAATGCTTCTAGGATGACCCGTAGGACACAAAATCCAGCCATTAAAAAACCATATGGCGCTATACATGCTTGTTCTCACCTAAGGTATCCCGTTAAGATTGAATACACGAAACACCTTAGGAGACTATCCAATGAGAAGATCTTTTCCTCGATCAAGCCTACCAAAGCATTTGTTCGTGCTGAAATTAACCTTTCCTGCCAGGTTCAACCCAAATGGGTTCCTAAGACTCCGCCTAAGAAGACAAAAGCCAAAAAGGCCAAGTCTCCTACCATGGGCAAAACCAAATCCACATCTTTAAAGATGGTTTGGGTTGCTAAAGTCACTAAAAGTGATAATTTAGGAACATTATCTGAACCTAAGACTAAATCTGCTAATTCACGAGGACCCATTTACAAGTGGGTACCTAAAGCGCTCTAAGTATTTTTTGCAGATCCATCATGTGTGGTACCTCGACTCTGGTTGCTCCACACACATGACGGGAATACAAGAGCTGCTAAGCAACTACAAAGACAGACCGAATGGAAAAGTCAGATTCGGAAATAACGACTCAGCCCCCATACTAGGAGTTGGGAACATCATTCAGGAAAATCTGACGATAAAAGATGTCTCTTACGTCGAAGGTCTCCGACATAACTTGTTCAGCATAGGCCAATTCTGTGACAAAGGCTTCCAGGTGGTCTTTCATGCTGACCGGTGTAGAATATTGGACAGTCAGAACAAAGAACTCCTGCAAGGACTTCGGAAATCTAATCTTTACACGATCAATCTAACGTCTGTGCGGACTCCGACAGCTGTTTGCCTCATCTCCCAGATTACAATTCAGAGGAACAACTTATGGCATCAACGTGTGTCTCATCTAAACATCAAAGCTCTTCAACGGCTATCAACGAAAAAGTTGGTTCACGGTCTACCAACAATTAGTCTACAAAAAGAGCATCAGTGTTCGGCATGTCAATTAGGGAAAATGAAGCGAGCATCTCATCATGTTAAACTAGTTGCCTCCACTTCACGTCCTTTGGAATTGCTACATATGGATCTCTGTGGACCTATGAGACACAGAGTATTAGTGGACGGAAGTACGTACTAGTTATCGTTGATGATTACTCCCGCTACATATGGACGATGTTCCTCCGAACTAAAGATGAGACATGGGACTTGATAGTTAATTTCGTGAACACTACTCAGAATTTGCTGCAACTAACCATCCAAGTCATCCGAACGGACAACAGCACTGAGTTCAAAAATAAGTATCTCAGTGACTTTTATCAGAAACTTGGCATTCATCAGCAATTCTCGGCCGCAAAGACCCCTCAACAGAACGGGGTTGTTGAAAGGAAAAACAGAACTCTAGTAGAGACCGCCCGTACAATGCTGATTCATTCCGGCCTCCCACACTTTCTATGGGTTGAAGTAGTAAATACCGCCTGTTTCACTCAGAACAGGACGGTGGTTCACAAACGCTTTAATAAAACTCCGTAGGAAATAATAAACAAGCGAGTATCCAATATCTCATTCTTCAAGATCTTCGGGTGCAAGTGCTTTGTGGCGAATGACAGAGAGCAACGTGCTAAGTTCGACCCTAAAGCATTCGAAGCCAGATTTGTTGGGTATTCATCAACGTCAAAGGCGTATCGAGTTTACATCAAGTCCAACCGATCAATCAGAGAAAGCTACAATGTCACTTCCACGAAGTGGCAGAAATGGCTCCTGCACACCTCAGTTCACGACCCGTACCAAACCCGATGGCTTCTGAATACGACAGTCAGAACACGTATACACGGGTGTGTTGGCACAAAACCAACAGAAGATGGAAACAAGTCCAGATTCAACGTCTGAAGAAGCACTAAAACTTGCGTTGGAATATTTGGACTCTCTCTTTGAGCCCGTATATCGGTCAAAAAACATTATAGCAATACCGTTAGTGGAACCCCCACTCGACGAGGCCAGTATACCGAGCTCTTCAAATGTCCCTAACTCACCCGATTCAGAATTACCACAGATCAATGACGAACCTACAACAGTAAATGAGGAAGTCTCTACAGAATCACTCAATCCAAATACAGAATCTGACTTACCTCTATCTTCTGACGAATCTGAAATCATTGGAAGTCTCAGTCCTCATATGACCGATGCGTCTAGCTCTGCACTACCCCATGGGCGAAAATGGACTCGAGCACATTCGGTTGATCAGAATATTGGTGATCCTTCACGAGGAGTACGGACACGTCATCAACACAGTTTATTCAGCTGCTTCTTAAGCCAAAATGAGCCAACTGAGGTAGCAGACGCACTAAAAGACCCGGATTGGGTGATAGCAATGCAAGATGAAATCAACCAATTTGAGCGTCTTCAAGTGTGGACCCTTGTATCCCGTCCGCATGGGAAAACAATCATCGGAACGGAATGGGTATTTAAAAACAAAAAGAATGAAGATGGCGAAGTGATTAGGAACAACGCTAGATTGGTTGCGAAGGGCTATAACCAACAGGAAGGAATTGACTACGACGGGACATATGCTTCCGTTGCCCGAATCGAAGCCATTCGTCTCTTCCTGGCTTATGCGGCTCATACCAAATGGATGTAAAGATCGCCTTTCTCAATGGCGTGCTAAAAGAGGAAGTCTACGTCGCTAAGCCAGAAGGCTTCAATGATCAAAAACATCTCGATCACGTCTATCGATTGGAGAAAGCTTTCTACGGACTGAAACAAGCTCCACGCGCTTGGTATGACGCCTTGAGCGATTTCCTCGTAAAATCTGGCTTTATCCGAGGAACGATCGATACAACCCTCTTCATAAAATGGAAAAACAAAGATTTGATGGTCGTCCAAGTCTATGTAGACGACATCATATTCGGATCAACAAATCCACGGCTATGCAAGAGATTTGGAGAATTGATGAAGAGCAAATTTGAAATGAGCCACATGGGAGAAATGCAGTTCTTCTTAGGACTTCATGTAAGGCAGCTCGATGATGGCATATTCATTAGTCAGACTAAATACATCAAGGACATCTTGAAGAAATTCCATCAAGATCAGAGCAAGCCACTCAGTACTCCCATGTCCACAAGCTACAAGCTGGATGCCGATCCCACAGGAAAAGTGGTCGACATTACATTATATCGCAGCGTCATCGGTTCTCTTCTTAAGCCGACCAGACATCATGTTTGCCACATGTCTATGTGCCCGTTTTCAAGCGGATCCCAAAGAATCTCACATGCTTGCGGTGAAGCGAATTCTGTGTTACCTTAAGAGCACCTCCACCTTAGGACTATGGTATCCTAAAGGAACAAATTTCAAATTAATTGGCTATACTGACGCTGACAACGCAGGTTGCCGAATGGACAAGAAAAGTACATTCGGTGGCGCTCAATTCGTAGGCGAAAAACTATTCTGGTGGTCATCCAAAAAGCAGAACTGCGTCTCAACATCGACGGCCGAGGCAGAATACATCGCGGCTGCCAGCTGTTGCTCGCAAATGCTATGGATGCGGACTCAGCTTCGCGATTATGTGTACAATCTAAATAATATACCCATTTATAGCGATAGCCAAAGTGCCATTGCGATTACATGTAATCCTGTTCACCACTCACGCACAAAACACATAGACATACGATATCACTTCATCAAAGATCACGTAGAAAAAGGCACGATTGACATGTATTTTGTGAACACGGAACATCAACTAGCCGACATTTTCACCAAGGCTTTGGACGAAAAACGGTTCCAATTCCTTGTCGGAAAATTAGGCATGTTGAACCTTCCGTGATTTGTGCATGATGTGATCCTATGTGCTTTCACGTATTCTATGCTATGTGTTTTCTATACTTAACAAATGTTATATCTTGCGTGAAATTTTTCATTTAAAAAAAATAATAAATAATAATAAAATATATATATATATATATATATATATATATATATACACACATATAAGTATAATTTTAGGGGTATGACGATATCTTTAGGATGCTCGATCTACGTCACGAATAGAATTCACTGACATTAGACTGATTGCTTGCTTAAATTTTGTCAGTCTAAGTCGCATTCTTGTGTTTCTTAGGTATTGAGTTTGTTCCACTAAGACACAAAACCACTTCATATAAGTGAGGATTCTAGCCTTTTTATTACTCTCCTCGGATCTTTTCTTGAGTGAGTCACACATTAATTGCTTGTCATTAACTTGTAATTCTCGGCCTCATACTTGCCGTGTAATAGATCGTTCCGAAAATGATTAGGGCACTTAGGAAATTCCTCTATTGGCCAAATCTAAATTTTCATTCCTTTAACATTACCTTTAGTCATCCATTTTGAGCTTTCTCCAAATTCCTTTTCTTCAATTGAAAACCCCTTTATGCCTTCAACCGACGATTTAATGATTTGGACGGGATATTCAATCAAGAAAAGGAGGGGGAGAATAACTAGACGACAAAGAAAAAGATGACAAAAGAAGAAAAAGCACATACGAGGAATGCTCAACGCACAACAAACAGATCAAAAGAACATGCCTTCTCAACTATGACATTCTCAAAACATTTAAGATGGAGGCATGGATCTTGCTGTGAACTTCTCCATAGATAATCTCGTACACTCGTCAGAACGGCTGGAAAGAGGAGCGCCTAGAAGTGAACTTCTCCAACGATAATCCGGTCTTATATCGAGACAACGAGAAGAGGAGCACGGCCATGGGTTTGAATTCCATAACCATGAACTTCTTCAAATCGATAATATCTGAAACCTCTCTAGGGAATAAGAGAAAAGGAGCATGGTATCGGCCAGAGAACGAACAAGAAGAACTTCGCCCTAGATAATCTCTCAGCATCGTAGAGAAGCAGAGCTTCAGCTTGAGCAAGTGCAGACGAATATGAAAAAAATAAAGGGTGAGAATGAAAAGACGAAAGAGAAAAATGCCGGAGAAAAGAAGAACGACAAAGAAACGAAAGATGACATAAAGCCTATTTTTCCCAAACATTATTCTTCCCTTCAAAGTCAGAGCCAAATTAAAAGCCCTCAAAATCCCTTTGATTCCAAATCGACGGTCTCTTGCAAAGACAAAATGATTAAAAGCGCCTCGATCACAGGTATTTTGACTTAATATGACATGTGTTGACTTGAGCGATATAAATATAAAATCCCTAGTAAAAAAAAGAGTGCTAGAGCGAACCTAGTGAGAGTTGTCGAAATGAATCATTCTTTGAACCTAGGACTTTAAGTTGCTGACATGACTTGACGGCATTTAATCTTTCAACCGTCGTATGAATTTTTAGGCATGACAATGATCGTAGCAAAATAATCCGACCCTATAATATTAATAATATTTTGACATGCAATAGATTTTGTTGGGTTACCCGGTGTATCCCGGAGACGCCACGTTCCCGGGTACGGTGCGGAACAAAAATTTTCCGGGTTCCCTTATTTCCGTCGTTGCTCGGATCAGAATAGTAACACATAGACAAGTAATAGGGCGGGTCAAACTCGTAGAGACCAGTTGAAGCGAGTGGCAGCTCCTCGTCCTTTTCTTCAAGACTTCGTCGATGGTGGTGGATGGCACTAGATCGTCACGCCGACCTCGCAGTGTACCACTGAATCAGTTCTCTAGAGATGGCTAGAGAGAACCGAGCCGTCGCGTGGGAGAGAAGTGTTTTTTTTTCGGTGTGTGTTTTGTGCCTTTGTTATGGACGAAATTTGTTACTCCAAATTATGAAATATGGCTGCCCAATTTATACTATGATATATATTTGGAAATCCCTAGGATATCTCAAAGATATGGTTTTCGATTTTGCTCCTTAAGTGGAGAGATATTGTCATATCTTTCTCTCCCTTATTTAATTCAAAATTCATATAAGGATACTTACCATAATTAGACAACTAACTTAAATACTAAGTCAAACTAAGTATATGTAAATATGGTATAAAATTCAAAACTTAATCCAAGATTAATTTCGAAATTTTCACCTTAAAATAAATAATATTCCAAATACATTATTTCTATATTTATATTTAATTTTCGAAATTAATTCCCAAGGCATAATTCGAAAATTAGCTTATCGTCCAATTCCAATATTACCCTCAAGCCTTTTAAGCACTTGGCCAATCTCAAGTCTCAAAGTTAGTTTCATACGAAGTCCGACTTCGGTCCATTAAACGGCCCAAGGCCCACTAAGGCGCGGCCCAACGGCCCAAGTCCCGTTAAGGCCCAAAACACTTTCTCTCCTTATCAGTACACCTTGATGATCCTTTTTAAGCCCGATTCTTTAGGTTCGACTCAATCGGCAAGGGAGGAATCCAAGAGTCCGGCAGTTACCTAGCCAATCCCGCAGTACCGGACCGTAACCCGATTCGAGTGCGAATTTCGAGCCAATCTTTATTCGAGAACCTTACTATAGATTATAGTACTACGTATAAACCCTTCACCTATGTCCCAATCGAGCGAGAGCCATGGTCTATGTCAAACTCACTATACTCAATTCTATGATAAAACGGGGACAATTACCAAACTGCCCTCCCTGTCTAACATGAGTTAGTTCAATACCTTTGCCAAGGATTTCGTAATTTCCCGCCGCCGTCCTCATAGGACACTTATCTCGATTACTTGCGAGACTATGAATCCGTACTCGGCGGTCTAAGCCCGACAATCACAAATCGTCATCAATACCACATCTGGCCCGCTGACCCATGCAACAGCAAATCGGGACTAGTGACAGTCGAGACTTCGAAGTCAACTCCGCCAAAGCCCCTTTCGGTCTAAGATTTACGTAGACTACTATAGTGTTGCCGTCGCTCATTGACTCTCCTTGAGTAATAAGCCATGTTCGACCGTACGACCCGTGAGTCAGTGTCCATGAAACGGTTCAATCCCTTGATTTGACTCGCATCACAAGTCATGACCTCCGCTTCCAAGGGGGTATCGGCACTCGATAGGTCATCGACAGATAAGCCGTAATCGGTTATCCAGGACCCAACTGGAGCCTAAGGCTTACAGACTTTTAGTGCTCGAGGTTAAGAGTCAACTGGTCCCTTCCTATCTCGTACTCATCGAGAACAGTGACTCAACTCGACACATTTGGATTTGTTCATTTCTTGCTTTACCGGATGCTTAGTAAAGTACTCTTATATCCAATAAACGAACAACGCCTTTCAATAAACACAAAAAATATCTTATTACATAAAAGGTCGAATTATAAATAAGCTAATGCCCTATATAATCTAATCCTCGTATAGCATTCGAGGGCATATTCCTAACAATCTTCCACTTGCATTCAATGCCATGCGCTGCAGTATCTAATACCCATCTTTTTCGAGATGTCTAGCCAGCACTGCATGTGATAGAGGCTTGGTGAACGGGTTGGCCACGTTTTCTGCGGTCGCAATCTTCTGCACGGCTACATAGCCATTCTCAACGAATCCACGTAACACGTGATAATTTCTTTCTATATGTTTAGACCTGCTGTGAGACCTCAGTTCTTTTGCCTGAGCAATAGCGCCAGCATTGTCACACCACAATCGCAATGGCCTATCTACTACAGGAACGACACCAAGTTCTTCCAAGAACTTTCTCAGCCAAACACCTTCCTTCACTGCCTCTGAGGCCGCTATATACTCTGCTTCGCAGGTATAATCTGCATTAGTGCTCTGTTTTGAACTTTTCCAATACACCGCTCCACCGTTGAGCGTAAAGACGAATCCTGAAGTGGATTTTCGGTCGTCCACGTCAGACTGGAAATCCGAATCCGTATACCCTTTCAATTCCAATTCTCCATTACCGTAGACCAGCATCATATCCTTAGTCTGTCTGAGGTACTTGAGGATAGTCTTGACTGCTGTCCAATGTTCCTTACAAGGGTCAGCCTGAAACCGACTGACTACGCTCACAGCGTACGCCAAGTCAGGTCGCGTGCAAAGCATCGCGTACATCAAGCTACCCACCGCGGATGCATAGGGATTCCATTCATCTCTTTCCGCTCCAACTCACTTTGAGGGCTCATAGCCTTGGAAATGTGAATCCCATGCCGCATAGGCAGGAACCCTTTCTTAGAGTTGTCCATATTATATCGCTTCAGGACCTTCTCTAAGTAAAGGGCCTGGGAGAGTCCTAACGTACGATTTGCTCGATCTCTATAAAGGCGAATCCCCAAGATGTAGGTAGCATTCCAATATTTTGCTCCCACTGCTTTTCTTGTAGACGCAAGGTTCGTCTTCGTTCTTTAAGAATCCATGGCCCTTGACCACTTCATCGAACCGAAGATTCCAGCTTCTGGAGGCTTGTTTCAGTCCATAAATGGACTTGTTCAGTTTGCACACCTTATGAGCATCTCCTTGCGATGTAAAACCCTTGAGCTGCTCCATATATATTTCCTCCTTGAGGTATCCATTTGGGAACGCAGTTTTCACATCCATCTGCCAGATATCATAGTCACAGTGCGCAGCTATCGCAAGCAATGTTCGAATGGACTTCATCATAGCAACAGGCAAAAAGGTCTCTCATAGTCAATGCCCTCTTTTTGACTATACCCTTTCGCCACAAGCCTAGCTTTGTATGTATCAACCAATTCGTCAGATCCTATCTTTCTCTTATAGATCCATTTACACCCAATGGGTCTAAAACCATCTGGGAGGTCTACTAGAGTACAGACTTGGTTTTCGTGCATAGAATCCATTTCGTCTTGCATAGCTATAAGCCATTTCTCCGAATCTTTATCCCTGATTGCCTAGTCATAGAGAGTGGGACCGTCTCCGACGTGCCCTTCCATCTCAGTAACCTCGTGCTCGATGTCGACCATCCCGTATCTCTTAGGCTGGCGAGATACTCTACCCGACCTGCACAAGTCAGGTTGCGTCTCGGACTGCTCTACGGTGTCATCCAACACTGGAGTTTGTGAAAGCGCTTCTGAATACTCTTCAAGAGTTACTTCAGGACCCGCTCCACCTTCTCGAATGAAATCTTCTTCGAGAAAGTGAGCCTGAAGGGCTATAACAATTCTCTGATCTTCGTGGAAGTAAAACTGGTATCCCATGGAATCCTCAGGATACCCGACAAAACGTCCTTTCACAGCCTTCGATTCCAGTTTATCTGTCTTGAGCTTTTTCACAAACGCGGGGCAACCCCAAATTCTAATGTGATTCACGCTCGGTTTTTGTCCTGTCCATATCTGATACGGAATACGATTGGCAGACTTTGTAGGACATCTATTCAGAATGTGTGCCGCTGTCAACAGGGCATGACCCCACAACGATATGGACAGGTCCGTATAGCTTAGCATAGATCGAACCTTATACAACAGAGTTCGATTTCTGCGTTCGGACACACCGTTCAACTGCGGTGTTCTGGGCGGTGTCATCTGTGAAATTATCCCGTTCTCTTTCAAGAACTCGTCAAACTCGAGGCTCATGTACTCGCCGCCTCGATCTGATCGAACGACTTTAATGCTCTTTCCAGTCTGATTTTCCACCAAAGCCTTGTACTCTTTGAACCATTCAAAAGTATCAGACTTATTCTTCGTGAGATACACCTTGCCAAAGTGAGAGTGATAATCAGTGAAGGTAACGAAATAATGGAAGGGTACACTTTTCTCCCACGCGACGGCTCGGTTCTCTCTAGCCATCTTTAGAGAACTGATTCCCAATCGACTATAGTACATTTACTATAGACTATAGTACTACATATAAACCCTTCACCTGTGTCCCAATCGAGTGAGAGCCATGGTCTATATCAAACTCACTATACTCGATTCTATGATAAAATGGGGACGAGGCAAATTACCAAACTACCCTCCATGTCTAACATGAGTTAGTTCAATACCTTGGCCAAGGATTTCGTAATGTCCCGTCGCCGTCCTCATAGGACACTTATCTCGATTACTTGCGAGACTGTGAATCCGTACTCGGCGGTCTAAGCCCGGCAATCACAAATCGTCATCAAGACCGCATCTAGCCCGCTGACCCATGCAACAGCAAATCGGGTCGAGGGAAACCAGCGACAGTCGAGACTTCAAAGTGAACTCCGCCAAAGCCCCTTTCGGTCTAAGGTTCACGTAGACTACTACAGTATTGTCGTCGGTCATTGACACTCCTTGAGTAATAAGCCATGTTCGACCGTACGACCCGTGAGTCAGTGTCCATGAAACGATTCAATCCCTTGATTCGACTCGCATCACAAGTCATGACCTCCGCTTCCAAGGGGGTATCGGCACTCGATAGGTCATCGACAAATAAGCCGTAATCGGTTATCCAGCACCCAACTGGAGCCTAAGGCTTACGGACTTTTAATGCTCGAGGTTAAGGTGGTGCCTTCCTCTCTCGTACTCATCGAGAAAAGTGACTCAACTCGACGCATTTGGATTTGTTCATTTATTGCTTTACCGGATGCTTAGTGAAGTACTCTTATATCCAATAAATGAACAACGCCTTTCAATAAACACACAAAAAATATCTTATTACATAAAAGGTCGAATGATAAATAAGCTAATACCCTATACAATCTAATCCTCGTATAGCATTCGAGGGCATATTCCTAACAGATTTTTGCATTCGAATTGAATTGATAAAATGTGAATATTTGTTCTTGCTCATACCCTTGCGCGAAATCACAGTTACATGTATAGGGGAACATGTATCTAGGCTAATCTTGATAAATCGCATGTTTTTAATAAGTGTCTCTTTGATTGATTTATATGCTTATTTGATGAATCAATTGAGATGCATTATTTGAGGGGGAGCATTTACAAAATTTATGTCTTGAGCTCCAAATATTTTTGATGATTCTTCTCTAAGTGTTGCAGAAATCGATCTAAATTTTCCCGTACCACGCACCTCAATGAGAAGGACTTCACGAATTTACAGGATTTGGTGCACACGACATTGGTTTAAATTTTGGTTGGTTAAATATTTGGATCGTCAACGTGTTTCATGAATTTGATTTTAACCAATTTATCTCAAAAATTTTTTAAGGGAATCAAATAAAATAAAAATAATTTGTTCCAAAATTAACACTAATATTTTCGACATCTGTTGCTTTAAGCATTGCAGGTTTATAAAATGTGAAGACTGAGCCAGATGTCATCAACCAGAATTACAGGGAGTTATTTGCATTTATTTTCATACATAGGGGGAGCAATTATGTGATTTACTCGAAAACTTTGGATCAATCTGAAAATACAGAGAACTTTGCTATCGAGAAATTTAGGCAAAACTCGTAGTTTTCTCTTACAGATTCTCGAGCGAAAATTTATTTGGGACCAAGTTGTAATTTTCGTTTGCATACTAATGAGCGAAAATTAAACAGGAACCTAATGAAATTTCTCGATGGAAATTTGTCACGAGGAAAATTAAACAGTAACCATAGAAAATTTCTCGATCGTAAGTTTCTCGTTAGCAACGGGCCTAGAAATTTTTAAGTGTCGAAAACGTCTAATCATCCCATTAAAGTACTTAATGCTTAGAGATGAAAATCCCTAAATACATGCTAAAACCCTCGATCGCAAAATTCAACAGTCAAAATTCTCGAGCGAAAAACTTTTTCTCTCAAAAGACGAACGTCAAAACCCTCCAAATCTTTCGGTTTTTCCTCTGATTTTTGTCTTTATAAGGTAGATTTGACTTCTTTTAGGGATTATCGTGTGTTTAAACTTCATGTGCATCTGTACTTTGAAATATTTCGCTTGATTATGTGTTCATTTCTCGACTGTTCATATTCTGAGAACTCGAGTGCTTGTTTGCAGTATTTTAGGCCAATATCTAAGTATAATCTAGGTGAAAAACTGCATATTAAGATAGTTTCGAAGACTCTTGATCGTTTTATGGTAGATTGTGTTGATTATCTGTGTTATTTGAGTTCGATTGAAAGAACGACTAAAACTGGGATTTTACCATTTGAAGGCGTCGAAGAACTTTTTCGCTCGCAAACGGTGTCAATTGATTTTCAATTGTTCTACTGTTTGCACTGTAAAAGTTTTTCGATCGATTAACCTTTTGACTTAATTGTTAAGAAAGATAACGTAGATTGAAAAATAATTACAATCGAGAATTTGAATTTGGATTTTATGCGAGCGAAAAGATTACTGAACGAAAGAGATCTAATAGATGCAAAATAAGTTTCGAGCGCAAAACTTACAATCGCAAATAGTAATTTCGATTTAAATTTTGTACTTGGTCGTAAATTTTAGCAGCGAAAAAGTCAATTTTTTGACGATAGAATTTCTCGATCGCAAACATCCACAGTAATGATTTTCATCGATCGAAAATTTTCTCGACAAGTCACCAAGTTTCTCACTGTCAATTTTTCTCGATCGTAAAATTCCATAGCGAGAAACTATTTTGAAATCAAAATACTTTCGCGCTCGAAAACTTTCACGACGAAACATTTTAACGTGCAAAAAATTTCTCGATCGTAAATTTACACGGAAATTGATTTTCTCGATCATAAATTTACACGAAAATTTTTCTCGATCGTAAACTTTTTCGGCTACAGTATCACACGTTAAGTTCAACACTTAGTAAAAATTTCCTAAGTCCTTTACACTGTAGCTGACCTTAGTGAATAAATTTTTCGATCGCAAAAATTAACGGAAATTTTAATTAGAAATCAGCACTTAGGAACACAAATGAAACTTCAATTTTGCGTGCGAAAAACTTCACGGAGTGAACTGTGTGATACATACTTAGTAAAATTTTCGACTAAACCTTCATATGATTTATATACATATGACGAAATGTCATTATTATCTTCAATGTTCACTCTCGTATACCTATGTGCCAATTCATATACTCTTCAAAATTAATTTCGACTTGATTTAAATCTCGAATTAATGGTTTACATTAATTAATTGTTTTTCAGATGGATCACTATCCTATGTACAATCACATCTACAAAAAGGCCCTGTACCTCAGTGTACAAGACACTAATTTCGAGCTCGACATGACGTCCTTTCGGTGTCCTGATGAGATTATGGTGTCTATACTACAAGGCCATCCCCTGTGGCATGCTCTGACGGGGACGGCATGAGTGCCTATGGTCTACCTTCAACAATTTTGGGGGATGATCAAGAGCCACGTTATTGAAGGGGCATACAGCTTCACAACGGTGATAGGGACGAGGCACACATATATGAACACTCATCCTCGACCTCCCCTACAACCCGAACTACGACCCCCTTCCAACTGATGCGGAGCTAGTACGTGACTTCCTTCAGCTGGGATACCGACCGCCGCTCACCAAACTCGCACAAATGCAGTGCAATGGGATTCCTCATCCGTGGAAGCCATTGTTTGGGATCATCAACAAATGCCTATGCCCAAAGCACGTAGGCTTCGACAAAGACAACAGCAACATTCTGAGGATTTTTCGTGAAATCGTCTTCTCGCAAAATTACGATTTTGCTCAACTGATCTGGAATGATCTAGCCGAGCAGATCAGCAGAAGGAAAATAAACGCTCAAAGAATGTGTCGTACGCCCAGTGGTTCTCCGTCATCATTCGACAATACATGGAGTTGCACGGCAGAACATTCCTCGTCTACCTCCTGGAGGGAATTACAACCACCACGGCTGAAATTTTTCCACAATTCAAAACTAACGGACTTGGACCAGCCGTCAATGGCCATACCGTTCGAGTTGCTAAGTCTCGCCGACCCCTCGGGAGATGTCTACCAACTCTACTGCCGGGAGAATTATCTGACGGAACAGATGATAAGAGGGCCCCCGACAGATTTCACAGTAAGCCCTCACTAACAACAAAGCCCTGAGGACACGATGATCGATGCAGTGTCTCAGGAGCTTGAACAGGAGCCCTCAGTACAAGAAACTCAGCAACAAGATCTTGTGGTCATGATGATTGATGAAGTGGCCCTTGACATGGAAGCTGAAGAACAGAATCAGGAGCTCCAAATGGAAGTGTCCATTCATGTTGGTGTGCTTCAAGGATCATATGGGGAGGTCCTTCACCAAGAAGCACAACCCGAAGCTGAAATGGGGCACACCTCACCTACTTCGGCAACTACGCCAGAAACAGAGGCTCTGATCTCCACGATTCAACCTAACGAGCCTCAGGTGACGGAACAAGCCCGTGGGGATGATCCAGTTCAAACTTCCCCTCACACGGCTACCTCATCAGACACCGAGTCAGATGAGGAGATCCGACTTATAAGAAGGACTCCAACCCGATTAAGTATACCACTTGAGTCTTTCTTTCCCACCGTCACCACCACATCAGACACGACACTAGTCATCGCTTCAAGCGTCTTGACCGAGATATCAACTCCGACCAATACCGACCTCGACATCGAAATGTTTGATGTACAGGTTCAATCTGAGCCTGTCACAACATCCATAGACGCGAATATTATAGATTCAACTCAAGGATTGGATGGAAGTCTCGGACAGTCACAACCTCTAGTGACTACGAGCCAACCTGAGGAGCCGGTGTCTGCTCAAGGGTTGTCAACAGGCGACATCAGTCGTCTTGATCCATCTACGGATTGCGTCCGTCCCTTTTGTGACTGAAGACCACCTCAAGGCCGCTCTCCCCGCAGCATTCAAATCTTTCGAAGACAAAATTATGGAGAGCGTGCGTACGACAATCGAGACGTCCCGTCAAGATCGAGGGAAAGCACCCGTCTCGGAGCCAACTTCAGCACAAGCCGACCTCACAACCTCACAACCCACACCCACCGACCCTTTACAAAACTCATCCATCCTAATCAACCCATACACCATCCCAATCACCGAGCTCCACGACATCCTTCTAGCCCGCCTCATTGGTCTTACCATCCGGTTGCTTCAGGAGGAATCGCTCTATAGGCGACTGGTGGACCATCCTGAGCCATCTACCCAAACGTGTCGAGGCCAAAGCTCTCACTCCAGACGACGACATGATGACCCTGACGATCAGGATCATCATGAGGGGGAGAAGAGGCCAAGGACATCTACGAGTGGCCAAGGACTAGGCTCGGGCACAACGCAAACAGGCGCTGGAGCAAGTGAAACACAAACCACCCAAACTACCCACACCACGCACCGCACCACCACTCTAACGCACATCGACCCACCATCCTTTCACCTAGGGACGCCACTGCCCACACCACCGACTCTGACAAGCCCCTTGCTTACGGAAGAAGAAGCAAGTGAAGCTATGCTCGTAGCACTAGCACAAACCCAAGCTACTCCTTCTGTAGCTCCAGATCAACCGGGCCTTTCAAGACATGGCGTCAATCCACATGAGTTCCTCGACAAATTCATATTCGAAGGACAGTGGGCGACTCATTATATGCCCGAGGAGCATCAAGTGCAACGGCTCAAGGAAGTTCGACAAATTTTGCAACAAGCTTTGGTGGACCTCGTGTTGATAGAAGACGACGAACTTCAGGAAGGTGTAGACCATGAACAAGATCCCACGGGGCTTTCAGAACTGATCACGCAACGAGCGGTTTCCCCCACAAGACAAATGCCAGGGACCATTCGGATCGACACGCCGTGGGAAAATATTCGAATAGAGATACCTTTCATTGAAGAAGTCCTTGAAATATTTGGAGGTCACCGGACAAAGTCAAGAAGCCGAACGAGTTTGAGTTAAGAGGGATTTCTCACTGGGATAGGCAAAAGAGAATGACATATCTCTGTATGCTAACCCATCTTGGACCGGATGTGAGGATGAAGATGACTAAAGCACAAGCAAAGAACCATTATAAAAGTCTATCTCCCATCTGCCAGCTACTAAGCCTCTACTGCGCCAAAGGAGGACTTCCAACACCGTTCTATGTAATCGAGAGAGTAGACAGAACTCGAGACAAACTCAGCGAGAGCGACCACTTACCTTCCTTTCGAGGAGGTGTACCGTCTCTACCAGTTCTACGTAGAGAAGTACAAGGGTCCTCAAGGCTTCGTAAAGAAAGAAGGACTCGAGCGACTCTATCGGTTCATGATGCGCCAAGTCAAGTACTTCGCCGCACATGACCTTCAGATGGCTATGGAGAGCAACATGAAGAAGGTCAATATGACCGCTCCACTCAACAAAGGACCTGAGATCGAAGGGCTTCCCAACAATTACGTGCACATCAGCTCAGTCCTAGGCCTCACCTACCACAATCCTATCGCAAAGAAGACTAAGATGGTGCTGAAGACTGAGATTCATAAGTTCTGTGATGGGACGCTCAAGGTCATCAGGAAGAACATAGAGCAGAGGTTGGAAGAGATCAACAGAGAGAAAATGCTGACGATCCACCGGTTCGTGAGAGAACAGCCGCTCCTAATGGAACCTAATGGAACTACTAGATGATATCGAGGACGTCTGGAGCTAAAGAACACGCTCAGGAACTTTGAGCATGTGCTGGGCTTGCGCAGGTCGTACTATGCACGACGAGGACAGATAGCGCGGAAGAGAAATCAAGCACAAAGGGGGAGAATATAGATTATCAATTTTAATTGTGCTTTGATTCATTAGCTGTCTTCGTAGATTGGGGCTATTTGTCCTTAGTTTAGGACTTATTTGTTATTTATACCAAGCTTGTTTGGTATAAATACATTTGTAAACATTTAGCTTAATAGAGAAGATTTTAGAATTTGATCCGAAAGGCTTGCAATTCGATTTCTAGAGAGAGAAACAAAAATATCTTCTCTCACTACTCGAGATTCTCTCAAAGCTCTCCAAGAAGGTTTTCGATCGAAATCTCAATCTACGCAATTCTTATCGATTCCTTTAGAATTCATTTCTAGGATCATAGAGTTGATTAATTAGGACCTAACAAAGATATTTCGCGAATTGACTAGGTGCCACGAGTTATAAAGTGTAGAGTCAATTCGCGAATTACAAGCTAGTAAAGACGTTTCCTGAATTAGGTGAACATGAGAGTTTGTGAACTCATAGGACTATGAAATTAAATAAGGGCTTAAGGGAATTCATGAACTATAAGTTCAGAAAATCATACATCTCGAGAATCATTATAAGCCTGTATCATTGCGTAATTACTCATGAATGTGGACTTAAACTAGAAAATTCCAGATTTCCTAATTATTAAACTCTCGACCCGTGAACTAATTTTCCGCCCGCCCTAACTCACAATTCGCGAATGCCACTAACCCACGAAGCTACTTTTTGACCCGAAAATCATCTCCCGATTCGTGAACTACCCCAACCCGTGAACTAAGGTCTGAACTTCACCTAAAATTTCTAATCCCACTCGCTAGGCACATACGGTTAAAGGATTAACTCAAGACCTATTTTCGAGACAATTCTTCACCCCTTTCAAAGCTGATCTGATGCTTTCCTAAGCACATCAAGTCGAACAACCAAAACCCCAGAACTTACAGTGGATCCTCTAGCATGTAAACGTATATATCCCCACAAAACCCATATGTTGGGTTTCAAAACCACACACACAACCAAATAAAAGTCAAGCAATCGTGTATAGAGAGGCAACCATTTGAACCATGTGAAAATTGCACAAATATAAATTTTTAGAATCTTTCACGTGTTGTAGATGAAGTTAATTCACCTACCTCACTTCAAGCTAGGTGTTAGGATATTTATAGATTGTGTCAATAGTTTAAGTCTTGGGTTTAATATTGTAATTATCTTTGTAGCTTGGGCTTTGGACTAGAATGTAATTATTTAAATTTTTAGTGTTTGGGCCTTAATATACCTAGGGTTAATGTGGTATATAAGGTTTTACCAACACAATTTTAAAGGAAATCAAAGATCAAAAGGCTTATCCTATTTTTCACACAATACACACACTTGAAGGTGAGATCCTCTCCCTTTTCATTCCATTAAAGCCTCTTTGATTCCTTGTTTGGTGCAATCGGGACCAACAAGTGGTATCAGAGCAAACGTGGATCGATCTGCATTGATTTGAATCCAGTTTCGTTCGATTCCGAGAAAGATCAAAGGTGCTTTGGGCAAAAATCACTTTCGGGCATTTTGAACTCGTTTTGGGGTTTTAATGCTTCGTTTTTGTGTTTAAAACCTTCCCCCAGATCGATTCTATGCCTAAAATGTTTTTAGAACACTTTTGGATCAGTTTTAACGAGTTTTGAGCAAGATCAAAGCAAAAATTCTTCAGAAAAGGACATCTCGGCCATTCTCTATTTTTGGTCGATTTGATCTGTTTTTTTGTTGTTTTTAGCCCACAAATCGGTCGATTATGTGTTTAGAAAAAATTTCTTAAGTTTAGGATCAAGTTTGAGCGATTTTGGTTGAGATTTGAGCAAGAACTGGACGATTTTCTGGCAAAACGCATGATAGCAATGGAACAGTGAAAGCTCGTTCTTGACCGCGAAAATTTTTGCTTAATCGTTCAAGTCCGCGAAATTTTCACATCTGCGAAGTTTGATTCCGAGAATATACCAAGAACCGCGAAAATTTCACTTTCACTGCATTCTTCTTCGCAACGGCCTATCTTCAAAATCCGAGAAACTTTATATACGAGAAATTTCTTTCCGAGAATGATCTAAACCGCGAAATTACCTCTGTGTAACTTCATCTTTTCTCAACTGCTCACTTTCAAAACCTGAGAAATATTACTAAGTCGAGAAATTTTCAGCCGAGAACTTTTCGAAATTCTTTATCCGAGAAAGTTTCAGACAAGAAAGTTTCTTTCCTACGAGAAATTTTTTAAATCACGATTTTCAAATCCGAGAAACTTCCTCAAATCACACTCCGACCCGCGATACTTCTTCCAACATGAAGATTTCTTCTCAAACCTGAAAATTCTCAAAACAAAGAATCTTTCTCACATGCGAAATTTTAAAATCCGAGAAATTTTCAACTGGGAATTTTTCTTCCGAGAATTTCTCTTTAAAACTCACAAACACCGAAATTTCTCAACACATAATTTCTCGGATAATTCTTCATATAATCACGTCCCTTCAAACTGCGAATTTTTTTTCTCCCTGACGTGTTAAGTTTTTTTTTTTTCCGTGTTAAAAAAATTTTCTCGGGGTAGATTTTTCTCAAACTTATTTAAGTTTTGATCTTTACACTTTAGTCCTATCACCCTAGACCACTTTTGATATAATTTTTTTTTCTTTCTCGGCTCAAATCTCGTTTTTAAATTTCTAGAACTTCTCCAAATTTCAAGATATACTTTCCCTTCATAAATTATCGACCATCACACACGCTCACTTAGTTCTAAGAAATTCTTTAAACGATTTTTCACAAACTCTACTCGTTAAACTCATCTTTCTCATCTCGTTCGTCACTAACTCTCTTATCTATACAAGATCAAAACCACGGACGATTCGACTGCACCAACCATGTCTACCACAAACGACATCTCAACAGTGGGCTCCGACACCAGGCCTCCGATGCTGCGACAAGGCGACTACAGCATATGGACAAACCGGTTCCTCACGTTCATCAGGAACAAAGGCGCACCACTCTCTCAAAACCTACTGGACTCCATTTTCAATGGTCCAGCACAATTCTGGACGATCATCCCTGCACAGCCAAACGCAAACCCTCCCATGGATGAACGCCGCACTCCAAGAGGTCCCATCAATGAGGATGAAGAGGCTCGTGCACAGGCCGACGAGACTGCCAAAGGATACCTCTTCCAGGCTATGGGAAACGAAGTCTACGCTCACATCGAGTGCTGCACAACTGCTAAGGAAATATGGGATGAACTCGTGGATATCATGGCAGGCACAACTGAAAGTGCTCACGGGAGGAAATCAGCATGTCTCTCGCAGTATGAACACTTCCAAGCCTATGAAGGAGAGGAGTTGCGTGACACATACCTCCGATACTTGAAGGTCATCAATGAACTCAAGAAAGCCAAGATCTCGAGGGACAAATTCGACATCAACAACCGCTTCCTTGGTAGCCTCAAACCACATTGGGGAAATGCAACTGTGATGATGATTCAGAGTAAGGACCTCTCCAACACCTCCATCCATGCTCTCTACGACAGCCTGTCTGCATATGCTCCTTACGTGCAACCTCAATCCACCAACACTCGAGTCGACCCACTGGCTCTCCTCTCGAACAAAACTACCGAACGATCTTCCACCGCTAAGGCCAAACAGAACAAAGGGAAGCTACCAGCCGTTGTATCTGACGCCTCTTCAGGATCCGAAGCTGATACAGAATCTGATGAAGATATTCGTGATCTACGCAAGCAACTGGCAATGCTCACAAAGATGGTCACAAAGAAGATCGGGAAAAAATCCTCATCCTCCTCCAATCGCCAAAGAACCTTTAGCGGCACCAAAAAGACCACTCCCACGGAAGAATCTAAGCCGATAAAGAAAGAGGAGGACTCAGCACCTCAAAGGTCTGTGAAGTGCTTTCGGTGTGGAAAGACAGGTCACTTTGCCAAGGAATGCCACGCCCCACGCATGAAGGACTCCTGGCTACTACGACCGTAAGGCCAGAATGACGCGCAAAATGGAAAGTGGGAAAGTTCTACTTACCGAGGAAGCTGAATGGGTGAACGACACTTCAGAAGATGAGGAGCCTCAGGATGAAGATTGCTGCATGGCAAGGCTGGTCGAACATGACGAGGACGAGGAGATGGCCAACACCGATGAGAACACAGCTAAGACTCCTACCAACGCCGAGTCTGAGGTACGAATTTCGCAAGTCGATGATGTGTTCAATCACCGTCACACCATTAAGAAACCCACCGTAGACGCTAGGGAGTATGAAGAACTTAAGCTAAAATTTGAAAACAACTATACATTACTTAGTTTAAAAGTAGAAGAGCTCGCTTGTGCAAACGAACGTCTAATGGCCTCTGAAGCGTTAGTCAAACGTCTGCAAAGCAAGAATAAGCAAAGTGAGAATAAGGTAAAGGAAACCACACTGGCCATCAGTTCATGCGAAACATCTCGTCTCCTAACTGCATCCCAATATGAACTACTTACAAAGGAAAGAGTTAGGCTGTACCGAAAGGTGAAGGAACTTGAAGAGCAACTTCATCTTAGAAAATAAAGCGCACGCATCTTATGCCTATTGAACCAATCAGTTGAAACAGAATTCTACAACGCCCGGGGGGGAATCGGCCTGGCCAGCAATTGCAATCCAACACCGTTAACAGTTAAAAGGTATAACATATGTAACACTACGGTCCTGCAAACAAGAAATGGTGCTCCCTCGCAACTTAGGCCATTTGTGAGATCATCCTCTGCAATCATCTCAGAAGAAAAAGAGTACAGAACATTCACTGGGTAGAAATCGCGTATGACTACACAGAATTGAATGCTAGTGATAAGGCTAAGATACCTTCACTCTCGGAGGATGTCGAAACCTTACTCCCAACCAAAGAACAGGAAGTTGCTTTCCAAGATGCGCTCTCTCGCACCTACATCCCAAAGAAACTTCTGCTCATAGCAGAACTAGAACGAACACTAGAATTAGAAAGGAAGGCCTTTGCAAAGGAGCGAGATGAACTACTTAGCAAAATCTTTACACTAGAACAATTTCACAATACGAACAATCCCTCTACATCGAGTCAAGTATCCGATTCTCAAACATGTCAATGTAAGAGGATGGCGGAGATGACTCCTGAAGCTGAAACTTGTTCAAACACTGACTCTCGTATTCCTATGGATACAGGGAATGTGCGTTCGACGTCTCTGGAAGGAAGTTCATTTGGAATAAAGGAGGACCCGCTCTTCGATGACAAGAAGAAAAGACCATCCTATATTCGTCTTTCCAACCTATGTACTGAATCCCAACATCTTAAGGACGTAGATAATTATGTTACCAGAACATATCTTTCCTTTGACAAACTAATGTCTATGTGTTGCTGCAATGACTTTATTCTTCCACGCTTTCATGAATATGAGGCACACGAACACGCAACACTCCTACCAAAAAGGCAAACCTCCTCTACAATGCCCTTGCATTCTCCCAGTTCATCTACGCCCACGGTTAAGCGAAAACGCCATCCAACGCTGAATACAAAGTCACCTACTGCTCGCAAGCAAAAGACGACTAAAACCAAAAGGCGACAACAACAACCAAAACCTTCACGTCAATTCACGAATAAGACAACGTATATGCAAGCGCAAGTTAGGCAAATATGGGTTAGAAAAACCATAATCCCACCTCCTCAAACAAATCACAATGGGAAAGCTAAATTAGATCCAACACAACCTGATTTAGACCCCACATTTCCCGTTAAGCGCATGAAAATTTTACTTGTATCACAAGAAGGTCCCGTCCGTAAACGGGGACCCAACGTTTGCTGATGATTGCAGGTCTGTCATGTGTGGTATCTAGACTCGGGTTGCTCCACACACATGACGGGGAACAAAGAGCTGTTGAGCAACTTCTCCGAGCACTATCTCGAAAGGGTCTCCTTCGGAAACAGTCAAATGGCGCCAATTCTCGGAACTGGTGATCTCGTCCATGACAAACTGACAATTAAGGGCATCTCTTACGTCGAGGGTTTGAGCTACAATCTTTTCAGCATTGGCCGTTTCTGCGACAAAGGATACAAGGTTCTCTTCGAATCTGACATCTGCAGCATTATCGATGCCTCGGGACTACCTCTTCTCTCTGGAACACGCACATCTCACCTCTACGTACTCAATCTTACGACCTCTCGACCAATTTGTCTTCTCTCCCGTGCTGCACCCAAGTTGAACGATCTATGGCACCGGCGTCTTTCACACCTCAATTTCAAGACTATCAACAAACTGCGTCAGAATAAACTCGTCAACGGTCTACCCCAACTGTCATATCATAAGGAACACCTCTGCTCTGCCTGTGAATTGGGGAAGATGAAGCGATCATCACACATCTCTAAGGAAACACCGTCCTCTAAGCTCATCCTTGAGCTCTTACACATGGATCTATGTGGCCCAATGCCTACGGCTACACTCGGAGGAAGACGTTATATTCTTGTGATTGTCGACGACTTCTCACGCTATACATGGACGAAACTCATTCGCACAAAGGATGAAGTTCCTGATTTAATCATCGAGTTTGTTGTTACGTCCCAAACTCTTCATCAACAGAAGGTTCGGATTATCAGAACTGACAATGGAACTGAGTTTAAGAACAAGAAGCTCAGTGATTTCTATGCTACTCAGGGCATCACCCAGCAGTTCTCAGCTGTGAACACACCAGAACAGAATGGTGTCGTTGAGCGTAAGAATAGGACACTAGTTGAAGCAGCTAGGACTCTCCTCATCCAATCCGAACTTCCTCACTCTCTTTGGGGCGAAGCTTCAAACGGCCTGTTACACGCAGAACTGGGCTTCCATCCACAAGAGATTCAACCGCACCCCATACGAGATGCTGAATAACCGTCGTATCCCAGATATATCGTATCTAAGGGTCTTCGGTTGCCGATGTTTTGTGGCCAATGATCGCCAACATCTTGGGAAACTTGATCCAAAAGCACTTGAAGGATCTTTGTTGGATATTCGCTGAACTCGAAGGCATACAGAGTCTATCTTAGGGAGAAACGATCAGTAATAGAGAGCACAAATGTCACATTTGACGAAAGCGAAGGCAACCTCATGGCTTCTGCTCATATCAGTCCAGAACCAGGTCTTCTATAGTCGTTGACAAAAGGTCAACCTTCAACGATGGGAACTTCCTCGTCTGAGGGCAACTCTGATGAACTGGATCTCGATCTACTCTTCGAGTACTTCTATCCAGTCCCCAAGACTCCCGTCGCCACCACTCAAACTACCGCTGCACCCACCCCACCTACACCACCAGCTATCAGCGATGATGTCGTCCCGCCAAACTTGGATGATCTCAATCTCAACGAAGACGACATTTTACCCAACCCTAGGAACATTGCTGATCCTGATGCTGTACCTTCTCAATCTACTACGGATGAGATCTTTTCTTCGGACACCGGACCCCAATCTAATGAGCCTCCAATCGATACAAATGCGGCCAGTCATTCCCAACGACATTCTGATGCAACTCGAATGTGGTGAAAGTGCGAAAGAAATATGGGATCGGATTATGATGCAGGGAACAGAAGTGAACACAATGGAAAGAATGGCAAATACCCTCATGTCTTACGATCGCTTTCCAGCAAACAAGGGAGAAACTCTCCAAGAAACATTCCATCGATTCCTTGTTCTCCTAAATGAACTAAAAATGAACGGAGTTATGAAAAATGTAATGGAGATCAACATCAAGTTTCTTGGATTACTTCACCCAGAATGGGAAGCAACATCAATCATGATGAGACAAATGAACGATCTGACCAAGGTCAGCATCCACACCTTATTCGACCATCTCAATCAACACTCCAATTACATGGAGAAAAGAAGGGAGGAAGTTAGGCCACTGGGAAGCGACACACTCGCACTCATGTCTGCACGGTCATCATGAAAGCAATTTAAGGACAAGGAGATTCTTGAGTCATCTCAAGCTCAGGAGGGAGGAGATTCAAACTCTGATGAAGAACTCAAGGACCTCACAAAACACGGGTAGTCCAAGGAGATCACACTCAAGGAACTTGCAAAACAACTCGCATTGGTCTCAAACTTCGTACCTAAGAAATACTATAAGAAGCCTGAATCCTTATCCAACCATCAAAGAACATCCTCTAATGCAAAGGGAAAGGCTCAAGATGAAGAACAGAACCCTGAAACCGCCTCTCAAGCTGGAAATGCTTCAATTGTAGAAAAACTGGACACTGTGCCAGAGAATGCAGATTGCCAAAGAAAAAGGATGTGAACTATTATCGAAGAAAAGTTCAATTGGCGGAGCAGAAGGAGAAGGGAATGGTCTTGCTGGCTGAACAGGATCATTGGCTTGAGGACACCTCAGACAGCGATGAAGACAACAAGATGGCCAGACTGGATAACGAAGAGGATGAAGCTGAAGCTGAAGGAAGTGTCTCACAAAAGGAAATCACTAACAACTCAGATATTATAACGACCCTGACCTATTGTAGCGTAATCCTACGTGCCTAACGAGTTGTAATTGCCTAACGAGTTGTAATTGGGAAAGAACACTGAATTTTGCGTATAAAATTTTTCTTTTCCATTTATGTAATGGAACTCTGTTCGGTACATGTCAAAAGAATACTTTGTAAATTCCAAATTACATACATGACCTAATTACACGGGAATGTATGACGGCACAGCAAAATGGTTCCTATGCGCCCGGCCTCATAGGTCGTCATCGATACACATACTTCCACCCCAAAAGCAGCGAGAAGCTTCAAAAGATCGGCCTTGCCTCCAAAAGCAATCACGTACCGTGGTCGCTGGTACCTACAACACATAACGTAATGTAATACCCGTAGAGTTAATACGGGATTAGTGTATAATTATTTTGTCATGTTCGAAATTAATGAAGTCAATTTTTTCGAACAAAGACCGATGTTTTCGAATCGAGCCGAAAATAACATTTGGGCCGAGAGGAAATAAAATAGTATGAGCCCAAAATGCTTAGAAAGTCCCAAGTAATAGAAATAAATTAAAACAGTAATAGAACCCAAATAAGTTAGTAAAGGCCCAACTTAAAATGATCAATTAATAAAGGAAAAAGGCCCAAGTAGAGATTTAACATTGGCCCAAAATTTATGATAAGCATGAAGTTGCTTAATACAAGTGGTAAAACACGTTGGAAGTTCTCACCAACTTATCACTTGATAAGTGAAAATCCTCAATTGTATTATCGAAGAACAAACGAGAGGAGAGAAAAAGGAAGCAACACTAAAGAAAGGAAGAAGAAGTCGAACACAAAGCAGAAGGACTTTGGCCAACTCAAATCGAATTTTCACCTAGGAATTAATTCCAAACATAAGCTAAGGAGGTAAGAACCTTACCTAGCGTATAAATCTCCTAGCTTATGTATTTAACATATTACATGGTTTGGCAAATTTTCATTAAGCCGAAGCAAGCAGAGCAAAGGAGAAGTAGAATTCGGGCAAGTTCAAGTTGACTTCAACCTAGGAAATTAATCAAATACAGCTAAGGAAGTGAGGTAGGTGGTTTTTTACCCCTACAAACCGTATTACTTTCCTAAAAATATTTAGAATTCGGATGAAAGGTCATCCGAATTCATAAAGGTTCATTCTACGATTTTTCGGGGTGTCGATGATGTTCTTACGTGCTATGATGTGCCTTTGGAACTCAAAATATGAGTTCTGTATTTTGATACTGTGTTTATGTTGTTTGAATTGTTGTCGAGCATGAAATTTTGGAAAACTAGGGTTTTTATTATGAATATTTGAAGGTATCGACCGATTGTGAGTTTCGATCGATTTTAGTTTCGGGCCGTTATTATTTTGTGAATTGAGAGTAATAGGTAATGGAGAATCGGACGATCGGAGTTTCGGATCGCGAAATTTAGTCGCGGGCCCAAGGATTTTTCGCAGTGTGAGTAAAAAGGGATATCACGGGCCAAAGTTCGGGCTTCGTGGGCTGGAACGATTTGCGGGTTGTGAGATAGTGTCGGGCCAATTTTCGGTTTCGGGGCCGACTCGATTTCGCGGGGTGATCTTGTGAGAGAAATCGGGCGATTCGCGAGATTTAATTGGGCGTCGAGCGTCCAATCGGGCAATTCGCAAAGTCGACGAAAGCTTCGCGGAATCGAGCGTTGACTCGGACTTTTGCGGGTTGACCAGAGTTTTAAAAATAGGATCGGGCGATAGGTGAATTCGGGCGTTGACCCGATCGTTTTGCGAATTGACCAAGTCTTTTAAGTGGGAAATCGGGCGAATCTTGATTTTGGCTTTGACCAGAGTTGACCACAGAGTTTATTTTGGGCTTTTGCCCTATTTCAGGCCAGTTAACTTAAATAAAATTATTTTCAGCCAAAATTATTTTAAATTAGAATATTTTTATACTTCGACTAGGATTTTTGGGTCAACCCATATTTTAATATTTTAAGATTATTTTTGGATTTTAAAACCTTCAGCCTAGGTTGATAGTTGTACGAGTATGTGGTTTCAGTATACGTGTTCCATGTTGACTGATTATGGGTGCATTTCACGACATGCACGGGAGAGGTTGATGTACTGTATTTATACGGAGACGCCATGCGGTGTCGGACGAGTGGGGTAGATTGACCGTTATTGGTCGTCAGGATTAGACTCAATTGGGCACCTGGTGGGAGAGGGGGTTTGCGACACCCATCTACTCGGGATTGAGCCACCCGAGGTGTATGCCATCGGATATTATTTGGCTCAGGGGCGGCTGACAGATGGGAGATTCCTGTCTACCCGGGTTAATGGTATGCTACTTGGGGAAAACCCTCGGGTTGAGATTGAGTGCGGAAGGAGCCACCCGGCACAGCCGGCGTGGGCTACGCGTGGTTTATGGCGTACCTTGCCATTGCATTCGTGGGTGCCGAGTCTAGCCGAGGGCCCTGTTATGTGTTGAGAGATGTGACGTAGGATCGAGCGTGCATTTTATTATGATGTGAGGATTTGGGATTGGGTTGAGTGCACGCACGCATTGCATGTTTTTACTACCACCTACTGGACAATTTTGCTCAGAGTTTTATTTTTGTAGGTCAGACCGAGCCCGACACCGATGCGTGTCAGGGTGAGTTGTAGGCTGGCTAGCGGCAGTAACTCCACGGCTTTTGAGGGCGGCGCAGTACATGGAACGTCATCTGTGGAGAGGCGTAGGATAGTCGGGTTTAGATTTTTTGGACTTCGGCCCAATGTAATTATATGATGTTTCTCCGACTCTTTATTATATATGTATATTATTTACTTAAAAGTTTTTGAAAAAAATGGGTCCTCCGCGACTTTCGTTGCGGAAATCCGCCAAATTATTTCAATTAGGAAGTAGGGGCGCCACACGTAAGGAGTGAGCCGCCGTGGCTCAGCAAGCAAAAATTATGCATGAATGCACGTGCCACTCCCCCGCAAAGGCAATCCACGCCAATGCACATAATTCCCCGCAAAGGCGATTCGCGCCGATCCACATAATACTCCGTAACGGAGATCCGTGCCGATGCCCGAGTGCTGAGGTTGCCTACACCAGGGTTCCCCCTGTGTCGCTTATACCCTCAGGTCGCACCTTACCGCCCCGGGCATTGTCCAATCACAAACCTTTATACATATTTACATAATATTACGACGACGCTAAAAGCCGCCCTGGTGCCATAGAAGAGTAGCCCTGACTCAACTGCGAGTCGACAACACATGCCCAAATCGGCAAGTATCAATCGCTTTCAGCGATACATCATATACATACTCAGCTCATACAACCCTCCCGCATATAAACATGTATGCTCGTGAGTATGAAATGCAAACTAATGCAAAATATACTTACCACGTGAAACATATCAAGTAATTCACGTAGTCATACAATCACAGAGGAACGTACTCACAAGAAATTGGCACACGCAAATAAGTTAGGTGTTGTAGTTGAATTTCTACTTACCTGTCGTCCGTCGACTACTAGCTATGGTCTGGTGAAGTTCCTAACTCACGACCTTAAGCACAAAATATTAGTGTCAGTACACTATCTTAATTAATTAATTTAGCTAAGTACTCGAAATTTCTAAAACGTTGTAACATCTTGAACTCAAGAGGTCGTTAATTTAGACTCGTGAATTATACCTAAGTCGCGAACTAATTTAGACTTAGGACTCGTGAAGTGTACTTACTTCGTAAACTAGCTTTGACCCTTATTTAAATTTACTATGTAAATTTCGCGAGTTCGTTTAGTTTACCAAGCTTGCCCTAATTCGTGAAATATACTCCTAGTTCGCCAACTAGTGTTGATTCGTGAACTGCTTCGCACCCTTGTTATTTCGCGAATTCTCTCTATTCTAGCAAGGCCTTAAATTCGCGAACTCACATGGACCCGCGAAAGTCGTGGATTCGCCAACCTCCTTTGTCTGTCGATTCGCCAAACGCCGTGGATTCGCCAAATGGGACTTGCCACTTTGAGCCCGCGAAATGCACAAGTCCGCACACCTAGAATTCGTCAATTGGCTTGATTCGCAAAGTCGCCCAGTTCGCCAAGTTAAGTGGATTATTCTAACTTCATTTCACAAACCTAGCCTAATTAAATTCCTAGCTTGGTTCGCGAATCCCTTAAGTTTTCCCCTGGTTAAGTCGCGGCTTACTCGGATTCACGAAACCTAGTTCGTGAACTAAAGTCCGCGAATCTATTTTTATTTCGCGAATTATCTCTAAGTTCATAGATGGGATCGTGATTCTCCCTACTTTGCAAAACTCATCGTATGGCTTAGGGTTCGCGAATTGCTCGACCCGTGATCCTTGGTTTCGCGAACCCATGCAAGTGAGTTTGTTCAAGTTTGCAAACCTCGGGCCGCCTATGGTTCGCGATCCCAAGTTCGCGAGGTTCGTACTTCACGAACTCAACCCTACTAAAAACACTTTCAAACTCGTAAAACACTAGCTATGAAGATCAAAAGGTTACTTTTTCAAGAACACGTTGAATTTCATATGAGCCGCGAAACCCCAGAAATCGACTTAATCCTCTAATACAAGTCTAAACATATTTTTCGTGCCTACTAATTTCTAGACGTAATGGTGTAGACTTATAATGCTATAATTTCGAAACTTAGAACTTAAGAATCATAACAACAATTAAACCCTTAAGATTAAAATAATTGCGCCAGCCCTAACTTGGAATATTTTCATGCTCCTAATCCTTAAAGTATACCAATCCTTGGCTGAAACATAAAAATTATGGTGAGAAACTTGTACCTTACTCCAAGCTTGCGTGACTTTCAGTTCGACTTCTCCTTCTTCGTTTGCTTAGGTTTTCGTTAGTTTCTTATCTAAGGTGTTTATGGACTTGAAATGGTTTTAGATAAGGGTTAAGTTATCAAGGTATGGTGATTGGGCTTGCTTTTGACGAAAATATCCCTTATTTTAGGGAGTTTGTCCCTAAGATTTTTCTTAAACAATTTGGGCCTAAGTTTAATCTTAAGCCCAACACACCTTAGCCCAAATCCTAGTCTCAAAAAACTTATCACCTTGTTTTCCCTTAGCCCACTTTCGAAAATTCTCACACAAATTAAATATTGTAAAAGCAAACAATTTAATTGTACCTAGTTAAGTCCAAAATTTAGCACATAGATGCATCCAACATTTACGCAAATTTATTGGCCCTAATAGCTTACGAGGACCCGGGTGCTACAGATATGGTTGAGGTAAGCAAAGCAGACTATGACTCATTACTTAAATGAATTCTTAACTCTATCTAAGTCGAACAAACAGGGTAAAAAGAAAACTAGAGAATTAGAAGCAAATCTACAAAATAATATAGAAGTTCTAGATAAGTTTAGGTATGAGTATGCATGTGAGAAAAATCGTGTACTTGTAGAGATGAGGTCCCATAGATATAAAGTGGTGGACGCTTTGGCAAAATATGACTTACTCTGCAAGGAATGGAAAATATTGTACTCCAAGATAAAAAAAAATTGGAGGACCTCTTAACCCGACGAGATCAATCAGAACAGACGATTTTCTATAACAAACCTGTAGACATCGATTTCTACAATCCCCATAAGGGAATTGGTTTTGATAACCCATGTTTGTTAAAGCAAGGTATAACCAATGCACCCTACCTTTATGATATCAAATATATTTAGTTAGGTTGTATAACGGAACTCATGCCTTTTGTCAATGAATCCGAAACCTTACAAGGAAAGGATGAGATACACAAGAAAGCTGAGATATCATTTGATTATACAGAATTAAATGATAGTTATAAAGAAAGAAAATGTCTAGCAATAATAGTCTGAAATCCGTCCTAGTGAGGAAGATACCTCAGAAGAATTAATGAGTGAGACACTAATGATTACATATGCAGCAGGATATATGCCTGAATGCATAAAGAAAATCAGTGGTCTACACTCCACTCTCGAAAGAGAGAGAAAGTCCACTGATGATGAAAGGCAAAAACTTCTCGAGGAAATATCCAAACTTAAAGAAAAATTAAGACTACACTCACTTTCATACGCCTTGATTTCGCATGATAAAATTTCTTGTAATGCTTTAAAGTTTTCAGGACACATATAAGAGCCATTCAAAGGTCAAGTCTGGGTTAGAAAGGAAGATAGTTTGAAGGAGTCCCGCGATTTTAACGAGCATTTTGTTATATTGTTTTCCTTCAAAAACTTTTGTACCGTCTTTATTTTCTCATGATCGCAATTCATTCAAAAAATTATATTTCCACGCATAATCGTTTCTACAAACAAGCTCAGAAAATGACTTCAAAATACACGTCTTTAAAGAAAAGGAAACTATCAAAACAACAACTGCAAAGGAACACATAAAACAAGAAAAGACTCCAAAACGCGTTTCTAAAACTAAGACAAAGAAAGCTCCACGACTATAAAAATGGGTTCCAAAGCTTAAGACTGAAGAAACCCAAATCCAAGCCCTAGAAACGTTTAATGACTGTGCATGATAATAAGTCTTCCGCTGACACTGATAAATCTAGCCTAGGTAGAGAGTCTATACGGACTAACAAGTACAACAAAGGTGATTTATGTGAAGCTCGCGTGCTAAATTATATGCTTAAGACTGAGGAAATCCAAATCCAAGCCCTAGAAACGTTTAATGACTCTGTGCATGATAGTAAGTCTTCCGCTGACACTGATAAATCTAGCCTAGGTAGAGAGTATATACGGACTAACAAGTACAACAAAGGTGGACCCATTTTTAAATGGGTACCTAAAACCCTCTAGTTTGATTTTGCGGGCTCCGGATGTGTGGTATCTAGATTCAGGTTGCTCCACACACATGACCGGGAAGAAGGGACTGTTGAGCAACTACGTTGAAAGGCCGGGTGGACTGGTGTGCTTTGGAAACAGTAATAGAGCCAGAATCCTTGGTTATGGAAATCTTATATGCAATCGACTCAAAATCAAGGAAGGTTCTTATGTCGAAGGACTGACACACAACCTCTTATCTATAGGACAGTTCAGTGACATCGGACTCCAAGTTGTGTTTCGAAAGAGAACTTGCAAAATTATCAATGCCGTTGGTGAAGAACGTATCACATGAACTCGCAAAACAAATCTATATACCATTGACATTAGGACCATCAGACCAAAAGCAACCATCTGCCTAATATCAAAAGCAACATCATTTCAGAATGAATTATGGCACCAACGGCTATCTCATCTTAACTTCAAGACTCTCAACAAGCTGTCAAACAACAAACTGGCTATTGGACTTCTGACACTGAAGTACCAAAAGGTCTGTGCTCAGCTTGTGAGAAAGGCAAAATGAAAAGAGCGGCTCACCCTACAAAACACACAGCATCGACTCAACATCCACTAGAGCTATTACACATCGATCTATGTGGCCTAATGCAAACAGATAGCATTAGTGGAAAGTGATATATGATGGTTATTGTAGACGACTACTCACGCTTTACTTGGGTCCGCTTCTTACGGACAAAATCAGAGACAACTGAATACATTCCAAATCTCATCAAGACAACGCAGAACTTGCTACAGTGCAATGTTAAAGTAATTCGATCTGACAATGGAACAGAATTCAAGAAACAACAGCTCGGTGACTTCTACGAATCTCTGGGGATTACTCAACAATTCTCCGCTGTCCACACACCTCAACAGAATGGAGTCTTAGAAAGGCGAAATTGAACGCTTGTAAAGCTGCCCGAACAATGCTAATACAATCATCACTACCTCATTTTCTTTGGGCAGAAGCGATGAACACTGCTTGCTATACTCAGAATCGAACAAACATTCATCTAAGATTTGGAAAGACACCAACCAGCGAAAGGTTACCCAACATTGCCCACTTGAGGATTTTTGGATGCAAATGCTTCGTCGCCAACGACCGAGAAGACAAATCTAAGCTAGATCCAAATGCTACTGATGGAATTTTTGTGGGCTACTTTGCGCTATCTAAGGCGTATAGGGTATATCTTCATGAAAGGAGAATGATCATTGAAAGTGCAAATGTCACTTTCGATGAGGGTCTCGACATTAATTCTGGACAAAGCACCTCAGGACTCAAACCAACATCAGTAGGCTCTACTCAATCACGTATGGAATTAGGTGAGACCTCGAGTGGCGCTTCTGAACACAACCGTTCAGAACCAGGGTCAGACAAAGAAAAGTTGGGGCAATACCAACAACATGCAGCTGACAACCCAAGCTACTGCAACCCAACATGTTTCAGTCAACAAGCTCAAGAGAAAATGGATCTGGATCAACTATTTGAACATATGTACTTCTCCACAAACCAAAACGGGACAACTGACGATCCCTTTCCTAATACAGAACCCAGTCCTAGTCCATCAACTTCTGAACAAACTGTTTCAGCTGCAGATATTGATAACTCGATCCCTGCAGCACAGACAGAAGACTCACCGGCTTTTGCTATCAACGCTACTACCTCTGAGATCGAATACCCACTTAACGAGGGATCAGAAATGGATGAAACTACACTACCTCATGAAAAGAAATGATTCGAGGTCATCCTACAGATCAAATAATAGGAGATCCCACTGCAGGTGTAAAGACTAGAGGTTCGAACTGGATAGTAGTTATGCAAGAGGAAATCAATCAGTTCGAGCGTCTCAAGGTCTGGAACTTAGTTCCTCGTCCAAAAGGCAAGACAATGATACAAAAAAATGGGTATGTAAGAACAAAAAAGACGAGGATGGTGTGGTAATCCATAACAAGGCTAGGCTTGTCGCTAAAGGGTACAATCAACAAGAAGGAATCGACTATGACGAGACTTTTGCCCCTGCAGCAAGAATTGAAGCGATCCGATTGTTTCTAGCATATGCAGCCCACAAAGACATTACTCTCTATCAAATGGATGTAAAGACTGCCTTTTAATTGGAATTTTGAAGGAAGAAGTGTATGTCTCACAGCCAGACGGATTTCTCAATACAGAACATCCGTACTTCGTATACAAACTCGACAAGACACTCTATGGGCTAAAGCAAGCTCCAAGGGCCTGGTACGAGGTTTTATCCCACTTCCTTATCAACTCAGGCTTCACTAAAGGGAAAATTGATACCACAATGTTCGTCAAGAAAGTTGGTTCCGATATCATGCTTGTGCAGATCTACGTGGATGACATCATTTTCGGCTCTACCAACCCGAAACTCTGTGTCGAATTCAGCACTTTGATGAAATCCCAGTTTGAAATGAGTATGATGGGAGAAATGTCTTTGTTCCTTGGACTGCAAATCAAGCAACTTCAGGATGGGATATTTATCAATCAGTCCAAGTAAATCCACGACATTCTCAGAAAAGTATGGGTTCGACAAGAGCAAATCTTCAAGTACTCCAATGTCGACCTCGTGCACACTCGACGCAGATCACTTGGGTGAACTTGTAGATGCTACCCACTACAGAGGAATTATTGGGCCTCTGCTCTATCTCACTGCCAGCCGACCCAATATTCTATTCTCCACATGTCTTTGCACAAGGTTTCAAGCTAATCCAAAGGAATCACATCTTCACGCTTTTAAGAGAATTTTAAAGTATCTAAAAGACACACCAGACCTCGGGCTTTGGTATCCTAAGAACTCAGGTATGAAACTAATAGGGTATTCTGATGCAGATTTCGCAGGCTGCAGATTGGACAGGAAAAGCACATCAGACAACATCCAATTCCTTGGAGACAAACTCGTATGTTGCGTTTCTAAGAAACAAAATTGTGTGTCAACTTCCACGGCAGAAGCTGAGTATGTTGCTGCCGCAAGTTGTTGCTCACAGATTTTGTGGATCAGAACTCAACTACGAGATTACGGGTTTGATTCCAATCGAATTCTTATTTATTGTGATTCCAAAAGTGCCATAGCAATTACGTGCAATCCTGTTCACCATTCACGCACAAAGCACATAGACCTAAAAAGCAACTAGCCGATTTGTTTACAAAAGCATTGGATGAAAAACTGTTCCAACTCTTAGTTGCAAAGCTGGGAATGTTGAATCTCAATCTCTAATGTCGATTATGCCTCCCTACGATTCATTACTTGCCTATCTGCTCTGCATTTGATATTATTGATTCTGTGTGTGTTTGTTAAGTTAGTTAAATTTTTTCACTTTAGTTTTTCGTTTCATTTACCAATAAATTTTTCTTCGTTCCAATAAGTCGATGTAGAGACACTACTGATGGCACTATATCGAGGGGGAGAAATGTTATATCCATGCATCGAGGGGGAGTAAGTGAGTTAACAAATTTTTCAGATTCTCGATAGGCATTTTAGGGGAGTTTATTTAAAGTATTTTATTTAGGGGGAGTTTTATTCAAAAATCCAAATATTGAGGTGGAGTAAGTGTTTTTCACAAGCTGATGTCTCAACGATTCATATATTTTTCAAAATGAAGAATACTCTTAAATACGTAAGACCTCAAAATTAATACAACACTCTCAAAATTGATACGTAAGACTCACATAATACATAAAACACTCATAATACGCAAAATACTCTCCAAAGCTAGTACGCCCTGTAAGGACCCAAAACAGAATAGCGAGTAAAGCGACGAATAAGCATAAAAGAAGGAAAAACACAAATGCCAGCATATTCAAATTGTGCTCAAAATTACGCCTTAACTCTGCCTATTCCTTGGCCTTAATTTTTTCGTCTTGCTTCTGCCAATTCATCGGTGTAACGATAATGTGAAAACAAGAAAACACAAGATGAGTAATTTGTTGATCTATGGTGTTACGGTGAGGGTAGAGTCATGTCTATTTATAGGCACGAATTGAAAAATAACATCGTTATTGTCCCCGACAAACAAAATTAATACAGACGAATTTTTGACTTGAGGGTTCAGCGCCGCGAAAGAAAGCGATGCTTTCTTCGTCGATTTTCTGATTTTGCATCAGAAAAATCGATTTTGAAAAACTCGTTGGGTAGTTATTGTGATGTTTGATAGAGTTAAATTGATGTTATAGAGCTAATTTTTGAATTCTAAATCTTAGATCAGTAGAAAATTTCGCATATCAGACTAGTGATGATTTGCAATCCTACATTTATTTCTTTCAAAATTCGGATCGCGATTCAACACTTTGATTCATCAAATTTCCTTATTTCGCGAAATCTACTTCAAAAATTCTGCCTTTAACCCAATTCGCGAATTCTGCAAATCTGATTCGTCAAATCTCTGCTTAGTTCGCAAATCACTCAATTAGTTCAACCTTTTCATTTTGCGAACTCAACTTCCCAAATTCTCTTTCTCTCAACTCGCGAATTCTCTCAAATGTTGACTAGTCAAACCTTAAATAACTAGTTCCCGAACTAACAGTCTCCGATTTGCGAAGCTACACTTTACAATTCTGCTTTCATTCGATTCGGGAATCCACTGGGGGCCTTCTTCTAAAATTTTCGCGGCCCAAAATTCAACATAAAATTCGACCTTAGGTCCGCGAAACTTAATTAACCTAATCCTAATTTGCGAACTTCCCAATTTTCATTTCCCGAACTCAGAATTCGCCAAACTCTCCGATATCTGCGAATCCATTCAAACTCATCGATCTTCCCAGCTTTCACCTTCACCTCGACTAACTCTTCTCTTTCATCCCAAAATCGTTCTATTGTGGTAAGGAATGGGTTGATTTAATTTTTTTAGATTTGATTTGCATTCGCAGGTCTAATGACTTGGAAGAACAGGGATTTAGGCTTATTATCTGGAAAAATCACTCAAATTTTAAAGACCTTTTTCGTGTTTTAATGGTTTTCTTGCAAATCGGTCGTTTTTCTTCAAACTCGAAATTTAGATTCTAAGAATTTTTGATTTTCTAGACGTTTTTCAGAAAAGGTGTTAGGGTTCGAAGATGTTCTTAAGAAAATGACTTTTTGATCCGTCAAATCCCTTTAGCAAGTCAAAATATTTGTTGACGTCAAATTCGCGAAGCCCTCTTTTTACACGACTTCAACAAATTCTCGAATATCGAGTTTCGCGAATCCCAACGTTAATTCGCGAACTAATAAGTAGTGACCATGTCAATTCACGAACCTCAGATCTCGTGAAATTAATTTCGCTAACTTTACTTAGATCCGCTATCCACACTTAGAAAATTTTTAAAAGAAAAGGAGTCTAATTTGTCAATTCGCAAACTGAGTAAACACAATTTTCAAACTGATTCGCGAACCTTACTGTAGCACCCCGTTTCCTATTTCCTTTTACCCATCTATAAAATATTCATATAAAATTTTTCGCGATTTCCATAACTATTTCCTTTAACAAAAAACGGGTGCGTACATCCGATCTAGTTCCTTTCACAATAATGTACATATATGTGCCTATCATACGAGTTACAAAATGAAACAGTCTAATTCATTTTAATTCTATATGCTAACGATGAACAGGGGGGGACAGGAGGAGAGCGTAGCCGGCCAACCTTGAATCCGTGCTTTCTATGAGGATGCGCTATAGTGAGCCTGCTCATTATCTACAACAACTGTGAAGACAACTATTCAGAGTATTGTTAGAGAGTGTGCCCTCGGAATGCCATACGAGGACTAGGAATAGTATAGGGCGCACAATGATGTATAGGTCAATAGACAGTTTTATTGTATATACTGTTAAAATAAAGTAGTGAATATTATTTTCATTATAATAAAGGCATTATTATTTATTTATCGAATTTAAAGTCTGCTTGGCATCTGGCAGTGCAATAAATAAATAACACCCGAATGTTTGAGTTGGACGTCTGATTCTCGTGGGGACAAGGGAGGAGACACCGTACGGTCCTTAATCTCAGCATCAAATAAATAAAAAGTCCGTAAGTCTAAGGATTCTAGGTGGGTGACTAGGTATCCGAATATGACTTATTCATTGACGATCACATAGTATCGGTAGTGTCACCAATTATCTGAGAGGTTGTAGGTCGTTATGGAGATATCAGTGATCGGGGAGATCGCGTATTCGAACATTCGGCTCGTATTCGTCTCGATCACATGACTAGGATGTTGTCAATGATTGAACGAATGACTATAGCAGCCTCAGACCGATAGGGTCATTGACGGATTTGCTTTCGCTTGTTGGCTAGGTCCGCAAGTGTTCGGAAATGGGAGACGGGCCAGCGAGGAAACGCAACTGACTTTACGGAGGTGATTGCCGGGCTTTGACTGCTATCAGGATTCACTGCCTATATTCGTATAGGTTAACGTCCTATGAGGTAATTGGAGAACGACGATCGTAAAGCCTTCGGCCGAAGCTTGGAAAGCTCGCTCGTATTAGATACGGAGCAGAGTTTAAATAATCAGTTGTGTCTCAATTATAACATAGAGTTGGGTTAGTGAGTTTGACATTTACATGGCTCTCACCTAACCGGGACGCAAGTGAAAGGCGTAAGATATTTAAATGTATACACTATAGTCGGTTCGCCCGAATTTCGGTTGGATCAAAATTCGTTCTCAACTGGAATCTGTCCGGTACCGCGGGATTGGCTAGGAGAATACCGGGACTTGCGGATTCCTCCCGTGCCAGTTGAGACGGACCTAGAGATTTGCGAATGTTAATGAACTTGAACGAAAACGGCGGGTTTTTCTCTAGAACCTAACGAATGAGATTCGTTGAAGTAGTGGCATAGTTGATACGAGGTGTCGATGATTTAGTTAAATTCCGGTGACGGTCACGGGAATAATTAGGACTTGAGATTGTCTTAAGTGTTTAATTAATTAACTATATGAGGCTCGATTTGTAATAAAAATAATTAGATTGGATTTAATTATTTTATTACTTAAAATTGAGGGACTAAATTAAGAATTTAGAAACATCGGGAGTCAAATTGGAATTACTTGAAATTTTGCATGGTCTTGGACATGTGGAGAATTCCATGGCTTGCCACATAGCTTGAGGTGGCAAGTGACTCACTTTGAAGATGCATGACAAGTATTGTAGAAATATTTTAAACAAAGTTAGTGGAATTTTACTACATGAAATAACATGACACCTAACTTGCTTACTAAGATAGTAACACATGGTACTTAAGTAAGAAGCATGCAATGTGAGTGAGTTTTCTAAGCCTGAGAACTTGCTACATGCTCTCAACAACTCAACAATAAAAGAGAACTAGAAAAAAGTGAGTTTAGGTTTTGAACTTCTCAAGCCACGTCAAGCTACGGGATCGTTTGACGAGTCCCGACGCCCAAACTGAACTGCGCTAGCCATCGGGAGCAGTCTCTGTAATACCCGTAAAATTTTAATACGGGATTTTGATTTAATCAGTTTTGAATTTTCTAATTTTGTGAATTAGGAGGTTTGGTATAAAAAAAATTTAAACTGTGAGACTATGATATAAATATAAATATATATAGTGAAAAATTAAAAAATTAAATAATTTCGATATTTACAAATAATTAGCCAGGGTTTATATTGGGCTATACTAGCTAAGTGAATAAAACCCAACACACTAATGGGTTGCATTAAATACTTAATAAAGGCCCAAGAGTTTTAATTAGGATAAGATTGATAACCTTACCTATGCTCAAGGTAACTTAACGTTACCATCAACTTGTCCCATCAATTATAAGTTCAAGATAATCTAATACTTATCTAATATACACGTTATATCAAGAATCAGAGAAAAGAAAACCCTCAATTGAAGAGTAGTGAAACACGAGGAGAACAATTAGAGAAGGGAGGAATTTCTCACGAGTTTAAGCACTCAATAATTTACGGTATGCCAAGAACTTCAAACTTAATATGCATGCTTAATATATGCTTTCGATATACATGTCGGTATTTGGTTACATGATAATCATAATGGAGTTCGGAATTTACTAGGTTTGGAAGACTTAGAAACTTTGAAACTTAACTTACGATCGTAAGTATTAAGTGACGGGATGTGAGCTTTGGGTAAATTCGGTGTATGATATACCTCCTAAGCAATCTGATGCTTTTAGACCGTACCGATTTCTAAACTTAGTATAATTTTCAAAAACGATTTCAGAAGATCTCGAGATATACATCTTGCAATGTGTAGAAGAGTTCTCGACATTCTAGAAAGATTTCGACATTTTCAAGGAATAGATCTCGACATTTTATAAGCATGATTATGAAATCTCGACAAATGATCTCGACATTATTTATTTGTAAGATCTCGACACCTTATAGAGTTATGAAACACTTCGATATTTATAAGTTCGACATTATTAAAGACCTCGATATTGTTTAGTAACCTCGATATTTGCTTTTCAACAATGAGTCTCGACATTTTATAAAGATTTCGATATTTACCTTTCAAAAGATCTCGACATCATCAGCAAGGATTTCGATATTGTTTAGTAACCTCGATATTTGCTTTTCTTCATTTAATAAATTCTCGGTATTTTAGGTTTTGCTATTTCTAGGGTTTTCGATATTTTTTAGGGATTTCATTAGTTTTAGGTTTTCATAAATTTTAGGGTTTTGATAATTTTGGCATTTTCGAAACTTGTATGACTTAGTAAATTTATTGATGTGAAAATATTTTCAATATTCAGAGGATCGAAGCATAGGAAGTTTACCCGACTTCGTAACTAATTTTATCAGGAGGACAGGTAGGTGGTTCATCCATCTACAATGCGTAAACACATGTGTGATCTATGTATTTTCATGTGATTCTGTGATTTACGTGACTTATATGATTTACGAGTTTACATGTTCTACGTACGTTTTATTTAAATCATGCTTCCATGAGATTTTGTGAACATGCATGGCACGTGCATATCACGTTAGGAAGAGAGTGTTGTACCGTAGTGAGACGGTAACAATACGAGATATTGACGTACGGGGTAGAATGAGATGCTTGTGATTGGTGACTCTTAGAGGAGTCAAGGTTGGGCTCACTGGGCACCTGGCGGAGACAGGCGTGATCGATTTGTCTACTCGGGCGTGACCGTCCCGAGGTGCATACCGCCGGATGAGATTTTGGTGCGACCTGATAGGAGGCCATTGGCGTGATCGTCCAGTGCACTATCAGTGTATGCTTGGGTGCGGAGCGACCCGGTAGGAGGCCATTGGCGTGATGGTCCAGTGCACTACCAGGGTAGGCTGCCGCGAGACTTGGGAGTGGCCTCCCAGTAGTCTATTGCGCGCGAAGGTGTCGAGTCTAACCTAGGGCCCTGTGTTGTGTGAAATAGGAATGTGGGAAAAGAAGAGTGTGCATTATATCATGTTGTGAGGTATTGGATTTGGGGTTGAGTGCACACTTGCATACATGCATTTTATTCACCTACTGGGCTCAGTGTTTACGTGTTGTAGGTACTGAGTCTGACGCTGATATGCGTCGAGACTGAGGCGGCTGGTGGCGGTGCTCCACGGACTTTTGAGGGCGGTGCGGTACATGGATGAAGACCTGTGGAGCGTATGTAGGACTTTTGTTCTTTTGATATTTTGGGGGCTTCAGCCCGTGTACAGAGATGACAATGTAGACGTATGTTTATAATAATGTATACTCCCTCCGTCCCGGTAACTTTATCACATAAGTTATCCTGCACGTAAATTAAGGTGATATTATTATAATAATATAGTACAATGAAAAGGTAATAAAGTGTATATTTTGACACGTCTTTTAAGGATATTTAATATTATAATATTGATTGTTAGTGATAGTTTTTTTGCTAAATAAGGAAAGGTGATAAAATTAGTGGGACGTCCGAAATGGCAAAATGTGATAAAATTAGTGGGACGGAGGGAGTATTACTTTAGGAAAAAGTTTTAGTTAGACGGGCCTTCCGCGGCTAGTTGCGGAAATCCGCCACTAATCCTAATTAGAAAAGTAGGGTCGCCACAGTCTCGGAGGTTCGATCAAGGTCATACCGGCGTGACAATCTAGCCCGGAGGCCCCGGGAACCAGACGAGGCGCATCGACGTCCATCCGAGGTGAAATCACGTTCATCGACGGTATGTTTCGAACCCTACAGATTTGATTTTACGAAAAATACCAAACGATATCGGAATGATTCGAAAGACCCTTGTTACCATCGTTGCGAAGTGTATAATCAATCTGGAAAATTTGGTATCGATAGGAGATCGTTTCGGTCGCCAAATAGTCGAAACACTGTCGGCTGCCGCTTTGTTCGAACTAGTTTGGAATGAAATTATTAATTCGAATAAATTTGTATTAAATTTGAATCTAAGAAGTTCGGATTAGACGTGGTTTCCTGAGGCTCAGGGAAGTATCTTGAGCCCTCGGGAGAAGCCGAAGGGCGCTAGGTCGAATTTAGATTTTGAAAATCGAAAATTCGGCACCCTACGCCGCTCGTCAAAACTAGCTTCCACTATCGCCATGTTGCGCTGTTCGGGGGCCGGCGTCGGTTAATCGGGCAACCCCAACAGTGGTATCAGAGCTACGACTCATGGATGGTTCGACCGAAGGCCTCGAAAGCCGATGTGGCGAACGAACGGTCGACGTAGTTTGGAGACTATCGTCGCTCGTGACGTCGGTCGGGCACCCGGCGTCAAAATTCTGTGTTGCATGTTTATGTAGGACATTTACGCGGGCTTAGGTTCTAACCGGGTTATTTGTTTAAGGGCTGTTTGCTTCCCCCGTTATGTACATGGATTACGAGTTGTTCGGAAAATAATTCCCCCGTGTTGTATTTTATCGCTTTATTAGATACGTTAGATAAAATGGCGGCCGTTCGACACAAGGCGAGATGGAGGGTTCGACGACCAGCGTGACGACGAGTCGACGTTTGGAGATCAAAGACCCGGTCGTTTTACGACCCATGTAATAGGACCAGTTTAGTTGTCCATTTAAATTGCTTTCCTAGGGTTAGGAATTTAATTAACGCATTTATGTGCTCGTGCTTAATTTATGATTTGCTATGAGAACACAAACTCCCATAAAATACTAAGTGAGTAAAGGGATTGGATGCCCTGTCTTCTATCAAGCTCGGGTTAAGTTTTTACGAAACCTAAATGCAAGGTTTGGTTCCGGGTATGCCGAAGCCTTGCATTTGTTTTCGTTTTGATTTGCTCGTGTGCGTTAGCGCCGCTTGCCAAGACCACACTGTGTGGTAAAATGTACGATTCAAGTGTGCGGTTTTGAGCAAAGTTGATAGGTCGCACTTAGACAGTCACACCGCCTTGTTTCGGATTTGCCAGCGGGGGTTCCTGACTGAGACAAAGATAATTGAGACATTCGACGAGGTCGGATTCATGCGGAGCACGACTTTGTTGGGGCCCGCAAACCAATAAAACGACAGAGGTTGAGGTTTGCATCCGCCCGCGGGGACATCAACTCCACTATCGAAGTTATCAACGAAACTTCCAAAACATCCAATGGGAGAAAATGGTGTTTATGAAAAGATAGTGGGAATCAAACGGAATAGAAGTCCTTGTTCGCGTTTGATGATCTATACAAACGACTTAATATGCTTTTTATTTTCTGGAGCTTTTTCTCTCAACGTTAATTATGTCTACCGCTTTAAACATACTGCTCAAGGAGAATAGGTTGACTGGGTCGAACTATTCAGACTGGCTTCGCAACCTGAGGATTTTCCTTCAGATTGAGAACCTAGTGTATATCCTTGACTCCGAGTTGCCACCGGCCCCAAGGGCGCGGGCAACCGAGTAGGCTCGTGCCGCTTATGACAAGCGACTATGCGACGAGCAGCTCGTAAAGACTCATGTCCTCGGATCGATGAGTAACGCGCTGCAGCGTAGCCATGAGGGTATGGCTGACGCTCGGGCGATGGTTCAGCATCTGAAAGAACTTTATGGTGAGACGTCAAGGACAGCTCGCTATGTGGCTTCGTCGAAGCTCTTTCGATCGAAGATGTCTGAGGGTGAGAACGTCGGCGAACATGTTATGAACATGATCACCATGATCGAGATGTTGGAGACTCTCAATTTCTGATTTGATCGGGAATTACAAAACGATCTCATCTTGCAGTCTCTCCCTCCGTCCTTCAACGCGTTCATTGTGAACTATCATCTGAACGGTATGACGCTGACGCTTCCTGATTTGATGAATCAATTAGCAACTGCTCAAGGTCCGATGAAGAGGGCAAAGCAGACTGCACTTGTCGCCACCTCTTCGAAGCCCCAGAAAGGCAAAAAGAAGAAGGGCAACAAGCTCAAGCCAACAGGGAAGGTTTCTAAGAAGATCAAATCTTGTGGGAAATCTAAGCAGACCGGTGTAAAGCCAACGGATAGGTGTCTGCATTGCGGTGCGCTTGGCCACTGGAAGCGGGACTGTCCGAAGCTCAAGGGTGAGCAGGCTGCGTCAGGTATGGAACTTAATGTTTTAGAAACAGTTTGTTCTACATCTGTATACTCTACTTCCTGGATATTGGATTCGGGAGCTAGTATCACATTTGTGTGTCCACGCAGGGTCTGGGACCAAGTAGAGCGCTTGGGGAGCGGGAGATCGAGGTCATAGTGGGTAGCGGGGATAGTCTCTCGGCAAGCCACGTCGGATCGAGATCTTTTATATTGTTATCTGGGCATGTGTTGCGTTTGTAAGATTGTCTTGTACTCCCGAGGGGTTTTAAGAACATAGTCTTCATTCCTGTTTTGAGCAGGAATGGTTATGTATTTAACTTTAATAAAAATACATGCCACATTATGTGTCGAAACAAAAATGTTGGCAACTCGACACTTTTTAATGGTTTGTACTATTTAAATATCCAGAACGACGTATCTGTGAATACTATCACAAACAAACGAAAGTCAAGAATAAATGTGAGGTACTTGTGGCTTCTTCGATTAGGGCATACTGGAGAACGCAAGATCCACGAGTTAGAGAAAAACGGGATTTTGAAACCGTTGGGATCAGCCTATCCGACTTGTGAGTCGTGCCTCCAAGGTAAAATGACTCGATCACCTCTCACAGCGACATTTAATAGAGCCACAGAAATTCTCGGTTTGATTCACACGGACGTTTGCGGGCCATTCAATGTGAGGGCTCGAGGTGACTTCCACTATTTTATTACCTTCACGGATGATCATAGTCATTACGGACTCGTGTATCTGATGAGATATAAAGCTGATGCTCTTGAAAGGTTCAAGGAGTATAAAGCATTGGTGGAAAAGCAAACGTCGAAACTCATTAAAGCCATTCGATCGGATCGAGGAGGCGAGTACATGAGTCTCGAGTTTGACCAGTTGTTGAAAGAGAATGGTATATTATCACAGATGACTCTGCCCGGTACGCCACAGTTGAATGGCGTGGCCGAACGTAGAAACCGAACTTTATTAGATATGGTTCGTTCTATGTTAAGCTATACAGATTTGCCGATGTCATTGTGGGGACACGCGCTTTGACAGCGGCCTATACCATTAACCAGTGTTCCTCAAAGTCTGTTAACGGCATTTCGTATGAGATATGGACTGGTCGTTTACCCAGCTTATCACATATTAGGATTTGGGGTTGCCCCGCCTATGTGAAAAAAGTTGAAAACAGACAAACTGGAGTCTAGGTCAATGAAAGAACGTTTCATAGGTTACCCCGAAGACTCTATGGGGTACCTATTCCATTTTCACGATGATCAGAGGATTGTTATGGGCCTGTACGCATACTTTCTCGAAGAAGAGTTCATTCGAGATTGTGGCGTTGGCCGAGAGGTCACTCTCGAGGAGCAGTCGATCGAAACGCCCTCACAGAATTTGGAACCGGATAGTCCGAGCGAACCAGTCTTGCGACGATCTGAAAGGATTCCACGTCAACCACAGCGGTATGGCATGTCACACGTCGAACCCGACTTTGTTGCGACTAGGGGACTTCTGAGAGAAGATCCTGCTAATTTCGATCAACCTATATCCGATGTTGACTCAACGAGATGGGTTGAGGCTATGCGTGCTGAGATGGACTCAATGTACTCCAACAAAGTCTGGACTCTTGTAGACCTACCGAGTGGTTTTAAACCAATCGGTTGTAAATGGATATACAAGAGAAAGATTGGATCTGACGGACGAGTTGAGACATACAAAGCCAGGTTGGTTGCCAAGGGCTATAACCAAAAGGAGGGAGTCGACTATGAGGAGACTTTCTCGCCTGTAGCCATGATAAAGTCTATCCGCATAATGCTCGCAATAGCTGCGCACTATGATTGTGAGATTTGGCAGATGGACGTCAAAACAGCATTCCTTAATGGATTCCTCAAGGAGGAGATCTATATGGAGTTGCCAAAAGGTTTTGAGTCGCATGCAGATGCTCACAAAGTGTACAAACTGAATCAGTCCATTTACAGACTGAAACAGGCCTCTCGTAGCTGGAACTTACGTTTCGATGAAGCAGTTCGGAACTTTGGATTCGAGAAAAACGTAGATGAGCCATGTGTCTACAGAAAGAGAAGTGGGAGTATGGTGTCGTTCCTTGTATTGTACGTTGATAGGGGAGAAGCGACGTATATACTCGGTATTCGCTTGTTCAGGGATCGAGCGAACAGAACGATCGACTTATCTCAGGCCCTTTACTTAGAGAAAATCCTGAAGAAATTTAGAATGGATGACTCTAAGAGAGGGTTCTTATCTATGTGGCATGGGGTCCATTTATCGAAAGCAATGTCACCTCAAAGTGAGGAAGACAGACGACGGATGAGTGGGATACCCTATGCATCTGCAGTGGGTAGTCTGATGTACGCGATGTTGGGTACACGGTCGGACATTGCCTACGCTGTGAGCGTGGTTAGTCGGTTTCAGGCAAACCCAGGGGAAGGACACTGGACTGCCGTTAAGAATATCTTTAAGTACCTTAGACGGACTGAAGACTTAACGATTGTCTATGGAGGAGCGGGACTAGAAGTAGAAGGTTACACCGATTCGGACTTCCAGTCGGACGTGGATGACCGAAAATCTACTTCCGGTTTTGTATTCGTGCTCAACTGTGGGGCGGTGTCTTGGAGAAGCTCCAAGCAAAACACAACCGCCGATTCCACGTGTGAGACAGAATACATAGCATCCTCAAAGGCAGCTAAAGAAGCTGTTTGGATGAACAAGTTCTTAGAAGAACTTACTGTGGTGCCAGTTGCGGAAAGACCGCTTACACTTTGGTGGGATAATAGCGGTGCAGTCGTGCAGGCGAAGGAACCACGATCTCATAGCAAGGTCAAACATATTGAGAGAAAATATCACGTACTACGTGAGTTCGTTGAAAACGGGATGGTCGTCCTGCAGAAAATCGCCACGGCGAAAAACATGGCGGTCCCACTCACGAAGCCCTTGTCCCAGGCAGTTATGGAACAACATCTGGACAAGATGGGGGCTACGATACCATTGTGACTGGCATTAGGTGCAACACATGGCATTCGAGTGCAGTGGGAGGCTGTTAGGGAGTGTGCCCTCGGAATCCCATACGAGGACTAGGAATAGTATAGGGTGCACAATGATGTATAGGTCAATAGACAGTTTATATACTGTTAAAATAAAGCAGTGAATACTATTTTCATTATAATAAAGGTATTATTATTTATTGATCGAATTTAAAGTCTGCTTGGCATCTGGCGGTGCGATAAATAAATAACACTCGAATGTTTGAGTTGGACGTCTGATTCTCGTGGGACGAGGGAGGAGACACCGGACGGTCCTTAATCTCAGCATTAAATAAAAGGTCCGTAAGTCTAAGGATTCTAGGTGGGTGACTAGATATCCGAATATGACTTATTCATTGACGACCACATAGTATCGGTAGTGTCACCGATTACCCGAGAGGTTGTGGGTCGTAATGGAGATATCGGTGATCGGAGAGATCGCGTATTCGGACATTCGGCTCGTATTCGTCTCGATCACATGCCTAGGATGTTGTCAATGATTGAACGAATGACTATAGCAGCCTCAGATCGATAGGGTCACTGACGGATTTGCTTTTGCAATTTCGGTTTGTCGCTAGTTGGCTAGGTCTGCAAGTGTTAGGAAATGGGACACGGGCCAGCGGCGTAACGCAACAGACTTTACAGAGGTGATTGCCGGGCTTTGACTGCTATCAGGATGTGCTGCCTATATTCGTATAGGTTAACGTCATATGAGGTAATTGGAGAACGACGATTGTAAAGCCTTCGGCCGAAGCTTGGAAAGCTCGCTCGTATTAGATACGGAGCAGAGTTTAAATAATCGGTTGTGTCTCAATTATAACATAGAGTTGGGTTAGTGAGTTTGACATTTACATGGCTCTCACCTAACCGGGACGCAAGTGAAAGGCGTAAGATGTATTTAAATGTATACACTATAATCGATCGGATCAAAATTCGTTCTCAACTGGGATCTATCCGGTACTGCGGGATTGGCTAGGCGAACACCGGGACTCGCGGATTCCTCCCGTGCAAGTTGAGACGGACCTAGAGAGTCGCGCTTAATAATGGTAGTGGACTTGAACGAAAACGGCAGGCTTTTCTCTAGAATCTAACGAATGAGATTCGTTGAGGTAGTGGGATAGTTGATATGAGTGTGTCGATGATTTAGTTAAATTCCGCTGACGGTCACGAGAATAATTAGGACTTGAGATTGTCTTAAGTGTTTAATTAATTAACTAAATGAGGCTCGATTGTAATTAAAATAATTAGATTGGATTTAATTATTTTGTTACTTAAAATTGAGGGACTAAATTAAGAATTTAGAAACCTCGGGAGTCAAATTGGAATTACTTGAAATTTTGCATGGTCTTGGACATGTGGAGAATTCCATGGCTTGCTACATAGCTTGAGGTGGCAAGTGACTCACTTTGAAGATGCATGACAAGTGTTGTAGAAATATTATAAACAAAGTTAGTGAAATTTTACTACATGAAATAACATGACACCTAACTTGCTTACTAAGATAGTAACACATGGTACTTAAGTAAGAAGCATGCAATGTGAGTGAGTTTTCTAAGCTTGAGAACTTGGTACATGCTCTCAACAACTCAACAATAAAAGAGAACTAGAAAAAAGTGAGTTTAGGTTTTGAACTTCTCAAGCCACATCAAGCTACGGGATCGTTTGACGAGTCCCGACGCCCAAACCGAACTGCGCTAGCCATCGGGAGCAGTCTCGGAGGTTCGATCGAGGTCATACCGACATGACAATCTAGCCCGGAGGCCCCGGGAACCAGACGAGGCGCAGCGACCCCTTGTTACGATCGCTGGGAAGTTTAGAATCAATCTGGAAAATTTGGTATTGATCTAAAATCATTTCGGTTGTCAAACTATCAAATGACTGCAGACTGCCGCTTTGGTCGAATTGATAATTTCGAACCACAGATTTGATTTTGCGAAAATACCAAACGACATCGGATTGATTTGAAAGAACCCTCGTTGTGATTGTCGAGACGTGTAGGATCAATCTGGAAAATTTGGTATCGATCGGAAATCGTTTCGGTCGCCAAATAGTCGAAACACTGTCGGCTGCCGCTTTGTTCGAACTAGTTTGGAATGAAATTATTAATTCGAATAAATTTGTATTAAATTCGAATCTGAGAAGTTCGGATTAGACGTGGTCTCCTGAGGCTTAGGGAAGTATCTTGAGCCCTCGGGAGAAGCCAAAGGGCGCTAGGTCGAATTTAGATTTTGAAAATCAAAATTTTCGGCACCCTACGCCGCTCGGTTCAAAACGCGCTTCCGCTATCGCCACGTTGCGCTGTTCGGGGGCCGGTGTCGATTAATCGGGCATACCCAACAAGTATGATCGCAACATGTTAACTAATAATATAACATACAGGAAATAAAATAAGCAGTAATCCATCCATTTCCGTGTATATCATATAAAGCACATAAGGCACACAAGTTACATGTTGCAGATCCCATGAAATACCTTGGGGTGCCTATTTCCCCTACCAAATGGAGCAGGATGGACTGTGAGTCTTTGGTGGAGAGGATTGTCAAAAGGATTAACTGTTGGACCTCAAGAAACTTATCCTATGCTGGCCGGTGTTGTCTCATCAATTCCATACTTCTTGGGCTGCACAGCTACTGGGGCACTATATTCCTATTACCCCGGAGTATAGTGAAAAGAGTGGATCAAATTTGTAGGGAGTTTCTATGGGGTAAAGGTGTGGGGGGTAAAGTCCGGGCATTGGTGGCGTGGGATGTAGTATGTCTCGAGAAGAAATGGGGTGGACTTAATATCAAGGATTGCGGGGCATGGAACTATGCTTGTATTGGGAAAATGATTTGGGACATTGCTCAGAAAAAAGACAATCTTTGGATTAGATGGATGCATTGTGTCTACCTAAAGAGCAGGTTTTTTGGGATTTTGTCTGTACCGGCGACTGTAGCTGGCAGTGGAAACATTTGCTCAAGGTGCGGGATCGATTTTTGGAGGGGTATACTGCTGGGAAGTGGAAATGTACAAGTGATGGTATCTATACCATTCCTTCGGGTTATAAATGGATAAAAGGGGAGAGAGAGCGGTTTGTGTATGCTCCTGCTGTGTGGAATAGGTGGACATTGCCCAAGCATGAGTTCATTATGTGGCTTGTCATGCATGGAAGGCTTATGACACGAGATAGATTGGCTAGTTGGGGCATGCAAATTGCGGATGGAAGCTGTGTACTTTGTTCAGTAATGGATGAATCTCAGGGGCATTTATTCTTTGAATGTGCCTATGTTCAGGAGGGCCTTGTTGAATTATGTCGCTGGATTGGGTTGCAAATCCCTGCGGAATCTGAGAGGTGGAAGAAGCTGCTCCTTCGGCTGGGCAAAAGGAGGAGTCGATTTGCAAAGTTTCAACTCGCGGCTGTTGCTACATTGGTATATCTGGTCTGGAAGGAGCGAAATGACCGTATTCATGGGAAGGAGAGCGGAACGGCTAAGGAGCTGATTGCTGCGGTGCAGTGCAGTATTAGGTTGCAGCTTCAGTGTGGGTTTTGCTCTCCTATCGCCTATGGAACGTGCGATGTTAGTGTGATGGAGCTTATTTGTTTTTTCTCGCCAAGTTAGCGTGTAATTGTGGACCATGTTGGTAATGAAATTCTATTCATACCAAAAAAAAAAAGTTACATGTTGCAGATCATACTCACAAGTTTCGCCTATTTTCCCCGTTCGCTTACTCGGCCTTGCCTTTGCCCCTATCCGACTCCTGACCTATATAACTATTTTATTTGGTAAATACGAAATTCCTATAATGATATGCGTGGATGATATGCATGCTATACTATGCCTAATCATTCCTACCCGTAGTCTTTACCTTTATGTTTATCAGTTATAATATATTAGACTCTTGGCTTAATGGTTATATTTTTAATCAGTATTGAAATATGTACTAAAAACTAATAATTATACTGTACCGAAAACTCTAACTTATATTATATCTAAAGTATTAAAATGTTAGTAACTTAATCATACCGAGAACTTAAGGTTGAAAAACATTGGTAAGATCGAAACCCTAGATACCGAAAACCTCGTGCTTATTATTGTTGTCGAAACTTTGCTATTAATTCATACCGAAAACTTCTTGGATTGTAAATTGAAAAGTTTTATGTGATATGCCGAAAACTTTATAAATTAAGTGCCGAAAACCTCTTCAATAATCCTATGACTACGAAAATCTTATAAGGTGGTCTTATCGAAAAGTTTGCTTGAATGCAAAAACTTCGTTGGTGACAAAAATAATGCTGCCGAAAGATTTCAATATCGAAAATATTTATCATATGCAATATCGAGAACGTTTATAAGTATATGTAAGCCGAAAACTTTGTGTTATATCTTAAATCTACAAATTTTAAAAACCTAATAGACTAACACTGTCGAAAACTTCCCAGAGTAAATCATTAGTGCCAATAAATAAATATCACCAAAAAACTTTATTGTAAAATTCTAACATCGAAAACCTAAAAACACTTACTCATCCATTTACTAAAAAATATTCATATATCGAAAGATACTGTTAGGTCCTACGATTAACAACTCTACGATCCTAGGCTAGAATTCATAGTAATTAGATCGTTTAGATAAACAATTGAATACGATCGAAAAACTCAAATGAAGAACAAGAGAGAGAATTTGAGTAGAGTGAGAAAATTACTGTTGTTTCTCTCTCTAGAAATCGAATTGCAAGCCATTCGGTTCAATTCTAAAAACTTTCTCTATTCAGCTCAATTGATTTACATGTATTTATACCAAACAAACTTGGTATAAATATCAAACTAGTCCTAATCTAAGGACTACTATACAAAACGCCCCAAATTACAAGGACAACTAATGAAATCAAGCACAATTACAAATGGTATTCTACAATCTCCCCCTTTGTGCTTGATTGCGTCTCCGCGCCGTTTGTCCTGGTCTGGCGTAATATGATCTGCGCAAGCCCAGCGCATGCTCGTAGTTCCTCAGCGTGATCCTTAGCTCCAGTCGCTCCTCAATATCTTCTAATAGTTCCATTAGGAGCAGCTGTTCTCTCACGAACCTATGGATCCTCAACATCGTATCTCGATTGATTTTTTCCAACCTCTGCTCGATGTTTTTTCTGACGACCTTGAGCGTCCCATCGCAAAACTTATGAATCTCAGTCTTCAGCATCAACCTATTCTTCTTTGCTATTGGATTGTGGTAGGTGATGCCTAGGACTGAGGTGATGTGCACGTGATTGTTGGGAACCCCTTCGATCTCAGGTCCTTTGTTGAGCGGAGCTGTTAGGTCCTACGATTAACAACTCTATGATCCTACGCTAGAATTCATAGTAATTCGATCATTATGATAAACAATTGAATTCGATCGAAAAACTCAAATGAAGAACAAGAGAGAGAATTCGAGTAGAGTGAGAAAGTTACTGTTGTTTCTCTCTCTAGAAATCGAATTGCAAGCCTTTCGGATCAATTCTCAAAACTTTCTCTATTCGGCTCAATTGCAAGCCTAATCTAAGGACTACTATACAAAACGCCCTAATTACAAGGACAACTAATGAAATCAAGCACAATTACAAATAGTATTCTACAATCTCCCCCTTTGTGCTTGATTGCGTATCTGCGCCGTTTGTCCTTGTCGGGCGTAATACGATCTGCGCAAGCCCAGCGCATGCTTGTAGTTCTTTAGAGTCATCCTAAGCTCCAGTCGCTCTTCGATATACTCAAGCAATTCCATTAGGAGCGGCTGTTCTCTCACGTACCTGTGGATCCTCAGCATAGTGTCTCTGTTGATTTCTTCCAACCTCTACTCGATGTTTTTCCTGATGACCGTGAGCATCCCATCGCAAAACTTATGAATCTCAGTCTTCAGCATCAACTTATTCTTCTTTGCTATTGGATTGTGGTGGGTGATGCCTAGGACTGAGCTGATGTGCACGTGATTGTTGGGAAGCCCTTCGATCTCAGGTCCTTTGTTGAGTGGAGCAGTAATGGTGACCTTCTTCATATTGCTCTCCCGAGCCATCTGAAGGTCGTGTGCGGCATAGTACTTGACCTGGCGCAACATGAACCGGTAGAGCCCTTCGAGGCCTTCTGTCTTGATGAAGCCCTGAGGACCTTTGTACTTCTCCACGTATAGCTGATAAAGACGGTACACTTCATCGGTGGGGAGGTACGGCAGGTCGCTCTCGCTCAGTTCCTCAGGTCCTGTCCACTCGAGCGATGATGTAGTGAGGTGTTGGAAGTCCTCCTTTGTCACAGTAGACGCTGAGAAATTGGCTTATTGGGGAGAGACTCTTATAATAGCTCTTTGCTTGTGTCTTAGTCATCCCCAGCCTAACATCAGGTCCTAGTTTGGTCAGCATCCAGAGGTAGGTCATCCTCTTCTGCTGATCCCAATGAGAGATCCCTCTAAGCTCGAACTCGTTCGGCTTCTTCACTCTGTCCGGAGACCTCCAAATATTCTCACGAACTTCTTCTAGGAAGGGAATTTCTATTCGGATGTTCTCCCATGGCGTGTCGATCCGGACGGTCCCTGGCGCTAGCCTTGGAGAGGGAACCGCCTGTTGAGCTATTAACTCTGGAAGTCTTGGGATAACTCGCTCGTAGTCTTCACCTTCCTGAAGCTCATCGTCTTCTATGATTACGAGGTCTATAGACGCTTGTTGTAGAAAGCGCCGAACGTCGTGAAGCCATCGTCTTTGATGGTCCTCGGGCATGGAATGGGTCATCCACTGTCCTTCGATGATGTACTTGTCTAGGGCCTCGCGTGGATTGACGCCATGTCCAGAGGGTCCTGGTTGGTCTGGAGCGACTGAGGGAGTGGCTTGGGTAGCTGCTAGAGCTACAAGCATCGCAGCACTTGCTTCTTCTTCCAGAAGCAAGGGGCTTGAGTAGATCGGTGGTGTGGACGGAGGCGTCCTGAGGTGAAATGTTGGTGGTTCGATGTGGGTTGTGGTGCGTGGTGTAGGTAGTTTGGGTGGTTTGTGTTTGGTGGATTTGTGTTTGGGTTTCACCAGCTCCAGCGCTTGTCTGCGTGGCGCCCGAGCCTTGTCCTTGGCCACTTGTAGATGTCCTTGGCCTCTTCTCCCCCTCATGAGGGTCCTGATCGTCAGGATAGTCATGTCTGCGCCGTGAGTGGGAGCTTTGGCCTCGGCAGGTGTTAGTCGGTGGCTCAGGATGATCCACCAATCGCCGATAGAGGGATTCTTCTTGAGGCGGTCGGATGGACAGGCCTATCAAACGGGCGAGGAGTATGTCGTGGAGCTCGGTGATTGGGATTGTGTATGGGTTGATGAGGATGGAGGAAGTGGCTAGAGGGTCGGTGGGTGTGGGTTGTGGAGGTGTGGGGTTGGTTCGTGACGAAGGGCCTTCAGAGGCAGGTACTTTCCCGATATCTCTTCGGGATGCCTCGAGTGCTTGGAGTACTCTCTATGTGATCTTTTCTTCCATTGACTGTACAGCGGCAGAGAGAGCGGCTTGGAATTGTTCGTTCGTCACGAAGGGAGTGGACGCCTCCTTAGAAGGACCAGGACGACTGAGGTCGAATGTTATCAACCCGTGAGTAGACACCGACTCTGTGGGTTGGCTCACAGTCACTTGAGGTTGTACTGTATGAGACTTCCACCCAATCCTCGAGTCGAATCCTGAGGATTCGTCTCTATGGCTGTTGTTGCAGGCTCGGGTTGCGCCTGCGAACCAGATACTACAGGAGTTGGTTGCAGCTCAAGATTGAGCGATGAAGTGCCAGCAACACTTGTCGTTGTGGGCAGCGGAGTATCTGGTGCGACGGTGATGGCCGGAAAGAGAGACTCCAGTTGAATGCTCAGTCTTCTGGGAGTCCTCCTGATCAGACTGATTTCCTCGTGAGACTCTGTGTCAGACGGGGTTTCCGTGTGAGGAGTGAGGTCACGGTAGACGTCCTCCAGTGCCTGATCCATCACCGGTGGAAGAGAGCTTTGCCCCATTTCCGTTTCGGGCTGTGCCTCTTGTTGAAGAACTTCCTCAAAAGATTCTTCGAGCACGCCAACATGTAAGGGCTCGTCGCGCTTGTAATTCAAGGTCAGGAGGCTCGAGTTCCATCTCCGTAGCCACGACGTCTATCAGCGTATCATCGACGTCGGGCATTGGCTCTTCGACCAATGGTGGCTCCTGAGCTAGCTCCTGAGCGACATCATCAATCATCGCGTCCATAGGGCTTAGCTGTTGTTGTGGTTGGGGAGGGCTCACATGTACATCTGCCGGGGGCCCTCTAATCATCTGCTCCGTTATGTTGTGTTCCCGGCAGAATCTCTGATACTCCGCTCCCGCGGGGTCGGCGAGCCTGAGTAAGTTGAGTGGAATCGGCATCGACGGTTGGTCCAGGTCCGTGAGCCGTGGGTTGTGGAAAAACTTAAGCCTTGGCGGCTGGTAGTTTCCACCAGGAGGCAGCCGAGGGATGTTCTCTGCATGTAGCTCCATGAACTACCTGATGATTACACTGAACCATCGAGCATAGGGCCCGTTCTTCGACCTTCGATTCTCCTTTAGTCGAATCTGGTCCGCGGGTCGTTCCAGGTCAGCTGTGAGTAGTCATAGTTTCTTGAGAAGGCGATCCCGTGGAAGATCTTCAAAATATTGCTGTTGCCCTTATCGAATCCTGCGTGCTTGGGCGACAGACACTTATTCACTATTCCGAATAGTGTCTTCCACGGGTGTGGGATTCCGCTACTCTGGACCTGGGCCAATCTTGTGAGCGGCGGTTGGTATCCCATGTGCAGACAGTCCTGAATCATCTCTGCGTCCGTCGGGAGCGGGTCGTTGTTATCGTTGTGAGGCAAGTCAGTATCATGCCGAACTGGCTCTTGCTCATGTGAATATGCCGCATCCCGATTCGGGTCATGAAGGAGAATGTCCCGTCTGCTACGACTCCTTGTATGCATCCCCAGAACTGCTGGAGATAGACCATCGGCACCTATGCGGTGACCGTTAACGCATGCCAGATGGGGTGGCCTCTGAGGATGGATACGATGATCTCGTCCGGGCACTGTGTCCAGATCGATCTGAAAGTTCGTACCTGAACTTTCAAGTACAGATTGTGATCGTAAATGTGGTTGTATCTTGGGTAGCGATCCATTTGAAATATAAGATATGTAAAAATTTATTAGTTCAATTTTATTTTCTGTCGAAATATGAATAAACGTCATCAAACTATAGTAATATAGCAAATAATAAATTGTTTGATGAATTTTGAATTGAAATCACATGAAATGCATAGTGTATATTCAATTTCAAAAATTGTGATGGCATTATTGTAATTCGAATAAAATATTTGTCGCGTGAAAAATCGTTCGAAATTTCGCTAAGTGTTAAATCAGTAAGTCACTGTTCATGCCGAGAAAATTTTCGGTCGATAAAATTGAATTGCAATTTGATTTCCTATACACTGATTTCAATTGAAATGTTTCCGTGTATTTTTTTTTCGATCGAGAAATTTTATTTGCGATTTTCGCTATAGAGTAAAGACTAAGAGAAAAATTTTCTAAGTGTTGAAGTTGAAATCTAGACTGTAGTCGATCAATTTTACGATCGAGAAAAATTCCGTGTAAATTTTCGATTTGAAATTTGTCGAGCGAACTGTGATTTTCGATCCTAAGTAAAAATTGTCGCTTCAATATTTTTCGATAGAGAAATTTGTCAACGAAAGACTACGTCACTCCGTCGAGAAATTTTATGATCGAAAAATTAAGTGTTGAAAAATTAATTTTTCACTGTTAAAATTTTTTCGACCAAATTGAAATTAAATCGAAAATTCTATTTTGCGATAGTAAGTCTTACGCTCGATAAAATTTGCATCTTAAATTGTCTAGTCAGTGCATAAGTTTTTCGCTCGCTGAAAATTATAATTGGATTTCTCGATGGTAAGTGTAACGGTTAAAATCTTTTATCGTGATGACTAAGTCAAAATTATGCGATCGAAAACTAAATCGACACAAATAGGTTCTCAATTCAATTAAGTCTATTTGCGATCGCAAAGTTCTTCGACAGCTTCAAAACTTCAAAGTACCCAGTTTCATCGAAACTCATTTTATCATCACAGACGGAAATTTTCCAACGATTTATGCTATCAGTTTCATCAAAAACATCAAATCTGTCTAAATAGCAGGCATTTAACTCAGAAAATCCAAGAAGCATGCCTAGATTTAGTGAAACAGTATACGTTTAAATGGTTTTTGAAGAACAGTCGAAAAATCTTAACTAAATATGCAAAAAACTACAGAATGGAAATGCAAATCAAGTTATAACATTCACAATCGTTAACCGAATCGAATTTCTACCTTAATCAGACGATTTGAAGTGAAAAATTGAAAGATTTTTGAAGGATTGTGTATCGTCTGAGAAAGTTTTGCGAGAGGGAATTTTTTTTCTTTTGATTAGGTTTTGCGTGAGAAAAAGTTTTTCGACTGACAAAAGTTAACTTTTATAACTAGCATTAATTCAATGTTGGGTTTGCTATTGGACTTTTGCGATTAAATGGATCAGGCCCATTACTATTTGCGTTCTAGAAATTTTTGAAATCGAAAATTGCTCTCAATTCAAATTTTTCGATCGCAAATTATCGCGGCCAATCAAAATTGTTCCCAACACTGTTTACGAACGAGAAACTTATGATCGTGAATTAGGTCTTCTATCTAGTTTCTCGATAGTAAGTACTTCTAAACTTTTTCAGATTGACCCTATTTCAAAATAAAACCTTTTGTAAGTCTCCCCCTGAGTAATTAAAATAAATGCAATTAACTCCCTGTATTTTCCGTGTAGTAACGTCCAGCGCCCATTGTAGAAATTTACAAATCTGTACCACTCAGAGATAAGCGTTAGTAATGATGGAGTTAATCAACAATTATTTTTGGCAATTTTATCTTTGAAATATTTGGTCTGCTCCTTTCTTTGTAGTGTAGACGTCTTGCTCCTTAATTTTGAAAGCTGAAATACTCAGAGAAAAACGTCAAAAATATTTGGAGCTAATCTACAAGTCCTATACTTGCTCCTCCTCAAATGATGCACACGAATTGATTAATTATGCAAGCATATGAAATCAATTCAAGTCACGAGCACACAAATTTACCAAGTGAGCATGTGTACATGGTCCCCGAAAACATGTACTTTTAAAAATATTGTGTGACGGTAGAAGCAGTGAAAAATTTATCGCATTTAAACAATTCAGTACCAATGCAATCTAAAATTGCCTTTAGAATGTGCGATACACTAAAGAAATTCGCATTTATTCAATTCAATGCATATGAAACATAATATTTCATGTCAAAATGTGCGAATTTTTTATTTATTATTTATTTCTAAGTATATATATATATATATATATATATATATATTTAAATATGGGGTCAGATTATTTTGATTCGATCAATCGTCACGCCTAAAATTTTACGAGACATTTGAAAGAAGAAAATGCCGTCAAGTCATGTCGTCAAACTAAAGTCCTAAGTTCATAAACTGGTCCATGTTGCCAACTCTCACCAGGTTCGCTCTTGCTCTCAATTAGCTATCTTGGGATTTTTATATTTTTATCACTCAAGTCAACACAAGCAATTTTAAGTCAATTTACCTGTGATCGAGGCATTTTTAATTATTTCACCTAAGCGAGAGACCGTCTATGTGGAATCAAAGGGTTGTAAGGGTTATAATTTGGCTAGGACTTAGAACGGAAGGAATTTAAAGGAAAATGAGCTTATCTCTTCACCGTCTTCCAATCCTACGTCCGTCTCCCTTTTTTTTCGGCGTCTTTCTTCTTTTCAATATTTTCTCCCTCTTTTTCTTTTATGAACTATCCCTTTTTTTATGTTATGCTCAAGCTGAAGTTCCGCTTCTCCATGAGGCTCTAGGAGATTATCGTAGGCGAAGTTCTTCTTGTTGGTTCTCGGGCCGATACTGAGCTCCTCTTCTCTTAATCCCTATTGAGGTTTCAAAGATTATCAATTTGGAGAAGTTCTCGGTTATGGAATTCGTACCCGAGGTTGCACTCCTCTTCTCGTTTCCCGATATATGACCGGATTATCGTTGGAGAAGTTCACTTCGTGGTGCTCCTCTTCCAGCCGTTCTGACGAGCGAACGAGATTATCGTTGGAGAAGTTCACAGCAGGATCCATGCCACTTTCTACAAGGTAGTCGGAAGGACGGTTCCTTTGGTCTGTTTGTTGCGCGTTGAGCAATGCCTTCTTTTGTCATCATCTTACTTTTTCTTTCATTATCTCCCCCTCCTTTTCTCGTTTGAACAACCATTCGAAGAGTATAAAGTTTGGTTGAAGGCTGGGAATGGGTTTTAAGTGAAGAAAAGGACGTCGAAGAAAGCTCAAAGCGGATGACTAAGGGCTAACGTGGGAAATACATATAAGGCCGAATGAGGAATATCCTAAACTCCCTTATCATTTTAACGATCTAACGCAAGATGAGTATGAAGCCAAGTATCACTAGTTAAGACAAGCAATTGATGTGTGACTCACTCGAGAAATAGATCCAAAGAAAGAAGAATAGAACAAGGCTTGAATCCTCACATTTATAGTGGCTTTGTGTCTAGTGGAGTAACCTAATGACCTTTAGACACAAGAATGCGACTTAGACTGACAAAATTAAGCAATTAAATCAAATCGCATGTCGGGGTAAAATTCTAAGTCACTTTAGATCAAGCATCATAAAGGATTTCGTCATACCCCTTTATATTATATATAGAAATATATATTATTATTATTATTATTATTATTATATTTTTAATTATTTTTATCACGCAAGATAGGAACAAATAAGCATAGAAAACACATAGAATAGAGCATGTGATAGCACAGAAGATCAGGTAATGCACATATTACGGAAGATTCAACATGCCTAATTTTCCGATAAGGAATTGAAATCGTTTCTCATCCAATGCCTTGGTGAAAATGTCGGCTAGTTGAAACTCCATTTTCACAAAGTACATCTCTATCGTGCCTTTTTCTACGTGATCTTTGATGAAATGATATATAATGTCTATGTGTTTTGTGCGTGAATGATGAACAGGAATGCAAGTAATGGCGATTGCACTCTGACTATCACTATATATGGGTATATTATTCAGATTGTACCCATAGTCACGAAGCTGTATCCGCATCACAGCATCTGTGAGCAACAGCTGGCGGCAGCTACGTATTCTGCTTCGGCTGTCGAAGTTGACACGCAGTTCTGCTTTTTGGATGACCAGCAAACCAGCTTTTCGCCTAAAAATTGAGCGCCACCGGACGTGCTTTTTCTGTCCATTCAGCAACCTTTGGATACCCTTTGGATACCATAAGCCAAGCGTAGAGGTGCCCTTAAGGTAGCGTAAAATTCTTTTGACCGCGAGCATATGGGATTCTTTGGGTTCGGCTTGAAATCGGGCACACAAGCATGTGGCAAACATGATGTCCGGCCGGCTCGAAGTAAGGTAGAGAAGAGATCCAATGATACTACGATGCAGTGTGATGTCGACCAACTTACCAGCGGGATCGGCATCCAACTTGCAGCTTGGTGACATAGGAGTGCTGAGAGGCTTGCTCTGGTCTTGATGAAATTTCTTCAGAATATCCTTGATGTATTTTGTCTGACTGATGAAAATTCCATCATCGAGCTGCCTGACTTGGAGTCCTAGGAAAAACTGCATCTCTCCCATGTGACTCATCTCGAATTTGCTCTTCATGAGATCTCCAAACTTCTTGCAGAGCCGATGATTTGTTGATCCGAAGATGATGTCATCGACGTATACTTGGACGACCATCAGATCTTTGTCATGCCATTTAATGAAGAGGGTTGTGTCTATCGTTCCTTGAATCCAGACTTCACGAGGAAATCACTCAGGACATCGTACCAAGCACGAGGGGCTTGTTTTAGTCCATAGAGAGCTTTGTCCAAGCGATAGACATGATCGGGATGTTCTTGATCAACGAAACTTTCCGGCTGAGTGACGTAGACTTCTTCTTTTAACACGCCATTGAGAAAGGCGGTTTTAACATCCATCTGATAGACTTTGAAGTCTTTGTGAGCCGCATAAGCCAGTAGAAGGCGGATAGCTTCGATACGGGCAACAGGAGCATAAGTCTCGTCGTAGTCGATGCCTTCCTGTTGATTGTATCCCTTAGCAACTAGCCTTGCTTTGTTCCGGATCACTTCACCATCTTCATTTTTCTTATTCTTGAAAACCCATTTAGTTCCGACCACTGTTTCCCATGTGGACGGGGTACCAAGGTCCACACTTGAAGGCGTTCGAATTGATTGATCTCCTCTTGCATTGCAATTGTCCAATCCGGGCCTCGAAGTGCGTCTGCTACTTTGGTAGGCTCGTTTAGGCTCAGGAAGCAACTGAAAAGACTGTGTTGACGACGTGTCCTCACACCAACCGAGGGATCGCCAATTATCTGATCAACCGAGTGGCCTCTCGTCCACTTGCGCTCATGAGGCAAGGCTGAACTCGATGCGTCAGCCATCTGTGGATCTAGATTGCCTATAGTCTCAGATTGATCATTTGTCTGAGGAAGTTCGAATATTGCACTTGGATTGATCGTCTCAGATGATACTTCCTCGATGACCACTGTAGGTTCTTCGGTGTTCTGTGGCAATTCTGAATCGGGTGGGGTAGAGGTGTGAGATGAACTTGGTATGACGGTCTCGTTCGGTTGATAATCAGGCGTGTATGACTGATATACCGGTTCGAAGAGAGAATCCAAGTCATCTATTGCAAGTCTCGTTGCTTCGTCTGACACTGGTCCTGAAGTTGTTTCCATCTTCTGTTGGTTTTGTGCCAACACACCAGTGATTACGGGTTCTGAAATGTTGTCTTCAGAAGCCAACGGGTTAGGCACGGGTCCTGGACTGAATTGACCAGAAACCATTTCTGTCACTTCGTGGAAAGTGACATTATAGCTTTTCTTAATAGTTCGGTTGGACTTGATGTATACTCGGTATGCTTTTGATGTTGAAGAGTACCCGACAAATGTGGCTTCGAATGCTTTAGGGTCGAACTTGCACGTTGCTCTCGGTCGTTCGCCACAAAGCACTTGCACCCGAAGACTTTAAGGAAAGAGATGTTGGGCACTCTATTGTTCACAATCTCATACGGAGTCTTGTTGAACCGTTTGTGAACCACCGTCCTGTTTTGAGTAAAACAAGCGGTATTGACTGCTTCAGCCCCATAGAAAGTGTGGAAGTCCCGATTGGATCAGCATTTTACGAGCGGCTTCCACTAGTGTTCGATTATTCCTTTCAACGACCCCGTTTTGTTGAGGTGTTTTGGCGGCTGAAAATTGTTGACTTATTCCAAGTTTCTGATAAAATTCACTGAGGTGATTGTTCTTGAACTCAGTGCCGTTGTCTGTTCGAACGACTTGAATAGTCTGTTGCAGCAGATTTTGAGTTGTGCTCACATAATTGATGATCAAGTCACCAGTCTCAGCTTTTTGTTCGGAGAAACTTAGTCCACGTGTAGCGAGAATAGTCATCCACGATCACTAGGACATACTTTCGTCCATTGATACTCTGAGTCTGCATTGGACCACAGAGATCCATGTGAATTAGTTCCAATGGCGGAGAAGTAGATGCAATTTGCTTGACGTGATGAGACGCTCGCTTCATTTTTCCTAATTGACATGTCGAACAGTGATGCTCCCTTTGTAGTTGTATAGTTGGAAGACCGTGAACCAACTTTCTCGTAGAAAGACGTTGAAGAGCTTTCATATTCAGATGAGACAGTCGTTGATGCCATAAGTTGTTCCTCTGTGAATCAGTATGAGAGATGAGGCATACAGCTGTCGAGGGCCGCACAGATGTCAGGTTGATCGTGTAAAGATTGGATCTCCGAAGTCCTTGAAGGAGTTCTGTGTCCTGACTATCCAAAATTCTGCACCGGTCAGCATGGAAGACCACCTGGAAGCCTTTGTCACAGAATTGGCCTATGCTGAACAAGTTATGGCGGAGGCCTTCGACGTACGAGACATCTTTGATGGTCGGATTCTTCAGAGTGATATCCCCAAGTCCTAGTATTCGGGGCCGAATCGTTGTTCCCAAATCTGACTTTTCCGTTTGGTCGGTCTTTGTAGTTGCTCAGCATCTCTTGACTACCAGTCATGTGTGTGGAGCAACCAGAATCGAGGTACCACACATGATGGATCTGCAAAAACAATTTAGAGAGCTTTAGGTACCCACTTAAACATGGGTCCTCTCAGATTAGCAGATTTAATTTTGGGTTCAGATATGACTCCTAAATCTATTTTTGGAAGAGTCTTAATAACCCAGCACTTCTGAAAAAGTGGGTTTGGGTTTTGCCTCTATAGGAGACTTGGCTCTTTTGGCTTTTGTCATCCTAGGCGGAGATTTAGGAACCCATTTGGGTTGAACCTTACATGGAAGGTTAAATTTCAGCACGTACAAATGCTTTGGAGGGTTTGAGTGAGGAAAAGATCTTTTCTTGTGGTAGTCTCCTAAGGTGCTTGGGGGATTTAATTTCGACGGGATACCTTAGGTGAGCACATTCATGTATAGCGCCATAAGCTTTCTTTATGGCTGGATCTTGTTTCATACGTGTCTTTCTTGTGGCATTTGTTTCAGAATGATTAATTTTTGACGTAGAGCCTATTTCGAAGTTGGTGCTTCTAAAGGTGATCGGCTGAAGTGAATAAGTAAAAGCAACTATCTTAAAAGTGGAAATAGCTCTTTTATTTCTACGAATGTCTTTTATTGTAACAGAAGGAGTAGCATGCTCAGAAACATTTAAATCTAATGGCTCCTTCTTTATATTAGGGCTAGACACTCTCGCCTTTGTTTTTAGTGCTGACGCTACGCTCCCTGTAGACGTAGGTAAAGTGAAATTAGTCATAGCACTTTTAACAAAAATATTTTTACAATATTTATCTTTCAAAGGCGATTTTTCATTTTTCACGCTTTTTGTAATAGCGTAAGAGGTAGCTTTGGAGGACGAGGAAGCCTTGAGATTTTCCATCTCCTTAAAGAATTTTTTTCTTTTCAACTTCGAAATTCTCTCGTTCTTTTTCTAACTTAACCTGTGACTATTCTATCTGTTTTATGATAGGGGATTTTTAGAGAGAAGTTTTATAATTAATGGCTTTAACTTCCTCGTGGTGTGTTTGAGAATCAGGAGGTAGAATTTGAACTAAATTGCAGACAGATTTTTGTCCCCTTTCATTTAGTTCTTTGTAGTCAAAGGGGATTTCTGGACCATGTGGACCTTGTCTAATGGACGAATCGAAAGTATTTGCATAAGACGATTGAGTAAAATTTCTAAGAGAGGTTATTCCTAAGCGCATGTGTTTAACATCATATATTTCTTTCTTTTGTAAAACACACGGGTTAGTGAAACCTATGCCTTCTATAGGATTATAGAACTCTATATCCTTGGGCTTGTTCAAAAATATCGTCTGTTCGGACTGTCCCCTACGCGTAACTATATCGTCTAATTTCTTTACTTTGGCATATAGTTTATTGCGTTCCTCACCTATGAGAGCGTAATTATTTTCCACGGTTAGTTTCGCGGCTTGACAGGCATCGAAATCCTTACTAAGCTCACTAATCTTGGCATTCGATGTTTCTAATTGAGCTTCTAAGTTAGTGATCTTAGAGGTAGCTTCGGTTATCCTACAATTTAAAATGGCTTTCTCGTTGAGATTTCTAACCAAGAAATTGTAGTTATTTGCTAGCATATCTTCTAATTCCTTAATCTTTTCGCTCTATTGTCCTAGTTGAGGTTGACTAGTCTCTCTAGACTGGAGGCTCTTGGTAAGTTCATCTATTTTTGTACTAGAGCTCCTAAGTTCTTGTTCGAGACTATCTATCTTCTCCTGAGCTCTCTCAAGTTCGTTCGCTACATCCTTTGTACTTTTCTGCTCATGTTTCATGTTAGCATATTGCTTTTGATATGATTCTAACATGGTCAATAATGTGGAAGGAGTGACTACCTCATTTGAAGACGTGGATGCATTGTCGTCGTCCGTACGAGTGGTGTTTCGGCGTCCAATTCATTGTCGAGACGGGCCATGAGGGCTAAGTTCTCTTCTTCGGAGCTCGACGTGTCTTCGAGCCACTAGTCCTGTTCGGCCATGAGAGCTACTCCAGCTTCCATTTGTTTTGTCAATTGAAGCTTCTTGGAGTAGTAGTTTGCATCTCTTTTCTTCGGGAGAGTGCACTCTCTGGCGAAGTGACCTGCTTTGCCACAATTAAGACATTGTTAGTCTCTTTGGGATTCTCGACCTCGGAACTCTCCGTTGCACGTTCTTTGTTCTTGGAGCTTGTAGTCCGAAGTCTATTGGCTGAGGTTGAAGACTTCTTCTTGAAGTACTTCTTGCTCATCATTTGTCCAATGAGAGCAAACTGTTTTCAAAGGGCTTTCATGTTCGGCTCGGTGTCGGAGTCCGATTCCTCTTCCGACTCTGACGATTAAGGTGGCCTAACGATCTTATCATTTCTTGATCTTGTGCTCCTCTTCTCCGAGACTAAGGCAACCGTGTCATCGGTTTGTTTGCCTTTCTGCTCTTTGGTGATCTCGCGGATATCCTCCTCATGCTGGGCGAGATTGTCGAACACGGCATGGACATCCAGCTCCTCTGGATCTTTGTTTTGTCGTATTTGGGTGGATATTTTCTTCCATTCCGTGGGCAGGGAAGATAGAAATCTTATGTTTGTCTCCATGTTTGTGTTTGTTATTTCTATCTTCCTCATCTCATTGAGAAGAGTGAGGTATCGTTGGTAGATCTCGTTTAGACTCTCCTCCGGCTTCGCTTTGAATGAGTCGTAAGCGATGAGAATGTTCGCCTTCTTGGCCTTTATGCCAACTTCCATCATTTGCATCATCCCATGCAGCTCATCCCACATCCCTTTGGCCGATGTAAGGCTGCCGGTTTGCCTGTATATATCGTTGGGGGATGCCCTGCATAAGGGTATTCATGGCTACCAGATCAGCCTTTGCTCGAGCTCTTTCCTCCAGAGAGTACTCTCTAGGCTCCTTTAGTCGCCTAGGAGATGGATTGCTGGAGTAGCTGTTTCGTCCCCTGGTACATGGACCCAGAACTGTGCAGGTCCCTCTTCAAGGGACTTCAGTAGATTTTCGGCTTGATCCTTTAGAGCAATGAAATTCAGAAAGCGGCTTCTCCAAACTGTGTATTCGCCTCTTTGCAAGATCGGCGGACGGTTGTCACTTCCGAGTGAGTACGCATCCATGTTTGTATTGCAGTCGAGTTGTTGAAGGATCTTATTTAATTGTTTTGAAGGTTGAAGATGATGTAATGTACTTCACAAGTGAAGAAATTCGTTAGTAGCGTTTGATTCGAAAATTAGATCGAGAATTATTTTCGATTCAATCTTTAAAGTTTGATCAAAATTAATTCCGTTGGGATAGAATGTACTGAGTACTGTTCTCGTGCGAGAATTTTTGTCAGTGGAAAATTTTACGAGCGAGATAAATTGCTCAAAATCATTCGGTCGAGAAAAATTTCTTGATCGTGAATTTATTTCGATCGTAAAGAAACAGTACGTTAGTAAGTTTCTCGACAAGTCAAAATAAATCTGTTGACTAGAAAAGTTTCTCGCGTATAAATGATTTTTCGACTGGTCAAACGTTAAGAGGCTTGACTGAAAAAGTTTTTCGAGTGAAAGTTTTTACGCACGCAAAGTCAAATAAGTCTTCCTCGAAAAGGTTTTTCGCTGTATAATGCTCGAGAAATATTTCTAACTAAAATCGTTTCTGCTGATGACGATTCTAGCGCTGACTTCGTATTCTGATCGAGAAAAATTATCGCGCTAAGTTTATCGATCGAGAAACTAATCCGATCGCAAAACTTAGCGAGAAAAATTTGAGCAATCGAGAAAAATTAACAGAATACGATTAACACTAATTCGAGCAAAATTAAAGAATCAGATAGTGAAATTTGAGGCAATTGCTCGCAATTTAAGTTCTAATCACGCACGAAAATTCAATTAACACGAAAATTCTATTTTGCGATAGTAAGTTTTGCGCACACAGAAAATTCTAAATTATCTATTCAGTGCTTAAGTTTTTCGCACACAGAAATCCTAATTAGATTTCTCGATGGTAAGTAATATTTCGGTCAAAATCATTTATCTTAACGACTAAGTCAGATTTTTACCGATCGAGAACTAATTTGACACAAACAGTATCTCAATTGAATCGGAATTCAATTATGATTGTTTGCGATCGACAAAGTTCTTCGATACCTTTAAACATTCAATAACCCAGTTTTATTGAAACTCAAATCTCAGTCGAAGATGCAGATTTACCGAAGATTTATACTACTAGATTCATAAAGAACATCGGAACTGTATTAAGTGCAGGCATTAATCTCAGATAACACTCATAATCAATCCTAAATCACTATAAAACAGTATACGATTTCTCAGTTTTGAAGAACAGACGGAAATCTAAACTTAAACATGCGAAGAACTTCAAAAAGCAGATGCTAACGACGTTAAATCACACGCAACTATCAGCAGATTCTCATTTCTACCTTAAACAGACAATTTTGAGTTAAAATGGAAAGATTTGTGAGTGATTTGAACTGTCTGTGAAAGTTTTTTGCCAGAGAATTTTTTTGCGATTTGAGGTTGCGTGAGAAAAAGTTTTTCGACTGACACAAAGATGAACTTTTATTTACTCGCTGTAATTCAATGTTTGGTTTCCGATTTGACGTTTTGCGATTAAATGGACAGGCCCATTACTATTTGCGCTCGAGAAATTTTCGATTCGAAAATTGATCTTCAATTCAGTTTTCTCGATCGCAAATTATCGCGGTTAATCAACAATTGTTCCCAACACTGTCTTACGATCGAGAAACTTATGATAGCGAATTAATTCTTATATCCAATTTCTCGATTGTAAATGCTTCTAAAAAATTTTCAGATTGATCCCTATTTCAAATAAATCACATTGTAAAGCTCCCCCTGAGAGTTTAAAATAAATGCAATTAACTTCCTGTATTTTCTGTGTAGTAACGTCTAGCTTCCCTGACAGTGATTAAAAAATCTTACCACTTAGAAAAAAGCGTTAGAAATAATGGAGTTAATTTGGTCTGTGACTAGCTCCTTTCCTTGTAGTGTCGACGTCTCACTCCTTAATTTTGAAAGATCTGAAATGCTAAAAAAACGTCAAAAATATTTGGCGCTAATCTACAAGTCTTATACTTGCTCCCCCTCAAATGATGCACAAGAATTGATTAATTATGCAAGCATATGAAATCAATTCAAGTCACGAGCACACAAATTTACCAAGTAAGCATGTATACATGATCCCCGAAAACATGTACTTTAAAATATTGTGTGAGGATAGAAGCAATGAAAAATTTATCGCATTTAAACAAATCAGTACCAATGCAATCTAACATTGCATTTAGAATGTGCGATACACTAAAGAAATTCGCATTTATTCAATTCAACGCATATGAAACATAACATTTCATGTCAAAATGTAGGAATTTTATTATTTATTATTTATTTATTATTATATATATGTATATATATATATTTTCATTTATGGGGTCAGATTATTTTACTTCGATCAATCGTCACGCCTAAAATTTTACGAGACACTTGAAAGAAGGCCGTCAAGTCATGTCGACAAACTAAAGTCCTAAGTTCATAGACTGGTCCATTTCGACAACTTTCACTAGGTTCGCTCGTGCTCTCAATTAGCTATCTTGGGATTTATATTTTTTATCACTCAAGTCAACACAAGTAATTTTAAGTCAATTTACCTGTGATCGAGGCATTTTTAATCATTTCACATAAGCGAGAGACCGTCTATGTGGATCAAAGGGTTGTAAGGGTTATTATTTGGCTAGGACTTAGAACGAAAGGAATTAAAAGGGAAGTGAGCTTATCTCTTCATCGTCTTCCACTTCTACGTCCGACTCCTTTTTTTCGGCGTCGTTCTCCTTTTCAATCTCTTCTCCCTCCTTTTCTTTTAAGAACTATCCCTTTTTATAATATGCCGCTGAAGCTCCGCTTCTCCATGAGGCTCTAGGAGATTATCGTAGGCGAAGTTCTTCTTGTTGGTTCTCGGGCCGATACTGAGCTCCTCTTCTCTTAATCCCTATAGAGGTTTCAGAGATTATCAATTTGGAGAAGTTCTCGGTTATGGAATTCGTACACGAGGCTGCACTCCTCTTCTCGTTTCCTGATATATGACCGGATTATCGTTGGAGAAGTTCACTTTGTGGTGCTCCTCTTCCAGCCGTTCTGACGAGCGTACGAGATAATCGTTGGAGAAGTTCACAACAGGAACCAGCCACTTTCTACAAGGTAGTCGGAAGGCCGGTTCCTTTGATCTGATTTTTGCGCGTTGAACAATTGTCTTCTTTTGTCATCATCTTACTTTTTCTTTTGTTATCTCCCCCTCCTTTTCTCGTTTGAACAACCATTCGAAGAGTATAGTGTTTGGTTGAAGGCTGGGAATGGGTTTCAAATGAAGAAAAGGACATCGGAGAAGGCTCAAAGTGAATGACTAAGGGCTAACGTGGGGGAATTTATATAAGGCCGTATGAGGAATATCCTAAACTACCTTATCATTTTCCTGACTATCTAACGCAAGATGAGTATGACACCAAGAATCACTAGGTAAGACAAGTCATTTATGTGTGACTCACTCGAGAAGTGGATCCAAAGAAAGGAAAAAGGAACAAGCCTTGAATCCTCACGCATGTAAAGTGACTTTGTGTCTAGTGGAACAATCAAATGACCTTTTAGACACAAGAATGCGACTTAGACTGACAAAATTTAAGCAATTAAATCGATCGCATGTCGGGGTAAATTCGAAGTGACTTTAGAACAAAACATCCTAAAGGATTTCGTCATAACCCATTATATTATATATAGAAATATATTATATATATATACGGAAGATTCAACATGCCTAATTTTCCGACAAGGAATTGAAATCGTTTCTCTTCCAAGGCCTTGGTGAAAATGTCGGCTAGTTGAAATTCCGTGTTCACAAAGTAAATCTCTATCGTGCCTTTTTCTACGTGATCTTTGATAAAATGATATCTAATGTCTATGTTTTGTGCGTGAATGATGAACAGGATTGCAAGTTATGGCAATTGCACTCTGACTATCACTATATATGGGTATATTATTTAGATTGTACCCATGGTCGCGAAGTTGTGCCCGCATCCACAGCATCTGTGAGCAACAGCTGGCGGCAGCTACGTGATTCTGCTTCGGCCGTCGAAGTGGACACACAGTTCTGCTTTTTGGATGACCAGCAAACCAGCTTTTCGCCTAAAAATTGAGCGCCACCGGACGTGCTTTTCCTGTCCATTCGGCAACCTGCATATTCAGTGTCAGTGTAGCCGATAAGTTTAAAATTCGTACCCTTTGGATACCATAGGCCAAGGGTCGAGGTGCCCTTAAGGTAGCGTAAAATTCTTTTAACCGCGAGCATATGGGATTCTTTGGGATTGGCTTGAAAATGGGCACAAGCAGGTGGCAAACATGATATCCGGCCGACTCGAAGTGAGGTAGAGAAGAGATCCAATAATACTGTGATACAGTGTGATGTCGACCGATTTACCAGAGGGATCGGCATCCAACTTGCAGCTTGGTGACATAGAAGTGCCGAGAGGCTTGCTCTGGTCTTGATGAAACTTCTTCAGAATATCCTCGATGTATTTTGTCTCACTGATGAAAATTCCATCATTGAGCTGCCGGACTTGAAGGCCTAATGTTAGGTCCTACGATTAACAACTCTATGATCCTAGGCTAGAATTCATAGTAATTCGATCGTTTAGATATGCAATTGAATTCGATCGAAAAACTCAAATGAAGTGCAAGAGAGAGAATTCGAGTAGAGTGAGAAAGTTACTATTGTTTCTCTCTCTAGAAATCGAATTGCAAGCCCTTCGGATCAATTCTCAAAACTTTCTCTATTCAGCTCAATTGATTTACAAGTATTTATACCAAACAAACTTGGTATAAATATCAATCTAGTCCTAATCTAAGGACTACTATACAAAACGCCCCTAATTACAAGGACAACTAATGATATCAAGCACAATTACAAAAAGTATTCTACAATCTCCCTCTTTGTGCTTGATTGCGTCTCCGCGCCGTTTGTCCTTGTCGGGCGTAATATGATCTGCGCAAGCGCAGCGCATGCTCGTAGTTCCTCAGAGTGATGCTAAGCTCCAGTCGCTCCTCGATATCTTCAAGCAATTCCATTAGGAGCGGTGTTCTCTCACGAACCTGTGGATCCTCAGCATAGTGTCTCTGTTGATTTCTTCCAACCTCTGCTCGATGTTTTTCCTGATGACCGTGAGCGTCCCATCGCAAAACTTATGAATCTCAGTCTTCAGCATCAACTTATTCTTCTTTGCTATTGGATTGTGGTAGGTGATGCCTAGGACTGAGCTGATGTGCACGTGATTGTTGGGAAGCCCTTCGATCTCAGGTCCTTTGTTGAGTGGAGCGGTCATGTTGACCTTCTTTGCTCTCCAGAGCCATCTGAAGGTCGTGTGCGACATAGTACTTGACCTGGCGCAACATGAACCGGTAGAGCCCTTCGAGGCCTTCTTTCTTGATGAAGCCCTGAGGACCTTTGTACTTCTCCACGTATAGCTGATAAAGACGGTAAACTTCATCGGCGGGGAGGGCTCGAGCGATGATGTAGTGAGGTGTTGGAAGTGCTCCTTTGTCGCAGTAGACGCTGAGAAGTTGGCTTATTGGGGAGAGACTCTTATAATGGCTCTTGGCTTGTGTCCTAGTTTGGTCAGCATCCAGAGGTAGGTCATCCGCTTCTGCTGGTCCCAGTGAGAGATCCCTCTGAGCTCGAACTCGTTCGGCTTCTTTACTCTGTCCGGAGACCTCCAAATATTCTCACGAACTTCTTCGAGGAGGGAATTTCAATTTGAATGTTTTCCCATTGCGTGTCGATTCGGACGGTCCCTGGCGTTAGCCTTGGAGAGGGAACCGCCTGTTGAGCTATTAACTCTGGTAGCCTTGGGATAACTCGCTCGTAGTCTTCACCTTCCTGAAGCTCGTCGTCTTCTATGATTACGAGATCTATGGACGCTTGTTGTAGAAAGCGCCGAACGTCGTGAAGCCGTTGTCTTTGATGCTCCTCGGGCATGGAATGGGTCATCCACGCCTTCGAAGATGTACTTGTCTAGGGCCTCGTGTGGATTGACGCCATGTCCAGAGGGTCCCGGTTGGTCTAGAGCGACAAAATGAGTGGCTTGGGTAGCTGCTAGAGCTACAAGCATCGCAGCACTTGCTTCTTCTTCCGGAAGCAAGGGGCTTGAGTAGATCAGTGGGGTGGACGGAGGCGTCCTCAGGTGAAAGGTTGGTGGGTCGATGTGTGCGGTGCGGTGCGTGGTGTGGGTAGTTTGGGCTTGGTGGGTGGTTTGTGTTTGGGTTCGGTGTGGTTGTGTTTGGGTTTGTGTTTGGTTGTTTGGGTTGTTTGGGTTTCACCAGCTCCAGCGCTTGTCTGTGTAGCGCCCGAGCCTTGTCCTTGGCCACTTGTAGATGTCCTCGGCCTCTTCTCCCCCTCATGAGGGTCCTGATTGTCAGGATCGTCATGTTTGCGCTGTGAGTGGGAGCTTTGGCCGCGGCAGGTGTCGGTCGGTGGCTCAGGATGATCCACCAACCGCCGATAGAGGGATTCTTCTTGAGGCGATCGGATGGACAGGCCTATCAAACTGGCGAGGAATATGTCGTGGAGCTCGGTGATTGGGATTGTGTATGGGTTGATGAGGATGGAGGAAGTGGCTAGAGGGTCGGTGGGTGTGGGTTGTGGAGGTGTGGGGTAGGTTCGTGACGACGGGCATTCAGAGGTAGGTGCTTTCCGGGATGCCTCGAGTGCTTGGAGTACTCTCTCTGTGATCTTTTCTTCCATTGACTGTACAGCGGCAGAGAGAGCAGCCTGGAATTGTTCGTTCGTCACGAAAGGAGTGGACGCCTCCATAGATAGACCAGGACGACTGATGTCGCCTGTTATCAACCCTTGAGTAGACACCGACTCTTGGGGTTGGCTCACAGTCACTTGAGGTTGTGACTGTATGAGACTTCCATCCAATCCTCGAGTCGAATCCGAAGGATTCGCCTCTATGGGTGTTGTTGCAGGCTCTGGTTGTGCCTGCGAACCAGACACTATGTGAGTTGGTTGCGGCTCAAGATTGAGAGATGAAGTGCCAACAACACTTTTCGTTTTGGTCAGCGGAGTATCTGGTGCGACGGTGACAGCCGGAAAGAGAGACTCCAATTGAATGCCCAGTCTTCTGGGAGTCCTCCTGATCAGACTGATTTCCTCGTCAGACTCTGTGTCAGACGGGTGGCCGTGTGAGGAGTGAGGTCACGATAGACGTCCTCCAGTGCCTGATCCGTCACCGGTGGAAGAGAGCTTTGCCCCATTTCCGTTTCGGGCTGTGCCTCTTGTTGAAGAACTTCCTCAAAAGTATATTTGAGCACGCCAACATACAAGGGCTCTTCCGCTTGTAATTCAAGGTCAGGAGCCTCGAGTTCCATCTCCGTAGCCACGACGTCTATCAGCGTATCGTCGACGTCGGGCATTGGCTCTTCGACCAATGGTGGCTCCTGAGCTAGCTCCTGAGCGACATCATCAATCATCGCGTCCTCAGGGCTTATCTGTTGTTGTGGTTGGGGAGGACTCACATGTACATCTGCTGGGGGCCCTCTAATCATCTGCTCCGTTAAGTTGTGTTCCCGGCAGAATCTCTGATACTCAGCTCCCGCGGGGTCGGGCGAGCCTGAGTAAGTTGAGTGGAATCGGCATCGACGGTTGGTCCAGGTCCGTGAGCCGTGGGTTGTGGAAAAACTTAAGCCTTGGCGGCTGGTAGTTTCCACCAGGAGGCAGCCGAGGGATGTTCTCTGCATGTAGCTCCATGAACTCCCTGATGATTACACTGAACCATCGAGCAAAGGGCACGTTCCAGATCAGCTGTGAGTAGTCATAGTTTCTTGAGAAGGCGATCCCGTGGAAGATCTTCAAAATATTGCTGTTGCCCTTATCGAATCCTGCGTGCTTGGGCGACAGACACTTATTCACTATTCCGAATAGTGTCTTCCAAGGGTGTGGGATTCCGCTGCTCTGGACCTGGGCCAATCTCGTGAGCGGCGGTTGGTATCCCATGTGCAGAAAGTCCTGAATCATCTCTGCGTCCGTCGGGAGCGGGTCGTAGTTATCGTTGTGAGGCAAGTCAGTATCATGCCGAAGTGGCTCTTGCTCATGTGAATATGCCGCGTCCCGATTCGGCTCATGAAGGAGAATGTCCAGTCTGCTACGACTCCTTGTATGCATCCCCAGAACTGCTGGAGATAGACCATCGGCACCGATGCGGTGACCGTTAGCGCATGCCAGATGGGGTGGCCTCTGAGGATGGATACGATGATCTCGTCCGAGCACCAAAATGTGTCCAGATCGAGCTGAAAGTTCGTATCCTGAACCTTCAAGTACAGATTGTGATCGTAAATGTGGTAGTATCTTGGGTAGCGATCAATCTGAAATATAAGATATGTAAAAGTTTATTAGTTCAATTTTATTTTCAGTCGAAATATAAATAAATGTCATCAAACTATAGTAATATAGCAAATAATAGCATGGTTGATGAATTTTGAATTGAAATCATATGAAATGCATAGTGTATATTCAATTTCAAAAAACGTGATGGCATTATTATAATTTCGAATAAAATATTTGTCACGTGAAAAATCGTTCGAAATTTCGCTAAGTGTTAAATCAGTAAGTCACTGTTCATGCCGAGAAAATTTTCGGTCGATAAAATTGAATTGCAATTTGATTTCCTATACACTGATTTCAATTGAAATGTTTCCGTGTAATTTGTTTTTTTCGATCGAGAAATTTTATTTGCGATTTTCGCTACAGAGTAAAAGACTTAGAGAAAAATTTCTAAGTGTTGAAGTTGAAATCTAGACTGTAGTCGATTAATTTTACGATCGAGAAAAATTCCGTGTAAATTTACGATCAAGAAATTATTTCTCAGGTAAATTTACTATCGAGAAATTTTCCTCAATTGAATAAAATTTTTCGTTTTGAAATTTGTCGAGCGAAATGTGATTTTCGATCCTAAGTAAAAATTGTCGCTTCAATATTTTTCGATCGAGAAATTTGTCAACGAAAGACTAAGTCACTCCGTCGAGAATTTTATGATCGAAAAATTAAGTGTTGAAAAATTAATTTTTCACTGTTAAAATTTTTGCGACCAAATTGAAATTAAATCGAAAATTCTATTTTGCGATAGTAAGTTTTACGCTCGATAAAATTTGCATCTTAAATTGTCTAGTCAGTGCATAAGTTTTTCGCTCGCTGAAAATTATGATTGGATTCTCGATGGTAAGTGTAACGGTTAAAATCTTTTATCGTGATGACTAAGTCAAAATTTTGCGATCGAAAACTAAATCGACACAAATTGGTTCTCAATTCAATTAAGTCTATTTGCGATCGACAAAGTTCTTCGATAGCTTCAAAACTTCAAAACCTCGAATCTGTCTAAATAACAGGCATTTAACTCAGAAAATCCAAGAAGCATGCCTAGATTTAGTGAAACAGTATAGGTTTAAATGGTTTTTGAAGAACAGTCGAAAAATCTTAACTAAATATGCGAAAAACTACAGAATGGAAATGCAAATCAAGTTATAACATTCGCAATCGTTAACCGAATCAATTTCTAACTTAATCAGACGATTTGAAGTGAAAAATTGAAAGACTTTTGAAGGATTGTGTATCGTCTGAGAAAGTTTTGCGAGAGAGAATTTTTTTTCTTTTGATTAGGTTTTGCGTGAGAAAAAGTTTTTCGACTGACAAAAGTTAACTTTTATTAACTAGCATTAATTCAATGTTGGGTTTGCCATTGGACGTTTTGCGATTAAATGGATCAGGTCCATTACTATTTGCGTTTTAGAAATTTTTGAAATCGAAAATTGCCCTCAATTCAAATTTTTCGATCGCAAATTATCGCGGCCAAATAAAATTTGTTCCCAACACTGTTTACAATCGAGAAACTTATGATCGTGAATTAGGTCTTCTATCTAGTTTCTCGATAGTAAGTACTTCTAACTTTTTCAGATTGACCCCTATTTCAAAATAAAACCTTGTAAGTCTCCCCCTTAGTAATTAAAATAAATGCAATTAACTCCATGTATTTTCCGTGTAGTAACGTCCAGTTCCCCTGGCAGAAATTTAAAATTCTGTACCACTCAGAGAGAAGCGTTAGTAATGATGGAGTTAATCAACAATTATATTTTTGGTAATTTTATCTTTGAAATATTTGGTCTGCTCCTTTCTTTGTAGTGTAGACGTCTTGCTCCTTAATTTTGAAAGATCTGAAATACTCAGAAAAAACGTCAAAAATATTTGGAGCTAATCTCCAAGTCCTATACTTGCTCCCCCTCAAATGATGCACACGAATTGATTAATTATGCAAGCATATGAAATCAGTTCAAGTCACGAGCACATAAATTTACCAAGTGAGCATGTGCATATGGTCCCCGAAAACATGTACTTTTAAAAATATTGTGTGAGGGTAGAAGCAGTGAAACATTTATCGCATTTAAACAATTCAGTACCAATGCAATCTAAAATTGCATTTAGAATGTGCGATACACTAAAGAAATTCGCATTTATTCAATTCAACGCATATGAAACATAATATTTCATGTCAAAATGTGCGAATTTTTTATTTATTATTTATTTCTAAGTATATATATATATTTTAAATATGGGGTCAGATTATTTTGCTTCGATCAATCGTCACGCCTAACATTTTACGAGACATTTGAAAGAAGAAAATGCCGTCAAGTCATGTCGTCAAACTAAAGTCCTAAGTTCATAGACTGGTCCATGTTGACAACTCTCACCAGGTTCGCTCTTGCTCTCAATTAGCTATCTTGGGATTTTTATATTTTTATCAATCAAGTCAACACAAGCAATTTTAAGTCAATTTACCTGTGATCGAGGCATTTTTAATCATTTCACCTAAGCGAGAGACCGTCTATGTGGAATCAAAGGGTTGTAAGGGTTATAATTTGGCTAGGACTTAGAACGGAAGGAATTTAAAGGAAAATGAGCTTGTCTCTTCACCGTCTTCCAATCCTACGTCCGTCTCCCTTTTTTTTCGGCGTCTTTCTTCTTTTCAATCTTTTCTCCCTCTTTTTCTTTTAAGAACTATCCCCTTTTTTTAATGTTATGCTCAAGCTGAAGCTCCGCTTCTGCATGAGGCTCTAGGAGATTATCGTAGGCGAAGTTCTTCTTGTTGGTTCTCGAGCCGATACTGAGCTCCTCTTCTCTTAATCCCTATTGAGGTTTCAGAGATTATCAATTTGGAGAAGTTCTCGGTTATGGAATTCGTACCCGAGGTTGCACTCCTCTTCTCGTTTCCCAATATAAGACCGGATTATCGTTGGAGAAGTTCACTTCGTGGTGCTCCTCTTCCAGCCGCTCTGACGAACACGAGATTATCGTTGGAGAAGTTCACAGCAGGATCCATGCCACTTTCTACAAGGTAGTCGGAAGGCTGGTTCCTTTGGTCTGTTTGTTGCGCGTTGATCAATGCCTTCTTTTGTCATCATCTTACTTTTTCTTTCGTTATCTCCCCCTCCTTTTCTCGTTTGAACAACCATTCGAAGAGTATAGAGTTCGGTTGAAGGCTGGGAATCGGTTTCAAATGAAGAAAAGGACGTCGGAGAAAGCTCTAAGTGGATGACTAAGGGCTAACATGGGGAAATTCATATAAGGCCGAATGAGGAATATCCTAAACTCCCTTATCATTTTCCTAACGATCTAACGCAAAACGAGTATGAAGCCAAGTATCACTAGTTAAGACAAGCAATTGATGTGTGACTCACTCGAGAAATAGATCCAAAGAAAGAAGAATAGAACAAGGCTTGCACACTTATAGTGGCTTTGTGTCTAGTGGAGTAACTTAATGACCTTTAAACACAAGAATGCGACTTAGACTGACAAAATTAAGCAATTAAATCGCTTGTCGGGGTAAAATTCTAAGTGACTTTAGATTATATATATATATATATATATATATATATGTTATATTTTTAATTATTTTTATCACGCAAGATATGAACAAATAAGCATAGAAAACACATAGAATAGAGCATGTGATAGCACAGAAGATCAGGTAATGCACATATTACGGAAGATTCAACATGCCTAATTTTCCGACAAGGAATTGAAATCGTTTTTCATCCAATGCCTTGGTGAAAATGTCGGCTAGTTGAAACTCCGTGTTCACAAAGTACATCTCTATCATGCCTTTTTCTACGTGATCTTTGATGAAATGATATCTAATGTTTATGTGTTTTGTGCGTGAATGATGAACAGGATTGCAAGTAATGGCGATTGCACTCTGACTATCACTATATATGGGTATATTATTCAGATTGTACCCATAGTCGCGACGTTGTGTCCGCATCCACAGCATCTGTGAGCAACAGCTGGCGGCAGCTACGTATTCTGCTTCGACCGTCGAAGTTGGCACGCAGTTCTGCTTTTTGGATGACCAGCAAACCAGCTTTTCGCCTAAAAATTGAGCGCCACCGGACGTGCTTTTCCTGTCCATTCGGCAACCTGCATAGTCAGCGTCAGTGTAGCCGATGAGTTTAAAATTCGTACCCTTTGGATACCATAAGCCAAGCGTAGAGGTGCCCTCAAGTAAAATTCTTTTGACCGCGAGCGTATGGGATTCTTTGGGATCGGCTTGAAAACGGGCACACAAGCATGTGGCAAACATGATGTCCGGTCGGCTCGAAGTAAGGTAGAGAAGAGATCCAATGATGCTGCGATACAGTGTGATGTCGACCGACTTGCGAGAGGTATCGGCATCCAACTTGCAGCTTGATGACATAGGAGTGCTGAGAGGCTTGCTATGATCTTGATGAAATTTCTTCAAAATATCCTTGATGTATTTTGTCTGACTGATGAAAATTCCATCATCGAGCTGCCTGACTTTGGAGTCCTAGGAAAAACTGCATCTCTCCCATGTGACTCATCCCGAATTTGCTCTTCATGAGATCTCCAAACTTCTTGCAGAGCCAAGGATTTGTTGATCCGAAGATGATATCGTCGACGTATACTTGGACGACCATCAGATCTTTGTCATGCCATTTAATGAAGAGGGTTGTGTCTATCGTTCCTCGTATGAATCCAGACTTCACGAGGAAATCACTCAGGACATCGTACCAAGCACGAGGGGCTTGTTTTAGTCCATAGAGAGCTTTGTCCAAGCGATAGACATGATCAGGATGTTCTTGATCAACGAAACCTTCCGGCTGAGCGACGTAGACTTCTTCTTTTAACACGTCGTTGAGAAAGGCGGTTTTAACATCCATCTGATAGACTTTGAAGTCTTTGTGAGCCGCATAAGCCAGCAGGAGGCGGATAGCTTCGATACGAGCAACAGGTGCATAAGTCTCGTCGTAGTCAATGCCTTCCTGTTGATTGTATCCCTTAGCAACGAGCCTTGCTTTGTTCCGGATCACTTCACCATCTTCATTCTTCTTATTCTTGAAAACACATTTAGTTCCGACCACTGTTTTCTCATGTGGACGGGGTAGCAAGGTCCACACCTGAAGACGTTCGAATAGATTGATCTCCTCTTGCATTGCAATTGTCCAATCCGGGTCTCGAAGTGCGTCTGCTACTTCGGTAGGCTCGTTTTGACTCAGGAAGCAACTGAAAAGACTGTGTTGACGACGTGTCCTCACACCAACCGAGGGATCGCCAATTATTTGATCAACCGAGTGGCCTCTCGTCCACTTGCGCTCATGAGGCAAGGCTGAAGTCGATGCGTCAGCCATCTGTGGATCTAGATTGCTTATAGTCTCAGATTGATCATTTGTCTGAGGAAGTTTCAATACTGCACTTGGATTGATCGTCTCAGATGATACTTCCTCGATGACCACTGTAGGTTCTTCGGTGTTCTGTGGTAGAGGTGTGAGATGAACTTGGTATGTCGGTCTCGTTCGGTTGATAATCAGGCGTGTATGACTGATATACCGGTTCGAAGAGAGAATCCAAGTCGTCTATTGCAAGTCTCGTTGCTTCGTCTGACACTGATCCTAAAGTTGTTGCCATCTTCTGTTGGTTTTGTGCCAACACACCAGTTATTACGGGTTCTGAAATGTTGTCTTCAGAAGCCAGCGGGATAGGCACGGGTCCTGGACTAAATTGACCAGAAGCCATTTTTGCCACTTCGTGGAAAGTGACATTATAGCTTTCCTTAATAGTTCAGTTGGACTTGATGTATACTCAGTATGCTTTTGATGTTGAAGAGTACCCGACAAATGTGGCTTCGAATGCTTTAGGGTCGAACTTTGCACGTTACTCTCGGTCGTTCGCCACAAAGCACTTGCACCCGAAGCTTATAAGGAAAGAGATGTTGGGCACTCTATTGTTCACAATCTCATACGGAGTCTTGTTGAACCGTTTGTGAACCACCGTCCTGTTTTGAGTAAAACAAGCGGTATTGACGGCTTCAGCCCATAGAAAGTGTGGAAGTCCCGATTGGATCAGCATTGTACGAGCGGCTTCCACTAGTGTTCGATTTTTCCTTTCAACGACCCCGTTTTGTTGAGGCGTTTTGGCGGCTGAAAATTGTTGACTTATTCCAAGTTTCTGATAAAACTCACTGAGGTGATTGTTCTTGAACTCAATGCCATTGTCTGTTCGAACGACTTGAATAGTCTGTTGCAGCAGATTTTGAGTTGTGTTCACAAAATTGATGATCAAGTCACCAGTCTCATCTTTCGTTCGGAGGAACTTAGTCCACGTGTAGCGAGAATAGTCATCCACAATCACTAGGACATACTTTCTTCCATGATACTCTGAGTCTGCATCGGACCACAGAGATCCAATGTGAATTAATTCCAATGGTCGAGAAGTAGACGCGATTTGCTTGACGTGATGAGATGCTCGCTTCATTTTTCCTAATTGACATGCCGAACAGTGATGCTCCCTTTGTAGTTGTATAGTTGGAAGACCGTGAACCAACTTTTTCGTAGAAAGACGTTGGAGAGCTTTCATATTCAGATGAGATAGTTTGATGCCATAAGCTGTTCCTCTGTAAATCCGTATGAGAAATGAGGCATACAGCTGTCGAGGGCCGCACAGATGTCAGGTTGATCGTGTAAAGATTGGATCTCCGAAGTCCTTGAAGGAGTTCTGTGTCCTGGCTATCCAAAATTCTGCACCGGTCAGCATGGAAGACCACCTGGTAGCCTTTGTCACAGAATTGGCCTATGCTAAACAAGTTATGGCGGAGGCCTTCGACGTACGAGACATCTTTGATGGTCAGATTCTTCAGAGTGATATCCCCAAGTCCTAGTATCGGGGCCGAATCGTTGTTCCCAAATCTGACTTTTCCTTTTGGTCGGTCTTTGTAGTTGCTCAGCAGCTCTTGACTACCAGTCATGTGGGTGGAGCAACCAGAATCGAGGTACCACACATCATGGATCTGCAAAAACAATTTAGAGAGCTTTAGATACCCACTTAAACATGGGTCCTCTCGGATTAGCAGATTAGTTTTGGGTTCAGATATAACTCCTAAATCTAATTTTGGAAGAGTCTTAATAACCCATTGCACTTTTGAAAAAGTGGGTTTGGGTTTTGCCTCTATAGGAGACTTGACTCTTTTGGCTTTTGTCGTCCTAGGCGGAGATTTAGGAACCCATTTGGGTTGAACCTTACAGGGAAGGTTAATTTCAGCACGTACAAATGCTTTGGAGGGTTTGACTGAGGAAAAGATCTTTTCTTGTGATAGTCTCCTAAGGTGCTTGGGGGATTTAATTTCGACGGGATACCTTAGGTGAGCACATTCATGAATCTTGTTTCCTACGTGTCTTCCTAGTGGCATTTGTTTCAGAATGATTAATTTTTGACGTAGAGCCTATTTCGAAGTTGGTGCTTCTAAAAGTGATCGGCTGAAGTGAATAAGTAGAAGCAACTATCTTAAAAGTGGAAATAGCTCTTTTATTTCTACGGATGTCTTTTATTGTAGCAGAAGGAGTAGCATGCTCAGAAACATTTAAATCTAATGGCTCCTTTTTTATCTTAGGGCTAGACACTCTCGCCTTTGTTTTTAGTGCTGACGTACGCTCCCTGTAGACATAGGTAAAGTGAAATTAGTCATAGCACTTTTAACAAAATTACTTTTACAATATTTATCTTTCAAAGGCGATTTTTCATTTTTCACGCTTTTTGAATAGCGTAAGAGGTAGCTTGGGAGTACGAGGAAGCCTTGAGATGTTCCATCTCCTTAAAGAATTTTTTCTTTTCAGCTTCGAAATTCTTTCGTTCTTTTTCTAACTTAGCCTGTGACTCCTCTATCTGTTTTGTCATAGGGGGTTTGTAGAGAGAATTTTTATAATTAATGGCTTTAACTTCCTCGTGGTGTGTTTGAGAATCAGGAGGTAGAATTGTGACTAAATTGCAGACAGGAGTTAGAGTTTCTTTCCTATTTTTGTCCCTTTCATTTAGTTCTTTGTAGTCAAAGGGGATTTCTGGACCATGTGGACCTTGTCTAATGGACGAATCGAAAGTATTTGCATAGGACGATTCAGTAAAATTTCTAAGAGAGGTTATTCCTAAGCGAATGTGTTTAACATCTATATCCTTGGGCTTGTTCAAAAATATCTTCTGTTCGGACTGTCCCCTACGCGTAACTATATCGTCTAATTTCTTTACTTTGGCATATAGTTTATTGCGTTCATCACCTAGGAGAGCGTAATTATTTTCCACGATTAATTTCGCGGCTTGACAGGCATCGAAATCCTTACTAAGCTCTTGGCATTCGATGTTTCTAACTGAGCTTCTAAGTTAGTGATCTTAGAGGTAGCTTCGGTTATCCTACAATTTAAAATGGCTTTCTCGTTGAGATTTCTAACCAAGCAATTGTAGTTATTTGCTAGCCTATCTTCTAATTCCTTAATCTTTTCGCTCTGTGGTCCTAGTTGAGGTTGACTAGTCTCTCTAGACTGGAGGCTCTTGGTAAGTTCATCTATTTTTGTACTAGAGCTCCTAAGTTCTTGTTCGAGACTATCTATCTTCTCCTGAGCTCTCTCAAGTTCGTTCGCTACATCCTTTGTACTTTTCTGCTCATGTTTCATGTTAGCATATTGCTTTTGATATGATTCTAACATGGTCAATAATGTGGAAGGAGTGACTACCTCATTTGAAGACGTGGATGCATTGTCGTCGTCCGTACGAGTGGGTGTTTCGGCGTCCAATTCATTGTCGAGACGGGCCATGAGGGCTAAGTTCTCTTCTTCGGAGCTCGACGTGTCTTCGAGCCACTAGTCCTGTTCGGCCATGAGAGCTACTCCAGCTTCCATTTGTTTTGTCAATTGAAGCTTCTTGGAGTAGTAGTTTGCATCTCTTTTCTTCGGGAGAGTGCACTCTCTGGCGAAGTGACCTGCTTTGCCACAATTAAGACATTTGTTAGTCTCTTTGGGATTCTCGACCTCGGAACTCTCCGTTGCACGTTCTTTGTTCTTGGAGCTTGTAGTCCGAAGTCTATTGGCTGAGGTTGAAGACTTCTTCTTGAAGTACTTCTTGCTCATCATTTGTCCAATGAGAGCAAACTGTTTTCAAAGGGCTTTCATGTTCGGCTCGATGTCGGAGTCCGATTCCTCTTCCGACTCTGACGATTAAGGTGGCCTAACGATCTTATCCTTTCTTGATCTTGTGCTCCTCTTCTCCGAGACTAAGGCAACCGTGTCATCGGTTTGTTTGCCTTTCTGCTCTTTGGTGATCTCGCGGATATCCTCCTCATGCTGGGCGAGATTGTCGAACACGGCATGGACATCCAGCTCCTCTGGATCTTTGTTTTGTCGTATTTGGGTGGATATTTTCTTCCATTCCGTGGGCAGGAAGATAGAAATCTTATGTTGTCTCCATGTTAGTCTTTGTTATTTCTATCTTCCTCATCTCATTGAGAAGAGTGAGGTATCGTTGGTAGATCTCGTTTAGACTCTCCTCCGGCTTCGCTTTGAATGAGTCGTAAGCGGTGAGAATGTTCGCCTTCTTGGCCTTTATGCCAATTTCCGTCCTTTGCATCATCCTATGCAGCTCATCCCACATCCCTTTGGCCGATGTAAGGCTGTCGATTTGTCCGTATATATCGTTAGGGATGCCCTGCATAAGGGTATTCATGGGTACCAGATCAACCTTTGCTCGAGCTCTTTCCTCCAGAGAGTACTCTCTAGGCTCCTTTAGTCACCTAGGAGCTGGATTGCTGGAGTAGATTTTCGGCTTGATCCTTTAGAGCAATGAAATTCAAAAAGCGGTTTCTCCACACTGTGTATTCGCCTCTTTGCAAGATCGGCGGACGGTTGTCATTTCCGAGTGAGTATGCATCCATGTTTGTATGGCAGTCGAGTTGTTGAAGGATCTTCGTTAATTGTTTTGAAGGTTGAAGATGATGTAATGTGCTTCACAAGTGAAGATATTCGTTAGTACCGTTTGATTCGAAAATTAGATCGAGAATTATTTTTGATTCAATCTTTAAGTTTGATCGAAATTAATTCCGTTGAGATAGAGTGTACTGGGTACTGTTCTCGTGCGAGAAATTTTGTCAGCGAGATATTTTACGAGCGAGATAAATTGCTCAAAATCATTCGGTCGAGAAAAATTTCTTGATCGTGAATTTATTTCGATCGTAAAGAAACAGTACGTTAGTAAGTTTCTCGACAAGTCAAAATAAATCTGTTGACTAGAAAAGTTTCTCGCGTATAAATGATTGTCGCCTGGTCAAACGTTAAAAGGTTTGACTGAAAAAGTTTTTCGAGTGAAAGTTTTTACGCATGCAAAGTAAAAATAAGTCTTTCCCGAAAAAGTTTTTTCGCTGTATAATGCTCGAGAAATATTTCTAACTACAATCGTTTCTGCCGATGACGATTCTAGCGCTGACTTCGTATTCTGATCGAGAAAAATTCTCGCGCTAAGTTTATCGATCGAGAAACTAATCTGATCGCAAAACTTAGCGAGAAAATTTTGAGCAATCGAGAAAAATTAACAGAATACGATTAACACTAATTCGAGCAAAAACAAAGAATCAGATAGTGAAATTTGAGGCAATTGCTCGCAATTAAGTTCTAATCACGCACGAACAAGCAATTAAACACGTTATGAAGCAAAATATGTCGAATTTGATCAAAATCAGATGTGTTCTTCATGTTTTTCGCAAACATTAACACGCAAAAGCAATTCGATCCTAGTAATCGAAGTTCAAACTGCTACAGAACAGATCGCAATGATAATCTATCACTTAAACGAGCACAAAACACCAAATTCAAGTCAATTAAGAACAAAATTAAGCTATTGGATCGAAAACAGATTTCGCGCCAAACTGTTCTTCGATGAACAGTGAACCGAATTAAATTTTCGATCCAATTCTAACAATTTACGATTCAAAACAGAATGAATCTGCTCTGATACCAATTGTTAGGTCCTACGATTAACAACTCTATGATCCTAGGCTAGAATTCATAGTAATTCGATCATTATGATAAACAATTGAATTCGATCGAAAAAACTCAAATGAAGAACAAGAGAGAGAATTCGAGTAGAGCGAGAAAGTTACTGTTGTTTCTCTCTCTAGAAATCGAATTGCAAGCCCTTCGGATCAATTCTCAAAACTTTCTCGATTCAGCTCAATTGATTTACAAGTATTTATACGAAACAAACTTGGTATAAATATCAATCTAGTCCTAATCTAAGGACTACTATACAAAACGCCCCTAATTACAAGACAACTAATGAAATCAAGCACAATTACAAATAGTATTCTACACCTAAGAAAAATTGCATCTCTCCCGTGTGACTCATCTCGAATTTGCTCTTCATGAGATCTCCAAACTTCTTGCAGAGCCGGGGATTTGTTGATCCAAAGATGATGTCGTCGACGTATACTTGGACAACCATCAGATCTTTGTCATGCCATTTAATGAAGAGGGTTGTGTCTATCGTTCCTCGTATGAATCGAGACTTCATGAGGAAATCACTCAGGACATCGTACCAAGCACGTGGGGCTTGTTTTAGTCCATAGAGAGCTTTGTCCAAGCGATAGACATGATCGGGATGTTCTTGATCAACGAAACCTTCCGGCTGAGCGACGTAGACTTCCACTTTTAACACGCCGTTGAGAAAGGCGATTTTAACATCCATCTGATAGACTTTGAAGTCTTTGTGAGCCGCATAAGGCAGCAGGAGGCGGATAGCTTCGATACGGGCAACAGGAGCATAAGTCTCGTCGTAGTCGATGTCTTCCTATTGATTGTATCCCTTAGCAACTAGCCTTGCTTTGATCAACCGAGTGGCCTCTCGTCCACTTGCGCTCATGAGGCATGGCTGAAGTCGCTGCATCAGCCATCTGTGGATCTAGATTGCCTATAGTCTCCGATTGACCATTTGTGTGAGGAAGTTCCAATACTGCACTTGGATTGATCGTCTCTGATGATACTTCCTCAATGACCAATGTAGGTTCTTCGGTGTTCTGTGGCAATTCTGAATTGGGTGGGGTAGAGGTGTGAGATGAACTTGGTACGTCGGTCTCGTTCGGTAGAGAATCCATTGTTGGTGTCGTCGTGTATGACCGATATACCGGTTCGAAGAGAGAATCCAAGTCGTCTATTGCAAGTCTCGTTGCTTCGTCAGACACTGATTCTGAAGTTGTTGCCATCTTCTGTTGGTTTTGTGCCAACACACCAATGATTACCGGTTCTGAAATGTTGTCTTCAGAAGCCAACGGGTTGAGAACGGGTCCTGAACTGAATTGAGCAGGAACCAACGGGTTAGGCACGGGTCCTGGACTGAATTGACCAGAAGCCATATCTGCCACTTCGTGGAAAGTGACATTATAGCTTAACTTAATAGTTCGGTTGGACTTGATGTATACTCGGTACGCTTTTAATGTTGAAGAATACCCGACAAATGTATCTTCGAATGCTTTAGGGTCGAACTTTGTACGTTGCTCTCGGTCGTTCGCCACAAAGAACCTTCACCCGAAGACTTTAAGGAAAGAGATGTTGGGCACTCTATTATTCACAGTCTCGTACGGAGTCTTGTTGAACCGTTTGTGAACAACTGTCCTGTTTTGAGTAAAACAAGCGGTATTGACTGCTTCAGCCCATAGAAAGTGTGGAAGTCCCGATTCGATCAGCATTGTACGAGCGGCTTCCACTAGTGTTCGATTTTTCCTTTCAGCGACCCCATTTTGTTGAGGTGTTTTGGCGGCCGAAAATTGTTGACTTATTCCAAGTTTCTGATATAACTCACTGAGGTGATTGTTCTTGAACTCAGTGCCGTTGTCTGTTCGAACAACTTGAATAGTCTGTTGCAGCAGATTTTGAGTTGTGTTCACAAAATTGATAATCAAGTCACCAGTCCCATCTTTCGTTCGGAGGAACTTTGTCCACGTGTAGCGAGAATAGTCATCTACAATCACTAGGACATACTTTCTTCGATTGATACTCTGAGTCTGCATCGGACCACAGAGATCCATGTGAATTAGTTCCAATGGTCGAAAAGTAGACGCAATTTGCTTGACGTGATGAGATCCTCGCTTCATTTTTCCTAATTGACATGCCGAACAGTGATGCTCCTTTTGTAGTAGTATAGTTGGGAGACCGTGAACCAACTTTTTCGTAGAAAGGTGTTGGAGAGCTTTCATATTCAGATGAGACAGTCGTTGATGCCATAAGTTGTTCCTCTGTAAATCAGTCTGAGAAATGAGGCATACAGCTGTCGAGGGCCGCACAGACGTCATGTTGACCCTGTAAAGATTGGATCTCCGAAGTCCTTGAAGGAGTTCTGTGTCCTGACTATCCAAAATTCTGCACCGGTCAGCATGGAAGACCACCTAGAAGCCTTTGTCACAGAATTGGCCTATGATGAATAAGTTATGGCGGAGGCTTTCGACGTGGGAGACATCTTTGATGGTTAGATTCTTCAGAATGATATCCCCAAGTCCTAGAATCGGGGCTGAATCATTGTTTCCAAATCTGACTTTGCCGTTAGGTCGGTCTTTGTAGTTGCTCAGTAGCTCTTGATTACCAGTCATGTGTGTGGAGCAACCAGAGTCGAGGTACCACACATGATGGATCTGCAAAAACAATTTAGAGAGCTTTAGGTACCCACTTAAACATGGGTCCTCTCGGATTAGCATATTTAGTTTTGGGTTCAGATATGACTCCTAAATCTATTTTTGGAAGAGTCTTAATAACCCATTGCACTTTTGAAAAAGTCGGTTTGGGTTTTGCCTCTATAGGAGACTTGGTCCTTTTGGCTTTTGTCGTCCTAGGCGGAGATTGAGGAACCCATTTGGGTTGAACCTTACAGGGAAGGTTAATTTCAGCACGTACAAATGCTTTGGAGGGCTTGACTGAGGAAAAGATCTTTTCTTGTGATAGTCTCCTAAGGTGCTTGGGGGATTTAATTTCTACGGGATACCTTGGGTGAGTACTTTCATGTACGGCGCCATAAGCTTTCTTTATGGTTGGATCTTGTTTCCTACGAGTATTCCTTGTGGCATTTGTTTCAGAATGATTAACTTTTGACGTAGAGCATATTTCGAAGTTGGTGCTTCTAAAGGTAATCGGTTGAAGTGAATAAGTAGAAGCAACTATCTTAAAAGTGGAAATAGCTCTTTTGTTTCTAAAAGTGTCTTTTATTGTAACAGAAGGAGTAGCATGTTCAGAAACATTTAAATATAATGGCTCCTTCTTTATCTTAGTGCTAGACACTCTCGCCTTTGTTTTTAGTGCTGACGCTACGCTCCCTGTAGACGTGGGTAAAGTGAAATTAGTCATAGCACTTTTAACAGAATTATTTTTACAATATTTATCTTTCAAAGGCGATTTTTCATTTTTCACGCTTTTTGTAATACCGTGAGAGGTTGTTTGGGAGGACGAGGAAGCCTTGAGATTTTCCATCTCCTTAAAGAATTTTTTCTTTTCAGCTTCGAAATTCTCTCGTTCTTTTTTCTAACATTGCCTGTGACTCCTCTATCTGTTTATGACAGGGGGTTTGTAGAGAGAATTTTTATAATTAATGGTTTTAACTTCCTCGTGGTATGTTCGAGAGTCAGGAGGTAGAATTTGAACTAAATTGCAGACATGTGTTAGAGTTTCTTTCCTATTTTTGTCCCTTTCATTTAGTTCTTTGTAGTCAAAGGGGATTTCTGGACCATGTGGACCTTGTCTAATGGAGGAATCAGAAGTATTTTCATAAGACGATTCAGTAAAATTTCTAAGAGAGGTTATTCCTAAGCCCATGTGTTTAACATCGTATATTTCTTTCTTTTGTAAAACACACGGGTTAGTGAAACCTATGCCTTCTATAGGATTATAGAACTCTATATCCTTGGTGTTCAAAAATATCGTCTGTTCGGATTGTCCCCTACGCCTAATTATATCGTCTAATTTCTTTACTTTGGCATATAGTTTCTTGCGTTCCTCACCTAGGAGAGCATAATTATTTTCCACTGTTAGTATAGCGGCTTGACAGGCATCGAAATCCTTACTAAGCTCACTAATCCTAGCATTCGATGTTTCTAATTGAGCTTCTAAGTTAGTGATCTTAGAGGTAGCTTCGGTTATTCTACAATTTAAAATGGCTTTCTCGTTGACATTTCTAACCAAGCAATTGTAGTTATTTGCTAGCCTATCTTTTAATTCCTTAATCTTTTCGCTCTGTTGTCCTAGTTGAGGTTGACTAGTCTCTCTAAAATTGAGGCTCTTAGTAAGTTCATCTATTTTTGCACTATAGCTCCTAAGTTTTTGTTCGAGACTATCTATCTTCTCCTGAGCTCTCTCAAGTTCGTTCTCTACTTCCGTTATACTTTTCTGCTCACGTTTCATGTTAGCATATTGCTTTTGATATGATTCTAACATGGTCAATAATGTGGAAGGAGTGACTACCTCATTTGAAGACGTGGATGTGTTGTCGTCGTCCGTACGAGTGGATGTTTCAGCGTCCAATTCGTTGTCGAGACGGGCCATGAGGGCTAAGTTCTCTTCTTTCGAGCTCGACGTGTCCTCGAGCCATTGGTCCAGTTCGGCCATGGGAGCTACTCCAGCTTCTTTCTGTTTTGTCAATTGAAGCTTCATGGAGTAGTAGTTTGCATCTCTTTTCTTCGGGAGAGTGCACTCTCTGGCGAAGTGACCTGGTTTGCCACAGTTAAAGCATTTGTTAGTCTCTTTGGGATTCTTGACCTCACTCTCCGGAGCACGTTCTTTGTTCTTGGAGCTTGTAGTCCGAAGTCTATTGGCTGAGGTTGAAGACTTCTTCTTGAAGTACTTCTTGCTCATCATTTGTCCAATGAGAGCTAACTGTTTTCCAAGGGCTTTCATGTTCGGCTTGATGTCGGAGTCCGATTCATCATTCGACTCTGATGATGAAGGTGGCCTAACGATCTTTCCTTTCTTGATCTTGTGCTCCTCTTCTCCGAGACTAAGGCAACCATGTCATCGGTTTGTTTGCCTTTCTGCTCTTTGGTAATCTCGCGGATATCCTCCTCATGCTGAGCGAGATTATCGAACACGGCATGGACATCCAACTCCTCTAGATCTTTATTTTGTCGTATTTGAGTGGATATTTTCTTCCATTCCGTGGGCAGAGAAGATAGAAATCTGATGTTTGTCTCCATGTTTTCTTCGTTATTTCTATCTTCCTCATTTCATTGAGAAGAGTGAGGTATCGTTGGTAGATCTCGTTTAGACTCTCCTCCGGCTTTGCTTTGAATGAGTCATAAGCAGTGAGAATGTTCGCCTTCTTGGCCTTTATGCCAACTTCCGTCCTTTGCATCATCCTATGCAGCTCATCCCACATCCTTTTGGCCGATGTAAGGCTGTCGATTTGTCTATATATATCGTTGGGGATGCCCTGCATAAGGGTGTTCATGGCTACTAGATCAGCCTTAGCTCGAGCTCTTTCCTCCAGAGAGTATTCTCTTGGCTCATTTAGTCGCCTAGAAGCTGAAATTGCTGGAGTAGCTGTTTCGTCCCCGGGTACATGAACCCAGAACTGTGTCGGTCCCTCTTCAAGGGACTTTAATAGATTTTCGGCTTGATCCTTTAGAGCGGTGAAATTCAGAAAGCGGCATCTCCACACTGTGTATTCGCCTCTTTGCAAGATCGGCAGACGGTTGTCATTTCCGAGTGAGTATGCATCCATGTTTGTATTGTAGTCGAGTTGTTGAAGGATCTTCGTTAATAGTCTTGAAGGTTGAAGATGATGTAATGTGCTTCACAAGAGACAAAATTCGTTAGTAGCGCTTGATTCGAAAATTAGATCGACAATTATTTTCGATTCAATCTTTAAAGTTTGATCGAAATTAATTCCGTCGAGATAGAATGTACTGAGTACTGTTCTCGTGCGAGAAATTTTGTCAGCGTGATATTTTACGAGCGAGATAAATTGCTCAAAATCATTCGGTCGAGAAAAATTTCTTGATCGTGAATTTATTTCGATCGTAAAGAAACAGTACGTTAGTAAGTTTCTCGACAAGTCAAAATAAATCTGTTGACTAGAAAAATTTCTCGTGTGTAAATGATTTTTGCCTGGTCAAACGTTAAATGGTTTGACTGAAAAAGTTTTTCGAGTGAAAGTTTTACGCATGCAAAGTAAAAATAAGTCTCTCTCGAAAAAGTTTTTCGTTGTATAATGCTCGAGAAATATGTCTAACTAAAATCGTTTCTGCTGATGACGATTCTAGCGCTGACTTCGTATTCTGACCGAGAAAAATTCTCGCGCTAAGTTTATCGATCGAGAAACTAATCCGATCACAAATATAGCGAGAAAAATTTGAGCAATCGAGAAAAATTCACAGAATACGATTAACACAAATTCGAGCAAAAACAAAGAATCAGATAGTGATGTTTGAGGTAATTCCTCGCAATCAAGTACTAATCACGCACGAACAAGCAATTAAACACGTTATGAAGCAAAATATATCGAATTTGATCCAAATCAGAACGTGTTCTTCATGTTCTTCGCAAACAGTAACACGCAGAAGCAATTCAATCCTAAAAATCGAAGTTCGAACTGCTACAGAACTGCTCGCAATGATGATATAACACTTAAACACGCACAGAAACACCAAATTCGAGTCAATTAAGCACAAAATTAAGCTATTGGATCGAAAAAGGTTTTCGCGCCAAACCTGTTCTTCGATGAACAGTATCTAGAAAATGATTTTCGATCTAATTCTAACAATTTTCGATTCAAAACAGAACGAATCTGCTCTGATACCAATTGTTAGGTCCTACGATTAACAACTCTACGATCCTAAGCTAGAATTCATAGTAATTCGGTCGTTTTGATAAACAATTGAATTCGATCGAAAACTCAAATGAAGAACAAGAGAGAGAATTTGAGGAGAGTAAGAAAGTTTGTGTTGTTTCTCTCTCTAGAAATCGAATTGCAAGCCCTTCGGATCAATTCTAAAAACTTTCTCTATTCAGCTCAATTGATTTACATGTATTTATACCAAACAAACTTGGTATAAATATCAAACTAGTCCTAATCTAAGGACTACTATACAAAACGCCCCAAATTACAAGGACAACTAATGAAGTCATGCACAATTACAAATGGTATTCTACAGATACTTATCTTAATCAAGATACTTTAAAGACTCGAACCTTTGTTAACCTTTTAGCATGCTCCAACATCGAACTTATTTCAACAAATAATCCGTTCAAATCTGGAAAACCCTAATTCTTTAAGGTTACGAAAACTTCCTTATACCTGACATAAATCAATTTCTATAATAATAACATACTACAAATAGACCTATAAATGTTCAACTCTTGTTCTTATACCGAAACTATTACTATGAATACTGATCGTTGGCTTAACATGATTATTAGCCCCTAACATGCATATGTATATATGTATATATGTATATATATTATGAAAACATTATTTAATTTCTTTACCTTCGAGAATTGCCTAGGTTTTTGTTCAAGGTTTCGCTCGTTTTTATTTCTCCTGTTCTTTTTTTGTTCATCGAGGTCCCAACTCGACATATGTAATTCGTTTTAGTATATACATAGGTTTTAAATTTGATCTGGACTCAACTAAGCTGGGCCGAGAAAATAAAAAACAAGGAGAAGCCCAATAAAGCCCAAGAAGAAGGAAAGCCCATAATAAGGTACACAGTCAGACCTGGGAGAAAGGACCTGCGAAGGTCCCCCGGATATAGGCATTATCCTGAGTGAAAAACACCTAGGAATCTCTCTTTCTCACTGTAATAGTTCTCTTCCATTAGATCTTTAACAGATATGAGTGAAAGTGAGTTATGAGCGTGTAAATCTTCCAAGTTTAGTGAAAATCAGTTTTAGAGCGCCCATGGACGTAGAATCTACAAAGATCCGAACCACGTAATCCTTGTGTTATTTCATTTACATTCAAACAGGCCCCCCACGTTCCAAACATGTTCAAACAGGTCTCCCACGTTCCAAACACGTCCAAACATGTCCCAAAGAGGTCCCAAGCAGGTCCCCCACGTTCCAAACACGTCCCAACAGGTTCCCAACGTACCAAATACGCCCCCAATAGGTCCCCATCACGTCCCCATCGTAAAGACAGCACCTTACGCCCTTAAACACTTCACAATATTCGATCTACCATTATTAAATTTCTTGAACCCCACACAAAAATCTTGTTGATTGGGATAGCCCCATATCAAATGGTGTTGTCTGTGGGAAATTCCGAGTTGAAGGCGTGAGTTATTGCTACTGTGCGAAGTTGTGCTGAGGATTCACTGTTTTTTCTCTTATTCTGTCCTGTTGGGACAAAACGAAATGCGCGAGACGTCAATGGAGGAAGATCTGTCCATATCGAAGAACCTAGACCCACAATTCGCGGAGAAGGACCTCTAGAAACTGCCAAACATGTTAGAGGAGCAGCCAGGACCTGAAAGACATGCCTGAAATGATGAAGACGAGCAAGAGGGTACAAATGAATCTTAAAGGGATCTCAGAACACCCAGGCAGACCTCCACGAGTCCCGCTAGTGAGCCACCTGAAAAAAGCGAAGGAAGCTTGGAGATCCAACGCCACGGCCTCACAACCAGGAGCCCTAGGAATCTCCGCCAAAAATTCCACGGAGATTCACACCACTATGCAAATCCAGAAGACATACTGACACTAGCCTGGGGACCTTCCGTGATGAGGGGACTCTTAGCCGGAACTCCAAGACTCTTTAAATTTCATTCTCATTTATATACCATGATAGCATGACCACCATACTAACAATTTTTGTCTCTTGAAGGACGAAATTGAATGACTCATTCTAGTGGCAAGTGTGAGGGAGGTCACTTATCATGGCCTCGAATAATATCAGAAGGTGGCTGAGGAGGAGCCTGTAGGAAGACCCGAAGTTCCCCTTTCGGGACATAAAGCCCAGCTCCGCGCTAGCAGGAAGACCCGAAGTTCCCCCTTTGGGACCTAAAAGCCGAGCTCCGCACTGGCAAGAATATCCGAAGCTTTGCATTCTAGATCTCCCCAGCTCTGTGCTGGCACCAAGACCTGAGCTCTTATATTTGGGATCTAAGATCCAAGCCCCACGCGCAAAGCCTGACCCCTTTGGGAAGAACCACTGGGGAGTTACGAAGACCAGCTTCGTGCTGGAAACAAAGATATGATCTATGTGTTTGAGATCTCCGTGCTGAGCTCCTCGCTAGCACGTGAGGTCCGTTACGGGGGATCTCCAAATCGGCTGAAACCCAGCTGCGCGCTGGAATAAAGGCGAAGAAGCACAGCTCCACGCCGGCATGCGAAGGTCTGAGGGACCTAAGACACAGCTCCGACGCCTGAGCCGAAAGAGTTAAAAGCGCAGCTCCGTGCTGGCACAAAGACCCGAAGCTCCGCATTCGGGACCTCCCAACTCCGCGCTGGCAGGAAGCGCGAAGCTGCGCATCTGGAACCTCCCAGCTCCGCTGGCAGAAGACCGAAAAGTCTAGCTCCGCGCCAGAAGAAGTTTTAAAAAGCCCAGCTCCATGAACGCCTGAGCTCCTATATTTGGAATCTAAGAGCCAAGCTCCAAGTTGATCCGTAAAAGTCAACTCCTTGGTGGAGATCCACTGAGGTTTACGAAGACCAACTCCGTGTTTGCAAAGAAGTCCGACTCCACACCGACACCTGAAGATCCGCAGGAGATACAAACCAAGCTCCTCGTTAGCACGCGAAGGATCGGGGGGCCTAGAAGTCAAGCTCCATGCTGATGTCCAACGATACGTGGGAGTTACAAGCCAAGCTCCACGCTGACGGCTGGAGATCCGCGAGAGATAAAAGCCCCATTCCACGATATGATCAAGTGGCTCATCATGACGGAACACCTTAAAGTGGTGGTAGTCGCGGTAGCACGCATGATTTGAAGGTGACCAACAAGGAGTCCTGGGGATCTATGCCGATTATAAGGGCAGACGACCCCCATTCTCTCTAGACAAGGGCGCGACAGCCCCGCCATCATCCGAAAGCTGAGGCATGATTTCCGAAGCAGATCATTGATGCTTAGGAACTTTAAATTAGACGAAGACCCGACCTAAGCTCGACTCCGCACTAACGTACGAAGGCTCAATTTCTCCATTCGGAGTTTATAAGCCCTGCTCCTCACTATCATGCAAAGATTCAACCATCTAATGGGGATCTCCAAAGACTAGCTCCACGTCGGTAACGAAGGAAGTACGTAAGAAGTACCTACTTCTATGACCCTTGCTCTCCACGAGCATAGGAAAACCACCAAAGAGGATTTATGAAAGACCAGCTCCCTGGAAACAAGACGCGAGTCATGAGTCCGGAATCTCCAAGTCTTGCACCTCGGTTGCATGCGAAGGTTTGCTTTTGGGGACCTCTGAACCATCCCCACTATGATGGCAAAACACCTATCCCCCTGTTCGGGATCTACCATATCAGCTCCATGAAGGATCTGAGATGATCCTATGTGGAGATCCTTTTCGTCCCCAAGTCAAGATCGTTCAACATTGGTTGTAGCTAGCTCCCAATTCCATTAAGTTATTCGAGGAACTCCACATCGTGCCGGTTACACAAATTCACTGAATTAAAAAGATAACCCGAAAACAATATGACGAGGTAGAGGGAGAACGGGCACCTCCATGCGTACATCAGCAAGAGGACAAGTACCTTAGCCCAAACACAGTAAGGTCGCCAAGGCCCATGAAGAGAAGCAGGCCACGACAACTGAACGGAAAGAAGCAAGCGAGAAGCATGACCAAAGAAAACCATTACTGCCTTAACAACAAGGAGCTGTCAAAATCTATTCTTAGGGTCTTGCGGAACGCCACACTGTTATGCAACAACGTGGAGAGGGTTCTGACATCAGCCGGGAGACGATCCGCGATGAAAAGTCTCTCAGCCGGAATTCCGGGGCCTTCAAAATCTCATTTCCTTTTACATTACAATATCATATTAAATACATGCATCCTACTAACGATTACCATCATATGAAGGATGACATCGAAGGACCCATCCTAACGGAACATCGAAGGAAGTTCGTAGACCATGGCCTCGACCAATGTCTGAAGGTAGCACAGAAGAAGTCTGGAGGATCTGTGCCGACTAAGGACAGACAACCCCCGCCTCTTCGAGGGGCCGGTGCTGATCAAGGCTCACATCTCTATCATAATAGGAGCTCCGAGCAAGGTGGATCCCAACCTCCAACAGAGCCCCAAAATTGTACACATGAGCTGCCGAAGATCCACAAACTCCGCAGATCGTAGACCTGCGGTGAGCTTGTTGTCCACAACGGCAAACATGACTCCAAGCTCGCCAAAAGAAGTAGGGGGATCTGTGCCTAATAAAGGTAGACAACCCCCACTTCCTCCAGATTAGAGATCCAAATGCGAGGGGATTTGTGAGACATACAAGGATGCATCGACCAAGTTCGATTTATGCCAGGAGATGGATCACATGTGGCCAGACCACATGACGATGCCTTGGACATGGGAAGTCCGACCTCCGGAGATACGACCAATGGAAGGAATCACGACTCTTAAAGGACATGGAAAATGAGTCATTCAAATGGCGGAGGAGTCGACGAAGCTCCTGGCGATACGACCCAAATGATGCTAGGGCAGCAACAAAATGAAGACATAGTACAAAAATGGGATTCAGATGATTGAGACAAAAGGAAAGGGGCCCTCTAGCTTACAACAAGATCCCGACATGGAGCTGGTGGGATGTCTACAAAAAATGCGGACCTATTCGCATCTTCTCCAAATTATATGACTGGAGTTCGCCCGGACATCACCACACATCATCAGGCCAAGAAGACTACTTATCAAATAGAAGCTCCGACCGTGCGAGACTGAAATAGCCCAGATCCTGAAGGAAGAAGTAGACAAGCTTTTCCAAGCAGTGACTTCAGGGACCTGAGCAAGGCGTGTCCTAGGGATCATTCTCCACCGCCCCGAGTGAATCAGCTGGTGGGCTCCACCTCTGGGAGTGTGCCAAAGACACCTACCAGGGGATTGGGGAGGTCCAGAGGTCAGTAGGGAGGTTAGTGGCTCTCAGCCAAGAAAAGTCTCCTATTCTTCAAATGCGATACGAAAGGGCGAAGAGCACGAGCGGACTGAAAATTGCAAACAGACCTTTGAAGAATTAAAAGAATACCTCCATAATACACATCTCCCAACAAAACATCTAATATGGGACGAGTTGGCACCGTATTTCTCCATGGAAGCATTAGCTTCGTATTACTAAAGGAAGGAGGGACCTCCCAAAGCCGGCCTACCTTATGAAGCAAGGAGCTGTTGAAGGATGAAACCAGATGATAAGTCGATCAGATCTACCCGGGAGAATAGTAAAATGCGCCATCAAGCTGGGGGAGCACGGCGGGGAATTCAACAATGGACGCCCCCCCAAAAAGCTCAGATCCTCTTCAACGTTGTGCTCGAAATCACCAAGGACCACATAAGCGGTAAAGGGAGGTGCACACATACGGATCTATGACATCCCATAGATCTGGAGCGGAGGTCCTTATCATTAGCCGATTGGAGAGGAGCTCCATTTCGTCACGACCTTCAAATTCCCTGAGAATGATTCGGAATACAAAGCCTTATCTTCTGGAGGAATGCGAAGGAGACGGGACATGGGACGTCATTTGGTTCCTAGATTCACAGCCGGTAGTACAAACAAAGGGGAACGATGAAAGGAAGGAAAGTCGTAGAGTTGACTACTTGGCCAAAAAGACGAACTGGGTTTCGACCATCAGAGAGGATGGCATCGCCAATTTCACGATAGAAGAGAAGGAGGTAGGGAAGTTGTGGAAAGCATGGAAGGAGGCGACAATTAGAGGACTCTGTCACGAAGGTCCTGAAGGGCACGTAATCGAAAGGCAAGAAGGGATGTGCAGGATAGCATGTGGGATATAAGTCCCTGACGAGAACAACGATGAGGGCGGACTATCTCTGTCCTGCCATAATCACGGACCTCGAATTCAAACAGCAAGCGAGGTTCTGGGAGAAAACTAACGGTAAACCACGAGAGAAATTGAAGGGGTCACAGCCCACTTGACGGCAGGAGCTCCGCCGACACCCGGGACATGATCCCCTATAAAGGTCCTAAGATTCAATAAGTATAAGTTGGCTAATGACTTGATCTGATTTTCCAAGGCGAGTAAGGCAGTTCCACACGACACATTACGATCCCGCCACATGGGATCTGTGAGCATCTCCGTGCAGATGCACGAAGAGCGGATTCATATGTTCCAAACCTACAGTCCAGCTCTCCGCTGACGTGAAGGCCCTAACTCCCGAGGACCTAAAGACAAGATCCTTGCTAAAAACAAGGGCATGATCCGTGTGTTCGAGATCTCCATGCTGAGCTCCTCGCCAGCACGCGAAGTTCATTATAAGGGATCTCCAAACCAGCTGAAACCTAGCTCGGTGATGGTTGAAGGCAAAAAAAGTCAAGCTCTGCACTAACATGCGAAGGTCCAGGGGACCTAGAAGGCTCCATGCTGACATCCGAACCTCCGGAGATCTGGGGCCAGGGACCTCATTGTTAACCAAGAAGAAAGGGGGCTCCGTTTCACCATCACTCTCAAATCTCAGGCCTCCAACAAGGAGCCCTGATATTAAGCGAGCGGGCGCTATAGCCATGCACGTAAGCGAGCGGGTGCTATAACCACGCAAGTAAGCAAGCGGGCGCTATAACCGCACGTTCAAGCGAAGCTGGCGCTATAACCAGGGTAAACTAAATATATCCCTAAGAAAATACCGCCTTGTCGGAATATATACAGTTTATGATATAATAGACAGTCCACTTATAAAAATACTCGATACCAAGGGTCGACGGGCCTGCGGTGTACAAAGACATCAAAGACTGATAGTCTGCGACGTGAGATGATGCCAAAGACCGACGGGTCGGTGGTGTACCCGACATCAAAGGCCACAAGTCTGCGACGTGAAAGATGCCATGAGGGCGTACAAGATGCCGCCGCTGACGGGCTGCGGTGTACAGGACATCAAAGACTCTCAGTAGGCCTACGACGTGAATGGTACCTAAGAGCGTAGCTGGCGCTATAACCAGGGTAAATCGATGATGGGATCCCCGGGGTTATAATTTTGTAGGCCTAAGTGTCTACCCAGATACTGAACTCGCTAAGGACAAAGAGAGCCTAGCGCAAAGCGACACCCGAGGACAATGAGACGGTCATTGCAACCGTGGGCGTGGATTCGTACCTGGCTTACGAATTGATAAGCGAGTTGGCGCTATAACCATGTCATGATAATGATGTTCCCAGAAACATCCACCAGGTCACGTGAAATAAAATATAATACTAGGAGGAGGGGAACTCCGACGAAACTTATGAACATGGGGAGTTAAGCTCCCAAGTCCTTGCCATCGTATCTCGAAAGGAGAAAATAACATAGAATTTCTTACAGGCTATCACCACCCTGAAAAAGGCAAAGAAAGAGGATGCCCCAGGGAGCTAGAAGCAATGTACACTAGGACCTGAGGATCTCCCCCAAGGCTTGTAGAGGAGCTCCGTCATCAGGTCCCCATCAGGTCCCTCCAATCCCCAAGGACGACGGACGACTATAAAACACAGAGGGGTCCCAACGGAGACAATAAACATAGGGGAGTTAAGCTCCCCCGAAACATTACAAGAAGCAGAGTTTCCTGAGGAGCTGGGGTGACGAGACAGCAGCATGTGTCAAGACCTCTATGTGCTTCTCGACTGCAGGAATCCAGAAATGAGGATTCTCGGGTAACTTGGTATCTCCTCGAAAGCACGAAGTCCCTCAAGAAAAGAGGATCTTTCGAGTACGCTGCCGTCAATCCTCGATCAGGTCCCTCGAAAACTTCCTCCCAACCGCTGTGGACAGAGGGCGCTGCTGGTAAAAGCACGAAGTTCCGGCCTTCACGTCCTCCAAGTGGGAAACTACTTCCGCATTCACCAGGCCATCAAAAACAGCATCCCATTCCTCCATTTCACTAGGAGCTCTGTAGCCTCTTTTCACGATGTTCCATGAGTGTGGCACTCTCCTACTTTTAATTCTCAAGGGGGCTCCACAACTCATTCCCATATTGCCCTAAGACCTCTACATGCTCCTTCGCGATGTCAAGCCAAAAACAAGAATCCTCGAAGAGCTTTGTGATCTCACTCAAAACAATCAAAAGTACGCTTGGTTCCGGTCCTTGGTTAGGTCCTCTAGGAACTCCTTTCCAACTACCATGAACGGGAGAGCTGAGAGAAGCAGGTACCTTCAGCCTCTTCCCCCACCAGCTAGGCAGCCCACTCTTCATTCTCCTTAGCAAAGGATCTCCACAGCTCCTATTCGCACTGTTCCAGGAGTAGTGTGTGTTCCTGCCTTTCTTTGCTCCTGGGAGCTCCGCGGCTCCCTCTCGCGCTGCTCCACTAACTCGGCAGCTCCAACCCCTGGATTGACGAATGGGCGGACAATATGGCAGCTACGCAGCACACCTGGATGAAGAAGTAAAACTTACGAAAAGAACGCCAGAATGGAGTAGAAGACGATGGAGGATGGCACGCCAATCCCTGGGAAATGTTCCCCGATCATCTGGGAGCACCAAACGACTTACCATGATCATCTTTTCAGCTATGTTCGGATGATCCACGGAAGCGGGGGGTTTGACCACTGAGGTTCCGACGGACCCCAAAAGAGGCTCAGCACTCCGTTTCCTGAGGAAGAGTGAAGGGATCCCCCTTTTTGCTTTTCCTTTCTAAATTTTTTGACGAAGTTGTTTTCCTTCTGACACACGAGGTAGGGCGGTATTGGGAACTTCTTCAGCTCCTAAAACAGGAGAAGGACCCAAAGAAATATCCTCCGTTCCTACCGAAGGAGGAATCTCCTCGTGAACGTCCTTAGCCACCATGACGCAAAGGAGCAAGGGAGCTACAGAGGGTGTGCTGAGGAACTGGGAAAATGACTCCCTTCTCCACATTGGCCAACAGGCATATTATGAGGACGTCATACCTGCGCCAGAGACCCAAGACACTGACCGAACCTTTAACCACTCACAAAGGCGTGTCCCTTCAAGAAATAATTACGGCAGGTCCCTAATAAGGAGGTAAGGCCCATCTTACTATTTTACTCTAATTCACTTTTGTCCCAAAAGACAAATTATATTAGGGGAGTGGTTGATGTGGACTCAACTAAGCTGGGCCGAAAAAACAAAAAACAAGGAGAAGCCCAATAAAGCCCAAGAAGAAGGAAAGCCAATAATAAGGTACAGAGTCAGACCTGGGAGAAAGGACCTGCGAAGGTCCCCAGGATATAGGCATTATCCGGACAAAGGAAGGTGGACTTTTGGGTATTTCAGGACGACAGAACAGCAGAAAGGAGGGAAGGAAGTCACAGAGACACGTGTCGATTCATTATAGGAAGGTACCACTGATCACATCACTGTGGCAGCTGCAGGGGTCATTCCATCAAGCAGCCTGTCACTCTTCCTAAGTACCCTAGGTAGTACGTCCCCCGGAAATCCTGGGATATTATTCGCAAGGACTGCTGGGAAGTACTATAAAATGGAGACTTAGCCGTTTTTCAGAAAAAAAAAGATCATCATTCTAACACTTTCTCACACACGAAAAACACCTAGAAATCTCTCTTTCTTACTGTAACAGTTCTCTTCCACAAGATCTTTAACATATATGACTGAAAGTGAGTCATGAGCGTGTAAATCTTCCAAGTTTAGTGAAAATCAGTTTTAGAGCGCCCGTGGACGTAGGATCTACAAAGATCCGAACCACGTAATCCTTGTGTTATTTCGTTTACATTCAAACAGGTCCCCCACGTTCAAACAGCACCCCACGTTCCAAACACGTCCAAACATGTCCCAAAGAGGTCCCAAGCAGGTCCCCCACATTCCAAACACGTCCCAACAGGTTCCCAACGTACCAAATATGCCCCCAATAGGTCCCATCACGTCCCCATCGTAAAGACAGCACCTTATGCCCTTAAACACTTCACAATATTCGATCTACCGTTATTAATTTTCTTGAACCCCACATAAAAATCTTGTTGATTGGGATAGCCCCATATCAAAATTGATGACGTCCATCTCCTCAACGTTAAGAAAACATTTCCTTAGTCGTACACATGAATATTCTTAATGACCTCCACGTGTTGGTCTAAACATTTTGATTTGATGGGTATATTATTATATATGTATTAGTTGGTTATATCACTTTATGTAATGCAACTAAATAGCAAATATGTGGCGAATGGGACCACGAAAACTTTCTTTAGTATCGTTGTACGAAAACTTTCTCGGACCATGAAAACCTTCCCTATAATCTATCCTTATGCCACTCAATATATTATATTATAGTTATTTCCTCATAACGAAAACTTAGTTTCCAATGTAAGGCCCACGAAAACTTTGTCTGACTTAATTTTCCACAAATCATCTTCATTTTCATGAGCTGATCACACGAAAACTTTCTTTTGCCTTAGACCAAATGCCAAAAAGTTTGTCTATTTAATTACTTATATTGAAAACTTTCATCTAACTATATTTAGTTTCCATGAAATCGTTAAGTCAAATTTACCTATGTAGCGAAAGCTTTCCTCTACCTAAATTCCATACTATCGACTTATTATACTTTAATAAAATATTATTTTTCATCTTATACATATATGCATCACTAAACTAATTATGCAGGTGCACCAATTAATATTTATGCATGAAAAAGTATAAGGTTTCAGCAATCAATGATACCGCATCCCTGGCGAACACTCTTCGCAATCGTCAACAAGTGCTTCTCACCAAAGCACTCAGGCCACGATCGCTGCAATGTGACCATCGTCCGCATATTTTATGGGATAGCGTTCAGGAAAAATTATGATTTCGCCAAGCTAATCATATTGGACTTGGACGATCAAGTTATGCAGCGGACGAAGTCAAAGTCAAAGAAGCCACATAACCTACCCTATCCCCGGTGGTTCTCTACAGCACCGGCGATACCGCCACGACCAGAAGAAGAAAACTACACCCGCCCAAACTCAATTTTCTTCAGAAAGGGAAGACCGATGAGAAGTACTCGCGCAAAGCTATGGCAATTCCGCGCGATTTACTACCCCTAGCAAGCCCATACGCCATCGAAGCTTACTTCCAGAAGTACAACGTCCCCAACCCCATGACTCAGGAAAACCCACCCGAGTCTAACCCAGGGGTTAGTGAGAGTGAGAGAGCGAGAGAGAGTGAGAACCTGAGAGAACCCTCTGAACCACAAATAGCACCTCAACAACCGCACCAACCATCCCATAGAAGAGCAAATTGAAGCTCTTTGAGGATCGGACGGAAATCTCACGGATACGGATGATTTCAGCAGCTCCCCATCCGAGAGCCACCGTACAGAACCTAGTTCTGGACGTGTGCTAACTGGAAGTGGCCTCGGTGAAAGCTCCACACAAGCCCGTCCAAGTGACGAGGCCGTAACGACTCGAGCACCATCTCCCCGAGATGCGTCGCAAGGAGAGGTCGATGACCCACGGAGACTGAAGTCCACCTGGTCGACGAGGGCCACCGTACAGAACCTAGTTCTGGACGTGTGACAACGGCTAACACTAGTGGCACCGGAACTACTCCAACAGTTGTAACGTCGGCCTACCTAGAAAATTGCTTAAAGAATCCAGTCAACCCGATCCATATCACATGCCTTTACTCCAACTCTTCGACATCAGAATCTCTCGACTCCTTGAACTCGGCAATTAGCGAACTCCAGAAGAAGAAGAATTGTACCGAAAGATGATTGTGGGTGGAGTCATATCTCACCCAACTACCTGCCGTAAGAAGGCGTCAGTCAGAAGCGTCGTCATGAGGACCCTGACGACCAGGATCGTCCTGAGGGAAAGAAAATGCAAAGAACCACAGCAGCAGGTAGCCGTGTACGAGTACGAGGACGTGGAGTTCAGATCGCTAGATCTCGATCATCGAATCCACCACCACCACAAAGGTCCTACAGAGGAAGACAAGCTACGCCAGGGCCGAACCAGACAACTTCCCTTGGCGAAGTCGAGTCTGGCTCTTCGAGGACCTCCATCCAGCCAGTCCAAACAACCACAACCCCTCGTCCCAAAGATCCTCAAGTCTACATCGACAAATAAATACTAAAAGATGAATGGCTGACGAGAACAGAGACAGAAGAAGAGTCGCGTCTAAGGATTGAAAGCGTCAGAAATTTCTTGAAAGTGGCGGCGTCAAACTTCATATTCATTGAGCGAGAAGAAGAGGAGTAAGGAGAAAACCCGAAGCAGATCTCCCAGAACTTCCAGACATCCTTTGACATCAAATCCCCGAGAGACCGACACCGGGTTACGAGTTCATAGAAACTCATTGGAGAAACGCGAAGATCAAGGCACCTTTCCTTGAAGACTGTTATGCAAAGATCTGGAGAAAGAAGGAAGAAATAAAGGAGATCAACGAGCAAAATCTTCGAGGTCTTGAGCACCTAAAAGGAACGTCCAAGGGCTTCGTTATTGAATCATGAGGAATGACTCTAATGAAGGCAGAATGACTAAAGATCAATGGCGAAGACATCTCAAAGCTCAAAAGGCCATCTATGATATCCAAGACGTAGAGTGGGGGATGGGAAGATTGTAGGCCCTTGTCACACCCTTAGCTGCCACGTCATCAGCTCGTCATGGCCGAGCTATACAAGTAGCAATGTGTGCGGGTCCAAGGTGCACGAGTTGGCGGGGAACAACACTTGGACGATTTAACCCAAAATGCATGGACGGAATCTGGCGAGGTAACGAGGGACTCGGCCGGAGCCGGCGAGGTCAGCCACGTTGGCCGGCCAGGCAGGTGGCATGGCCGGGCCGCGTGCCCACACTGGGCGCGGGGCTGTGCTCGGGCTGTTGGGGCAGCGCGCGCGCGCATCATGGGCACATTGGGCTAAGGGCGTGTGGGGACTTCTCGGCAGGGTGTGCGAGGGTTGGCACGCATGGGACTTAGGTGATGGACGAGACTTCTCGGCAGGGCTTGGCGAAGGTTGGCGCGCGAGGCTGGGGCAGCGCGCACACACGAGTGCGGCACATGCGCTGCGGCACTGAGGCAAGCCAGGCGCGTGCGCACATGCGAGCTGGCACGGACGCTGAGGTCCGGCGGCAACAACGGCGGACGGCGGCGACCGCGGTGCTCGGGGCGGTGCGCGGCGGCGGACGGCGGCGGTGTAATTCCAGATTATCCAAGAACACTTCAACAGATTAAACCTTCGTAGAATGTGAATGGTATGCTTTTAGAGGTTTAGTGTTGAAAACGTGAGATTTTTTGCAAATGGAAACTTAGATTAATGAGTGTTAGGGTTTAAGCTTAAATACCTTGAGAGGTATTTAAGCTTATTGGGCCCCTAACAAGCCCATTACAAACACAAACCCAATACAAACATATAAAATACACTGTAAGGCTTAGAATAAATATTTTGGACACTTTTTGAAATATTCCTAACTCCCCCTAAGTGTCCAAAGTACATATGAGCCTATTCTCTAAGTCTTCACTTCTTCTTCTTCTTTGAGCGAGGAGGAGGTGGAGGTTCCCTGTGGGCCAAGTAGGTCTTTCTGAATCCTAGGGCGTGCTCGAACTATCTGATGTCATTTCGAAGAACAATTCGATATCTGATTTTTTCAATGAGTTTTCGTAGAACTTCCTTTTCTTCTAGCTCCGTGCCTTCTAATTTGTCTTCTTCAGCAACTGTCTTCTTCTTTGCTACAAGTTGGTTGAGGATAATCTTCAATGTTCCATCTGAAAATTTAGGGGCATCCGAAAGAAGGAATACTTGTAATTCCTGTTTCTGAGCTTGAAGGTAAGAGACCCCAGGAGATGGTTCAAGAAAGATGTATCCCTCTCCATACTTTTCCAGATCCTTATATCTGTTAAGCGGACAGGTTAGGTTGACTTTGCTCATATTGTTTTCCAAGGCCATTTGGAAGTCATGTGATGCAAAGTACTTGATCTGTCTCAGCATGCACTCTTTGATAGCTCTGTAACCATCTCTTTTTGTGTGAGTGTCAAGGGTGAACTTGTTGCGATAGATATTGTAAAGCTTGTTGAGTTCTCCCAGTGGGAAGTAGGGAAGATCTGCTTCTGTATATTTTTCGACTTTCCTGTCATATCGATCAATCACAAAGACAGGGCCCACATATCTTCCTACCGCCCATTCGACATCCTTGACATCACAGATGGCTGTTTGATCTGAGGTATTTTCTGTACTGGTCCCTATTCATACCTCTTTGGGCTAAGCCTTCCCAGAGCATAATCTGATGACTAAGTCCTCTAGCCGTCCCTTTTAAGTGCATTAGGCCTCGAAGATTCAGCTCGTTGACTCCTTTTATCTCTTCCTCCTTCCGCCAGATCTTTGGATAGAGATCCTCAAGAAAAGGAGCCTTGATCTTCGCGTTCCTCCAACGGGTTTCTATGAATTCGTAGCCCGGCGTCGGTTCCTCGGGCACTTGATGTCGAAGGAGTTCTGGAAGCTCTGGAAGATCTGCCACAGGATTTTCTCCTTGCTCCTCTTCCTCTCGCTCAATGAAACAAAGGTCTGCTGCCGCCGCCTTTAAAATCTCGCGAACATTTTCAATCCTAATGCGGGATTCTTCTTCTGTCTCTGTTCTCGTCATCCATTCCTCTTCTAAGATGTATCTGTCGATGTAGCCTTGAGGATTATTTGGATGAGGGTTTGTGGTTGTTTGGACTGATTGGGTAGAGATCCTCAGAGAGCCAGACTCTGCTTCGCCAAGGGAAATTGTCTGGTTCGGCCCTGGCGTAGTTTGTCTGCCCCTAGAGGACTTTGGTGGTGGTTGGATTGTCGGGAAGAACCTCCTCCACGAGTTTGAACACCGCGTCCTCGTCCGTCGAGAGTGATTCTTGATCTCTTCTCCCCCTCAGGACGATCCTGAACATCAGTATCGTCATGGCGACGCTTCTGACTTGAGCCTTCTTGACGACATGTGGTTGGGTTAGGTATGATTCCTCCTTTAATCAGCTTCTTGTAGAAATCTTCTTCTTCTGGAGTCCGCTGGTTGTCGAGGGTAATGATGCGAGAGATACCTACATCGAAGAGCTCAAGTAGAGGCATGCTGTAAGGACTGGGTTCAGGCGGTACTCGTGGTGGTGGTAGTGAGATGAGGCGAGGCTGTGACGGTTGGTCTACCATGGGTGCCTTTCCTTTGTCCGTGGAGGCTGATTGCATGGCATCCTTAATGAGTCCTCGAACCCGTGGTAAGGTCACGGATTCAAAGAACTCAAAAGGCGATTTTCCAGATATGCCGTCGTCCCAGTTATGGGAGTTGGGGTTGGTGCACCGGCAACACTAGGATTTGCCGTTATCACACGTTCAGAACTAGGTTCTGTACGGTGGCCCTTGTCAACCGAAGTCGGATGGACTTCAGTTTCCAGGGGTCTTCCGACCTCTCCTTGCGACACATCTTTCGGAGATGGTGCTCGGGTCGTTGTGGCCACGTCAGTGTGACGGGCTTGGGTGGAGCTATCACCGAGATCGCCAAGGCGTCTCGTTAGCACGCGTCCAGAACTAGGTTCTGGTCGGTGGCTCTCCAATGATGGGCTGCTGAGGTCATCATCATCGGTGAGACTTCCGTCCAATCCTCGAAGGGCCTCGATCTGAGGCTCTTCTATGGACGTTGACGCCTGAGGATCAGGCAGAGACTCGGGCTGTGTCGTAGGAATAGTTGTGCTTTGTTGTGGAATGGACACAGAAGCCGAGGCGAATGTGAAAAGGGGGGTTGCTGAGGGTTTTGAGACACTTGCCTGTTGGGAGACAAGCGAATGGTCGGGTTCGGGTTGCTCGTGCACCGGTGGGTCAATGTCGGTGTCTTCTATCCTAGGGGGTGACCCGGCCTTTTCTGACTGAGCTAGTGCAGTTGTGATCGTCTCGGGAACACCTATTAGTGGTCGTTCGAGTCGTTCGGCATGTGGTTGTTCTTCGAGTGATTGTTCAGGTATGGTTTGTACAGAGGATGGTGGTTGTTGGTCAGGGATTGCTTCTTGAGATGTAGTTTGTGGTGGTTGTGGGACAAGTTCGGTTTCTGTGGCTTCTCTCATTATCTCACTTGTTTGTTCTCTCTCGCTCGTTTCTACTCTCTCAGTCTCACTAACCCCTGGGTTAGACTCGGGTGGGTTGGCCTGAGTCATGGGGTGGGGAATGTTGTAATCTTTGCAGTATTTGTCAATGTCTTCTTGGTTGGCTAGTAGTAAGGTAGCGCGCGGTATAGGCATCGGTTTTCGTGAATATTTCTCATCCGTTTTTCCTTTTTGAAGAAAATTGAGTTTGGGTGGGGTGTAGTTCTCTTCTTGAGGTCGTGGTGGTATCCCTGGTGTTGTAGTCATAAAGTGGTGGATCATCAATGAAAACCACCGGGGATAGGGTAGATTCTGTGTCTTCTTGGATTTTGAAGCTGATCGTCCAGGTCCATTCCTATTAGCTTGGCATAGTCGTATCCTTTCCTGAAGACGATCCCGTGAAAGATTCGGAGAATCGTGATGTTGCATCGGTCCCGTCCGGAGTGCTTGGGTGAAAAGCATTTGTTGACAATTGCGAAGAGGGTTCGCCACGGGTGTGGAATCATAGATTGTTGAAAACGGGAAACATACTCAAGTGAGCTGTAGTAACCCATTTTCAACATATCTGCGATTATCTCGTTCTCGGATGCCTCATCTTCATATTCTGGTTGAATTGGCAGCCGAAGAATTTGTCGTATGAAGTCCTTGGTGATTCTGACAGTCTCGTTTGCGATTTTGGCTTCATAGTAGGTGGTGTTGTCTGGTGAAATTTTGGTAGTCATCGTTCCCCAGAACTGTTGAAGGTACACGGTAGGTACGGGAACTGACGCAGAGAAGGCGTATCCCAGATGGTGGTTTCTCAGGATGGATGGTATGATCTCTTCCTTACACTTGAAAGTGTTCAAGTCGATTTGAAAGTTGTTGTCCTTGATCACAATCCATTTGGAGGTAGAGTACACGAGATCTGCTGGAGTAGTCATTCTGTCGAAACTGCAATTTAGAAAAGAAACGAATTGTGAATGAAGAAGTATTTAAGAAATTTGTTGAAGTAACGAAGAACTGTTCGGCCCAAAATTTTTCAAAGTGTTTTTCACGAATGTAAGGTTTTAAAATTTTGATCAAGTGAGTTTCACAAATTGAAACGGATTTTCAAAAGATTTCAGAATTTGTTTTGCGAGTTAGTTTTTGAAATTGAAAATGTTCGCGAATTGTAATTTGAATAACAAATCTTGATGATGTGCGGGTCCATGAAGACTGAAGTTTTTAAATTGTTCGCTAAGTCCGTTTTGCGAATTTGTTTGAAATGGAGAAGAATCAATTCGCAAATTTGTAATGTAGTTCGAAATAAAGTTCGCACATTGGAAATTTTTTGCGTGGTACAAATTTTTTGCGAATTTGAAGATTTGTGAGTCTGTCAAAGGGATTTCGCGAATCGATTTTGAATTTTGAAAAGAATTTGGCGAAGTGTTAATTGACAGTTCGCGAAGTGCGATTAATAATAAAAATTTGCGAAAACGATTGCGAATTCGGCAATTCCCGAATTGATAAAATTAAACATGACCCGCGAAACTCTAGTTCGCGAATTGCATCTGGAAAGGCAGTTCGCGAATTTAGATTCGTAAAATTTTGTTGGTCAATTTAAAAGTGCGAAGTCATTTGACTAACTTATTCTACGAATTCATTCGCAAAAAACACATATTCAATTCGCGAATCACGAATTGACAGATCAAAACGTAGATTTTTGAGTAAATTCCATAAAACCCTATTCGCAGAACATTGATTTCAAACCAAATTGAAGAATAAAACCCAGAAAATCCTATTCGCAGAGCGTTGATTTCAAACAAAATTGAAGAATAAAGAACCCAGAAAAACCCTACGAACTAAACAGAGCATTGATTTCAAATTCGACACTCACAAATCCTGTCTGCACAGTCGTACTCACTTATCACGATAATCATTTAAACTAAGTATGAGTTTATTTCACAATAATCATATAAAACACACAAGATCTAACATAATAAACACAGACAAAACTACTCCCTGTTCTTTTACCGATGTCAACCCTGCAAATCGAAGAAAACACATGAATAATAAAAGTTTAAGGAGTGTTTCTTCCATACCTCAACGAAGTCTGTGAGTGCGTGGGTGTGGACGGAAATCACAGCAACGAAAATCCAATAAATTGGCTGAGTTCGACGCTTTGGAGAGTTTTTGAGAATTTTTAGGGTTCGTAAAATCTGATTTGGGGAAGTCGCGAATAAGATAACGAAAATTTCGCGGGCCGAAAGGTAAAGTTTTAATTTAAAACTGGGCCGCAAAATTTTGTTAAAGAGGCCCACTGAGAGTTTGCGAATTATCCCTTGGTGAGGTTTTGAATAATCAGTTCGCAAATCAGAAATTAACACTTTGACGAACTAGAGGAAAGGAGATTTAAAATTTTCGGTTCGCAGATTTGGAAATAGAGTGAATTCGCAAAATGTCCATGAGTTATCACGAAGTTCGCAGATTATGATTTCACGAATTGTACTTTCGATTCGCAAGCTATAAGTTTGCGTACTTTTGCGGGTCTGCAGATTTGGTTCGCAAAAAAATATTGTAATGTGAAGAATGCGAACTTAATTTTAATAATTGATTTCCAAAATGACCTAGGAAGAACAAGGTAAGTGTACGAGATTTTTAACTTACCAAAGATACCAAATAATCAAGTAATTACCCAAATCCTACCAATTTGGCTCGATCAATCACTAGGATAGCATCAAATCTATGAGTTTTTCAAGATCGATTTTCATGATATGGTATCCTTATTGGAGAAGAAAAATCGTCGCCTTAGTCAAAAATTCGTCTTAATGTCGGGACAATAAATGACGTAAGTTTCCTTCGTGTTTATAAATAGATATCTCAACTCTCCTTGAAGTACCTTACATCTAAGAACTAACTCATCTCTTATTTTTCTCGTTTCCAGATGAATTGGCAGAAAAAGGAAGAAGAGAAGAAGCTCGAGGAACAGGCAGAGTTAAGACGTAACTTTGAGCATAATTTGGATATGCTGGTTATTGAGATTTTCCTTCTTTTGAGCTTATTCGTTGTTTTACTTGCTATTCTGCTTTAGGTCTTAATCGGGCATACGAGTTTTTAAGAGTTATCTGCGTATTATGAATGTTTTATGTGTTTGAGCGATCTGTTCGTGTTTTGAATAATTTTATGTATTTGTTGAAAAACTCCCCCTAGATGCAATGCCTATCGAGTATCTTAAAAATTGAATGATTGAAGAATTCACTTACTCCCCCTCGATGCATGGATATAGCATTTCTCCCCCTCGATGTAACGCCATCAGCATTAGCGCTACGTCGACTTATTGGAAACAAGAAACAATTATTGAAAAATTAAAGAGTTAAGCTAAAGGAAAATCCTAGTTAATTAAATAGCATAATGAACATGCACAGAATGAGAGAGAAGTGAAACATAGCAAATAGATAAATCTGGAACTGTACGAAGGCATATTCGAAATTTAAAAATTGAGGTTCAACATTCCCAACTTTGCAACTAAGAATTGGAAGCGTTTTTCATCCAATGCTTTTGTAAGCAAGTCGGCTAGTTGAATCTCTGTATTGACAAAGTACATTTCTATTATGCCTCTTTCTACATGATCCTTAATGAAGTGATATCGAAGATCTATGTGCTTAGTGCGTGAGTGATGAACAGGGTTACATGTAATTGCGATAGCACTCTTGGAATCACAGTAAATAGGAATTCTATTTAGATCGAACCCGTAGTCCCGTAGTTGAGTTCGGATCCACAAAATTTGTGAGCAACAACTTGCTGCAGCGACGTATTCTGCTTCCGCCGTGGAAGTTGACACACAATTTTGTTTCTTCGAGGCCCAACAGGCAAGCTTATCGCCTAGGAATTGGATATGTCCAGAAGTGCTTTTCCTGTCCAGTCTGCATCCTGCAAAGTCTGCGTCAGAATAACCTATTAGTTTCATACTTTAGTTTTTAGGATACCACAGTCCAAGGTCTGGTGTTTCTTTTAAATACTTCAAGATTCTTTTGACAGCATGAAGATGCGACTCCTTGGGGTTAGCTTGAAATCGAGCACAGGGACATGTAGAGAATAAGATGTCTGGTCGACTGGCAGTGAGGTAGAGCAGTGATCCAATGATTCCTATGTAATGAGTAACATCTACAGGTTCACCTAAGTGGTCTGCATCGAGGGAACATGAGGTTGACATTGGTGTGCTTGAGGATTTACTCTTGTCGATCCCATATTTCCTGAGAATATCGTGGATGTATTTTGATTGATTGATAAAAATCCCATCCTGAAGTTGTTTGATTTGTAATCCGAGGAAGAATGACATTTCTCCCATCATACTCATTTCAAATTGTGATTGCATCAGAATGCTAAATTCTTCACAAAGTTTAGGGTTAGTAGAGCCAAAAATGATATCATCCACGTAGATTTGCACAAGCATGATATCAACGCCATCTTTCTTTACGAACAAAGTAGTGTCAATTTTCCCTTTAGTGAATCCTGAGGAGATAAGAAAGTCGGATAGCACCTCATACCAGGCCCTTGGAGCTTGTTTAAGTCCGTATAGTGATTTGTCGAGTTTGTAAACAAAGTCAGGATGATCAGCATTGAGAAATCCGTCTGGCTGTGACACATACACTTCTTCTTTCAGAATTCCGTTCAGGAAGGCTGTTTTTACATCCATTTGATAGACAGTAAAGTCTTTGTGTGCTGCATAAGCAAGGAATAGCCTAATAGCTTCGATTCTGGCTACGGGGGCAAACGTTTCATCGTAATCAATTCCTTCTGTTGATTATATCCCTTAGCAACGAGCCTGGCTTTGTTTCGAATTACAACACCATCTTCATCCTTTTTGTTTTTAAATACCCACTTTGTTCCGATCACAGTCTTCCCTTTTGGACGAAGAACTAAGTTCCAGACTTTGAGACGTTCGAATTGATTAATCTCTTCTTGCATAGCCACTATCCAGTTAGGATCTCGTAGTGCGTCAACTACTCTTTTAGGTTCTGTTTGGCTCAAGAAACAGGTGAAATTACATTCATTTGAATGTGATCTTCTAGTCGTTACTCCTGTATTGGGATCTCCTATTATTTGATCTGTAGGGTGATGTCGAACCCATTTCTTTTCGTGAGGTAAGGTCGTTTCGTCTATTTGCGCTTCCTCACTTAGTGGATAGTCGATTGCAGTCGCAGTAGTGTTGCCTGCTGAAGTTGAAGAGGAGGCCTCTGTTTGCGTTGTTGTCAGAGTTGTTGGGATCGAGGCTTCTGCATCTGAGGGAGGAATTGTCTGGTTAGGAATAGGTTCTGACGCATGAGTTGACGAACTATGACTAGATTCAGTATTTAGAAAGGTATCGGTGGATGGTCTTGTCTGATTTTGAGAGATATAAATATGTTCAAAAAGTAGATCCAGATCCAGTTCCTCTTGAACTCGTTGATTGAAGCATGTGGGGTTGTGTTGTCTAGAATTGTCAGTTGGTGGTTGATCTGGCTTCAAACTTCCTTGGTCCGATCCCGGTACTGACGAGCTCCATTCAGAGGCATCTCTCGAACACTCTCCCTTTTCTTTATGAGAGTCAATAAGGTGTAGTGTTCTAGATACTTGTCCCAAACTGCTATGTCCAGTAGAAATTTCGAGTCCCTCATCAAAGGTGACATTTATACTTTCCATGATCATTCTTCTGTCTCTGAGAAATATCCTATATGCCTTAGATTGTGAGGAGTAGCCTACGAAGATTCCTTCAGTTGCTTTTGGATCATGTTTGGACTTGTCTTCGCGGTCGTTGGCGACAAAGCACTTGCATCCACAGATTCGAAAATGGGCAATGTTGGGCAATCTTCCGGTTATGAGTTCATAGGGCGTCTTACCAAATCTAAGATGGATGTTTGTGCGATTCTGCGTATAGCAAGCAGTATTCATTGCTTCAGCCCAAAGGAAATGAGGTAGTGATGATTGGATGATCATTGTTCGGGCAGCCTCTACGAGTGTTCGATTTCGCCTTTCGACAACCCCATTTTGTTGAGGTGTGTATATAGCAGAAAACTGTTGACTAATCCCTATGGATTCGTAGAAGTCACTGAGCTGTTGATTCTTGAATTCTATTCCATTGTCTGATCTAACTATTTTAACACTGCGCTGAAGTAGGTTCTGTGTTGTTCTGATTAAGTTTGGAATATGTTCGACTGTCTCTGATTTAGTTCGTAAGAAGCGTACCCAAGTATATCGGGAATAGTCGTCGACGATAACCAGCATATACTTCTTTCCACCTATGCTTTCAGTTCGCATCGGGCCACACAAATCCATGTGTAAAAGCTCTAGAGGATGTTGAGTGGATGCTGTGTGTTTTGTAGGATGTGAAGCTTTCTTCATTTTGCCTTTCTCACAAGCAGAGCACATATGCTCTTTTTGGTACTTCAGTGGTGGGAGTCCAATAGCCAATTGTTAGTTGACAGCTTGTTCAGGGTCTTGAAGTTAAGATGAGATAACCGTTGGTGCCATAAGTCATTTTGAGTTGAAGTTGCTTTGGAGATTAGGCAGATATCAATCTTTGGTTTGACAGTTCTGATATCAATGGTGTAAAGATTTGTCTTGCGAGTTCCAGTGAGAAGTTCTTCACCACTGGCATTGAGAATTTTGCAAGTTTTCTTTAGAAACACAACTTGGAGTCCAAAATCACTGAACTGTCCTATTGATAAGAGGTTGTGTGTCAGTCCTTCAACATACGAGACTTGTTTAATTGTGAGTCGATTGCATATGAGATCTCTAAATCCAAGGATTCTGGCTCCGTTGCTATTACCAAAGCGTACCAGTCCTCCTGGTCTATCAACGTAGTTGCTCAACAGTTTCTTTGTCCCAGTCATGTGTGTGGAGCAACCAGAATCTAAGTACCACACATGAAGGGCCTGCAATATAAAACTAGAGGGTTTTAGGTACCCATTGAAATATGGGTCCACCTCTATTACGTTTATTAGTCCGTTTAGACTCCCTAGATTTTCCTTTGTTAGTGGATGACACAGGGTCTCTAATTATTTCTAGGGTTGGGATTTGAGTTCCTGCAGTCTGAAGCTTTGGAACCCATTTGTGCACAGGTTCTTTGATAGCTTTTGGTTTTGATTCGTGTTTTGACTTTGTATTTTTGTTTTTAGGAATTGTTTTGTGAGTTTGCTTGGTGACGTGATCATGCACGGAAAGCTTTGTTTTTGATTTAGAAGACAAATTTTTGATACATGGCGAAATAAAGAAGGTACAAAAGTTTTGGGAGGAAAATACTCAATGACAAAAGGTGTATTGAGATCACTATTCTCCTTCAAGATATCTTCCTTTTTAACCCATACTTGCCCCTTCAATGGCTCTTTTGTTGGTCCTGAAAATTTCAATGTATTAGTGCAGGAAATTTTGTCATGCGAAACTAAGGTGTATGAAATTGTGTGTAATCTTAATTTTTCTTTAAGTGAAGATATATCCTGAAGAAGTTTCTGCCTTTCTTCACCAAATGACTTTCTCTCGCTTTCGATAGTGGAGTGAAGATCACTGATTTTCTTTATGCAATCAGGCATATATCCTGTTGCATATGTAACCATCTGTGCCGTACTTTCCGAAACACCCGAGGTTTCTCCTTCATTTGGACGTGGAATATCTGACTCAAATTCTGTTATTGCTGGACAACGTCTTTCTTTATAACTATCATTTAATTCTGTGTAGTTAAATGATGTTTGAGTTTTACTGTGTGTTGATGTCTCATTTTCACTGAAAAAAGGCATGAGATTTGCCAGACAACCTGTCTGCATGAATTTGAGATCATATAGATAAGGTGAACTTGATATGCCTAGTTTTAACTTACATGGGTTTTCAAAACCTAGTCCTTTATGGGGATTATAGAAATCAACGTTAGCTGGTTTGTTCAAGAAGATCGTTTGTTCTGACTGATCTCGTCGGGTTAAAACGTCCTCCAATTTTTTTATTTTGGAGTACAGTCTTTCCCGTTCTTTACTTAGTAAGTCATATTTAATTGTAGCGTCCATTGCCTGATCTCTATGAGATTTCATTTTCTTTTCTAAATCCTTGGCTTTAGCTTCGGATTTTTGCACTTGTATTTCTAGCTTAGCAATTTTTTCATTTGCTACAATTACACGATTCTTCTCACATGCATAATCATATCTAAACTTATCTAATACTACTAAATTCTTCTCTAAGTTAGCTTCTAGTTCTTTGATTTTCTTTTTCCCAAATTTGTTAGATTTATATAAGGATAAAAATTCATTTTTCATCTTAAGTAAGGAATCATAATCTGCTTCACTTACCTCCACTATGTCTGAATTGTTAGAGGTTTCCCTGTCTGACTCGCTACCTTCAGCTCCAGCTCCATCTTCTTCGTCATCTAGTTTGGCCATCAGTGCTACGTTCTCATTATCGCTGTCTGAAGTATCTTCAAGCCAATGATCCTCTTCTGCCATTAAGACCAGTCCTTTTTCTTTTTGTTCAGCTAATTGAACTTTCCGGCGGTAATAGTTAACGTCCTTTTTCTTGGGCATTCTGCACTCTCTGGCAAAGTGTCCATTCTTACCGCAGTTGAAGCATTTGCCGCCTTGATGAGGAGTTTCAGAGTTGTTTTCCTCATCCTGAGTCTTTCCTTTAGAGTTGGAGGAAGTTCTTTGACGATTGGAGGAGGAACCAGTCTTCTTATAATATTTCTTCTGCACGAAATTCGAGACCAGAGCGAGTTGCTTAGCAAGGTCTTTGAGGGTAATTTCCTGGTCTCCATGTTTCGTGAGATCCTTGGATTCATCATCAGGATCGGAGTCTTCTCCCTCCTTAACTTGTGATGACTGGATAATTTCTTTGTCCTTGAATTGTTTTTCTTGATGATCGTTCAGTCAAAAGAGCAAGTGAGTCGCTTCCTATTGATTTGATTTCCTCCCTTCTTTTCTCCACATGATTGGAATGTTGATTGAGGTAGTCGAATAATGTATGAATGCTAACTTTGGTCAGGTCGTTCATTTGTCTTATCATAATTGCAGTAGCCTCCCATTCTGGATGAAGTGATCCTAAGAATTTGATATTGATCTCCATTACACTTTTTGTAACTCCATTCATCTTTAGCTCGTTTAGAAGAACAAGAAATCGATGGAAGGTTTCTTGGAGAGTTTCCCCTTTGTTAGCATGAAAGCGGTCATAAGAGATGAGTGTGTTTGTCATTCTTGCCATTGTATTGACTTCTGTCCCCTGCATCATAATTCGAAGAGCATCCCACATTTCTTTTGCACTATCACCACATTCGAGTTGCATCAAAATGTCATTGGGAATGGCTTGCATCATGTATGATTTCGCCACTTTGTCTGCCTTAAGTCGCAGTTTTTCTTCATCACTGCATTGGTCAGCAGTTTTCAAGATCCTCTGTTCCTCTCTTGCAGGAGTGGTGTCAGTAGTGGCGGGAATTATGGTCCAATACTGTGTAGGTCCATTGTAAATAGATTCCAGAAGGTTCTCTGAATTGTCCTTGCTTTCTATGAAGTTGATGAACCTTCTCTTCCAGACTGCGTATTCTCCATGTCGGACGATGGGAGGTCTAACATCATTTCCCATACTGAAAGAATCCATTGCTTGTGTTTTGGATATGATCGTTAACGTGTAATGTGAGGAAAAGTTGATTTGAAATGAAATTGGTTCAAAGTCTAAATCTTTAGAGTTTGACTTTGACTCGAAAAATTAGTTCAGATTCGTGGATTTCGCTATGTGAGGATTGCGATGTGTGTTGATGAAGTTCGCAAAATGACAAGCGTTCGCAAACCGCAAGATTGTACTGATTCGCAAACTAATGAAGGATTCGCGAAATGTCCAGTGACATATACAATTGTTCCAATTCGCAGAATGAGATGAATTCGCAGAAGTGTGAAAAAGTCCGCGAATTTCTACCGGAAGTTGAGGTTCGCAAAAATTCTTCGAACGAGTTCGCAAATTTTGCGGAGATTGGAGTTCGCAAAAGTTCTTCGACTGGATTTGCAAAATTCTGCGGGCAACGAAATTCGCACAATTCTTCTACTGGATTCGCAAAATTCTGCGGAGTTGAAGTTCGCGAAATTCTTCGACTTGATTCGCAAAATACTATCTTTACTGTTGGCAACTTTTAAGAATTCGCAAAAAAAAAAGCTATCAGAGAGTTCGCCAAATGAGGTAGTGTGTATTTCTTGATTCGTAAATTTTGGTTTCGCAAAAATTGAAGAGATATTTCACGGGTTGACTTGATTCCTTCAATTCACGGTCGGTCCTCAACTTGAATTCGTGAAACTGAATCGCTAATTTAGAATTGGCGAATTCAAATCCAAATCAAGTGTCGTTCGCAATCTCAAAATCAGGCTAAACCACGAAGCTGTTTTTCAGTTTCTCCAGCAGAAATCCAGAAGTTTGACACAAATTGACAGAAACTGATTCTGAAATTCTCAGAACATGTAGAAACCAACCAGCCGTCTTAGTTGCAGAACTATCTCAGAAAAAACTTAAACCCACGATACTGAGCTTTTAAACGAAAGTTGAAAAATTCAATAACTTATACTGACGATGTTAAAGAATTTGGAATGAAGTTTCCTCACCTACACGCTTGCTCTGATACCACTTGTAATTCCAGATTATCCAAGAACACTTCAACAGATTAAACCTTCGTAGAATGTGAATGGTATGCTTTTAGAGGTTTAGTGTTGAAAACGTGAGATTTTTTGCAAAATGGAAACTTAGATTAATGAGTGTTAGGGTTTAAGCTTAAATAGCTTGAGAGGCGGCGATGGCGGTGGTCGGCGGCATCGC